>CM059600.1:206824744-209324744 GCA_030412105.1 Cyclura pinguis
TGGAAGAACATACATCACACACAACACACACACATATATATATGAAAGAACGTACATCTCTCTCACACACACACATATATTTATATATGGAAGAAAATA
This sequence comes from Cyclura pinguis, assembly GCA_030412105.1. Taxonomy (NCBI): domain Eukaryota; kingdom Metazoa; phylum Chordata; class Lepidosauria; order Squamata; family Iguanidae; genus Cyclura; species Cyclura pinguis. The sequence continues at coordinate 206,824,844 of CM059600.1, forward strand.
AGGTGCCAACGTCACTAGGAAGAACACAAGCTAAAGCCCCAGCCTATTAACCCCACCAGACCCCGCCAGAGTCCGGCGAGAGCGGGGGCTCACACGCAGTACCCGGTAAGGCAGCCCGCCGTCTCCTACGCGCTGCTCCGGCCGGCCCCCGTTCTCGGCTCGACGCCTTGAAGCATCGGAAACCACAGCTGTAGGACGTGACCGGACACGCCCGCCTTCCCGCCCCCTTTCCCGTCATGCATCGCTCTCCTAGCACCGCCTCCTCCAGGCTCTAGGGCACAGTGTTAAGGGTGCGCTAACGCGACCGAAGGCTCCCGATCGCAGTGTTTAGAAGCGTCCCCTTGCGGGTCTAACGCGGTGAAAATAACATAGGAACATGAAAAAATAAAAAATAGGATCACAGCGTTGGGAGAGGCTTCGTGGGCCATCGAGTCCAACCACCCCGCACTCATTCGGGCTCTCCATCTGAAAGCATCCCCAGCAGGTGGTTGTCTGGCCTCTTTTTGGAGACTTCCAAAATAGGTTTAGAAACTATTTACTTACATGGTTTTTGAATAAAAAGGGTAAATAAGGATAATTTTTTTTCTGGCACAGTTCAGACCTGTTTTGTGTGCACATTTTCAGATACATACATACATACATACATACATATCTATATACACACATACACACATACATACGCACACACACTCTTCATAGAGTTATTAGGTTCTTAAATGTCTTGTGGCCAGCAATGTCTAGAGCTTTCCAAACTTTTCATGTTGGTGATACGCTTTTTTACACATGCATCATTTCGCGACACAGTAATTCAGTTTTACTAGCAAACCAGAGGTTAAACTAACCCCTTATAAGAGATACGGACACATACATAAATTGTAATAACAAATTATATGGGGACACAACATATCTCATGAAAACCTTTCAGGTATGATTTATCAATAATAACATGCATTTCCAAGATTGTAGGTGACACATCTACACACTTCAGGCAACACACTAATGTGTCACGGAAAGCCCTGGTCTAGAAGAATTGCTGAGTGTTAGCCTATTGCAGTAAAACTGCGCTTTAAGAGAGGTGAAGATAATGGGGCCCTCTAGATGTTGGACTGCAATTCTTAGCATCCCTAATTAGCATAGCCCATAGTGAGGGATGCTGGGACCTGCAGTCAACAGCATTTGGAGGCGATGGTGGTTGGTGGCTCCCTCCTCAGTGAAGCCCTGAATCCAGTCCAAGTTTTCAATAATTTTGAAGGAACTGTCCAAGGTGCTGAACCTATTTTGGGGAGATGGTTCAGCATTTTTGATACCTCCTTTTAAATCTGAAACGTGGAGTAGATTCACGACCCCACTGACATGGGAGCCAACAGCCTCCACTGTCTGGAGAGCCGTATGACTCCCATGCCACCTTAAAATCTCATCTTCCAATCCTCTGTACTAATGGTTCTTAACCATTTTTTTTTATCCAGGGACCGCCTGTAAATATAATTTGTTGCTGGGGGCCCCCAAGCTTTAACTCAAGATTTAAATATTTAAATGTAGATTTAAAAATTCAAATATTTATTTATATATTCACATATCCATTTATTTATTAAAGGCTTGCGGAAACAAGGATTCAAATCCCCACAGAGAAACCTGCTGGGTGACCTTGGGAAAGTCACATTCTCTCAGCCTCAGAAGAAGGCAAAGATAAACCCCTTCTGAACTAATCTCACAAAAAAAACACCACTTTAGGTTTGCCATTAAGTTAGAAGTGACTGGAATGCACACAACAACAAAGTGCTGCTGACAGAGAACATTTCCACATGACACTCTTATAGCGCGATGATTCCACTTTCAACCTCCTATGGAATACTGGGGTTTGCAGTTCCGGGAGGGGCCGGCTGGCCCCTCCCAAAACTGCAAACCCCAGGATTCCATAGGAGGTTGAAAGTGGAATCATCGCGCTATAAGAGTGTCGTGCGGAAATGGCCAGAGTGATTATTTCTAGTCATCATGTCTCCCGCCTTTGAAAACTGACTTATGGCACTGTGAGGTGCATCTATCACGGGGATTTTCTTGGGAAGATTTGTTGCCTTTTCCTTTCTCTTAAGCTGAGGAGATGTGACTTGGACATGCCTGAGGTCACCCAGTGGCTTTCCATGACCAAGTGGCGATTCAAACCCTGGTCTCCAGAGTCATAGTTTGGGCGTGCATACACTTCTGCTGCCGTTTCTGTTCCATCAGGGATGCAGCAGCAGGGGGTGTGGACATGCACCCAAACTGTTCTCATTTGCAAATGATGGAGCAGTTTCAGCATACGCACACACCTGCCACCATGTCCCTTGGCACCCACATCCCGTGCTGCCATGTCCCTGACAAAACAAAGGAACAGTCTGAGCATCCACACGCAGCCCTGCTGCCATGTCCCTGTTGCTGTCCAGCATCAGGGCTTCGTAGACCTTCTGCGAGGGCTTCACAGACCCCCAAAGGTCCCTGGACCCCAGGTTAAGAACCACTGCTCTATACTACAGGTAAGCTCCAGTGAGCTCAGCAAGCTTCCTTCTGGGTAGACAAGCATAGCATTTGGACTAGGGATGGCTTGGGCCTGGATATTTTTCTGACCACAGCGAAGTAAAAATAACACCACTACTCCTTTTGAGTCCATGTACAGAAGCTGACTGGACTTACCTTTGACTCTTACTTGCATACAAGAGATAGCATCCTCTCCCCCACACAATCTGAGGGGCAATAGGCTAGTTTAAGAGATACAGGACATGGTGTATGGCTGTCATGTACTGGATAACCCACACTCCACAAACTTCATTCTGAAGTAGGCAGTAGTTTATTTGTAGAAATGCAAGCAACACAGCATACCTCTTCTGAAGTTGGTGAGACGACAGCATACATGGTGCTTACACATTTTATAGGTACAATTCTAGTGTTCAGACATGCAAAGCTATGATTTGAAAGCATCATAACTCTAAGCATCACATCACTTCCCAGACCTGTGCTTGGTTTCCACTTTGCAACATCCTTGACCAGTTTGACCCAAGCACATATTTCCTGCCTCTTATATTATAGACACTGGGCTTCCAGAACACAAGCCTCGTCCAACTTCACTTTCCTTTTTGCCCAGTTCTGATCTTTCCTCCCTCACCCTATACATTGTAGCCATTGGCAATAAAGGAACTAGCTATTGATACATAGTAACAATCTAGGCAGGCTCAGAGATGCCCTGATGAGAGGCATCATTTCTCACAATCTCAGAGCTTGGCAAAGTGCCACCCTTTTTAATTTTTTTACTACAACTTCTGTGAAAGCCAGTCAGTATGTCCCCTGACTTAGGGAGCAGTAGTCCAAAATACAAGCTTTGGTAAGCTCTGTACAAAATTTTAAATATAATAATACTACTACTAATAATACCACCAAGTGTGCCTTTAAATGTTTTTACTGGTTGCAAATCCATTCTTTCCAACCACATTACAGGTGAACTGGCCCACTCAAGGAAGCCACAGCCCTGAGTTTGAAAAACCTCAGAAGTTTCTCTTGGAGTTATCTCATCCATAGGGTTGCCACAAGTCAAAGCAAGCTTAGAGCAAATAACAACAGTAAAGGTATAAGCACTATAGGGACTCTGGAGAAAAAGTCACCCTTTAGTCCAAAGTTGTTCTCTTAAAATTGTCATTAAAAACAGGCTTGGGCTTAAAGATGTCTTTGTCATACTGCTGCCTTTCTATGTAGTTCCGCCCTTGTCTAATTGCAACCGCACATGACGACTGTTTGAGGAACTTTTCTCTCTCTCTTTATCAGACAGAGTCGAGTTTAGAAGTCACCTAGCAACCAAGCTCCAACTTTTCCGCAACCTGCTTTGTAGTTACTTGAACAGAGACATCCCCTAGAGGCCAGAGATTAATTTCAGCTTGGGAGGAAGAGCCACAGGCTCCAGGGTTTACAGTACCCTATTTGCTCACTTTTTTTCCTGAAAAATACTATTTGAAAATGCAGCGCGTCTTATATGCCAGTGCCTCTTATACACCAGCAAATAGTATTTGCTGGTGTATAAATGAGGTGCATCTTATATGCCAGTGTGTCTTATACGCCAGTAAATACGGTACTTTGAATGTGCTAAATCTGGAGTTATTCTATTTCCTTTTCTTCCCAGCAGTCCTCCACAGAGGAGTTTGACAATTATCTGTGCCTCTCCATGCCAGAAAATTCTTCATCTATTGACTATCTGCCTCTCTGGCAACTAATAAAATAAGAAAAGTCCCAAGTCTTCAGGACAGAGTGGGGAAATTAGAAATGAGGGTGTGGATGCTGGAAGTAAGGCTTTTTTGTTGGTCCCCTCTCCTGAAACAAAGGAGTAGCATTTGTTTCATTTGTCAATACATTTCTTTCTGTCTAATTTCTCCCCTTTCTGCTTCAGTGGTTGGAGAGGAATGACAAAGCAAAGAGGGGAAAATGGTGAATATTTCCGAACTTATTAACATGCTGGTTGGGAAAATGTTACAGGCAGTGTCTCATCAGCACACAGTATCAGTTATTCTTCTTTATTAGCTCTTGCTCTTATACCTATGTGGACATGATGTCTGGCAGTGCCCTTCATTGATATAAAGCTTTAGCCATATGGGACTCAGTGCTTTTCCACAGAGCCAGAGTGGGCAAAGTATGTACTGCATGCATCCCTTAAACACTTTTTCCACAACCCCTGAGTGTTCCCTGAACTTCTTAACCCCCCATTTAATTTTTGTGAACAAAGGTACCCCACAATGTGATCTGGAGTGGACTTTCCAGTCCTAACACCCAAAGCACCCCCCAACCCCAATTCGCAACTGAGAAACAGCCTAAAAGGCCCAAAAGTGAATATAAGAAGCAGTCTTTAAGTCAGTTCCACGAGTCATTCTCAACTAATTTTCAGCCAAAAATCCAAAGATGCAGCCTACCAGGGTAGCAAATGTGCCTCAGAGCACACTTGCCTGAACGTAGAGACATGTGACATTGGATAGCTCATAACTAACTCTGAGGTGTGCAGTATCAGTTCCTAATTCTTTCCTACTTATTTTTGCTATTATTGACATGGGAAGTCATACTTGACAGGGTCCTGTGCTTTCAGAAAGGCCAAATGGGATCCAATGCCAATAACCAGAAGACATGTTTATCAAAAGTGCAGGTGCCACTAAAGTGGGGGGGGATGAATACCTCAGAGAACAGGATCGAAATTCAAAGTGACTTTGGCAGTTTGGAAAGCCGGGCCAAAAGTGACAAAATGAATTTCGACAGAAAGAAGTGCAAGCTACCACATCTAGGCAGGAAAAATTAAATTCACAAATATAGGAGGGGTGATACTTGGCTTGAAAGCAATGCATGTGAAAGGGATCAGGAGGTCTTAGTAGACCACAGGCTAAACATGTGTTGACAGTTTGATGTGGCAGCCGAAAACGGCCATTGCAATTCTAGACTGAAACAGTAGGAGCAGTATCCAGATCGAGAGAAGCAGTAATGCCTTCTCTTCTACTTTGGTCAGACCTCACTTGGAATACTGTGTTCAGTTCTGGGTGCCACAGTTCAAGAAGGATACATACCCAGAGAAGGGTAATTAAGATGGTTAATGATCTGGAAATCAAATCCAGTGAGGAATGATGTAAGAGGGCTGGGTATATTTTACTAGGAGTAGAGAAAAACAAAAGGTGATAGGATAGCCATATTTAAATATCTGAAAATGGTTGTCATAGAGCAAGCTTGGTTTCTGTTGTTCCAGAGACTAGAACACAAATCAATGGATTCAAATGATAAGAACAGAGATTCTACCTAAACATTAGGAAGAATTCCTTTACTGCAAGACCTGTGCAACACTGGAATAGATTGCCTGAGGAGAGAAGTATTCTTTGGAGATCTTTAAACAGATGGGCATAGTTGTATATTCCTGCATGGCAGGAGATTGGATTAGATGTCCCATGTGGCCCCTTCCAACTCAAAGATTCTATGAGTCTGTACTTAGAATATCATGTGTGTATTGTTTGGGGTGGCCCAAAGATCACCATAGGACTCAGATATCATAGTTATAATAGGATCTCTATTTCCATTTTTATAATTATCAGCAGGAGTTATTATGCATTAATGTGTGTGGCACAAAAACAGGCTGAATTATTGTTTCTCCTGAATGGATCAGTTTCCTGGATACAGAGGTATATGATATTGGCCTAAAATTTTAGATTTTTTCCTCAGTTTACAGATGAGGCTCTATCTTGAAGTTTCGCACAAATAAGGAACTGAGAGCTAATAACCATCTTCAGGACTATAGAACACATGGTTCTTGGGTATGTCTGGCTGACATTATTAAGAGAAATGCAAAATGTACCTGCTTGGAGACAGAATATCTATTATTACAATCTCATGAGTTCAAAAAACATATTCTGGGGCTCAAAGAACCTAGTTCAAATTCAGGTTAAGACAAGTCAGCATTTACAGAGCTTTTTGAAGCCATCACACAGTTGTCTATTTTTGGCTTCCACAGCAGCAAGACATTATGGTTTTCAGCATTCAGCCGTGTTTCTTCATGAGATGCATTTCACAAAGCCTCATTAAGCAAATGAACTGCTTGTGCTAATCTATCCTTGCTCTAATTAATAAACAGTGCATTCCACACACACTGTGTCACGGTGTTCTCACTTCAGAAATACTAGGTCAAAAACAAACCTGTATTCAGGGTTGTAGGAGTCTTATCACACATGCACTCTCACACCCTCATTTTTAATTGACGTCACAGCCTTTGCTGACCATCGTGACTTAAAATCTGCCTTCCCCAAATATGGGGAAGGCAACCTAAGCCAAAAAAGATGCCCCCTTTACCTCAAAAATATAATTTTTGGAGAGAAAGTTACACAGATACACTCCTTCCATGTACAGAAGGTGAGCAGAGTGACTACTGAAACTTATTTCAACACTGGTAGCAGGATGTCCTTTGCTACACCTCAGCTCTGTCCTCCTAGGCCATTTCTGCACGAAACTCTTATAGTGCTATGATTCCACCTTCAACATCCTATAGAATCTTGGGGTTTGCAGTTTAGGGAGGGGCCTCATTATTAATTTATGTCCCACCTTTTACCATTAATGGGACTCAAGGTGGCTTACAACAGGTTAAAACAATACATACTAAAACTATAGCAAAAATCAGTAAGAAGTATAAATATAATGTTACTTAAAAGACAATTAAGCAATTTATAAAGTTAAAGCCATTGAAAATCATTTAAGGACAAACCACTTAACAGCACAGCACAAAATTTACGGAACAATACAGCACACCATCGAAAGATCATCCCAGTCAGTTTCTAAAAACCTGACAGCATAAGAATGTTTTGACTTGCCCAAAGAAGGAAAGCAAGGTGGGGGGATCCTAACCTCTCCAGAAAGGGAGTTCCAAAGTCTGGGAGCAGCCACCAAGAAGGCCGTCCTTCTTTCTTCCCACCAAAGAAGCTTGCAAAGGGGATGGGACAGGGCCTCTCCTGAAAGTCTTAGAACTTTACTGGGATCATAAAGTGAGATGTGATCTCTCAAACAGCCTGGACTCAAACTATGTAGGGCTTTATAAATCAGCAGCAGCACTTTGAGTTGTGCCCAGAAGCAAACCTGGAGCCGGTAGAACTGTTCCTAAGACATTTCCGCACTAGCCTGTTATAGCGCGATGATTCCACTTTCAACATCCCCTGGAATCCTGGAGTTTGCAGTTTCAGGAGGGTTGAAAGTGGAATCATCACGCTATAACAGGCTAGTGCGGAAATGGCCCTAGTTAGTGCTGGCATGTAAGATCTCCTGGGAATACCGAAATAATGGTTGACTGTCCAGAACCTGGGTATGAAACATTAAGGTAGGCAATAATATAACAGAAATGTCAGTGTTGTACCAAAACATACATTAATATAGTGATGAGTAAATCCATAGAAGAAATACTACAGTATTTGACAGATCAAGGCTATGCTAGATTTTATTTCAAAATCAGATGTGATCTTCTACACCCCATTGCTCTAGGAACATAAATGGAATATTTGAAATCCATACCAGGACTGCAGGCTATACATTTCAGAGGAAAACAATGGCAAAATGTCTCTTGAGTATTCTTTGCATTAAAAAACCTATGGAATTGATGAGGTTACCATAAATCAGGGGATGACATTAAGGCACTTGGATTACATTACATGTCAGGTTAGATGGAGCTATAGCAGGGGTGGGCACTGTGGGGGGGGACACATTAGCCCCCCAGGAGACCTTAGAGGATCACACCTCCACTGCACCCACACCCACATACAAAAAAAAAAAAAAAGGATTTTGCCCCCCAACACCCTCTAGGGGACATGGGGAGAACTTTCACCAAGTTTTAGGGCCAAGAGGGCCTTTTTTAACAACTGGAAGTAAATGAAAATATATCTCCTGTTTCAAAAAAGGCCTCTGCTGGGCCCAAATTGTTTTTGGAGGGGTAAAAAGTGATGGAAATGACCTCTACATGCTCTAGAAAACATTTGAGGGGGAAAACACGCAAATTTTTGGAGCCTCCAAACACGGTAGAAATGCCCTCCATACCCCCCTAGAGGATATTTGAGGGCATCTTGGAGCAAAAAAAGGTTTTTTGTTTTTCTGTTTTTTTTTTACCCCTGGGCAACCTTTGGGAGCACAAAAATGGCCCTGGGGACCTCGGCCCTCATGCCGCTCTGCCTGTCGCTGAGCTAGAGGAATTTGTAGTTGGCTCGATGCAAAATAACATTCTGTGTGGCACCAACATTCAGCACTTCACCCCAAAGTGAGAAGCAGCAAAGGCAAGGACAAAAAAGAGGCAGGGAGGGAGGGAGGGATGGAGAGAGGGGGGGAAAAACTGGTAAAGTTCCATCCTAGGCTCAGCTCCCAGTGAAAGTAAGATCAGGATGCCAAACCTGTAGGAGGAGGACGCCTTGTGTGTGGGTGTGCTAGGAGTGCTTTTGGACAGGGAGTATAACAGAGAAGGATGAAGAGAGACAGACAGCTTGTGGATCAAACTCACTCTCACACACACTTTCTTTTATGGGTGTTATCCGTCAAGCTCAGAGCTGAAGAGTAAGCAGATCCGAAAGCTCACACAGACACCAAGACCATCTGCTGGGTTACAGAAGGAGGGCTGGGAGCCAGGACATTTGGTTCCGTCCCCAAATCTGGATGGGAGAGCTGCTAGTTTAGAAGGAGGTTGTGATCCAGATCAAAGCTGCCAAAACTGTTACTTTGGATCCAGGACGTGTGCTCAACACTTCTCTCTCCCCTAATCCCTCAGCAAGGGAACAGGCAGAACAAAGAGGAAGATGCTGCAGGGTTAAAAGATGTCTTCCACAGCTAGGAAAGAGAGGTGAGAGAACTTCAGTGCAAAGGATAGGTCCCAGGTAAGACTCTGTTTGTACTATATGAAAAATACCAGGTTCAGCACGGTAAAAATGGAGGACCAAGAAAGAACTACTGAATATTTCTCAGGCATTCTATGTCTGACATTTCTAGGTGTCTTGGTCTAACGCAGAAACCAAAGCCAAAAGATAAGTAATATGTACCCTTTGCTGAGATAATTTGTAATTTTTCAAACAATTCCAGTAAAATTGAAATATAGTGATATTCACTATAGTGTGGCTGCTGATGTCTATTGCTAAAGAATCTTTTGGATGTTGGAAAGCTTCTCCTATGCTTTAATAAGAAATCACCTCCTCGCTGTGTGTGCCTCCAATACTTTGCACTGTACTCTTTCTTAATTTGGGATGCACAAATTGTGGACAGAGAGCTGGAAAGAGTACTGAGGTGGCTAAGCAGTCAAGATTGGACCCCTGATGTCTTTGAGGCATGGATGAAATGCTTTCTGATTAGCATTGAGATCACTATTTTTCAGCTCAACCTACTTCACAAGATGTTGTGCACAAATAAAATAAGAGGATATGAAAGCAATGAACTGACTGAAACACAGCCTGAATTGCCACAATAAATCAAGAAATAAAGTATTTACATTTTTTTATTGTTATTTATAAAACATGATGTATTTATCACTTACATTTATATTTCCTCCAATAACATCAAGGCAGTGTACATGGTTCTCTTCCTCCTCACTGCATCCTTACCACAGCCCTGCAAGGTAGGTCAGCCTGAGAAATTTCAACTGCCCCAAGGTTACCCAGTGAGTTTCATGGCACAAGTTATGTCCATTATGCTGTATTATTACTATCATCATCATCATCTTTATTTATATCCTGCTTTTTTTCCTTTTATCTTGTTATCGTTTCTTTTGAAAAAAGATTTCTGCTGTGAGTAGCATATAAGGGATGTTTTGACACTTGGAGAAGCGGCAGAAGGGGAAGAAAAATTAGTGGCAAGATACTTTTAAAACTGGACCATTTCCAGATGATTTTTGTTTTACTGGTAACTCATTTGTGCCTAATTCATTCTCCTTCTGTGGTTGCACAAGTCAAGAATATTAAGAGTCTCGTTGTATCAGATTAAAGGTTTGTCTAGCCCAGTATTGTGTGTCCAAAGTGGATGCCCAAGGGGAAGGGTGTCCACAGGCGGAGCGCAAGGGCAAATTCCCTTCCCCTCCTGTTTTTCGGGAGGTGTCATGCATGCCCCTGGCACTGAAGGCCATCTATAGACAGCATCTCCAGTAGTGTTTAGACTTCTGCACTTCTTGCAAGTAGCAGCTGTCCCAGAAGGCCTTCCAGAATGTAACAGAGCAAAAGACATTAGGTCGTGCCAGAGCTGGGATGTAATTATTATAAGTAGCACAGTTGCCTGTAACTTTTGAGGTAACAAAGGTGTAGCAAGGCATATTCTCAATGTATTGCCATGACTAAAGGTGAAGTTTCTTTACTGGAACAACAAGGAACAAGCTGGTACCAATGTTACTTTACTTTTATTTTATTTTTTAATTTTATTATTATATTCTCGACGTATTGCTGTGACTAAAGGTGAAGTTTCTTTACTGGAACAACAAGGAACAAGTTGGGTACCAATGTTACTTTTAAAAGGGCAATTTTCAAGGTATCTTAACAGGAATTTTTCAAATATAGTGCAAATCTCTTATAAATACTTTGGGGGTTTTTTTTCTAGAAAAAGTAACTAAACACAAACAAGAAGCAATTAGCAATGTAACAAGCAGCACAGTGAGTTACAGTTCTAACCTTACAACGAGTATCAGCAACAGGAACTCTAATGTGAATGAACTGCTTTTAAAGTAACCTTCCAAACTCTGGACCATATACAATGGGAGTGGGCAACTGTGCAAGGAGCCTGGGACAATTAGTTCCCTCTGCATAGGCCACACCACTGTGTCGTGGCACTCCAGAAGTCATGTCCAATATTTTAAAAATTGGGGGGGGGCCCTGCAGAAGTAGGGTTCAGGGGCTGCATAAACCCCACCTCTGGTGTATAGTAAGGATGTAAGATTGTTTAGCCATTAAAACAGTTGCCCTTCAGCCTTGCTGCCTACCTTTAAAAAAATTACTCAAATCCTCAAACAATGTGCTCTTTAGAGATATAAACTATGAGTACAAGTTGAGATCTCTTAAAGAAGTTGAGATCTCTTAAAGTTGCTTGATCCGTGTCAAGCAACTCTAAATATGTACTGTTGATTGATTTCGATATATCAGTACCTTTTTTTATAATGAAGGGTACAGGGTTCAAACGTAAGTTCATTAACAGACAGAAGGAAAACAGGAAAGTTCTAGAATAAGTTAACGGAAATCGTTTTAAAAAACAAAATTTCAATAGCGAAGTTGGTCAACTGCCGTATTTTAAGATGCTGAATTACTTAACCCATCATTTTAGATCTTGAGAACCCTACACTGTTGCTTAAGAATGTAAGAAGTGTTGTATGCATCAGAGAAGTATGAAGATTTTGATCACTAAGGCTTATCAGTAGCAAACAATGGCAAAGTGCTCATGTGATTACACTCTTTGTGTTCATGATGAAACAAGACAAGACAGAGAAGATTGTCATCTAGCCTTGAGATTTGGTCACAGGGCAGCTACTGGAGCAAAACAAAGGATGTTCGGCCACTGTCTGTCATGGTAAAATTGATTTGCATTCAATAGCATAATAGCTGAAAGCAAGGAGAAATCATCCCTCTCTGTATAATCAGCTGCAAAAGCCTAGGTCAGGGGTTCTTAACCTGGGGTCTGAGGAACCCTGGGGGTCCACGAAACCATGCTGCTGGACACAGCAGTAGGGTGGTGTGAGTGCTGAAACTGCTCTCTCGTTTGCAAAAGAGGGAGAAGTTTGGGCCCGCGTGTATGCCTGCCACCCTGTCCCTTTCATCAAGAACACAGCAGCAGGGGGTGTGGGTGCTGAAACTGCTCCCTCCTTTGCAAATGGGATACAGTGGCAAGTGTGTATGTGCCGTGTTTATGACTCTGGAGAGACCAGGGTTTGAATCCCCACTCAGCCATGGATACCCACTGAGTGATCTCAGGCAAGTCACATTTTCTCATCCTCAGAGAAAGGCAAAGACAACCAATCTTGCCAAGAAACCTTCACTGATAGGTTTGCCTTAGGGCCACCATTAGTCAATTTTCATGATGGCTAGGAAAAGACTCCCCCTGTCAGTGGCACTTAGGCCATTTCCGCACTAGACTGTTCTAGCACTATCATTCCACTTTCAACATCCTATGGAATCCTGGGATTTGCAGTTCAGGGAAGGGCCGGCCGGCCCCTCCCTGAACTGCAAATCCCAGGATTCCATAGGATGTTGAAAGTGGAATGATAGCGCTATAACAGTCTAGTGCGGAAATGGCCTTAGGTGTTGTGTGCCTTCAAGTCACTTCAAATCTGACAAGATTTGTTCAGAGAGGGTTTGCCTTTGCCTTCCTTTGAGGCTGAAAGAATGTGACTTACCCAAGGTCCCCCAGTATCTGAGCAGGTATCTGAATCCTAGGCCATTTCTGCACTGGACTGTTATGGTGCTATTATTCCACTTTCAACATCCTATACAAACCCCAGGATTCCATAAGATGTTGAAAGTGGAATAATAGCACCATAACAGTCTAGTGTAGAAATGGCCTTAAGTCTCCAGAAACCTGAAATAAATAAATAAATACTTGAATATTTAAATTTAAATATTTAAATCTTAAGTCTTGGGGGTCCCCAGCAACAAATTATATTTACAGGAGGTCCCTGGTAAAGAAAAAGTTAAGAACCACTGGCCTAGGTAGTCAGTGTTGACTTAAACTTGCCTAGCAACTTAGATCCCTCTTGATACCACAGGCTAAATTCAGAGGATATTCAAAATATTTCTAACTGGCTTAGGTGCAAGGGCTGATCCAAAGATCCACAGGAAGTCCACCACCAGGTCTACTCTGAAGTAGTATGGCAGAGAATGGAAGACCCTGCCTCTCCCAAATATTTTGGAACATGGCATCCCAAGTTGATTTGATAATCCATACTGAATGAGCACCAAGAGGCCTTTCTCAATCTGTCCCTCCTATGTGGAGCAGCAGCTGGATCTCCTCAGTGTTCCAGAAAGCTACAGGTATGGGGAAGGGTAGAACACATACTGAGGGCATTTCCATTCATACTTCATTCCTCCTCTTTCAGTCCTGAGACAAACTTGAACCCTGAAGGACAACAGCAATCCTGGGTATTTTTTTTTTAAATAAACCCTTGTATGTAGATGTATCAAACACACATGGGATAAGAGCCTGGGCATATGGTAGACATGCACAATTGGCAGTAACTCCCTATAATAGACAGATGTAGGCACTTATGATACTGCATAAGGGTGTGTAATATGTTATATGGATAGACATGCATGTAGGAGAAATGGCCCTCTGGCTTGGCAAAATAGGTGCAGCTTTTCTTGAAAAGAATATGCAGTTACCAGGGAAGAGTTAATGGTTGTCCATAACACAACCCGCATATTTTTGTGCCTGGGCAGCTAGGAGATTTCTCCAAGTTTTCCACTTCATCATGGCAGGAAAGTGACCCTGGGTTTCTGAAGGCTGTGCTAATGAAATGTAAGCTACTAAGACTTTGAATGTGGCCTAAGGAGCAGACCGCTATCTACCACCTAAGTTCCAGGCCACCTAGTTATAGAGAGGATCATCTCCATGTATGGACCAAAGGGTGGTGGAAAATAATTGCAACCTGCAGTGGTGAAAGGGCTATCCGCACTGAAGAAATTCCAGATCATCAAGGAGATAGATGTACTGCCATCCACATTAATTTTGGAAAAGCATTTATTGTTGCTGCTTCGGGAAACAGAGGGCATGGCCTCCTAAAGCTCAAGATATTCATAGGGCCAGCCAATCTTTCTGCAGAACCAGTTCAAAAATTTAGGAAGATTATGTAAAATGCAGGATACAAGGGACTGTTCCACTTCCAGATAAAGTTGGAGAAAATTGTATGTCCAACTGCAAAAGAAAACTTGTTCAAAGAAAATTTATTTAAGGCCACTTCTCCAAGACATAAGGAAGATAATTACTGGCTAAATCAGTCAGTCAGATTTTATCCTGATGTATTTTTCCTTCTCACCTCTACAGACTTATCACAATGTGGCATTCTGCCCCAATGATCTTGGTTTGCGTCACTCTGCTGTGTCAAGGTGTCTGTGCTCAGCAGTTCCCTATCCACAGTCAACAGCACCATCATGAGCAGTACTGGTACCAGACCGCAGAGGATAAAATCCCAGTAATCAGTGAGTGACTTCCTGGGAAAGCTTTTGGGACATGCAAGCGAGATGTATTCACTAACGGAGTTTAATTTAGGTCTCAAGTCTATACACAATTATAATACTTGGAAATCACTTTAAACACCATGGCTCTAACCTACAGAATTCTGTGATATGTAATTTGGTGAGGCATTTAGAATTCACTGCCAGAGAGCTCTAGTGCCTCACCAAACTACAAACTCCAAGATTCAACAGGAAGGTGCCATTGGCAGATAAGTTGGCATGATTTTGTTCCGTGAAGAAGAGCTAAAGTAAATCAGTCCGTGGTAAGAAGTGATAAGTCTGCCACAAATACTCTGACACCACTGTGGTTTAAGAAACAGTTCCAATCAAATACAATACTTCCCCGTGTGTGCGTGTGCGTGTGTGTGTGTGTGCGCGCGCACGCGCATGATAATAAAGAGAGAAACAGGGGGGAGAGGGGGGAGGGAGAGAGACAGAGGGAAGGAGTGTACACAGAGCTAAATAGAAGTTCTACACACTGCCTGTAGTCCTAGGTTGGGGAGCTACAGATTTCGGATTACAAATCTTTACTATCTCTTAATATAGAGAATCCTGTGGGGCTTCTTGTGGTTGCAGGCCAAAACACTGGAAGGAAGCAAAGCTTCCTTGTTGCTACTTCAAGCCCCCTGTTTTTCAAAGTGTGAGGGAGGTCTCCTCCCTGCAAGAGAGGCAAACATTTGCTATAGTAAATGGAAACCTTTATTTGGATTCCACAAGGTAAGGCTGCCTGTTTTGCCTCCATTCTTAAGCCCAGAATGGAGACATTCAGCCAGGTGACAGCTGTATCATGGCTAATGCTTCACTTTGCTTGAAGTCCCACAGAAGTGAGGGACACGGGTTGGGCAAGAAAGGGCAAAGCTCTTAAGTTTGAATAGGCCATGGAAGTAGCTGACAAAAGTGGAAAGTAGCATTTCAAAACAAAGTCCTGGGAGACTTCAGTAACTCTCTCCTCTCCAACTTTTCTCCTCTGCTTGGTCCCCATCCAAGGTGGAGGTACCTGCAAGGTGATTGCTGTCCGTCGCTGCTGTAACCGCAATCACATTGAAGAGCGGTCGCAAACCATCCAGTGCTCCTGCCTCCCAGGGAAAGTGGCTGGGACAACTCGGGGCAAGCCCTCTTGTGTGGATAGTAAGTGTGCGCTTGGAGCCAGTGACCTCTGTCCTGCAGCCCCAGGAAAGAGAGAAACCCAAGAATCCAAGAAAAGCTAGGAACCTTTGGATTTCTGACAAGGGGGTGCAAATATAATACAAATGAGGAGCAGTTCTAGGATGAGAATATCAAAGGAGTGTGAAAGGAAATATCTCTCCATTTCCTTTTTATATCTATTTCCTTTCGAAGGGATGGATCAGGATTCAGGTAAGGACACATATGATCATGTTACAGGATTCGAGGAAGAGTGGTTTTAAAAGTTGGCAACTGCAACTCTTTCCAAGAAATGGGCATCAAGAGAACGGGGCCTTTTAGTGTCTCCCCTGGACAAGAGATAAGGAGTAGCTGCTGGGAGGGGTTGCTGAGGTTTTAAGACCTACAGGATCTACTGTACTTCTTCAGTTTAAATAGAGGTGGGCAACAGTGACAGGCTTAGCATACCAATTTTCTACCCATGGGAACCTCCAGTGGCCATGGGGACTGCCAAAAATGAAAAAAAAATGTCTGGAAGTGACTGGAAGTCAAGTTCTGGTTTTGGGCAACAGGCATTCTGAGGTTTAACAGTACATCAGGCAATCTATTTGAAATATGAAATGACCACTCCTTTAGGATTCACCTTTGAGGACGCAGATGAGAAAAACGGCAGTCTAGAAAATCTGGAAGGGTCAAGGACTGGAAAAACGCTTTGGAGGCACATTTAAATGATACCCTTGTGGAACTGTGATACCATAATCTGCCCCAAGTTCTTCCAACAGAGAAAGCCAGTTTTTATAGGCACAAGAAGTTATGGCCCAGTTCTTTGGCCCAGCTCCTAACCTATAAACTCATTCCATGGTATCTGGATAAAGTGGACAGGCCATCCATTCTGAGATCAGGTCAAGGACAAAACCTCACATTCAGCAATATATCAATTTGCTTCAACCATATGACTCCCACAAGATGCTTCTTTCTCGTTTGCAGCCTCCATTGTGACAGGGAAGTGGTGGTGTGACATGGAGCCCTGCCTCGTTGGAGAAGAGTGCAAAGCGTTGCCTGACAATTCAGGCTGGATGTGCTCGCTAGGGAACCGCATCAAAACTACCAAGGTACTAGTCCTTCCCTCGCCCTTACAAGGCACACTTGTGTGTGCCAGTCTTCCTCCCTTGCCCCTACAAGGTGTATGCCCGTCCTTCTCCATTCCTCAGCAGCCTACCTTTATACACCTGTGTAGGTTTTAACCAGTGGGCTCCTAAGAACAGGGAGATGAGGTTTACTCCAGCCCCATTAATAACACGTCCTGGTTTGTTTTTCAGATTCATCCCAGACACAGATGAGGTCTGCAAGCACAAAAGATATGCCTCCTAAATGTGCAAGACAGATATCTGGTAACGGCCAGACCTTGCAATGAACACTAGCTGCAAATACAACTCTATCATTTGCCTTACACTAGGTAGGGCAAAAAAACCTATAGGGAGCAGAGGAGGAACCTACCTTGTTGCTGTACTACTAACAGTAAAGATCAAGCAATCTTGAGAGATCAGAAGCTGGCTTGCAGATTAGGCTCTGGATGCCTTTTCAAAAGGCACCGCTGCTCTTGACTGTGAGCAATGGAATCAGAAGTCTCCCACCCTTATGGGTGGAAATTAACAGCACTAGGCATCAATTTAGAGTCTTTCTTGCTTCCTCATAAAATGCACCCATCAGATCTTTCCTTTCCCACCACTCTGCCCATGCTCACACTTTAGCAGATATCTAAGTTCTCCAGGACTGAAGCCAAGAGGCCATCTGTATTTACATCGGCAACATGTAACATATACATGTATTACACATAATATTTCAAAAAGATCTTGAAATATAAGTAACTCAAAGACCAGGAAATTTGCTGCCTTGACAACAGGCTGTGTCAGGCTTGATTTTATGTAAAGCCAATTTGCACTGTCATTTTAATGAGCATTACAGCAAACACGTTTTTAAAAAGAGGTGTATGATGTATATATATCCCAAGTTTGTAGCCCTCTGTATTACTGACATGGATGTCTGGCCTGCTGGGGTCCAGCATTATAAAGATACATTATGACAAACAACACTCTTTTTGAAGATAAGAGGCAGCTTGGCTTACACATGGAAGCTCACACCAACCTGGTTTACAACAGTTTTTGACCATTCTGCATCCACAACTGGAAAGCTGTTTCAACAGACTGCACAGAAACTGAAGGCAGATATGAGTCTCTTTTTATGTCCCTCCAAGTTATCTTGTTTAGCAACTTTAAATATACTTAAGGTGTATGCAACCAAGCTATAGAATACATCTTGGCTCTAAGACAGGCCAACTCTAAACTGAAGATATCTTGCCAGCCATGTTCTGATTGGGACCTGCCAGATCTTTTGACAACCTCCATTTTTGCAGACTCCAGCAAAAACATAAAGGTTACTCAGCACCTGGAAAGTAGAGCGTCATATAAGGTAGCAGGGCTGCATTTGGCTTGGATACCTCAGAAATCATGGAGATTTGACCAAGAGAGGCGTACACCAAGGTACTATCATCTTGGACCTGGGGATTCTTGCTACGCTGCCAGAGATACAAGCTTGCAGCAATCATTCATGCCTTTACCTGCCTACAAACCTGTGAAAGAAAGGTATAGATGCCCTGCCTACAAATTTTTCCAAGTCAGCATGGGAAGGACTCTCCAGTGTACAGAGAAAAAAGAAGCGCGCACACGCACACACCAGCAGGTATCTAGAGAGACAGCCCTTTTAAAGTTCTTTGTCACAGTCAATGAACCATTAGCACACCCCAGGACCTATAAGATGAGAAATGATTTGGGAGTTGCTGCTGTGTAGGTTCTTGCATGGAGCTGATCTTGAGTTGTATCACTCCAACGATCCAAGATGCCCCCCCACACCTGAGAGGTAGATATTTCACAGCTCAAAAATCCCCTAATTGTTCCCCTTCCCGAAGAAAACTCTAGGAATCAAATCCATTGTGGGCTTTGCTTGTTTGCTTGTTTCTGCTGCTGGGTGAGAGTCTCAAGGAGTTTCAGGGGGAAATTCCTGCCCTCTCCCCACAAAAATCAGAAAGATCCCTGGCTCCAAACTGCTTCACTGATAATGTCCATAGCCTGGATATCCTGTCGGTGGTGAGCCGTCCTTGGGAGGCAGCTGGCTGGGATCTTCTCCAAAGGGGTTGGCTGAAAAGTAAAGGTGAAGGAATGGTTAATGACAGGTAAAAGACAGGGGGAGGGGGCAATTCTTTATGGAGTCAGGCATTTGGGTCAGAAAGTGATAGCAGGTTGCAAAAATGTCACTGTGAGGAGAGAGATGTGGATTTAGGTGAAGCTGATTCATTAGCAAAAAAGTGAGAAAGCTCTACCTTCGGGTTTTCTTGATTAAAAAAACAGGTTGAAATTTACACCTGTAAAAGGGAAGGGAAATGTGCCAGACACAGTGGGAAGGCAGTGCAACTTCTACATGAGTTTATATAACGACTGCCAAAGTGCCTATCACTATGAGAAGTGGGTTGGAAGGGAGGGTGTATACACTGCACAGTGTGGCAGGGGAGAAGAGCAAGCACTAACCTCATGGGAGTTCTTTCTGTCCCCCTCCCCTCATATGAGGGAATGGCAGCCTCTCCCTCGCAAGAGAATGAACAAAGGGATACAGAGAGATATCTTCGCTGCTCCTGACAACACCAGTTAACTGGGATATGAGAATCATTTTTTTCTAGCTGAGTTCCAGAATTCCTCTTTTTTTTTTTTTTTTTACCCTACAGAATGCAATGCAGACTACTGAGAACCAAGCCTTAGCTGACTGCCCCACCCTTTAATGGAATCCAGGCAATAACCTTTAATGAAGACAGGACAGAATGGCCAAACCCACTGTCCCACAGCAGGAGCCTACTGATTCTTCACTCCCCACTCTGCCATCTATTAATACAATCACTACAATTCTGATTCTACTGAAAACTTTAAAAAGGGGCCTGGAAGGCCATTTTTGGGGATGCTTAGGCCGTGGATTCTTGCATTGGCACAGGCTGGGCTAGGTGATCCTTGGGGTCCTTTCCACCTCTAAGCGTTGTATGATTCTAATCCACATACAATCATTACTTTGCATACAGACAACAGGAAATGACAAGGAGCTCCCTCATAAGATGCCTGTGCCCAGCAAAGAAGTCCTCCAAATGTACCCTTTGAGGAGAATCTGAAGTTCCCTGCTTTGCTTGCACCCCATTTCCCCAACATTAGGACTTACGATTCTGGAACTGCTGGGCTGTGTACCTCGTCAGCAAAATCCCAACACCTTCTATCAGAGCAAGCAAGATGCCTCCCATCATGGCTGACCCAACCATGGCCAGGGGCCCACCTAAGAGAAAGCACATCCTGTTACAAAGCCCCATTTCAGACTCACGCCACAGATGATGACAGGAAAGGGCTGAGGGGCTACATTTTCAGAGTCAAGGAGCACCACTTACTACGCGACGCTAACACGGCCCCAGTGAGGGCCCCGCTGGTGATGGAGTTCCACGGATCCTCCTTTCCCCTCATCTTCACCAGGCCACAGTCAATGGTGGAGAAAAGCCCACCCCACACAGCAAAACTGCCTGTCAGGAGAAAGAGGGAGAGCGTTTTCAGTCAGAGCCATTCCCCAGTGGGCATCAAAAGAGATTAATATTCTCTGCCAAACAAAGGTCTTGCTTTCGGTCATAAATTTGTTCTGCACACATACTGAACTTGATAGACAAGCCTGAGAATGATGGAATTTAAAGTAGCACAGAATAGTATAGAAATCAGTTAACTGGACCTCTTCAGGCTTCTACAGACCTTTCCCCTTTCTGATGATCTTTGAGTTACTAACCTGTTTTGTTACTGACAAATGGTGAAGGCTGGCATTTAGGAAGGGGAAGCCTGACTTGGAAAATATATGGACATTAGGAATGGAATGCATACTACAGATAGCAAAGGAGCCAGTTGTGCCTCGCTTCCCCATTAAGGAATGCAAGCAGGCCTCACTTTGGTTAAACAACAGATAGCTGCTAAGTGGCTGATGTATTATGGAGTTGCTACATGACAGGGCCAAAGTGCATGTCCTGACACCTGAAGCTCACCAGGTCTTACATAGGAGATGATGTAACTTAGTATGCTAATTCCTTTTCTTATGGGAAGTATAAATGTGCATGCCTTTCTTTTTCTGCACATCTGATTTGGGATTGCTCCGGACATCACTATGTTTCAGCCTGGGTTGAATAAAAGATGTATTTTGAATCTCCTGCTGGTATGTAACTTTTGGCTGTTTGCTCCAGGGGAACGTGCCCATTGTTGCTAACAAACTGGACTGAGACTGGCAAGAACCTGACACCCATTGGCAAAGAATTAAGCAGCACTGGGGGGGGGGGGGGATATCACAGACATACAAGGGACTTACAGGGAGGGAATTATGGCCTGAGGATAACAGCCATTGCAAAACATAGACATTTTACTCTGCTGAATAATGGATTCTCAAACTAAATTTTAGAAAACAATGGCCCAGAAGAGTTCTTTGTTTCTATCTACAAGGAAATCTGGCTCATGATGTTCTGTATGCAAGCAGAAGTGAACAGGGTAAAGTGCTTGCAATCTTAATTAATTAATTGTAAAAAGGATATCAACAAGCTGGAGTCTGTCCAGAAGAGGGCAAGCAAAATGGTGAAGAGTCTGGAAGCCATGCCCTATGAGGAGTGGCTTAGGGAGCTGGGTATGTTTAGTCTGCAGAAGAGAAGGTTAAGAGGGGACATGATAGCCATGTTTAAATATTTGAAGGGATGTCATGTCAAGGAGGGAGCAGGCTTGTTTTCTGCTGCTCCAGAGACTAGGACAAGGAGCAATGGATTCAAGCTGCAGGAAAGGAGATTCTACCTGAATCTCAGGAAGAAATTCCTGATGGTTAGAGCTGTCCAGCAGTGGAATATGCTGCCTCGGAGTGTGGTGGAGTCTCCTTCCTCGGAAGTTTTTAAGCAGAGGCTGGATGGTTGTCTGTTGGGAGTCTGCTTTGATGTGTGTTCCTGCATAGCAGGGGTTTGGACTGGATGGCCCCTGGGGTCTCTTCCAACTCTATGATTCTATGATTCTGATATCCTTGTGATGGCATCAAGTTCTAATGGCAAAGGATCTGAAGAAAGACTTCTTAGTGGCTGCCCCCGACCCCTCCTCCTATCTCTTACTGACGGAGCAACCAAAGTACAACCCTTGGTGCATTTCAGAATCCCAGCAAGAATGGCTGCAAGGCTGGCTTTTTCAAATCATTGGCTTCAATGGATTTTTTATTTATTTGGGCCATCCACATTAAGGCTGCAATCCACACTTACTTGGATATTTATTTCACTGAATCCAGTGGGACTTGACAGTAACAGGATTCTACAGGACTGCATTATAAGCCTCCAGGATGGAAGCAGTCTAGAAATGTAACTAAATAAGGCAGAATCCAAACCAGCACTCCATTTGACATCTATCTTCCTCCTTAATGTCCCCTACCTTTGCCCAGTAGTTTATTTATTCATTTGAACTATATTAATTTATCTCCCATCTTTCTTCTAAACAGCACATGGTTCCTTCTGGGAGCAGAAATAAAATGGTTAACTCTCATTTTACCCCCAGTGAGAAAGGATAGGTTCAGGTGTGGAGGTGAAGGAGTCAGAGCTTGGTCCACTGTCATATGGTGAGCCTGTCAGCTGAGTGTGGATTTGAACCCAAATCTCCCTAGTCTTCATCCAACACATTAACTAAAATCCTGGCTCTTCCATAAAAACAGAGCAAATTCACTTTCTCCCTCACATCACAGCTTGTCTGCTCAATCTGTAGCCTCACCCTGCTCACATCATACATACATGCACACACTCTGTCCAAGGATCTGGTATCCTTCCCTTACCTCCAATCTGGGGTGCTCTGACCCTGATAGCATTAAAACTGCCTTTGAATCGATGCCTGACACCCTAGAAATGAAGAGAAAGAGAATTAACTTGAGGCTTGGAATTCCTTGATTTATACAGAGGTTTTAATAAAGTCAAAAGAGTGGGAAGGGGGCATTTCACCCAAGTGCCAAAGAATTCTACTTTAAGATATAGAAGATTGCAAAACAGATGGACCAGTACAGAACAAAGACAACTCAACCTACAGGATGGCCTTTCTTCCATATAATCCACCCCATACACTCCAGTCGTCTGGCAGATACCTACTTCAGCCAGCCAAAACTAGGGTCACTGTTACCCAGAGGACATTTTCTCTGGAAGCCCCCAAACTGTGGAATGACCTGCCAGAAGAGATCAGTCAGCTCAAAATGCTGTCTCAGTTTAAATCAGATGTAAAGACAGTTTTCTTCCAACAGGCCTATCCAGACTAGTTTAAAATGATGCTTTTAAATTATTTACTGGTGAATTTTAATATGATTTTATATACTCTTAACTTATGCTTTGCGTGTTACATTATTTGTTGTCCTTCCTTGCCTCAATCCACACAGAGAGGCGGGTAAGAAATAAATATTCTTATTCTTATTATCATAACATTATCTCAAGCCTCATGATGCACACGTCAGTTCCCAAATTCCAGCGTTACCATGGAGCTGCAAACCAACATTACCAGTGTGCCCAGACTGTTAACTGTTCACTGCTAGTTCTCAACCATCAGTTGGTCTTTGTTTCCCATTGACATCAGCTCACCCTTCCCTTGCTTCATGCTAGGAATGAGTATCCCATTCTCAAAGCTCTCACCAAACAAAATGTGGTAAGTTGACAACCAAAGACCAAAAACAGTCTTCATTCCTGCAGTTTTTTGGGTGCTGAATATAATTTAGTGTTATTTATTTTTCATTACAATATTTGCATCCCACCTGATATCAAAAGATCTCAGGGCAAGATACAGACAGCAAACCAACTTTAAACCATTTAAGGCAATCTAAAACAATATGAAATTGTTTTAAGCTGTAGGCAATATAACAGATTTCCACAACCTAATCAGTCCAAGACATTTTACTTTTTTGCTTATTGGACTTATCTTTCATCCACCTGGGAAACGTTGTCTGTAAAAGGATGGCTGACACACTAAAATCCACAAACAATATAGTAAAGAGAACTACTATATAATAATTAATGCAAGAGAACTAGAAGGTAACAACAAAGAAGAAAAACAAGAGACCTCTTCCACAAGATCTGAGAAATAAAAGAACATTTAAACCAAGAGTGGAGATGCTATGCAACCAGTAGGGGAACACATTACATGACCAAGCAGAAATAAATGGAGGATGGAAACAAAACACTAAAGAACTATATAAAAGAGATGAAAGGATAACAGATTCATTCAAGGAAGAACCATTTGAAAGTAAACCTATAATTTAAGAAAATGAAGTGGAAGCTGCACTCAGACCACTTGGAAGATATAAATTACTGGAAACAGATGGTACAGTAATAGAGCTGCTTCAGGCTATAGTGACAGGATCTATGCTAGTTCTAACTAAAATCTGTCAACAAATATGGAAAATAAAACAATGACTCACAGATTGGAAATGTTCAATATACATTCCTGTCCCCAAGAAATGAGACACCAGGGATTGCCGTAGCAATTAGACCATTGCATTAATTTCTCATGCAAGCAAAATTACGCTCAAAATTCTACAACAAAGACTTTTACTATATATGGAATGAGAAACACCAGATGTCTAAACTGGCTTCAGGAAAGAAAGAGGTATTAGGGTTCATATTGCAAACATATGTTGCCTAATAGAACACACAAAAGAATTTCAATAGAAAATCAGCCTGTTCTTCATAGATTATAGAAAGGCCTTTGACTGTGCAGAACATAAAAAACTATGGATCGCTCTTAAAGAAGCGGTTGTGCCACAACATTTGAATGTCCTGATGCATAACCTGTACTCAGGACAAGAGCCTACTGTTAGGACAAAACACAAGAAAAACAGAATGGTTTCCAACCGGCAAGGAGGCCAAGCAAGGATACATTTTATCACGTTATCTGTTTAACTTGCAAGCTGAATATATCATACATAATGCCAGATTAGACTCAGAAGAAGGAGGTGTGAGAACTGGAACAGCAGAAAGGAACATCAATAATTGAAGTTATGCAGATGACATCATTCTACTAGCAGAAAACAGCAAAGACATGGAACAACTGCTGAAGAAAGTTAAGGAATAAAAGTGTAAAGGAAGGATTACAGTTGAACATTAAGAAAACAAAAACAATGACCATCAATGATTTTTTACTATTGTGTGCATTCAAGTTATTTCTGACTTACTGCAACCCTAAGACAAACCTATCACAGGGTTTTCTTGGTAAGATTTATATGGAGGGGATGTTGCCTTTGCCCCTCCTCTGAGGCTGAGACAGTATGACTTGCCCAAGGTCACACAGTAGATCTCCATGTTCTACAGATACCCTGGACTGCTAAAAAGACAAATAAATTCGTCTGAAAGCAAATCAAGCCTCAACTCTCCCTAGAAGCCAAGATGACTAAACTGAGACTGTCGCACTTTGGACACACCATGAGAAGACATGACTCACTACAAAAGACAATAATGGTTGGTACTGTAGCAGGGAAAAAAAAAGACCACATTACAGTTGGATAGACTCAATCAGGGAAACCACGTCCCTGAGTCTGCAAGACCTGAGCAGGGCAGGCAAGGCTTTCATTGATAAGGTTGCCATATGTTGAGACTGACTTGATGGTAGTTAACAACAAAACACCTGTCAAGGTTAAGGCCTGCACTTTTAATTTTGATGTTGCTGTGAACTTTGTTTCTTGCTATTGCTTCTGGTTCTTCAGCTTTATGTTTTAGTTTGTGTCTAATTGTTGTTAAACTTGTTTTATTTATTCTCGTTATTTTATTTATTCCCCACCCTACGTAGCTAGCAAAGGAAAAGATGACAAAGAACATTTATTGTTTTTCAGGAAGATAAAATAATTATGCCAAGTCCTGTGTACCCGCCCACAGAATTGAAAGAGCTACACCAGTGGAAGTCTGAAGTTGTCTCTGACAGGTACCGTTTCCTGAATTACATCACAGAGCAATACAGGACAAAGTAGAAGTAAAATAATCCTCAAAGGTTAAATCTCTCCAGTTTAATCCGCAATAAAAAGTCATGGAGCAACATAAACATGAAACATGTGAACTACATACCATAGTCTACACACCATTAGAAAAAAACTTCTGCAGGCCATAAATATCTTGGAAATATCACACAAAAATCTTTGCCATATGTGTGTGTGTTTGTCAGTGTGATTAAAAAGCAAACCAACAGCACTTCTCCCAAGTGTATCCTGAATCCCAGAAGGATGTAGTTAATCATTTTTATTTATGTGCGTGTGTGTGTATGTGTGTGTGTGTGTGTGTGTGTTAGAGCAATTAAACTGAATGGCTAAAACAGAGTGTTCTAAATCTCAATTGTCATCTTGTATGCAGCTTAATTTTACCTTTAGAATCTGAAGGAGGAAGCCAAAACTATTTGTTCATGTTGTACTTTTTTCAGTTCTGTTTGTCAATCATTTCTGTATAAACGTGTGTATATGTATCTCAACCATACTTTATAGGATTATCAAGAGGATTTATACATACACACACACACTCAAAAATTCAAAGAACATGTGTGTGAAACAGGTAAACTGACATGAAGGCACCCAGTCATGGCTCAGGGTGGCTGTGAAAGGGGACTGCAGGGGAACAGAGTGTATCAAAAGGCATAGGCTTGCCTTAGAGAGATTCACATAGGGTATGAAAGGGTGTGAGAGACAGGGCCTGAAACAGATAGGATTTTGAACTGGCACATACAGCATGAAGTCGACAAAGAGGCCGTTAAGCTGACAGGAAGGGGCAACTACCTGTGATTTTGGGGAACTTGGGGGAAAGTGTGTGTGTGTATTAGATTGTTATATTCGTTTCTCTCATGTTTAATAAATATATTTTACTGTTGTTTAAAGCTATCTCCGGCTCTCTGTTAAGCCTGAACTGGAGTCAGCCACTTAGATCAAAACTAAAGAACCCATACAACAACACATCTGCAAGTCAAGGGGTCACCCTGAGGCCTAACTACCCAATCCAGCAAGGGAATGATTGGAGAAACAAGAGCAGGGTGAGTGCCTGGTTTTAGGACCAGCCTGGGTAAAGGATTCTGTCACAATGTACACCTACATAGTAAGTCTTTCAATAATTCTATAAATTATATTGGAATTACCATCTCCATACTGCAGATGTGAAAAATGAGAGATAGAGGCTTCCCCAAAACAGAACCAGGCAGACTTCAGGAGTGTATGATCTACTGTTTGGCATAATTAAAGAAACAGCAAGAGGTTGGAACTCGGAACTCACCACTGGAGCATTGCGAAAGCCTTTCACAGCCTGGAAGACACCTCCACCAATCATCCCCATGGTGAAGGCGCCACCACAATCATCCACAATCCGCCATGGGCTGCCAGAAGGAAAGAAAAGAAAAGTTAGTGCAGGCTGCTGAACAATCATTGGAGTAAGGGGGAGACAAACTAGCAGTGGCCTTGGAGATCTGATAGCAACCAATGTCATTACCATAGAGATATGACAACCCTCCAGCTAGTGATTTCTTAATGTTTTGGATGCC
Organism: Cyclura pinguis; assembly: GCA_030412105.1. Lineage (NCBI taxonomy): Eukaryota > Metazoa > Chordata > Lepidosauria > Squamata > Iguanidae > Cyclura > Cyclura pinguis. Next base: position 206,852,268 of record CM059600.1, read on the forward strand.
TTTTCTATAATACACTAAAATTCTCAACATGGTCACTGTATGAGAGATCTTTTCTACACCCTAGGGCAGACTTAAGAATGTTAAAAATGAATGAATGTCCATCACTCACAATATGACTGTGGATGGAAGTGGTGTTCAGCATAATAAGATGACAATTGCTGGCATCACTTCTTTTGATACTGAATATCTCTCTGAAAATAACTATATTCTCTGCCACAGTGGTTCCCTGTAGCAGATAGTTCAACCAGTGCATTTGCTGATTTTGGATGTGTCATGTGTCAGTCTCTCCCATTTCAGGCAGAATTTACTGATGCAGAGTCTATAAACCTTCATGTGCCTATCACAATGTATGCAATCATTTCCTATCATACACTTTCCCTTTCCTTTCATATTTGCCTTCAAGTCATCTCCAATTTATGGTAACTCTGTCCTCTGATTTCCTTGGCAAAATTTATTCAGCAGAGGTTTGGCACTCCCTTCCTCTAAAGATGAGACTGCAACTTGCCCAAAGTCACTCAGTGGGTTTCCACTGTTAAGGGGAGATTCAAAACCCAGTCTTTTACAGTCGTATGGGGAAAAAACACCACTGTACCACACTGATTTCCTCACTATTCCTCATTATTTCCTCTCAAATATTAAACGTTTCTTTCATGACTCCTCTGAGGCAGTGAAAAGGGCTGTAACCAATGGTGGCCCTCGGCCCATAATCTGAGAAATGTTGGCCTATCTTATGCTTAATCAATATCTCTTTATTTAAATTTATTGAAGAGTTATAGTCACTTTTGAGACACATTTGATATAATGGCTTAAATATATACTTGTGACACTTGTGAAAAAGAACAATAGAAAGGTAAAGTTTGCGATGTCATTTTGCACCTTTCTTTTGTAAAGTATTTCCTATTTGAAAACAAAAATAAAGTTTAAACAAAACCACACCAAGATGTTACCAACCAGTATACATCAAATATCAGGTAAATAAGTGACATGAAAATACTTTAAATATCCTGTCAAATTGTAATGTTTGGACAACATGCATGAGATATATTGATACAATGATGTTACACATGTGTACATACACAGTCCTCCAACACATGGTCATTTAAGAATTTTTGTTTTAGATTTATGCTGTACATGCATTTGTTATAGGTAACACAGGTGTTACAACTCACAAAATGTGAAGCAAGTCACATTTTGAAGCAGATTGAAAACAAATAGATATATTGGCACTACCAAAACTGGGGTCACGATGACACCCCAAATCACTCTTGCCCTGGAGCTTACATGGCCACGGAGATCTATGAACTCTATGATAATGACACTCAGGGAGGTCAGACAATCATGTCAGAACACTTTGAGCTAAGACAAAACAGAAATCCAGATCAGAGAGGATACTAAACCAGTACATCAGTTTATCTGCAACATGTCACAGTTTACAATAAATGTTTACAACCCATTCACAAAAACTCTTTACACGTGCACAGCACTCTTCTTAAAGATGCTGGGATGACATGGACTATGGAGTTTTGCATAAAACTATTCTTTCACACTCCCATAAAGCACACTGGCTGGTCTTGGGGCAGTTTGCTATAACTCAGCCTCACTGATAAGGAGCTCTGACCGATCCTAAAGCTAACTTCTATTTGCATTTTCTATAGATCTTTCTGAGGCATCCTTTACAGCTGCTTTTGAAGTTCCTAATGCACTTATTGTGCATAGAAGTTTACTAGATACCCAAGTTGTGCAGCCAGGATGCAGAAGAAGGAGGAGAAGACCAAAGCTAACATGGCATAACACTAAGAGAATCAGTGGGGAAACATGTAGTGCTCTGGATGCTGTGAAACTCTAACCCCCATCAGCCCTAGGCAGCACAGTCAATGACGAGAGATGATGGAGTTGTTGCAGTCTGGCAACATCTGGAAGGTCCCACCCTGCTCATGCTTAGAAAGGGAGACCTGGGCTAGAAAGCCATGGGTCAGTGGGTGGATTTCAACCTCAATAAGCAGATGTAGGATTCCCTTGGTTGAACTGACCTGAATTATCATGCAGGGCTGTCAGAGTAATAATTAGATGGTATTATCCCTCCCTGGGCATACTGCAGAACAAACCATGTGGAAAACTGGATCAGATTCAGAAGACCCGGGGGTGAAAATCAGACGAACAAACAACAGTTTAAGATATGCAGATGACACCAAATTACTAGAAGAAACTAGCAAAAACTTGGAACAGCTATTGAGGAAAGACAAGAAAGAAAGTAAAAAAGGATGCTGAACATTACAAATGAACATTAAGAAAACAAAAATAATGACCACAGATAATTTGCATAACTTTAAAGTAGACAGTTAAGACACTGACAGACAAAGATTTCGAAACCTTGGCTCAGTCATTAAGCAAAACGGAGACTGCAGGCAAGAAATCAGAGGAAGATTAGGATTTGGAAGGGCAGTTAGGAAGGAACTAGACAAGATCCTAAAGTGTGAAGGTATTTCACCAAAGATCAAAGTCAAGATAGAGTCACAGAATCACAGAGTTGGAAGAGACCCCAGGGGCCATCCAGGCCAACCCCTGCCATGCAGGAACCCACATCAAAGCACTCCCAACAGATGGCCATCCAGCCTCTGCTTAAAAACCTCCAAAGGAGGGGACTCCACCACACTCCATGGAGGCAGCAGATTCTACTGCCGGACAGCTCTGACCGTCAGGAAGTTTTTCCTGAGGTTCAGGTGGAATCTCTTTTGTCTATGCCATGCGTCAACCACAAGGCCCATGGGCCAAATCCAGCCCGTCAGGCCATTTCATGTGGCCCTCGCACCTCTCCTGCAGCTGCAGCACTCCCCCTACCTGGTGAGCCTGAGGGCAGAAAGAGGCACAGAAAGGGTTCGGTGAGCAGAAAGTTGCACACTTTGGATATACTGATCAATTCTATGTCAGTATAGGGGCCATAAACTACAATCAAATAGCCCCAAAATGTCAGCAAAAAAGAAAAGTTGATGCAGATTTGAAAACCAGTAAAAATCAAATGCGGAGACAATTGTTTAATACAACAGAAGAGTAGATACATCCATACAGTCTTACAGGTACAGCCAGCCCTTTGAGGGCAACCATCATGCTGATGTGGCCCAAGATGAAATTGAGTTTGACACCCCTGGCCTATGCCATTCTATTTCCAATTTCTAGGTGTGGTTGTGAAAGCTGCAGAAAGCTGAGAAGATGGGTATCCACTCATTTGAAAAGGTGCTAGAGGAAAGGTCCACAAGATGCCACGGACTGCCAAAAAGGCAAATAAATGGGTCTTGGGGCATATCGAGCCTGAGCTCTCCCTAGAAGACAAGATGACTAAACCGAGGCCATCCTACTTCGGCCATATCCTGAGAAAAGACGCCTCCTTAGGAAGGACAATAACGGTTAGCAAAATGGAAGACAGAAGAGGACGACGGATTCCTGTGGAATTCTGGGGCTTGTAGTTTACTGAGGCCTTCTAAATGCCCCTTCCTAAACTGCAGACCCCAGGATTCCATAGCATAGGACGTCGAAAGTAGAATAATAGCGCTATAACAAGCTAGTGCGGCGCAAATGGCCAAAGGCAGCAAAAAGGACCTCGAATTAAATTGCCTTCCCCGGCAGCCTCGAGAAAGTTGAAACCCACTTCGCTCCCAGCACCTCCTTTATTGACGAGGACAAGAGAGAGAGAGCGCGAAGAGCACCTCTGCCGCTGCCCCCCCTCCTCTCCCGCCATCCCCGGTTACCAGGGTTCCCGGGCATATTCCTCCATCGCTCCCAGCCTTCAGCGATGCCGGTCACGTGGGAGGGGACCGACCTGCCGGGATCTCGCGACAACTTCCGATTGGCTGACAAAGGAACACGTGAGGGGAGGAAAACGGCCGCCTTCGCTTTGGGGCGGTGCTATAAAGGCGCCGTCTTCCCACCATAGAGATATAAAAGGGTTAGAGGGAACACGAATTCTTGTTTTTCATTTTAAAAAAGGGAAAGCAAGACGTGGTGGACTGCAGAATCTCGCTTGATTTGTCTGAAATAGTAAAAGTCTATATGTTGCACATTACGGCGGAGGAAAGCAGTTCTGTTTCAAAGAGGAATTTGCAAAGGTAGAGTCTCCTTATGAGTCTATACTTTTTTATCTCTATAAACAGCCAGTCGGCAGAGCTGTAAGTCGGCCAACCAAGAGGGGGAAAATAGCAGCGCATAGAGCACCTATTCCCATCGGTAAAAGAAGTTCGTCTCTGATAGGCTAAGAGACACTCAAGGGGTGGGATTGCACGAGATACTTGCCCTCGGGTTGGTGAATTTTCCCCTTATCTGACGATCAACACTGATGAGGAGAGTTAAAGCGAAAAGCGATAACATAAGTCGAGTTCTGATAGGCTCAGACTGTCACGTGAGGAAGGAGCGAGGCGGTCTAAACTCTCGGCGACGGTGGCTTCGGGCGACCAAAAAACAAAACAAAAAAAACGAATTTTGGGAAAGTAAGTGCTGGGTGGGCTTGCTTAAGAAATAAGGTGTTCCGGTTCGGGCGGTACAAACTGAGAACGGGAAATCAGGTAAAGATTTTTTCAGACAGTGAGAATTTGAGTCTGGAGGATTTTTGTATGGTGGGCAAAACAGACCGGTTAGGTCGGGGTTTTCACTGAGACGGTGTAAACACGGCCCCTCCATAAATATGTATACCCCTGCACGTAGAAAGCTAGCGTGTCATGGAGATTGGACTAGAGCCGTTCTCTTTACCTTTCTATATGCAAAGAGGGTTTTTTTTTTTAAGTGGGAGGGGGACATCCGACGATGGGAGCCCCGTCTTGCAGTCTGCAGCTAAGGCACAGGTTTACCTGTTGAAAAGATCCTTGGTCCAGTGGTTCTTAACCTTTTCTTTACCGGGGGCCCTCTATAAATATAATTTGTTGCCGGGTAGCCCTATAAACTAACTCAAGATTTAAATATTCAAATATTTATTTAAATATTCAAATATTTATTTAAATATTTAAATATTTGTTTAAAGTTGCTCATCAGTTGGTCACCCTTGTCACTTATTTTTCCAGTGGACGATCCAAAGGAAGGGGAGCTTGTTAGTGGTCTCTGGAATACCATGCTGAGATCCTTCAAGTGCCAGGAGAATAGAATAAACTGAATTTCCTAAAAAAAAGTTATGAGTGGGAGGCAGGCCTAAAGAATACTTTCTTTTACCCCCCCTCCCGCAGCATCTGGAAAGTAAGGGTATTGGTGCTGATTTGGGAGAAATCTGAGGGAGCACCAAGAGAGCAGAGAGCGTAGGCGCTCCTTTTGAAGGGTAGCTTCAATGAGCAAAAGGAACGTACGCTCTCTTTGTTTTAGGTTTTATTGCTGCACCTGAATTAAATCAATAAATCATTTTGTTGTAACTCTGGCTTTGTTTTGTTTTGACAGATCTCAAACTTGTTTGGCCTGGGACCTGAGTGGCTCGGGGCCTTGGAACTGTTGCCAATATTTCCCCTCCTCTGCTGAGGATCCAGTGCAGAAGAGAAAGTTCTCCATCTTCCCTGGGTTGGATTGTCCTCCATGCCATTGCCGGTGGCACTGCAGTCTCGCCTGGCTAGGCGAGGCTTGCTGAAGCATGTGGAGCCTGGTAGGTACAGAAATATGTTTTGCTTTCAGAAGGAGGCATGTGTGGAAAGGGCTACAGGGTGGGAGACCTGTGGCCCTCCAGAGTTTTGTTTTGTTTTTTTTTTTACTCCAGCATCCATTGGTCCAGCCAGTAGTCAGAGATAATGGGAATTTTAATTTAGTAATGTCGGAAGAGCCCCATCTTTAGATTTAAAAAATAATTTTCAATTTAGAATTCAAAGCAATGATGACAAATCTGTAATTCAAAAAGCAGGCCCAATGCCAGAGCATTTCAGCTCCTGTATGGATCTTTGGTTCTCTAATATAAAGTTGGCAGCTATGTTGGCTCGTGAAGTTTCATCACATGTTGCCAATACATTTTTCTAAGCTTGACCCTTGCTTCTTACCTACTCTTTTCTCCATCAGAGCCAGAGGAGGAAATCATTGCAGAAGATTACGACGATGACCATGTTGATTATGAAGCCACTAGGCTTGAGAACTTGCCCCCAAACTGGTACAAAGTTCTTGATCCTGCCTGGTAAGAACAGAGAGGCTGTGCAGAGTTCAATATTTCCTCCTTCTGCAAATGACTGATTTTCTGTCAAGATGCTCTTGGTTTGTTTGTACATGCTAGGTCCTAGTGTTCAGCAAAATGAGGGTATCACCACAGCTTGGAAAGTTTATTTTGGTTTGGTTCGATTTTTCTGTTTTTGTTCCTTGATTATACCTCCCAGAATCCCCCAGCCAGGATGCCCAGCAGTTGTGCTGAAGAGGGGGTTTTGGAAATCATAATCCCAAAAAGTTGATTGTTCCAAGCTTTGAATGAGAGTGACTTGTAATGGGCCTCTGTTCCTGGCAAAAGTGTAGGCCTCAGCTTCATTCGCTCAACTCAAAGGAGAAAACCTTTGGAACTGCTAAGAAACTACCATAAGCACTCTAGATTGGAGTTGTGGGACATGGGGCCCTCCAGATGCTAATGGCCTCCTCCCATCTTCCCTCCCCATCAGCCAGACTGTCAGGTCCTAATGGAAATTGGAATCCAACTTCTGGAAGATCACAAATTCCCCAGCCACATATTGTAGAATAAAAATTCAGTGTGTTCTGCATCTGTCTCCTAGAACAGTGACATGTTATACATTGCTGGCAGGTGTGTGTGAAAGGTAATGAGCGAGTGTGCATACATGCCAAAATATTTGGGGTTGTGCTGAATCCATTGATGGAACTCTGCAGTTACAAAAGCATCTTGATTATGTTACACTGGGGGTAGTTTTGTGCTCCTTCTGACTTTTACATCCCAGCCATCCTCCAAGGCACTCCAGCTCTTTTGCAGAGGATTTTCCTAGTTTATCCTCCCAGCAGCCTTGTGCAGTGAGATCACACAGAGAGGATTATGATTGATCAGGAATTTAAACCCCAGTCCAAGGCCAATACACTAAAAGTGATATCCTCCTGCTCTTGTAATTATGTCATCTTACTGATATATAAGGGTTCTGAATTACGGTTCAAGCTTTGAGGCACATGTGTGAACCTGTTTGCTTTCTCACTGTGACTATTGGCACAAGACCTGGAAAAGGCTACCTTTTGGACTGCAGTTCTCAGAATTCACTGGCATGCATTTCAAATCCAAAAAAAAAAAACAACCTTTCTTGGGCTCTGATCTTTTCATGAGTGGCTGGGAAAGAAAGGTTCATTCCCAAGATTTGCTTATATCTCCAGAGACAGCAGTAATATAACCTAGAATGTTTCACTGTCCTCGGAGGACATGGTTGCTCTTGATATCTAAAAATACTGGCGTGAGCCATGGCTTCAAATGAATGAACCCCTCTTCTCCCCATAGTGGCCTCCCTTACTACTGGAACATAGAAACTGATCTGGTTTCATGGCTTTCACCCAATGATCCCAATTCTGTGGTGACCAAAGCAGCTAAGAAACTGAAGAACAATTTGGGTGAGTATGTCTCTGTTTGCTTTTGGATGACATGTGCCAGTTGGACTGGGATGGCATGGGAGTATTGGGAACAGGTTAGGAGGTCAGAATTGATTTCTTCAAGGGACAGAAGACTGGGGTTTAATTCATCAGTGGGAAATATATAGCCCTTGAGTTACAGTGGCTAGGGCTGATAGAAGTTGCAGTCCAATCATGTTTGGAGAGCCACAGGTTCACCTGTCCTGCTCTAGCTGGTTGGAGTAAATATTTGGACTAAACTATCAGGCATATTTTACTTTTCCATTATTTACATAAAAAGCCACAGAGAGAATACGAGACATACTTCTTATGTGGCAGGATAGAAGGTTTTTGTGATGGGGAATGAAGGGAAGAGAGATTCAGTTGTGTATTTTCACCTACTTACCTGGTAATCTTGCAGCTGTAAAGTATCAATCTATGCATCATCTCTGCATTTTAAAACAAATATTTGGTTGGTGTTTGCATTTGTAAGATGGTGATATGCTTAATTTATCCTGTTCTATTAGTGCAAATTACTCAGACTTGATTGTTGGTTGAGGAATGAAAGAGGATATGTGAGGTCTTTTAGATATTGGACTGCAATTCCCATTGTCCCTCAGCATTGGCTGTGCTGGCTAAAGCCGATGCAGGCTGCAGTCAAACAGTACATGGAAGACCACATGTCTCAGGCACCTGATAAAACAGAAGACCAATGTGAACAGTTCCTTATTTGCTCGTGAAAGGGAGGAGCACTGGAAGGTGCCTGGTGAAGGATCATGGAAACTGCAGTGTGACAACACCTGGAGGATCACATTTGCCCCGAGATTCACATGAAATTCTCATGTGAGGTTTTGACTGTTAAATTAGTCTTAAGTGGCAGCTCATTTTAAAGATTCCTAAAGTGTGGCAAGTAACAACCTGCCAGCACACTGGGTGATTTTCAAGATCAATGACAAAACATCAGTTTGAGACCTCACTATGTTTATAAAGAAAGGGGGCATAGAAATCTGCTTCAAGTCTATAGGGTCAAGGGGACATGGAAGTCAAAGATTTGGAAACTGAAATGCAAATGACATGAATCTCCTGCAGATGCTGAGGAGAAAATTGAGCGCTCACATGAGAAAGTGGAGAGGGAAGAGGTGAAGGAACGTCGGTACCATCGACGGGAGGAGCTGGCCCCTTACCCCAAGAGCAAGAAATGTAAGTGCAGCTGCCTTCTTGTAGTAAGTTGCAGCCATTGGACTCCAAGCCCCACAAATATTGCTTGGTCATGCCAGCCTCCTTGAGGCAAGGCTTCTGGGCCCCCTTTGCCCTTGAGAACCAGCTAAGACAAAGGTGGGGAACCTCTAACCTTCCAGAAGTTTAGGACATCAACTTCCAATAGCTATGCCCACCATGATCAGTGGTAAGAAACTGAGGAAGTTGGAGTCCAAAGCTTCCAGAGGGTCAAATCTGCCTCAACGCTGCAGCAGGGTGGAGGGAAAGTTATATTCTTGTCTGACCTTTGCAGCAAACCGGAAGGATGAAGAACTCGACCCCATGGACCCCAGTGCTTACTCTGATGCTCCTCGGTGAGTTTCCTCTTCACCCTTGCTTCAGGCTGCCCCACTCAAGCTCAGTGCCCCAGCATTAAAATGAACAGAGGGTAGGCTGGAAGATAACAGCAGGCACAGATGTGTCCTGGTGTCTCCAGTTCAGGGACAGGAGCCCTATGCTTTGGTTGCATTTAAGATTTCAGGTTCAGCCGATAGCACCTTCAGTTAAAGATCCTCCACTAGCAGGAAGGACCCTTTCCTATCAGTCTTGAAGAACCTCTAGATGCTGTATCAAAAGTTACATTGAGCTAAATGGTATATTGCAGTTTTGTATGCTCATAATGTTAACATCTTACAGACTTAGTAGTGCAATGTGTTCAGGTACCTGAGGCTCTCTCATCAAATTCAGCAGGTCTTCTCTAGTTTTAATAAGCATTGTCATTACAGTTTCAGGTGTGTCTTTACAACCCCCAAGAACTAGAAGCTTGCTTTTCTAAATGAAAGCTTATGTTTTCAGGAAATTGAGTTCGGCCCTGGATATCACATTCTGTAAAAGTGCATGTGTCCATGCATACACCATGATGAGTGCCTTTTTACACTGTTCATAGAATTTTGAGTGTCTCGTGCCATTTCAAGAAGTCTTAAAACTCTAGGAGCGGAGAAGCCAAGGGACAGAGATACTGCCATCCAAGCACGAAAGGTCAAGAGACATGGAGTTGTAATGCTAGAATAGAAAACGGGTGAGACAGAGGATCTGGTAGGGCCCATATATTGTTTCTGACATCCTCTTTTTCTCTCACTCAAGGGGAACTTGGTCCACTGGGCTACCCAAGAGAAATGAAGCCAAGACTGGGGCAGACACCACTGCAGCTGGACCACTATTCCAGCAGCGTCCCTATCCAAGCCCTGGCGCGGTCTTGCGGGCAAATGCTGAAGCTTCCCGGGCCAAGCAGCAGGACTGAGACACCCTTTCCCCCCACCTTCCCTAATGTATTTGATAATAAAGCTATAGGAAAAACATGTTTAGCATAGGGTCATTATGTGTTGCACAAATTTAATACAAAGATCAGCGAGGCTATATGACAGTCACAGACAACTGGCTTTCCATTTGCTAGTGCTGCTGGGAGTTGCAGTCCAACAATGCCAGGAAGGCCTCATTATTCCCTTTCCTTTCCTGCTGTGTACTAACATACCTACCTCTTCCAAGCTGGGCCTGCAGGAGATACCTCTGTGTTCCACGACAACAGAGTCAGTAGAATTAGCTGTTTCAGGGTTCTGCTGATCTCACTGATTTTTTGAGTTAGATGCTTCCATTTCTACCTGCAATTCTTTTCTTCCTTTCCCCACCTCATTTATAATTTTAAAAAGCAGCCTCTGGTTTAATGGTTTTGCTTTCAAAATTACTGCCAGTATCCTACATCAGCTACTTCATTCCATATTTGTAACTAAGTAACAGGTCTTGGCCTGACCCCCTCCTAAGCCCATCTTAACAACTAGCAGCTGAAGTGAGCAAATAAAAATTTGGCAGCAGAAAAACCAAGGCACAAGGAGGATGTTTTCAGTCTCCTACCACTAGTGAGTGGGGTTGTCGCAAAGAATTGCAGTAAGAGTCCTGTTCCTGATTGTCGTAGCCTCGCTCGCTAGCAGGAGGAAGTTGAAAATGGCATCCTCCTTGCCCTGATCAGCAGCTGAAGAGACCTTCTGTAGTTGATGCTGTTGCTGGCTGTTAAGGTGGTGTTGGGAGGACATTTATAATCATGGAATAGTACTACAATCACAATTGTATTGAATGTGAAGCAATTACAGATCTGTAATTCTAGGTTATTAATCCTTAACTGAAATACAGAATACCAGCCAATGTTTTTCTAGAGCCCCCCCTCCCCGGCAACTGCCTATATTTGACCATCATGGCCCCAGACCTGTGAGCAAAATGGTTTTTGCTAGGTTGATGCCATCCTAACGTCCAATCATAAAAGGCAAGTTGAGAAGGCACAACCACATTCAGCCCCAAATGAGTACCCTTAGGAAATGTCCATCTCACAACGTATAGCCACAGCCACTCAACTCAGAATAAACAACCACGCCACAGCCAACCTACTTGCTTACAAAGGTGTATTAGTTTCTACAAAAAAAAGTAGAACAAGCAGTATCATGAGCATTTAAAATAGAATAGGCTTGCTTCCAAGCATGGAGTTTGCTATAATCTAGCAGTGATGGCAGGTGAAGGTGAGAGGCTAGGATTCCAAGTCCTATAACATGGTTCCTCCCTCTTCATGTGAGGTAAGGGGACAAATAGGCTCCCACAATGAGCCAGGGACAGCAAGGTAACAGATGCAGGACTTTTGGTGTCCTAGGACCATCTAGAGGCTGCTTGAGAGTTCTTGCTCTCTTTCCATCTCTTTCTGACTCAGAAGGCCTGAAATGTCCAAGTCAAAAGAACACATAGGTCCCATGCTTTTAAACAATAGCTATCAAAACCCAAGCAGTGTCATTAAGGTAGGAATGGGCAAATGCCCAACCCTCTAACCATTATAAGGCTACAGCTCCCATCAGCCATAGCTAATGGTGAGGGAATGAAGCAGTTGCAGTCTTGGAAGACCACACATTTCTCATCCTTGAGCCAGGGTTTGGTAAAGTCATTTTGATCTCAGCAGAACAAAACATGGAGGATTTGGCACCAATTAGACACTGGTTTTGAGCTTGGGGCTTCAAGGGGGTTACCTGCAGCTGGAAAGCAATCATCATTCATAGATACAAAAAGCATAGAGCCCAGGGTGAGAACATTGGGCTTCTCATTATGTAATACCCAGCATTCCTCACCATTCATGATACTGGCTAAGGCAGCTGGGAACCGTAATTGAACAACATCTGGCTGGCCGCAGGATTTCCTGGTTGTGGTGGACAGAACATTCAAGTCCTCACAAACACAGTCTGTTCAGTGGACTTCTGTGTCACAAAGTGTACATAGACGTAAACTGTACCTGGTGTATTTCTAAACTGTCCTACATCGGGGAACTGACTCCACTGAAAAGCATTTGTCCGAGGTGATTAGAAAGTCTTATCTCTGTCAGAGTGATGCCAAATTGGGCAAATTGGTTAGTGAATTAAAACCCTAACCGCAAACCTGGTTTAAAAAAAAAACATTATCAGGACTGCCCAAAATTTTACAAGATTTTGAGCTTGCTACAAGTAGTCTTTACCATGCTGAGCACAATTGAGGGTGGGGAAAGGTTTGAGAGCAGAAGGGAAAAATCCTCTGGCATTGTCTCAAATGCTGCAGCCTGTAACAATGATGTAAAAGTTGGAGTGCAGGAGTTCTGCAAATGTAAACTAAATCGGATCTATCCAAGGTGCAAGTCAGAGTTCAGGATATGCCCAGGATGACTGGGACTGAGAAGCAATCATAGCTGACCCCCCCCCATTTTAAAAAAATCAAATTTGGTAGTTCTCTGATGGTCTAAAATCCCAAATAGAAAGCCATTGTTTGATCTCACTTGCCTTAGACTGAATTGTGCTGGTGTGAGCTAGACGTTAAAAGAAAAGCCAGTCTGAATTGAACATGGCTCCATCCTGAATATGCCTGGCCAGTGACGAGGCAAAGAGCTGCCATCACGAGGGCTCACCATTGTTGTAAACATGAGGAGGTTCCTAGGAAGCACAGAGGCCAAATCTTTAACCTGGATTTCTTCAGCCCCAGAGAAGGGCCAGAGATGAAACACCACTGAGGTCTGCAGGTCGTTTCCACTGATGCTTTAAGATCCTTTTTCTTTAGATGAAATCCTAGGAGAAAGCAGGAATGAAATGATTAAGCTAAGATGATAATGAGATTTGCTAATTTGGTTGCCTGCCTCTTCCCCTAAGCTAATTGGTTATAGCAAGCTATAGCTGCCCCAAGCTAATAGGTTATAACAAGTTATATCTGCCCCTAAGCTAATTGGTTATACCAACAGACTGTTTTAGAATTAAAATGCAGCCTCTCTGGGTTGGGCATAGCTGTTTATAATGGGACTTCTAGGCTGAAATGTCAGTAACACAGTATTCCCTCAATCCTGAGGAGCCAATATTGGGGAGACCTTGAACCACTCATTTTCTTTCAGCCTAACCTACCTTGCAGGACTATGTAAGAAAAAAAAGGGGGGGGGATAATTTACATTACCTAAATAGTCTTGTTCTGGAACACAGAGCAGTTGGGAATTCTGCCTTTCAAGCAAAGTCAGATCTCGATTTACCATGAGATCTCTGAGCGATCCCATTCTTTGTAACATTTGCAGCAGATCAGTAAGGATTTCTGACTTCCAGTTTTCTACCAGTAGCCATGACACACACATCCCATCCTTCAGTGCTCTAAATCAGGGATGAGAAACCTTTGTCTTGCCAGCTGTTTGAGATTTAAACTTCCACCAGCCTCAAACAGCATGACCAGGATTTAAGGATCCTAGTAGCTGAGGTTCAACAATCTGAAGGCCAAAAGGCTCCTCTCCCTGCTTTAAATTGTACTGCTGAAATGAAGATCCCTTGGGATAAATGAGAAATGGTTTGTAGGGAAGGACTCTGAACTACATTCATTTTTGCTACTCCAATGCTTTTAAATGCTCGTCTGTCTTTTCCACAAGGTTCTAGCTGGTAGATCTTTAGTGTCTAGTAAAACCCAACGCCACCAAAACCTGATCCCATAAACCTAAAGTCTGTCCACACTAACATACAGACTTCACTCTCAAAATCAGGAATTAAGGTAATAAAACTTCACAATATGAATGCATAATGGATTCAGTGCCTCCCACTTGGCCCCCGTTTCATAAACCCATTGATAAGAACTTCTTAGTCTGCCACTGTGAGTATATCTGCAACAGTGTAAAAGTTTGGCACCAGTTTAACTGATATGGTTCCATCTAAAGCAGGGGTGGGAGACCAGGGAACCACATTAGCCCTCCAGGAGACTGCAGAGGGCTGTACCCACCACAACTCCTGCTCCCGCAAAAGAAGTTTTGCTCCCAAATTCCCTATAGGGGACATGAGGGCATGTATTTGAGCTTTCCTGGGACACTAGAAAGCATTTTGAAGTTAAAAAAAAATGAAAATTTTGTTTTGATCCCTGGAGGGGTTGAAGAGGGCTCCAACCCATCATGGAAGTGGTCTCTAAACACACCCGAAGAGATCATTTTGGGGCATTTTGGAACAATATTTTTTCTGATTCGGGGGGGGGACACAAAAATGGCATTGGCAGCCACACTTTGCCCACCCCCGATCTAAAGGAATTCTGGGATTTGTAGTTTGCTGAAGTACTTAAAATTCATTCTCCCAGAGAGCCCTTACTTCATATTCCCCTGAGCTGAAACACCAGAGCTCTCAAACAGAGAAACTTAAGCACCTCACCAAAATACAAATGCCAGGATTCCACAAGACAGAGCCATGGCAGTTTAAAGTGGCATCAAATAGCTCTAAGGGTCATTCTAAGCAAGCGCGGACTGAACAGAAGAATTCCCATTGCTGTTTTGCTATCCTCAAACTATGCAGTGGCATGTTAGTGAGAGTGTGGTAAGAGGTCCCATCTCTTTGTCACAGGGTGTTGGGTATGTGCATGAACAAAAGTAGGGGTTCATGTTGCTCCATGATTGTGGAATCTGGCACTGGGGTCAGAATTCAGTACTGTCAAAATTGCAGATTTCATTAAACAAGCAAACCCCTGCCCCAACGAACCAAATGCCCCTAGCTGTCACAGCTCCAAGGACTGAGCTCAGCAACGTGTGGACACTGAGTCAAATCTCCAGTGCAACAATTGGCACCAGGCAAGATTAACAGCAGTTAAGGCCACAGTTTCAGTCTTCAGTAACAACTCGCTTCTTCTCACGGCTACAAGATACAAAACACCTTCTGTATGGTGTTTATTTGGCATGCAGTCAAATCTGTGTTCACAGGTAAGTCATTCACTTGCAGCCTGAACTACCCTGTAGGGTTTGTCTGAAAATAAAATAGATTACCTTAGCTTTTTGGAGGGGAATACCAAAAGTGATCAGTTACTAAATCCTCTCTGCTACTCCAAGCAACAGACTCAGCCATAGAATGGTACAATTCACAAAGAGGAGCAACATACACACCATTGGGGAATAATATGGTATCCCCTTTTCCACAGACTGCTGCTTGTCTCTCCAGATTATAGGCACAAAAACACTCCGAAGTATGGGTACTCCTGGCCTGTGTTTAAAGTGGAAGGGACATGCTGAATTTGACATGGTCCTTTTCTTAATACTGATCACTCCTTTTCTCCCTGTGGCTGGATCTATGCATGCTGTACAAGGAAAGGTGACAGCAAAATCTCTTGCTTAAAACAGAAGGTGCTCTTCCCGCTGTGTCTACTTTTTAGCTGAAAGGAACTTTATTTTGATATGGTTAATAAGAAGCAGGGAAGGAAAAATGGGCTAATACTGAACATGGCAGTTCAGAATAGTCAATGGGACAATAAACCCAGTAACTTACTTACGCACTTAACACAGTCATTCACTCTGTAGCCTTTATGACATGGGCAATTAAAGTTTATGTCCTTACTAAACTAAGGGTAAATCCATTAAAAACATCTGAAATACTTTCAAAAGGGAGCAGCCCATGGATAAACAATAGTGAAATAAAAATGACAATTAAGCAAATAAGTATCACTTTTCTTATTCAACAGAAGGCAACTACATACTGAGGTAAAGATGTAACTGGAGGCCTGAAGTCCCCAGATCTTTGAAAATGTTGGCTAGCATCCCCCACCCCCTGGTTTTGAGATTTCAGGAGATGTTGCTCACACCCATTAATGCTTTGCAAAGTACAGGAACTAGATGTATTTGTTTTTTTAAATTTCTGGTGTGTGACTGAAATAAATTTGTTCATTCATTAACAAAAAGAACAAGCAGCAGCAACAGCAGCAATTCCAGTGTTGGATTTTGTGTCAGTAACCATTTTTTGTATTCTCAAACTGCAGCAGTGAAAACTAATGGAAAATGCACACCCATTAGTGCTGGGGAAAACCTGTAATTATTATGCACCACAGCAAACAATTTCTGGATCCTGGGATTGGGTAATGTGCCTTATGTGAACCCAAAAATCCATATGGCAAACCAGAAAGTTTCAAATTCTGCTCAGGTGCATCATAATGCCTTTCCTCTGCTTTGCAGCATTTAGCTGCAAAGCATCTGGTTTTTAGATACAGACTGCAGCAGTGACGAGGGAGTGAGGAGGAAATGCGAATGTCAGTAAGGAAAAGTACAATGTCTGCATATAAGAAAATTAAAAGTCATGAGGGAGCCAGCAGATATGTCAAGAAACCTCTTGTTTCCCCCCAGTTTCTGAGCATTTCCCCAGATGCTACTAACTGCACATTTCCTAGACTATAATGTGATCCCATTCTACACACAGCTATGCTTGTGGCAATCAACAGACACACATTTCTGATGGGAGGGCCAGGGATGCCTAAAAGCACAGAAAATATTACACACAGTTTAAAATTCTCGAAGACAGGAACTGTTTGTTGCATGTGTATTTGGAGTGCTGAATCCCATTTGTGTTTGGGTTGTTTTGTTTTTTTCCTATCACAGCTGCTAGCCTATATTGAGATGAGAGAAGAAAAAAAAAGCTGTAAATCTCAGGTTTTGACCTGAGATTTTGACAGTTCTTAGATTAAATGAAGGTGTTGCCCTGCAATTAGAACAGCTATTTCAAGGACCCAGACTTGGTTCTGTTCCCGCAACAGTGTTGAAAACTAAAGAGGGTTTGAGCTCAGGTTAACTGTTCTATTCTTGGCCTTTCCCAGCTAAAGCACCTAGTCCACAGTGAGTGACCGGGGCGGTAGGGGTACAACTTCCAGAATCCCCAGTCAATATGGCTGTCCATTGGGATTGTGGAAGTTGTAGTCCAAAAAAGGTAACATCATACCCTGGAGTATTTCAAAGATCAAAACTGGGACAAGCGTGGCCAAGCAATATCAAAGTGTGGTTCAGATGGCAAAAGTTATGAGAGGAAGAACGCATATAATAGGAGAGGCCGCAACAACTGACTTTTGCCTGAGTTTACTGGGAAAGCCAAGACACCGCCCCTCTTCTTCTCCTCTCTCTCTTGCTGAGTTAATACCTGAGTGCAGACTACTTGTGGTCTTTGACCTCAGTTTGCAGCAACTGAAGCAAGCTGAAGACAAAAGGGGAAAGTGGAAGGAGAGAGAAACTGGGATGTTTCAAAAACAGCTGAAAAAGTGGGACAACAGAAAATCAACTGGGGATTGTCCCTGCCAAATCCGGCCATCTACTAAGTCCAAGCTCTCGGCCTGGACAGCAGAGGTAGGCTGCAGAATAGAGAGAGACTAGTCTTCACCATCATGAACCCTAGGCCACGCAAGAGCCAATGAGGTGGTAGCCTTCGTTTTGGGATTTAGGATAGAGATGGTTGCTTAATTTTTCCTAATCTAATAGCAGCTTACTTCAGTTTGTGATCCTGAGTTACCTTGGGGCATAAGGGGATGGAAGGCTGAATAGACTTAGCTTGGAGACTACCGTTCACGAGAGTGGGGAATGGCCTGGCTGCAATCCATTCTACTTTTAAAAAAAATTTCTGCAGAACACAAGAAGCTGCTGCGTATTATTTACGAGGCACTCCAGGACTATACTTTTTGTATTGGTAGCAGCTCTCGGAGTTTCAGTCTTTCCTAGGTCTTCAGGCAGATCCAGGAAAGTCAAGCAGTGCCTTTTTGGGGGGGGGGGTCTCTTACAATTCTACAGCCAGCGTATGGTTGTGTTTTGGTACAGTCAGGGGTGCAGATAAGACTTCACGGGGCCCAGTAAAGTGTGCCAGCCATAATCAGAAGGGTATTCTGTTGATGTGACAAAAACTATCCCATGAGCTCTGGCTTGGACAGACCCTCCACGTTAGCATTCCTCTCCCTTCCAATATTTCAAAGTTGAGGTAGAGCCCTGGTGGCACAGTGGTTAAATGCTGGTACTGCAGCCGTAAGATTGTGAGTTTGATCCTGCCGGGCTCCAGGTTGACTCAGCCTTCCATCCTTCCGGAGGTTGGTAAAATAAGTAACCAGCTTGTTGGGGGCAATTAGCTAACACATTGTAAAATGCTTAAAGAGTACTTAGCTGATAAGCGGTATAGAAATACGCATGCTATCGCTATAGGTCCCTTTTATACTCTCTTCCCTGCTCCCCCGCTGAGTCCCAATGAAACAATGCTGAAGTCTTTAACTTCAATTTGGAAATTTTACTTTTTGGAATGTAACTCCCAGAATCCCCTAGCCAGCATGGCCTGCAAGTAACAATGAACAACCAATCCTGAATTTCTGGAAAGTGCACGGCCAGAGTGGGAACTGAAATCTGAGAAAAGATCATGAGCACTACACCCTGCAAAAAAGGGCACCTCAAGAATCTCTTCCACAGATAACATAAGGTCAAGACAGGAGCTAGAAAATAGGCTCTTGCCTTCATAAACAGAATCTTTGGAACATGTGTCCAAAGGTTACTTACATTCAGACCCTCTGGCCCAAGAGTGCAATATTCTTTCTATTAATCCCTTCCTTAAGAGTGCCCCCAATTCATCAAGCAGAATTTGAAACAGGCAGAAGTACTGTAAGAAAAACAGGGCTCAATGGCTTCATCTCAAAAGGGGAGCAGGGGGAACAAAATGAGGGCATCCTCCCAATAAGAATTCTGCCCCACCCCATGAAAGTGTTTCCAAATTTTAAGCACTGCAGTGACCAAAAACTTCAGTCAAGCATTTAGAAACAGAGTTTAGGCATCCAAAGAAAAGGGGAAGGCAAAGTGACCATGGGAATCTGAACACAGCACATAGAAAAGTTCTAGATGTGAATAGTTTTCAGTGTCTCACTCTCTGCAATGCTAGACATTTGGGAACTGCAGGAAAATTTCATGGGGGGGAGTGTGAAATTCTTATCTGGACTCATTTTGTCCCCATCCTCATAGCTACGCCCCTGCAGAAGAGGCATCCCACTTGTTCAGATTTTACAT
Organism: Cyclura pinguis; assembly: GCA_030412105.1. NCBI lineage: Eukaryota > Metazoa > Chordata > Lepidosauria > Squamata > Iguanidae > Cyclura > Cyclura pinguis. The sequence continues at coordinate 206,871,328 of CM059600.1, forward strand.
TAACTGAGCAAACTATGAATTCAGATTTATTTAACCAGCAGGCCACCCTATTCACCCCAGTCTCAATTATTGGTTCTGGCTGTGGCTGTTTCATGCAAGGAGCAAAAAGCAACCCAGAGCCAGTCAATAGTGACCAGACTCCTCCTTATTCTTTGAGTTGGAGGGTGGGGGACTCTGTCCTAGCAAGGCCCAGCAAAAACTGACCTCTTCCTGCTTGCTTTCTGTGATACTTGGCCCTGAGCCCAAACTCCCACGGAAGGAAAGCCTCCCTCCCACCAAACCAACCCAGCCTCATGTTAATAGGGTTAGACATGCAGTGAGTGAGATGGAGACCTGCCCCTTTCAAGGCTTCCTCAATCATTCAGCAATAAGGCTAAATAAATACACTCTCTTTATTTATCTGTGGTTTATGTACATTGGCAAACAGTACAGGCTCTTTTGTTTTGTTTTTCCTTAAAAAAGCAGGATTTGTAGAAAATGATCAACAGTTTTTAAAAAAACAAACATCCCATTTACATACACTGTGTTATTTTTGATTATCTCCTCACCATGCGCCAGCACAAAAAACCCAATCTGCACTGCTGACGCCAAATCACCCCCCAGGCCGGTTAGTGCTCCCCATCCCCACCACCACCACCCAACAGTATAGAATACATTATTTTTTAGAATAAAGCAGGCCAGCCCCCAGCAATCCTCACCCTACTATTAACAGAGTTGGGCAACTGAGGTAGCATGGTGGGCACGACCTGCCAGGAGATGAGACCTGCCTGCTCTTCAGCTGCAAAGCTTGAAGCTCAGGCCCACGCGATGACTGACCTTCTGAGCTCAGGGCTGCCACACAACCACACTTGGCAGCCCACAAGGGGCTCCTGCGCTGGCTACTTGGATGTTGAAACCCAAGGACATGTGGAAGCACCTAGCAGGCCACAGAGCCACAGCTGCCTTCGGCTCTGTGGCTCTTTTACAGGGCTTAAGGGAAATTCCTTTTTTGGACTACTAACTCCCACAATCTCAGTGGCATGCTGGCTGAAGAATTCTGGGAGCCATAGTGCCGGAAAAGTAACCCGTCCAAGCTGCAGTCAGGCAGGATGTGTGAATCCTGCTTGCAATGTACAGACACATTCAAACCCGTTTATAAAAGAACCCAGTGAGTACTGACCTCTCCTGCTACACATTCATCCCTGCGGAGGCCTTTTAGTTCCAGATGGACTGGCATTCATGTTTCTGCCTCCAAGTATAGCCATTCAGCAGCAGCAAAGATGCAATTTAAAGATTTCCTGCCAGACTTAGTTCTCCAATGGATGGAAGTCTGTCTTCCACACTAATCCACAACTGGCAACTCTGTGTGAGCCAGCCTGTTTCCCCAGAACTTTTGCAAGCTTTTCAAATCAAATGTCTCAATGAGACAATTGGTTTGTCTTTCACCTGTGGTGAAATCTGTTAGTAACTAGTGATACATGCTCCCCAACCCCACTCTGAGTGACCCCTCAAATGCTTATGGACATGAAATACATGTTGAAGGCAGGGAAGAATTAAGGATGCCTCAGATTCAGCTCACTCTCCACTGATTCAAAATGTCCCGCTACCCACCCAGGGCTAAAGACAGGACTAAACCAGGTCTTCCACCCACCTTATTATCAGTTTCCCTCTGCAGCACTCACAACTCACCCGCCTTACCTTTTCTGACTTACACATGCAGAGCTTGGTTCTGTCTCACATTCCCCTCTGTGCTCAATGCCCCCACTCAATTCACTCCATCTGCCATAAATTTGATAAATTCCCCATGACCAGCTTAAGCAAAGAAATTCCTACCATTTTCATAGAGGCGGTATTTAAACACCTGCCCACCCCCATACACACACACATAGAATATTCGTATACTCAAAATGGCAGATGAGACCTCTTTCCACCCTCCTTTCCATATGTATAGCTGAGTAAGTCCAAGGAAACAAGGAGATCCTCCCCCGCTCCAACCTTCCACTTGCACTGTGGCTGTAGTTGATCCTTCATTCAAAGTGTTCATATAAAAATACAACTCTGTGTAAATTTCCTCCCTGCTGACCAAACAAGAGGGATAACTTGGAAGGTCTTAGCGCAAAGGGTGTGGGTGACCACACCCCTTAGTTGCGTCTGCTGGAGAAGGCAGTGCTCTCAAACAGGGATAGCGGGAAAACAAGATGTAATGTGTAAGGAGCCAAGAGAAAGTGGACAGATTAAGTTGAGCAGCAGCAGAAGCAGCCTGTAGGGGAACAGTGCAAATGAGTGATAAACAGCAGGTCCAGTGAATGAGAGGCAGAGACCAGTTAACAGGGCTAGCAAAGGGGCAACAGTCAACCCAAAGTCAAGGGAGAAAGAAGCATAAGATGATAGCAAGAGGAAGGAGCAGAATGACCAAAAAAAAAAAAAAAAGCCAGAGAAGGAAATCATAGGAGATTGGGGTGGCGTGGACCATTGTTGTGAAAACTTCATAAGAAGCCAAGGACAAGTATGAAGGATGCGGTCTGTTCTTCTCAATTGACCAGCACTGACTTGGTCAGGAAGCCATCTGTTGTCACAGAAGGAAGTTCCTTGCTCTGCGCTGGCTGGCCCTGCTGCTGTGCTGCCGTCCCCATTAAAGACCAGCTGGCTGAAGGTCCCTTGGGCAAGCTGTATAAATAGACGGCCCCTATGACCAGCCCTGCCCCTAGAGCAAAGGGCAAATTGAGATGGAAGTCAAAGAGGTAGATGGAAGCCACGGTGGACACCACGATGGAGAAGGAGGTGGCAAAGCCCTTCAGGATGTTGTCCGCATATTTCACAACTACTGCCACCAGAAGGCCCCCAAAGGCCTGGTTCAGGATCACTCCCCACACCAGTGGGGTGTAGCCAAAGAAGAATCCACGCTGAGCTATGGCTGCCCCATCTGTGGACCACATGCCCAACAGCCCCAGCAAAGTCCCGAAGATGCCCAGTTGGACATTACGTAGCCAGACCGAGGCTGCGCTGCCTTTGAGGATCTTTTCAAAATAGACCCCGGCAAAGCCAGATGAGAGGCACGACACCACCACGGCCACCAGCCCCACAATGTAGCTCTGCTGCTGTTGCGTTCCCTGGCCCCCGGAGGTTCCTTTGCCCCCCGTCTCCTGTTGCTCCACCTGGACAATGGCTACACCGGCAAAAAGAAGCACGAGGGACAGCCACTGGAGACGGGACAGGCTCTTGCGGAGCATCAGCACCGAGAAGACAGCTGTGGTGAGGATCTTCAGTTGGTAGGTGACCTGAGAAAGGCAGTGCAGTTTAGTAGGCACCCTGACATGCCACAGGATAGGACACCTGCCAGACAGGGTGGGAGTGTGATTATGCTCTATGCACACTCTCTAGATAGTTACAGAAATTCAGGCTGCATTGCTGAGATCAGGTGAATGCATCAGATGATGGGAGTGCAGTACAACATTCTAACTCTGTTCAAATCACATCTCATTATCTGTATGATACTCTAGAGTAAATTCTCAAAGGTGCTTGCACTGATTTAATAAAGTCATTAACCAAGTCAGTTCAACCCCTTTACTTAATGGCAGGGGAGGCGAAGACTGTTGAACTGACAGAGGAACAGAAATACATATCCAGGACTTTGTGTGTACTGTGGCACTCAGAAAGAGAACCATGTCATTCTGTTTTAAGCATAAAAAGCCATAACAGGACCCAGTAACACTTTTGAGACTAACTGGGAAGAAGAGATTTCTAACATAAGTTGTTGTGACTTCAGTCCATTTCATCCAATCCAATAGTCCATTTGCATCTAGTGAAATGGACTGAGTCTACGAAAGCTTATGCTAAGGATTTCTTCTTCCCAGTTAGTCACAAAGGTGCTACTGGAGTCCTTTTAAATCTGTGGGTTCATACTGTGATTCTAGGAAAAATGGGAGAAAACACAGAATACAGAACTGGGAAGGGGAAGCAATTTGATTACTAACCATATCAGCATTCACTGTAATAAACAGAAAACATTTCCACCTCTTATGACAGTCTAACCGTAAACTTCAAGATAACTGGACAATACTTGCTCAAATGACTCTTCTCTCCCAATAGCAAAACCAGAATAAATTACACAATATAGTTCCAAATATTTCAGAATCATGCACAGTAAAACAGAAAAAAAAATTCTGGTTTTTTGGATTTGCATGATTTATACAATGATTCAGCTTTTTTGGGCACAGAACACACTGTTCCTCCATACATCCTGTCCCCAAGAAAGAATGTTCCTGCTACAGAACTTTTTTTTTTTTTGAGATACATAACAGCATGAAGTCCTTTGCAGGATATTAACCACAGTATAAAAATGCTACTACTTCTTTTCTAATGAAAATGAAAACTTTCTATGGCAAGCAATTGTGAATAATTTGCACAAGAGCATCTAGGGCCTAAGTCTGAGTAAATACAAGTATGGTCCCAGAGCTGATGTCTCACCTGGAAGGTGGCTGCAGGCAGGTTGGAAATAGCCACATACTGGAGGTTGTTTTGGAGGGTGTAAATGAGAGAAGGCACTGCTAGTTTGAGTGTGTCCATGTACTGCACCACAATGGAGTCATACAAGGAGATGGAAAACTGTTTCAAGTTACCTGGAGAAAGAGAAACACAGAGAGAGTCTACTGCTGTGGTTGGCCACAAACTTTTTAACAAGGGCCAAGAAAGATCTGGAAGACCAGCAACAATGGCTCAGTAATGTCTTCAGTGACCTCTCCTTCATACAAGATTTAAAAAGGCTTATTTAACCCTGTTCTTTCCATGCTGAACACCAGCAGTAGCACAGGGACGTCCATCTCATTGATCCACAAGGCACCTACTTAGTCCCATCTACCTATGCCTTGGTAAACACACAGGAATAAGTAGCCAACATGCAGACAGTCAGAGCAAGTGCTGCAGCTCACACTGAGAGAAAGAGTCCCTTTACCAATATCTTGGCTCCAAATCTCCTGAAGTTCATAACAAGAAGTGTAAATCTCTTGAGGTGTTTGCATCAAAGACAAGAGGAGAAGGTCCAGCATCCCAGATAGTTTGGTGGAGCCCCAGGCCACTAGTCTAGATTTCCATACCTGGTCAAGTCCCTTCAGCTTACTTTTTTGACTATCAAACTTCAAGGAAGTTCACCAGTAGCTTATATCTATGCCATGGTGACAATCCCCTCCCATGAGAAAAGGCATATAACCTCTGAAATAAAATGTTATGCTGTTGGCTATTGTGGAGAAAAGTCAGAGGTATCTTCCAATCTATCCCCTTTAAAAGGAATTTATGTTAGTGAACATCACAAATCCCAGTTCTACAGATTACTGTAAGTTTCTGTAAACTGTAAAGTTTAAACCTGGGACTTACTGTACTTGTTAATGTAGATTTGTTGACACACAGAGAAAGACAGCACCATCACACCCTCATCTTTACACCAATATCATTAAAATTATAACAAATCAACTCCAGACGTAATAATAATACATCTAAATGATTAAAGTTGAAAAACTTTAAGTTTTTCAAGCAAGCTGAACTGAACAGGCAAAAGCACAAAAGGAGTACTGTTGACTATGAAACAAGAAACTGAACATAATGCTTCTCACAAGACCTGTAGCCCAAGGCACAACATGCCCACCTTGCTTCTGAATGAAGATGAGGAGAAGACAGGTGACTCCTTTAAGGACTTCAGCCATGACCACCGCTGATGTGGCAAAGAATCGGTCCCCAGGTAGCGTGCGTACATAGCGGATGCTGAGGATAAGAGAGGCATTCTGCACCACTAAGACAGCTAAACTGATGTACTTCAGCTGTCGGTTACCTGAGAAAGAAAAAGCAGAAATCACCTCACTATCCCACCCTTCAGAGGCAAGCAGCAACCACCACAGTCCAGTCTTGAATAGGGTCACAAGTCAGCAATGACACTAAGCATACTCTTCCAGCGAAAGCACTGGGAGACATCTGAGGAGGAACATGCAAAATCCTATACAATGTGAATCATCTGGTTTTTACAGGATTTCACATGCCAGAAACCACTAAGATGGGTGTTAGTAACTGGATTCATTTCAACAGTTCATCCTTTTCTTAGAACAGGCAATGTCATCCCTCTCCTCCTGCACCCTCCTGCCCAGAGAGTCAGAGTGGTGGCAGTCCATTTGGACAATTAAAATCAAGGAGACAGAAAAGCCTGATCCATCAACTTCCATCTCCACTGAAAGTGACCTGCTTCTAAAACATGTTGCTGACCAGCATTCTATGGAGGTAGCATACTAAGGTTTTGTTTGAATTAAGCCAGGCATTGGTATATGCAAAGTGTGACAACAAGTGCCAAGACTTTCAGGCTGCAGGGAAGATCAGCATTTATGAGAGGCAATATTTTTATAGACCAACTGCTACTAGAGGCACATGCATTGGCCTGTCCACTGGAGGTCAAGTCGAATCGTAAGACTTCTTTCTAATCTGACTGGAAAATCAAATTACAAGAAGAGTTAATTAAGTAAAAGTCTCAGTCTGCCCAATCAAGCATACAGATCAAAATCCCCATGCAATCCTTCCCATCTATTGATCCAGCTGACTTGGGCTCCAATAATATGACAGGAGTCAAGGTCAGACCTTTCCATCCTGCTTTGCTGACGCTTAAACAGGATCCTAGACACTGCTGGCATCCTGCTCCGTGTGGCTTTACAAACACTATCTTGCACCTGCCAGTGCATTCATACATCTAGCAGGAAATTGGAACAGAGAAATGGCACAGCCACATCTTGTGAAACAACATTCCTTTCCTAGGAACAGTTGCCACCAACTTCCTGGAATAAAATGGAGCCTAACGCAAAGTAAGGAAATGCTTAACAGTAAAGGGCAGGCCAGGGCAGGGATTCAACAATTTAGAAGAACAATTCAACATCTGTCACTGAGGTTCTAACTGGTAACTTCTCTATAGCAATTCTGAAGTTTATCTACCTTTGGATTGCAACAGTAGAATGGAGACAAACGCTCTTACTGTCCTCATACCATTTAGCTCAGCATCTCACCATTCATTGTGGCTAACCCAATGCTCGCAAAGCAGGTACAACGAGGACAGTGATCTCTTCGTGGTTTATCCCCAGCACCTGCTAGTCAAAGCATACTGCCACTGAGCATAGAGGCTGCACTTCTAGACATCATGACAAAGGCAGGTGGCTTATCTTCCAGGTTTTTAAAAACTGATCAAGTGGCTATCACTTCTACTAGTAATGAGGTCTGAATAGTAATCATCTGTCATACTGGTGACTATCACCAACATAGGAATAAAATACCCACCGCTAACAGCTGGGTTATCTTTTCGGCCAATAAATAAATTAACTAAAAGGAAGTTGCAAGGCAGACATATGGTGGAGAACGATGACATTCACAGTCCCTTTTCATCTCTTCAGCAATCTCAACGTAAAGAACTGAGATCCTTTTCCCATCCGCTAAATGCACCCCATGCCATAGATTTTTCTCCTTGTAGCTTACGGACGTGGGACAAAGCAAGCGCCCCCGGGGTCTAGCACAGCAGAAGTCTCTCTAGAAGGCAACGGTGTGGCGGAACGGGAGCCCTGGGGCTCGTCAGATGTTGCAGAACTGCAGCTCCCATCGTCCTTGATCCCTGCCCATGGCGACGGGACGATTGCAGCTGGAGTTGGACGCTACCTGGAGGACCACCTCAGGCGGAATATTAGAAATCCAGCGGCTATGCTACCAGGACCCCCTGAATGTCTCCCTTCCCATCAGGCAGGGCTTCCCCCGCACCCACCCAGCCCCACGGTACAGGCTGCGCTGGGGAGGCTCGGCACCCCCGTTCCCTCCTGAGCCTCACCTCCTGAGGCCGCCGGGCTCCCTCCGCCGCTCCCCGGGCCCCCAGCCGCTGCCATGGTGGCAACCGCCGGGCCACCGAGCTACCCCGCCGTAGCCGGCACTTCCGCATCCCCAGTCACCAAGCCGCTTCCGCTTCCGGAGAAATGGAGGAAGGCCCGCGGAGAAGACGACCAAGGGGGGACAGCGTGCGAACGCGTGCGCGAGGAATCAGCCAATAGGGAAATGGTCCCCGGTTCCATAGAGCCAGCTTTTGGCTAGAGCGCCAGACACATAGTACCCAGAGTGAGATCAACAAAGACTTACGTAAGGCTGGGAGTGACACGCGCGGTCCAACTTTCAGGTTGATTCGGACCCTTCGTTTGCTGGTTTTCCAAAAGAGTAACAATCCGACTTCGTACAATTCAAAGGAAGCCAAGTAAAAATAAGTGTTCAGTAACAATTTTAAAAGCACTGTAATATATATATATATATATATATATATATATATATATATATATATATGAATGAATGAATGAATGAATGAATGCAAACAATCAGGTTACCCTAAAAAAACGGCAAGGCTCAACTAGACGCAAACCGGGTTTTCTCACCATCAGTTGTTGGGAAAAGTTGAAAAGTTCATTGCCCCTTGAAAGTGTAATATTTCTTGCTCCTTGCAGTCATTGGCCGGGCTGGCTGAGCAGGATGGGCAAGGCCCCTCCCTAAACTGCAAACCCCAGGATTCCATAGGATGTTGAAAGTGGAATAATAGCGCTACAACAGTCTAGTGCAGACAGGGCCTGTGAATTAACACTTCTAGAGGAGAATCTCAGCTGGGAAAGATTATGAGCCCAAGAGTTTCTGAGACTGTAGCTTTCGAAGATTTAATAAAGTAAAGTTGTTTGTGTTGCTATCAGGTGGGAGGAGAAGAGACTGCTAATAATTCCCAAGCTAACCTTGTAAATACCTTTTCTTCTAGGAGCATTGCTGCTGCTGCATATTCTCCAAAATTTAACAGATGAAAACCAGCATCCATGCAGGATACAAGGAACATCACAGTGTGGTCAGGATGAGGAAGCCCACACAAGGGAGGGATGGATGCAGCAGTTTGCTTTTGAGTGAGCCCACTGGGAAGGCCAAGGTGCTGACCTCCTCCCTCCTCTCCCACCCCCTCTTAATAGAGTGCAAAGTACGTTTGCATTTTGCACCCATTTGGCCGCAACTGAAGTAAGCTGAAGACAAAAGTGCCAAGTGAGAAGTGGAAGGGGAAACTAGGGCATTTTAAAAGCAGCTGAAAAAGTGGTAGGACAGAAGACACTCGACAGAATTGGGTGCACTGGCTTTGAGAGAGGAGTGGCTCTGAGGAGAACATGTTTGAATAGACTGAGCTTCATTGCCGCCCGACAAGTACAGTTGGCCCTCCACGTTCTCCAGGGTTAGAGGCACAGGACCCTTGCAAAAGTGGAAAAATCACAAATATCAAAATGCGTATATGTGTCTGTGGGAAGGGGGCCAAGGCATGGTGGGGAGAAGGGGCACCCAGGGTTGAAACCAGCTTAGGGAAAGGAGAGAGAAGTTGGGTTGACATTGTGGTTCTGTGCTTCCTTTCTCTTGCCCATCTCCTTCCTTGTGTGTGTGTGTGAGGGGGACACACAGAGAGGATTTGTGGTGCTGAGAAATCAGGCTGCAAGCTATCCTCAGCTAGCCAGAGAGCTGCTGGTGGAGGAGGAGGAGGCCAAGAGGCTGTTTTTTAAAGGGCTGTGCAGCCTGATCAGAGCTGCTGCAAGGAAAGAAGCACCTGAGGTGGGGGGGGGGGGCAGAGGTTGGAAAAATTCACAAATAGTCAAACCTGCAAATATGGAGGACTGGCTGTATTTGTAGGTGGCTGTGGATGAAAGTGCCCCCATCTCTGCTTCCCAGCCTGCTCCCTCCCCCACTGCTGCAGGAAACAACCTTGCAACACACACACCATATTCCCTTTAAACACACACACCTACACCAGGAAACTGAAGATAAACACTGGGCTAAATTGCAGGGTTACTGTAAAACCTTTGAATGCTGTAAATATCAACTCCATCACACTGTTACCACAAGGCACTTTTTCTCAACCAGTGACCCATTCTTAATAAGCCATGTAAGAGCAATCACATTGTTTCTACCCTTTCTAATGAGGAAAAATAATAGTGTCAAAATAACCAGAAGGGACTAACCGCCAGGAGTCACAGACACTAAAAACACTATTCCTTTCCTTCTTTCAAAATATTTGTGTTATAAAAATGTCCAGCCCAGCAATATATTGGGCTACTCAGAAATCCATCCCGTTCCAAATTTATATACCCAGGGAGTACAAAGGGTGCCTTTGTTGTTCAATTGCAATTCCCATCAATGATGTTTTTCGATTGCAGCTCCCATCATTCCTCACCACCAGCTCTGCCACCACTGATGGGAGCCACAGTCCAACAACAATGTTGCACTTTCCCCAAACCCAGACCTAGAGGTAGGTTCTGCTGAAAGCAGAAAGGCTTACTGTCTGATAGGCCCAATACAGAGTTGCAGTGCTATTGATTTGCAGCATAAGCTTGCACTACTTTGCTAGGTGTATGAAAATCTAAACTTATGCCACTGTATGTATAGCTGTCATAACAGCTGCTACAAAATACATGGTTGTTTTTACTACAACAGGCTAACACAGTTACCCTTTTAGAATCTGCTAATGTAGATAATCAGCATGTATATAGACCCTCACATGCATTATTTCATTGGTGCTGTACAGCCTTGTCATTTGTAACACAATCCAAGGTAATGAATTAATTTTGTAACATGATTTTCTGCCATAGAAAGCACTCAGAAAAGGCCAATGGTACCCAAATGCAGAATTGAAGCAAACGTGTGATTAAAACATAAGAGTCAATGGGTTAAAAGCACAATTAAAACTAAAAGAGAGAAATAGGGGACAAGCATTTAAACTCCTTTCAACAGATGAATAGTTTAGACATCAAAGGACAGCATGAATAGAAAGAGAACAGAGAAAGGATCAAACAAGCACCATGGAGTTCCACAATCAAGGAAGTGCCACGAAGAAAGACCTCTTGTGTCAACATTGCGCGTGTCTCTAAGGGAAGACCATGAAAAAAATCCACCTCCCCAAAAGATCTTAAAGTGTATGTTCATAAACTCCTACTTTTAAAAGTCCCAGTTTCTCTCTCCTCCTCCTCCTTTCTCCCTTTGCCTTCAGTTTACTTCATTTGCTGCAAACTGAGTTCAAAGTGCAAACCTATCATGGGGTTTACTTGGCAATATTTATTCAGAGGGGGTTTGCCTTTCCCTTCCTCTGAGGCTGAGAGAGTGTGGCTTGCCGAAGTTCACCCAGTGGGTTTCTGTGGCCAGGTAGGCCCTGGTCGCCTGGTGTCCTAGTCGAACACTCAAATCATTGCACTACATTGGCTCTCAAAAAGTATTTTGAACTCCATTAATTCAGTAGGGTTGAAAGGAGATGAGGGAACAGATTCTTGCCCTTCCCTGTAGGCTTGGGCAAAAGCAAACTGCAGCAGCCTCTCCTAGCCTTTGTGTTCTTCCTCATTAATGACTTCTGTTATCTTGACCACACTCTGATGCTTCTTGGCCACATGTGTGGCAGTTTAATCTGGGAAATTTGGAAAGTATGCCTGCTTCTTCAGAAATCCTTCTGAACACAGTGAGGCTTGGTGCCAGATATGTAAGCACAGGATCGCAGTCAATGTTATTCTCACATCAAAAAATGGGATGGCAAGAGATACAAGGCCATAAAACAACCTCAGATTATTTGTAAGGAAATGAAACTATCTGGCTTTAATTTAAAGCACTGTGCACACCAGTCTACTGCAAAATGCTGCCTTCTAGCTGCATTACACTACAGTTCCATCATCCCCAGACAGAAATGGGTGTGAATGTTGGGAATGGGAACTCAACCCATCTGGAGGGCATCAGAGGTTACGGAAGCCTAGTATACAGTCACAGTTGTGTAACAACAGGTTAGTGGTTATCAGCCATCTCTCCCTTACTTGGCTTTGTATCAGATTCTCTTCCTCGAACCCTGAATTTCTGCCTCTTTCAAAGCCACCTGTGACCCATTTTCCTGACCCTGCTACTCGTTCCTAGGACTGCAGCCTCCAACAGGATGTTGCAACGGGGAAGGGCCAGGGCAAGCAGAGAGAACACTCAGACAGGAGACACGCAGGTGGGACATGCAGGTCTTGTCAGGGTGTGGCAGGGAATGTGTACTCGAGCAAGCAAGTAAACATTAGAGTGACGGCAAGCTGCTGTGGTGCGTCACTTCTTGATCCTGGTTGGCATTCCCGGAATGACACCCCTGGAGGAGGGGATTTACAGGAAACTCTCGTGTCGTGAGCCTTCTGCCTGGCATGGGAACCAGGGAGTGGCACTCTTGTGAACAGCAGGTGCGAAGAGAGCCAAGAGACATGAAGTCAGTTCTCCCTTCTAGATTCCAATATATGCACAAGACTCAATGCCTTCTAGGGGTGGCTTTCCAGAAGTTGTTGGAGCGCACCTCCCAGCAGCCATGCTGTGACGAGGAATGATGGGCACTGCAGTTCAGAAACGTCTGAAAGCTCCCCTTCCTAGGGGCAGGTTCTGGAAGGAATTGAGTTAGTACCCTATACATACATACATACATACATACATATATAGTGAATAGGAGGAATGAGAAGACAGGATAAAAACTGCAACTGTCAAAGCACTAAAAGCACCTCTAATGGAAAAGAGAAAAGAAAATAATGTGCCTCATTCCAAAATTTATTCATTCACTGATTCAGAAACACACACTCATTCACTCACTTGGTAAATGCTGGATCCCTAGTAACAAATTATAGCATGGATTAGAAATTATAATTGTAACAAATTATATATATATACAAAGTATAATTAGAAGTGATGTTCAACTGTTTGAGCACATGCAAAGTATACTCTGCACACGTGAGAGAGGCTGATATGTCTCCTAGGAATTGTCATAAACCTCAGTAGTTTAAATAGACCTATGGGATAGGTACACTACCAGATCAGACTAAGGGCCCTTTCCTATTATAGAGTAATAGCACTTTAACTGCCATGACTGCATTTCAATAGAATTCTTGGGTATGTTGTTCAGTGAAGGACTGGCTGAGATTTTTAAATGCCCCGCTCCTGCGCTGAAGTTCTCAGGATAGCACAAGATGGAACCAAAACAGTTCGAGTGGAATCAGCCTGCTATAACTGTGCAGTGTGAAAGAGGTTGAAGTTTCCTAGGAAGACTTAGGGCCTTTCTGCACTACACTGTTATAGTGCGATTATTCCACTTTCAACATCCTATGGCATCCTGCGATTTGCAGTTTAGGGAGGGGCCTTTAGAATTCTCAGCCAGAGAGCTCTTGGGCCTCAGCGAACTACAAACCCCAGAATTCCATAGGATATTGGAAGTGGAATAATAGCACTATAACAGTGTAGTGCAGAAAGGCCCCAAGCAGAAGCTCTCACAATGTAATCCTATACCTGTCTATTCCAAAGTAGGTCCTACTGATTTCACTGAGGCTTACTCTCAGGTAAATGGTACAGCATGGCAGCTTCATAATTCCTGAACTTTAAAAAGACTGAAGAAGACTGCCTCTTTTTCTTAGTGGGTCCAATCTAAAGATTGAACTTATGCTGCCTTGCCATTTAGAAACAACAGCTAAGATTCCTTGCAATAAAAATATAGAATATATTGCAGAGTCACTACCGTTCAAACTTCAGGTTTTCATACCAATACACCAAAAGAGGAAGAACCGTTTAATGCCAACCAAAATGTCATCAGTTTAAGGACTGACAGAATAAAAACAATGCAACAGTGTGGATCTCAGTTTAAAATTCCGACAATTCCTTTTAAAAAAGGGTGAGTTTATCTAATATTACAAAGCAAGAATTCACGATTTTTCACCAAAAATATACTGAACAGGGACCTTTAACATATCTGCTTTCTGATACATGCACCGGTTCACCCTTAAAAGAGATGTGTGTTTTCCCAATATTGGTTATTTTTAACTACCTAGGCCAGATGAGCAAGAATAAAAAATCCTTTGGTTTAAAACCAGGGTGGGAAAAGTGCAGCCCCTCAGATGTTGTTGAACTACACTTCCCAACATTCTTTAGCATCGGCTATGCTTGTTAGGGCTGATGGGAGTTGTAGTTCAACATTATCTGGAATGACACGTTTTCACCACCTCTTATTTTAAAGCAATGTCTGGTATTTTACACCCCTCCAAATGTTGCTGGCCGGCCATTCTCATGATCCCACATCAGTTGTTATGCTGATTGGGAGCGACAGAAACTGCAGTTCTACAACAGCTGCAGGACTATAAGATTAAAAGAAGCATTGCAACGCTTAACTGATTTATCTCTGTATAGAAAAGCATAAACATTGGAAGGTAAGCAGTCAACATGTTCTAACAGTCATGCACAGTCCGTGTGTGCGAATGCTTTAAAGTTGCATGTTAAGTTATGATAACCCCTTGAATTTCATAGAGTTTTTTTAGGCAAGAAATACTCAGAGGTGGTTTTGCCTGTTTCTTCTTCTGACATATGGCCTACAGCACCTGGTATTGGTGCTCACAGCAGGTTAAGTCTCAATAGTTTTTCTCTAGAAAATGCAAGAATGCTGAAGGTCAGGGGAGCTAGAAGGTCAGTGGCCACCTAGCTAAGAGGGACTAATTTGGGTTTCAGAGAAGCAAATTGCTTTCTACAATACAGAGTTACCAAAATCCAATGCTCCCCTTCCCTAATACTTTCTTATCTCCCATTCCACCCTCAGGCCCCAAAAGTCAGTCAACAGTCTATTATCATTCTCTATGCAAAGGCCTGACAGAGATATTTAGGAGAGATTCTCCTTTAGGGTATTCCCTCCCACTGAGAATTTTTGTTCTTGCAAAACCAAAGCCTTGTTCCAATTTCCTATAGCAACCACTTGAGTACCATTTAATTTTATTTCTTTTGTTTCTAGCATGTTCCGACGCCTCATATAGCTTCCTTCCCCTTCTTTATCCCTGCAACCACTCTGTGAGGGAGGTCAGCCCAAGGGGACTTGTGAGTTTCATGTCTCAGTTGACAGATCACCCAAGTCCCAAGCCATTTGTGCACTAGACTGTTATAGTGCTATGATTCCACTTTCAACCTCCTATGGAATCCTGGGGTTTGCAGTTTAGGGAGGGGCCTCAAAGGCCCCAGGATTCCATAGGAGGTTGAAAGTGGAATCATAGCGCTATAACAGTCTCTTGCAAAAATGGCCCCAGTCTAACACCCTGAGTTCTACAGCACACAGGCTCTCCCTTTACTTACATAAAAATCAGTACTGAGAGACTGAGTTTGATGCTAGAATACAGGAATATTTCAGTTAAACTACATGTGCTTTGTTGTTGTGTGTCTTCAAGTCATTTCTGGCACTGCAAAGGCAAACCTATAATGTGATTTTCTTGGTAGAATTTGTTCAGAGGGGGTTTGTCCTTGCCTTCCTCAAAGGCTAAGGCCATTTCTGCACTACACTGTTTATGGTGCTATTATTCCACTGTTAATGTCCTATGGAATTCTGGGGTTTGTAGTTCACTGAGGCCCAAGAGCTCTCTGGCTGAGAATTCTCAATGCCCCTCCCTGAACTGCAAACCCCAGGATTCCACAGGATGTTGGAAGTGGAATAATAGCACTGTAACAGTGTAGTGTGGAAATGGCCTAAGAAAGTGTGACTTATCCAGGGTCACTCAGTGGGTTTCCGTGGCTGGGCGAGGATTCAAACTCTCGTCTCCCAGTGTCCTAGTTCAACACTCGAACCATTACACCATGCTGTCTCTCTTCTTTCACAGAACATTTTGACACCAAAGGCAGAAATAACATGGAAAGAATAGAAATAGATTCCTACACTGGAATAAAAGGGGGGGGGGAGAGAGCAGCTTAATATGTTTCAGATCCAAAGTTTATCAATATGCACATGTGAAATAAAACAGAGGAGGAGTCTTGCATAACTAAATATAAACACTTTGAATCTTTGAGAGACTGCTTAATTTTTTTTCCCCACAATGCATCCAAGGATTATGTTTTCTCTTTCCCTTTCACCAGCCTCCATTTTTCTTATGTTTTTCATTTTTGCAGGCAAGCTTATAGCTCTATGCTTAACATGTCGGGGGGGGGGGCGTACCTGGTAAGGTGGGTTTACCTGCTCTCCCTCTTCTCTCTGTTCTGCTATTCGTGCATGCTCAGTGAATGATTCTGGAGGCCGCTCCTGTTTCCTTTGCCTGTTGCAGGCAAACGTGCGCGGTTACGCTGGGATCAGATAGAGCAGAATTACATTTGCTCCCAGGTGAAGTTTTAGTTTACAGGCTGCTGCAATCAGATGCCAAAACTCCTCTTTCTCCAGCCCTCTCTCACCATCTGACCAATGCTGATGCTGCTTAAAAAAATAACACTTCCAGATAGACTGAGAAAGAGGAGAGAAGTATACAAAGACTTTGTAAAACTTTTTATGTCAGAGACTTTGTGAACTGAGACAAGCCTGTATAAAATGGCTTGTGTTAATAGCAGCTGTCTCCGTAGGCATTGAGAAAATTGAGAGACGATGCAGAGAGAATAGATGGGGGCATTGGAGCTCCTTCTATCAGTATGAAGGGAGAAATTAGCAATATGTACACAGAGGCTACACAATGGGTTTACTGCTTACATGACACAGAAGTCTAGGGACTTTTAACTCACTGCTTGTGAGATTTAATTTGTTCATTTTACTACAACACTGAAGCCCAGAAAACTGAAGCTAGGTGTGAAACTAGCTCTGGCAGGCATCTACACGCTAAGATTTAAGAAACAGCTTGCCTCCTGAGTACATGCTCAGAGTAGGAATTTCCGATCAATGGCACAACCAAGCTCACAGAATCCCACTCCTGGATTACTTTTCTCAACATTCTTTTCTATTTTAACTTAACGTTTTCAAACTGTTTTAATTTAGTGCTTTCAAACTATGTTAGCATTTTTATAGAACTGTTTCGAGAACCAGCATAGTGCAATGGTTTGAATGTGGGATGAAGACAAATCTCCACTCAGCCATGGAAACCTCCTGAGTGACCTTAGGCAAGTCACACTCTCTCAGCCTTAGAGGAAGGCAAAGGCAAACCTCACGATAGGTTCACCTTAGAGTTGCTGTATGTCGGAAACAACTTGAAGGCGCACAACTATATAGAACGGTTGATTTAATGGGCTTTAAATCTTTGTTTAGAATAACCATTTAATGGTTTTTAAACTTTTATATCAAAAGGTTTTACCTGTACATTGCTTTAATCCGCTGTAAACCACCTTGGGTCACCAGCCAGGAGAATGGAAGAATATAAATTAAATCATAATTTCCCCACAGCCTTATAAAGGAGAGAGCTTTTTATATACCTTCAAACTATCCTCATTCGGCAGGGCTGATCCTAATTAATCCTCTGCTCTCCCACTTTTTCAGATACTTTTAAAATATCCCAGATTCTCTCTCTTCCTCCCACTTTTCCCCTTTGTCCTCAGCTTATTTCAACTGCTGCAAACCTGAATTCCAAGTGCAAAAGTAGTTTGCACTCTATTAACTCAGTGGCAGGAAGAGAGAAGAGGGAACATAGTTTTGCCCTGCCCAGTAGAGTCAGGCAAAAGCAAACTACTGCAGTCTCTCCCAGCTTGTATATTCTCATTAATAACTTTTGCCATCCTGACCACACTCGGATGTTGCTTGGGCACACATGTCCCGTTTTCATCTGCAAAATGTTGGAAGGTATGTTCTTATCTGCCTTCCCTGGTACCACTGAATAGCTAAGAATCAGGCATGTGTGATTTAGTGGAAGCTGTCTACCGATAAATCCTGAATTAACTGCAGTTCCCATGCTTTTGACATAAGAGGGTTTATCTGTAAGCACCTTAATTCTTATAAAACCAATTATTTTTGACACCTAAATTTCCACTGTATGAATCATCATGGCGTGGTTAGCAAGGGTATTTTAACAGTTACCTGTATAATAACCTTTTTTTAAAATTATGGTTCCCCTTTTCTATTTTTACAAGGGTCTCGCCCCTGCATTGTTACATTTTCCCCCTCAGGCCTACCCAGTCTTTTTATAAAGTTATTTCCAGGAGGCGTGAGATCACTGTCCTTTTTTTTCTTTCTCAGATTACTTACTTCCAGCAACAGCAGCCATTGCAAGCCACCACCCCACTCGCCTGGCAGCCATTGCAGCTTGGGAACAGAGAAGTCCAGCGCTTCCTGGGGTGCAAGATTTGCTCTTCTTGTTTAAAGCAGCAAGTAATGAAACAGTTAATAATTTCATGGAGACAAGATTCTGACACAAACCACAGATTGGAAAAGTATGACCTTCTCCACCTCCCCACATTTTGACCTTATTCAAAGTGGGAAAGAAAATCCTGAAAATGCAGTTTTAGGGACAGATCCATCTATGCCAATAGGCAGAGTGTGGGAGCAGTGGTGGGCAGCAAATTGTCAACTTTGCTATTATCATCTTCTTACTGCCAGAGGAGAGGTGTTTGAAGGGTCTTGTGCATTAAGTTTTCTGACTTTAAGTATTAGGATAGTAAGTATTGGAGTACAGAGGTTTGTTGCTTTGCTTCAGCCATTGATGTGTCTTGGAACTGCATGAGTGGAAGGTGAAGAGTAGTTGAAAAGTAGGCATTCGCCTGTGAAGGAACTTTCAGACTGTCACATCTCCTCTATTTTTCTAGGGATTTGTTTGACATACAGCCATTTTGTGGGTGTTAATTGCATAAAAACTTCCTACTTGAGAAGGCTGATCCAATTATCTTTGCATTTTAATTAGGGTCATCAGATCTCAAGGTCTGGCCCTTAGTCTCCAGCTTTCATGGGTCATCGTCAGGTGAGAGATGTGGGTACACATTCTCCAGTTTGGTGGGCTCAGACCCACACAAGAAGGAGAGGCTATGTGCAACTTTCCAAGTCAGCTAGTAAAGCAGTAGCTTGCTACATTTTGCAAGGCTTGATCAGTTGCTTTAATTTGCAAAGACCCCCTGAAGGGGTCTTTGTATTTACTTACTCCTCCACTCTCAGTCACTGTGATATCAGAACTCTGGACTGAAGCCAGGGACTTTGTTGGGGAAGGAATGCAAAAAAACACTATTTCTGTTTCTTTGAATTCTCTTCTGATGTTAACCTTTTGTCCTGAGTACAGGTTACACATCAAGGACAATTAAATGGTGTGGCACAATCATTTCTTAAAGAGCGATCTGTAGTTTTTCATGATCTACAAAATCAAAGGCCTTGCTATAATCTATAAAGCAGAAGGTAATTTTCTTCTGAGCTTCTTTGGTGCACTTCATCATCCAACATATGTTTTCACTGTGATCCCTAGGGCCTCCTCCCTTCCCAAATCCAATTTGGATATCAGGCATTTCTTGCTCCATATATGGTAGCTTCTTTGTTGTTGCATTTTTAGCATTACTTTGTTTGCGTTAAAAATTCATGCAGTGGCCCTGTGATGACTGCAACCTGTGAGCCATCGTTTTGTTTTCCATATTTGTTAACAGATTTTATTTTGAACTAGAGTAGATTCTGCGTCTGTAGCCTGAAGCAGCTCTATTGGTATGCCAGTTGTTCAGGTGATTTATTTCTACCAAATGCTTTGAGTGAAGCTTCAACTTCACTATCTAAAATCATAGGTTTATCTTCAAATGGTTGTTCCTTGAATGAATCTGTTGTCCTTTAATCTTTTATATAGTTCTTCAGTACATTTTCTCCATCATCTTCCTATTTCTACTTGGTCATGTAATGTGTCCCCTGCTTGTCATATAGCATTCCCATTCTTGGTTTAAATTTCCCTTTGATTTTTTTCAGGCCTTGTGGAAGAAAACAACAATAATAACCACAGATGATTTACGTAACTTGAAGACACTGAAAAAGTTCCAAGATTTTCCATAGCTTGGCTCCATCCTTAATCAGAATTGAGACTTAATCTAATAAATCAGAAGATGACTAGGGGTTGGATACGCAGCTATGAACGAACTAGACAAGATCCTGAAGTATAACGATACATAATTGAATACCAAATTTAGGATTATCCATGCCATCGTATTTCCAATTACTATGTATGGTTGTGAAAGCTGGACAGTGAAGAAAGCTGATAGGAAGATAAACTCATTTGAAATGTGGTGCTGGAGAAGAGTTCTACAGATACTGTGGACTGCTAAAAAGAAATAAATGGGTCCTAGGGCAAATCAAGCCTGAGCTTTTCCTAGAAGCTAAGCTGACTAAACTGAGACTCTTGTACTTTGGACATATAATGAGAAAACTCATTAGGAAAAGACAGTAATGCTTGGTAGAGTAGAAAGCAATAGGAAAAAGAGGAAGACCACATTACAGATGGATCAACTTAATCAAGGAAGACATGTCGCCGAGATTGCAAGACCTGTGCCAAACTGTTGATAATAGGGAGACTTGGAGGTCTCTCATTTGTAAGGTTGCTGTAAATTGAAGTTGGGTTGATGGCATTTAACAATGTTATGGTGTCAGGGCTCACCTTCTGCTCAGCTCTGCATCCTTCTAGCTCATAGCAAGTAGGCTAGACTAAATGTTCTTTCTCACATCTCCCAAAATGAGAGAGAATAAATAATCCTCTCATTTCACCTTTATCTGGAAGCAGCCTCTTTAGCTAAGATTTGTCTTAATTTCTGAAGAAGAAAACATGTTCTGTGTGTTTCACTTACAAGCTATGATCAACTGTGGTTGGCACGTAGTGAGTAACAGGTAATGATGTCCCTAGGGTCTGCCTTTAGATTTTGGCCCACGACCCTGGAACTCTCATGAACTGGGCACCCTAATTATTTAAACATTTGTAACGTTCAGTTTTTATGATGACAGGTTATAGTTTGGGCTCTTGGGCTTTAACCAGGCAGTCTTGGGCTGATACACAGAATCTGGTTCTCAGCCAGCTAGCTTAAAAACATGAAGCACCATGTTTCTACCCCAAGTCCCAGTAACCTTGGCTATCTCCAGAACAATTCTGATATACTGTACTCAGAGGCAGCATTTCAGGTGACAAACTGAGGATTACCAACAGACTCTGATTTTCTCCCAGCAATGGCAAAATGTCTTAGGCCAACTTTGATGGCATTAAGCCAGCACATCCAAGCTTCTCAACACTGTTTGTGCTTGCCAGTGCAATGAATAGACTGCAGTGGGAGAAAGCCAATGGATTCATTCTCAACCATTTCATACGATAGCCCAGCTTCGAGCCTTGATGTCACTGTATTGAGGTACCATGTCAGTGAACTGAAGCAAACAGTTCTTCAGCTTTAGAAATGTAAGAATAAAGACTCTGTTTCACAAAAAAAAATTTATTAAATAGATTTCAATGCTGGACAGAACTTGTCTGCACAAATATTTCCTTTAAGAAAATAAAAGGACACACGCCCAAAACACACACACACACACACACACACACACAATTCTGCCTACTGGTAAAGTCTCAGAAGGCTTGAAAATAATTGTTAGGGGGCGGTAGAAATCAACACCCCAAGTCCTTTTGTCCCCATAGGTTGGGGTGATCCTGGCAAAAAACAATACACAAGTATTTACATTTATGGAGATGTCTGGTCCCTGGGCAGGCCAGAATTCAAACATCATTTGGGCAGTTGAGAGGAAGACTTCTGAGCTGGGACTCCACAATCCACCTCCACAACTCTAGTTCCCTCATCATTAGATTCAGTTTGTTTTTTAAAAAAAACCTGTAGAACCAGGTTAACTTTTTTCTCAGCCAGTGACCAAGCCTGGCTGCTTGAAGTCCAGTTAGCTGCAGCACCATTAGCACCAACTCATCTCAGAAGGAGAGGAAGCAAGAAAGCAAGAGTTAAGTCTCTCCATTGCTTCTGTTGCAAATTGTGGTCCTGAGGCCTGTAGAAGTCTGCAGTTCTTCAGTTTGAAGAAGAGGGTCCAGCTTTAGCCATGAGTGCGAGAGCACCTGTTCCAGCGTTGGCCTTGCGGAAGGTTCCACAGCCAAGCACCATCGGATAAGATCTTGGCAGCCTAGGAAAGAAGAGTCAACAAAGTCAGAAGGAACTCAATCTGTTTTCCAGATGTAACCTTACTAGGCCTTTCTCTACTGTAACCAGGAGCCAGGATTGCAGCCATTTTTATGGCAAGAGGAATGTACCATTTTGAGAAACTGGAATTTCCTTGTTTGTTTATTTTTAAGCACAAACGCAATTCAGTGGTTATTAAGCCTGTACAGAATAGGTAGAATGGCTGTATGCACTGCTTTGAACGATCTCAGAATTAAAGAAAGGAACAAGAACTGAGCACCATGCACACCAGGTCTGTGTGTGACTGTTTCCTACAGTGTGACCAGTGTGGGAAGCACACGGGTATTCATAGTGCTATGGCCATCCTTGTGTGGTAAATGTGCACAGAAACACACACATGAAGGAGACCGATAGTCAGTACTGTGTAGTGGTTTCAGTGCTGCAAGTTTTCCACATGAGAATGTTATAGCACCATGATTCCACTTTCAACCTCCTATGGAATCCTGGGGTTTGCAGTTTAGGGAGGGACTAGCCGGCCCTCCCGAAACTGCAAACCCCAGGATTCCATAGGAGGTTGAAAGTGGAATCATAGCGCTATAACACTCTCATGCAGAAATGGAGTAGCATTCCGGAAGACCAGGGTTCAAATCCCCACTCAGCCATGGAAACCCCCTGGTTGAGCTTCGGCAAGTCAGATTCTTCTCAGCCTCAGAGTAATGCAATGGCAAATCTCAGAAAATCTTGCCACGAAAACCCTAGAATGGAGCTTCAGAGTTGACTGAAGGGATATAACAATGGCTCATGAGAATGAACAAACTAGCCCAACTCTGTTGAATTTAAATTAGACTTCCCCAGCCCAGAGCCAGCCAAAGCTTAAAATGTCTTTCTTTCCTACTTCCCAGCACAAGTCAAGGTAGTACCCATGGCCTGCCAAATTACTTTAACACCCTTGGAGGAAAATCCCACCAGGACCTCTCCCTATTCCTGCCAGTAACAACAATTACTTAATAACCAGCAACCAGCTTTCTTCCTACGACATCTGCTGCTTGATGTAGCTACTTTACTCTGCCTACTGGTAGGGGTGAACCCTACTCCAGTTTAAAACTATGCACTGATCCATGCTGATTATCCAGGAAAATAAAAACAGCAGAAAGCCATAGAACGGCACTCACCAGCAGAGACTGGGTTGCGAAACTCCACTCTGGCAGCCACGATCTCCTCATCCCGTTCAAAGGGGATATCGCCACACACCATGTCATACAGGAGGATGCCCAGCGACCAGACTGTTGCCGGAAGAGCATGGTATTGCTGGGATTCCACCCACTCTGGAGGACTGTACACACGGGTTCCTGAGAGAAATGTGGGCAGGAGCAAACAGGTTATTATTGCCACCACATAACATCTTAATAGTATTTTGCACGTACAATTTTATACTCTCCAGTGTTTCACAGATGAAAAACAGGACATGTCTGGCCAAGCCTCATCAGAATGCGGGCAAGATGGCAGATGTTATTAATGAGGAAGAACACACAAGCTGTTGCTTTTCCACAAATTACAGGAAAGGGCAAGATTCTGCTTCCTTCTTTCCTCTGCATTAATTGACTACAAGCTGCTCTGGCACTTTGATTTCAGATTGCAGCAGCTGAAGGTGACAAGTGAAGGTGAAAAGGTACAAAGGTGAAAAGTGGGACATTCTAAAAGCAGCTGAAAAGGCAAGACGACAGAGAATTAATCAATCCCGTCTCTGCCAAATCAGGACAGTTGGAAGGTATGCAACTTAACTGAATTTTCTAAAAATAAAGCACCAAAAATTGTGTCCAAATTAGAACCAGAAAATTTAGAAAGTGGCCTGAATCCAACTGGTTGCTCCCAGTGAGAACAGACCCATTGAGTCAATGGGAGCTACTTACATAAGTGTTGACTCACCCTTCAGCAATGAGTCAAAAGGTCTACTCTGGTTGGGAGTAATCCACAGGCTAGAAACCAGTATATTAAAAATGAATTCAGAACATCAAAAAGGGACAGATAAATTATCCCTTTTCAGATCCAACTGTTCGACAATTAGGCAACCTGAAGTGATTAGGAGCACTTAAGGGTAGCTGCAGCAATATTAACCTCAGCTTGAATACTGATAGCTCCATTCTGGAAAAAGCAAGAAGTGCCATCTTTAAATGAATGGAATAACATTAAGCAGAGGGCTTTAATGGATTAGAATTCATTTTAAAAGAGCCTTCTGGAAAAGTCAAGTTGGTATTTTAAAAAATCTTTAGTACAGTGGCATAATTTTACCCACTGGGAAAATACGTTACAAGTCATAAAAATATGAATGAGCGAGTCCTGGAGGTATGAAAAAGATACTGATCTCTACCTAATTAGATTATATCTATCTAGCAATATAGAGCCACCATGATGCAGTGACTTGAGCACTGGACAACAATTATTGAAAACAGGGATCAAAAGTCAACCTGGCCATGGACACCTCCCTGGATGAGTGTGGGCAAGTCACACTCTCTCAGCCTCACAAGAAAGCAAGGGCAAATCCCCTCTGAACAAATCCTGCCAAGCAAACTCCACGATAGGGCTGCCATAAGTTGGAAATAACTTCAAGGCGTAGAATAACAGAGACACAAATATGTAGCTACACATATACATACAGAGTGGGGGGGGGGTGTTTTGCTGCGTAGAGCCATTGAGAGAAACAGTTTTATACTGACTTTCATACACACCAAAAAAGCAGCAGGGGTTGCAGCCCTTGAAACCTACCATCAAAGTCTGTGTAGACAGAATCCCTCAGCAAGGCCCCAGAACCAAAGTCGATCAGCTTGATGCTGCCTGTGCGTAAGTCCACGAGGATGTTCTCGTCCTTGATGTCCCGGTGGACCACACCCTGGGCATGGCAGTGGCAGACCGCTTCCACCACTTGGTGGAAAAACTTCCGGCAAAGCTTCTCAGGGAGGGGTCCCTGCTCAGTCACATAATCAAAGAGGTCCTGGCAGTGCTCAGGCCTCTCCAGGATCAGGAAGAAGCCTTCAGGAGCTTCATACCAGTCCAAGAGCCGAATCACGCCACGGTGCCCAGTCCCTGAGCACACAAGCTTCATCAGCACCACCTCCAGAGGGGCCGCTGTCCCGTTAGGCTGCAAAAAGAGGGCAGAGAAGAAATCAGCACAAGGGGAAGGAACAAAAGCCCTTGAAGCTATTCCCTTCTGTGGTCCTTCCAGAATGGAGTTGGAGCCAAAAACATCTGGAAAGCTAAATGCTTCCCACCTTTCTCTAAATAAACTAGAGAATGGGCCTGGGAATCTCTAATTCTCTGTTAGAGAATCTTAGCCTTCAGAGATCTTCCATTCCCAGGACTTCCTAAGGTGTGGGGGGGGAGGGCACGACTAGTTCATGTTTGCAAATGCTTAAGGCCCTCAGGATTCACAGCAATTAGAGGCAATTAGAGTTGCCCTGGTGAGGATGTTTTGAAGTAGGTCGACCTTTCTCCTTTCCTTTTGAACACCCTCTCAGATCATACCAGGGGCCCACTCACACTACACAGTTCTAGTGCTATGATCCCACTTTAACTGGTGTTGTTTGTATCATATGGAATCCTTGGATTTGTAGTTTGGGGTAGCACTAGAGGAGCAAGCTGGCTGAGAATTCCAAATGCCCCTCCCTATGTTAAAAATCCCACAATTCCAAAGGTTGTTGTCATGGCAATTAAAGAGGAATCATAGCGCTACAAGTGTGTAATATGAAAGGTCCCATGATTATTCATCTGGGGTACCTCTATCCACATCACAGGTTCTACACACTGAACCAGCTACTCTTAAAAATGTACAAAGAACATTCAAAAACTACCTGCCAAGCAATATAAATCACTTTGCTTAACAGGACCACCCATTTGTTCTTTACCAATAGCATTGCTATAGAAATGGTGAGACAACAGCCACTGCCACTGTGTTTGCTTGCCCCTTATCAACACATACATCCAGCAAAGGAAAGAAGAGTGGCAATGTTGGTCCTCTCCATAACACAGATGCTCTGTTTTCTTTGCCTTCACTCCCAATTCTCCTCATATCATTCCCCCAGGAAATCTATAAATTTCTCCTAATCACTGTTAACTAGGGCAGGGGTGGGCAACTTGTGGCCCTCCTGATGTGTTTAGACTACAATGCTTATCATCTCAGGCTGTACTGACTGGGGCTGACAGAGGTTAACAAGATCTGGGGGTCAAGAAGTTCCCCAATCCAAACTCAGGAGTAAAACTAAGTACACTAGTGTACACAGAGGGAGATGTTCTTGAAACTCACCAGCTCTGCCCATTCTGCAACCTTGTTCCTGGCCACGTGTTTGATTGCAACCTGTGGAGGGAAAAAAGCAAGTAAGAGCCTAAGTCAAACCACCGGCATCCCTCTTTACTCATCAGCACCAGGGGCAGAGACAGATTTTTTCTCTCACTGCTGAAGGTCTCCAGAGTTATCCCATCTCTCTTTCTACCTACCTCAGGAAAGACTACTGCATATGCTTATTTTTAATATCTGCCTAGAAAATGTTTAATGTGGACACACTAAACACAAAATGCATGGACACAGCTCCCCAATTTGAACTTTAAGCAGGTTCAGTCTTTCTGGCCGCTTCTATTTAAGCTGCAGCTGCCAACATGCTTTTATTTAGCTGTCTGACATTCCACACACAAATCCACTCATGGTCTCTTTTTCCACCTCTTTCTCACATACATAGTGTGTGTGTGTCTGTGTGTCTATGGATGGTGTGGTGTGTTATCATATTATTGATGTTACAGTTTATCAACTGGGAGAGGAAAATCTTCACCCAATTATTGTCCATCATCCAGAGGTCTACCAGTAGATCCCAATCTATTTTCTGCTCACCCTTGCTTTGGGACATATTTTCTATTGCAACTTCTTTTCCTTGGCTTCCTTTCTGTCCTGGCTCAGTTGCTTTTGATCCGGCTGCTTAATAATCCCATTGTCCTTCTCGAATGCCAGCCAATGGGAGCCGAGAGGCCCTCTCCCAAGTTCTCCAATACAATAAGACACCTCAGCCAATCATGACTAGAGACTTCCATCACCACTATCACAATCCTCAGATGTGTTACAACCAAAGCTTTGACAGCTCCCAGAATTCTCAGTGGCTCCATTGACTGGAGGGATTCTGAGAACTGTAGTCCATGAAAGGGGAAACTTCCAGATTACAATATGGACGCAAGAAGGCGTTTCTTCCTTGGCTTTGTATTTTCCTTACCCCATACAGTAGGGAACTTAGTATCTGTTGCCATATGACTAGTGAAGTAGCCCTACCATCGCCACCCATACCCCACGGGCTCACCTGGAGTCCATCGGCAATCCTGTGCCCAGCGTAAACTGTCCCAAAGCCGCCTTTGCCCAGCAGGTTCCCCCGCTTGTACAGCGCTTCAAACGATTCTTTGTCTTTACCTAGAATGATCAGAACAACCACAAGGAGAATATTATAAACTGACTGGATTTCCAATAGGGCACCTCAGGACTGTCAAAGAGGATAACAATCTCTGGCCCACTGGGGAAAAAAAACAAAACAATTCTGGTGGTTCCCCACATCAGACAGCTTAAGAACCAGTGAAAAAGGGGACTGCGAGCAAAACAGGCAGGTGACAGGGTTTTTGTTTGTTTCAATTCCCAGCTCTCCTGCCCAAGCCCCAGAAGTATGCGTCATGTCAAAGCCACTCCGATCTTTGCGGTGACTCACAGAAGCGGGCAGCTGCTCCCCGCCCTGCAGAAACCGGCTTCCCCGGACTAGCAACTGGGGAAGCTCAACACAGTGCCTGGACTTTCTGGTTCAATGTTTCTTGGTCAAGGTTTCATGAAAACAATATGGGGGAGGAGAGAGAAAAGGAGGGGAGGCTCTGGACTCAGAGATCTGGGTGCATTATTGACATCTCCTGTTTATTAATAGAGAGGGATTTTTTTTTGTCATCCTTTTTATGAATGGCAGTTCCTTTAACAACTGGGTAACATGGCAAAGATCAACAGGTGAAGCTTTCTCTAGAAAGAATATGCAGCAGTGGAGAAGACCGCACTTGTCGCTTTCCACCTGTTGCTGCACAGCTGCCCAACGTACTGGACCTCTCTTACAGATAAAACAGCAGAAGGAAATCTAAAGTTGCCCCTGTAGCCGAGTGCTTGCAGATAGAGACATCTCAGAAGCTAAAAAGCCAAAACATCAAGGTCTCCACACTGGGTATCCTTTCATAACACGGAAAGGATCAAAACACTACCTGTTGAAATTTGACCAACTGCAGAGCAGTTAAAAGTAAAAGAGGCCTGCCAAGAAAAAAGAATTGGGGAATGGCACCAAAAAAAAAAAGTCTTTGATATACCCTCCAATCCATGACACAAAAACCTCTGCATTAGCCACCAATCCCTTTTTTAGGCAGAGTACCTGCTAGCTAGCCCAGGATGGCTGGTTAATGGTTCACTTAGGTGAGCTAATTGTTTGCAGATGGTCTCTTGATGGCTGGGAATCTCTCTTTGTTTTTGAATGAGATACCCTAAAGGCACCAGATCCTCTCTGACCTTGCTGGCGTAAAGAGAGAATGAAACAGCAATTGCAATAAATTTGGAGGAGAGGCAGTGTGGGAGAGATCTTTCATGAGCATCTTTCATGGGTGTAACTGTATATTATTGCATTGTAAGGGTTGGACTACATGGCCCTTCCAAGTCTTAAGATTCTATGATTCTACGAAATTAAATAAAACTACAGGTACAGCCTATGGATCTGCCTCACAGGAGTTCCTGTTTTCTTTTATTCCTGCTTCACCTGCATTTGTTTGTAAATGAAGCTAGCATTAAGATGCCACACAGATCTTCTAATTCCTCTAAAACTGTGTGAAGGGGAGTGGCCTTTGTCCGCATTGAGATCCCTCCAGACCATCTTCATTGGCAACAGAAGTAACTGTCACTTTCCTGCTCCTATATGATTTTCAACATCTTTGCCTGATGAAGAAGCTGGTGAAACTCTGGAAGCTTGCATGAGATATTTTTGTGTATTTTGATTGTGGATTTTGTTGTATTTTGCTGCAGGGATAACATGAGTACACTGAATATGCTTTCAGCTCCCCAGGTTTTCTCAGTCCTGTTGGCTGGTAAGCGGTGAATGCTTCCCTTCTGAACTCATTCATGCACATGCACATTTCCTCTCAGCAGAGGGCAGCAAAAAGCCACACACCCCGAAGGGAGTTCCAAAGCCCTTTTTTTACACACCCAGTTGCAAAGACCTCTCTAACCCGGCAGCTTGCTTGCTTGCTCGCTTACTTAATAGGTGTTGTGCCCTTTCACCAGTTGTACACACTACTCTGATCCCTATCCGGTAGTTACACCCAAGGTGACTAGATGCTATGCAGAAGTGGGGGAGGCTCCTAGAAAAAAAAAGAATATTAAATAGGAGCTGTGTCAGGTGTTGGGTATAACAACACAGCCTTGTGTGGGCAAATAAATGAAGGGTTTTATCTGGACGATCTTCTGTTCATAGAGGCTCAATTGTCCTCTTCTTTTTCAGAAGTTTTTGTTTTCTTCAGAAGGCAGCTCTCATTAGGCAGCCCACAGGTTATCCCAAAGACATCATAGTTTCATTTATAACCCCGTCTTTCTATCCCAGAAAGGTTTTTTCAGTGTTGCTGCTGTCTACTCTATGACTGCAGAGACATCAGAACTCTGAAACTGCTCGAACTGGACCAGCGCTGGCAACGCTGGAGAGAAAACAGGTATTTCAAAACAAAAAAGTTGGAGAAGCGACAATCAAAGTCTAAGGGAAGAGGGGCTTTGAGCAGGAGCACCTCCTTCTTCTGAAGATATTGTCCCCAAAAGATCATGCCTCCTGACTCCCCTAATCTCAAAGGGGCACTGAGTGATCCCCCACCTCGAAGGGAAGAGAGGGGCAGAAAAGAAGGAAAAGCAGGATGGAGAAGGAAGGGCAAGGATGCGCATTTGTGCATTAGGGTGGCCAGAGGTGTCAGACGACCGGGCAGGAAAGGGGCTGCCAGCCAGCTATTGAAGATGTAGGACCCCAAAACAACTGCTGAAGAGCTCAGTTTCCTTTTCACATCAGGAAGCTTTTTTCGTGTAAGCAGGCATTCCCGCATAAATAAAAAGACCCCTCCAACAAGCCCAAACAGGGCGACCAGAAGCCAAAACACAAAACTCTTCTCAGAGAGGGGAAATTCAACAGGTCAAGTTCATCATACTGATGGAAGCGCAAAATAATTAAGAGCGGTTTGTTCCCAACTCTTAGAAATAATAAAGGGGCGGTACAGTCCCCCTGGCGATTTAGTCACCCTGGCTAACCTGATGTCACCAAACGGCCAACTGGGTCACCACTCTGTTTGTTTGTTTTCCCCCCCAGGGCTGCTTCGGTGTTTTTAAAAGTACCCCAAATATGTAGCTAGAATCACCACCAATCCTCCAAAGCAGAGAAGGGGCACTCCTCGCGCATTCACGACGCGGCGACCTACCCTAACGCAAACGCCACATCTATACACAGATGCGTGTGCACCTCTCGTGTGAACGCAACCACCGGCAAATCTCGGAAAAGGCGCGCACCTCTCAGCAAGGGGGACTAGCAGCGGCCGTTCGCGCGCAGGTTCTCCTCCGTACACACAGACAGACACAAACACAAGATCTGTTGCTGCCGAAGCCCCGCGCAGCCGTGTGAATGAAACTCCAGATAGGCTCGGCCCCCCCGATAGGAGCGGCAGCGCTCTCGGAGCTTACCTGTTGGACTCCAAGTAACTTCTTTCCTTTCGGGGACCATCTTCCGCAGCGTGTCCGTGCGGCAAGTCTGTTCCGATCGCGGGCCGAGAGGAGCGGCAACGGAGCCGGGCTACTCACGCCCGGCCGGCCGGGGCGGCCCCGCTCGGCATCGCCAAGCCAAAGGGAAGCACTCGCGATCGCGGCGGCGCCGCCGGCCCTCGCTTCGCACCTCCGCTTCCAGGGCGAAGCCGCCACACTACTGCCGGGCCACCGCCTAGCGCCGAGCCTATCAGGGAGCCCAGGCTATTTGCATGGCCCCGCCCACAAGCGGTTACAAAAAAAAAAAAAGCCCGCTCTCTCGCATGCAAATACGTCGGCGTATATGGAAGGAGGAGGAAGTGGAGACCCGGGTGGGTTCTCCCCGATCTCGTCAGCAGCGTCCCGGAAAATCTTGCGCAATGGTCAGGAAAGGGACGGGGAGAGACTACGTAGTGGAAAACCGGGGCGGCCCGCTTTGAACTTGGGCCTCGCTGGTTCCGATCCGTCTAAAATTAGCGGCAGCAGGTAGATTGGATCTGTCACCGTTTCCGCACTAGCCTGTTATAGTGCTATCATTCCACTTTCGACCTCCTATGGAATCCTGGCGGGCCTTTGAGGCCCCTCCCTAAACTGCAAATCCCAGGATTTTCCATAGGAAGTCGAAAGTGGAATGATAGCACTGTAACAGGCTAGTGCGGAAACGGCCTCAGATGCGAGTCCTGCTCGACCGGGGCGACTTTATTGGCAGAGGAGAGCGGTATAGCATAGACCGGCCCTCCTTAAAATTTGTTCAAAGAAATAACCGTGTTAGCATTAAAAGACATCGAGTCATCTACTAAAACCTCTCACTTTCTGCACCACACTGTTATAGTGCTACTATTCCACTTTCAACATCCTTTGGAATTCTGGGCTTTGTAGTGTCCTGAGGCCAAAGAGCTCTCCGGCTGAGAAGTCTAAAGGTGCCTCCTAAACTGTAAGCCCCGGGATGCCTTAGGAGGTTGAAAAAGGAACAGTGTAGTGTGGAAGGGCTCTCAGACAAACTAGGAACAAGACATCGCTAGCATTAATTTTCATAGACTCATTCCACTAAATCAGTACCATTACTGCTGGAAAGCAGAGTTTGGAAACGCTGTTTTTGGACTACTTCTCCCATAATCTCCAGCCAGCAAAGCTATGCAAATTGTGAGGATTATGGGGGCTTCACCATTTAGTATATTTATATCTTTGCTTGCTTGCTTTGTTCATTTATATCCTGCCTTTCTCCTAACAATGGGATTCATGGCAGCTAACAACATATTTAAAAAAAAAATGATTAAAACTAAACAAGGCCATTCATAAAGATATAAACGTGAGAGTTGTTTAAAAAGTGATTAAGCAGTTTATAGACTTAAAACATTCAACATTAAAAGACCGTAAAAGACCACCTGCAAACCTTAAAAACAACACCGCGCAGCATTAAAATCTCATCCCAGTCAGTTTTTAAAAGCCTGACAGCACTAAAATGTTTTAACTTGCTGAAGGAAGGAGACCAAGGACTTGGCCATCCTGGCCTCCCTAGGGATGGAGTTCCAAAATCTGGGAGCAGCCACTGAGAAGGACCTCTCCCTTGTTCCCACCAAAGCAGGCTAGGAAGATGGTGGGACACAAAGTAGGACCTCTCCAGATGATGGTAGAGCTCTCAGGACCTCATAAAGGGAGATGTAGTCCTTCAAATAACCTGGAACTAAGCCAAGTTGTAATTTAAAAAAAGAAAAAAAAAGGATTCCCAACCTCTGCTTGGAAGGAAGTTCTGATGAACTCATTGGTAATTAATTCCAAGGAAACTGAGGTGAGGTTGGATTGTCCTCCTCCCATTCAAACATAAAGCCCATCTTAACACATTGAAATTTATGTTTGAGTAAACATGCCTAGAATGAGGTTGCTTGCATGATTTGAAATAAGTCACGCAGTATAATTGATTTCTGTCACTGCAAATCAAACTGACGGCACAATGTCAACTCAGACCTAAGTCCTACTAACTACTAGGGGGATTACCTCCAGGTGGGATTTCTTGTTTGTTGTTGTGTGCCTTAAAGTCATTTCCAACTTATGGCAACCCTAAGGCAACCATAACATGGGGTTTTCTGGAGGCTGAGTGTGTGTGACATGTCCAAGGTCACCCAGTGGGTTTCCATGGCTGAGTGGGGAATCGAATCCTGAGCCATTTCTGCACGAGACTGTTATAGCGCTATGATTCCACTTTCAACATCTTATGGAATCCTGGGGTTTGCAGTTTAGGGAGGGGCCTCAAAGGCCCGCCAGGATTCCATAGGAGGTTGAAAGTGGAATCATAGCGCTATAACAGGCTCGTGCGGAAATGGCCCTGGTCTCCAAAGTGTAATCCAATGCTCAGGCCTCTACACCATGCTGGCTGTCACCAGGCGGTGTTGGTGGTGCCTTTAGATTATAGCTACCTTTAATTATTCAAATCATCAAAAACTATGCATTGCTCTAAAAGAAATGGGTGTGCCACAACATTTGATTGTCCTGATGTATAACTATAGTTGGGACAAGAGACCACTGTCAAGACAGACTATGGAGAAGCAGAATGTTTTATAACTGGCAAGAAGATCAGACAAGGCTGCATTTTATCACCCTATCTGTTTAATTTATATACAGAACATACCATATGGAAAACTGGATTAGACTTGGAGGAAGGAGGTGTGAAAAATAAGAGAAGGAACATCGACAGTTTAAGATATGCAGATGACACCGTACTGCCAGCAGAAAATATCAAAGACTTGGAACGTACATAGACTCAAGTGTAAAGATTTATCATTGAATACCAAAGTCAGCACTGTCCGTGTTCATTGTATTTCCAATTTTTGTATATGATCATGAAAGCCGGATAGTGAAGAAAGCTGATGGGAAGAGAATCAGCTCATTTGAAATGTGCTGGGTTAAAACAAGGGTTCTATGGGTACCATGGGCTATGAAAGGACCAATAAATGGGACCTAGAGCAGATTGAGCTTGAACTCTCCCTAGAGATCAACATTACCAAACTGAGATTATGATACTTTGGTCATAATCATGAGACATGGTTCATTAGAAATGATGATAATGCTTGGCAAGTTGGGAGGCAGTAGGCAAAGAGGAAGATCATATTACAGGTGAGGAGACTGAGGCCATTTCTGCACTAGACTATTACAGCTGGCCTCTCCCTAAACTGCAAACTCCAAGATTCCATAGGATGTTGAAAATGGAATAATAGTGCTATAACAGTCTAGTGCGGAAATGGTCTCAGTCAAGGAAGCCAGGACCTAAGTTCCCAGCTCCTGAGCTCGACTGTTGATGATCGGGAGTCTTGGAGGTGCTAATTCATGGGGTCACCATAAGTTGAAGCTTACCAAATTGGCAGGGACAGTCTCAATTTTTTTACTGCTTTTAAAAGGTCCCAGTTTCTTTCTCCTTCTCCTTCTTTCCCCCGTTGTCCTTTGCTTAAGTCAGTTGCTGTGAACCGAGTCCAAAGTGCCAAAGTAATTTGCAGTTAAATAACTCAGCAGGGGGGAGAGGAGAGGAGGGGTGACGTATTGTCCTTTCCAGTAGGCTCAGGCAAAAGCAAACTGCCGCTGCCTTTCCTAGATTGTGTGTTTCTCCTCATTAACAGCTTTCCCCATCTTGACCAAACTCTGATGTTGCTTGGCCATACATGTTCCAGTTTTCATCTGTGAAATGTTAGAGGGTACGCAAGCCAGACTAATGACAGTTCAAAGAGCATATCCTGTGCAAAGAAAGCATTAGGATGCAAAGGAGGCCTGTGGGGCCCTTGATGATGAAGTAATAGTGGGGTGCCCTGCAAGGGAAGTACTCCCTTGAAGAACAACCTGTTGCACAAGACTTCAGAAACAAATGCAGAGCTGGATGAAGCATGCTGGTTGACTGTGTGGCTTGAACATGCCCTTCCGGTTTAGCTGCTGGCATGCCCCAGCTGCGCAAGTGAGTGACTCAGTCCCAAAGGATCCAGTCTGACTGGCTTGGCATCAGGACCAATGCAAATAAGCACTGGATTCCTTTCTGTGTGTTTTCCTCATGCCTTCCATCTCCACCAGCAGGAAGAAAGAAGTTAGGGCAAGACACAATTAACCTCTAGGACTTGCTGCTGTCCAAAGTGTTTGCCCAGAGAATGTCAAAATGACAAACCAGACGAAGTTATAATGACAAATGTTTCTCCCACCAGTCTTTCTGGTGACATTGAAGAGTTTTATATCAATGGCTGAGATTCTGCAGGTCTGAGTTAAGACTGTTCTTGTCACATCTTGGGTTGTTGTGACTGGGATTCTCCCCTCTTGCACCTGAAATTTCTTAATTGTAAAGCTGAAGGCACTGTCTGACTTCACAATCACTTACTTTGTTATTCAGTAATTCTGTATAGCAAGTTTTTCTTATTTCCCAGTATGGCATACCCTCCAACTGTCTTGATTTGGCAAGGACAGTCCTAACTAATTCTCTATCATCCCACTTTTTCCTCCGCTTTCAAAGTGTCACAGCTTTTCTGTCTTTCTCCCATTTTCCCCCGTAGTCCTCAGTTTACTTCGATTGCTGCAAACTAAGTTCCAAGTGCAGTAGTGGTTTGCATTCAGTTACTTTAGAAGCGGGGAGAGGGTGAAATCTTGCACTTCCCAGGAGGCTTGTCTATTTTTATCTCATCAATGTTTGCCACCTTGACCACGGTCTGAAGTTGCCTGGCCACACAGGTCCTAGTTTTCCTCTGCGAAGTGTTGGAGGATATGGACGTGTGGCTTATAAACAAAATCAAAAGTCAGATATCATGGACTCTAACATTATGATCTTATTTATAAAACTAATTTGCCTGCCAAAAAACATCCAGGATGCCAACAGATGCATATGGAACCAGATAAAAGATTCAACAGCCCAGGGTTGTCTGAGATTTCAGCATGAAATTGATTGATTCCTCAACAAGACAAGTTGGGGTTTTGTAATCTGTTAAAACATGGCTTTTTGTTAAAATGTTTGAGTCTTAATCTCTCTCTATTTTAACGTACAGTTAACAGTTTTAGCCTTTTCTGTTGTTTAATTTAAATCTGTTCAATATGTTTTATCCTATTTAAGTTGTTTTTATCTGAATTTGTTTTTAAAATGTTATCTTGTTTTAATGGGATCTCATGATGGAGTGTAGGATAGAAATATTTTAATACATTATGAAAGTTAACAGCAAAGAGATAGGAAGCTGTAAAAAACACAGGTGGAAGAATGTGCTTCTCTAGGTGTTTTTGGACTGCAATTTCCATCAGCATAAGAGTTGTAATCCAAGCATATCTATGACTGGGTCACACAACATGCACAACATATCTTGAGCACGGTGACAGCAATGCCTTGTGTCAGATACAGACCAAGACAAGGTATGTGGTGTTTCACTTGCCTCTGGGTGCAGAACTCCAGTGCTAACTGTTACTGCCCTGGCTAGTCCGAGCTTTGGAGATATTAAAAGATATCCCTTGATATCACAATTCGGCTGCGCTTCTCTATTCCTCTCCACGTGCTTGCGAGGCCACCGGACAAGCACGTAAACAACCTCGGCCGTTAATAGCCGTAATATTCAAACTACAATACAGGCAGGCCAGAAATAGCTGACTCACTGCTTTAGGAGACCTCCAGGCAAGCACTCTAATTAGGTATGCACGCCACTTGCAAAACAGCCTCTGCCCCGCGATGGCAGCTTGATGGGTAAACTATGCAATACCCAAGTACTCTGCGTTTGCATACTGGCTACTCTATTGAGAACCGCTAGGATAACTCAATCATTCAGATTCTGACCTTTCGGAGGCTTTGTCTCCAACTCCAAATCTATTGTATTCCCCCAAGTACAGCATAGCCCGCAGTCACAATTCTCCTTATAAAAACCCTTGATTCCGAGACCTTCCTCGGAACGCTCCCGAGTTTCATCCCGCCTTGCTGCCGCTATGCTTGGCGAGCCTCCCCTCAGCTCCACGTGCTGAGCTCCATCACACCCCAGCTTCGCTCTCTATTTTTCCTGGGCTTCAGGACAGGTGAAGTATCACCCAAACCAGCAATCCCGCTAAAAATCCCTCTATACCACTCCAACCGTTATTTTCTTTAGTTATCTTGTATGAGTGTGTCACATACACTGTTTTGCTTGTGTTTAATAAAACATCATTTATTGTTTCAACTTCTGTGTGCTCCTTGACTCGACCCGACCCCGTAGACATAGGGTTCAAGATCTCGCTAAGTTACCCTGCCTCTCGTAACGCTAAGCAGTGCTCTGAGCTAATTTTCCCCACCTTTAGTTGAGCACATTTTGGTGTCCCTCCCGGGACCCCCAGTTCACAGGGTAACATAACCCCAAACATTGCATTGTCTGACATCAGGCAGCCAATGGCAGCTGGTCACTCCCAACATCACGGCGTGTGGCACAACAACCAGTCAAATTATATTGAGGCACCAAAATCTCCTTAGCGTTCTTCCTTTTCCTAGCAGTAAGAATAATATCGTGATCAACCAAGAACTTGCTGCCTGGTCAAGCTACACTCCAAATCTGCTGCCTGAGTTTACCGAATGGTAAAGCCAGTCTCCACAATATAACTATTAATCAAAAAAATTAAGAAATGAGTTGTTCTCTGCTTGTTTCCATAGAGGCTAGCACATCGCTGGGTTTCTGTCTCAAATTCAAAAGTGGCTTGGGCTGCCTGGTTTGTCAAGGCACATTTTCTCAAAATGGGTTTTGGCAAAGCCCTGAGCGTCTTTGGAACGGTTATCAGGGAATCCTCTGGGTGAAAAAGAAAGGGTGAAAAAGCACTTCAATGAGCATGCCAACTCTCAGTAGAGCATCTTAGCCACTGCTACCACTCCCCTTGCAACACACAGCCGGAGGACAGGATTTGCTTAATTCTTCAGTGCCAACTCACTTCATGTGAAGGGAAGAGGCCTAGCCTTTCCGTTGCAGGAATGGGGTGTGTGTAGGCCCTACATGGTGAGAACTTGCCCCAGAGCCCTCTGCAACCTGCAGGTGACTCGGTGAGAGACAAGGCCCCATACATTCCGGCATGTAATGGATGAAAATCAGGACATGTATGCTTGAGATACATTAGCGTACAGTCAAAGGGTTGTGGCCAAGCAGCAGAAGTTATTAATGAGGAAGAACACACAAATCTACCAGAAAAAGTAGAGAAAACCTGAAATTTATGTATTGAGTTTAGGAAGGGCAATATTTCACCCCCTGCTCCACTCCCTCTTACTGGATTAAATGAGTGCAAACTAAGGGCCTCTCCACACTACACTGTTATAGTGCTATTATTCCACTTTCAACCTCCTATGGAATCCTGGGGTTTGCAGTTTAGGGAGGAGCCTTTAGAATTCTCAGCCAGAGAGCTCTTTGGCCTCAGGAAACTACATACCCCAGAATTCCACAGGATGTTGAAAATGGAATAATAGCACTATAACAGTGTGGGACCAGAACTCTGTGCCATCCCTTGCAGAATATAATTTTAAAAAATGGGATAAGGCAGAACTAGAATGTTACTGCAGTGGGAACATGATGGAATCCTTGCTGTTTTGTGTTTCATTTTTCACTTATGGTGACCCAACATACGTACATACATGTATATTTTCTTCAGAGCAGGCTTGCCTTTTTTTTTTTTTTTGAGGATAAGAGAGTGTGACTTGTCCAAGGTCAGGCAGTAGGTTTCCATGGCTGAGCAGGGATTCAAACCGTGGTCTCCCACAGTCCTAGTCCAACACTTAAACTCTTGCACCTCTCTGGGTCTCAGACACCGTGTTGGTGTCTACTGTGGATGATATTCCAAGCTTATTTCCAGAAAGGCCCATTTCCCACATCTAGTCCCCCTTCTGCCTTTCTTCTTTTGGATGTATAGTGTGGGGCTTTCCTCCATCATTGATGTCACAGAGGAAGAGACCTTCTACTGCACATAAGTCCTATGCTGGCCATACTATCTCAGATTGTCTAAGGCAGTGGGGTGGAGATGTTATGAAAGGGATCTAAGTGGTTGAGATCTAGGCTATTTAATGTTCCATATTCTGTCAAATAAGTCTGCCTGGAAGAGAGACTTTTCTCTTAGTTCCACCACCCTCATAGGTTGACTGCTGGGAATGCGGGAGAGGGCTTCCTGGTAGCTGCCCCAAATGGTGGAAGATCTCAATGCAGCCTGCAAAGCTTTCCAAGACACCTTTGTCCCAAAGCTTATACTTTGTAATCCCAAGCTGTGGAAGAGAGGAATAATTCTGTACAGGCAGCATACAGCTCCTTTGTGGTCTGTTTCCAGGATCAATTCAAGATCCTTTTTATGACTTATCAAGACTTGTTTGGTTCAGGCTATCTCTTTGATGGTTTGTATTTTCCCAAGATGTTCAGGAGAGGCTCTTCTCTTGGTTGCACCACTCTCACAGCCATGGCTGGTGGGCTATGCAAGAGAAGACCTTCTCAGGGGCTTCCCCTAGGCTCTGGAACATGATTCCTCAGGTGGACAAAATGGCTCCCTGCTTGCTATCCTTCTGTCAGCAAGCAAATACTGTTCTCTTGGAATAGAATCATAGAATCATAGAGTTGGAAGAGACCCCAGGGACCGTCTAGTCCAACCTCCTGCTATGCAGGAACACACATCAAAGCGTTCCCAACAGATGGCCATCCAGCCTCTGCTTAAAAACTTCCAAGGAAAGAGATTCCACCACACTCCCCCAGTCTGAGGCAGCATATTCCACTGCTGGACAACTCTGACTGTCAGGAAGTTCTTCCTGAGATTCAGGTGGAATCTCCTTTCCTGCAGCTTGAATCCACTGCTCCTTTTCCTAGTCTCTGGAACAGCAGAAAAAAATCCCGCTGCCTCCTTGATATTACATCCTTTCAAATATTTAAACACGGCTGTCATGTCCCCTCTTTGTTACCCTGTTTTCTGGGGGTCCCGGGAGGGACACCAGATTGCTTTCAAAATTATACAAGTTGGGGAAATTAGTTCAGAGCACTAGTTGGCAAAACAAGAGGCAGGGTAACTTAGCAGAATCTTGTAACCCAGTGTCTACGGGGTCAGGCCAAGTCAAGAAGCAGACAGGTTTGAAAATAATGAATGATCTTTATTAAATACAGGCACACAATGTAAGCAACACAAGCACACAGATAACTAAGGAAAATAAAGGTGTGAGTAAGATAGCGGGATTTTCAGAGGGATAGTTGGTTTGGGTGATACGAAACCTGTCCTGAAGTCCGGAAGAAAATGGAGAGCGAAGCTGGGGTTCGATCTATCTCAGCACGTGGGGCTGAGGGGAAGCTCGCCAAGCGATGCGGCAGCAAGGCGGTCTGGAGCTTGGGAGCGATCCAAGGAAGCGCTCAAAGTCAGGGGTTTTTATAAGGAGAATTGTGACCGCAAGCTAGGTCGGACTTTGGGAAAACAATAGATTTGGAGCTGGAGACAAAGCCTCCGAAAGGTCAGAATTTGAATGATTGAATTATAGCCGAATTTATCAATAGAGTAGCCGGTATGCAAACGCTGAGTACTTGAGCGTTATATAGTTAGATCATCAAGCTGCCAGCGTGAGGCAGAGGATCTTTTGAGAGTTGCTTGCATACCTAATGGAGGTACTTGCCTGGAGGTCTCCTAAAGCGGCGAGTCGGCGGTTTCTGGCCTGCCTGTATTGTCTAGGAATATTACGGCGATTATCGGCCGAGCCTGTATGCGTATTTGTCCGGGGGCCTCGCAAGCACGTGGAAGGGATATGTGAAGCCGAATTAGTGATATCAATAGATATCTTTTTATATCCCCAAAGCTCGGGTTAGCCAGGGCAGTAACATCTTAACCTTCTCTTCTGCAGACTAAACATACCCAGCTCCCTAAGCCGTTCCTCATAGGACATGTCTTCCAGACCCTTCACCATTTTGGTCTCCTTCCTCTGGACACATTCCAGCTTGTCGATATCCTTCTTGAATTGAGGTGCCCAGAACTGGACACAATATTCCAAATGAGGTCTAACCAATGCAGAATAGAGTGGTACCATTACATCCCTCGATCTAGACAACATACTCCTACTGATGCAACCAAGAGTCGTGTTGGCTTTCTTGGCTGCCGCATCACACTGCTGACTCGTGTTCAGCTTGTGATCTACCAAGACTCCTGGATCCCTTTCACATGTACTGTTATCCAGCCACGCATTCCCTATCCTATATTTGTGCATTCAAATTTTTCTGCCTAAGTGTAGGACCTTACATTTCTCTCTCTTGAAATGCATTTTGTTAGCTTAGGCCCAGCTCTCCAAGCTCTCCCAGCTATTAAAGAATTGGTTTTAGAGAACGGGCTGTAATGGTATGTGGCAATGTTTTTATTTCCTGGCTTTCCAAGGGTTTTATTTAAAGTTGTCCCTAGTTCTATAGGTAATTTAATTGTATTTTAACTATATTGTTTATACATTTTTTTACTTGTATGCATTTTTTACCTGACGCTTCTTTGTTTGTTTGATGGTGGCCTTGGATCCAGTTTTTGGGAACAGGCAGAATTTCAATTATCATTTTTATTATATTCAGCACCACCACCACCACCAAATTAATCAGCTCCTGTCAGTGACTGAGCTAATGTTGGAGGTTCAGGAAGCCAACAGGAGGGATGCCACACAGGAAATAAGAGTGAAATTCTGAACCAAAACATCAGGCGTAAAAACGCCATCCAACACATACTGACCGACATTTCACAGAGGAAAACCAGGGCACATGTGTGTCCAAGCAACATTAGAGTGTGGTCTGATGTTGTTAATGAAGAAAAAGAAGACACACGAGAGAAGAGGATACAGTGGTTTGCCCACAGGAAAGGGCAAAACTCTGCTCTCCTTCCTCTCCTGTGTTTACTGAGTGCAAGTTACTTTTGGACTTTGCACCCAATTTGCAGCAACTGAAATAAGCTGAGGTCAAAGAGGGAAAGTGGGAGGGG
Source organism: Cyclura pinguis (assembly GCA_030412105.1). Taxonomy (NCBI): domain Eukaryota; kingdom Metazoa; phylum Chordata; class Lepidosauria; order Squamata; family Iguanidae; genus Cyclura; species Cyclura pinguis. The sequence continues at coordinate 206,912,888 of CM059600.1, forward strand.
GAAAAAAAAAAGAGAAACTGGGATATTTCCGAAACAGCGAAAAATGTGGAATGACAGAAGATTAATTGGGACTTTTCCTGCCAGATCCTGACACATGGTGGGAATGCCAGCAGTTGTGATGTCAGTGGCCATGTGGCTACGCAAATCTGAGACCATTAGCCCAAAGAAGTCTACAGGGGATGGGCGTCTTCCGCCTGGAACTAGTCTTTGACATCAGCCCTAAAAAATGGGACCACACTGGGGTTTCGGACAAAGCCAAACTGTGAGATCTTCCGTGACGCAGATCTTCTCATGTTATATCAAAAAGGTGACACAGGTTACATGGTGAAAGAGATGCACGAAGAGGCATTAGCTGTGTACTTAGAAGGATGTGGGCCCAGGTCTAAAATACATGTTGTTTCTGTTGTTGTGTGCCTTCAAGTCAATGCCAACTTTTGATGACCCTAAGGTTTTGTTGGAAAAGAATTATCCGGAGATGTGTAATTGCCTACCTCTAAGGCTGAGAGACTGGACTTACCCAAAGTCATCCAGTGGGTTGCCATGGCTGAGCATCCAATCTGAACCCCCATCACCCAGAACCCTGGCCCAACACTGAATGTTATGCTGTGCTAATATTCACATTAAACATGTAGGAACAGATTCAAGGCCAGGTCTAGCAAAAACCTCTGCTTCCACCATTTGGAAGAAAATAAAGGAAGGGGAAAGGCTACTGAGAGCTGGCCTTGGGCCTAAGGAAAGATGGCATGAGGCAGCACCCTTCCTAATTCTCCCTGCAAACCAAATGTCACTACTACAACCACCAACATTAAGGCCTAGTCCTGCTCTCAGGATATAAAACTGCACTTTGTCATCTCTGAATCATATAAATAAACGGAGCTAATTATAGAAGATGGGTATGCTCAGATTGAACAACCAACACTCTAGCCACCGTCTGGCCTCTTGAGAAACCAAAATTTTATTTGTAATGTATTTTTTACTGTTCAGGAAGGACCCAAGTCCAGGTTCTCCAGTGGTCTGGGTCCTGGGGATTTTGCCCCTTGACACACCTTCTGAGAGCCAGTGTGGAGTGGTGCTTTGAACGTTGGTCTTCAAGAGTCTGAGGTTCAAGTCCCTGCTCAGCCTGGAAGCCCGCTCAGTGATCTGGGGCATGTCACACTCTCTCAGCCTCAGAGGGAGGCAAAGACAATTGCTCCTCTGAACACATCTTGACAAGAAAATAGGGTTGCCTTAGAGTTGCCGTACGTTGGAAATGACTTGTAGGCACACAACAAGAAGCTCTTGTTTCTCATCAACCCCGATAGGAACCTGTTGAAGATCCCCAATGCTCCCTTTTCCCACACGACACTGGACTACTGGCATCAAGCTCAGATGGGATGAGAGGAGACAGGGCCCCAGCTTGACTCATAAGTGGGATAAAGGACTTTAGAGCACATTGTGGTGGTTGAAGCAGAGAGCAAGGATGCATATGCAAGAACAAAAAGCTCTTTTAGTCAGTAATCCTCTATGGATTCTTTTCTTATCCATCCTGTCTAAGCAGGAGGAGGAAACTTGTAAAATGGGTTGGTCAGTAGTTACAACAATTTTAGAGCATATTAATGTTAACACATTACTAATGCAGTTTAAATACTACTAGTACCACCTCCTCCTCCTTGGTAAAATTTTACTCATAACCCTCTAAGTATTAATGTGTCAAATTGCAAAAAAGTGCCTTGTTAAGCCCTTGCTATTCCCATACTAATACATTACAACTAGCATTGTTCAACCTATTCCTTTCAAACTTTGCTCCAAGTGCTGTTGGCTCACAACTCCCACTATTGGTTATGATAGCTAGGGCTGATGGGATTTACAGTCCAATAGCAGCTTGAGGGTCACATGATCACTACCCTTGGTTTAAAGTCTGATCTACAAATGCAGCAGAATGAAGCGGTGGAACCCTGGGTAGACGTGGGGCATACCACCCAGCTACAACATTTGGGGAGGATTTTGGGTCTTTTTGGCCATTTTTTTTTTCTCCTCATGCATTCAGGTTCATACAAATAAAAACCTACCACCTTTGGAGAACGTGTCTCTTCTTACCCATTCATCACGGTACTAGTTGTTCTGAAATTTTTATTATTTTTCAAACATGAGGAAGTCTCCCTCCTACTACGCTGATATCAATCTATTCTACCATTTCAGAATTCTTCTGCTGCAGGCCTAGATCAGTCTCAGTATGCATCTTTAGCCTGTGCTGGCAGCCCAAACGGTTGCAGCTACTGTTCAACAGTAGGATTTATTCCTCAACTACCTGGAAGCAACAGGATCAGCCTTGACCTTCAGATATTCTCTTTTCACAACCCCAGGTATCTCATTTCTCTCTCCAAGCTGTCCAATGTCACTTCCTCTAATCAGACAGATGATTTATAAATGCTCCTTTCAGCCATGGGCCAATTTTAAACCAGAACAGCAACTCATACATCCTCCTTACCTACAACTGGGAGTGGGCTGGAAGGGTCAAGGCAGCAATGAGCTGGTAGATGCCCCTTCTCTGTTGACTTAGGCAGCGGCACAGTTACAGACTAGGAACTTCGTAAAAGCCTATAAAGTTATTTGTGATGGAGAGGGCCATGTAGATGTTGTTGTGTATTATTTTCAAAGGTGGTAGCTTAACCCAGCTGTGCTAAGAAAGGTTTGTGGTTCACCGAAGGCTTGGACCTTCCTCCTGCTGTCTCCCCAATCACAAAACTGGTCATTACAGGACAAACGTGGGGACAATGGAGCAAATGACACTGGAAGTTACTGGAGGCCTGTGGTGCGGCTAGTGTGAAATCTCTTCTACACCTTGTTGGTTGTATGTGTGGTCAAGCCTTTCTGCTATGCAGTGAGGCAACTACCTCAAGTGGTAGATGCTATGGGGGTAGCATCATTGCTTTTCTTAAGCCCTCTCCCCATGCTGCTCACTTGGATGGTGGAGCAGGGTGTGTCATGGACCCTAACCAGGCTGATTCCATGAAGAGTTGCAGAAGAACCTACTACTTTGTACAGTGTTGAAGCAAGATTCAATTATTACACAGTTGGCTTATACACATCAAATGAAAGGGGGTGCCACCTTGTCCTTTGTTTCATGCTGCAAAGTATGTTGGATCAGGCTCAGGTTGTATGACTGACTTGCCCTAAAACTGGCAGTACTCTGTGTTTTTTCATAAACGTGAGGCAGCTTAGAAGTCAAGACTGTTAACTAGTCACAAAAGTGAGCACACACTAGTTCATTCTATTGGAAATGGGAGCTGGATGCCAACTCAGAATTGCCACGTTGTGACTTCAAAACCAGTTCTCCCTAGAGGTTGGAGGGCAGCAATTCTAATGGTGGCTCACAGCAACCTTTGAAGCCATCCCAAAAAGAAAGTGGAGATAAGGGGACAGGACAGCAAGTGAGGAATGAGGTTCAGATCAAAGGACAGATCAACTAGATAGTGTGTATTTGTTTAACCTGTCTTCCCCCACTCCAAATATATAAAGTCCTGTATGGAAGGACTTGGACTTTCTAAAAGACTGCTGTCAGAACCTGCCTTCAGAATCCATGAGAACCTGATTTCTTCTTTTTTTTTTAACAAGTTGGCAGGACACAAGACAGCAGGGATCTTAAAAGGCAGAGATAATGAATGAAGCACCTGGTGGGCAAGGGATTCTCCCTCCCCACTCTCCTTTTCAATGCCCTGCATTTTTAACAAAACCATTAGTACATCTCTTATTCTTCCAACCTCCTTTTGGAATTCCTTGAGGCAGAGTCAAAGGAACCGTTACCAGTGATGCTGAGTGTGCATATCCTCCCATTTAATGCATCTCAAGTTGATTTGATTGCTTTACTAGATCAAAACAAGGTTATATTTACATGATTTACTCTGCTTATATCACCCTTGCAGAATTTGGTACTTCCAGCCAAGGAATCTGACTGGCAGTAAACCAGCACCTGGTCAGAGGACCCCATGAAGCATTCAATTCTAAACAGCTGATCAACAGCAGCTCTGTTATTCTCTTGGGTAATCTAAGCACATATTCCTCAGCCTTTGACCATACATACTTTATAACTCCCAGAAGACCCAGCTATGAAGGTCAATCTTCTAGGAGTCCATGCTCTAAATATTTGGAGGAACAAAACTTGAGAACCATTAGCCTAGGGAACTGACTTTAAAGAGCCAAGGAGCTTGTGAGGAAGCAAGAAAAGGCTGCACTATCAAGGTCCAGCTATTAGCGGCATGGTTTTTTGGTAACCACCAACCTATCCTGTAAGGAAACGGGCTTGAGGTTTTGTTTGTATGTACTACAAATGCATCAACTGTTTCCACTTTAGTTTCTCCTTTTGTCCATGGGAACCAATCACCCATCTCACAGGTGAAAAGGGAAGGGAGGAACACAGAGAAAGAAGTGAGAGCAGGAGGTCAACTCTCCCATACTTTATTTTCAGGCACCAGATTTCACTTTTTTCATCCAGTTGTCCATGGAGTCTCTGGATCCAATTCATCTAAAGCAGCAGTCTATCTCCCTTCCCCCTTTTAAAGTTGCCTCTTTGGAGCCTCAGAAAGCAATAAAAGGAGGCAAGAACTCCAGAAAATCCCACTTTCACCCATGGATTTTGGACTCAGGGTGATGATGGAGGAGTGGCTGAGCACGTTTTGCCATTACATGAAAGTGGCAGTCAGAGCCAGGCTGAGAGAGCAAACATTGCCACTGTAGGTGGGTTATAACTACAGTAGTACTGAGGAAGACAAGCACCTGCGGGAGGTAAATTTGCTAGAAATTTCCTTTCTAGGGCTTACTGACCTTCAGCTCAGGACCCAGTAAGATATGTAGCCCTGTTTCAACTTGCCCTCACCCTTGAATGCAAGGTCTAGTTTCACCCCAAGAAAGCCTGGCATCTTTCTCACTGCTGCCCCTGCAGCTTCCATCTTTTGACTTTCTGTGTTCATTTGGTGACCAACATCACCTCAGTATTCTGCTGCTGAGACCAGACCTGTTCCTGGGGAAGCAGGGACACTGAATGGTGAGTGATGCCCTTCCCCTGCTGCTAGGCACAGGGAGAATCAAAGAGGCAGCAGCAGGAGAGACAAAGAAAGGCCGAAAAGCACAGCAGCAGCACCAGCACCAAAGGGACCACAGTGCTGGACAAACCACTGCAACCATGGTAGCTGTGACCCCCGTTGGGGTGATCAGGAGCCACATGTGAACATATGGGAAATTACACATGGGTGGGAAGCAAAAAGAGGAGGCATATAATTGCAGGGAGAGAGAAGAGGCAGCCGTTCAGGTGGTTCCACTGCACACATGAGGCAGAGTTGTTCTTCAGGTGTGATGATGGAGCGGTTCAAATGGTTACAGGCAGAGGGTCCCTCTTCACTGGAAGGGCAGAAAACAACAGCCCACACTATCAACCCCTCTCTCATTGCCTGAAATGCCAGATCCCCTCCCCTTCCAGCATCTCAGGGAGGAGGGAACCTGGCAGGCTTGCAGTTGCCCACTACTTCGTCTAGAAGCAGCTGTGCCTCACTCCTCTCAATTCAACCTTGGTCCACCTTCCCTCATCCTCCATAAGAAAATTATAACATCTCCCCCTCCCCATTGACACACACATCCCAAAGCGGGGAGGGCTCACTTAGGACCAGATCAATTATTCCATTTTAATAATGAAAGAATGGCTGATGAAGGGGGAAGCCCAGCATGCCCCAGTCTGTGCGTGTTCCAGCTCCTTTTCGAGGAGGTCCTGTCCCTCTCTTGCTGTCTCCTCTCCCCCAACAAACCAAGGGGAGCAGGGAGGTTGGATGCAGAGTCAAAAGTGAAGGAGCAAAAGGGGCAGCCCAAGGAGCGTCGATCAGTAGCAGCGGAGGAGGAGGAGGAAGAGAAGGAGGGGAGGGGTCCCAGGTATTGTCGTCATCCTTCCAGCCAAAAACATGCACCTAAGGGGCGTGTCAGGTGAACGCGGGAGCCACCAGCGAGTTATCAACTCTTGTCAGAGCCACTGTCTCTGTGCAGGGTGCTCTTCTTCATGCTTTCCAAGTACTCCTGTTGTGACACAGCCAGCACGGAAGCCAGGATCTCGTCATCGTCCCAGTCGCTCAAGCCTGCCAAAGGAGAAGCAGTGGAAAGGGTCAGGGGTGGAGTCAGAGAGCAGGAAGGGGGGAAAGTGGGGATCTTCCAGAAGTTGTGGGACTCTCACTCTCGTTAGCCATCGCAAGCGTAGATAATAGCGATGAACAATGGGAGCTGGAGTCCACTCATCCTGGGAAGGAACAGGTTCCCCGATCCTCCTGGCCTATCATGTCAGCCATTCTCTTGTCCCCTCCCAATTGCGCTCCCCAGTCCTTTGCCCTATGGTGCCTCCCCATATCCAGTCTATTTCACCCCTTCAGTTCCATGTACTGCCCATGCTGCACCACCACAGAACCCTATGCTCCAAAGCAGACTGCAATATAGCTTCCTTCACATCAGCTACCTCAACACCTGCACCAAAACCTCACAAGGTAAGTCGAAACGAGTTTTCACTCAGATGAAGATAGGCTACATCCAAAGCTCCAAACTTTCCAGTTCCAGAATCTGTAGTTTTCAGATTCTGGTACCCAGCCCAGTTTAAGAAGAGCTCCTCTCCCCTACCTCCTTTTTTAAGGAACTTGGAAGTATTCTCTTGGGAATTAAAACAAAAATTATTATTACATAATGTAAGACACAAATGTAAAAGTACGTCGAGGTTTTAAGCACTATGATCCATGACTCCTTCTTATAACGCTTCATTTTTCTTCTGCTCTGCACTGCCCCTTAACATCCATCCATAGTGTGCAGCCAGAGCTGAATTAGGCTATGTATGTTTTATCATAAGAGGCTACCATTCAGGTTCCCCCACAATTGTGACCTCCAGCTGTTTTGGATTACAACCACAATCATTCCCAATCATCAGCTAGTTGGGGCTTGTGGGAGCTACGAACCAACAACATCTGGAAAACACTGTGTTGTGGAAAGCGGCTGTAGGTGACCTCCACATAAGAAAGTCAACCTATTCCTATGAATTCATGCAAAGGACAGAGAAAGATTGGTCTGGATAGCTGCAATCATGTCATATTGCATGAAATGTGCTATCTAATATGGAATCCAATTATTTGTCCAGAATCTTATGAAGTACGGCTCAAAACTTTGAAAACTAGTTTCTAGTCCATAGGAGGATGGGAAAAATCGTTGGACATGTGTTGAGGCCCACTTGATCCCAGCTACTGAATTTAAGTTTCTGTACTAGAAAAAATGGAGAGCTTCTAGTTATAACATGACAATGCCCTCCAAAGGACATGGGATGCCATTTTTAACAGCTAAAAGGATGGAGTCGGTTCTCTATTGTGTCCTGGCAGTCTGGCAGAAGGAAGGGCACTCACCGAATGCTGTGGGTGACATCTGTTGCATTATTGCTCGGCATTCCAGAGCTGGATACAATGACACTAAGGGAGGGGTTGCTCGGCCACCACCTGCAGAAAGCTGACTGCTTGTACCTGCGTAGGGGTGGAAAAACAGGGTGGAACATTTAGCTAAGTCAGAACACACAGGCTAATTCACATTCTATTCACCACCAGAGGCCACCTACAGGTTTTGATGTGCTCTCTTTTTTTCTCTTTCTCTTTTAAGGGACACCAGGAGATCTACATCCCCTTCAAATGCAAATATCAGGATGCCCCTTGGCAGCAACTAGGTCTGATAAAATACTTTCAAAATGATTATAATATGGATACAGTCAAAATACTGATTCCTGAGAATGGAAGTGAGGCCAACTGGAAGACTCAAACTCCTCTCTGCTGCAATGAGGTTATTAATCCAGCACTGTGGATGTGGGTGCTGTACAGCTTCTGCTTTGCTCTCCCTGCTCCTTCTCTGTTATGCAATGAACATCTCATGGGCCTCCTCCATGTGCTATAAGTCAGGGGTGGGGGATATATGGCCCTTCAGATGTCGTTAGACTGCAGCTCCCTTCAGACCAAGCCAGCGCAGTCAATGGCAAGAGATGCTGGGCACTGCAGTCCAGCATCATCTGAAGGACCACACAGTCCACACAATTTCATGTTACCAGGCAGTCAAATCTGTAGAGGTGCTTTCCTAGGGAAGTCTCTGGGGAAAAAAAAACTTCTGCTTTTAGCGTTCCCTCTGATTGTGGAAATTTCTGATTCTTTGCACAAGTCAAAGGGTTTGAGCATCCAACCCTACAGGATATATTTCCAGTTTTGAGGCCAAGTGTACTTCACAGCTAGATCTTGTCTCTGAAAAGGGCTTTATTTCCAACTTCTGATTGTACAGGGTTATTATGTATTGTTACTTTATCCCCTTTTTAATATTCTGATGTTCTGATTTGAAGTTTTGCTTTTACATAAACATTGAAGGTAAACTGTTTCAGGCATCACAACAGGAAAAATGATTCAGTTTCTTGTCCTGTCTCCTTGTGCTCCGTGCCAGATAAGAACAGGTTGCTTACCTGTAACTGTGGTTCTTCGAGCGGTCATCTGTGCCCTCACACACTAGGAGCTTTCGCGCATGCGCGGTACCATTCAGAAAATGCTAGAGTTTAGTAGCTTGGCGGGAACCCCTCCCCCTCTGCCTGCACTGAGCATGCTCAGCCCGCCGAGCAACGGTCTCGCCTCAGTTCTAGAGTCCGCCAATAAGGGACCTGAAAGAGGGGACGGCTGGGCGGGTGTGTGTGAGGGCACAGATGACCACTCGAAGAACCACAGTTACAGGTAAGCAACCTGTTCTTCTTCTTCGTGGTCTCTGTGCCTCACACACTAGGAGACTTTGTAGCTTACCAGAAGGACAGTGGGTCAGGTCCAAGAGTACGGAGGCCAGCACCGCTCATCCAAACCGGGCATCCCTACGGGACCGGCAGTCCAGTCGGTAGTGGCACACGAAGGTCGATGGCCTGGACCAGGTCGCCACCCGACACAGTTCTTGCAGGTCCACACCTCGCAGGAGAGCTGCCGAGGATGCCACGGCTCTGGTGGAATGAGCCCGGAGCAAGTCTGGTGGAGGCTGTTTTGCCAGCTCGTAGGCCAGTAGTATAGTCTGGGCCACCCACTTAGAAAAACGCTGGGTGGATACCTTGTGGCCTCTATGGCGCTGACCATAGCACACGAACAAGTGTGGGGTCTGTCTGAAAGACGCAGTCTGGCTGGTGTAGAACGCCAAGGCCCGGCGAACATCGAGGGAGTGCAGGGACCGCTCCAAGGGTGTCGTCGGATTCGGATGGAACGTTGGCAGAATAATGTCCTGATTAAGGTGGAAGTGTGACACCACCTTGGGCAGGAAGGACATGTCAGGTCTGAGAACTACCTTGTCCCTGTGGAAAACAAGGAAGGGCTCGTCGGCTCGCAACGCTGTCAGCTCACTGGCTCGCCTGGCTGAGGTGACAGCCACCAGGAAAGCCGTCTTGATAGTCAAGAGCCTATCATCCGCCGTGGCCATGGGCTCGAACGGTGGTCGCGTCAGCTGTGATAGCACCAGAGAGAGCGACCAGGGCGGTAACGGTGGCGATACCGGCGGGTATAGATGCTGTAGGCCCTTCATGAACTGCTTCATGGTGGCGTCACGAAAGAGCGCCGCCGATGGAGAGCCGCGAGGTTAATACGCCATGATGGCGGCAAGGTAGACCTTTAAGGAGGAGAATGCCAGTCCCTGCTGCCGAAGGTGGAGTAAGAAGTGGAGGATGGTACCTTGGCCGACAGGCGATACCGGCTCCCCCTGTGTCTCAGCAAAGGCAACAAATTTTTGCCATTTGTAGGCATAGTTACGGTGCGTCGACTCCTTCCTGGCCGCGGTCAGGACGTTCCGGATGACCGGGTCGTCTAAGGCGTTATCCGCCATGCGTGGAGGGCCAGGAGGGGCAGGTCGGGATGGAGAACGAGACCGCCCAAGTGTGACAGAAGGTCCGGAGTCGAGCGGAACCGGAGGAGCCGACCCCGAGCCGCCTTGAACAGGGGGCCGAACCAATGTTGCCTCGGCCAGCACGGAGCCACGAGAACCACGTCTGCTCGGTCCGCCAGGATCTTGGCGATCACCCGACCGAGGAGGGTAAATGGAGGAAACGCATACAGAAGGCCGTCGCTCCATCGGAACTGGAAGGCGTTGCCGAGAGAGCCCGGGCCCCGACCGGCTCTCGAGCAGTACCGACGGCACTTCGCGTTCTCCTCGGTGGCAAAGAGGTCGATAGTGGGCTCGCCCCATCGGTCCCGAATCAGCTGGAACGCTTCTCTCGACAGGGACCACTCGTGGTGGCAGGAAGTGTCCCTGCTGAGGGCGTCCGCTGTGGTGTTGTCCTGGTCCGCCAGGTGCACGGCTATCGGGTGGACCCGGAGCGACACGCACCAGTCCCACAGTTGGAGCGCGATGGTCAGGAGCGTGGTCGAGTGAGTCCCTCCTTGCCTGTTGACGTAACAGACTGCCGCCATGTTGTCCGTCAGAACCAGGACTGTGTGTCCAGCGACCAAATTGCGAAACGCTCTCAGAGCTTTCCAGATGGCTAGTAGCTCGAGAGCGTTGATGTGGAGACCGGTCTCGTCGTCGGTCCAATGTCCTCGTACCCTGAGGCCACGGCAGTGCGCTCCCCAGCCGAACAGGGAGGCATCGGTCGTTACCGTCAGTCGAGGAGTCGGCTCTTGGAACAGCATCCCTGAGAGCAGGTGGCGGTAAGAAAGCCACCAGAGCAGGGAGCGGCGCACGTGCATAGGAGTTCGTAGATGGCGCCTCTGGTCGTCCCGGAGCGGATTGAAAACCCGGACAAACCAGTGTTGGAGCGGGCGCACGTGCAGCCGGGAGAGGTAGGTAACCGCTGTGGTGGAGGCCATGTACCCAAGGAGCTGCTGGATCCTCCTCGCCGACACCGTAGGCGCGTCGAAGGTGGTGGCTGCCGCCCGGCGAAGGGTACGTGCGCGCTCCAGCGGTAAGTAGGCCCTGGCAGAAACCGAGTCCAGGGTCGCCCCGATGAAATCGAGCACCCTCGCTGGCTCGAGGTGCGACTTCTTCGGGTTGACCCGGAGACCAAGGTGAGTCAAAAGGGACAGTGTCCTGTGGATGTCCCTGTACAGTTTGTCTTTGCAGGACGCGACCAACAGCCAATTGTCGAGGTAAGGGTAAATGGAAACGCCCTTCGTCCGCAGGTGGGATACCACCGGGGCCATGCATTTGGTGAAGACCCTCGGGGCGGTAGACAGTCCGAAAGGCAGCACCCTGTATTGGTAACAGGTGCCGTCGATCGCGAACTGAAGGTACCGTCTGTGCTGCGGACGAATGGCGATGTGGAAGTACGCATCCCGAAGATCGATGGAGGTGAACCAGTCCCCTCGACGAAGGAAAGGCAGGATCGAAGGCAGGGTGACCATCTTGAACCGTCTGGGGCGGATGTACTCGTTCACCCCTCTGAGGTCCAAGATAGGCCACAGGGTACCGTCCGACTTCGGTACCGTGAAGTACTGGGAGAAGAAGCCGGTGGTAGTGGCCGAGGGCGGTAACCTTTCGATCGCTCCCTTCTGCAAGAGGGAATGGATCTCTTCCAGCAAGGCCGGACTGGCGGGGGTGGAATAGTAGACGCCTCGGGGTGGAATACTTGCAAACTCGATGGTGTAACCAAGACGGACGATGGAGAGAACCCAAGAGTCTGAAGTGATGTAGCACCAATCGGCGAAGTGTCTGGCCAGCCCGGGATGATCTTCTAGGGATGCTGGCAGGTGGAAGAGAGGCTGTTGAGGCGACCTGCAATTCCCATCAAAAACGGGACTTTGTCCCCGAGGAAGACTTCCTCGAAGAGGGTTGGTGTCTCCGAGGCGGCCTCCTAGAAGAGGACGAAGCCGTTGGCCGCGACAGTCCCGAGCGCGGGGAGCGCGATGGGAGCGTGGAGGAGGAGGACCTGTGCCATGAAGGTCGAGAGCCAAAGGCGTGGCGTGACTGCAAAGGCTGATGGATCCCCATCTTCTTGGCCGTTAGACGTGTCTTGACGATGTGGTCCATCGCCTCGTCAGTAGTGGCACTGAACAGTCCGGTGCCATCGAAAGGAAGGTCCTCGATCCTCCTTCTAGTGTCCTCCTGCAGCCCGGATGAGTGGAGCCACGCGTACCTCCGGAGTGAAACCGATCCCACTAGCACCCGTGCAGCCACCTTGACGGAGTGCCTAGAAGAGATGATTTGCTGGTTCGCGAGCGCTACCGCCTCGTTGAAGAAGTCGGTAGCGCTCGCTCGGTTTTCCTCCGGGAGACTCGCCAGAACCGGGTGGAACCTGTCCAGCAGGTTCCTCAGGCAGGCCGCGAGGCAGGCCTGAGTGTTCGAGACCCGTGCTATCAATGAGGAGGCGGAGTAGAATCGCCGGCCAAACGTGTCGAGCCTCCGACCCTCTCTATCCGGTGGCGTGGTATGCGCCCTCGTGGCCCCCTTGGTCTGGGCAGACTCGACCACCATGGAGTTCGGCTGAGGATGGCTGAAGAGGAACTCGGCGTCCTCCCTCTGGATCCTGTAGAGATGTTCAAGCCTGTGCGGAATAGGCTGAGCAGAGGCCGGTTGGGCCCACGGCTGCTTCAGGGCTTCCATCAAGGCCGGCAAGAATGGCAGAGGAGCCGTTGATGGAGGGCGGGTGTCGACATACTGGAACACCGGATCCTGAACAGCCGGGGCCGGTTCCGCAATCTTCAGGCCCAAGGCTGCAGACATGCGAAGGAGGATCGCCGAGAAACTCCGAATGTTCTCCGGGGCCGACTCCGGGGCAGGGTCTCCAAACGCCAAGGGGGGAGATTCGTGGGACGCTGGTGTCGACTCATTTGAGTCGGAGTCTGACTCATAAGACTGAGAGGAGTTGGAGGGCGGCTTATCGGGCGACCTCTCCCGTGACGGTTGGCGGGATGGCACGGCAAGTGTCACAGTCGGAGCGGCGACGGTGAGAGGCCTCACAGAAGGAGAAGAAGCAGCAGCAGTGACCGGTGTCTGAGGAACCCGGGTGGCCGGGACTACCGCAGGTCTAGGACGCTCAACGGCTTGGGTCACAGTCACCGAAGCCGGGGGCGGCGGTGCCTGAGTGGTCTCCGACGATGGACGGGTCACTGTGGAGGTAACCCGTGGCGGAGGAGAGACCGCGCGGTAACGAGGCGAGCGGTCGTGCGAGCGGCGAGGAGCAGGTGACCTGGAGCTGGAACGTGGCGAGTCATGGTACCGAGAGCGGTAGGCCCCGCGTGATGGAGAGCGGGACCGACGATACGGCGACCAGCGTCGTGCATCAGGATGGTACCTGTCACGGTACGCCGGGGAATAAGATCGATAGGACCCCGGGTACTCCCTCCAGGTATGCCCTCTGCCGTACCTGGCCATGTAAGAGGCCGAAGAGTACGGAGAGTCCATCAGCGGTCTAGACCAGTAGGGGTAGGCCTCCCTCCGGCGCGGAGAGCGTTGCCAGATCCGCCGCTCCGGTGTCCGGGATCGACTCCGTCCGGAGGATCCACGCGGACGAGGTGAGGCCCGGGGTGAGGCGAGAGCATGCTCCGGGCGGGCCGCCATTTCAGGGCGTCTGGGCGGAGACACCGCTGCAGTCAAGAGAGGCGGGCTGGGGGGCGCCGCGAAGGCAGTGGACTCCTCCACGTCGGAGACCTCCAGGATCTCCTGGTGCTCCGAATCCTCCTCGGGCTCTTGCTGGGTCGGAGGAGGTGTGGGAGGAGCGGGCCTCTTCGATGGAGAGGCACGGTTTTCCTTCTCCTTCTTCCTCTTTTTCTTGTCCTTGTCCTTCCCCTTCTCTGGAAGGGCAGGCCTCCTGCGCTGGGCCAAGGTCAGTGGCTTCGTTGGTTTTGAAGCCGGAACCGAAGACTCCCCCGAGGTCGAAGCAGAGATCTTTGGTATCCTCGGTAGAGCAGAGATCGGCGTCCGTGGTGGCGGTACCAAGCCCGGTACCGCCGACGAGGTCGGGTCGGCAGCCGCCGACGCCGACACGGGCATGGTCAAAGAACGCCCCGATGCCGATGGTTTGGACATCGAAACAACTGACGGTCGCGAGGGTCCTTCCTGAGCCTGTAGAGACTGCTCCCAGCAGTGAGATTTCAGGCGAGCCAGGCGATTTCTCAAAGTCTGGGAGGTGAATTCTCTACAGATTGGGCAAGCCCTGGTGTTGTGGGCCTCACCCAAACAGAAAAGACACTCGCTGTGACCGTCAGTTAAGGCGACCTTACGACCACACACTCTGCACGGCTTGAACAGCGCCGACATAGAAGAACGGAGAAGACGTCGGGGAAGAAGCGTGGAGAAGACAAGATGGCGGAGACGAAGAGGACGACGAAGGAGACGAAGACGACAGGGGGGAAAAAGAGAGGTGGAAATCCTGTAAATGGGAGCCAAAAATCACCAAAAATCAAGTCCGCAATCCGAGGGGTAGTCCAAATCCAATTCCGAAGTCAAAGCCAGTCAAACAAACACACCAAGAGTAAGCCAAGCAAGAACCAAACTCAGAACCTCCGTACGAGACGGCGGACGAGAAAGAACTGAGGAGAGACCGTTGCTCGGCGGGCTGAGCATGCTCAGTGCAGGCAGAGGGGGAGGGGTTCCCGCCAACCTACTAAACTCTAGAATTTTCCGAACGGTACCGCGCATGCGCGAAAGCTCCTAGTGTGTGAGGCACAGAGACCACAAAGAAGAACGTATGTGTAGTTCCTAGCCTAATGTTCCTCATTAGCTTTCAAGACATAGCCTGCAACACTACATTGTGGTAATGGCACCTGTAGCTTTTCCACTCTACCTTGTGATATGAAAAAATAGGTTCAGCCTTCATAGAACTAACAGTGTCCCAAAACAGAACACCAATATGGTATATAAGGGGATGGCTGCACTGCAGCTCCGGCATGTAAACCCAGGCGGGCACCTGCTTCTTTTCTAGGAAGGAAAGTGGCAAACTGCATGGCCATTTCCCGCCAATGTGGGCCATCAGAATGGGCATGGACACACACATGGGCTTTGCAGGTGTACTGTGTGCTAATGCTTGGAAAAGGGTATGGAGTGGCTTGAATGTCAAATCCATTTCCTAGCTGTTTCCTGTGTCACACTGTCCCCAAAATACTTGGCATAGCAGAGGCCCTTCTCTGGCAAGGAAACCTGGTGTTCCCTGCCCTGACCCACATGGCACTCACCAGGAGCACATGGCGAAGGGGGTTTGGTAAGTGCAAGAGCTGCTGTGCTTCCAGGGGAAGGCGGTTTGCCAGCATTTAGCTCATTGTGCAGGTCGGGGTGCTCTGGGGAAGATGCTGAGCTGCGCTGACGTGGAGAGCGGCCACTCCATTCTTCCAAACCGCTAGCTGCAGCTGCTGTGGCAGAGCTACAGGTAGCACTGGCTTTGCGGGGCTGTGGAGAGAAGAAAAGGGGGATGCTACTCAAGGGTACAGGGGGACTTCCTCACTTCCCCTGAATCAATCTGGCATGTGAGCCAGTTCCCACTGGAGAGAAGAGACACACAGCCCCAGCCTCTACTGATCCCCAAGATACTGCCCTCATTCCCCTCATGTCTGAGAAAGTCAGCCAAACCTGTCTGGCCTGCTTTTCCTGGTCGCGCAGCCACTGCAAATAGGACTCCCTGGCAACCTGCTCTTCAATGGCCTCGTTGGTTGCTTCCCAGTCTGTTGCTCGTTTCTTATCTTCCAGCATCTGCTGCTCAATCCATGACTCTTCTGATGTCTTGATTGCATTCTTCATCAAGGACTGCTCAGCATACTACAAGGAGCAGGGAAGGTTCAGCACAACCATGGAAGCCTTAGGCCTAGCTCTCAACCCACTATCTAAGGCTCATTAAAAAAAAAAGCCAGACTTTTTCCCCAAATAAGAGATATACTGGCCTTGTTAGTGATGAGTACAACATAATGCTAATGTAGAAGTTGGAGGAGAAGGAGCAACGCCTGCCCTATGGTTATCTAGGCAGAGCACATATACTCTTTCTCTCCTCTGCAGAGAGTGGAAGGGACAGGATACACTCACTGTAAATGCTGCTGCAGCACCACTACACAAATGGAAGCTGTTCCAGATCCAGAAAAGGAAAGGAAAAGTTAGGAAAGCAGCTGCTTTCCTAGTGGCTGCAGGATCTGCTTTGCCTGCCTCTTCACAGATGGCTTGGAAGTGACTAAAAGAGGGCATTCTGGGGCTGCTACTCCCTTGCTGTCATAGGAAAGTCAGATGGCCATACCTGAAGTGTAAGGGCAGCAACAATGTGACAGGCAGACAGTCATTCCATACTCTGGACAGATTCTCTCATCTCTCCAACACAGGGGTTGGGGAAGGTGATCTCTTTTGTATGATTTTGGTCTAACCTAACTTTAACACCCATCAGCCCTAGCCAGTATTGGCAGTGGTGATGTATTATGGAGGATGTAGTTCAACACCTATATGAGGGGACACAGTAGCTCACCCCAGATCTAACAGGCAGGCTGTTCCAGTCCTAGACCATGTCCTAGTTCAAGACAATGCTGGAAGGGAGAGGATCTTTCTGAAGAATTTTGAGATGGAAATGTTTTATAAAAAAATATCACCAACCAGGGCCAACTACCAGCAAATCCATAGTAGGCTGCACTGCTTAGCAAGTCTCATTCCTCCCTGCCCTTTTTCTTCCATCAAAACAATCCCTGCCATCTCTCAACCCTCTCAACTCTACAAACAACCTTTACTCAGTTGACCATGGCTTGAGTGTGTCATAACATGTAGCTTTTGTTCTGACGCAACAGCTGCAAGGAGTCAGGGTGGGAAACAATAGTGATACCCTGGTTTCTTGCTCAAACTAAATAAATATTTGGTCCCATCCCCTAGAACTTGCCTAGGAAAGACTCACCCCTGGCTTGAAGGAGGGTAGTCCTAGCCCTACCCCAATGGTAGCTTTGTTGGGGTTCACCACCGAGTTGTAATGTATATTGCGATGATAGCTCACTCGGATGGGTTCATCCTCGTTCTGATGGATGCCATGGAAAGTGTTGATGGGCTCTGGAAGGGAGAGACGAGGCGCTCAAGAGACCTGGGACAGACATCCCGCCCAAACATTTTTTTATGCGATCAGCACTTTGGTAGAGGCAAATGAGAGGCTGGTACCCCTTGGGTTCAGGGAAGCTGCCAGGGCTCAGAGGAGAAGAAGTGAAACTGGAGTCTGTGTGTACCTGTGCCGTACTGGTAAACCTCCACAGGTCGATTGTACATCTCTGCCATAGCCTGCATCTCAATGTGGTTGCCATGGCAGTTGTTCTTCCGCTTCCGGTTGATGTAGGTGGTGAAATCTTCTGTCACGTAATTGGAGAAGTAATCGGCATTCTTCATCTGCAAGATGGAAGGACCTCAAGATCAGACAGAGAAAGGCTCCAACATGGAGCAAAAAGAAGCAAGAGGGAAAAGCTGCTCAGAAAATGAAAGAGGCAGCACCCCTGTTGCTAGGGCAATGTGACTTGTCCCCTCTGGGGCTACACGATCCCACAAGACCATGGTTGGCCAAACTGCTTTCTGAGCAATTGTGTTATAGCTCCTCAGGCTGCAATTTTAAAGAGAAATTGTTTAATATGGAGATTCACCCTGTACCCCTCTAAATCCTTTCTCCCAGGCCTGGGAGCTGAAAAGACAGGAAGCTGCAGTAACATTGCAGGGTTCCAAATGGATGGGAGACAGGATGGCTTCTGCCCAGGACAGAGCTGCTTACTGCTAAGAAGGAATCTCTAGAGAAGAAACCCCAAGCTCTTCATTGGCTGCCAATGTTCACAGAATCATAGATTTGGAAGAGACCACAAGGGCAATCAGGTCCAATCCCCTGGCAATTCCACTTTTGGATGCCAGATTTAAAGGTAGAGGTAGAAACCTGGCCTTGAGGAGACACCCTCCGCTTGCACTCACCAGGTAGTCCATACAGTGCTTCCGGACCACTTCATGCATGTCTTGGTCACCATATACTTGGTCAGCTGCAACAAGAAAAAGGGAGATCGTTATCAATCCCACACAATAACTGCTAGTCCAAAATTTCTGTCATTTCCCCTACATCTAGTTTGGACTTACAAGTGACCCATTCTAGCAAATTACATCAGAGTGAAGTGAGCAGCAGGGCTACTGCGCTGAAAAACCATTGTTGTCCTTCCTCTGAAGTATTTTTCCTGTGATCCATTTTAAAAGCTACCATTTTAAGGACTGCTGTTGGAGCTTGTTCTTCCCTTCTCTTCCCCTTTCCTTTTGTGTTTATTTTATGACTTTTAGCTCTGGAGTGGCCAGTAGCCAAGCAATATTTTGTTTTCATTAACCACATGTAAGAGTAATATGGGAGTCTTTCTAGTAGAAGAGAAGGGTGAAAATCTTCAAATAAATAAAGTATTTATTTGGAGTTGGAGACACATAGGAGTCTGCAGCCAGATCAGGGCTCAAGTCCAGATAATTTTTTTTTTAAAAAATCTTTCCTACCTGAATAACACTAAGCTGGAAATTTCGCATGATCTCTATGAACCTCCACAGGAAGTTAGTTCTCTTCTACACAAACTGTGCTCCAGGTTCTGTCCCCACAAAGTACAACAAAATCAAGTGGACACAATCCTGAAGATGACATAGAATAGGCTTCCCCAACTTGACAGGGATATCTGACTACAGTACCAATCATCCACAGCCAGAATAGCATAACTGTACTGTTATCAAACAGAGCATGCCATGTCAGGAAAGTCTGTGGCAAAAGTGACCACGAAGCGTTTTCCATCAACCCTAAACACAAGACAGCAATCAACTCTTGGCTTCTGTATCTCAAAATACTTGACCTGGAAGTGGGTGCCACTAACTCCACCTGTCACCCAAGGCGGACTAGACTGATGACATATTTGGGGTCAGGAAAGACAATTTTCCCTACAAGAGAAATTGGTTAGCAGCAAGGGATAGGGTTCATATCCTTACAGCATTCATCTTTACCCTGTAAGCCCTCTTTGCAATACACATACTCTTTGCCTGCAGCATACTCATTGCCCGAACAACGAGGACCAGATCTCTGGCCACACAAGTCATTCCATTCAAAAAAATCTTTATGATTAATTCATCCAACAAGCTGTTTTGCAGCTTGAGAAGTCATGAACCTATTAGAAAAATCAAGACTTTTCTAGAGTTTTCCTCATACCATTGGTGTGTATTTTGTGCTACTATTACAACATTCTCCACTATTGCTGCTTTCTGCTCACAGTTCACAGGTTGGTTCATATAAGCACTTGTTGAGTAATCTAGCAATTCAAACATGTAACTCAGATTCCATTATGTGTCAGTTCAGCCACAACAAGGCAGCAAGTGAAACTGATCACAGCCAAGACTGAAACTGACAGGTGTGCTGAAAAGAAAGATCTGGCGGGCTTCTCACCATCAAAGAAAGTCTTAGCAGATGTGCAACTCTTTCCAGGGGCAAGGGAGGAAAAGGGAACTTGATGCCAAGTTTGGGAGAGTCAGAGAAGTATCAAAGACTGCTGGAAACCTGCGTACCTGGAAGGCACGCTGGCACGAGCGCAGCCTACTAACAAAGGGCAATGGAGAAAAATCCCTGGTTCTTTTGACTCATCCACACACTCTGTATTTCAAAATCATGTCATAACCAACTCAACGGAAAAAGGAATTAATGTATACTACCACAAGAGCTCCTGAAGTTTTACCACATTCACATTCCCTGAACCGAGAGTCAACCATCTATTTGAGACAGAGAACTGCTTTGGGCAACGCTGCCTAGAGGAACAAAACTGCCCAGAAGTCCATTTCTGGATTTCTAAAAAGCTTGGTTTTCCTCAAAAGAAGTTATGGGAAGCTTGCTTTAATGAAAAAAAGTTGTTCTTGTGTGCCTTCACGTCAGTTCCAATTTATGGCAACCCTAACT
The DNA here is from genome assembly GCA_030412105.1 of Cyclura pinguis. Classification (NCBI taxonomy): domain Eukaryota; kingdom Metazoa; phylum Chordata; class Lepidosauria; order Squamata; family Iguanidae; genus Cyclura; species Cyclura pinguis. Next base: position 206,932,737 of record CM059600.1, read on the forward strand.
CTATCATAGGGTTTTATTGGCAAGATTTGTCCAGAGGGGGTTTGCCTTTGCCTTCCTCTGAGGCTGAGAGAATGTGACTTGCCCAAAGTCACCCAGTGGGTTTCCATGGTCAAGCAGGGATTCAAACCCTGGTCTCCAGTCATAATCCAACATTCAAACTACTACACCATACTGGATCTCATGCTAGTATAAACAAACTGAAAACATCCTAAATTTTGCTTGGTCTAATTCAAGTGATGCAGGGGCAGCCAAATCAAAAGGAGAAAAAGAGGAAACCAAGCCATCCAGTGGGTATGTGATGGCCCACGAATGGCAAATATTGACAAGGGACCCAAGGCCAGAATAGGTGGGTGACGGATAACAGGAAGAACAGTTTCCTCCACTGGGAAAGGATTGGAATCGGTTAAATTTTAGAAAGTTATCAGTGGAAAGAGAGTGTGTGTAATAATAATAATTTTTAAAAAACTGGAGAAATAATATACACATAACAGCCCAAGCAGTTTCAGCAGCCATGTCTTGAGGATCCCAGTGAAACTGAGGGGAACCAGAGTATGGAGCACAGTGAACAAAGCAGTTCAAATTACTCCACAGCTTAAGCAGCACTGTACTACCATCATACTGACACTGCAGCCTAGCTGTTACACAAAGTGAGTGGCTACTGCCAAACCCAGAAAGATCATTCTTAGTGTCCCCTTCTACGACAAACTATCAAATAGTTCAGTCAGGTAATGGCACAGCCAAACATCTTGTTTTCCTTTCTCTCAAATAATTCCCAAAAAATAATTCTAAAAAATGGAGAAGGATATACATTCAGGCAGACGGAAACTTGCAGTCAGGAGAAGACATCTTCCTTCTGGCACACACATTGTATTTCCATTCACCTGTGAACTCTATAGGGACAGGAGCAACTTTTCCCATGGAGGATGGGAAGAACTCTAATACAGATTCAAAAAACAGCATCCTGGGGCAATCACTACATGCATTGGAATCCCCAGGGTCATAAATCGAGAGAGATTGTTTTCTAAGGAGTATATGCCAGCAATGGGAACTTCCTAAAAAAGTGGAGGAGGTAGGGGCACGAATTATTAGACCCCCTTCCCTATCAGCAGTCCCACATTAGTGACCAGATACTTGATCTTAATGGATCCATTAAATCCATGATGTCCGTCTTGCACTCCAAAGTAGAAGCAGCAAAGTGAGGCACAGACCGACATAGGTCCGCAGCTTTTTTGGCGGGCTGCATTGCACCACGGGAGGAGGTGACTCATCTCTAACCTCCATGTAAACAAGGATGTGGTTTCTGGTGAGGGGAAGTAGAGGCGACAGTTCCAGCAAGTCACATGAGGCCCGGGCTTTTCTCCGAAACTTATGTGTTGTGGTCACCGCTCTAAACTCTGGTTTGTTGATGATCTGTGCGCATACACATATATATGAACACACACACACACAGAGAAACCACACAAATAGAAACCATAGTCCCCCCCCCCCCAAGTATGTGGGCTGTGGACTAACCTGGAGTTATAGAAGAGAGATTACAAGGAAGGTTGGAAGCTACAATCTCCAGACTGTATTCCAGGTCAATTAACTTTCCTTAGGACAGAAACAGGTGGAACACACAGAGCTAAACAGCAGCCCAGAATCATGCCATTTTTCAACTTGTGAATTCTAAGAATACCAATGAAGGTTATTTCAAGCTCTGCTTGTGTGTTTGATGGCATTTCTGAATATATATAGATTAAGTACATGTTCTGGCACTTGCTGTATTCAGTAACATGGTAGGGGGATACAGTAACCATGACCAACTAAGACAGCCCTCTAATCCAGGGTATTTTTTAAATCAGCTAAAGATGTTCCAGGAAAAGCCTACTGCAAGTGTCCCTGAACCTTCAGGGATGACTTTCCTTCCCTCATCTTTCATCTCAAAACTGTTGAAATTCACAGAACTATAGCTGAATAGCCCCAAGCAGGCTGATTAATAGCTGGCACAGAACTGTCAACAATTATCTTTAACCCTTTATGTTCAAAGTTAACAACCCTTTGTTCTTCTGCAAAGCAGTTATGGTGCCACAGCCTTCTTGTGCTTTTATCTTTGCCATGTCAAGCCAATTGAGTGCCTCATTCAACCAGTGGATCTTGATTAGCTAATTAAAGACGGCCAGCAACAGGCTTTTCTGCATCACAGTGTGGATCCCAATGGGTTCCTATCTAGCTGCTCTTGGCCGATGAATGCGATGTCACGGCCCGGCAACTGTTACAATGAGCTGAACAAGTCTAGGCAACTGGGCTCAATAAAAAAGCAGAATGTGAGTAGTTGGGTCAGGAGATTCTGAAGGTTGGCTCACTTCAACAGAACCAGCCTTTGAAAACAGCCAGCTTCTGCAAGAGAAGCACTGTTACAATCACTCCCCCAATTTCTGATGTTGAGGTGAGCGCCATTATCACCAAGGTGGCCACAACAGCACATCCATGCACAACTGAGAAGATGTAGGTGAGCTTGGAAAAACACCAAATCTGGGGAATGAGAAAAAAATGGGAGGGGGCCCTTAAGTGTTAATAGTGGGAACCAGGGCTGTGGAGTCTGAGTTAGCTGAAATGTACTAACTCCAGCTTCAGAATAAAAACTTGTAACATTAAACCAATCTACGTTAAATATATAATTTTATACTTACATTTTACTTTTTAACAAATTCACTAAGTGTCTAGTTTGCTGCATATTTTCTTTGATAGGAAGTTAGGAAAATTCTTGTTCAAAATTTTTAATCAAATAAATATATTTTATGCTCTAAAAATGTAAGTAGCCTGATCATTCAGATGGTGGTGATGAAACGCCTTGTGCGACCATTCTACAGCAAATTTGTTATAACTAATTAATATACATTTGCTGTTTATGTAAAGGAATCAGAGTTGGATGGTAGAAAAATATAGGAATCAGAGAGAGAGTCCAGTGTTTGGCATACCAACTCCACAGGCCGGGTGGAACCTCACCCCAGGCAGTTCAAAGAGGAGTGAACATGCTTAATAAAAAGAAAGCTGACTGATGAGAGCCAGGGAATCCAGAAACTTGTGAGTTAGCAAAAGGATAGAGTATCCTGAAGGGGAAGGTTTGACACAGACACCTCTTGTTGTCATCCTCACTTATAACCTTCAGTTAGAAAAGCAGGAAGTTTTTACTCCAGGAGTTGAGCTACATTTGAAGATGGGAAGTTGACATCATGACCGAAACAGAAGGCAAATTACAATACGTAACTGAAGAAACTTGATGGTCAAGGCGCCATTGAAAAATCCATAACCACATGACTTGGGGAAATCCTGAGCAGAATGAGAAAAAAAGAACTGGATTGGAGCAGTCAATGGAAGTGGAAAAAAAATACAAAGCCTGGGTAACTTAACCACATAAAACAGAATGAGAAGTTACTGGATTGTCAGCAAGGTGAAGGAGACTGCAGAAGCCAAGCAAAAAAAGGACAGAATCACTGAAAGTCAGAATCAACTTGAAGGAACAACAAAAGATGGAGTCAAAGTGACTCCAAAAGGACAAAAGTAGGGTACAAGATTGAAGCAACAGGCTGCAATCATACCTTTCTTAAAAAGTCACCTTCCTATTCCCAGGAACTGGTTTCAAACCCAGTTCATGGGCCAACATGCACCATTCATGCTGAAAATCTGTTGTCCAGAATCCCCAAGGCTCAAACACAAGTTACCGAAGTTGGGGTAAGATGTGAAGTTCTACATATATTAAAGAAAACCACATTGTCTTTAGACATATACTTTCCAGAGTATACGTCCACTCCTCATAAAGGCAAAGACCAAAGCTAGGAGGCAGCTTTGCATACAGAAGGCCCAATACCCAATTTCTGATCTCTCATGACAAAAGAGTTTCAGGAAGCTGAGGCTTCTCTCAGTACACAAAGTTGGAGCTAGGTGGCTTGATGGTTAGGCTCTGTATAAGGTTGCTTTCACATGTTTTATTAATGGGGGATACCCAATATAGATTGTACCATCAAGAAAGGAACAATACAACAGCAAAGGCCAGGCAGGCCACTTGGTTGTACCTAAACATCCATCTTCGTCTCAACGTCTTCGTCTTCCAATCCACTACAATCACCATTACTCTCTCTGATAAGCCATCTCTCAGGCCTCATGTCTTTATATATCATATCAAATCCCGTGAGGGCATATAACACAGGAGAAAGAAGTTCATTTCTGATATCCTGATGTGTACTCTGGGTTTTTTTTTAATTCACAAATGATAGCCCTCTTCAAGAAGTCCTCTTCTCATATTCCTTTTAGTGTATGCACCCACTAGCTGTGCCTGAGCACATGTGCCCAGATGTGAACACATACCCACCCCAGATTCAACTGGTCAAACAAGTGTTACTCTGTCCCCATTTGTATTCATGTCAAAACAGCAATGCCATTCTTTAGCAAAATTCCAAAATTGGTATTAGTAGTAACATTATTTTGTTGTTGTTCATTGTTGTTCCTCTTACATCCCTTCACGTCACCTCTGACTTATGGTGACCTTCTCATAAAGTCTTCTTGACCAGATTTCTCAGGAGGTTTGCCACTGCCTTTGTTTAAAGTTAAAAGAGGGTGACTTGCTCACAGTCCTCCAGTGGGTTTCCACCGCTGAGTGGGAAACCAGGGTTTCTATCCCCATCAGCTATGGAAACTTAGTCCTAGTCCAAAACTCACACAACTACAACATACTGACTCTCAGTCATTTTATTAATCACAAAATGTCATTCGGTTGAAACTGCCTTAGGTACTTTTATTACCGGCTACACTAATACAGATTTTGGACTTTTTTTTTTTATTAACCCTTCTGCTCTTTCTTTTGTTACTCTTTTAAAAAATCTCCTCAAGGTGGTGCTGCCAAGCTGGCACCTTACCAAGAAACCTGCCTTTCTCTTTTTGCTCAGCTCTTGCCCAGTAGTTGCTCAAGGGGATGTAAGCAACATGACTAAAGAGGGGTGGGAAACTGAGGATAGACCAAGTTGACGGTGGCCACAGTAGCAGTGTTAAAAAAAACTAAAAATGGATTGACCCTTTCTCCTAAATTGTTCAGAAACACAACTTAGCATTAACCACATTTTTCACATAGCAAGCCTGCAACAATCCACAGCCACCTTTCCTCTTCTTCCTTTCTTATCCTTAACTTGCTGCCTCTCTTACTGATCATTCAAAGCAGCAGACTGTGTAAAACATCCTCAAGAATGGCCTCCAGTTCAGCAGATTTTTGCTGGTTTGCCTCATGTGTTGGTTTTCAAAACAGTGTTCCAGGGAACCCTGAACTTCTGTAGAAGCACACCATGTGAATCAGTAGCCTTCTGAAATCTCCAGCTGCAAAACAAGTTTGAGGTTCTTCTAGGCACACTCACCACTTTGACAGAGCACATGGCTCCTGAAGCCAAGGAGGGACAGTGGCCGGATCTTGCCTTCCTTCCACTAACAACCTTGGCCTATCTGTTATGTAATTCCAACCAGGACAGCCCCACAGAATCAACTGCTGAATGATGGGTGAATGATGACTGATGCAGGTAAATCCCAGTGATTCAATGAGTCTACTCTAATAATAAGATTCAGCCCCTTGCTTCCCCCTCTGCCCTATGTGTGGAGGGAAACTCTGGACCAGAGAGACTCCTCTATCAAGGGAGTTCCTCTGTGAATGTGAGTCCCTCTGTGACAGTAGCGAAAAAGAACGATGAAATGCTAATTTGCTTTGCTTTTGTGTGGTAAATACTGCAGGACATCCTGAGGTTTTTTGTTGTTGTTGTTTTTTTAGTAGTCTTAGAAAAAGCTTGGGCAACTGCATGAGTGTTAACACATTTCTATAAATTGTGCAGTATTCGAAAATGCAAGTACTGTTGCCTTGTTGCATGAATGAATAAAGTACAACATCAATGGATGGGATGTTTGTATCTTCATGATCCCTCTGCCTGACCTAGTGTGCCTGCAGTGGTAAATGTTCTTAGTTTCACAAATGGAAAAGATAAATTAAAATTATCTAACAGGAATTTTACGCAAGTTGTATTTTGCATAAAATGTGAAAGCCAAATGAAAATATGGCTTTTTAGTGCTATTCTGGTTTCATGCTGAGACGGGATAGCTGAATACCCTAAAGGCACTCTTGTTCCCAAACAATCAAATTCATATAAAATATCAAGTCCTCTTCCCAAATCCTAAGGGCAGAACCCTGAGAGGAAGGTGCTGAGAAAGGCACAGAGCTAGCATGCTTGTTCCCATTCTCTCTTCTCATGTATAGTGGCTGTATGCTTTAAGAGTACCCTGCATAAGGGTTACGGGGAGGGCCTGCTACCATGTTGAGTTCCCAGCATATGTTCCCCATTTGTGCCTCCTTTCAGAAGTACTGTATGACAGCTCCCACCATCCCCTACCTAGAATGGCCAATACTGGCTGGGATGATGGGAATCATAGTCCAACACATCTGAGAGGGTGCCAGACTGGGGAACGCTACAGGACACATGGCCTAGAATCCGCTGCAGCAGCAGATCAGCCAAAATGGAAAGGGGAGCCTTGAAAGGTTAAAAAGTTTGAAAAACATTGGCACAGCGCATTCCTTGCCTTGAAGGAATTACCTGGTCCTACCTAGAAAGCACTGGCACAGGCCCTATAGGGCACTGCTCTCATAGGTCATAAAACACTTCCAGAAATACGGAAGCCTGGGAGGTAGAAGACTATACCTCAGAGATGAAAACATTTTGGAAAAAGCAGAAATATATGCAACACATGCCTTTTTTAATCAAAGTTAAATTTATTTTATTGCTTTAACAAAAATATCCCATTCGTAACAACATGTGCAATTTCACTATTTCACTTATGTTACCCTTTCGTACTACCTGGAATATTTATGATATTTACAATGTAATCCTGAGCATGTTTGCATTGGTCAGTTTACTTTATATTACATTGCACTGTTTTCATACTGTCCCAACAGCTTGTTTTACCATTGCACTGCATAGTTTCGTATTTGTATTACTCCTTCCTTGCCCTATATATATATGTGAGGGTTTTGTTTTTGTTTTGTAATTGCCAAAGGCTTACAATTTGTAAGATTGTCAGTCTTTGGCAGTGTTGATTGCTTTTTGTTGTTCTTTTACTTGTAAAGTGACATGTATGTTGACGCATGCATATATATATATATATATATATATATATATATATATATATATAAATAAAAAAATGAATGAATGATGATGATGATGATAAACTCAAAAGGAAGACCTACAGTGTTCAGAGGAGCCTACACTCAGGAAAACACACTCAGGACTGCACCCTGAAAAGCATGCAACTCTCAACAATTCTCCTTCATTCCTCACATTGGAAGACTGCCAATGAATACCAGGTGCTGTAGGCTGTATTTCGGAGGAAGAAATTGGCAAAACCACCTCTGAGCAGTCCTTGACTAAGAAAATCCTGTGAAATTCACAGGGTCGCCAAAAGTTGACAGTCAACTTGAAGTAACATACACATACAAACATTGTTAGGATTGCCACTGAAGCCCTTTCTTCCTAAAACATCTTATCATGAATATTAACAATACATTGTAAATATTCCAAATAGTACAACAGGGAAGGTACAGAACAGTGAATTTTTTTATGTGTAAAACTACCTACAGTCCATTCTTCACGAACCTCTGTTATAAATGGCTACTTGAAAGAAAGGCCCAGAGAAGGTAAATAGGACTTAGTCCAGAACAAGATGGAAGTTTTTAACTTTGTGCAAAAAGACAGTGGACACACAAGGGAGACTTGCTTCTCACATCTCCAAAATAGATCAAAGTTCACTATGAGAAAGTGGCAAGAAGCCATTTGGAAGGAACAAAGGGATTAATATGGCTTCTCCCATGAAGATGGTAAAACTCCTGAAGTGCAAAAACACATCTTAGATCTGAAATGTTGCGCAAGGCTATAATACATACAGGAATGTCCATACTCTAATGTTGTACATGGTGTTATCTAAGAATCTTCATACCATATATTTTGAGTGAGCAGAATAATGACAGGCAACAGGCAGAACACAAGTTGCATGTAAACCTTAAGGATTTTTTTTCTAGTCCTTGAAAAATGCTGCTGAATTTCTGTGGCAAATCATGCCACTGGTTTTCAAAAGAAACTTACTTTAAAGAAATACATTTTTAAAACAAGCATTTGCTGTTAGTTTTATGGTGTGTGTGGGGGTGTTGTTTTCTGTCAAAAATTCAGCAGCAAACCAGGAAAGCCCATTTCAAGAAGCAAGCATTTCTTTACTTGTTCTGATGACTTTCCCCAGTTTGCTGCTAAAATTTAGCCGTGCATGAGGGAGGAGGGGTACAGCCTGTTTTGGGAAACTGGCTCTCATACTAACTGAACGTGCCCACTACAGGGTAAATCACACATGCCCCTGTAGATGCTGCTGCAGTTCCCAGTATTCCTCACCACTAACTACACTTTACAGGAGCCTTTTCAGTGCTCCAAAACTTTGATTTTTTTCTTTAATGGAAAGTGTTCCCCTCTGCCCCTGGGGGAAAAAAGGGTGGGTGGGTTGGAAAGGAAAATCTATTTCCCTCTGGATCTTCGCCCCTCTATTCCTGTTCCCAAATTTGCAGTTTTTAAAGAATAGTTTGCCATTCATATAACAATCTATTTATATAACCCAGCTATAAAGAGAGAAAAGTCCATTTGGCTGTAAGATTGTAACACTCTCCCCTTCCTGCAATTCTTGATTAATTTTGGGAGAAAAGAGATAGTGAGGCAAATTTACCATGTCAGAGAAGTCTGACAAGGAATGTTTGCTTCAAGTCCATTTACCCATCTTTTAAAGTTTTCACTCTACACAGCACAGTGCTTTCTTTGATAGTATCAAAGTATATCAAAGATGGTATCATGGGATTTATAGTCCATTATATCTGGAGGATGATGCACTGGGGATGGTTGTTCTCGCTGATGGGATCATACTGCCCACAGTGTGTGTATGCTGGGGGGAGTCCACAGTGGGGCACCTGCGGTTTGTAACTAAGTTGGCTGCTGCTGCTTAGTTTATTTATATACCAACAAACATGGCACTTTACAAAGTGTCATGACATATCAAAGACAGTATCAAAGTATCTTTGATAGTATCTATGGATACTAGATATTAGGCTCAAAAGAGCTACTTAGGCAATGTCCAAGATCTGTGGGCATGCTCGCTAAGAATTCCTTTAAAACCTCTTTTCTTATTGATAAATTAACTCCCATGCTTTCCACTACCAGCCTTTGAACGCCTATGTGCCTCCCCCTCCACCTCACTGTCTGTTTCAGGAGTGGTTTTGCCATGTGGCCTCAGGGTGGGGGGAATAAACTGCTGCATTGGAAACACAGGCTCAAGCCTTCTTGAATGCAGAGAAACCATTCTTGCATGCTTCTTTGCATGTTGGTCATTACAGCTGGCAGTTCTGGAATTCTGCAATGAAAAATCCCAACGCTGGACAACACACAAATGTCCAAATTCAATACTTCTCCCATAATGGTACCCTGTGCCCGTAAAGCATTTGACAGAATTTTACGTTCTGCACAAGTGAGTGGAAGGTGGTAGAATTTTACAGACACTGAAGTGCTGATGCCTATAGAATACATCCCTCTTTGTGAGACCAGGTTTCACAAACTATATTGTTAATGAGCAATCTGTGGGGGACATTATTTATAACGACTATTGATTCCATGCCCCTGCATGATTTTTTTGTACATATTCCTGTTTTTTTAAAAAAAGATATTAATCATGTTTTCCATTTGTTCAGCCCCACCCATGTGTTTTTGCGGTTCCAGGGTCATGCTTTCCTGCATCAGTGCATATTCTGAAACACAACCATCTTTCTCTTCCTCCTTCAGCTGGAGAGAAAGACCAGAGTGGGTAAATGAAACCAAATGATGAGAAGGCAAGTTGGTGATCTCTTTTGGGAGCAAGCCTTTGGAAAAAGAATCAAAGGAAGACTGGGGGGCTTCAATCTGATACTTCTACTACTCTCCAGATGCTTTTATAATGATTCTCTTTGGGGCCAGAAGAAAAAGAGCACATGTTCCACACTGCTAAGTGTTCAGCAGCCAACTTTGCCTACAGGAAAAGTCAAGAATTCTAAAGCCCCAGTTTTATGTTCTGCAGCAGCCAGATGGCCAAGCCTTGCTTTTCAAGTATATGTCTCTTTTCTGTTTGTTAGTTTTGTTTTGTCTTTTAACAAAGCATTTGAAACAGAGTTTCATACAACCATGTTTAAAAAGGAAAAGGTGTTCTATAGAGGTCTTTAGCAAAATAGAAATATGCATGAGTACTGGGGATGGGAAAGCATTGCCAGTATCCACCCCCCAACTCATTTCACAAGATTCCTTTTTCAGTTTTCCTCACCATCCTTGAGTTGGGTTTCTCTTGAAAAACACATAGGAGAGAGGACCTGGACCTATCAACAAACAACCACTGATTTGCTGAAAGGGTGTAGGAGTGAGAAATAGAAAAAGAAGGGGATTTGAAAGCCCAGGGGAAGAGTGAAGAACAGCGGGGGAAAAACCTCTGCATATTTTGATGGAAACTGAAACTGTTAATCATAGGTAAACTTGCTTTGCAAATGGAATTCCCAGTGTTGCTTCCCACACCCTACTGCAAAACAGCACAGGCCTCTTGTGGAGGGTGAGCAAGGAGCAAAGCAAGAGCTAAGTGCCTCCAGGTGGGTAGCAGCCGGCTTAGTTACAAGCCACAGGTGCTGCACTGTGGACTCCCACCAGCATACACACACTGTGGGCAGCATGATCCCGTCAGGGAGAACAACCATCCTCAGTGCATCATCCTCCAGATATAATGGACTATAAATCCCATGATCACCATCTAGGATGGGCATGGTCACAGGGGAGCTGGTGAGGAAGAGGACATTAGTCAGGAAGGAACTGTGTCGGGAAAGGCTAACACTGAATATGCCTTGCTTATGATCTGTGCTGCAAGCTATTACAATGCAGCTGCAGAGTGCTTCTGTAAGAAGTATCTGTCTCCACACCCCTTATTTCACTAATCCACCATTCCAAACACACTGGGATTTCCTCTTTCTTTCTTTCAATGAGAAGTACAGCCTTCGGTTCTCATTTCCCAATCGCTCGTGTGGTCAGGTTTGTGAGGGTCCACTGCAAACAAGGATACACGACATGGATACCCAAGGAAACCTGCTTCCTTTTCTTCCTTTCTGCAGTGGACTGACTTCAAAGCATGCACAGGATTAGAGCAGGAAATGGAAATGCCTCCTGAACTGTGGAACTATGACTCTTATCATCCTTCTATGCTAGCTCACCACACTCTCTCTCTAGATTTTTAGACTACTCTGCTCCAGACACATCCTTTTAAATCTGCAGAGACCAATATACTCCAGGACAATTGCAATATCCTTATGGATATCTGAGTTTGCTCTGCAACATGCTTTATAAAGCCTTGTAAGAAACATGACATCCACAGCATCTGGAATAGCACAAGTGTGTCAAACAAACCCAAGCTACAAACCTATACAAGGGAGTTATGCCCCCCCCATCTGCTGCAACAGAGGCAAGGGGGCTTATCAGAATACCTGCATGACAAAGAAAAGGACAAAGGCAGTAGCAGAACAGGCAGAGGGTATTAGCAGAGACCTCTGAGCCACACATGACAAAGTAGAAGACATTATGCAGATTTGTTCAACATCAATACTACAGGGCTTTGGCACTCCAGATGTTGCTGGATTCAAATTCTTCCCTCAGTCCCAGCCAGCCTGGCCAATGGTGTGGCATGATGGCAGCTGTAGCTCACAACATCTAGGCAGAGATAGATTTTCCATCTTGATATAACAGGTGACCATACATCTTGGAAGCCTGCACATGGGCCACGATAGCAACAATTTTCTCTTGCTGCTGATTCCAGGGACTAATATGTGAGGTCTGCTGGCTCTGAATGAGGTCGTACTGCATTACCATCATGACTGATAACCACTGATATCCCATCCATTAGAAATTCATCTCTTCTTGGCACATAAATGAAAAAATACACACTCCTGACCTCCAATAGCCTTTTCCCTAATATGAACAGAAGAGTTCTGCAGATTTGATAAGATCACTACTATGTGTCTATTAAAAGTTCTTTTGCCGGAAAGCTGTTTGTATTTCATCATAGTGAACCTTGCAGTAACCCTTGTGAAATGAAGGCATGATACTTCAATGGAGATGGTTGGGATAATGACAGCTATGTTTAAACATTTAAATATTTGAAGGGATGTCACATAGAGGATGGAGCAAGCCTGCTTTCTGCTGCTTCAGAGACTAGGACACAGAGCAATGGCTTCAAACGTCAAGAAAAGAGATTTCACCTAAACATTAGGAAAAACATCTTCATGGTAAGAGCAGTTCAACAGTGGAATATGCTGCCTTGGAGTGTGGTGGAGTCTCCTTCATTGGAGGTCTTAAACAGAGCCTGGATGCCATCTGTCATGAAAACTTTGATGGTATATTCCTGCATGGCAGGGGGGATGGATCCTATGGCCCTTGTGGTCTCTTCCAACTCTATGATTCTAGATTCTATGAACTCCCAGTACCGCCTGCAACATGGTATAACGGTTTGAGCATTGGACTACAACCCAGGAAACTAGGGTTTGATTCTCCCATTCAGCCACAGAAACTCACTGGGTGACCTTGGGCATGTCACATGCTCTCAGCCTTGCCCCCTTCCCCCACAAAAAAACCATGATAGCATCGCCTCACGGTAGCCATAAGTTGGAAATGACTTGAAGGCACACAACAACAACCTTCCATAGTAAATTCACAACTTGCACAGAGAATGAATTAGAGGCTTTGAAAACAAGCTCTTAATCAAGTTCTCACCACTCAAGATCTCTCTCATGCTTGCGTTCTGGTAACATGTCAACTTCCTCTTTTTATTTAATCTTATTTCCAAAGAGAGAGCGAGGAAAACCACAGCCTTCTTGTGAAGACTCTTCCCTCTAAGGAAGTTTCCCATTTAGACAGGGACAAACACACACACAGACACAAGAATACAGCGGACGTGACGGCAGCAGGCAAAACTGCCAATGGAACAACCACACCACATGGGAACATCTTGTATCAAGGGAAGGTATGAAAACAGAAATAAGACTGGGAGGATGCAACCCCATACATTACTTGCTGCAGACTGAAAACATGAGCACTGATGGCCAGCAAGAAGACTGCAGTGATGCTGACTTGGAGAACTGTCAGTATGAAAGGTGTTAAGGTACAGAGCAGCCTCAACTGCAACATGCACACCCAGAACCCGTGCTTGCACTGAAGTCTCTGTGTAAGAAGATTTTACACAAATCTGTAACAATTGCCAATAAGAGACCCGCCCCTGTTTTTTACAGCAACAGACACAGGAAGAAAACTGGGGTGGGCCCCAGGTCAGGGTTACACATTATGTTCCCTTAGGCCTCACTTTAGAAAGTGGAATTTCCCAGTTCCTGTAATGTTTTAGATTGGTATGGATAAATTTAGAGAGGAAGAGTGCTATTTCTGCCTCAGATGGTAGGCTGGATTTTTATCTGATATTGAATTTTGGATCTTTTTTGAGGATTTGGGATATGTGGAGGCTTGTAAGGCAAAACTCCAGCATTTCACAGCTGTTTTGACCGAGTCAGTTTGGGTTTGGGAGGAAAAAAACCCCCCCTTTTTTAATAAAACTGGGGCAGAGGGAGGCTTTGGGGGGCTCCAGTAGCCCCAAATTGAGATCCTGAGGGTCATATGTGGCCCGCAGATCACACTTTGACCACCCATTTCAGGCTATTCCTCCCCACGGCCATCTACTGAATCTATACCATCTCCTTTTATTTTCAAAGTATTTTCCAAATTTTGTTACTATCAGGCTCCTGGAAGCAGAACATAAACGAAACACACTGGTGGATATTTTGAATGACATTTCCACTATTTATTTCAATTGGAAATGCAGACTTCCTTTGCAAGAAGTTTCAATTTCTTTTTGTCACACAATCCACACAGCCCTGAATTTAAATCAAGTCCAGCCATGCAACCCTGTCTGTGACCAAATTCTGTTCCTGGAAAACCTTTTTCTGAAAAAGGCAGGATTTCTTCTGGTTGCACTAATTCAGCTTTTTCAGTAAGTACAACAACCCCTCCACATTTGTGAGGGTTCGGGGTACAGAACCCTTGCAAAAGTGGAAAAATTGCAAATAACTCTCTCCCAATCCCTTCCAGGGCTCTGGCACAGGAGCCTTCTTTCTCTGCACCCGGGCCAGAGGTAAAGGATTCAAGCACGGGTGGGGAAGCTCTGGAGGAGAGAAGAAAGAAGAGTATGTGCCCCCTGCATTGCCTCACCTTTTGCCTCAGCACAAATTCTCAGTGGTGGGGCAGAGACAAAGGAATGGGTAGGGAGAGGTCCAGAGGGCACAAGAAAAGCACATGTGTCTCCCCACCAACTGCTTCACCTTTCGTCTCAATGCAAGTTCTCAGCACCAGGGCAGAGATAAAGGAATGGGAGCGGAGAGCTCTGGAGAGGTGAAGGACAGCGTGTATGTCCCCCCTGTCTGTACTTTCTGCCTCAGCACACTTACCTTCATTCTCTGTGCCAGCAAAATGCAAGGGAATGGGAGGAGGAGAATAGCGGAGGAGGCATGAGCACCTCACAAATAATCAGGTTTGGGGGAATCAAATCCACAAATGTGGAGGGGGACTGTGCAGGATATTCTGGTTAGAAGCAGACTGCCAAAAGACAAGAAAAGTAAAGATCTTTTCTCCTGTGTTGTCCATGTTGTGGATCTGCCTCCTTAGACAGATTTAGTTGATTTCCTTCGCTTTCAAGTTTTACGTGAACTGCCAAAACTGAAAAATAAATTTAGTATAGTTTTTAGTCTAGGTTTAAAACCTATCTTTTTCTTGCAGCCTGTGTGCTACTAATTTTATCTTGCACTAATTTACTTGACTGGACTTTGTAGTGTCTTTCTTGTTTTACTGTGAGCTAACTTAGTGCTCTCTTATCAGGCTCAAAAAAAGAAAAAGGGCAGGTTACTATTTCTTTTATTCACAAACAATGAAGACTGACAAATGGGATGATGGCAGGAAGCATAAGGTTCAGGGAGCTTATCTTGAAGGCCTCTGACCCGTTTACATTGAGGCAAATCCAAGGGTACATTCAACACAGTTCTGCAACCAATCTCACCTCCTTGCTGAGCATGCTAGTGCAAGACGCATTTGCAGTCCCATCCTCACTGTGCTGATATATTACAGTTTGGGACACAAAAATAATGCAACTTAGCTTACTGTTGTATTTTGATCCTACTTTTCATGTCAGAGGAAACCTCAGCTTTCTAGTCTGCTTTAAGTTTAAAATGTAATATGGCCTTAGGAAAGAAGGACACCTACCACTGGGCATTACCCACTGAGAGCTCACTTGGGCTGCAAAGTCTTCTTCAGAAGACGTTCTCAATTGTATTAAATTTCTCTGAAAGCCTAAGGACAAAGTGCACCTCTGAAAATAAAGCCAATTCTCAGAAAACCAACTGCTGCGTCAGAATCTAGAATCCTTGTTAGCACGCGTTGCTGATATGCTGGACACAAACAGCCTTTCCCGTGGGGGGAATAAACGGCATCTGCCCAGAAAGGACAGATAAAGAAAGAAAGAAGAGCATTGCAAGTTAAGACACTCTCTCAAGTTGCTCACTGAAGTTTTCAGAAGGGAGTTCTACAAAGTACCCCAGTTCTAAAGCCAGGCACATTAAGCTCAAAGCAGCTTTCCATGAGGCAAGTGGGCTGCAACCACAGAAGCATTTGTCACAACACTAGGCACTTTCATGGGGATTGTTCAGCAAGGAAGCATGATCTCCTCCTGGACTCTTCAGACTATGTCCAAATATGATCCTCTCAGAACAGAAACCAACATGTAACTCTAGTCTCTTTCCTGAAAGGACTGCATCAAACAGTCACTTAAGAACACCTCAGAGAGGTTTGAGTTGCTTCCACAAAACTAAGTAGCCAGTAGAAAACAGACACATCCCTGGAGAGAAAGTAAATACTGAGTTCTATGGATGTAAGATATATATAAGCAAATAATCCAGGAGTAAAGCTATTGCTCTATGGTCTTGTCTTTGCTTCTACTCTGTTCTCCATTTGGAAAAGAAAAAAAGGAATAAAAGGACACAGAATTCAAAAGTGTCTGTGTGAAGAGAACTCAGTGCAACACAGGCACTGTGAGAAAGTACATTATGCTCATCAAGAGTACAATACCTTTGGCCCTCCTGATTTTGAGAGTCAATTCTCCAAAAACTCTAGCCAGTGGTAAGTGAGCTATAGTCTAAAACTCTGAAAACTGAAGACTTCATCAACATTCTCCATTATTTTTGTTCTAATGTGGAATACAACTATATTGATTTGGCACAATTGCCATACAAATGAAATATTTGGACAGCATCATTGTGACCATGACAGGTCCACACCACTGGCAAAATGTATGCTCTATGTTGAGAAGAACCCAGATAAAACGCTCTCAACACTCTCAACATCCAAAAGTAGGGCTGGGAAACCTTTCCATGCAAAACCCAAAGGAACAGTCACAAAACAGTGTGGATCTGGGGTGAGCAACTGCAGCCCTTGAAATATTGTTCGCCTATCAGTCCTAACAAGCTTAGGCAATTAAGAATAATGATAGGAAATGCAGTTCAAAAAATACTAGAGGGGGCACAGTTGCCCAGTCCTCATGTTAAGAATACAAATCTAACTGAATAGGTCATATAACCACTTCCTAGCCTCCTGAGAAAATGCTCTACTTGACAAGTTGGAGAAAAGCAAAGACTGAAAAATAAGGAGAGATGAGAACATAGTCAGTAGTAATTAAGGAAAGGGAGTACTTAGGGGAAGGAAGAGGGAAGGAGCTCTTCTGTATTATCAAATCTTCCCCTCTACCCACCTGAAACCCATCCCATTTTCTTTTAATGACACAGGCACTGGCTTTTCAAGGCTTAGTACTACAAATTACGAGGGCTACGATCTGTGCCCTCCCAATCAAAATGGTTTTTCTCCGTGGCATGCACTTGGAAAGTCACAATCTATGACATGTTAGGTAGTGAGCTAAGGTTCTAGTCAACAATATTCTTTAAAACTCCTCTGCTGGGTCACATAGCATTGTTGCAGTCATAGCCATTTTACAGTGAAGGTCTGAACCAGGAGGCCAAGGCGGAGCCCAAGAAGCTGCAAGAAGGTTTTGATGGGATGTATCTATTTACTGATAGCTTGTCTACTGTATGCACCAAGAGTTTCTTAATGTCACCATAAATATACCAGTCTGCAACATGACTTTTAGCACTATGTCACAAATAAAATACACAAAGATATTAGAAAAGCAGGTGGATACAAATGGAACAAACACCTGAATAGCTAAATGCATGAACAGCAAAAAAACTGCACGTATTGGAGCAAGAGAAGAACAGAACTGGGGCAGGAAAGGACTGTAGGGCAGCTTAGTGTATACCGAGTCCAAGACTGACAGGAAGAAGTTGCAGGTCACAATTGAGATTTAAGAGCCAACTTCACAGGGCTAAGATTCGGCTCTCAAAAATGCTTTATTAATGAATCCCTACCAAACTTCAACCACTGCTCTCACACAGGGAAGTCAAGAGAAAACAAAAAGGGAGAGCAGAATATTTCCTGCTTAACAGTTTGAAAGAGTACTTGCTTGCATTGCCGCCACTCTTCCTTAGAACGTCTCTGCTCAGTGCAAAGGGGGCAACTACGTTCTACGAGAGCTCTTCTAGTGTCTGGTAGCAATGGGCAAGAGCATCATTAATAAGGGCCTGCAAAGGACGAAAGTGAAAACCTCAAAGAACATTTCCAGATGACTTCAGTAAACCTGACTTTCCGCACAGTGAAAAGAGTACTGCACGGACCTATGGCAATGTTATTCTGTTGCCACAGGAGTGGGAAATTTTTTTCTTCTGTTGGGGGCACATGAAGGTGGTTGTAAGGTGGCCCTACCCTATCCTCTTTCTGTCTAAAACGCCCTTTCTAACTTTGCCACCACCATTGTCCCTGCCTACAAAGATACAGGTGACGGGACAAATGATTCTTGCCACAGGTCTGAACTGATGGCTTTTGTTGTTGTTAACTGCCTTCAAGTCAATGTCAACTTATGGCAACTCCATGGATGAGAAACTTCCAAATCACCGCTATCATCAACTGCCCTGCTGAGATCTTCCTGATTCAGGGATGTGGCTTTCTTGATTGAGTCTATCCATCTGTAAGGAAGTTTTCCTCTTCCTACTGCCTTCTACCCTACCAAGCACTACTGTGGTCACTATCTGTGGTCAGTATTTTTGTCTTCTTCATGTTCAACTGTAAATCTGTCTTTGTACTTTCTGCCTTGACTTTCTTCAGTCCAAGTCTTTGTTGTTTTCTGCTAGTAGTATGGTGTTCTCTGCATATCTTAAATTGTTGATGTTCCCTCCTCCAAGTTTCATGCCTCTTTTCTCTAAGTCTAATCCTGCTTTACTTTTGATACGTTCACATACAACATTAAACACATTAAATAGATAGGGTAATAAAATGCAGTCTTGCCTGACTCCCTTGCAAATTGGAAAACCACTTCATTTCTCTGTATTCTGTCCTAAGAGTAGCCTCCTGTCCTGCATACAGTTTACCTGTCAGGGTAATCAAATGTTCTGGCACTACAGAGGGCTTTTAAAATGGGGCTAAGGGACAGTTACCATCCTCTGTTCTATAGTTGCCCTGCTAAACAAACAGACATAGGGTAGAGGGATGGGGTAGAATAAGAAAGAGAATATGGCAAAGCTTAGGAATATCAGAACTGAGATCATGGCATTGGCAGGAGAATAGGTTACAAAAAACAGTGGTTAATGCAAAAAGAGATAACACTTATCTTGTGGGGACAGAAATCAAAATAGGCTCAAGGGCTTCCTAGAATCCTGAACCTTGTAGGCAAGATCAAATTACACAGGGACCTCAACTGCATGAAAGACCAAATCTTCATGGTTTTATAATGCTAAACTTTTGACCTAAGAAGTCTTGAACCACAGCACTGAACAAGTCAGAAGTTTATGAAGGGTAATGTTGACTTGGGTTATACCTAAAACAAGTGGAAGCCCATTCTGGCATGATAAAACCTCTCTCTGCCACCCTCCAATTCATGTTTTACTACTCAGTCATACAGAAATCCTGATTTGGGGGACTTGGTCCAAAAACCCCCGTTTGAAAAGGGTATTCAACATCCTAGCACCTTCCCCCACACTTATGTCTCTCTGTTCCTACTACAAAATACTCCATGCCCCAAATCTTAAGGAACCCTCAAGCATAAGTTAATAAATAAACCATGCTTATCTAAATTATCTTAATTTAGTTCTGCTTTGGTAATAGCAATGTGTTATTCTGAAGGCCCAAACACTTGAGGTCAATATGCAAATTTCAGATATTCAAGATGCAAGCTACCCAGGGCTCAGCCTTTACAGCAAACATACTCAGTTTTCAGGTTCCATCTGTATCTTCCAGATCTGGGCTTTTCTCCCTCTCTAACTGAGTTTGTTTGCTACCTTCAGGCTTCAATAAACCTTGGGGTTTCCCCATTCCTGCCAAGCAGAATAAGTCTCAGCTGGGAAACCCCACAGTTCAGCTATAAGTTAATGTGTGAGAAAGATGGTGTGAAGTGATGAGGTGAGCAAGCCTGGTTAGAGTCAGCCAACCACAGCTCACAGAATGCTGGTCTGTTAAACAGCCAGATAGGGGCAGGATGGAATAGAGTAAGGACAATCACAATCAGAGTGAAGGCCCATAGGAGGAAGGGATTGGATAAAATCTGAAGAGGGTTGTGGGAGTTGGCAATGTGGACAGACTTCAGGGAGTTTATCTTTAATTAAACTGTTACATAGTAATTCTTTACAGGTTTTATTATTCTATGAATGTGTTTGATTATTTTAAGATGTGAAAGTGAAGAGTGGTCACACACTATCACACTGAATCCACTGATCAGCACAGCCCCTTGTCCAGAACAGTAGTCATCCTGAGGCCCACATGGTAGATCCAGGGAGAGATCTTGAGGGTCAAAGAACAAAGTGAAAGATAGGAGCCAAGAGATTGGAACTGCAGGGCCAGCCTGGAGAACGGTTCTGCCAGAGATGGTGTCAGACAGTAGAATGAAGGTAACTAAACGAGAAAGGGGACTGAAGAAGGACTTAGGGCTTTTCTTCTGCATCAAAGTGTCTTCTGTTTTGATATTATGAGCCAATTCAAAAATGTGTGTACATGTGTGCGTGCATGTGGACACATGCTCACTATGCCTCCAGTATCCATAGGAAGGAACCAGGAGCTATGCTTGACAGTATTTTTGAGACTTCCTTAATCATTGCCCACATGCTTTTCAGCTCATCTTCAAAACTCTTATAGACTAAGATAGGACTGGAAAATCTGTGGACCTTCGGAGGTTGTTAAACTATTCTTCCCTTCAGCACATCAACATGGGCAATTATGGCACTAGTAATTAATCAAAATTTGAAGGAGCAGACTCCCCCAAGCCTCGATTAAAAGCTGCCCTCAAAAGAAAATGAAAAAAGGCAGCTTCTTTGCAAGCTGAATTCTCTATTCAAGTATTAAATGGCATTCTTGTCTGATATATGCACAGAGCTGACAAACAAATCCAAATCTAGAGGGTGCATTTTTAAATCAAACTAGACTAGTTGGATATCATCCATTCAAAAAAGGCAGCATGTTGTTAATTGCTGAGGGTGTACTAAAATGGGAGATTTGTACAACTGAAGAGTAACTGCAGCGGAATTTCTCGAGGATTATTCTGGAAGCTCATTCAGTATTTGCTGGTGACCTTGGGAAGGAAAGAGAAGTAAACTAGGAAACACTGTTGATGCAGAGAGGAGTTTGCTACTTACGTAGAATGAACAAGATGACCTCAGGCCCTGGAGTTAAGGAAACAAAATTTAGTAGGGCAAAGGGCAAGGAGAAATAGTCGGGGGACTAAGTTCAAATCATGTTGGAGGCACAAGCTGAAAACAAAAGAGGAACACTGATATTACAGGATTTCTGTCATTCTTAAACAATAGTGAGTGGGTGGTAAGATAGCTGCACGTTGCAGCGAATGCTCAGACAAGGTATTTCCAATACTGTTCAAGAGGAATCTCACCAAACCTTCACAAAGCACTAGTTCTGTAATAGCATCCATTCTTTGGGCACCTGTGTTCACAAGACAATTTATCTGAATGAGATGCAAGAAGAAAGAGATGAAATCAGAAGGACTAAAGAAACAAAGAACTTCTTCCTTGAAACAAAGTGCAAAATGATGGATCTTTCTAGCTGACAGAAGTAGGTGTGACATATTGTTATGTGCTAGGCTCGCAGAAAGCAAGACTATTTCTGTTATCCCGTGTTGCTTCATAGCTAGAAAACAAATGATCAGTATGCTTGGGCGCTGAAAAGCATGTTGGCTGTGACTATTCAGAAGGGGTTTAGTATCACTGTGGAAAGCTCACTGAAAACTTTAGCACTGTGTGCTGTAGCAGTGAAACAGGAAAGTCGGTGTTTGGAATTATTAGGAAATGCTGATACACTGTAATCCCCTAGTCAGCCCATCTACAAGAAGATGCTGTACAAAATAGAGAAAAAGGCAACTAAAATGAAAGATGGAAACTTTCTTTCCTAGAACTAATGGTGTAAGAAATATCTGTTTCAGTTAAAAGACAAAAAGAATAATGAGTCTATGGGGGACATGAAGCATGAATACAGGGGAATCATTCTCTTGAGAGATTAACATTCCTATTCACCTAAGAAAACAGATGGGTAATACAGACAGGAAGTGTGCAAAGCACGCAGTTAATTTATGCCATTCATTTCCACAATATATGGTAGTGTTCACTGGATAAGATAGTCCCATGGCACACCGGCTATGTTGGTTGGAGGATTCTGGGAGTGACAGTGTGAACAGGTAACTTTTCCAAGCTTTGGTGTATTATGTATAAACTTGGAGAATATGCAGCCCTTGCATCATCCCTCACCAATGGACAAGCTGGTGGCTACATCTTTCCCCCATAGCATTAGGCTTTCAAAATGGACATTAAATGGATTGAGGGAACAGATGAAATTATTTACATTTGTCTGACACTCTCTAACTTGCCCTGCAAATAATAAATAAGGGAGTGTATCATACGCACAGTTTGCTCTAGTTGCAACAGCACCAGGACCATTCTGTGCAACCCACTCACTACTCATAAAAACTAAGTTGGGTAGAGTAAATCCATCTGCTCCTGGCTCTTGGCCTAGTCCCAGTTCTCTCAGAACAGCAGTGTCATAAGACAAATTTGCAAAATCATGTTTTCTCCAAGAGCTGTGGCATGCTGAGTCAGTAAAAGCAGGGTGTGTCACGAGGAGCGCCTTATCTCGGGACCACAGCCGAAGGCAGCAGAAAGATGCAAACCTTACACTGCCCCCTGCTGAGCACACACAGAATGACTGTGAAGAAAGTCCAGGAGCATTAGAAAAAAAACCGACATGAAAATAGCAAGAAGAGACAATCAAGTCCATAACCCAAACAGCTAACAATAATTCAGCGAAACCCTCTGACTGGCATACTGGTGGTAACTCCCAACTAGAGCAGACCCATTCATGAATGGTGAGGCAAAATGTAGATAAATCCCATAGATTGCTCTAGTCAGGCTAAACATCAAGATTTAGGTTTTTATCTCTCCTACTCCATCTTAAACAGTTTGAAACTGTTCTTTAAAAAAAAGCCTCTTCTTTAAAAAAAAAACACCACTATGTGTATCCATGGGTGCTGTTCAAACTATCTTTTACAACTATTTGTTTATATGCCTTCAAGCTGCCTGTCAACTTATGGTGACCCTATGAATTTCATAGAACTTTCTCAGGCAAGGAATACTCGGGAGGTGGTTTTGCCAGTTACTTCTCCGAAATATAGCATACAACACCTGGCATTCGTTGGTGGTCCCCCATCCAAGCATTAACCAGGGCTGACCTTGCTTAGCTTCTAAAATCAGAAAGGAACTGGTACCTTTAGAGCATTTTAGGCCCTAGACTCGCACAAAATATGCTATATAGGTAGAACCCAAAATAACATAAGCATGTTAAATATTAACACTTTTTCTATTTCTAGTATGCTTATATGAACACAACCCAAACCATACAGCCCCTGGACAAAATGGAGGTAACAGATTTGGGGCTAACCCCCAAGTCTGCAGGGGCACAAAAATGTTAAGAAAAAGCTAAGGAGACTAATTTCTTGCAAAAACAAAGCCCAAGGCTAACTCAACAGGCCAAAAAACTAACAAACTGAGCAGCAGGGGATGACATACAGATGGGAAGGGTAATGGAAGAGCAAAGTGAATCATTTTCTTGATTAAACATATCATTTCCTGGGTCTCTATGAGAAGCAATTTTAAAATATCCCCAGGAATGGAAATAAGACCTACCCAAAGACGAAAACGGGAGGAATTCAAATCTTTAGTGTAGCAAGCATCTTAGAGCACAAATGTATGTAGACCCAAACTCACCAACACCCCCAATGAAAAAAATAAAAAAAATAAAAAATGAGAACAAGGACAGACGGAAAAGGGAAAGGGGAAACTACCAAAGCAGCCAAACAAAAACTGGGCAAGCTCAATGGTATGGAATGCTGAGTGACACAGAGAAAAAGGAGCCTGGGGTGAGGAAGCATGGATGGGATTGCCTGGAATCTCGAAGGGAAGTACTCAATATACATTTTGTTGCAGAGTTCCACTTGTAGTCTGATATGACTCAGGTTCCCTTTAGTGCAGGGGTTTATGCACAGGGTGATTATTAAATATACAGGTCCACTTTTGCAAGGGAGGAGAGGGCCAATCACAGGCATCCTTACTACCCAAGTGTGCCTTACTATTCTGGCCAGACAGCCATTATGTAGCAATGGATGGTTGATTCCTCCCATATGACACTGTGGGCTTGAAACTACTGCTTAACATTTAAGGGACACCCAAGAGATAGGTATTATTAATACACAAGGTCTGACTGCCATTATTTAAGGCCAGTTATGGAACTAGCATGCATGTAGACAAGTTGGCAAAGAAACAGGCATTTTTGGTGAGGGCTCTCCACTTTCCTTGCTATATAGACCTGCCAACATTTCAGCTTGCTTAAAGCATGAAGATTAAAGGAGATACAAAGAATAAATGCATTAGTGTCTACAGATTTTAAAACAGTTATTCATTTTAATACAAAAACGTTAGGGTAGAATGCAAATTTTCAAACAACTTTTGTCCAACTAGCCTGAAAAAAAAAGCTAGCTTCAAAAGAAATATCTTGATACATCTTTGAAACTTCCCCAAAGGTGGGACTGTAGTCAGCATTTTAGTTCAAGGAGATGCAAGGTCCACATACAGTGCCTTTCTCTTAAAATGTGAATAAGAAAGAAAACAACCAGTGTGTTCAAAAGCTGGGATCATGGTTACATGTATCCAAACAACCCATGATCACAAGCCAGGTTTAAAACAGGAATTGTGATTGGTTTAGAAATCCTGGCTTGTTGGGCCAATACTTAACCAATGTCACAAACTATGGCATGCAATGGGTTACAAACCTTCACGTGTTGGAGAAAACAAGGAATGAGTATTGAACACATTATGTTCTATTAAGCCAAGATTCCTTTGGTTGAAAACTGAGTCAAAAAAGTAAGCAAACTGAAGCCAATGGGGAACAAATGCTGACAGACAGTAAGCACGGCCAAACTTCTGTGAGGAGAACAGCCTGTTGCAATCTCACTCTACATTCACCATTTTATCAACTCAACAAGTACCAACTCTAATATCAGTCTTTTTAATGACTCCATTCATTTGGTGTCCTGCTCCAGATTCAACTTCACTGGGATCTGGCTGATCTCTATTGCATATGGAAATGCTTTAGATACAATATTTGGTGCAAATCTAACACGTTTCTCTTTCCTAAATATTGCGCTCTAGACAGGCAAGATCTTTTTCTAGGTACAAGTGAGGTTTTTCTGAGAAAAATTAGATGATGAGTAACAAAGTGGTCCGAATTCTCCCCTCCGCTACCTAGCAGGAAACTTTACCTGTGGTCTACTTCTCGTAAGACTGACTAGGTCACCGACCTTTCTAGTAAGTGCATGTCTGCTATGGGAAAGGAGTGATGAGTGGCAAAGACCATTTCCTCTCTTCCCCAAAGGGGAGTGGGGAGAGTCTGGCAGTTTAAAACCAACGGTTTCTACAAGAACTACAGAGCTGTTGTGTGTATCACAAGAGGACTGTTCAAAAACCATTTCCGAAATGTAGTCAGCCCATAATTTCAGGACTGGGGAATCACTAGTCCACTAGATATTTTGCACTGCAACTCTCACAATCCTTTACCATTGGCCACGTTTAGTGGAGCTGAGGGGAGTTATAGGCCAAAATCTCTGGGAGGCCAAAAGCTGACTTCTGCTTTAAGAAAATACTTCTGAGTCTAAAACAGATGCGGGGGGAGGGGTATGGCAAAACTAGCCTCCATGCCTTCTAGAGAGTGAACAGGTCATTTTTAGTAAGTAAATAAAATCTTGGGACCCTGTGGGGACTCAAAACAGGGGGACCGGATGTAGCCCATAGACCACCCTGGATTCAGGGGAGACAACATTGCCACTAGAATCACAGGAGTCTCAGTCATCTGTAGCATCTTCTACCAGGTAGACATAAAACCTAGTAACTACAACCTTAAGCCGGCAGAGATAGCCTTTTGATAGTTATTCACGCTCTGGTAAATTTCTTGTGTGACTTATTTGAATGCAATACTACACATGGGGCTGCCTCTGAAAATGATCCAGAAACTTCAGCTAGTCCAGAACAGGAAGCCTGGATTGTTAATGAAGATCAGCAGTCATAATATGTCAAGAGAATAGAGAAACAGAGGCAAAAGTGATGGGGAAAAACTGACATGAACACTTAAGCTTAGTTACCTAAGGGCACAAATGCTTACACGTAGTTATCTAAGGGGGTGACAGCTAGGTTAAAATTAGGGCTGGGAACATGTGACCTTCCTGATGAAGCTCCTAGCATCCTTGACCATCACCTACATAATCTAAGGCTGATAGGATCTGCGAGTCCCACAACAGCTAGAGAGTTGCACATTCCACAATGCTGGTTTAAACCAAAAGCTTTACAACTGTAGGTCCCAAACCTGTGTCCCAAGATGTTCAGTGTCAGCTCCCAGAATCTCTAACAACTAACTGGGAAGAGAAATCCATCAGCAGCTGGGAGCCTAAATTTGACAGCCACTTCTTTAAGAAGCAGGTGGATGTTAAGAGGAACATTTGAGAAAAGAGCAATTGCACAGATGTGTTGAGAAGTTCCAGGGCATTGACAACCCCAAAGCCGTTTACTCATCCTTCACCCACAGCCTTTCTGCCTCTTTGATATCATTAATCATTAACTGCAATGGAAACTGTACAGACAGCAAGGGGGAAGAGAGGGTAGGGAAAGAGTGACCAAAAGGGGAAGTCACAAGATCTACAAACAGCAGCACTCCCAGGAGGAGAAGAATTGCTTCTAGCATGCTGCTTATCAGCCCCCATTTTCACATGCCTGCTAGGCACCTGGATTCTTGTACTCTTGCTGGCTGCACTCAAAGAACAGTTGTCAAGGACTATGTACTTGTATCAGGTTAATGGTCAAAACCTATAATGCTGAGATTTAATATCATGCATAAATGCTTCATTCAATATTTTGCACATATATTTTGATCTTCAAGAACTTCAAGAACAGAGGCCAGAAATTTGTTTTAGTTCTAGCACCACCTGCTGTCCAATCTCTAAAAGGATGCTCTGCCAGCAGCAGAACTTACCCACGGCCCGGAACAAGCAGGCCCCATCTTCCTTCATCTGTTTTATGATGAACCCTTTCTTCTCTCTCAGCGCCTTCTCGAACCTGTGTTCCTGCTGGTGACAGGAGGGCAGATGTCAGCAAGTTAGAAAGCATCCCCAACTCACAAACTAGTGAGGGAAATATATCCTATTTTCTCTGTAGACATACATGGAATCACTCCCCAACAGGGACACCCCCTTGAATATCCACACCAGAGAAGAAATGGATTTCCCTCCATTCATGGCTCCATTAGCCCTCTAGAGGTTGAATCATGGAAAAAAATAACATTTATCATAGCTTTTGTGATTATCAGTGAAGAAGGGAGTGCAGGTTAAGTTCCTACAGTGATCATACTGTGGCATGTTTTAGTATGGGATGACAAAAATAGTGTGCTTCACTGCCATGTTCCCAGCTCAACTCATAGGAAGAAGCTCTTTAACATCTGTAACCCTTTACAGAGAATGCTGCAGGCATCTGAACAAAACCAAACTGACTGACTGGAGAATCATGCAGCACAAAACATCTTTCCATCTCTCAGGATCAGAAATACATATTTGGTATTACACCCATAATTTTCTCAAATCTGCAATGCTTTTAAAAAATCAGTATTTCCCTGTCAGGCTATGTATGTCTCTTCCATATCCTCCTAAACAGTCAGCCTGTAAAACTGTTCTCTCATCTTCATGAAATTCTGCTGCTTCAGAAGTAAGGACTAGATGCTTGCTTTTTCAAACAAAATGAAACCATGGTCCTATGTACCAGAATTTGCTCATATTTGCAGAAAATCGGCAGTGTTAAACAATCAGCACACCAACAGCATAGTTTAATCACCCATGAGGTAAAATCTAGAATATTTCATCACAATGTACTGCTTCATGAATGCAGAGATAAACACTCATTGCCTGTCATTCAGTGACGAGAAGACCTTACTGTTTTAGTTATACATAAACATGTGTCTTTTTGTACACAAGATTAATGTATATTAATGCATATGTTTCACAACTGTTGATAAACGCTTCTTTTTTCTTTTTAACTTTTCTTTGTATTTACATTCAAAAAAATTCAGTTTAAAAAAGAACAGTGGGTAGAAACTTCATCGTTTCAATAGACACACCCAGAAGATGATATCCCAGCAGACTTACACTGGATTCCTTTCAGCTGCCTTTAGATCAGCTCAGTGCTTGATAAAACTTCAGAAGAAAACTCTGCTCTCCTGTTTAAACTTGAAGCATCTGTGCTGCCATCTTCTGGGCAGCAGAGAGAATACACAATTTTGCAGGTTACCATGCTGTTCTCAAGTTCGCCAGTTGCCTCAATAGCTCTTACTCTCCAACCACTTTTACACTACAAGCTCTACACTGAACTTTAGGAGCTGCGGTGAAGAGAAATATAAATGTGCAGAGGCAAGGAGCATGAGCCTAGGGCGTGGAAAAGGACTATCATCTTTGCTTCCCCCTTGCTTATTCTACCAACCAATGATCTCGTACAGCAAGGAAGGGAACACATAGCCTCCCAGCTGGACTGCAGTCCCAGTTGGACTGCAGCTCTCATTTTTCATCATTGGCTGATGAAAGTTGTAGTCCTTTTGGTGCCTGATATCACCAAGAGGACCACATTCCAGATACTTCTAGTCTGCAAGTCCCATCGTTTCATGCTATTGGTTGTTCCAGGTAGGGCTGATAGGAGGTCCCTTCTATTCCCCATCCCTGCAGTACAACAGAATCTTGGGCAGGAAGATCACCTGATAACACCTCAAAAACAAAGAGAAGGGGAACAAAAAAAAAAAAGACATCTAGACCCCACTGATTTCCTCAGGAGCTTCACAGACAGGTTAGCTGCAAGAATGACCAAGATAATTAAAGCAAGCCATTAATAAGTCATGTCTAAGTTACAAATGGTAGACTGTGGATAAAAAGAGTGCCTTCATAGCTGAGGTTAGACTTAAACTGATCACTTAAAAACTCACAACTCCGTCTGTTACAACAGCAGCAGAGGCCACACACACACATACGAACACGCAGAAGGCAGTCTATATAATTCAGCACATGTTCTGCAGAAACAGTCCCTGAGTATTCCTGTACCAGCAAGCAATACATCCTTTGTACTGTTGGTGAGGTCCTTTTCCCTTTGGCTCAGTTTTTAGCATGACACCCATGTCATATGTTTCTGCTCAATGGAATGACCAGAGTCATATGCAGAACAAGCTCGCAGCATTGACAAATTCATGTGAGCCATTTTACAACAGTTGTGCTGGCCGTACAGAGGAATGCAGTTATTCATACGGTTCCAGAAGGTACAGTGGAGAAAGATACTGAAAGATGCAACTCAACAGGCTGCAGGTTATGTGTTGCTACCCCATGTCTCCCCAACATAACCTCTCTAAGTTTAGCAACCTTTGCCACCAGAGGTGAAGTGTGCTTTTGTAACAAAGAAAAATAAGTGTAACTGTACAGAAACCAAGTCCTTCTTTCCTCATAGTTATGAAAACTAAAAGCCCACTTTTTACAGTGAAACTCCAGATTCTTAGAATTATGTTAGAAAACTTATTTTGTACTCTTCCCTTCCCTAAGACATGGCTGGATACTGTAAAACCTTTGCAGAAGCAGATACACAACTGCTAACTTACATATATGTATATGCATTGTGCTGTCCTGTGATTTCACAGAAATTCAGAAGACTGTACGTCTTAGAGACTTTGGAAGGCATTCTGCTACAAAGATGGAGCAGCCTCGTGTGCATTGTATTAAAGTAACAAATCCCCAGGCTTCAGTGCTTACAGTCTACACCAAATGGACAAGGCAGGAACACAAGAGCTCTGATATTCTCTCTGTTGGTTTGAAATCTGCCTAGGAAGTCCAGCAACATAAGGATGTGCAGAAGAAATGGTGATGACTCAGTCTCATAAAGAAAATGCAATTATCTCAAGATGTAGAAAGAAGAAGCCTAGCCTTGTAAGTAAGTTCAGAAAAGTTACTAGCTTGCTGCAGGGCTAGAAA
This sequence comes from Cyclura pinguis, assembly GCA_030412105.1. NCBI lineage: Eukaryota > Metazoa > Chordata > Lepidosauria > Squamata > Iguanidae > Cyclura > Cyclura pinguis. Next base: position 206,962,596 of record CM059600.1, read on the forward strand.
AAGACAAAGAGTTTCCATCCCTACTGCAGAGGTCCATTGTGTTTCTATTCTGAGAACAGAGGAGGGCTGGAGGGCTCTCTCCCCTCCCTGCTAGCCTGCTCACTCACCTGCAGTGGAATTCCTTCTTGCCTGTGGCTACCAGCTTAGCACTGAAAGACAGGGCTCCACCAGTCATGCAAAGAGACAGAAACCCAAAGTCTTGAAAATGTGCGTGAGCAGACGGAGAAGAAACACAGTTTGTGTAAGTGAGTGGCTACGGACTCCACACTTTGCGAGGATGGAGGCAACATTCAGACTTCTTTCCTCTGGCCTTCCCAACAGCACCTGTTTGCTTTCTCAATCTCTCTCCTTCCAACATATTAGGTTCTTCTCTTCCCTGGTGCATTCACAACCCTAGCAAGATCCCACTAGCTTATCAAATCCCTCCAGACTTCTTAATTAAGCAGGAGCAATGCTCGCCTCTATATTATTTCCGGCAGTCAGTGAAAGACTAACACAGCCCTGAGCTTTAAAATCAAGACAGAAAGAACTCTTCCATGCCAATGGTAAAACTCTTCCTGGAGAAGAACAGCTTCATCTTTCTGGTCTTTCTTCCACCAACTCACTTTCACTACTGTACCTTACCTACTCTGCCCTATTTTGGCTGTCATTTTGGCATATCATAAGTAAAGGGTGCAGTAGCTCAATTTTATGCTGGGGCTATTTAAGGATACATGCCTACAGGATTTTAGATTCCAAGGTTTCTGACCCTCACATACAGATGATTCACTCAAATTACTACCTTACCAATTAGTGTGTTAATCATTCACTTCCTTCTATGAATAACAGCACTAATAAACCAGGTCATGGACCTACATGAGTCCGTGTTGGTCCAATTATAAAGTCCAGGCATGGATATGTGGCATGTCTGAGATATGACTGCTTCTCCCTGGGGTATGCTGGTAGGGCCCAGTAAATGCTTGCTTCAATAATGGACTCTCAGACAAAACCAAGTCTGATATTCTGATATCCTTACTGGAACATCTTCAAGAGAAAAAGAAAAAGAGGAAGGGCTACTTCATATGCTCCTTACTTCCCACATTGGAAGCACCATTATGTAGAAGCAACCTGGTCTGCTTGGGACCATTGATCCCTCTACTGTGGCAGGTAGACGCCCAATTAGCAAATGGAATAGCTGAAGAGTGCATTGGTCTGTTTACCTCTGCTTTTCCTAGCATCAACCAGGGAGGAGCAATCTAAGAGAGATGATGGCATTCTGGGTGGATCTATTCAGTGTACTCTCCCCCATCACAACTGTGTTTCCCACCATCACAACTGTGTTCCCCACCAAACAGCTGAAAGAAAAAGGTGGCAAAATTTAAATGAGCAGGAAAATGGATAGAGTTGTCCTTGTATGTCTCTGTTTAAGTGACAACCTTCCCTCGCACACACTTTCCCACTACCCAACTGACTGATGCTCAGAGAACCTAAGAAGCACACTATTCATCTGTTCCCAGTGTAATCAGCTGGGCAATGGAGGAGAGAGGAGTGAATAGGACCACAGCACACATGGAAGAGAGGTCTGAATGCTGATTTTCCTGCCTACAGAAATGGGATGGGATGGAGAAGAGCATGTGGTCTGTCTGGGTGCAGAGAAAGAATGCATACAACAGGAGGGATGGAAGCTCAGTACTGGGAGATATCAGGCCTGATCGTGCTTAATGGCAGTGCAGGACAGAGCCACCTCTGGTGAGTAGCCCCCAGATTACAACCACATTTGGCCACCATTTCAGGGGCTCCACAAATTAAGCTAAACTAAGCTCATGTTACAAGGATATATTTCATACTGGAAAATTAAGCACAATATACCTCATCTAAATTGATATTCAACACTTATTGGCAAAAAGTAGGAAAAACAAAACATTTTTTCCTTAACTTTAATAAAATAGAAGGGGGGAAGCAGTAAGTTCTCATCTGTTCTGAATCAAATGACCTCATAGCCACTGTGGGCTGGGTCACAGTACTACTAATGATCCAACAGAACACTTCAGTGCCAGTTGTACATCAAAAACTTTACAAATGAGGGGCAATCTCTGCCCAAGTGGCTCCCAATTTAAGCTGCAATTTCTGCCATAGGCTGGCATGGCTTTGTCTAAGAACAGTAAAAAGTATATCCTAAGCAACTCTCAGACTGTAGAAAGGATGGCCTACAAATCTATTCCATTCAGTTAAACAGCCTGGTTCTATGCATATGCTGATCTTGGACCACAGTACACACATGGGTTGAGACAAAGGAAGCGCTCTACATTTTTTGGTACGTGGTCCTCTCTTGGCCAGGCAAAAGGTACCTCAGCTTACATTGACTTGGAGCCCTCTGTAAATGGCAGACTTGAATTCCCATCATCCTCAGCCAGCACAACTAGTAACCATAGTGACTGAGGGACAACATATCTGGAAGGCCCAATGTCAGAAACAGCTGAGCTAGATGTCTAGGACTCTAGAAGGAAGGTGGAGGAGAGTACACCAGGGCTGGTGGGAATGGGAAACTTTCCACAGAATGTTGCTTCACCTTAATACAGAGCCCGGCTGAATTCTCTGGAGATCTGCAAATACCTAATCACTTGACATCAATAAATAAGTAGCATACAGATAAATAGATATACTTTGTTACGGGGGTGACAAAAAGTGTTCATCGGCGAATAACTGCGGCCAACCTCGTTGCCAAAGCTGGTTCTGCAACCAAGAGGGAGTATTCAGGGCACTTCTGAGATCTAGCACTGTCCTTAAAGTAACTCTGTTTGGTGGTTTGAAAAAACAGAGGCCAGAACATCCCCAGCCTTGTGGAGAAACTAAGTTCTGTTGTCTTATAAAGTAACAACACCAAGGAATATTGGAGCTGTTGGTGGCCACCTTTCCCACACACCACAACTCAGCTTTCAAGATTGTGTGTTGGCCTCCTCCAAGGCCACCAACTTTTGTATGTCCCATCAGAACACTCTACTAAAGATTTATTTGCAACAACACGTAGGCCAAGAGGGGAAACATATGGCCCGCATAAGGCTCTTGTCCATTTCTGCACCCCTTGGACCCTCTATGCTGGGGAAAAATTAGTCGAAAAGAAAGCAGTAAGAAGCAGCAATTATACTGTAAATAAAAACATAGTACCCTGCTTTGGTCTGTGTTTTGAAGGAAGCTTTTCTCTCCCCAACTCCTCAAAAAAACAACCAAGTTCTGGTCACTCCTCGTTTTGGAAAAAAGCAAAAGCTCCACCATTTTTGGAAGGGCAATGGTACATGGCAGGTCCTGGAGGAAAAACTGGACCAGTGGCAGTTGCCCACCTCAGTCTAGGCACCATCTCCGAAGCATGAGATCACACATGACCATTTCCAATAGTTCTTGGAGTGGCCTTACCTACAAAGGCTGTTAAGAGTCCAAACATTTTTTAGAGTCACACTTGCCAATTTGCTTGAAGATGCAGTAGTGACCTACATGTGTGAAACTGTCAAATGCCCGAGAAGTGAGCTTCCACAGTTTCTGAGAAAAACATCAATTTTCAAATGAGGCCACACAGCTACAAGACTGGCTATCACTTCACCTAATGAACACAGAGGAGAATCCATTCTGAACTCACCTTTAAGTACCCAGAGGATATCTATGTACCATTTTGTCCTGAGGCCAGATTCTCCCTTCCATTCTCTCTCTCTGTCTCACTGTGTCTCACGCACGCACACACACGCATGCACACAAAAGATACTGTACATCTTTCCATTGCTCATGGCTGTTGCCAAAATCTTAGCCATGTGCATGATAAAGCATCATGGTGACTAGAATCCAGTATGTCAACAATCACCACATGGGTGGAGAAGAGGGTGCCAAGTTGGCCCAGGTAATAAGTTAACTGAATTACACCACTGTTTGAAATGTTTGTTAAGTGAGCATTTGTAATACCTTTTACTCTGACTTATTCCATGTGACTACAAACAATTTATTCACTCTAAGTTTGTGGATAGGGCAACATAAATGTTTATTAGTTTCTCCTTCAGAATACAAAACTCTGCAGCTCTCCTAAGCTGTTTGCTTTGTTTCCCAATCCTTACATTTAAGCCACTTTCTACCCACCCCCAGAAATAAGGCCAAATCCAAAGCGCTGCAGTTTAAAACGGCTGCCTTGCCTTTTTCTCTCTATAGCAGTGGAAACTGGTCTTTTGATGGTTCTCCATCTGGCAGAACCTTAAGTTAAATTCCAAATACATCAGGAATTCTGTTTCAACCATGCAACATCTGGATTTCACATCACTTCCAAAAAAAGCCTGGGATGGTGGTGTTGGCTGATTTAGCTCTGACTATCCTTATTCGCCACACTAGAGGCGAATGAGACAAACCCCTGTTACTAGGCTGGGCTAGGGGAAGGAAATGTTTGGAAGACTTTAATGTAAATCCATTCCACTGTACTGAGTGACCAATTTACAATATGCCTCCAAATCCCCTACAATACAGAGAACTTCTGTGGTAGGCTTATAGGTCTGTCAACTGTTTCCTGAAGGCAGACAATCTGAGCAGTTATGCTGTGGAACCACCCTAATAGTACCTATCTCAAGTTAGCTTCCAGATGCATGTTAACCTGGTGGACATAAAAGAACATCTCATGCTCAATTGCTCTCTGATTCATCTGAATGCAGCAGTATCTTAATCTAAAGAAAAGCCTTCCACAATATAGCATTTCTACTGAGTGGGCTAAAGAGGCCTCAAGTAGTTCATTAGGATAGTGCTATCCAGAAGCAAAACAGAAAGTATCAACAAATGATAACTCTATAGAAGAATGATGAACCTGAGCTATATTTAATGGTAAAACTTAAAAAGAAATTTTCTAATAAGCTAAAAAAGGTTTAAAAAAGGGGGAAGGGAGAAGGAGGAAACTAGTACTACCTTTAAGATTTTTTTTAGCATAGATTTCATTTCACTTCTTTAAATGTACTATAATAAAGGTGATTTGTACAACTTCTGTATGGAATAATCATATATCTGCCTCTGCACCGGAGAGACCCCTCCGCTTTACTTATCCTGCACAAGATCCTGGATTCAGTTCCCAGCATTTCCAATTAAAAGGTTTTGGAAATCAAAACAGGAAGTAAAGGTTTTTGTTTGCCATCTATGAGAACAGCTGCCAGTCAGAAGGAAAAATTCTAGGCTGGACAGTCTGAGAAGGCAATCTTAAATGCTCACATACACTGGTGGACAGACAGTCTAGCAGCTGCACATGTTTTGGACTACCATGCAAACCCAGCCTACACAGCCAAACATTATGGGTTATGCGAGCTGCAGTCCAAAACAAGGGCCCCACATTGTCTACATCTGCACAGACAGTGGGGCATCTTATGGGAGTCACTCTTTTTTTTTTTTACCACACAGTTATTCACTTTCAAGTTACCAGAAGCAGAACCTTAGCCACATGGCCATTGTCACATTTCATAACAGTTTACAAATCAAGAAGTGAATAATCAGCAAGCATGGAAGGTCCCCAAAAATACAAGGAATCCATAATGCCGCTATTTGTGAGAACATTTCCTTGTTTTCTGAAAGAGCCCCTTGGTATACCTATATTGTTTTTGCTATTCGCCTTTCATTACACAGTTTTCTCCCCTCACCTTACAGAAGTTTGTCTTTTCTTCAAGCAAAGCACATTCTCAGTCCCTTCTGAACAGTATAACTCCATTTTTTAGGACAGGAAGACTGACCAGAGTCACACGAAAGAAGATATTTACATAGAGAAACTGTTCACTTCCTGCTCAAAAGAGGGCCTAGGTGTGGGGTCATGCACACAACCTGGGTGGTTGCTCTTATCTCTTAACTGCAAGATGGCACATCAGAGTGGAGGGTATTTTGACTCTCCTGATATTCTGCAGTACATCTCCTACAACCCCTCACTGAAGTTTCTGGGAGCTGAAGACCAAAACAACCAGAGTGCCAAAGGTTTCTTATGAACTTCTGTGGAGAATCATTCATTTTCTCCTTCTGTTACACTGTATGCCAAATCTAGACCTGATATTAAATCTATAGGGACTTCTACCCACCCACCCACCATAAGGGAGATTACTATGACATCCTTGTTGCTTTGAATGTAAATGATCTCTTTGCGTTTCCCTCAATGGGTGTCTAGTCTCCTTCTGGTCCCACAAGACAATTTCATGTTCTATGTGGGATGATGTATTTTCTTCAGACCAAGGTTATCCAAGACTTCCTTCACCAGACAGCCATATCAACAAAGAATCCTGCCCTTCACACCCACTTCCTGTATTGTTTCTTCCAGTTTGCACAATGACACTTCCTTATAATACCCACCACAGTGCTCACTGGAGTGAAACAAGATCACCTTAAAACGGACAGAAGAGGGGTCCCCTTTTTCAACTACACAAACCTTTTCCTCTACTAAGGCACCTATAGGTGAATTTACTTTTCCTTTTATATAGAGACCTGACAATTACACAAGCTATTGTGATCAATTTTCTGCCACCACAACGAGCCTGATCTATTTTTCCTTTCCCAAGGATACCAGAAATTAAACAAAAATAATGAGCGTCTTGGCTATAAGACTCATTTGTTGTCTTTTGCTGACAGAGTTTATATGTATCACATCCTCTGGCAAAACCAAAACATTACTATAAAGCTGGTCCAGTTCTTTATGACACGGAAGGTACTCAGATTATGTACTCATCCTGATTCCAATACATATACAGTCAGCCCTCCACATTTGTGGGTTTCACTTTTGTGGATTTGATTATTCACAGATTATTTGCTGTCACCTCTGCTGCCTCCCTACGCCGTTTTTAATAGGGACTGCAAGCCTCGTGAGACTGAGAAACTGTGACCAAGCCTTGTAAGTCCCTATTAAAAAATGGTGTGGGACAGCAGTGGAGGTTGCAGTAAGCCCCACCTGCCACCCCCTTCTGACTTGTGAAGGAACCCTGGTGCCTCAGAGGAATCCAGGGTGGGTTGAATATGGTGATCACACTTTTTTCGTGTGTTAAATAGGGTTTGGGAGGGCCTAGAGTTATTCATGTTTTTTTCACTTTCACAGGGGTCCTGTGCCCCTAACCCTAGCGAATGTGGAAGGATGACTGTATTTCCAATAAACAAGGCAACTAACCAAACCTTCAGTGACAGGAACTTTGGCCCACTGACGGCATAAGATACACCCTCTCCCTGGAGATGCATGTCACAGAGCCTGTTCGCATTCATTATTACATACACTCGTGGCAGATGATCGCTCACTGGCCTAGGTGGCGTGAGAAAGCAACAAACACGTGTACCACGAGGCGAGTCTCCTCAGGAATTCTTATGAATTGCCCTTTGCTGGCATAGACCAGGTTTGCTCTCTTTAATACACGAACGAGAAAGTCTGGATGAACAACCGACCCCCCTTTTACAAGCCACAGATGCTCCAAGCCTCTCCCGCCCCCCCCAAGCACCGACCCCCATCTCTCCCCCCCTCCCCCCCCTCCGAGGTACCTGCTCCACCGTGGCCGGGTCCATGCTCTCGATGCGGGCCGCCGCCGTCTCGTACTCGTCCTCGCTATTGTAGCCGGCGCCGGCCTCGTCCTGCTCGGGGCTGTTGCCTCCCCCTCCGCCGGGCCCCGCCGCCCCGCCGAGCCCCAGCCCTCCGCCGGGCCCCCCCTGCCGCCGCCGTTTGCTGTGCCCGGGCCCGGAGCAGCAGCCGCCGCCGACCCCGCCCCGCGCCTCGGCCACGCCGGGGTCCAGGAGGCCGAGGCCCGGGCCGTCGCCGCCGGCTCCGACCCCGGGACTGGGCGGCGGAGGGGACCCGGCGGGGGGCAGCCCCCAGCGGGGCGGCGGGGGAGGGGGCGAGGCCCGGGGCCGGGCCCCGCCGCGGCCCGAGTGGGTGTCCCCGGGGCCGACCCCTCCTCCGACGCCGCCGCCGGGGCCCCGCGGGTGGGAGTCAGAGCCGGAGCAGCCCCGCGGGTCCGGGCCCCCGACGCCGCCGGGGCCCCCGGGGCCCCCCGGGCCGCCCCCTCGGGAGCCGGGCTGGTCCCGGTCTCCGTCCCCGGCGGCCGGGCAGGCTTTCTTCTTGGGCAGGATGGTCATGGCAGGAGCGGGGGGTGGGGGGGAGAGGGAGGAAGGGAGGGAGGGAGGGAGGGAGGGAGGGAAGAGGGGACGCAGCGGACTTCTTGGGGCGGGGGCGGGGGGCAGGTGCCTGGATGGGGAGGCTAAGGAATGACAGTTACCGAAAGGGGGGGAGGGTGGCCGCTCGGAAAGTACCCGTATGGAAGGGCTAATCAAGTGGCCAGGTGCGCGGGGTGTGGGCAGGCTGGAGATTCTGGAGGAGGAGGAAAAGTAAAGGCAAGAGACCCCGGGGAGAGCGGGGGGGGCAGGAGGAAGGGTAAATACTGGGCTGGAGAGGGTCAGGGAGCGAGCGGGTGCCCGGATGAAGAGGGCTAAGGGAGAAGCCCGGGACCCGGATGAAGAGGGCTAAGCTGAGGGGAGGGGGGAGGCAGGCAGGCAGGACGGGGTCGCTGAAGGGGACAGCCGGCCACTTCTTTCCGAAAGGGTAAGGGGGAGGCGGAAGAGACAAATGCCCGGATGACAGGATCAATCACAATTGCATTGCTCGCCCCGACGCCGCTCGGCGGCCAGGCAGGCGGGCGGAAGACAGAGCGAAGCCCGTCAACCCCCAGGAGGCGCCCGAGAGGGAAGCGGCTGTCCCGGGCGGCCTCGCTCCCCCAAACTCTCGTCGCCTTCTTCTTCTCCTCCTCCTCCCACGGCTTTTCGGGCCTTCCGCGGTCTCCCGACGACGACGGCGGCAGCGGCGCCTACTACACAGCCCCGTCTGCGGGCCCGGCCTAGTGTCAACATCAACACTGCCGGCCTCTGACCCCGGCGAACTCCACTTCCGTTTCCACGCCCCCTCCCTCCTTGCCAACAGGTGAGGCGGGGCCTCGCCGGGCCGTAGCAACGGCGCCCCTCCCGACGGCTCGGGGCACGTGACTTCACGCTCAGTGGCTGGGAGTGACGGAAGTCCCTCGCTGAGTGGCTAGCGCTGCTGCCACTCGGGCCCCGGCGGCGCCCCGCCTCTTTCTAAGTTTCCTCTTGCCTCCCGCTACCGCTGAACGGAGCAGCAGATTTCCATTCCGATAGGGCCCTGGAAAGTAGCTGCTGTCTCTTAATTCGGCGAGAGATGCTTCTCTGATTTGTGATTGGCTGAAAGGGGAAAGTTATCTCTGATTGGCTGAATGGAATCCCGGCCGTGGCAACTGATAGGTTGGGATGCACATTTTTACGGGCAGCTCCCGTGTAGTATTTCTCTTATCCCGTTGGGGGTTGCGCGCGCGCGGACCCTAAATCTTCCAAATCTTCCAGGCTTCCTTGTAGGTCATGTGGTCTTCGCTGTGTCTTCCATATTTATCTTCTCTCTCTCACTGTGTATGTATGGATATCTGTATATCTGCATTTGTAACTTTTTCTCTCTTTCTGGGCCTTTCTGCACTGCACTGTTATAGTGCTATTATTCCACTTTCAACATCCCATGGAATTCTGGGGTTTGTAGTTTATTACTGAGGCCAAAGAGCTCCATGGCTGAGGATTCTAAATGCCCCTCCCTCAACTGCAAACCCCAGGATTCCATGGGATGTTGAAAGTGGAATAATAGCACTACAACAGTGTAGTGTGGAAGGGCCCTCAATGTGTCAATATTAGGAACTAGTAATTAATACGTATGTATACATGTGTGTATTCATGTACATATTTTCTCACTGTCTCTTTCTCATATATGTGTGAACAGTTCTTAGCATCTAAAAAGTTTGCAGCATCTGGTATAAATAATTTCATTTATCCAAAGGCAGGCTAATTATTTATTTATTTTGAGAGAAATAAATTAAAAAAAATTCAGCCTTTTATTTTTCCTGTGAGCCCCTCTGAGGACAGAAAAATTGAGGGGGGGGCCTTCTAATATTTTCTGAGCTCATAGGACATAGTGGACTAGGATACCCCGTAATCAAATGTCTTCATAAACCAGAGCACCACCACTATGATATTGCTAATAACCAGTGGCTTTTAAAGTAGGGATAGAGCATGTGTTGATCTTCCAGACGTTGTTGGCATGTGGCTCTTCTCATTCCTAAACTCCAGCTGTGCTCCCCAGGACTGGTGGGAGTTTCAGTCCAGCAGCAACTGGAGGACTATGTGTTCCCCTTTCCCTGTTGGAAAGGTGGGTGAGATTGTTGTAGGACAGTGCTATTGACAGGCAGTGCTCATGGTTATGGAGTTTCTGTGTTCGGTGGACCATCTGTGTTTAGGAGTAGTGTTCCATCGTTTAATAGGTGCTATGTGGTAGTAACTGTGAAAGGCTGTTTATTTCATATGTATCCCAGAGACAGCTCAGTGCTCAGTCTCACCATCTGGAGAAAGCCCTTTCCTTGCTACTACAACAGGAGACTGGAGAACTTCTAATGCATGACTGGAATAGTGCAACCTTCCAGAATCATAGAATCATAGAGTTGGAAGAGACCCCAGGGGCCATCCAGTCCAGCCCTCTGCTATGCAGGAACACACATCAAAGCATTCCCAACAGATGGCCATCCAGCCTCTGCTTAAAAACCTCCAAGGAAGGAGACTCCACCACACTCCCACAGTCCGAGGCAGCATGTTCCACTGCCGGACAGCTCTGACCATCAGGAAGTTCTTCCAGAGGTTAAGGTGGAATCTCCTTTCCTGCAACTTGAATCCATTGTTCCTTGTCCTAATCTCTGGAGCAGCAGAAAAGAAGCCCACTCCTTCCTCAACATGACATCCCTTCAAATATTTAAACATGGCTGTCATGTCCTCTCTTAACCTTCTCTTCTGCAGACTAAGCATACCTAGCTCCTTGAGCCACTCCTCACAGGGCATGGCTTCCAGACCCTTCACCATTTCGGTCGCCCTCCTCTGGACACGTTCCAGCTTGTCGATATCCTTCTTGAATCGAGGTGCCCAGAACTGGACACAGTATTCCAAATGAGGTCTAACCAATGCAGAATAGAGTGGTATCATAACCTCCCTCAAACTAGACACCATACTCCTATTGATGCAACCCTCAACATCCCTAGCAAACACAGCTAGTGATGAGGGATGATGGGAGTTACAGTTCAATTACTGAGAGCCAAACAATTTCTACCACTTTTCTATTGCAAATATAGCAAGTGTCACTATTATTTTCACAGCTGGCTCTGTGGCTCTGTGAAGTCAACTACTTTCTATCTGACAAGTTGAGCAGAGGAAGCTGGAAACCTGCAAAATCAGTGAGTGAGAAAACTTGAACCCAGAGCTTCTGTCCAGATCAAGCAACTCACATGCAGAGGACAATAGCGTATCTTGAGATGGGCTGCCAAAGGCTCCTGTGGAACAGAGTTCTCATACTCTGCAACTTTCCCAGTTTGGCATGGACAGTCCTGCTTAATCATTTGTCCTTTCACATTTTCAGCTGCTTTTAAAATGTTTCCATTTCTTTCTCCTGCCACTTTCCCTCTTTGTCCTCATCTTACTTCAGTTGCTGCAACCTGGGTTCAAAGTAGAAAAGTAGTTTGGGCTCAGTTAACACAGCAGGGAGGAAGGGAGGGGAGGGGGAGAGTTGCTGTTCCAGTAAGATCAGGGAAAAGCCAGCCACTGCTGCAGCCCTACTAGCGTATGCATTTTTCCTTTTTCATAACTTTTGCCATTTTAACCACAGTCTGATGTTCTTTACCCACACATATCCTAGTTTTCAATTATGAAAATCTTGGAGGGCATGAATTCTGAGAGACTGGGAAAGTTACTTTTTAGACTGCAACGCCTGCATTCTTACTGGCAATTGGGGATAGTGACCCTGATAGTTGCAAGATCCTGTGAACTATAATACAAAAAGTATCACTTCTAAATTCCTATCTCAGAAATTCTATGGCTGCTGTTGCTTTTGGTTCTGGCCTCCGGACACCTGATGCCATGTTTCGCTGTCTCCAAGCTGTACAGTCTAAAACATTTATTTAACGTTTCTAAGTCTTTCCTTTTTCAAAATAAGAACCATTCCTGCCATTTCGATTTTTAATGTGTGTGTGTGCGTGTGCATGTGTCAGCCAAATGCTCGTTTCCCAGCCCTGATTTCATTTATATGATCTCAATTCTTGTTGTTGCTGTTGCATGCCTTCAAGTAGTTGCCAATTTATGGTGACCCTAAGGTGAACCTATCATGGGATTTTCTGGGGATGAGAGAGTGTGACGCACCCAAGGTCATCTAGTTGGTTTCCATGGCCGAGTGCAGAATCGAACCCTGATCTTCAGGGTCATAGTTCAACACTCAGACCACTACACCATGCTGGCTGTCCCACAATTTTTTACCCAATTGTGTTTCTATCAGTTTAATTCACAGTAAAGAAGCTTAACAACAGGACTCCCCCAAAGTCATGGTTTCTTTAAAAGAAATTGGGGTCTACTTGGTTTTTGTTTTCTTGTCTGGGAAACAGTTTATGCCATTATTCTCATGATATGAAAGTGTTTTTTTAAAAAAGGCATTGAAATAGGAGACCCAAAAGATTCAATGACTGTTACTCATTCCCCAAACACATCTCAAGAAACTAGAATAAAGAACATGACACATGACTTTTGTTTGAGCTCTCATTCAATTTTTTTAATTGGCACAGAACTACAGCAGCGTCCACCTCCTCTGAGCAGCTTCTCTCTCACACACACCTTTTCTCTCCTAATGTATATTATAGATGAAGTTCCATTATTATTCCTCCAAGGCCACCACCCCTCTCAAACACCCTTGACATTCTCTCTCTCTCTCTCTCTCGGTCTACATGCACACATTCTTCACATACATCTCTCCTCACTTTGGGTCAATTTTATTCTCCCTATTTGTACACAAACAGGAACCTGAGTTGAAGTGACTTGACCAAAGTCACACACAGCACATTTGCAGATGGCTTGAGAAACCTAAGCGCCTTCCTCTCTCACCCTCTCACCTTTCTTTATCACTATACAGCCAAAACTCCAGTTTGGTCATGGTGAGTGTCAAGTCCAATGTAGTTTATACACTTAGCAGAAATGAGGGGGGATGTTTTTCCTGGAATGTACCACTTTAGATAGCAAATGGCTTTATTTTGTTTGTGTATATAAATGCTCCTTAAAAAAAAAACACAACTTCCTACATGCAAAAAATTGATCAGCCAGAGAAAGAGGTTCAGCCTAGTCCTGTCCCTGACATGCAACATTTCTACATGTAGGGAGGTGTTTCCCTACCATATATATAGAGGAGCATTCACACACGCATCACTATAATCATGGGGCCTGCAGCACAAAGTGAGACAGAAAAAATAACCTCCTGATTCTGGTACATTGTCACCATGTAGAACTCTGAAACATGCACCAGTCGCCCAGTTTGTAAGTCACCTCATGTGTCCTTTCCTACCACAGAGTGCTCAGAAAGAAAACAATGAGTACAGGGTGTAGTAAGTTAGCCTTGCAGGAACCCCCAAATATTAGTGATATGTTTTTTGGCCAGATCTAGCCTAAAAAAGAAGGGAAACCTCTTAATACGTTCCCAGTTCATACCCTGGAGGGGTTTCGAACACCCCATACCATCTCTGTACTCAGCATGCCACCTCACTTACTCAAGTTAGTCTTTTGAGCCTCCTGTAGACTGGAAGTAAAGAGATGGCACTTGCTTGGTTAATGAACAGAACTTGACTAACAAGGATCCAGGAAAGAGCAAGGGATAAAGTGGAATCAAGGGAGAATGGTGAGTTGTAGTTTCCTTGTTAAGGAGCCCAGGGAATAATGCCCTTCCCATGCCAAAATTAAGGAGAGGCTCATAGGCTTCCAGCCTCTGTCAAAGTGATTTGGCATCTGAGTTGAAAAGCCAGTAATCACCCTCACCTACAAACTAATATGAGGCACAATCCACTGAGAAATTTCTGTGCAAGTCTGCTGAAACGAAGAGAGGACAAGCATGAATATCCAAGAGAGCCTTATTGGACTGGACCAAAAATTTGATTCAAGAGTAGGGAACTTTAGCTTTCTAAATATTTTGGACCTCAGCTGCCAGAAGCCTCATGCAGCACTGCCAACAGTAATAGACTATGACAATTATAGTCCAAGACATTTGACAGACCACCAGTGCTGGTTGAGCTACTCCACATTTCTGTTTCCTGCAAGGGGTAGTCTGTTGCCTGTGGAATCTTATTGAATCATAAAGTCAGCAGCCCTCAATATACATCAGTATAATATTGCTTCTCCAGAAAGTTTCTGTCATAGCTAGTATTTGTTTATATTCCTTTTATTCTCTTGGAATCTGTTTAATTCTGTTTAATTCTAAAATCCCACCTAGTCTTGGAGGTGTTTTCACATCTCATGGCAGGGAATTCCATAAGTTGATAAGGCTTTGTATAGTGCAGAAAATGAAAAAAAGCAAAAGCAAAAGTAAAGAATACTTTGAGACTAGAACTCTCATCATTCCTCAGAAGTTTGGGAGTTATAGTTTAAAAAATAATTTCTGTGCTCCAGTGATGCAGCACTTTCAGGAGAAATAAAATAATGCCTTCATTCTCCACCACTTTCATTTTGTTTAAATCTCTATGATCTTAGATGTCTCTACACTAATGCAGAAAAAATGAGAAATAAACAAGATGAACTTGAACTCTTAATGCAAGAAGGCAAATATGATTCAAATGAATCCTAGTGGAATCAGTCTTGTGACTGGAATACAGTAATGAAAGAATATAACTTATTCCAAAGAACTAAACCAAACAGGAGAGGAGGAGTAGCAGAAGTGTATGTCAAGTATGTGTAGCCATGGCTTAGGGCATGGAAAACAGACTGAAAGCATTTGGGAAAAATTAAGGTGATAGAAAGAACAGTGACAACATTGTGGAAGTCTACAATAGGTCTGTGAGCCAGACTGAACATTTGGATGATGCCTTTCTAAAACACATGACCAAACATTCAAAAGGGGAGATATAAAATTAATGGGAGAATTCAACCGCTCTGATATTTGTTGGAAGTCAAACTCAGCCAAGTATGCAAGGTCCAACAAATTCCTCACCAGTCTTGCAGTTTCATTGTACAGAAGGCTGAGGAACCAACAAAGGGATCAGCAATTTTAGATTTGATCCTAATGAAAAGAGATGAATTGGTCAGTAGAATGGAAGTACTGGAATCCTT
This sequence comes from Cyclura pinguis, assembly GCA_030412105.1. NCBI lineage: Eukaryota > Metazoa > Chordata > Lepidosauria > Squamata > Iguanidae > Cyclura > Cyclura pinguis. The sequence goes on from CM059600.1 coordinate 206,977,755, forward strand.
TGGTGGGAGTGATCACATCCTCTTGAGATTTGTTATACAGATGAAAAAAGGAGCCAAACACAGTCAGACATGCACTCTGGACTTCAAGAAAGCTGATTTCAGTAGGCTTAAGGGAGAGAATGGGTGATGCCCCATGATCAGAAATGCTCAAATGAAAAGGGAGTATATGCACAGTTGCAAACAATTCCAGTGACATCAATTGTTCTTGTGTACCTTCAAGTCATTTCTGACTTAGGCGACCCTAAGGTGAACCTATCATGGGGTTTCTGGGGCTGAACCAGGAAAGACTTTAGAGCAGATAAACAGTCAGTCTGTGCACACTTAGAAAGGAACGCTGTGATTACTAAGATTACTACAGCAAGTAGGGTTTCTCAAACACAAAATGCCAAATTAATCCTATCTCTTTCTTGATAGAGAATTAAGCTTGGTAGATCAGGGAGTGCAGTGGATGTAGTATATCTTGATTTCAGCTAGGTTTTTGACAATGTCCCCATGATATTCTTGCAGGCAAGCTGGTGAACTGTGAGTGCTGCTGTTAGGGGGTGAATGCTCACCAATGGTTGTTCTTCATACTGAAGAGAAGTAACCAATGAAGTATTTCAGGGTTCTGTCCTAGGCCCAGTGTTGTTCAACATTTCTATAAATGACTTAGACAAAAGAATAGAAGGCATGCTTATCAAACTTATAGATGACACAAATTGGTGGGGCAGTAGTGAAGGATCAAAGGATAGGATTAGAATTCAAAATAACCATGACATATTAGAGAATTGGGTCAAAATTAACAAAATAAATTTCAACAGAGATAAATGTAAGGTACTTCATCTAGGTGGGAAATTGAAATGCACAAACATAGGATGGGTGACACCTGGCTTGAAAGCAGTACACGTGAAAAGGATCAAGGGGTCTTAGTAGACCCATAGGTTAAACATGAGTCAGCAGTGTGATGTAGCACTCAAAAAAGCCAATGCAATTCTAGGCTGCAATAATAAGGCCACAGTGCCCATATAAGGGAATTAGGAGGAGGAGAGAGAAAATGGGATACTTTAAAAGCAGCTGAAAAAGTGGGGCAATGGAGGTTTAATTGGGACTGTCCCTGCCAAATCAGGGCAGTTGGAAGGTATGAGATGGCCCTTGCAGCCCTAATTCTATCACAAGGGTACGGAATATGTGGCTCTCTGGAAGTTATTGGACTATAACTCATGTCTGCATTATCTAGCATAGCCAATAATGAGAGCTGATGGGAGCTGCAGTCCAGCAACACCCAGAAAGTCATGTGTTCTAATCCTAGCTCCCTCTTTCCCTTTGACTGCAAACCTTTACCCACTTCCCTGGGAATAAGTCCCACTGAACCCAGACTGACTAGACTGATATTTTTCTGAAACAAAAAATCCCAGTATGTTCGGTCTTTTTGACACACGAAAACCCAAGTTCTGTTGTCACAAGAAAGGGCAAAGAGAGAAATCTTTGCTCAATTTCTACATAGGAGTCATGAACACATAAACCTTTTGCCCTTTTAAGACTTCACAACAGGGAGGCCTAAAGTCTGGTCCTCTAATTGTAGGATTACAACTTCTAGAATCCTGGTGAAGGAACTGCTAGTATTTGCATTCCATCATCTAGAGGGCTGAATGACTTTCACCTGTCATAGCAGGAAATTCTTGAATGTGTATATTGAGAAGAAAGCCACAACAGAACTCAATGGCACTTGCTTCCAGGTAAGTGTGTATATAGACAGGTGATAACAATAGAAGCCCCCGTGCATAGGATTGCTAGAGTGAAAAACAGGAGATACCTCCTGTCCCTTTAGCGGCTGTGTAGAAAGATTTCAGCAAGTATTGTTTGTTAACCTGGTTGTGCGACAAACAACACCTGCTGAAATTCTCTCTTCTACCCAGCTATCAAAGGGATAGGAGCCATCTCCATTTTTCACTCTGGCTACACTACCGTGCACCTTTTGCCTTCACAACTGCAAAGGCTAGTTGTATGGGTGGAAGAATCTCCCCTATTCCAGAAGAAGGAACTTGGGGGAGGGGAGGGGGTATCTCCTGGACCATGCATGGCTTGCAGCTGGCCTCAAGCCCATGGGTCAAACATTTCCTTTCCCTGCCATATGGGATTGTAGTCTTTGATAGGAATTCTAAACATAGTTCTAGAGTCAAAGGCCTGCCAAACACCGTGGGATGGAATTCTGAGAAAGTATGCCGAAAATGATACGTTCTCTTACCGCTTCCCTTGACCACATCACTTCAAAACTGAGAATCCCTCCCACTCCTATTACTGCTGTACAGCAGCGATCTGTGGAGGTCACAGAACATCCCCTTGGACTGTGCCCCAAGTTAGTTCAACAAAGCAGGTGCTGTGCTGACAGGACCTCTTAATCCCATTTTTTCCTCAGCGAATCTACAAAAAAATGGTGGCAGCTACCTCTGTAACAGAGAAGGAAGGGTTGAATGCATCTTGTGTGATCTTTCTAGTCAAAGAAGCAGCTGCAGTGTTCTCCTTATATTCTCCACCCCAGTAGTCAATAGTGTTCATCCAAGCAGCTTATGTGGGCAGTTTATTTAACAGGCTTTATCTGGCTGTGTTGACGCCTCCACTGGCTTTTCAGGTACATTCAAAATGTACCACCTGAGACAGCTTGATTCTACCAGCGACATCTTTTAATGTAATGCACAGCAGGGCCGGCCCGATTATTAGGCATAGTGAAGCAGCTACTCAAAGTGGCAGCAGGTGCCAAGTGGCAGAGCTGTGTATATCACGTGACCTGCCCTCTACCCTTCAAGCGACCCACTGTTCTTGGTGTTGTGGGGAATGCTGTCCTTTCGCCAGTCTTAAAGATTCAGCTGCCAGTCTCACCTGGCTTGGGATGGGGAAGGAACCATCTTCTCCTTCACCCCAGGCAGGCTGGGCTGAATACATAGGGAGGAGCAAATCAGAGATTATTAGCAGAACTTCCTTAAGACCAGAGTTGGGGAATGATAATTGCTGCCCTTCAGGTGTTGCTGGATTGCAATTCTCATCAGCCCCAGCTAGGCATTGGCAAAGTTGAATAATGCTGGGAATTTCAGTCTAGTTACATCAGGAGAACCATACTGTTCCCATCCCTGTCCTAGACTAATTTGGGTGTCCTTGCTGTGAACAGTGAGGCAGCAAGGAGTTGCAAATATTGTATGTCTCCTACTAATGGCTGAAGCTTAAGGAAGGTTGCATGGCACTTCAGAGAGCCAAGGATCCATGCACATAGCACACACCAAGCCTAAGATTGCTGTCTTTTCTTCTAACAGAAAGTGGGCTGACCAGAAAAGATTATATATAATGTGCAAAAACCAACCAATTCCAGATGTTCCCAAAGATGACAGGGATGGTGGTGGCACAGAAGTTCACTTATTGGCTCTCTACCTGCTGAGGGGGATGGAACTTTTGTCTGACCAAGACCAACTGACTGCACCTATTGAGTAGTCTGAATGCCCAACGTATTCCAGCAAGCAATTTAGGATTGCAGTTGGGAAGAAAGAGAACTCCCTTCGCCTTACAAAAATCAGCCGTTGCTTCCCCTAACATGGAAGGAAGGCAGTGTTTGCCCTTTGCATATACCGAAACCCTTGGGATATTGCTATTTGTTTCAGGAGCCTGGAAAAATCCAGTTGATATTTCAAGGGCTTTGGGATGTCATCTTTTGTTATCTGGAAAACAGAGCTGTGTTCAGAAACGATTATATTCTCCCAACTTGTTCTTTTCAGTGCAACCCCGCACAGGGGACATAAGGAACAGTTTCACATCAGACTATTGGGGAAGGTGTCAAAGAGTGAATACTACCACATACAGCTTCAAGATAGATCCAGAAGTAAAACAGCCCAAGGGAATGCATCCTCAGCTCTCTGCTTAAAAGGTGGGGTTTGCTTGGAGGTGGTGTTCAGGGACTGGAAGCCACGCAGATTAACAACAGTTTAAATCTTTCACAAATTTACGTGGAAACACAGCTCAGTGGGCTTTGCTTCTCAAAGTGTCCATCGTACTAATCTGATGGGGTGGTAAGATAGAATGTGATCTCCCTGGTTTCTGCTGTACAGAAATTCACAATGGAATGTTTTCTTCCACTAAAAGGAATGTTCTTTCGGCTTGGCTTGTTTCCTCTCTACCCCATGCTGCTTTTGCAGCAGTCCACAAAACCACCCGGCCAGCCCACTTAGAAGACATTTTCACCTCCTGCAGTACTACTGATGCATCCTCCATAGTTTTGTACAAAGTGCATTAAAGTTCAATAATCAGCACAAAAGGGTGCTGAGGAATTTGTGGCCATTTCTTTAACCACCCAGCAGGTGGAGCTATTGCTTCACTTAATTGTTGCAATGAAATTAAAGCTCTGATCAATGGAAGGAAGGGGATGATAGCCAACATGCTTAACTGTGGAGCTTACAAGGACCCACTTAGATCCCACTGGCCACTCCTTTGCCAGAGCTGAAGTCTCAAACATAGGAATTTGGTTCCCTAGACATTGCACTGCATGCTTACCGAAAAATGTGCTGTTATTTTTCCCAAATAAGGATGTGAACAACCCACCAACCCTCCATTTTAACCCACTAGATTAGGGATTTGCAACCTTGTCTTCTCCATGGTATTTTGGACTAGAACTTCCATCAGCCCCAACCCACAAGGCAAACAGTCAGTCATTACGGGAACTGTAGTCCAAGCACACCTGGTTGTGTTCCCCTCCACTGGATCTAAGTCAGATATGGAGAACCTGTGACTGTTCAGATATTGTTGAACTAGAGCCCCCATCGTGCCCAATAGCCCCTGGCCATACTGATGGGAGTTGGAAGTCCAAACACAGCTTTGGGAAGGGCATAGTTTCCCCATCTGTGCTGTAACCAATGACTTGTAATAAATGACTTTCAGTAACTCTCAGCTGTCCCTGTTCTTAAAAAAAAAGAAAGAAAAGAAATAGGCCATGCTGAAATCCAAGACACTTTGCAAAAGAAGAGAAGACCAAGAGGGAGAGAAGATCAAACCCAAAAGGCCATTCCTGTGGAGAGAAGCACCTTCTCCTGGATGCTGAGAGCCAGCCAGTTTGAGGCATGCTACAGGACAAGTGACTTGCTGGATACCTAGAACGGTACCTGCTGTCATTGCACCAAAGTTCTTCTCCTGCTTTCTGCCACATTCACATTCCTTCTCTGGTGACAATGAAAGGTGTAAGGTCAGTTCTGAAGAGGACAGTCTCTCTCACTGACTCGCTCACTATTTATAGTAATCGGGGGTGGATGGGAAGAGGGATGTCTGGAGGAGGACAGTGGTACAAGCCCATTTCCTTGCTCTGCATGGTTTGGTTTCAGTTCTTCACAGCATTTTCTTCAGTCTGGGGCAGGGTGGCTGAGAACGGGGATGCTGGCTACGCATGCTTGCGGTGTTCTGTAGCTGTGGACTCAGGATTCCCCGCTCTCGGAAGAGGTATAGTACACATGCACAGTCTTGATGCTACGTGGTGGGGGTGCCGCTGTATGTGTGTGTGTGAGCGCACATGTGTGTGGTCAGGGTGGGGTAGGCATGATGCATGAGATTCCCATGAGGTGTTGCATTCTGGTGCAGTTGACTGTTTTTGTCGTCGTTGCCTGTTTTGTTTTTAAAGTGCAGTTTCCTAGAGACAGAACAGCTCCTGGGAGGGAAGGAAGGAAAGGACGGCCGAGAGAGAAGGAGAGAAAGAGGCATATAGGGTGCCATTCACCCCAGTAATGTCTTTCTCTCAGCTCAGAGAGGCAGAAGACGGGGAGGAAAATGGTCAGAAGCTTACTGGATTCAATATCTCTTTCTCATAGGCTGCTTCATTCTCAGCTGGAATAAACTCCACAGTGACTTTTTCTCATCCTGCAGCACCGCTTCCCCGGCGATGCTGTAGGGCAGGATCCAAGAAAGCCTCCATCCTCCAAGAGACGTCTTTTCCTCAGCAAAAGCAGACTATCGTGCAGGACCATCTTTCCTGGCCACACTCACGCAAGAGACTTGCAGTCCCATTGTCAGGCTCCTGCCGTCTTCCAAAGCCAAAGACCTCACTTCCTGTCCCTGCCACTCTTCAGGCCCCAAACCCTGCCTCCGTTGCAAAGTTAGAAGGCAAGGAAACCCACACGGGAATCTCAGCTTGCCCTAAGCCCTTGCCCTGTCTGCCAGTGCAGGGGAAGACTGAGGGAATGAAATTGTCTTTAGCTTTCTGTCTTCCACCACTCTTTGGGACACGGTCCCCTAACGGGGCACAAGTTTTTCCCTGACTCGGTCACTCCGCCCCTCGGTGGTTGCATAGCATCTGGCACCCATCTCCCCTCTCGTATATGGCTTTAATTGCAGGGGTGAGGGTGAGGGGGCCAGGCAGGCATTGGAAGCTCTGGGGCACCAGCTCCCCCTGTTGATGGCCAGCAACATCGCCTCAGAAAAAAAAGGAAGAAAACTGTGTGACACCCCAACAGAGCTCCCTCGGGCTGCAGCTCAAGGGCAGGGTGGGAGGCCCGTGCAGAGAGGAGCTCCTGACTGGGACTCTGTGGGCCAGCCGTGACTTTGGGGAGAGGAAGGACGGAGGAAGCGGCCCGCCTCGCCCCAGTCTCCTCTTACAAGGAGGAGATCTTGACAGTCTCATGGAGGATATACGGGGTGGAGAGGCTGGAATTGCGCAGGGGTCCGCCGGAGCCTCCTCCGGGCGAAGGGGGGCGGCTCTCATCAGGCGTGTTGGCAGGAGGGGTGGGGATGCAGATGATGGCCGCGGTGAAGTCCGGGGTGTCACAGTTCAGCTTCAAGTTGTCATGGGTCTTAGCGTTCAGGTTGGAGCGGCTGGGAAGAGGAGAGACACGGGAAGAGAAGAGAGGTGAGATGAAAGTGGGTCGGACACTTGTTCCTCCCTTCCCACCTCCTCACTCCTGATCCTCAGTTTGTCAGGCCGAAGGGCTAATCCCGATACCCTCTGACACACATTGCAAAAGGGTGCTTCGGAGCATATACAGAGTGCGCCACTCACGTACCAGGAAGGGTCTCCTTGCCATTTCCCACACTGGTGGAAGTACAAACAGTGGCGGAGCTTGGAGTGTGTGGAGGGGTGGCAGGAGGGGGGCGTGGCTATGGCACGAGGGGCATGGCCACTATGTGCAGGGGCACGGCTGCAGCGTGTGGGGGCGTGACCAGGGCGTGTGGGGCTGTGGCTACGGGCTCGGACTCCCCAAAAGCATTGCAGCCCGGGGCGAACCGCCCTCTCCGTCCCTACTGAGTACAAAGAACATATAGGTCAGGGTAGGACTGGGAAGAACATTCATCATTTTTGTCCCTTGGTTAAAAAATGTGCATCCTAACAGTCAGGAAACCTCACTGGGAAAAATAAAGGACAAGTGAGAATTGAATGCAATTTTATCCAATAATCAAATTGCTAGAAATACTGCATAGAAAAACATGGGGGTGGACAAAAACCTGTTTTCTGCACAGAAAATAAGTCACCTGTGCAAAACCCCCCCCATGTTTTCTGTGCTTAAAGGAATTTTTTTACTGGGGAAGTTAACTCAGGCCCTTTCTGCACCCTACTTTTTTGCAGAGTTGGATCCCAGCAGTGGCTGCTGGATCCCGGCAGCTGTTCCATCGGGAGGGGAGTGCAACAGGAGCACTCCCGTTTGGACCGGCTAACTCCTGTAGAAGGGAGTGCAAGGGCCACGCCGCTTCCTCCCACGCTGCATCCAGGTACTTGCCCAGGCTGCGCTGGAGCGGGAAGCACAGCCAACGCACTTCTGCGGCTTCCGCAGGACAGGTAAGTGCAAGATGGTGGCGTGATCGTGCGTCATTGAGGGGGAAAAATTGTCAATGATTTAATCCGCGATTGTCCCGCCTGGGGACTGGAGGAAGCGTCATCGCACTGCCATCTTTCTTCTATCCTGTTTCCGGGCTGGGAGGGTGCTGGGGAAAGGGCCTTAGACTTCCACTTCTGACTTCAGATGCTTGCTCTGCCCATTCCCTGTGGGAGATGACGCATGTGTGCGCACACCCCCAAGGCACATGAAGAGAGTATGGAAAAGAGGAGGTTTGAAAAAGAAACTACTTTTAATCTAAGCAAGCAATCTACATTGGCAAAGGGGTATCTTATACATGAAGGCACCTTCCTTCAGGTGTTACTCAGGAGTAGGTGCAAAGTTACCAACAAAGCTTAAGTCGTATTCAGCCAAGGTTGAAAAGAACATAAACCCTATTGCGTCTAGCTAAACATCCCTATGCTACTCAGAATACAGATGAAGTTCTGGGTCTTGGATGGTTATGGGAAGCTAGGAGTCTGGACATCTTTTGTCCAGACTGTGACCAAGCTTCTTCCAATCAAGTTTTTGTTTTTTTGTGTGCAAAGATTTTTTTTCTTTTTTTTTTGCACAAAAATCAAATATGAGTTTTGTTAGTTTATATGAATCAAGTTTTGAATTATGGCTTAATTATGTAAGCGTTAGTGGTATTGTTTATTACTTTGTTCTATTGTTTTGTATTTTTTATTTGATGTATTATTTTGTATGGTCTTTGTGTGTGGTTTATGTTATTTCTGTTTATGTTTACATGTTAATAAAAATATTTTAAAAATCGAACAGGAGTTTTGGTTATATAGGCAGAATAGTTTCACTGCAATACTTCGGGATGTCCAAATGTGGGGAGACTACTGAAAAGGAATATTAACTTTCTCCCACTAGATGGAGAAATCTATCATAATTACCGTTCTTCACCTGCAATGATGAAATACTCAAGGATTTCCTTAGGTCAGGAGACATGGTTTCCCAGGGGAGGGGTTGAAACTCAAAGTCTTTTTAAATATTGAAATTCATTTCAAAATAAGAAAAGGCTCCCATTTTCAGCCCTTCCAGAAAATCACATGCTTTGAACCATATACCTTTTTTTTTTTTTTGCTTTGAACCATATACCCTTAGTAATTTTTCTTGTGCAGGGAACAGCCAAGAGACCCTCCATGGCCACTCCCATTTTTTTTCTTCATCCTCCATCTTCCATTCATGACACACTGTGCATCACCAAACATTTAGCAGTACATTTACAATTACATATTTATTGATAATCATATAGCATGCTTTACCCTCTATGTCATAGGCATTGTGGAGAAGACAAGCTGTTCTAGTACAAATTTGTTTTATAGGCCACTAGCGTATATACCCGGTGTTGCCTCGGATTTTATTTTCTCATAGGTAATACTCATTAGAAAGATTCTGTGTCTCTAATTCCCCAAACTGTCTTGTCCAGTACCTGTAACATCTCCCCATATTCCCCAATCCAATCTGTATTCAGAGTTGTTAATACACAGAGGTTGGGTTCCTGAGGGAATACACTGCCCTCCTCCTTGCTGCTAGGCCTTATCTCCGTAGCAACCAGTCAGGCCCAAGAGCTCTCTGGATGAGAATTCTAAAGCCCCTCCCTAAACTGCAAACCCCAGGATTCCATAGAATCTTCTTAGGCAGCCAGTCATATGAGGTCTTCACCTCACACAGCCAATCATGTGAGGTCTTCACCTGACACAGACAAACATACAAACTTTGACTTTTGTATATTAGACTACAGTTCAAATTTGTTTCACAGACTATTTTTTCTTATGCCAAGAGAAAGTATACCCTCGGAGAACATCATTTAGAGTAAAAGTCAGGAGTCCCCTAGGCTAGATTCAGCCCCTTGATAGTTTCCAGTGCAAAGATAGTGGCACAGTAGACCCAGGGGCTCAGAGGCTGGATGTTCTAGGATTTGTTTGTTTATTTGATGAGCAGCGGATATGACATAACCTGTCATTCCCTCCATCCTTTGGATTCCCTCATCCCCTCTGGGTTTAGCTGAAGTCCCCAGAGTAAGTGGAGTGCGGGGAATAGATTTCCCCAGCCACAATGTAAGACAGCTTTCCCCTAATCTTTCACTGTCCGGGGTGCTGGTCCACTGTCCAGGGGCATAGCTATAGAAAGAGCATAACAAGGGCATTACCACCACCCCCATTAAGGGTTATTCCTTAATAAACTTCCCTTAACTCCTCATATTTCTAGCATTGCAGTCCTTCACTTGAGCATTTAGAGACAGAGTTTAGGTCTCCAGAGAAAAGGGGCTGCCAAAATGATCAAGGGAGTGAGACCACAGCAAATGTAAGAGTTCTAGGTGTGAACAATTTTCAGTGTCTTTCTGTCTGCTGTGCTAAACATTTGGGAAGTGAAGGGAAATGCCTTCATTTCCCTCGGCCCACAGCTACATCCCTAGCACTGCCCTACTTGCTCTGAAAATGGTCCCATTCCTATGCATTCATTTATTTTTACACTAGGGGCTCCATTTTTTTGTTAACTATCTCAGCTCCTCCTGGATTTCATGTTTTGTTGGTGTTGTAGGGAGGCAGGCAGGGCTGCTGTAAGGAGGCATCTACTAAAGGAACATCTTTTCCTCTCTCAAGCCATTTCCACACTAGACTTTTATAGCACTTTTATTCCACTTTCAACATCCTATGGAATCCTGGGGTTTGCAGTTTCGGGAGGGGCCATGTGGCCCCTCCCGAAACTGCAAACCCCAGGATTCCATAGGATGTTGAAAGTGGAATAATAGCGCTATAAAAGCCTAGTGCAGAAATGGCCTAGGTTTAACCATGTTCCTGCTCCTGCTGGTCCCCTCTGCTTCTGAACAAGAGGCTATAATACACAAAAACTTAGGCTGAAATGAACTGAATGAACAGAAAGCCAGAGTGTTGTGGTGGTTTTAGTGTTAGGATACGACTGTGGAGACCAGGGTTTGAATCCCTGCTTGGCCACAGAAACGCACTGGGTGGCCTTGGGCATGTCACACCCTCTCAGCCTCAAAGAAAGGCAAGGGCAAAAGCAAACCCCCTCTGAACAAACCTTGCCGAGAAAATTTCATGATAGGATTGTCTTAGGGCTGCCATAAGTTGGAAATGACTTGAAGGAACAGAACAACAAAAAGACATTTTTTTTCTTTCCCTCTTTTTATAGTCTTGAAATGAACCATGGTGCCGTAGGGGATAACAGACTTGGAAAAAAATAAAATAATAGCTGTCTCTATAGCAAGGTCTGTGAAATAGCTACTCTGAATCTGGGACCCCTTGCACTATTCTTTGAACTGCAGCAAGGTCTGTGAAATAGCTGCGCTGAATCTGGGACCCTTTGCACTATTCTCTGAACTGTAGTTCCCCCTTGTACCTCTGAACCTGCGGATGGAATGAAGTTCTGAGTGTGAACAGTGTCTCACTCTCTGCAATGCTATCCATTTGGGGATGCAAAAAAGGTTAGTGGTGGGGCAGAATTCTTATTAGGGGGCAAACCTCTCATGTTGACCTTCCACCACAGCTACAACCCTGCTAGGGGTGAATCTCTTTGAGCACGTAGATAGAGTATAGGGTTAGGCAACTGTGCAGAGTCCTATTTTTGGTCACACACTCCTGTGGTGGGCACACCTCACAATTTGTGGCTGAAAATAGGCCAAAGATCACTCCCAGATAGATATGCTGGAAATCTATTTCTGCTTTTCATTCATTGGATTTTTTCTGATTTGGGGACTACAGCAGGGAAGGTCACGGTGGGTATATTTCTCATACTATCATCACCTCAGGTAGCATTTTCACATACTTGGAGATTGTTTGCATACAAAAATTAATGAGGGGGGATCTGTGGTTTCTAAGGGCTCAGAGGGGACTTCTAAAAAAGGGCTGAGGGTCACATACAGTTCAGGGGAGTGTACTTTTTTTTTTTTGCTCTCTTCTATGATTAAGAAGTTCTTTCATAAAGAGGCCTGGTTACATTACATTACATTACATTACATTACAAGTAGAAAAAGAGCATCTTGATTACAGAATGTAGCTTCTACCTGCTGGCTAAACCCCAGTAGGTTTTTTTTAAAAAAAATTTTTAACTGATATTGTTTGAGGATAGCAGCCAGCAACCCTGATTTGGTTGACAGCCTAGATGTGCTGCCAGAGTGCTTTGCCACTAAAGAATCCAGGCACTGACCTCAAAAGGGCAAAGGCTGGTTGGCCACCCGTCTTTGTTTTGTTTTGTTTTTTTTCATTTTATGAGGTCAATGCACAATCGCTACAGAAAAGTTTGGCTTGGGACTGTGTGTGACATAACATCTCTTATCCAGCAGGGGGCAGCAGATTCCACTTCTGTAAAAAAGGGCCGCACAGGAGCACTTGATACAGGGAAACAGTTTAATTCAGCAATATTAGAAGCCTAATAACTGCATCTCATTCTTAACATACTAAACATATGAAATGTCACGCTGTTGCATCCCTGGTTCCCTTGCCTCGCTTTCCCTCTCATGCATAGCTCTTTCTATCCCTAGGTCCTCTTCTACCCTATTTCCCTGCCCTTCTTAAGCTTCTCCATTTAGCCTGCTTTTCCATCCTTTAATTCCCAAACCACTGGTCATAGAATCATAGAGTTGTAAGGGGCCTCGTGGACCACTGAGTCCAACCCCATGCTCAATGCAGGATCTCCCACGAAAGCATCCCCAGCAGATAGCTTGTCCAGCTTCTTTTTGGTCCCCTTTCATTTAACAAGCCTCTATTCTACACGCTCTTCTCAGCTCCACAACACCCTTGCCCAGTTCAGTGCCCGGCCCTCGTGCCCACAGACGCTGTGTGAGGCTTTGTTCCCCAACCACAGGACTCTAAGTTTCTTCAGAAACTGTGCTTTTTCCTTTACACTCCAGGATTAATCCCTCTCACCAACCACCAGCAGCTGGAATGAACCACCACAGGCCTCAGAGCAATATGGTCAGTTATTTGGGGGCCAGCACAGTGCAAAGGTTTCCAGCAGTTCATCTGCAGCCAATATTTAATTCTCTTGATGCAGCAAATTCTCAAGGCTTTGCAGAACTGCGAGAGGCTGGTTACAGTCAGCCCTCCACATTTGCAGGTTTCACTTTTGCAGATTTGATTATTCATGGATTATTTGCTGTCATCTCTGCTGCCTCCCTATGCCGTTTTTAATAGGGACTGCAAGCCTCGTGAGACTGAGAAACTGCGAACGAGGCTTGTTAAAAATGGTGCGGGGCAGCAGTGGAGGTGGCAGTAAGCCCCACCAGCCCCCCACTTCTGCCTTGTGAAGGAACCCTGCTGCCTCAAAGGAATCCATGGTGGATTGAACAGGGTGATCATACTTTTTTGTGTGTTAAATATGGCTTGGGAGGGCCTAGAGTTGTTGATGGTTTTTCCACTTTCACAGGTGTCCTGTGCCCCTAACCCTAGCAAATGCGGAGGGATGACGGTATAAGATAGGGCTGGCCCTACCACATCTAGCCAGAATGAGCAGCAGCCTCAGGTGGTAGATTTTGGGTGTCATGAAAGGATGGCAAATTCTTAGGCTTTTCTACATTGTTAGTCTTCTGCTTTTATTGACAAGAATGCAATGTTTAGAATTTTTTAATTAATCAGTAATAGGCTATAGCTCCAAGCATCTCACCCTGAAAAGCTAGCTGTGTTAGACCTTTTTATTGTAAGAATACAAAGCTTAGAAAGCTGCATCAGAAAGGCAATTATTTACAATAGTAGTCTCAAATGTCTCACTCCCCAAAGTTAGAGTGTTAACAGTTTCAGTTTTTAAAAAACTCATTTCTTCCCCTCCGCTCCTTAAAGGTACTTTTTATTTATTTCAAAGAAAATATGAATGCTGCCAACCCACGGTACAAAACACGCTGTCTTCTTGTCTACCTCACACTTGTGCCTCAGTGCTCACAACAGAGTGCAAGACTGCAGCACAAGCCAGAGACATGACCATGTAATAGTCTTCTTCCCCTATTTAGTGAGGCTATTCCCCTGTATCTATAAAAGTAACTGTGACTTTTTAATTGTTACTTTTTAATAGTGAACACTACAAAAGAAGTGAACGTATCCCTTGTTAAGTTACAATTGTTAGATAACGTAGGCACCACTTTGTTATCGGGGGCGGGAGAGGAATTGATTACTAGTAACTAGTTATTTCTAACTAGCGATTTCCACACTCAGCAAGAGGGTGCTTGTGGAATCTTTGTGCCAAAATAATTTCGCTGGCTTTTAGAGCTCGGCTTGTGGAGGGGGATGGAGGAGGCACTTAGCGCTCTGTCTCAGGCAGTAAAATGTCTTCGCTTTGCCCTGTCAGAGAGCTGTAATGGATTCAAAGGTCATCCAGTACAAACCACAAAACTCCTCAGACTTAAAAAGAAAATATCCCCAGCGCTTGCTTATCTTAATTCTCCCGCTCGCTCCATTGCTCCTCCATTCTTGCAGCTAGGAACCACTTCCAGAGGGCCATGCTCTGCCCGCTTTGCTGCAACTGGTTCATCTTTTCCTTCCCTGAGGGATATGGTTAAGCAGTCTGTCATTCTCCCTTCGTGTGACATTTCTTTCAGATATCTGAAATGGCTTTCACAATTTCAAACACCCCCGTCCTCTTAATCTTCTTTCCTCTGAGCTGGTCATGTCCATCTCCTTCAGCTTTTCCTCATACATCATTCATTCATTCAAAGTCCTCTGCCAGCTCACTTCTCCTCTGAATCATTCGTGAAACAGGAACCACAAATCTAAAGCTACACTCCAGGGGTGCTTATTATTACCCTCCTGTAAGCAAACTATCTGGCTTTTGGCAACTCACTCCAAAATAGCATTTGACTTCTCTCCCTTCTGCTGCAACAGCATCACGTTGCTGACTCGTTTCGATCCCAGATCATGGTAAGCTGGGGATCTGTGGCCCTCAAAACTGGAGGGGGGACTCCCCAAGGAGCTATAATCAGTTCTGCAGAGATGTCTACCAATCCTTCCTACTACTTCTTCCTCACAGCATTTCAGAGCATGCCATTCTAGTCTGCTATGGATTGCAGCCAGGAAGAGATGCCTCTATAAACCAATCATAGGGGTAGTTTGGGATAATGAAAGTGAATTAAGGTGCCAAACTGTATAGGATGTCAGAAGTATCTGTTGCTATTATTCAGGATGTAAACATTCACTTATTTCATTCTTGCATGCAAGAAGGAATAATTTTTCAAACCGTCTCCCTACTGGGTGAGACCATGAATGTTTTGTACACTGTTGCACTTTAGCAGTCAAAAGTCAAATCAGAACAACACTTTGTTGGACTGTTTCAGATAGAACCGTCAATCACATGAAACTTCAAGCCAAATCAAACCGTTTGTTTCCAGTCCGATCAAATAAAACAGTTTGATTTTAACTCAAACCAAATAAGTATACTTTATTTCAAATTAAAACATCATTTTTGTTCAGAAAACCATGTACCTTATGGGGAAAAAAATGAGGGAGGGCTGCACACAAAAAAGGTTTTCTGCACAATTTTTTTTTTTTAGCAAAAAAGGTTCCCAATTGTAAAAAAAGAAATTATCTTTTCTCAATGAGGTGCCCCAGTTTGTCAAGAAATCCTGTCTTGTTGGGGATGAAGAATATTTGTGGTTCTTTTAATCACTAGCTGTTATGCAGATTGTTTGTTTTTTTAAAAGAAGGAGTAAATCGTCACTGTAAGGGTGACAGGGGAGATTAATACTTTAGTATCCCATTTAGTATCCCATTCTGCACTGCACTCTGTATAAAAATCAGTGCTGTTTGGAACAGAAAGGCCTACGCATGCTTGACTGAAGGTCCTGTGGAACTCCTTGAGACTTAAATATAGAAGAACAGGCTCCACAGCTGTGACCAAACAGATGGGGAACCTCCAGATTTTTTGGATTTCAACACCATGGGCACCATAGTCCAAAGCACATGGGCAGCTGAAGGTTCTTCATCCACTGTAAGCACTGTTATGGCTGCATCATTTTATATTGACTCTAGATATTTAAGAATTTTTTCCATAACAAGTAGAAAACTACTAGGGACTGAGTTGTCCTTTTGCATGTAAATGAAAGAAGATCTGGGAATACATGAAGTTTCCTACTGTGTGGCTGCTGCTATTGTTATTCTCTCTCAAAACTGTGACTCAAGGGAGCTTGCAATTTTTTAAAAATACAGTTAAAAACATGCAAAATAGTGAACATTAAAATGGTATTAAACTGTTGGCAATATTAAAATTATTTAGAACTACAGTCAGCCCTCCACATTTGCGGGTTTCACTTTTCAGATTTGATTATCCGTGGATTATGTGCTGTCATCTCTGCTGCCTCCCTGTGCCATTTTTAATAGGGACTGCAAGCCTCGTCAGACTGAGAAACTGCGAACGAGGCTAGTAAGTCCCTATTAAAAACAGTGTGGGGCAGCCGTGGAGGTGGCAGTAAGCCCCACCAGCCCCCCACTTCTGCCTTGTGAAGGAACCCTGAGGCCTCAAAGGAATCCACGGTGGGTTGAATATGGTGCTCATACATTTTTGTGTGTTAAATATGTTTTGGGAGGGCCTGGAGTTATTCACGGTTTTTCCACTTTCACGGTGGTCCTGTGCCCCTAACCCTGGCGAATGTGGAGGGATGACTGTACACCTAAAAAGATAGAATACTATTAAAATATAAAAAAGCAATTAGAACAGTTCAATTAAAAACATGACAGCATCCTCAGTCCCATCTTTAAAAACCTTCTGTTTCAAAAGCTTGTCAGAATAAAAAGGTCTTTGCCTGCCAACAGAATGCAGCAAGCGGGGGGGGGGGGCATTCTGCTCTCCCTAGGAAGAGAGTTCAAGAGTCTAGGGCAGACACCGAGAACCCCTCACTCCCATCCCATTGTTTATTATTACTGGTAACTACACTCCCGCACATCTGGTCAGGGTCTTTGCCTTCACCTCTGGCCTCTTCCTTTTAAATTAGGGGTGTAAATCATGTTGTCCCTCCAGATGTTATAGGACTGCAACCCCCATAGGCAATGACAAAGAATGAGAGTTGCAGTTCAACAGCATCTGAACAGCCACATGATTCCTACACCTCTTTTATATGGCGATACCAAGGATTGAGACTGAGACCTTAGGTTTGCCAAATAGGAGCTCTGTTCTTGAGCTATCAACCCCTGGATCTGAGCAGCCACATTGCCTTTCAAAACCTGCTCACGTGTGCTTGAGAAAACCAAGAGCATCTCCAAGCAGAAGACAGCAATCTTGTTTGTAAAAAAGACCAACCTAGCTAAGGGCAAGTTATTTTGTAAAGTGGAGGGTTTTCTCATTTGTCACATCCACTGCATCAAAAACAAACAAACAAACAAAATCTACAGCTATTGGAGTCGTTAGATGCATCCAGACCATGAAGACCAGCTGGAAATATCCATATTCAAACCAACTAAGCCATAAAACTTATTGGGTGACCTTGAGTCAGTCACTGTCTCTCAACCTGACCTTCCAAGTCCACACTCACTGAGAGTTCACAAATGAAAATCAGCACACTTCTAATGTAGTTACATAACCTCCCTGTTCCCATGCCAAGGATCACTGCCTGAGCTTCCCTGCAACACCCGTTTATGTTGTGGAAAGTTTTTCTCTTCCTGCTGCCTGATTTCCGGAGACTCCATGTCACAGCCAGTCCTGCTACTCTAGAACAAAGACAGTTTCTGCTGCTGGCTGTATGTCTCCTTTCAAAAATTAATCTCAAGAATGGTTAATGACACAACAGATTGGGCTGTATTTACAGCTTAGCAGCACCCTAAGTCCAAACAGATCCAGTCGGCAATGAAACAAATCTAGTAGCATTTCCTGGGTGGAGCATTTATGGGAGAGGAAAGGAAAGGAAGCAGCAATGTGGCATTTGATGCCTATGGAGGAGGAGGATGATGATGATGATGATTGCTGCTGCTCAGTTTTAATGGGCTATAATACGGTTTAAGTTTGATGATATGCTATGATGATCTGATGTTTATGGTGTCCTTACGAAATTTTGTTCACCACCTTGGCAAGGGCAGTTTTGCCTTGACTGGTCTTTAGGTGGCAGTGGTGAGCCACAAAAAACTTGGTGGCAGGCAGCACTACTACTGTACAAATATTTGCCTGTATGGGTGTTTGCTTAGAAGTGGGATTCCAAATATAGTTCAGTGCTAAAGATGAGTCCTCCCAATATGGTAACTGGCAGCTCCAAGTATGTGGTGTGGCAAATTCACGCTGGTTTTTATTCTGAACTTTAGGGGAGTATACTTTTTGGGGGAATGGGCTCAGCACCTTGGATGCGTCATTTAAAGTGTGGACTCAGAGTAGATTCACTGCTCTACTGATATGGAAGGCACCAGTTGCAAAAGGCAAAAGGCTATGGGCCTTTCTGCACTGCACTGTTACAGTGCTATTATTCCACTTTCAACATCCTATGGAATCCTGGGGTTTGCAGTTTAGAGAGGGGCATTTAGAATTCTCAGCCAGAAAGCTCTTTGGCCTCAGTAAACTAACCCCAGAATTCCTGAAAGTGGAATAATAGCACTATAACAGTGTGGTGCAGAAATGGCCTAGGTCTATATCCCCAGCAACAGACTGAGAGAGAGCAAGAATGATATAACAGATACAAAGGACAGAAACCTGTTGTATATCTACCTTCTCATAAATCCCATTGCAGCAGTGACAGCTCTGTTTGTACACCAGAAGAAAGACGATATCCAAAACATATTTATAAAGATATCTGTGCAAATGTGGTATCCCTTGTGCAAGTGTTTGTAGGGAGTTGTGCATTCCCTGCAGGTCCACTTGTGTGAAATCCTAAGTGAGACATGTCCCTAACTGTCAGCGGTTGCACAGTGGGGATCAGCAGCTAGAAGCTCCTGCTCTGCAATAGTCTGTGCAAGGATGCAACCTAGTGTTAACTGTGTATGTGTGTGTGTGCGCGCAGTATAAATAACTATTGTTGCTCGAGGCTGTGTGCCTTCAAGTTGTTTCCAACTTACGGTGACCCTAAAGCAAACCTATCAAGGGGTTTTCTTGTTCAGAGGCGCCTGGCAGTCATAATCCAGCAGGAAAAAAAAACCTCATTGAGCTCCCTCTGCCCACTTGCTCTGTAATGGAATGTACAGGCCTCGGTCCTGAAGTAATATGTGGCCCAAGTCTCAGCCCAAGGCCCCACCTTTTGTTTCCAGAATTTGACACTACTGGCCTTCTTCAAAAAAGGCAGCAGAGTGGAAAGCACTTTGTGGAGGCAGTCATATTGTGAAGCTCAGTGGGGATACTGCCTCAAGTGGCAGACGCTAGGTTGGAGGGGAAACAGAAGTAAGGTGTTGGAGGGCAAAACTCTGTGGGCTTTGCACCTTGCCCTGAACCCACACAGCCTCAGTGGTAGCAGGTGACACTGTTCTGCCACCAGTGTTAAATTTCAGTCCAAGAAGAGAGCAGAGTGCCATCTTGTCCTTTGTCTCAGGTGCTAATCCTGAACAGGCCATCCCTGATCAGGGTATCTGGGAAACAGATGTGTGGGTGGCCAGACAAGGAGAGTCACTGCCTCATCCTCTGCACTGTAAGTGAGGTGACTCACACCAGGCTAACAAACCTTCAGGAACTGATTTTCTGAGCCTGGTCTGCTTGGTGTTGGGGCCTGTTCTGCAAAACTCCTAGTTTGCCTGCAGAGGCACCTGATGGGAGCTGCTGAAAGGCAAAACTGTTCTGGAACCTGTTCTCCAGTATGGTATTAAATGTACCTATCTTGTCTTAAATAGTATCGGTAGAAGTGGGAAAAAGACTACAGCTTCCAGAATCTCCTTGGCTCAGGAATTCTGGCTGTTGTCATATAAAAAAACATAACTTTTCCAAGCTCTGATATATCCTTTGTTCCTACACTATGTCTGGAAGATTATTCCAGATTCTTACACACCTACTAGGGTTTGTTTAAAAAAAGTTCTAGTATTTGCTAAGGCTCACTTGAAGATGTCACTTTCTATAGCACACTTTTCTGTCCTATAAATTCCTTCCCTCTCCCTTCTGTACAATCCTCAGTATAGCACAGACATGGGCAAACACTGTTTCTCTCCCATGGAAAAGAAATGACCCAAACAAAAGTACCTTTCCCAAGAGCAAAACACGATGGCACATGCAAACATAGCCCTCACCTCTGGGGAGCAGCACTTTTTTGGCTGTTGATGGTATCCAGCTCCTGAGCACTGGCACGGCTCACTGTCATGGTGGAGTTTGTCAGGCGGGTGGTGCGGCGTTTGGTGCGACGGGGGCAGCAGGAGGTGCTGAGGCCACTTTTGCTGCCTTGCTGGGAGGAGAGAGAAGTGCTGCGGCTTGTGCGGTAGCCCAGAGGTTCGGTCAGGCAGAACTCACTGTAGGAGTGCTCGTCAGTAAACTCATGACTCTGTGCAGAGTGAGAAATTTGGCAGGAAGGAAGAAAGGGAAAAAATAATGTTTGTGTGAGTAGCCCCTTTCTTACATCTTGTCCCCACTCCATATGCATTCTGGCTCTTTAATGGTATGCTGTTTGATTTCTATCTCCTTTTAGAAGATTAGTTTTAAAAGGATTTAACTCTAAAAGAGAATTTAACTGCATTTTAACATTTTTTTCCTTTTTTTTTTTAATAGAATCATAAAATAATAGAATCATATTGCTGGAAGAGACCGCAAGGGCCATCAAGTCCAATCCTCTGACATGCAGGAATACACCAGTAAAGCGTTCCCAACATATGGCTATCCGGCCTTTGTTTAAAAACTCCAAAGAAGGAGACTCCACCACACTCCAGGGCAGGGTATTCCACTGTCAAACTGCTCTTACCATCAGAATGTTCCATCTAATGTTTAGATGGAATATCTTTTCCTGAAGTTTGAAGCCATTGCTCCGTGTCCTAGTCTTTGGAGCAGCAGAAAACAAGCTTGCTCCATCCTCCATATGAACCTATCCCTTTGTGCTTTAATCTATATTTAAGTTTTGAAAGCCACATGGAGTTGCCTTCTTGGGTGAGGGGTGGAATACAAGTGAAATAACAAATAACAACAACAGCAGCAGCTGTTATGTTACATTACACAATGTAAGAACACCACTGTAACCGTGCGTAAGCTGCCCATATACAGTCACAACACCCAAATCAGGAATCTTGAATCTGGTGCAGAATTTACTGTCCCCAGAATATCAGCTTGGATTCTTCCTGTTCTTCTAAAAAGACCAAAATTTCTAATCTTTATGACAGTAGATATATTTGAACATACGCAGGGAGCACCTAGGGAGATCTGATAAGCTGGAGGGGTTTCATCACGCTATTCATCACAAGCCTTCCCTGCCACTGCCAGTTCAGACCCTTATCTGCACCTGTGTTTGTGTGCATGCAGGCATGTCTTCCAGGTCTGACTCTGCTTAGCTTCCAAAATCAGATGGGATCTGCTGCCTTCAGGGTATTTTGGCATAGGGCTTATGTTGTTGTTGTCGTTGTGTGCCTTCAAGTTGTTTCTGACTTATAGCAACCCTAAGGGAAACCTATCACAGCGTCTTCTGGGACTGTGTGTGTGTGTGTGTGTGAGACACACCCGAGGTCACCCAGTGGGTTTCCATGTCCGAGTGGGGAATCAAACCCTGGTCTCCAAGGTTATAGCCCAGTGCTCAAACCACTACACCATGCCACTCAAACCACTACACCATCTGTATAGGACAAGATTAAATCAAATAAGTGGATCTTGGTTAAGATAAGCAAAGTCAAAACAAAAGACCGCTTCATCATAAGGCTTATGAAAACATGACCTTGGACAGTACCATGGGAATGCTGCTGGCTCAAGCTTTCTCTAGGGCTGGACAACAACTCCCACAGTCTCCTAGCACAATCGTGCCAGGGTTTCTGGAAGACGAAAACCAAAATATTTGGTTGGCCAAAAGAATAATTAGAGATGACTGTTGTCTCATCAAGGAGCTAAATCCTTCTGAAGTCTTCCCTTTGTAAGCTAAGGAGATCTAAGAAGTGTGTGGTTAGTTCCTCCTCCATTAGTGTTACCACCACTTTTGGGAAAGCTGACCGGATTGTTTTTTGGACAGGCCTTCACCGTTCTTAATGGAAGCACTAAATGGCTACTTCAACACTATTGCGCTCACTATTACAACATTAAATGTATGTCTTTACATACTTACAATCTTTTGCAAGTTTTACTCCCCCCCTTTTTTCAACAGGGAAGTAAGTCTCACTAAAGAGAGACAGCATGGCACAAAAGATTCAAATGCTGAACCAGGACTCTGGGAGACCAGGATTCCCAAGTCTCTGTGTGGCCATGGAAACTCAAAGTGTGACCTTGGGCAAGCCACACTCTCTCAGCCTCAGAGTAAGGCAATGGCAAATCTCCTCTGAATGAATCTTACCAAGAAAATGCCAGGACAAGTTTGCCTTAGGGTTGCCATATGTCAGAAATGTCTTAAAGGCACACAACAACAGGAACAACAACAGGAAGTCTGTGTTGAGCAAGACTTGGTCTCAGGTGTGCATGCATAGGACCACAACTTTCATGAAGGAATCGTTTGTCACTGAACTTCCACTTAATTGAAGATGTTGGATTTCCAGAGCACAGAACTGAATTGGGCATGTTCTGTTGCTCACAAGAATACTAGAAAAGACAACCTTGCTTTTTAAAATTATCCAGGGCTGTATAAGGTGAAAAGCAAGCAGATCTCATTGCCCTCCCAAAAACCCCTTGCAATCAGCAAGCGCAACCCATCCTTCACTCATTTTGCCCCAGTTCCTCCTTAATCTTCCCCCACATCTTGCTACTCACAGTAGTTTTCTCGAGGCAGTGCAACAAGTGATGGTGTTGCTGCTCAAAGGCAGAGCGGTTGCGCACAGCCAAGGCATGTGCATCTGGATCTCTGTCCTGTGGGAGAAAAGAGAAATGAGTGCTGATGGACTGAATTAGACAGGACACACACACACACACACGTTTGATTTCCAGATTGGCAGCTCTGCCTTGAATGCCAATGTGCCTCTGCATCAGGACGCTCTTTGGATGTGTGAGCATAAGTGAGCAAATAGAATGCATGTGTATGTAGGCCAGCTTTAACGCCAATCAGCGCAAGATCATATTATGTCTGACAGCAAGTGGGTAATAGCTGGTTTCTAATGCTTTTCCACTTAAAAGAAATTGCCTGCCCACAGAAAACTAAAACATGCCATAGCTCGGCTAGCTCTATCCTCTTTCTATTTTTCTATGTTGTTTTGCAATCTGAGGGGTGGGGTGGGTGGAGTAAGGTGTGCAGAGGCATTGCAATATATAATGCTCCACACTCAGTATGAAGCAGAGAGCCAGGAAGCTAAAAATTTGCTTAGAAGTGAGACAGTCCTCAGAAAACTTCAGGAGCACTTGGTGAGATGTGTATTTTATTCCCTTTAAAATATTTATACAACACTGGCCCTGAAGCACATATATCATAGCAATTTATACAATTAAATTAAAAAAAAAGCATTAAAAGGACAATTCATTCAAGCCAGACAAGAAAAATGACACACCAAACTGAAGGAAATAGTAGTTCATGTCACTTTCCAAGGCACTCCTCCTGAATAAATTGGGATTGTATATGTCTGTGATAAACTAACAGGGTAGCAGTGGCAGTAATCAGGTATTTTGTCTGAAGGGAGGTCGACGGTATTGAGGCTGAGGCAAAGAAAGTCTGCCTTTGATTTTCCTGTATCCGGAGCAGGGCTTCACCAGAACATGTTAAGCCAAGCACAGGGAACATGTAGTCCCTCCAACGATGCTAGACTACAATTCCCAGCAGCCTTTGCTGATAATATCTGGAGCTTCACACATTCTCAGTCCTGCTCTTCAGTGCTGGAGAGGTTTCTATAGGAGAAAATATTCCCTGAGAAATCAGGACACAAGCAAACTGTGTCTCCCTATTTAACCCTGCTGATGTCCTGAGATCCTCAGAAGAGGCCCTTCTCTCAGTCTCATCACATGCGTAGGCACGGTTGGTGGGGACGTGAGACAGTGCTTTTTCGGTGGCTGCCCCCAGACTCCGGAACTCCTTTCCCAGAGATGCCAGGACACTCCCCTCCTGTCCTTCTGTCAGCAGGCAAAGATCTTTTTATTCCAACTGGCTTTTAAAAAGAACATTTTTAGAAAAAGGGCTGCTGGTGCTGTAGTGTTTTAATCTGAATTGTTTTTAATTGCTTTTTATCTTTTTTTATTGATTGCATTTTATCGTTGTAAGAGTTGGTTTGAATTGCTTTAATATTGTGAATCATTTAACCCCATTTTAACGCTCACTTCCGGTGCTATATATTTTTTCGCTGTAATGTTCTTTTTCAAATTGTAAACTGCCTTGAGTTCCAATTTTGAGAGAAAGGTGGAATGTAAACGAATATGATGATTATTACTACTGCTATTATTTAAGGTCTTTCCAAGGTAAGAAGCAATAGATTGAATTGTGCCCTTAAGTGAATGGGGCTGCTTGCACCAGATGCTTTGAAAAAGGTGAGTATGCCTAGGTCCATGCCTGTTAGCAAATGGACTCCTGTATTCTTCTGTACCTGATGATGCCAAACCACCTTCAAAGGCAAGCTGAGGGCATGGCATCTGTTTAATCTGGAAATCACGCATGAACAGATAGCAGGGGCTGCCACTCTCTTGTCCCTCAGGGGTGCATAGCCAGCAAATCAGCTCGAGCTGATACAAGACACTCCAGTTTGATCCTATGAGGTAGGACCATGGGCTGCATTTAGAACACGCTCTTCATCCAGCAGGTTGACTCAGACCTTGCTCCCTCCATCTGTCTTGCCTGGACTGAACTTAGGTTTAGTTTCACTCATGCAGTCCACTAGGGATTGTGGGCACACATTTGAGCACTGCAGTGCCTCACTTGGATCAGAAGAAAGGGAGAAACAAGAGTTGGGTGTCATCTAGATACTGACAATATTAAACCCCTTTGGCTCCCCAAACTACCTCTCCTAGAGGTTTCGTGGAGATACTGAAAAGCAATACTGAAGCCCGAAGAATCTGATAAGACCCATCTCGTGTGTGTGTGTGTGTGTGTGTGTGTGTAACAGGACACTGTCTCCCAGAACAATGTACCTGTATTTGCCCGTGTATAAGATGCACCCATGTATAAGACGCACCCCGTTTTATACACTAGCAATTACTATTTGCAGGTGTATAAGACACACCAGCGTATAAGACACATCCCATTTTCAAACAGTATTTTTTTGGGGGGGGGAGTGAGTCTTATACGTCAGCAAACACAGTACCTTGCAATAGGGCATGAAGCAGGTGAAAAGTGGTGCCTCTCACCTCTAGTCTAGGGATGGGCAATTTGTGGCCCTACTGGGAGAAACATGTGGTGCTTGGATTCATTTTGAAAGCTCTGTCTTCAAGCAATCAGGTCAGGCCCTTGGTAAGTTCAGAGCCCACTGGATGGAGAGGAGGAGGAGGGGAAAGAAGCAGGTGGCTGAAAGAAGAGGGTGGTACTAGCAGACAGTAAAACAGAAAGGGGGATGTCCCCAATTGCTTTCAATTCTCAGCCTGACCATTGCTGCCTCTCTTTGGGCCCACCTACTGAAGGCGCTCTGACAGATTACCCTTAAGGCCAAGGGAATGCAGCCCTCAGCAAAAGAAAAGATCTTGATCATTCCTGGAGTCTTTGAAGAACATGACGGCTATGAGGCCTGCTGCTCTGGACTTCTGCAACAGAAGTTGTGGCCACTAGTCAGGGGAAAAGGAGAGAGAATGTTCATTTTACATTTACACCCTGATTTAGTGTTCCAAGGTCATTTTCACACTACACTGTTAAAGTGCTATTATTCCACTTTCAACATCCTATGGAATCCTGGGATTTGCAGTTTAGGGAAAGGCATTTAGAGGGCCTCAGTAAACTACAAACCCCAGAATTCCCCAGGATGTTGAAAGTGGAATAATAGCACTATAACAGTGTAGTGCAGAAATGGCCCAAGATAAACCCAGAGCAACTAAGGCACTAATCACCTTTTTCAGGGTTCTGGAACCCCTGAGAATCTGATTAAAACTATGACCATCTCCCTTCCTGCCAAAACAGACTTAAGCACCATTTTCAAAATACAGTTGATCCTCCATATCTGTACTGATGGATTCAACCAACCACAGCACACACACACACACACACACACGTATATAAATCAAACTCCGATTTTGCCATTTTATATAAGAGACGCCATTTGACTACAACACTGTAATATAATGGGACTTGAGCATCCATTAATTTTGGTATCCATGGGAGCAGGGTCCTGGAACCAAACCCTAGCACATATCAAGAGCCCACTGTAATGGGAAGTAAATTGAGGAAAAGTTTGTTTGTTTGTTTGTTTTACTTTTCCATCTGGTCTGAGGACCCCCTGAAGCCTATCTACAGACTCCCCCAGGAGCTCACAGCTTGCAAGCTCCTGAGCTAAGGAAAAAATACAATCACTCCAGAGGGGCCAAGTGTGCAAGGAAGGTGAATTTGCCAAGGTGAATCTGCAGTCAGCATCCATACCTCAAGGCCTCCGTTCTGTTTGTACTGAAGGAAAGCGTTAGTAGTGCCACTTTTGGCCAGCCGGATCCGGGCCAGACGAACTTTCTGCAAGGTGGGGGAGGGGGGAAGGAGAGAGACAGAGAGAGAGAGAGAGACAGAGAGAGAGAGGGAGAAAGGTGTATGAAGTGAGAGTCAGATAAGGACCCCTCCCCTGCTCACTGTGCCTGTCACCCCTTGCCTTTTCTTTCCTCCCCCCCGTTTTTCCCCAGCTACCTGCTGAGCTCGCCGCTTATCTGCCCGCTGGTTCTGGTGGTAGATCCGGCTGAAGTTGGAAACGATGACAGGAACAGGGAGGGCGATGACCAGCACCCCACTTAGAGAGCAGATGGATCCAAAGATCTTCCCTGCAATGGTGCTTGGGACCATGTCTCCGTAGCTGGAAGGGATACAGCCGTTACTGTAGCCCTTGGCCTGTTCCCCTACCTTGCTTCAATTGACAATGGCTCATTGCACAAGGTAGTCCCTTCTGTCTCACAGCACAAAGAACCGAACACTTTCCTGCGGTCAGGGCTTGGGGAAGTTACCTTGTTATATTACAGCTGCCAGGATCCTCCAGCCGCATGGCCAAAGAATGGCTGGAGCCATGCTGCCTGGGAGCTACAGTCTGCAAAAGAAACTTTCCTACCCTCCAACATTTCACAGGTGCAAACTGGGATGTGTGTGGCTAAGCAATATCAGAGTGGGATCAAGGGGGCAAAAGTTATGAATGAGGAAGAGAAGAAAAGCTAGGAGAGGCTGCAGCAATTTGCTTTTGCCTGAGACTACTGGGAAGGGCAGGATTCAACCCCCTCCTCTCCTTTCTCTCCCGCTGAGTTAACTGGGCACAGACTACTTTTGCATTTTGAATTCAGTTTGCAGCAACTGAAGTCAAGAACAAAGAGGGAAAATGGGAGGTGGAGAACAAAACTAGGACATTTTAAAAGCAGCCAAAAAAGTGGGATGAGAGAGAGAGAGAGAGAGAATCAGGACAATCCCTGCCAAGTCATGACAGCTGGAGAGCATGAAATGGTGCCCACCCCCCAACCCACCAAAATATCTACCAAGTCAAAGTATAAGTAAGTCATTTGGGCACAGGACTCAAGATATCCCACAAGCCCATCTCCTCACCCCAAGCTATAAAAAACAGAAGAACAAAGTAAAAAAGTAACTGTTTGCTTTTCTCTTGCAACATCCCAAACCTGCTGCCTCAAGCAGCCACCTCATTCTGCGTAACAGTAGGGGCTGGTCCTCCCAACTGCGTTGGCAACCTATCAGCTGTAACGGGCCATCTTCTCAACTCCTCCCAGCATTTAGCATATTACAAAATTAGTAGGCGGTGGTCGTGATAGGCCGGAGGAGGAGGGTGGTGTTTTGTGTGAAATTTTGGATAGGATGTCAGAGTTTTCACTGGCCCTCCTCAAGCACTGGGAACAGCAGCTTAAAACAAAAGCAAGTGAGGATTTCCCGATCGCTTTATCCTTCGAGCTGTGAAAATCTTAACCTGCATGGCAGGTTGCTATTAAAGACACAGGAGGACAACCAAAAATAAGTCACAGCAACCCTAACAGATAGTTTGTCTTTCATAAGTTGCATAAGAATTACATAAGCATGGAATTTTACACTTAGCATAGAACTGAACTCTTTCCCCATTCTTCTCTCCCTCTCTCTTGCGTTTTCAGTCTGTCTTTCATCACTCCACAGACAAGCTTGAAAACATGTGAGCAATGTCTGCTTTGGGAAAAAAAATCACAGGAACCAGTATGGGGATAACCAGGATTTTCACTGTTTGCAGGTGGACAGGGTTATCCCAAGACATTTTGTTGCCAGCGGCAGAGCAAAAATGAAATTCCATACCCACCCAAGGTAAAGTGCATAGCACCTCAGGACAATTGAGTTATTTTTGGTGTCTTAGGTAGCTTCTTCTCCACCCACAAGTGCTTCTTTCCATCCATGGTGGTAAAAGATTCAAAGGATCAAAAATAAATTAGTTGATCTCTTTCGTGGGGGTGCAGATTTTCGAATAACATCTTCCAGGGCAAAGGCCTTGAGATGTGCTGCTGGATTCTGCAGTACCCAATCTATGGCAATGTATACTCTTTCTGACAATGTAGGATTTTCCTGGGCAAGATTCTGTTGGTAACCAGAATTTTTCCTCTGCAGGCCAAGTGCTTCTTAAAGTACAGCTTAGAGACCATAAGCCCCTAGACACATGATGACAGGAGACAGTGACAAACAAAACATGATGAAGAGTGGAAAGGGACAACAATAGAGATGACAGAAATGAAGGAAGACAAACTCAGTAGGAAAAGAAAACCATTCATACTAAATAACAGTAGCTCAGTACCACAAAGTGGATGTTCCTTACTAAGCTGCCATTATCTCTCCACATTTCGCAGATGAAAACTGGGACGTGTGTGGCCAAGCAACACCAGAGTATCTCATGGCAAATGTCATTAATGCAGAGGAACAGACAAGCTAGGAGAGAGAGACCGCGGCAGTTTCCTTTTGTCTGAGCCTACTGGCAAGATGGCACCCCCTCCTCTCCTCCAGAGTTTGTTGAGCAGAAGCTGCTACTTCACTTTAAACAGTTTGCAGCAAGTGAAGTAAGCAAAGGACAAAGGCGGAAAGTGGGAAGAGGAGAGAGAAACCAGAACATTTCAAAAGCAGTTGAAAAACTGGGATGACAAAGGATTGATTGGGACTGTCCCAACCAAACGGACAGTTAGAGGATAGGAGCCGCTGGTTGTGCACCAAACAGAAAGGAAACGAGGATCATAGAATCACAGAGCTGGAAGAGCCCATGAGGGCCACTGAGTCCAGTCTTCTGCCACGCAGGAATACACCATCAGAGCATTCCTGACAGATGACCATCCAGCCTATGTTTGAAAATCTCCAAAATAAGTTTTTTCGAGGGGGCAGAAGCCACGATGCACACTTTCACTGAGAGGGGGTGGGGCTCCAGCCAAAATGCTAAAGCTGTCTCTAGATGGTTCGGACCAGCTCTGTGCAGGTAACTCAGGCCCTTTCCGCACTACTGTTCTAGTACTATTATTCCACTTTCAACATCCTGTGGAATCCTGGTGTTTGCAGTTCAGGGAGGGGCATTTAGAATTCTCAGCCAGAGAACTCTTTGGCCTCAGTAAACTACTAACCCCCAAATTCCACAGGATGTTGAAAGTGGAATAATAGCACTATAACAATGTTATGTGGAAATGGCCTCACAGAAGAACTGAAAATGTGTTTCTCTTCCATGATACCCAAAATCCGGGACCTGAAGCAGACATCTTGTGAGCCCTGGGTATTATTGATCTGGCCCAGTGGGTGAGGAAACTCTAAGGGAATGTCTGTACTTACTAGCTGAGTTCAGAAGAGGAGGGAGAGCTGGAGCAGAGAGGAGCCTAGTTCGCAGGGGATAGGGAAGGCCCTTTTCACTTTATATAAGGTGGTGAGATATTCAATTATGAATGCAGGAAGAAACAAAAGAGTAAATACTTTATAGTAGAATATCTATACTGAATTTGCATGTTTTTTTTTTAAACTGAGGGCTTTAAGGTTGCATCCCAATGTTGCCATTCTACTGAGCAGCACAGGCAAAAGAGTCCTGCATCAAATCCTGCCCTGGCATCTCACTGGATGCATGGAACATTTGGGACGCTATTTATGTGTTAAATTTAACATCTAATTTGTTGTATTCTTGCTAAAACTATGCTAGGATTTAAATTCTAATTGTGTTTGCAATATTTAATTATAGGCCATTTCCGCCCTATACTGTTATAGTGCTATTATTCCACTTCCAACATCCTGTGGGGTCCTGGGGTTTGCAGTGTAGGGAGAGGCATTTAGAATTCCCTGCCAGAGAGCTCTTTGGCCTCAGGAAACTACAAACCCCAGAGTTCCACAGGATGTTGAAAGTAGAATAATAGCACCATAGCAGCAGCGAGGAAATGGCTATAGTTAGCCCCACAGAACCCAGAAAGTGGTAAGATTTCAAGTATCCTCCATGGCTCCTCATCCTCACTAGATCTAGTGACAGTAGGAAAAAGGATGTAAAATAAGCATTTGAAATATTTTAAAATAAAATCATGATTTATTCAGGTTGCAATACTTATAATTCCTTTCTAGAAAATGAGCATTGCTTTGGCATGGGGTTCTGATTTTTGCTTGAAAGCACAGTGAGTGTGCAGCCAGCTGAAGGACTGAGTACATGTTGTTGCTGTCCTATGCCTTCAAAGCAAACCTATCATGGGGTTTTCTTGGTAAGATTTGTTCAGAGATTTGTTGCCGTTGCCATTGCCTTCCTCTGAGGCTGAAAGAACGTGACTTGCCCAAGGTCACCCAGTGGATTTCCATGGCTGCAAGGGGATTTGAATCCTGGGCCCCTTCGGCACACCACTCCCAACCCACAATGGCCACAGGATCGCAGTGGGATCGGGACAATGGTTCTGCATGACATCACAATCACATCGCGATCACATGGCCACCTGTCGCAGTTGCAAATTAAATCATTGGTGGGTTTCCCCCGTCAATGACACGCGATTACGCAGTCCTGTCGCAGTACGGCAGGAAGCGCAATGGCTGCGCTTCCTCCCCAAGCACAACCTGGGAAACTGCTGGACTGCACTGTGGAAGGGAGGGGCAGAGCCATCGTGCTTCCTCCCATCCAGCAGACAACCAGTGCAGAGGGAGCACTTCTGTCACGCTCCCCTCCCAGGAGAGGCTTTCCTTGGATCCCCACGTGATGGCTCTGGAAAAAGGTAAGGTGAGGAAACGGCCCTGATTTCCAGAATTGTAGTCCAGTGCTCGAACCACTGCAGCTTTCTGGCTCTCCACATGAGCCTCTCAAAAGTTTGATCTGCAGACACCAACAGGGCTTTGTGGTCAACTTCATGCTTTCTTGCTGATTCCTGCATCTTACACCATAGCTTGGAAAACTTCCTTTTTTTCGCCTGGGGGAATTTGGGAGGTGAAGTTCCAAAAGTAACTTTTTTTTTTCAAACTCTGGATCATATTGCTGTTAGGAGCATTAAAAACAGGTGAGAGAAGCCAGACCCCAGATGACTCAACCTTCTTATGCTTTTAACAGCAATGTGATCTGGAGCTTGGAAAATAAGGTACTTTTTGGAACTTCACCTTCCAGAATCCTCCAGAATTATATCTGTTAGGAATACTGGATGACAAATTAGAAAAACAATATGGGAAAATCCTATTTTATATGTCTACAGCTGCTAGAATTACATTTGCAGAAATATGGGAACAAAAATTACTGCTAACAGAGGGAGATTGAATATTAAAATTAATCAAGATGGCACAAATGAACAAACTGACAGGTTTAATAGAAGACGAGAGAATGGACAACACTGTTAATGTACGGGACACGGTAATTTCATCTATACGTAATGCTTGGGGTGAATTAGCAATAGCAGGCTTTAGAGATTGAAGCTAACATATATTTTCAGATTGATATTTATATTCATGTTTAACTTTCTCTATTTAAAAGGATATCAAAGTGTCTTCTCTTCCTTTGTTTATTTAATAGAGTTGTATCTCATTATAACAGAGTAAATTTGAAAGGTAGACTCGAGATATAATTTTAGGATCTTTAATATATAAGAGTTAGAATTGACTTTTTTATAACAATGGAAGAGATATGACATATATGATTTGTTAAAATTCAAGACCTATCAGGGGAAGTCAATGAATGGGTTTAAAGATGATAAGGTTAATGATGATTGTGATTGTATGATAACTTTGTTTTGTTTTAATAATAATATGTACAATAAAACACACACACACACACATGTGTGTGTGTGTGTGTGTGTGTGTGTGTGAATGAATGAACAGGTGGGAGGATGGTTCCTCTTGGTTTCCCAGACCTAGGAATTCAGGAAGATGATATTAGAATCTCAGGTTCTTTTATAGAGGGAAGGGACTTGAGTTCCTCTTTACCTCATTTTTGGGTAGCAAACAGTCTGACATGACAACAGGATCTCATTGGGTGCAGCCTGTTTGCCTGAATCAGCCTGATCTAACATCTAGCATAGATATTGCTGGCTATTGCTGAAACTAGCCTGATTTAATATCTATGAGAAATTTAGAGAAAAAGTTCTCTGGAAATAAACAAAATCAGGTAATTGTGCTGGCTCATAAGAACAAAATCTACACACAGTCAAACAATATCTCCACAAAGGCCAGAAAAGTTGCATTCACAGTTTAGTCTGTGGAGCTTGGCTTAAATTTTTCTTGAATAACAAGCCCAAGGCAGAGTTCTGTGCAATCTCCTAGTCTCTCCAGAAGTTACATATTGCATTGGGAACTCTGCTTTGTCCTCATAAGGATATTATGTTACCAACTCTATTCATCTTTTGCCCCTGCTCGCCCTGCCCCAAAAGGAACAAAAATAATAATCAACGCCTAGGTCTGGAATTTGAAAATAGCAATTACATTTTTATTTGAAGACGGCCCAATTCATTTTGAAAACCATCTTCCCCAAGGACAAAAGGCCCTTGTGCATTTTTTCTTCTTTTTTTGGCCTGGCATATTAGTTAAAACAGTTCACTCTGGGGGTACAGTCCTTGGTCTACCAGGCTAAGGCTACTGATCTCTAAGGAAGATCTTCTTTGAAAAGGGTCAAACAAATTTCAACTAATAATTGCTCTTTTCAAGCTGCAAGCCGATGATTTCCCACTTCCCTTTGTTCCATACCACTCTCAAAGCGTAGGCGCTGCCCATCTTTTAATTCTGTCCGTGAAATGTACAGAACCAGCCCTACCATTAGGCAGAGTGAGGATACTATCAGCACATACTGGTGGGTGGCAACAGTGATAGCCCCTCTTAGACATTTCTTGTGAGTGCCCCACCAAGGCATTCCTTTTTCTTGGAGAATATTGCTGGGTGTTATACAGAGTCTGTCCTGAACATGGAAACTAGCCCACTATGCTCTGGTGCACTATAGGGACAGAAGTTTCAGCTGTCAGTCAGATTCTTTATAAAAGTTGGAGTGGGGAAGGAAGTATGCTATGTCTCTCTTTGCTTTAGGCAGCAGAATGTCTTGGCTTGGCTCTGACAGAGTTTGGAAGTGACTGCCTAAATTGAATTGTTAGTCTCAACTAGAGTCACTGAATCAATTAAACACTGAATCGATCTTGACCCAGCAAGTTCCCATCAATTCAGGAATGGTGTATCCACACTGCACAATTATAGCAGTTTGATCCCAGTTTAACTGCCTTGGCTTCATCCTATGGAATCTTGGGATCTGCAATTTAATGAGGTATGTAGAATTCTCTACTGCACACCCTTGTCATATAGCACTAGCATTTTCTGGCAGAGGAATCAAAGTCTCTCATCAAACTATATATCCCAGGATTCCATAAGACACAGCCATAGCAGTTAAAGTGATAGAATTGTGCAGTGTATATACCCCCAAAAGTCTCTTCTAGTGGGGATTAACTACTGGATTTAGGCCAACACATCAAAAGTAATGGCACTATCAATAGTAGATTATTTTTACAGGATAATGAAGACCTAATGATGTTGCCTTTGTGAAATAATGCAATGACAGATAATGTTTGTTTCTTATTATAAGAAACAACACTCATTACTCCTAAAATGTTGCTGGGGGTTATTTTGGGAGAGTTTTGGTCATCCTATATTTTAAAATGCATTTCTACAAATAATAATTTAGAAAGTAGGTTAAGAGTCATGCCAGCAAAGTTTTATTAGTCACCTCCTGTCCTTTAATAAAAGGAAGAAATTGTAATGAGTTGTGGGTATACCTTAGCTAACAAAGTAGTTGTGTTCCTGGGCATTACTACTTTAATAGAATATTTGGTACTGGAGGCAGAAATAACATGGAAAGAACAGGGATAGGTTCCCACACCACAAAAAAGAAGAGCAGTTCAATATGTTTCAGCACACTTTTTAGTCAAAACTAAACATATGCATGTGGTCACATATGTAAACAAAAACATTCTGAACCTTCCAGAGACAACAGGAAGGCTTCTTCCAAGACACATCCAGGGATAAATTTCTTTCCTACGTTTTCCTCCATTTTTCTTATGATTTCTTATTGATCTATGCTATTTAAAAACAAGTTGGGGATAGTCAGTGAGGCAGGTTTATCTGCTTTTCCTCTCTTCTCTCTGTTTTGCTATTCCTGCATGCTCAGTAAGGGATTCTCGGGGCAGCTGCTGTTTATCTTGCTAGTTGTACATAGGCACAACCAGTAGGATTGGTTACAGTAGAAAACCATTCCTTCCCAGCTCTAAGTTTATTGAATAGTTTGCTGCCACAACCTGACACTGGATTGTGTTTCTCTAGCCCTCCTTCAACATCTGTTCAATACCAATGTAGCTAAAAACCTTCCAGGCAAAGGACAAAGAAGAAAAGGGGGTGGATGGGCAGGCATAAAAAGACTTTGTAAAAAGGAGTTTCACTTTCCTTTGTTAACTGAGGTATGCCTATACTTTGAAAAAAAAAAATCAAGCAATAGCAAGAAGCAACAAATTATTTTTTACAAATGCCATACCAAGTTCTGGGACATTAGCTGGCTAAATCTACAGCAGACCCTTCTCCCAGTGTGTGGCTTTAGCAGAGGCTAAAGCACATGCCACTGTGGTTCACATAGTTCTGTGGACTTAAATCTTCCTGTCCCCTTCCCACCTCAGAGCCTGAAACAGCCACCTTTGGGACTACAACTCCTAGAATTTCACAGTCAGTATGGCTACTAGCCATGCTGGTGAGGAAATTTTGGAAACTGTGATCCAAAACATAAAATTGTCCCAAGCTCTTCTCCTCACCTCCTCCTCCGTGATAACTTTCCTATTGTCATTCTGAGCCTGCGGTGGAGCAAGCTGCACGCAACAAGTAAGTTGACTTACGGGCTGAGCATCTACGGCTCCTGTCGGAGAACAGCAGGTTCCAAGAATTATGGCCTTAATAACTCCTTGGTTTTCTCTGACGGACGGGCCCTTGGGAGATCATTAATGGGAGCAATGCTGGGCAAGGGAGCAGGGGAAACAGGTAATTGAATATTAAGACACAGCAGGGACAGGAATGAATGAATGAGTGAACGAACAAATGAATGAAATGCTGGAGATCTCATCCAATCCACTACAGCACCACAGGTTATTTCAGTACTTTTCCCACACACATGCTGCTTGACAGGCAGAAGCAGAGACTGGGGTGGAGAAGGCACATGAGAACATTTTATGGTTCTGAAACTCTTCAGTGCCCTTTTCTCATAAGACACTCTGTATGAGTACCTCAGCCGGCCTTACCATTAGGCAGAGAGAGGTAACCACTTGATTCGGCACAATCAACCCTGAAACAGCGAGGAGTGAGTGGCAGGCTTCAGCCCTTCCCAGACTAGAAGTGTGTGTGGGGGGGGGCAGACCAATCTCCCCTGCCCAAATGATCTGGAAAAATTGGACTACCAAGACTCCTGTGTAGCTGAGCCTCCTCAGGAATGATCAATCAAACATGTAGTAAATGATCAAGCACTAACAGACTGTAAGACAGTGACTGTTGCTGAGCCTGCCTAAAAATAATAAAATAAAATAATAGAGGCTGCCTGCGGTCTCAACATACTTCTCAGTATACACTGTGCTTATAAGAATCTTCATATTTAAGGACGTTTCAGTGATAAAGGACGGGAAAAGTAATTTGCAAGTAGGCAAGATTAGTAACAACTTGCCTATCAGTGCTGAACCCCTCTGACCTTAAAAGCACTTCTGGGGTCCCTGGCAGAAACTGGGAGGGTACAATGGCACCATACCTCAGGGCAGCAGGCCAGTTTAGGGGTTGCCAGATAGACTGTGTGGCACACACAGAGAAGGAAAAGGCTGGGTGCTCAGGAGAACACTCTTAGGGGTTGTCTTGAGCACCCAGTCTTTTCCTGCTCTATGTGTGCCACATAGTCTATCTGGCAACTCCTAAATTGGCCTGCCGCCCTGAGATATGGTAGAGGATACTGATCCCATTGTCAGCACTGAAATAAGATTCAGCTGCCACCCCAGCTGGCCTCTGCACAGGGAATGGTGTGCGAGTGCCATCTTGTCCTTTGCCTTAGGCAGCGAAGTGTCTCGGACAAGCCCTGTTGAGCACAATCAAAATACAAAATACACCCATTTCACATTGGGCTTTAAAAGCTGCCTATGCATTTTGAACATAAGTACTGAATTGCTGGATCTCATCAAATTTGTGTGTCATGCACCGTTCCATTTCCGGCACCTCCAGCTGTCAACCATTCATCCAACCAGATTCCTCCTGCGCCCCAGTATTGCTGGGGCTGCCTTTGGATACGGAGGCACCATTTAGCTCCATATCATTGCCAATAGAGATGGAAAGATTTGCCCTCTATGAATTTCTCTTCCTTCTAGGAATTTGGTAAAGCCATCTTAATGTGTATTTCTCCCTTCAAAATGCTTACAGCTGGTGGTAGGGTGGAGGACAATCACAATATTTTTCTGGTTGCCATACCTGAGAGTTTGGAGGAAGAGTAAAGCTGCATTGGACACAAGAACATATCCTCCAGATGTCCCACAGACTGTGGCATCTTGTGTGTATGTGTGCACTCTGGTTTCTGTACAAGTGCAAAATACCTAAGCAGTCTTAAATAGGCAGCCCTTATCCACAGACATTCCACTGAGTTTCTGCTTGGTTCTTTTTTTCTTTTCTTTCTTTTTGCCCATGAACATGGAGGCACCATTGGGACATCAGCAGTTGCCTTATCCTGAGTCAGAGCATTAATCTATTTGGCTCCGCATTATCTATATCCGGCATTCGGGGAACATGTGCTCTTCCAAGTACTGTTGACCTTCAGATTCCATCTACCAGCATAACCAGGAGAGTTGTAATTCCCCATTCCTGGGCTATGTACTGACTGGCAGCAGCACTCAAAGATTTCAGGAGACTTACCTAGCTATACCTGGAGACACCTGGGACAGAAAGAGGGGCTTTGGGGATGTGAAGTGTGTACTCTACTACTAAAGTACAGCTCCCTTCACCCAATCTTCCCCATGTCACAGGGAAATAGGGTTTCGGGCACAAAGTCACTGACAGCCATTAGTAAGGAGCTGCCAAGTTGAGGCTGGCCTGAGAAGCCATTTAGGCCATTTCCTCACTGTACTGTTATAGTGCTATTATTCCACTTTAAACATCCTGTGGAATCCTGGGGTTTGCAGTTTAGGGAGGGGCCTTTAGAATTCTCAGCCAGAGAGCTCCTTGGCCTCTACAAACTACAAACCCCAGAATTCCGTAGAATGTTGAAAGTGGAATAATAGCGCTATAACAGTCTAGTGTAGATATGGCCTTAGTCAAGTAAATTCATACCTCCTCACAATTTCCATCTTTTGTTCAGCCTGACACAAGGCAAAACTGCTATGCTCTGCAAGCGGTCAGCATCATTCTCCACTTTATCATTACTGTATTTTCTCCAGGTTTTGAGTCCTGGCATTCAAAATAACTTCTAGGCTAGAGCCCTAGAAAGTTCTGGTTTGCATTATACCTTGTATTTTACAGCACCAAACCTTCTATTCTTCCTTGCCCACACCCAGCCTGCCACGTACTGCCCACAGTCATAGATGAGGATGAACAGAGTTGGCCATGATCAGCTCCAGATCTTGATTCTTCATCTCTACTTTATGTATTGAAAAACAATTAGACGGTTTCCCCTTTTGCTCCTGCATCTCACTGCTAAAACTTTTCTTTCATCCTTCTCCTGTGAGTGCTGCTTTCTAAATCCTTTATTATCTCTGTGGTTTTCCTCTGATCTCTAGTTTATCTACATTTTTCTTTAAATTGTATTCACCTCGATGAGGGAAGTTCTTAACCTGACATCTAGCAAGCCCTGAACACATACGGATCCCCATCTTCTATCCCTCTTCCCTAGGCCAGATATGGGGAATCTTTGGCCCTCCAGATCTTTTGGGTACGACTCCCTGTCCATTCTGGCCATTGGTGAGGGATCATGGGAGGTGCAATCCAAAAACATGGAAGGTCAAAGATTCTCCTCTCTACCTTCAGCAGATGAGTTAATATGCCAAATGCTGAGTGTCTTCTGCAGTATTCTGCCTATGACTATCTGGCTCCATTCTGGGCTATTTTGACAAGTCTAGGGTAGAATTGTTAAAGGTTATATCAGGCAGAGCACCTCAACCAGCTTAGCCACTCGGGTCCAAAGGCTATGTTGGCTGAGGAATTCTGAGAGTTCAGTTTAGAGCAGTAATCAACTCCTGTGGCCCTCCAGATATTGTGGCGTTACAAATCCCAACAGCCTGAGTCAGAACAGGGATGTTCCCAACTGTTCTGGAAAAGTTAGGAGTTACAATCCAACAAGAACTGGAAAGCAGCAGAACCACCCCAGGTTCATAGGAAGCTCCACCTTGATCTTTCTCCATCTTATCCACTATTCTGGTTGAGCAGATTTCAGGCATGCAAATTTGCCTTCCTATCTGCCCAAACCATTAGAGCCCCAACCAACCTGGGGACTAAAACTTAATGTTCTAGAATTCTGACTACAAGGACACATGTATGCATGCTTTTTAGTACCAGAAGTAAACTCAGTCTGTCTGCACAAAAATCTGCTTCTGGTTCCCTAGACTTTCTTAAGTTCAACAGTATAATTTAAGAGTGAAGAGCATCATCTTGTCCCTGCTATTGGTAAGCAACTGGGAGTGAGAAGTCCTTGCCACTTGACTGCAAGTCATCCAGAGATCTTTCAGCAGATGTGACTTCTGTCCAGCTCTCAGACTGAAGTTGATGCCTGGCATTTCAGGCAGAAGTCTTTCCCATCCTGATCCTCTTTCATACACACACATTAGAAAGAAAGAGAGAGAGAGAGAGAGAAAGAGAGAGAGAGAGATGTGGGATCAAACATGGGACCTTCTGCACAGAGAGTGTGAGTTATGGCCTCACCATGTACTTCCCAGCTCTGTTCATCTCCCATTTGAACCCATGTGGGCTCTTATTGACAAAGCCTTCATAATTTGTCCCTTAACTCTAACCTGAACCTTAATACTAACCCTGCATCAGACAGTCTCTGGGCCAGTCATTGTCTTGCAGCCTAACATGATGGTTGTGAGAATAAAATGCCAAAGCAAAGAGACCATTTATTGATGCTGCAGTCCTAAATCCCTTGGGGGAAAAGTTAGGATATTAGTGTAATCATTAGTAAGCAAGATCACACTGAAGAAATACATGTCTGAACATCTGCAGAATATATATTCCTTAGCACACAATGTTCTAATACTTTTCAAAGTAATGATACACAGAAACAGACAGACAGACACACGACTCCAACAATCGTCCTTAAAGGGATTCAAGGAAATGTAAACAGTTCCATCCCACTCCCAAATAACCCTCACAATAACTCTGGAAGTTAGGTTAGATTGAGAAACAATGACTGACTCAAGATCACTTCATGAGCTGGTGGGGATATTAATCCAGATCAATGCACATCTAAACTTACACGCTCACCACTACGCTGTACTGCCTCTCTGAAACTGAAAGCTAGGGCTTCTTGAGTCAAAGGGTTCCATATCCTGGCAGCCTTGAGCTCTGGGCCTGATTTCCTTTTCAGCACGTAGTTCCCCCTCCCTTCCATCCCCACACCCTCCAGCATGTCTTTTGGCTTTGCTTTCCCTATAGCACTTTATATTAATCTTGCCCTGAATTTCATTTTCTTGATGACAAGGCTGTCTCGTCAATCCACCCAAACTCATTCTGGATTCTAATCCTGACCTCCCCAATGTAATGCAATCAATGCCAGCTTTGCCATGGCTCTGCATTTGATAAGGCTCTTCCCTGCTTCTTCATCCGAGTCCTTCATGAAAAAAATGCTGAACAGCAAGCAATAGACCATGATGAACCCTTACCTAGCTCACTTTGGGTCTCCTCTTTCTTTGTTTACTTAGGAGGCGTGATTTCTTCACAGTTTCTTCCATAATCAAACCAGAGCTTGACAAAAGGACAACAACTCCCAGAATCCCCCAGCCAGCACAGCTGCTGCTTGGTCCCTGGGATTGTTGCAAAGAATATTGGGCTAGATTATTTTTGCTTTGATCCAGCAAGGCACATCTTATACCCTTAAAAATGAGAAGGAACTTCCAATGGCATACTGCCTGTGTGTGATGTGATTTGTAGTCCAGTGTAGACAGCTTATACCGGTGTTTATTTTGACCCTAAAATGGTCTATATGTGGCCCCCGAGGGATTTGGGAATGCCCCCTCCCTGCAGCCCCCCATCCTTATGTCTCACCTTCCAAATGAGCTGGGGAGAGGGAAATTCTTACTGTTAGCTTGTGTCTGAGATTGGCGATTAAAGCAGGATTCCCTGCTCTAGCCTACTTGCGTTCTCTATTGGGAGGAAAGCCCTTGTTATCTCTGATCTTGGAGACAGCAGGAGCACTTTGAGTGCAAAAAGACGCAGAGACGCCTGTGTCTTTCTCTGCACAAGATAGAAAGAAACAACCCCTAGTTGGGGGGTGGGACTGGTGATGTCAGTGACCCCCTGCTTGGTTCCAGGGAGCAATGCACAGCCCCCCCAGACCAATCTATTTCCCTATCCTTGATCTATGTCTTAATTAGTGTTAAAAGATTCTGACTAAGCTCTCTTGCCTTGTAAATTAAAAAAAAAACTCCCAGTGGATCAGGTTCCCTAGTCAAAGAAAGAAGGAAAACCAACAATCACAAAGACTGAGCATGCAAAGTCATTTGTTTTGGAAGTTTCTCTCTACTCATTCTCGGCTATTTCCCCCACTTACTAACAAAGAAGGAAATGTAAATCTTAAATTTTTATATTGTTTATAATTTAA
The DNA here is from genome assembly GCA_030412105.1 of Cyclura pinguis. Lineage (NCBI taxonomy): Eukaryota > Metazoa > Chordata > Lepidosauria > Squamata > Iguanidae > Cyclura > Cyclura pinguis. The sequence goes on from CM059600.1 coordinate 207,018,886, forward strand.
GATATAAAGATGACACCCTATTACTAATAGAAAATGGCAAAGATCTGGAAAGACTTTTAATGAAAAGTTAAGGAAGAAAGCGGAAAAACAGATCTATGCTTGGATATTAAGAAAACAGAAATAATGACCACAGATGATGAAGATATTGAAGTAGATAAAAGGTTTTCTATGTTTTGGCTTAGTGATTAATCCAAATGGCAAATGAAATCAAGAAATGAGAAGCTGGCTAAAACTAGGAAAGGCAGCTATAAAGGAACTAGATATAATCCTCTGGTTTAAAGATACGTTATCACATACCAAAGTCAGAAGCATTCATATCATACTATTTCTGATTTCTGTGCATGGTTGTGAAAACTGGACAGCAAAGGAAGCTGACAGAAAGAGGATCAACACATTTGAAATGTAGTACCTGGAGTGGTGTGCTAGGGATGCCACGATATGTTGAAATGACGAATAAATGGGTCCCAGAGTAAATCAAGCCTAAACTCTCAGTGGAAGACAACCTGATGAAGCTGAGGCTACAGCATTTTGGACTTATCGTTAGACAAAGTGACTCACTGGAAAAGATGATAATTCTGCCTCTGCATGATAAGGATGCAAGAAGGCAATAGGGAAAGAGGAAGACTGCATTATAAGTGGATTGACTCAGACAAGGAAGCCACGGCTCAGAGTCTCTAAGACCTGAGCAGGGCTGCTGATGGCTGACACTCTTGGAAGGCTCTCCTTCACAGGGCAAACAACAGCAACAGCATCAATAAACTTCCCAGCACTGGCAAATTATTTTACCTCGAAGCTTCCACCATCAGTGTTTTCTGTTGTGCTAGTGAATTTAAGAGAAATGGTTACCATATCACACAAGCCATGTGCAAATTGGGAACTGGACAACAACAGGCAAGCATAATAATACTACAGGCAATCACGGATATTACCTTGCTTGTTTTTTTGTTTGTCTTGTTCTTGGTTTGGCAGTAAATTCAGAAAACCTACACCTAATGAGCAATTCAAATTATGCCATTACAGCAAAAGATACTATTGAACTAAAGTGTTTTGCATTTCCGAGGCACATTACGGATTCAGATAACTGCAGTAATGCTTTGTGTTCAAAACACTTCTCAGCTAAAACATTTGTATTCCCTTTTCTGAATTATTCAAAGTGTGTGCTGGAGCTCTGAGTCGGTTCTAGATCCGGCATCCACCTGGGACCTCCTAGCTCCATTCCATCAGATGCCCTGCAAGGATTCTCCTGGTGCCCTTTCTGGATCAAACCACAGACCCATCTAGTGTGGCATTGCATTCAGACAGTGGCCCTCAACCAGCTGCCAACAGAAATCCCTCTGCCACTGCCAATGGTCCTGGATATAGCTAGCCTATGACAGCAGGGATGTGAAAATGTGTGGCCTTCTGGATGTTGATGGACAATGCTTCCAATCATCCCTGACTCCTGCCCATGCTAGTTAGAGGGCTGATGGGAGTTGCAGTCCAACAGCATCTGAACAGCCACACATTTCCCCACCTTTGCAACACAGCCATCAGGACTAGCAGATGCTGACAGCATCCTCCACCACAAATTGGTCTACTGCCCTGTTAAAGCCAGTGGAGTTGGTGGCTGTCACCACAGCTTGTGAGACTGAAGTCCACAGTTTTAACTGGGGAATCAGTAGGCCTATTCAGGCTTACTGATCCTTCTCGCAATTAGAACTGTGTGAGGGAGGGAAGGGTGTGGCAGCTTCACACTCTCTCCTGCCATTCTCCTCATCTTCCACATGCAAGGCCAGCATCCTAAACTGAATTCAGTACCTACAAGTTCACAACATCCCCTCAATTCATGCAGAGCAATGGGAATGGAACAGACGAAGGTGAAACCACTATGTTTGTACTCTACATTCCTCCTCTGCATGGTGGGACAGAACAGTGTTGCTTAAAGTCTCTGATGTAGGAGCACAACCATTCTTCCCCGCTCCACCAGTCTGCCAGGGACTAGTACCATGTTTGTGCCTATTGGCTACAATTGTTTCTTCCCTGGCAATTGTCCAGGGACTGGCAGCAGATGGCTCAGATGGCACAGGTCCAAGGACTACCACTTTGAGTAGCACTGGGTCACAGCATGAAATTAGGACTTGCAGGTAGAGGTATTGTCCTAAAATCTGTCACCGTTCAGCTCCACAGGATAACCTCAGGTTCTAATATCATAAAAGAGAGAGAATACTCCCCACACCTCTCTCTTTTCTCACAATATGCATAATTTGAGATAGCTGGGGGCATTTTCAGAGTTGTGGACCAAAAAAAGTAATATTTCCAAGCTCAGCTTGTAGTCAGATCTGTTTAAAATGTAAGGCAGACAACTTCACCAACTTAAGAATTTCAATATTCACTAAAAGGATCATCATAAGTCAGAAACAACTTGAAGGCACACAACAACAACAAAGCTGTCCAATCCAAACTTTTACCCCTCCTGGTTGTGGAAAAGCTTTGAGAAAGAACAGGTAGCAGCGAATAAGATCCTGCAACTCAGGGACAATGCAAGGACAAGCTCTACTGGATGGGCTTTCAGTTTTATACAAATGCCCTTGGCATTAGTCCTCATAATTAGCAGAAGCACATACGCTGCCTCAGCCTATGCATCCCTGCTTGGAACAAAAACTCAATTTCATTCAGTGGGTCTCACTTTCAGGTAAGTGCACCTAAAGTGGAAAATTAAGGAAATATATATAGAACTGCTTCCTTTGTGGAACAGAAATCACCCAGAGTGTCTTCATTTGGATTACCTTGGAAAAGGATCTGTGTTTGTTTTCTACTGACTATTTATACAAATTATACACTCAGCCGCATCTGTACTTCACCCAGATGGAGCAAGCAGCGGCTTTGCACTTTGAGCTGCCCAAGCCTTCATGTTTGATTATCACAGCCGTTCTTTGAAATCTATTAATCGCAAATACTCAAAGCACATTTATAGCTGTGAGTCAGGCGCTATATCAGTTCAGAACATGGATGCCAATATTACTGCAGGCCAGAAAGGTTTAGACTTGGGAAGAGAACCACAGATGGCCCATTGCCAGAAACTGTCAAAGGAACTACCCTTATGCTTACCTTATCCCCATTAAAGCACACAGTCAGGCAATAGCAAGGAGGCAGATGTAGAAAGTTAGAAATCTATCCATCTGCAGTTCTGAGAGTGAGAGTGAGAAAATCTAACACTTCAAACATGAGCAAATATTCCTCAGTTAGGGGAAGTTTGTAAAGGTTATGCTGGGGATCATCAAGGAGCCACTTTGCAATGCTTGGAAAAGCAAATTTTTTACTATAGTTCCCAGCATCCTCAGGCAGCCTGGTCACTGGGCATGCTGGCTGTAAGATTCTGGGAGCCGTAGTCCAACAAGTAAATTTACTGCTAGCTAAGGACTTTAGGAGTAGTGGTTCAAGAAGTAACTCTGCCGAGCACCATTTACAGAGAGTGGAAGAGGGCTCTTCTATGGGCTCATCCAAACATGCAAATGGTGCCTATTCAATCAGCTACTGTTAATGTCACTTTGGGCTGTTTCTTCCCACTTCTATATCCACAAACTCTTTTAGAAAATGAAAATGCATGATTCCTCTTCCTTATTAATTATTGTGCCAAGAAAGATCACACACACCCATCCCTTCCCCAGGCAACAACAGTCTTCTGACATTTTAAACTCAACAGGGAATCCCGGTGATTTCTTTACCCTCCTTTCCTCTTTCCACTGCTTTCCTCCACCCACATCAAAGCCTTTTTGCCAACAGGGAGATCTCTTCCCCTCTCCCCTTTTCCTTTCTCCTCTGCCCATATGGGTGTTTAATGGGCACACAGACACACAGAGCACTGCAGATCCAACTTGAAACATGCGGAACAGAGATAAAGGGAATGACGAAAAGACTGGCAGACCAGAAAGTATCACTTAAAAGAAAGAAAGAAAAAAAACACCCTGCTGGTAGGAACAAAAACACTCTGGAAAGGAAGGGGAGGAAAGCTTCAAAAGTCCTGGAATTGCCAGCACATCATCTGAATCTCAGAACAGAAGTGGCAACTACAGGATTAAAAAAACGCCATTGCTGGATAGGTTTGGTCACTCTGGATGAGCTCTAAGTTTGTCCGGATAATTCCAGCCAGCACAAGAAGCCTCTTCAGGACCTGGGAGAGTTCCCTCCATTTCAGCAGCAAAAGACCCAGGACATTTCACAATGTTTCCCTGCGGCCTCTTAATGTGAGCCTGAAGAAGAAAAAAAGAGCTTCCAGGTAGGGAGGTGTGAAACATTTCAGTTAACTCCTGGTAATATTTTCCCAAAACTGACCTTTCCGCCCTCCATATCTGGAACAGAAAGAACTTGAGATTTAAACACTTACAATGTAGAGAAATAAAAACTTTCAGATTTGCCTACTCAGGCCCAGAACTCTTAAAAAGTCAAGGTTTCAATCCCTGTATATTCTACTATGGTAGCACTAAATTAAGGTTGCCACTTATTTTTTCTCAGAGGCTTCCGCTTTTTAACACCTACATGGCAACATGGTCCTTTGTGTGCTAGGTATAGCCACACTTACTGAATTTAGCGAGTGTATATAAGGGAAGAATTACATTTCAGATCACTTTTGAAAATTTTGCAAAAACTTGTAAATCACTTCCACTTTAGGATGACATGGGCCAGTCACACACCCTCGGCTTAATCTACCTCACAAGGTTGTTATGAGGATAAAGCAGTAAAGCCTCCTTGAGCTCATTGCAAGGAAACTGGAATATCTTTGTCACCACCACCAGCACCACTACCTCCGACATTAGTCTTATCTAGAACCACTGAAACTCAAGCGACTTAATTGTGACTAACAAGTCTCATTCATGTCAATGGACCCATTCAAGTTAGGACTAAGGTTGGGTTTACCCCAGTAGGTCTACCTCAGTTCTTGATTGTTCCCACTGGATTATATGGGAAAAGTGAATTGGCTGTAATTTGGGACAACAGACTTCTGGGGTCAGGGAAAGGGGAAGATTTGTCCTTTGTCCAAGAGGAGGAGCCTGACACCCCTGTCTCTCCATTAATTCTCAACCCACTACCCTCCACTAAATAGCTGCTTGGCCAGAGCTACACCCGAAGGGCCAAGGCCTGCCACTGTTATATCTTGTTCTGCTCTCAGATACAGGACACTCTTCTGAACTGAAGACTGATCAGGCCAAGGCTCGGCAATTCCTTTTTGCTCTTCAGTGAGCCGGCAGGGCACCTTCTCTTGGGACAGTGACTGGTGCTGGAAGATTGCAGAAAGCTAAATAGCTTATATAGCAACATCATTAATCTAACTAAAGTGATCTGCTATTATGTAATAAAATACGCTCAGAAATGACATTACTAATTTAATGGGAGCAGGGATAAATCAAATGCTCGTAAGAGAAAGGGAACCAGCAAAGCCATCTGAGCAAAGGGAAAGAGACCCAGCCTTAATTAAAGATATTCAAGACCTTTTTGGGAAGAAGGCTGGCCAACTTTTCCAAAATAGCATCTGTTTACCTCCATGCTGCCCAGCTCTGAACCTTCACCTTCTAGTCTTTGTGTGTTAAGTTGCCACGGAAGGCAGAAGAATAGCCCAGGCTGGTTTTCTTCTGGCTACAGTGATACTTGGAGAAGACTGGGCCGGCAGAGGTGAAGCACTGGGGCTTGTAGGTGAAGCAAAGGGGATTAAGCAAGACGTTCCTGTTTCCGCTAACTTTGGCTGCCTTCGTCACAGCTAGTGGGGAGAGGGAAGGTGGGCGGAATTAATTTTCTCAGCAAGGATATATTGTTGTCAGCTGCTGTTCCTTTTATTATGCAAAGTACTTCAAGGTGGTTTGATCCTGAATGAGCAGTTCAGATCCACTGGCTCTAAAAAAGGTGCTAGTGATGAAAACTGCTAGAACTCAGGCATTGATATGGATCAAGAAAGTTGCTGGTACTTTTAACCTGTCCTTTGCTATGGGACATGCACAGCATCTACACTTCAACATTTAGCACTGCCCCACTGATTGGCAAAACTAAATGTAATCACCACTGGTGGGTCAGTTGGAAAACTGCTGCTTTGGGTCATTCTATTTCCATGTTAAGAGAGTCGGCTCTCCACATTTAAAGGTTTAAGTTTCACAGATTGGATTATTTGGAAGTTTCTCCAACCCCTGCCCCCTCTCAAGTGCTTCTTTTCTAGAGGAGCCTTCCCTCTCAGCAGCTCCAATAAGACCACACAGCCCTCTAAAAACCTGCCTCTGGCCCACCTTCTCCTCTACCAGCCACTGCCTGGCCAGCTAAGGACAAATCACAGCCCAATTTCAGCACCACAAACGCTCTCCCAGGAAGGACAGGGATGGAAGAGGAAGTATAGGGCCACTATGCCTCTTTCCCTCTCCTTTCCCTGACCTGGTTTGGGCCCTGTGTGCCCACTCTCGCCACCATCCCTTGGCCCCCTTCTCACTGACACACGTACACATTTTGATATTTGTGGTTTTTCTGATTTTGCAACAGTCCTGCTCCCCTAACCCTAGCGAATGTGGAGGGTCCAATATACTTACATGTATACTGTGATTTCAGGTATAAAGTTATAGCCCCTTTAAGGGTGTATCAGGGGCCATGAATTCTGTCCCGACCCATGATGACAGTGGTGGTGATTATCATTCTTATATTTATTTGTATCCCACCTTTCTCCCAAAATTGGCACTCAAGCTGGCATACAATTTAAAAAGAGACAAGAGAGAGAGGTCTGCCTGCAGAGATGCCAACTATGCAACCATGGAGCTTCCCCTCTTATGGTTGCCCCATTGCTGATTAGATTTCATGTAAAACAACTGAGGCTGATAAATTGAAACTGAGGCTGAGAAACAGAAGCTGATATCCTCCAGATGTTGTTGAGGTATAACTCCCATCATTTGTGACCATCACCATGCTGGCTGGGCCTGACACGAGTTGGGGTCCAACGACCTACAGAGGGCCATGTGTCTTCTACTCTGGTTCAACAGAAGGGTAGCCACAGTCGTTGTGCAGCTCTCTTAGCAAGCTGCAGAGGTTTACGCTAGACTTCTTCTTTTCTGCTAACTCTGATGTACGTTCATTCTGGTATTCTACCAATATGATAGGTAACTGACTTTGCCCCTTTGAGCTGCCATTTTGCATCACTTTTCACTCTCTGGGCCATCATTTTTCATCAGGCTGTCTTGCAATTCCAGTAAAAACATAGAAGAGACTCCATAAAACTGGGGGGGGGGGGGATAAAATAACTTCATAATTTTAGGATATTGCAAACTCAAAGGTCACTGAATGCAACTCTTATCTCACCAGGGTATTCAACACACAAAATGAGTCTATACAACTCTAAACAGCCATTGCTGTAACCAGAGAATCTGCTCCCTGAAGGAAAATACTCTCAAGCTCTGTACTTCTACATGACTTGAAGAAGTGAACCAAGCTACATGCCAAGGGAACAGATGAAGCTGGGGAAAGGAAAGATCATTAACTTATCCTCCCTCAGGAAAATTCCCTCCTTCCCCCACATATTGCCATCATGTAACCTGCAGCATGACCAAAACATACCCCAATAAATCCACCTAAAAAGAAGATTGTATTAAGTGCAATATGTTGATAACTTCCCTAGAGAAAGCTGTCTTGGCCCACTGCAACAAAAACAGGAAAAAGTGTTGATACCTTAAGTACTGGCCAATTTTATCACAGCATAAGCTTCTGTGGATACTGTCCCCTGGTATAAAGGCATTTGTTAGTCTTTTCAAGTGTCACAGGACTCTTTCTTGTTCCTGCTTGTGATAGATTAACAGAGCTTCTCTCTTTGGCAATTGTGCCCTGTACTCATCTGAGAAAGTGGGCTGGAGGCCACAAAAGCTGATGCTATAACCAAATTGCCTAGCCTTCAAGGGGCCCAGTGCTGTAAGACTCTGTACTGTGGCTTCTGTTTTTTTGTTTTTCCACAATTGTGCTCCAGAAAAAAAAAGAACACCCCTGCCTATCAAAGTCATATCCAGGAACACACACACGTACGCATACATGTACACAAGTACGCATACATACCTCTAGCTCTTTTCCAGAAGAAAAGAGACCACCAGGACTCGTCAGTTTAGAAGCTCCAAGCTTCTTGCTCCTAAAATTCTCTTTCTTGAGCTGATTTATATCTTTGTTCTAGGAACAGTCCTGAGCAGAACTGTCTCATTAACAGTAGAAGGAAGCAACCCTTCTCTCGCTTTCTGAGCTAAATTCGCCAGTGCTCAATATACTCCTGCTTTGTTCTCTAATTTGTTTATACCATTAAGAGAGGCCTTTCACAGAAGACGTAAGTGACAAAATGAGTCTCTAAGAAATTAAGGGCCCTTGATTTGCCTGGATTTCAAACCACAATGCAACAATGTGGTGACTTGGGCACAGGCCTGGCTCCATCTCTTAAGTGCCAGTTTCCTCTCAGCAAACTTGTTTTCACATACTAGATTTCTGCAGCACATTCCTACTGCCATAAAATGCTTCAGTCCTGATCTTCGGTACAGTTTGCAGCCTGAATTAGAAAACGACACAGTGCAAATATTTGCCAAGGTTACCAGTCACCCATAGTGAAAATGCAAGAATTAGAAAACAAGGGTGATGAATTTGTGGCCCTCCCGACATTGCTTGATTACACTGTCCACCATCCCTTGCCATGGGTCAGGCTATCTGGCTTTGATAGGAAGCAGAGTCCAACAACATCTGGATTCCATGGAGTTGGAGTGAGTCAGTATGGAATAGGGATGAGAACACTCTTTCCCAACCTAATGCTTTCCAGATGTGAAGATTCCATGCCAGCCATGCCAGCCATGATAGCGGCTGTAGTTCAACACATCTAGAGGGTGCCATTTTGAGGAAGGTTGGCTCGGAGTGTCAGATGAGGAAAAGAAAGCTAGTTTCAAACTCCCACTCAGCCCATAAAGTTAAGATAACTCTGACTAGTGGCCCTTTCACACTGAATAATTATAGCACTATAATTTTACTTTAAGTGGATTTGCAGTATAGGGAGAAGGTACTTAGAATTCTCAGCCAGAAATTTCCCCTAGTGCCTCTGACCAAACTACAAACCCAGGAATCCATGGGATGCAGCCATGACAGTTAAAGTGTAACCATAGTGCTATAAATGTATAGCATAAAAGAGCCTTTGTCTCTCAGCCTAACTTACCTTACAGGTTTATTGGCATATTAAATCAGTGGTAAAGTAAAGGACCCTTTTGAGGAATGAGTGGGATAAAAATGAAATAGACAACAAACTATTATAATGGACTCAAGAAAAGAAAGGGCACCTCAAAAGGCCACTTCTTATATGTCTCTGCTTGGGAACATGGTGACGTGGATCTATAAAAAGCACCCAAATGATGGGTGCTCACCTGTGCTCAGTAGGAAAGCCACTCTCCCTGTCTTAGCCATGGAACAAGGGCTGCAATTTAGAGAAGTGCTGGTCCTACCACTGGGCAGAGTGAGTAGGCAGTAGGTTTTAACTGTCACAAATGCAGCAGCAAATGATTAGTTATTTATATTGCTAGGACTGTGGTTTTTTAAAAATACTGTCAGGCAAGGGGAGAAGGATTTTGTGGGCCTTTCTGCTTCATGTACTTAAATAACCTGGTTGGCTTTTGGTTCAATGAGCCCTGCAATGGGTGAGTGCCATTTGTTTCTCTGTCCCTTGCAAAAAAAAAAAGAAAAAAAAGTTTCAGGAGACCATGCAGAATAGATCACAAGCTAGTGGTTGTGAGGGAACATATATGTAAGTGGATAACTCTGAAATTCCCAGATGCCCTTTGCGGTATCAGCAAAAGCTCCAACACAGGGGACCTGAACTATAAAAACTGTCCCAGAGAAAATGAATCATATGAGTTGCAACTTCACCAGGTCCAGCTTGCAAAGGACAAAGTGCGAGGCCCAGTATATGATAAAAGCAAAGTTCGAAAGGTCATTCATATGCAGAATTTATGGATTCAGAGGTCATTCTGGATGGGGCATTCTGGGGAGTGCAGCCCCCAAAAGTAACTGTTACAAGCTTCGTATCTTATGCAGTTCAACAAAACACTGTACTGGAATTTAAAGCATTCAAAGTCATTGTTTATTCATTGTCAATGGCAAGTTTTTAAAAGAGGCATTAATCATATAGACCTGCCCTTGACAACAGACCTAAAAGACCAATTTAATTCATCTTAACTGGGTTCCTAGTTCTGCATGGCTTCTCCATCTCCAGATTCCAGGAAATTAGTTTGCTTGGATTTTCAGCAGCAAGAGATCTTTTTGTAAAAAAATGAAAATTAAAAAAAGAAGGAAAGAAGGGAGGACTTTGGTCACACTACAGCATAAGAGTCAAGTATCTGGGGGCACCCGTAAAAGCATAAAGTGTGGGCATTTTAGGAGCTATCTAATTTGGGGAATCAAGACCCACTTTCAAACCCAACTTGAAAATGTGATCCAATTTTTTTAAAAAAGAACATAATAACCACATATGCCCCTCACTCTGCTCTTTCTGTTTTATTCCTTCTCTCTGCCTTTCTCAGGGCATATCTGCAGTGCAGACAAAGTAGTTGAACAGTCATCCCTTCTCCCAAGGGAGCCTTAGAAATCATAGTTCTGTGCGTGCATATGTGCGCGTGTGATTATTTGGAGGGAATGCAGGGTGTGGAAAAAAGTAACATCGGATAGGAAAGAACCAGTATTAAATTTCTAGTGCAGAAATCCTCATTTTCTTCTTCACTGTATCCCATCATCTTTCAATTTTTCTGCTTTTTTGGGGAAAAAAAAGGTGCCACATTTGATTGTATGTACCTAAAGTCAGGCTCAGGGCTGGCGTTATTGGACACCTGCCAAAGCCCAATTCATTGTGGGGGCTCATTGTTGAATCCTAAAACCCACTTTCCACCCATATTCTAACTTGCAGTTGCTGCATGACTGCGCTGGGGGGAGGAAGAAGAAGAGGAACAGATACTACTGCCTCCACTTGCATTGCCCTCTCTCCCTAGCTGCTGATGCAAATTTGCAGAGCTTGGTAAAGTTACCTTTTTGGACTATACGCTAGGAGGATTCTGAGAGTTGTAGCCTAAAAGGAACTTTTCCAAGCTCTGCAAATTGTATCCGAAAAAGAAAGACAGCACTCAGATGGGAAGAAATGAGAGATGGGGGGGGGGGAATCACTCAGTGATGGGGGGGCACTAAAGACATTTTGTCCAAGCCCTGATACCCCATCACGAGACTGGACATAGCACCAATCACATTATGACTCATTTGTTGGTCTCAGCTTACTCAACGAAGATGAGAGGTGGCCTAGGCAACATGTACCCTGCAAGGCCATTTTAGTGGGACACACCTCCCCGTGAAACTGCCACCAGATTTTGGCAGCAAATTGCAATATGGAAAACAAGCAGGAAATTAAAGCTAATGTTCAAGATGATGTGGGAAACTTATAGCCCCCAGGTTCAGTAGGACTACAGCTCCCATTATCCACAAGCACCACAGAATGTATGTGGAGTTGATGGGAATTGGAGTCCAACATCTTCTCAAGGGCTACACCTTCCTCTATCCTTGATCTAGGGGAATGCTCCTACCAGGAAGCCTGGGCCAGTTCTTGGGATCTCTTGCACGAATCCCTTCTAGCAGCAACATGGCCCCTGCCAACAGTAGTGTCTTGCAACTCACATGGCCTCTGAAAGGAGAGCTCCAAGTATGGGAATAATCCTGGTACACTGCTCTTTCCCTTGAGGAAGTGATGGCTTCTGACTGCAGAACCAAGCGAAAGGGTAATATATTAGAGGGCTTTAGTGAAACTGTTTGTGACCCAAGAGGTGCACCCAAAAATCTTTTGCAACGCCACAGAGGGCAATGGGTTGGGACTTGAACTGTACACATCCCTTGTTCCCTGGTGCACCTGCTTAAGCACAAAGCAGATTTGGGCAGCAAAAAAAGGTTTTGGGACGGACCAGTGTGACCCCACATTACTACACGGGGCTACCCACCATCCGGCAGAGTGACAGAAGGCTTCTCCTTCCTACCGCTCTATCTTTAGTCTCTGCCTCTCTGGATGGACAAGAAGAAAAATCATAGCAAAGACAAATTGGCAATTAGAAACTCATTACCTAACTTGATCTCTTTTGCCTCTGCAGACGTCAAGGAGAAGACTTTTGCAAGGGTGAGAGGAAGTGGGAGTGACACCAGGGCAGTAAACTAAACACCATGGCTCCCTCCTCTCCGCATTGGAGACGGATATATTTTGCTGGCACAGATTATAAATACGGATGGCATGAAATATTCATATAATCCCCAGGTACCAGCTCACAGCATTTCCGCTCCAGTGGAAAGAGGATGCAGTAACCTTGTGTTGCAGATTGCCACGGTGCAGGGGGTGAAAGAGTAACGCGTAGCAGGGCAAGGGTTCTCAACTGACAGGATCCTTAGGCTTCTGATCAACGGCTGTCAGGCATGGGAGGGGAACTCAAAAACAAGCGGTTTTGGACAAGCGTCGCTGGCATGCACGCAACGCTGCCGGGACCCATGGTTCAGCTGGGGGCTGCGGAAGTCAGTGGAGCCCCTGCTGGATTGGTAGTGGCAGCATCTGCCACTAGGAGCTAAGATTTGGGGCGGCGGGTGTGAGCGCGTGTATATAGATAGAGCTGATTTGGTTTGTCAGTGTGTGTCTCCCTTGTGGTGGAGGTACTGCTTCACATGGATCTCAGAAAGAATCCATCTTCCGCATCTTTGCTGAAGGAGAGGAGGGAAGGATGAGTCAGAGATACAGAGGCTGCCCAGGACACAGCGGTGGAGTGGCAAGGCATTTTCGTACCACCCTGGCTTGGCAAGTAGAAAGGGCTGCAGGCCCTAATGGGCTAAAGTCTGCAGAGTAATCCACTAAAGCCATTGAGTTGTTTAGCCAGCAGAGGCCAATTTTAACAAATAAGTCTGACACTCAAGGGCCTCCTTGTTTAACCTGGGGGCTATTTTGACTCTGTAGTGTGTAAATTAGGAAGGGCTCTGTACAGGTCTAATTCTACCATTAGGCAAACTGAGGCTACAATCTCAGGCAGCGGATGTTGTGGGGTAGCAGTGGCACTCTCCTGACTATTCTGTTAGAGGTGTATCCATATCACACAGCAATTTGATACCAGACCATCAAACTGGCCATGGCTTCATCCTATGGAATCCTGGAATTTGTAGTTTGGTGACATAGGCCATTTCCATCCTACGCTGTTGCAGAGCTATTATTCCACTTTCAATATCCTGTGGAATCCTGGGGTTTTCAGTTTAGGGAGGGGCTTTTAGAATTCTCAGCAAGAGAGCTCTTGGGCCTCAGTAAACTACAAATCCCAGAATTATTCCACAGGATGTTGAAAGTGGAATAATAGCACTATAACAGTGTAGGGCGGAAATGGCCATACAAAATATTTTCTGCTCAAGAGGACTCTAGTCTACATTCCCTGTAAATCCCAGGATTCCATAGGAAGGAGCCATGAGAGTGAATGTGATATGACAGTGCTATAAAAGTGTGGCCCCCTCAGCTGTTTTATGTGTATGCCACATAACCAGTTCTTCCCCTACCAGCTGAATTGACTGGCTGCCCTAGGTGTGGCGTAGGACATTATCTAATTGTCAGTGTTAGATTTAATTACCATTCCAGTTTGCTTTTGTTCATGGAATGGGGGGGGGTCATCTTGTCCATTGTCTCAGGCAGCAAAATGTCTTTGGCCAGCCCTGGTATATACAGCACATGTCTATGGGAACTCAGGTAAAGTGCAAAATCAGGTAGAAGTGACATAATAGACTCCAAGACAAATAAGAGGCTTCTCAGATCAAACCAATGTGTAAAATTATTTGCTTTTCATCTTACTGCCTGCTCTCTTCCCTGTCTTTCACCTTCCCTGTTTCTTGGCCAGAATCTCTAATAGTAAATCCTTTAACAAACTCAACACGACTAATCCGACACATATCTACCTGGAATTAAGTCCCTGCTGACTTCAATGGCACTTACTCCCAGGTAAGTGGTGTAGAATTTCAACCTTACAGGTTTATAGAAGCATAAACACTGTAGAAGGCCCAGAGGCCATGTTGTCTGGGGATGATGGGAATTATAGTGCAACATAGTTATGGGGTATTATGTTAAGAAAGGCTGTTCTTGTCTAGAATGGGCAAGATAAAAACCAGAGAAGGCTTCTGTGCCTTTAATGGCTGGATAAAAGAGGAATTTCAACAGGCATTTGTCGCTATGCAAGGAGATTACAAGCAACACTTGCTGAAATTCCCTCTTTAACATACTCATCAAAGGACTAGGAATCCACTCCCGTTTTCACCTTAGCAGGTCTATATACAGTCATAAATCTGTTGGACCCCACAAGAGTCCTTGGTGTTTTTGACTACCCTCTAACATGGTTGCCTCTCTGGAAGTATTACTCCTGTCTCCATTCCTCTACTCCAAAGCATACAGCTGGCCCCAACCAGAGACCCTCTGAGGTTCCTTCAGAGTCCCTCTCCCATCTTGCGTCAGGTTCCTTCTTCCCCACCTATTTCTCCAGGCCTCCTCCACTATCACCAGCTTCTCCCTCAAGTTCTTCTCAGCCCACTGACTGCCTGCACTGCTCACTTCCTCCATCTACTTTGTTCCAGGGCTCCTGAGTTCCTCCTCTTCTCCATCATGAACGTTCCTTTCCATCACAGCATCTCAGCCAATCAGATCTAACAGCTTCTCTGCAAATATGGTGTAATATACCAGGAATGGGGAACATGTGGCTCTCCAGATGTTGCTGGATTGTGGTTTCCATCATCCCTCATCCATCATCATTGACCGAATTTATAATTGCACTTTCTCCTATGAATGGGACTCAAGGCAGCTGATAGGCACTGTAGTCTAATAGCTTCTGGAGGCTACACATGAATGTAATTAGAGCTCTGCTACCAAGACTGTTGAGATTACTTCAACACATACATTATCCCTAGAAAGACTGTACTTAGGTTTCATTCAAAAAAGTGCAGAGTCACACACTGGTAAAGCACTGAAAATAAAGCAGCCTCACCTCTTTGCTTGAAGGAAGACCTTCCCCATCAGTCCTCTTCAGGACCACCATTGTTACAGATGAAACCAGACAACACAAATCACCAGTGAGTCACAAGCAGATGAACTACAGAAAGTCCAGAAAGGAGAGCAACAGCACTGAGCCCTGCTGACGCAGAAGATTCTACAATGTGCTCTAAAGCAGCCAAGTATTCCATATCCCACTGTATTTCAGTTGCGTAGGGATGAGGGGCGATTTGCCCCAGGCAGCAATGTTTTTGGGGCATCCCGGCCTGTAGCCATGCCCTCGTGCACCCTGGCCACACCCCCACACGCCCTGGCCACGCCCCCATGCATTGCAGCCACGCCCCCACAGTGGCCACACCCCTCGTGACACAGCCCCGCCCCCTCCCACCATCCCCTCCACACACTCCAAGCTCCACCACTGCTGTATTTTAATTTGCAAACCTCCTTTTTCATGGGAAATTTCATCTGTCAGATACAGCTCCATAGAAGACTTCCATTAGGCACAACTATCTTACTTTATGTTATGAAATTAAATTTAAGGCAATACTTGATTCAAGACATTTTCTATGCGGCTACTAGAATCTTCTGAGAAGTGCCAACAGGGCAAGCCGTTCCACCTGGCTCAAGCAAGTGAGCCAAGTTATATACAGAAAGCAAGTGGATGACAGCTGGCTGCGGGGAATAAAAGAAAATATATGCAGCACGTTTTGAAGGGGGACAATGTACCTTGGCTGAACTTACCTTTCCCTAAGGTTCAAATAACCCTTTAAGGTCAGCTTGCAATGCTTTCTATTGAGAGAATTAAGTGTCAATGAGTCAGGTGACAAAAAAGACTAATCGGTTGCTTCTAGCTGATGTAAAGATGCCCTAAATAGCTCTCTTCCCTCATCTTGGCCGCTTGCTTCTGAAAGAACCTCTCTAGGCCCTTGCTTGACTCTCTGCCTATAGTTGTCATCCTGTGCCCAATATAAGCATAGGTCCTCATGAACCTCTGAGTAAGTTTAGGATGAGTTTTGACTGAGTCAATCGGCACTGATTCATCTGAATATCTAATACATCCCAACTGTACAAGTTACCTAAGTGTAGCATGTAAGTATCTTTATTTTATTCTTATATATATATTTATTATCAAGTATTGTAAACAAAGCAATTCAGATTGTCACGCTTGCAAGTGATACATAAAATTTATTGTTAAGGAGGCAGTATGTGATCTGAGGCATTTTGCTTCCCGCTAGCAGAGTCAGCCCTGGTTAGTACTTGTATGGGAGACCACTAAAAAATTACAGGCACCATAGGCTACATTTTAGAGGAAAGAAATGGTAAAACCATCTCTGAGTATTCCTTGCCTAAGAACACCCTATGAAATTAATGGGATAGTCATAAGTCAACAGGCAACTTGAACACATGTCTACACACCCACCAACCCACCCACACGCACACTCACACTCTGCAATGTTACAGATGCTGCTGTTATGGAACAAGGTATGCTTCTCAGCCTGACCTACCTCACAGTGTTGTTGTGAGGTTCAAAAGGGAGAGGGAACCATCATGGGCACCAACTCACTGAGGAAAGGTGGAATCTAAATGTAACAAACGCATGAATCAATTAGAGAGGCCAGAAAAGGGGAAACACACACATCAACAGCAACATCCTCTTATTTCAGCCGGTAGGAATGGAAGCTCTAGCACAGCAACCATTCATTTTGGAGAGATTTCTTCATGGTAGGTTTGTCTTTTAGATCTTCTCAGCTAAATGTCTTAGCTTATGCTTGCAACCTGTTGTTAAATTATAGGACTAGACCCTAACTCTCCATATGTATCAGGCTAAGGCCAGGACATTTTCTTGTCTAGGGTCATTTCTGCACTGCACTGTTACAGTGCTATTATTCCACTTTCATCATCCCATGGAATTCTGGGTTTTGTAGTTTATTGAGGCCAAAGAGCTCTGTGGCTGAGAATTCTAAAGGCCTCCTCCCTAAACTGCAAACCCCAGGATTCTCTAGGATGCTGAAGGTGGAATAATAGCACTGTAACAGTGCAGTGACAAAACTGCCCAAGTCAAGTGCAAATGGTGCCTACACTAGATCCCAAAATCAAGGAACATAGCATCCAAGGTCCGTCTAATTACTATGGAACCTGAAATACAAAATTGCACAATCAGGTCTCCCCACTTCAGGACAATTAATACACAATAATAGTAAATTAAACACTAAATAACATTTGTTGTACTCTGTGACAACTTAGATCTTCTGCCTGAGGCAACCACCTTATTCTGCCTAATGGTAAGACTGTCACTGGCACACACTCACTCGCACACGTACATCCCACACTGTGTTCCTTAGGGCCAGGGCTCGCCTCTAGCTCAGTGATAAATTACATGCACCATATTGTGTCAAAGGCCAGAGGTTTAGAGTCCGGTATTGGCCTTTCCCCCGGCACTGTCAGGAAAGATTTCTGCTTGAGAAGCCCGAAGGGAGACAGTTTGAGACCTCAGAGTACTGGATCATGATGAACGATTGGTTTGGCTCACTGTGGAGGCGGCTGCTTATGAGGGACTTCAGAGTCCTGCCCAGTGCCTCCATAACCTGGCAGCTAACACAGCATTCAAAGGATGACAGGGTTAGTGATTCAGCAAATCCACTCAGGTCTCAGGATAGCCAAAGGCCAAATTAAAGAGCAGTAAGCTCTTTCTTCCAGGCTTGCTGCCCCCATTGCCCTTCTACTCACCCTCAGACCACAAGCCCCTGAAACGCCTGCTCACTCAGAGATTATGAATTCCTCCTCCACACTCCTGGTGATATTGCTTCTTCCTCACAATCGGCTAAGAGCACTTTCTTCATCTTGACCTTAATAGCTGGCATCATGCATCAAGGGCACCCAACCCCAACGGCAGCTTCACAACTACAGAATTCTGTCAGAGATTAATTTCTGAACAGAGTAGTGGAACCACTCAGATCTGTCCCCGACGTCAGGCCTGCGTTCGTGCCGCGATTCTGTGGGAATGCAGGAAACTCACAAGATGTGGTTGTGGGAACTTAACATAGTTCCCTGAGAACAGTGGCGGAGCTTGGAGTCAGTGGAGGGGGCGGCAGGGAGCAGGGCTACGACGCACGTGGCGTGGCTGTGGTACGTGGGAGCGTAGGCAGGGCACATGGGGACATGGCCAAGGCACACAGGGGCGTGGCTATGGGCCAGGACACCCAAAAAACACTGTCGCCCAGGGCGAACTGCACCTCCCGCACCCCCGTCCCTACGCAACTGCCTGAGAATCTCAGCCTTTGTGGCAAAAGACGTGTTTCTCGTCCTTACGGTTACAAAGTGGCTGGGCAACGCCTGAGCAGTCTCGGAAACATCAGGTTGGATATGGTTCCTGTTGTTCCTTTAATGATTGTGTAAAAGAAGAATTTTAGCAGATTTGGTTATCACACAACTAGGTAACAAGCAATACCTGCTGAAATTTCTTCTGGCACAGGAACCATCTTTCATTTCTATTCTGACAATTCTATTAAAACCCAATGGATGACTAGATAAAATATTGAGGAGTCAGAAGCTTTAGTACTCTACACCACTCCAATACCCCTATGACTTTCAGGTGTAATATATGCTGTGCAAAAAGTAGGTGGTGGCATTATGGGGATATAAACATGCTTTAACGGAAATCAGAGACTTTTTGTAGTACAGAACGTTGGGATATTTTGCTACAGAATTTGTATTTAATAAGTGCTGCATTTACACAGCCCTGAGAACAGTTTAGACCCCTGTATCAGGAAGTCTTCTATGCCAGGTAAGTGTAACTGTGATAACTGGGAGTGGTTGGTGGATGGGGAGAGAATGTACTTCACACATCTATCACCCTTTATTATTCATTTAGTACCCTAGCACTAAGAACCGGTTCTAGGGATGAGTCCCCTTTCAAATGGAACTCATGAATTCTGTCCTTATTGTACAGGAATTTCCATCCAATCCAGAGCTGGACATTTCCATTTTGTTTGGCCTTAGGAGCAAGCTGGTAACTGGTAGAGGATGGGATGGGAGGTTGCCAGCTGATACTGCCGTAGGCAGTTCTAGGGTAGGCTAGCTGATTAGTTCCAAACAATTTTAGATGCTGTAATTTCTAGTTTTAATGTATCTCAGGCCTATGTTTCTTTTAAATACTGGAAAAAACTAGGATGGCCAACTCTGGGGAAGAGCCAGTGCCGGCCAAATCCTCACAGGAGGTGGAAGAACCTGGAGGGGCAAAATGGAACCTTTGCACATTTGGTGAGTTGGTGGAACTGGCTGATTTTTTTTTTTAATGATCTTTTAAAGGCCTCAGTATCAATAGTTTCTATGAACACAACACAGGGGCTGGCAACCATGTGCTCCTCTGATATTGTTGAACTGCAGCTTCCATGAAACCTTACCGCAGGCCGTGCTAGTGAGGTCTGATGGGAACTCCAGTCCAACAGCATCTGAAGGGTCACTGCCTAGATTCCAACTGTCCCAGTTTGGTAGGGATAGTCCCCATTGATCTTCTGCCATCCCATTTTTTCAGCTGCTTTTAAAATGTTCCAGTTTCTCTCTCCTCCTTCCACTTTTCCTTTGTTTACTTCAGCTTACTTCAATTGCTGCAATCTGAATTCAAAGTGCAAAAGTAGTTTGCACTCATTTAACTAAGCAGGGGCAAAAGGAGAGGAGAGAAGTCGGTAGAATCTTGCCCTTCCCAGTAGGCTCAAGGCAAAAGCAACCCGCTGCTGCCTCTCCCAGCTTGTGTGCTCTTCCTCATTAATAACGTTTGCCATCTTGACCACATTCTGTTGATGGCCAGCCACATTTTTCTCAATTTTCATCTGTGCAAATGTTGGAGGGTACACAAGCCACTGTGGTGTAGCAATTTGAGCATTGGACTATGATCCTGGAGACCTGGTTTAGTTCCCCACTCAGCATGGAAACCCACTGGGTGACTCTGGGCACATCACACACTCTCAGCCCCCAGAAAACCCTGTGATAGGCTTGCCTCACTGTTAACTACCTCAGGTTTAACTGCAGATGTGGTCATCTGGCAGCTTTAGTTCTACTTCATCCTACCCTATATCCCCTTTCTCAATAACTCCAACTCTTTCAATCCCGTCCCACCCCATCTATGTTCCTCGCCTGTTCCCTGCCTACTCCTCACCCTCAGGCAGCCTTGCAACACTGCAAGTGTTTGATCAGAATGCCATTTTCAGTGGCAGCCAGTTCTCTCCTCTCTCCCCGGCCTGACCATAAATAATTCAATTCCTACGGACGCTCTTTTACTGCCTGGAAATTTATTTATTTCATTCCTCTCCCTTTGGTTACACATTAAGTGACTTAGGCCATAAAGAGAAATTACTCAGCAACAAGAATAAAAGCTCAGAACTGCTGACCTGTCTGCATCTGGACTGGGGGAAGCCCAGTGTTGGAATCACCCCTAACAAAAGTGGCCGAGCAGGTAAAAATTTCCACAGAGAAGCCTCAAATAAAAGGCAGGGGGAGCTTAAGGTGTGGTTTTGGTGCAAGAGTATAGGTTGGAGCTGAGGTGTAGCTACATAGGGAAGGGAGGGAATAGGAACAGCTAGTTGTGTGTGTTACTGAAGGCCTTTTCATTGTCTGCTGATGTAGCCAGCCCTAAGACAAGGAATCTGTTTACACATAAGTCTGCTGCTCCCCAGTGTGGTCTTTGATTTATGTTGCCATGTGTGAAGGGATTTCGTCCTTGGCACAGGCTTGCTGAGCTAGGCAGTGAAAGTGAGGACTAGAAAGATGAATGTAGCAGAAAGAGATCTTCCAAAAAGTAGAAGCTGGGGGTTGGGAAGCCCAAAGACTAAGAAGCTGACAGAAAATTCTGCAGTGGACTGAAAGAGAGGGAAGGGGAAGACAGGAAAGGTGGCCAATGAGAGGAAGACGCTTTTGAAAATTTGTTCTTCTAAGGGAGCATAGGAACCACTAAGCCCTCCACATATTGATGTAAAGTTGAAGGCTTTCACAGCCGGAATCCATAGGTTGTTGTGGGTTTTCCCGGCTTTGAGGCCGTGTTCTGTTAGTATTTTCTCGTGATGTTTCGCCTGTATCTGTAGCTGGCATCTTCAGAGGATCAGATCCTCTGAAGATGCCAGCCACAGATGCAGGCAAAACGTCAGGAGAAAATACTCATAGAACACAGCCTCAAAGCCCAGAAAACCCACAACAACTTCCACATATTGTTGGACTGCAACTATCAGCATTCCTCATCACTGGCTATGCTAGCTAGTACTCTGAGGGAGCTGCAGTCCCACAAGATTTGGAGGGCCATGTCATCCTCAGTCTAAGGGCAAGAGAGAGACTTTATGTGACTGGCAGGACTTAGGAGTGAGGGTTCAGAACAGATAAGGAAGGCTATGCATGAGTCAAGATGGTTGGCAGAGAAGGCAGTGGATTCAGCTGAAAAAGGGATACCTGATGAACTGTCTGTGATGGTGAAGGGAACAGCAGAAGATATTTTGTTGCCTGAAGCCAAGCATGCCATCTGTATTCAATGCACATCGATTGATTGATTGATTGATTGACTAGATTTATACTCCACTTTCTCCCAGATTGGGATCCAGGGAGGCTACCAATGTTGAATGGATGCTGGCAATGGGAGAGTGACTTCCAGCACAGCATAGGCAACCAATTAGCTTAGGAGCCGGAGGAGAGGTTGCATGGCATGCTCAGCTTTGTCTTTCAACAGAGACAACCAGCTGAGCAGTACAAGAAGAACTGCCAGAAGAATGCCATCAATAGCAGCTGGTGGCTTGGCTCGTGTGTCAGTGGGGTGGTAATTCCATCCCAAGTTTTGGTCCACATTTTGAAGGTGCTATCCAAAGTGCTGAGCCCTAAACCCATCGAGCACCTTATTTAGATCCTTTAAAGTCTGAACTAAAACTCAGAACAGATTCACTTGCCTCATCAGCATCTCCTGCTTCACATGATTGCCACATTCTGTCTAATGGGAGGAAATGAACGGAGGTGAACAAAGGTAAGATCAAACAGAAAGCAACTGTAAAGCAACACAGTGGCCTGGCAAGCAAGCAGATGGGTGGCAAGGTCTAGAGATAGCAGATAAGTGTCATGTATTGATTTGAATTAACCAGCCAATTGTATGGCTGCAGGCAGCACTTGTAAGTGCTTCACGTTATTTATTGTGGTAAACATTAACATTCATCCTGTCAGGTCATTCAGTACTGTTTCCCTTTGGCAAGTGGAGAGCAGAGACAATGAGATAGCGACTTATCCATGACTTTACGAAAGGGGCGAGCAAGATAGAACTGGATTTACTGTTGCATCTCTGGGTGATTTGTGATGGATGAGAAAAGATTTTTAATTTCCATTTAACAATAGAACCACTAAATTACTCCCTACTAATCTTCCACAGCCATACTGCTGAAATGGACAAGTTGGCATCAAACAGGACTGGATTTTTGTGTGGAAGGGCTGTGAGTTCTAATACGCAAAACAAATTCCTGGAATTTTTAAAAATCATAGATGCATTTATCTTTTGTGCCAACCTCTGTTAGTGGCTCTCAGGTTTTTCTGGCAGGAAAATTAAAGTCTACCATGCCTGCTACAGATTCAGGGTGGTGGGTTTGAAACCATATCTGAAACATTCTCCTCACTAGGCAGTCTCAGTTGTACTACTGCTAGGTACACTGAAGGTAATATTTTGCAGCGGTCAGAACTGCAGAGGTATCATTAGGTGAACCAATGACAGTTAGTATATCTACCAACATTTCAGAAATGAAAACTAGGACACACATGGCCAAATAACATCTGATTATGGTCAACATGGCAAATGTTGTTGATGAGGGAGAACAGAGAAGCTGTCCTTGCTGAATTAATTGAGTGCAAGCTACTTTTGTACTTTGCACTCAGTTTGCAGCAACTGAAGTTAGTAGAGGGGGAAAGTGGGAGGAGGAGAAAGAAACGGGGGTATTTTAAAAGCAGCAGGAAAAGTGGGATGACAGAGCATTAATTGGGACTTTCCCTGCCAAATCAGGACAGCTGGAAGATATGAGTTAGGGACTCAATAGGAAGCCATAGGGCACAGGAAGGGGGCAAGAGGGAAGTGCCTCACACAGATAAAGAGACAGGAAGTAACACTGCCAGGCCAGAGATGAGATAGCTGTGGTGACAGTGAGCCAGTGTTAACATTCTGCTGCTTAAAAAGTACCCAACTGCGGACGGCCAGTCCACAATCAGCTGGCATAAAAGCAAGGGAAGAGCTGCATGAGGGCAGTTAGAGAACAGCCAATAGAGTTTGCAGTGAGGAATAAAAGAGCCTTTATTCTGGGTGCAGGAGGATAGTTACAGAACAGGATTCCCAAGACCCCTGGTTTTCCGGCTCAGTTCCATGGGGAGAAATTGGCTGAGACACCTTTCTGCCCCTTTGTGTGGAAAGGAAACATCCAGAGAGATAAGCTGCCTGCCATTTGTTAATGTGCTTCAGGGTGTATTTACATGGGCAGCTCATCAATGCTGGGAAGGGGGGGCAGGCAGTTGCCGACAACGGGTGTCTCCTTGGCACACGCACAGGCAAGTTATTAAAACTTAATTGAGCGGATGGGAACTAGGCGGATAATTAAGCTTCCCAATAACGGGAACTGCTGGACTTCAGGAGGGGAAAGGAGAGGTAGAATCCTGGGTCCAATGCTCTCGCTCTTAAGTCTGGTAGAGAATGAGAAAAGGAGTTGGGGATTAGGGTTTGGATCTACGAGGGATAGTAGTTCTCAGCAGCGGCCTGGTGGGAACCAGGGAGGTGTGGAAGAGGATGGAGTGGGGAGCGGGAGAGGGGAGAAGCTAGGAGGAGTTCTTGCTAGCTCAGCTGCTGACACCAGGGAAATGTTATAGCAACCAGTGGATTCTCATTAAGTTTGGACAGGGCCATGTGTAAAAGAAAGATGATTCCTCTTTCTATCCCAACCAGGCGTCACCTGTTTTTCTGCACCCCCCCACCCCATCTTTTTCCACATAGTCCCGACAATCCTGATCCATAAGCCCAGCCTTCAGACATAAATATTCTCCTATTTTCCTGAGTGCCTTGGTTCTTCCAGAATACAGTCCCAACCCAAGCCTGGTGTTTGTCTCAGCTCCAGAGGCACCAATTTATCTGCTGATAGCGCTGCTGCAGAGCAATGCCAACTTATCTGATGGGAGGGAGGAAAGCATCTTCCACAAAGTACCCCCTTTCTACATATGCTCCCTTGGCCCTTTAGACCTGCGGTATTTCTGGCCGTCCCATGACTTTACTGAACCTCTGGGGTGTGGAAGATCGGAAGCTGGCTTCAATGGCTCTGTCAGCTCATCTATCATCCAGACTCTCAGCCTTAAGCAGGATCTGGTAGTTTCAAGTGGTAAGATAATAAATAACACCCCGCTTCCCCCATTTCTCCAGTGATCTGCGAAATTGATCATTCATTCCCTGATCAGAGGAAGGCCAGAGAACATATACCAAGGCCAGCTGGTACTCAGTAAAATCTTGCTCTCTTTCTTGCAGGGATTAATTCAGAAGGAGTGTTTGCCAAGGTGTAATCCTAGTGCTTGTTTGGAAGAGTGGGATTCATTCCCAGTACTGGATAAGTCATTCTAAATGTGACTCTGAACATGTACAAAGTGAAACTTCTTCACTACTAAATACTACAGCCAGCTTGGGTAGTTGAGATTATATGTCAGAAGCAGTGGCTTCCAGGGAGCGTTCTGTCCCATGGCTGGTGCAAGATATTTGCAGCCTGAGGCAAAGAACAAAATAGTGCTTGCTCCTACTCCAGGTACAGAAGCTGACTGGAATAGCACTTGAATCTTCTTTACTGCTGATAATGGGTCTGTACTCAGGCCAACAGCCTAGATTGAAAATAACAGGCGATCTATCTCACAGGACCAGTGTTGGCAACCCAAACCTCCTGAAGCCAATTCCAGTATCAGTGATCCAGTTCTCTTTCTTGGATCTCAACTAAATCTCTTCCTCCCAACTATTCCCTATGTTGTCTCTTCAGAGTATGGAATAAGGCAGAGAGGGAGTTAGCTAGTTATTACCACGGTGTTGAAAAATAGCAAAGATCTTTACACTACAGAATGGTGGTGGCAATTATATGGTCCCCTTGTTGTTGGACTGCAACTCCCAGCATTTCTCACCATTGGCTGTGCTGGCTGGGGCTGCTGGAAGTTGCATTCTAACAACATCTGGAAAGCCTCATGATCTCCACCACTGCTATGGAGAAACAATAGATGAATGGATTAACAGACAGACAGACAGAGCTTCACACTCTTCATATGACAGAGTAGGCTCAATGCAATCTATGCAACAGGGGTGAGCAACCATGGCCCTCTAGGTGTTAACTACACTGCAGTTCCCATCATGTCTCCTCATTCTGGCTAGGAGTGACGGGAGCTGCAATCCATTAATATCTGTAGGATCATGCTTTGCCTACTCCTGCTCTGTAGAGAGACAAGTTAGTACACAAGACTAGATGCTATTGAGCAAGACAAGGGCAACTGATCACAGAGGAAAAGTACAAAGAGGGGCAGCGAGGAATGCAGGGCATCCAGAGATATGGACAGGTGAATATCAGCTCATCAATATGTAGAGGCAGAACTGGCCAAGCTTGGAATCAGCATGAGACCCCAGCTCAGCCACATAACTTCATATGCAGAACAATGCATGCAGACTACACTGCATCACTACTGGGATTCCTAGCCTGCAATCCTGAAGCCCTTGGTGCCATGCCCGCTTGTGCCAGAGGGACTCAACACTGGGCTCAAGTGCAGGGTTAGCCGTTTTGTGTGTTCAGCATGGTTCTTTGGGAAGGCTCAGTTTTGGGAAGAAAGGTGGGATACAAATAAATACACTGTAATAATGATAATCATCACCATCATCATGGGTGAGGACAGAATTCATAGTTTAGGGCTGACCAAAAGGAACAGAGAGGAGATCAAAGCCCTTCTGAGTTACAGCTGCCTACGGCAATGATGAAGAATGAGGAAGGGGAAGGAGCCCAGGGGCTGTGACTAACAAGGTAGGGATGGGATTAAATGGTGCCCTGTGGATGGCAAATGTACTCCTTAGCAGGCTGGGCAGTAACATTTTTCATCATGTGCCAGGTTTGATGTGGCACCTGATGGAAAGGCTGCCAACTCTGGCCTTTACTTTCCAGAATCTAGAACCCATCTCTTTCTCATCTAGAGACAGAATAGGACACTCTAAATCTTACTATAACCTGGAATTATATATCCTTTCTCTTTGGGTCAACACTCCCTCCTCCCCACGCACACATTTTCCACGTGACTGCCCTGAAGTAGCACGGAGTCCTTTCCAAGCCAATCTGGCTTGTCATGGTGAGAGCATTGGTCTCAAACATGGCAAACCTGAACCTGAAACACTGCATACCATAAATCTCACTTTGGCCCAACTTTGCCTGATGATGAAGACTGTCAGCTTCAAAAGCTGGCATGATGCATTTTGTGCAAAACAGATTTTGGATTCTGGTTTTCAGGGCTAATACAGCTACTCCTGTAACTTTTTGAAGAATCAGCTGTGCTCATTCAGACTAAGCATACCTCACAGAGTTGTTGAAAGAATAAAATGGAAAAACCACCATGCCCTTCATCCCTGGAAGGAAGGGTAAGAAACAAGTAAAACTCAGAGTCTTCCATAACCCTTCTTAGATGGGTGCCAACAGATCTGAAATCTCACTTACTTTGATACAACACTGAGTTCCACAGCATCCTGACAATAAAATATCTAGATGCAGCTGGGAATCTATTTTCAGGTCCTACAGAAAAGGATGCCACAACTGATGATTATTAGTAGGTGAGAGACACAGACGGTCTTTGCTAATAATCCCAAGGCTTCCAATAGATCCTTCCCAAAAACTGACCGTGAGCCTAAAACATCAAATCTTCCACATCATTCCTCCAGTCCTATGTTAATCTCTTATTAAATTTGTCCGTTGCTCCCCTCTTTCTGTTGTCCCCTCAGAGCGTTTACATACATACTGCTATATAGACTTTTGGGGACAAGCGTTTATCTTTTGCCTGTGGTAGCCTACAAAGTGCCTGCAGGCAAAGATCTTCCTATTCAGTCAGGCTTTTGATTATTGAGTGGCTGCTGTGGACAAGGCTTTCAATGGTTGGGTGCTCTGCTTTTTAATATTTGTATTTTCTAATAATTGTGCTTTTAAAGCAGTTTTTAACCTTAATTGTGTTGCAATGCTCTAGGTGGTTTAGTTGCGTTTTAAGACCGTAATTGATTGGGTTTTTATTTCTAGCAGTTTTTAAATCAGAGGCGAGCCACCTTGGGTCCTCATTCTGGAAGGAAAATAGGATAGAAATAAAATCAATAAATATAAATGATCTTACAGTAATCTTATGGGGAGGGGGAAGACAGCTCCAGGATAAGCCTACAATATTCTGGAACTGAAATGTTACATAGAAATCTGATGACATACCACATTTTCTACTCTTGTTCTGATGCCATGGATGGCATCCAGCAGAATCCAGACAAAAGGAGAGGCAGCCATTTGGCCCAAGGAAACAAACCCTTCAAGGGAGCCAGCCTTATCCAATGCCAACATTCCAGTATGAATTTCTGAAGACCAGATATGCGCACACAAAAGAGAGACTTTGATTTTTAGCAGGATGCTACAATCCTAAAATTACTATCTCCAAAGTCAGTATTCCACATCCATAAGCTGAATGTAGTGTTAACAAAATTACACAGCAAATGCTTGCCATCTAAGCATGTCAGAATGCCTTCCAAAAACAAGACCTGAGCAGCGCACTGGAAGAAATGTTCTTCTGGGAAGCACAGGGTAAAGTTCTCACTCATACTAGGCACAAAAGGGCATTTCTGTTTCCTAGGAAAATGTTCCATATCTTCCTCCTACATATCTTTCTTAAAACCTTAACTTTGCCATTCTCTTTCTCCCTCCTCTGTCCCCTTTTCTAATTGCAGCTCCTGCTTACTTGGCACCAACAGGCCCCACTCCAATCCTCACTATCTCCTTTTTGGGTGCCTCTCTTCCTCATCCCCAAGGCTCACAACACATTTTGCCCTGTTCCCTTTAAGATAATACTACAAAAAGCTTTCAAAACCATCCAGATGTCAGGGATCTAGTTCTCTCCCCTCTTTGATGGTGCCACTCTGCTGCCCTCATTTTTTGGGAGTTTGGAGTGTGAGGAAAAGGTATAAGGGGACAGTTTTTGGGAGACTTGTCTTTAAAGTCAAACCTACTTCCCCAGGTGTGATTTCAAGGCTTGTCCGTCTCTTAAGCCACTTGGAAGTGATTTCCAGTTGGAAATAAGAGAAAATCCCATCTTATCATGAAGTACACACAACAGACTAGGGAAACTTTGGACCGCAGCTCCCATAAAGCATTACCACTGGCTGCCCTGATTGAACCTTCTGGAAGCCCCATACATCTGGAAGGTCAAAGTATCTCCACCCCTACCCCACAGCTATATGGAAAAACTTTTAAACCCCATTACCCATTATATGGGGCAAGTCTGCATCAAGGTGCTTTCAGTATGAGGGAACCCAGGGTGTAGGGGAAATATCAAATCAAACCAGGGAGTCTGGAAACCAGGGCCTTTAAGGAAAAGTGGCTGGAGGAGTTCTTTGAGGGAAAAGGGCAAAAGAGACTCAGTATGATGATGCTGGGAGCAGAGGCCTAGCCTCCTGAGAGCTTGTTGTGGATGTGCACAACTCACCCGAGAGTGGTCATGGTGACAATTGTGTACCAGAAGGCAGCAGGGATGCTGGTGAAGTTGGTCTCCTTAGTGCCCTTCTCAGCATAGAACATAACAGTAGCAAAGATTATGATGGCCATGGTGAGGGAGAAGAGGAGGAAGCCCAACTCCGAGGCACAGCTCTTAAGAGTGTAGCCCAGGATCCTCAGTCCTTGTGAGTGGCGGGAGAACTTGAAGATACGGAAGACCCGGAAGACCCTCAGTGTCACAAAGGCCCCGCTGACGTTTTCATTTTCTGGCATCACCAGCCCAATGTAGTAAGGCATGATGGCCACCACATCGATGATACTCATCACACTCTTCATGAACTTGAACCGGCTCGGAGCTGCAAAGAGCCGCATGAGATACTCAAAGGTGAAGATGAGGACGCAGGCGGTGTCCATGCAGAAGAAAGCATTGGGGAAACGTTCTCCACAGGGTTTGTTCCCCTTCCTTCCAGGAGGCGGCCGGCATGGGATAGTCTCTACCACGTTGGCAATGACCGACACAGCAATGAAGAATCCAGTCACATAATAGAAGACCAGAGCCATGGTGCTTGTGTGGGGGTTCTCAAATGCTCTCCAAAGCCGTTGACGGAATGTGCTGTCTGGCGGCAAAGCTGTGTCGGTGGCAATCTCAGCCTCTTCATCCTCTGCAAGGCGTTCTGCATTCTCTTTTTTGCGGTCCCGGTACTCCTCCAAGCAGCAGTCACCGATGAGCTCTGGGATGATGCCGTAGAAGGACAGCTCTTCATCAAAAGCCTGGATGCACTCATGGCGGGGGTAGTGGAGCCTCCCCGTGCGGTAGAAGTTGAGGATGTGGCGGAACATTTCTGGATCACGATCAAAGAAGTACTCTGTGCTGTCTTCATCGTAGAAGAATTCCTTCTCTGAGCTGCCCAACAGGGTATCTGGATAACGGTCCAAGGTATTCTTCCAAGTCTGGAAGCGTCTCCCACTGACATTGACCACCAATATTTCATCGGTGCGGCGTTTCTTGTCAGGAGGAGGCTTGGGCATTGGCTTCTTGGCCAGTGGGAGCCAGCCCACAGCTGCTGCTCGGGCAAAGGGCAGCCATGCTGCCACTCCTGCAGCCATCTTGCACTGAGTTTGTAGAAAATAAAATTTTTTACAAAGAAGTTGTCACCATCCAAACCCAACTGTGTTCCCAACTGGCACAAGACCTTGTGGTGAACAGGGATTGTCCAAAGGAAGGATGCCTTGGAAGACTTTATCCGTAGGCTGTTACTTCACTCAGTTGCGACCAAGAATCAGAAGATCAGAGGGCCCCAGCAGGAGCATGGCTATCCAACCTAGTTCTGCCTCAGGCACGAAAATCCAGATATATGCAAATGTTATCCCAATGAGGAAGGATATTTTTATCCCCTCAACCCCTCTCTTCCCAGTACAGTAATATCCAAGCTCTTTTCAATGGGAGGTTAACAAGTCCAGATGTAGCTAAAGGTCTCCCAACCAAAAAACATCCATCTTTTTATCCAAGTTAATTAAGATCTTGCCCAGAAAATACTATGATGAATTTTAAGGGTTGTGGGCAGAGGTCAAAAGAAGATAATGGAAATGCCAGTGATGCTCTTCATAATCCCCCACGCCATTGCTGGGTGAACTAGTCCATGTGGCTCTGTGCAACATAAAGAGGAGCAGAAGGTCCTCTCTGGAGATCTTCAACAATATCCTCCTGTATTCCTTGGTTGTTCTTTCCCTTCAGATTTTTCCTTCCCAGTTGTGGGGAGAGGAGGAGAGAGAAGAGAGAGAACACAGATGGGAAGATACAACAGGGAAAGGGAAAAAGGAGACTCAGTTGATTGGGTCACTTTTACAGAGGCAGATCACACATTGCTGTAGTAATGGGAAGGAGAAGGGAAAAAGACAGAGACAGAGAGAAAGGAAAACCTATGAGAGAGAGACAACAGCAAGCAACAAGGCTTCAGTTGTTGGAACAAATGTGGCAGTCCTGAAGTTATAAACTAGCCAAGTTTCTAAAGCAGAAGGTTAGAAAAACTGAGCAAAATGATATAATCTGAGTGGCATTGCAGCCCAGGGACACCAGCCTGGGAATGACAGCTTCCCCGTTTCTAAAAGGAAACAGAAACCTAGAAGCTGAGCAGGATACTGGGACCTAAGATTCCTGTGAAGAATTGGGGTATGGGAGGGCAGCTGGGAATCGGCTCTCCCAGAGTAATCCTCTTGCCTTTACTCAGGTGTAGGTTGTTGGGAAAGCTAGGAGGACTTATTTCATGGTGGGAAAGAAGCCATAGGGAACATTTAAGGGAAGGTAAGAGATGACAGTTAACCATTTTGCCTGGGAGTTGTGGAAAGCAGAGATTTAGTCAGGAAGGCATTTGACGAAGCCAGTGAGATGCTGCTTGTTTAAAGATGCCCAGGGTGGGAAAAGGTTTCCCCCTCCTGCAGATAAGTAGAGGGACACCAAACAAAGGGAGTGGGAGAAAGGAGAGAGAGAGAAAGAGAGAGAGCACTGGTCAAGAAAGGCCACCAGGGTCCAAACAAACTTTCCCATTAACCCTTTGTCTCCTAGATTGTCCAGCACCGAAACCTTTCAAGAACTCCTCTTTGGGGCCCGAAAGGGGGAGAAGATGCCGAAAGGCACAGACATACACGAACAACTTGCTTTTGAAAATCAAAAATGGAAAAAAACACTCACCCATTCCAAACTGGAGAGAGAGTCAAAGAGTAGGGCTTGAGAAAGGAAGGAAGCAGGGAAGGCGGTAGAGAGAAAAGAAGGAAGAAACGAAGAAGAGGAGGAAAAGAAGGAAGTTAAGAGGTGGAAAGGGCACGTCTTGGAAGGGAGGGGCAAATTTGGAAAGGGGCGAGGGGCTCAGTCCGGGGCAAGAGAAGCAAAACCCATCGGGTGCCTGGGGCGATTTAGGTGGCGGGAGGGGGGACTGATCGCGGTCCTCTTACCCCCTGTGTGCTGTTGGGTCCCTCCGGGAAATATCCAGCAGGAGCAGCGGTGGAGCGACAGCGTGGGCTCCGGAGCGGGTGTCCAGATGGGATTGCGGAGTGGTGGCGGCGGCGGCGCCGGGAGGCGGCGGCGGCGGCGGCGGCGGCTGCTCTTGGTGGTGGTGGTGGCGGTGCTGCTGCTGCTGCTCCTCGCGGGTGGGCGAGAGCGCTCCGGTTGCCCCCGATGGCGCTGATCCTCATCGCTCCCTCCGGCTCGCCCATCCGCCGCTGCCGCGCTCCCTCCCGGAGCCGCGCGCCCGCGATCCTCCCGCCTGCCTGCCCGTCCGTCCGTCCGTCCGTCTGGGTGCGCGAGCGCGCGCGCGTGTGTGTCGTGTGCGTGTGTGAGCTGCATTCGGCAGGGAGGGGGCCGAGCGAGGGGTTGGCAGCCACGAGTGGCTGCATCGCAGGCGGCGGAGGCGCGCACCCCAGGCAGCGCACGGGCCGGTCGGGGACCAGCACGGGAGGGGAGACGCAGGCGGGCGGGGAGGAGGGAGAGGCGCTCGGACCAAGGAGCGGGGAGGCAGGAAAAGGGTGGGAGGGACGGATCCAGGCTGGAAGGGGAGAGAGAGAGAGAGAGAGAAAGAGAGAGGCGGACCGACAGAGGAGTTCAACAGGAGACCCCGGAAAGAAGGATGGAAGAGGAAGAGGTGACGGGTGGCGGCAGGAGGAACAGACAAGGGCGAAGAGGAGAGACCGCTGGGCTGGAGCGTGCAGGAAAGAAGGAGCAAGACGCCCGGGGAGGAGAAGGCGAGCGGAGGAAGGTAGCTGCAGGAAAGAGCGGGGAACGGGCCGGACCAGGGGAGGAAGAGCTGGGCAGGAGGGTCGCGGCGGCTGGAGGGGCTGGAAGAGCGGAAGGGAGAGAGCAACGGGCAGGAAAGGGGCCGAAAGAGGAAGACAGGGAGGGAGGGAGGAGCGGAGGAGCGGAGGGAAAACGAGAGGGGCGTGTGGAGGTATGTCTGGGAAGAAGGACACCATGGGCGGGAGGGAAAATGGGCTAAAGATCGGGGGCTTCTTCGAGCCCCAAGAAACAAAAAAGGAGTTTTCCAGCACGAGAGGCCGGCAGGAGTCCTCCAGGACCAACTGTGCGCGGAGGCAACGATTTTTTCTCCCCCCCCCCCCCGCCGCCCCGATTTGTACTCATCCCGCGGCAAGGCTGGAGCCTGAGCCGGGATTGCGCTCCTGGCGCAGCTGGGGCGCTTGGAGCGTGGCGCGCAGGAGTGCTTTCCATGAACGGACCTCCGTTGGAATTTCAAATTTGGTGCCACTCGGGATTAGAAAGGGGGAAAGCGGGAAGAAGCGGAGGAGGAGGCGATCAACGGGAGGAGGGGCAAACGCTTCTTAATGAGCCACGGGGACCTCGCTCCTTCTGCACCCCGTTTTTACCCTCCTGTGTCTGCAGCCTTCTCCCCTTTTTCTCTTTTTCAAGGAGCATCCCCGTCAGAGCTCCCTCTACGGAGATTTGGGGCACCACTGCCTGCAGCACAGCGTGTCTGTACTGAAAGAAAAGGCGGCTGGGCTGATTTTCCTCTTTCTCCCTGACACGCTCGTTTTTCACTTGCAAGAAGTTTCCGGGGCTGAGAGTGTGTGACGCGTCCAAGGACGCCCAGTGGGTTTCCTTGGCTGAGCTAGGAATCGAATCCTGGTCTCCAGGGTCGTAGTCCATCGCTCAAACCACTACAGGCCGTCTGTCTGTCTGTCTCTCTCTCTCTTACACACACACACAGAAGGAAAGAAAGATTTAAACCTGCTGCTTCTTCACCCACACACAATTCGAACCAGCGCAATCAATAAGAATGCTGACTGCATATACTGTCCCAGAGTCATCATGACCTGAACAAACAATACGAATTGGCATTAGATAACAAGCAACAATTATTCTTGTTGCTCTGTTCTGTGTTATGGTCATGGCGAGGTTTTTGTGATGTTAAAGTGTGCCGTTCTATTGGTCTGATCTTTATAATTGATGCATGTTTCTCTGAGGGCCCTCTGACAGAAATAGCTCCCTGCAAACAAAATCAATCAATAATGTATCGCCACCAATGAACATCACACATTGCAGGAGAACAGTTGCCAAAAAAAGAAGAGAAAAAAGGCCAGAACCCCTGTCCCAAGAAGAGAACAGCATGGTGGATGCACTCTGGTTCTCTGAACTCACTGACAACATGGATTAGAATTCATGCATCAATGTCAAACTCACAACTACTAAGACTGCCACCTTTAAAACACCAACCATCCCTGATGCCTTTGACAGGTACAAAGCAGCTAAATAAAATGAAAGCGTTGTTCTCTTACCACTACCCCTTCATGGAAAGAAACGCTGCATTTCAACACATGAGCCAAGGAGATGCCTATATGGATTAGAAGAACCAGAACACTTTTATTCTACCTGGTAACTATTTATTTCCTTTTAAACAGAATCCAATTACACTGCAACATCCCATCACAAATGGCTAAGTTTTGGAGAGACACATTTAATTGAGACTGACTCTGACAAAAGTGATCTGTTCTTGTCAGATTAGCTGCTCAGCTGCGGTTATTGTTCTGTGTTTTTTTTAATCTGTCAGTGTTCCAAGATTAATTAACCAAAATCTTTTTTAAAAAAGACATGGGACAAGGAACAAGGTTGAAGTTGGTTTCTCATTCTGAGTTGGATGTGAGGATGTTATCTGAGTTTGACTCATCCTTCTTTTTATTTATAATTGCCATCTTCTACTATTTTTCATCCATGTGCGATTTTCAAAATTGGCTTCATAGGGTGGCAAGACTTATTTTTTATTTTGAAAGGGATAGTTACCTGGTTATGCTACTATGCACCATGGGAGATATTTTTTCCATGGGTGCAGGGACATTCAAACCTCATGTCTTTATTCATCTGAGTGATTTAGCTGTGGTTTGAATTTTTGTGCAAATAAGGAACTGGGAACAAAGAACCAGCTTCAGCCTTGTGGCCAATGAAGAAAAAAGCTAAGCAAGACTAACATGAAGGGTCTTACCCCCATTTTGGCACAGATGCAGGTCCTTCATGTGTATCTCTCTGTCACCCCAACAGCACATTTGCCAGGGGGACCAACCTGGGTTCAAGGGAACTGGGTTAATCTATTCCCTGGGGAAATTTCTGTTGGCCCACACCTGTCAAAGCTGACATCACAAAAGGAGAATGGCCTATTTGTACCTGTTTCTGTTCAAGTGGAGAGATAAACTGTTGGCACAAGGGGATAAGGGGATGGACACTGGAATCTGCTGGGCAGATCACAGAGCCAGAGAAATGGAGACAGTGGAAAAGATAAAGAACAAGATTGCCAAACCCAGAAGCTATGAGATCTGGTTATAAAAGCTTCAGATTGTCAGCAGAATCTGAGGCACAGATGGTATACTTTAGCAAGAACATTAATAAATAGTAACAACAACAACACTAATTAACATGCAATTTTTAGAAAAACCCACTGAATATTCAAATTGTTCCACATTCTCTGCAATTCTGGCTCAGACTAGCCCTGATAGGTAGGACTGCGTTATTTTCCACACACTGGCACTAAGAGAATAGTGGTTTACCAAAGACCACTTTGGCTGCCTGTGGTTTAATTTCTCAGATCTGTGTTTTTTTTAGGGGGGGGTCTCCTGGGGGCTGCAAGAGGCACAAAACTGGTCCCCAAGAGCTACCTCCATTCAGTGCCAATGCCAGGCTATTTTGCAGCATAGGTGGGACTAAGTACTTGCCCCCACTTCCAAAATTTGCTAACTTCAATTTTCAAAAACTTGGCTTGTAGAAGAAAAGAATGAAAAGCACAAAACTCAAAACTGCTGAGATTGTTTTAAATTGCAAAAAATAAAGAATGCAACAATTTTTGATTAGCTTTCTCAAATACAGAAGAAAATTGGTCTTCCCTCTCTCTCTCTCTCAGGCCTGTGCCCTCGGCAGTTGCCTTGTTGACCTTATGATAGCACAGGCTCTGCATCCATCCCATGGGTAGCACCATCCCCTTCACAGCTCTTGAGCTACTATGCCAAACCATTTTGCCTCAAGAGCAGCTGAGCTTTGGGAACATAGATATCTGGCACCCTCATGTAAATAGTGGGGAACTGTGGATTCTCCAGATGTTGCTGGGCTACAGCTCCCAACATCCCTGGTCATGCTAACTGGGGCCAATGATAATTAGAAACCAACAACATTTGGAGAATAATCAATTCCCCACCTCTGTTTTCAGTTCAACTACTCCTACCTGTGGAAGGCCGGCAAGGAAAAGCCACAGGCACACATGTTGAAAGAGTTCTCATTTAACGCATGCACTGTATGGTTAAAAGATGGTGTGAGACCCACAACGTGGCAAGGACCACAGAAAGTAATCCAGGTGTGGCATTTGTGGACAGAAACTAAATTTTAAACAAAATGATATCTATACTCCTGCACCATGAAGAAACTGGTTTTCCTCTCACCAGTGATATCATAAAATGAAGGCTGGAGATTGGCTATACGGACAGATTACATTTCCAAAAGGAAATTAGAAGGCATTAAATTCAGGGTGACTGGTTTTTCATGCAGTGGTTTTTTTAGGGATCTTCCCCCACTACACTTTGGGTGCAACCAAATGATTTAACTACAAAAACTTTCCTTGGGTTGTACCGCCTCATGCTTTGAGAAACGCCATTTCTGCACTCCACTGTTATAGTGCTATTATTCCACTTTCAACTTCCTGTGGAATTCTGGGGTTTATAGTTTACTGAGGCCCAAGAGCTCTCTGGCTGAGAATTCTAAAGGCCCCTCCCTAAACTGCAAACCCCAGGATTCCAGAGGATGTTGAAAGTGGAATAATAGCACTATAACAGGGTAGTGCAGAGGTGGCCAAAGTGGGGATGGGTGCTTTTTTGAATGCCACATGAGTGGAATAAGAAGAGAGAATGACGCCCACTGCATGTTTTCTTTGAATGTGTGTTGGGGCGTCTCTCTCTACTTTTATGGGAAAGAACAGTCAATCAGACACTTGCTTTCCTTCCACCTGCAACTCAAAGTGGTACAGGCCAGAGAAAGAAAACCTTTACCCCTCAGTCCTCAGGACTGTATAAACTGGCCCTGAGATCAAGGAGTGGTGGTGGCCATAGCAAACATCAAGGACAAGGACATGTGCCAAAAGCCGTGTGTCTCTATGCTGGAGTCTTGGGGATGATGGGCTAGGCTGGAACAGCAAAAGGATGCATCATCTCCAAAGACAGGCAGCAATGCAGAGGATGCAAGCCACGTACTCCTCACTCTCAGCCATGAGAAGGGATTCTTCTGTGGCTCGGGAGGAAACCGGATGATGCCAAACAGACCGTCTCGCCTGGCCTGGTCATTGCAGAAACCTGGACGGATCTTCTTAGACGCAAAGCATGGAGTCCTTTTTTTCTGCTGCGAACCAGCGCGCTCCGATCTCCTCACCAACCCAACACCGGCACGGGCTACCACTACAGTAGGGTCGCTTTCAGGATGAGGCCCCTGCCTGGTCTCTTCCCTCTCTAAGTGAAGAGGAAGGGAGGAGGACGCTCCCAAAACTCGCAAGTGGTCCAGGTCTCCGGTTCCCACGTGAAAGCGGCCATCCGCTTTACCGCAGCTCCTTCCCTCGTCCTAGGAACCACCCTGAAGGCGCCGCCCGGCGAGAGGAGAAGCGGCCTCTCCAGTCGCCCCCTCCGCGGAAAAGAGACGGGGGAGGAGCTGGGGGTGCATGGAGGCGGGGCCACAGCGTTGGCTCCTCCCACAAGGCCGGAGAGATCGAACGAGAAAGAGAAAGAGTATTGCGCGCGTGGGACCGAGCCTGGGCAGCCCTCCTTCCTTCTCACACCATTTCTGCACTAGGTTGTTATAGCGCTATTATTCCACTTTCAACATTCTATGGAATCTTGGGGTTTGCAGTTTAGGGAGGGGCCTTTGGGGGGGGTCTCCCTGCATAAACGACCAGGTGGGGAAGTGAATGCTACTCGCTTACTCTCTCCTCTGCTCCCCATAGTTCAGTTTCATGAGATGCGTTGGAGGAGGAAGCGCTTGAAACAACAACCAGAGAGAGGAGCAGTCAGACTACGGCCATTTCCGCACTACCCTGTTGTAGCGCTATTATTCCACTTTCAACATCCTGTGGAATCCTGGGGTTTGCAGTTTAAGGAGGAGCCTTTAGAATTCTCAGCCAGAGAGCTCTTGAGTCTCAATAAACTACAAACTCCAGAATTCCACAGGAGGTTGGAAGTGGAATAATAGCATTATAGCAGTGTAGGGCAGAAATGGTCAAAACAAGACCCTCTCACCGTGATGTGGAACAATACCAAGGACTCCTTATGTCCAGCTTTCTGTGGTTCTGGGCCACAATTCCCATAGTCCTCAGCATGAGAGTATCCATATAGGTGTGGCAGCAGTTGCAGTCCAACACACCTGGGGGGAGGCAAGTCGAGGAAGACTAAAATTTCTTCATTTGGGGGTGTCCGCAGACCAACTTACACACTGGTGGTGAAGGCTGTGTTTACAAAGCAGAAGGTCCTGGGTTCAATTTTCAGTGCCTTTAGTTAAAAAAGTCAGGTGATGGATGATGGGAAAGAACTCTGCCTGAAACCCCAGAGAGCTGCTGCCAGTCAGATTAGACTGGACTGTTTAGATGGACTAATACTCTCAAGTTAGTATATGGTAGCTTCTCTTGTTCCTCTCTAAAAGCAATGGCTTAAAAATGGGTGGCACTCCAGATGTTGTTGGACTGCAACACTCAGCGTTCCCCCCTCATCAGCTGTCTATGGCCACTGGGAACTGCTGACTGATAACATCTGGAGGGCTGCACTGGTTTAATGCCAGAAGGAATCTATCTACGCATTTAAGCTCTGCCTGACCGCCAGAAATCAACAGATAAAGAATTTTCACTCTCAGCCTGGGAGGAAAAGCAGTGATTTTGATTTCTGCTTCTTGTACATCTCTTTAAAGGCCCAGAGAGTCTTGACAATTTAAAACAGTGCCTAGCCTAGGCCTTCAATGGGTTAAAAATTTAGAGCACAGGTGGGCAATTGTGGAGGGAGGAAGGGGTATTCCCCACCCACCCACCACCAGAAGGCTGCACTGATGTGTTTTGCTGCATTGGAAGTGACCTAATGTCACTTCAAGCTGCTATTTTGGTTGGTTTTCAGACTCTTTTTTCCCTTGGAGATTGGGGGGCTTGGTGAGGGGCAAGAAGCTAAACTGTTGCATTTGCAGTCTGGAATGTTTTTGACCAGTTCTTTTTTAGGGATGGGGAAATTGGCTGAAAATCAGTGCAATTTAAAAAAAAAAATTAGGGGGAGGCTGGAGACTTTGGAGGCCTTCAGTGACTGCACTTTGGGACCCCAAGGGCTACATGTGGCCAAAATACTTTGCCTATCGCTGAGTTACAGAGTCACTAGTTGACCAGGAAATGATAGTTTGTAGGCCTGGTTTATAAGCCTTTCGCTTAGGGGCAGATAATATGTGTCCTCACCTCCAGGAACCCATCTGCACTACAGAATTGTAGTACTGTATTATTATTCCACTTTAATGGCTATGGTGCCATCCTATGGAATCCTGGGATCTGTAGTTCAGGAAGGTACTAGAGCTCTTTCCTAAGACCTAAGGGGCCCTTCCCCTTAGAATTATAGAATCTTAAGAGTTGGGTGGGGCCACAAGAGCCATCTAGTCCTTCCTCCTGCCAGGCAAGAACACATAAAGCACTCTGGAAAATGTTATCTTACACATGCGTAAGTTTCTCTACAGAAGCAGTTGGGCATTTTGGTCTGATGAGGAACATCCGCACTCAGTTTAAGGTTGCAAAAGTAGAGTTGTGCATTTAGATGCACATTGCACAAGAAAATGCATTGAAATTTGCACATGGATGCACACTAAACATTTGGTTGTACATTTGCCTGCACTTTTGGCACTGTGGCGCACAACAATGCCGCTCAACACAAGGGTTTGATAATATACACATGAGATGGATATAAGATCTATACTCTTAATGCCAGGATTCCAAGGGATGGAGCCTACAGCAGCTAAAGTGGAATCACAGTGCTATTAATTTTGTAATGTGAAGAGGCCCCCAGTGTTTTGGAGCTGCAACATCTGTTAACCCTAGCTAATGGCAAAAGATCATAAGAGTTGCGCTCCAACCACACCTGGAAAGCCACACCCTATGCTTTAACAAAAGAAACCTGGGTGTGAAGGATTTCATGCCGTGCAAAGGAACACCAACCTCATCTCCATCATGTGTTGATGTCTGTGGGTCATCAGGCTACTGTAAAAGGCACAGGATCACGAGTTGCTTAAAAAGTTGGTAACTTTAAACATTACCAATTTTTAAAGTAACCCCTGATCCTTTCACAGGAGCCTGATGGTCTGCAGACATTAGCACATGATGGGGATGGTAACTCTAAACAACCCTAAAGTTGGCAACTGTGAACACAGAGAGCCAGTGTGGTGTAGGAGTTGAGTATGGGACTCTGGAAACCAGGGTTTGAATCCCTGGTCACCCACAGTCACATTGGGCAAGTCACATTGTCTCAGCCTCAGACTAAGAAAACTCCATGATAGGTTCGCCTTAGGACTGACATAAGTCAGAAAGGATGAAAGCACACCAGCATCACCACAAAATCTAAACACAAGCCTCAACATGAACACAACAAAAAAGGAAGAGCTTGTCCGACAAGAACTGAACTTCCACCCCCAAACTGAATAACATCAGAAACAACAGTGGAATCAAGTATTCCAGTCTGGTACAAAATTAGAACAGTCACATTTTTCTAATGTACAAACACATAATGTTGAGGATTGTTAAGAATAATTTTAGAACATATTCACAAGATGTCCATATGAAAAAAAACCCTCTGATTACTTAGATGCTTGCCCACTAACAAACAGATCTGGAATGTATCCACTTAATTCAGCTAAGATCAAGTTCAGAGGTGGTCACAGAACCTCTATTCAGCTTTCCACAAAATCTTGATAAGGGGCCAATTTATAAGCAGGCCGACACAGTCTACACAAATCTATGTAACGGGGCACCTTCGGGTAAGTAAGGAATTTGGGACAGGGAGGAAAACATCTCAGCAAAAATAAGCTGTTTCAAACTGCATTGGTAGGTAATAAAACAAGCACTATACTAACAATAGTGCAGTTCCCCAGTGGAGGTAATGGTATTGAGTTCTCAAGGTAGCCAGCTTCAAAAATGTAATTCAAAGAAATATTATAAACCAGGAGAACAAATATAAGGTTTCCATGAGAAGCAATCTGGGAGTTAGGTTTTCACAAACATGGGAATATCAGTACTGTGAGCTCAAGTTGTCTGAAGAAACTCCTTCTTGCAGTTTTTAACTGTTTTATAGAACTGTCCCAAGATATTTTTGGCAGCCTGAGTGAAATAACGAGATGTCTAATCATTGCCATGTAGAAAAGCTGGTCAGGCTAGCAGCTGAATTTTTATTTCAGCACTGGCAACTGGACAGCACTGTCTAATGCAAATATGCAGAAGCTCAAGAGGGCCAAATTCAATTTCAGACAATTTACTGAGGGTGGGGGGCAGGGTCAAAGGCGAAAGCATTGGATCAGAAATAACAGTGTATTTTAGTTTAAAGCTCTTCAGTAAAATGTAGGAGAGGCATATCAACATCTTAAAATAGAAGAGGACATATCAAAAGACAAAATTTGGGAAACCGTCAGTTTTTTGCAGCTCTTTCAAAGATCAAGTTTGGTTCTATCCTATGGAATCCTGGGATTTGTAGTTTCATGGGGTACTCAGAATTCTCTGCCAGAGAGTTCTACTGCCTCCTCCTAAAACTACAAATCCCAGAATTTAAGAGGAACCCTGGGAGAAAGCTGGAGTATAAATTCAATAATAAAATAAAAATATGAGAAAGTCATAGCAGGTGAAGTGGGATCAAAGTACTATAATTGAGTAATATGAAAGAGACCTTGGAAAAGGGATTGTGGCCACCTAGGGAATCCCAGAAGGCTGGATTAGGACTTTAAGAGGGCCAGATTTGGCCTCAGGGACAGATCACTACTGCACCTCAGATCTGTAACTACCTTCTGCCTAACTAACTGCGAAGCCAATCCTGCCTTTTAGTTTTTCAGTTATATTCAGTTCAGACAAGTTATGTAATTATTTTGCCCCAGGCAAAAACTCCACAGAAAAGCATCTCGAGCAGTAGGGAGCATGTTGGCTATTCCTGTCGTGTTGGGTGGTACCTCTTTTCCTTGGTACAGAATACCAGAGTTCCATCTTCAACTTTCTTCTGAGGCACAGAGATATTTATTGAGACCTACATGCAGTCTGGAAACAGGTCCTTAGCAGAAGGATAGAAGAAACCTCCAGATGATCTGAATTATAACTCCCATTATATCTGTCATTGGCCATACTGGCTAAGTCTTCCGTGAATTGAAGCCCAATACAGCTGGAGGGCCAAACATTCCTTGTCCCTGCTTAAGCTTTGGCAGCAATATTCAAGCAATCTTCCTCATATTGTATCCACATCTATATTAATTCACAGCTCTTTTCTGTCAAAATTCAAGCCACTCAGAAGATTCCTGCCTTCTTTCCTGCTTCTGAAGGCTCTTAGACCTTCTCAGAAGCTGTATGGTAGGTTGGCATATTCAGCAGGTGAAGGTTTTCATGGCATGAGAGAAAAATCACACAGAAGGGCTTTACTTGCTTGATTTTTGTGATTTCACGCTGTTGATTAAAGTACAGGAACAGAACTGGTCAAGCCCTCCCTTTTTGCTGTCACCAGCAACCACTACAGTGACTTTGCTGATGTCCAACCTAAGCAGAAAAAAATGTGGATCATCTGAATTCTGTCAGCTAAACAAAGTTGAAGTCATTGAGTGATCCAGTCTACCCACAAATCACGAGAGTCCCAAATAATGGATTTTGTGCCAAACTGCCTGCCCTGGCACACTGAGTCATCACTGCTAGCTTCTTCAGATCCCATCGTGTAAGCACTAAATATACCAGGTCTGCCTCCTTTCATTCTGTGAGAGCTCCTGTACTTACACCTGGCAAAACATCATATAGAAATTAAGGAGATGAAACTTTTCTGACACAGACATAATATATCTAATATGGAAAAAGTTATTTTTCCCCTTTTTGCATGTTGGGCATGCAAATAATGTGCATATAATCACTTAAGACTGATTATATGCACGTTATTTTATTATTGTATGAAAATTAAATTATATTGGTCTTTGATTTAGCATCATATTGAGATTTTAAAAGGTTATAAAATACTAATGGATCTGCTACAGGTACTTTTGAGTTATTTAAAAGGCTGTGTAGAAATGTCTGATTTAGAGATGATTATTAATGTGCTGACAGCAGGCGAAATTTTTACTGCATTACATTCAAAGTAGAATATTGCCTATTTCTTGTCAGATTAAGTTTTTTAAAAGATTTGGGATGCGGAGGTTGCTATTTGAGGAAAATTGACTGACTATATAAAAACAAGTGAGACTCAAACGTCTCAAAACGTTACTGAGAAATGTTTTTTTTTTTTTGTCACAGTTTGGAATTATAAACTTCAGGATCGTAGTTGACCACACTATTTGTTTTTGTAAATTTGAATTCAGAATTTATGCATGAGAAGGATGACGTGATGTGTTGTGCATTTTTATCACCCTCATTTTAATTTTAAAAAGCTATAAAAATAATGGTTCAACAAGTACGCAACCTTGAAGACTGCCAATCACATTTCGCAGCAGCAGTATGAGGCAAACAGTACCTATGAAAGAATGGCTGCTTTTTGCTCCTTTAAGATTACAGAATTTACAATGGAGTGTGACAGTAAGCAAAACCAAAGGCACAACAGTGAATGGTACTAGTATACCAAAAAACTGAAAAAAAGGAGAATACTCAAGACAAAAGCCATTACATTTTGATCTGAGCAATGAATTTGCCATGGAAATAAACTCCTTGAGCTTCAAACAACAGAACTGGCCACAGAATTCTTCCCGTAGCTTTTGTCCATACTAAGTTAGGCCAAGGTGATGTGGAGGGGAACCATTGTCCCCCTAAATGTTTCAGGCCAGACCTCCTATTAGCTCTGTGGG
The DNA here is from genome assembly GCA_030412105.1 of Cyclura pinguis. Lineage (NCBI taxonomy): Eukaryota > Metazoa > Chordata > Lepidosauria > Squamata > Iguanidae > Cyclura > Cyclura pinguis. The sequence continues at coordinate 207,062,684 of CM059600.1, forward strand.
GCATGGCCAGTGCTAAGACACAGTGTGAAGTATAAGCCCCTAAACATCTGGAAGGCCAGAAGTCCCTCAATCTTGATTAAAGTAGCTGACCAACTCAGAGATGACCAGTCATTCTGCACTAATCCTCAAATGTCTACTTTGTTTGTTTATGCTCTGCTTTTGAATACTGGCCTAGGATTCTCTGCTGGCCCATCTGATTCATTAACTTCCACTTGAGCTGGGGAACTCCTCACGAAGCCTGGCTGATGGGCTACATCACTAGCCGTTCCAGCAGCCGAACAGCAGGCCCCACTATCTGATTTCTCCCCCCACATCCCTCCTCTCGAGCTGGACATTCCAGCATGAATCAACCTCTGAATCAGCAATGAGGGAACAACCAGCACTTAGCAGCGATCAATACAGGCCCTGGCTAAGAGCTGTTCATTACACTGGCCAAAAGCCAACCCCTCCCTCCCATTTCCAAGGCTGGCATACAACCAAAGGCAACCCTCCCTCCTGCAAAAAAAGAGAGGCAGAGAAACAAGAACCACCACCACAACCATAGCCACAACAACAGCTATTAGGAGATGCTGGCTGAGTCAGGGAAGGGGGCCTCATCAAGGTTAGAGAGGTGCTAATCCAAAATACAGGATTACCATTCTTTGAAGAAATGTTACAGTCAGATCCCTACCAAGACCATAGACCTCGCTTTAATAGGCACGAAAATGAACAGTGTGATTTGGGATCAACAAGGTGGTCTGGTATTTAGGTGGTGTTTGGCATCTCCATGCAGAGTGGAGATGAGACCAAATTTATGGTGAATGTACGCAGTCAGTTTACAGAGGATGTGGCTATGGTGCTTAGCTCATGATCTTTTGTTTAAACAACATGCAACCAAATGAAGAGGCAGAGAGGACTATGCTACTTCAGTCAGTTGAGGGATCTTGTGTTTGTGTTCTTAAAAATCTTCCCTCTTTGTTGGTTCTGCCATTAGACAGTGGGGCTCAGACACCAGATGATATTAATGACATAGCCAAGCCTTGTGTGTGTGTGGGGAGGGACAAACTGTTGTAGGAGAGGTCCACCAGAATACACTTTCCCAAGACTCCCTCTAAAACCTGGTTGGTCCAAATTCCTTTACTGTGATCCAGTAGTAGCCCTGCTTAAGTTCTTATAGGTTGAGTGAAAGAACTCTGCATATGGCCACAGATATTTTTCTACATTTCAACTTCCCACATTGCTGCAGTCAGCCCTAGCACTGAAAACTGATCCCCAAGGTTAGCCCCTGGTACAACCTCAAGCCCTGGATTGAAGGGCGTCCGGATATCTACCAGGAACAGAGGGAAAGATGACCAGTGGTTTGCATTAGAGAGGGCCCTCGCAGATGAAGAGATTTCTCCTTCTCTCCCTTGTTCCCCAAACCTGCTGCTTGAGATGAGTGCCTCCCCTGATTTAATTGGAGGGCTGGCCCTGCCAGATGGGGCTGGCAAAAGGCATTCCTGTCTGTATCCATAAGCAAAAATGGATTCAGGAGCAACAGTTCCATATTTGAACCTCTTGGCTTCAAAAAGAAATGAAATCCATTCCAATACAGACTGAAAGATCTTCCAAGATCTCCCATATATCTAATCAGTTATATTAGTGGAGATGGAAGAAATGTTCAAAAATACTCAAAATACAATTGAAAAACATATTTCTTGAGTGTTGAGACATGCTGATGAGAAAAATCCTGCACTGATTAAAATCTTCTCAGTTTAGGACTTATTCTACACAAACTTTGTGCATGGTTGTTTTGCACAGAAAGCAGCATTTTCTGTCCAGAGAATACTATTTCTGGACAGAAACATTATTTTCCACACAGAAAATGCTGTCACTGATAGTTTAAACCAAAATTTGCGTGTGGTTGTTTTGTGAAGAAAACACAGCATTTTCTGAGCATGTTGTATTCTGTGCAAAACCACTACCTATGAATTTTGGTTAGAATAAGTCCCAAATTGCAAATAGTTTTCAAAACTGTGAAGGTTTTTTTTTCCCTCAGTGGGAAGAAAATTGCTACAATTACTTGTTGCTTCCTTTCATGAGAAAATTAGTGAAAACATACAGGCCTTTCTGCACTACATTGTTATAGTGCTATTATTCCACTTCGGATATCTTGTGGAATTCTGGGGTTTATAATTTCCTGAAGCCAAGGAGCTCTCCAGCTGAGAATTCTAAAGGCCCCTCCCTAAACTGCAAACCCCAGGATTCCACTGGATGTTGAAAGTGGAATAATAATGCTATAACAGTATAGTGTGGAAGCGCCCCACATCCTGATAAACCAGTGTAAGAGAATAACTTCTTCATGCATGGATTATGCTTCAGTATTTTCATTCTCATTCACTCCCGAATTCCTTCAAGACTCTACTGCTTGGACAGGATTAGGCAGTGGGAAAGGAATGTTGGATCTTACTGCTGGTTCTCACTATGATACTGTATGTCCATTTTTAGCAGTGGATTGAGGACATCTTTGTGGGGGCTGCTCCTCCCTCACAAATGAAGATGTCCTCTGTCCAGTGCTAGAAATGAAAAAGAGAAGCAAGGATGGTGTAGCAGCTTGAGTGATGGACCAGAGGAGAACCGGGTTTGAATTCCAGCTCGGCCATGGAGACATCCTGGGTAACCTCAGGTGGGTGCAGGTCCCACTCTGTCAGCCTCAGAGAAATGAGAGGCAAAGCTGCTCTGAACATATCCTGCCAAGAAAACTCCCCTGATAGGGTCGCCATAGGTCAGAGTAGAAACAAATCAGCTGGTGAGAGGTTACCCTTGCCCAAAACGTTGAGATGATCTCCCCCAGCAGTTTCAGGTAGATGCTAAAGAGCCCGGGGCAAAATGGAACCCAGCAGCATTCTCGATACTAGAGATGGGAGACATACAGCCCTTCAGTTGTTGGACGCAACTTCCACAACCTCTCACTGTGGGCTATCCTAGCTAAAGATGATGGAAGTTGCAGTTGAACAACATCTCAAGGGCCACATGTTCCTTGCCACTGTAAGCATGTATAGCCTTGGACACTACAGGAATGGATTTGGTTCTTGTGATGTCTTCTTGGACAAATGGTGTGCCACCCTTGCTGTTGTTGCACTCTCTTCTCTAGAAATCTTCTAGGCAGCCTTCCCCTTTGTGCTCTTATTCTCCAACCCACTCAAAGCACTCCCACCTTCCCAAAATAGGACTGAGCTGAAGCAAGCCCCTTCCCCCCGCCATTCACTCTTCCCAATTCTTCTACAAAGAGGCAGAATCCTTCTTTCCCATCCCGCCATGCCTACGTCAACTTTCAATTAGCTGAGGGTCTGTGACAGCCACTGCTCTTTAATCTGTATCTTTCAAAGCCAGACTCAGCGACAGGTGGGTGACAGTGACCCTGATATGTCAGTGCTTGGGAGAGACGCGCCCCAGAAAAACAACCAGCAAAGAGAGAAGGCTTATTACCACCCACCTCCAATCCCCACCCTGAATGACTCTCCCTCCTAGAGGTGGGAACATAAAAATGTACACCTGTAGAGAAAGAAAGACAGAACAGGGCTGCAGCTCTCTCATGGATCCCATGTTTTTCATCTGGAGCAAGTGGGAATCCTGCAAGCCTGCATCCTCCATCTTTCACAGATGAAAACCAGGACACATGTAGTCAAGCAACATCAGAGTGTGGCCAAGATGGCAAAAATCATTACCGAGGAAGAACACGTAAGCTAGGGGTGGCTGCAGCAGTTTGTCTGAGAAGGGCAAGATTCTGCCCCGTTTCTCTCCTGCTTCTTGAGTTGACTGAGTACAAACTACTTTTCCCAACTATTTTTGAACTTGGTTTGCAGCAACTGAAGTAAGCTGATAACAAAGGGGGAAGGTGGAAGGAGGAGAGGGAACTGGTACATTTTAAACTGACAAAAATAGGATGACAGAGGATTAACTGGGACTGTCCCTGCCAAACTGGGATAGTTGGAGGATATGTGAACCTCCAGATGGGTTGAAGTGTAACTCTCAGTCAGCCTCCAGGCAACATAGCCAGTGGTAATGAATACTGGGAACTGCAGTCCAACAACATCTAGGGGGCTATATGATCCCTCACATTTGATGTACAAGAAATGTGTCTGATAGGTAACAGCCTGGCCTAAATAGCCTGAAGGTAATGTCTGATTTTAGAAGTTAAGCAGCATCAGACCTGGTTAATACTTAGATGGGAGACTGCCAGGGAATACCATGTGTTCTTTGCATAAGAAAAAACTATGAAATTCATGGGATGACCATAGGTTGACGGGCAACTTGAAGCTGCATGACGGTAGGTAAGACTCTATTTGATATCTGCTGATAGAATTGACATTCCTGGGAGCTCTCCACCATTAAGTCCCCCATCCAGGGCTGTAATTTAAGGAGGGATGCAGGAAGTAGAGATTTCCAGGGGGAGTCTCAAGAAAGATTAAAGGATATGCTCAAGATTACACTGAAAAAAAGAAGGGAAAAAAGCAGGACTGTCATCACTTTTTGAAAATACCTCTGTAATAACTATAGCAAAGCTATCAACACAAATCAAAACAGCCTCCTTTTAAGCAAAAAGGATGTATACTTTTTGACAGGAAGAGCTAGCAACATAGGCCCATTTACATTGTTTATAACAGTCACTTGATGCATACAGAAAATCGGTGAGAGGCAGAAATCTAAGCATTTCTAAGAGATAAGCCAGAGACAGGGTGCAGGAATGGTTCCAAAACTCTGAACAGTCAGGCATCTGCAGAAGGTTCCCATCTGGGCAGACCACCATTTGATAAAGAGTCTCCAGGGCCTGACCTACCTCTTTACCATTGCAAACTACTTTTTCAGGCACAGAATGGGAAGTGACTTTCTAAAAGCAGTCAGTTGCAGTAATTAGTTATGCCCAAAAAGTAATTTGTTGGCATTTGGGATACTTAATTTTTTAAGTTGCTCTTTTTCCCCTTATTATTCAGAAGTACCTAACACAGTTACTTTTTAGAAAAATATCAGAATAACATGAGCCACTGGCTTTTGGTACAAAATACAGGTAATTACAGGTAATTGGTGAGGCCTCACACATCCTTTAACAGTGAACATAAGCATACCCTCCAACACTTTGCAGGGAAAGCTGGGACATTTGTGGCCAAGTAACATCAGAGTGTGGTCAAGATGCTAAACATTATTAATGATGAGGGGCACACAAACTAGGAAGGACTGCAGCAGTTTGGTTTTGTCTGAGCCTACAGGAAAGAGACTCCACCCCCTCTTCTCCTCGTCCCCCCTGCTAAGTTAACTGGATCAAAACTACTCTTGCACTTTGAACTTAGTTTGCAATAACGGAAGTAAACTGAGGACAAAGGGGGAAAGTGAGAGGAGAAGAGACAAACCGGGACATTTTAAAAGCAGATGAGAAAGTGGGAAGACAGAGAATTAATCGGGACCGTTCCAGCCAAATTGGAAGGTATGAGTAAGTAACGGTTGCAGTTACATCACAAAAGCAGTGAAGTCACCGATCATTATTTTGAATTCATACAGTAACTTAGTTATGCCTTTGTTACTGCAAAAATGTAATTACTAATTAAATTAAATACAAGCTGATTCTTAGTAGTAAGTTCCTTCAAAGCTCTGTAATCACTTACTTCAGTCTGTTTCAGAAAATAGTGATGATAATGAGGAGCAGTCGATGCCACTATGGACTGGCTCATATGGGGTTATCTGCCTGCTTGGTGAGCTGGTGGCTCTCATTAGAGCAGCTGGAGAAGGAGCCTTGGTGGTACCAAGGGAGAGATTCACTGAGGGAGGGAGGACAGGCCTTGATGTTATCTTGCCCGACCATCCAAAAGCACCTGAAAGTGGCCCTGTGTTATTTCATCAAGAAACTGTGATGAGCGATCACTGGTCTCCCTTTTCTAAGGGTTGAGGAGACCAAAGATGAGACAAGTTGCTTTTTGGAGTACAACTACCAGAATCCCCAGCCACAACAGAGATGCAGGAAGCTGAAGACTTCCCTAATACTTTCCCCCTATGATCTGGAAAAATCACAGTATTAAGACTCCTTTGTAGCTGAGCCTCCTCAGGACTGATCCATCAGAAGCATACTCAATGATCCAGCACTAAGAAACATCAAAACAGGTACTGGTGATGAGCTGGAATAAGGCCTATCATATACATACTTGAAGTAAGCACACAGATGGCAATTCTCAGTATGCATTGTGCTTCTAAAGGTCTTCCTTTTTCTTTTCTTTTTTCATATATGCAGTCAGCCCTCCACATTTGCAGATTCTGTAACAATGGATTCAACCAACCACTGCTTGAAAATATTATTTTAAAAAAGATAAAAAAAAAAACGTTGATTTTGCCATTTATATACGAGATACCATTTTACTACACCATTCTAAATAATGGGACTTGAGCATCCATTATTTTTTTTTAATTTTTATTAAGTTTTTTAAACATTAAAACATATATCATACATATTTCAAACATAACATAAATCAACATAAATCGGAATATTGAACATAAATCAACATAGAACAAAATAAGACAAAGAAAGTTTCCACCTGGTTAGTCTTGTTTATATCTCATCTGCCTATATATGCATATCAGTCTTCACAGGATCTGAGTTATATCTATTTGATCTGCTAATTAATATCATCTTATTCCTTCCAAATTCAAAAGATACAAATCTTATCTACTGAGAATAGGCAAAACAATATTTTTTAAGTTCGCTCTCATATTTATCACTTCATTCTAAAATCCTTCTGCAATTATTTTATCTTTCCACTTTTCTTTAAAAAAACATATAAGCGGCTCCCAGTCTCTCTCAAAAACTGCTGGATCTTTGTTATTGAGAAGCAGAGTCAGTTTATCCATTATCATCATATCGCACAATGCTTTCTCCCATTCCCCTTCCATGGGAGTTTCATGAGATTTCCAGTACCTTGCAAAGACTATTCTGGCACATATTATCATATAGAAAATAATCTTTCCAAACTTTTTCTCCAATTCATCCCCCAAAATATACAATAAATACATTTCTGGACACATCTCATATTTAATCCCTAAAATTTTTTCCATAGTCAAATGAATATATTTCCAGTATCTCTGGGCATAATTACAGAGCCAAAACTGATGGTAGAAAGTGCCTTTTTCTGTTTGGCATTTCCAACATCTATCATCACATTTATACATTTTTGCCAACCTTTCGGGAGGGAGATACCATTTCAAATGCATTTTATAGACATTCTCTCGCAAGCAGTATATTTCAGTCTTTTCTGCCAAGTTTTTTGCCATTGGTCCAAACTCATCTCCCTACCCACATTTTGGGCCCACCGGATCATTGATTCTTTTACTACTTCTTCTTCGGTGAACCATTCCAATAAATGTTGATATATTACAGAGATAGATCTTTTATTCTTCTCAAACATTACCAAATCAAACCAGTTTTTTTCTATTTGAAACCCATTCAGTTTCTTTTCCATCTTAAATTTCTCATACAGCTGACGATATAACAGCCAATGGCAATTCATGCCTTCTTCTCACAGTTCCTCTATTGTTTTCATTTTTATTTCCGTTCCCTTTACTATTAGCATATCTCCATACGTCATCCATCTACCATGGAAGATATTTTCTCGCTTATAAAAGGCTTCATGTGGAGATATCCAAAGTGGGGTTTTCGGATAAAGTCTAAATTTATATTTATTCCATGCTTTAAGTATGGGTCTCCTTACAAAATGATGGTTGAAATCTTGTAATGCCATATCTTTAAAGAAGCCCAAATACGCATGCCAACCAAAAGCTAACTGTGCCCCCTCAAGTGCAAGGAGTCTATGATCTGTTAGCTTTATCCATTCTTGAAGCCAATCTAAACAACAAGCCTAGAAATACAAGTTCAAATTAGGTAGTGCCAGTCCTCCATGTTTCTTGTCATCACAAAGTATTTTGAATCTGACACGGGGTTTCTTTCCATTCCAAATAAACTTTGTGAGGTCTCTTTGCCACTCTTTAAATATCGATTCATTGTTTACTACCGGTATATTCTGAAACAAAAAAAGCATTTTTGGTAGTGCCACCATCTTAAAAGCTGATATTCGGCCTAGTAAAGAGAGATTTTTATTCTTCCAACTCCTAAATTCTTCTTTTTCCAGGTCTTTTCATAATTGTTCTTGAAAAGATCTGAATTCTTATTAGTCAAATAAATTCCTAGATATTTCACTTTTGATCTTATTAAGAAGCCTGTCAATGCTTCTAACTCTTTTTTCCTCTTTCTTCGGAATATTTTTTACCAAAAGGTATGTTTTTTCCTCATTGACCTTCAAACCGGAGACAGCTGAAAAGTCTTCCAGCATAGTTTTGAATTTACCGATATTTTCCAAAGGGTCTTCCATAATCAAAACCACATCATCCGCAAAAGCTCTTATCTTATAGTCCACACCCTGAATTTGAACTCCTTTCACATCTTTTTCTTCGTTAAACTTTTCGATCAGAGTTTCCATACATATAAGAAAGAGTAAAGGAGATAGCAGACATCCCTGCCTTGTACCCCTTTCAATTTTAAATCTTTCCGATTTCTCTCCATTTATCAAGATTTGTGCATACTGGTTCTTATATATGGTTTTAATAGCCATCATGAAGTTTTCTCCCATTTTCAGCTTATTTATCATCTTGAACATATATTGCCAATTTACGCTATCAAAAGCTTTTTCTATATCCAAAAATAACATAGCCAGCTTTCTACTTGGCTGCTTATCGAAAATTTCAATTATATCCAGTATGCGTCTCATATTATGTTTTATTTGTCTATTTGGCAGGAATCCCGCTTGATCTTCTGATATGATATCTTTCAATCTATTTGCCATTATCCACATAAATAATTTATAATCGACATTTAGAAGTGAGATCGGACTATAATTTTTTGGGAGGGTTGTATCCCGCTCTTCTTTTGGTATGAGGGTTATAAAAGCTTGTCTCCAGGACTCTGGTATTTTACCAATTTTGACTTCATTCATAACCGCCTGAAGGGGTAGAATTAGTTCATCTTGCAATATTTCATAATACTCTGAAGGCAATCCATCTGGGCCAGGGACTTTATTCTTCTTCTGAAGTCTTATTGCTTCAATCACTTCAGCTACCGAGATAGATGCATTCAATTTAATTCTTTGTTCTTCCGTCAATTCTTTCATTTTTACAGAAGATGTGAATTTTTCCATATCTTCCTCTCGAATCTCTCTTCTCTGATACAGATTAAGGTAGAACTGTGCAAATACCTTTTTTATCTTCTCTGTCTCATAATAAATATTTTTTCCATCACTTATTTTCAGAATGGGTGGATTTCAATTTTTATGCCTCAATCTCCGAGCCAACTATTTTCCCGGGTTATTCACCCATTCAAAATGCTTCTGCTTCCATGTCTTCAATTTTTTGCTTATTTCTTCTGTCATCATCAACTCTAATTGTTTTTGCAATATTTTTATTTCCTCTTTAATCTTTTTCTCTGATGGTTTCATTTGTAATTCTGTCTCTTTTCTTTGAATTAGTTCATTTATCTGTTGTATCTTCTCTTTCCTTTTTTTATTGCACACTGCATTTTGCTGAATAAAGAAGCCTCGAATGACCGCTTTACTAGCATCCCATATCGTTTGAAGGGTAGTCTCTCTTGAAATATTTTCCAAAAACTAGTTGCGTAAAACTTCTTTTGCTTTTCCCAAAATTTTCTCATCTCTCAATAGGTGCTCATTAAGTCTCCAATTATATTCGGTTTTCCTCCTTTTAAAAATCATAACAATTGCATTATGATCTGAGAATGTACCAGGTTGAATCTCCATCGATTTTACCTGTGCACATAGAGACTTTGAAACGAAGAAAGTGTCTACACGTGAGAAAGATGCATGTGGCTCAGAACAGAAAGTATATACTTGTGATTTTCCATATAGAAATCTCCATAGATCAATTGTATCTGTATCCCGTATTAAATTATCAAAAGATATGGGAAGCTTAGCTTGATTTTTTTTATTTTTTTATCTGATTTTCTATCCAAAGATGGGCATGTCACTCCATTCCAGTCTCCCATTAAAGTAATTTGGACATATTCACTATCCATAATCTGAGCTTGGAGGTCTTTGTAGAATTTATCTTTTCCATTATGTGGGCCATATACCCCCACCAATAGCAATTTTTGCGTTTGCCATTCAATTTCTATTGCTATATAATGACCATATTCATCTCGAAAGGCTTCTTTTGATAAGATTTTTTCACTCACATATAATACTACTCCTCATTTCTTCTCGTCAGGCAAAGATACATATTCTTTCCCAAATTTCCTATTCCTTAAGAGATGTTCTTTGCTCCGTTCAATTCTACTTTCTTGCAAACAAATCACATCCAACTTTTATTTGCCCAAATAGTGAAAGATCTTTTGTCTTTTTTCAGGTGTACATATGCCTTTTATACTCCAAGACAAAATCCTCAATTCCGCCATTATTATATTTCTACGCAGTTAAATCACCACTATCCAATGACGCCAGTGCCAAAGTCATAGAGCTAACTTGATGTGCCAGATCTTCTTCTGATTTATTCTTTTGTTTCGTTTTTTGTGTCTCCTCTTCTAAACTTTCTTGCGAGGAAGCCAAAGTTATCTTTTCACCTTCTTCTTTCTCTAAGGGTTTACCTCCTTCTGCTCCTTGTAATTCTTCCTTTGGTCTCTGCATCTGCTCCGAGAAGTTCTTGCCGTATCTCATCAGGAAGTCTTTAGCTTCTTGTATCGAAGAGATCACAAAAAACTTCTTCCGATACCGAAAAGTCACACCCTCCAGTCTCGCCCATCTATATTGGATTCCATACCGACAAAGTTTAGAGGCTAAAAAGTTATATTCCTGCCTTTTCTGTAGTATTCTTATTGGTATATCTTTATATAATTGCAGCTTCTGGCCCCTGACCTCCACTCCTGTTTTAGCATTAGCCTGAAGAATGAGGTTTCTTGTAGATTTCTTAACACAAGAAATCAGCACATCTCTCGGAAGATCTTCTCTTCTATTTCTTAAAGAGCCAATTCTAAAAATCCTGTCTATTTGGCAATCCAATGTTTGAGAATCTATCTCAATCAAATTTGCTAACATTGGAATTAGAATCTGTCTAAGATCTTCTGAGCTCTGCTCTTTTAGTCCACGGATTTTAAAGGAATTCTCACGCATCTTGAGTTCCAGAAAGGCTCTCTCATCAATGTCTTTTTCATTTTCCAATGTTAATGTTGCACATTTCTCCTGGACCAATTTCAGTTCTTCCTCTAGCTTATCCACTCTACCTGTAGTTCCTTTAATCTCTTCGGAAAGAGCATTGATTGTTTCCCTTATTTCCTTAAATTCTCTCTTGAAGTCAGATTTTAACTCACTACGTAAATCCTTCATATCTTTCCGCCATTCCAACTTCATTTCTGACTGTTCTGCTCTCATTTGTGCCTGCTCCGCCCGCATCGACCTAATCTCTTCCAATATTATATTCTGTTCTGCTTGTTTAGGCGTTGTAGATACTGATAGAGTTGACTATCTAGGATCGAGGGAAAGTCCCTTTGCTTGTTTCGCCATTTTAGATTTTGATCTTGTGTCCATTCAAACAAATTATATAATCATAAATTATTCCCCTCCAACCTTCTCATTCAATGCTCAACAGTACATTTTTTTGAGTTTACACAATCAAATTCATCAAGTTTTACAATTTACTCTTGCACAATATTAATTCATTAATTTATCAACTTCTACTTTTATCAGTTTTATCAATTTCCCTCTTTACTCTTTTGTCAGTTCCTCCACTCAAAATCTCAATATTTTCGACACCGCCCCATATATATATACACCTAATTAAATTGATCAAATTAATTAATTAATTAAAATGATCAAAAATTTAATATAACCAGTTTATGCTGAAAATATAAAATAATTAAATATACAGACGATGCTTTCTCGATTCATCTATTCAATTCATTTCAGTTCATTTCATCTCTGTTCAGCAATTCATTTCATCAATTCATTTCAGATCAATTCAATTCATTTCAATTCTGTTCAAGTCAAATCAGTTCAATTCAATTCAATTCAATTCAATTCAATTCAATTTATCTCAGTTCATTTACTCAGCGGGCTCAAACTTTCAAGTCATCAATAAATTTTCCAAAAATCAGAATCTGCTCAAATTCATTCCAAAAACACAGTCTTACTATCTATTCCACAGTAGTATCCAACACTTTCACAGTAGTATCCACTATCCAATTCTGCCAATAATTAATAATTAAGATCTTTAAGGGGGTTGATTTAAGTTTAGAGCTCTCTCTTATATTTTTAGAGATGTTTAGCTTTGTAGCTTCTTCAGCCTCCACTGCTACCCTCCGCACGCCAGTCTACGCATCGAGTCTCCCCCGCGCACTGGCCTGTGCGCCAGGTCCTCCCCGTGTGCTGACCTGCGTGCCGAGCTTTGGTAGCCCACTGCCCAGGCACTCACCCGTACGCCTTTACTCCTTACATGCTGATCTGTGCGTCGTCCCAGCTTATACTGGATCACCCGCCAACCTACTCCTCCGGCTGAGTCTGTTTCTGTTCCAACAATCAAGGCCCAGGCTCTCAATCACCCTGCGCACTGACCTACGCACCGAGACTCTCCCCGCGTGCCGAATCTTTGTCTCTGCCACCCTCTCTGAACTCCAAACCTCATTTCACCGGAGGACTCTCCCTTCCGCCTCTACTCCAGCCACAGTCGCAGTCGTGGAGATTTATCCAAAGTTTTTTTTAATCTATCTATCTATCTATCTATCTATCTATCTATCTATCTATAAAACTTCTGGTAGAGCTGAGCGTTTGCACCCTTCTGGTTAAACTCCACCTCTCTTTTAGGCTCCAGGGGCCATCTTGGCACCACGCGGTGCCCGTACACAAAAATTAATTTTTTAAAAAAACCTTTTTTTTCTTTTGGAGTGTTTAGAAAAACAATGATTTTTCCTCCACAAAGTCTCAAATTCTCAACAACATTAGTTCACTTCCCACAGGAGGGAAAGAAGGGGGAAAAAAAGTGGCAGTCTCCCAAGTTTAGCTAAATCACTCTCCGCTTCTCGCCGGCTCAATCTGCCGGCTCAGTCTGCCGACATGATCAAAGTCCACGCCTATATGTAAGTTCCAGTAACTGCAATTCCTGAAAATGGACGGAATATATAGATACCTCCTTCTTGCAGAATTAACGATGCCTTTCTCAAAAACGAGCAGATCTCCCTGGCACAAGCCCAAGCAGGTGTTTTTAAAATTCCGTGGCGAGGAAATGCTGAGATCAAGCTCAGCTACATTTCACGATGATGGCTGCCGTCCGACCCCCTCTCCCTTGACCGAGTGGGTTAGATGAAAATCACCACGCTCAGACGAAAGAGGAAATGGGTCTCCGTGGCCCCATTCGAGTTCTCTACCCACCAGAGAACTTTTTGAGGTGTCTGCAATCCTGCAGACCCCCCCCCCCCAGTCGTGAAATGCGATGAATTCTCTCCAGAGCTGGAGAGGGCTCACCTTCTCTTCACCATTGCTGAACCGGAAAAATTGAGCATCCATTAATTTTGGTATCCACGGGGTGTCCTGGAACCAAACCCTAAGGGCCCATTGTATGTTACAGTGATAATGTATAGGGAAAGTAACTTGCCTTCCCCACTGAAGTCCCTGCCTAGTAAGCAAAATTAGGGAACAACCTTCCTACTAGGGTTGCTAGATCTCAAGGCTAGGCCCTGAGTCTCCAGGTTTCATGGAGTATTTCCAAGCAGGAGATGAAGGTGCGAATTCTCCAGTTTTAGTGGTGTCAGCTCCAGGCAAAAGGAAAGAACTGTGTGCAAATATCCAGCTCAGCTACTAAAACAGCAGCTTGCTACTATTTGGATTAAATGATTTGTTGCTGAAACCTGCCAAGATTCTCCAGAGGATTTGTGTCTTTACTTAAATAGCTTCCTTCTTCCTTGCCAGCTGTTGTGGCATCAGGGCTCACCCCCTGCTCCCCTCTGCCCCCACCTTCTGCCTAAAAGCAAGTAGGCTAGATTGAATGCTCATTATCATAGCTTCCTAAGTAAATGAGAAGAATGCAGATACAATTTCACCTTGCTCTGGGGCTAGTCCCTTGAGCCAAGAGTTCTTTCTTAATTTACAACAGGAAAATATGTTTTTTTGTGTGTGTTTGAATAATAAGCTGTGAGCAACTGTGGTTGGTACTTAATGCATAATGCCAGTTATGAGCCCCAGCGGCCATCCCTCGGGCTCACAAATATTCATCCATCCATCCATCCATCCATCCATCCATCCATCCATCCATCCATCTGCTGCCTTTCTTCCAGAGTGGGACCCACAGTAGCTTACGGCCTGAAATAATCCTGAACCAGCCACTCTACTACACACAAATGTTGAGCCCTCTCTACCTTTAAAACAGTTCCAGGATGCCTGCTGGTACAACCCCTAGCCATGCTGGCTGGGGATTCTGAGAGCTGTAGTCACAAAAAGTAATTTTTACAAGTGCCCATGAAAAAACAATTACCTATTTCCAAAACCGATAATTCCAGGCCACCATACCTTTCACATCTCTCTCTCTTGATTTCCAGCTTCAAAAACTCAGGTTGCGGGGCAGGAAAAATATTCTATTGCATGCTCAGATTTACTCTGGTCATTGATGGATCACGTGTCCTTAGTTGAGTCCTGGCCTCTAATACATCCTGATTTCACTGTGGTCTCTGTCATACTACACAATTATAGCACTATGAATCTACTTCAACTGCTGTGGTTTCATCCTGTGGAACCTTGGGGTTTGTAATTTGGTGGTGCACCAGCGCATTCAGGGATGATTTCTAAAAACTTCACAGAACTACAAATTCTAAGATTCCAGTAGAAGTAGATCAGTGGTTCTTCATCTTTTCTTCACCAGAGACCCCTTGTAAATGTAATTTGTTCCTAGGGTCTCTCTTAACCAGCCAGGATATTTTTTAGTCCCTTAAATCTGGGGTTTCACCCATTTTCTAGGATGAATGGCAACCCTACTTGGACCCCTGTGAGGGCTCTACAAACCCCCAGTGGTCCATGGACCCCAGATTAAGCACTAGATGGAACCAACTAGCTGAAGTGGAATCACAGTGTTGTTACTGTGGTAGTGTAAGTGACCTCTGGCTCCAGAATGCTCCCTCTTAAAATTTCAGGAAAAAGCAGGCCGTAGAAAACATTTTCAAAAGTTAGCCTCTCTCTCACGGGACCTCTCAGGCTCTCCCTCACCAAGCCACATTACTATGCAAGATCCAAAGGGAATGGCTATCCTTCCCACAGGAAAGAGCGGGAGGGAGGCCAACTGGCCAAGACCACCTCAGAGTTTGTTGCAGCTGCCAGAGGTTTTTCTCCCCCCTTCCACACGGCCATTGCTACCAAATGCATTGTGGGGAGGCTACCAGGAGACAGAAGAACCAGAAAAGGGAATATCCCCTCAGTCCTTGATTTTCCACTCGCCTGCAAAGGGTCTTTTATCTGAGACAGACCCTAATGAATTGCTGTGTTTTATATCATGTAACGCTATCTTATTAATCTATCTTTACATCACTCCCAAGCTGCCTAGGAAGAATTTATAGCCTGAAAGATGGCTATAAATATTTGTAATTAATAAGTCCCAATAAAGAATAAAATTAATCTATATGAATTGCAATACATAAATTTTCTGTTGTGTGGGTAGGGGAGAGCCAAAACTAAGAAATAAACACCACCACAAGTAGGAAAATTCCAGATGCTGAGTATAAGTGGGAAAAACAATTACAGACCCAACACTGTTTGGATTAAAATCCTTACTCTGGGCCCATCAGCAACATTGAAGTATTTATGCCTCTTGGATCTTTCTCTCTCTATCTCTTCTCTCCATGCAGTGAGGGTAAGATACACAGACAACATCCTTGTTTTCTTCCAGACTCAGCATCAGAGACAAAATGAACAGGTTGCTTACCTGTAACTGTGGTTCTTCGAGCGGTCATCTGTGCCCTCACACTCGAGGAGCTTTTGCGCATGCGCGGTAACGTTCGGAAGATTCTAGAGTTAAGCAGCTTGGCGGGAACCCCTCCTCCATGCCCGTATTGAGCATGCTCAGCCCCCCAAGCCAATGGTCTCTCCTCAGTTCTGGAGTCCGCCAATAAGGGACCTGAAAGAGGGGACGGCTGGGCGGGTGTGTGTGAGGGCACAGATGACCACTCGAAGAACCACAGTTACAGGTAAGCAACCTCTTCTTCTTCTTCGTGGTCTCTGTGTCTCACACACTGGGAGATTTTGTAGCTTACCATTGGACGGTGGGTCAGGTCCTAGAGAACGGAAGACAACACCGCACGTCCAAAACGGGCATCTCTTCGGGACCGGCAGTCCAGTCTGTAGTGGTGCACGAAGGTCGAGGGTTGAGACCAAGTCGCCGCACAGCACAGTTCTTGCAGGTCCGCTCCTTGAGGGAGAGCTGCTGAAGAGGCTACGGCTCTGGTGGAATGAGCACGGAGCAAGGCTGGCGGAGGCTGCTTAGCCAGTTCATATGCCAGCAGAATGCTCTGGGCCACCCATTTGGAGAACCTCTGGGTGGACACCTTGTGGCCCTTTCGAGGACCACCATAGCAGACAAACAGGTGGGGAGTCTGACGAAAGAGCGCAGTCCTATGTGTGTAGAAAGCCAGAGCCCAATGAGCATCAAGGGAGTGAAGAGAGCGCTCCAGAGGCGTAGTCGGGTCCGGATAAAAGGCAGGTAGGATAATGTCCTGGTTGAGGTGGAAGTTGGACACCACCTTGGGCAAGAAGGAGATGTCTGGCTGGAGGACTACTTTGTCTCTATGAAAGACGAGGAAGGGCTTATCCGATGGAAGTGCTGTCAGCTCACTCGCCCACCTGGCTGAGGTGACAGCTACCAGGAAAGCAGTCTTGATGGTCAGGAGCCCGTTGTCAGCAGTCGCCATGGGATCGAAGGGCGGTCGCGTCAGTTGTGATAGTACCAGGGACAACGACCAAGGCGGTAGTGGTGGTGACACCAGCGGATAAAGGTGTTGCAGGCCCTTCATGAACTGCTTGAGGGTAGCGTCCCTGAAGAGAGCTGCCGAGGAGGACCCTCGTGGCTGATAAGCCACGATAGCGGCGAGGTAGACCTTCAAGGATGGGAAGGCGAGCCCTTGTTGCCGAAGGTGGAGCAGGAAATGGAGCATGGTAGGCAGGGCGACGGGCGATACCAGCTCTTGATGTGCTTCCGCAAAGGCAACGAACGTCCTCCACTTGTAGTGGTAGTTGTGGCATGTCAACTCCTTCCTGGCTGCAGTGAGGACATCCTGAATCGCTGGAGCATCTAAGGCGTTATCCTCCACGTGTGAAGAGCCAGGAGAGGCAGGTCTGGATGGAGTACGAGACCGTCGGAGTGCGACAGAAGATCTGGTGCTGTCGGAAACTTGAGGAGACGACCGCGAGCAGCCTTGAAGAGGGGCCTGAACCAATGCTGCCTTGGCCAGTATGGGGCCACAAGGATGACGTCGGCTCAATCCGTGAGGATCTTGGCGACCACTCAGCCCAGGAGAGGAAACGGCAGGAATGCGTAGAGGAGACTGTTGGTCCACTGAAACTGGAAGGCGTCGCCGAGAGAGTCCCAGCCTAGGCCGGCTCTCGAATGGTATCGGGGGCACTTCCTGTTCAGATTGGTGGCGAAAAGATCGATCGATGGTTCACCCCAACGGGCTAGTATCATCCGGAACGCGGAATCGGAGAGGGTCCACAAGGTGTCCCTGCTGAGGGCGTCTGCTGTGGTGTTCTCTTGGCTCGCCAGGTGCACCGCGATTGGGTGGACTCGGAGCGGCACGTACCAGTTCCAAAGCTGAAGAGCTATGGTGAGGAGAGTGGTCGATCGGGTCCCTCCTTGCCTGTTGACATAGCAGACGGCCATCGTATTGTCAGACAGGATCTGCACTGTGTGTCCGGAGACCAGGTTGCGGAAGGCCCTTAGAGCCTTCAGGATGGCGAGGAATTCCAGGGCATTGATGTGCAGGTGGGTCTCCAGGCCGATCCAGCGTCCTTGCACCCTGAGATCGCCGCAGTGCACTCCCCATCCGTAGAGGGAGGCGTCTGTCATTACCGTGAGCCAGGGAGTTGGTTCCCGAAACGGCATCCCCGAGAGCAGGTGACGGTAGGAGAACCACCAGAGAAGGGAGCGGCGCACCTGTCGAGGAATTCGCAGGAGGCGTCTCTGATCAAGGGAGAGTCGAAGGCCCTGATAAACCAGTGCTGGAGTGGGCAGGCACGGAGCCTGGAGAGATAAGTGACTGACGTGGTCGCCGCCATGTAACCGAGAAGCTGTTGAATCCTTCTCGCCGATATCACAGAGGCATCGAGGGCGGCGGAGGCGGCTCGATGAAGGGTGCGTGCCTGCTCCATGGGCAGATAGGCCCTGGCAGATATGGAGTCCAGGGTCGCCCCGATGAAATCTAGGACCCTCGTCGGCTTGAGGTGCGACTTGATCCAGAGGCCAAGGCAAGACAGAAGAGAGAGTGCAAGATGAATGTCCTTGTATAACTTTTGCCTGGTGGCAGGATGCCACCAACAGCCAGTCGTCCAAGTAGGGATATATCATAACTCCCTTCATCTGGAGGTACGATACCACAGGGTCCATGCATTTGGTGAAGACCCTAGGGGTGGTGGAGAGCCCGAATGGTAGCACCCTGTACTGGTAACAGGTACCGTCGACTGCAAACCGTAGGTATCGTCTGTACTGCGGATGAATTGCGATGTGAAAGTAGGCGTCTCATAGATAGATAGAGGCGAACCAGTCCCGTCGTCGAAGGAAAGGTAGGATTGAAGAAAGAGTGACCATCTTGAACCTCTTGGGGAGGATGTAGGAATTTACCCCTCTGAGGTCCAGGATTGGTCGAAGGGCACCGTCCGATTTCGGTACCGTGAAGTACCGAGAGAAGAAGTTGGTGGTACAGGCAGAGGACGGAAGCTGTTCTATGGCCCCTTTGTGTAGAAGGGACTGGATCTCCTCTAGCAGAGCAGAGCTGGCCGGGGTGGAGTAGTAGACGCCTCGCGGTGGCATATCTTGAAACTCTATGGCGTAACCAAGACGGACAATGGAGAGAACCCAAGAGTCCGTTGTGATGTGGCGCCATTCGGGCCAAGCTCGGTTGATCTACGAACGAGGCAGGCAGGCTGAAGAGTGGCTGTGGTGGCGACCTGCAAAAGTGGTCAAAATCGGGACTTCGTCCCGGACAAAGACTTCTTCGAGGAAGATCAGCGCCTCGAATAGGTCTCCGCGCAGAACATGAAGTCGACGGCTGAGACGGAGCCGAGCGCGGTGAGCGAGGTCGGTACATCGATGAGGACGATCGACGCCAGGAGCACCGGGAGCCAAAGCTGCGGCGTGGCTGAGGTGGTTGGTGGATTCCCATCCGCTTCGCGGCGAGGCGTGCCTTGACAAGGTGATCCATCGCCTCATCAGTCGTGGCATGAAACAAGCTTTGGCCGTCGAAAGGGAGGTCTTCTATCCTCTTTCGACTGTCCTCTTGGAGGCCTGCCGACCTGAGCCATGCGAATCGCCTGAGTGCCACAGAGCCGACAATCACTCGAGCCTCCACTTCCACCGAGTGTCGCGATGAAAGGATCTGTTGGTTGGCGAGTGCTACCGACTCATTGAAGAATTAGGTAGCACTCACCTGTTGATCCTCAGGGAGGTGAGCCAACAGCAGATAGAACCTATCAAGAAGGTTCCGCTGGTAAGCAGCGAGGTAGGCCTAAGTGTTGGACACCCTGGCGATGAGCGACGAGGTGGAATAAAACCGCCTGCCAAAGGTATCCAAACGGTCCGGCAGGGTGGTATGTGCCCTCTTACCACCCTTGGTCTGTGAGGATTTGACGACGATGGAGTTCAGCACTGGGTGGTTAAATAGAAACTCGATATCCTTCTTTTGTGTCTGGTATAGGTGTTCTAGATGATGCGGGATCGGTTGTGCGGATGCAGGCTGGGTCCATGGATGTTTAAGGACCTCTTGCAGTGCCGGAAGGAAAGGTAGCGGTGCTGTAGATGGCGGACGGGTGTCCACGTAGTGGAACACTGGGTCTTGTACAGATGGTGCCGGGTCCGACACATCCAGCCCTAGCGCATTCGCCATACGGAGAAGGATGTCCAAGAACTGCTTAACGTCTTCAGGTGCTGAATCTGGTGCGGGGTCCCCAAAGGCCAAGGGCGGAGACTCGTGGGAACCAGGCGTCGATTCCTCAGACTCAGGCTCCATCTCATATGATTGTGAGGAACGAGAAGGAGACCTCTCTGCCGACGGCTGTTGAGTCGGCAATGACAAGGTGACCGTTGGCGCGGTTACCATCGTTGGCGCAGTAGGCGGTACCGTTGGAGCGGCCGGTAGCTGGGAAGGTGTAGCGGAGACGATCGGCATCACCGTAGGTACTGGATGTTGGATGGCCTGGGTGGAGGTCAACGCCAGAGCCGGGGTCTGCGTCAGGAGGGCCTCCGAAACTGGATGTGACACCGTCGCTGTAACTCTGGGCGGTGGTGACACAGCCTGGTAGCACGGCGAACATTCCTGGGACCGCTCATAATATGGAGACCTGGAAGGCGATCGTGAAGGTGAACACCGGTATCGTTGATGGTACCTGCTGCGGGATGGAGATCGCGATCTGTGATACAGCGATCAGTGCCTCACGTCTGGGTGGTACCTGTCTCTATACGCAGGTGAATAGGACCGGTATGAACCCAGTTGTTTCCGCCAGAGGTGTTCATGGGCATACCTCCCAATATAAGAAGCAGACGAGAAGAGTGAGTCTATCCGGGGCCGGGACAAAGCCCACTCCAGGTAGACCTCCCAACGGCGTGGGGATCGATGTCTCTCCCGCCGTTCTGGGGAACGAGACTCACTCCTCCTGGCACAGTCTCACGAAGTGGCTCGATGGCGATATGGGGCTTGAGGTGCAGCCAGAACAGGTTCCGGGCAGTCCATCCCCTCCGGGAGACCGAGCGGAGCTACCGTGGTGGATAGAACGGGCGGGCCCGAAAGTGCCGCACTGCCAGCGGTCGGGTCCTCCTCAGACACCTCGATTATCTCTGGCGGCCCAATCTCCTCGACGACCTCCTCAAGATGTTGAGTTGGAGGAGGTGTCGGACGGCAGATCCTCTTAGAGGGAGAACCCCGCTTCTCCTTCTTCCTCTTCTTCTTTTCCTTCTCTTTAGATGTATTGAGAGAAGGAGGCCGCTTGCACTGAGCAGCAGTTAGCGGCTTCGACGACATCGCTGCCTGCGAGCCCGCAGGAGCTTCCTTAGAAGTCGACACACCCGAGGAGAGCTTCAGGATGCACGGAAGGGCCGATATCAGAGGCCGAGAGGACGGTACCGAGCCCGCTACCATCATTGTCGTCGGTACGGCAGCTGCCGGTACCAACGAGGGCGTGGTCGAAGGTCGCACTGATGAGGAGGGGTGTGAAGACATGGTGGATTCTTCTTCGACTTGCTCCCTTGCCCTCAGAGACTCCTCCCAGCAATGGGACTTCAGGCGAGATGACCTGTTTTGCAACGTTTGGGCTGTGAACTCCCAGCAAATAGAGCAGGCCCTCACGTTGTGGGTCTCCCCAAGGCAAAAGAGGCACTCCGAGTGCCCATCGGAGAAAGCGACCTTACACCCACACGAAACACAACGCTTGAAGAGCACAGACATAGAAAGAAGCCAAAGAAGAAGACCAAGTGGGGGAAGAACACTCACGGAGAAGATCGACGGAGAAGATCAAAGAATGAAGAAAAACACAAAGGAAGAGGGGTTCGAAGAAGGCCGAAAATACCAAATCCAATCCGAAACCCAAAATCCAATAACCAATATCCGAAAATCCAAGTCCAAAAGCCGAAATTCAAATCAAAGCACAAGCCAAAGACGCTGCGAAGCAAAGAACCTTCCGTTCGCTAAGGCGGACGAAAAAGAACTGAGGAGAGACCATTGGCTTGGCGGGGTGAGCATGCTCAGTACCGGCATGGGGGAGAGGTTTCCGCCAAGGTGCTTAGCTCTAGAATCTTCCAAATGTTACCGCGCATGCGCGAAAACTCCCAGAGTGTGAGGCACAGAGACCACAAAGAAGAACCACAGTTACATCAGAGACAAAATCTTAACGTTCAGCTCTTTGACTGGTTTCCTGGTGAGAAGGATAGAATTCTTGGTAACATACCCTCCAACATTTCAGAGATGAAAACTAGCATACGTGGCCAAGCAACATCACAGCGTGGGTAAGATAGCAAAAGCTATTAATGAGGAAGAACACACAAATTAGGAGAGAACGTTGCACTCTGATTTTGCCTGAGCCTACTGGGAAGAGCAAGATTCCACCCATTTCTCTCCTTTCCTCCCTGCTGAGTTAATTGAGGGCAAACTACTTTTACACTTTCATCTCGGTTTGCAGCAACCAAAATAAGCTGGGAACAAACAGAGAAGGTGGGAAGAAGAGAGAAAAACTGCGGTATTTTAAATGCAGATGAACAAGTGGTATGACAGGGTATTAATTGGGATTGTCCCTGCCAAACTGAGCCAGTTGAAGGTTATGCTGGAGGGCCAGCAGTTGACCTGGTGCAGCAAGCAAGATACCAGAATCATAGACTCATAGAGCTGGAAGAGACCACAAGGGCCGTCCACTCCAACCCCCTGCCATGCAGGAATACACAATCCAAGCATCCCCACAGAAGAATCCATCCTCTTTTTAAAAACCTCCAAAGAAGGTGACACCACAACACTCCAAGGCAGTGTATTCCACTCTCAAACTGCTCTTGCCATTAGGAAGTTGTTTCTCATGTTTGGACGGAATCTCTTTTCTTGAAGTTTGAAGCCGTTGCTCCATGTCCTAGTCTCTGGAACAGCAGAAAATGGGCTTGTCTCATCCTCCATATGGCATCTTTTCAAATATTTAAACATAGCCATCATATTGCCTCTTAACCTTCTCTTCTCCAGGCTAAACATATCCTGCTCCCAAAGCTCATCCTCACAGGGCATGTTTTCCAGGCCTTCAGCCATTTTGGTTGCCCTCCTCTGAACACGTTCCAATTTATCAATAACCTGCCTCAACAGTGGTGCCCAAAACTGGACAAATATTCCAGGTGGGGTCTGACCAAAGCAGAATAGAGTGGTACTATCACTTCCCTTGACCTAGACACTCTTATTGATGCAGCCCAGAATTGCATTGGTTTGTTTTAGCAGCTGCATGACACTACTGACTCATGTTCAACTTGTGGTCTCCTAAGACTCCTAGATACCTTTCACGTGTACTGTGGTCAATCAGGTGTCAGCCATCTTATATCTGTGTATTTCATTTTTTTCTGCCCAAGTGGTACCACCTTACACTTCTCCCTGCTGAAATGAATTTTGTTAGTTTTGGCCCAGCTCTCTAATCTGTTATTAATATTAAGGTGCAAATATAATGTAAATGACAGCAAGACAAACTAAGTCTGCCTCATCTTAACAGTGCAGTGACACTAACCAGAGAAATACAGAATCACTTACCATTGTTATTTAAAAGACAAAAAAAAAATTACAGGGGTGTCTAGACTAGAAATCTGTATCAAGTTGCTAAGAAAAACAGTGGAAGAGGCCAGAAGGAAAAAGGAATCAGGTCAATTGGCAATCCTAGCACAGGTTCTCCATTTGCTGAAAAGAGGTAGATCTTGCAGCCAGGTATTTGAGAAAGAACCTAAATTAACTAATGTAATTTTCCTTTCTTAGCCACCACCATCTCCTGAAAACCAGCAGGGTCTCTTTTACACTACACAGTTATAATAGTATGATTCCTCTATATCTGCCATGGCAATATCCTATGGAATTCTAGGCTTGCGTAGTGCACAAGACCCAGTGTTGTGTGGTGATTTGAGCATTGGACTAGGACTCCAGGAGATCAGGGGTTGAGTCCCTAGAGATTCAGCTATGGAAATTCACTGGATGATCTTGGACAAGTCACACTTTCTCAGCCTCAGAGGAAGGAACCATCTCTGAGCAAATCTTGCCAAGTCACCGTAAGTCAGAAATGTCTTCACTGCACACATTTTAGTGATGTGAAGGCTCCAACGTGGTGTCGGAGTCTGATTGTTGGATTGGGACTTTGGGAGATCAGAGTTCAAACCAGGGTTCAGCCATGGAAACACACTGAGGTTATGTTGGATTTGGATTTGAACTTTTATTATCATTTTTGTATTTAACTGCCTTCTAAAGCTGTAATATAATGCCTTTAATCTGATGGTTTGTTTTTGAATGTTTGTATTTGCCGTAGTTTAAACTGTATTTGCTTTTAACACAAATTGTTAACCACCTTAGGTACCATATTGGGAGAAATTAAATAATAAATAAATAATAGCTGTCCTGTGGACCAAATATGATGGCATAATATTAGAAAGTCAAAGTCCCATATTGTTAAAATCAAAACCTTGGAAGTTTAAAATATAATGTATAAAACCAGGGGTGTCCTATCTCAGTTGCAGCAACACAGCTGATAATTCAAACGAAACAAACTGAGTAGCTCCCAGCTCATTACTTACTTTTATTCAGTAAGCACAAGATTAAAAATAAAGTCCAATAGACTTCAAAGGCAAGTGAGTCTAAAGTCAGAATAATCCAGAATCAGAGAGAGATTTCAGCAAGGCATCCAGCAAACAGAGAGGTTAAATAAGCTCTGACAACTCCTGGAGGGGAAAGAGTGGCAGCTATATAGGTCAGCAGCCTAATGCAACTGTTGCCTGATTAATTGTTGCCGGTTATAAACTCTCTGGGATCAGCGTAGGTTTTCTCTTTGTTGTCTGTGCATGGCAAAGGTGGGTACTGGTGGGGCAGGACTCTCTGCTGGAGCTGGCACCGCCCCTTGTTCTATTTGTAGCACTGTAACCTCTTCCTATACAGCTGGTTCTGGCATGTTCCCTGTTTCAGAGTCCATGTTCTGGAAGCAGGACATGACAAGGAGAACCAGTGACTAGCCCTGGTTCAATAAGTAACTAAACTACAGCTCTCAACATCTGCATATACTCCAACATTTCATAAAGAAAAATCTGGATGTGTGTCGCCAAGCAACATCAGAGTGCGACCAAGATGGCAAAAATTATTAATAAGGAAGAAAAGACAAGTTAGGAGAGGCTGCAGCAGTTTGCTTTTGCCCAAGCCTACAGGGAAGGGCAAGATTCTACCCTCTCCTCTCTCCCCTGTTGAGTTAATTGAGCACAAACTACTTTTACACTTCGAACTCAGTTTGCAGTATCTGAAATAAGCTGAGGACAAAGGCAGAAATTGGGAGGAGGAATAAAAAAATAGGATATTTTAAAAGCAGCTGAAAAACTGGGGCTACAGAAGATTAAACAGGAATTTTCCTGCCAAATTGGATAGTTGCAAAGTATGCATCCTTCTCCATTAGCTGGGCTGATGCGAACCTGGGACCAACAAAATCTGGAAGACCCCAATTTCACCAGCCCCTATTTTTGAAATAATAGCTAAGATCTCTATCTCTTGTTTGTGCAGAAAAAAAGAGGGAGAGAAATTTTAAACCATAAAGAACATTAACCATTGGAGAAGATGGGAATGAAAATTATCTTAAAATTAAAATCTCATCTTATTTAGCATGTTCACACATTAATTTTGATCCAGCCATCCTATTTAACCTGCCTGGGGACAACAGTGTTTTTGCAAGGCTCCCATCCCCTTCAGTGGAGATGACTCAACTCTAAAGGCCAGATTTCTTACCTGAATCTGCTCCCTGAATCAGCCCTTTTGCCTTACTTCATGGTAGTGGCTGCCAGTCTTCAGTCTGCAAGCAGTAACTCAACCAGTCCAGGCCAGAGGCCTCCTCCAATAGCAGATTTCTGTCTCCAGTAAACGCCTTGCATCCCCCCTTTTCTTACAGATTGATTAACATCCTGGCTTAATCGACAGAGAATCTACAGACAAGGAAAGCCGGAATTGTGCCTGTTTTGCAGCAGCACTTAATATATTTAGGAGTAAAGAAATCAGCAGGGCAGTATTCTCAGAGCCTTCCCATCCCTCCACTCCCCAGTTATTCCCTTGTTGCGAACTCAAGGCAACAAGCGGACTTGAAGCCTCCACATACAAATATCAAGTTCAAAGAGGGGATGTTTGGCCTTTGTCAAGGAAGTACAGTGAGGAAAATGGAAGAGAACTAATTTTTTCACTGTTTGCAATCCTCATCCAATATATTATTGAGCAAAGATTGCCTGCCACCTTTCTTCTGGCTCCTGTACCTGGAACACAGCAGTGGAGAATGTATGTGAGTCTCCCCATATTGTTGAACTCCTGGCTAGACTTGATAGGAGTTGCAGTACGGCAACATTTGGAGAGCTCCATGTTTCCCGTTCCATCAGTACAGTTGTGAGAGAGGCGTTGGACACCACTGCAGCTTTCCCTCATCCCCCGAGTTTCACCTGTGAAATTTCTGTTTGTGGTGCAATACCTGTTGGAGAACGAGAATGCTGATATTCCTAGGAATGGCTCTGCATATAAAGCTAGAATTTCTCAGTTCATCTACAGTTCATTATCCTTTTTCTGCTTGGATCCCTGGGTGACTGTGAAGAGGCCTAGAGCTTCATCTCTCTTTGGGCTGATGCTCTTTTTAAATTTCTAGTCCAGAGGGTTTCCATGGCTGAGTAGGAACTTGACGCTGGTCTCCCAAAATCCCAGCCCAACATTCAAATTGCTAGGCTAAACTGGCTCCAGGCTGGTAGTAGCATATATAAGTACCAGCTTGGAGTTAGTGTCGTGTAGTCATTTGAGTGTTGCACTATACTTCTAAAAGAGTTCCAGTTCAGCCATGGAAACCCACTGGGTCACCCTGGGCAAGCCGCACTCCCTCAGCCTAAGAGGAAAGCAGTAGTTATAAGAAATCTTGCCAAGAATACACTAGGATAAGACCACCACAAGCTGGAGTTGATGTGAAGATGTATAACAAGTACCAGCCTGATATGCAGAAATTTACAGACTGTGAAAAATTGCAGTTTTACTACAATTCCCAGAATCTCCTGGAGTTATTAAAACTCTGGAAATCACATATTTCCACACCAGAAAAGAGAGGAATATTTCCCCAGAAAGTGGGTGACTCAGAGGTCCACCCACAATGCCCGTGCCTCCATGAAACAGTGGGGAATTATTAGCTCAAAGGGGAGGCCTGTGAGAGTAGGGTAACCTTACAGGATTTTTTACACCTATGCATACCAGCGCTAATGGAGGGACACCAGTACGAGTACAAGATTAAAAGTATGTTTTGTTTTGTTGGGGGAATATCACAATCATACACAAGATCCAAGCAGTTTCACAACCACACAAGGCTAACCGAAGGAAAGGAGGGAAAAATTGGATAGAAAGAATTTGGAGCAAAGTGGGTGATATTTACCTATCTTGCAGAGTGATGTGGCTCAGACTAAGGGTGTAGGTAGTACAAGAAAGGAAATCAGAGTGACAGCCTATGTCTAGAGAACTACAAGTTATCTGGCTCAGACCCAGGGTTTAAATACCCTGTTTCTGCTCTGAAGGGGAAGGTGTTAATGGCTCTTTGGCAAAGTAGACAATGGGGCCAGAATGGGCTAATGGCTTAAGCATTAGGTGACAAAGCACTGATGTGAATCATGATATCTCCTTAATGGCTGGGCAGGTAAGGAAACAAAGGAGGATTTTGGTGGGAAGAAGCGGGTCGAAGACAATCAGTTGCTCTGTTGAGGAAGTTTCAGATACTATTAGCTCTGAAGGTTGAGTCATTGAAGGAACATCTGCAAGGTCATTGACACCAGAGCTTCCTTGACTATGACCTGATCATGCCCTGATGTCCCATCTGACCTACTTTTGCACGTATTCAGCCCGTCCTCTTAGCCAGCACAGTTTCTCAACCATAGCAGTATATAATTTATATTTCATTCCAATTAAACGATATTTGCCAATTATATCTCATCATGGAGTGGGGGTGTATGGCATGGTAACAGGAAGAGAAGCCTCATGTGTGGAATTTCAGCATATAGGTTTGCTTGAAAAAATGTAGGGATCCTGGCAAAAAGAATGGTATCACACACAATATGAGGGTGATTGGTAAGGCTGCAAATTTTCCTATCCATTTCTGTTCCCAGTAGCTTGTTCTATAGAAATCAGCAGGGTTTCCTGTGGCTATGAAAGACTTCACTTGCTGATTTCTGCATATCACATTCCTGTTAAAAAAAAACACCCATACAGGTTCAGTTTCTGGCACTTTGAATACAGAGTTTTTTCCCCCCTTTGGTTAATTGGCAACCCCTGATGATGGATGAGGCAACAGGAACCAGTGCTAATCAGCAGGGCATCTGTGCTCAATTCTGATATGTGTGTGGACGTTCTAGAAGCGTCTAAGTCTGTGTGACTCATAAGTGGTGCATATCCACCAATATTTCACAAATGAAAACTGGAACACAGGTGGCCAGGCAACATCAGTGTGTGGACAAGACGGGAAAATTTACTAGGGAGTAAGAACATACAAACTACCTGAACCTACTGGGAAATACAAGATTCCACCCCTTCTCTTCTTTCTCCCCTGCTCAGTTATCTGAGTGGAAACTGCTCTGGCAAACTGAACTCAGTTTGCACCAGTGGAAGTAAGCTGAGGACAAAGGGGAAATGTGGTATGAACAGAGAGAAGCTGATACATTTTAAACGCAGCTGAAGAAGTGGGATGACAGAGGATTAATTTGGACTGTCCCTATCAAACTGTGACAGTTGCAATTCATGGTGGTTGTCCATAGCCTGGTTCCTGTCCCTGCTGGATTTCCAGAAAAGAAAAAAGAAATTGTTAAGTGAATAACACAAATATGGTTCCTGGTGCAGTGGAAGAAAATAACCTGCCTGTTACACCAGACCACTGACCTAAGTTAAATTACTAAGGCTGTACCATCCTGCTTACATATTTACTAGCAAAATGCCTAATATTATTGTAAGTGGGTGGCTTTTGCTTGCCATTGTCATTTTTTTAAGTGGAGGGTATTTACAATGGGCTTTCAAAATAATAGGGCAATAGCAATAATAACAAGAATAATGGGAGGTGGGGCCTTTAAATATGCAAGTTTTCCTTTGTGCCTGTAGTGGCATATCCCCATCTCAGTTGTGCTGTGCCACCGTTCTCAACATCACAACATGCGTTCCCAGCGACTGTGAATTGGCTTTGCCACCTCCTAACAAGACATTGTGCAGAGGTTTAGATTTCCCACTGCAATGGCTGGCTATGGGATTTTCTGTCCCTTCCCTTCAGCGTTGTGCTACTTACTTGATCAAAAGATGGGTATACTGCTGCAAAGAATCGTGGCACACAGACAAAATCATTAGAAAAGAGCTTAGAACAATTTAAATTTAAAGCACTGATGAATAAGTTAGTTACTATGTGCCTTCAAATCATTTTTGAGTTCTGGCGACTCCAAGGCAAACTTATCAGGGGGCTTCCTGCACAATTTCTTCAGAAAGGGTTTGCCATTGCCTTCCTCTGAGGCTGAGAGAATGAAACATGCCCAAGGCGACTCAGTGGGTTCCCATGGCTGAGCGAGTCCTAGTGCAACACTTAAACCACCACACCACACTTGCTCTCTTGAGGAATAAGGCAAACACTTTCAAACCACATTAAACCATTTGACAATCAGAACATTAAGCAATGTAACAATTACAACAGTTACAAATCTATACAGATTTGGACAAAACTATTAGACTTCAAAGGCTGAATTAAAAGCCATCTTTTTAACCTGGTGCTAGAAAGAAGCCAGTGCTAGCACCCCAATCAGGCATACCACAACAGGGGTGCTGTATAGCACACCTATCTAATATAAGAGATACTCAGCTACTGTGACCACCATACAAGCCCAAAATAATTATTCTCGATTCCTTATTGCACAGTACCAGAATCAGTTGTTTCCACAACATTTTAATGACTGTAGTCAGCCCTCCACATTTGCGGGTTGCACTTCTGCAGATTTGATTATTCACGGATTATTTGCTGTCACCTCTGCTGCCTCCCTAGGCCATTTTTAATAGGGACTGCAAGCCTCGTGAGACTCAGAAACTGCAAACAAAGCTAGTAAGTTCCTATTAAATGTGGTGTGGGGCAGCAGTGGGGTGGCAGTAAGCCCCATCAGCCACCCACTTCTGCTGGAACCCTGATGCCTCAAAGGAATCCACAGTGGGTTGACTATGGTGATCATACTTTTTTGGGGTGTGTGTTAAATATGGTTTGGGAGGGCCTAGAGTTATTCACATTTTTTTCACTTTCACAGGAGTCCTGCGCTCCTAATCCTAGCGAATGTGGAGGAATGACTGTATGAGCAAGCTGCTTCAGTTACAGGACTGCTGTGACACTATATAGCTATAGTACTATGATTCCACTTTATCTGCCATGGCAATATCCTATGGAATCCTGGGATTGGCAGTTTATAGAAGTGCATTTGGAGCCATAGTGGTTAAAATGGAATCACAGAGATATAATTCTGTAGCATGAAAGGGCCCAAGGATCAAGCTTTTAACAATTCAGTATGTGTATCAAATATGCAAAAACATACAACTGCTGATAATGCTTTGTGCATCTCTTGCAAAGCTCAAACCACTTCACAAGTATTATCACAGTCATTTTACAACAACCACCTTCTAAGGGAGATCTATTTTATTATCCCCATATTGCAGACTGGGGAGAGGCTATGGGGGAAAGTGATTGCTTCAATTCTAGTGGGTTCACAGTGGAGAAAAGAGGACATCTTAGATTTTTCCTTTAGCTACTGCACTGACATGTTGGAAATTGTCTCTCTAAGACGCACAACACATTCCTGTCCTGAGAATCTCTGTTGCTCGAGAACAAGTAACTGTCCAGTGGGTGCACAGCCTCCACATTGCAAATTTGTACTAAATAGCTTCCTTTATCCATTTCCCATAGGAGTGAATAACAGCCATTCATAACAAAAATAGCTGTCCATTTCCTTTGTATTGTAAAAGTCCAGGGGACTGAACTCAGGGGTTCCATACCAACCTCAGCCCTAAATTCTGTCACTTGGTCTGGTGGCAGCTTTACATTTTTAGGATGCTGCCTTTTGTATGTTGGACCATGGGTCCATCTAGGCCTATACCGCCAACTCCGATTGGCAGCAATGATTTTCAAGCACTTCAGGAAGCATTTTCTTCTTATCATATGTATACTGAATGTCCCAGATCCTATCTGATCTCAGAAGTTAAGCAAGATGAGATCCGGTTGGTACTTGGATGGGAGACTGCCACTGAATACCAGGTACTGTAGGCTGTATTTCAAAGGAAGGCACAGGTCAATCACCTCTGACTATTCCATGCCTTAAAAAGTCCTATGAAGTTCATGGGGTCCCCATAAGTGGACTGACAACTTGAAGACACATTGTTTACTCTTTGGTGGTCTCCCCATCCAAGCATTAACCAAGCCTGACTGTGATTAGCTTCCGAAATCAAATGAGTTTGGTTGCATTTAGAAAGATACAGTGATGAAAGAACACTATGAACAGGTGAGTGTGCGTGCTTTAACCCATACTCTAATAGTGAGAATGTGTATTTTGCATGTGTGTGCGGTGGGAAGGAAAGTACACAATCAGTACAATTTTTGTCTCCAGTGCAGCTGGCGACACCTGCTTGTTAGAATGTCACTACATCCCTGATGCATGGATAAATATTTCATTGTTATTGTTCCCCCAGATCAAAGGCCCAGTTTTATTTAGATCCTCGGGGGCGTCTTAAGCAGTGGAAGAAAAATAAGCAAGGAGGAGAGAATCAGAGAACATTCAGGCACTTTGGTTTCATCATGCGAAAGCCAGACTTTGAGGGTGAAAGGAGGCTGGAATGCACCTGCCCCTTGAAAGCAGGACTGGGATTCAGAACACTAGTTAAAGTAATGTAACCTACTTCTGTCCCTGATGGAAAGTGACAGTCTCTCTTCTTGTCCCTCTCCTCATCCAAGAGAAACCAAGCAAACTGCTAGCTCTCATGGTTCAAAAGAATACTTTACAGCATTAGGAGTGGCTGATGCACACACAACAGTCAGAGAAGGAGTGGGGAAAGCTTCAAAGAACCAAGTATAGCTCCTTACTTTCTTCCCATAACTACTTTCCTAGCCATTCATTTCTAATTTGAAAGGAAGAACAGATTGCAAGACTGTACAAAAAGAACATACTCTGTGGACCAGTGGTTCTTAACTTTTTCTTTATCAGGGACCCACTGTAAATATCACTTGTTGCCATGGACTCCCAAGACTTAATTTAAGATTTAAATATTTAATTTACATTTAAATGTTCAACTATTTATTTATTAAAGGCTTCTGGAGGTTAGGATTCAAATCCCTGCTCAGACACTGGCTGACCTTGAGCAAGTCACGTTCTCTCAGCCTCAGAGGAAGGCAAAGGCAAACCCCTTCTGAACAATCTTGCCAAAAACCCACTGCTGTAGACTTGCTTTCAGTGTTGGGTTTAATTACAAAAAGTTATAGAAGATAACCTCCACATAATCAGAGGCACTCTTGTTGCATATGAACCTGGTTCTGGAAACCAGATTTTAGGCCATTCCTAACAACAGCGAAGAGCTGCCTGCTCTCCTAATACCAGTAAATCAAATAACCTATCCTTATAGCCAATTCCCCTATATTCACCCTACTTTTCAAAAGAAAAAAAAATACTGAAAGTCTCCCTCTAAAAAGCAAAATAAACTATTTTCTAATGGCTAGCAGTTGAACTGCAAGAGCTTCCCTGAAACTGTGCAGTTATGGGGCTCAAGTCTAACTTTCCACCATACCAGTGTCTAACATAGGCTTTATATTTTTATGGAGCAGTTCCATAGGGGACAGTAAAGAGCACACACACTTCACAAACATGAAAGGCCTAGCTTCCACCCCTGACATCTTTGTTTCAAATGAACTGGAAGAGACCCTGAGCAAAACACCACTGTGGATTTATTTCAGCTAGGCTGATCTGGCTGCTATGAAGTGTGTCAATCCCTGATCTGAGATGCTCTGAGTTTCTTCTAGGAAAAAAAAAACAGTGTGTGTGTGTCTGTGTGTGCACGTGCGTGCATGTGTATGATTCGGTGGAGTAGCACAGGCCAGGCAAGAGTTGGGCATTTGCTTGTGGGCATAGGGAGAGGAATTTTCATAATTCTTACACTGTTGGGAAAATTAGAAAAGGCTGGGAAAGTGTTTTTGAACATCTCTTGGACACACCAGACATTGCCCAGACCGGGTGGAAGACTTGGGGAGCAGTGCTGCCAAAAAAATAACAAGGTAGCATTTCCAAGTCCACATTACTCATCTCCCTCTCTCTCTCTCTCTCTCTCTCACATGCACACACACACACACATTACCAGCAGTAAATCTGTGTTTTCATTCACCATGAATTTAGAGCCTGGAAGCCTGCGCAGACTTCAAAAGAGGGACGTTTAATCCCATTTCACCCCACCTTCTGAAAGCAAGGACAACACAGAGGTAGAGCCAGTCCAAAAAAAAAAAATCATTGTTTGCATTATCAGTTGCTCAACAATTACAGCCTTGTACAAGTCATTGATAACGTTAAATAAACACCCCCACACACCCACACCACCCCCCCAAAACAAAAAGTGCAGCTGGGACCTTGTACAAGCTCATGAGTTCCTCCTCCTGCATGTACACAAGAGTTTGCATCACCTGGGTTCAATCCCACCCAAAGGGAGGGAATCATTGCAAATATATATATATATTTATTTATCTATAATATTTTACTCTTTATTAACAGCAGCAACAGCTGGACACAGCTGGGACTGACCAAGCATGCAAAATGAGGCTTGTGGGAGAACAAGGGACCAGCAGCAAGGTGGCATGAATTAAACACAGGGAAAAAGCTGTAGGATCACAGGTGTAGCCTATAGGGGTGGAAATGAAGGACGAGAGGCTACCGATGGCTGGGGAAAATGTGGTTATCTCCAGTTGTTGTTGGACTGTAACTCCCACAGACCCAAACTAGGACAGACAGTGGTCAGGGATGATAGGAACTGCAATCCAATAACATCAGAAGTGCTCCTCAGTTGTTCCAGTGCTGGTTTGCGTTTTCAAAGCAACCACCTTAAGAACCAGGTTGCAGTTTGCCTTCCATCCCACCAGCAGTGCTAGGGCAGGAAGGCTGCCTCAAGTAGTGCTTCTTAAAGGGCCAGAGCCTCAACAAGAAACCGACAAGAGCATAACCAGCATGCATGTGAGTTGGGAGAAAGAAATATGTTTCAGGGAGGGTCCGAGACAGGCAGCGAACAAAGGGAAGTGGTTTAAGAAGAAACTGTTTGCTGCAGTAAGAAAGGAGAAAGACAGAACGGAGGAGACGCTTAAAAACACCTCTGCAAAATAAAACAAGGTTGCGAGAAGTGATCCAATGCAGGATTGCAAGGGAGGAGGAGAGGCAGAAAGTGCCAATACCCCCCAGCCCCCAACACCAGCAATGCAGCTGTGGGCACAGCGAAAGGGGTTGGTGTCCTGGGACGGAACTAAGCTCAGACAGTATCATCCAAGGTAGGCTCAGCATCAGGGGACGGGACACACTCCTTGCTGAGACGGACAATCTCCTGGGACAAAACTTCCAAATCCTGGAGGGGAGGTAGGGAGGGAGGAAAAGGGACCAAGGAAGGGATGAAGCCAAAAAGAGAAAAGAGACATGGTGTTAGCAAGAGACTGACCAGTACAGCTCAGGCTTACGCTCTGCTCCCACCTAGGGTAATAGACAGGGCTCCCAATCAGAGCTTGGAGAAATAACTTTGGGGGAGCACAGGTCCCAGAATGTTTCAGTCAGCACAGATGATGACCATGTTGCATAGGAGATTCAGGAAGATGCAGTCCCTCCAAAGTCACTTTTCTCAAGCTCTGCCTTTTTGAAAAATAATTGATGCAGCTAACAGCAAGGGCTGACTCCTTTTTCTAAGACAGGACACACATGGTGACACACACACACTTCCTGGCCAGTGAGCATCTGCATACAACAATTCATTATCCAATTAAAAATTGCTCATTGATCACCACTGGGCTTCACATCTAAGGAGAAGTCTGGAAAGATACAGATAAAGCACCAGCACAATCAATGTGACTTAAGAGGAAAGAATGAGCCAGAATTCTGACAGCAAACATCTTGAATGCAAGTGATCCTCTCTCTCCCCTTGAACACCTGGGTCCTTATCTTAAGATCACACCCTCCCTTGAGTGTGGCCAAGCCCCAGCGAGCACAGCATCTCTGGGAGCTGCCTGCCCCACACCCACCCAGTGCATGGCACTCTCTTCCAACCCCAGAATGCCTGCTGCAGCACTTCAAGGCGCGCAGCACACTTTCCCAGCTCCACAGTGCCCCCTAGAGGCCGCTGCCAAGCCCACCCATGCTACACTTAATTTACCCTTCAACCCTGCAGTTTCTTCTTCTCAGCTTTCTCATTGCATCTCTGCACTCTGTAACACAGACCTCTCCTCAGCCTTGAGACCCAACACACCCCTGACTGTCAGGATGGCATCTTTACTCTGCCCCAGACTGACCAATCCTTTGCAGCCCCAACCTTGAAGTCCGTCCTCTGAATCAGCTTCAACCCCTGTTCCCTCCCCATTCAGATGAAGCTATAAATAGCCTCCTCTTTCCGCTGACATCACTCTTTCGTCCCCTTGTTCCATTAGGACACTGGAAAGATCAGATTCTACATCAAGCTAATGGGGAGGGGGGAGAGACCCAAACACACCACATAGTACACTGCAAGGCTTTCACTGGGGCAGGCATGCTCTTTCACTGTGTCTTTCTCTCTTTTGCCTCAGCATGTGCTCCAGCCATTAAAGCAGCAGAACTGCCTCCCTGGATCACACTAAAGGTCTTGCTAAGTCCAGAAATCTTCTACTAACAGCAGCAAGGAGCACAGAAATCTTTGGGAAGCTCACAAAACACAGGAGGGCACAGGAAGGATTTACTCTACTGTCTGGTCTCAGTAACAGAGCAGAATTTGGAGAAAACATGCGTCTTTTTGGACAACAATTCTCTAAAATCCTCCGGCTAGAGGATTTCTGGAGCTGTAATTTTTCCAGCCTCTGATTCAGTAGTGTATTCTCACTGAGTATGGAGCCATCGTGGGTGACAGCACACCTAGTTTCCATGAATCCTTAAAAAAACAACAACACCATAACAGCTTCACTATGAACATCTTGATAGATGCTAAGTGTTTGCATTCTCTCCTTCCTGTATATCTAGCCCACATTTCTTTTTTTGGAAAGCTCAGAGAAATTTCCAGATCATCAGCATAGAAATTTTGGGCCCCCAGATGTTCTGGACTACAGATCCTATCAAGCCCATTCCTTACGGACAAAGACATGAGACCACAGGAACTGAAGGCCAGACTATCTGATGGGTTAAAAATCAATTCCCTGGCCCCGCTCCCAAGGATTCTGAGTCATCTTCTCTCCAGACCATCCCCTGGGGCCATTTCAATCTACACAATTATAGCACTGTGATTTCACTTTTAACTACTATGGCTGCATACGAAGGACTTCTGGACTTTGTAGCGTGGGGAAGCACGACAGAAACTCCCCAGCTGAGAATTCTAGCTGCCTCCCCCAATGCTGCAGATCCCAGGATTCCACAGGACAGAAACATGGCTGCTAAAGTAGAATCACACTGCTGTAATTCTGCGGTGAGAAAGGGCCCTTGATGATCTTCAACAGCTCTAGAGTACGAGTCCTTTTTGTGGTGGAAGAGCACAAAGAAAGGGACTCTTGCCTCCACTTTGCCTTCTTTGAGGAATCAGTAGTGTCTCCCACAAGGACAACAGCCACGAAGTAGCCACCTTGCTGAAATGTCACAGCCAGAACAGAAGCTCTTCCAGGCAGGCAAGAGAGGTATGGGGTTTCTACCTACAATGGTTGAGCCCCCCAGGCAGCTGCACCACTGCCTGGGTGACAAGAGTTCTTCTCCAACCTTGGTTTGGTCACTCACTTGCGGCACAGGAAGAACGATCAAGCATCAGCAGCTCCTTGGCACGAGGTGGCAGTTCCTCTGAGCTCAAGGTCACCACAGCCTGAGCTTGGAGAGAAACCTGCTACTCCCTCAGCTGCCGTTTGGAGCCAGAGCTGGGCTTGTGCTGCCTCTCTTCCCCCAGCAGTCACCTTGACCTGCAGCATGCTGAGACCAGGCGCAGGAACAAGGCAAACGGCTGGGTAGTGGAAGACACTTCACTTCCATTTG
This sequence comes from Cyclura pinguis, assembly GCA_030412105.1. Taxonomy (NCBI): domain Eukaryota; kingdom Metazoa; phylum Chordata; class Lepidosauria; order Squamata; family Iguanidae; genus Cyclura; species Cyclura pinguis. The sequence continues at coordinate 207,099,881 of CM059600.1, forward strand.
CCCTGGGCCAGGAGCACCCATAAAAACCGTGCCAACAGCCAATCTCTCTTCCCAACGGGAGGCTGCCCGTCCTTTTTCACTCATTCACAGTGACACATTCCTAGGAGAAACTGGTCCCTCTCCCCAACCCTTTTCCCTCCATCTGAATGTTGCTGCAGAGGCATTCTGAGAGGACTCTCCTGTCAGTTGCAATGACTGCTTGCTCAGGGTCTTCCCTGTCCGTCCTGCTGTCCTTCCCTTTGTTGCCTTCCTTATCTTCTGGATGCACAGAGGGATCCAATCATCCTCAGGGAACACAAGGGCAATGGGAGTTGTGATGTGGATAGGAACTGCAGCACGCTTTCACTCAGTGTTGCAAAAAGGCTACTAGAGCAACTCTAAGGTATTCATGATTGACCTATGGAGGCTGCAGGTGCCTTTGGACGTGTAACAAGCTCCTCCCCATTGAAGCCACCTTCTCCTGGTGTTTCATCTTCTGACGCTGCTGGTTCCTGAGAGCACCTCCCTCAGTAGAGTTCCTCCTCTTGAGCCCACATGTACTTTACAGCTCCCAAATTTTATACTTAAAAAAAAATCTAGGGCCATTTCCTCACTACACTGTTACAGTGCTATTATTCCACTTTCAACATCTTGTGGAATAATTCTGGGGTTTGTAGTTTCCTGAGGCCAAAGAGCCTCTGGTTGAGAATTCTAAAGTCCTCTCCCTAAACTGCAAATCCCAGCATTCTATAGGATGTTGAAAGTGGAATAATAGCACCATAACGGTGTAGTGCAGAAATGGCCCAGCTGTTTTGGATGTATATTTCTGGGCATGTAGAGAATTCCTTTCACTCACAAGGAACTGATAACAACATATTATGACTACTATTTTTTGAAAAGGATTTAAGGGCAATGTGCTCATGAATTATGTGCAGAGTGACTTTCCTGTCCTTTGTCAGTGATTTTGGCATTCTGTACTTTGTTTCTAGGGTTGCAGGTGAGGGAGTGGCCAGGATAAGATGGTAGACATTCATGCAAGTGAGCCAGCAAATCTCAGGCCCCTGCATAACCACTCCTCCCCACTCGTCAAAGGCACTCTCTAATGTGTCCTGCCCCTTCTACACCAGGAGCAAAGTTCCCCGCCTGTGGCACCCTCCAGCCACAGCATAGGCAGGTGCACTCTTTCACCATGCAGCCTGGCATCATGATAGTGCGAGACACAAGTGTGCCCTATGACATGCTCAAGAATGTGATATGAGAACAGAGTCAGCCCTGCCAGCTTTAACTCTATGAATTCTGGAAGCCAGACAGGAGGCTAGTTATCAGCTTCAACCATCATCCCCTGAGCTCTGACACTATGTACCTTTTTCAATATTGTGCTGGGGTGGTGATGGAGGGAGATTTGTTCCTTAGGCTTCTCTCTCTGTAACTACCACCTGCCTTGAGGTTTCTCCATCAATAAGCCAGGCCTAGAAATTGTATGGTCCTCCACATATTGCTGGACTGCAGCTCCCAGTATCCCTCACCATTGTCTATGTTGATGATGATGGGAATTGCAGTCTGTCAACACCTGAAGGCTCACACTTTCCTCAGCCCTGACCCCATTCACTTTCTTCAGTGGCATATGCCACCATCTATTAAAATAACCTCTAGGATCCAACTGAACAAGTTGGTAGCCAATGATATGCAAAAGGTCTTAACCCATAGAAGTGTATGTGTACTAGGAGTAGAGGTGTAATCTTTTTCTTTTCTTATTTTTAAAACCACAGTCCCATACTGTCTAAATTAAGGATGGGGAAGCTTTGGCCTTCCAGTCATTTTGGACTTTGCTCCTCAAAAGCCTTAGTCAAACACAGCCAATAGCAAGGGACTGTGGGAAATTTTTGCCCCAAACATCTGGGCGGTCAAAGATTTCCCCACCCATGAAATAAATGGTAAGTTTCAGTTCAGTACCAGAAGTTCAGTAGTTCACTATTATCTTAGCTCTATGATTCTCTAGGAAATAAACAACTCTTCTCCTCACACATCTTCCATATGCTTCTGTGGTCTGTCTGAACCACTTTCACCACCAAGAGGCCCATTTTCTCTAGGCTCTACCCACAAACCTTCTGTAAGTGCATGTTTTTGGTGAGCTGCTCCTCCAGCATGTTTTGTAGCTTCTTGTTCATCTCGCGGAGGTTCTCATCTCCTGGCTTCACCAAGTCCCGCAAGACGCTGCTCAGGCTGCTCCGGTCAACCTGCCCATGGGCTCCTGACACATCTGTCCCAAGGAAGGGGTGGGAAAGAATAGGAGAGGTTGAGAATGTGTGTCAGCCAGTCAGTCAGTCAGTCAGAGGAACAAAACTTGAGATTTCATGGCTTTCTCAGCCTAGTTTCAATTAAGTTAGCCAACCCATAAGGGGCTATACCATTTCAGAGGTGGAGGGGCATGTGATTATAGTTGTACGTGCCTTCAAGTTGTTTTTGACTTATGGTGATCCTAAGGCAAACCTATTACTGGGTTTTCTTGGCAAGATTTGTTCAGAGGGGGTTTGCCATTGCCTTTTTCTGGAAATCAGAGAGTATGACTTGCCCAGAGTCACCCAGTGGGTTTCCACAGCCGAGTGGGAATTTGAACCTCAGCCTCTCAGTGTCCTAGTCCAACACTCACACCACTACATTACACTGTGTGATCTTTAAACAAAACAATTCCATGCCCATAAAATGCCAACATGTCAGAGAAGTGGACAAGAGTCTTTTGTACCCTTTCTGTACCTCCTTCCCATAGAATCATAGAATTGGAAGAGACCCCAGGGGCCATCCAGTCCAACCCCATTCTGCCATGCAGGAACACCCATCAAAGCACTCCCAACAGATGGCCATCCAGCCTCTGCTTAAAACCTCCAAAGAAGGAGACTCTACCACACTCTGAGGCAGCATATCCCACTGCCGGACGGTTCTGACTGTCAGGAAGTTCTTTCTGAGATTCAGGTGGAATCTCCTTTCCTACAGCTTATATCCATTGGTCCTTGTCCTAGTCTCTAGAGCAGTGGAAAACAAGCCCGCCCCCTCCTCGACATGACATCTCTTCCAATATTTAAACATGGCCATCATGTCCCCTCTTAACCTTCTCTTCTGCAGACTAAACATACCCAGCTCCCTAAGCCATTCCTCATAGGGCATGGCTTCCAGACTCTTCACCATTTTGGTGTCTCTCCTCTGGACATGCTCCAGCTTGTCGATATCCTTCTTGAATTAAGGTGCCCAGAACTGGAGACAGGATTATTCCAAATGAGGTCTAACCAATGCAGAATAGAGTGGTACCATTACCTCCCTCGATCTAGACAGCATACTCCTATTGATGCAACCAAGAATCGTGTTGGCTTTCTTGGCTGCCGCATCACACTGCTGACTCATGTTCAGCTTGTGATCTACCAAGACTTCTAGATCCCTTTCACATATACTGTTATCTAGCCACATGTCCCCCATCCTCTATTTGTGCATTCCATTTTTTCTGCCTAAGTGCAGGACGTTATATTTCTCTCTGTTGAAATTCATTTTGTTAGCTTTAGCCCAGCTCTCCAATCTGTCAAGGTCATTTTGAATTTTGACCCTGTCCTCTGGCGTATTAGCAACTCCTCGCAATTTGGGTGTCATCTGCAAATTTGATCAGCATGGCCTCCACTCCTTCATCCAAGTCACTGATGAAGATGTTGAATAGCACCGGGCCCAGGACAGAACCCTGTGGCACCCCACTAGTCACTTCTCTCCAGGATGAAAAGCAGCCATTGGTGAGCACCCTTTGGGTTTGGTCGGTCAACCAATCACAAGTCCACCTAACAGTAGCCCTGTCCAGCCCTGTCTGTTCAAAGTGGTACAGCCCGGATATGTATTTATACCACCACAGTAAAGTAAAAGCCTTAGAGGGTAACCCTGTTCTGGTATGAACACATTAAAACCATGTCCAGGTGAATGTGATATCCTCAAGAGAAGAGACTGGGGGCCACATACAGAGCAAGGACTCTCCAATTATGGTACCCCTCCCCAGGCAACCCATAGAAAGTGCATAAACAAATGGGTTTATTCCCACAGACCTTTGAAAGTAGGTAGGCGGATGGAGAACATTCTCTTCCAAGCTGCTGAACTGAACAGACTGGCTTTTATAGTTATTTTATTTTTATGGTTTTGGTATGGATTTGTTTGTTTATTGCTTATTCATATTGGAAATTGCCCTAAGGGGTTCACTGGTCATGAGGAAAAGCAGAAATGTGAAAAATGAAGAACATAACTTTAAAAAACCCTGAGGAATACTGCCACACCTCTTTCAGCTGTTATGGCCCTATTCTCTGAACGATTCCTGCTAATCAGCCATCAGGCAACAAACACAATTGCTGATTGGATTTAACCATGTGGCAACATTAACAAGCCAGTTCAGAGGGAAAGCAGGCAATATGAGTCTGAGTAAGCATTATGGAATGACCTGCACTGTGAATCATTTCACTCTTACTCCCAAACTACTGGAAAAAATGGCTAAAAACAGAAAGGTATTTTGCAGAGGGAGCAATTATTGTTGTAGTTAATAATTGTAATCCACTGTGCTGTAAAAAAAATTGTTGCTCTTTGAGGTCCCCCAGGACTCCATTGTTTCTGCTGCAACAGACTAATACAGCTACCCTTTTGTGAAAAAATGTTGCAGAACATTCCCTTCGCCATAACTAGTTTCAGCTCAGTTCTAGTGGGTGTTCCATTTCAATATAATAAATAAAACAACAGTTGTGATATCCACCCATGATTCTATTTCCTTACAGAACTGGCATTTATATGCCTGCATTCCCACTTCCATTGTCCTCTAACCATTAGTCACTGCTCTCCTTTCCAAAGCTTAAGATGGATCTAATCTCATCAGGGAGCTGACATAAATTTGGGGTCTTTCCCTGCAGGAAGGCTGAAAAGCTGCTCAGCCATGAAATTAGCAAAACAGCGGGAAACAGATAACAGCAGTAGCCCATCCTCCATCCCACTCCAAGAAAGTGGCTTCAAAAAGGAAAGATCTCGAACAGGAATTATATGAGATTTTTTTAAACTTCCACACTGGAAGGAACAACCAAGCAGCCTCCCCCAATTTTCATGACCCCTGTGACCAGGGACACAAACTCACATCATGACTCCTGTTGAAGCGGATGTTACATGGCCCCATGACAGCACAACTTGTTGTTTGGACTGGGCAGAGGAAGGCAACGACCAGCATGAGAAAGAAGCTGCAAATATGCCTTGACATGGCTAGATCCGATGCTTAATAAAGCAACCCAAAAGCTTTGCTGTGGAACCCATTTTCAAACCTCAGCTGTGCTTGGGATGAAATGAGAGTCAGCTGTCCAGAGTGTTCCTCCTCACCACTGATTAACCACAACTAGGCTCCATACTTTATGTGGATAGATCGGCAAAGCTCCAGGTTAGCTGCAACATTCCAGTAAAGCTTGAGCCTCTAGGGCAGGGGTGGGTAAAATGCAGGCCGGGGGCAAAAAGTCCCCTCTAGGCTTTTTTTTTCTTTAGAGACATTTCCAGATCCTCTGTCTAACCCACTCCAAAAGGAAATACCGTCTCTTCCGGAAACCTCCAGTAACAGCAATTAAAGTTTTAAATGGCTTGCATCAGCCCTGTATAACATCAAATAGTATCTGGCTTACAAAAACAAAAATATACCTCCTACCACATCCAGTTCTGTCCCCTCACCCACATTTCCTTTTTGGCATTTTGGCTATCCATGTCCTTCCCTAGGGGTCCTGGGGGAGAAAGCTGACCCTTGAATCAGCTGTAGTCGTCCCCCCTTCTCTAAGGCTCACTGGGGAACTTTTGGCCTTCCTGTTGTTTTGGACTCCAGTTCTCACAGTCTCTTGACATTGGACCCTGATAGCTGGGACTGCATCCTAAGAGCAATGTCGAGGGTTAAAGGTTTCCCACCCCAACCTCTATCTAGAACTTTCAAGTGTTTCAGCTGGTCTGTGCCCTCAAACCATGATCCACTGGATAACCAAGAGAAGCATTCAAGAAGCCAGAATGTGGAGTACGTTGCCAGTCTCCACACAACATTTTCTAGGCTCCAGGCTGGCTTTAATTTCCTTTTTTGATTTGGACCCTCTGGTTCTGCTCAGCCTGAGGCTCAAACACTTCTTCCTCCCAAGCTCATTCTACTGGAGTATGCAGGATTATCCGCATGCTTTAATATTGGCCCTCTGTGCTGGAAGATGCAGCAGTGAAGGGCTGAAACTGAGCAGTGAGCTGCTCCCTTCCCGAAGGCTGGTTGGGGGGGGGCAGCATATCCTGCTCTCCCTCTTACAGTTGTCTGTCGCTGTTTTGCTCCCTTGATTTCCCAGACTGATGCTGGGCTAAAGCAACCCTGACATCTTGATCGATTCCGGCTGCTCTCCTTGCTCCCAAACTTCAACCCTCATCAGCCCAGCTGTCTCTCAAGACAGAAATCCTTCCTGTCCCTTGGCTGTGCCAGTGCGCAGCAGCCCATCTGACGGATATACACACAAACACACGTTCACTGGATGACCAATGGACCCAAAAGAAGCTGGGAATCCATTCTCCCAGCTTCAGCTCTCTCCAGTGCTATCACACAGGAAAGATTACTCCTTGTGCCAGGGATGGGGAATCTTTGCCCCTTCAGAGGCCATAGTTCCCAGAATTTTTCTACCAGCAGATAAGCTGGCTGGGGCCTATAGGCTTTGAAAGTCCAAAACATCTGGTGGGCCAAAGGTTTAACACCCCTGCTTTATGTCCATCTCTTAATCCAGCCATCTCCAGTCAGAGATACCTTCACATTATCATCAACACGATTTCCAATCCCTGTAATACGTGTCTATGTGCCTTCGGGTGGCTTATCAACTTACACGGGGTCATGAAGCTCATGAGGTCCTAGGCAAGGAATACTCAGAAGTAGTTTGCCATTGCCTACAGCACCTGGGATTCCCTGGCAGCCCCCATCCAAGTACTAACTAGGCCTGACTCTGCTTAGCTTTGGAGATCAGACATAATCTGGTGCCTTTAGGTGTACTGAATATATACACTTTAAAAATGAACATTCTGTTTCTCATAGAGGATTAGAGCCTCACCTTGTAATAAAATACCATCCCTTCATCCACAGCTTTTTTGATGGCAACAAATATTGCCTGTATCAGCTTGAAACTACCTTGTCAACCATAAAGCTAGAAATGTGTTTTTCCCTCAGAAAACAGAAGCCAGTTTTCTCTGAATGTTGAATTTGGATCCAGTTAACAAAGCATTTTTTTCAAAACTGCAATTCTCAGAATACCACCAGCCAGCATGACCACTAATCATGCTGCTAACTGTAATCCAAAAAGATAATTTTTCTGGGCTCTGCCTAGTGAACACTTGTACAACACGACCAGATGTAACAGGGAGGGATTTATGCAGCTGAGTCAGGAAAAGAGAAGAAGACATGTACCACTTTTGCCACCACTTGAAGAGATCTCATGTTGAGGGAGCTGGCTTGTTTTCCGCTGGACAAGCAGCAACGGATTCAAACTACAGGAAAAGAAATTCCCCTTAAACCTCAGGAAGAACTTCCTGACGGTTAGAGCTATTTGGCAGTGAAATATGCTGCCTCAGAGTGTGGTGGAGTCTCCTTTGGAGGTTTTTAAGTGGAAGCTGGATGGCCATCTGTTGGGAGTGCTTTGATGTGGGTTCCTGCATGGCAGAATGGGGTTGGACTGGATGGCCCCTGTGGTCTCTTCCAACTCTGTGATTCTATGATTCTATGTTGGGATGCTTAAAAAATTATGCCTTTCACGATCTGAGTAAAGTTGTGAATCCCGTAGCACTGTCTAATTGGTCTTCAGAGGCATAAGAGTGCTGGTCCTGTTGCCTGCTGAAACAATACTCTCATGCTCTGTAACCTCAACAGAAGAAAGCAAAGACTTGTTCTCTGCTGCCCCTGAGAGTACAGAACTAAATCTAAGGGGCTTGATTATGTTACAGGGTGGTAGATTTTGGCTGCAGATTAGGAGAAATGTCTTGGACAATAAGAGCAGCTTGAAAATGGACTTAGTTGCTTAGCTGCCTCTCCTTCTCTCTTTCGTTCTCTCTTCCCTGTCAGGTCTTCAAAAGCAGAGGCTGGCCACCCATGGGTTGGATATTCTTGAGCTCTGAATTTCCTGTATCAGGCAGAGGAGATGGCCCAGAAGCTCTCTCGAACTCAAAAATTCAAGGATGGTGTGTCTCGTTTAGCCCAACAGCAAGATTCAGTTTCAGACGCGTTTGTGGGTTGAACCAAAGGCAAAAGGGTAGGAATCAAAATCCCAGCATATTTTAGGTTTAAGCTGTTACTGCTAGTCATTGGGGTCTTTCCTCCTTTAACTGCCATGGCAACATGCAACAGAATCCTGGGACTGGTAGTTCACCAGGGGCGGGGCCGTTTAGAATCCTCTACCAGGGAGCTCCTCTGGAGCCTCCTCAAACTACAAAGCTCAGGATTCCACAGGACAGAAACATGAAAGTTACAGTGCAGTCAAAGCACTATGGCTGTGTAGTGTGAAAGGCACTTAAACCATAGGAGAGGCATTTCAACCTTTTTAGAATGGGAAAAAGGGCTGTAGGAAAATTGGGGAGGGGGCAAGGCCCTGGAGAGAAGCCCGGAGAGATACTTGGGGATACCAGGTCTTGAGATTCCCCATTTTATCAGCTTTACATTGTTTCTCATCACACCCTCAGTGCTGCATTTCGTTGCTTCCGATGAAAAGCAATGTCCTGGAAGCCTCCAAGTTCTCCTCAATGAACTAGTTGCCACTCCCATGGCCACAGCCCCTAGAACCATCTTCAGCCACTCATAGCACTCAACAGCCTACAATGTTTTCCCCTTCAACTGGCCAGCGCTGGGTCTCTCCCATTGTGTTTCTTTGCACTGATGCTGCTGTCTTCTCCACATGCTGCCATTGCATGTTTGGATACTTCTCTGAAAGGGGAGATGGGAAAACTCCTCAACCAAGATCTGACTCACTGCACTGCGCTGTCTGTGTATTTAGGCTGAAACACATGCTGTGCTGTTCAAAAGCACAGGTATCACGGAAGTGAAAAAAAATCAAGCCTGATACACAGCAGCACACCACAGATGTTGTTGCAACACCTGCATACATGATCAGGAGCCTTAAAAAAAAAAAGAACAAGAAGGCTGCTCTCAGGGTAGTGTTTTAAAATTTGGTGCCTCTTGGGAAAGCTTATCCACTTACCAGAAAGGTACACACACACAGATCTCTGTGGCAGTTCTAGTGTTACCACTTTTCTGCCCCCCTCCTCCCTCTCAGCTCATGGGTGGATAGGCACCAGGCATTTACGTGTTTATGAAGATTTTTCACCATGTCCCAGAAATTCATAAGTCTGCCCTACTCTCATCAGCCTCAAAGAATAAAGTCTAGAGCAAGGGTGGAATTATGCTGTCGTGTAGGACTGCAAGTCAAATCTGCCATAGTCAGCATAGCCAATGGTAACTAATTCTGGGAAGTGTAATCTAACAACATCTGGACCCACACAATTACCACCTCTGTTAGAAAGCTATGATATTCCAAATGCCATTACCCGAACCTCTCCTTCCCTTCCTAAACCAGGCACTCCACATCAAACTCCATGCACTTTGCCTCCCAGTCTCCAATGGCCCGTCCACTCGGCCTTGCTTTCTTCCCAGCCCTGGGCCAAAAAGGAGTAAGCTTAGGTCACTTAAGGAAAACTAAGGAAACAGCCTTAGACTAAATGCACCAAGTTTCAGTTGCAACAGTGGGAAAAATGAAGAGGGAGTTTATTTTTTCCAAGGCACTCCCCCCTCTGTCTCTGAGGACTTTTGGGGCAGTAGGGTCAAGTAGTTACAGCAGAGGGCCAGCAGCAACTGCTGGATTCAGTTACAAAGATCTGGAGGACAAAACAGACAGAGAATGACAGACAAAGGCAGAAGGGAGCAGCATAAGATGCAGCAGGAGGAGGAGGTTTGTATTTTTAGCGTTCATGAAATATTCACTGGCTGGGCTGCGTGTTGCCAAGCTGAGGCGAAGGCGACCCTGCACAAGCTATTTATAACTGGCTCCTGTTCCCTGCCCGCGGCGTGGTTCTGCGTGGAAGTATGGAAAACTTACCCACAGCCACTCCAGAGGATCCTTCCCTTGCCACCCCTCCATGCTTAAATATTAACCCTCTGCACACAAAGGCCTTTTCCACCAGGCCTCGTAGGATTACTGTAAGCATGCCTCCCATTCCACACTTCTATCCAAGTTTTTGTTTCTTGGCAGCTTCCATCTAGCAAAACAATTACTGAGTAAGAACAGAGGTGATCCATGGGGAGCAAGAGATGATTACAAAAGATGCATACGGGGAGGGAGGTTACAGGCGTGCCCCAAGCCAGGGCAGGGAAAAGCAGTACATGACAGACAATACCTAGCTGCTCCATTTCACACACTGCAGGGGCAGGGGGTGGGGAGTGGGGGTAGGATTGGGGACAGGCTGTAGAGAGAATGCCTGGCAGGAACACTAGGAAAGCAGTCTGACTGGTGGGACAGAAAGTTTTCTCCTCAAGGCCTCATGTCCTAGCTTCTTGCTCCAACTGACCTGCCAAATGATTTGCTGAGCCTGACATTTTCTTATGCCAAGAGCAAAACAGTTGACCGCTACCTTTGCTTCCAACCTTTTACGACTGCTAGAGACAGGGATCCCTGTGTGAAACAGCACCTTGCCAGACTCTTCAACCCAAATGGTACAGAAATGTGGCATTTTCACCCCATCCTATACCACTGCATCCATCCCTTAAAAAAAACGGACCACCTAACTGAGCACTCCATGTTCCTTCTCCACCTCTTTCACTCTTGCTGAGTGGAAAACCAGTACCTGCAGAAAAGCTTATTTTAAGAATTTGGGGCTTAGCTTCTCCACTTTCCTCAAAACAAAGTTGGAAGCCCTACACCTGCTAATATGGAATGGTTCCCTTCCCTTCTGATTCCCCAAACTTACAGAATTCCTGCTTCTCTAGCAGAAGGAATTAAACCACAGGAATGTCAGCTGGGGCCGGACCCATGCCTTCCCCCAAGGTACAGTTGTGGTTGTACATAGGCTAACCTTCTACAAAGGTACTACACAAGCACGGAATTTAGTATTTGCTACAGGTTTTGCTAGGCTGAGATTCTCATCTTTCTCTCTCTTTTTTTAAAAAGAGAAAAAGTTCTTTTTAGTTCTTAAGATTATAAAGCCAGTATCTCTGCAAAGCTAGGTTTAATACTGGAGGGATATGAAGTAGAACTGAAAATGAGGCTTTGCTGACCTGTGTGATTCCTAGTCTCTATTCATATCATCAAAATACAAAATGTAACAAAACAAAAAAACATGCAAATAAGTGTAGCTATTTTTTCCCTTATTAGCCCAATTTAGGCAGGTAGCAAAACCCTGCTTCTCCTGGAGTAGAATTTTAACTTCTGTTCTCACGAAGGGTAACATATACAGACTTCTGCTTAAGATAGCTGTGTAAGCTAAGGGTCAGTTGAAAACCCCAACATGTCCACGTCTCAAGCTCTGAGGTTTTCAATAAGACTGGGAACAAATGCTTCAAACTGTGTGAACACAAAAGGCATTTAAAGAATATAGTTCTGGGGGAAGGGGATGCTGCAACCATGAGCAATGAATAAAAAGATCAGTGAATCAAAACCTGCAGAGAAACCTGTCTTACATCAAACCCTCCTGCTTTGGAAGCCAGAAGCGGGGAGAGGCTCAGTCTCTTCATTGTGTCAGCCTCTTTACAGATCAAGGGTGTTTTCACGCACCATGCTTAATGCCTCAAATAGGTTTCTAACGTGAATATAAAGCCTACGCTGGCTTGGACACTGATATTGCACAAGCAGTGCCTCTCCTACACCGTTTCTTTCCGTCTACAGGTCCCAGCCTGTATCTTCCAGATATCCTCCACCACCGCCATAAGAGGAAAAGAAATGGCTCCAGTCCAAAGGTCGTTAAGTGCCATGTACCAAAATTCTGTGATTTGGAATGGAACCTGAAACAATAATTATTCAAGCCAACAAGTACTAGGACTCAACTAGAAAGCTGAGAGTGGAAAGGTTACTTTTTTTGGACCATAGCCGGCTGGAGAATTACGGGAGCTGCAGTAAAAAAAAAAAAAAAGATTTCCACACTCTTCTGGTTTAAGATCAGTTCTGTGTGACACTAAGAAGAAGCCACTTATCTGTGATGAAACTGTTTGGCCATGGTTTCCCTGTATGACCCACATATGTGATTAATCAAATACTTCTTGAAGTTTAACGCTGAACTCACCCACACTAAGTTAAGTCCTCTCACTCAGATGAGGATGTTTTTCAGTAAAAGAGATGGATGGAAGAAACACAAGTGGCTAGCCCAATATGTGCAGATTAAAAAATGTATTACTTTATTTCATTCACATCCTGCTTTTCTTTTATCCATGTAGATCTCAAGGGTTATTTTCAGATATCCCAGGGAGTCTCCCACTTCCCTGACTGACCACCACCTACCCTGTTTTACTTCATCCTGTGCCTTCAGACCATCTTGCTGGACTGATGGCTGATGTTCTGGGACAGAGCTGTCTAGTGAAGCCCATGACTACTGGAAGTTAATTTTCAGATGGCCTCTGCTTCAGCAAAACTCTTTGCTCTTTCAAGCTTACCTCCACATCATAATTCAGGGCTTTCCAAATGGTGTGCCGTAACATGTTACTGTGTCGCCTGAAGTGTGTAGTTGTGTCACCTACAATCTTGGAAATGTACGTTATTTATAAATCATATATTTTAAAAAATATATGAAAGGTTTTCATGAGATATGTTGTGTCTCCATACATTTCGCTATTACAATTTATGTATGTGTCTGTATCTCTTATAAGAGGTTAGTTTAACCTCTGGTTTGCTAGAAAAACTGAATTACTGTGTCGTGAAATGATGCATGTCTAAAAAAAGTGTGTCACCAACATGAAAAGTTTGGAAAGCTCTGTCATAGTGGCTACTAACTTTAAGAATAAAAACGATGTCAAGGTGTAATTCAGAAATTCATGTTCCACACAAGTAGCAAGACCTTTTTCTTTTCTTGAGCAGCAGAGCTACCTATCACAAAACTCTTTCAATATGGGGGAGGTTCTCTAAAAGCTTCTTGCAATTTCAGGAAAGCATGGGCATTATGCAGAAGTGAAGAGCTAAACGCAGGGATGGGGGGAAGGGAGAGGAAGAGGGGTGGGTGAGAGAGAAAGAATGAGAAAGAGAGAGAAAGACGGGTATTGGGGTCTCCCTGCATCAGGGAAAAAAAAACACAATTCTTTGACATATTTCAAATGCATTTAGATACCAAACGAGAGCCAAACAAGCAAGGCTATGGCTAGCTGGAAGTGTGAAAGAAGGCAGCTAGGGAGATGTGCCTAAAAACACCGATGGCTGTGCCTAAAAACAGGCATGTGCTTCCCTTTGTACTGCAGTGAGGTTGAGGTTGAGTGGGAGCAGCCCCTTTCTCCAGCTTCTGTCTGAGCCCTATGATGGGAGATGGTGCTAACAGGTTTTGACAGCAGGTCCCCACGGAGGCGGTCACGTCAGCTGCTGCAGGAGCAGGCCCCGTCATCCCCCTCCACCTCCTGGCTTCACTGATGACACAAAAAGGTCCTCTTTGCAGACCAGACCTGTCACGGAAGCAATACGGGGGTCGGAAGCAGGGAGGCTACATCCTGGGGCAGGCAACGGGGGAAAGAGATACTGCTGCAGCCCTCCTACACACTTTCTCTCCCTCTCTCTCTCTCTCTCTCTCTCTCTCTCTCTCATATGACTGGGCCTAGCTCCACTGCTGTTTCTGTCTTAGCTTCACATTCCTCAAGCCCTCCTCATGTTCAAGATGACACCTTGATGACACGCCAAATATTCAAGAGACTGCACATTAAGGGGCCTCTGTTCCTGTTGGCTGCCCAAACTTAGTCCATGCCAATCAAGAGTCAATATCTAAGAAGGTGAGGGAGAGGAGGTTATGAAAATGTTTTTGCTACACCTCCACTCCCACCCCCATGTGACCTTGATTCCTCAATTCAACTGAATTGTGCAATTTTTCAATAATTTAATTTCTAATGTTTCCATCCCCACTCTTTTCCCTGTCTCCCTCAGTTTATACTGAAATGAGAGATTTTTAACAGGTTGGGGGCTGACTGAAGGCAACAGATTGTTCCTATAGAATTAATTTTCATGTAGTGAGTCTATGGGAAAAGGCTATGTGATTAGCTTCACTCACACAGCTGTAAGTCTTTAAAAGCTACACAAGTGCCATGGGATGAACTTAAAGAAATACTTCTCCTCACAATGCCACTTGAGTGTAATGTTTAAAGAGAACCTCTGACGTGGACTCAGAGGAGTCACGTATTTACTATGCGTTCTTTCCCCTCATCTGCAAGAAGGTGATGCCATGCGTGAAGAAACAGCTGGGCAACGTGCTGCATGAAGAGTCCAGGGCTCAGAAGATGAACGTCCCAGATGTATTTCCTGTTTACAGGGTTCAGCCAGTGTTAGCAGCACACTTGAAAACATTTTTTGCAATTATGGTGTTTGCTCTCCTTTAAAATTGAGATGTGCCAGAGCCTGGATTAGTCGTTCAGGAGTAAGGTGAGAACAGGGAATTCTTGAGGATGATCTATTTTGATTCAGACTTGCATTTGTAAAGTGGATTTCTATTCATAGAATCTAAGAGTTGGAAGGGGCCTCGTGGGCCATCAAGTCAAACTCCCCGCTCTGTTGCTAAATATATAAATATTTCCAAGGTAATCCACGGTCTCCCATGAAATTAAAAGACAATATATATCAATAGCTATCTGCATAGAATATGTTGGATGAACTGATGACATCTCAGTGTGACCAAGAACAGAACTATGCCTTGAACAACCAGACGCTATCCATCAGGAACAATGCCAGCAAAATGTGTGAGGTAATAAGCCAGTGTGGAGTAGTGGTAATATTGGTGTTGGACTATGACCCTGGAGACCAGAGTTCGATTCCCCACTGGACCACGGAAACCCATTGGATGACTCCATGTGTGTCACACACACTCAGCCCCACAAATCCCTGTTATAAGCTCACCTTAGGGTCACCATCAGCTGGAAATGACCTGAGAGCACACACCACCAACAGGAAGCCCCCAATTCAGATCTCACTTCAGGCAGAAATAAAAATGGTACTCAGAGAGACCATAGGGTTTCCTGGAATGGTGGTTCTCAAACTATGATCTCTAGTATTTTTAAATTAAACTCCTAGAACCCCCAGACAGCATTGTGAATAACTGGAGATTCTGCAATCTGAAGCCTAGAACATCTGCAGGACCAGATGAACTACAATCCGATCGATCGATGGATCGATCGATCCATCCATCCATCCAATAGAAATCCCACCTCTCTCCCAATATAGGATTCTAGGCAGCTAACAACATGATTAAAACAAAATACAAATTACAACAGCGAATAATACGAAAAGGTAAAACAAATACAGTGAGCCCTCCAAATCTGCAAGTTTAACTTTCATGGATTTGACAATTTCTCCAACTCCTGCTCCACCCCCCCCATCATGCCCTGTCCTCCCTCCCACAGACACGTAAACACATGTTGATATTTGCAATTTTTCCACTTTTGCATGGGTTCTGCACTTCTAACCCTAGCAAATGTGGAAGGCCCACTGTAGTAAAAACATCGATTTCAAACAGTTCTGAAAGCCCACTAAAATACAACATACCCCAGTTAAAAGACCTTCTGCATCAGTCTTCACAGTGCACCTAGTACAATGTTTCAAAATAACCCACAGCTCTATGTGTTCAGACAGAGGACTTTTGGGTACTCTTTAGTGGCCTAATTAAACAGACTAGCAGGGTTGCTTTTGCTTTTAGCCTTCTCTCCCCATTCACCTCATTCCTTAAACTGTTACAACATCGGAAGAATAGCTTAGCCAAGCTATTTCCCTCCTGAATGCCAGACTCCTCACCAATGCGGCTGTCCATCACGTAGGTCTCGATGATGGCACTCTTCCGGCACAGGTCTTCAGCCATGGAGGCACTGCTAACCTCCAGGTGTTTCACCTACCAAGGAAAGAGAACATCACTCGTCATTCTCAAGTTCACCTTACACCCACAGCCCAATGCTATCTCCCAAGAGTTGGTATCTACCATTTATATAAGTATCTCTTTAAATGTGATGTAGGCCAGTCACAGCTGGACTCCTGATCCCCAGTGCTAGCCAGCCCTACCACTAGGCAGAATGAAACAACTGCTCAGGTGACAGATGCTTGAAGTCCCAGCTCTTCCTTCTGAATGCTTTGCCTGCTCTCCTATGTTAGCAGACCCACCATCTGTCTTGGCCCTCTAGACTAGCCCTTGGGTGTAATGCAGGATTGCTGGCCCATTGGCAGGGTTGAAATAAGATTTAATGGGCAATCCAGTTAGCTTGTGTATATGAAAGGAGGAAGGAGGGAAATGGCCTGTCCAGAAGGCATGTTTTTGGGTCTCATTTCTGTCCCCTCATTACAAGCCTTGCTCTCAAGGCTCATCTCACAAGCCTGTTTTTTCTTGACAGATCCCTCAAATCCCAGAATGGACTCCAACACAGAGGTTTCTCCTTGGAATGGCTTTCTGGTCGTCTTGGGTCTGTTTGCAGCCAATGAAGTCAAGTGGAGACAAAATTCTCAATGTCAGATATCACCGTTCCCAGTGATTGGGCTCCACACATGTGACTAGGTCATTAACTGTACTGCAGGAGGGTCAGTAAACATCCAGCAGCATTGTCCCTCAGTAAACCCTCACCTGCCCTTCCCAAACCAGGTCTTGGAATTTTGATACCTTCTCCTCCAGTAGCCACTTCTCCTGCTGAACTTCAGCCAGACGCTGGAACAGCTCAGAGATCTCCTCATCTGAGAGGTCGGCTGGCCGTGGGGGTTGTGACTGGGACTGTGGACTGCCCGTGGTTGACTGGGGAAAAAAAATAAACAAGAGGAAATGGAGACAGGGATAACACATGGTTTGACGGGGTGTTGTTGTTTACTCTGTCTATAATCCTGTGCCCAAACAGCATTTGGAGAACATCTCAATTTCTTCTCCAAATAATTACAAACTTTCCTGCACCTTTTTATAAAGAGGCTTACTGGATGAACTTTCAAACAATCATTTACATCAAGAAGTTTAGAAATAAAACTTACAAGCTCCCACAGACAGCCACCCATTGTTATTTCTGTCCGCCTAACGCATTTGAAAGGAGATGCCTCTTTACACAAATATCTAAAGCTCAGGAGCAGTGGGAGCCTGTTTGTGTGTGCCTGTGTGTGTATGTAAGAGGGACATGTGTGGTGCACCTCCACAAGGAGAGACCGACCCATAATATCAGAACAACTTTATGCAGCAGACGGTCACATTTCTCAGACTGAGAGCATCTGCCAGCAAGAGAATCAACTGATAAATTCAATACAAATAGGTGTGCTCAAGTGGGGCAAGGTGCTCTTCAAGCCACTTTTGTTTCAAATTTCAACATTTCTTTTGGGAAACATTATGTGTGCCCATGTAACCTTAAAAAAACCAGATTCTGGTACCTGGTAAAACCAGTTTAATGTAGTGAGTTGAATTTTAGAAGTGAACTATGAACTGGGAACTGGCCAAATTACTGTCTCTTGCACTGGGGCCCCTGTTTGCAGTACTGTCACACATCTTCTAAATCCATGAGAAAGATTACAGGATGAAGAGCTGTGAGCTTTGTACCGAGTGGCTATACCAGCTTTTATTAAGTTTTACTTTTAGCCAACTGACATATTTTAACAGAGCATCTGAAACTGTTTTTATATATTCACTGACTGTTAGAAGCGGGTGCTGTTCTTTGGCAAAAAGCAACTTACAAATACCACATACAAAACAAAGTATGTCAAATACTCTGAACAGTTGACACAGACTGTGCAGCAGCTGTGAGCAAGGCTCCACCCTGCAGGACTCCCCAGGAGCTGCTTAACCGCCACCCAGACTCCCTCCTTGGTCCAGAACAAACAACAAACACACCAGAATGGGCTGTAAACCCACTCTGGGTTCAGAAAACAAAACTGTAGGTGTTAACAAGGTACAGCAGACACTCACACATTGTTTTATGTTAAAATCGCTATTTCTAGACACTTCTGGGAATGGAAAGAGTTATTTTTGACACAAAATATTTTTTCAGCAAGGGGTGCTTTGGGAGGGCATGCAATGGGCCCAGAGCACCTTAAAACATTCCTGTGGAGACACATGGCCTGCAGCCACACTTTGCCTGTCCCTGCTGTTCTTGCTCCTTTAAATGAGGTAGGGGGACCTTTGGTCCTCCAAATGTTTTGCGTTATGAGTCCCATAATCATTGCCATTGGCCACACTGGCTGATGCCTGAAGTCCAACAACTCTTGAACGTCACAGGTTTCCCCACCCGAGCTAGATGTTAGGAATAACATCCTCTATTACAACAGTGAAGTTTGCTGCTTCCCTGCTTCACCAGTAGCAACAGGAAAAATGGAGCCGAAGGGACAATGTTGCATATCACAGTGAGCTTCACCAGCTTTCATTGAAAGAAACTGACACTGAGATGCCAGGTTTGTAGCCTGGGAAAGTTCCATTTTTGGACTACAGTTCGCTGAATCCCGCAGAGAGCACTTACGAACAGCCCTGCTAGCTGGGCAATTCTGGGAGTTTTACTCCAAAAAAGGGTAACTCTTCCAACTCCAGAATTTCTGTCATCGCGATCAATTTCTTTTGAAGGATCAACTTCTTTTTGTTTCATGGAAGCTAGTTTTCCCCTAATATCTTGAGATATTGCTTCTTTCAGAGAAAATGAAAGAGTTCTTTACCTTCCATGGGAAGGCCCACTCAGCCCTCAGGAAGTGAACCTCACCCTTTCAGTCCCCCAAGGTTTCCTGTCAAGCCTCATGTCAGCTTTTCTGCCTTTGGGGCCCCTCACCTTGTTACTGCCAGCCCCAGATCCTTCTTTCATGATTTCACGATAGCTGAAGGATGAGATGCTGCTGCTGTCTCCTGTCTGTGCCCGGCTTGGTGAGCTGATATCTGCTAGGACGAGATCCTCTATCCCTGAAAGGAAGTGGCAATGTTAGAACAGCACGGAGGCTGAACATCTTGACTCCAGACACTTTACTGCACCGAGGCAAAGCAGTAAATGGAACCCACAACCAGCCTAAGTCAAGGAGCACAGGACCCATAGCCAGTCCAGTCATTTTCGCACATGGTCCTATAAGTGCCTCTCCCCATCCTTGGCAGTAAAAATGCAACAACTTAAACAGCTGAACAATTTACTGTCCTCCCACAACACTCAGAATTTGTTGCTTGAGGCAACTGCCTCACACTATCTAATAGCAGGGATATTCCTGAACAAGGCGCAAGTCTATTTGGAAGCTACATTCTGTTCCTGTTGTGGGTAGTTTCAGTAACTGAAGCTGTAGGCTAAACACGGGTGGGTAGATGCAGGTGCCCATAGACACCCTAGCCCTGAACATTGCCACTGGTCCAACTGCTTCCCTTTGTGTACTGAGTGCAAAGTTCTGTAGATAGCTTTGTGATCAGGACTGGGGCTGATCAATGAAAAGGTCTGGGAAACTGAGGGTACATAGTAACGTTTGAGAATGGAGCTTATATGCACTCCCATGTGCCCACCTGAAATTTAGCCCCACGTATGAGTAGGTGAATGCTTGTATAGCACTTCACTGGAAAAAGAAAGCTCTCTCTGTATGTTCTGAAACAGTGTCTTGACCAGCTAGATTGCAAACACAAAGAAAACAACCTCAATTTCAGGAAATAAATGATACAGGGACCCACAGGCTGGTATCTGCTTCTCAAATAGCAGATTGTGGTCCCAACAACCTCCACCTAAAATTAAACACTGATTAGGGCTCCTCTGATATTATTTCTTTCCCTTGCTCTGAAAATTGCTGAACACAAAGAACTATCTGGTGGTTAGGATTGCTCCTTGGGGGTTCTCACTGCTGGCAACTTCTACTTTTCTGCATATTCAACACACAAGGAGTATTTGGGATGGGAGAATGTATCCAAGTTCCTGTTCTGAGTAAGTGCTCCAAGGATGAATCCTGTCCTAAATCAAACCCTGTAGTCACATCTTCCCCCATCAACTAAGTCCTCTCCTCTGGAGCACCAAGTACTATTTGCAAATGCAGGTACCTCAGGAGACCTACAGGAACCAGACGGCAAAGATCTTGTTTATATAATCAGGAATATGCAAAAGTTCTGAGCAGAGAGAAGTAAATGCTCCTGATCTATAAGCCATGCTGCAGGATCCCACCTGTCCCCCAAGTGTTGGCTTCTCCTACATAAGTTCTTCACACTCCCCCTAGTGGCCTTAATCATAGGTAAAAGCAGATCCTGGCTATTACTAACCATGATCAAGGGCCATAAGAAGGAACATGATGAACCCACGCATGAGAAGAAAGAACCTGCGGAAGGACGGGATCTTCTGGTCTCTGGCTGATCCCTTAGCTGTGGTTAGACTGGAACTCTTCATTACTGGTTAAAAAGAGGCCTCGTTAGCAATGCCTATGGTTAAGGCTCATGTGAATGTCAACTCTTAATCAGGAGTTTGTTGAAAGAGAAAGGCCAACATTATGACTGCACAAGCTCCAGTTGATTATCTGCATGGAAGCCTCCTGCCTTACGTGCTCAGAATCAATTGCTTGGGTTGAATTCTCAGCTCGAAGCTTTGAGATTACCTCTGCTTTTGCCCATGAATGTTTATGGTACAGTAAACGAGCCAGATTCATGACAATGCTTCCTGTCATACTAACATATTTGATGCAGTTCTAGGCACTTTCAATAGAAGCAATCAATTTACACAACAACAGCAATTTATTATTATAAACTTAACTATATTATTATTATTATTATTATTATTATTATTATTATTATTACCACCATTACCAGAACTTGAAAATATTACTTTTTAGACTACAACTCACTGAAGCTCCCAGCCAACATATTGTCTTCTTATGATTATGATTAACTGAAATTTTCCAGAGGATGAACTAGTGAATTGTCCCAAGTACTAAAATCTACAAAGAAGCCCAAGGAGGAACCAATTATTCTTTTATAATCGACTTCTTTTCATTACATGCTTTAAGCCCCATGGTTTTCCAATGTATTTTAAAATGTATAAAGCAAGACTGCATACTTAGGCTCTGTAGCACAGTCAAAGAACAATTAATCTGTATTAAATAAAACTGAACACATGTGCTTGCTGAAGAGTACAGACATTAGCTTGCTAGATCAACTCAGGAACCACTCAGACCTGCATTCCTTTCAGATACAACAAAAACCAGCAGAAATTGGCCAGGGGTTTTCTAGGAAAGCAATATCTAGCCCATTCCTGACAGTAACTCTAAAGATTTCTTCTCAGCCATGAAAAGAAACAATTAATCCTTGAGCAAATCAATGACTGTGTTCAGACAGGAGGATAAACCAGGAACAGGGAACCACTATGGAGCTGGGATTTCCCCCCTGATCTTAATGTTAGGCTGGGTGACCTCAGCAGCAAGGCCTTTCCCCAACATTATTATACCCCCCATCACCCTACCTTATGGCCAGTGTTGTAGTGGAGAATCTCACAAGAAACACCTGAGTTTAATTGTTAATAAAGACCATGTGGAAAAGTTGTTCCTACCCTGAACGCCCAAATAACTCCTCTTCTTAAAAGAACAGTACTGAAATCAAGACCAGGATGAATTTGTGGTCCTTCTAAAACACGAAACTTAAAGGAGGTCATCTGATCTTTCATATTAAAGAAGTGTTCATATAATGGTATATCTTGAGATCCAGTGCTTATTTTACTCCTCTACTCTATTAGTCTTCTCCTTAAACATCTAGACGTTTGTCTAATGTACATTCTACTACAGGGGCAACTAATTATGTAAATAACACCTGAGGCTTAACAGGTTGAAAAAGACCTTAGTCTGCATACCCTCTGAGTAATGGGATGAACGAACTGTTTAGTGTTGGCTTTGGAGGCAAAGAGAACACCTGCCACATCTATAATGACCTAACAAAATTGGGCTGGTATGAATGGGTAGATAAAGATCTGTGTATACTAACTTATCCTTAAGATTTGGAAAACATCTATAACTAATAATGGGATCGGATGACCTCTTTTAAATTTTGTGTTTTAGAAGCACCACAAATTCATCCTGATCTTGATTTCAGTACTGTTCTTTCAAGGAGAGAAGCTATTTGGGCTTTCGGGTTAGGAACGACTTTTCCACATGGTCTTAATGAACAATGCTGTACTGGAGCCAGAACCTCACAGGGTTGAAGCTCCAGGACCTTTTCATGAGCAGGGACTATGATGTCACCTACCACACACACTTCCTTGCTATAGAGACCGTGCTGATGGGGCCAGCACAAAGCTATCGCTACACCACTACTATGAGGTAGTCAGGAGAGGAATGAAGTGATTCAATTGCAGCCTTGAGAACATGTCTCTGGTGTTCTGAGATGAGACTTTGGGGAGGGGAAGGAGTAGCTACCCCTCCCAAATGAGGGAAAGGCCAGGTTAGGCCCACAACCAGAGGTTTAACATCCTATTGTAATAACCATGGTTTATTGTGACATGAATGAGAAAATCCCCCCACACATGCTTGCAAGCCCCCTCTTCCGTCTCCACCACAGCAGGGCTGCAAGGAGGCATTCAGAAGATTCCTGCTTTGATTAATCACCACTTCTCTTTTCATCCAAATCTGAAAAGCTGTAGTTAATCTTACAGAAATTCATTATATCCTGATTTTGAGAATACCAATTCTTAGCTATGCTTTGTTTGGGAAAAAAAAAACAGATTCAAACTACAGTCAGTGAATCTGGCCTGTTTCAACAAACCAAAGTTAAGACTAAGCACAGTTTAGGTCCAGAAGACATACTAAAGTGCAGTTAACCCAAAACAGAAACTAGAAGGGAATCTGGATAAGAAGTGCACTGGAAGAACAGAAGAAAAGAGGGAATTCATGAGTGGGTCTGGGGCGTGGATGTGGGGTGGTTTCACTCCCCTCAGGATAAACCATATTTACACCCAAACATAGCCAGTTTCTCTCAGCCTCACCTACTTTATATGGCAGCTGTGGGGATACAAAGGACCATGTAAATTCATGTACTCTTCCCTGAACTCCTTGGCTGAAAAAAAAGAATGTGTGCCCAGTTTATAGAATATTCAACCCCTAAAGACAAAGGACACATCTCCTCCAGCAGATTGCAGAAGGTAGATCCCAGTACAGACCATCTGGTACATACACCAAAGCCCTAAACAAACAAGTTGCTTTCTTTTATTTTGATGCTACTAACAGCAGTTCTAACAATTCTGACTGCAAAGGAACTTCTAAAAGGGGAGGTGGAAATCAAGCAGAAAGTTTCAGATTGTCCAAGAGAGCTTCTTTAATCTTAGCTACCCTAAGCCTAGCCTCAGCACTTGGTCAACACACCCAACTCCAAGAGCTTCACAATCCATACAACTGGTGAGACAATGTCAGAAGAGAGCTGGACATGAGCTCTTAGCAAAGGTAACGAGCGCTAAGCATCAGGCCCGAGGCCAGTCCTTTTAAGGAAGATCAGTTTTGTCTCCCTCAGCAGGGAGGTTGTACTTCCTGAAAAATGAGGTCTCCTCACAGTTTTCCAGACACGGAAGTTTACTTCTTGTTGGGAGGGGGGAAGAACTGCAGAAAAGCACTAGCCCCTTTACCCACACCTTGCTTCAGAAGAGAATTGATGCTCTTGGAGGCTTCCAGGAGTGGCAATCCTCCTTTTTGAGCACAAGACATATAAAATTGCAAGGGTTTTTTGCAGGACCTGGAGCCTGAAAACATGGAAAACAGACACATGTGGCCTGCACACTGTATGATCTCCACTCCTCTTTTAAAGACTCCTCATTTGGTATGAATGGTGAGACCTGGGAGGGAGCTTCAAGACTGGCACATAAAAGTCTCTGATCCAGGCTCAGACCTTGCTAGAGCAAAATGTTTATTTAAAACTTTTTTAGGTGCTGCAAAATCCTCAGTCTTCCCGTTTTATGCCTAAACATGACAACAGACCCTTCCCAATCCTCAAAACAGGCTCCTTCCCATCACCTGCTGCCTCCATTTATTGAATGGAGATGCCAAGGGTTGAACCTGCAGCCTTCACCATGGGAAAGCAGGTGTTCTGCGGCTGAGCTACAGTGCCTCCCTGAGCAGGAGTTTAAAAAGGGCAGCTGCTGATACAGACTGGGTCCTTTAGCTCTGGTTCTCTAGAATTGAGACTTATTTTTGTGTAGGTAACTTCACTCACTTCATCTTCAGAGCTTCAACCTGTGCTCTGTTTCTTAGGCTGCATCACAGAGCAACATCTCTCTATATGAGTCCTCCCAAGCTGTGGCTAGTTTATAGAAGCTGAGGGCGGGGGGCTGACAGAAAGAGAAACAGGTAGCAGAATCTCATCTTGGCAGTCTCACATGCCATTACTAGCAATCATGCTGCCCACCCAGTAGAATTGCACTGGGTCACAGAGAGAGCTTGCCAGAAGAAGATTGCTGGGCACACAGGAAGTGAGAAATCTTATAAGTGAGCCCTGCAGCTGCCTAGGCTGGCTGGCTGGCTGGCTAAGTTTTAATCCGGCAGGTGAAAATGAGAACCATTCATCTCTGGGAGCCTGAAGCTGCCAAGGACAGGCACCTCCCTAACCCTTCACATGAGCTGTACCCTTTTCAGATGATCTACCTATTCACTCAGGCACCAGCCTCCACCTGAGATAACGCCTGAGACTCCTTAGCTCAAATTATCTTTTCTTTTTTCTTCCCAAGTGACAAACCAAACCAGAGGTCAGTGGCCCTTTTGTTACGAAAAGAAAAGAAAAAAGAGGAAGTGCAGAGGATGGCTTTCAAACCTCAACTCCATGCTGGGAAAAGAAAAGCCCTGCGGAGAGAGAAGGACTTCTTTGTGCAGACTGCCAGAAGGGGGAGGAAGTGCCGCTACTTTAAAAAGGAGAAATTCAGAAGTCCTTTTGCATTTGGAGGAGCTGAGAGATCAAAGCAGCAAGATAAAAAGGCATCTCTGGCCTGCAATTTGCCAGGGGCCAAATGACAGGCCCTCCTGGGGCCCAGGGTAGAAGTACTTCACACTTCAAGGCCTACTTTAAAGGCTCTGTGTGTGTTGCTGTAACAGCAACAGCGGCAGCCAGGGAGGCAGAAATCTTTCTCAGCCATAGCTGGTGATACAGAAGCTCACTCAAATGCAGACTGCAAAGCCCTTAACGTGGATTAATTATCCCTTTTGGAAACACCCTTTCAAGTACGCTATTGCCTTTACTGTGCAGTGAAAGCGCACCTTCCCCGTCTTCTTCTTCTTTGAGATCTTTTCAAAACATGTCTAAGATTGGAGGGAAAGGGATATGTAAATGATTATTGGCATAAGGACACGAGCTAGACTGCACGAACCCAAAATAGGGATGGGACAAATCCAGAATTTTCTGAATCCAAATCTGGATCTGAATTCCTGGAAGGTTCTGGGAATCCACGAATCTCACAAATCTCAAACCTTTTGAATTCTTTTCTAAAAAAGGCTTTAAAAAGCAAGGGAAAGAAAGCACCTCTACACCACCTTTTCTCGCTTGCCCCAGGCAGGATTCGGTCCACTGCGGGTGGCAGCAAAGCAGGGAGCGCGAGGTTGTGCTCTCCGCCACCTTTTCTTGCCTGGCTGGGGCAGGATCGGGCCCATGGCTGGCAGCAGCACAGCAGAGAGCGCAAGATCGCGCTCTCCGCTGCCTTTTCTTGGCCGCCCCGGCCAGGATCTGGCTGCAGCCGGCAGGAGACCGGGGCAAGATTCAAGAGATTTGATTCGCCTGTTTTGGCAGGGGAATTTGGATTTCCAATTCTCGAATCCTTGCTCAGGATTCGAGGATTCGTTTGGCCCATCCCTACCCAAGAGGCCCAAAGTCAAGAAAAGGGGCACACTGCAACTTCTGAGGGATGGATAGATTTTACCAGGAAACCAGAAAAGCCTGAAAATATTGAATTCTACAAGTAAGCTCAGTTTCACCTACATGTTGTGTGGTGAGAGTGGGGTGGGATTAGTGAGCACTGGGAGTGAATGGAGTACTTCTCATAGGTGCTTAGAGTGCCTCACACAACTGAAGGCAGACAATTTGAGTTCCTCTAGGTGTTGCTGGTCTGCACCAACCAGCAGCCTCTGGCCAGCCAACGTTGAGAGGTGATGGGAAGAACAGTCCATCAACTCCTGGAGAACCACAACCTGCCCATTCCTGCCATAAGCTGATATTGCTAAGCTTCCCAACTACCCCACAAAACAATCTACAATCATTCCTCACATTATGGGCAAAAGGGATAATCTGCAGCAAGAAGTGACAGCTTCCACCATGTTGGACTACAATCACTACCATTCCCAAGTGGATGAGGATAGGAGCTGCAGTCCAACACATTTAGAAGCCCACCAGGTTGAGGAAGGCTGGTTTAATTAAATGTCAAAAAAAGCCACTTTGTACTTGGTGGAATTCCTACAGAGCTCATTCTTACAATGGAATTTGGTAACATACACAGGGGCCCTAAAGCAGGGATGGGCAACAAAGGCATTTCGAGCTACTCTTCTGGCTGGCCAAGTTTTTGTCTTTAGCTTGTTTTTTTTAAACTTTCTCAGCCAAATAAAAAGGAAGAGGAGAGGTGAAAAAACAGGATGTAGCAGCACTTTTGAGCCTAACTGATTTCTATTTTAGCACGAGCACTTGTGGATATAAACCTACTTCTTCAGATGCAGTATCAAGAGTTATTAAGGCCTCAGGTTATAAAGCATATTTATACAGCTGTAGGAGTGGGACAGAATGTAATAGGATCCAGAGAGATAAAAGTAGATATTGAAGCCTTGTTAAAGAAGCAAAAGCAGAAAACTTGGAACAGAAGTGAATATTCTATACATCTGCATATTCTTGTAAAAGTCCTAGCTCAATTCTCTATAGAATAAGATTTGATTTAAAACTAAACACACTAAAAAGTCTTCTCAGCCAGGTATGTGCCAGGGAACTGGGGAGTGCCTATAGGGGAACGTACCCCACAAGGGCTCTGAGTCTGCATTTCCTCCACTCTCTGAAGCTGCCAGAAAGCTGTTTCAGTCTCATCCTCCTCAGAACATTCCTTTCATTTTCCAGAACTGTTGCGTTTTCCCCCATTTGTGTTCACTTTTAAATTTTATTCTGCTGCTCCAGCTCTAACTAAAGGTTAAGCCTCCTATTTTAGTGTTAAACTTGTATCTTCTAAATATATCAGGAAAAGAAAGAATATAAAAGGCCCATAAGGCCCAATACTTGGCTGACAAACCAGGGCTTCTCCTTTCTTCTTTACAACCTGGCCCTGCTCACAATAGGCAAACCGTTCTGCCGCAGGACACATCAATGAAAAACGATCATGGAGAAGTCTAGTATATTTTATCTGCAGCACTGAAAGGGAAACATTTTCCCTTCTGACAGATTTGGGAATATTTTCACTCACTTCATCTCTGGCTGCAACCAACAAACCTTTCAACTTCTTTTTTCCAATGTTCAATGGCCTGCAGAAACCCCACAATGGAAGCATATGTAAAGTAGATGGACCCTAGACTGAGCCTTGGATGTCCAGGTGAGCTAGAAAAATTCCTGGATTACATTGGACCAGTTTACAGTTATCTCTTCACCTGGCTTACTTTACAGGGTTGTTGTGAGTATAAAAATAAGGAGAATGAGAGCCATTTACATCACTTTGAACTCAACGGAAGAAAGGTGTGATACAGACATAACAAACGTATTCGTTCAAAGTGTGACCCTGCATGTAATACCCAATTCTGTCTCAAACAGAAGACTTGTCTTCTACCTGATACAGAGCCACAAATGCTATTGCTGCCCCCATTACAATTTCCAAATCATATACTATCCAAAATTAGATACATTATTTTTGTATATAAGGCAAAAAAAATCTGACAGGAGCCATTCCACACCATGATAATAAATATGCAGTAAATACAGATAGTAGATATAGTTTGTTATATAACAAACAAATTGCCACCCTTTCATGATAACAAAGATTGATGCCTGACACATTCGCCTCACTGTGGGGCCAGCTCTAGTTCCAAACCAGCTGGCCTCCTTTCACACATATCATGGTGCAACATAAAAAGACCCTAATTTTGCACCCATATCCTCTTTCTCCAGCTTCCTGCCCTCACAGCAATCAACCAGGTGGCTCATTCAAGAAAACCAGCTTTTTAAAAAGTGCTGAAACCCCTAGAAGCTGCCTCCAACCTCCACAGCTCCTCATCCTCCTTGGACCACACAGATGAGATGGTCAGGTGTTTGACTGACTACAACACCAGCAAAACACCTGTCTTCCTACTTCCAGGGGTGCCCGGGGACTGTAAGAAGTGTTCTTTTCATGCTACCACTCAAGAATGCTTCTTGTGTTCCCAACAGTGCTGAGCCAGGAGCTTAGAAAGCTTGCTGGCTGAGCAAATTCATAGGAATAGCAGGAAGCAGGTACAGCTCTGGCACCAAATCTTTCATTTACTCTGGACTTGATGTTGTATTTGAAGCAGGATCCCGATATGAATCCAATGTCTCATCTCAGAAAGATTTGTCACGGGTATCCTTTAGTGCTGGAGCAAAGCAGACAGTAGATCAATATCCAGGGGTAGATCTTTGGGGGATATGCCATAGATTGGTAAGGACTTTCAATACTCAGTTGTTCAATGACTGGTCAAAAATGGCAACAACAACCTGACTCCTCCTACCCTAATTAATATACAGAAATGGAAAAAGCTTAGGGGAACCTTGACCAGATTTTTGGTGGGAAAGCCTTGTAAGCTCCATTTTGCTCTGACACTGAGAACCAATACTTGGGCTGAAAATTCTTTAATCCTGGTGGGTATTTCTTTTCAGCTTGGCTCTGGCTGCTTCATATCAGGGGTTTAGTAATAGAACAAAGTCAGTCCTGCATGCCTGAAGCCTTCCTATCTTCTGCTTTGGATGAAATTCTACGCCACACACATCTGCTGTTGAAGCCAGTCTCCAGAGTTCAGCCAAAGTCAAGGAAATCCTCTAGACTGAGTGAAAACCCCACAAAGCTGACCTGCCGAAACTACTTTTAGCAAACACCTACATGCACTCTTTTGAACACTTATAGTATCTCAAAAAAATGAGCCACCCCTGGTCCTCTCCTCACCATGTACTTTCACAGCCCACATGAGGTCAAAAGAGAGAGAGATGCACCTTGTTAGGAACCTTAAATAGGGTTGGCTGCTTATGCTGTGTTTCTGAATGAAAGCAAGAGGGGAAGGAATCATAGTTTGGCATAAGGTACAGCATTTAGCTCTCCAAGAGTCTCAGACTACTTTTATTATTTGACGTAAAAATCTAGTCCTTTATAGCTACAATTATATGCTGTTAAAGCTAAAATGCTGCAGTAGGGGGCACTAAGAAGATCTCCAGTGGTCAGGAAGGAGGACTTGGTCTCTCACAAATAGATTCCTGGACCTCTGTCTGACTTGCAAGATTAGAGCCACGCAAAACAGTAAATACCACCAAATCCATTAAGCAGATACATTTAAATGTAAATGTCCCCAACATCTCATTTCAGAATGGTTTGCTACGGTGGGGCAGAAGGTTGATCAAGATCCAGTGGTAGATCTCTGGGGGATATGCCCGAGATCTACTAGGTGCAGACATTGCTCTGGAGTGAGATGCTGACTTTGCTTTCAAAAGGAAAGGCACACACAGAACCCAAACCACCGTCTGATCAGGTGTAAGACAGGGGTCCATAAAACGTATTTTGTCACACCAGTTGTGTGAAAGGCCCTCCCCCCCGAGAACCTTTGACTAATTACAGCCATATGAAGTTGCACACTGCACTGGTGATGCTGGTGTCCTCCAGCACACCTGAGGGGGCAGGACAGGCTGAGTGGCACAGACCTCTCTGAGAAGAAAAAAGAATCACTGGGAAAAAGATTACCATGTCCCCCTGCATCTGACACCAGAAGAAGTTGGCTCATTTTGCCTAATGACAGAGCCAGTCTCATTTGCTGATTTATCTTAGGAAACACTCCTTCAAGGATTATGCCATCTTTCTGATCACAACACTGTTTAGAAAGGAGGAGGAGGGAAAGACAAAAGCCATATCCTTCCACTGCTGATAGCCACGTCTCACCTGTCCTGCTTTTGCTGTTGGTCAAGATCTCTTGGAGGCGCTCCTGGAGTTTGTCTGCTCGCTTCCGTTCCAGGTGGAGCTGTCGCTTGAGGTCTTTCAACTGTTGAGGGAGGAGGGGGCAGAAATGGTGGGAGGGGAAAACCAGGGCTAGAGGCAGGGTTCCTCAAGGCTTAACCACACGACAACCCATTCAGTGCCACATCTCCACTGTGAATGTGCTGAAATAAGAAATCCAAACATGCCTGCCAGCAAGTTTATTCAAAATATACCAGTGAGAGATCATAGGTCTCCACTCCGGAAGGGAAAAGGTCATTGCTACAGGCAGATTTAATTTCAGTTGACAGGATCTTGATGTGAACAATGGCATTGTGAGAGGAGGGCAACCTTCTCCCAGACACTCTCATTGCTATGGCAGTCATCCAGACAGCTGCCTTCTTTCAGAAACAGGAAGTGCTAATTTAACTCCCGTGGAACTGGCCCTTCTTCTGATGCAAACCAGAAATTGGAAATGTTACACCCTCCCTGTTTTTGGATGACAACTCTCACAATTCTGCTTTGGTCAGACTCCACCTAGAATACTGTGTCCAGTTCTGGGTACCACAGTTCAGGACAGATATTGACGAGCTGGAATGAGTCCAGAAGAGGGCGACCAAAGTGGTAAAAGCCCAGTAAACCATGCCCTATGAGGAGCAACTTAGGGAGCTGGGTATGTTTAGCCTGGAGAAGAGAAGGTTAAGAGGTAACATGATAGCTATGTGTAAATCTTGGAAGGGATGTCATATGGAGGATGGAACAAGCCTGTTTTCTGCTGCTCCAGAGGCTAGGACACAGAGCAATGGCTTCCAATTTCAGGAAAAGAGATTCCATCTAAACATTATGAAGAACTTCCTGATTGTAAGAGCAGTTTAACACTGGAATAGGCTGTCCTGGAGTGTGGTGGAATCTCTTTCTTTGAAGATTTTTAAACAAAAGTTGGATAGCCATCTGTCAGGAATGCTTTATTGGTATATTCCTGCAAGGTGATCAATCGCCCTTACGGTCTCTTCCAGCTCTATAATTCTAATTCCCCAGCCAGCATGGCCACTGGCTGGAGGATTTCGGAGGTTGTTATACCTCCAGAAGTATTGTTTCCAAACTCTGACTCAAAAACACCTCTGTATTTTAAGACCAGAAGATACAACCTCCATGTCACTTTGAACAGAGACATTGGCTAGAGACCACAGGGAGCCTAGGACTGGAAGCTGGTTGAGTTGGCAGGCATCTGAGCTGCAGAGCCAAATTTTCTGGGTGGGAGGAAAGGTCTTGCAGAAGCAGCACCAAGGACCACAGAGATGTGACCCATAAAGGAGACTGTGGCTGCAAACCTCAAGATTTGAGATGAAACCTCAATTTTACCATTTTAGCTTCCTTTCCTGCCTAGTAGTGTAAACCAGTCTCTTATTTCTGGTTGCTCATATAACTGGCCAGCAGTGAGAAGGCAAGTGGATGATACGCATGAGACACCACTCAGTATGGAATGAAGGAGGGAGGGGCCATTGCTGCAGCAGCTGACGGTTTAATGCATTTATAGGCCCCCAGGCAAAGGGGAACGTCAGGGGAGCACAGTGGCTGCACCCTGGCAATTCACAGCAATTCTTGATTCTCCTCTCCAGGCCTGTGGCCCTGGTTTCCTCCACTGGGAATGTCAAGTGGCGCATTGCAGTGCCCAAGTGCTGTGGTGCACGGGAACTCCTTGCTCCTGATGTTCTTTTTTAATGCAGAGTGTGTGTGTGTGTGTGCGCGTGTGAGAGAGAGAGAGAGAGAGAGAGAGACAGAGAGAGAGAGAGAGAGAGAGACTGACAGACAGAAGGGGACAGGAACTTAGGAGATCTTGCCTTCAAGGCCACCAAAAAACCCCAATCCAAAAAATTCTTTCAAGGGATGGAGAGAGAGAGAAAGAGAGAGGCTCAGTTCTTATTTCCAGAGGGGGAAAGGCAGCTAATGGTGGGAGCAAACAGGAGAGGCATCCTCAGGTTCAAGGGCCAGCTTAACAGGGTCTTTTTTCCTTTGCTGTTATCTCACATCCCCCTACCCTCACCCCACACAAGGAATTCCCAAGCTTACCGCGGCACTGCCTTTCTTCTCCAGGATCCGCTGCCCGTCTACTGTGTCCTTGACCTCCTGCCAGGGAGACAAGGAGGTCACAGATCCACTCTCAATGGCTCTGCTACACTCAAAAGTGTCAAGTTACATTTCTATCACACTGGTAACACAGTGGGCAATGTTATCTGCTGCTCATCTCATTCATACAATCTCTTCATTCTGGGAACTAGAACTGCTATTATTCAAGGATGACAAATTTAACTGCTTGGCCACAATTGTTGTGTAAGCTGTGGAATGTGACTCCACCCTCATTTTCCTGAGAGGTGGTCGAAACGGCTTTTCTTTTCTTAAGAAGCAAGGAAACAAGCTTCTGGTCCTCAGGCTAGCAGAAATTATCTTTTACCAAAGAACTCTGAGGCAAGTAAATCTTTAGAATCTTCCTTTACACTGCCAGGGTTCAATTCTAAATGCTCCGCTACACACCAGCATCCAGCAGCTCATTTCCCCACCCTCTCTGTTGTTCTCTTCACCAAAAGGAGCAGTACACCTGACACAATGTGGGTGGGCATACCCAGACCTTTGGTCTACAATAGCATAAATGAGTCAGGAGGGAAAGTTTATCTGGGCATCACTCTCTGGCCTCAACCAGCAGCTGGGGCACCAAGGAGCACAGGGAGGCCATTCCCACTGTCTTTCAGGAAGAATATTGTGGCAAAGTCCAGGCTGGTCCTATTCATCAGCCAGAGAAGAAACAGCTGCGGGTCACATTTATCTCTCCCAACCACCTTCCACCAGAACGAACATTCACAACATCTTTGTAACTAAGAGGTAGAGCCCAAAGTTTGCTTCCTCTGCTTCCCTGCCCTTCACCTTTTGTTTGATCTCTTTTAGAATGTAAACCAGAGGAAAAAGACTGCCTTAGTAGTGATATTTGTAAACCACACTGGGAGCTGTTTTTGGCTGGAGCAGGGGAAAATGCTAATGCTAAGACTGATGACGATGATGACCACCATCACCAGCTCCTTCTCCTCTCCCAGTGCAAGTCCAGCAATACACAGTTTTCACTTCTTGCCACAGACCGGAGAGGCATTAACATAGAGATGAGAGCTCCTGTCTCAGAAGGAAATGCCCAAGTTTTGGTCTGAATATTTGAACTGGGGAGGAATGGCGCCATCTGTCTAACTATGCCAGGCACTACCAGCACTCTGGGAAAGAGACGTACTCTGGCAGATGGTCAATCCTGGCACGAAGAAAGGGAACAGATGGAACTAGGAACCTCATGCTGCCAAGCACCAACTCCCAGGGGAAGCTGGCAGGCAGCAGCACATGCACACCTGTTTTAGGCGGTTGATTGTGTCCATGTGTTCCTCCCTGGCTCTTTCGCTCTCTCGCAACTTCTCCTTGGCTGCCTCCACCTCTTGGTCCTTCAGCTGCACAGGAAACAACCAATAACAGATTGGTTGCAGATAAGGTGCTTAGAAGGCAGAACCACACATTAGACAGGAAAGACAGAATTTCCAGCCCACAGGTTTGTGCCTGCTGTAGGAAAGACCAGAGGACTGGGGAGGAGGGGCATTTACAGGGGAGAAGCAGCAAACGAAGGTACATGTTTATATCTTCATTTTCACCCCAGAAGTTTCTT
This sequence comes from Cyclura pinguis, assembly GCA_030412105.1. NCBI lineage: Eukaryota > Metazoa > Chordata > Lepidosauria > Squamata > Iguanidae > Cyclura > Cyclura pinguis. Next base: position 207,133,792 of record CM059600.1, read on the forward strand.
TCCTCCATCCCTGCCTGATCGACAAACGTATCTCAAAAGGGTGGGTGGGGCTGGGAGGCAAAGGGGGAATACAGAATAGAAAGAGCAGTGCTCCCTCCTCTGTCCAGCACTTCTCTTGGCAAATGACACTGCACTACTTTGCAGGCTTGTAATTGGCAATTCCTTGCAGCTCCAAAGTCACAATCAGCACCACCCTTAAGAGATGCAGGGCCAAGAGGGATAATTTCTTCCAAAAATTAGGAATGGGGAGAGGGATCACGTATTTGTCAGACTACATCTTCCACATCAATGGCCAGGTTGGCTTGGGCTGATGTGAACTAAAACTCAAACATGTTGGGAGACAAAGGCTTCTCATCTCTGTTCCATTTTTTTTTAAAAGAAATGTTATTTTACTGTTGTAAACCCCACCTTGTAACTATCTTGATGAAAGCTGATATAGGCCATGGCCGGCCCCTCCCTAAACTGCAAACCCCAGGATTCCATAGAATGTTGAAAGTGGAATAGTAGCACCAAAGCAGTCTAACGCAGAAACGGCCATAAAAATAGAGAGCCAGCATGGTATAGTGGTTTGAGCATTGGACTATAGCCCTGGAGAATGCGGTTCAATTCCCCACTTGGTCATGGAAACCCACTGGGTGACCTTGGTCACATCACACACTCTCAGCCCCAGAAAACCCTGTGACAGGGTCACGTTAAGTCAGAAATGAGTTGAAGGCACATAACAACAACAGCATAAAACCATTTTAACACAAAGAAATAAAAACAAAACAACTCCGCTGTTGAACGTGCTCCTCATGCAAGTTACCTAATTGGCGAATTCTCTTGTCAGAACCACACCTGGGCATAGCTAGAAGGGATCAGAAATTCATCATATCTGAACCACTGGCCCAAGGCAGGATGCTCCTTGCCTTGGGCCTCCAGATTAACCCACGTGGGCTGTAGCAAAAAGAAGCTACACGTGGGCTGTAGCTCCAGATTAACCCACGTGGGCTGTAGCAAAAAGAAGCAGAGAAGGCCTATCAACCAGTAGCACTTGCTGTGTTTGGGAAACCTCTCTTTGGACGGCATATTGGAGAGAGCTCACTGTTCAGGAGGCTCAGAGGAGATCTGTTCCTGTTCTCCTGATCTGGAGAACACCACAACACCCACTCTCTCCGTACCTGCAGGTCAGCCGCATGCTGCTTCTTACAGGCTTGCAGGGCTTCCACATGTTCCTGCTGGTGCTTCTCTATTAGTTCCTAGGGAAGAGGGAAAAGAAACCATCAAACTCCTTTAGAGAGCCCAAGGAATAAATGATGCCACTTATGATGTGTATCCCATCACTAGGGAGCAGTTAATTAGGAGAATGGAGATTGGAGGCCTGCATAACTGGAAGGAGGGGGGAACAGAGACCCATCGCTGCCATATGTTTCTTGTCACCTCAGCCTCTTTAAGCCGCCGCTCGAACCAGCCCTTTGTGCCATCCATAGACTGTATTTGCAGGCGCAGCTCCTCTACAGTTTGCTGCATGGACTCCAGCTCCTGGGTACGAGCCTAGAAGTGCAAGAGAAAAAAGAGAAATGCAAATGTACCAGCAGTGCAGATGTAAGACAAGTATAAGATACGAGAGAGGGTCACTATTTTTGCCATTTAACACAGGCGAGACAAGATCTGGCAACCTAAAGTTCCCAGCTTTCATTAAAAGAAACAGCAATCAAATTTCTGGTCCTTAAGGTTTAGATATGCTTAGTTCTTTGGGGAGATGTGACGTGGGCTTCCAGTTCTGCGACTACTACCTTCTCCTCCTTAAGCTGGCCACGTAGCTCATCTTCTTGCCGCTTCTTGTGCTCGTGCAGTTCCCGCAGCTCTCGCTCGTAGCGCGCTCGGACAGCCAGCACCTCTTTCTCGTGCTGCAGACGGAGGTTACTAAGCTCTTCCTTATGGCGTCCCTTCTCCTGGAGGGTCTCAATGGCCATCTCATCTAGCATGGCTTTGCGCTTCTCTGCTGTCTGGAAAGTAGATCTGTGTCAGAGTGATTGCCTTGCGTCATAGAGAACGGCATAGCCCTGACACTGGCAAACCAAGCGCAAAGTTCTTCACCTACTCACAGACTTCAGTATAGACCAAAGGAGATTCTGGTTCATGAAGCCCAGCCTAGCTTTACCCCAAAATTTGGGGGAGAAGTGAGATTCAATCTTCTTCCTGCCCCAGCTCCTACCCTCACTTACCTTCCTGGTTTCCTCAAGGTCTTGTAACAACCTCTCTTTTTCCTGCCCAAGTTCTTGTAGCTGCTCCAGGAGACGAGTGTTGGCCCGGAGTGATTCCTAAGAGACAAAGGCAAAGATGGCCTAAAGTGTTGTCCTCAAGGACAATCCCTGCCCCTTTTTCCATAATTAAATTCTCTTTTTCAGCACTCCAATTCTATGAGACAATCTTATGTTTCTGACAGACAGCTGGGAACACATACCAACTGAGATTCATGACTTTCCATAACACACTTATTGATATATTAGAATCACAGAATTATAAGATTATATATTAGAATCACAGAATTATGGAGGATATCTCAAGGATCATATAGCCCAACTCCCTGCCAATACAGAAATCCTCAACATTTCTGAGAGGCAGCTATCTTATTTCTGTTCAAATTCTGTTCAAAAAATACCAGAAAGCTTACTACCATCCAACGCACTCTATTTCACTACTGAACAACTCTTACCATCAGAAAGTTCTTCCTAATGTTAAGTCAGAGTCTTCTTTCTTGTAATCTGACTGTACTGGTTTAGGCCCTACTGTTAGGAACAACAGAAAACACACTTGCTCCATCTTCCATTATACAGCCCCACGGATATTTGAAAATGGCTATCATATCATCTCCCAATCTTCACTGCTACAGTTTAAATATCTCAAACTCCCTCAACTGTTCTTCATTGGGTTTTCTTTATAGACACTTTATCATCTTTTTTGCCCTCCTCCAAACACATTTCAGCTGTGCTCCCAAAAAGACACAGTACTTCAGGTCCACAGGTGCTACAAATCCACCTAAAGGTAGCGCTGTCTAGTCCATTTTTTTATTTGTCTATCAGCAAAAATATTGTATGAATCTTAGTGGAACGCTTTACTGAAATCAAGATATACTACATGCACAGCACTCAGCATCTACCAAGCTTGCTACTCTATCAAGTAAAAGATACGATTAGCCTGGCATGATTTGTTTCTGAAATTCACAACATTTTTTTCTAAATCCTCAAAGACTGACTGATCTCTATTAAAGGATTTTTCTTGGTATAGATATCAAGTTGACTGATGGACAGCTGCTCAGGTCCTCTTTTCCCTCTTTCTGAAGAAGGAATAACAATTTATTTGACTCCAATCTGCAATCTCCAATCTGTAAGCATCTAACCTTTTCTCTAAGGATCTTCAAAGATTTATTGAAAAAGTTTCTGAGATTACACCTACAAGCTCCTTTCGTAGCCCTGAGGCTGTTCATCTGGTTTTGGAGATCTGAAATAATGCAAAGTAACTATATTTTCACATATTACCTTTTTATCTGCCTTGGGCTTCAGCCGCTCACTGTATCATTTATTCTATTTTTATCAGGCTTAGTACAGTTGGTGGGGAGACAGGGATAAAGTAGGTGCTAACGACTTCTGCCTTCTCTCTGTCATTCATTACCATTTCTTCATTTGCTCCGTGTAACAGACCCACATTTCCTTGTTCTTTTTCTTGCTTTTAACATGGTCAACCCGCTTCCCCTTTTATAATATTCTTAATTTCTACTGCAAGCTTGAACCTGCTCTGAGCTTTAGCCCCCCTGACCTTCTCTCTAGAAATACTAGCTGGTTATTTTTACCTTCTTTGTTGATTGCCCCCCCCCCTCCATCTCTTACATATGTCCCTTTTAAATCTCAGGGCATCCAAATGCTCCTCATGCACACATTCTAGTTTCTTTAGGTGCCTCCTACATTTTTTGCTCACTGGAACTATTGCCAATTGCCCCTTCAAAATCCCATCTAGCATAAATTTCTTCTCTTTGACTATTGTTGATCATAGCTTCTCACTGATACTCAAAATTAAATTTATAGCAATCTTTTCCTCCAGTAAATTCTAAATGTGGCTTAAATGGTTCTCTTCCTTTCTCCCACACAACAGGTCCATGAGGGAGGTCAGACTGACAGAGAACTTCAAGGCTACTCAGCGATTTTCAAGCCTAAGACTTTAACCTGGATCTCTCAGATCCCAGCAGATATGCCGATTGCTATGGCACACTGGATTTCACTTGGTATATAGCTTCTTATAAGGATTAACGAGGCCAAGTACAATGTAGTTACAACATTAAATGCTTTGGACACTCTTACTTCCATGCTAAATATTCCAAACACCATTTAAGTATTTTAATAATCCTGGTTGAAGTCACAGTTGTAAAAGCATGGACTTTTTCAACTTTGGCAACTTTAGCATATGCGACATAAATCATATATCTCTCAATACACTTCAGCCATTCATTCACACTCTGTGATTAAAAAAGTCGAAAACAGTCTTGTCCAACTTGTTGTCCTGCAGATGTTTTGGACAACAAATCCCAGATTTCTGACCATTGCCCATGTAGGGGCCGATGGGAGGCAGAGTCCATAACACCAGATGGACACCAGGTTGAGAAAAGAGTAGAACAGAAGAAGTCCAGCTAGACAGCCAGTGTGGTGGGAAACCAGCACAGCGTAATGGTTTGAGCATTGGGTTCTGTCTCTGGAGACTAGATTTCAAATCCTCACTCAGCCAAGGAAACCCACTGGGAGGCCTTGGGCAAGTCACACACTCATCCTCAGAGGAGGACGAAGGCAAATCTCCTCTAAACACATCTTGCCAAGAATACCCCATGATAGATAGGGTCTCCTTAGGATCACCATAAGTCAGAAACAACCTGAAGGCACAGGACAACAAAGAGGAAGTCTAAGACCAAGAGAGCAGTAATTAGTCACCTGGAATAAAAGTAAGCAGACTGAATCTTGTTAACACACTGAAAAGGGGATGGGGACCTAGAGAACAGCAAGGAGTATAAGATAAAAACAGGTCAAAGACTGAGTCTGATGGGAAATGAAACAAGGTTAGATTTTTACCTTCTTGTTGCTCCCGGCTCTCTGAGCAGCAAAGGCCTCCAAACTGGCCATTTTGCATACTATGCCCAAGAGCGGTGGGGAGAAGGAAACACAGTTCTGAAAAGTGCTTCCCTTCTGCCCTCCCCTCCAGAATATGCAAAGCGGCCAACCAGACCCTGCATGCAGCAGTAACCACAGTACCATCTGCCTTGGGGCCGCTGCAGGCCTGGTTGCTGTCATCTTGGCCTACCTGGAGCTGCGTGTTGAGGTCATCTCGCTGGGCAACTAGTGTCTCCTTCTCATTCTGACACTGTTGCAGCTCTGCCCCCAAGGCTGCCACCTGATCCCGCATCAGATTCATCTCCTGGGTCTTGGACGTCTGAATCTACAGGAAAAGAACGAAGGACAAGAGTGGAAGAAGCAGGCCTGAGAGCCACATGAAGCAAATACAGTCTTCTGCAAACCTTCAAGCCATGCACAGTGTCCTGGGATTTAACAGACCTAGAAATGGCTACAAAGCACACAGGGTTCATGCCTCTCCCTGGACCCTTGCAAATATGCAACTAGGCCTCAGTGTGACATTCAAGAGACCAGCCTCTTTGGCATTTTCTTTTAAATTTTGGATTCACTGCAAACAATCCCTTTTCTCAGCTGCATGTTCTGGGGAAAGTGCTGCATTCCCACACAAACAGAATGAGCAACAGCTTAGGGCCTCAGGTTACGAAGAGCCTCTACATACAAAACAGATCTGTTAATACACAGCTGTTGGAAATCTTATGAGGCCCCTTAATGTCCCATATCTCAAGAGCTTCAGCCTGTTTTAATTCAGCCAGGAGGCAGAATGAATATAAATAATGAATCTGACTTTGGCAACTTGCAAACTTAACATTTCCATTCTCAAACACTGCCTTTACTAAAGACTTGACCAACAAAGTCACTCTGGTTTATCAACTCTGAAGCAGAGCTTTCAAACCAGCTTCCTATGTCAACAGTGACAGAGACTCTGGTCACCGTGAGTCATGGTTGAAACAGATGGCAGACATATTCCCTAGCCACAAGAGAAAGAGCAGGAATCAGGGTTAACTGAAAAGCCAAAGTTTTAACTACTGTTAAGTTTTTAATAGTTTAAATATATTTTTAATGCTTGTTTCATGTTAATATTTTTAGCTGTTTTAACTTTCAGAAGTCACCTTGAATCCTGGACTGGGAAAAAGGTGTGATGATATTATTATTATTATTATTATTATTATTATTATTATTATTATTACTATTACTACTACTACTACTACTACTACTAACATATATCCAAGAATGAAAAAGGTGTGCTTGATCCACAAGTCAATCCCAGTCTTATGAACAAGGTAAGAGACTTGGTTATTGTCTATAACAGGCCAAAGTAGCCTTTTATCTATAAAAGGCCAACACCATAAATGAGGTCTTGAGGTACCACAGAACACTCTGATGATTTTGTTACTGCAAATTAACATGGTTTTCTTTTAAGTAATTAATTCTACAGACTGGAACACAGAATTGATCATCTTTATGATCTGTGACGGCATTTGGTAGTTGAGGTTCTGAACCTGAAAAAGTTATTTTTTTTTAAAACTACACCTCTCAAGAATCCCCCAGCCAACACTGGCACTTTCGTGCTGAGGCACAGTTTTTAGTATCAACCCAATTAATATTTGTGACATACACAAATTATTCCAGAAAAACAGAGTAGCTTTACACTAACCAGGGGTGGGGGTGGGGGTTTATTAGCCAGTTGTTGTTGTTTTAAAGAGAGAGAAAAACCAAAAATTACAATCTGACCCACAACTTTTAACACTCAGACAACAAAGTTTATGTTTACTGTAGCAGCCCTCATTTTGCCACTGAAAAGGCAGAACTCACAATGATTTGCAGGGCACTTTTAACAAACTTGGCCTGACACTCCTTCCCTATTAGCAATCTATAAGCAACCTCAGTTCCTGTTGACCAAAGCAAAACAGGCTTAAAGAGCTCTTGAGGCCCCTCTTTTGGAATATGGGCAGCAAAAGAGGCCCTCTCTTTCAGCCAGTGATGGGCCTTCCAGATGTTCTAGATTTGCACCCCGGTTTCCATCACCACCTCCACCCCTGAGCAGCCTTCTGAGCATTCTGCTCCCACGGAGGTGCCTGGTACCTGTTCTAACGCTGCCAGATTGGTTCTCAGAGCATCGTTTTCAGACAGAATGGTCTCAACCTGCTCCTGGCTCTCCGCACTTTGACAAGCAACCTGATGCCCCACAAGGTAAAAAGATGGGTGAAGGAAAGAAAGCAGAAAGGGAGAGAGAGGGAGAGAGAGAGAGAGAGCAAAGGACAAAGCAGGAGAAAAAGGAGAGAGAGAAGATTAAAAACACAGAGTAGAACATGGAGCAGTGGCAGCTCTTTGGTAGTGTTTGTTTGTTTTAAGAAAAAGCTTATTTTGCTTGGAAACCAAATGAGAAAAAAGTGCTATCAACAGCAGCAGCAGTAGCAGCAAAAAAAAAAAGAGAGAGAGACTTAATAAATGCATTTACACGCACACAGTTATTAAGAGAAGACACAACTACTACAGATTTAAAATAAGCACAGAATGTATCTAGCAAAAGTGAAAGAGTTGCAAAACATGAATGGTGAAGGAGGGGGAGGCTGCTTAGGAAGATAAGAGTTCTAATGCAATCTCTTATCTTCCTAAGCGATGTGAAAGACAAACAAGAATGTTAAAGCTGTTATGGCAGGAGCGATACTGAAGGCAGTGGCACCTCTGAGAAAGGATTTTGGGGAGAGTTGCTGAGGGTCCCACTGAAAAGATTGATCTTAGGGGCTCCCCAATATAAAAGAAATGGCTGCTCACATTCACTTTCCAGCATCTTGGAAATATTACTTTTGTGTACTACAGTTCCCAGAATCCTCCATGCAACATAACTACTGACCATGGTGGTCTAGAACTTTTTGTCCAGAAATATAGCTTGCCAAGCTTTGATATACACTAATATTGAAACAAATGGTGAGAGTGGATCAACCATTAAATCCAGGAGTTTACCAACAGTGTGCCGTGGCTTGAGTTCAAGAGACTAGAGTTCAAGTCCCCACTGGCCCACGGAAACCCACTGAGCAACCTTGGGCAAGTCATACTCTCTCAGCCTCAGGGGGAGGCAATGGAAAATCTCCTTTGAAGAAATCTTGCCAAGAAAAGCCCAGGATAGGAACACCACAAGTCAAAGTCAAATTCGAGGCATGGAACTACCACCACCCCTTACGGTCATGCAGATAAACCACCAGGCCAGAGGGAGGCCCTTCCAGAAACAAATCCACTCACAATGCTTGCAGCTCTCTGAGCTGAGACGGTATTAAAACAGCAAGGAAACATATTAACATAGAAATCTCACGGTTGAGACCAAGAATTAAAATCTGGGTAACTACTCAGGATTGATACTTAAGAATCAGAGCCTCCTTCAAGTCCCAAACAGAATACGGTCATGGGTGGTGGCTGGCAGGAATTCTGGAGAAGCCTGTGGTGCAGGGGTGGGGCAAGTATGGTCCTACGGACGTTTTTGGGGTCCTTGACCACTCCAACCTCTTTTGACTCTACTTTTTTGGGCCAAAACACAAGAACGAATTGCCTCCTGTGAAAGAACTATTTAAAATACAGGCAGACCTCACTCAAGAAAGTAGACGTGTCCCTGCGCATTATTTTATTATTAGAAAATTTGGTACCAGAGGCAGAGTTAACATGGAAAGGATAGGGATAAAGCGGGAGGGCGAGTTAGTTCAACATGTTTAAGCAATTTTTAAAATTCAGAACTAACCATGCCCTCACGTGAAATGAAACAACCAAGTCAGGTAAGCCTTGCACAGGTAAACAAAAACATTCTGAGCCTCCTAGGGACTAACTGACAGCTTCTTCCAAACATGTTGGAGGCAGCTGGTGAGCCAGGCTAATCTGTTCTCCTCTTTTCTTTCTGTTCTGTTGCTCATGTAAGGGATTCTGGGGGCAGTTGCTACGTAACTTGCCTCTCGCAGACAGGTCCCCACAGCTACAATAGGACTACCTGGAGCAGAATCCCCTTCCTTTCTAACTCAAGCTTATGACAGTTTACTGCAGACATGTCACTGCAACTCAGAACGGAAAGTCTGTGTTCCTTTACCCCTTCTTCCCTATCCTCCCAATGCGGAGGCTGCTAAAAAAAACAACAAACTTCAAGCTAGACGGAAAGTAACAAGAAAAAGGAGGCTGGCAGTGGCGTAGGGACGAGAGGGTGAGGGGGGGTTGTGCACCCTTGGTGGCACTTTTGGGGGGACGCTGCCACTCCTTGCCTGCCCCCCACACAATGTCACTCTGCCCCTGCCCCACCCCTCCACCCCTGCCTGGCCCCGCTCCTACCCCACTCGCACCAAGCTACGCCACTGGGGACTGGCTTGGCATCAAAAGTCTTGGTAAAAAGGAGCTACTTTGTCAGAGGCTTTGTTAACCAAGGTGTGCCTGTACTTATTTTCAAAACCAATAGTAAGCGTCTAGACAAATTTCATTTTTACACTTTCCTGCATTTTTGCAAGTTTATGTGGGCTCCAGATGGTCACAGGAGAAGAAAAGTGGCCCTCAGTCCCACTGCAGTTGTCCAGCCCTGTTCTAGAATATCACAAGCAAGACAAGCCAAACACAAATGGTATGAACCTGGGCATCTGCTTTTCCTTAAAGAAGAAGATGGGGGCCTCCTGCCTTCTCCATTCCACATTCCAATTCAAATTCCCACTTTCAGATAACTTCCAAGGAGAGATGACAAATCTTGCAAAGTTCTGGTTCCTGCTACAGGCCTAACAATGGTATGTGATGGACAAAAGGCACCATGTTAGGTGTTCTCTACACATTTAAGAGAAAAAGTTTGGTGAAATAATCCAGATGGCTCCAGCTAACCAACCAGTCAGCCAGCCAATCTCTATAATCCTAGGGAAGGAAGAGAAAACCTCCAGGTTTTTACTATGGCAGTCTCATTAGGATGCAGGCTGGAGGAGGGTCTTTTCTAGATACTCTCCTTAGTCAACTTCATTTCAGGCATGAAAAAAATCCCATCTGCCAAGTTTCTTCTAACTCTCAGTCAAAGCTGGGAAGCCTCCAACAATTTACTTCTGCTGTCAGAATGGAAGAATTCAGGAAAACGGGAAGGTTGATCCCTCTCCCCACTGAACTCTCTTCCAATGCATTCCTAAAATTAGCTTGGGAGAACCCCTGAAGCCATTTGTCTAGCAATGTAAAGGCCTGAAGAATGGAGGTGAGGGGAATGAAGAAAGCTGCACTGCAACCATCAGTGCAACACTAGATTTAGCCTCCAGCAGCCAGATCAAGGTACCAGAACTAGGATTTAGAGCCTGCTCAAAGTCATGTGAAAATCATGTGTGCTGTCAGTCTGTATTTGAGGTACAAGCATGTGGAAATGAGCAGAGAGTGCAGAATTGTGAAACATTCATTTCCTTTTAAAAAAACAACAACTAGCCATTAAGTCAGTAAAATTTTACCTTGAAATACATGTATAGGAAGCACATAACTGTATGAAAAATCTATATCTTTAAAAAAAATTGTAGATTACAACTCCAGAATCCCTTACCCAGTAGTCATTCTGAGACTCCAGAATCTGCCAGTCAGGGGTCATACATTTCTGAGAGTTGCAGTCCAAAATGTAATTTTTCCAAACCTCCATGACTGGACATATGAACGAAGAATTGGTTGGATTCATGGATCTGTACAAGTTTAAAGCAATTTTTTCTCTCTCTCAAACTCACACACACAGCCATACCAAAACATAATTAGCGATTAGAAATCCACTCATTTAAAACCTCCAATGCACTTTGTGTTAAACAGAGTGCCCTCCATGTATACAGGGGTTTCATTCTAGGAACCCACATGTAAAACAATGTAAATCAAAATAGGTGAAGTGTTGCATCCCATTATAATTAATAGATGCAACGTGTGCATGCCTGAGGCAGCATGAGAACCTGACCACTGCATCAGTTGACTATAATGGGAAGTGATGTGTTGCGCGACCTCATATTCATGTGTGCAAAGGTTGCAGTAAAGCAGGGTCCACTGCAAAGATCTAGCAAAGTAAATGTAACTGGAAAATGCATATTAAAAATAGCAATAGCAATAGCATGTGTATTTCTATACCGCTTATCAGCTAAGCGCTCTCTAAGCTGTTTATAATGTATTAGCTAATTGCCCCCAACAAGCTGGGTACTCATTTTACTGACCTGCAGAGGGATAGAAGGCTGAATCAACCTGGAGCCCAGCAGGATTAAACTCACAACCCTGTGCTGCAGTACCAGTATTCAACCACTGCACGACCAGTACCACACTTTTAAGCATGTGCAAAAATACACTTTGGCCAACAGGAGAAAATGTCTACATTTTGAAAGCAAACATTAAAGCAGATACTTTTTGAAAAATGTGCAGGAAAAGGGTTCAAATTTCCATGCAGAAAAAAACTCTCACAGTCTGATACAGTTGGAACAAGCTTCAAAGTGAATGTCTAAGACTCCAGGAGTGTAGCTACAGTGAGGAGGGCAGAATGACTGCCCCCATAAGAATTCTGCCCCTCCATGTGATCTTCTTTCAGTCCTCAAATTTCTAACATCGCAGAGAGTGAGGCACTGAACATCATTCACACCAAGAACAACTGCTGCTTGCATGCCCCTGGTAACTTTTTTTGTGCCCTATTTCTTTGGATGCCTACACTGTATTTCTAAATGCTCAAGCGAAGTACTGTATTAAGTTACCACAATGCCAGAAATTTAGGAGCCAAAGCAAAATTTAATGAGGTGGCAGAATTTTTATAGGGGGGCATTGCTCATCTGTAACTACACTCCTGCTAGACCCTCAAATGTTCAAGTACTATGGATTCAAATCTTTTCACCCATACACTGGAAGGGCAGAGGAGGACCTTGAGAAATGGGAACCAACTCCCCACTGCAGTGCTGAGGTGAACCACTATGCAAATCTGCACCATTTCCTTGGTAGCAGAACTCACTTTTTCCCAGCATAGAAACTCCTTATGCATTTTTGCACAAAATAAGTCAAGCCCTGCACATAACTTAAAAGAATGGTAGAAAAAAAAAACACACCATGTCTAGTGGGAGGATTACAGAAAGTGAACTGAAACTATTATTGATTTCAGTAAAGCACAAGCTTTAAGGAAGAAGAAGAAGAAGGAGGTGGTAATCTAAACATGTGAAATTTAATCTTGATCTCTCTTTAATCTATACATCTTGTTTTCTGACTCCTTGTTTTAGACTAATAGAGGTACAGACAACACTAGGGAAAAAATCCCAAGAAACTGGGATTTTTAGTTTTTTAAGAAGTACATTTGAAACAAACTTTGAAGAAGACCCAAGATGCAAAAGAGAGGATGTGAAACTAAGCATTGAGTACATGAGCAAACCCAAGGGGTTTAACATTGGCCAAGAACAACTAGAAGCAAACTAAACCACAAGACTGTAGACATAATCCCCTCCTCTAATCATAATCAGTTGGCTAGATCAATTAACATAATTATTTATTTATACCTTCCCCTTTGCAAAATTACTCTTTACTAGACAGCATAGAACAATAAAAGAGCAAACCTAACCCTCTCAATGTTGATGGTCGAAGAGAATTCACTTTTTAAAAAATGTTTACTAAAGATTACATATATCAAGATAACATCAAACACTGTCAAGAACAAACCGATAACAAAGTACTAACAAACTGCAAACAGACGAGCCAACTGACAGAGTAATAATTAACTAAATAACCAACTAAATACTAACTCGCAATTTAGACACAAGCACATACACAATGAAAAAATATGCAAAAAAGAGAACATATTACCACATATAACTACAAATCTATCTAAAATGACTTTTATCTTTTTTGCAGTTATACACATATATCCCAACAGTCCCACCTCTATAAACTGGATATTACACCTCTTGACTGAAGGGAATTAGGATGATGTGTTGATATGTCTCCCCCAAAACATGGGAAAATTACTATTTTGGACCACAATTCCCAGACCCACAATGGCCAAAAAGGGTGATGCTTCACAGTCTCCACCAACAGAGAAAAGCAACAACAAGGGTGGGAGAAGGGGTATGACATTATGGATGGCTTTGTTGTGTCTGTGTCGGCAAAACAATCGCAACAACTCATCCGGATTAACAACAATCAGAAGATCTTGGTAACCAGAGGTAGGGAAGATATGATCCCCCACATATTACTGGAATGTGTTTCAAAATACGTTTTACACTTATTCTGACTGGCAAGGAACACTTGTTAAATTAAAGGAACTGACTGGCAAGGAACACTTGTTAAATTAAATTAAAATTGGGAGGCGTGCTTCATTTATGTATCCAAAAGAGGGAGTATAAAAGCACAGGAACTGCCACACTAAGAAGCTTGCTTTTCTCCTTCTGTGCAAGTAGAGCTTCTAATGAGAAGGATGGAAGCTGAGAGCAGAGACTCACATAGAGAAACAACAGGCAACCTCCTCTGAATATGGAAAAATGTTCTATGTCTTTGCTTTGACATACCTGAATGATCCAAACCAACCTGATGCAGATATGAGAAGATTTACCTGCCTACCACTGACGTTGACTGAAAGGAAACAACGCCAAGGTACTGAAATCATGCAGAGGTAACAGTGAGTACCCTCTTCCATGGATACTTTGGTCTTCAAGTATTTAATTTACTTAGCACACTATAAGTCTTCCTAGCATGCTTCCTGAAAGTCTTGCTCAACATATTCAACATACTGGCAGAAGATATTATTTAAAATAAATGTGAAATTTTAACACCTAAATTCATCAGGTCCTTTCAACAAGGTATTCCTCTAACTTTCAGATACTGAGAAAGATGTTTGGATGTTTACCCAAAAGTAAGCTCCTTTGTGTTAAACCAAAGTACGTCCAAGAAAGTGAGCACATACATGATACACATACACATGCACACATGCACACAGAGGCAAATTGAAGCCATTTTTTTTAATGAGATGCATAGTATGCCATAACTGGAAAAATGGGTCAGTGTAAAGCATGGGGAATCAATGGAAGGAGTATAAGCAGGGAAAATTAGAATGCGGAGTGAACAGGAAGAGAAAATCAGTGTGCAATGCAGAGAATTAAATGAAGGGAACAGAAGACTAATAGCTTTGTAGAAAGGAAAAAAAAAACCTTTGCATTTCCAAGCCAGTGAGGTAAGCCTCCAGCTGGGTGTCTCAAAAAACAAACATGGGTAGATTCGATTAATCTTCCCATTCATCAGCTGACTCCACCCTCCCTGCCCTATAGCTATGCACATGCCAAGAAGTATCAAAAAAAAAAAGGGTATCAAATGTACTAGAGGTCACAGAACTCTATTCAAGAAGCCACAAGTTTCTAGTCCTTACGTTTATGAATATGTTCTTCTAGGTGAAGGCAACATCTACTGACATATCAAAATCTCTATAATCTACACAGGCCACAGAACTCCACTTTTCTTATCACCAAATTCAGGTTTCATTGGAGTTTTTCTTCTTCATTTATGATTTGGAGTTCACACATGCGTAACAAGAAGGAAACCACATTTTCAAATAGAGAGATTCACTATTCCACAAAAACCCACAATACTAGAGGGAGGCATGCTATACCATTATATTACTGTTTGATACAGATGAGTGTTTCTTAACCAAGGACCCCTTATTTGCGGGGGAAAGTGTACATGGGTGCACTCACTTGATCCTGCAGAGCTTGCAGGGCCACCTCATGCTCTTTCCGACGACTCTGCAGTTGGTCCTTTAATTCTGAGAAGTCCTGCGAAGGAAGGAACAAGTCAAACCAGGGAGCGGAATAGAGGGAGAATATTTCACTGGTGACTATCCTCCAAAAAAAGTAATTCCGCCACTTACATGCTGAGGCAGAAAGAATGACGTCAATAAGACTTGAACAATAGGAGCCTGTCGCACACACCAACAAGACACGAAGATGATCAAATATAGCTTCTCCCTTTAAAGAAAAAGGTCTTTCTGCCTTCTAGTTCATTACTACTGTGAACATCGACACTACTTCTAATTTAGCTGCTATGGCTCTTCCCCAAGAACCCTGGGAATGGTAAGTTTGTGAAATGTCTCTAGTAAAGAACTACAGCTCACTCAGAGAAGAACCACGCTTCTCAAGATACCTTGGGTAATGCTGAAGCAGTTAACTCCAGCAATTAAGACACACCCCCATTCATGCCACAATATTTGCCACTGTACAGATTAGAGAACTGAAACTGAAAAGGTCAAGGGTGAAGAGATGAACTGAACAAAGAATTCTTATGTGATCTCACATGATATAAAGTGAAGACTATCAAAATGTTTTCCTGCTAAAGGGATCAAGGCAGAGTCTGTATATCCTGAATGAGGCTTAAACTGGAGTCAGAACCCTTCAATGAAGAAGAGATGTTACTATTTGACTATTTAGTCCTCACAAATGAGGATGGATAATTTTGGCAGTTTTTTCCCCACTGTAGAGAAAAAATGAGTATTTCTGCACAGTTTTCACCCAGTATTTACACATCTTGAAGTGCTTTTAAAAATTATTTTGTGGAGAAAAACATGTTTTGTGTGTGTGTGTGTGTGTGCCTGTGTGTGCGAAAGAGAGAGAGAAAGAGAAAGAGAATTAACAGGGGTTTCATGTACAAAGCCAGATAGTTATGTGTATTTTTTGTGCAAGACTGCTAGGGTCTTAGAAAAAACAATAACCCTGCACAAAACCCACAATACCGTAAGCTGTTTTTTGCACAAACCCCAGAATTGTCATTGAAAGAAGCCACATGTATTTCAGTGCAAAGTAATTCCCTGAAACACTTTGGGATGTGAAAATACTGGGAGAAAACTATGCAAAATTCTCACTACTCTGTTATTCTTCCTGAGTAGGTTTCCTGAAAATTGGGAAACTCATTTTTCAGCCAGACAACAAATAAAAAGTAAACGCTCTTTCTATCCATACAGAAAGGTAACACTTACCTGGTTTACAGTCTGGAGTTCCTGCTGCAGTTTCTGGTTGCGAATCTGAAGGGACTTGAGCTCTTCCTCCTTTCGCTGTTGAATCTCTTCAATTTTGGTCCTAAAAGGTGAGAATAAGGGCTTATTTATAGAACATCGGACACCAAGGCAAGGTGGTACGCCCGTATCCTTCTTAGGTCACCTTTCTCCTTACATCCATAAAGCATCTTTGTCACTCTCACAACTGTTTCAAACCCTCCCTCCACAAAGTTAATCTTCTTGACAGTATCTCCATTTCATCTCCTTATTTCTTCTAAAAGTTCTCACTCTGCCATGTTTTTGACTTTACGGCTTCCCATGTCCCAAATATTTGTTTTTAAACACGTCGTACTCTAAGTTTCATAGGCCTTTTGTGTATCTCTTGTTCCAGGAAGGAAGCATGTGACCCCTCCAAGATCTTATTGTACTGTAACTCCCATCAGCCACAGCCAGCCAATGGGAGTTGGAATCCAACAATTATCTGGAGGACCACCAGTTCCACATTCTTCTTCCAGCTCCATATTCAGACTCAAATGACTACTGAGAGAGAAAAGATCAAAGTTCGAATCTAAAAGGTATATCTCCTACACCCAGGATCTGTTTGCGACTGCATAATTTATTCTAAAACTTAAAAAAAAAAATTCAGTGTTCTATCAGAATTCCACACACAATCATAGGTAAACATGTCAAAACCCTCACAATGTCATAAATGATAATAAAAGAAAGAAAACATTTAGCACAGCAAAGCAAAGCATAAGACCAAACAGTCTTACGATGCAGAGCTGATACAGATACAGAGCTATCTGTCAATGTTTAATCCAGGAAGGACTGCCTTAGTGAAGGACCAGAAATAGACGATCCTCCCCAAGTTTCATGCATTATTAGTGGGCTGTATATGTAACTATTTAATTTAAAGCATTTAATAAAAGGCTAACAAATGTCATAAATGGAGTGGTCTGTTTTACTCTATTTCTCAAGAATACAATTTCTCAATTCCTTAAGAATACAGAGCTGGGCAACTCTTGGGGATTAGGGATTTGTGTCAGCTCATGTAGCCTCTGCTTTCCCTACCCTTGCTTTAATATGACCCACTAATTCTTCCACAAGTGCTAACCTCTAAAGGTTATTTAGCCAATCATAAATCGTTAAGAATCCTAGAGACTTTTCAATATCTATTACCAAAGATGACTTAATTTTTTTTTTTATAAAAGCTTTTCATTTTCATTCCAGAAAAATGTGTAAAAGTGCTAGACTTGGGAAGGGCATTACTTTCTGTCTCTCTGAGATTTCTTCAAATGTTAACATTTAAAGCTTGTAAGTATTAAGATATAGCCACGACATCGGTAAATATGATCCCTTTTGCAGCTGCACATGTCCTCAGACAAGGCAAATGGAAGGGGGAGGAACCTCATACAAATTACTAGGGCTGAGTTGTTGTTTCTGTTAATATTTATGCTGTCATGTGCGCCTTCAAGTTGTTTCTGACTTATGGCAACCCTAAAGTGAACCTATCATGGGATTTTCTGTAGCTGAGAGGATGTGATGCACCCAAGCCCACCCAGTGGGTTTCCATGGCCGAGCAGGGAATCGAACCCCCATCTCCAGGGCTGTAGTCCGACACTCAAACCACCACATCATTCTGGCTCTTGTTAACATTTATATACGACCCTTTCCCCAATTTGGGACTGAAGGCAGCTTAACAGTTCAATTTAGTCAAGGTTAAAAATGTATTTAAACTATAACAATATTAAGACCTGTTAAAATATAAAGCATTTAAAAAGGAAAGCAGTAACTAGAAAACGCAACACATTACGTGAGGCTCACTTCCCCTGAGCAATCTGTTCCCAAAGGCTTGCTGAAACAAAAAGGCCTTCAAAGGTGTTTTGTCTGTCTCTGCAGTACTGTTACTTGATCATTGTTTTTGCCATTTGCTGTTAACACTGGTGAATTTCAAACAAAATAATAATGGTAGGTTAAATCTGAAAGCCATACAAGGATTTTTAGCCCCTCTGCCAGAGACTCAGGACAGCCACCGGCAAGCCAGGAAAGGAGACCCAATTCTTTGGAAGTCAGTTCTGGAGCCCCTAAGTGAAACAGCTTGACTGTGGGAACAAAGTCCTCCTGTCTCCAGGTTGTTCCAGGCACTAAAGAGCCTCAGTGCCCCCTCAGTCTCCATTCCGCTCCACACCAAACGGCCACCTTGCTCTCTCCCACCTTGCCACCAGGAATGTTGCAGGCACACCCAGTAAGAGGCTCCTCCGAGCGGCATGTGATCAGGATCTCTTCCTGGCCCACAGGAAGTCAAGAAGGGAAGGGACCCAGAGAAAACCCTCTTTCTTGGATCTCCCCCTTTCATGCACAGCTGAAGCCCCTTTCTCTGTCAGCTAAAAGACACCACCCTAACCCAGGGCGCCTTACTCAGCTGGCTGGCTGGCCGAGTCACCCAGAGGGGGCCTTAAGCAGCTCTTGGCAGCAATCCTTTGCAGAGAGGAAGTTGCACTTTTTGTAACCTACTTAGTCTAAATGGCATATAATGCTATCCATGGATCAACATATACACGTGTTCCTTAACTGAAGATGAGACTGAGACTAATGGGACTTATAAGCAGTTTCTTCCATCTGCTGTCTTCATTAGAGAGATGGAGATCCTTTTTCCATATTAATTCAGTTCTTCCAGTGCTGCCGAAAGAACTTTGAATTGTATTATACAGTTGAGAAATTAGTTTATTCTGCAAGATTTACTGCTGTACATAAACTGATTCTGTGTTTGCTGATCTGCACCTTATACTGGGGGAGATCCCACAGAGAATACCAAAGGCCAAATCCAGATCCCTCTGAAAATCTAAGGCCTCCGTGAAAAATTGTTGCATTTAACATGCCTGTTTAAAAATATAAACACCATCAACAAGAGCGGGAGTTCTTCCTCTTCCTTCTTTTCAACCAGGAGCCACAGCAGCTGTGACATGGGCTGGGAACTCAGCGTAAGATCCCAGTACCATTGAACTCCACTGTTTCCTGATCTGGACGCAGGAATTCCCTTTGCAGCTGCTGCTCAGCAAAGGGAAAACACCCAAGGGCAACCCACACAAATAATCACCTCTATTCTAGACCTTACTCAGCAGCTCCACTAGCTCCTTTCACAGCTCCTTTCACCAGCCACCGCCCACATACTTTCAAGTATATCTCCTCAGTCATAAGACCTTGTTTTTTGAAAGCAGGGAGGGATTATTTGCTGATCCATCACTCCCTGGCTGTCGCTATTTCCCCAAGGGTTGCTACGGCTTTTCTTTACCTATCAAATGAAAATTTCATTCATCAGTATTTTATTCACACTTGCCAGTTGAAAATCTGTGGGTTCCCCAGTTCTAGCCATCCATCGAAGCAAGAGAGAAGGGACAAAAGAGGTTTTTTCTGCAAACACTCTCACGCACAAATATTCTCCCATTATTATCCAGATAAAAGAGAAATGAAGATACAAAAGAGCAGCACCAGTGAAATCCCCAAATCGAACTATCAATTGCTAAAATGGTAAAATGCACAAAATGAGATCTACAGCACTCCCCATGGTTCCCACCCAAGCCATTTTCATGTCTGGGTAGTCATGGCTGTAAGCCAACAAGGAAGATACTGTATAGCACAGGTGAGCTGACTTCAGTCTTTCAGTATCTGTCTGTGACTCACCAGAAGCTACAGAGATCACACAGTATAAAATTTATCTAGAGAGGAAATCCTCAGAGTCTAGAATCTCTTTGTTAAGACACAACTGACCAGTGTCAAGTGAACTCAAGCACTTCCCCTTCCTGAGGAACACAGTAGGTGCATTTCTGATCATGACTCAGGTTCTCTCAGTCCAGCTATGAAGATGGACCAGGTTTCTAGCCATCCAGTTATTCTCAGAACTACCTGACAATACAAATCAAGGTGTGAGCTTGCTTGTTTCATTTGCCCTCCACATAAGCATTTCCTTTTGTGTTATGCCTTTTAAAATGGAAACCAGAGATCAGCAATTGTCTTGTTCTTTCATTGATCTGTAAGCCGGGCTGAGTTCACAAGTGCAGAGCCAACACCAATGCGAGAAGTAAAAATACTTTAAAGTAAATAACTAGATGCTCAGAAACTGGCCAGTGACCCACAATCTACCTCCAGTTCAAAAGGAATGAGCTTCCTCTTTGGCAGCATCTAGCCTGGGCAACTATCTGCCCTGAGAGATTCCCCTCGACTTTCTTCTTGTGGTCTTTTGTGGACATCTGGCTTTCAAAACCTAATTTTGTTTAGGTGAACATCTGGTGTTGCTGCATTTACTGCTTTTTATTCTGCTTACTACAATGTTTTGCTCTGCTGGGGTTTATTTTGACACTGTGTTGTGGATATGTATATATTTTGGGTTTTGCTTTTAACATATTTGTAAGCTGCCTGGAGTATTCCCATTATGATTCCAGCTCTAAAGATAAAGACAAGTGGGATTGCCTCTACAGATGCACTTCAAGAAGGTCAGGGACAAGGCCTAAATTCCCCAGGTGTGGCGCAAGGCAAGGGTCTCTGGCTTTCTGCCTGCCCAACCAGCTGCCTTTGCTCCAGCCCAGTCGAGCGTGAGATGCAGCTTGTTCTGAGCCATCAACTGGCCGACTCAGCTCAGCCTCCTGGGGTTCACCGTGCCAAGCTTTATGTAATGCTGCTACCAAGCTGCTGTGACCTTCTCCTTGCTGAGACTGAAGCACTAGCAATGACTTCTAGAGTCTCCCTTTACTGCTGCTGCTTCCCTAAGTCCCTTCTCTACCATGCCACTCACCAGGAGACCCAGCTAACTGTGAAAAGCTCTAATCCCCAGTGCCCAGAGGCGATTTCTTCTACAGCAAGAACAGGGAATGTAATGTGTGGCTCCCTCCAGATCAGCTGTTGGACTGCAATCCGCTATTAGCCCAGAGCCAATGGTAGAGGGATGATAGGAGACACAGTGCAGCAACATCAAGAGAGCCAAATGTCTCCTGCTCCATACTTGTACTACAGGCTTGTCTGAAATTCTGCATCAAATACAGCCACGGGTCAGTACACAGGCTGAAGCGTTCATTACCCACTCCCATACCTGCTGTCATTGTAGAGAGCTTCTTTTTCTGTTTGAAGCCGCAGAAAGCTAACAAGAGAGAGCAAGAGACGGGAAAAATTAAGGCACGTAAGTAGGACAGAGGCAGATCCCCCTCCCAAAAAGTACAGATTATGCTAAGCATATTGATATGCACCTGTTAATACGAAAAAGAGTAACTGGTCACATCTGGCTTTTGACAAGGGGTGCAAATTGTTTCCGGGATTGGAAGTGTTGCTTTTCTGAATTAGAAATCATATAATTCCCCTAACCAACATGGCCACTCACCGTGTTGGCAGGGCGACACTGAAAATTGTAGTTTAAATAATAACTTTCCCAAGTGTTCATGGTTAACCTCCCCTTTCTAATATGCACAGAAACAGACCAAATTAAAATGAAGGACTGGTAAGCAAAGAGTTGCTTATGGTTCCAGTGTGGTGACCTGAGCACTGGATTAGACTGGGAAGACCAGGTTTAAATCCTCCCTCAGTCACTGGATAACTTGCTCTTGTCACTTGTTCCCAGTCTAACTGATCTACCTCATATAGTTATTGAGCAAATAAAATACAGCAGAGATAGGAAGAAGCATGTATACCACTGGGTATTTATTGGAGAAAAGGTGTAACATAAATGTACAGAACAACCAAATCACTAAAGAATTATCAATAATTAATACTGATTAAGCTATTTGATTTAATAAACAACTATTTATGTATTACAATTGTACTGTCTCTTTCCTTCACTGTTCCATGCACTCCGCATAGCTTGTCTTCTCCCTGCTTTGTACTCACAATGACCATGAGGGGTTGACTTCCCAAAATCATACTTTTATAACCACGCTTTTATGGTTCTTTACCGCAAATGTATGCTTGTACAAAAGGACATTAGATGAACTATTTTTTAAATCCTTCCAAGCTATAAGGGTGAGTGCAGTTGGCCTTCCACATTTGGTAGGGTTAGGGGTGCTGGACCCCCGCAAAAGGGGAAAACCTGCAAATATCAGAATGTCTACGTGTTTCTGTGGCAAGGGGGCCAAAACACAGTGGGGAGATGGGCACCCAGGGTCCAAACCAGGTCAGGTAGATAAAAGGGGTGGGTTGGCATGGTGTCTCTATACTTTCTCTCTTGCCCCATCTCCTTCTTTGGGTGTGGGGAGGCATCAGGGCAGGGTTCATTGTGCTGAGAAATCAGCGTGCAAGCTGTCCTTAGTTGGCTAGATAGTGCTGGTGGAGGAGGAGGAGGAGGATCAGACGTGGCTCTTTAAAGGGCTGCGCAGCCTGATCATAGCTGCCAAGAGGGAAGGTTCCTCTGGAAAAGAGGCACTTGAGGTGGGGGGCATGGTTTGGAGAAACTCATAAATAATCAAATCCACGAATGTGGAGGGCCAACTGTAATCTGTTTTTATTTAAAAACCGAAGCTAAATAGTCACAGCATGCTACATAGGAGATTCCACAAACACAGAGAATAGACACAACTTTGGCAGTATCTGCTCCTGGGATGCCAATACTCAGGGGAGTGCACTTTTTTGCTGAAATAAGACAGGCTATCTGACCCACTGATTAAAATAAATCCCATTCCCTACCTTAGCGGAGTCCCTCTCCCTCCCCAGACTTACCTCTCCTGCTTCTTCTTTAGCTTCTCAGCAAGCTGCACAAGAAAGAAGGGGCTGTGAATTCCCAGCAGTAACAGCGATCACCTCTCAAAGCAGCCACCCCGACTCCCCTCGCCCTCTTACCCCTTGAGATACTCAGATACACATAGTGTTCTCCTCTCACCTTGCCGAGTTCTTGCTGCAAACGGGACATTTCTGTTGTCTTGGATGCCTGCAGGAGGAGGAGACAAAAAAGCAGAGCTATTCTCAAGTCTTTCGAAGTGCCTCACGTACATTCTTCAAGAAATCCTTTCAGCTCCCTCTGCCACATACACAGAGACTTTATGAAAGAGGGTGGAGACCTTTGGACCCTCCAGGCATTTTGAACGTTGAACTCCTAGGACCTTACTGAACGCAGTCAATAGTAAAGAATGGTGGGGTTTGTGATCCAAAACGATCAGAGGATCAAAGGTTTTCTGCTCCAGTATAAGGCACAAGCTGGTTTAGTGTTCTGGTGAGGGCAAGGAAGAGGCAAAGGCTGTGCCTTCTCTCTGACAAGGAAACTGGAGGCAACTGACTACTCAGGCCTCAGGATTCTTTTACTTTTTCCCATGCAGAGAAACAACTGTGTCACTCACCCCTCTTAGCAAAGAAATAATATATCTCACAATGCTGTACTTTGAGATGCAGTGGGAGACTACCTTTTATTGGGAGGGAAGCTCCCGCAACACAGAAGAGAAGAGGAAGCCTCAAGAGGCCCCTACAACATATTTCCAACATACTCCCTGCCCCTCTTAATGGCATTGTTTTGATAGCTGCCATAATAAACATATACAGCACATTCTCTAGGTACTCCATACACACTTTCACTGAGCCTTACCACAACTATGTAAATTACAACAGTAATAGTAACAATCTCCATCTTATTGACAGGGCTCATGGCTGAGAAAACTCAGTGAAAAGCAAGCTCACTCAAGGCCAAGTCTGAGGTCGTTCACGGCTGAACTAAGACTTGAACAGGTCCGACTTATGCTATATAGTGCAGGAGATAGGAATGCACAGCCCTCCAGATACCGTTGGGTTGCTCTTTCCAACAGCCCTCGCCAGCTGAATCAGTACTGAGGAACAATGAGAGTTGCACCACAGCAAAAATCTGGACAGCCTCATGCTTGCCAGCCCTGCCTTAACCATCAGGTTATCCTAACAGAGAACAAGAATGCAGCCCCAACGGGGCTCCAGAAAACACATCACACACTCCTACCAGCCAAGACAGCTAGCCATGGCTACAAGCCACCAGCTCCCAGGGGAGAAGAGCAGTGTCCCAGGCGTCCTCTTACCTCAAGGCTCTGCAGCTGCTCCTTCAGGAGGATCTTCTCTTCCCGTTCCGTCTGCCACTTCAGCTCCACCTCCGAGAGCAGCTGCTGAGAGGTGCTGCTGCTGCCCCCGCCACTGCTATCAGATGTCTGAAGCTCCTCACCCTCTTGCCCAGCAGGAGGAGGCTCCACTGAAGCATCCCCCTTCCCGTCACCTCGGCTTTCTGCTTGACAGGCAACTTCCTTCTCATAGCGCTCCTGTAAAGCTAAAGAGCAGAGTGGGCTCCAAAACTTGCCCTGTGGATGCCCCACTTCTGAGCTCCCACTTGCTGTGCAGTGGGCTCCCCTAAGATCAGATCCCTGCCCCCACCAACTGCTCCAGTCATTATTCTGAACTGTGGTGAACACTTAACCATCATCACCCTACCAGCAAGGCTGAGAAAGACAGCCTGATTGTGGGGTCAGGTCTCCCACAAAGAGTTCAGAACTATTTCACTAACCCCAGATGGAAAAAAAAATACACTTTATCTCCATTTTTCCACTTTTCTCAGCAACAATGCCTTGGGGTAAAAAAATCAGTCTAAAATGCCTTGTGTTTTCTGCTGTTCTTTGCTCTTCTTTAACTGTCCCTGCTGTTTCTGCTCTTCCATTATCCATCTGCCCTGAACTTTCCTCTCATCAAGTCCCCCCTGCCCACATCTACATCACAGGTGGGTGAACCCTGGGCCCTTCAGATGCTGGATTCCCATCATGCCTCACCACACACCAGGCTGGTTATCCCTTGATGAGGAATCCAACACCACCTGGACAGCCAAAGGTTGCCCTCCTGTGATCTAAGCACATCGTAGTTTGCCCTTGATCTGAGCAATGTAAGACTGGCTCTATGTGCCACATGGGCAGGGCTATTACCAGGCTCTTATACTGCAGACACGGAGAGAGAACCTGCCAGACAGATGCTTGGCCAGAGCACAGTTCAGCTTCTTTCAGTGGTGAAGTCTCTCTACTGCATACGACTTCTGTTTTCTCCTTCCCTCTCCCCATTCCCAAGACTTCCCTCTCCTTATCCCAAGTCCAGTTCTGCCAAACGTAGTACCTGCTATGTTCTTCTGTAGTGCGGAGTTTTCTGCCTGCAGCCGCAGCAATTCTCCATCCACAGGGCTGGCCGGGGAGGCTCCTTCGGTGGCTCCTGCTCTTGCTGCTGCCTCTCCTTCTCGGAGGCTCTTATTCTCCTTCTCCAGCTGCTCAATTTGAGAGCACAGCTAGAACAGAAAAGGAGGGAACAGAGGATGATTGTTCAGCATCAGGAGAGAGGGGGGGAGGGGGAGAGAGAGAGAGAGAGAGAGAGAGAGAGAGAGAGAGAGAGAGAGAGAGAGAGAGAATTAGCAACAGTGGGTACAAAAGAAAAAAAATCCATTTGTGCAGAAGTGATGTTCCTTTCAAGAGAAAGTATTCCCTTCCTTGTGCTATGCTGGCTAGAGAGGATAGGAGCTGTAGTCCAACATCATCCAGAGGCTGCTCACTCTATCCCTCTGTCCTGCTTATACCCCTTTTAAAAATCAGTCTGAACATTCATGCAACCCTTTTGATCCCAAGATCTGGCTTTGGAGGCCCCACCCCAACAAGGAATGCTACCACCTCTCTCACCATGCAGTAACATCACACTGATAGGGCCTGAAGGAATCTGGATTTGACCCTCCCCAACACAACTGCTATTCTTTCCAACATCAGAGGCCGTTTCACAATATGATTCCCATCTAGCTGCCACAGCTGCCTCCTCTGTTTAGATCCTGGGGTTTGCAATTTGGTCAGGGGTGCTGGAGGAGCTCTTTGGCTAAGAATTCTGAGCACCCCTCTGTAAATGGCAAATCCCAGAGTTCCACAGGATGGAACCATGGCATTTAAAGTGGCGTCTGTTTACAATACACAATTATGCTATGATTCAGGGCATCTGGAGAGACCAGGAGCTGCAAAAAGAGCCTGGGAGACACCATATGCCCCCCAGGCTGTGCTTTGCCTGTTCTTGTTTTATTTGATGCGGAAAAGGAAAATGAGAATCCATACTAAAATAAACTATGTACAAATTTCTTACTGGAAGGAGACCTCCCCCTCAAAGTGCACAATCTGATATGGAGAACAGAACAAGAATAGTGCAGGTGTGATTTGGAGAAACTCAGCAAAATCAAGACTGAGTTTTCCTTCACATCAGTGCTGTAATTCCCAAGAAAAACAAAGGAGAAGAAAAAAAACCTGATCTTAGACAGGTGGAAAGAATAAAAAGAGATTCTTAGTGGCCATAGCTTAGGGGAGAGAAGGAAGTATTCTCTCTTGTCTGTGGTTAGTCAACATCAGTGTGGTACCTGTCCTGCCACAATGGCCCTTTGGAGGCCACATCAGAATTCTGAGTGAGTGGTTTAAGTGCTGGACTTGGACACTGGGAGAGCAGGATTCAAACTCCCACAAAGCCATGGAAACTTGCTGGGTGACCTTACTGAGCGGATCAAACTCTCTCAGTCTCAGAGGAAGGCAAGGGCAAGGCCTCTCTGAACAAACTTGGCCAAGAAAACCTCACGGTTGGTTTGCCTTTGTTGTTGTTGTGCGCCTTCAAGTCACTTCTGATACGGTGACCCTATCACAGGGTTTTCTGGGGCTGATTGTGTGAAGTGCCCAAGGTCACCTAGTGGGTTTCCATGGCCAAGTGGAGAACTGAAGTCTGGCCTCCAGGGTTGTAGTCCAATGCTCAAACCACTATACCACACGGGGTCAGAGTTCCCATTAGTCAGAAGTGTCTTTGAGGCACGCAACAACAACCACAGTCAACTCTCCACTAGGGTGACTGCCTTGTGCCGCACAGCGCCCTCTAGCATGCCCCTGGTGCCACTGCAGAGACAGTTCCAACAATCCAGTACCTTGGAGAGCTCCTGCATGAGGGTGCTGTTTTGAAGCCTGAAGTCGTCCTCCTGGCTGTGTAGTTTTCCCTGAAGCATTTCATTTTCACTAAGCAAAGCATCCACCTCCTGGAAGAGACAGTGAGAGAAACTTCAGTGATGTCATGTGAAGAGAACTGAAAGACAGACATAAGGTAAGGCTCACTTTCCTTCCATACGAGACAGAATCCAAATAACAAGCAGAGCAGAGCTCCTTTGCCAATCTGCTTCAAAGGCTACAAAATGCCCTCCCACAATCACTTCCTACCATTCTTCCACTAAGATACAGTGGAAGCTCTATGGTCGGGGTAGTCAACTACAAAGAAGGTAGGGTCACTCCCTCGCCCCACAGCACTGGTGCCCCTCACATCACCAGAAATGAAATCAGAACATGTCCTGTTTTGTTTCCGTACGTGTGCCTCTGTATGTGTGTTTCATGGTCACGGGGGCAAAACCACCATGTTTCGCTGCAATTTTCAGCTACTGAAAAATCAGTCACAGAAATGGGGGCTTTAGGAACCACAAAACAAGATTGCAAGGGCCACATTTTCATCACACATGACAAATTACTTAGTTATATGTAGATTTTCAGCAGTTATGGGGTGGGCAGCAGACAGACTGGATTGGGCAGAATGTAACAACAACAAAAACAAAAAAAGTCCAGCACATTGTGTAGGTGGGGTGAGCCTTGCACACTCAAGCCTCAAGGACTTGTTGAAATGGAAGGGTCTTCACCTGTCTGCAGAACAAAAGTAGGGAGGGCACCAGTCTAACCTCGCCGGACAGGAAGTTCGTGAGTCTGAGGGCAGCTAACAAGAAGGCCCTATTCTGTGTTACCACCAAATATACCTGGAAGGATGGTTGGACAGAGAGAAGGACCTTCCCAGCAGATCTCAAAGTAAGAGCAGTTTCATAAAGGAGAATCCTTCAAATAACCTATTTCCCCTAGTTCACACTTACAACTATAGTTGCACAAAAACAATGCACCATCAAATAAATCTCAGTTCCTTTAAATATTTGGGGTTTTTTTGTATTTATTTCAATCTGGACTAGGGATAGGCAAAGCAA
Organism: Cyclura pinguis; assembly: GCA_030412105.1. Classification (NCBI taxonomy): domain Eukaryota; kingdom Metazoa; phylum Chordata; class Lepidosauria; order Squamata; family Iguanidae; genus Cyclura; species Cyclura pinguis. The sequence goes on from CM059600.1 coordinate 207,161,879, forward strand.
GGACAGCCCCAGCTGCAGTGTGAGGAAATAGAGCATCTCAGGGGAAGGAGAAGGAAGGCCTCATTGACAAGCGGAAAGTGAAAAGCAAAGGAAGCAACAAGTAAAGGTTGGAGAAATGGAATGGATCTGGGCTGGGTGGCAATCAGGACTACCGAAAGCCACTGACTCTGTACAAGAAGTCTTACCTGGGCCCTTTTGCTCTTGCTCAGAGCCTGCAAAAGAAAGAGAAAAGATAATAATGTACCAACAACAGAGATTATGTGGGAGGGGAGAAGGATAAACCATTTGCTGCTACATACCAGAGTCTGCTGTGTTTAAGTGTGTTACCCTTTAGATGTTGGAGAATGACTACTCTCCTCAACCTACTGATGATGTTGACTAGAGCAGGGGGATTTGCTGTCCAGCAACATCTGGGGACACATGTTCTTCACCCCTAATTTAAGGGTAGCATTTGTTACAATTCTGAGTAATGGCTCATAGGGAGCACCAGAAGCAGATTCCTAATATCCAAACTCTGTATACCACTGGACCTCCTCAGCACATCCCTTATAATGAAGAAGAGGGCTGATTCCGTTCTTGCATGTCTTCAATGCAAAAATGGGAAATGTCAGGAAAACGGTTGCATCCATGCTTCGAACATTTCAAATCCAAAACCAACTCTAATTGAAAAGGGATAATTATTTTCAGGGCAGAGCGTATCTGTAGTACCCGGCAGACTGAGTTCCATGGTAACCCCTCATGTGTAAAAAGAAAGGCACATTACTTACTCTATCCATGCATACACACACACAAATCCTACTCTAATATTACTTCACCTTCTGAGCCTTGGCAAATTCCTTATCCAAAAGCGTCACCCGTTGCCGAAGACCATTTAATTCTAAAAACAAAGAGAAAAAGGAATCATAGTTGACAAAATAGTTTAGAGACACAGCCATTACTATTTTGCAACTCTGTGCACATAGAACAATGACAGGGTAGCATGATATTGTGGTCTGAATGCTGGACTATGATTCCAGGAGATCAGGGTTTAAACCCCCAATGAATCAGCCACAGAAATCCACTTGAGTGACCTTGGGGAAGTCTTACAGGAAGTCAATGGCAAAACCTCTCTAAACAAATCTTGCCAAAAAAGCCCTAGTGGGTTGCCATAGAACAGAGTTGACTTGAAGGCACATAATGAGAACATCTACTTGAAGGTCATGCAGATAAATGATTAAGGATCAGAAATTGAAAAATATTTTAGAGACACAGCTATTAGTATTTTGGTAATTTTGTTTGCATAGAACAATGACATGAAATCAGGCATCTGACTCTTGCAAATAATTAACTTTTTATTTACATATCTATATACATATAACTGTATGTATGGGTGTGTGTGTGTGTGTGTGTGCACATAGATATACATGAGTACAGGTCTAGTCTTCAAAGTGATCAGTCTCTGCCAAAAGCAAAAGTCGAGTGTTTGTGTCTTGCTACAATATCCTGGACTTAAATGACAGGATGAGTACAGCATTGGGGGACTTTGGCAGTAATACACAGAGACGCGTAACAGTATTGACAGGGAGTATACTTGAGAGTAGAGAGAAGTCAAACACTTCAGACCATCTGAATATGCTCAGAGAGCATGGCTTTATTTGGGAAGGAAGAAGCAGCAGCTAGAAGAGGGAAAAAGGGCAACAGAGGATGCCAGTAGACAAAGGCTAATATGGAATCCCATCTCCTCTCTTGAGTGCTTAGTTACAGAGGTTTTGACGGGGAGAAAGAGACAGATATTTTGCAACCATTCCCTTCTTTGTTGGAGTACCAGGGTGGGGAACTGGGAGGCCCTTGGACCTTTGCATAATTTATTCCACTTTTGCTAGTCCCAGGGAAGAAGGAGAAAGAATTGAAGAAGGCTCCACCACTCCACCCTCTAACCACAGGAAAGCTTCATTGGCAGCCTGCCTGGCTTCTAAGATTTCATCAGGCATTGCCCATATAGTTCAAGTATATCTTTACGATGATTCAGGTTACAAAGTTGTACAGCCTTGTTCAAATGAAAGCCAAATTCTGTGGTCAATACCACATTCTGAACATATGCTTCTTTTAGAGGGGGGAGCTCCTGCAAATGCCATAATATCATAGTTTCCTGTGGAGTTCCAAGTGTCACTCCCACTCAGTTTTCCTCCCACGGTTGGTTCTTTCCTTAGCATTCCAGGATCTGCAGCAGTTCCGTTAATGGATACAGAACTAATCCAAATGCGGGGAAATTTTAAGCTAATTTGCACCGATGTGAGCATCTACCAGAGAAAAGGGAATTCTAATGCTTTGGCATTAGGTGCATGATACAAGTGGACAGGTCAAAGGAAAAAGAGCAACAATGCTGTATCTCACAGAAAGAGGAACTGGCAGGTTCAAAGAGGGCAACCAGAGAAAGGCTTCCTTCTTACCAGCAGAGTTCTTGCGAAGTTCATCGGAAAGCTGGTAATTCTGTGTCCGAAGTTCCAGCAGCTGGGCCTAGCAACAGAAGTGGTAGCAGATGAAAAAGGGTTGGCAAGACCAGTGAAGGCAGACTCCTGGCTGTGGTAAGGGCCAGGATTCCAGGAGTCTACCCACAGCTCTGCCCTGGATTTTGGGCTTACTGAGATACACAAGGTTTCTCAAACTATGGAGAATGCAACTCAGTTTTTAAGAAATAAATTTACATGATTCCCCTTTTTTCCAGATTGCAAGCAAGAAACAGGCTAGTTCAAGATGACTACTGAATTGAGACTTGAAACCTCACCACAAAAAAGCCACCCACTGAAGCCCCATGGCTCCCTAGGCTGCAGGTTGAGAGAGAGCAGCAGGATATGGATGCAGCCAATCAAGAAGAAACAATAAGGCTTCCATCAGCCCTTCAGTATTACTCATTTTCCTTTAGCACAAAATAACTACAGGATAACATATTGTAACTACCATCATCTCACTCAGCACGGCCAGGGATAAAAGGTCACCAACCCCACTGGTGGGGGGATTACCAAGTTACAGAAAGCTGCTTTGATGGAGAATATGTAGCACTTCACATGATGTTGAAATGCAACTCCCACCACCCCTAGCCAGCACAGGAATGATGGGAGATGTTGTCCAAAAATATCTGGAAGGCCACCCTCGGTCTGAAATGGATAGCTCTTCTGGACATTGAGAAATTATTTGGATTTGTCAGGGTCCAAAAGCAACTTCTCAAGGGGGACTCCTGATGAATTCCAATATTGTCTCCAGAACTGTCTTTTGTCTTTAGGATGACAGCTTCATAGGACAGCAAAATCTTTCCCTCATGGGCCAACTTGCCTCAGCGGCTTCCAGTTGCTGATCCCCTAAATGAACACTGTTCTCTCTCTGTTCTCCACCCCACAACTGCCAATTATCTTAATCTATCAAAAACAAATCTCATTAGCTTGCCCTCTTCCCTAGGAGAGGTGGCCTTTTCTTATCATCAAATAAACCAACCAACAGTGTTATGCTGACAGCTGCAAGATATTGCAAATTTGCCACAGGCAGTGGCTTCTTAAACAGCATCAGAAAGAGGCCTTGTGTTTATCACATGACAGGTCCACCACTACTCCATTCATTACCAGCTCATTTCTCTGACACCTAACAGCCCTCCTCCGGGCCTGCAAGAGCAGACCAAGTTCCATATCATTGTTCCAGAAACCCAGCTGCTGCGAACGTCATTCATTTAAGTGGCTAACCCAGCCCTTGACTCATAGCATTCCCCACTGTGAATGCATCTAAACAAGAAACAGTCAGTTTTTTTTCCTCTGGAAAAATATATCTGCAGTGTGGCTGCTATATCTGGGATGCTGTGGTGTGGATACTGTAACAGAGGGAAGAAATCATGAGAGAGGAGGCCTGATTTTTCCTTTCCCCCTAAAAATGGGCTTCAACATGGAGAATGGAAATAGTGTTTGCAACAGAAAAGCTAGCAAGGCAAAGCAGCAAACATTCTTCATCACTGAAGAAGCCCTACAGGACCAACCCTCTCAGAAGAAGGCAGCCATTTGGGGCAAGAAAGGGATCAAACAAAGGAAGACGTAAGATGATAATCTGTACCAAATGATACTGGGAAATGGTGTGAACTGATGCTGCTCAACAAGGGACATGAATACATTTCTGGGTATACTTTAAGGTGACAAAAGAAAGGTGAACAGATTCATCATACTGGGAAGAAAGAAAGCTACACCAGCCAGAATTCTTTCCCCTGCACATCAGGAACTCAGTTTTCCTGTGCCTAAAGCCATCTTGTACACATGAACCCAAAATGCCAAAATAAGGTTTAGACAGCAACCGCTTGGGCTGGAGGAAGGCCCATTCCTCACATTTACAATTGTATCAGCACCCCTTAGGAAGCTTTAAACGTGCATCCAGAACGGAGGAAGGGGGGCTTTGTGGCCATCCAGGTGACGCCGGGCCACACTTCCCGTGACCCCTCACCACTGGCTGGGGCGGACGGGAGCGCGGTCCAGCAGCATCTGGGGGGGGCACGCAGCCATTCCACCTGTGGCACCCATGCAGCAAAGGCACCCATCCTGCAGGGGAAAGGGCCGGGAAGCCATGACGGGCTGCAACCCCCTTGCTGAGGATAAAAGGAGGGGTTGCTTCTCTGCGACACGTGTGAAGCAGCTTCTCAAACACGCGTGTTTCCCCAACCTTTCACCCACCTCGGTGGACTTTGTGTCCTGCTCGCCTCACTGGACTCTCCTCCCCCGCCAACAAGGCTCTTCGCTCCCCGTCTTCCTTCCACTTGCCCTCCCCCTTGGTGAATACTCCTCAAGACACCCCCCCCCCATCACAAGACGCGACACGACACGGCCTTCCGACGTTCCCTCCCTGCCGGACACGCACCTGCATGCGCTCGAACTCCTCTTCGGACAAGGCCTGCGCCATCTTCCCTCTCTCCCCCCTCCCCCTCCGCCCCCCAGTTCGAATCCTGCTTGGTTCGACCCCAGAGAGAAACCGAGCCGAAGGGGGGCGGAGGGAAAACCAAGAGTCGGAGGAAGAGGGGAAAAAAAGCGGGAGGGGAGGGAGAAAACCCCGCCCCCGCCTGGTCCTGGAAGGGAGGGTGTGACTTTAAGAAAAGATCATAGAGAGGACCAGGGGGAGAGGAAAGAGGACGGGGCTTTCATTCGCCCTCTGTCTGTCTGTCTCTCTTCTCTCTCTCGCCGCCGCCTCCGCCTCCTCCACCGGAAAAGAGCAGCACGGAAGAGAGCACTCGGAAGGGGAACTCGGAGAATGACGCAGGAGGCCGGAAGTGAAGAAGCATCGAGATGGAGAAGTAGCCTTAAAGAGAGGCAATCCGGAAGCAGAGCGGGGGTGGTTAAAAAAAAAATTGGACGTCTGACAAGGCCATCATTAGGATGGGATGGCCGGGGATGCGGAGTTATGATGAAGGCCCTGCTGTTGTTGTGGCGCGCCTTCGTTGCCTATTTATGGCTTTCTGGGGGCTGAGAGTGTGTGACGCGGCCAAGGTTACCCAGGGGAATTCTACGGCCGAGCGGGGAATCAAACCCCAAGCAGGGAATCAGCGCCGTATGCCAACGCTGAAACCACTACATCACAGTGGCGCTTATAAAGAAACAGGAAGTGACAGCACAGAAAACCATAGAGACGTGCGGAGAGGCAGCCCTCTGCGTCAAGTGGGTGGAAGAATCGTAAAGCTCTACGGCACTCGATAAAGAGGCCGACTTTGGAGAACACAGAGATACTCAAGGTAGAGTGGTCTATCACCACAGTCAGTGTCAAAAACTGAAGCGGCAAAACACAAGGCTCTTTCACCAAAGGGGGACCAAGAGATGGAATGGCGGCGCTCTGCAGCGACGTCGCTTTGAATTTTGTTAAAAATTAAATCATTTTGCTGTTCTGCTTTTTTCATATGTTGAATATGCGAGGGGAAAACCGGAAGGGACCGCTCATTGGAAAGCCATAAGGATAACAAGAACTACTTGAATTTTATTTGATATACATTTTAAAGTCTTTCTAATGGTATTTTTAAAAATACCATTAGACGTCTGCAATCTCTGTTAAAAACAGACAAGTACAGTCCCAGTAATTAGGATGACGTGAATACCAGGGAAAGGAGGACACGCCCAATTTCTAGAGAAATTCTCGGCGTGAACTGAAATGTTGGGGGGCCCTCTTTAGCCGGGGTGGGGGAGCTTCGGTGGTCTTTTGTTGCCCTTCGGATGTTGGAGAGCAATTTGTGTTGTCCCTCACCGCAGCTTATACTGACTGTGGCTGATGGGATTTGCATTCTAACATCTGGGGGGGGTTCTCACGTTTCCCACTCTTGGTTTGTAGGAATGGGGGAGGAAGGAACTGCCTGGTGCTTTTTGACTCTTTAAGCAGGCTGAGGCCTCCACGGAGATGGCGGGGGCTGAGAAGGGGAGCTTGAAGCCTTCTCTTTCTTTGGCCGTTTCCGCACTACACTGTTATGTTGCTATCATTCCACTTTCAACCTCCTATGGAATCCTGGGGTTTGCAGTGTAGGGAGGGGCCTTTGGAATTCTCAGCCAGAGAGCTCTTGGGCCTCAGGAAACTACAACCCCCAGAATTCCACAGGATGTTGAAAGTGGAATAATAGCACTATAACAGTGGAGTGTGGAAACGCCCTATGAGCAAATTCCGTTATTACACACCCTCCAACAGTTCACACATGGAAACCATGATAGCTATAAACATCATCAGTGTCATGTCACCTGGCTGATGACATGAGGCGTGAGCGTGTTTCCACATTCCTGAAGTGTTGTTCACCATGGAGACAGCTTAGAGCCCAACATGGCAATCAGAGGGTGTGCCCAAGGAGACTAATGTGATTAATGAGGAAAAACAGGCAGGAGAGTCTGCAGCCGTTTGCTTTTGCCTGAGCCTTCTGGGAAGGGCAAGACTCTGACCCCTTCCCTCCTCCGGAGTTAATGGAGTGCAAACTACTTTTCCGCTTTGAACTGTTTGCGGTAACTGAAGTAACCCAAGGAGGAAGAGGAAAAGTGGGAGGGAGGAGAGAGCAATGGGGACGTTTTAGAAGTGGCTGAGTAAGTGGCGTGACAGAGGATTCGTCGCTTCTGTCCCTGCCAAATCCTGACAGTCTGGAGAGTATGGTTGTTGCAGTCACCATTCCTTCCACACCGCACTTTGTAATAACAATTTGGGATGGGGGTGCTGGGTAGTACCCACCTTGCTAAATCTGATTAAATAGAGTAGTCAGCATGAAGAAAGAAACTGAATTATAACCAGTGCAGTGCCTCGATTAATTTTCCTCTCACCTTTTCTTTCCTCTTTCTGTGAATAATTAGCTAGAATGGTGCCGCAAAAATTTATCTGGTGGTGAACTTTAGCACACTAGAGCCACAATATCCTTTGATTTTTGTGTCACAGCATAATGACCTATGTGGAAGAGGCACATTATTTGAGCTTAAACCTCAACATCACAAAGATAAACAGTGATAATAAAACACTAATAAAACACAGTTTCACCTTGGCACAGCTCAGAAGCAAGGCATATGTGCCCTCCAGCCACTGTCTGTCTGAAATTCCCATCCTTTGTGTCCTTCCACTGATAGGTTCTGGGCATTGGTTGTTGTGGGTTTTCTGAGTTTTGAAGCCGTGTTCTATTACTCTTTTCTCCTGATGTTTCGCTTGCATCTGTGGCTGGCATCTTCAAAGGATATCCTCTGAAGATGCCAGCCACAGATGCAGACAAAACGTCAGGAGAAAATACTAATAGAACATGGCCTCAAAATCCGGAAAACCCACAACAACCTATGGATTCTGGCCGTGAAAGCCTTCAACTTTACATCTTCTGGGCATTCTTTGTAAGGAAAGAGTTTTTAATAGCGTACTGTATTGTTCTTATTGTTGTGTGCCTTAAAGTCATTTCCAGCTTATGGAGACCCTATGGCGAAACTATCACAGGATTTTCTGGCGCTGAGAATGTGCGATGCACCCAAGGTCAGCCGGTGGGTTTCCATGGCTGAGCAGTGGATTGAACCCCTGGTCGCGAAGGCCATAATCCAATTCTAAAACCACTATACCATCCTGGCTTTCCTGTACTATTCTTACTGCCTTTTAATTGTTAATTGCTTGTTTCTATTGATAGTTTGATTACATTTTATTTTTTTAATGGATTTGTACTTTGATATGTATCTGTTTTAATTTTTGTAAGCTTGCTAGAGCCCAGTACTGTGCAGAAGGAAGGATATAAATAAAATAATAATAAAATTATCCTAATCTTGATTAGTGTGGTCTAGTGCTAAGGCACTAAGCTCTACTTTCCTGCTCTTCAGATCATTGTAAGACCACCCCTTCCCTTGTTAAAAGCTTAAGTCCCTCAACCTGTTGTCAGTAGGCATGGCTTAAGTTATGTAGCCTATATACTTCACAGTTCTTCCCTTATTCAGTTCCACCCTGAGGTTTTAAACTCCAGCCCTGTTCTATCCCCAGGTTTCTAGACCTCTGTACTGTACAGTCATGATCATGCCTTTTATGAAAGGTAAAAACCCTATATAGCTTGCAGCATTTTCCTTTAAAATACTCACAAGAAGCAACTGAATGACTATACCCACATTTATGAATATTTGAAGGAAATAGTAACAAGTCACAAAAGCAGTGGATTATAATTAGACACAGTAATTTTCCTAAGCCTTCAGTTAGCACATTGTGGAAACCATGTGGTCCTCCAGATATTGTTGGACTGTACATCCCAGACTATAGCCAGTATGGCCAACAATGAAGAATGCTGGGAGTTGCACTTCCAACCTCTAGGGGGTAATATAATTCCTACCCTGAATCAGAAGCACGGATAAAATACAGTCCTCCCTCCACATTCATGGGTTTGACCTTGGCAAATTTGATTATTTGCAAGGTGTGTGTGAGCCTCCCCCGGCAATTCTCTGCATCCCATTCTCTTGCCTTTTGCCAGGTGTGGAGAAGAAAGGAAAACACCTGGACAAAAGGCAAGGACATGCAGGGGGGGGCACATGCATGCCTTCCTTCTCCCCTCTGAAGCTTCCTCCTCTCATTCCCTTGCTTCTGGTCCTGGCACTGAGAATGCACATCAAGACAAAAGGCAAGGGAATGCGGGGGGGGGGGCTCACATGAGCCCTCCGTCTCTCCGGAGCTCTCCCTTGCCATTCCCCTACCTCTAGCCCCAGTGCTGAGAACTCACACTGAGACAAAAGACAAAGGAATGGGAGAGGAATTGCAGGGGGCATTATTTACAGTTTTCCCACTTTCATGAGGGTTCTGTGCTCCGAACCCTCACAAAAGTGGAGGGGCCACTGTAGATATCTTCTTCTTCAGACTCATGGACCTTTAATATACTGTGTTGCATGGACTTCAGAGGAGTGTTTAAAACATAGGTTGACAGCAGAAATTCCCACCACCTCAGTATCAATAAAAAAAAATTCTATTAAGGTATTGAAGAAAAATACCACCCAGTTTCATGGTCTGCATGAAGAAGTGGCTCTTGAAAAAACAGCCGTTGACTATCGCTGGTCTAAAGTAAGCCAAAGTTTGGAAAAGTTAGGTGAGGAGTTGTGCTCCAAAAATTATTTTTGCCAGATTCTCAGTGCATGAGTAGACTTTCCAGGTGCCTGTTTCTACCTGACTTTCCGGCATCAAAATCCCATGATCTCACAGCAACTCACCAACCAAATATGGCTATCAACACCTCTGCTAATTCCACAGGCCTACATGATTTAATTCTTTGTAAGGCGCAATAAAAAAACAGGTGCCACAGTGGCTATAGAAAATGGTCATTGCTGGTTTATTTGTTGAGAAGCATCTATTATTTGTAATGGGAATGTTTAAACATACAAAGTAAAGAGGACAGAAGGTTGTGTCTGGGTCACTGAGGGCATAGAATCCACAATAGGAAAACCAGTCCTTTCCCTCATTCTGAAATTCTCCCCCCATCATCCCCTGAACACTACACTCTGATGCAACGCTTTGTTAATGAAGCCTGCTCCTACTCCTTCAAGATCTACAACCACTTGCCCTCTTCTGACTTGCTCTGCTCTCAATCCGCTTTCTTCTTACAAGCAAGACATGCTGAAATAACATGACATTACTGAAGTTTGCACTGATCACCTGCTCCCATCTTCTCACTTCCTGCTCTAAAGGTGTCCAAATAAGTGTGATATTCTCCCCTTCCTCCCTATTACAAACCTACATTATCATGTGTTTAAATAGGGTGAATTAGTACCCTCTGACTCCTACCACTACCACCACCCGGAAGCATTTGGAAGATTCAAAATTATACTTCCTGAAGGGCCAAGCATCCTTCCCTTCACTCCAACTCAGTCTAGACATCTAACTGCGGAGAAGATGTGCAAACACCCAAGAGCACTCACATGTTTAAGGGTTTGTGTTTTAGGTAACCTTTTGGGGAAAAAAACTGCTTCTGGGTGACCACTTCTGTCAGACTGTATTCATACACAGTGGCAAGGCCTACAGTGGAGAACAAATGATTGTCTTTGCAGCAATTACAATACCTTCCTAATGCCCAGCAAAGAACAGTTCATACAGAAGCCCGGTTCCAATTGAAGGCTAGTGGATTCAATAAACAGTCCAGTCTCATTTGTTCTGTGGATTTCTCTTCAGGTCTATGTAGTACACAAAATTCTTCTTTAAAAAAGTGATTATTATTCAGTTATATATTTCTTTTTAAAAATGGTGGAAGAGGTATTTAATTAAAAATAACACAGGGGAGGCAGCAATTAAATCCTACTGAGCAGTTGGTACTCTTTAAGATTTACATGAACATACAAGTAAGCACAAGAGAATTATTTCTCTACTTTCCTCTCCCTTATTCCTTTGCCCACAAAGAAAATATGAGGGACAAAGTCAGGTTTTCTTTTCAGCCAGATCTGAATTGAACAAAATTGAGGAAACAAGATTAAAACACAAAGGTTTCACCAAATGTTTAAGCAGCAATTTGGTGAAACCTTCTATTTCAAACACGAGCAGTAGAAGGGTAAGATTTACAAATAAAAAATTTCCAATATCTATATAAAATAAAGCTCATCTTTTTAAAAAAAAGGAAGGAGGAAGAGGACAAGGCTCTGTACTATGCAAAAGCTCTGAAAACGAGGCCACTTTCCTCCTCCCCTCTCACACCAACTTCCCAAATTATATACAGTGAAGGTGCAAGGATATATATTAAGCAACAGCTGGAGTGAGCAAACCAAAGTGGGTGGCTATACACTCCTCACACAGTGATAAAGAAACACCTTACTAAAGTTTTAGAACCAGGCAGGGTTAGGAAAATGCATAAAGATCTACTCTTTGTCACATCTCCAAACCTTCAGTGGGTACAAAGGGATCTGGGCCCCACACTTTGACAAGAAATAACTTGTTTCTGCTGCTTTCTGGGGAGATTTGTTATTAAACAGCTCAGCAAGCCCACTTTCCCATGGGAGGAAACTGAATCCCTGTACTATCCCGTCCATCTGCTCATTGAAAGGACAGAGAATTAACTCTTTAAAATATGGAATGTTGGGGAAAGAGGCGGTACTTCAGAAGGGACACGGGCCTACAGCAGCAGAGGGGAGGAGCCTCCATGATTTGAGGCCCGTCGGGGCCAGAGGAAAAGTCTGACCAGGGGAGGGGCCAGGTGTGTAAGGGGTGAAGCCTTGTCTGGCTCCTCCTTTCCAACCGCCAAAGTCCTATATTGCTGTCATCACGAATCATCTTCCATGCTGAAACTGGAACGGCGGCTGCTGCCCTTGGAGGCACCAGGCGAGACAGAGGAAAGCAGAGGGTCAGAGGCGCCCAGCGGGGATAGAGCAGTCCCATCGTCCATGAGAACATCCTGCAGGGCTCCCCCATCCGATCCCAGCGCGAGACCCAGCCCCAGTTCCTCAGCCGAGAAGGGAAGATCCAATGGCTCTGTGAAGGGGACAGCTGAGTCTCCTCCCAAGGAGTGGGTCAGCAGCCCCTGTGTCAACGGCAGCCCATGCATTTGAACCTGGAGTTCCAGTTCCTGCGGGAGAGAGCAGAGCCCAGTGAGCGAGACACGACTGACCTGGGCACGTGCTTCTCTGCCCCACTGTCATGAGAGCACAGCACCCCCTTTGCTACCTGAACTCGCAGCTGCAGGCTGCGATTAGCCTGCTCCAGCTTCCGCTGTCGGATCTCCATCTCCTTTGAGCGCTGCTGCTCTTTCTGCAGCTTCCGAATGTAATCCACCGAGGCCTTCAGGATGGTTCCTTTGTTCCAGCGCATCTCCCTGAGGGAAAGAAAAACATGCAAGGTCCTGTAATTGCCCACCCAACAGTGTGATGACTACTCTGCGGGATCAGAACAGAGGTTTACCCACCTAGCAGAGCACTGGGGAACCTGTAGCCCTCCAAATGTTGGACAGGCCAGTAGTTCTCAAACTCTGGTCCTCCACATGTTTGGAACTTCAGCTCCCAGAATTTTTCAGCATTGGTCATGCTAGCTGGGACTTCTGGGATTTGAAATCCAAAATATCGGAGGTATTAGTGTTTGAGAACCAGTAGGCTAGACCTTTTATTGTTATTTTTTTAAAATTTATATCCTGTCCTTCTCCCAAAATGGAATCCAAGCCAACTTAAGTAAAAGAGTAAAATAAAATCCAATTAAAACATCATCCGGCATCCTGTTAGCCATCTACGTGTATATGTGCTTTCAAGTTGCCTGCTGACTTACGGCAACCCCGTTAAATTCATAGGGTTTTCTTAGGCAAGGAATACTCACAGTTTTGTTAGTTTCTTGTTCTGAAATATAGCCTACAGGAAGTGGTCTTCACTGGTGGTCTCCCATCCAAGTACTAACCAGAGCCAACCCTGCTTAGCTTGCAAGATCAGATGGGATCTGACTCCTTTAAGGTATTTAGGTATTAGCCACTGATGCCCAGGTAAATGCAATTTCCATTTTGGACAGGGCACAGAGTTCTACTCCCTTGCCCTTGCATTCCCTCCACAAGCCCCCGACACCTGCTGCTGTTATTTATTGGTAGAAAAGGGATGGGGAAGTGATTCAGACTATGAAGTTCCAGCTCCTCTGAGCTCCCAAGGGAAGAAAAAGGTGGGTGCATTTGAGCGTGAACCCTCACTCCTCCTCCCCACAACTGGCCTGCTTTTCCATGATCAAAATCACCTCTCCTTCCCTCCATGGTCCACTTGCAAGAGACAGCAACAGGGATTCCTGCCTGGGCTTGATGGTGGGAGAAGATGGAACCGCATACATAGAGCTATGCACTCATGTAGGGTCTCAGCCAATATGCAATGCAGAAGTTTAAAAACCATTCAATGGAGCATCATAATAAAATACTTTAAAACAGTTTAAAATACATACAAAATATAAGCTCAAGCCACTGTTAAAAGGCTCTTCTGCCGCACTCAAAAACCAAAGACTTGTTTAAATGAATACACTCGCATATCATTTTCACCAGCCAATGCAGCTGGTGAAAAGGGGCCATGGAGGGCCAACCCACCTCCTGTGGGATGAATTTCCACAGTATGGGAGCAGCCACCAAGAAGGTTCTCTTCCAAAGCCTCCCCAGCCACACTTGTGATTTTGGTGGGACACAAAGAAAGCTTTCCCACCACCCAAGCAGCTCAAATGGGGAGATATGGTCTTTAGTGCGGACTCAGATCAGAGAGGGCTTTATACAGTTCCCCACCAGCTCCTGCCGGTCTGGCGCATAGCGTGGGATAATGGGAGCATCTGTATATCAACTTCAGCATCTTGAAGGTCAAAGGTTCCCATGCTCTGCTGTAGTATAGTCCTTTGCCTATGGCACTCCAGATGATTTGGATTTCAGCCTCCCAGAATCTGTTAGCCTCGGCCATGTTGGCTGGGACTTATATAGAGGTCACAAATTCCCCAGCCATGGCCTTGGACAACATCCTCTTTGCATCCACAGCCAACCAGACTGCCTAAAAGAAGCTCTCCATTTAGCTACCAGTTTTATGACATGCTTTATTAGTCTTCCCCAGCCAGACTTTGCTCCAGACATCCTGGATCAAAACCCATTAGCCCCAGCTAATTTGGGAAAGGTAGGAGTTGCATTCAAACAAATCTGGAGGCTATCTGAACAACTGTGCCACATAAGGGCTGACAATATATTGTTTTCAGAACTCTACCTGCCTGCCTACAAGAGGGAAAGTAAACAGCTGCCACCCAAATGTCTCTCGCTGACCGTGCAGGAACAGCAAAACAAAGAATAACGCCTGGTGAAAGAACAAAATCATCCCTGGTCTCTAGAAAGTTCATAATGTTTCTGTTTATTTATGAGAGGTTTACCTAATCTGCTTGCTTCATTTCACACGTGCATATTGTGAGCTTTGGATAATAAGTTTGGTGAAACATGTGCAAGTACTCTTCATTTTAGTGGTGCAGGAACATACCCCTATTCCTTCCCTGTTATTATTCTCTTTAGTATCAAATTTTTTGTTAAAGAAGTGGTGGCCAAGAATGCAGCTATTTTGTTAACTGAGATATTCCTGTATTTAGTAAACACTAGCAAGTGACATTTGAAGGCAACCACACCTATGGGAAAGACAGTGGGAAATTCAAAGCTTTCCTGCTCATCCCTGTCCCACAAAACAGGCCTTTGTTCCACTTTGACAAGAAGTTGCCATCATCACTCTTCCAAACTTACGGATCATTCGATTTTGGAATGAGGGTCCCCAATTCTTTGATTCTGTCATTGATGTTGAACCGTCGCCGCCGCTCAACTGCAAAGAAAGAAAGGGACGTTAAGGTGGCACTGCAGGAGGTTTACCTGCTTTTACTGTTGTAACTGTTGTTAATAACCAGCAACAATGGAATTTTTGGAAGACATTTCAATAAGGAAATTGTTCTTCTGTTACTTCATCTTATACAACCTCCCACTTGCCTTGGAAATGTAGACTAGGCAAAGACAAAGTGGATTGCTCAAGGCTGGCCAATATACCAAAAGTCCCAGACTGTACTATATTGGGTCAGAGCTATAATTAGGGCTAGGTGTAGACTGGTACTGAACAAAGAATTTAGCTTCCTGAGGAACTCAGCTTTCTTTACAGACACAAATGTCTACACTTTATGGATGTAAAGATGTGACTGAAACTGTAAAACAGTTGATGAAATCTCAACACTTGTTCCCTTATCAATCTACCTATGTCTCAAGATTTTCTGCCAAGGCTATGCTTCGGGCGCCTTCTTTATCACAGGTAAAGAAGTTTACCTGGCTTGTTGCTGTGTTGTGTGCCTCCAGTCATTTCTTACTTACGGTGGCCCTAAGATACCTTGAAATTGATTTGTGCCAGTCATAAGAGTTCTCATTTGCCCAAACACTGCAGCTCCTCATAAATTTTAGTTACAGGACCACCCCTGCCATTGGGCAAGAGTATGGCAGCTGCTTCAGGCTACAGATTTGGGATGTCATGAAAAAGCAAGAAATGGTCAGTTACTTAATTTCTTATGCTTGTTATTTTAGTGTTGAGTTTCGGGAGAAGGCTTTTTGCTTGACTTTTGGCCTCCTGTGGTAACATAACTTGGCCGGCATTACGTATGATGCTAACAATATTGAGGCCAAGATACATAATACAATGTACTACACTTGATCTTAACCAAAAGGTATTACATACCTTGCCCTCAATATTGTTAGTATAATTGTTATAGAGAATACCTGTTTTGGAGTTATTCTCTCCTGTTTTTTTCAAATTATGTGTGATGCATCTTCAGCTGGATGGGTCAGCAGTGCTATTTGCTACTTTGCTTCAGGCATTTTGAACCAGTCTTATTTAGCTTTTGTTTTATTATTGTGGTTGTATACTGCCTGGAATCTGACATAGGATTAAGGATGGTGCACAGTCAAGTAAGAGTCGATGTTAATTGTAGCAACTAGAAAAAGACATGTGGCCTATCCAGTCCTTGCTCCTCCTCCATGACGAGCAGAAACTGAATTATGTGAAAGAGAAACAGCTTAAAAGACTTAATGTCCATAACATCCATGGGAAACATTGTTTACTTCTCCCTGGCACAGAAGTTCCCTTGGTGCATAATGCTGACACTATTATTGCCAGTGCCACGTCTGAAATATCATCATTATGTCCATATATTACACTGCAATTATATTTTATATATTACATTAATACATATTTATTTCTGTGAGTTTATATATGTATGTGTGTGCATATAAGATAATGTGTGTGTGTTCTACATGATGAATAAAACCAACTTTTGTAGGGGTGGTAAAGTTCCAAATAAACGTTATAGTCAATGGAATATTTCACTTGGTATTTTGTAGCTGTGAGGGTTTTAGGCTGTGTGCATGTGTGCCTTCGGTTTGTACGTCAGCTATTAATTTCATAGGGTTTTCTTAGGCAAGGAGTACTCAGAGATGGTTCTGCCAGTTTGCTCCTCTGAAATATATCCCACAGCACCTGGTATTTCTTGGCAGTCTCCCATCCAAGTACTAACCAGAGCTGAATCTGCTTAGCTTCCAAGATCAAGCACAAATCTGGTGCCTTTGAGGTATTTAGGTTCCTGCTTTAGGTTGGTCTTCTCTAACAGGAGAAGAACTGTGCTGGATCAGACCACCTATTTAGTCCAGCATCCTGTTCACATGGTGGTCTAGAATCTCCTCACTGCATTTTCTCATGCACCCCAAAATAAACTTGGCCTGGGAGGGACTACCAAGCACTCTGGAGCCAGTTTTCGGGCAGCATGGGGAGCTGCAAGGGGGAAGGAAAGAAGATTCCATTGGCAGCTGCCAGGATGACGTCGCATTTTAGTCCAACAATCTGAAATGTTCTGCTTTCTGTCATCCTGGAGCACCACAGAAGTTTCAGCCCTTCTCTCCTTCTATGAACATAATCATTAAACAATTAAGTCAACCCTTCTTTTTCCGGTGCTTGGGCAACATCTGAAATTACACACAGCCCCAAACGTAGCTGAGTTACAGGACCTGTGTGGCGCAAGGCCTTTTTCACAAAAATGCATGGCAAAATGGGGCACAGAGAGAGAGAAAGGAGAGCGAGGGAAGACTGGAAGAGGTTACATGACCTCAACTAAGCCAACAGAGTCAGGCAATCCAGTTCTCACCACCCACACATATTAGACCGGCCCACAGTACCCTCTACAAGCTAGCTCAGCCAGTTCTCCGCTGTAACTGATCAGATCAACAGACTGAGCAACTTCGCAGTTTCCTATTCTCTCCCAGCAGGAGGATGAACCAGCTTAAAACTCAACCATTTCCCCTTTTTCCCCTTTTGGATCAGGTCAGAGGTATAATTACGGGGGGGGAGGGCAAAATGAGGTCATTGCCCCCCCGTAAAAGAATTCTGCTCCCCATGAAATTTTCCATCAGTCCCCAAATTTCTGGTATCACAGTAACTTAAGATTTCCATTGAGTATTTAGAAATACAATTTAGGCATCCAAAGAAAAAGGGTCAGGCAAAGTTACCATGTGAATATGAATGTAACAAATAGGCTAGGTATGGGTGTGAATGATTTTTAGTGTCAAACTCTGTAGTACCAGTAATATGGGGACTAAAGGAAAATTTCATTGGGGCAGAATTGTTATTTGGGGGGGCAATGCCCTCATTTTGCCCCCCCAACCCCAGAGCTGCACATCTAAACGGGTCCAACAGGCCCAACCAGTTAGCAGCTCACACCTCCAGCTATAATACATACTAAGGTTGACAGCCCCACGATTTCCAGCTGAACCCTCTTGCCCTTTGCTCAACACAGTCCTATCTGTCGCAATGTCTGCAACATTTTCTAGCTTCAACTGCCTTGGTATTTGCTTGTGATCTCATGACGTCAGTTCTGCAGAAAGAGAACTCCTTGCTAGTCATGAGTTTCAAGGCTAGACATGATTTTAAACTTGAGCTCTCTTCCATTTACAGAAATCTTATGTAAATATCCATCCATATATTCTATATAAATTCACATATATAAATTCTAAATTCTATATAAATTTTTTAGGAGAGGGAAAAAGTCACCGACTTTCCTTTAGCTCAAGGGTGGGAATAATGCAGTCAGACTGCAGCTTCTATCAGCCCTAGCCAGCATACGCTATGACGATGGGAGTTGAAGTCTAACAAGATCCAGAGGACTACACATATGTCATACCTAAAGTACAGTCTATCCCTGATCATGATCTCAAGAATTCATACATCCCTCCAAAGAAGTCTCTTGAGTTTAAGCCACGCAGAAAGGACACTAACTACATCAGTAACCTTGAGTAAGTTGCTCTTCCCTGAGTTTCAGCTATTTCCACATAAGAGGCTGGAAAAATAACTTTTTTGGATGACAACTCTCAGAAACCCTCAGAGGGCATAACGAATGGCCCCCAGAATCACTTTCCCAGACTCTGTTCTATAAGCAAAAATGGATCACTCCCAAGCCTTCGTGGTAGCTATAAGGCTGAATGCGAGGAGGAAAGCCATCTACTTTCCCAGCCTTGATCCTTAAGGAGAGAATGAAGCATGTGCAGCCTGATGCTAATCATTCTTCCTCAGAAGACAGCCTCAGTGATTTCAGAGCGAAACTGCACTGGATGGGCAAAGCTCTTGCTCTGCGTACAGAAGATTTCCAGACTCCTGGCATCATCAGTTAAAAGGAGCTAAAATGAAAGACCTTTGCTTGGGTCCCAGGAGAAACCGCAGACAGACAGAGAAGACAATATTGGCTCAGGTGGAAAGACTGGGTTAATTTGATTTTTATTTATTGTTTATTTTTCCGTCACACACCTATCCCTTCTTTCTCCCAATGAGCTCAAGGTGGCATACATGTATCTCCTCTTCCATTTCACTCTCACAATAGTCCTGTGAGTTAGGTCAGGCTGATAGAGAGCAACTGGTCCAAACCATCAAGTTAGTTTTTTCAGTTCAGCTAAGACCTGCACCTCAATCTCCCAAATTTAAGCCCAATACTCTAAGAAAAGCAGTGGGCAATATGTTGTTCTCCTGGGGTTGTTGCTCCATAACTTCCATCAACCCTCACCAATGACTATGCTGACTAGAAATTAGGAAAGCTGCAGTCCAACAGCATCTGGAGGGCACAACCTGCCTGCCCCCACCATAACTACTACACACCAGGTGATCTCAAGCGAACTTAGATAACCAATGGGTTATTCTACGTATCAGTAGGTCTGGACCCAACCCATCATCTGGCCTGGGATGAGGCAGATTCTTCTTCTTTACCTCCAGGGATTTATTTTCAAGAATCTTAGGTTCAAGTTGAAATCTTACACTGTCGGTTCAATATTTTTTGCCCCATTGTTTGCACTCAATACTGGAGCATCCAATCCAAATCATTAAGATAAAGTCAGCCACATTTGACACTCACTGAGATTATGGTTGTCTTTCTTCTGCCTTTCCTTCAGAAATGCTTTAGCTTCATTTTCTACAGAGCAGAATTAAAAAAAAACAAAAAACAAAAAAAACAAAGAGAGAAATAAAGAACACCAGTCAGCATCAACTCAGAAGCTGCCACCATTCCTGGTGCTATGGCATCTCTTGGTACTGTTTGGATCTCTATAATCCAGTACCTGACATCTCTCTCTTGATATTGGGTAGGTCAGCCGGACAAGAGTTGCTCACGGTGACAACTGGCTCCATCATTCCTTGGTTGCTGTACACATCCAGAAGGTTTCCAGAGACAGGCAGCTGGGAATGAGGGGGAAAAAAGAAGAATTCAATCTCCTCCCATGCCTGCATAGCCAATAGGGCCAGTTTCAAGAGTTATGCAGAACTAAGTAAAAGCTACAGCTTAGGCCAATGGTAAGAATCATATGGGCCTTCCAAATGTTGTTGGACTAAAATTCCCAGAAACCCTAGGCAGCCTGGCCAGTGGTGAAAAATGCTGGGAGTTGCAGTTCAATGACATCTGGAGGGCCACATAATTCCCACCCCTGTTCTAGAAGATGGAAGAGGGAGTCAGAAGGTTATTGAACTACAGTTCTAGTTAACATTAATTGTGAAATGTTCCTAAAAGGTACTGTATAGCTGCTTAACTACTGACAATATTTCTTTTTAAAGCAAAAGAAAGAAAGACATCCTTGTTTGTTTAAGATAGTTAGTTTGGGTATTATAGTTGGGTATTTTAACATAATGGAAAATGACAAAGAAAAATGGCCTTTTTGTTCTGAGAAATAATTCACTATCTCTCAAAAAGGTAATATCTGTACATATTTAATGCCAATCAATTCATCTGTTTAAACAGAGGTGATTAGATCAACATAACACTTTGATTGGTGACAGCCTTCATAGTTCTGTTAGTTTTTCCTGGAAGTCCATTCTCAGTTCAAAATTCCAGGGATCCTTCCACACTACATAATTGTGCAGTGCTACAATTCCACTTTAACTGGCATGGTTGCAGTCTATGGAATCCTGGGATTAGCAGTTTAGGAAGGGGCATTTAGCATTCTCAGCCACAGAGCTCCTCCTATGATGCCTTTGGAAACTATGATCTCCAGGATTCCACAGGATGCAGCCATGGGAGTTGAAGTGGGATCATAGTGTTATAACTGTAGTGTGAAAGGGTTCTAGCTCCCCTTGAAAGCTCTGAAGTTTCTCCTCCCTTTAGCATCCACAGGGGAAAAAAAGTAGTACTCACTGTGCTGGGCATCTGTAGACCACTGTAGTCATTGTAGCTGGATTCCAGGCTAATGATTTCATCAATGACATCATCAATCTGACAAAATGGAGAATGGAAAAGGGCAGCGGACTTAAACTGGGGAGAAAAGTACGGCCTAACAGAAAGACTTGAAGAGGAAGGAGAGATGGAGAAAACTAAGGAAAACCAGGAGTGGAATGGGAAGTTACTCACCTCTTTCTCAGAGCTGGAGCCAATGTTCAGCATAGCCATAGGGCTATTGGGGGCACTCCCTGTCCCACCTGCCACTCCCTGCTGCTGCTGAGCTAAGCCATGCTGCGACTCAGGAGCTGACGCAGCTTGTGGGGAACAGGATGGTGCCCCTGGGCTGGCCCCAGCTAAGGCCTGGGTTGCCATCTTGTTGCCCATGGCAGTGGAGAGGTACTGCTTGACCTGTTGCTTCTGCGCTTGCTGGATGTGGTACTTGGTGGGGTTCTCGAGGTGAGTCTGAACCTAAGCAAGGGGCAGCAGAGAAAGAGAAGGAACACAGTTTTAGCCATGTAACTCAAGTGGTGGGTTCCAGTCTTCGCAGGCACAGAAGACAGAAGATGCATTTGAATTTTACTTATGAAACAGTAATGTGAGTGTAAAATGGAGTGCTATAGTTTTAATCTTTTACTGGAAATTATGTATTAAGTGTTTTTAATGGGTTTCAGCACATTTTTTTAAAGATTTTTTAAAAATTTTTGTAAGTTCATGTTTTAGCCTAATTCTTTTTAAAATGATTGTAAGCCACTCTGAATCCCACCATGGGAGAAAGGCAGGATATAAATTCAATCAATCAATCAATCAAAGCCAGCCTAAGATACTTTGCTGTCTGAGGCACAGCAGCAAGTGGCACCCTTCAGGACCCACCAAAGGCACAGTTTATAGTACCCAAAGACGGTCAAATTTCAACACCAGAAACAGAAGTCTTACAATAACTGCTCTCAATCGCTGGCAGTAAAAATCCAGGGATCTTTCACATTGCATAATTATAGTACTATTGTTCCACTTAACTGTAATTGCTCCGGCTCCATCCTTTGAATTCCTGCTGGGTTACAGTTTAGTCAGAGGCACCAGAAGAGCTCTCTGGCTGAGGTGTCTAAAGGTCCATCCGTCAGCTTCCATGAGATATTTCCATGGCAGTTAATGTAGAAACATAGCGCTATAATTGTATAGTGTGAAAGAAGCCCCAATAATAGTAAACAAATATGTAGTAATGTGCTGCTTTTTCATGGTTTCCAAAATCTGCTGCCAGAGGCAGATGTCTCACTCTGCCAAACAGCAGGACTAGCTGTGCAAGCTAAGGGAGTAAGGTGAAAAAGATCAGCTAAAAACTTGGATTGTAGACAGACTTGTCCACCAAATCCCTTCCCCTAATATCAGAGACAGAATATCAGACGGGCAACCAGGTTAATTTATTCTAACAAGTCTACTGGTAGAAACTTAAAGACTAACAAAGTTATTATGCTGTATATTTGTTATCATATTTCAAAGAGTATCAAAAAGGTGATTGAGCTCTATCATGCAGCAGGATCATTGTTTCACCAAACTGATCTTCGTATACACCATCCAGACTTAAAAATATGAGAAGAGTCAGTTGGATTAAGCCAAAGACCTAGCAACTCCAGTCTTTTGTTCATGGAGTAGCCAACCCAATACACCAGGGTGGGCAAAGTGCAGCCTGTGGGTCTGTACAGCCCCTCAAGTCAATTTTTGAGGGCCCCAGGCCTCCTCGGGGGTAGCAAGAAAATTATCAGGATTTTTTTTTCAAAAAAAATGCCCCAAAATGTCCTCTGGTACACTTGGGACATTTGTGTCACATCTCGTAGGACCCTTAGGCCATTTTAAGTCCTAGTAAGGCCTTTTCAAAAATAATGTAAGTAATGTAATTTCCTGTTTTTTTGTTTTTTTAAAAAAGGCCTTTCCTGGGCCTAAAATGGCCGAGGAAGGGGAGCTAAAATGGCAAAAATGTGTAACCCTCCAAGGATTGCTAAGGGGCTAATGAAGCCCCCAGCTTCACACAGTCACCTATGCCTGTGACATACCAATGGGAAGGCCACAAGTGGGACAGGAAAGCAACAGGGGCCGCAAGCAAGTAGCAAAAAAAATTCTTAAGTGGCTCCACACACCTGTTCCAACCCTCTTCAATCCCATTTTAAAATACCATCAGTTTGGTTTCCCCAGTGTGCCACAGGAGAGGAAGGGATTCCCCCATCACAGTTCCCTCCCACTCTCCCCTTTTTAGCAGAATCAAAAGTAATGCTCTCAGCTTCTCAACTGAGACTTGCTACCTCTCTCTCTCTCAGTCTCTCTTCCTCTTACCTCATTAGCATAGAGACGAGGGGGTGATGGAGCTGGTGCGCCCTGAGTGGCACTTTTTTGGGGGCAGTGCCACTGCTTGTCTGCCCCCCCCCCGTGTGCCATAGCCCTGCCCACGTGCACCATCACTTCGCCCATGTACTCTGTAGCCAAGACCACGTGTGCTGTCGCCCTGCCCATGCGCGTTGTCGCCCTGCCCACATCCATCCATCCCCACCACTACCCCACTTCACTAAGCTCCGCCACTGTCTTACCTTCAGTACCTCCACAGGGACCTGGGCAGGTGCTGGGCGAGCCAGTGGGCTCACAGAAATTGCAGGGGTGGAAGGCGCAGGGGGTGTGGGAGTGAACTGAGCAGCCTGCTGCTGCTCTCGGCGCTCTTGCTCTTGGGTCTGCGCCCGCATCAGCTGCTGGCGGAGAAGCACCCGGGACGACATGCTGGGACCTTGGGCTGGGGCACTCGGTGGGCTGTAGAAACACAGAATAGGGAGACCATCAACCAGTGTTGTCTTACCTCTGAGCAAGGCCCATGTGCAGAGCAAGTATGAGGAACATAAAGCCTGCCCCTGGGTACAATCTGGACAGGAGAGCAAAACCAACAATTTCTTGGGGTTTCTAAAAATTCATTTCTTCATCAAATAACATCATGATGTAAGCTTTTAATTGTTATTTATAACAGTAGCATTGTGTCATGTCCTGCTTCCAGAACATGGACTCTGACTCAGAGTCTGAAGCAGAGGGCACACCAGAGGCTGAAACATAACGCGTGCCAGGGCCTGCTGTACAGAGAGAGGTTACAGTGCCAGAAACAGAACAGGGGATGGTGCCAGCTCCAACAGAGAGTCCTGCCTCTTCAGATACAGAAGAACACTTACCTGGACCCAGCTTCACACAGCACAGGCAGCAAAGAGAGACCCAGCGTCGCTCTCTCAGAATTTATAACCGGCAACAATCAATCAAGGCACAGCTGCACTAGGCTTTGGGTCTATTTAGCTGGCGTCCTTCCCCTCCAGGAGTTGTCAGAGCTTATCTGAGCTGCTATCTTGCTGGATGCCTTGACAAATGGTTGGATTGACCTTGGACACTCTCTTGCCGTGAAACCCTGCCGGACTTTGTTTATGACTCCTTGCTTACTGCCTGGAAGTAAGTAACAAGCTGGGAGATATTCAGTTTGTTTTGTTTGATTTATCAGCTGTGCCAGGACTGAGATAGGACACATCGAATGCCACACGCATCCCCTGCTTATCGGACAGGTTAGGGACCAGAGCACTGTCAGAAACTGGAACTGGTTGAAAAGCAGAACCCAGTCTTTTGCCAGTTCTTCTCCTCTTGCCTTCTTCATGTAGGGAACGTGAAGGGATTGCAAAGGGTCACCAAGCAAGCCTCCATAATTCCCTCATGTTCCCTACAGGAAGAAGGCAGGTGGCGAAAAACTGACAAATGAGTGGAACGCATATTGAAAGAATAGTACATGTCTATAATTTACAAAAGTTGAAAGAATGGAATGATGAAAAGAGTTGATAAGTGGGGGACATCTGTACTAGGAAAGAGATTAATTTTATGTGGATCCCTGTTTTTAAGTAACAAAGAGGAGAACAAGATATGGGTTTGCTCAGAGGCTCAGTGAGGGCAGCTGAGCTGAGCAGGCAAGTTGCTGGTACTGTCTTTTCTCATTAGCCTGCAGCATGCAGTTGGATACATAAGAAAATGCTCCCAAATATTCAAACTACTACTAAGCATGATGGGAGTCACCCAGGGATGGAAAGCAGGAAGGAGTAAAAAAAAATAAGTTTAGTTTGGGCATTGGGCAGGACCAGTTTAAAAGAGCTGTGAGAAGGCAGAGTGTCAGCAGCCAGTGGTGCAGGACTCTGGGACACACGGGCAGAGCCTACAAAGCAGAAAGGCTTCTCAAGTACAGAAGGCTTTCTGCCTTTCAAAGCAAAATAAGACATGTTACCATCAAAACAGCCCCTATGCACCCATGCACACACACTCTGGCAAGACTATGACATCCAGAATCTAAAATTACCTAACTGTTTCATTGCTGGCCAGAGCGAAAGTGCTTCAGTTAAGGAAGTCACAACCATTTCCAACATGCCTCTGAGTCAGAGGCAGGTTACTAAACTGAAAACCTGCACCTAGGTCTAGTGCAACCTTTCCTTGCAAGGAAAGACAGTTTCTATCCCTTAAGGGTGCAAATTAGGCCTAACAAAACATTTGGGGGGGGGGTAGTTGATGGATGTTTACTGGTAGAGGGCTCCTAGTGCTACCATTCAAAAGGCATTACGTAGCCACTCTGATTTATCCTTCTTAATGGCTTTTTGGGGAAGTAAAAAAAAAAACAAAGGAGAAAAGAAACAGTAGGAAACCATATGATGGTTACATTCCATCCTAACCCACTAATATTCTGTGCATGAGACAGAGAAACGGTGGTGAACACTCTGTATTGTAGAGTAACGGTTACATCTACAAGGAATATCTTTGGCACGGAGAAGGTAAAATGACTTCACCTGACCAGAGCTGGAGGGTTCTGACTGCTATCAGCCACTTTTTACATGTGCTAATATTATACAGTTTTTTATCATTATTTTGGTCTTGCAGTGTAACAATGTTTTTTCAGGGCTACACATTTTTCTCCTGGAACATTACAGTCTGGCAAACTAAACAGGTGCCTTACTGAGGATGCATGGAAAGCAAAACAGAGAAAATGGAAAAGCAGATAAGTCTGTTTCACCAATTATCTCCAGCATGTTAAAAGAGCAGAGATCTACAAGTTTGGCCACCAAAACGGAAATCATAAGAAAAGTGGAAACTGGTGAATGAAAACATTGTCCCTGGGTGCACATTAGAAGAAGTCTTCAAAGGGTCTTTAAAAGGTTCACTGTGTTTTTTTGTCTACTTATGCAAGGCTTACCTGATGTAGTCATTTCACTGCATATGTACTTAATTGTACATTTTATTCTACAACAAAATGATTTCTAAAACAATGTGAATTGCTCTTCTTTTTTGTGGTGTACTGCCCTGTCCTTTATGACTTCCATGTTATTTCTACTTCTGCCATCAAATTTTCTGTTAAAGAAGTAACATCCAGGAACACATCTACTTCATTAACTGAGGTTTACCTGTGGCAAATTCCTAAATTTCTCATTTTTCAGTAGATCCACAATCATCTCCAACCAAGGAATCCTGTCCCTATACTAAAAAAGGAACCAGGAAGTTCATCCTCCAGACAGTGGAAGTGTCAGTCACGATTATGACTTTATTCAAACACTATAAAAATGGAAAGCTGGGGATGGCCAATGACGCACAAAATAAACCAGCACAATAATAGTTGTATGTTTTGTGTCTTAACTTCAGATCTATCAGAACAAGAGACTAAATTACAGGTGGTATAATGCATCCCTTCAGATGTTGTTGGACTACAAGTCCAAGCAACTGCAACCAGCAACGCCAATAGTAAGGACTGCTGGGAGCTGCAGTCCAACCACATTATTTCCATGTGTTTTAAATGGAAGCTAGGGGTTGTGTTTCATGGCTCTCCCCAAATACCTAAGGAGAAATCTGAGCACCTGGTTGTGAGTCTGACAATGACAGCATTTAAAAAACATGCTCAACTTGGTATGGATCATGCCATGTATATTATCCAGATAGAACACCAGCTTAGTTTAGACAAATTTACAAATGGCTACCTCTAGGTTTTGCATTTATAGGACAGCAGCTTTACACTCAAGCCAAGGGGACTGGATTGCAAGTCTATCAGTTAGGGGGTGGGATTTCACTGAATGGCAAGAAAATGGGAAGAGCCCTCTCCTTTTTTGTTAGGAAAAAGCAGCAGACCATGCCATCTGATACTGTACTTTGATCAGTCCTAAATGTGCAGTAATGTTGGTGGTGCTGTTTTTAAACTAGGTCTGTTATTTTTAATTTACAGCACTGTACAAATCTTAACATGAGGTTGGAAAGAAATGCAGTGAAATTACTTGTGTAGCATTTAAGGTGGGTTTAGAAAGTGCTAGAATCAAGGATTTTGGATCGGCATTTACAAATTTATCATTTTCTCTTGCTCTGGATCCAGTGTCAAGCAGTTTATTTGTGAGTATTTTGCAAAAATTAGAAAACTTTTCAAGAAATGACAGCCTATTTATAAGCCACCAGCAGGTGGTGGTATTGATACATGGGCCTTTCTAAGGCACTGCTATTCAAAGGGGTGATCACTGGACCATTGCCAGTCTCTAGTAAATTTCCAGAAAAGAAAGACTCCAAAGGGCAAAATTTTAGTGTTGGTCCCTAGCACAATGGAAAACAATAATTGCAGATCTTTCACATGAGTTAGCCTGAGAGGAATGGCTCTAGGGAACATAGTAGGCAAAGGAGGCCTTTCCCAACAACATTTCTCATTTGGGAACACTGTGAAATTGCTCATAGGGCTTCACACAAGTTAGCCACTGTTTTCGAAACTTGGGTCCCTCGAAGCTGTTAGACTGCACGTCCCAGAAGTCCTGACCATTATTGGCTAAGGCTTCTGAGAGATGTAGTGCAGCAGTCCCCAGAAATCCCACTTTGGGAACAAAGGAACAAATGGTTTCTTAAGCCAACATCCTTCACTTATCTTTGCATTCAAATATTTCCAAAAAACTGATGTTATATGGTTGTTCAGAGTCTAACTGGGATGCAAGACCTGACACTGCTGACTGAGTTCTCAATGCTCCAATGCCTCAAAGACATTTTCATACCTAACTGGCAGCTTAAGGAACTTTATGACTGGGAAAATGCCTTCGTCTGCCAACTGGGCCTCGTCAATACCTGAGAGTCTGCTTTTCCCATAGTGAGGATGGTGAGGGAAAGGTGTTCTAGTTTTGATAGGTGCAAATTGGATAGTTCCTTTCCTTGGCCATTCTGTTCCCTTCGATCCCTAATGCAAAGAGGAAGAGATAGGAGCTAGGCATCCTGTCCCCATCTGTAGCCTAGTGACAGGAAAGGTCCTGCTCCCTGTCACCATCACTCCTTTAGCAGAACATCCTGGTTGTCCCAGGCTGAAGGAAGAAAGGACGTACATTATTACATTATTTCTTTAAAAAATATACTACATTTATATCTAAGGTTGCCAAAGAAGAAACTGGAGAGTGTTCTTGTACATATAATTTTTGTGTAGAAGTGTGAATTTCTGCAGGCATTGCTTGTTATCTGGTTGCATGACAAGCAACACTGGCTGAAATTCTCTCTTCTATACAACCAAAGGAGCCATTTTCAGGCTTCATTCTGACAATCCTAGCCACTAACCCTAGTACACTCTTAACAAACACAACACAGAGGTTTCTTCTGTCCGACCTTGGAAATCAGTGTGGATGGAATAAAGGGATACAAATGTTCAAAGTAAATAATGAATATGGAAAGAGGGATGGAGCCATAACTGAACAGCAGAGCACAGAAGCTGAAGAAATTACTTCTTTGGGCTACAATTTTCAGTGGTCATGGCAGCTGACTGATTCTGGGAGTTGCAGTCCACCAAAGCAACTTTTCCAAGCTCTGATGTCTCACACACAGCAGGGTCCCAGGTTCAGTCTCATCCATCTCCAAGTTAAAAAAAGGGTTTTAAGTAAATAGCCACTCAAGAAAAATCTTTGTCGAAGGCAGTTGTGAACTACTATCACTGAATCTAGAGCCTAATAACCAGACAGTACTAAGTGTGAGACACAGAAATAGCTTTGCCCAGCAAAAGGCATCTTTATATGCTTAAGCTGAGCATGAAATTTGGAGTGTCATTTGAGAGAGGCAAATCTGTTAATTGATTACGGCATTCAATACCGCAGGCCTGCAAAACTGAGGGTCATAAAAATTTGTTTAAAAATGTATGCTGGTTTTATAGGAATTTGGTGGTCTAAATAAAAAAGACTTCAGATTTGCTCCATCACACACAGTCTTTTTCACAACTTGCTTTGACATTTTTATGTTGTAACATGTGATTGAACGAAATTGGTAGTGAAAAATTACCACACAAAACCTATTTTGCGGCCAGTTCGGAAATGTTTATTTAAAAAACGGTAAAATTTATAAAACTTTAAATTGCTGATATGAAACACAAAAATGCATTCAAAAGCACTGAAAGAAGTCACACCGGAACATCAATGTCCATACTTAATCAAAACTAAGTAACAACTGAATTGATAAAAGTATGGAATTTATGATAAGAACTGTATGTGGTGTGACATTTTCATTGTGTTTTCTGAATTCAAGCCCAAAAATATGTTAAAACCTGCTACAATATTGAAGAAATGTTTTTTCATCATAGGCCTGTGTGGATCAATCAATCTGGGGGGGCAGGGCTGCAGGGTTGGGGGAAAGCCTCTTTGGAGTCTTTCATGGGAAAGACTGGTAGGCCAAATTCAACCTGCAGACTTGGCCAAAGGTTGCCCATCTGTGCTGTACTCAAACCCATGTCTCTGTGTGTGCATGTGCATGTGCGTGTGTGAACTTTCATGGCATACAACACTCATAGTCCACCACCGAGAATGCCATGCTGGCTGGTGGATTTTAGGGGTGGCCATTGGCAAAAAGCTTTAATTACCTTCTGGTGTTATTATGTCTTGCATACTACAATGGGGCTCTTCTACATGCACTTAAATCCACAATGGGGATAGGATACAATATAACTGCAGCTGCTCACAGATCATGAAGCTAAACACTTCAATGAGGGGCCTTGCCATTGAATTCCAAGAATCAGAGCTTCGACAACACAAAAGGTGGGGTAGAAATGTCAGGGGGGAGAAAGAACACCTCACTCCCCTTGAAAATGTGAGGAGAGGAGAAATATCTGGGGCAGAAAAATTAAGATGTACAGTCAGCTTCTGCTAATTATATATTATTTTTGAAAGATTCACTGTGTTTTAGAACTACGAACAGGAAGGAAAAGGAAGTCTCGTAACAGCTTTAACATTAACCCGCTTATTTCATCAGGCACTTTCACAGACTACAGCCTGCTTCTGTAGATACAAGATGCACGCTGTAGTCCATGAGAACTTAGGCTAAAGTAAATTAGTTATTCTTAAAAGTGTCACAAGACTACTTTTTCCTTTTTCCTGAGTTTTGTCATTGTTATATTGCATAATTGTTCTACTTCATACTTTTTACAGGCTGTTCACCTCTCAGAGAAGTTTGGTTAGCGGATGTTAAAAATTCAATCACACACACACACACACACACACACACACACACACACACAGAGCAAGAATGGCTCCCCTAGTTAGGGAAATACCTTCACTCGTTGGTCACACTCCTTTAACTACAACACCCACATCGTACTCCTTTTATATTCCTAATCCACCTGTAATACAATGGCTCCCTGGGACTGAGAAATAGCTCAATTCTGTAAAAGAGCTTCTCAGGCTTTAACTGGTCTCTTATCTCAAATCACCAATGGCAGATAAGAGCAGAAGAACTTTTCAGGTAGGGCAGTGAACCCCTGAAGGCAACATCTGGCCTGCAGCCCAGAGGTTTCTCGTACTTGCCCTATAACCTCTCTCCCAGATCATCAGTCATAATTTGGATTTCTCTTTTTAAGATTTCCTACATTCTTATGGAAAGGTGATAGCGAATTGTCCTACAAGTTAAAAAAAATGTTCCAGCTACAAAACTGAAATAAAACACAGCCTCCAACTTAAATGATATCTGAGCATAAATTACTTAACTGGCTCACATTCACATCTTGTGAACCTACCCACCCCACTACCCCACTACCTTTCTTCTTCATGTAATCTCCTTGGGGCAGATGCCTGTCACCTCACAGTACTCTGTGAGGTGACCAATTGACAGGGAATGATGTAAAAACAGTCATTTCTGACTACAGGGAAAAAGTGGAATCGCCGAGTGGGGAATCTGCATGAACTCTAGTTTCAGAGACAACACTTGACTAATCACGTTGTACATGGCTGATTAACTGTGTGCCTGTTACGTCCTAGAAAGCTGTGGCCACCCAAAGCATCCTGGCACACACAGGTTCGCACAGCAAACTCCATGTGTGATCAGTGAGAAGCAGGTGACTCCACCTTTAGTATGAGCTCAGAAGGCACCCGTGCTGCTACCAAATCATTCAGGGGAACCCAGTACCAAGTCTTAAACATCTGAGGCAGTTGGATACAGGGGACAGCAAGGGATTCACAGAGAATGGGAATTTCCCCTTGCCTTGTTTGCTTCTCTTCCCTTTGTTTGCACTGCATTAAATGACTGGCTGACTCACAAAGTCCAAAGGTTAACATCGGTCAGAGATCAGGAGCCAGTGTCTGCCACAGGGGCAGAGAGAGTATGGCCCTCTTGCTGTTACTGTACTGCAACTCCCATCAGGCCTATACTC
The DNA here is from genome assembly GCA_030412105.1 of Cyclura pinguis. NCBI lineage: Eukaryota > Metazoa > Chordata > Lepidosauria > Squamata > Iguanidae > Cyclura > Cyclura pinguis. The sequence continues at coordinate 207,193,155 of CM059600.1, forward strand.
AAGGGCATAATTAATTATAAGGAATGATGGGAACTGCAGGCCAACAGCAACTGGACAGCTGCATTCTGTTCACCTCTTGCCCATCAATAGCAAGGAACATACAGCCCTTCAGATGCTCTTGGACTACAGTCCCCACGTCCCTGGTCCTGATAGAAGTTGAAGTCCAACCATCTTCCAAACCATATTCTACCCCTATTCTATGACCAGCACTCACTAAACCCAACATACCTAGAGCCACCTTCAGCTCAGTGACTGGCATACCTTGAAAAGGTCACTTTTTAAATTATTCATTCATGGATTCCCAACATTTACATACTGTTGGCATTTTTTTAAAAATCTCTTAAGAAGGTCACAATACAGACAGTTACAATAAAACAACAGCTAAAAGAATAAAACATCAACAGCATCAAAATCAACGAAACATTCAGTAAAAACCACTAGTTACCAGTACAGTTAACACTGGCAGCCAGCTGCCCCAATGTCAGCGGAGCTGTGAATCTATTCCAGATTTTAGTACAAACTTTAGCAAGGCACTGAACCCTATTACCAAAACAGATGAAGCACTTTAAAGTCTGAACTCAAACCTAGAGCAGATTCACCATCACACAGACATGGAAGCTACCAGCTCCTGGTGGTTACCAATTAAGAAAAACAACAGTCGATGCCTTAATAAACAGATAGATCTTCAACTGAAATGACCAACACTAATTTCATTGCCAGCTGGGAGATACTGGAAGCTGTAATCCAAAAAAAAGTAATGTTGCCAGACTCTAACCAGTGGCTCACAATTTGGGCCAATTCCTAAGGAAAAGGAAAAATTTTAAGGTGTGATCTACACAAGTGATTACCAACCTTTGCCTCCTCAGATATTTTGGACTTCATTTCCCAGAATCCCCTCTCAAGGGCCATTCTGGCTGGGGCTCTGGAAAAGTAATGTCCAAACCACCCGGAGAGCCGCAGGTACCCAAGTCCTGCTGTGTTGGAAGACACTTGTAAAAGAAGTGGAGAGGGCCTGAGGAGATGAAAAAAATTGCAGAGATAAGGGACACAACTCAAAGCATTACTGCCATCCCACTGATGCAAAGGAGAGTGTTTGCACACGGGGAGGAAGCATCCATGGTCCAAATAAGACTGTGAGTTGCCATCACCATCCTGGGGATAATGCCAATGCTGGCACAATTTAAGAAGGAGATGTAGCTCATATCCTGACCTTAAAAAGCATGCATTAAAAATTTGCTCTGTCAGCAGAAGTGTCAGTCACTTCTTGGACTCTTTATTGTCTGTCTGCCCCTGTGTAAAGTTGTGACAGAAGCTTTGCTCTGTGAGGAAAATCGGAGTCGCTACTGCAGGAGGAAACTAAAGCAGTAAAGAAGAACTATGACCCTAGTCCAATCTAATTTTGTCTTACCTCTCTTTGTCTCCCTACAAGGTCACAGTCCTCAGATAGGCCACAGCACTATACTAACAAACAGAGGCCTAAGATCACCCATACACAGAGGAATTCAGACACCTAAGTGTATCATTATCCCAGGGTCTCCACCAACCTGCCTGCAATGAAAAGCAGTAGAAACGCTATCACTGTGAGGCTGAAGTGACCGAAGCACTGGTAAGCCGTACCTACCATCTCCAATGCAAAAGAACAGAAGATTTATGTGACTGTATTAATTTATTGGAATCCTTTCAGTAAAACCTACTGAAAAGATTATTGGTCTTTGGTTCTTTGGCCATTTCTGCACTATGTTGTTATAGTGCTATTATTCCACTTCCAACATCCTGTGGAATTCTGGGGTTTGTAGTTTACTGAGACCAAAGAGCTCTCTGGCTGAGAATTCTAAAAGCCCCTCCCCAAAGTGCAAACCTCAGGATTCCACAAGATGTTGAAAGTGGAATAATAGCACTATAACAATGTGGTGCGGAAATGGCCTTTGTTAATTTGCACAAGAGGAGGAAACAGTTGAGGAAAGCCATCCCAAGGACCTCTCCAGATACTGAGATAACCAGACACCCTCCTTCTTCTCTTCCTCGCCATCCACAAGCAGCTGATAGCCTCACAAGATTGTTTCTCAAGTTTAAAAGATGGCCACCCCTCTGCTTGCATACCTGACACCAATGGGCTGGCTCTTGAGTTCGTAGAAGTTGTCGCTGTTCAGTGAGAGAATATTCTCCAAGTCAATGTCGGCCACGATCCCAGACTCTGGGAGCACGGAGTTGAGGCTGTTTGAAGAAACACATAAAGGAATGAATCACAACACACAATTATCTTTCAATTCTGCAAGCTGTTATCTCAGCTGACAGAGCAAGACTAAATCCCTCTAAGTCTCCCTCAAGACAAAAGAAGACATAACTTTCATCGTCTTCAGCTAGCATACCGGTACTGGCTTTCCTGAGAGAAATTAGACTTCTCATGGCCATGTATGATGTAATAACTGGCAAACTGGACTGCAGTTACATGCAGTACATGAGACTGTCCTTAAGTGATATCTTAACATTTTAATTGGTACCAAATGCTACTACCAGACTGTCACCTGGGACAGGGCAGTTCAGATGACACATTTTAGTCTTGATCAATCTGTACTGGTTTGCCTATTAATTTCCAGTCTCAAGTTCTTACTTCGAAAGTCATTTCTGACATGGGAATCACATATTACATATATTCAACTTCCCCTACCACGTGCTCCATTCAATACCAGAGATCTACCGCAGGTTTTCCTGCTGATTTGAGTAGCAAAGGTTTCTCGGTTGTGGCTTCACCCTTCACGAGGAGGCGCCAAAAGATGGAAAAAAACAAACAAACAACAATTGATCTTCACAGAAGTATTTGGTACCACCAGCATTTGTTTTAAGTTTTCTCTTCCTGATAGATCTATGACACAGCAATAATCATTTTTTAAATCGATCTGCCTGCTATTTTTATTATTTTGGAGAACTTTATCAATGACTTCCATGTGATTGCTTTTCAAAAATATTTCTTGCCATTTTATTTCTTGCCTGCTTTCAGAATCAATGGCTATTGTCTTGGATGTTTATTTTAGCTGCTGTTGATTTCTTTGGGAAACCAAGCAGACCTCATGAGCAACTATTGTTTATATGCTACACTAACATAATTCCTCTTGACTTCTTTGGCACAACGCTCCACCCCAGTGTAGGCCCTACTCTCTGATTAAAACTTCTTCTCTATATCTGTAATTTAAGCATGAGCCCATTTTGTTTGCTGGTGTATCTAAATCAGGGCCATTTCACAAATATACGCTACAACAGCGTGTATTTCGCTAACATGACTATAGCATGCTACTTTGTAGTCATTTGCTTTAAAAACATATTTTTAAAAAAAGATTAAATGGCCATACATTTCCAAGAATTCCCAGAGAATATCTCACAAAATAACTTTTTGAAGGAATGAATAAATGTTCCATACTGCAATGCGGAAAAATAATACAGGTTGGTATGTTAATTTTTTAAAGTGTACTTCATTATGAAGTATTTCTTGCATGTTCTGGATTACCAAATGTGCTCCAGGACCCAGCAGGGGTGTAACTATAGGAAGGGCAAAAATGACAGCATTGCCCCCCTCATCTGAATTCTGCTTCCAATGAAATTTTCCTTCACTCTCCAGATTTCTAGCATTGGATGGAGTTAAATCAAAAAATCATCCATACCTAGAACTCTCATATGTGTTGCATTCTCATTCCTGTAATCACTTTGCCTGCTTTTTTACTTTGGATGTCTGATCTCTACTTCTAAATGCTCAAAACAAGTTTTACATTACTGCAGTGCTTGGTATTAAAAAAAATTTCACTGGGGAGGTCAAAATTCTTGAAGAGAGGCAATATCCTCACCACCACATTGGTAGCTGCTGCCTTGGGACGCAGGAGGCCTGAGCACAAACCCACATTCAGCCATGAAGCTCACTGAGTAAGAATGGGCCAGTCATTATCTTTCAGGTTAACCTATCTCACAGTTTTTGCACAAATAAAATAGGGATAGGGAAGGGAGGGGTTCAGACATTGTAATTTACACTGAGTTCTTTGGGGAAAAAAACACAGAACAAACTCCTTCATATGAACAATTGTGCCCACTTACCAAAAGAGGTATTTACCAATAACGGTGAAAGCCATCGTCTTATGCACAACATGGCAATTATCCCACTGAATTGTTCCCGAAACTAAATCAGGCAATTTTATTGTAAAATTGGCCTAAAAACTACAGAACGGAATCATAGGATCACAGAGCTGGAAGGGGGCCACAGACCATCGAATCCAACCTCCTGCTCAATGCAGCAACTCCAGCTAGAGCATCCCCAGCAGGTAGCTGTCCAGCCTCTTTTTGAAGATGTCCTTTAACTACAGCACCCAAATCCTTGAAGACAGAAACCCTATCACCACTCTAGGTAATTTGTTCCACAGCCAAACTGATGAGAAGTTTCTTCTAGTGCTCAGCTGAAATCTACCCTCCTGTAACTTAAAACTACTAAGCCTGGTCCTACCCTCTGGGCAGCACAGAACAAACCTGCACCCTCCTCTCTGTGACAGCCCTTGAGGTATTTAAAGAGTACAATCACATCACCTCTTCTCTTTACCAGCTGAACATGTCCAACTACCTTAATTTTTCCTCATAAACGTTGTTCTTCATTCCCCTTATTTTCCTTGTTGCCCTTCTCTGAACCTGCTCCAACTTTTCTACAGCCTTCTTAAAATGAGGTGCCCAGAACGGAACACGCAGATGAGACCTGACTAGTGCAGAATATAGTGGGGTTATTACTTCCCTTGACTTTGAAATGATGGCTTTATTAATGCAGGCTAAAACAGGATGTTTTAGTAAAATTGCACTGCTGGGTCAAGTTCAACCTATGATCAACAATAACCTCGAGGTCCTTTTCATATGTACTACTCCTAAGCCACGTAGCCTTCATCCTATATCTGTCCACTTGGTTTTTGTGACCTAAATGCAGAATTTTGCATTTGGCTTCGGCGAACTTCATTCTATTAGTTTCAGCCTAATTTTCTACTTTATCAAGGTTCTTTTGAATTCTGTTTTTATCTTCGTATTAGTTTCTCTTCCCAGATATGTATTATCAGCAAGCTTGATAAGTATTCCCTCTACACCACTATCTAAGTCACTGATAAAAATGTTGAAGAGTGTCAGTCCCAGGACAGAACCCAGCAGCACTCTTTTCAAGACTTCCCTCCAGTTTGAAGTGCAGCTGTTGATAATGACTCTTTGAACACTGATTTCCAGCCAGTTATGAATCTATCTGACAGTGTTTCCACGTTCGCCAGAGTAGCGCCACATGAAAACACACCACCAAATCTGCCCTGATAGCTCTTCATAAGAAAGTGCCAGGTGTGTGTAGTTCCTCTCGTGCCACTCTCTGTAAAGAATGAGCAGCACCAACATCGCTGTACATTAGGGATATACAAATCCTTGTAAATCTTCTTGTCCTTAATGTGAAAGGGTATCTTAACACACAAGAACCAGTGTGGTGTAGTGGTCTGAGCATTGGACTACAACCCTAGAGACCAGGGCTTGATTCCCTGTTCAGCCATGGAAACCCACTGGATGACCTTGGGCATGTCACACACTCTCAGCCCCAGAAAACCCCATGATAGGCTCAATTTAGGGTTACCACAGGTTGAAAATGACTTAAAGGCACACAGCAACAGCAACAGCTTTAACAGAGTGAGAATCTCACTCAGATTCTTTTTCCCTATGAGAATTTTCTTCACCTCGCCTGGCTTTTCACTGCAAACATTAATTTTCTGTACAAACATTTTTACTTTTTTGGCAAGAGTGTCCTGAAGTGCAAACTACACAAAAATTCTAGTAAGAAGAAATTTTTAAAAAATAATTCATAAGCAAAGATTTATGTTCCTATTGTTCCTACATCTCTGATGCCACAAGGGGTAAATTACAACAACAGACAGAATGCATCTTGTCACTAGAAGGTTTGCCCCTTTATTGCAAAAATAAATTTATTAATGTCTTGGTGAGGGCATATTGAACCATGGTTTTTCAGCTGATGCAGACCTAAGAGGCAGGAATCAAATCATCACAGACAAATGCATTACCCTTCCAATTACCAGGTGCTGGGGGTAAGAGGTCATTCAAACCAAAGCTATCCAACTTTGGCAGATGCCACACTGAAATGCTACACTGAGCTTGACTCATTTATTCCACAGATCTGAAGATGCAGAGAAAACGGTTGCAGCCTGAAGCACAACATGGATTGAAAAAAATGGAAGTATGTTATTTACCAGCAATGTTAAATGGTCAAAAATAAGGATACTGGCTCAACTGAGCATAGCTTCTAATTCAGCACTGTAGAAGGCAGTAGAAAAAGAGGAAGACTGTACTGTAGAAAGAGTGATTCAATCAAAGAAATCACAGCTCTGACTTTGCAAGACCTGGGCCACAAAGTTGATGACCAGGGCTGTCAGAGGCCTCTGATTCAGTGTCGCCATAAGTCACAGCTGACTTGATGACAAATAATAACAACAAACCCTGTTTGGTCAGTTGACCCATAGCCACTTTGGTCAGTTTAGCCACAGCTTAACAAAGAGATTATTCATGAACAATTTTATATTGACTGGCGAAGTTATAAAAAGTCAACTTGTCTTCAGCTAAAGCACTGCTGTTGTAACTCCCTAATAAACTGATATTTCATTACTGTCTTGGCATTATGTTAGAGATTGTCCAGACAAATACAGCTCTGTGAGTAGAGCTCCTTAGCCACCATGCTTTAGATAAGCTGCCATTAAAACAAGAGCAGAAAACCACATATTGGACTCTTTTACAAACCTAATGTAAAATGGCACACACTGGGATAGAAAAGAGGAGAGGGAAAATAATCCAGTTTCAGCCAGAAAGATCATATTAGAAATGGACACTTCAGAGTGTCAGCAAAGCACGTAAACTGAGAATAATCTGAACTGAAAAGAACTGAAAAGAATCAGGAATCACTAGGAGACAGATTAAAAATAAGTATTTTAGTGCTGGTGCATAAATCTACAGTATAAATACATCCCAGACAGCCTGTCCCTCTCACAAAGAAAGAAAGAGAGAGAGAGAGAGAGAGAGAGAGAGAGAGAGACTAGAAAATATACAGAAAAAAACCTGGTACAAGGATTTGGGGTGTTAAGGACTGTCTTCCTTTAAGAAGATGTAGCTGTTTTATTTAGACAGTAAGGACTAAAACAGGAATGGAAAATATGCATCCCTCCAGCTGATATCAGACTACAGCTCTCAGACTTCCTCATCATTGGATATGTTGGCCAGGGCTTCTGGGACTTGAAGTCCAGTGACATCTGGAGAGCTGCATGGTTACCACCCCTGGACCAAGAGGATAAAACAACAAAAATGTACATGATTATGATCAATGTAGAGAGAAGAAACAGAGACAATTTAGTCTACCTACGAACACCACGGCAGAAGGACTCTGCACATGATCCCCAATGTAGACGTGCTCCAGTGACACCTGATGATAGGTACAGGAAAGAAATTAATTTTATTCTCCTAAAGAATCCACTTAATTGTCACAAAATGGTGGAACACTAGCTCAGGTTGTTTTAAAAACAGATGAGGCCTATCTTTCATTAAGGTGTCTACTGGCACCATCTATGCTTAAAGCCTGCTAACAAAGCATTCATATTCAGCATCAGTATATCTCAAATTTCTAGGAATGATATGTGATGGAGGTGTTATATGCTTCTAAGAAACATCTGACAGATAGCAAGTGGGACCAGGAGGACTCATTAGATGGACTGTTATCAGTAAAATAATTCTTAGATACTTCATATTGCTTACAAACATTACTGTTTTGCACTCAGAGTCCTAGAATTCCCCAAGCCAGATTTTAGATTCTGGGAAGTGTAGTCCAAATAGCAACACTGCCAAGCTCTGGTTCCTAATTCTGCTGGACTTCTGTGATACAGAGATTATTTATAGCATATTATGATGCATATAGTCTGTCTCTGTAAACCCACTCGTTCATCTCCTCGTTGCCAGACAAAGGTACTAGAAACAAAAGCGCACAATTTAAAATCTATGTTATATTCACTTACATTCCAGATTGGTCTAACATTTCAGTACCCTTCATGGAAAGCCACAGTTTCCAGGACACCTCGTCTCACCATCACCCACAACTATGTCAGTGGTCAAGTTAGAACCAGAGAAGCCAAGTGACAGCCAGCAGGGAACAAACACAGCTCGCAATTGGCACGCTTGACTCCACAAAGCACAAACCTATGGAACTGACTGCCAAAGATTTAAGAATGAACAATGGAGAAAGTGCAAACAACATTCCTGTCATGGGGAGGAAAGAATAGACCACTGATGGTGACCAGGTGAGGGACTGGAAAAAAGAAGGGGAAATTCTCAACCAGTGTTCCAAGTATGATGAAGTAGAAGACATAGTGTCATCGCCAGGAGACTACACAAAATTGCACAATAAGAACTGAGTTGTTTTGGTACCTGAGTCTGGGAGAAAGGAAGGATTCTACCCAGAGAAACTGATAAAACAGGGGGTGCAGCCCCTCCTCCCTTGGTAACAAGGCTATGCCTGGCTTTTCCTTGCCTGCTTGTTCAAGGCTCATATTCATTCTAAAAAGATCCAGAAAAGAAACTAAAAATCCTTCCACTCAGGAAATTCTAAAACCTTTAAAGGAAATGCATAAAAACATGTGAAAATATACACTGTCGCAAACAAAACAAAACCCAACTCATTTAAACTCTGTTAAAAATTTATGCAAAACTATTTATTGGTAATAAAGACCAGTTTAGGAATACATCATTAATAAGGAGTGTTTGTATTAACCATACTGTACTAACTTACTTTAAAAGTTTTTCTAATCAGGAAATGCCCTGGATCTTAATAAATTAGAAGAGAACATCCAAACTGCACTGGGCCTTAGCAGGCCTTTCTGAGACCAGTTTCTCCCTCCTTATTTGACCTTGGGGTGGAGGCAGATCAACAATTTTTCCAAAAGCATATTTCAAACTTGCGAAGAACTTAACATACATGAAATCCAATACTTGGGGCATCTGTTGCCCTCCAGAAGTTGCTGTACTCCAAGTCCCATCAGCCCCAGCTAGCTTGGCAAAGGGTGGGGCATGATGGAAGCTGAAGTCCAGCACCATCCAAAAGAACTGATCCTCCATCCTTGGACTGATTTTTGCAAAAAGCCCCATTATTCCCACATATGGCTGACACAGAAACGGAGCTGCTCTCTAGTGAGGTTGTGGCAAAAACAATAAATCAACAGTGGGTTTTTTGGTTCAGTATTGTCACTATTATGCCTATAAACTTGTATTCCCTGTGGATTATGGAAACATGATTATGCTGTTACAATAACTGTGGTGCTCTGAAGATAGTAACGCCAGTGGTGAAGATGACTGGAGTTCTGTGACACCTGAAGACTAACAAATGTATAATTAGATCAAAGTGGAGCAACATGACTGGAGGCAGCCATATGGAACACACTGTGCCTGTTCCAAGGCAACCGTGCTGGCAACCAAACAATATCCGAACACAATGCAAAGTGCTGATTTTGACTTACAAATTTCTATATGGCTTGGGACCAGGGTACTAAAAGGGCACAGGATACTTGTAAAGCTACCTCACCAGACATTAAGATTATCCTCTGAAGATCCCTTCTATGTCCCTACCACCCTCCAAAGGTGCATGCTGCTGAGACACAGGACTCTCCTGGTCGAGCCACCACCTCTATAAAACTTCCTTCCAAAGAGGCTTGCTGGCACTAACTTTGTTCCCTTGCAGTAGTAAGTGAAAACTTTTCTATTTGCTCACTGTTACAAGTTTTTATTTTGATTTTACGCTGGACTTCAAAATTTCTTGCAACTGAAAAAAGACAAATATTATGAGCTCATACAATAATTTTTACACAGATGTCAGTTGAAAGCTGAAAATTATTTCAAGGGTTCCATCAGGATAAAAAGGCTGAGAACGGCTGGTCTCATTAATCAGAGGCAAGGAGGACATGGGCTCCATAGACTGCAGCCAATTTCACCGTAAGGACGTGGTCAGCTACTTCATACTGAGTTAAGTCTATTGGTCCAGCCACCACAGTCCCGTCTACTCAAGCAGGGCTGTCAAACTGTGGTCCTCTAGGTGTTGTTTGACTATAACTCCTATCAGCCCTAGCCAGCAGTCAATAGTGAGGGATGATGTTGCCCACCCTTGTTCCAACAGCAGCAGCAGCTCTCCAGGGTTTCAAAGTGGAATCTCTCACCCATGTACACTCTACCTGGAGTTGCTTTGGACTGAACCTTTCATTCTCCAAGGAAGGATTGAAACCAGCGACTCCACCAGTGGACTATGGGCCCTGCTCCATCAGGTAAGTTAAGGCCAGCACAGCAATATTGTACTGTTGCTATGCATGTATGTATGTATGTATTTATTTATTTAAATCAGTGGTTCTTGAGCTGGGATCCAGGGATACCTGGAGGTCTGCAGAACCCTCCCAGAGGTCTGTGAAGCCCTGCTGCTGGACACCAATAGTGGCAGCAGCAACAGGGGCCAGCAATGGTGGGATGCATGTCAAGAGAGCAGTTTCAACAAAAGGGAGCAGTTTCAGCTATGCATCTCTGACAAAAGGGACTTTGCAGCAGGTGTGTGCACAGGCCCAAATTGTGACTCTGGACAGCAGGGTTTGAATCCCCACTCATCCATGGAAATCCACTGGGTGACCTCAGGCAAGTCAGATTCTCTCAGCTTCAGAGAAAGCAAAGGCAACAAATCTTGACAGGAAAAAAACCATGATAGGTTTTCCTTAGGGGGTCACCATAAGTCAGTTTTCATAGGGGAAAGACATGACGGCTAGAAAGAAGCTCCCCATCAGTGGCACTTTCTTGTTGTGTGCCTTCAAGTCACTTCAGAGTTATGGTAACCCTAAGGTAAACCTATCATAGGATTCTTTTGGCAAGATTTGTTCAGAGGAGGGTTGCCTTTGCCTTCCTCTGAGGGTGAGAGAATGTGACTTGCCCAAGGTCAGCCAGTGTCTAAGTGGGGATTTGAAATCCTAGTCTCCAGAAACCTTTAATAAATTAATATTTAAATCTAAATTTAAATATTTAAATATTCACTTAAGTTTTAGGAGTCCCCAGCAACAAATTATATTTACAGGAGGTCCCCAGTAAAGAAAAAGTTAAGAACCACTGAATTAAAATATTTCTATTCTATCCTCAAGCATGGGATCTCAGGGCTGCGTACAGTTAAAACAATATAAGCAATTTAAAACAATTCCAGAAAAAAAACAATAAAATAATTTAAATATGATAAAGCATATTAAACAAATCACCAAGTCATAAAGAGCCAAAAAGGTGAAAACAATCAAAATTGCATGTGTGCACAACTTCAAATCACCTGTCAACTTATGATGACCCCAACAATTTCCTAGGGTTTGTTTTAAGCAAGAAATACTCAGAGGCTGTTTTGCCAATTCTTTCCTTTGAAATATAGCCTACAGCACCTGGAAAAAGAGGGAGATTAGGCTCCAAAGCCTTTGTGTTTTAACACGGCTGCTAAGAGAAACCAATGTTTACGAGGGAAGAGTGTTGTAGTAAAAGAATTCCACAGCGAAGTACGCCTTCTCCCATATTCCTGCATTATGTATCACTCCCATTACATTCCAAAACATCTGGGAATTGGGAGCCCTCATGTAATGTTAGACTACAACTCTTAGCAGCCACAGATGAGGAATGGTGGAAATTGCAGTCCAATCCCATCTGGAGGGCCACATGACCCCACCCCAATACCCACAAACGTGCTTACTTCTAAGGAGAACATGAAGGAATTTAGATTACTGGTTGTCAGCCTTTGGCTCTCATCCCCCATAATCCCTTGCCACTGGCCACACCACCTGGGACTTCTGGGAGCTGAAATCCCAGACATCTGGAGGACCAAAGGCTGAGATCAACTGATTTAAACCATCTGTGGTATGAATTCCAGCAAGGAAGAATGCTAGTCAGATACCACTATCTCTGACTACCGCTAACAATGTAATCACTGTAGTAATTTTAATGTATGCTGAGGAAAGCAGTAAGACTCCCTGAAGTAAATCTACAAACCATGGGGGAAAGAGGAGGGGGAGAAAAGATATATTGTCAACTTATTTTGGACCAGATCATAGGGAGATTCCACCAAAACTCAACACTTAAAAAGAAAAAAGACTCCGAAATACTTCTGCCCTCACAAAGTAACCCAGGCTTCACCCTAACTACGCTATGCACAACTGACCACACAAATTTCCATGGATGTCTGTGTTAAGCAACACATTGTGATTCATCCAAAAGAGATTAGATAAGAGGCCATCTCCCCATAGCTACCCTTACAACGCTTCCACCATGATGTGTCTACAGCAGCCTCTCTCCCTCAAAGGACATTCAACCATGACACAAGAAGCAGAGGCCTGAGCTATGAAACAGCTGGTGGTCACCACGTGAGTGGTGCCAGTGAATCCGTTCCAGGTCTTACTGGTAAAGGAGCTGTCTAAGGTGCTGGCCACTGTCCCTCAAATAGGTTCAGCACTTTGGATAGCTCCTTTTGCATCTGAGCTAAAAGTTGGAATGGATTCACCAACCACTGACATATGGAGGTCACCATCCAGCACTGTATAGGAAGCCCTGGTTTCATGGCTTCTTCTGCCACAGATTTCCTAGATGGCCTGGGCAAGGCAGCCACATCTCAACGGTAGCTTTCCCCTGCTGGAATAACAATACTGACATATCTCACAGCTCAGATGAGAAACAGATGGTTGGGACTGTAAGCCTTAGCCAGCAAAACCAAGGGTAAGGCATTGTGGGTGTTGTCCAAATTATCTGGAGGAGAAAAGGGTCTCTACCCCTGCCTGATAGGTTATGTTGGAAAAGGCTACAGAAGGAGGATAAGTGAATTATTTCAAGTCCTCTATGAAGTGCTACATAAAATACTAAGTATTATTAGCACCTCTCTATCCGTGCTACTCAAAGTGGTGGTCCATAGACAAGGGCAGGTCCCAAACCATGGACTAACAAAAGGAAAGAAACAACTGCAGCCAATGAGCACAAATGTGATACCGATACATGATACATTAGGAAAAAAAATACATTAATGGCCAGTCCACCACATCAGACAGCTTGAGATGCACTGCTCTGGTTATATCTGCTAAATTCATCCTCTTAATGTCTAAACAGCACCATCTTGACAAAAAAGGGAGGTACCAGTAGGCATGAGGGCAACCATAAGGTGGCTGCATAATTTGTCTTCAAATCATGTCCTGGAAACTAAGGATTTCAGAAGCCCTCCACTCTCCCACCAAAAAAAAAAAAACCCTTTAGGAAAAGAAATCTTGAAGCAGGGAGAAGACCAAAAACAGCCCATGGAAACAGAGCATGCTCCGTGAGTACCGAATGCTGATGGACTCTGGGGGTGGGAGGAATGATGAATAAAGGAGAAGGGGAATGAAATGGAATATCCAGGAAAGGACATGGTTGGATGGAAGGCACTCTGAAGACGACACACTCCACATTTTGGTATTTTGTTGCTGGTCCTGCTTGCTACTTGTTATGCAACTGAAAGTACCATATAAAGAATATCCATCACAGGCCATATGATATACAGGCTATTAACCGCCTTGAGAGCACAACTAGTTTCACCAATACACACCACACAGCACAGAACACCCTCTCCTTAGCATTCATGCAACAAACCAAGGGACCACAGACTGTAGTAGAGTTGCTATGGACCGATCCCAATATTGTGCTGTATTAATGAGCAAACCCTGCTGGCCTTAGATGTGCAAGCAATACACAACAATATCTCCACTGTGAATTTCTTGTCCAGAAAGTATATGTTTTCTACATCTCTCATCAGCATCTATATCTGGCATAGTAGTCCTCAACTACTGAGCCACGTAACAATGGGCAGGAATTCTGGGAGGTGAGGTCCAAAAAAATCTGGAAGACTTAAAGCTGAAAGCCATTGCTTTTGCAAAAGATGAAAAAGCCTAACCAGATTTCTGGAATAATATGATCTGTCCCTGATTTGTGCATACATAGTCGGCCCTCCCTATCTACAAATTTTGTATCCACTGATTCAACCAACCACAGCTTGAAAATATTCCCAAAAAATACAAAAAGTAAACTTTGATTTTGCCATTTTTTGTAATTGTACATAATGAGACTTGAGCATCCATGAATGTTGGTATCCATAGGGGGTCCTGAAACCAGACCCTGGCAGATACCAAGGCTTGACTGTAGTCTCAAACACTCATCTATTCAGAATTTTTTGAGGGCAAGTGCAGAGGAGTGAGGACACTCCAGCTTTCATGATGCTTTAACCTACAACTCCCATTCAGCATGGTCAATGATAAGACTAGAGTTTAAAAATGTTATTTTTTGGATTACAGTTCCCATAATATCCCCAGTCAGCATAGCCAAAGATCAGCAGGCATGCTAGCTGGAAGACTGGGCGAGTTACAGTCTAAAATTAACTTTTCCAGGCTCTAAAGGAAGGAGGAGGATGTTATCCAAACCATCTGGAAAGACAAAGGTTCCCCTCCTCTAGTATAACAGTTAGGAAACACATGGGCTAAGAACTGGACATCTCCAGTTCAGGGCCTCTTCTCTGCCGTGAACTCAGAACCCTGGGCAAACCAGTACTTTTCACCCACAGCCCTTTATATTGAGATAATAATACTGTCCTACCTCAACCGGGGTTGTTATTAAAAGCAAGACAATAATGCTTTTTATACAGCATCATCAGGGCACATGGCAGTCAAAGCACTTCCACCACCTGAAATGCAACTTATAAATACCACGTATTATTACAGTTGCAACATTTAATTGGTCAATCCATTCATTCAATTAAAAATATTCTGATCAAGCAAAAACATGCTCCAAAGACACAACATATCTTTTTAAAGTCTTTATCTTTTTAAAGTTTACTCATTTCTCATATCGGTACTTAAAAACATGTCTAGACACATAGGACCATCCTCTGTTCACTCAAAAGCATGTCCTTTGGGTTCAGTAGGATGTAGTCCCTTACGCAGTAATGGATGTTTATGATTCCAAGCCTTAATCCATCCCTAAAGCACAACACCAGATTCCAACACACACACGCAGAAACCATTGGCACAAAAACCATCCAGATTCTGCCACTCTTCTAGCCCTGTGCAGTCTGTACCAAGTCCTTCTAAAACACCACTTTACAATTTCTTTAATGGCTTCATTGTTGCACCTACTGACCACTGGATGCAGTACCTGAATTCCACATTCCCTTTCCAGAACTGAATCCTGTTTCTTTGTTCTCAGTGGCCATTAGGTTAGGTGCAGACAGTACCCTCAAAAATACCATGTACATACCACAGTGATCATCAGTAGTAAGGTTACAGAAAAGGAGTCTAGGGCCATTTCCGTACCACATTGTTATAGTGCTATTATTCCACTTTCAACATCCTGTGGAATTCTGGGGTTTGTAGTTTACTGAGGCCACAGAGCTCTCTGGCTGAGAATGTGAAATGCCCCTCCCTAAACTACAAACCCCAGGATGCCATGGGATGTTGGAAGTGGAATAATAGCACTATAACAATGTAATGCAGAAATGGTCTAGAAAGCAGTTACTACATGAAAGGAAGACAGAAGGCACCAAATGACCCATTTTAGACCCAAGGAGATAGTGTCAAAAAATAAAAAATAAAATAAATTTTAAAAATGCAGCGACCTTTTGCATTACACAGTTATAGCATTTTGATTCCACTTTAAGTGTCATGAATCCTGGGATTTGCAGTTTGGGAAGGCACTATTGCTCTCTGGCTGAGAATTCAAGGTACCCCTCCCAACCTCCCAGAATTCCATAGGACGAAGCCATGGCTGTCCAAATAGAATCATAGCATTGTAATCATTCATGTCATGGCAAAACAGCCCAGCCTCTTTTGAGGCCACGGAACTGGTACAAGCACCCACACTTAACTCAACTCAATTTGTTATTTCTTAATTGACATGGTATATTCTAAAGATGCAACGCAAAGCATGAAAACAGTTAACTATCTCCCTCTGATGCAGCTTAAACAGCAGCTCTAAACCTCCAAGGAAATCCCCATGGTTACCACTCCTACAAATACAGACCTGTAAACAAATACCAGAGTGCACCAGACAGTCCAACAAATAAAACACTCCCTTAACTCTTTAATCCTATAAAACTCTTACCTGAAACTATCTCAATTTCTATAAGAAATGTACTTCAGGATAAGTGTGCCATGATGAACAGACGCACAAGTTTTAAGACAGAAATTCATTGTTCGCATTTGCTAATTAATCCCAATATTTAGGGATGGAAGCTGTCAGTGGCAGATCGATATGTACATTGAGCAAGGTTCATATTAGATGCCACTAATAAGGAATTTAAAAGATAATAAAGGGAGCCTTTGTGTCTCATAACAAACAGTAGCTTTTGCTTGATTAAAGCTGCAGGGGCAAACTCAGACTTCCTTCAACAGTGAGAACGACAACAACACAACACGATTCATGTCCAAGCTTTGGGAAGCTGCTCATCAGTTAATCAGTTTATTAAAAATGCAGATAACTAGAAGCCTTTAAAGACATCACTATCCACATTAATAGAGCACCGTATGGAAGTCAGAATGCTTGGTATGGATTATCTTGATGTACTCCTTCCAACAACACTGTGAAGCAGCCTTCCCCAACCTGCTGGCTGTCTTAATTCCTACCAACCCCAACTAAGGGCCTTTCCTCCCTACACTGGGGTTTGCAGCTTAAGAGGGACATTTAGAATTCTCAGTAAGCTACAAACCCTGGAATCCCACAGGATGTTGAAAGTGGAATAATAGCACTCTAACAGTGTAGTGAGGAAAGGCCCTAACTCAGGCAGCTAGACCGGGATAATGGGCATTGTAGTCCAGCCGCCCAACAGGCTGGGGAAAGCTGCTTTGAGATGTCACCTCCACGCTCCGGGAAGGTGGATTCGCACCAGTCACAGCACGATCCTATGGATGTTTGCTGAGAAGTCCCAGTCCACTCAGTGGAATTTACTTCCAGGTAAATGGCCCAGGATTGCATCAGCCCTAAGTGGTTTCGGGGCTAAGCTGGAATTTGAACTCTGCACGTCCCAGCGAGGACACTACAGAGCTCCGTGCCAAGGAGTTATAAAAGTCCTCCATTACGGAGACTATACCAGTACAACAAACGTCTCGACAGGACTAGGAACCCACGCCATCAACACCCGCGATCCTCCTTTCACACGAGAGCTGAACGGGGCGGGGGCACGCAAACTTTCTCCAGGACGCGCTTGGCGGGGACGCCTTTGAACTTGGCGCAAGGAGAGCCCATGGAAATGAAGGGGGAAAGCGTGGCTGAGGTGCGCAGGGCTGCCCCTAAATCATAATCTGAGCGTCCCAAACTGAGGAAGGGGGTTGTGCGTGGAACATCCATTCTGGACACTTCTTACCACGTCTAACGATGTCTCGAAGCGCCCAGAGCATAAAGCCGTTTACAGTTTAGAGGAGTTTTTCAATATTTTCTGAGTTACGCCTTCGGGGCAGGCAGGTGAGAAACTCCGATGGTTACACTTCCCTAGGTTTTTTTTTTTTGTTTTTTTTGGGGGGGGGCGAGGCTGTCGTGGTTGCGAAAGCTCTCTCCAGCGCAATTCCAAGCCTCCCCTTCTTCAACGAGGGCGACTGTTTACATTTTCCTTGCAAGCAGTCGAAACAAGGAGGGGACGGAGACAGAGAGGGTGCTCGGGGGCGGGGCGGGGGGGGGAGAGAAGTCGGATCGGGCCCGGGGCTCGCTCACCTCCGCCTCCGCACCACCCGCCGGACGCTTTTGCCAGCTTCGCCGCCGCGCGGAACGGGCGCCCGGGGGGGCGGAATCGGGGGCGCGCGCGCGCCCGCGAGGCTCTGGGTCCCCCTCCCCCGAGGCCCTCCGCGCCTCTCGGCTGGCTCCGGGCTCCCTGGGAGGCGATCGCGGCTCCGGTTCCCTGCCCTGCTTTAGGCCTCTGCCCTGGGCTGCCGGCATTTCCTGGTGCAGGCCATTTTGGAGCCGCATTTTAACCCGGCATCGCTGACTGCGTGGGGAGGAGGAGATGGAAGAAGAGGAGGAGGCGGCGGCGGCGGCGGCGAGGGGAGGGAAAAATGATCAGCAACCGCCCTGGGTTATTTGCACGCATTCACACGCCGCCCTCTCTTCTCCCCTTCCCGCTCCCCCCTAAAGTGGACCGACGGTTCCTTTTTTTTCTCTCTCTTTCCCCCGATTCACACGGGGGGGGGAAGCCGCCTTCGTGGTGGCGCACCGTCAAACGCGCCCTTGTTTTGGAGCTATTAATAGCGAGCCCGGGCCGGAATGAGAGGCTTAGAAGCGGGAGCAGCGGGCCTTCTCGGCCGCCAGGGGGCAATATTGAGTCTTCAGGCCAGCGCCGCCCCCGCACGCTCCCCCTCGTCCCACATCTCCAGAGAGCGACCTGCTTAAAGGGGCCCCACCTGGATTGTGTCACCTCGCCTCCTTACCTGGCTGAGGCCACGTTGTTGCGGAGATGGGTCTCACACACACACACACCCCGCTGCACCCTGGATGTGTGTTATGTGCCTTCAAGTCGCCTGTGGGCTAATGGAGAGCCCACGGTCTTTCTTAAGAGGCAGGGGAGCCTCAGAAGTGGGTTGTCCTACCCTTTCGGGCCATTTCCACACTACCCTGTTACAGTGCTATCATTCCACTTTCAACATCCTGTGGAATACTGGGGTGCACAGTTTACTGAAGCCAAAGAGCTCTCTGGCTGAGAATTCTGAAGGCCCCTCCCTAACACTGCAAACCCCAGGATTCCATAGGATACTGATATTGAAAGTGGAACAATAGCACTAGAACAGTGTAGTGTGGAAAGGCCTGTGGTGTACAGATCCTGGTACTTCTTGGTGATCTCTCGTCCAAGTACTAACCAAGGCTGACTCTGTTTAACTTCCAAGATCAGACAGGATCTGGTGTCTTCAGGTTATTTAGGCCTTCTGCAACCTGGATAGAAAACCAAAGTGTGGGGAGGGGCACATTCTAAAATTGGTAAGGCAACTGAGGAAGCTGCTCTGTGGGATACATATGTGCCGTGGGCCCCACATTGCCCACCCCAATCTAAATAATACAACTGGTGTGTGGAAGGAGGCAAGTTTATGATTATGAAATTACTATGATTATGCAGTTTCATTTCATATAGCCCTGCTGCGGTATACACACTCGCCTGAGAGTAAGGGTCTTTCTGCACTACACTGTTATAGTTCTCTTATTCCACTTTCAACCTCCTGTGGAATTCTGGGGTTTGTAAGTCTACTGAGGCCAAAGAGCTCTCTGGCTGAGAATTCTAAAGGCCCCTTCCTAAACTACAAACCCAGGATTCCAGAGGATGTTGAAAGTGGAATAATAGCACTAGAACAGTGTAGTGCAGAAATGGCCTCAGTCACACTGAGGTCAGTGGGGTTTATTTCTGAGTAGCCACACTGCCGTGATTGCATACTATATTTCCAAGATGTTTCCTAGCTTGCACGGGTAATGGAGTGCACAATAAGCCATTGAAAGCTGCAGTCTCAAACTTTCTTACTTGGAAGGAAAGAAGTCCCACTGAATTCTGTGTGACTCTGGATTACACAACCTTGCTGGGGAAATCAGGGTGCTGCAGTTTGGAGCAGGCCAATCCGCCAAATGTGTGGTTCTCAGCCTTTAGTCCTCCAGATGCTTTGCACTTTAGCTCTCAAAAAATCTTAACATGAGCTGTGGTGGTTGGGGCTTTGGGGAGATGAAGACTAGAACATTTACTAAGTCAACAGCTGTTTGCTGGCACTTGCTTCCAGGCAAGTGTGTCTAGGATTGGAGCCACATAGTGCTGCATTCCTGTGCATGTTTATTCAGAAAGAAATCCCTTAGTGTTGAATAGGATTTGTTATTCCTTTTCTGAGCAAAGGGTTTAGGACCTTTAAAGAAATAATCTTTCATGATACTTGTTCCTATATTCATTTCCATCATCTTGTCCATCATAGCTATGATATTCTGTCAATACGATGGCACATCTTTAAGCAGTAACTATTTGGATTTTTTAAAAAAATATTCTGCTTGCTTCCAGGCTATCTTGTTTCTGTATGGATGAATCTAAAAAGAAATAAATGTGTATTTTCACAAGCAATGCACTTTCATGGTCAGTTTAACAGTTTAGCAGGTCAAACTGTGTCGTTCATGTAGAATTACAAAATTTTGCAAAGTAAAGCATGGTTTTTCTGGTTTTCATCTAGAGCAAATGAGAGTTAGCTGGAAGTGGAACAAGAAGTACGGTTTTAAGCTAACAAAGGGAAGTTCCTTTTTGTAATTTCTGCCCAAACAACATGCCAAACTTTGAAAATCAAGGTGCGCGGGATTGGAGGGAATTGCTGACTGTGCAGACAGTACACTCAAAACATACCAAGCTGAGCACTGTGCACCCTTCCACTCAGTATCCAGGGTGATCATCCAGCTCATCTACCTGTAAGGAGCATTTTACTCCGGGAAGGGATTCTGTGGCCTTCCAGAGGTTGTTGAACTGCAGCTCCTAGCTGTTGTCACATATTCCCACCGATCCTGCTTCACAACAGGTTTAATGTATTTCAAACCTAACCTTTCTCCTGCCCTGGAGCTCAAAGTAGCATAGGTAGGTTCGGAAGCAGTTTCACATACAAACACTGACCAGACCGCCAAAACTCCTTAATTTCAAGCAACATGATTGCCTCATTCTGCCTTCAGACCATGTTCTGCCATGAGTGCTCACTCTCCCCTATCAGGATACTTTCTATAAACTGCTTGAAGCCTGAGCAGACCCTTTCCCTTCTCTTCTGTCTCCCAAGCCCATCTCTAGTTTCTTTCTTTATCTTTTCTTTCTCATTTAACACTTTAGCGTTTTGTAATCTAAGTCACAGTCCTTTTGAGACTACAGTCATCATCTTCTTCTTGCACCCGATTCTGCAACAGCATCATTTTATCCTATAGGCCCCCAAATATTAAATAAAATGATAAGGGTGTAGATTCTTCTTGTTGTTGTGTGCTTTCAAGTTGTTTCCAACTTATGGCGGCCCTAAGACAAATCTATCATAGGGTTCTCTGGGGCCGAGAGGGTGTGATGTACCCAAGATCATCCAGCAGGTTTCCATGGCCAAGTGGAGAATCAAACTGTGGTCTCCAGGATCACTGTCAAGCGCTCAAAACACTACCCCACTCTCGTTCCTACAGAGGGGCAAAATGAGGACACTCCTACTTCAGTAAGAATTCTGCCTCCTCTAATGAAATTTTCCATCAGCCCCCAAATTTATATCATTGCAGAGTGAGACACTGAAATTCACTCACTCTTAGAACTCTTCTGTTTGTTGCCTCTGCATCCCCTGGTAACTTTGCCTGCCTCTTTTCTTTGGATGTATCTAAATTCTCATCTAAAGTTTCTAAGATACTGCAATGCTGGAAGTTTGGGGAACTGGAAGAAAGCTTCGTTTGGAGTAGGCAAAATTCTTATCTGGGAGGCAACGTCCTCGTTTTGTAACCCCCTCCATAACTGTGTGTGCATAAGTGCCTTCAAACTGCCTGTCGACTTATGGCAACTCCATGAATTTTGTGGGATTTTCTTAGGCAAGGAATACTCAGTGGTGGTTTTGTCCATTTCTCCCTCTGAAATATCACCTACAGCAGCTGGTATAATATTAAATAAATAGTAGGATATGGTCCTATCCTTATTTTACAGGCAGGACAAACTGAAGATGAGACAATGACTCTTTCATCACTACTTGTCTGTAAGAGAGATGACACCTGAACCCATGACTCACAGATCCATACCCAGCTGCCAATATCTGTATGTTGTATCCATACTTTTCCCCCTTCTTCCTACACATCAGTGAGTGTTGATTAATTACTGGGGCTTGTCCAGAGAAAAGTATCCTGGAATAAGAAAATATGAGATGATAGATTGGTACTCTCGCTGACTCTTCCAAATAGATCCTCCTCCTTACTTGTTTTCATAAGTAGAGACCCTTGTTAGAACCAGTTTGGAAACGTTAGCTTTTTTTTTTAAGGAAAGCTCTCAAAATTCTTAGTGTGCATGTTAGAGTAGTCTTTTAAAAGCTCTGGTTAGAACTATTGCTGGAACAAAATAATTGGTCTCATTATACTGAAGTCTAGTATACCAGCCAGAGAGAGAGAGAGAGAGAGAGAGAGAGAGAGAGAGAGGTCGTCCTTGGAGCAAAAAGAAATAATTTCATAGTCAATAACAAAGGCCAAGCATGCAAAAGGATCTTGTAGCACCTTTGAAACTTAGAGAAAGAAGCTGGTAGCATAAGCTTTCGCAGACTTGAGTCTACTTCATCAGATACCAGTGATGAATTCAGATAAAAGTTGAGCTCAGCAGAAAGTTTTTTTAAGAAACCGGGGGGGGGGGGAGAAGTGAAAACTGCACAGCTGTCAGCAAAACAGAAGGAAACTGAGTCATGAAAACACTTCTTCCACCATTACCACCCTTCTCAGCACCCCATCCACACAGATGATGTTGTGGTTTTCTGCAAATGCAAAGCACGGGGCTGGGAAAACACCAGGCATTGGGACACAGTGAGCTTTTGTGCCTCTGTTCCAAATGCCTGCTGAACTTGACTTCTGAAACCCAGTAGAGAAATTAGGTCTCTGCTGTAGGGAAATTCCTACTTTTCCCAAGGGAGACTCCCAAATCTCCCCCTTATCTGTGTGTTACATCTTAACTAGGATTACAGTTAACCCCTAGAACACCAAAGCTGCAACACGTCTATCTGAGGGCTTGTAAAAACATGCTGTTGGTGTATGCTCAGAGGCACAGTGCCCTCTCTTAGTATGATTACTTCCAGCACACCAGGGTTTCTGATGTTCTAAGGCAAAACTAAACAAAGATCGACACCCATTCTATACATTATGCAGAATTAGGTGGATTAAAGTGTTACAGTTCCAGGTGTAGTGACACAAAGGGCCTTTCTGTACTGCACTGTTATAGTGCTGCTATTCCACTTTCAACATCCTATGGAATACTGGGGATTGCAGAATAGGGAGAGAGCTCTTTGGCCCCAATAAACTACAAACCCCAGAATTCCACAGGATGTTGAAAGTGGAATAATAGCACTATAACAGTGTAAGGTGGAAAGGCCCTAAATTGAACTCCAGAGAGAAGAAACTGTTACGGGAGGCATTAATTCCTTAATCCATAGACAACTCTTCTTCCATATTTAGGAACCGTGGCGGTAAAGACAGAAGGAGGCCCCCTTCCCCAAATCGCGACTTCCAGTCACTTCACCCGGAATAGGCAACCTACGCCCGCTCCGATTTTTGGACTACAACTCTCATCATCTCCGATCATCGCCCATGCTTGCTGGGGATGCTAGTCGCCGGGAGTGCAAACGCATCGGCGGTGTCAAAGGTTCTCCCTGGCTGCTCTGCCTCTTCTCTCACGGATGATCACGGTGCACAAGAACATTCCCCCCCCCCACCCGCGCGCAGCCATTCGCGCACTAGTGAACCGCCCGACGCCGAAGCCACACGCACAAGGACTCTCCCGACAGTCCGGCCGCCCGCGCGCCTCGAGGTGTTGCCCTAGAAAAGAACGCACACGCTGGCCAGAGTATCCACCCCGCCCTTCTTGCACGGGGAGGCACACCCGTCGTGCAAAGGCCGCCGCGCGGGACGGGTCCCGCAGGTTCGCAGAGCGGCGCCTGCACCACACGAACCCCGGGGTGATCCTCTCCGGAGACCCCCAGTCACCCCGCCTTAAGCCTTGACCCCCTATCTCCTGCTGCACACCCCCCCCTCCGGAAAAAAAAAAACCCCAGGAGCCTTCCAGCTTCCTACCTGAGCAGCTGGATGGCGTCCGTCGAGCGTGGATCTTCCACTAGGACGTAGACAGTCGCGGGGGGCGGCTCGGGGTTGGGGGGCCTCTGGCTCGTGTCATGGGACATCATTCCCCCTCCACCCCCCAACCGCAGTCAGTAGGGAGAGAGCCGGTCGGGATCCAAGCTTAAAAGCAATGGTTTAGAAGCAGAAATGTTGGGGCAAAAAAGGTGGAGGGGGCGGAAGAAGACGGGGGCTGCTGGAAAGCGGTGCAGAAGAAATCAATCAGAGCCCCGTCTCCTCCCACAGCTAGAGAAAAACATCCAGCCGGGGAATTGCTTCATTTTCCGGCTCGAGGAGGAAAGGAAGCGGGGGGAGAAGCGGACGGGGGAGCTCTACGGGAAATGACATCAGGCCGGGATCCACGCACTGGAGAGGGTGGGAGCGCGTACAGGGGAACCGGGAGGCGCTGGATGGGCTTTGGAGTGCGGAGCCCGCGCGGGGGCCTTCCCGCGGAATGGAGGCGTAGCGGGGTGTGCACGGTCTCTCAGCCCTGGGACGTGAGGCGCGCAGCAAGAGTGCCTCTGAGGCCGTACAGAATCAGAATCGCTGATTTGGAGAGGCCCGCGTGGCAGGGCTGAGGGTGAAACCCTTCCAAGCCTGGCTAGAGCTTGCGTGCTGCGTGCCTTCAAGCCCACTCCGAGTTACGGGAACCCTGCTCTAGGGTCTTGTTGGAAAGATTTCGGAGGGAGGGGGGAGATTTGCAATAGCCTTCCTCAGAGGCTGAGAGAGTATGACTTGCCCCGTGTCACCCAGTGGCTTTCCATGGTCTAGCAGGGATTTGAAGCCTGGTCTCCCCGGGTCCCAGTTCAACACTCGAACCACTTACCACGCTCTTTTCATTATTTTTTTATTATTATTATTATTAATCCTCGAATGTTTGGGTAGATGTCGCCAAAATATAACAGAAGGCCAGAATTCCCTTCCCATCCTGAATTTAGCCCACCCACTCCCTTTTTAAGGCCATTTATGCATTACACTGTTACAGTGCTATTCTCTTTAGGGCTATTCCCGCACTACACTCTTGTAGAGCAATTATTCCACTTTCAACATCTTATGGAATCCTGGGGTTTGCAGTTTAGGGAGGGGCGGGCCGGCCCCTCCCTAAACTGCAAACCCCAGGATTCCATAGGATGTTGAAAGTGGAATCATCGCTCTATAAGAGTGTAGTGCGGAAATGGCCTAGATCCTGGTCCTTTGCTTTTAATCCACTGTTTCTGTGGATATTGTCAGAGGGACAGTACAAGATGTGGCGCTTGAATAAATTACTTATTAAACTACAATTCCCAGAAACTTCCCCCTGACCCAGGACAGAAGAATTTGTGTTAAACAGAAGAGCCATTCCTAAAAGTGATTAAACTGACTGCTCTACTTTTGGTAGCAGTATTTCTTTATGCAAAGAACTCTCTTGAAGTTGACAGCTAACCTAGCATGAAGTTAGCTATTTGATCTGCAACTTCCTCTGCAGGATTTTTTTTAATGCAGGAACAATTTTTTAAATTGCACTTTCTTCCATGATTCAAGTGGTACAGTCCACTGTGCTACCACTTGATTCTACTCAGTGGATCTAGATGCGGTTTCCATAGTGGTTTCTGATCTCATCACCTAGAATGTGGGCCAGCTCTATGAAGTAAAGCACCCCTTAGGCAGCAAATTTGGAGTTATGTAATTACAAGAGCATGATCCAAAAAAAACAATGCAAGGACACTAGACGAATGCAAAAACACTAAATGAACACTAAATTATATACACAGGTATAAACATAAAAATGCACAAACAATGCCAAAATATTCAATGTGAGTGAAACAACATGTTACAAAATGGTAAGCCAACAGGAACAAACAATACTGTACTCAAAAGCTGGCACAACTGGATGTAGATGAAGTAAGTATGTTGGTGGAGTAAATAGACTTCTAATATTATTATCTTTTAAAAATTCTTGTAGCCTTTTGACACTGCATTGGTCTTCTCTGAGATGACCAGTAGCATTCTTTCTGACCCCTTGTTCAGTCTGTTTTGGGGCAGTTTGAAAATAATGTGCAGGAAGAATTTCTTTAAAACATCACCAGGACCGAAGAAGAATTTTTGATAATTTTGGTTAAGAACACTCTATCAAGAATTTTGGCCTTCTGTATCATGATTTTATAATTACATAATTTCCACCTTGGTTTTGCAGCAACTCTGACAGTACAATCTTATATGTGTCTATGCAGAAGCAAGTCCTATCAACTTAATGGGTTTTATAGCCAGTTGAACCCAGAATTACAGCAGAAGTAAGAATCATGTAACTCTCATGACCTCGTTGGGCTTTTTAACTGCAGCTCCCAGTATTCCTCGCCATTGGTTATTCTGGCTAGGATGGGACATTTTTAAATAAATTGTTACTGGTTGTCTGCTGTCCCATTCAAAAGGTTTATGAACGGAATTTTCTCCATTCATTGTGTTGAAAGTGGGTTTTTTTTTAAAGAAGAAAGTCAATACAGAGCTGCATGTACATCAATATTGATATACATCAATATTAGTGTTTTCAGAGTGAAAACTGGAGATGCTTCCTGTACCTTTAAGGACGGGGTAGAAAAGGGAATTTCAGCAAATATTGCTTGTTACCTGGATGAGCAACCATTACCATCTATTGAAATCCCCTCTTCTATGCAGACATTAAAGGTACAGGGTGGCATCTACACTCTGGCAACTGTATTCTAGCATTTATTTAACTATCACGATCCTGTCCACAACCAGAAAATACCTGAATTAAAAAGAAGAAAAATTTCTAGTACCTTATCAAAGCTTAGAAAAATGGTTAAGAACACAATTGATCTGGGACTGCAAAAGATATATGTTTGGAGATTATTTTTATTTTTGGCTTGCAGTAACTTACTGAAAGCATTGCAACAGGGGTGGGAATCATTTGTTCACTGATTAAATTGTACAAGCTGATTTATCTCCAGTGGACACACAACTATTATTTTAAAAAAACTTACTGCTAGGAGTTTTGGCACAAAGAAGTATGGAGGGTAATTCTTGCCTATAATTTTGGCACAATTTTGATAGTGCATGTTAAGAACCTATTTGGCTGACTTATATTGGGATGGCAAATACATAGTCTGTGAATTGTTCTTCTTAAAATATAGCAGCCTCGAAAAGGAATGAGCAGAGAATGTAAGATGATAGACATAAATTGTTGCATGGTGTTTTGTGTATGTGTCTTCAAGTAGCCTGTCAACCTATGGTGACACCATGCATTTCATAAAATTTTCTCAAGTAAGAAATAGAGGTGGTTTTTCCAGTTCCTTTCTTTGAAATATAGCCTATAGCATCTGTTGACAGTCTCCCATCCAAGTACTAACCAGGGCTGATCCTCCTTAGCTTCCAAGATCAGATAGGTGCCTTTACTGGCACTGAATTTATAATAACGGTTTAATCTCAGATGACAGCTCAGACCTTTCTTACACTACACAACTCTATTACTATCATTCCACTTGAACAGCAATAGCACCATCCTATGCCATCTTGGGATCTGTAG
This sequence comes from Cyclura pinguis, assembly GCA_030412105.1. Classification (NCBI taxonomy): domain Eukaryota; kingdom Metazoa; phylum Chordata; class Lepidosauria; order Squamata; family Iguanidae; genus Cyclura; species Cyclura pinguis. The sequence continues at coordinate 207,220,576 of CM059600.1, forward strand.
TTTGGTCAGAGATACTAGAGTTCTCTGGCTGAGAATACTGGATACCTCAAAAAAGTACAAATGCCAGGATCTAAAGAGCTGCTTGCAGTTCCAGGCCATTTTCACACTACACTGTTATAGTGGTATTATTCCACTTTCAACCTCCTGTGGAATTCTGAGTTTACTGAGGCCAAAGAGCTCTCTGGCTGACAGTTCTAAATGCTGCTCCCTAAACTGCAAACCCCAGGATTCCATAGGATGTTGAAAGTGGAATAATAGCAATATAGCAGTGTAGTGCAGAAATGGCCGCAGTTTGTGGAGACAGATTCAAAGGCCATTTCCACACTGCACTCTTATGGTGCTACTATTCCATTTTCAACATCTTGTGGAATTCTGGGGTTTGTAGTTTACTGAGGCCAAAGAGCTCTCTGGCTGAGAATTGTAAATGCCCCTCCCTAAACTGCAAACCCCAGGATTCCACAGGATGTTGAAGGTGAAATAATAGCACTATAACAGTGTAGTGCAGAAATGGCCAGAACGATGGTGTAAATTTTGAATCTCCACTCTACCATGGAGCTCACTGATGGACCTTGCTCCAGTCATCCGCTCTCCAGACGACCGACTATATGTGGACATTGTTAAAATGAGCCTGCTGTGATCCATTAGAAATGACACAAGTTGCCACAGCATTCTTTCATTTTTTAAAAATTTTAGGTCCTTTCCCCACTATACAATATAGAGCTATGATTCTACTTTAACTACCATGACAACATCCTATGGAATCCTGGGATTTGTAGTTTACAGAGGGGCCTTTAGAATTCTCAGCCAGAGGGCTCGTCTGGTGTCTCTGATCAAACTACAAGCCCCAGGACTCCATAGGATACAGTGATAGCAACGGAAGTAAAATCATAGCTCTACAACCGCTTAGTGTGAACAGGCCCACAGCCAGGAGACAACCAGCCTGGTACCTATGTGGGCACTATTTGCTGCTTTACCTCAGACGGAAAATGCATCTTGGGTCAGCTGTGATAACTAGGAATCAGCAGGCTGAAAGATGGACAATATGTCTTCTGGCTTCCTGGTCCACCAGTCATCAAGCAAAGCTAGCCCTATAATTAGGCAAAGGGAAGTGCCTGCTGGAAGTGGAGGTAAGGGGAATCCTTATGAGGTCTGAGAGGAGAGAGCTATATGTGTTCTGTGCAGGTTGCATTGTGCTTCTAAGCTGACCTAATTCCCTCAAGTGCTAAGTTGATGTCCTGTCTTGAGGGCTCAAGGTTACAGCCTGCAGCAGACCAGACCAAGATATTTTGCTGCCTAAAGCCCAGCAATAGACACTGCCCCTCACCTCCCCAAATCAAGTTACACCCTACACAGAGCTAATGTAACGTAATGGATAGAGTGGGACTATTCTGTTCCCTGTTGAGCCATAAAACTCAGCAGGTGATCTTAGGCTAGTTACTTTTCTTGCTCTCAGCCTGACCTCTCCCAGGAAGATGTGAGGATAAAAGGAGGGGAAGAGGAAAGCCGTGTACGTTGCTCATTGACAGAAAGGCAGCATATATAGAAATAACTCTCAAAGCCAGAAAAGATATTTCGGCACATGAGGCAGAAAATTCCACAACAGTTCTTTCTGAGCACTATAAATGCAGTAATAACAAATTCCTTACTATTTGCTACCTGCTGAGGACATGCAAAATCTGCTGCCTCGCTGCCTAATGATACAGTACAGTTTAGAAGAGTTACTCCTTTGGACTATAGCTCCCAGAATTCCTCAGGCAACGTGTCTCACTGGCTGGGAGATACCGGAAGGTGTAGCTGAAAAATAAACTTCCCCTATCAGCAGTAAGTCTGCCCCAGCTGTTTGGTTCTTTACTTCAGGCTGCAACATGTCCAGAAATCTGAACTCATGAACTAATCTAAATTATGTTGATGTTTAATATTAATTAATATTGAATATTAATATTTAATATTTAAAAATTAGACCAGAATTTGAAGCACATTTTTCCTAAATAAATGTTAGAGGACATTTTTTGTGGAAAGATAGGGGGCATTTTCATTAGTCAGGTTGCCCACACCACCACCTTTTTTTTACTGCTCCTTCTGCTGTCCTTGCCATATTTCTTCACTCTGTGGCAGGTGACCAAATGGCAAACATGACTGGTGGGAAAGCAAAGAATAAGAGGAAGAGAGGAGCAGGCAGAGGAAGCCTATGACATATTGTCTAAGGGTACAGTCTGCATACATGGGTTGGAAGGTAGATGCAGAGTGTGTATGAAAGAGAGGAGGTGTGGATATAGAGTTCAAAGCAAGAGGAGGAATTGCAGGACTAGATGTGCAGAGAGAGAAAGAGAGAGAGAGAGATGGGAGAGCTTGGAGAGAAAGGGAATGTAAGATAGATGTTCTAAAATAGTGTATGCACTCAGAGGAGGAGAGGAAATAGGACACCAGAGATGGATAGCAACAATGATGACACAAGTGGCAACAAAAATATGGGAAAGGAGGAAGACTTTGAAAGGGGTGAGCAACCAGAAGTGGAGGGGTGGGGGGGACAGGGTGAGAAACAGGGAAGAAGGGCTAGTGCACATATTTTAGGTTAAAAACAGAGACTGTAATATTTAATAGGATTTTCTCCAGTTGCAAATAGAGGAGAGAGGGAGGAGTTGTTTTTCTAGCAAGTGTATTTTGCTCTGGAAAAAGAAACACAGATGCAGTCCGCCTTCTCCATTTGGGGGCTTCACTTCCATAGATTTGATCGTTTCTGAGTTTCTCCGGCCCCTGCCCCCTCCCCAGTGCTTCATTCTTGGGGGAACCTTCCTTCTCAGTGGGCTTCAATAAGGCTGTGCAGCCCTTTAAAAACCTGCCTCTATTCCTCCTTCTCTTCCACCAGCTGCTGCCTGGCCAGCTAAGGACAGATCATAGCCTGATTTCTCAGTACTACAAACCGTCTCCCAATTCCCCACACACACCTAAGGAAGGAGATGGGCAAGAGAGAGGAAATATAGGGCTACTATGCTGACCCACCCCTCTTTCCTCTCCTTTTCCTGACCTGGTTTGGACCCTCAGTGCCTGTTCTTCCCACTATGCCTCGTTCCTTGGACCGCAGACACACACACACATTTTGATATTTGCAATTTTTCCACTTTTGCAGTAGCCCTGTGCCCCTAATCCTAGTGAATATGGAGGGACAACTGTATTTTTAAAACTACATTTGCAGATAAATATGGAAAACCTCCTCTGAGGATTTTTGTTGAGAAAACCTTAGGATAGTTGACTTGAAGACATATAACAACAATGCCCAGCCTGGATATTTTTAAAATTAATTATTTCTTACTGCCTCTTTAAGGAGTAGATCTGCTCTGAGCACAATTAGATTAAACAATTTTTTGTGTGAATATTAAGAAGGATTTTGTGTAATATCAGTTTTTTTGAAAAATATAACCCACTCATTCTGTCCTAGGGGGAATGACAAATACAGTAAACTTAGGCTACTTATTAATTTCAGACTTTGATGTTTTGATTAGTACAGAGGGACAGAGGGATCTTTCTTCCTACAGAAATTGCTTGTGTTGGTGTTGCTATTCTCCGAAATCAAGGTACCAATCAAGAGATGGAGGAACTGTGATAATACATTATTGGCTTAAATAATGTACCCTAAAACAAATCCAGTCAGCCTTATAACCAGGGCTTATTTCACAGTGCTCAATTATAGTGCTATAATTCCACTTTAACTGCCATTGCAATATCCTATGGAATCCTGAGATTTGTAGTTTGATGTGTCATGACAGTTCCTTGGCTGAAAATTCTGAATGCTCCTCCCTGAACTGCAAATCCCAAGAGTCCATGGGAAGCAACCATGGCAGTCAAAGTGGAATAATAGTGCTATAATTGCATGGCGTGAAAGGACCCCAGGAAAGGTAATGTTCTCCTGGTGAAATGCAATTGTTGCTGTTACCCAAGACATAATGGAAATTTGTGTGGAGATGAGCTTCTCAGAGAGTGTGGAGCATAATTCTTCTTTCTTAAAAAATAACGTTTACCAGTCAGGTATGAGAGACTGAAATTTTTATTGTTGGCTAGTACTGATGAGGTGTAGTAGGCCCAAATACCCTAAAGCCACCCTATCCAGTCGGCCCCTCCCTAAACTGCAAACCCCAGGATTCCATAGGATGTTGAAAGTGGAATAATTGCGCTATAAGAGTGTAGTGCAGAAATGGCCATATACACACAGCCTTAGTATTCCTTGGTGGTTTCCCATCCAAGCACTAACCCAGGTCTTAAGGCGATAGACTTGAAGGCATATACACACATTAAAGAGAGGTGGGATGGATCTGGCTTTTGTTCATATATACAGATAAAAGCTTTGAGTCTTTCACTGTGTGTGTGTGTGCGCGCACACATGTGCATGCATTTGTGCCTTTTCTTCTAAGCTCATTCATTCCCTTTCAGTGTGCAAGTATGTGTGTTTGTGCCTTCAAGTTGCCTGTTGACTTATGGTGACCCCATGAATGTCACAAGGTTTTCTTAGGCAAGGAATATTCGAAGGTGGTTGTGCCAGTTCTTTCTTCTGACATATAGCCTGCAGCACCTGGTATTCCTTGGCAGTCTCCCATCCAAGTACTAACCGGAGCTGACCCTATTTAGATTCCAAGATCAGACGGGACCTGGTGCCTTTAAGATGGATGTGCAAAAAGTGCAGTTTCCCAAAAATTCATGCTGTTGTTTTCATAGAATCATAGAAATGTAGAGTTGGAAGAGACCACAGGGGCCATCCAGTCCAACCCCCTGCCATGCAGGAACACCCTCAAAGCACTCCCGACAGATGGCCATCCAGCCTCTGCTTAAAAACCTCCAAAGAAGGAGACTCCACCACACTCCAAGGCAGCATATTCCACTGCCGGACAGCCCTGACTGTCAGGAAGTTCTTCCTGAGGTTCAGGTGGAATCTCCTTTCCTGCAGCTTGAATCCATTGCTCCTTGTCCTGGTCTCTGGAGCAGCAGAAAACAAGCCCTTTCCCTCCTCTACATGGCATCCCTTCAAATATTTAAACATAGCTATCATGTCCCCTCTTAACCTTCTCTTCCGCAGACTGAACATACCCAGCTCTCTAAGTCTATCCTCATAGGGCTTGGCTTCCAGGCCCTTCACCATTTTGGTTGCCCTCCGCTGGACCTGCTCCAGCTTGACCATGTCCTTCTTGAATTGGGGTGCCCAGAACTGAACACAGGATTCAAGATGAGGTCTAACCAAAGCAGAGTAGAGTGGTACCAGTACCTCCCTCGATCTAGACACCATACTCCTATCGATGCAGCCGAGAATTGCATTGGCTTTCTTGGCTGCCGCATCACACTGCTGACTCATGTTCAGCTTGTGGTCTATTAAGACTCCTAGATCCCTTTCACACGTACTGCCATCCAGCCACGTGTCCCCCATCCTATATTTCTGCATTCCATTTTTTCTACCTAAGTGTAGGACCTTACACTTCTCTCTGTTGAATTTCATTTTGTTAGCCTTGGCTCAGCTCTCCAATCTATCCAGGTCATTTTGAATTTTGATCCTGTCCTCTGGCGTATTAGCAACCCCTCCCAATTTGGTGTCATCTGCAAATTTGATGAGCATGCCCTCTATTCCTTCATCCAAGTCGTTGATGAAAATATTGAACAGCACTGGGCCCAGGACAGAACCCTGTGGCACCCCGCTAGTCACTTCTCTCCAGGATGAAAAGCAGCCATTGGTGAGCACCCTTTGGGAACGGTCAGTCAACCAGTTACAGATCCACCTGACAGTAGCCCTGTCCAGCCCACATTTTACTAGCTTCTTTGCAAGAATGTCATGGGGAACTTTGTCAAAGGCCTTACTGAAATCGAGATGTGCTACATCCACAGCATTCCCTTCGTCTATCAAGCTAGTAACTCTATCATAAAAAGAAATAAGATTAGTCTGGCATGACTTATTTTTGAGAAATCCATGTTGACTTCTCGTGATTACCGCGTTGCTTTCTAAGTGATTAGAAACTGACTGCTTAATGATCTGCTCCAGGATCTTTCCGGGTACTGACGTCAGGCTGACTGGGCGATAATTATTTGGGTCCTCTTTTTTTCCCTTCTTGAAGATGGGGACAACATTTGCCCTCTTCCAGTCTGCTGGAACTTCTCCTGTCCTCCAAGATTTCTCAAAGATTATAGCAAGCGGTTCCGAAATGACCTCTGCCAGTTCTTTTAATATCCTAGGATGCAATTCATCTGGCCCCGGAGACTTGAATTCATCCAGTGTGGCCAGGTATTCCTGTACCACCTCTCTACCTATTATGTGCTGCATTTCCCCTGCTTCCTCACCTGCTCCCCAACCGCCAGGTTGAGTGCTTGTATCCTTCTGGGAAAAAACTGAGGCAAAGAAGGTGTTAAGTAGTTCTGCCTTTTCTCTTCCCCCTGTTAGTAATTCGCCATCTTCTCTGTGCAGCGACCCTATCGCCTCTTTCTTTTTCCTTTTGCTGCAGACATATTTAAAAAAACCCTTTTTATTGTGTTTAATGTCTCTGGCCAGCCTAAGTTCGTTCTGTGCTTTAGCCTTTCTGACCTTCTCCCTACATTTCCTGGCTACTTGCTTATATTCTTCTTTGGTGGTTTCCCCCCTCTTCCATTTCCTGTACACGTTTCTCTTAACCCTTAGCTCAGCTGAGAGTTCTTTACTCAACCATTCTGGTTTCTTCAGATGCCTTCCATTTTTCCTCCTTATTGGCACAGTTTTAGACTGTGCCTTCTGTATCTCCCTTTTAAGGAACTCCCATGCCTCCTGAACTCCTTTCTCTTTCACTATTCCTGACCACGGAATTTCAGCCAGCAGCTCCTTAAGTTTACAGAAGTCCGCTTTTTTAAAATCTGAGATGAGTGTCTGGCTACACTTATCTTCTCCTTCCCACTGAATGCCAAATTCCAATAGGGCATGGTCACTCCCCCCTAAAGATCCAACCACTTCTACCTCATTAACAAGGTCATCCCTATTGGTCACGATCAGATCTAGAATATTTGATCCCCTTGTGGCCTCTTCCACCTTCTGGACCATGAAATTGTCTGCAAGACAAGCAAGAAACTTGCTGGACCTTGCTGTCTTGGCAGAGTTTGACTGCCAACATATATCCGGGTAATTGAAATCTCCTATTATTACTGTATCTCTCCTTTTTGAATGCGTGGTCATTCGGTTGAGGAAGGCGTCATCAAGGTCCTCAGTCTGGGCTGGAGGTCTGTAGTAAACCCCCACCAAAATATCCCTATTGTTTCTCGCTCCCTTAATTCTTACCCAGATGCTCTCGACCTGGCTTTCTGGGTTTAAGTCATGGATCTCTTCACAGGTGAAAACATCCTTGACATACAAGGCTAGTCCTCCTCCTTTCTTGTTTGGTCTGTTTCTACAAAATAGGCTATACTCCTCTATTCCTACATTCCAGTCCTGAGACTCATCCCACCAGGTCTCAGTGAGGCCTATCAAATCATATTTATTTTGTTGTACTAGTTGTTCAAGTTCATCTTGCTTGTTTCCCATACTCTGCGCGTTAGTGTAGAGACACTTAAATCCCCGGGCACTTCCTGCAAGTCCTGTACTATAGTTTCTATTCCTCCCACCATTGGACGCTTGTACTACTTGGTCAATATAATTTGGGCCTTTCCTCCCTGCACTCACCATGTCTTTGCCCTGAATAATATTGTCTCCCTCCCCAGCAGAACTTAGTTTAAAGACCTCTTAATCCTCCGTGCAAGACTGTTTGCAAAAACATTCTTGCCAAGTTTCGTGAGGTGCAGCCCATCCCTTGCCAGAAGCCCACGTTCATGGAAATTCAGGCCGTGTTCCAAAAACCCAAACCGTTGCTGGCGGCACCATGTGCGGAGCCAGTTGTTGACCTCTGCTATTGCCCTTTCCCTTTGTGCACCATATCCTTGAACAGGGAGGAGAGATGAAATGAGCACCTGTGCACCAAGGTCCTTAAGCTTTGTCCCCATAAGCTCGTAGTCCTTTGCAATGTGGTAAAAGCTGCGCCTCGCAGTGTCATTTTCCTCTCTCCTAGGTTCAGTTCAGCAACAGGGTGAGACTTAATGGATGGAGTTTTTTCCCCTGTCTTCTAGTTAAGTTTGGAGAGCAATAAGGTTATGCAAATTGAAAGACTTTGTGGACTGTCACATTACCCAGTTACAGTGCTGCCATGGTTGCATCCTATGGAATCCTGGGATTTGTAGTTTGGTTAGAGGCACCAAAGAAACTCTCTGGCTGGGATAGCCAAATGCCCTTCCCTCAACTGCCATTGAGAGCCAGTGTGGTGTAGTGCTTTGAACATTGGACTACAACCCTAGAGACCAGAGTTTGATCCAACACTTGGCCATGGAAACCCACTGGATGACCTTGGGTGTGTCACACACTTTCAGCCCCAGAAAATTCCATGAGAGGTTTACCTTTGGGTCACCATAAGTCAGATACAGCTTGAAGGCATGCAACAACAACAAACTGCAATCACCAGAATTTCTTAAGATAGAACCGTGCCAGTGAGATCATAGCACTACAGTTGTGTATCACAAAAGGGCCCCCGGTCTACATGAGTGGAATTAAAATTTACATCCCTTTTTCAACATAAACATAATTATTGCCTTTTTTTTTTTAACAGAAAAAGCCTCTTAATATAAATCTAATTTAATGGCACTTTCCACTAACTTGTCTCCAGTTTTTGGCTCTAAGGCATTTCCGAAATGGCTGAAATTTGAATCTGGAGCAAGTGGATTTCTTTTCCCAAGAGGATGGACCTGCAGTTCCCAGACAGCCTAGAAGGGGGTGCTGTCGCCACAGCCTGTTCTTTCCAGGCGTCCAGCTCCTGCTCTCTCCGACCACCAACAGCCACACCAGGCGGGGAAATGATGATGGGACACTTTGCAGATGTCGGGCCTCTTATTGCAGCTCCGCTCTAGGCCTAAAAATATCACAGCCTATTGGCGGGTGGGGGTGGAGGAAGCTCGGCCGCTCAGATCCTGAGATGGTCTCTGGGAGTCGGACGTTGACAGAGAGGAAGAAAAGAAACAGGCTGTTGTGTGTGTTTTGTGCATACGTCTGGGATACAAGCTGTGTGAACTCTCTAAATGCAGAGTTATCCTGTGGCTGGGTTTTTCTCTCTCCTGCTTTGCTCCCTTCTGCTCTCCCTTTTTTACCCAGATGTCTAATGCAGCACTGGCGAATCAGTGGTTCTCCACATGTTGTTGTACACTGGGGCCATTTCCGCACTAGACTGCTATAGTGCCATTATTCCACTTTCAACATCCTGTAGAATAGTTCTGGGGTTTGTAGTTGACTGAGGCCAAAGAGCTCTCTGCCTGAGAATTCTAAATTCCCCTCCTTAAACTGCAAACCCCAGGGTTCCATACAGTCTTGAAAGTGGAATAATAGCACTATAACAGTCTAGTGCAGAAATGGCCTGGTTCTCACCAGCCTGGCTCATGGGAACCATAATTCCTCAGTATCTAGAGGAACTGAAAGCTTCCAACTAATCCAGTCCAACATCCCCATGCATTTCCATTCTGCACGCAGTGTGGTTTAGTGTAGCAAGTCACCAGCAGGGGAGAGACAAAAATTAGAGAGGCAGAAAAGGTTGGTCATCAGTGACCATAAAAGAGGTTAATTTTCATGGGTAGTGACAAGCCACTATGGTGTAGTGATTTGAGCATTGGATTATAACTCTGGAGATCAGAGTTCACTTCCTCACTCTGCCATGGAAACTCACCGTTGACCTTGGGCAAGTCACATTCTCTCAGCCTCAGAGGAGGGCAAAGGCAAAGCCCCTCTGAACAAGTCTTGCCAAGATAACCCCATGATAAGGTGGCCTTAGGGTCACCATGAGTTGGAAATTAGTTGAAGACACAAAAACAACCACAACGAGGAAAGTACAGTAGTTACAGTGTATGCTGTGAAGCTTCCAAAAATGTACCTCTGTATTTTTCACATGCAAAACAGTTGCATAAATTAAATGCCAGTGACTGGAAAGTAAATGTATATTGTACAAGTTATCCTGCTATAATAATATCGAGTGTTAATGTTTAACGAGCCATGATTTATTTGCAGGCTTGCAGAAATACTGTCCACGCACAACTCTGAATGCACCAAAGGTTAATGTTGCAGCATTCAAAGGGTACACGTGTGGAAGGGCTTCCTTGTATATGTACAATATTTTAGTAAGTTTGCATTGCAGGATGCTACCCTATCCATATCCTTGGATGCTTACATTGTATTTTTCTCAGGGCTCAACTGAAGTTTTAAATTACTGCAATGCTAGAAATTTGAGTCTGAAGGAAAATTTCATGAGGATGCATAATTCTCATTTGGGCAAGGTAACACAATCATTCCCCTGCGCCCCCCCCCCCCATTGTCACACCCCGTATATATAGAGAGCAAAGGAGTGGAAAGTCTTAGGTTTACATTCCCACTTACCTGTAAAATAATTGTTTAAAACCATGTGCTCCACAGGGTTGTTCTTAGGATGAAATGTGACAATTGCCATGTAGAGCCATCCAGAGAGTTAAATATCAAGTTTGTCACCTATTCATTATTCTTCTCTATGTTTGTTTCTCTGTGGATTCCACTACCTATCTTTCTGTCTTACTGTACTATCCATTGCTCTAACTTTAAAGAAACGTGATTCACACGTATCTCAGTGATCTTGGCAAGGTAGATCAGCGTTATTCCCTTCTACAAAGTTGAGGCTGAGGTCATTTCCTCACTAGCCTGTTATAGTGCTATTATTCCACTTTCAACATCTTATGGAATCCTGGGGTTTGCAGTTTAGGGAAGGCTGTTGAAAGTGGAATAATAGCACTATAACAGGCTAGTGCGGAAAAGACCTGAGAGGTCAGTGTCTTGTTTAGAATAACCTACTGAATATGGCTCAGGCAAGATTTTGACCCAGGACTTCTCCACTAAGCTATTAAACTCTACTCTTGTCTGTCCAAATACAGGAATGCCAACATGTTGCCTCTTTTGATCTAGCGACATATTGAAAGGTCTCGTACCTGGGCCCAGAGATCATCAGGAGAGGCCCTTCTCTCTTTCCTACTACTGTCACACGCACAATTAGTGAAGATGCAAGACAGAGCCTCCTTGGTGACCACCCCTAGATTCTGGAACTCTTTTCTGAGGGATGCCAGAAAGGCCCCCTGCTCTCTGGCCTTGTGTTTGCAGTCAAAAAACTTTTTATTTCAACAGATTTTTAAAATAGAAAGTTTAAAAAAATGGGCCAAGTGTGCTGCATTGCTTTAAAGTGAACTGTTTTTAATGGCTTATTTTTTTCTTTTTTAATGCATTTTATTCTTTTACATGTAAGTTGCAATTGTCTTAATACTGTGAATAGTTTAATTCCATTGTAATGTTCCTTTTTTGTATATTTTTAGATGTATTGTTCTTTACATTGTAAGCTGCCTTGAATCCCAACTTTGTGGAAAAGGTGGAATCACACACACACACACACACACACACACACACACAGATATAAAATCATCATCATCATCATCATCATCATCTATCTGATATATGGGAGTAGCCATTCGGGCCCCCTCCCCACCGCCATTGTTGCCAGCAACAATGACCATGTTCGTATCTATGGGGTGCAACTGTTTCTTTCTTCCCGGAAACTCACCAGAGCCTGGCAGCTGATGGCTCAGACTGGTCCTGGTCCATGGACTACCATTTTGAGTGGCACTGCTCCAGTGCAACCCCCTCCCGACATAGGAATCCACTGCTAGTGCAATCTCAGTTTTAAAAATTCCAACGAAAGACAGCCCTGTAGTGGTCCATTTCATGGTTAAGCAGCTCTTACCACCGAGATGTTCTTCCTAATTTAGCTATCCTTTTTTGTAGTTTGAATCCATTGGTTAGGATCGCACACCCTGGAGCAACACAAAACAAGATCACTCCATCTTTCATATGACAGCCATTCAGATATCTGAAGATGACTGTCATGTCACCTCTGTTCTCTAGACTAAACATATCCACCTCAGCTTAACTTTATTACTTGCATCTTTTAAAAAAACACTTTTGGTTACTAAAGAAGGGAAATATGGGTGGTGTCACCTTTATTTCTTTCTTGGAAAGAAGTTCAGTTAGCATAAATAGATAAATAGGTTTAGGACAGTTGTGTCAGTGTTTTTTCCCTCACACAAAGAACTAGGGAAAGCAGACGTTCTCGCAGATATGGCTGCTGACTGGCAAAATTCTGGAATTTGCTAGAAAGTTTTCTGGTATTAGGAGATGTCTACTGCATTCAGTTCAAAGAAAGGGGCCTCTGATTTCTGGGAAGATGGTGGAAAATGTGCTTAATGTTTGCAGTGTCAAATCTTGACTTGCTATGTGCACATCCATCATCTCAGATATGATACCACAAATAGGACATTTCTTACCACCTCAAACATGTGGACAGTGGAATCAGTTCAGACCACTTTTGTGATAATCACATTTACAGGATTGTACATGCAGAGGGTTGAGAGGCAGCATAGTGTAGTGGTTTGAACATTGGACTATTACTCTGGGAGACCTGGGCCATTTCCACACTGCACTGTTACAGTGCTATTATTCCACTTTCAACATCCTATGGAATCCCGCCTGGAGTTTGCATTTTGGGGAGGGGCCTTTAAAATTCTCATCCAGAGAGCTCTTTGGCCTCAGTAAACTACAAACCCCAGAATTCCATAGGATGTTGAAAGTGAAATAACAGCCCTATAACAATGTAGTGCAGAAATGGCCCTGGGTTCAAACCCCACTGAGCCATGGAAACGTACTGGGTGACCTTGGGCAAGTCTTCACTCTCTCAGCCTGACAGAAAGGTAAAGGAAGCCCCCCTCTGAACAAATTCTGCCAAGAACCACCTATGACAGGTTTGTCTTAATGTCACCATAAGTCAGAAATGACTTGAAATGACACAACAGCTACACAAGCTGGAGTGAATCAGGTTTCAAACTGACAAGCTTAATATTAGTGAAAGTCTGGTAATCTTAAATTGTCTTTAGTGATATAACTGCAGTTAGGGTTGCAGCGGAATAAGGGTTCAGGACTCCTATCTCTTTAATAGTTATGCAGAAGAGGGAATTTGACAGGTGTTGCTTGCAAAACATTCTGAAATCACCCTTTTTTGCAACTATTAAGGGGACAGAAACTCTGTCCCTTATTCGCCTTGCAACACTATCTACAGTGGACTAATCATACAGATAACCACTAGATTTAGTAGTCCTCATGAGGTGAGTTTCTGTGTGTGAACCAGGCCTGAATCCATTGTCATTAGATATAACTGGCAAAACAGTACCCATTAGCCACCTATTGTCAGTTGTCTCATGGCATCTGTAGTTGTGCATTTGAATGACACTATTGCATGGCATGGTTGTGTTTCCTTATGATTTGTCTTTGTGTAACTGTATATGTCATAATGAACCATTAGCACATTTACAGTAGAAATCCTTAGAACTACAGATAAGGCCCAAAGATATTGACCAATCCCAAAGATGCGGCCATGGGGACAAATGCTTACATGACATCCCATTTGGATTACTGTACTGCAAATTGCTCTATGTAGGGCTGCCTCTGAAGGGTGTTTGGAAACTTTAGTTGGTTTGAGATGTTGCAACTAACACTACTTGCTGGTAGTAGACAACTGGCACTTGTTGTCAGAAGCACACTGGCAGCCAGTCCAGACACAATTCAAAAAAGTTGGTATATTCTATAAAGACCTACATGGTTCAGGTCCTGGCTTTCTTGACCATATTCTCTGAAATGAGCCTGCCTGGGTCCTAAGAGCTTCAGGAAAGGCCCTTCTCTTGGTTTTACTCTACCTCACAGGCATGGCTGGTGTGTATATGAGAGAAGGCCTTCTTGGTGGCAGCCCCGAGGCTCTGGAACACTGTTCCTAGAAAAACTAGAATGGCCTCCTTCCTTGGTGTCTCTCCATCAGCAGGCAGACTCTTATCCCAACAGGCTTTCATGAATTGTCTGGGTTTCAGGAAAAGGTGTTAATAGGATACCGAACATTTTTTCAACTTTATTTTTATTAAACAAAAAGAAAGAAAAATATGAAAGTTCACAGAAGAAAATGATATAAGAAGAAAGGAGAAAAAAAACCCACAAAAATACAAATAAAATGAGATAATAAATGATCATCAATTGGTATTCTACATATATATTTTACATTTACAATGAAATGATGCTCAACATTTTTAACAGCTTTATTATTATTTTAATGTGTCTGTTAGATGCCATTCAAATGTTATTGACAATTTATTTACATATTAATGAAACTCTTTTGTATTTTGTATTCATGCATTATTTGTTTTAACTTGTAAGCTAGCTTGAACTCCAGTTTTGGGAAAAGGTGGTATACATAAATATAAACCCCTCTTTCACACTCACACTCTCACATACACACACACGTGGTGATGATGAGTGGGGATCTGAAAATGGATCCGCCCAGTCCAAGATTACCACCGCAACATCATAGTTGTTATTGTTGTTATGTGCCTCAAGTTCCTTCCAGCTTACGCAGACCTTACAGTGAACCCATCATGGGCTTTTCTTGGCACCGTTTGAGGCTGAGAGTATGTGGTTTGCCTAAGGTTGCCCAATGTGTTTCCATGGCTGAGCAAGGATTTGAACTCTGGTTCCTAGCCTGAGTCCAATTCTGTACACCACACTGGCTCTCTTCCAGCACCATAATTGTCCTTCCTCAGATGCAGAGGTTGGAGAATGGTGAGAGAGAGAAACTGGCTTACCATCTTGAGAACAGCTAAAAACAGCTGGGCTTCAGATCTATACATTTACAGATCTGATATAGTATCTGTACATATACAGATACAGATACTGTATATGCCACAACACACTGACACAGTGAATTCAGTAAGATTTCTGCATAAAAATGATTAGGGACCAGAGCCAGCTATACCACCAGGCAGAGAAAGAGAGAGAGAGAGAGATGGCTTCCTTAGACGGCAGAAGTTGGATGTCATGAAAGGACGGGCACATTCTTAGCTATTGGCTTTGGGATTATTGCATTTTCACCGCCAAAGTCACAGAGAGGTCTCCGTGGGATTTTTTTTTTTTTTTTTGGCCTCCAATGAGAAATTAAGGACCAGCTTTGAGTACTGCACAGCCTAACATGCACATGTTGTGTCTGCGTAAAGGGGGTCTGTCTCAGGCAGCAAAATGTCTCCGGCCGGCCCCTAACACTGCTTGCTCCTTATGTGGGGCTAAAGATGTTGGCTGGATCTAACGCCACGCGCCCCAGAGAAATCACACCCAAGACGAGAGTGCCTCTGAGCACACGCAGTGTCCCCGCCGTCACACCGCAACCCGTCTTTTCTTCCCCGCTCGCACAGTGAAAAGGCGTCGGAGTCAGGTGAAAGCAGGTTTACGGTGGTGGAGGAGGAGGATCATCGAGTCGCTCTCCGTCCTTCTCCCAAAGGATTCCCGCTCTTTTTTCCTGGGGAGCAAGGTGCCTCCTCCGACCCCTCCTCAGAAGAGGTGGAGGTGGTGGTGGTGGTGGTCACATCCCCCTCCGGCGCCCAAGAGGTTAAAGGATACAGCAGGCGAAGAACGCGCGCTCGCGGAGAAAGAGACACCAAGACACCCAGCATACGCTGATGGGGGTGGGGGGGCGTGCAGCCCACGGCCACACCGCTACGCTACGCTACGGCCGGCCTCCGCGCGCCTGTTTTTGTGTGAAAGCGGGAGGCGGAGGCGCGCGCTCCTGGGAGAGGGCATGGTGACCCATCAGGGGCGGGAGGCGAGGAGGTAAACAAACAATAGCCCCCCTCCCCGTCTCCCGAGCCCGTGTCCTCGTCTTCCCTCCCTCTTCCCCCCCCGCCGCCTCCTGCCCCCTCCCCGCCGCCCCATTTCGTCCGCCTGCTCAAAACCCCGGGAAGGGGGATCTTTTTTTTTTTTTCCCCTCCTCCCAGCGGCCGGGGAGACCCCAGCCTACACGGCAATGGGGTGGAAGCAAGCTGCCTTAACCCACCGAAGAGAGGCTGGGCGCTAAGAGTGAAGCCCCGAGCCTACACCCCCCCTCCCCCGTCTCCGATCCACACGTATACCCGCTTCCCTCTTCCCTTCCCTCTCCTTCCCAGACCAGATCTGGCTTGTCTGCACGGCTAAAAAAAAAGGCTCAACTGGGATCATCGAGGAGGAATCAGCGTTGTTGTCTTGGGAAAGGGAAAATGGTAAGAAACAGAGATGGGGAAGGTTGGAGGGGGGGGAATCTCTTGGACGCTGAACGGATGCGTGTCTCTATTGTAGTGCCCCATTGACCCACCCTAAAAGTTTGTGTGGGGTGGGGACGGTAGGAGCAGTAAAAGCACACGTCTATGGATTCCGGGCAGGAGGGAGGGGGGCATAGGCCGGCGGGAGAGGGAGAACGGTGGCCCTGGGCCAGTCTTATATCGGTGTGTGGGGAAGAGGGGGAGGAGACGCAAACTACACAAAGGGGACAAAATTGGGATAAACGTGAAACCTTTGCTGTGTGTTGGAATTTGCTTGCTTTGATCTGTGCTCTGTGTGTGTGTTGGGGGAATGGAATGTCAAGGAGAAATGAAATGATTTAGGTTTGTAGTCCATTTTTTCCCTTAATTCAAGGCAGATCACCCACATGTATGTGTGCTCCCTCACCACTCTCTCTCTCACACACACAGCACACAGCACATACACACACACAATAATCCTGCAAGACTGTGGTTCTACTGTCAGCTTTGCTCCCATTTTACAGAAGATGA
Organism: Cyclura pinguis; assembly: GCA_030412105.1. Lineage (NCBI taxonomy): Eukaryota > Metazoa > Chordata > Lepidosauria > Squamata > Iguanidae > Cyclura > Cyclura pinguis. Next base: position 207,237,319 of record CM059600.1, read on the forward strand.
ATTAGAAAGACAAGAGAGGGTCTTTTGGCCAGCACTACCGGGATCTGTGGCAGGGCTCGGATCAGTGACCGTCACTGTGTCCTGTGGACCACAGTGGGGTGGCCGCTAGCTCCAACCCAGTGCAAAGTATAGTGAGGGATGGGAGGTGACAGCGGGTGGCATAAGGTCCTAGGAGACCTTTCCCTTTTGCTCCCACTGGGAGCAAGTCCTTCAGAGTTACGTTCAAAACATTTACACACAAGCACACACAGTCCCCCAAACCACTCTCCACAGTGCAGGAAAATCTGTGATCTTGTGGGCATGGTTAAACAACTGGTGTATTGTAAGTATTAGCTGCAACATACAGCAGTGTATCTAGGAAAGGAATATGAAAAGAAGAATAATTTCCCCTTGGGGTCATCAGAGGACAGAGACCTCCATAGATGGACAGATGACATTTGAATGATTTTTGTGTAGTTGCTGTAACCTTTCCACCCTTCCTCCTCCCTCATCCCACTAAATCAACTCTGACTTGGTTTGGGCTAATACATCCCTGGCATAAATGGTTCTTGTGCAAGGAATTATTTGAACTTCAGTGAGGGATCACTGCATAAACATCTTACCACCATTACTTCAGAACCAAACTCCTCAAATAAGTAACTGTTCAACCTTTAACCCAGAAATGGGGACGGCATCTGTTTGGCAAAGCAAATGTGAAGACCCAGTTGGTTTGAAAGGATAACCCTCTCCCTATAACTTGTGAATTAACCTTGATGCTCAGGCCAAACCTGTGCCCTGTGGAGCCACTGCCACGGCTGAGACCTGTGGCCCTCCCCTCCCTTCTCATACAGACAGTCCTTCTCATATCACACTGTGAATTAGCCACAGGGACTGATTAAATATTGAATGTGTGAAACAGGGCAGAAAGCCGAATTAAAGGAGACCTAGCCCATTTGGGGGGCAAGGCTGTTGGGAAATGGTAGGTCAAAAGCATGTGGGAGTGCAGGCTCTGGTAGAAAACTCCTGCTTACAATTTCTAGTTTGGAAGTGACAGCAGGCAGAAATGATGACCAGGAGGGCCAAGCCCATAGCTGCTTGGAAGCTCGAACTTCTGAGTATCTATTCCCCATGATGAAGCAGGAACTGACCTAGTGCAGGGAGACTGGGAGCAGCTCTGCGGCAGGCTGACCTAGTTTAATTTACCGGGCTGGTGGTGAATCCCACCCACTTCTCCCTCTTCTGCCCCCCCCCGCTAACCAGTAGAAGAATATATGGGACTTTTGTAAAACTGGGAGGCACATACTACAGGAGCATTCTTCTTACTCTATTCTGTCGGAAACAACACAGCATCTCATGGTACTGTCAAGATTAAATAAACGTTGTTTTCATAACTTGAGCCATCCATCTGTTGAGGTCAGCAATTGGTCCACAAAAAGCCGTAATAACTGTGTCTGTCTTTAAGGTGCTGCTAGACTCTTCACTGTTTTTATTTGGCTGTCCCTTTCCATTGGAGTTTGCCAGTTGGAAATTAAGCAGATGTGATCAAATAAATTACAATCTGTGGCCGGAAGTCCAAGCTTAGGTCAAAAGAGTGTCAGATGAAGTCTGGATTATTTTCAGTAAGAGTGCCACACTGTATTTTTATAGAGTAGAATTAAGAGTAGGACTGTATTCCAGTCCTTCCCACAACTATGACTATATTTCTGTCCTAGTTACGGGGACACATTTTTAGCATAGGGGGCCCAAATTGCTCCAGCTTGGTTCCTTTTGTGCACCAGGCCTTTGGGGATTGTTCTGTTCCTCCTGAGAAGTGAGAGGCAAAGGAAGCACTTGGCCTAGCAACTCATACTGTTAACTTTAAGAAGAAAGGACTGAGTCTGGGATGGGTCTAGCATGTCAGACTGGTTGAAAGTGTTATGAATGTGTATGTGTGGCAAGTGATTATGCAAAGTAGGACATGTGAAGGGGGAAAGCATGGGCTGGCCTACCATTAAGCAGAGCATAGTGACTGTCTCACACAGCAGATGCTTAGGGGCAGTAGCAGCAAACTCCCAACTGTTCTTTCTGAATTATCCAGCTGTTCTTCTTTGTTGGAGGAGAGAATTATGTGTACCACAGAACCTACTCTAGGGCCGTTCACACTACACTGTTATACTGCTATTATTCCACTTTCAACATCCTGTGGAATTTTGGGGTTTGTAGTTTCCTGAGGCCCAAGAGCTCTCTGGCTGGGAGTTCTAAATGCCCTTCCCTAAACTACAAACCTCAGGATTCCACAGGATATTGAAAGTGGAATAATAGCACTATAACAGTGTAGCGTGGAAATGGCCTAGGTAGAGCTGCTAATTCAGGATTGTCCCAGGCCCTAAAGCTTTCAGACCAAAGCCTGAGACCTAGGACAGCCCCTGGCAGAGGCACTAGGCATTATGCATTAAGTACCACTTACAGTTGCTCACAGCTTGTCCTTCAAACATGTAGAAGTATACACACAGGGAAAATGTCTTCCTGTTTGGAAATTAAGACATATATTTTAGGTAAAGGGGCTGTTCCCAGATCAGGGCGAAATCAGGGGATAATTCTTTCTTACTTATTGGAGATGGGATAAGGAGCATTTAATCTAGCCTACTTGCTTCTAGCAGAGCAGAGAAGCGGGTGAGCCCTGGCACCACATGACTGGGAGAAGGCAAAATTTAACTAAGTAAATCCATAGATGCACACACGTTCCCAAAGAGCTGTTGCACGTTTCAGTCATCAGAGTTTTTGCAAATTGCAGAAATTATAGCAGCCTGCTGCTCAACCGCCTGAAGTGGAGGTTTGCACACAGCTCTTTCCTCTTGCCTAGAGTTGAGCCACCCCAAACTGGAGAATTTGTTCCCTTATCCCTCACCTGGAGATGACACATGGAAAGTGGAAAGTCACAGCCAGGACCTGAGATCTGGCAGCCTTTATCCTAAGCCCCTAAAGTAGCCTGCTTGCTTCAAGTACAGTCCACCCATTGCCAGTGCTCAAGTAGGATCAGACTGCCAGTCCAGTCATTTTTTTGTGCACAGACCAGGCCAGGGGTGAGGGAGGAAGGGTTTTTTTCACTTCAGGCAGGAAAATATCTTGGGCCAGCTGTGAGTTGTTACCACACATTGATGGGTTTGTATCCCACATAATTTTTGAAGTGTTTGTATATGTGTGAGAGAGAAGGAGTGAGTGTCACAGAAGCCAGAAGTTTAACAGGCTCCGCTTTTCAAGGTGCAGTTCAGGCCTTCGCTGTGGGTGGTGCATCCCACGCCTGGCTTTTTTTGTGAGCTGGATGTCTGTGGTCAAAATCCACATTCCTTCACTCTTCTTTCCCCTTCCCAAGGTCTCCTTGGTTTGAGAACAGGGTGTGGCTGGGAGCCAGGAATCCTGGCTTCTCTCCCTGGTGCTTGGAAGGGGGATGATACCTATTGTAGTGGGTTAGAAAGGGAAACAAAGAGCCCCCTCAACTTCTGCTTCTGCCCTGTGTTGCATGTGCGGGTAGCGTATGAACAGATTTAAAGAGTTAAGCCTCACAGACACATCAGCCGTGAGCTTTGGAGGGGCTCCCTTGGCTGCGGAGGGAAAGGGAATGGGTTTTACTTGGAAGGAGCAAGGCAAATTATTATTACAGACTCGCTCCCTGGTTTTTCCTTTCTAAGCCGATTTGAAGTCAGGTGACGGCTTCTTCTCCCGCAAACTTTCTAATCCCAACTTCAATGGAAAGGGAATGAGTGGGAGGCAGACAGATGATCAGGAACCTAAGAAACCACTTAACTGTCTAATCCCCATTCCCCTCTTAGTAGCGGTATGAAAATCCTATCCCTCACCCTCTCTCGGGGGCCCACTAAAGAACAGACTGGTGTTTTCTAATGAAAGCCAGGCTTCCTCCTCTTCTTGGGGCTCCTGCTTCCTCTCCTGTTTGGTGTGCTCGATTGGAAATCATTAATCAGTGCAAAGGGTACAAAAGGACAGCTGTCTCTGCCATGGGCCTAATCCTTACCTGGGGATGCAGACTGGAAGAGAGGAGTTTATTTTCCACTCCCCTAGATAAAAGTTTAAGTCATCGCCTTTTTCCAGCATTTTCTTTCAGTCTCGGTGTCTTCTCTCTCCCTATGGGAAAGAATGGCTAATAGGCAAATACCAACACAAGCATAATGCATATATTCTCAGAAGGGCAATAATCCCGTGCTATAGAGCAGTTAGAAGGAAAGGCTGAAGATCTCTTTACCAATAATAGTAATTTTTAAAAATCAATTGTGTGGCTAAGCTTGGCAGCCTGCTCTGACAGGCTTTATCCTTTAGCTCTCTCTCTCCGGAGGATCAAAGCCTATGACTCAGGCGGTCTCACAACCCTAGCCCAGCCTCATGGGTTTTCATTGTTTTCCTTTCAGTCATGACCTTCAAAATCTTCTGGAATTTCTTATCTTAGTCGTAGCTAAGGGAACCTAGTAATGCAAGATGGGCAACCTTTGTTTCTCCATATTTTGATGAACCACAACTCCCCTCATATTTCATCTTTGGCCAGACAGATGATGGAAACTGAAGTTAACGTCATCTGTCACCACCCAACAGGTTTCTAGGCCCTGTTGTCATGGAATGAAGTTGGTGATGTCCACTAACAGACTTAGACATAGCTGTTGATGGCTACTAGTCACGATGGGTGTAACGTGCTACCTCCAAGATCAGAAAGGGCATGTCTGTAACAAAGGTGAGGTGAGGTTATTGTCCTGTTTTTCAAGATTTCTACAGATATCTAGTTGGTTGCTGTCTGAAAGAGGATGTTTGATTAGATAGGTGGGTGGTCTGAATTGGTAGTGCTTTTAATATATTCTTTGGAAGAAGGGCCATGATCAATTGAGTGCAGTTATTTCATACTCCTGTACAGGTATATTTTATTCTAGTATCAACTGCAAGTATTACATAGTTTGACAGCTTCTCAACAGCAGCCATATCCAACAAGCATTACTTTATGTTTGTTTGTTTGTTTGTTTGTTTGTTTGTTTGTTTGTTTGTTTGGTGCTGCTCAGCTGGACTGCTCCAAAGGCAGTTTCCAGCTAGTTAAAATAACATGAAATCAAGTTAAAATCAAACATGAATAATCACAGTAATGATCAGACAAGAAAGAAAGAAAGAAAGAGAGAGAGAGAAAGAGAGAGAGAGAGAGAATTTGCTTGGCGCTCCAAAAAGACAGCAAGGTTGGCATCAGGTGAGCCTTTCTGGGGAGCAAATTCTAGAAATGAAGCACCTCTGTTGCAAAGGCCCTTTGTCCTATCACTATCTATCTTGCCTAAGATGGCAGGAACCCCTGCCTTTGGCCTCAACATTACTGATAACACTCAACCTTATCTGCCTATGCCAACATGGCCTGTAGTCTGGGATCATGAGAACACTTGAAAATATCTTGAGGGCTCCAGGTTAGGGACATTTAGTTGACAGAGTTGAAAAGAATAATCAAAAGCACATGAAGAAGAAACATGGAACACCACTGTTTTCTTATTGGAGTCTCTGTGCTCAAAGTCAGCTTACCACTGAATAAAATATTTTGGGGAGAAAGAAGGATGAGAGCATGGCCATCTTTATACCCTGCTGAGAGCTTTCGGAGGCATTTGGCTGACTGATATTAGGAAAAGAATGCTGGAGTGGGGATAAGTTGGTTTTGACTTTCTTACAAAGTGAGTGTCCTAAGTAGACTTTTTTTGTCATTGTTAGCCGCTGTCAAGTTGATTTTGAACTATGAATGAGAGAGCTCCAAACCACTCTATCATCAACTGCCCTGCTCAGGTCTTGCAGAATCAGGAACGTGCCTTCCTTGATTGAGCCTATCCATCTGCAATGCAGTCTTCCTCTTCTCCTACTGCCTTCTACCTTACCAAGTATTAATGTCTTTTCTAGCGGGTCAGGGATTCCCATGATATGGCCAAAGTACGACAGCCTCAGTTTGGTTACCTTGGCTTCTGAGGAAAGTTCAGGCTTGATGTGCTTTTTGTTGTTACTGTGTGCCTTCAAGTCGTTTGTGACTTATAGTGACCCTAAGATGACTCTGTCACAGGATTTTGTGGGGCTGAGAGTGTGTTACACACCCAAGATCACCCAGTGGGTTTCCATGGCTGAGCGGGGAATTGAACTCTGGTCTTGAGGGTCATAGTCCAAAGCTCAAATCGTTAGCTATGGTGCCACTGCCATTGTCTCTGAGAAATCCTCCAGCAGTGTCAGCACACACACACCCTGCTGCTTCCCAGTAGCTGTTTGTCGCATTTCGTCTAGCTCTTTAGCAAAAGACTGTCTGACATGAGAGACTCTACCAGCAGCACTGTTGCCATCAGCATAACCCCGTGCCTCAGAGGAGCATGCAATCCCACCACCATGGAGAGGTAGTGCCATTGGTGGGAAGTGTTGAGAATAGCTTACAAATTATATAAATTTTTAAAAAGTTAACATATTAAAATATAGTACCAAAGCTTTTCTCATCATGTTGACCCCATATACCTGGTCAAATTATACTAGTGTAATTGTATGTACAATTTGGGAATGCTTTATAGCCAAATTTGGGCACTGGGGAAAAATGCAAGGGGAAAATCCAACTAATGTGCATACGCTCAGAGTACTTTATTATAAAATACATTATGAAATGCCACAATACTCCAGTCAAATGAGTGGGGTTAAATGCACTCATGGAACATTGTGTAGCTAATTCCTCTTCCGTGGTGGACACATGTCTTTGGACAGGGATGAAATGCAAGTCTTAATTAACTACATTTCCTGCTTACAAGGAGGTGTAACCTTGCAGACCTTCCCATTAATTATCTGCAGACTTTCCTAAGCTCTATTTGCATTTATACAAAGACCTCCTGATTATGTTTGTTGACATAAGACTTGAACAGTAAAAGATATGTAGGCAGACTCCTGGCATAGGATGGTCAATTTGCAACGTGCTTAGAACTAGAGGGGAATGACAGGATATAGTTCACTGTTATAACCGTTTTTTTCCACAGTGGAGGGAAAGCCTGGGATGGGAACCCATGTAATAATGCCATCTTTAGATGGATGTGTTGACTGACAGTCCCATGGAGCAACAATGTTTGAATCAGAAGGCAGGCAGAAGGCTGTTTGTTGCTGGCTGGATCAGCTGGTACGCATCAGATACAGGCAGCCTGGTAGTAGCATTTACTCAAAATAAAAGGATCATTTTGTTATTTTTTTTCTCAAAGGGAATAGCTAAGATCCAGAGCAGTAGTGGTATAGTGGAGCTAGGATAAAAGTGCCGGCATCTTTTCATTTGCAGGACTAATGACACCATTACCTTACCACCCTTCAGCCTTCCCTCTTGACCTGCAGTTTTCAAAATGGTGGTGGGCCAGAAAGTGGTGGGTGGCTTTTCCTGGCAATAATATGGTATTGCATGCTATCTCTTTTGTAATGTAAAGTATTTTGCAGCAGTTCAGTCTTGAATTGGCAGTGAAGACCCATTACCTTTAAAAAAGGCCAGCTTCTGATAGAGATGAATATCTGGAATAATAAAAGGACAGAATCATAGAGTTGGAAGGAACCACAAGGGCCATCTAGTCCAACCTCCTACCGTGGAAGAGCGCACAGTTAAAGCAGTCCTGAAAGATGCCCATCCAACCTCTGTTTAAAGGCATCGAAAGAAGGAGAGTTCAATAGCACATATAGCTGGATACAAAGTAGATATAATAAATCCTTACTTAATTTGTGTCAGAGGCAGGACAAGAGCTCCAGCTGTCCTTTGCGTTAAAAATATTTTCCCCTTCACCTCAGGATTTTTGTATGTGTGTGTTTGTGGAGAGGACTTGGTTAATATCTCATTGATACATCTATGTGTTTTGTAAGAGCTGCTTCTTTATTGCCCCTTGGATAGTGTCATGTGTTCTTCAGTGTCCTCCATTTAATATAAAGTTCCCATTAGCTGCTGTTAACGTGTAACTCAACTATGCATAAGACAAAGGCATGTGCCAAGGTCTCTCTAGTGGCATGGGAGCTGGGTCCCTCCAGTGCTGAGATAACTTCTGAAACCACAATCCCCCTGGCAGTACTTATAACTGATTTATTTGTGTGGATTAATGCACTTGCCCACACAGACGTTCTGAGGGAGGAGGGCAGTGGCAGCCTACAGGAACTATCCTGAAGAATATTAGTATTTCAGAGTTGCCGTGCACCCTGTTATCACAGTGGCCCCTCGTGACACCTGACAATATCTGCAGTGCTGCCTTGTGACCAGTTGCACCAGTAGCACCAGAATCTAATTGCTTGCTACTCTTCTTCTCGTCTAGCTTTACAAGGAGTGTCTTTCTAGGTGGGCAACCTTTGTATATTGGGTTTCTTTGCCTGGAATTCAGATTCCATTACTAGGTATGTACTGATGAACCAGTGTGGTATAGTAATTTGAGTCTGAGTTTGACTAGGACACTGGGAAATCACAGTTTGAATCCATGCTGGGTTGTGGAAACCCACTAGGTGATGTTGGGCAAGTCACTCTCTCTCAGCCTCAGAAGAAGGTAAAGGAAACCTTGTTTTGATCAAATCTTGCCAAGAAAACCCCATGATAAGCTTAGGCTCACCATAAGTGGGAAATGACTTGAAAGCATGCAACAACAACAAAAACTGTTGAACTGCAGCTGCTTCTGGGATGGAAACAGCTGTTTATGTAATAATTCCTCACCTAATAAGGCTGCTTACAGATTAGGGGTATTAAGAATAATGCATGTTTCTCTTCCCCTTCAGTGAATTCAGGACTGCATACATATTCTACCTCCACCCCCGTCCACAATAGTTTTCTTCTGAAGTGAATTAGGCTGAGAGAAATAAACTGTTCCACTGTCACTAAGTGGGATTCATGGCTGAGCAGGGATAGGAATGTGACTCTCCCTGGCCATAGTCCAATGCTCAGGACCAGTGATGTGTCTTTTCAGTTGTTGCTGGACTACAAGTCCCATCTTCCCTCACCATCGTCTATCCTGGCTCAGGTCACAGTCACAAGCTCCCTCACAGTGGCACTGGAAGACACCCAAGGATGCACTTCCTGGAGGGGAAAGACAGCCTGCTTTAGGATGTGGTTTATAGTCTATGCAGTCACCTCTGAGGCTAGGAGAGGACTGCTCATATATCACTGATTCCTCTCTGGGTACTGCTTTGCCTCTTGAGTCCAGAGAGTTAGAGAACAGCCACAGAAGGTGCCCATTCCCGTTACTGAGCGAGAAGGAAGAAGACTGTGTGGGAAGATCTGTGATGCTTTTGTTTCTTTGCCTGCAGCCAGCTAGGGCAGTTTCCTGTGGCAGGAAACCCCAAGCACTGCAGTGTACTGTGAAGAGAATTAGCCAGGAAAGGTTAATTTCACACGGGGTTGTGGGTTTTTTTTCTTTTTTTTAAAAGTCCAGAGCTGTATAGGTTTCACTTGTTTCTTTTCCACTCACCAAATAAACAGAGGAAAATAGCCTTCCCTGCCTACTGTACTGTGATTCTGTTTTTTGATGCTGACTTGATTCTTCTGTGCTGTGATTCTGTTTTTGATGCTGTGTTAAAAGACGTAAAGCTGACATGGTCACACTTTTTTTTTTTGAAGGGTCTGAGTCAGATCAGGGCCACCTGACCCATTAGGCAGTTCAGGCACAATGCCTGATGCCTACAAAAACAGGATTTTAGGTCCTGCAGAAACTTGCCTAGTGGTACGTCAAGGCACAGAAGGGAGTCAAATGCAAGAGTGCTTAGGATCTACAAAAAACTTTATTTGACCCTGGATCAGATGATACTGGAGACAAAGCAAAGCCAGATTTTGAGTTAACCAGAGCACTAGAATTTTGTTGGAAGAGTCCTGTGGAATTTGGAAGTCTGCATATTCTTTGTTCTTACTGCTGCTAACTTTGACTTAGGATGACTCTGTGAATGCGAAACTGCCAAGAGCCCTGTCATCAGCAGTCCTATTAAGCTCTTGCAGACTCAGGGCCATGGCTTCCTTGACTTGAGTCTGTCTGCCTGTAATTCATTCTTCCTCTTTTCCTACTGTCTTCTACCTTTCTGGGCATTATTGTATTTTTTTAGTGAGTCATCCCTTCTCATGATATGGTCAAAGTATATATGAAGAAGAAACATGGAACATTTGTTTTTCTTTATTGGAGCCTCTGTGCTCAAAGGTGAGATACCACTAAATAAAAGATTCTGGGGAGAAAGAACAAGAGGAGCGTGGCCATCTTTATATTCCACTGAGAGCTTTCAGAGGCTGACTGATGTTGGGAAAAGAATGCTAGACTGGAGACAAGTTGATTTTGACTTTCTTATGAAGTGAGCGTCCTAAGTAGACTTCTGTTGCTGTTAACTGCTGTCAAATTGACTTAGAACTATGAATGAGTTAGCTCCAAACCACTCTATCATCAACCACCTTGCTCAGGTCTTGCAGATTGAGGAAGACTTGCCTTCCTTGATTGAGTCCATTCATCTGTAATGTGGTCTTCCTCTTTTCCTTCTGCCTTTTATCTTACCAAGCATTATTGTCTTTTCTAGTGAATCAGATCTTCTCATGCTATATCCAAAGAATGACAGTCTAAGTTTAGTCATCTTGATTTGTTCTAGAATGCATTAATTTGTCTTTTTAGCAGTCCAGGATATTGGTAGAACTTCTTTCTTGCACCACATTTGAATTGAGTTGATTCTGTTCCTGTCAGCTTTCTCCACTGTCCAGCTTTCACAACAAAACATGAAAAATAAAATACTACGGTATGGATGATTCCTAGGATTGATATAATCACTATATCAAGGAAGTTGCGCTTTCTGAATTTAATTTCAGTTTTACTCTTTTTCACCTTTTTTTTAACATAGTCACTTCCAGAATTGCAGTCCTTGTGTTTTAAACTTTTTTGAAATGTAAAATTGGAAAAAAGGTACACAGGGACAGACAAGAAGAAAGAAATGTAGTTTTATAAAAACGTGGTTTTGGGAGCCTTCTGAGATGTAGTAATTTGCTTCTTTCAAATATATGGTCAACAAGAATGAGCAAGATAAATGTCTGTATAGGTAAAACACCTCCCTTTCAGTGTTATTTGTCTTTTTTGTAGTCCATGGTATCTGCAGAACTCTACTCCAGCACTGCAGTTCGGATGAGCTGATTCTCTTCCTGCCTGCCTTTTTTTACCACCCAGCTTTCACAACTGGTGGGGTATTCTTAATAGTCCCAATAAAAGAAATCACTTTTTGTAATTTTGAAGACCTCTAAGGCAGCAGTTAAAGAACTGAGATTCAGTTTATGTTTTGTTTTTTAATGTTGAGCCAGATAAAAGTGAGCAGGGGGCATACAATTTATGCCTCCCATATCTTTTGTCCTATCTGCTATGCAGATAATGCAATGCTGGCTCTATTATTAAGGAGCCATATTTGATTCTCATCTGTATCTTATCCTCATGACAATGCCTGTGCCTTATTCATTGAAGTTCTATCAGTGGTCATCTCTTAGAGCCATTGCCTTATTTTCCTATGGTAGTGATCTATTTTTGCCAGTGAAATCCTGTGTATGCCTCTTCAAAAGCAGCAATGCTATTGAAGCTCAAAATGAGACAGGTTGTAAGGTGAATCTAGGAGGCTCATACCTCTTGCTCTTGCTAACAAGCTCTGACTCAGAAGGCAAGAGGCTATTAATGTTTTTGTAATTCAAGCCGAGGATCATTGTGAGTTAATGGGCATTTTGTACCCCTGCATGGTTGGCATGACTAAGCAGCCAATCTTTGCCATCTCCTCCTTGAAAATTTCAGGCCCTTGGTGTGTCCTCTGATGAGCAGGCATTTTCATTGTTCCTTCTCCTTGTTCTGCTTCTGTGGCCCCTGCCTCCTCCCTGTTCATACGCTGAGGCAGAGATGGGAATGTATGGATCTTAAGACACTGTTAGACTGTGACTCCCATCATCCCTCACTATTGGTTATGGTGGCTGGGGCTAATGGGTGTTTCAGTCCACCAGCATTTAGAAGGCTACACATTCCCCATTCCTTTAACTCTGGTAAGCTGAGCACATAGGATTACAGCCAAGCAGGGAAGGAATTCAGAAAGGTGCATAATGTCATGATGCTTAGGGCAGAAGAGAATGTAATATTACGCACAATGTGTTCCAAAAGTTCACTTTACTCATGCGTGTGTGCCAAAGTTTGGCAACAACAGGACTTGAGTCCAAATTGGATTTGTAACTCAGTGTACACATCACAGAATATGATGTAGATGAGTTCAACTGTCATTATTCAGAAATGTAGTTGAGTTGAACAAGCAAGGTAACTGGATATAGATCTTAATCACAACCTGTGATTAAGATGTGGAGGTTGTTTTTTTTTTTTAACGAGCACTCTGGATAAAGGAACTGCAGAAGCACTGGGTTGTGCTTCTTTTTTTTTACAGTGCTATCAGTATACAGGTTGCTTTATAGTTTCTGCAAGTAAAAATGATAGTTCTATGCCCCAAGGAGCTTACAATTTAAATTCAACAGTGAGAAGCTAAAAAGGGGAAGTGGAAAGTGAAGGGAAAGGAAAGGAGAGTCAAGGATAGCAAAAGATGATTTGTGACCAGGTGCTGCCATACTACTTGTTGAAACTTAGTTCTGTTAACACAGAGAAAGGATAGGCAGTGTCCTCCCTCAGATACAACTGGACTGACTCATCAGTTCTAGCCAGCATAATTGTTGATAAGGTGTGATGGGGGCTGTAGTTCAATCAACTGGACAGCTGCTTTTTGTTCCCCATGGTGAGAACCCTGCAGATGTTGTTGGTCTGCAGTCCCCATGACTTTGGACCACTGGCTAAGCTGGCTGGGGCTGATGGGAATTGCAGTCCAATCTCATCTGAGGTAGCACAGTTTGTCTTTCCCTTCTTAAAAGCTAAAAGATGATAGAACTGATGTTCTGCCTTCTGATGACAGTATTATTGGTTTAAAAAAAAGGCTGAAGATGATTGTATTGGGGAGCACATGGAAGGGTTTAATGGGGCGTGCTGTGTTGTTGGTAAAGGTCGTGGTTTGAGTACTGGACTAGAAGACTGGGAAACCAGGGTTCCAATCCTTTCTTGGCCATAGAAACCCAGTGAATGACCTTGGGAAAGTCACCGTCTCTCAGCCTTAAAGGAAGGCAAAGGGAAATCCCCTGTGAATAGATCTTGGCAAAAGAAACCCCCGTGATAGATCCTCAGTAGGATTGCCATAAGTCAGGAATGAATTGAAGGTACACAGTGACAACAATAAGAAGAACAATGCCGAACTCAATAGATATTCAATAGTTTTGTGCTGTAAGGAATTGGATTGTCATTAGGGGGCGATGTACAGCAAGGACTACTACTTTTGTCTTTGGCCATTTCTGCACTAGAAATGGCCTTTATTCAGCCTCTGTGGTTGCCCTTGCCTCACTTTAGGCAGCCTTCCACAACCCCATGCCCTCCAGATCTGTTGAGATCTACTGGCTGGTGGTTGAGATCCGCTGTGGGAGAGGCCAAGAGATTTCTACAAAAAGTTGCTGTGTGAAAGGAGTATGACATATGTTGCCACCATGAGCAGTGGGCCAATTTAGCACCATAGACACACTTGCAAAGGTATAGCAGTAGAAGCAGGAAAGTAGGGAGAGCTGTGGCCCCAGTAAGTCCCACTCTGGGGAGGAGCCCACTGCCCTATGTCTTACAATAGAGGTGGGGAACCTCTGGCCCCCTAGATCCCTTGGACTGTGGGAGATGGGAATCCAAAACAGCTGGAAGTACAGAGGTTCCCCAGCCCTGGTCTACTCTTATATGGACTGCAGCCATGCCTCTGTTGGTGATACATTCTGTGGCCTGACACTGGGGGTGTGGAGTGAAGGCATTTTAAAAGCTCGGTGAACAGGGTGATTTTGCGCTTCCTAACCTCTGTGAGGCTTAAGCTCCCATTTTCTACTTCCCAATTCTGGGTCCTGTTTTGTGAGCCACTGATGTAGGTTTCAGTGGCTGCCTTTGTAATGAGAGTTCTTGCTTCCCTCAGTAGATTGACCCTTCGTTCCCGAAAGAACGGTGTGTTCAATGTACAGAGAGCTCTGCCCAGGTAGCGCTGTAAGGTGTGTATTCTTTCTGGTTCCTTCCTCCCCCACTACATTTGTGTATGATGCTCTGTAATGATGGTTGCGAGAAGCAAAAGGAAATCCCAACTCTTGTCTCTGGGATTGTGGGAGGACCCACAGTAGCAGATTTGTTCCTGGCTGGGCTGATGAATTGGGGATACTATCACATTGGCCCCATGGTATTACAAGGGTATGGGTTTAGCTGTGTCTCCCTAGCCTCATGAACTCAATAGCTCCATCTGTGCAAGGCTGCGAGTACAGCCCCAATTAGTGGGCTGCACTGTTTTCTAACAACACTAGGGGGCTAGAGCTGGCCCTGCCATTAGGTGGGCTGAGAAAGTTGCCTTAAGCAGCAATTTTTGGATGTCAACAAAGGCTGGGAAATTATTTCAAGGTAACAAATTGGTTTGAGTGTTGCACTCTGACGTGGAGACCAGAGTTTGAGTCGCCACCCGGCCGTGGAAACCCATTGGGTGATTGTGGGCAAGTCACATTTTCTCAGCCCCGGAGAAAGGCAACGATAAACCCCCTCTGAACAAATCTTGCCAAGAAAACCCTGTGATAGGTTTGTTTTAGGGTTGCCATAAGTCAGAAACAACTTGAAGGCACACAACGATAATGACAAATTGACATCATTGTTGTTATGTTTTCCTTGCAAGGGACAAGGAAAACTGTTTATGAGATCTTCTTCTTCATATACCAGCATAGCAAAAATGGGGCCTGCAGCTGCGTGCAGCCGACAGGGCTCCAATTTGCCCCTGAATCCCCAGACTTCAGACCCACCAAATTAAATTGAGGGAGGCAAATTTTACCTCAAATGACTTTAAAACACTGCAAAATACAGTGGCTTGGCCCTCACAGCCCCCAAGACTCCCCCATACCTCAGAAAATTCTGAGGAACCAGGAAAAAAAAAGATGAAAATCAGCCCAAAACAGAAATGGGTGCAATGTCACCTCCAGTCATGTTGGAAGCACTAAACACAGCCTTCTGGGACAGTGTGAATGAAAAATAGACACTGCTCCCAGAAACCCCAGAACTGGTTTTAAAGTGTGGGGGAGAGCTCAAGACTGGCAGACAGATCGTTATGAATGATGGTGTGTTTATATGTATGTTTTTACAAAACACTAAAAATGCAGGATACAGTGAATAGTAATAATGACAGCAGTTAACAATGTGACTACCAGGAAGGCAATGACAAAATAATAAATGAATTACTATTAAATTGTTTAAAGCATAACATTAAAATACCAAGGAAAGGGGAAAATATAGAAGATCTTATCAAATGAATGCAAAGATGGCTGCAAACTGGGCTACATGATGATCATTTTTCCTCGGGGGATTCAACGGAATAGGAGTGTTTGTGGACCTGATCCCTGAACATTGTAGTGGGTAGTCAAGTCAGTGCCCTCCAGTTTAGACTTATGGGGGGCTCAAAACTCCCCTTTTCCAGGATCCACACCCACTCTCTCTGCAGTTGCCTAGCCTGTCATGTACCAAAATGCTTGTTCTGGCTTTGTCTGCTATCCCTTTGACCTGGTATGAGGTAAGGGTACCATTTGTTGTCCTCCTCCAGCAGCAAAATGCCTTTGTCCAGCCTTGTTATCTTGTGTTTTTACTCTGCCTTTGGATGCTGTATGTTGTGTGTTCTTCTGTTTTGGCTTAACATGTTAGAGTACAGTAGCTGTTCCACAGGCATAGTGGCAGTATATTTCCCCCGCCTCCCTTGGCATATTTAAAATATAGGTTTGCTCTGTTAACATCCTGCCTAAGGAAGAGTTCTGTGTAAATCAAAAGCCAGTTTGCCACTTTGAAATCTTCCACAGACTATTGCTTAAAAAGGCATTATTTTGCAGCCCTTGCTAATGGAAGATACCAGGGATGTCTTTTCTGAGCCAGACAGTAAGAAAACTGCCTGTCCGATGCTGTTCTTTGTGCTCGCTCTCCCTCTCGCTTTCTCATACTCTCTTTCGCTCTGAACCAAGCTGAAAGATGTGTTCTTTACCTCAGGATCAGGGAGTAACCTGTGGGAGTACATGGATGGTTTCTGACTAGATTTCACTATATCCCTGCAAAATAGCAGTGTGTTGGCATGTGGAATGTGCAATGCAGCAAGAACCACAGATGTTTTCTATCTAATATCTCCCTAGTGCTCCATATCCAGAACCACCCTTAGGACGCATAATTTTACAGTGGAAGAAGAAATCACACACATTCCAGGAAACGGATTTCATTAAGCCGTCGAACAATTGTGCTTTCTTTCTTCTACTGTTTCCTCTTTAGAGAAGCACCAACCCTTTTCCTTTCTACATACTCACCACCCACAACCTGGGAAGGGTTTTGTTTTTTTTATTCTCCAATTCATTCTTCATCATCCTAGAAGCTGTACTGTAAGTAATGCAGGATAGGAGGTTTGAAGTTAGTACTGTAGAGATCAAGGCAATTGATTGGAGCAGAGAATGTATCTTGAGCGGTTATGTATTAGTGATTGTCGAAGGGCAGATTCTCATCATGACCCCTTTGCCACGCTGCAAGGAGGGTCCAGAAATTCAGGCACTGTACTGATCTATATCCAGCCATAACTATTAACTGTTTTCATCTCGTGCTCTTTTGTAAAGCCAATAGATCTTAATTGCCTGTTCAAGACCTGATCATGAGACACTTTGCATTACAACAAAGATAGATTACAGCAATGATAAATCCATTTTCCCTCTAGCTACTGAGAGGAAGGAACTGGCAAAACTATTTCTGAATATTCCTTGCCTAAAAGCCCTATGAAATTCATAGGGTAGCCATAAGTCAACATGCGATTTGAAAGCACCTGCAGACACACACACACACACACACACACACACTGAAAGGTTTGCAACTTAGCTCAGTGGGAACAAGGGAATTTGAAGGATGGTGACATTCCTTATGCTAGTTGATAAGTCCTGGTAGTCTGGCACTGTTCACGCTTGCTGCACTACAAGAGCAATTAACAGTTGATCCCAGTTTGGTGTCATATACAAGTGATGAGAGACCTGCAACCAAGTATCTGGCTGAGCATTGCAAATTAACGTATGAATTTCAGTATCTTTGTCTTTGCAGTTTCTGGCCCTTTACTCCTTTCTTCATGCTTACTGTTTTTTCCAATTCTCTTTCTCCTTTAGGCATTTCTTCTGTCTCTCATTCGTTTGGATCTTTCAGTTGTTCAGGTTTATTAGACCCATATCAACATATTTCTGACATTAGGGCATTTGTTTCATGAACTGACAGAAGACAGAACTGAAAGTGTGGTGTGTTATTTGCATGATGGACTAGGACACTGGGAAAGCAGGGGTTGAATCCCCACTCAGCCATGGAAACCCACTGGGTGTCCTTGGGCAAGTCACACTCTCTTAGCCTCAGAGGGCAAGCCCTCTCTGAACAAATTCTGCCAAGAAAAGCCTGTGATAGGATCGTCTTAGGGTCACCATTAGTCAGAAATGAGTTGAAGGCAAAGAACAACAATTAAAAGTGGCAGCCTTTGGATTGCTCCCCATGTGGAGAGCAGTGAGAACACCTTGAAACATCTTGCTGAACCAGCTTGGCCATTGGGCTCTTGTGTCCAGGAACTGCTTTTGATCGCTTCCTGTTTTAGATGAGACTTTGCTTGTGCTACAAGGCCTTCCACCCTGACTATTGAGTGTCCCTTGGCTCTAATGCCCTGGGTAAGTGCTGACCTCTCCTCCATAGCTCTACTTTGACAAGTTTGGTGGATTCTCAGGGACTATATCACTGCAAAATCCCTTTATCCATTGCCTTTACAACTCTCATGCCCTCTAACAGCTTTGATTGGATCAGGCAGGATGATGCAGCCATCTCAGGCAGAAATGGGGGTGGTCTGATATGCAGCAAATTCTCATACCTTCCAACATTTCACAGGTGAAAAATGTGTGGCCAAGCAACATCAAAGTGAGGTCTGGATGGGAAAAGTTATTAATAGGAAAGAACAGACAAGCTAGGAGAGGTTGCAACAGTTTGCCTTTTGCCTGAGCCTAGTGGGAATAGCAAGACTATGCTCAATGGAGTGCAAACTACTTCTGCACTTTGAATTTCATCTGCAGTAGCTGATGTAAACATAGGACAAAGGAGGAAAGTGGGAGGATGAGAGAGAAACTGGGACATTTTAAAAACAGCTGAAAAAGTGGGATGGCAGAAGATTAATTGGGAGAGTCCCTTCCAAATCAGGACAGCTGAAGAGACTGCATTTATAGCTATATAATTATATGTATTATTGTATTTTTGCTGCCAGAGAGGGGAACAGGTACTTGTGGGATCTCTGTGTGACTTGCCCAAATAGCATGGCTGGGTTTTGTGTATTGTGCCTCTTGACTTGCATGTGTTGGAGCCCTGTTTGTTTCTCTATTTGTTCTGAGATGGCTCTGAGGAGAAGGCAGACTTCAGCTTTGTGGGCAAAAGAGACCTATGTGGCGGCTACATTTGGAAAGAAAAAGAAGTCCTGTAATCTGTCTTTCAAAAGTGAAGCATCTGTGAACAAGAACATCCCTGTTTCACATTCCACCTCAGGCATGAATTTAATAGGAGGCATTAAGAAAGACATTGTTCTCTCAGCTTCAGCATTTCCTTCCACAACTGGGGAGGAAACAGCCCTGACCTACTCTTACAAGGCTGCTGTCATAATTAGGCATGAAATGCTTAATTAATTGATTATACCAGCTTTTTAATTCACTGAATAGAAGCCTCAGTTTACTGAACAGTTTTCTTCAGATTGCTTGAACATACTGTTTTTTTTAAAAAAGAAATATATTATTTTAACTATTTTTACATATTTTTAAAAACAGTAGTGGAAAGTATCATCTGGTCGCTAAAACACATATCTGAAAAGAAGGTCTTGCTTCAGCACTGTTGTTCTTACTTCCTATGTATAATTCAGTTGATGTAGGATTTACTGCCCTACTGCGGGGCTGCTAGAAACATAGAAAGACAAGATGCTAACCTCCTAGCAGGTTAGTAATCATTATGATGTGCTCCCTCTCCTCCTCCTGTCAGCTTCCTTTCTGCATTGGTCACAGAGGATACATGAAACCCTTTCTTCCCCAGCACAATGGAAATGCAGCGGGCTGGGGGAGGAGGGGGTGATCCCTCCTTCCATTGCCAGCCCATACCTTTGCCAGCGTGACATTCTTGATTCTTTGGCTACCTGGTGAGATGTTAAGTATAAGGTTGGAATTAATTGACTATAAAGCTCATATAATCAATCAATCAATGTGTATTTTCACTTGTGCCTCAGCCCTACTAAATACTATGGCGATGCATAGGAAGCTCTTTGAACACCTGACATGTGCTGTAAAAATGCTTAATAACAGAGTGTTTATTATGAATTAATGTCAGACTGAATATTCGATGGCCTTGGAAAAGGTGGAAGGAAGGAGCCATATGGAAACAGTCCCCGGTCTTAGCAAACAACATATATTTATTAATTACAGTTGGCCCTCCACATTAGCTAGGGTTAGGGGTGCAGGACCCTCACAAAAATGAAAACAATTGGAAATATCAACATGCTTGTGTGTGTCTGTGGGAAAGAGACTGAGGCACGGTGGGGAGAATGAGCACCCACAGTCCAAACCATGTGAGGGAAAGGAGAGGGAAAGGGGGTTTGGCATGGTAGCCCTATACTTCCTCTCTCATGCCCATCCCTTTCTTTGGGTGTGGGGTGGCACTGAGAGAGGGTTTGTGGTGCTAAGAAGTCAGGCTGCAAGCTGTCCTTAGCTGGCCAAGCTGCAGCTGGAGGAGGAGGAAGAGGAGGAGAAGACCCAGAGGTATATGTTTAAAGGGATGTGAGGCTTGATCAGAGCTGCTGAGAAGGAAAGTTCCCCTGGAACAGAAGCACCTGAGTTGGGGGGCAGGGATTGGCAAAGCTTGCAAATAATCAAATCCATGAAAATCAAACCCCACAAATGAGGAGGTCTGATTGTATTTTATTCAAAGCCGTCATTATTCCATCCTTTTGCTGGAAAAGCTCTCAGAGCAATTTACAGATCAATAAAAAAATAAACAATCCTTGACCTCAGGATGGTAATCTAAGAAAGCGCAACCCAAAAGGAAAAAAAAGAAGGGAAAAGAAAGCATGAAAATTTAAGACTCCAGTTTTTAACCTTAAATGGATTGTAAAGCAACCAGGGGAAAGGCAGCTAGAAGTTGTGGGCCAGCTGGAATGGGATTTAGGTCTATTTATTATGTGTATATCCCACCTTTCCTCTGAAGAGCTCAAGATGACATTCATGGTTTCCTGTCCCCCCATTTGTTTCCTCATAGCCCCCCCAAGGAAGATTAAGCTGTGTGTGTGTGTGTGTGTGTGTGTGTGTGTGTGTGAGAGAGAGAGAGAGAGAGAGAGAGAGAGAGAGAGAGAGCGAGCGCAAGTGAGCATGGTTCCTACCATTAAGCAGGGTGAAGCCAGCAGCTACTGGGTGTCATGAAGATGCAGCTAATGGTTAATTATTTAATTTATGCTTACTGTTTTTGGTTGCCATCAGGAGAGGTTCTTGTGGGTTTTTCTGCATCAGATGCCAAAATAACATAGCTGGCCTCACTGTTCAATTTGATTGAGGGTAGCTGGCACCATATTCTGTCCTGCTCGGCCCCAGACACCACAGTGTCTTGGGAGAGGCCCCATGGGGTAGTTCTGACCGCAGTACAACATGTGTCATGCCACACCTTGGCAGTAACAAGTAAGATGTGGTTGTTCATAACCATAACAACAACTGTTTATAACTCACCCTTTCCCCAATGCTGGGACTCCAGGTGGCTTACAAAAAAATAAAACAGATACAGTTAAAACACTTACAAAGTCATCAATACAAACATAAAAATATGCTATTAAAATACAGTTAAACCGAAGTGCCCACACAACTAAAATCATTTAAAACAAATCCATTAAAAAGAAATAGAGAGAGAAATAATGAACTCGCTTGTGAAGTTTTGTAATGAGTAAAGTGAAGTTATCTTTCAAAAGTAACTCTAAGCTGGAGGATTGATGTTATAAAAGTTTGAGATGTAACAGCTATCATTCTCTGGTTATTTTTAAAGTCCATGTTTTGTGAATTTTTTGTGTCATGGTGAAGGGAAGTTTCCAAATTGCTTACCATTCTCTCAGCCGTCCTAAAGTTTGTTTGCTTTCTAAAGATAATGAAAAATGAGCAACATAGCAATTAACACAGCAATTTACTAAGTAAATATATAGTTACATTAGCAGCAATGTCACTTTGGCAGTAATGAAGCGAGGGTGGCTGGACCAAGCTATTTAACAAGTTGAGTTTAAAAATGAGTCGCCGAGCTTCTGTGTCAAAATACCTGTGTATACAATAGGGCTGTCTGCATGGGGAAGGGGTTTGGACGAAGGGTTCCATAAGACCAGAAACCCCAAGTAATGGGGAAAATATTGTCTGTATAGCTTCATCTGCAGACACTTGTGACGTATGGGAGATGCCAGAGAGAGAGGATAGCTGACACTCATATGTGCAGCTTACCAGTAAATCTAAACACCTGAACAGGCCTTCTCTTGTGGTAAGACCGTGTGCTAGCAGCTGGGATGGCCCAAGATATTTTGCTACCAGAAGCAAAAGACTAGATTGTGTCCCCCACCCAGTCCCTGTGCAGAAGCTGGCTGAACTGGCAGTTAAATCTTCCTTTGGTGCTGGTGATGAGAGATTGCCCTTCACCATACTTGAGGGAGCAGGATAGCTTAAGGCACGAGCGGGAATCATGCAGCTCTCCAGATTCCTTGAACTGCTGCTCTGTGCAGATCTAGGAGGCATAGACAGTGGTGAGGAGTGCTAGGAACTGCAGCTCAATTACATCTGGAGGGCCACATACTTTTTTATCCCTGGTTTGGGGAGCCTAGAACAGATTGTGTGTGTTGCCCTGGATGGCTTTATCCTCAAACAGAGGGAGGTGATTCAGAGAGAGTTTGGGAGGAAAAGTCTTCAGCCTCTTTTTCCCAGAACCAGCTGTGTGGTTTCACTGGATGAGGCTAAGGCTGGACCCAGTCCTGGTGAGCAACATCTGTATGGCCCTTGTTGCTTCCTCCTCTGACAAACGAGAATGTTCAGTGCTCCTTCATGGAAGGAGCAGGACAGCCACTAGATGCCGCTGAAGGACTAGGATGAGGACAGTCACTCTGGGACACTGTGGGGCTGGTTCTCCGCCGCTCTTGTGCTCTCCTTGTTTCTACCTGCAGGGCAGGGAGCCAGGAATGTGTGGAATCTGATCTCTTCGAGGCTGAGACAAACACACCCGGCAGCAGTACCTTATTGCTGGGCCATACCATCGACTTGGGACAGAGGGGTGGTGGCTGGGAGCTTGGGTCGAGAGGGAAGGGGATTAACTCATGCCATGCCTGAGAGTCTCTGAGGAGAGCAAAAATGGTTGGATTCTCACACTAATCACCTCCCTGTTTCTGTTTGCGTATTTATGCATGCTTTAGCTGATATAAATTCTAATAGATGTGCAGACATTTAGGCAACCATGCATACCTTAAGAGCTTATTCACATTTTATGTTGTTGGTTTGGGTTTTGTTGTTGTAAGGTTTTTTAGAATGGGACAACGTGAGTTTGTGCTACAACATGAAAAAGAGTCTTGTAACACCATTACGACTAACAAATTATTATGGCGTTTGTTACAGAAGCATTGAGTAAATGGTCTGTAATTCACAAAAGCTCCTGCTGTGATGAACTGCAACTGATGAGGTGGAGTGGAGTCCAGGAAAGCTTACGCTAGAAAATTATTTTTCTTAGTCTCCAAGGTGCTACAGGATTCCTTTCTGTCTTTTTATGTTATAATGAATTTGTCTGCCTTCAAGATGCCACAGGGTTCTTTGGTTTTGTTTGTTTTGTTTGCTTTTGCTGCAAGAAACATATCTACCACACCGAAAAAAAAATGCAACACGTTGTCACGGTTGGTGCTTCAGGACATAAAACTGCCAGGTTAACAAAGGAGAGCCAGCACAATGTAGTGATTTGACTGTTGGACTATGACTCTGGGAAGACCAGGGTTTGAATCCCTGCTCAGACACAGAAACCCCACGGGCGACCTTGAGCAGGTCACACTCTCTCAGCCTCAGAGGAAGCCAATGGCAAACTGCCTCAGAAAAAATCTTGCCAAGAAAATCCCATGGTGGGTTCTCTTTAGGATCACCATAAGTCAGAAACAGCTTGAAGATTTACAGCAGCAACAGGTTATTGTAGCTAGTGATACAAGGCATGAAGGAAGTTTTCATTCATGCCTCCTGTGTGGTCATTCATACATGTATTAATTGTCTTACCTCTTAAGTAATTTATGGTTGTGACTTACATATGTAAGGGCCTTCCTTTTCCGATCATATGTTTCGAAGACTGGGGGAAGTGAAATGCAGAACGAGAAAAGAGTATTGAGAAATGAGTAATATGAAAAGGGATCCATCCACAGTTTGCACAGGATCCACCAAATCTATATTCCTGCTTTGTTTATTTTTTTAATATAGACAGTACGTGAGCTCTGAGACATAATAGGTCTTTTGTTCACCTGCCAACCCTTATCAAGAGACCTGGTGGTTTTCCAGTTTTGCAGTGTCATACGTTTGACCAGAGCTTGGAAAAGTTAACGTTTTTGGAATACAACTCTCAGATTCTGGATGTGACCCTGACAACCAGGCTTGCAGTGGCTTTGTGGTTTTGTATCACTCTGAACATATTTTACATTGCCCCCTTTTGTGAAGCCTGGGCTATACCTGCATCAGAAGAAGGTGTTTAAGAACAAACAGTGTCTCATCAGGGAAGACATTTTGACGGTGTCTGTCCCAGTATGCAAACTGAACAAACAAACATTATCCTGCAAGTGACACAGTAAAGAAACAGGCACTGCCAAGACAGGAACCTTTACTCCTTTTTCTCCTGCATTTTTGCAAGGCAAGAGGTCGATTTCTTGCCTCTTGATATGCCACAGCTCACTTTACTGCCTCATGAAACTATCCCATCCTATTCTGTTGTATAGGTATAGGTAAACCGGGTTCACTTTGTGCAAAATAGGACACCCTCGCTATATCTTTATGTGGAACGGTCCAAGATTCTACTACCTCAGTTTACCGCCTCTTCTGTTCTCAATTTAACTATTGCGGGATCAGCTCTGAACAGAGCCACGCTAAAAGATTACGTGTGACCCCGATGCAGATGATTTACCTAAGCCATTCCTGACGTGGGTTGGAATGTGGTTACGTACGTGTATCTTTGTGTTGTGGTTTTGCCTAATTGATGGTGCAAGAGGTCAGTGTGCGCGCGTGGTTGGTTTTGGGTTCGGATTTGTGTGCTCAAGTATTTGGGAACACGGGAGATCATGTGGCTCTGCGGGTGGTGTCTGCGTGGGTGGCGCGTTCGCCTCTGTTCCTGCGTGTGTGGCAATACGGAGAGTTGCTTCCTTGTGTATCCATTGCCCGTCTTATCCACACGTGCCTGCGCACCCGTGCCTTCTGAAAGGGAGGGACCGGCTCTCTCGGGTTTGGCTGTGCGTGTGCACAGATCGCGGGGCTCCCCAACACGGGTAACAGGGCGGGTGGGCGTGGTGCTGCCCCTTCCTGGAGGAAGACATTGCCTTAGTTTAGTTTGGCTGCCGGCCCTAATTCGCTCCCGAAGTTCTGAAGTGAGTTTCCTCCCTGTGGGATTGGAACCAGAAAGACCGCAAACAATAAAGACGAGAGTGCCCTGAGCATGTTAAAAGCGCGCCGCTCTCTGCTCATTGATCACGGCCGTCCCTTACATATACGGGCCTACTTACAATGAGATGCCACTTCAAGGAGGGGCAGGCTCGAACTCCTCCCCCATCCTAGCCTCTTTTTAAAACTCACCACTCCTTGCGCTCCTGGATGTGGCGAGGCGAGGGTTAAAAGGCGGGGCCCCTCCCCTTCCACCGCCCCGCTTTTCTTTTGCTTGTTGCTCTGGAGGTTGGTTCGGCGCCGCCTTCGCAGTCGCTCCGGTTTGGTCTCGAACTGGGAGCTGGTCTCCTCGAGATTCTCGATCGGTTCCCGCCCTCCCTGGTAGGGGAGCGAGTGGGTGGGTCTCGGCTCAGGAAAGACAGAGGTGAGCGGGGGCTTCGTGGCGCTTCTCAACCCCACGCGAGACGGGTGGGGGGCGCGCGGGAAGCTTCGATCCCGAAAGTTCGGACTACTTTGCCGGACCGTCCTTAAAGCTGCTGCTTATTTGGGGTCCCTTAGTTGGCAGGAGGGCGGATGTCAGAAGATTTCTTTTACGGCTGTGTGTAAGAACTCCTCGCCCGAACTCTTTCCCTAAGGACGGGAGGTCTTTCTTCCAAGAGTAACTAACTAACTCTCTGTCCCTCTGCTTTGTTTCCTGGTATTCAAGCGACACGGTGGAGGGGTTGTGTGCATAAGCGGGAAGGGGGCAGCCGAGGCGCAGGTCTCCCATGAGGCTTGAATCCGGAGTCACTCTCCGGACTCCGAAGCGTGCGAGTGTGTGTGTACACGAGATAGAGGAAGATCAGTTAACTTTCTCGTCTTGATGGTTGGTTTTTCCGTGCCCAAATTTTGTTGGGGAGCGCTGCACTTACAAACTCTGGAGTTGGCCAGCCTAAGATGCATGTTCGGGTAAAATAAAAAGAGAGAGAGGCCCTGGGCGGGGGAGAGAAGCCGGCTGGCTTCCTAGGTCTAAAAAAAAAAGTTGAGATTTCCTGGTTGTTGTGATACAAAATTAGGGTTCTCTGTCCTGTATCCTGCCTGGGCCCTTGCTTTAATTGCAAAGTGACTTGACCATACTTCTCTATTCTTAGAAAATATAGGAGGAAATCTTTGTCTGAGAGGCAGAGGAGAACTCTGATCAAAGATTCTTCACCCCTTGAGTTTAAGAGCAGAATGTGTGTGTGTGTGTGTGTGAGAGAGAGAGAGAGAGAGAGGGGCCATTTCCACACTAGCCTGTTATAGTGCTGTTATTCCGCTTTCAACATCCTATGGAATCCTGGGGTTTGCAGACCCCTCCCTAAACTGCAAACCCCAGGATTCCATAGGATGTTGAAAGTGGAATAACAGCACTATAACAGGCTAGTGTGGAAGTGGCCAGAGTATAGGTGTGTGAAGCGGTGTATGATGTTGTCTCTCGCCTGTCGTTCATATTGAAAAACAGGTTGGAAATCTACATGCTTGACCAGTGAAGTATTTAAAATGTAAGGCTGGTGCCACTAGCATTTCCAGCTTTAATTAAATTAGTTTTGTATATTAATTTGATACATAGCTGGTCTGATGGACCAAGTGAAGCAATTGAGCTGTGATTCAGAAGCTTCTCTTTGAGTTTCTTGGCCACCACAGCTAAGCCCAGCTCTCTCTCTGTTCCCTCCATTTGCAACATAAGAGATAATGAGGCCTCTCTTATAGGGTTATTGTAAAGCAGAGATGTCACCCTCCAGTGATGGACTGCAGTTCTCATAATCCCTGACCACTGGACACAGTGTCTGTGGTTGGTGGAAGGGCTAAAAGTTCACCACCCTTGTAAGGGGGTCACAAGTGTTCTGAATTCTCAGAAACAATGGGTGTGCTAAGTAAATTCTGGTGTGAAGGATACATGCTTTTGCACAATTCTGCATTCTCGCCAAAATCCTATGAAATAGCAGCACAAGTCTTCCCATTTTACAAGCGATGAACCTGAAGGTAAGAAAAATTCCATTATTCCAGCCTTGTCAGTGAATTAATGGCTTAAAGAGGGACATGACCTTCAAGTCTATCTGCAGTTTGTGGCCTCTAGATGTTGTTGGGTTGCTGTTCACCTTACACTGGCATTGCTGGTTATAGTGCTAGGAATTGCAATGCAGCATCTCTCTGGAAGTCACAAGTTATCTACCTACCCTTGTATTGTACAGTATTGGCAAAGTACATCGCAGGACATTGACTTTATTTCTGTAAAAGCCCTTGTGATATTTTATGGGTCAGAGAGTGTTGGGCTAGGACTGATGGGAGACTGGAGTTCAAATCCATCCCCTAGCTATGAATATTACAAGTTGGCCTTGGACCACTCACCATTCCTCAGCTTAGCCTACCTCACAGAGTTGTAGTGGAGATAGGTGGAACTGGGTGTAGCCATGTGTGCTGCCTTGTGCTCCTTACAGGACAGGGCTTTAGAGGCAGAGTTGGTGGGGACATGAAAGAGGGGCTTCTTGGTGGATGCTCCCAGGATATGACCCCTTCACCCTACATTGGTTCCCTCCTTGTTCTCCTGCCTTTTTATTTAGATAGTCCTTTGGTGTCTGACTGGATTTCAACTGGAAGGGGCTATTGCTTCTTTTAATCAGTATGTTTTCATGTGTTTGTTAATGTTGCTTTATTTGTTACTAGCTACATGGGGCCCTCTTCTGTGACAGAAAGTCACACCATAAATGCAGCAGTATAAATGTAATAAATTATTGAGGGATGTAGCTCAGGGTGGAGCATGCACTTTGCATGTACGAGGCTCTGGGTTCAATCTCTGACCTATCCACTTTCTGCATTTGGAGCCAATGTGGTGTGGTAGATTAAGTGTTGGACTAGTACTCTGACAGACCAGGGTTCAAATCCTGCTTGACAGTGGAACTACAATGGGCAAGTCTCACCGTCTCAGCCTCAGAGGAAGGCAGCGGTGAACTTCCTCTGAACAATTCTTGCCAAGAAAACCCCATGATAGGTTTACATAATAGGGTTGCTGTAGGTCAGAAATGATTTGAAGGGACACAACAAGAACAAAATAAAGAAAAAATAGGACTTTTGTAAATAAGAGCACAGTAGTAGTATGGCAAGGGAAATACATGCTGATCCACTGACTGAAAAGTAGAAAAATAAGTTTGGAGACATTTGTTCTGTAACATTCACCACAGCAAATTACTGAAGAAAAGAAATCTTAAGACTGCTGAACTGGTTAGAGAATTGGAACCACCTGGATTTGATACGTGGCCTTGGGAAAGAGCGAAGCTTGGCTGATCATGGTTCCCTAGCTGTGCATCTGTACGTGCTCAGAGGCACTATCCTCACATTCTACTTCTTATAGTTAGGGGTGACCCCAGGCCTTGAAAATGGGACCTGGAGCCACGCCTGGACTCAAATGAAGCACAGTTCCTGGACTTGTGTGTTCCTCTTGGAATGATGATTTTGAGTCCAGAAACTAGTGGTTAGAAAGGCAGGACCGAGGTTGTTGGGTGGGTGGAGGATTTTGCAGGAAATTGATAGCTTGCTGACTCTGGGAGGATGTGTTGCGTCCTGCCCGATCTGACTCTTGTCTGGGGATTAGGTGAACCTTTGCCTTAGGCTGCCAGCCAAGATGACGTTACCCAGGTGTCGCAAGGATTTCCGGGGAAAGGCTCCACCTGTTGAACTCTGCCCATCCACTGCAATTCTAAGATGCTCTCTCTATTACCCCACCCACTTCTGCTTTCTGTCTTTCTGCTTCTCTTTCAAACTTTGACACTTTATCCTGCTCCTTTTCTCTCAGTCGAAATCCTTAATGTGTTCCCGCAAGAATTAACATCCAATGGAAGTTCTTGAACTAGCATGGTGTATTAGCTTGAGCACTGGACTATGACTCTGGAGACCAGGGTTTGATTCCCCACTTGCCCATAGAAATCCACTGGGTGTCCTTAGGTGCCTCACACACTCTCAGCCCCAGAAAACCCCGTGATAGGTTCATCTTACGGTTACCATAAGTCGGAAATTACTTGGAGACATACAGCAACAATCATTTTCAGACCACCATGGGTAGACTCTCTTGATGTCCTGGAATGCAAATGAAATACAAGGCACACAACAACAACAAAAAGTTCTGGTTCAAATCCCAGTTTGGTTTAATGTGTCACCAATATATGTATGTATGCATGTATTTAATTCATACCTCGCCTTTGTCCCAAGACCTAAAGTGGCTTACAGATTTTTAAAATTGAAATAATGGGAATAATATTTATTTATTTGAATTTTTATGTGCAGCCCTGTATAAAGATGCCAGGGAGCCAAACAGATCAAACCAGTTTAAAACAGCCTGAGACATGTAAAACAGTGTAAACCATTTTTTAAAAAAATTATACTTTAAAGCCATATGCAAGACAAAATCCCTTGACCGAAATGGCTTGGCCGATGAGCCACGTTTTACCTTGGGGTTAGAACGAAGTAAAACTGGTGTTGGTCAAGCCTCTAACAGCAGTATGCTATTTTATGAGACAATAATGCAGGGTAAGTTGGTCACAAATTCCTATATATAGTCTACAAGGTGAGAATTAAAAAAATATAAAAACAAAATGCCCTCTGAGTCCTTTTGTAGCATGGCTGGTGGCCGACACTCAGCCAATTGCATTCTGTGTGCTCGTGTTGTACAGGGATAGTGTTTTGATGTTTAAGACCAGCCCCTTCTATTTCTCTTAAGAAGCTCACAATGCTGTAATTTTAACTTACCAGGGCAGGGATGGGATGCCTGTGGCCCTCAGTGTGATGTCACGTGGCCCTGGGTTTAAGTTCAGAGGCCCTTCAAAGGGATCTGGTCAGGTCCTGTCAGGGTGACCTGTCACTTCCTCAGCAGTCTGTCTAGTTGGAGCGGAATTGTGCACAGAATGTGCAGAAAAAGAGGAAAGAGGAAAAGAGGGTAGATGGAGGAGAGAGAGTGGTGTAGCCAACATGATGTAGTGGTTCGAACATCGGACTGTGATCTTGGAGACCGAGGTTTGATTCCCTGCTTGGCCGTGGAAGCCCACTGGCTGACCTTGGGTCGGTCTCACACTCTCAGACCCAGAAAACCTTGTGATAGGTTTCCTTAGGGTTGCCATAAGTTGGAAATAACTGGAAGGCACATAATAACCACAAGAAAAACAACAGAAGGAGAAAAGAATTAGGCTCACCCATTATGATCTTGTCCACTGCTGTCATGTGATCCCCCCACCACCACCACCAATAGATTCACATTCCTGAGGAAATATGGGTCTCAATAGCAGGAAAAAAAAACGCTGTTGTCTACTCCAACTTACGGAGGAACCATGTGTTCTTCTAAGGTCCCTCTGCAGAAAAAAAAAAGAAGACGACAAGATAGGTGCCGTGCCATGCCAGGCGGATTGACTCTTGGGCTTGTTCTCCCTTTGTTCCTTTTCCCTATCTGAATGAAGAATCCCCTTGAGTCCTGGCTTTGGACCATGACCAGGCTGCCACCTGAATCCGCAACCCACCCACCTCCCACTCCAACTCCACTTGCAGTACTTCAAGCAGGAGAGTAACTTCTGCAAAGGAGTGAGATTTGCGGAGATTGACTTAGTCAGTTTGTTGCCAGTTCTCTTTTCCACTTTGGTTTCCCAGGTGCAGGATGTTGTTGTTTTGTTTTCATTTTTTTTTTTAATGGAAGGGAGCTTGTTCTGTCTTCTACCTTTTCTCAGAGAAGTCATCTTACTTATCCACTCCCTGGGAAGAGGCAGCCAGCAGTGGCTGGGAGCGGTGGAGAGGAAGGTGTTGACACTAAACAGTCATGGGAAAGGAATTGGCCGCCGTGGTTTCAGGAGTGGAGGGGGGGGCAGGCCAGGAAAAATATCACTGGGGGCAAAGAGGCAGTCCACGTTACCCTTCCCCCTTTTATTCCCATCATGTTACATAGCCGCATGGTGGGACTGATAATGCTCATAGATCCACAGCAGTGGAGTGTGTGTGTGTGTGTGTCTGCGTGCATGTGTGTGTGTAGTTGCGAGAGAGAGGAGGGGGGAGAGGAAACAGAAAATGTTGGATTTCACATTTGTGTGTGTGAGAGAGAGGGTTGGCTCTTAATTCACATTTAGCTACACTGTGGGAAAGAGGAGGAAGGAAGGAAGGAAGGCAAGACAGAGAAAGCGAGAAAAAATATTTTGTGCCCAGATTCACATTTTGCTACACTGTGTGTGTGTGTGTGTGCGTGTTCGTGTGAGTGAAAGAGAGAGAAAGAGAGCATGCGAATTTGCATTTGGCAATTTTGTCTGCGTGAGAGAATGAGGTTTGGCTGTCTGAATTCATATTTAGCTGCATTGTGTGTGAGGGGGAAGGCAGGGAGGCAGGTGAGAGAGGAAGGAAGGAAGGAAGGAATTTTATGTGTCCAGTTTGACATTTCGCTGCACTGTGTGCCTGTGTGTGTGTGTGTGTGTGTGTGAGAGAGAGAGAGAGAGAGAGAGAGAGAGAGAATGTAAATTCACATTGGCTGTGTTGTGTGTGAGAGAGAGGGAGTCAGAAGTTCAGCTGTCTGAATTCACATTTTTCTGTGCCCCGTGGCGTCGGGGGTAGAGGGAGAAGGATGTGTGTTTATGTCTCTGGGCGATCGGATGAATCTTTGGTACAAAGGCAGCACCAGCGGGACTGCAATCCACAAAACACATGAGGGAAATAGCTTCCTGAGGCCGTTCTACCTGTTACGGATGTCATTTTTGGGGTGACTCATGCCGAGAGCCGTGCTGGGCTCTGCCGTGGCTGGATTAGTTACGTAACTGGGGGAAGGTTATCCTGGCCGTGTTGTTCCTTGGACTCCCAGCTGGGCTTGGCCTTGATCTGGTCTCACGGGGAAGCAGCTGTGGGATTTGGCCTTAGCCCAGAAATATTGGGAGCGGGCCAGCCGTCTTGCTGCCCCCAGACTTCCCATTGTGCCTGTCTTCAGTCTTGCTCCCTGGCTTGGGGAGGGGAGGAGAAGGGAGGGGAGGCAGAGCCCAGAGTGGGCCTCTTGGCCTTTGCTCCCCGGAAGGAGCACTGGCTTTGAGCCAGCCCCAGGTAGGAAGGAGAGGCAGCTGTGCACACTTGAACAGGTATGGTGCACGTAGATTTCCTTCAGGTTGTTCTCTCCTATAGTCGCTAGGGTTGGTGTCTGCCGAGGAAGCCCTAAATTATGTCAGTCGACATAATCATATCAATCAACATAACACATACGGATGCTTTAAAAAAAAAAAAAAGAACGAGAGCTCTGTTGTGAAGGCTTGGTGGTGGGAAAACCATACATTTAGAAGCATATCAATTAGAAGGAAGTTAAGATGGGGAAAAAAATCTAATATCCAAGAGGCAGTATCCTCATGATTACTAGGGGGCAGAGTAGACGCCCTCTTCTACTTTCAAACCCTGTTTCCTTTAGGATGCTGTGGACTTCCAATTCCTATAAGCTCCAGCCAGCATTATCAGTGGCCAGAAGTGATGGGAGTTGTAATCTAAAACCTTGGGTTGGGAAAAGTTGCTCTAGTCGACAGTGGCATGTCTTAAACAGCAGCCAGGGAGATAACTGGGGTTCCTAAACTGATCTGGCCAAGATACCATGGGGTTTGCTGTACTTCTCAAAATTCCCAGTTGCCAAGTGAATTGTTTAAAGGACCTGTTAAGGGCTAGACATCATCAGTGACTAGAATCTCGGTCTGCAAGGCTTCTGTTCTGCTGACTTGTTCTTTGGGAACTCTAGGTTAAATGGATTATGCAACAACCATTGGCATTCTCCTGTTGTACTTTGCTGTGGACAACTTTCAGGAGAAACTGAAAAGTGGGGATAGCTCTACTATTAGGCAGAGTGTGGCAGCTGCCCCATGCTGCAGATTTTGGGTATCCTGAACGGGCAGGTAATGTTTAATTCCCTAATTTATTGCTAATATATATTTATTGCCGAGGAGAGGGAGGGGTGCTTGGCAGCCTCAGGTTGTCTGGATTTTGGTTCTGTGCACTGTGACTTGGATGGGTGTGGTTAACCATAACTTGGGAAATGGAGATGTGCCATTTGCAGCTCTATTTCCCAGGCAATCTCACTCAGGAGGTACATAGGTGCTGAGACTGGATGAGCTGGGTCTATTTATAAGGGGAAGGAATGACTTGGGTGTTGCTGGCAGAGAGATGATGCTGTGCAATTTTGACCCTTTGCTCTGCAGGAGCTCAGAGAAGGGCTGGGCCCCCACAGCCACTCTTTGTTGCCCTCAGGGAACTCTTGTCAGGTGGATCTGAAGGTTTATTGCTGACCTTTCATGTCCATGGAAATAACCTAATAGACTCAACTGAGAACAGTCTTTAGGACAATCATTAGACTCAGGTTGGGAAGAACCCATCCATCTATCTCCAGCTGTGGGTGGCAGCCTTTGTGCCCCATTCATGGAAGAGATGGTGCCATTCCAGGTTCTCAAAAAATATTTCATCTCATTGCATTTTATTTAATTTGCATGCAACCTTTGTCCAAGAGTGGGACCCACAGTGGCTTCCAGAAAAAGTAAAAAAAACCTGCAAAAGACAATTTTAAAAACAATTAAATTTCCCACATAAAACAAGATAAAATAATTTAAAAAGACAAAAGTTTAACAAGATAAAAGAAAATATCACAGTAAAAGCTTCCCTGCTGATGTGCTAAAAGCTTGCTTAAACAAAAAGGTCTTTGCCTGCTGGCGAAAGGAAAGCATCCTCGAAAACCTGTACTGCTGGGTCCTCTTTCCCAGGAATGTATCAGGGAGCTTTACAGGTGTGTATGATTACAGCTCCCCTCATCCACTGCCATGTGTCAGCTAGGAGGATGGCCATTAGGTCAATGTGCCTGGAGAACGCCATTGTTGTGAAAGCTGATACAAGAATCATAAGGTGTGTAAAGGGAATGGTGCTACACAGGATTGTTTCTCCCCAGCACTGCTGTGTTATTTGGCTCTGCAGCTTGGAGGGGCACAGAAATATCAGCTCCTGTGAGCTGGAATCAGAGGGCTTCCCCTGGAATCAAAATGGAGCCAAAGTGAGAAAATAGAACGCTCCTCGGTAGATGGAACTCTTTGATTTAAGCTAGGGATAAAAAGTATGTGGAGTCCTAGATAGTGTTGGGCTGCAGCTCCGAGCAGCCCCTAGCCAGCATAGTGTTGGGCTGCAGACAGTGTCGGGCTGCAGCTCCAAGCAGCCCCTAGCCAGCCATGATGAAGAATGATGGAAGTTGCAGTCCTACAACATAGGCAGGAGAGAATACAGATTTCCCACCACTGATATACACAGAGAAATTGTCCAGAGAAGCAGTGAGGTTTTCCTTCTTTGCAAATGGATTGTTCTTCTTCCACCCAGAGCAAGACCTATTAGACAGGCAGCCCACCCACAAGCTTTTCTTGGAAAGTTATCTCTTTGGTGTGAGACGTCTGGCTCCTGCCTTTTCATTTCTCCTTGTGGTATTGCATGCACTCTGTTAAGGTTAGGAAGGATCTCTTTGTCTTTGTCTTTGCAGGTTCATTCTTTTTGCTGATGACTCACCTGCCTGTATTGCACAAGCACACATACAATTCCCATGGATGCACGTGTGCGTGCATGCATGCACACATACACACATTTTTCTTACTTTTCTCTTGTCTCCCTGTGACAGTAACCAAGAGAGGCTCTCCATCTGGGAGTTCCTGATGGCTCTCGGACCCAAGTGATTCCACTCGGAAGCAGGACACAAACTGGTCTTTTCCAGACATGGAGGTGAAGGGGCAGCTGATCAACTCATCCAGCTACAGCTCCTCAGGTAACTTCCTGCCTGCCACCCAGGGCCAGTTCTGCTGAAGACAGGCTGAAGCAGCTGCCTCAGGTGGGAGATGCTGAGTGGCATGGAAGTGAACAGCGTTTCTTGTGCCACATAACTTGCTCTGTGCCTTCTAACTTATCCTACAGCCTTCCTCTGTAGTGGAGGATGCTGCCTGATCACCAGTACTGAAATAAAGATTCAGTCACCAAATTGGTCAAGTTTTGTAGATACAGTTGCCAGGTGGGGAGATGCCATGTTGTCCTTTTGCCTCAGGCAGCAGACTGATCTTGTCTTCATCATATCTCCCCACCTTCTTCTTCTCATCCAACCAGCACTTTCCCTACTTGATCATCCTCTTCACCCCTCTCTATTCAGTAAAAGATACACCCATGACTTGCATGGTTTCGGAAATCCCTTGATCTGTCAACTTCTGTTTTCTTGTTTCCCCCTACAGAAGCCTTGCAGCGGGACCTTTGCCCTCGAATTCGGCTGGAGCGGGTGCAAGAACTGCTGGAAAAGCAGCGGGCCCTTCAGCAGGTGCTCAGCCTACGCCTCAAGGAGTTGCGCCGGGTTTGCCTCCAGGAAGCTGTGAGTAATGGTTGCAGAAGGAGGCTAGAAGTAGAAGTAGGTAGGCAATAACATGGTGGCTGCTGGGATAGGCACGGGGCAGGGCAGCAGCTGCTGTTGCTTCTCTGCATAAGCCAGGGAGATGGAAGGTGTGGCCCTCAGGTGCTGTGGGACTGCAGTTCCCATCTGCTCTTGCAAGTGCACTGGTGGGGGATGAGGGGAGTAGTAGTTCAACACTATGATACTCAGAATAAGAATATTTGCTCAGGAAATGTCAATTCTGAAAGAAACACATCAGTGTTTACATTGATATTAGTGGAATATAATTCAATTATGACTAAGTTGGGGAATTTTGGCATTCTGTAAAGAACCAGGGCAGACCTCTGTAAGTCCGAAGTTTACCCAGCCCTGAAGCAGGGTTTTAAAGGCTGTATACCAGCAAATTGAACTGGACCTAAAAGCTTCCTGTAAAATATTTTGTGCCATGCAAACCAATCTTGCAAACCTGATTAGCCTTGCAGGTTTAAGTGATGAAATTCAGCTTTTCTAATTGCATAATTTAATTTTGGGCATAGATGATGCCTTTTTTTAAAAAAAGTACCTGTGTTTTAACTCTGGATTATTCACTTGGGCCATACTGAAGAACTGTGCATCCTTTCTTTTGCCAGGAACTGACAGGGAAGTTGCCTCCAGAATACCCACTAGAACCAGGTGAAAGGCCCCAGCCTGTGCGAAGGAGGGCAGGGCTTGCCTACCGAGTCCCCAATGCCTTGAAAAATGAGGTGAGTGGCAAACTCTCTCTCTCTCTCTCTCTCTCTCTCTCTCTCTGTGTGTGTGTGTGTGTGTGCGCGTGTGTGTGGGGAGCACATAGGAGGAGGAAAAGGCCTGAGGGCTTCAGTGACAAAGCCGGCCCTACCATTAAACAGAGAGCAAAGTACCTTCCTAAGGCAGAAGATGCTGAGAGCTTGTGGAAGGGAGAGTAGGAGCATCCCACTCCACAACTCATTCATCCAGAGACCCCCACTCATTTCTCTCGTTTGGATCTGTCTGTGTTGCACTGGGCCTGCTCCAACTGCCCTAAGTTGTGGTCAGGCACCAGGAAGGACACCCTTCCATTGCCAGTACTGTTTTAAGATTCAGGGGCTGGTCCTGTTGGTTTCGGTACATGGAATGAGAGCAAGGGCTGTGACCCTGAGAGTTTCCTCTTGTCTCCTAGGAAGCACCTTCACTGGAGGAGCTGACTCGTGAGCTGGCCCTGCAGCAACAAGTGGCTGAGGCAGCCCGGCGCCTTGCCGTTGCACCGGAGCTAACGGCTGAGCAGCGTCGTCGACGGAGGCAGGTCCAGGCGGATGCTGCCCAGCGCCTTCGGGAGCTTGAAGTTCAGGTGGCAGAGTGCCGAATGCGGCTAGGCAAAGGGCCCCTCCAGCGGATCAGCCATGGTAAGTTGGAAAAGTGTCCGTTCTTCTAATCTTGCCCTTCCTCCTTCCTTTGTCTTCTGCTTTGTCTTCAACAACCCTAATCCCTCACTCTCTGAACAGCCCTTATACTTTCTCTCATTTTCTCTGGATTGTTCACGACCAGTACTAGATGGTTCTTTAGCTCATGAGATGAGATATTGCAAATGGCAGATTACACTCGTGGTACTATAGAAAGAGTGGAAACTCTCCCCCTCCTGAGTCCCACTCAGATGTCCCATTTCTGATGAAAAAATGTGGGTGGAGAGGTCTGTTTCAGTGGTGGGGAGGGTCAGAGCAACAGTGAATGCGTTTGGAGCCACAGACTTGACCATGAGGAGCAGAGGACTGTGACTTTCAGAGAAGAGGCCACGGCAGCGAATAGAGAGGTCCTGTGATCCTAAGGTGGTTTCTCCCCCCTGGCATGTCGGTGAGGAGGCAGCCATGAAACCTTTCCTTCTGATGGAATTGTAAAGCTTAGAACATTTACCCTTTTGGAGTATAGTCTCCCAGCCAGCATTGCAGTTCCTGTAATACCCCTGACAAATGGCCAATGACCTATACTGGCTGGGGAGCTGTGGGAACTGTAACCTGTTTTGGGTGTTGTACTGCCAAACAGTTACTTCTCCAGTTTTTAGGTAGGAGTTCTCTATTCAAGTTGCGTTGGATAGATGGTA
Source organism: Cyclura pinguis (assembly GCA_030412105.1). Classification (NCBI taxonomy): domain Eukaryota; kingdom Metazoa; phylum Chordata; class Lepidosauria; order Squamata; family Iguanidae; genus Cyclura; species Cyclura pinguis. The sequence goes on from CM059600.1 coordinate 207,274,516, forward strand.
CACATCTGCTGTATTTTGTGGCTAATCCTCCCATTCTCATCCATCCCTCTTTTATTTTCTGTTTCCTTTGTCTCTCTCAAAAATAGAAGAGGCTTTTCATTCTGAGAGCAGCTCCCTCTCAGAATCTGCCAGCCATGAAAATGGTAAGTTTGTTCCACAGAGTGCCTGTATCTCTTACCTAGATGAAGGAAGGGAAGATTGGTGGTGATGATGGGTTAAAAGTGAATGCTGTTGTTCAGTGCTGTAAGGTTGTTTTCAGTTTATGGCGAGCCCAAGGTGAACCTATCATGGGTTTTACACAATGAGGTTTATTCAGAGCGAGTTTACCTTTGCCTTCTTCTGAGGCTGAGAGAGTGTGACTTGCTCAAAGTCACACAGCAGGTTTCCATGTCTGAGCAGGGATTTGAACCCGGATCTCTTAGAATCCTAGTCCAATGCTCAAATGATTGCACCATGCTGCCTCTTAAAAAGTGAGTGGCAACTGGCTTAATGACAAATAAGAGAGGCTGAAGGCTCAAATATACCTGGAAGTTAACATGTACAGAGGGATTATGAAGAAAAGATACTCTGTACATGCTCTAAAGCAGTGTCTTACCATCCAGTGTGGTCATGTAAAGATCTATGTGCGACGGAGTGGCAGTGTGAAGTTTCAGCTCATTATTTGACATGTGTATAAGACATACTATTGAAAAATGAATCGCAGAAAATAATTAAAATCAACTCTGGAGCAGGTCTTAGTTCCAGAAGACAGGAACAATGTAGTGCATGGGGTGAACTGGGGAAATGTGTCAGGGCAGAGGATTTCGAGTTTTCCTGAAGCAAAAGAGGGACAATTTGGAAATCCTCTAATGCAACTTTGGACAAAAAGTGTTTTTCTTATTGCTTGCATCTTGCCTCAAAATAGATATCAAAGAAGTGCAATGCAGTTGGCATGAAGCATCATAATAAGACCTTCATGGGATGGGCAAAGAGCTCAAAGCCTGAGAAAAAAGCAGTTTTATATGTATATGTACAATCTAGGAACAATTTTATTAAGCCAAAAACTATGTGTCTACAGCAGAGATGGGGACAGTGTGGCCTTCCAGAAAGTTCAACTGCAGTTCCTATGATCCCTCACCACCAGTTATGCCAGCTAGGGCTGATGGGAGTGGCATTCCAACAATATCTGAGAGGCCACACATTTCCTACCCATGGTCTAAATGGGAACGGGGATTCTTCAGTTTTCAAAAATCATTGGACTACCCATTTTTATTCTATTTTTTTATTTTTGCCGAGGTAGGGGTATGTGGATGCTTCTATCCTGTCCATTGTGCTCTGTCCTCAGACGACCCCCACAGCTTCCATCCCTCCAAGGTCTCCAACCATCAGGGGAGTTTCTCTGACCGCCCTTCACCTCCTAAGGCCCGAGATCACCTCCGTGCCATCTCCAGCAGCCCCGACAGGCGACCGGGGTGGCGGCTTTTGCAGCCAGATCTGTACAGTGAGGCTAAAGACCGTCGGAACTCCGTTGCCAGCCCTACTAGGTGAGCAGAGGTCGGGGTTGTGGGAGGTGACCAGTGGGGAAATTAACATGGGGACCCTGCCTTTTTGGATATCTCTTTCTGTTAGACCAGTGAATGTACGGAGGGATTGAACTGCGGACCTGTTGACATCTTAGACCTCTTAAAGATACAGGCCTATTTTTCACCACATGCAGCAAACCGTGTTGGTGGGAGTTCGTTGTATCTCTTCAGACAGAATGCCTCCCCTATGCTCAAAGAACAACTTCCTACATAGAAAAAGCTAGTATGTGGCAGAGGAAGGTAGTGGGTTGGATAAGAAAACCCTCCTCTTTCCATTTTTTTTAAACTCAAAACATAGCGCAGGGAGAAATTTCACCTTATTTTTGAGGGCTTCCTTAGGGCCAGGAGAGGCTATTATTTAACCAGGAAGTAAACCCAAAGTTGACTTCTGGTTTACTTCCTGGTTTACAAAAGATCTCTCTGGGCCTAAAAAAAGCCTTTGAGGTAGGAGGCAAAAACATGGCAAAACTGCCCTCCTCAAGGACAGGTGTGGTAATCATGCAGCCCTTGCATTGCATGTGGCACTTCACTGTCTCCCGCTGTTCCCCAGTCTCCTCTTTTAAAAGCTCATTTTTCTCTTTCGGCAGTGAGCAGTGAGAGAGGAATTGGGTGCATGGATGAGAGAATGGATGGGAGGCAAAACTGACCTTCCAGCCATGCTCACCCTCTGCATTAGGGAATGATGGGGGTTGCAGGGAGGATTTTTAGAAAAAGAGTTCATTTTTTTTCCACCAAAAATCCTGAGGGGGCTCTTGGAGGCATCAGATGCAGTCTGGAGGGTACCCATGGCCCATGGCCCACATTTTCACCATCCCTGACGTAGTGGGATTATGTACTTGTAGTCTCATCTATCGGCTGCACATGTAAACTGGGTCAAATATTCACTAGCTAATTTTCCTTAGTGATTTGGAGCGGGACAGAAAAACAGCTGCTGGTGGTAAGAGCAGAAGGAATGAAAAACCCATCCTGCAGATACCTGCTTCCCTCTGCCTATAAACTGCTGTGGAAGAATTAGTGTGGGATGTCTCCTTCCTAAGAAATCAAGGAATACAAAGACCAGCTCCAAGCCATCCTCAGCCTCAACCTGTAGGCATAGCTTGTGGAAGGATCTCTTTAGCAAGGCCGTTCCTACCATTAGGCAGAAGTTGCCTCAGGTAGCAGATACCGGCAGAGGGAGCAGTGGGAGTCCCCCAGCCATTCTTCCTGAGTTTGCCTGCCCCCCCCCCCGCATTTTGCTCTCTTGGAGGAAGGAATTGCGCACCGTACAGCCTGTCCTGCACCCCCTAAACCAGATTTCTGCTCTCAAGGGCAATGGGGGTATGGCCCCACTACCAGTGTTGAAGTAAAATACAACAGTAAGTTAAGTTCATTCTGTGCATTGAACTGGAGTGGGGTTGTCCTTTGCTTCAGGCGTGGGCTAACCTCTTTAGTATTCTGCACAGGTATGGATGAGCATGTGCGTCTCAGCTCTTGCAGCCCATTTTTTTTTGGACAAGGAGTCCCGCTGAGTTCATAGAATGTGTGTGGTGTGTGTTCAAATGCATGCTTATGCGCACACATGAAGAAGGGTTCTTTGCTGATATAGACTGGGGACTGACTTTAACTTTTCTCTTTTAAAATGCTTCATTATCTTTCCTGCAGCCCAAACCGTACCCTTCCCAGGAGTGTGTCCAGCTTTGAGGGCCGGAGCGTTCCAGCTACCCCTGTACTAGCAAGAAATGCTTGCACTGGAAGCCACCAGTTCAGGTGGGAAATCGCAGTGGTGTGCCCTCTGCTAGGCCAGGTTCTGGTGTGAAATGGGTATGAAACATACCCATTCACAATGGGTGTGAAAGAAGATTGGAGGCAGAATGAGATTCCTCTTGGATCATGCTGAGGGATGGGAGAGGGGTGGTATGTGTTTGAGAGAGAGAGTGTTAGAGAAGGCAATGCATCCTTTTATTGGACTGGTACTCTATGCAGGTTTTTGAATGAAACAGAACTCCTGGTCGGTCTGAAAGAATGAAGATGCTTCTAAAATCATCTTCCCTTTCTCTTCATTTTCCATCCCCCGCTATCTTGTGTCAGTAAGGTTTTGAATTGCTTGCCTATTGACAGTTCTGCTTTTCATATTTTTAAAAAAGCTTGGTCCAGTACTTAGTAATATGGGATACTTTATAAACAATAAATTGAGTAATAATTTTTATAGAGCAGTAGTCAGCCTTAGGCCTTCAAGTCAGTTTTGCGGTCCAAGTGTGGACAGGGAATCCGAAGAGTTGTTTGAGAGGAATGGATATGGGCTGAGAGAAGGCACAAACATCCTGTAACCTGTGGTTAAGGCCACACTGTGCCTTCTGCCTTATCCAGTCAGTTTTGTCCTGTGCTTTCTGATAGCTCAAGCACAAACACACAGTAATTGAATTAACAACACATTTCACACCAAAAGAGTGGAGTGTTTCTCTTTGAACTCTGTGTTCTGGACGTGCTTCCTTCCTGACTTGAAGTAGATCATCTTAGAGTAATGGCTCAGAGATGGCCCAAGACATTTTGCTGCTTAAGGCAGAGAAGCAAATGATGCTTTTACTCACTCATGTCAATGAGCATAAATGCCCATGGCCTGCCAAATTATTTTGGCACATGAGGCAGAAAACCCCACAAAACACTGTGATAATAAATTAAAGAATGAACAACTTCCTTCTGTTTTCATGGCACTTGTAACTTGCTGCCTGAGGCAGCCACCTCACTCTGTGTAATGATTAGGCTAGCCCTGCAGTGACTCATGAAGAGAATGAGCCTGAATTGTTCCAGTCACACCTGATGCAGACTCGTACCAGAATTACCCTTTGTCTGAAAAGAGCAGAATTGGCCATACTGGTTGGAGGATTCTGGAAGCTGTAATCCAAAATAAGTAATTTTTCCAAACTTGGAAACAAGAGAAAGGCTAGAATGTTGGGGAGCATGCATTGGGGTGGGGTGGGGGGGAGGTATATTAGGCAGGCTGCCCTGTGGGTGACTGTTTAGGATACACAGGATACTTTTCAATACATTGATTCCTTAGGGCACACAGTAACACCTGATTCTCCTCTCTCATGGCACACCAAGTTTAATCTCTTGTCCTCTTTCTTTCCTAGGTCAGAGGCGCCTGCTCTTCACCCTCGCCAGTGGTCAGGCAGCCATGATTCCCAACTTGGGCCCCCCAGTCGTGACACCAGTGCTGACCGGGCGTCTCTCTTTGCTGCCCGGACCCGTCGTAGTAACAGCTCGGAGGCCTTGATTGAACGAGTCCCTTCGGAAGACCCTCTGTTGCCTGCTGGCCCCCCTTTTAAGAGCGCCGAGGCCCTGACCCCTTCTGTCTTGGGCCGGAGCCCTCGTCCTCCGTACAACGACCTTCTCGTGGACTACTATGTTGAACGCAGGTGCTGGGGGGGCGGCAGCGGGGGCGGCGGCGAGCATCTGTCCCGCCGGGACGGGCCTCCCCAGCCAGAGTGGGGGACCTTTCCTGAGAGCCCGGTGCAACGCCGAGCACGGCCAGCTGCCCGCACTAAATCCTGTGGCCCGCTCTTGCCCCCTCAATCCCGAGAGGTCGGTTACGCTCCCCCGGTGTTGCCCCCTCAACGTAACTTCCACAAAGCCCTGGCCCTGGAGGGTCTCAGGGACTGGTACTTGCGCAACGCTGGCATCGGCCAGCGGGGGGCGCCAGAAAGACGGGGAGCACCTCAGTCTGTCCACCAGCAGCTGCGCAGCTACTACGAACCGTCGCCTTCCAACCCCGAAATGAGCTACTACGGTGGGCCAGGAGGGCTACCGCACTCTGTGAGCTATGCTGGGCAGCCTCTCTATGGCAGGTATGGGGCACAGTTCCACCCTTTACCCCGATAATCTCATCAGCTCTCCCTCCATTTCCTTAATGACGTCCCTACTCTCTTTCCACCCTCCTTCTGTCTCTCCCATATATATGTATGTGTATGTATATACATATGTGCTATGCTTCCATTTTCTCTGTAGCTTTCCCCCCTCTGTTGTTCTGTTGTTGCACATTTTAAGTTGGTTGAGCTGTCTTCTGCTTTGTTTCCTCTTTTCTCCTCTCTGGAAGGGTGTTATTAGACCGGGGGGGGGGGCACAGTTTTATAGGCTTGTCATCTTTGACCGATTTGTTACAGCTTTAAGACCTAATCATGTGAATGGTGGGTGTAGAGAGGGGGTGGGTTTGAAGCCCCTGTGAGGTGAAAGGGAACCAGGTATCCAGGAAGGGAGAAGTCTTGAGCCTATTGCCTTTTTTCTCCTTTCTGCCTTTTTCTCTAATTCTTCTTTCTTTCTTTGTTTCTCTCCCTCTCCCCCTACTCCCTGTCCTGCTCTGATATGCCCTCTCTAGACCTTTTGGAGAGCTGCTTTACATGGATGACTCTGCTGGCCCCTACAGCTTGGACTCCACAGAGCACCCAGCCCCAGGGACTTTGGTCTGATCCTCGCTTTTCCCCCAAGGGGAAATGGAGTTTTATTTCCTTTTCTTTTTTCCTCGCTGGTGCCTCTTTTTGTGTGCATTATACACCATGTTTTGGGGGGTGGGGTGGTACTCCCTGCTGGCAGGGTGTGTCTGTATGTGTGTGTGTGTGTGCATGTGTGTGAGGGAGATGGAGTCTGTGGATATCCTTTGAATGTCACACTGGACCACACAATTGGGAGGCAGGACACATTTAACCATTCCCAACTGAGATTTTTGGGAAGTGTGTTTACTGTACGCCACAGAAGGTTTCCTGTGTTTCCTGTGGATTGTGCCCTCTTGTGACAGCTAAGGAGTGGTGCAATGTTGATCACCCTGGTGCTGCGGGTTTAAGGTGTGGCTTTTTAAACCCAAGACTCTGGAATGTATAATTGGAACATTGTGTGTGTGTGTGTGTGTGTGTGTAGTGAAATGTTAAATAGCACAGACCTGTCATCTTGGTAACGAACATCAGTCCTGTAAAAACTTTTTTAAAAAGTGGGAGAGAATATATTCTACGCACTTCTTGTCACCCCAATAACAAGCAACTGTTGTTTCCCTTAGATGTTATTGCCCCTTCATACTCATCCTCCTCTGGCCAAGCCCTGAGAAAAGAAGGGCCATGATAAAAGGAAAATAAGCCCTTGGGAATTATTCAGGTCTTAGGAAAGTCCTCTGGCTCTGAGCCTCTTTGTGGCCTGGCCTCTTTATCTCTCAGGTGGAAATACTTCCACAGGGATGGCAGTAGGTACAGTCATTAGCTTTGGTTCTGTTGGGAGGGTCAGGAACTACCAGCTTAAGCATCTGCCTGTCAGATCAGTTCCCTCTATTACACTGGCTGCAGGAAACACCTGTTGTTTTCAACAGCAATCCCTAAGATTAATACCTAGTATGGGCTTCCTACATAGCACTGTGCATAACTTTTGAGGCATTTTCATGCACACGTATGAAAACCCCACTGGTACAGTATCAGTGACAGAATATCAATGTAATGCCGGTGTTTTCCAGAGCTATTGTAATGGGTGGAGGTGCCTTTCGCATGGCTAAAAGCACAGCTAGAAACTCCTTCCCTAACATCCTTTTCCCCAACCCTTTCCCTCCATACTTAAATCTTGCCTTGCCTCCCAATTTTTTTAAAAGCCCAAACTCCTGCCTTTTCTTTAAAAATAATAATAAAATGTTCCAAATCTGTAACGTTTTTTTTCCCCCTCACAATTGCACAGCAAGGATTAATTGCGTTGTTTAAACTCTGGTTTTGTGAATTGAGTCCAGCTCATACTTGGAGGAAAGGAGAGATGGCTTAGGCCTCCACCCCCTTTTCCTCTCCTACGTGAAGGAACAAGGGATGTACCGGCGTCACTGTCTTGTATGTCTTTTAATATACATTAATCTACAGATTGTATATGGGGTCTGAATGTAAAATGGAGACTGTGCATATGACATGAGATAAGGTTTCTATAATAAAGATTGTAAAGATGATGATTTCGTGTGATACCTGCATGATACCCCCCAAGGACCATTATGATCAGGCCCCATTTTATTCTTGCTATATGCAGCACAATACATGGTTAAAGCCCTAGACTGGGCATGGAGAGACATAGGTACAAAGTCCCACCCAGCTATGGAGTTGGTTGGATGATCTTGCATTAGCTGTCCAGCAGAATCTAATATCACATGAGTCAGGCACCTGCCTATGCAGCCACAATATTCTTACCCTCCAGATGTGCCATAAAACAGTCTCTCAACCCCTAACTCCTCCTCATTCTGTGGATGGGAGAACTTCACAGGATTTCACCTGTTATCTCTCACTCTAACCTTCCTCACAGGGTTGTTGAGAGGATAAAGTGGAAAGAGGAGAGAGATGGCCCATCTGTGTCTCTCCAAATTGCTTGGAAGAGAGGAAAGATTAAAAATGTACTGATCCCAGTTGGATCTACACCGTCACTCATCTAAAACTACACAAGATCATTCAAGTTTACTCTGCTTTAAGCAATAATATCTACTTTCCCTTGTGTTACATTTGGAAACACTAAAGCTGATTATATTACATTTTCTCCTTTCCTATTTTTTTCATAGCCTGTGTGAGATGAAGGGTAGGACACCTTGGCTGTTAGTCAACTAAAATGAGTGATTGCTGAAAAATGCTGATAATACCTTTATTTCACCAATACTGTTCACACATACATCCTGTCTGAGGATGGCTACAACATCCTTATTTGACAGGGCTGGCCCTACCATTGAGCACACTGCCCCAAGTAGAAGATGTCAGGAGGTGGCAATTGAAGGACAGACCTAAGTGCCATATTGGCTTGCCTTGTACTTCCTGAATCTAGGCTGTTGCCATCAGGATGCTATCACAGCACAAGGGTTGAAGAAAGATTGATCTGCAGTCAAGTTGGCTAATGGACGTGGAACTGTCAGCTGTTGTTATTAGAAGGAAATGATTGAATCATCAAGCCTCTCCTGAATGTGCAAAAAAAAGTGACTAGCAAAACACATTTAAATCCATATCAAAAATACTGTGATACCAACCACAAGACTTTATTCTTACAAATATGTAGAAATGTAAAAAAAAAATGATGAAATAAGTTCTATGGTATAGACAACATTTTTAAAAGGACACAGCTCATACTCTCCTTGGTCTAATAATTATGTCTGAGTGGAAGTTTTATTTTGAGAACTTAGGCAAAGCAAAGCTCTAAATACATTTGAAACAAGGCCTCTTTCATCAGTTTTACATAGGGAATTCCACATTAGAATCTATTTCTAAAGCTGTTCAGAAGTGTAGGAGAATTATGCAATAGCAAATTTGCACTGAAACAAAATAATATCTGATGTTATGAAGGGCCACAGCAACCATATTTTAAACATCACTCTAAATTATTTTGAATACAAGAACTGGCAGACATTTCCCAAATGTTAACACCCACATCCATGCCAGGTTTAGTTAGAGGTAAATCCCGACAATTATGGTAAATATATTTAAAGTGACAGCCTTAAGTATTTAATGGTACACTTATTCCTTAAATACTCCTCCCTGAAGGGTTGGGTTCAGATATGCATGTTTTTCAAATGATGAATGCAACACCAGGTGGCAGTCTGCCATTAAAAAGAAATTTTTCATAGTGTGCCAAATGCACTGGTTTTCAGTTGACATCTATCTATATAACACTGGTGCCAGCCCTCAAGTTTGGCACAACTGAGAGATACAGTGAGCAACATCTAGTAGGCTGTGGCAGTAGTGCCCACTGGCCAAGAAAGCAAATGAAAGAAAGCAAACACTTTCAAACGTTGCTGGTTCCCACTATATAAAGCAATGGGAAAGCTTTAAAGGAAAAACAACTTTTTAAAGACACACCAGACCTTGCTAGTGCCATAAATGATAGAAAATATGTGCTTTTGAAATAATTGACACCCTCTCTAGAGTTGAAAGGGAGACTCATTTCAGACCTGGGCCAGCTGTTCTGTTTAAAGGCCCACCCATCACTCTGTCATCATGGTCAGCCTGCGAAAGAAGCTAGGAAGCTGTGCCATGCATTTTTTATGAGCTGCAAACAAAAGAATGGTTAGCAAGACAGACAGAGGTGGTAAAGATGCCTTGAAGAGAATGTGTACAGCCTAATGGTTAAAGTAAACATGGGAGTTCCAAATCAGGAAGTCCTCCACTGTAGGTTTATTCAGAGGAGATAAGCTAGGAGTGGAGAACCTGTGGCCCTGTGAGTATGTTAGAAATGAGGAACCTGTTGTTGAATTGACTGTGATGGTTAGGTCTAACAGAAGTTGCAGCCCAACACCTGGAGGCCTACACATTCCTTGCTTGTACCTTACCAACCCACTTGTTTGCTCCTTGGACACATCTCCTCCAAAAATGTGAGGATAACAAAATTGGGGACCCATCAAAATTAACAGGATAGATGAAAGCAAGGAGAAACCCCATCTCCTCTCTGTATCATCACTCAGTTCAGGAGGACAACGATGTTGAGCCACCTTCTCTGTTGCAAAGTGAAGCTGGAATGAGAGGAAATAGCCTCCAAAGTCACTCAGAGGCCAAGTTTCCCCCTCTTCCATGCTTGCTCCAGAGAAAAAACGGCAGGCATAGCTTCCAAGATCACCATTTTGAGGTAGGGCTTTGTGGGTTCAGCCAACACCCTTCTTCACCCCGACTTATACCTTCTTAAGGCTAATGTTGAGGTACAGTGGATATCTCTCCCTTCACCTGGCAGCATAGCTGCACTCCCGATGTAGGGAGGTGGAGTCTCATTTCAACACATACACAGTGCAGTATCGTTCTGCAGGGATGAGGGCCTCTCAGCATTGATAACGCCCTTTCTCCTCTCCAGTTCCTGGTATGCCAGCACTGCAGAGGGAGAAGGTCATGTTTTTTCAACTTTTCTGCCAGGCTAGTAGGAGGGCTTCTGAGGTAATATAGGTAAAGAGGTTCCTGAACACTGTAAAGAATCATATAAATCTTTCATTAGTATTCTAGCCTGCCATAAAACATGCAGAAGCCATAGTACTTGGGGTTAAAGAGAATCCCGAACCATCAGTACAGCCCCATTTTAGAGAAGACTAGGAACTCCCACGACCAGACAAGTCTGGAATCTGATGGTCAGGGAGTGGACTCCTGCTTATACTCTGTGACAGCTTCAGGGAGCTTTTGGGGTCAACTGGCAGCCATACCATGCAACAGATTGGTTGAAGGAGTCTGAAGGAAGCCCCTGCTGGGATTTATGGTCCTGACAAGGAAGGCTTACCCTCAGGAGTTAACAGTTACTGTGCTAAGTCAACAGTGAGCAAATGTGATTTCACTTGCTCCACCCCACAACCAGACAATACAAAGGGGTTCATTTTCCTCTAACACAATTTTAAAATAAGCTATAAATAAGCTTTCATGTCCTTTGTCAACCATACATTAAAAAAAAAAACTACTGGCACAGAAGCTTTTTTTAAAAAAAAACTGGACAAGTAAAATATTTGAATTCCTTTGAATTTTGCTTTTTGGAGTTAGAAATGTCTAGCACCTTCACTGCAAAAAAAGATGCTACCATCATCAGAAGTGGGGACCTTTGGTCCACCAGTTGTTTTGGATGACAGCTCTCATAATCTTTTACTGCTATTAGCCATTCTGGCCAGGCCTTTTGGGAGCGGAAGTCCAAAATATTTGAAGTGCTCCCCACTCCTGATTTACTAGCTAACATCCCATCCCTCAGCTACATCTCTTACGTCCCTCACTGCCAGGTGCTATTCTAGGCTTGGTCCATTCTCTGAAGTTTCATATATGGCCACACCCAGCGGGGGCTCCCATGTCAGGATGGTGGTGAATCTATTCCAGGTTTTGCTCAGATTTAAAGGAGCTATCCAAGGTGCTGAAACTAATTCAGCACCTTAGAGAGCTCTTTTGCTGACATTAGGTCAGCCCACCAGACTGGCTTGAATATAGTTGATGAGCTGAAGACCAACATTACAAACTTTGCCTGATTTGACTCTGAAATGCTTCCCTAAGGAGTACACTGACAAAAGGAGGGTTACTTGGGCTTGGTTTTCCACCCCTATTGCCTGAACCCTGGACTTTCCCTTCCCCTCCACACATATCAAGTGAAACCAAGAGGGCTGATGGATTGCTAGACTTCATCATGAGTTTTAAGATTTAGTTAGGTCTTCAGAAATTATTTTCTGCCCTCCAATATCACCTCCACCCACATGCACACCCACCCACCATATCCACCTTGTTCTGACAGGAATTTTTGCTCCATACTTCTTTGTAAAAATCAAGGATTTGTAGGCTACACTACTAATACAGTGTAGTGGTGAAGAATAGACCCTTCATTTAAATTGCACCTCTGCCAAAACTATGTTGGTTGAACTGAGTCAAAGCACTCAGTCAGCCTCAGCCCTTTCACTGCAACATGAAGACAGCACAGTCTAAACAACAAGGTTTTCATAAGGAATACAGTAATGCTGTGGATAAAGCACTTGAATGTGATGTATAATTGCTAGGCAATACAATTCTACAAGACAAATTTCCTTGGAACAACTAGAACTAGGCCAGCTTTTAATCTGCTGATTTGTCTTTGCTCTATGACCTTTGCTGTTTTTTCCAATCAAGCAACTAAGAGTTCCACAGGTTAATACTTACAGTCATAATTTAGAAAAACCATGGACCGATCCTTCATTAATCTTACTGGATGCTTCAACCTACCTCACATTTCAAAGAGCAAACAGATACACAGTCCCAATAATTAATACATATTATCAGTTAGACATACTGCCTTGATGTCCACTCTGTTTTTCCCCCTTTACTCCTCTATTGAGCCTCACCAATGACTATTTTTGCTGGGGAGTTCCGCTGGTTGTCTGTCCAGAGAATACTGTCTTTTGCATGAGCTCACAGCCAGGATCTTCAACAGAGTTATGCAAATAGATAAGCAAACAGGCTGGGGTGGAGACAGTTACCAGTCCATTGGAAGGAAGGAAAAGATGGTAGGTAACATATTTCCAGAGGAGAAGGGGAACCCTGGTGATTGTCTAAGATCCAGCTTCCTGTTCCTGCCCAAGAGCTTCCAGGAGCAGCCCCATGGGTGTGCGCTTGAGTCCGATGCTCTCAATTTTGTTCTCTATCTTGTTTTTGAGATTGCGGAGACGCAAAGAAGCATGGATGAGGATCACTGCAGTGGAAGCGGGAGGGGCGGGGAGAGAAACTGAGGTTTACAGACAGCCACGGTGATAGAAATCCAATATATTCCCCTGCCCCAGCAATTTCCCTTCCCACAGAAAAATTTATGTTCTCATAACTAGGCCTGGCAGAGCCAAGCCACTGCAAGCATTTCCCCAAGGAGAGCAGGCCACTTCTCCAGAAAAGAAACATGGGGATAGAATTTGCCTTTATTATTCCACTGGCTTTCCTTAAGTAGCTATCCAGCAACCAGGTAAAAAGCATCCCCACCCACCCTTTAAAAAAAAAGAGAGCAAGAGCTGCCTGCAGATGTATTTCCACAGAGCTTGTACATCTATGTTATATTATAAGCAACCTGATGCCCTCCAATTGTTTTGGACTAAATCTCCCATCAGCCCCAGCAAAAGGCAGGAATTGGGAGAACTTTTTTGGACTACGACCTTCATACTCCTTGACTATTGGCCATATTACCTGAGACTTGTGGGATTTGAAATCAAAAAAACATGCAAAAATTACCTTCAGCCTAGGCCATGGGATTTTAACTGCAAGAACTGAGTTTAAATCCCTGCTCAGGTATGGTTCCCTGTGTGGCCTAACATTACCTCAAAAGGGTGCAGCAAAGATAAAACGGGAGAACCCCAAAGTATTGACTTGAACTCTACGGATAAAGGATGGGATCCAAATTATCCAAGTCCTCTGCAGCACAGCAGCACCAAGAAACCCATCATGGGTGAGTATACATAAAGAGCAAGCAGTAACAGTTCATTTGTCCAAGGCAGAAATTTAAGACTAGACTGCCCTGTTCCGCTCTACCACCCTTGTTAGGGTATATAGGACCATTTGTTATCATTACAAGAAAAGCAAAGAGAAAGCCATGCCTAATCTCTTGCTCAAAGAGTTCTACCTGGAGCTGTGTTTTCTCTGCCCTAAAACAAACAAACAAGATCTTATAGCCTAGGTTCTGTCATAATTGCAGCTGAATTGTGCAATTGTATCCATGAAGCCCACAATTTTTCTTAACATGGATGGCTTAATCTGCATTTTAATCTACGTTACAGAATTTATTCAGTCTGGCATCCTGTTAGTGACATACACCGGCATCAGTTGCACTACTCATGCAGAGAGTGTGTTTTTTTGTTTTGGACAACACACAATGGTCATATCCATCTGGCAACAGCATAAGCAGAGTGGCACACCTAGACCATTACACTATAGTAGTGCATCAGAGAGCACAGAGCAGTCTGCAAATACACACTGGCTCTAATGCACTGCCCTTGAACATTGCACGTTGCAGTTGCACAATGAGTCACCAGCCATGCTCACTGACCACTGATCTGCATATACTGGACTACTTTCGGTATGCATTTGAGTAACCTAACTCCACTAGCAAATATTTATATTATGCTGAAGCAATGGAGGATCTTGACCCATGTATTTTTGTCAGAGCTCTTATTTGAAGAGACAGGGGTGTATTTGTTGTACATATGGCAAAGGAACATTCATGCTGACTCCACTACTATACAAAACTCACACTTATACTCAACCCAAGGAGATTGAATCACCAGGCAGCATAGACTAGCATACCATCCTAGTTCAGGAAAGAAAATGATCAACCAACACCAGTTACATACACAGATTATACAACCATATATTAACAGGGCTTGCTTTGATGTTTGAAGCTATGTGAAAACACTCTTGCCTGCAGGACAATTTGTCTTCTGTCAACCTGGAGCTCTGTGCAAAATGTGGGATCCAGCAATGAGTGTGGAAGCCAAAAGATCTCAAACAACAAATTTCTAACAAGCAAGGCCACCTGAGGGTATCAATAGGTGGACACTCACATTGCATCTCATGAGAGCTTTTTGCAGATCAGTTCTGTGCATTTTCAGATTTATCTGAATCACATGAAGATTGGAAATTTCCTTTTTTATTTTAAAGGGGAAGTCATGCTTCCATGTCGGAACAGAATCCATACATGCAGGATGATGTTCTGCTTAACCCACAAGTATCCTACTGCTAATCTCAAACTCTATGCAAATGTTAATAGACCACTAGAGGTACAAAATCATTGTGCCCACCAACCCTGCTCCCATTTAGGAACTCACGCATGATGGGCAGAGCGATGAAAACCAAGAAGGTGGCAGAGCCTTCCAAAAGAGACACCAGGAAGTATGCCAGGCCAAGGACAGCAAAGAAGCAAGTGCCAGGGTAATTCCTCCGGAAGCGTCGTACAGGGGCCTTGTTTTCAGCCATCCAAATGAAGCCCACGAAGATCAGAGTGACAAGTGCACCACTCAATAGAGTCAGTCCAGGGCAAAAAAACCTGCAAGGAGGTGAGCAGGATGAAACCTAGGAAGTCATTTTCAATTCATTTCATAGACATGTTGTATCTTGTCAATACAGCAAGACAGATAAGCATCCGTACAGTGATCATGTTGGCTGTGGGAATAACTTATTGAAGCTCTGTATATTAGGAAACCACATCTGTGTAAGTGGAAAGATTTCATCAGACCTAGAAAATGCCTGGATAGTTTGTGCTTCTGATTCACTATAATGAGAAATACGAAAACAGGTATAGGTGCTTTTCTCTATGTCAAAATTTGATGGCATTTGCAGGTTATAGCAAAAATTATACCTATCAAATTGGAAACAAATTGGCTTAATTGGTACACATCTTTAAAGTTTTTTTAAACAGAATTGCTTTATCATTTTTAAAAAATCGGCAGAACTGAAAGAAATTTGCAGATGCAGTTGCCTTTTCTGAGGGCATAATGGCTGCCAAGTTTCAGACAACTGGGCACATAGATTTTTGTGCAAGAGCAGCCTTTCCATTTGGAGGCATCCAGAAAAAAGGACATGCTTAATCTCCCTACATTCCTTGTGGAAATGTATCACAATATAACCTTTTTTTCATTTAAAATTAGCCATGTAGTTCCAAGTATAAAAGCAACAAAAAAAAGAAAGCATTTACAACATTACACCAGCAGAGAGAAGAATTCTTTATCTTGAAGGGAAGAACAAAGGTTTAGGTAATTATTGGGCAAGTGGACCAAATCAGATCCATCTCACTATATCTTTCCATAAAGATCAGCACTTACCACAAGGTATACAGATAAAGTCCTGCTTCTCACCATTAACAAGGTTGCAGAATGGCAGTGGGAAACGTCTGGTCCTCCAGAATCTGCTGTACTGCAGCTTCCATCACTCTCCCCATTAGCTATCTTCCTTAGACTGATGGGAGTTACAGTCCAACAACAGCTAGAGGACCACAAGCTTCCCACCCTTGAATTAAGACAATTGCATTCAGCAGCCAAATGACCCAAGGCTTTTCTTCCATCTCAACCCAGTGGTGACAGCTGGGAGTAGGGAGGATTAATGCAAAGAGCAGTTCCTCTCCCCACAATGCCTTCCATATATGCTGGACTACAACCCATATCACTCCCAATCTGCTCTACAAGACAATTCTCATGATCTCAGAAGCATTACTTACAGTACAATCCAACATGTGGCTACTTTTACAGGGACATACTGCTCAGAACTGACCCAATCTCATACAGTGGATGGAAAATAATCAGGGGATCACCTGATAAAGCCAGGGAAGGCCTCTGCCTGAAACCTCAAAGAATTGCCAGTCAGAGTTGACAACACTGGGCTAGAGGGACTAAAGGTCTGACCAAGCATAGGACGGACAGAAAATGCTCCTGCCTGGAACCTGAGAGGGCTATTGCAGACAGGGCTGACAAATACCAAGATATATAGACCAGTGGTCTGACTTAGTAGATGGCAATATACTATTTATTCAGGAGAAAATCCCTCAGAGTTCCCTGTGCTTGCTATCATGTATATGTGAAGAGGACTGCAGCCTATAGATGGTTTTGGACAAACACTCATGGTCCGTTCAGCAGGATGAACAGAAATGTGCCTCAGCACATTTAAATTGAGCAAGGTAATACTCATTACCAACTCCAACTGTCCCAGTTTGGCAGGGATAGTCCTAATTAATCCTCTGTCATTCTATTTTTTTCAGCTCCTTTCAACATGTCCCAATTTCTCTTTCCTCCTCCCACTTTCTCCCTTTGTCCTCAGCTTACTTCAATTGCTGCCGACTGTGTTCAAAGTGCAAAATAGTTTGACCTCAGTTTAACTCAGAACAGGGGGAGAGGAGAGGGTAGGATCTTGCCCTTTCCAATAGGCTCAGGCAAAAGCAGACTCCAGCTTACTTTCCTATCTAGTCTGTTTGCTTTCATTAACAACTTTTGCCATTTTGACTACATTCTGATGTTGCTTGGCCACATGTGTTCTGGTTTTCATCTGTGACATTTTGTAGGGTATGTCATCTAAAGAGTAAGTTCCCAACCCACAAGGCCATTTGAACTCAGTGAAGTAATGTCTTCTAAAGAGGCCTCCCACCGTAAGACCCATTAAGTCCAGAGTCTAAAATTACCAGGCTGCACCACTGACGGACTTGCTTCCAAGCAAAGAGGCAGAGTACCGCACTAATAATTTCTAAAAGGCACATTGTCACAGCTAATGTATCTCCACAGGGTAACCACACATTGTGGTCCGGAAGCCCTGCCTCCTCTGTGAGTGCACCCTCCTCTCTGAGGTGGGCTGTGGTGAGAGTAATGCCGGTATTGAAATATTGAGATATTGAAAATAGCTGCTTCCCACAGTCCAGGAATGACTCAGGACAGGGCAGGTGATCTTATTGAGCAGAGTCAGGTGGTTCCTTCAGGCATGAGGGTTGTTTTTTTTTTTTTTAAGAGTTAATAGTTGGCTATTAATTTATCATTACTGCATTTTTGCTGCCAGCGAAGGGAAGCAAATATCTAGCTATTTATTTATTTGTATTATGAAATAAGAACGAAAACACAACAAATGGTTGGCTGTTACTTTGTCGTTGTTGCTTCTGCCAGGGATGAGGAAAGGTGCGTGTAGGATTTTCTCTCTCAGGTGCTAAAACACGGGCGGGACAAAGATCAACCCTTAAGATGCTGTTGGGTCGAAACTCACTCCAGCCAGCACAGTCAGTGGCTAAGGATGTTGGAAGGTGCAATCAAACAACAAATCTAGAGGGTCATACTCTCTCCCCGCAAAGCTAAAAGAACAAATGCACCCTGATCTTAGGGGAGGAGGGAATACTTTGGTGTTCTGGCTCAGGTACACTGGTATAGTGGAAGCGGGACCCATAGGGCTGAAGTCTCACAATTTCTTGATGAACAGAACTATGATATCATCTGCTAACACCACCCCTTACCCGCTGTGCACTCCGAGTTTAGCTGTAATCCCCATAGTAACTGGAAGTGAAAAAGATTTCCCTAGCACTGATGCATTGCTATGACCTACCCTCTTGTAATTCCAACTATTTCGGTCCTGAGGTGGCAAGATCTATCAACTTTACAAAAGACCTGCTCCCACTAGTAATGGAAACCGCTGGAAATAATTTTGGAGCAACCAGCCACTTGCATCTTTGGACTCTACACAGGACTGTTGCTATAGAAACTGTCCCAGTGATGGCCTGCACTTTAAACTTTACCACAATATCAGCACTCAGGCAGCAAAATGTCTTGGGGTAAACTGGGCTGAAGTTTGCTTTCTTGCTTCCTCTGGTAGGGTTTCCTGTGCCTTTAACAGTTTAGCAAGGAGCAAAAACACATTTTCCCTAACATAGAAATGCAATCGTGTGCCAAGCACCCACTTAAAGATTAGTCCTGTCATGCTGCTGAGAAATCACAGCAGCCCTAACAGGAAAACTAAAAGAAAACCCAAAAGCAACCTTAGACTGAACTCCAGGGGGGGGAAAGCTTCCAGGAACAAACCCTGACTCAAGTTAGCCAAACCTAGCCCATTTGGGTTGCCACCTTTATTCAGTGGCCCTGCTCCTAAATCTTTAAGAGGCATAGAAACACAAAGAAGTGATGTTCTTCCTCATATGGAGGCAATGACCCAATGTCGTGTTCTGTTTTTTGGTGTGTCAGGGTTAAGGGGTGGCCAGGCACTAAAGAAGACAGGCCTCCTGTACCTCAACTTTCATGCAGAGAAGAAGGCATTCCAGCTTGACAATTTCTGTATATGCCTTCAAGTCACTTATAGACTTATGATAAACCTATGAATTTTATTTATTTTTAAGGCAAGGGACACTCAGAGGTGGATT
This sequence comes from Cyclura pinguis, assembly GCA_030412105.1. Lineage (NCBI taxonomy): Eukaryota > Metazoa > Chordata > Lepidosauria > Squamata > Iguanidae > Cyclura > Cyclura pinguis. The sequence goes on from CM059600.1 coordinate 207,293,364, forward strand.
GCTGTTGCCTTCTTATGAAATATAGCCTTCTGCACCTGGTGGTTCTTGGTGGTCCCCCCATCAAAGTACTAACCAGGCCTGGCCCTGAAAACCCCTCTTCTATAGTTACACCTAGCTATAGAGGTACAGAACCCCATCCTCTTTCCCATCTCTCTCAGGCCATTTCCACACTGCATTATTATAGTGCTATTATTCTACTTTCAACATCCTAGGGAATCCTGGGGTTTGCAGTTCAGGGAGAATTCTCAGCCAGAGAGCTCTTTGCCCTCAGCAAACTACAAACCCCAGAACTCCACATCCTGTGATGTTGAAAGTGGAAGAATAGCACTACGCTTGGCCCTCCACATTCGCTGGGGTTAGGGACGCAGGACTCTTGCAAAAGTGAAAAATCCACAAAGAACGAACATTTGTGTGTCTGTGGGGAGGGGGCTGAGGCACCGGTGGGGAAAGTGGGCATCTAGGTCAGGGAAAGGAGACGGTTGGCACGGAGGTCCTGTCCTTCCTCTCTCTTGCCCATCTCCTTCCTTGGGTGTGTGTGGGGCATGGGTACAGTGTTTGTGGTGCTGAGAATTTGGGCAGAGAGCCACCCTTAGCTGGCCAGGCAGAGATTGGTAGAGGAAGAGGAGGACCAGAAGTGGGTTTTCGTTTTTAATTAATTTTTATTGTGATTACATCGTGGGTTTTTAAAGGGCTATGCGGCCTGATTGGCGCTACCAAGAGGGAAGGTTCCCCCCAAAAAGAAGCACCTAAGGTTAGAGAAACTAGCAAATAATCAAATCCGTGAAGGTCAAATCCGCAAAGGCGGAGGGCAGACTGTACAACAAAGCGGCGCAGAAAGGCCGTCAGTCTTGCATCTGACCACTCTTACCAGGATGCTGTTAAAGACACAGAAGAGTTTTAACACCAGTGGCCACAGGGAGACTAAGACCATGTCCGCACTAGACTGTTACAGCGCTATTATTCCACTTTCAACATCCTATGGAATCCTGGGGCTTGCAGTTTAGGGAGGGACCTCAAAGGCCCCTCCCCAGGATTCCATAGGATGCCGAAAGTGGAATAATAGCGCTGTAACAGTCTAGTGTGGAAATGGTCTGAGCCTCCAGCTCCCAGGGTGCTCACTGTTTCCTCTCAAAGAATCCAGATTCCACAGCACTCCCTCTAGGTGCCCCCTCTCCCCCCATTCTGACTCCCTCCCGCCCTAAGCGCCCGTGCCCTGCGCGCTGCCCGTCCCTCTCTGCGCGCAAGAGGCGTCCCAGCCCCACCCCGCCGCCGTGGCGCCCTCCGCCCGCGCGCCCGCCCGCGCGCTCACTCACCCGCCCAGCGCCAGCCCCGCGCCCAGCACCAGGAGGTAATTGCTCTGGTAGTAGAGGAGGTTGTTAATGACGCGGTTATGCCAGCGCTGGACATCCCGCACGTCCGGGAAAGAGAGGCGGCTGGAGCCCAGCAGAAAATCATCCAGCGCCCGAACCGGGGGCAGCCGCACCTCGGACATCTTCTCTCGCTCAGCCCCTGCGAGAAACTACAACGCCCAGAATGCAGCGGGCCTCGCCGCGGGGATGGACGGGGAATGGAGTCTCACCCAAGTCTTCCCCGCACCCACAGACACCCACCCACGGTGGCTTTCCTTTGGCGGGCTCTGGGTAGGCTTGTGAGATTTTTTGTTTTTTTTTTAGGCAGACATTTATTTTATTTCCAATTTTTGGACGAGCCATATGTGTGGCCTAATTTTAGCCGAGAAGCGCCTTAAACTTTCTGCTTAGAAAGTCCTCCTTCTCCTCAGATTCAGAAATTTGAAATGGGGCAGTGGGCAGACTTCAGCCTCCAGCTGTTGCTGCCTCTCCCTCACCGAGGCCAGTCCCACCCTGCACTGTTAATAGTGCTGTTATTAAACTTTGAACATCCTGAGGGATTCTGGGGTGTGTAGTTTTAGGAGGCCCAAGCGCTCTCTGGCTGAGAATTCTGAATGTCCCTCCCTAAACTGCAAACCCCAGGATTCCACATGTTGGAAGTGGATTAATAGCACTGTTAACAGTGTAGGGCAGAAATGGCCTGAGTGAAACCGAAGCTGAGGTGCTGTGGGTCCTTTTAGGCCGAACAATTACAACGCTGTACAGTCATACCTCCACATTCGCTAGGGTTAGGGGCACAGGACCCCATGGAAGTGGAAAAACTGAATAACTAGGCCCTCCCAAATTGTATTTAACACACAAAGAAAGTGTGATCACCCTGTTCAACCCACCGTGGGTTCCTTTGAGGCCTCAGGATTCCTTCACAAGGCAGAAGTGGGCGGCTGGTGGGGCTCTCTGCCACCTCCACGGCTGCCCCACACCATTTTTGAGAGGGACGTACAAGCCTCGTTCAGTTTCTCAGTCTCACGTGGCTTGCAGTCCCTATTAAAAATGGCATAGGGAGGCAGCAGCAAATAATCTGTGAATAATCAAACCTGCAAAAGTGGAATCTGCAAAGGTGGTGAGCTGACTGTAATTCCATTTTAACAGTCTTTGCAACATCCTAGGGAATCCTGGGGTTTGGTGAGACGGGAGAAACCAAGAGTTCTAAGCACGCCTCCCTAAACTGCAAATCCCAAGATTCTATAGGGTGAAGCCATGGCAATTAAAGTGAAATCATAACATTATAATTGTGTTGTGTGAAAGGACTCTTAGATCATAGACAGGGAATGGAGTCTTTGTAACTACCAGAAAGTACAACCCAATGGTGAAGGATGATGGAAATTACACTGTAACAATATCCTGTGGGTGTAATTTCCCCAATCCTGGAAGTGACATATGTTTGCCACCTCTTGGAAATAAAATCAGGAATCATCTAGCGGCACTTTAAGTCTCACTAAGGCAGCGTTCCTGTTATCAAGGAGTAAGCACCACTGAACTCAACTGGAATAAACACAAATATGGCCTAAATACCCTAAAGGCACCAGATCCTCTCTCATCTTGGAAATTCAGCAGGGTCAGCCCTGGTTAGTACTTGGATGGGAGACTGCCAAGAAATACTAGGTGTTGTGGGCTATATTTCAGTGGAAGGAATTGGCAAAACCACCTCTGAGTATTCCTTGACTAAGAAAATCCTGTGAAATTCACGGGGTCACCAAAAGTTGACAGGTGACTTGGAGGCACATATACACACATGTTTCGGCAAACCACAGTTGTGTTATTATCACTGCACTTAATATGTGAAACAAAATCCCAGAAGAGACAAATGGAAATCAGAAATATGAAGGCTCAGGGGAGATAGGCTTTAAATAAGAAAAGAACAAACGACCACCTGAAAAGTAAGACAAAGAGTGGAGAGTTTAATTTTTAGCTTATTAAATTTCAGTCTCAAAAGATCTGGATATTCTGAGACATTTGTTAGCAGATAAACTGGTGTTATACAAAAACCAGGAAAACCACAAAGTCCCTTGGAAGAGTGACATCTTAATGCAAGGGTGGGCAACTCTGGTGGTATAAGCAGTAAAAGAGTGCAGACAAAATAGATAGTGCTTCTCCAGCTTTCCTCTGGTCTACTCTGCAGGGCTGCTAGAGATTCAGTGCCCTGGACAGTTCAATTTACAGAAGGTATTGTCTGCTTAAATGCCCAAGCTAAAGAAACTCACTTTCTGTCTCTCTGCATTTGCTTAACTAAAGTTCCTCCATTTTGAACTCTAGTCAACTTTAAAGGTTGTTCTTGTTGTTAGGCCCTTGTCCTACTTAAAATTATGCTGACATTAATTGGCAGAGTCAATGCCTGGGTTCCCAGTGCTCTCTGTAATGATATTTCTCATGCTTCACTGCTGAGCACATACATGTGCGATTCAGGGTTCATAATCAGAAGTTACTTTATTATCAATGATATATCAGAATTGTAGTCCTGGAAAAACAAATATTCTTGCACATGCGCTGTATGCTTTATGAGATCATTGGCATCCCAAATCTATAAAAACCCCTCCTTTTTTAAAGTAAAGGATCCTTCTCTTTGCTCATGTAAGAAATGGTTTTGACTGTGTTCTTCTTGAGTGGGGAAAGTCCCTTTGGGCAAAGTTGGGAATCTTTCCAGGCTGATTCAAAGCTTACCCGCAATTGCATAGACTGCTCAGGGTAATCCATGTGGACCTAATATTTTGCGTCTGGCCTCATTTTTTTTGTTTGCTTGTTTAGGGTTTGGGAGTGACTCTAACAATTTTTTTTTCCAATTTCTTTTTATTATACATACACAATAATAAAATCCATTATAGGTATTGTACATTTCAAATATTGTTCTCCATATATACAATTATATATATATACATATACATATACATATATACATACATACATATATACATATATATACATATATACATATATACATATATATACACATATACATACACATACACATATACATATATATATATACATTCTTTTCTTAGTAATGTAAAAAAAGTAAAACTATTTTTAACCTTATCTTGCACCTTTTTCGATAACTTATACCTTTTACATTACCATGACTTCCTTTCCCCTACCAAAAGTTGCTATTCATGCTATTTTTTCAATAAAGAAACTCCCCAATTCAAGTTTTTATACACTATTTGTAACCTTACTGTCTTCTCAAAAAACACATACAAAATCTCAGATTGGCTTTACTTTTTCTATGTTATTTTTCACTTTTATCTTATCCTTATGTATTATAAATACATCCACATCTTTAAATGTTCTCCCGTCTATTTAACATATTAATTGTATCTTTAAAAAGAGCTCTACAACTTTAATTGCCATTTCTCCTATATACTCCAAGCATTGTCGTTATAATTTGTTTTCTAACATTTTCTATGATTCCTGTTAAAACCAATATCCCTTTTGCTTCATGTATGTCGTTACTGAATTCCAATCTTTTTCTACTTGCTCCGTTTGTTTCCCCTTCAGCCTAAGGGAGAATAAATCAAATTGTTTGAACTCTGCTATTTTTTGAGCCCATTGCTCTATGTCTGGGATTGCCGTTGTTTTCCATAATCTCGCGAACACCATTCTTGCTGCTGTTACTAAATATAATAAAACTCTCTTATTTTTCAGTTGGAAGGTTCTATCAAACATAAACACCATATTTAGCAAGAATAGTTCAGGCTTCATAGGAAATGCCACTTTATATATTTCTTTTATAATTTCATATATTTTTAACCAGAATTTTCTTGTGCATGGACATGTCCAGCATATGTGGTAAAATGTACCCAAATTTTCTTTACATTTCCAACATTTGTTTTCGCCAGTATTGTACATCTTATCTAACTTTTCCGGTGTTAAGTAGGTTCTGTACATCATTTTAATGTAACTTTCTTTTAAATCCTGCGAACTGGTAAATTCTGCTGTATTTTTCCATGACGTTTCCCAGTCTTCCAGAAGAATATCATGCTGAACATTTCTTGCCCACTTAATCATAACCTCCTTAATAGTTTCATCTTCCAATTTACGAGTATTTAAATATTTATAAAAGAGCGAGATTTTTTGCTTTAAGAAATATTAATTCAAGTTCATTGTATGACTTTTGCGTTGCGATTCCTTCTCATTTAGAATCCATTTTAAATCTCTCTTTAAGTTGTATATAAGGAAACCAATTTATTTTTATATCTTCTCTTTCTAATTCTTCATGGGTCTTTAATCTAATTGCCTCTGGACTATCATATTTTATTAGGTCATTATATCTGAGCCATTCTTGGTTCTTATCAATCCATTGTCCGTAAAAAGCTTCCTGGGGCGAAATCCAGAGAGGTATTTTATTGTAAGTGCTCTTTTTTTATATTTTTCCAAATTCTAATCAGTGATTTTCTTATATAATGATTCGTGAAGTCTCTGTCAATCTTATCTTTCTCGTACCACAAATAAGCGCAGAACCCAAATTTCATGTCTGCACCTTCTATTGTTAATGTTCTTGTATCCTTTAAAGTTATCCAGTCCTGAATCCACGTCATGGCGTTAGCATAGTAGTATATTTTGAGATCGGGTAGTCCACATCCTCCTTTCTCTGTCCACTCTGTCATCACTTTCCATCTAATTTTTGGCTTTTTACCCGCCCATATGAATTTGGATATTTCCTTTTCCCAAATTTTAAAAGGTTTATCGTTTATTGAAATTGGCAAGTTCTGGAACAAGAAATTAAATTTGGGCAGAACATTCATTTTAATAGTCGCTATTCTTCCTAATAGGGATAGGTTCAAATTCGTCCCTCTTCTTAGGTCGCAGGTAATTTCCTTCCACACTTTCTCATAGTTGTTCTCGAATAGATCTTTATTAGACTCTGTAAACCAAACTCCTAGATATTTTATTTTCTTCTCTGTTTTAAATCCAGTCAACTTTACCCTTTCTTCTTTTTCTTTAACTGTCATGTTTTTGACCATAACATATGACTTATTTTTATTTACTTTTAATCTGGCTGCTTCCCCAGAATTTTTAATTTCTTTCATGAGTTCTGTAATTCCTGATATTGGTTCCTCCATAAACAATGTAAGATCGTCTGCGAACACTCTTAACTTGTATTCTTGATCTTTGACTCTAATTCCTTTTATTGCAGAATTTTCTCTTATACTTGTGTTTAATATTTCTAATATCGCTATAAAGAGCAATGGAGATATCGGGCACCCTTGTCTTGTTCCTTTTATAATTTGTATTTCTTCTGTTAGTTCTCCATTCACAATCAATTTTGCATTTTGCTCTTTTTTTGAGGGTTTGGGGATAACCTAACAGTGGGTCCAGGGGACAAACCTTCTACCTTTAGAAAACTCCAGGACTGCCAAGTAGGCCAAGAAATAGGGCAGGGAATATTTGTTTCCAGTTCTGAAACATATATTTTTGATGTTAAATAGTGATGGGGGCCTTTCATTGATAATAACACTTCCCTTTTTTATTATAAGTAGTACTCTGTTTCTCTCCCATCACTGTTTTCTCAAATGACCCCACCTATATCCACATGCGTGTTTGAATAAAAAGTCCTATCTACTTCTAATTTTCCTCAATACAGGAAACAGTCCATTTTTAGGTGCTAGTTTATGTATGGTACATTTTACAACCTTTAAAGCAGTCATATAAATTTGATTTAAAAGCAATGTATTTTTCAATTTTACTCCATATTTGTTTTTTTCTCCCCTCTGAGGATAGAGAGGATAAGGGAAAAAATTTCTCACTGCTTCAAAATTTCTGTGAAAAGAATTTATGTTATTTAATTTTTAGCAAACTAAAATTGGATTGCCAGAAGAGAAATGTGATTGACTTGAAATGCTGCTCAGCGATTAGTCTTGAGATAAGCACAGACGCTGCACCATTTTCAGTGTTCACAGTGTAGGATGGTTGCCTGATTGCATTACCTTGATCAAGGAGAACAAAAGGGCACCGTCTTATTCCAAGTTGTACTGTTGCTGCACTGTGCTCCCAAGTCTCCTATCAGTAAACCATACACACAAACTTCTATTGACACACAAACTACAAACTCCCCCTGGATCAGAAGCACAAACCAGCTGTACAAGCTCTGCCACCTCCACATCAGGACACACCATTCATTCAAAACACATTGCTTGCAGAAGTGATCTCACTCTCTGCTTCTATAGCTATATTCAAACCTAAGTTTGGGGAAGTTACTTTCCAGATTACAATTCTCAGAGTGGCCATACTGGCTGAGAATTCCAGCAGTTGTAGTCCAAACACACACACACACAAAACCTCCAAGCTTTTCCAAACTCGTGGTTTGATCACTCATACTTTCTTGTATACACAGACATATATCCTTTCTAAATTGACCTCCTACCCTTCCTTGGTCCCATTTCAGTCTCTTTGGCATTAACACACACATGTGTTCCTCTTCAGTGAACCACCCTCCTAAATTGTAGTTCAGATTCCTTCTATTTTCTGTTCAGCAGAACAAGCTTAGGTCCCATTGCTGCTGGGCTCAGTTCAACAGGAACCATTGGGCCTTCTGGGATGTTCCAACATAAAATTTGGTGCATACAATGCTTGTATCACACAGCTCTGACTTTTCATTTAGGAGTGCCCAGGCAGTCTTTTACATTCTGGGCATAATTTCTGGGGGCCTCCCTTTTTCATCCTCCTGACAGTCTGGCTGATTTTGGTTAATGATCCAGAAGTGTGAGACCTGAAACCTGGCAGAGCCAAACAAAGGTGGTTCCAAGCTGAAAGAAGACAGAAGTAGTACTAGCAAGGTAGTAATTATGTTCACCCCTATACTGGAATAAGTTTCACTGAACATAATGGGATGTTTGAGTATATATGTATAGGATCAGGCTGTATGAGTGTAATGCTGTGGAGAACTACTTGTCACAAATTGCACGGTCACATAAGAAATCAACTGAAAATGTTTCACACACAAAAAAAATTACAATTTCCCCAAAATATTCCCCTAAAATTTGCCATTAAAAAAAATTGCATGGGATTATAATTTGTAACCATGGTGATATATTTTTTTATGTAAATCTAAAGAAGTTCGTAGTAGAAGTTTTCCCTTGTCTTGTTCCGTCCAGATATATCAGACTACAACTCTCAGAATCCCCCAGCCAGCTATTTGTTAAATTGGGGTGGGCAACCTGTTGGCTCTCCAGATGTTGATGAATTGCAACCTCCATGAGTCTCAGCTAGTATGACCAAAGATGAAGGATCGTGGGAATCACAGTCCACCTTCTGGAGGACCACAAGTTGACTTCACAAGTGCTAAATGATATGCAAAATCCTTTTGCAACCAGTACCTTTACTGCTCATATAATCTCAATAGAGTTGCCAAGTTTTCAAAATAATAATAAGGGACAGTCAAAATTCATGACATGTAGGGTTGACAATCAGGAAGCAGCTCTTAAGTCTTTGTTCAGCCTAAATATCAAATGAAAATATTGATTTCAATTCACTTAGCCATGCGTTTCTCTGTAAAAATTAACATCTTGTCCATATTCATAAATTACACAATGCACACATTTCTGTCTTTATGAAGGGCCCACACCCCAAAATACAGGATTTTTTTTTACATCTTGTTCAGTCTCTATAAAAGGAAAGTCTTTCCAACCCTCAAATAATATAATAAGGGAGACCTGCCAGCCCTATAAGGAACAAGCTTTCCAATCCTGTAATGAGGGACATCCCTTACAACAGGGAACACCTAGCAACACTAACTGTCAGTAAGGTAAACCAGATTTGCACTTGAACTTTAATGATAGTTCTACCCTTTTCCCCCTTCATGGCTAAATGTGGGAGCATCCAAATGTAGCTGGAAGGAAGGACAGCTGATTCTTGGCTCAACAGAGTTCTGGGAGGCTCTCCTCCCAAATCTCAACCTTCTGGGACTTTTCACTTGTTCTGTGGAAACTGGGTAGCCAGACAAAAGCACTGGTAAAAAGAGAATGCCTCATGGCAAGAAATGACAAATAAAGCTGCTCTCCGTCTCATTCATTACAAGAATCCAACAACAGTGTGCCTTTGCCTTGCTCAACCTAGTCCTTCAACATGACTAAACGATGCTTCCAAATTGGCTTTCAGTCTGCTTGCCCAGGATGGGCTCAGTCACATTCAAAAGTCATCGTCATCACATATATCCAGGTAGACATCAAAGGCTTCACGGTTGCAGTTGCCATCTGGAGTGAAGACATATTTGTGGAAAGTACCATCTACACAGATAGCTGTAAGAGGAGAAATTGCAAACAAAATTGAGCTCCTGAGAATTCAGCACCCAAAGACAAAGTCCGAGGTTTCAAAAAATCCAAAATGAAATCTCTCATTATGTCAAAGAGTTTTATACTAACAATGACTGGCAATTTGTTGGCATTTAAGATTACCCCAAATTCATTACCTGAGAAAAGCCACTTCACCACACCTAATCTCAGAGCTGGCCTGGAGCATAGTTGCAGCCCTCCCACAGTAACCTTTTGAGTGGCCAGCATAGGGCAAAACAGGCACTGCCACTCACCAATGACTGAGTTGACGTTCTTGGAAGTGTTCCTGCCAAAAGCACAGATGCAGGCAGACTCAGCTGGCACAGTGAAGCTGGCCAGACTCCACTGAGAATCTACATACTGGCCTATCATGGGCCCAACCTTTCCCACGCGTGCCAACCTGCAACATGAGGAGAAGGAAGAGGGGAGTCAGAATGGCATAGGCAGCAGTGCTTTCCCCCTTAGTGTGCTGACCCCAATACCTACGCTGAACGGCGATTCAAGCGGGTGTCTTTTAGGGCAAAGATGTGGACAGTTCCTTTGTCACTGGAGGCACAGAGAAAGGAAGAATCATGGCTGAAGTTAATGCTGTCGGGAAAAGAGAAGGAGGACATGAAACCCAAGCTTATCCTTTCATATCTTTCCCACCACCACTGTATTTGTGCCCATAAGGAGGACAGGTGATGGAGGAGAAAACAATACCACCAACACAGAGCTCGTTCCTGATGTACCAGGTGAATATCTGAGCTAATAATTTATAACAACCAATACAGTTCTAACTTTAAAACAGCAGTTCAAAACTTCTATTCTCCCTTGATGACAAATCATATGAGTCAGTGGTGCTCAAACAGTAGCTGAGGTTCTAACAATGTATTCAAGTAGTCCATGAGGCTATAACACAAAAGGCATTGCCAGGTTGGCACTCCTGCTCTTGCATTGCTGGGGCAATTCTGTCAACTGAGCCAGCCTTGAATAAGATTGTCCCAAATATAAAAAACACAAGATGAAGCCTCTACGAAGGTACCAGTCTCATCCAGTTCAGCATTCTGATTTCACAGCAGCCAGAATGCCCTAAGAGACTCATACACAAGGCATGGAGACAACAGCCATTTGCCAGTATTGCAAACTTTGAAGGAGGCCTCTGAGCACTGTCTAACAAAGGAATGGGGAATTTAATAATATTATTATGATTACTAGTACTACTATTATTACTGTAGCTGCTGCTCCTATTGGTATCTTGCCTCTTCCCCAATAATGGGGCACATAACAAAATATCAGTCTTCCAGATGTTTTAGGCTATCATTTCCACAGTCCCTTATCATTGGCCGTACTAGCTAGGGCTTTTACAAAATAAAGTCCAAACTTTTTGAGAAAGGTTCTACATCCTTGTTTTAAACAAGTAATTGTTCTGCAGCAATTAATGGGTGATAACTCCATGCTATGAACTCCATGATGATTTCTGTGTTTCAGGGTTAAATATAAAATTTGTTTTATATAATGTACTTATTAACTTCCTTACGTTGTTTCTGCCTTGGAAGGAAGCTGCCTTAGAACTCATCTTGGGAGGAAAAGGAGAAAATAAATAAATAACAAAATTTCGGAATTCTACAGGAAAAAAACCCAAATAACTTTAAGACAGAGGCCTAGGCCAGGTCACCACCTGGCAGCCCTATCACTTCCCTTGTAGCATTTGGCACTGAGAGATATGTTGCTTTTGGACTTGGAGGTTCTTTTCAGCTAGTGCAGCAGCCAACAAGAGTCTGTAGAAGAAAACACAGGCCCAAGTTCAGCAGACATTGCCTTTCCAAAATAGAAGATCTCAAGGGAAGAGTTATGCTCGAAAGTATTTTTGGTTTTCTGAAGAAAGCAAACCAACCAGAATAATAGTCTACAATAATGGTGTTCCTCCTCTGGCACTTCATATGTTTTGGGCTTCAACTTTCAGAATCACTGAGCATTGACCACACTGGCTGGGGGTTCTCAGAGCTGAAATTCAACACATCTAGAGTAGTGTTACTAAATTCAAAGAAACAACTGTAATCAAAGGATACAAATATGGGGGTCAGTCCCTAGCACACTACAAAAAAAGTTGCTGATCCCCCACATCAGAGAGCCTGAGAAGTACTGATCCTGACAAACAGAAGTTGAGTACCATGGATCCAAAACACATAAAATTCAAAAATAAGTGCTTGATCAGCCATGATTTAAAATACTCAGCTTGAAAGCCAGTGGCTAGACTGTTAGACTGGGACTTTGGAGAAGATTCAGGTTCAGTCCTCACAGAGCTACAAAACTGACTGGTGACCTTGAGCCAGTCACTTACCCATTCAGCCTGACCTAACTTAAAAGGTTGCTATCTTGTAGATAAAATAAAAAAGAGAGGAGTAATGAAGTCTGCCTTGATCTCTTTGGAAGAAAGGTGGCATATAAACGTAAACAGTAAATCAATAAAAATTAGCCACTCTTGTTTCCAATCAAAACAAATACTGCTTTCATGTTGCTATGAACCACCCTCACTGCAATGCCTCTAGCTACATTTTTGAGCTTCACCACATTGTCTCCGTCACAGAATGATGCTTCTGCAAGAAAGTAATGCAAATACTCTATTGCAGGGCTGTTTGCTGCGTACTATACTTAAACCTGTAAATGCTTGTTACCCTGTGAACTGGGGGTCCCGGGAGGGACACCAAAATGTGCTCAACTAAAGTTGGGGAAAATTAGCTCAGAGCACTGCTTAACGTTACGAGAGGCAGGGTAACTTAGCGAGATCTTGAACCCTATGTCTACGGGGTTGGGTCGAGTCAAGGAGAACACAGAAGTTGAAATAATAAATGATGTTTATTAAATACAAGCAAAACAGTGTATGCAACACACTCATACAAGATAACTAAAGAAAATAAAGGTTGGAGTGGTATAGAGGGATTTTTAGAGGAGTTGCTGGTTTGGGTGATACTTCACCTGTCCTGAAGCCCAGAAAAATAGAGAGTGAAGCTGGGGTGCGACGTAGCTCAGCACGTGGAGCTGAGGGGAGGCTCGCCAAGCAAAGCGGCAGCAAGGCAGGAGGAAACTCGGGAGTGTTCCGAGGAAGGTCTCGGAATCATGGGTTTTTATAAGGAGAATTGTGACTGCAGGCTATGCCGCTCTTGGGGGAAAACAATAGATTTGGAGTTGGAGACAAAGCCTCCGAAAGGTCAGAATCTGAATGATTGAGTTATCGTAGCGGTTCTCAGTAGAGTAGCTAGTATGCAGACGCAGAGTACTTCGGTATTGCATAGTTTACCCATCAAGCTGCCATCGCGGGGCAGAGGCTCTTTTGTAAGTGGCGTGCATACTTAATTAGAGTACTTGCCTGGAGGTCTCCTAAAGCAGTGAGTCAGCTATTTCTGGCCTGCCTGTATTGTAGTTTGAATATTACGGCTATTAACTGCCGAGCTTGTTTACGTGCTTGTCCGGTGGCCTCGCAAGCACGTGTAGAGGAATACAAAGGTGCAGCCGAATTGTGATATCAAGGGATATCTTTAATATCCCCAAAGCTCGGACTAGCCAGGGCAGTAACATGCTCCAAAGCACTAAGAGGCTGCAGTGGCTGTGCTCCATTCTTCCCCTGCTCCTGTCCTCACCTGCTATGGATGAGAGGATCCCAGTTCTGCTTTACAGTGACAGATAAGGTAGATGATAAGCAAGAACACTGCAGAGGGATGGGTTCAGAGATACAGTGATGGCAGCACAGCTCACTTTTCCAGCAGATGGAAAGGCATATCTTGGGAGAGTCTGGGGGTGAGGATCTGGGGGAATTCTCACCAGTACAAGGTTGCTGGGTCAGTTCCTCTCCGGAGCTCTACCAGCTTTTCCTTGGTCTGCGTGTCAAAGAGGCGGATGAGAGTCCCTTTCTTTGAGGCAGAAGCCACAACGGTGCCCTGCTGGTTGAGAGAGATGCAGGCAATCTCACTTTGATGAGCATTGATGGTGAACGGAGCAGATGACGTCCCAGGCTTTGTGCTGGAAAGATCCTACGACGGGGGGGAAAAATCAAAATCAGAAATAGGTTTCCAAACCTATTCTTCTGAAACTGGTGCAGGCGAAGTGTGGCCCTACAGATGTGACTGGATTGCAGCTCACAGCATTCCTTTGCCATTGGTTACAAGGGCAACGTCTTGTGGGAATTGGAGTACAAGAACATCCCTTTTCATCCCCTGTGCATCCTAATTCCCACCCTGGATTCCTGGTTAGAACAAGACGCAGTTTGACTTACTATTTTTTTATATTTATATCCTACCCTTCAGTCAAAATGCCATTCAAATAGAAAAATACCAGGGTCTGAAGGGGATTTATAATTCTGGCTTGTGACAAGCCATGGTTTGCTCAGCTTAGTTGCAGTACTAAAGCATATCTTGACCAATCCAAGAAGGTGGGGAGGGAACTAATGTACATTTTTGAAGGGAGAAAATGCAAGCTTGGAGGGTAGGCACAATTGGCCAAATTATGGTTCAAATAATGTGAGACCATGTGTTCTAGGGCAATGAATGGAAATTTATGTCCATCAGATGTTTTGGACACTGTTAACTGTTAACACTGTTAACAGTTATAGGTCAAAACACTGAGGGTCAAAGATTCCCCATCTCTGGCCTACAGCATGACTGGAGAGCACATGATGCAGCTATCCTCCTGAAGCAAAGCCAGGCTGGGTCTGATAAGTGCCTAAGTGGGAGAAACTTGGGGTACAAATGGAAGGGGTAAATAACACAAGGACTAAAATATAAGCCTTTCTCGCTCATCATATATTTATAGGAACAATACAGATCATCTTACACTCAATTCTGTTTGCAATCTTTGATTGCATATTGGAGCAAATACAATATTCTCTTTCTCACTTCATTTTTAAAGCTTCTGGCAATCTTGCTGCTATGGGAATAGTTCTAACATGTGGGACAGCAATGTTGGGATGAAACTCTGTAAGATTCTTCATTGTTGAGGAGCAGGGTGACCCGCATCACTCATAGAATTCTTTGTCCTTCTCCACAAAGTAGGTGACTGTCTCAATCTGAATAAACATGTACAGATGGCTTTCTGTGCCACAAATGACTGGATTAATAATTATTCCACCACCAGACATACGCAAGCCCATTTATTCCTATCCGAGAGAAATACTGCCATTTTACAGAGAGTGGCACATAGCAGCGAACTGTGAATGGGACACTTTGTTTCTTAAAAAGATAAAAGCATAAAGGTCTCTGCCTAGAAGCACTTACAAACCTACTTACAGCACTAAGATCTTGAAATAAGCAAAATACAAAACTTACAGTAACAGAATAAGAAGAACCATCCCTAGCTGCAAGTCTACAAAAACAGATAAGGGCAGGCCACTGCTTCAAAGACTTCATCATCTAAATCTGTCATTATGATAATGTCTTTGATCTCCCTCCTACCACCCAACATACACATGAATGGGACCTACTATTATTACTACTAGTGGGCTAGGGTTATGTGATGAGTGGAAAGCTACTTGTTACTGCCATAATTCAGAAACTATAAATATATGGCTCTCCAGATGTGAGACTGCAGCTGCCTTCAGCTCTAGGTAGAACAAAATGAGGCATGAGATCCTGGGAGCTGTTGTCCACTAAGACCTGGAGGGCCACATCATCCCTGCACTAGATATTAAAAACATAGTAATAAACCAGCCCTAAACAGTTAGGGGCTCTTATTTGTTCTCCCATGCCCTGCCCAACCACCATCTCTCCCCTCAAGCCTACTCACCACTAGCTGCAAGCTGCCACATTTATGCCCAGGGAAAACCAGGAGCTGCTTCTCCAAGCTGGGACAGAGATCACAAAGTCCTGAGAAAAAAGTGGGGGGAACAAAACGACAAAACCCAGACAGGGAGTAGTCAGAGCTGAGCTCAGTTCTTGCACTTCACCGTCTTGGGACCATGATGAGGTACAAGAACTCCCCACATAGAGGAAGCAGGAGCAAAAAGCCTGTGTACAAAAACTCATACCTTTGGGGTTGTCTCGGGTGTCAAACTCAAAGAGCTTTGTAGGATTATCAGGGAAGGAGTAGACATAGATTCGATTTCGCAGAACAATGATTATCCTGGAAGAGGAAGAACAACAACAAACAGTAAAATACAGGCATCTTCCACTTTTCATCGACTTATTTTTCAACCATCTGCCATTTCAATACCTGCAAATTACAGACAAATTCCATTAATTTGATGATCGGCTTGCTCTTTTGTCCATTCTTCTTGCCTATGCAGGTTCACTTGGAACTGCTCATAGACGTGTGCAATCCCAAGTCTTTTCTATGAAAAGAATGGACCCCTCGTTGAATTAATGGAACTTGTCTGTCATTTGCAAGCATTGTGCATGTGTGGCCTGTTCCAAGTGAGCCTCCATAATTCCCTCATATTGCCTACATAGGTTCCAGTTTTTGACCAATTCTGCTTTCTGACAGTGCTCTGGTCCCTGACCTCTCAGATAAGATAAGTCTGTTCTAAATGGGCAGATGGACTCTTCACTACCATAATCTGAACATGCGCTCTCTCTCTGTCCATGGATGTCTACCTGTTCCCCCACACAGATGTCTACCTGAGGGTTGTTCTGCAATGGCTGTAGCTAGTTTTGGAGAAGGTTGCTGCACAGACATGGAGGATTGCCTTATTCCAGAAGTAGGTATAGTTCTAGGCCTCCCAAGAATTCTTTTGATGTTGAACACTGCCACATATTACTGCTATGAGAAAAACTTATTGGTGGTAAATGATGTAGCAGATGGTATACTGCAGAGAAGCATTCCAGCCCTTTCAGTGATGGAATCCAGCATTCCCACACAGCCAATGGTAGAACTAGTCCCCCAAATAAATTCTGCCCAGACTATGCCTCAGTCAGCAACCAAATTCAATTCCCATTGCTGGACATAATGGGAACTCTTGGGCTATGGTGAAACCCACCCTGCCAAGGCAAGGCTCATGGAAAATGGGCTCCCAAGGGTTACACAGTGCAGAAGCAAGTAAAGTATATATGCATGACCCATCTCCCCCTCAATAGTTATGAGAACTGAGCAAGCAAGTTGGCAATACAGAAAAGTTAATTCCCTGTCTGTTGTCAGCCTTCATATCTTTCCCCAGCCTCAAACTATCAAACTAATGCAAAAAATATCAAATAAGGTCACTATTGCAAATGGACTCTTTCTCAATATGGGGCAGCTTTCTCTACATTTGGCCATGATGCTAATGAGGACTCCAAGACCCTCTGCGCCCAGCTCACACCAAGGACTGATGGAAGAACCCTTGATCCAAAAGTGTGATGCATATATTGACATTACAGACATGTCTCAAAATCTAAAGCTTCTGACTATGTCTCTACTTTGGCAAATACAGTGGGCCTGCGGTATCCACTACGGTTTGGCTCCAAGATCTCTCGTGGATACCAAAATTTGTAGATGATCAAGTCCCATTATATACAGTGGTGTAGTAAAATGGTGTCCCTCATATAAAAGAGCAAAATCAAAGTTTGCTTTTTTTTGTTTTGTTTTTGGAATATTTTTAAGCCATGGTTGGTTCAACTGTGGATAAAGAATATCCACAGATATGGAGCACCAACTGTACAAAATTAAACACCTAACACAAGTGGAGGTGGGATGGGAATCATTTAGAATAGGAGCACCAAGTTTCTTGCCCTTATGGTTGCAAAAAAACCCACAAGACTGAACCAGGGATGGATGGTCTACAGGCGATAAAGCATTTGTGACTAGACAGCCTATATTCCCTCTTCTTATGAATTTGATGAGTCTTGTTATCCTCTATGTAAAACTCTGCTGTCCTTAATATCTAACTCCATTGCTCCTTTAAGCAAGGTTCAAAATGTATAGCACTCTTTTTTGATTTGGGCCTAAGGGTCAGGGCACTGTTCCCTATTCTTGCCAAAATCCTCACTGTGCCCAAAAGGCACACACACTCCCCGCCATCAAACTGTTACTGGATATTATATACCTAGATGGTAATTGTTCTCTCTGTTCCAGCTGCTACTAAAATGAGGTAGGATTTTATGCATTCCACTATGGTGTGTTCCTTTACAAAAAATGTTGGTCCTTGTTACTATAGTTTTTAAAACATAAGCTCCAAAAATATTAGATCTGGTTAAGAAAAAAATCTCAATATTTTCAAAACCAGTATCTTTGTCTGATCATTATCAAGCTGACAATGCTGTCAACCTCTTCCAGACACTTTCTTCAACAAAAGGATTGAATGAATACAGGGTTTATAGGCCAGAATCCAGCTGATGCACTACACCAGTTTAATGGTTATTATGCCATTGTAGTGCACTTTTTGCAGGGCTGCACAGTGATATCAGGTAGAAGAAAGTGAAAGCCATTGCCAGTGGGAGAGAAGATTGCCTTGCTGGCTCCTAAGCAGCTCAGCAGGTGGTAGGGCAGTTTTTCTCCTGATGGTGATGGCCTTTTTCCGCTTTCCTCCCAGCGACTGCTGCATCCATGGCTGCTTTATTCCTGCCACTGATATCATCGACACTCTTCTAGTCACCCAGTCAAAGAAGAACTTAGAATCATAGAATCATAGAAATGTAGACTTGGAAGAGACCACACGGGCCATCCAGTCCAACCCCCTGCCATGCAGGAACACCCTCAAAGCACTCCCGACAGATGGCCATCCAGCCTCTGCTTAAAAACCTCCAAAGAAGGAGACTCCACCACACTCTGAGGCAGCATATTCCACTTAACCTAAGTATGCAAGTTGCATTGATATTTGGACTTGAAGCATTCTCTTCAAAGGGGTTTGAAGCATTCCTTCTACAAACTCTGGATCTGAGGAACACGAAATACAGAGGCACCTAGATATTAGAAAACCCTGCCACACGGAGCCAGAGTCTTACGCTGTTCTGAATACTATGTTTTCATCATACCCCTTTCCACTCATTCTTTGGGACTACGTGAAGCCGGATGAATCTTGCACATACTTGTCATGCCTCATGCGGACAGCCAGTGCTGGCTTGGTGAACGTGAATTCCAATACCAGCTTGTCTTTGCCCTCCTTCCCTTCGCGGGCATCATCCCAGATCAATACTGCAATGGAAGCATTAGGACAAATGAAATTCATAGAGGAGATATCCTTTCCTTGATTGAAGATTGTGAGAAATTATAATTGTTTATTTAGGCACCAGTCATAAAGCTGAAGGCAGAAAATGCAAGGATCACATAGGAAGATTCTTTTGCTCTAACCTGCTAGATCCCCTGCCTCCCTTTCTTCCTTTGTGAGAGATACTCACCTGAGATCTCTGAAAATTTGGGATTGCCACCTCCGCCCACGATAGCTAGGAGGTTGGATCGATGTAGCATTTCAACCAAGCCCACGCTGCCCACCTGTTCGTGGTCTGGCAAACAGAGAGAGGAAAACAGGCACTCTTAGGATTGACATCAGGATGAAGAAGAAACCAGTGTTCCACAATCCCATTTCCAGGCTCCTCTGCTTCTTACCAAGATGCCCCTTCTCCATCAGAGGCTCCACGTTATAGATCCGAACCCCAGTCTCCATAGCACAGCAGAAGCAACCTATGGTGGGAGAGAGGGAATAGATTCACCTTGTAACATATACTGTAAACAGAGCACTCCAGGGCTTTACTGGAACCAGGATGAAGCTCAGCAATCTACTATCAGTGTAAGGGCACAGCTTTAGACAAGATGAATACGTATCTGAGTTGCAGCAGAATATATTTCTGTTGCCAAAAAGCAGAGTGTGGAAAACTAAGTTTGGACTACAGCTCCCAGAATTCCCCAGCCACATGGTCATGGGGGTTCCAAGAGTTGCAGTTCCAAGCTCTTCCAGTAGGTAACTGCAACACTCAGCCCAATCTATCATCGGGTGTTGGGGTCCCAATGTATCTGCTTAAAAACCTTGACCTCCCCCTTCTTGGAGAACCTAAAGATCTCAAGGCCCAAGTCCTGAATAGAAGAGCACTGCAGAATATTAGCTGGGGACTGAATAAAAAGAGACCACTCACTCTGATCTTGGTTGAAGCGCAGGCTGTTTACCCCTCGTTGCTGTGCCATGATGAGCCCTGCAGGACACCCCTCAACCGAGGCTGGTGCACAGGGGTTGTCTGCTTTTGTTTCCCAGGATGCTAGCTACAATGTCAGGGAAAGAAGAAATCAAATGGAAATCCAAACAGGAATAAAACAATGGAAAACCAACCAGCCAGCTGAGCTCTTCAGTTTGATTCCATATTCTCACAGACTCTTTTTTGTTCTGTACGGAAAGGCTGGGGAATCTTTCTGATTGCCAATGCACAGAAACCCCAGCCAGCAAAGGCCAATCGTAAGAGATTTCGGAGCCAGTGCTAAAAACCTCTGGAAGGCCAATGGTTCCTCATCCCTGCTATAGAACTCATACCCTCCATCTGTCCCAATTTGACAGAAACAGTCTCAATTAGTCCCGGTTTCTCTCTCTTTCTCCCACTTACCTCTTGACCCTTGGCTTACTTCATCTGCTAAATACTGAATTTAAAATTTAAAAAAAGGTGGTTTGCACCTAATTAACTTAGCAGAGCGGGAAAGAAAGGAGGCAGAATCTTGCCCATCCCTGTAGACTCAGGCAAAAGAAAATGCTGCAGTCTCTTGTAGTTTGTTCTTTATTAAGAACAAACCTTTTGCCATCTTGACCACAATCTAATGTTGTTTGGCCACCCTTGCGCTGGTTTTTACCTGTGAAATTCTGGATGCTGTGAGACTCTGACGAGCGCTACTCCTCACGCTGGCCAGCCAGCTGTCTTTGTATAGGTAACCCTTTCCTGTCCCCTTTCAGATTCAATCCATCCCCGGATCTGTTCCCAGCAAGGGCCCCAAATCCTTCCCTTCCCTCCACTGTCAACCTCTCCTGAAACACCCCACTTCTTTACTGGATCCCTCCGCTTCCCTCTAGTCCTGTTGCTCCCCACATTTCATACTACTGGGTTCCCCAAATCCTTCTCTCCTCTTCCTGTGTGCAACTCTGCCACAACTCTGAGCTTCCCCTCTCATCGTGCCGCCCCTAAATCCACAAGGCAACAGCCAGAGACACACTGGACTTCCTCCCGCCTCCCAAACACAGGCTGTCTTAATTCGCACGCAAAAATAGTGACTCTTTAAAGCCTCTTCCCGATGCCCAAACCTAAGGACACTCCCTTCTTTGGGCCCACTCCTTGACCCTGTCCCTGAGCCTCACCTGTAGGACCACCTGCCCTCCGGTCCCTCTCACCTTATTTACTTCAAGCCCTGTTCTCCGAAAGGTAAACACACCAATCTCCTCCCCCGTCTTCTTGGCCCCGGCTCGACCACAGAGAGGACGCACAGAGTGTCGCCTTATCACGTGAGTTAAACGGCACTGGAAGCCTCAACGTCCATTTTGGTAGCTGGAAAGAGAGTCGGGAGAGGAAAGCGCGGTGCGGATGCCTTTCGTTTGTAGAACCGGTGAAGCCGGTTTCAGCGGAGAGTGGCCATTTTTGAAGCTGGCATTATCGAAGTCTTCCTTCTGCAGTCTCCGTTTTGGAAGCTGGCAGAGACTAAGCGCCTGAAAAGATATATGCCTTAGACAGCCGCTAAAGGAAAGAAGATGCCAAGATCACGAACTAATAGACGTAGTATTAAAAGGCTGGGAAAAGAAAACGGCGGAAAGCGTGGGAAAACCAGCTGTTTCTCTGCTTGATGCTTAGTTGGGCCATTTCCACAATGTACTGTTATAGTGCTTTTGTTGCCCTCTCCACCTCCTATGGAGTTCTGGGGTTTGTAGTTTGCTGAGGGAAAAGAGCTCTCTAGCTGAGAATTCTCCCTAAACTGCAAACCCCAGGATTCCATAGGAGGTTGAAAGTGGAATAATAGCACTATAGCAGTGTAATGAGGAAAGGCCCTTGGTCTCTGCTTTCTTACCCTGATTGTTCTTTCCGGGAAGGCAAAGAGGCAGCATCCCCTTGCCTCTGATGTTCTGATCAAGGTGGGGAGCAGAAGTCAGATTTAAGCTTCCTCCTTTTCAGATCTGTAGTCCCAGGACAAGCGAAAGTTGGAGCTCTAGGATGAAGCTTAATCGAGAGGCAGAGTTTTGGGCTGAGGTTCAAATGGAAACTTCAGAAAATTGGGTCCTAAATCAAATTGACCCTAAACTCTCCCTTGAAACCAAAATGAACGAACCCAGGCTATCATACTTTGGACATATCATGAGGCAACAATACATTAGAATAGACAATAGTGCTCAGCAAAGTGGAAGTCATTAGGAAAAAAGACTGCATTACAGATGGATTGACTCCACCCGGGAAGCCATGGCCTTGAGTTTCTAGGATATAAGCAGGGCTGTAGGTGACTAAGGTCATTTCCACACTGTGCTGTTATAGTGCTATCACTTTCAACATCCTATGGAATCCTGGGGTTTACAGTTTAGGGAGGGGCAGTTATAATTCTCAGCCAGAGAGCTCTTTGGCCCCAGTAAGCTACAAACCCCAGGATTCCACAAGATGTTGAAAGTGGAATAATAGCACTATAACAGTGTAGTGCAGAAATGGCCTAAGACTCTTGCAGGTCTCCTATTTGTAGGGTTGACCTGTGTTGAAGCTGACATGAAGGCAATTAACAAAAACAAACAGAAACATACTGTAGATGTCCTCACTTTGCCAATCTTATGCATACTGATTCTAGAACTTTACGACTCGAACTGGAGCTCCCTGGACACCTGCTGATCTCTGCCAAGTTTCCAGGAAAGAAACAAGTGTCAACAATGAGCGCATACATAATGCCAGCCCCAGCACATTCAAATATAATTGCTGATGCCCCACATCAAATAACTTGAGGAATATTGCTGTAGAGTATACCTCATTTACTCTAGAAGGCACCAGCAAATATGATGACTGCAGCACCAAATCTCTGCAAGCATACAAGAGGAGGCGACATGTGGCCTTCCCATGTTGTTCAACTGTACCTTTCAACAGTCCTAGCCAGCATAGCCAATGGTGATGGATGTTGGGAGGTACAGCCCATCAGCACCTGGAGGAACACTTATTTTCCAACCCCAATCCCAGGGGAAACGTAACAGTACTCAAGGATTAAAATGTAAAGATACAAGATTTGATTTTCAACAAAACTCTTCATCAGGTACCTAACAAAGCTATCTGGGAACAGAGAGGCAGTTTTCTGTGGCATGGTAGGTTTATGAAAGCTCCTCAATAAATAATTGGTGGTCCCTTTACTGCTCACTTCCATCACCCTACTATTACTTTACTTACATATGGTTTTGCACTGTTTTGAGATTGAGAGTATCAATGGAATGCAGAAAGGGGGAAAGGAGAAGCCCACATGATCCACTAATGGGAGAATGACTCATGCAGTTCTCAAAACCACAATCATTATTCCAATAAATATCAATCAGAATCTGATTGAGAAAACACAAGAAGGCTAACTGGTAGCCATTGCTTTAAGTAAATTAGAGTAAGAGAGCTATTTGGCTTTGGAAAATAAGCATCCCATTAGTAGATAGAGCAACTTAATTACATTGGTTATTGCAGTTTTGATCACAGCCAAACAACCACACAAATGAGAAGAAAAAAGGGAATTTATTTCATTCCTGGTACAAGTTAACTTAAAAAAAAGTTAAGTCCACTCATGATATCCAAAGAAGCTGATTTACAAAGTAGTTCATTCCTGCCAGGTCCATTTCCGCAGCAGCCACTATTAAGACAGGAAAGCATTGTCCTCACATGCTTCTAGTAGAGGGCAATTTACACAAGAACTTCCTGAATTTCAGAACGCACACATATTCACTTAAGAGTTCAGGTCTGTGGCTAGTTTTGATGCCCCTCTTTATGCAGGTGCAGACTGTGAAACTGCCCAAGAACAATTTAAGCACACTCTTCTTTAGGATATGGGATCAGTCCTCATGAAAGAGCATCACTTTTGCATAAAACCTTGTATACCGTAGCTACTTCTCCTCTTAGTGTCTCAAAGATCTTATCTTGTGAAAAGAAGTCTTTGAGCAACTGAGGTGTTTCATTCCGGAAAATCCAAGGCTGGAGGGGAGTATATATCCAAGATTCCACCTTTAAATACTCAAATCATTTTTACTTTTATTTCCATGCTCAACTGCTATCTCCCTTCCGTGTTTCAACAAGGTGCACACTGCAGCAGCTATCAGACAGAGCGTAACCCACTTAAAAATCTGGACCCTAGGTGTGCTATATGTATTGTGGAATACTAGATCTGACCTAAGACTGACACAGATTGCTTTGTTTTAGGACCAGCTCAATTTCTTGCTGTTCTGGAATCATAGTTGACCTGCAACTGTTCGACTGCACGCTAGAAATCATTCAGTATGTATGCTCTTGCTTTCACCAGTCTTTTGATACTCATGTTCTCAAGTATCATCACAGGTTTAAAGAAAACAGAAATGTGTGCATGTGAACAGAGAAAAACCAAGTAAATGCACATCTGGCATTTGGATTAAAAAAATATTGCTCACCATTCTGAGTTAACCCACTCTGAATATGGAGGCAGCCTCTTTCTCTGCTCACAGTCTGCTGCTTTCCCTTCAGCACTTCTGACATCCCTCCCTAACAACAAATTGCAGGTTGGCTTTTCCCTTGTTTCTAAGCCTGGCAGCTCCTCTGTCCTGCAGATGCTGTGCAACTTGGAGGGGCCACAAAGCTCAGTCCTCTTCTGAACCACCAACATAGAGACAGACAGCATCATAGTCCAGCGTCAGGAGCTTCTCCTCATCCTGCTGTAGCTGCACCAGTGCACGGTTTTGCCCCTTGTCTCGGCGCAGAATGTGGCCCACCTAGTTGGGAGAAAAATAAACATAACACATTACTTAAAACTACACAGCTTTTCCAGAGGGAAAATGCAATGTATATTCTAAGGTGGGGAACTTCTCTTCATGTTACTGGACTTCCAATCCATCAAACCTAACCTGCATCATCAATAGCTAGCAACAAAGGAGTATGTAGTCCAGCAAAATCAGAAGAACCTCTTGTCCACTATCTCTAAACAAACTTAGCATAATACTTTCTTGATTAACACTGCATAATCATCCCTATATCACACAAAGATACATCCTCTGCTCTACTTCACTGATTTTTTGTTGAGCTAGCGTGTGATTTAGTAAAATCTGAAATATGATTAACAGGGACTGGAAATGAGCAAATATTGTCCCTCTATTCAAAAAGGCAAAAAAGGAGATCGTGGAAACTATGGACTAGTCAGCCTAACTTCAACAGCCAGAAAATATTAGAAAGGATTACATAGGAGTCTGTTTGCAAATATCTTGATGCCAATGCAGTGATCAGTAGGGGCAAGCATGGATTTGTTGAGAATAAATCCTGCCAAACTAATCTTATATCTTTTTTTGATCACTAGTAGATGGTGGGAATGCTGTGGACGTAATTTATCTGGATTTCTGCAAACCATTTGATAAGGTCTCCTATAATATTCTGACTAGCAAACTGATTAAATATTGAATAGATGGAAACACCATCAGATGGATCAGCTGTGCTCAAAGAGTGATCATCAATGGCTGTGCTTTAAACTGGAAGGAGATCTTGAGTGGAGTGCCTCAGAGTTCTCTTCCTAGGACCATTACTCTTCACCACTTTTATCAATGTCTTAGATCAGTGGTTCTCAAACTTTTTGTCCTCTGCATGTAGATGTTATGCCCCCCTCCTTGCTTGATGTCAGGCCCCCATGTCCTATTCTAAGCCTCTTTCTCCCTCTCTCTCACAGGCTCTTCATGCCACATGTGCCTTCTCTCTTAATGCTAAGCTTTTGTGCTCTCTGCCTCCTCTCTTCACATCCCTCCACCCCACCCAAGAAACTGCCTTGTGATTACTAAGGGTTATGCCTCTGTTGTACAAATGATGGAATATTCAGAGAAGCTGAGTGGGAAAAGCATAAAAAAAAGGAAGCCAATTTTTGCTGCATCTGAGTTTGGGGGAAGGCATAACAGTGGAAGACACTTTGCACCACTCTTTTGCAGGGAATAGTCAGTCCTCAACAGTGCACGCACATGTACACACTTGCCCTTCTTTTTCCCATTTGCTGTACCTGCAGGAAACTGGAGTTCAACATTTGGATGGTCTTAGGCTTAATGCCTAATTTCTTTGTAATATCAACTGCCTATGAGAGAGTGCATGGGGAAAAGAGACAAGGTAATCCACCTCATCTGTTCTCTCCATCTTCTGTATCAAAAGTTGAAAATCTTTGACTCCCCAGAGATTTCAGTCTACAACTCCAATCTGCTAGCATGACCAGTAGCAAAGGAGTCTAGGAATGGTATGCCAAAAGATTTGGGGAGCCAAACAATCCCCAGTCCTCCCATATATTAAAAAAGAGCCACTTTTTAATATATGTTTTTGTTGATTCAAATCTTAATGTTCTGTTAAACAATCCCCTCAAGTGCCTCTATTGGGCATTTACTTTTACTGCAAGCCCTATAACATATGTTTCAGAATTGCTATGATTCGTAACAGGACAGGAGTGAACACTGGGGATGGGGAGTCTAAAATCTAATGTGCCCGAAGAGCTCCGGTTACAGCATAGTAAGAGAATTGCTCTGCACATGCACAGAAGCACTATTTTTAATATATTTCAGGAGGCCTTAACCCTGGCACTGAAGATCATTTGCCTAAAGTCTTAGCCTGAAAGCTACACCCAACATGCAGAGATATAAATGTAGGCTATATGTCGCTTTTGCCAGGATGACAGGAAGGAGCTCCCATCCAATACACAGCTTCTTGTCTCTATGTTTATGGCAGAACTTCCCTACCCAAAAAACTGCATCTTTCTTCTTTGCCAAACCAGCTCTCCATTCATTTGTCTATGTTTTTACTGAAAGCAGTGTTTGGAGACCTAGACCATTTCTGCCCTACACTGTTACAGTGCTATTATTCTACTTTCAACATCCAGTGGAATTCTGAGGTTTGTAGGTTACTGAGGCCAAAGAGCTCTCAGGCTGAGAATTCTAAATGTCCCTCCCTAAACTGCAAACCCCAGGATTCCATAGGATGTTGAAAGTGTAATAAGAGCACTATAACAGTGTAGTGTGGGAATGGCCCTAGTATCATGTGCTTATAATCTGTGACAAACACTATGAAGTCTCAAAGGCCTCCCCAGTGATGCAGTGTGTGGACATGGATGTCCCACTCTTGTTCTGGTTTGTCTATGTACTTAAAAAAAAGTGTTCTGCAATCAGGTAACTGCAGATAATCCCATGGCCCTTTAAGCCTTCAATTCACTCGCCTCTCTAAGGAGCCAGACACCAGCCCTCTAAATGTGTGACTCACCCGACCAGCATGCTCCCCCAGCACAACCATGACTTGGTCTGAATCACTCCGAGGGATTACTGTCTCCAGCATGGATTCACGGATCCCTGTGGAAGAGGACAGATTAAGTAGCTACATGAGAATCAGTGCTGCACCTCAGGGAAACATCGCAAGAAGCTGTCTTATACCAGATGAGATCAAATCATTGCTTCATGTAGTCTTATAACATCAACTTTGACTGTAAGTGGCTCTCTGGAGTTTCAGGCAAGATTCATTTCTAGACCTAACTGGAAATCCCTGATATTCTCTGGTGATCTCCCATCCAAATCCTAACCAGGCCTCACATAGCCTAGTTCCCAAATCAGATAAGGTCAGTTATGTTTAAGGTGACTACCTCTGACAGTCATACTGGACACTTTCTCAGCTGATTTGGTCAACATTACAGTTTTCAATGGAAAGCTCTCTATGCAGCAGTTTGCTCCTCACGGCACTTTCATTTCTTTAATTATCTTTCAATGGTGTGTGTGTGTGTATGTATATGTGTGAAAAGGAGCCCTTTCACCCCAGAAAGCATTCTTTTGTCCTAACTATGTGAGGACAACCTCAAGTTCAAGGGAAAGTCAAGGATACACAGCAGCCCACTCACCATCTAAAATCCGCCCCTCTTCTGTTCGGCAGACGCATGTATCTGGCCTGAGGACATCTTCAATTACCATCTGGGGACAAACATCAACACAAGCTTTCATGCTACTTTGCCTCAGGATAAGATGAATGTTTATACACAACCTTTGCCTTGGTATGAAAAAAAGCTTTGATTCAGAGGTTTCTCTCAGTGAACTGGCTCTTCAGTAGAATATTCAATCCAAAGTAGGACAGGGCTGTCCTGGACAGCCACTTCACTTTTCAATTGTGGGTAATCATTTGTTTGAAAATATAACCTGTCCCTGCCTGCTCCCCCCCCCGCCAATCCACGCTGTGCCTCAAGCCAAACCCTACCCCCTCACAGAGAAGGCTCTAGTTTCTTAAAGGGGGAAATTTTATGCACAACCCTATTTTTTTTAGGGTGTTGCCTTCAAAACAGCAACTCCTTGGGCTGAAAAATGGTGAGAGGGCACATCTACCACTTCAAGACAATGACCTTTAGAAATCTGTACTAGGGCCCAATGTGTATATAGCAGCAATAGCACAGGTGAGATGGATCCAGCTGGGACACATGGCCTTGGTGACTGTTTCAAGCCAATAACCACTCATTTGCTGTCATATGAGAATTAGGGCTAAATAACCTGACCTTAGAGCTGTGGGGACTCTGTGTGCTTTGCATAATATTTAATTCCTCCCCTACATCTAGCAGAAGCTAACTTTTCCAACAGTAAGCAAATATAATCAATATGCTGCTTTTGTAAATTTTTTAACAAAGCACGCTATGCAGCTTCATGTTTTATGACTCTTGCCAATCTTCCACTACTCCTGGCTGCACTGTTGTTGCTGTTGTTAGGTGCCAACTCATGGCAACCCTAAAGCCATATCACAGGGCTTTCTTGTCTAGATTTGTTCAGAGGGCCTTTGCTTTTGCCATCCTCTGAGGCTGGGAGAGTGTGACTTACCCAAGGGCACCCAGTGGCTTTCCATGGCTGAGCAGGGACTTGAACCCTGGTTTCCAGAGTCTTAATCCAACATTTAAGCTGCTACACCATGCTGGTTCTCCTACTCTCCTGGCTGCACTGACTCTGATTAAATCAGGCTTCTGCCCTCTGGTGCTCTCTGGACATTTGGTTATCTCAGGACTTGGAAAAGATATTTTTGGATTATAATTTCTCAACCCATCAATCTGCACAGCCAGCGATCATCCAAACAGGACATTTGGCTACATCACTCATCATCCCTGATCGTTTGCCAAGTTGACTAGCGCCTAATGGAAGCTGTAGTCAAAACATCTGTAGGTCCCCAGCTTGCGGAAGGATGGCCAAAGCAAAATCTTGTTGGAATACAGCTTGCTCTTGTGCTGCTTCTAACACTTGGTAAATTTCAAAGGTAAATGACATGGACTTAAAGTATTATTTTCATTAAGACTGGAATGGAGACAGAGCCCTAGATTTTGCAGATATCAAATCTCAGCCAGTAGAAGCCAGGAAGGAGACTTCCCTACGTACCTTAGTATTGTAGTATTTGCCCCCCTTGTAGAGCTTATCCACAAAGCGGACTCGCAGGTCCCGCCGCAGCCAGTGAGTAACTCTGGAATTGCTGCTGCTGCTGCTCCCCTTGCTCTGTTTTGCAGCTCGGTCATCCCTGTAGGCAGAAAACACCCAAAAAATAAAGGATTAATGGCATGTGTGAGATATTTACTGCAACCCACCAGTAGCAAATGTGCAGTAACTTTTGGTAGCCCTAGCTAGCACAGCCAATGATGAAGAATGCTGAAGCTACAGTCCAGCAAGGTCCAGAGGGTGATACTTTGTTGACCCCTGCTGAAACTAATTCAATTCATATCAGAATAAAGAAACTGGCAAAGTTTTGAAGTCTCCTGGTGTCAAAGACAGGCAAAAATATAAATATCAACACAGGGCATGGGAGAACATTCTTACTGTGCAGGTGTGCAGCAAATGATGCAAGCTTAACAGGCCGTTCTCAATTATCCAATTCTCAATTATCCAAAAGTTTGCTTGGGATGCCTTAACTGGACAAATTGTTCAAGCCCACAGCTGGAACATTGTTTAAAAAAAACTATAAAATAACTGTTACTTAGGATGTGCTTAAAATAGTTCAGAAATAAGAAATGGATGGATGTGGTTCAAATGAAGAAATGGACTTAAGTCTCAGTCTAATTGGTTTCAAAAATGGCAGCCTTATGATGCACTGGATTAAGTGGCGAGATCGCTCTTTCTTCATATTTATCCGTTATCAGTGTTTTAGTGTAGGAATCAAAAGTATGACCTTGCATTTCTCAACTATTACGTCCAATGTCAGAAAAAAATATTATGATGACTGGACATAAAAGTGAAGTCCAGGGGCTGTGGAGGCCTTTGCCCTCTAGATTTATTAATATCACAATGGCAGTCGCTGACAGGCTGTTGCAATTTCTGTGGGCGCTGAACCAACTGAACCACGCTGGAGTGCACTGTGAAGTCAGCTCAACAGCTTAACCTAATGTGACAACTCCCTCCAGTAGAGTTCAGCATACAGCAGCTCTGGCAGACACGGGCCAGCTAGCAGCTCCATATGGTTCACAGCAGATCTAACTTTAATCAACCTGCCAGCAAAGAAGCTGCTAGTAGAGTCACTGGCTTAGAATCCCAGCAATTCAGTTTGCTCCCCACCATCACCACATACCTGTCAGTGCCTGCTGGGTTCTTCCTCTTTTTGTCTCTGTCTTCCTTTTTCTCTTCTGGCACCCTGTTGTCTGAGTCAAGCTTAGTCCCATTCTGCTGTTCAGCTTCTTTCTCTTTGTGGGCCTTGCTGAGGCGGCCTGCAGTGGGAAGAACCAAAAGCCTGAGGTAATTATTGAGTTGCAACAAGGCAGACGCTTGCTACTCATCCTTGAATTAAAAAAAAATTAAGATGAAGGCCACTGTCAGACATCTATTGCTATATAATAGTTCACAAATGTCAAACTGAAGGTGACAAAACTGCTTGGTTGAATTCATTAGGGAAGAGAGCCATAACTCACTCAGATCTCTGGCCAGCTTATCGTATTCCTTCTGGGTCACAGGCCGAACTCCATGCTGACTCACAGTCACTGTTTTGCCACCAATGGCCAACTTCACCATGACACGAGCATTATCTCCATCTATGCCTTCTATCTGTGGAAGACAAGGGGTAATCATATGGAAGTGAGATGGAAGTCAAGAAGCAGCAAGGGCCAGAGTACCTCTCTCATTAGAAGACAAACTGTTTTAGTGCCAAATAAAGGAGTGCCACTATTTATTTATTTATCTCCCACTTTTCCTCCAATATGGACACAAGGTGCCTCCCAATATGACATAAAACAATACAGTTAGAACAACGTATAATACAAATGTTATGAAACAACTAAACAACCATTCATGTTAAAAATCATTAATTTAACACTGTTCTTAAAGACTGTAATAATGATGATGATGATGATGATGATGATGATGATGATGTTGTCGCAGTTAAATATATCACAATATAAAACACCTTCTACAAAGGACAGTTAACACTCATAGGCCTGAGTAAATGGAACGGTCTTTGCCTGACAGCACAAAGACAGCAAGGGGCCTAACCTGGTTTTCTACAGGATGAAATTCCAGAGACTCTGGACTTTATCTTTATCTTCAATAAACTTGCCTGTGATCGTGGGAGGACTGAGAGATAGCCCTCTCTCAAGGATCTTAAAACTCAGGGAGGCTCATATTGGGAGATACAGTCTTTCAGACAGTCTGGATTCAAGCCATATAGAGCTTTATAGGTCACTATAAATTTGTTTTACACTGCTTTAATTATCAGTAACATCTCTCACTTCCCAGAGAATCAGGAACAGTGACAGCATTATGGGCAGAGAGCCTCTGGCTTGCTAGACATTTTGGACATCAACTCACAAGAGTCTTGTCCAGCATGGACCTTCATAAGAGATTATGGGAGTTGAGGTCCAAAGCATCTGAAAGGCATGCCTGACCTATATATTTTGACTGAACAATAGTTTCTCCAGCATCATTATCACCAAACTCGCCACCAGGACGCAAGAAGGCTGAGCCCGCCCAACTAGTACAAAGTCTGAGAGATTCCATACAGACGGTTGACCAGTTCAAGAGAAGAAGAAAGGATGGTGCAATGTGTTTAATACTTAAAGAGATTCCAGAAAAGCAGCAACATCTTGGAGAACCAGCTCCACTAGGCCTTGGCCTGCCCATCAATAATGTGGTATTCTCTGGCCACTCACAAGGACTATTTCCCACCTTCTGATTCAGTCAAAATGTATCACGGAGTGAAATGGTTGGTGGGGGTCAAGGGGAACAGTTGTATGTTCCCTAACAACTGCTCATAACACCACAGGTAAGGTTTTCTACCTGTACCACTACCACCACCTCCCTTCAGTTGCAGAATCTTAACTCAAGAGAGTACTCACAGAGGCCTGAAGTCAAAGTGAAGAGAGAGTTTGTCTAGGAAAGCAGTGGCTCACCTTTCCATAGAGCTCTTTGTGAGGCCCAGCCTCAATGAAGACTGCACCCCCTGGAATCAATCCCAAGGGTTCATCCCTGTTCTTTGGAGGCTCCTCACCAGGCTTTGGGGGGCGACGGGGTCCTGAGGGCTCCAACTCCTGGGCTGCTGAGCGGTCTGCTCCAAGGCCCAGGCCCTTGGGCCTAAGACGGTTCTCCAGTGGCTTCACATCCCTGAGCAAGATTGGAGGAAAGGGAAGAAACAGGATTGACCTTGCTCAGTTGGAGAAGACAGCATTTCCCCCCTCAAGAATGCAAACCTAAGTGGTGGAATAAAGAGAACACTGGATCAGAGGCAGGGCATACATAGCCCTCCAGATGTTGCTGGACCACTGGCTGTGCTGTTAGGGCTGATGGGAACTGAAGCTCAGCAACAACTGAAGGGTCCTGCCCTTTATAAACCTGAATGTATGACATTCAAGCCTTAGCACAGCCAGAAATCTTGGCTGGTGGAGGTGGGGGAGGTGTCCCACTCAGAAAATCTGAGCTTAGTGAATGTTGTTACACCCATGTTATGAAAGCTGATTATATTAATTTCAGTTATTTTAAATGCCACTTTAAAATGCAATATACAAAACACACACAAAAAGAAACATATTCACACGCTTTTAAAAATCCTTACCAACAGGAAGAATCAATTGCTTCGGCTGGGGTGTGGAGAGAAGGAAAAACCATGCATGCACACTCAGAGATGCTTTCAAAGTTCTGACCACGACCAATCCTCTCGCTACCATAAACATTTCACAACTTGCTCCAGTTGCCTACATGCTTCCTTCCTTTCCTCCTGCCCCTCCAACAGTGGCCTAGGACTACAGCCAAATTCATTTCAGGACTATGTCACCCTAACCTGCAGCAGCTTCTCCAAATCAAACTGTTTTATGATGCTTGTTGAGATCTATAAAATCAACCATCAACTGCTTAGACCCAGCAGCATCTTCCAAAACTCCAGGCCATCGCCAAGAACTTTATTGGATTCTTAGAACTTAACCTGTAGAAGAGTCCAGCTATCAGCAACATGCAACCAGCCTAGTGTCAGCCAAATGGCAAAAGTGACTCATTTCTACTGTCAGCCTTATTGGGTTCCCCAGGTTTTAGTGTCTTGAAGTTGTGAATCTGCCCACTCCAAAGGCTTAGAATTCATTACACAAAACCTCCAGTTCAGTACAACTAGCTTGTACAATAAATGTAGGCAAGTGTGGTGGTTGCACCACAACTTCTATCAGCCTCATCTATCACCAGGCAATGGGAAGGGATAAGAGTAATTGTAGTCCAACAGTAATTGAGTGTGTGCATATTTGCCGACTCCAATGCGAAACAAGCATTCAAGCATAATAAGAGATTTAAAATTAATCTTCACCTACTTAATTCCAATTGTTAAAGAATAGTTTCACCTAGGCCACTAAGTATTCCCAGCACATGATGATGCTCATGCATTTAAATTGTCAAGGAAAGGAAGCTCCATAGTTGACAAACAGTATCCCAAAAGCCCTTCTTTATGTCCTTCGGGGGGATCTGGCTCATACTTCAAAAATCACCATCCTATAACTGTGAGCCATGAGGCTTAAGATTCGAATCCAAATCTCCAGGATAAATGCATCAGTTACAGGTGCACTAAGCTACCTGGGCAAGCTGCTTTCAGCTTCGGTTCCCCAACTATCTCATATTACCAGCATTAACAAGAATGTAGAAACAGGATAAAGCAAAAAATTAAGGTGAATGAAATAACTGTTGGAATCTCAACACCTTTCTAACCCCTTTCTCTTCCTTTTATTTGATATTATTGCACCATTAGTATTTATACTGTGACTTATTGGGACCACGGCCTGCCTTTTATGTTTAAGTCACCTGAAAAACTGTGGTATATAAATGTACGGTTGTTATTTCTAACAATACATCCTGCACTACCTAGAGGTACTTACTGCTTGAAGGTGCGCCCGATACCCTCGCCTTCCTTCCAGCCCATGCCTTTCAGCATGGCAAGACCATAGGCTTCCACTGGGACTTCTTCATAATCTGCCTCAGTTGACTACCAAGGAAAGGAGAGAAAAGACAGACAGGTTTTAAATCCTCTTGGCCAGAAGTTCCAATAGTTAACCTTGTGAAGCCATCATTACCCTTACCGATTCTGGGCGGAGGCTGACATCCACTTTTTCTCCATCTTCATATCCCCCAGGCACCCGGTTCTGCATAAGGAGGGGAATGGCAAATGTAGGATCTATCTTGGTGCCTCTCTCCCATTGCTCCTGTGATTTCTTGGATTCTAAATATGAAGATAGGTTAAGCAAAGTGTACGAAATCTGACACAGACCTCAGTGTGGGAAAGCTCAGACACAAGTATTTCTTCCTAGGTTTAACTGGGAGAGAGGGGTGAAAGAGTGCCAGACAGTTTGCAAAAATCATGTGTGATCAGGATGTTGTCTGATTATCTTTAAAGGCAAAGATTCAAGCAAAATCACCCAAATATATATAAGATGAGGCAGTTTACATTTTGCTGCCCCACCCCTTACGTAAGCTACCTTGCCTTTCTCTCCCCTGTCCCTCTGAATCTTTATCACATGACAGTCAACACTTCTTATCTATTGTTCTCAAATCTTTTATGTTCCAACAATAGCCAGAAGAGATTTCAGTCAACTCCACTGTTAAAGTCTTTCAGAATCACACTGCTGCCTTGATGCCTTCCCACTCTCCATGTTAGACGATTATAATCTTCAAAGGAGAAAGATCTCTCCAATTTTTTTTCTCTGGACATGAGGGAGAATTGTATCTATGTTTAACTTCCTAATGAAGTCAAGCAGAGCAATGGATTTCCCCTGGTCCCATGAAAACAGCAAGAAATCTGTCATGTTCCATTGTGCATGCTTTCCACTTTCCTCTTATAACACTAATGGCAAGGGCAAGGAATCTCCCCGTGCCATGTTTCTGAGGTCCCAGACAACATAGCCAAAGGTAACTAGAGCCACCATGGTGTAGTGTTTTGAGAGTTGTATGACAACCCTGGAGACCAGGGTTTGATTCTCCGCTTGGCCATGGAAACCCACTGGGCAATCTTGGGCACATCACATACATTCAGCCCCAGAAAACTGTGGTAGTTTTGCCTTGGAGTCACCACAAGTCTGAAATTACTTGAAGGCACACAACAACAATGGGAACTGTAGTGCAAAACACCTGAATGGCTTAAAGGTTCATCACCTTGCCTTAAGGAAAAACTTAGTTATGCATTCTAACAAGCAAGCAACTCATCTTCACCGTTGAGCAACACCTCAGCATTAAACCAGGTATATATGGCTTGGCTTTTCCCCTTTGGAAACTCAAGGAATTAACAGTAACCTAGAACTAGTTAGTACTCACAGCAGCTGTGCAACAAGTTAAAAGCATAAACACCAGTGTGCACTTTTATGTTTCCCATGTACGCTTACCACAAACCAGGGACCAACTTTAACCACACTCAGGCCTCAGCAAACTCACCCTTCCCCTGGACACATCTCCAAGGGGAATAAGGGAGAATCTAGAGCAGGGATGGCAGCCTTCCAGATACTGGTGAACAGCAGCTTCCAACATTCTCCACCATTGGTTATGCTGGCTAGAGTTGATCAAAAATCACAGTTCAACAACATCTGGAGGGCCATGTGATTCTCAACCATGCCCTAAAGAGTAAGAATGATGTGCTATGGTCAACATCAAGAAGTAAACATCTGACAAGTGCTATTGCACAGATGAAGGCCACTGGATCACACCCTTGGTGTTTGAAGGTGGGCTGGACAACATAAAACAAAATGTCTTGGAAGAGGAGCTGTTGGGACAGATACACTGACTAACAGAATTCCCTTCTAAAGGGACATTAGAGTGGTCTCCTCCCTGTTGTCCCTTTGCTATTAGAGACCATTTTTATTCAGGTAAACCTATGACAATTGACTGACCACTGTGGAAAGGGCATAATTTATTTATAATTCATTATAATTTGCT
The DNA here is from genome assembly GCA_030412105.1 of Cyclura pinguis. NCBI lineage: Eukaryota > Metazoa > Chordata > Lepidosauria > Squamata > Iguanidae > Cyclura > Cyclura pinguis. The sequence continues at coordinate 207,329,450 of CM059600.1, forward strand.
TAATGGTGGGTCTTTCTATCTGCATGGATTCTCTTCCAAGACCCCCCATGAATAGCAAAAAATGTGAATGCTTGCATCCTGTATTATTAAATGGTAATGACATGCACTTGGACACTTCAGCATTTCTGTGCTCATGTTGCCGCCAATTTAGATACAAGACACAATGTTCCATGATAGCTGGAAGTCACAGATGCAGAGGTCATTTATATACAGAGTTCACTGTACTCTGTATTTTTATTTGCAATCTTTTTAGTTTTAGTTCTGGGCACCTCAATTCAAGAAGGATGGTGACAAGCTGGAACGTGTCCAGAGGAGGGCAACCAAAATGGTGAAGGGTCTGGAAGCCATGCCCTTTGAAGAACAGCTTAGAGAGCTGGGTATGTTTAGTCTGCAGAGGAGAAGGTTAAGAGGGGACATAATAGCCATGTTTAGATATTAGAAGGGATGTCACGTTGAGAAGGGAGCGGGCTTGTTCTCTGCCGCTCCAGAGACTATGACAAGGAGCAATGGATTCAAGCTGCAGGAAAGGAGATTCCACTTGAACCTCAGGAAGAACTTTCTGATGGTCAGAGCTGCCCGGCAGTGGAATATGCTGCCTCGGAGTGTGGTGGAGTCTCCTTCTTTGGAGGTTTTTAAGCAGAGGCTGGATGGCCATCTGTTGGGAATGCTTTCACGGGTGTTCCTGCATAGCAGGGGGTTCGACTCGATGGCCCCTAGGGTTTCTTCCAACTCTATGATTCTATGAATTTAACAGGTAAATTTAACAGGTGACAAATGAAATGAAAATTCACCAGATGACAGCCAGCGCTTGTGACTTAGTGTTCTCAAATCCTTATGTTCCAACAGTGACCAGAATGGGTTTCAGTCAACAAGGATGAGACCACTCAGACTCACATGGCTGTTGATGCCTTCAAGTTAGCCCAGTTGGTCCTTCATAACATGGTTGGAGGTAAAGAGAAAACAAGAATCATATCCTGCCATGGGTCTCAGGAATGGAAAAGGGTACAACTTTCTACTAAGAAGGACATCTAGGAAGTTCTCACCTTCTATGAGCTCTCGGATTGCTTGAGCCTCATCACCATTGACCGCATCCTGTTCTGGAAGGGGTGTTGGCTTTTTCCATTGGTTCTTCTGGATCAGGGGAATAACAATCTCTTTTGGCTGTGGGGTTGGCCGAACACTGCAAAGGAAAAAAACATGCACCCATTTAGAACCATGAGCAGCATAACTCTACCCACACAAAGAAGCTGATGCAAGAAAAAAACAAACCAAGAGCCACAAGAGTGACTATGTTCTTGTCCTCATGCAACTACTGCCTTTATTGAGCCGTGAATTGGAAAAGGAGAATTCTTTTTTTTTTTAAGTTATATTCTGCCTTTCTCCCAGTAGAAGACTTAAGGTGGCTGCACAAAACCCAAGAAGGCTTAAACCAATCCTAAACCAAAAATATTGAGACTGCAGATTCATAGTCTGTGGCCTGGATGGAGACTGTGTGTTTCTCCAGATGTGGTTGGGTTACAACTCCCGTTAGTCTTAGCACAGCCATTTGTGATGGATAATGTGAGCTAAATCGAATGAGGACAAATTCTCCAGAGTTGGTATACAGCTTCAGATATTCGGCAGCATGACATACATACACAACTGGTGACAGGCAAGCCAGTTAACAAATGCAGTGGGCTTAAGAACTCTCCTTCTTCGGAGGCCTTTAAGCAGTGGCTGGATGGGCTTCTTTCAGGAATAATGGTGTATTTCTGCATGGCAGGACGTTGGAGTAGATGGCTCTTGCTTTACCTCCCATGACTAAGATTCTACGACTGCAAGAATTCGCTATCTCAATTCAGAGTTCCAGTAATAGACTAATATGCACTAATGAATTGTATTTGTGTGACATACATTTGATGAAGTGAGCTCTAGTTCACAAAAGCTCATGCTAAAATACATTTGCCAGCCTTCAGCTGCTATGGGACTTTATTATGTTGCTGCAACAAACTGAACATTGCCACCATCTCAGTAACTGCTTTACTGAACTGTAACTTCGATTCAACAAAACATAGGCCCCATAAATCGAACGTGATTCAACTGAACAAACCCAGGACCAGCCCTGGACCAGTCTGGAAAAGTTACTTTTTTGGGCAACAGCTCACAGACCCCTGCAGCCACATAGCTACTAGCGACGCTCGCTGTTGGACTCTGCAAATGACATCCATTCCCCCCCCCCCCAAGTCACTCTTCCAAGCTATACCCTAGCCATAAAACAGCGCCTCCGGACCTAACCGAGAGACTCGTCTGCCCGAGGCTCAAGGCAGCACCCGACGCGGGCAGTTAAGCTGCCTCCATGAGATTCAGGCGCAGCAAGCAGCCATACCTTTGCAACTCCTTCCCCTCGATGGCTGAGAGGAAATCGGGTTCCTGCTTCGCTTCGCCGCCATCCTGTCCAGTCACCACAAGAAATCGCCTCCGCCCGGTTGTTCGAGTGAAGCCAAACGACACCGGAACAGCCGGAGTCGCCGCTGACTTCTCGGCACGCTCCGCCATCTTACGTTCTAACTTCCTTATCCCGCCCCCCCTTTCCGTCGCATCATCGTGCGGCATCATGGGAGGCGAAGTATTAAAGTCTCCCGGTTTCTTCATCTAGCTTCTGAGACCGGGAGGCCAAATGACTACAATCCCAGAGTGCAATGGGGCACAATGACGCAAAAGCCATTACAGCTCCCATAGGGCACCGTGGTGACGCCAAGCTATGGCGTAACCTCAGTGACAGAGGAGATGCCTGGTGGGCTAAACGCTGGTGCCGTATTTCGATAGCCAAGCTGACGTGGTTGTGCGCACGCGCGGCGCAGCGCGTTGCTTTTCGTCTTCCCGCGGTTTGTGCCCGCGCTCTGGAGGGACATCGAAAACAGTCCGAACTACTTCTGGTAATTCTAATATTTATTTCCGAGAAGAAGAGGAATTCTCGTTTAGTTATCATGTTCTGCATGGGATGTGAGGGAGAAGGGCAGCTCTGCTCATATTCCTGCCGGTGGTTCTGCTGAGGTTCCCGAGGCGAACAAGGTGCTGTGGGACGGGGCGGGTGGACAGGTTTCGCTTCTGCAACTTTTTACTGAATCTTCCCCCTTCCCCTCCTCTCCCTCCATTTTTTTTTGGGGGGGGCGTTTAATGTGGCTCTGCACCACCTACTCAGAGGAGGAGTTCTGGGGAATTCGAAAGCCTGCGCACTTTTATTGTGTTGGTTGGCTCTTATACAAGCACTGACCAGCTGTGGATTGTTTTTGTAAAACTAAGGAAAAAAGGTTATCCCTTCCTCTTGCCCTAAGTGTGAGTTATGGTGAAGTGAAGGGCCTAAATATCCTAAAGGTGCAAGATCCTGTCTGAAATTGGAAGTCAGGCAGGGTCAGCCCTGGCTAGTATTTGGATAGAAGACCACCCATGATTACCAAAACAGCTCATGGATGTTCCAGAGGAAGGAATTGGCAAAACCACCTCTGAATATTCCTTGCCTAAGACAATCCTGTGAAATTCATGGGGTTGCTATCAGTCCATAGGGGACTTGAAGACGCGTGCACAGACGCACATATACAGAATGACGTAAACAAAAGATGTCAGAGTTGAAGTAAATTTCCGTGTTGTGCCATCTTCATAGCTTTATCACTCAGCCTTGGAATATGGCAGAGGTGGGGAAACGTACTGGATCGTAGTCTCATCGGCCTTAGCCAGAATAGCAACAGGTCAGAGATGTTGGGTGCTGTAATCTAGAAACACACGGAAGACTACATGTTTTCCATCCCTCTAATATAGGAAGCTTATGTTTATGGGCTTTAGGTGGGTTGTCTCAATAGGATAAGGCACCAGTTAAGCATTTGGTCTGATCAAGCAGAGCGCAGTTTATATTCTTAATGAAGAGCAGAGTGTGCCAGAAATAACCAGAATGCGTTTGTAAGGATAAATTCAAGGTCTTATGTACTGTCCCATTTATACTACAATATTCTTGAAGATCAGCTGAAGCAGCTTGGGTCTGGGCTGTGGCCTAGTTTTTCAGCAGTGTTGTGACAACTTTAAGTTAATGATTGATGCTTTTCTTAACTTTCAGCACTAGTCTATGACTTTGCACATTTCTAGACTTTTTAAATAAAAGTTCCTCATTGCATTCTGTAGGGAATCCATTTAGAAACTGGCAGTGGGTTTTCCAGCTACAACTTTGTCTTTTAACTGATGCACATGTCTTTGTTTTGATGGTTGTAATAAGCGAGTGCTGCCATTTTATCCACCGTTCTTGCTGCTATGCAGTCAAACAGTTAATTTTTTTTCTCTGTCTTACATCCAGGACCTTTTGTTATAAGGGAAGATGGGACGTTCCTCTAAGGACAAGCGTGACATTTACTACCGCTTGGCAAAGGAAGAGGGTTGGCGAGCTCGTAGCGCCTTCAAACTTCTGCAACTGGATGAGGAATATCACTTGTTTCAAGGTGAGTCAGAAGACATCGTTCCAAATTACATTCTGTATGGAATGTAATTTTTTTTGTTCCCTCCCTACAGGATTTGAAGGAACTCTTGAGTTCTCAGTGCCTCTACCCAGAATATGTGAAGTGAAACATTTGATCTGTGGGTAGGAATGGTGTGGTCTCACAGATGTTCTTGTACTGCAGCTCTGATCAACCCTAGTCAGTTTATAATGAGAGAGAGAGAGAGAGATGGAACCTGCCATCCCTCAACATCTGGAAGGCTCCAAGGTGCTGTAGAATTAAAGCTGCAACAGAGAATAGAATTTACTTTGCCCGATGGCTGTCAAACACTGGTCCTCCTGGTGTTTGGGATTTCAGCTCCCAGAATTCCTGAGTTGATGTCTAAAATATCAGGAGGACTAGAGTTTGAGGACCACAGATCTAGGCTACAGGTCAGTGGTGGCTGGTGGTTCCCATGTCAGTGGGACAGTGAATTCACTCCAGGCTTTAATTCAGGCTTTTAAGGAGCTCTCCATGGTGCTGAATCCTGTTCCAAATAAGTTCAGCACCTTGGAGAGTCCCTTGACAACTAACCAAACCTGTAATGGACTCACTGCCCCATTTATCATGGAAGCCAACAGCTGCCACTGCAACAGGTTAGTCCTTTTTTTTGTCATGCCTTGGAACATTGATCTCCCTTCTTATCTGGAGATTTTGCTCTTGAATTGGCAGGCTTGGCAATGGGGAGACTGCCTTTGAGGATGTACAGGGTGCTGTTTGTTTTCCATGGAGATATTATAAATCTCTGGGATGCAGAAACAAGGCTTCCATGTGTGGATTTCAGCAAACTTGGAGGCCTTCCCTTTTTCACAAATCTAACTTTACTATCTTTTGGTCAGAAAAAAACACCCAGAAGTTTTATTTTGTAGTCCTGTATTTCAGTCCTCTTGCAATGGCACTGCCTCATTTTTCTTATTCCCTGGTCTTTTCTAGGTGTCTCAAGTGCTGTGGATCTCTGTGCTGCTCCTGGAAGCTGGAGTCAGGTTTTGAGCCGGAAACTGAAGTAAGCAAGCCACTTTGTTCAGGTGTCTATAGAGGTCTGCAGCCTCCTAAACGACAGGGAGAGATTCATTCTCATATTCTCCTGCTTCCTTTCACAGAGGAGAAGGCACTGAAAACTCAGATGTCAAAATAGTGGCTGTAGATTTGCAAGCCATGGCTCCATTGCCTGGGGTCATTCAAATTCAGGGAGATATTACCAAGGTACGTGCTGCTGCTCTGTGCTATCCAACCCAACCCAAAGTCAGTCCTGCCGATCCTTGAGCTTACTGGTAAGTCCTACCCAGCAACAGCCTTTTTGCCAGCATTAATCTCTTTCTCATTTTCATTTTCTCTCTCTCTCTGTCTATGCTTCCAGGTCTCTACAGCACAGGAAATCATTCGGCATTTTGAAGGGAAACCTGCTGATCTGGTGGTGTGTGATGGAGCCCCTGATGGTAGGTGGAAACTATGGCCACAGTCCTGTTATTTCTCAGCACTAGTGCTTGCATTTTTTCCAGGATTATGCAAAGGTTGCAAGGGAAGGGAGGCAGAATCTGCTGTTTCTGAATGGTGTAGTTCTCCAGTGCCTTACGGTCTTCATGGCTTCTGTACTCCTGTCATAAGTGCCTGTGCTAATATACTGTACCAAGAGGATTCTGACCCATACTCTCAGTCCATGTGGCAGTTCTGCTAGCTTCACAGTGAATGAGGAAAAGCTGCCTTTATTTGCCTTGATGTATGCTTCCTGTGCTCTTCCAGTGACCGGACTGCATGACATTGATGAGTACATTCAGGCCCAGCTGCTGCTTGCTGTGAGTATTTCTGACTTGGTTTTTCTTTTTTCCCCATGTGTGTTGACTAAACTCAGCCCCATTGGATGCTGGGATTGCTGTATATAAATGGAATAAGCTTCCTTTAGTGGGAAGGTGCCTAGAGAATTCATCAGGTCCATAGAACTTGGGAAACTTCCCTTAGTGGGAAGATGCCTAGAGAATCCGTTGAATCCATAGAGCTTGGGAGACTTACCATTCTAGTGGCCTGGTAGACTGGCCAGTTGTGGATACTGTAGTCCTCCAAAGCACATTTTTCTTACATCTGGGAGCTTCATATTGGAGATTTCCAGCTCTAGATTTTGAAGAGACCTTGTCAGGCTGTCTTTAAAGCCTTCCCCCTGTGCTCAGTGCTACCTGGGCTTCTCAGCATTGGCCTGCTGAAGCAAACACCACCCTCCTTCTTATTTATGTAATTTCTTCAACTTGGGTCCTGTCTGTCTCCTGAATGGGACCCAAGGCAGTTCACAACATGAATCAAAACAAGACACATTCGTTAAAATCTAAAATAAATAAATAAATAACATGACAAGAGCAATAAAAATGCAGCATACATTTCCCATGAAAGACCTTTCTGCATAGCCACCTAGTCACCAAATGCTTGTTCAAATGAAAAGGTTGTTAACCGACTGCAGAATGAGAGCAGGGAGGTGGCCAGCCTAACCTTCCATGGCAGGAAGTTCTACACATGGGGGCAGCCACTGAGAACACCCTCTCCCATGTAACTTTGGAACCAAGGGAAAGCTTTCCCCTGAGATTCTTAAAATTCAGGCAGCATGCTTGGCGTCAGCATGAGGAGATGGGGAAAGCATGGGCAGCCACAAGACTCCCCCTTGGTTCTTGCTAGTGGTTTTATTGTAAGGTGGCGGCAGTGCTGACATTGCCATGAGCAGAATACAATCAGCCAGTCAACTCCTGGTGCATAGCAGTGCTGCAGCTGCTGTCACAGTTGCCAAATAAGCCTACTTACAAGTGAGGGCAAGGCTGGCAGCTTGGATCCAAGTGGTGATGAACCTCAGGAGGCAGTCCTAGTGTGTCCACCTAGTGTGCTTGGGCCCAAGCAAAAACTCCACTGTGCCAGGTGCTAATATGGACTTGATTTCAGGCAGGAGTGCAGGATGCCCCAAGATGATGTTCTTTCACATCTTCTGATTCCCCAGACCAGGAAGAGTGATCTGCAATTGCCTCTTCTGAAAACAGACCCAGTGAAAATGGGAGACCAGTCCCTGATCCCCTGGACTCCTAGCCTGAGCCCCATGGTGCCTGCTGCTCTGTGGCGAAGGCTATTGCATGGTCTCAAGATGGCACAGACTGATGTTCCACACAAGACTCAGCAATATGTTCAGCATCCATATTGGAATCTCATCTTTCTGTTTCTTTGTTTCATGTATGTTTCAACACCTGTAGCAATGGAAGCAGACTTACAGTGATGATGACTCTCTTATGAACCTTCACAATGTTTGATTAATAGATAAACCAATGTGTGGTTCTGTAGATAGGTATTTAGATATGTGAGAACCAACATGGTGTAGTGGTCTGGGTATTAAGGTCACCGTAAGTTTGGATCAACTTGAAGGCACACAACAACAAACAAAGCTAGATTACGAATTGCAGAATTGAGCATCCCTGATGCGTGGTATAGATTTGCCTGCTTATCTTGCTTGCTGTCTGTGTCACACCCAGTGTGCCCTGAAAAACAGAGAAGAACAAAGAAGCTGATAAGGCCAGATTGCTAAGGGTTTAGCATCTGGTTTCACCAAGCTAGACTAAATTTCTTTTAACAGGCATCCATTATTTAGTCCCATCCATTCAAAAAACCCAGGGATAGAGGAGTTGTCTGAATATTAATTCTGAGTGTTGACAATTGACTCAACAGGTGTACAGGTGGAAACTGTGTTTGGGTATACTACTTCATGCTGGACTTGGGGGCTAAAATGACTGAATGGCCCTTCATACGAAAAATAGAAATACAATTGCTGCACATAGAATGGTACATGTTGGGAAGATGGTCCTAGCCTTGCTTTTTTCCTCCAGAATCCTAGTTGTCTGTGTAGTAAGGGGTGTGTGTGTGTGTGTGTGTGTGTGTGTCTGCCTGCGTGCCTGCCTGCCTGCCTGCCTGCCTGCTTGTGGTTGATCAGGCTATTGTATCACCTTCAACCTGCAGGTCAAAGCTGCACAGCTGAGACATGGGTTTACTGCTTCTGTGAAAACTCACCCTCTATTTGGTGTTCATAGCTGGGGAACCTGAAAAGTGGTTATAGGTGAACAGGAAATTTGCACAACCCCTAGATGGAGGTGGGGAACCTTTGGCTCTCCAGATGTTTTGGACATCAACTCTCAGAAAGTCCAAGCCAGCATGGACAAGGGCAAGGGATGGTGAGAGCCATAATCCAAAACAGCTCATGGATCAAAGGTTTCCCATTCCTGTCCTAGATATATGTGGCATACTGGAGAAATCCATTCCATAGTTTACCCAAATTGAGCCTTTGCTTGTGGAAAAGAAAAAAATAATGCATAGAAAGACCTTTCTTCTTAATCTACATTTCTCTTCCTGCTCAAATTAGCATGGTGTAGTGGTTTGAGAACTGGACTATAAACTTGGAGACCAGGGTTTGATTCCCTGCTCAGCCTTGGAAACCCACTGGGTGGCCTTGGGTGCATCACACACTCTCAGCCCCAGAAAACCCTGTGATACGTTCTCCATAGGGTCACCATAAATCGGAAACAACTTGAAGGCACACAACAACAACAACAACAACAACAACTAGTGGCTACATTCCCTACATACCTAACTAAAGAAATCTCTGCTGAATCTTTATATCAAATGAGTTTTATCCATGCATTTATTCTTTTCTTCTAGGCTCTAAACATCACTACGCATGTACTAAAAAAGGGAGGAACTTTTGTGGCAAAGGTGAGTCCTGTGGGTGCCTAGAAGAATGTGTCATTGTAGATTTCACTGGGATTGTTGGGGCTCCTTCCACTGACTTACAACAGGGATGGATCTTGGGATTGTAAGACCCACAGAGTGGGAGGCTCAGGCTGGTGAGAGTCACCAGGGTGGGTGTCAGGCTGAGGGGCAAATTTGCCAGGGGAAGGGAGCTTCCTGGGCCCAGTGAGAGAGAATGAGCTGGCCTCACACCAGTTCTGTTTGGTATAGGGCCCCCCAGTCTCTGTTTCCTTATCCGTGGCCTGGTGATATCCTAATATGGGTATACAGTGGCTTTTGCTTTCTTGTCTTAGATTTTCCGAGGGAAGGATGTCACCCTCCTCTATTCCCAGCTGCGGATTTTCTTCTCGGATGTCACATGCGCCAAACCCCGAAGCAGCCGTAATTCCAGTATCGGTGAGTATGTGAGTCCCTTTTAATGTTTTGTTTTGCGAGACTGTAATTTGCAGCTTGCCACTGACAGACAATTTTGCAAAACATGTGCAAACAGCTTGCCCAAATCAGTAGAATCTTGGCTTTCATCTCAAAATGGACAAGTAAAATCCTCAATTCTAGTTCTCATAATTGTAGGTGGATGTTTGAAAGCATGTGCATAGTATTGAAAAGACTCAGATGTACAGAGATGGAGTTAGACTTGACCTAGACTTAATCACATTGGAGTCTAATAGAAACTTACCTGCTCTTTAGCATTGATTTGTAGAGAGATGTAGATACTCGTTATAGGGCATGATTGTATACTCATGGGATGGGGGCGCTGCACCGGATTGAGGATGTGTATTATAGTGCAGGATGCCAGAGCACTGACCTATAAAACTTTAACTCCTTTTCTGTCCTCGCAGAAGCCTTTGTGGTTTGCCGAAACTACAGCCCCCCTGAAGGCTATGTGCCAAACATGTCGAACCCACTGTTGGATCATTGTTATGGTGAGGAAACTTGAAGAGGGAGGAGAGTTCGGGATGATTCTGTGCTGTTGGATACTGAAGCAAGGATGCTCAGTGGGGTAGATAATTTGGTAACGGGGAAAGAGGATGGAAGGAAGGCTAGGAGTGAAGAGGAGAAGACAGCTGCAGAGAGATCATGTGTGGTGGGAGTCTGCGAGTGACAGGAAGTGAAACCGACTGTCTTGGAAAGTGGTGCACTCTTTTATTATAGGCTTTGAAGCAAAGATGGATGGGCATCTATCAGGGGGGTGATTGTAGTGGATTCTGTGCTCTTGCAATGAGTTAGGCAAGGTAATCTTTGAGATGTCTTCCAGTTCTTACAATCCTGTAATCCACTGCTGTCAGATAAAGTGGCAGTGGCTTGAGTTTCTTGTCTTGATCTGTCTCTTCAGCTCTTAGAATTCCAATTTATGGAATTGTTGGTGCCTTGAGTACTAGTCTAGCTGTCTGAAATGTGAAGAATGTGTTCCTCACTCCTTGAATATTTAAAAGACTATCAGGGAGAGGAGAGCCATGAAATCCTGGAGCTTATCAAGTGCCTTCTAGGCCTCACAGTACATGGCAGACTGTAACACCTGCCTCAGGTACCATGCATGGTTTGGAGGAAGGCACAGTTACTAGCAAAGCAGACACAGGCTTTGCTTGAACAGCAAGAAGGCATCATCTAGTCACCCAAATTCTTTTGTTGCAATTGTTGATCTTAAGAGAATATGTTTATTTAGGTTGTATTCTGTACAATGAGAATCAATTCAGATAGCATGTAGAAAGCAACAGAGCCCTGTGGTGCTTCATGGATCAAGAAATTGGATTGGAGTTAATTTCATCAGTTGTATGAAGTGTACAGTCAGCCCTCCACATTTGCGGGTTTCCTTTTGCAGATTTGATTATTCACGGATTATTTGCTGTCACCTCTGCTGCCTCCCTGTGCCATTTTTAATAGGGACTGCAAGCCTCCTGAGACTGAGAAACTGTGAATGAGGCTTGTAAGTCCCTATTAAAAATGGTGTGGAGCAGCAGTGGAGGTGGCAGGAAGCTCCACCAGCCACACTCTTCTGTCTCATGAAGGGACCCAGATGCTTCAAAGGAATCCATGGTGGATTGAATATGGTGATCATACTTTTTTTTGTGTGTTAAATATGGTTTGGGGAGGGGCTAGAGTTATTCATGGTTTTTCCACTTTCACGGGGGTCCTGTGCCCCTAACCCTGGCGAATGTGGATGATTGTAATTCTTTGTTGGCTTAGTTGCAGAGGGAAAAAAAATTACAACAGAAAGGTCGATTGGTGATGAAATACAAAAAGTACAGCCTGGAACAATTACGTGAAATTATGTGTAAAATAAGCACAGTGATCATTCACAACAGTGGCCACTGATGATCAGACAATCATCCTAGCTTTGTTATGTGAATTATCCCTTGTAGCAAGAGATGGTACTTAAAAGATCTCAGGCTTGATGCTGATTATACAGAGGGTGTGACATCCAGCGCTCAAGAGAAGAATTTATCTTGATTGTTGGATAAACAAGCACACTCTGGTACTGCTTTGTGTTCTGCTAAAGCTGATTTATGAGGAGGACTCAAGCGCCAGTTCAGAAACTCCTCAGCAATATGGGTTTCAGCAAGAGATGTCTCTTTGATGTTCAAACCTGCACTGGGTGTGTTCTCCTTGAAGTGCAATGTGCTTGGTGCACTTAAGCAGCAACATCCTGGGGAACAATGAATTGATTGTTCGGTTGCAAGATACTTTTTTCTCATGAGTAGGCGGACAATGGTTGTTCTGTCTACCGCTGTTGCAGAGCCAGATTATGAGGAAGTGACATGGAGACTTCAGGAACAAACAGTGATGTCATTAATGTGTCATTTAAGCATTTTGCATGCTCCCTGTTCCCAGAATGACTGGAGAGTGTAGGGTGTTACAGGCACATTTAAAGTTCAGACATAAACTGTCTGGAATGTGCTTGAACAATCATGGCTTCTCTCTATACCATAGGGTTTTTTCTTTGCATGTGGTTTTTTTTTAAGCAGGTGCTGAGAATTCTTGGCTAAAGTCCTTAGGCTAGAAGTAGCTAACCTTTTCAGCAAAGATGTTCAGTGAAATCTAAAGTATAGTAGTGCTACTTCTGTGTGCCCTGCAGTACTTTTGCAGCTGGCATGGAGAGGTGGTATAGCATAATGGCTAAGAATGTTAAGCAGGAAAAGCCTGGCACAGGGCCACAAGCTGAACAAATGTATCTATGTCTACTTATAAGTAAGTCCTAATGAGTTCAGTGGTGCTTCTGTGCAGGTAAATAGATAGATGGTTGCACCATGAATGAAGCTAAAGCCAGATTTTTCTTTCTCAGCCTTCAACCCCACTCCTCCACTTGCTAAATGCAGGAAATAATTTTGGTCTGCTTCAAAGAATTCTTGTAAGGTTGAACCTGATAATGTATATTAAAAGGAGTAGCTGCATGAGTTTGATGCAGCGAGAACCCAGTGCTTTCTGATACCTTAGTGTCTACAAAGTTTTATTTGACACATGATTTCATGAACTGTAGCTAACTTCTTCAGATACATGGAGTGCAGTGAACAGACAGACATTTGTACACATGTGGGAAGGGAAGAAAAATGTAACAAATGCAAAACTGGCCAGCAGGGTACTCATCTTAACACCAGCAGCAATATTCTGTTATAATAACACTTAAGATGGTCAGCATTATATAAAACTTTGTGTATTGTTTTTGTTGTGCCGGCTCTGCTTTTGTTTTCCTTCTCAGTCTTTCCACTTGCCTAGATTCTTTTTCTTTTGCTTAAACGCCAGCTTTATATCTATTTCCCACTACCAGCCTTTTTCCTTAGTTGCTCTGTAGCTACAGAATTCTTTACCATTTGACATCTTTTCTGCAAACATCCTTCCATGATCTTTTTAAACTGTCTTGGGTTTTTTCCCCAGATTGTGTTCCCTTCACTGATTTTTATTTGTCTTCTTCCTCATCCAGTTTGTAGTCTTCACTTCTACACTTTTCTGCTTGCTAAATGTAATATTATTAGTGTATACTGATCCTGTGAGCAACACTTATTGTTTTCCATGATCCCCAATAAAAAAGGCATTGCTATTGATAGCCCTTAGATACTGGGCACATTGTTGGAATTCATCTTAAGCTGTGCCACACCATTCCTGCTTCAAACAGCACCAAACACTTGCTGTCCTTCCCCTGAAGTATCATTGCAGTATGAATTAATAGCACTCCTTAAGTATGATTCCTCAAAAGTAAGCTCCTTGGGTAACATTTCTAGGGGAAAAAATGGATGTTTGAAATTGTGGTAACTGGAATTTTCAGAGTCATAGAGAATCAAAATTCATAACTAAGGTATAAGGATCTTCTTGAATTGGGGGGACTAAAGGAGAAAACCTGGGGATATGCAATAGGGGTCAAGAATTGCAGGGAGTCTGGTGTTTGTTGTGTCAGGGGGAATCAGCATGCACAGCAGGAGGGTACCTCTCCTTGCAGCTGGCACTTATCAAGTCTTTGTGATACAGATGTGGATTTCAATCAGTTGGAGGGTCCTAATCGGGTCATTGTCCCTTTCCTGGCTTGTGGAGACCTGAGTGCTTATGACTCCGACCGGACGTACCCTTTACAGGTAATGTTTGAAGGTCCTGTGACATGGCTGGTGCCCTGGAGGTAAGCGGAGATGTGTGGCTCTGTCTGTGACAGAATGCTTTTGCTCTAACAGAGGGACTGGGCCTACAAGTAGCACCAGGTGGAGTCCTGGAGACCCCTTTCTATATGGTGATGGGGGCGTTATCAGGTCCTTCCTCTAACAAGCTACCACAGTTGTGGTGCAGAGAGTAAGATATCTGAGTCTCACAGATAAAGAGTTCTTAGTTCAAGGCTTTTGCATGCTTGAAGTTGTGTAGCAAGAGGACTTGACGGTAGCTAAAACCAGCAGCTTAAAGAGGGTGGTTGAAAGTTAGAACAGAGAGCAAAGGTTGACAAAGGGAGTTTTGCTAGCTGGATCTGGAATGTTTACCACTTATAGCCCTACTACCCTTAACTGTGTGTAGTATGGGAGACAGTTTAGACCCAGAGGCCAGGTAGATGAATTGTATGACTTGTCTCTCCCTTTCCCCCCATTTGGGCAGCTGGATCCTGAGAAAGAATATACCTACACGCCTCCCACTCAGCCCCCCATTCGGCCTCCATATGAAGAAGCCTGCTTTTTAAAGAAACACAATCTTCTCACCAAGGAGTCAACACCTCAGGCTCAGCAGCAGGCTGCCCCCTGTGAGCCTCCACAGCAGCAAGAGAAGGGGGCAGAGGGCTTAGAGGCCGAAGTCATAGATGCCCTGGAGGAGTTGTCCACGTGACATAAGGACACAGATGTGGAGGCGAGTCTGCATTCTCTGCCTTCTGTTACTTTGAAAGACTTTTCATTGAGCCCTTCTTGGTTGCCTTGTAGGATTTCTTATTTTATTCCTCAAAAGACCTCAAAAATCCCTAACAACACAAACAGCATTGGTTTTAATAAAAGTCTCGTTACTTGTCCAAAGTTTTCTTTTTAGTGTAGTAACTGCCTAGACTATCTGTTGTGGAAGCCTGGGTTGGAATTCCTATTCACCTGTCAAGAGGTGGCCCAGTGTTAAATCTGTTGTTGTTATATTTATTTATATCTCACTTTTTCCCTGTATGGGACTCACAGTGGCTGTAAGGATTAAAACAGATACAGCTTTAACATAGATATGCTCCATATATGTGACATTCTTGTGGCCTACCATCCCTCAAAAGCTGGGTTTGAGAGCACATAAGGGTAGACATTTTGTATACTGAATTAAAAATTATTCATTAGCCATCATTTATAAACACATACCATTTCCCAACCACTTCTCTATTCTTCCCCCCACCATATGACTTTCTTGCTTTTTTTATTTTACTGTTGTTAGAGCGTTTACTGATTACCCTGTTGATTCAAAAAGTCAGCACTAGATTGGACTGAATCCCACATAGCACTTTTCCTCAGGGTAAGCCCCGTCCCTTCTCTCTGCATCCCACCCCAAGCATGGAGTTCAGCATTGCCATCTTCTTCACCTTGGGTAAAGCTGTGTAGCAAGAGGACTTGACGGTAGCTGAAATGGGCAGCTTAAGGTCAGCAGGTTTTGTTGTTTTTCTGTTCTCAGAATCCAGGTGCTTCTGTCTTTGCCCTGATGAGAAGGCCATTTTCTGGAGATTGCTTTTACACCACAGTGACCCCATCAGCGTCCACTTTGACAACCTGGGCTTGAATTTGGATTTCATTAGATGGTGGTTCAGCCCCAGTTCGATGAGGAGACAAGCTTGGCTTGAATTCCTCTGCTCTTAGTGGTCCCTTTTTCTGGTTGCCCAGTGCCCGGCTTTCCTGCTGTTTGGCCCTCAGCTCCCCAACCATGAAATCAAACCTGTCCAGTGGGGAGTGCTCAATTGTACACAGAGACTCATCAGGGAGATAGCCAAGATTTATCCCCTCTATGGATGTCTCATCTGCTGGGCTCCTGTGCTCAGAATGGTCCCCCACAGTTTGAGAGGCTCGATGGCGAGTGAGCTTCTGGGGATCTGGCTGTGGTTCTGTTCTTCGGAAAGAGTAACGGGCAAATAGACCAATCAAAAACATCTCAACGGCCAATGAATAATAGTAGATCACTGCAAAGATAAAAGATGAGTTTATTTTAAACTTATGGCAAAATCTGTGTATTTCTTTGATTCCACTGACATGCAAAAAAGGTAGCGAGCATAATGGGGGGTGGTACAGAATTCTGTTTCTTGAATAACCTTTAAACAGTTTGGATGGCCATTTTTCAAGAATGCTTCAGTTATATATTCCTACATGGAAGGGGGTAGGACTACTTGACTCTTCCAGAGTTTTCTAACTCTATGGTTTTATCTAGCTTTTAACAGAAAAATTGTAGCCCTTACAGTAGTGCTAGTTTCCAGACAGATGTCAGAGAGAAGGGCTCAAGCCTTGGTCAGTCTGAATGTTCATTTTCTTTGTTGTATGCCTTCAGGTTGCCTCTGCCTAAGGCAAACTTATTGTAATTTTTCTTTGGCAGAATTTGTTCAGAGGGGGTTTGCCCTTGCTTCCTCTGAGGCTAAGAGAGAGTGACTTGCCTAAAATCACCCAGTGGGTTCACATGGCCAAGATGGGAATCGGAACCCTGGTCTCCCCGTGTCCTAGTCCAACACTCATTTTCTACCTGCAAGAAAATGTTTGCAAGCAGGAGTATTCGACTTTATGGCATCAAACATGGTACAGTCTAGAAACAAGCCTTGCTACCTGCTGGAAATCTATACCTTGCTCAAATGATGCATCTTACTTTGTGCTGTTTGCAGTCTCTTGTGTGTTGTTTTGCTTCTTCCTGTCCCAACAACTCCCTGGTTTTACCAGATTCTCCCCAGCTTTTCTCTCTCGCATGTATTTTAATCTCCATGGTCTGCTTTTATTGAATGACCTCAACTGAGCATACAAGCTGATATTGGGGACTGTAGTTGGACTATTAGCAAAACTCAGCCTCACTTCCTTCCTTCTAGCAGAGGGCTGTGAACTTCAGGATCTGGGACTCAGGTCCAGCCCTCACTGGTAACACTGTTTGGGGCTTTAATACAGGTTTCCCCCTGTCCTAAAAGGTTCAAATGCCTCTCTTATGGTTTAGGTACAGGCTGTTGTTGCTATAGGCTAAAATGAGGGTGCGTCTTTGTTATGACCCTTTTGTCTTTGTCCACTGTTTGAATGTAGGGCCCAAGAAGTTCTGTGAAATTGAATGTGGCCCTTGTCCTGAAAGAAGTTCTTCCCCTCTTGCTTTGCAGGAGCCTTCATTGTTTCTTTATATCAATAGAGTAAACTTTTCTGCTGATAGAAGGGCAAGCACATCTCCATACCTGTAAGTGTTCCCCCACTAGAGGCAGGACGTGCCCCATAAAGGCCACATACCTTGGGAGCGGGTAACAGGCGAGAGAGGCGGGCTGCAAGGGATGGCACCCACTGCCCCCATGGTTTCCAGGACCCCACTCTGCAGGCCACAGAGGACAAGTACCAAGATGATGCAGACGAATTTGGAGCGCAGGCTGTAACCGGTGAGAGCTGGCTTGGTTGCCTTGTAGAAGAGCAAATAGCCATAGAAGGAGAAGAAGGTGGAGATGCCTATGATGACATTGATGTAGGAGTTGGGGTTGGTGTAGTCCACCTGGGGGAAATAAATCAGTGAGATAACAAGAAGTCTACATTGGCTGTCCTAGAAATTAATACGTCCCAGCAATTTAAATGACACAGTGGAAATCTTCCCTTTGAGTGGGATTAGATTAAAGCACTATACATCACTTCAACTGCTTTGGGCCACAGGTCCCACAGTGTCTATGTCCCATGCTTCTTAGGGCTTTGAGAGGGGAGTTACAGTCACAAGTCACCAGGATGCCTGTCCTTCTAGCTAATGCACTTTTTTCCCTAGAACTTATCTTCAGCACTCTGATATAATCTTTAAAACTACAGTCAAAATCATAGATCAAGGAGGTGTAGTCTATCTCTACCTGGCAGAACTTTAGGCTACATCTCCTCCATCATCTCTTCTACTTGTACCTGCTACAGCCCGCACAAACATGGCCATTTACTGGCTGGTGAAGATGCATCCAGCTATGTCCCTCTTGCTTGATACACAGCGACACAGGAACCTTCTCTGAGCTTCCAGGGGTCACTCAGAGGTCCCAGAGGATGACTGCTGTGCATTTAGCTAGAGGAACATAACCTCGCCTCTGTTTCTCCTGCTCTATACCGGCCAGAAAATGGCTGTGTTAGGGGACTGCAGCAGCTAAAAGGTGGGTTTGGATGGGTGGGTGTTTGATCACTGTGTGAGGTTGGTAGAGTTTCTGATCCCCACAAAGACCAGAACAATGTCTTAAACAGACATAGGTTGGACTTAGACCTGCATTAGTCGCTAACAGGATGACAGCCTCTACTTTAGAATCCAAAATCCATATGGAAGCTCCATTTGTTTTTGTTTTTTTAAAACTGCAGGTAACAACTATCAGGTGCTGTAGGGTGTGTTTTAGAGGAAGGAACTGGCAAACCCACCCCTGAGCATTCCTTGGCTAAGAAAACCCTGTGAAATTCATGGGGTTGCCATAAGTTCACAGGCGACATGAGGGCACACACACACACAATACTACCTAAGAATCTATTACAGTTTTAATGAAACAACAGCTCTCATTGGCTTCTAAAAAAGGGAGAGGATGCAAAATGGCTGTGGCTTTCCCCTGCAAGTTGATATATGCCCTAAACTTTTCATCCAAGGAGATCTAAGTGCTGGCCTAGGCCAAAATTGGTGGGGGTGGCTCTCTTTACACCACTCAAAGGTGCCTCTGCTGTTACTGCACTGCTTCTCATTCAAGCAAGCATAACTATCTTAACCTTAACCTTAACTATCTTGTTTGAACTCTGAGCTGTTTGCAAATTTTCACTGCCACGGCTGTAGGTTTTAAACATTATTTTTTCAGTGGAACCGATCTCCCTCTCTGCCGATGCCACAGATGGAGGTGGGAATCTGCCCTCATCACCCTCCTTCCTGGGAGCAAAGGAACTGCTACTTTGCCAGTGGTAGTGTTACGAGAAGAACGGCAGCTTGGTGGAGGTGCCCATTGCATCCAAACCCCTCCAGTTCTTCCAGCACAAACACTGAATGGTGGGATGAGGTGGAGGGACAGCATACCAGCCCTGAAACTTGTATTTCTGTTTTCCTTCCACCCACCCACCCCCCTACACCTACTTGCATTGCCACTGCAACTTCCGTGGAGCTTTTGAGTTGGTATTCCTGTGCTGTGGCTTTGTCATCCCTTGCTTTCTTTGGATTGTTCTGTAACAGGGTGCAGGGGAAAGCAACCCAGTGAGGAGCGTGCATGTTCATAGCCACAGAATAGAAAACTGGGTGGGAGGGGGAGAGTTATGGAACATCCTGAACAGAAATATTCCACACTGCAACATTTTGTTGTAAGTCCCCCATATCAAATTACATTTTTTTAAAATTGCAGAATCCTTTAGGTAAGACAATATCCATAATGCACAGGTTGCCAAATTTGGGTTGTCTTGTTTAGCAGCCAAGCTCTACTGCATTAAAAGTAGCTTCATCCACGCTCTATTCAACTCCATCTAATGTAAAGAGCATCAATCCAACTTAGAAAGGGAATGGGCAACTGCCACCCACACTTTATTAAGAAAAGTATCCAGCTTGTCTTATCAGTGGGAATATCATATGCTTATGCTCTGCTTCATGGGCATGCTCAATTTTAGCTTAAGTGCTCATTAACTCTCAGCCTCTTTGCCCTTTAGCTATGATTCCCAGGGCCAGACTCACTTACATCACCATAGTCATATTTCTCATCAGTCCACAGGATAAGGGTGACAAAGAAGAGGATGCTCCGGATGACAGAGAGCTGGTACACAGCCAGTGTCATGCATCGCAAGTTTGTTCTGCAGAATGGAAGAAGACGAAAGAGATATCTGTTATGGTGTAGAAAACAGGGGAGGAAAAAGATTGATCAATGGTTACTCTTCACTAGACTGTAATGTAGGGCTTTAACCAAATGTTTCAAGAGCATTGCTATTATTGCTGTTGTTTTCTGACCCTGAGCATCAACTGGTGTTCAACTGATGTGCTGCAACCTAAAATAGATCACATCAGCAGCACAGTGGCAACCTTTTTGTGGAGTGAAAAGCAGGCATGAAAAGAATGAGAGACAGAAAATTAAGGCATTTAAGGCTTTTTTATGTCTTTTTTTCCCTCGAAGAATTTTGGAATCATATTGTTGGAAGAGACTACAAGGGTCATTAAATCCAACCCCTGCCATGCAGGAATATCCAATCAAAACACTCCTGACAGATGGCCATCCAGCCTCTGTTTAAAAACTTCCAAAGAAGGTGACTCCACCACACTCTGAGGCAGCAGCATACTCCACTGTCAAACAGCTGCTACCATCAGGATATTCTTCCTAATGTTTCGGCAGAACCTCTTTTCCTGTAGTTTGAAGCCATTGCTCCATGTCCTAGTCCCTGAAGAAGCAGAAAACAGGCTTGCTCCATCCTCCATATGATATCCCATCAAATATTCAAACATAGCTATCATGTTGCCTCTTCACCTTCTGTTCTCCAGGCTAAATATATCCAGCTCCCTAAATTGCTCCTCATAGGGCATGGTTTCCACGCCTTTTACCATTTTGGTCACCCTTCTCAGGACATGTTCCAGCTTGTCAATATCCTTCTTGAATTGTGGTGTCTAGAACTGGGCACTGGTACTCCAGGTGACGTCTGACCAAAGCAGAATAGATTGATACTATTGCTTCCCTTGAAGCGAGAGAACTGTACTCTTATTGATGCAGCCTGGTATCACATTGGCTTTGTTAGTTGCCGCATTACCATGTTTTTCTAGTATAAGTTTGTACCTGGTTTCAGATTGTAAAGGTAAGTGTGAAAGAGTGCAAGCAAGTCCTGTTGGATTCCCAGAGAAGAGACTGAGTGAGAATTCCAGACGTCAGGGAAGTAGGAGTTCAGCGTCCTTGCTAGCTCCACTCCCAGGTACAGGAAAAGCAGGATATGTTGTGTGTGAGATAGATATTATGTACACACACACGCACACACACACACACTAATTTGTATAATTTATAAATGTAATAATTAACCAAATAATTCAGGCTAGCCAAACATTTTGTTTTGCTGTTTGAAAAACCAAACCAAGGTGGACACAAATTTGAGGAAAAGAGAGGAAATACAATAAAGGAGAATACAGGATGAAATTTTTAGATGGAGGGCTAAAATTTAAGCAGAAGATTGATATAAGGAATGCTATTATCATCATGTATTACTGGATAGTATTTAATGTGTACAAAAGTAAAATAAAAAACTCAAGTCTTTGCCTACAGCTTCAGATTCTTAAAATGTGGGACGAAAGGAGAGGGAAGTCAGATGAAATGGGGAAACTTTGTACAAGTTGAGCAAGAGAAAATGTTAATTCAGCTACAGAGTTCCCAACAGACCTAGGAAAAGTAATTTTGGACCTCATTTACATAACAGACCTGTAAAATTAGTAACTGTTCTCCTGTTTCTTGAAAATGACTAGTTTGTTTTGAGGAGAAAACACATATGACTGCTCCAAACCACTGGCCTGTGACACAGAACACACCTATTTGTTTTGTTGTCTCAGTGCACCCAATGTACAAGCCAGCAGCATAAACTAGCACTTAACCATGTGATATTCCTCCTCCACTGTTGAGTGAAGCCACACATATGAAAGTAACTAAAAACCTGTTATAATCACACTGCGAACGGAGTGGATGTTATCCCTTGTTCAGTTACAATCAAAATCATTAGGGACTTATAATTGTATTATTGAGGAAAGGAACTAATTACATTGAACTAATGATATTAGTTCAAGCTCTGCTTCTGAATTCATTGCAGGGGGAACATGTGACACAAAGAGAAGTCTAGTCTTTTCTGACATGTAGATAAATGTTAGATATGAGTCTAACCTGGCAACAAAGACAGGCTCTTACCGGTTGGCAGCAATCTCGGGAAGGCAGCAACAGCAGCAACAGGGAAAAGGGTTTGGAGAAACGCGCTGGCCTGCCAGTTGTTGGAGCATTCGGTCCGAGCCGCCAAAGAAATCTCGGATCAAGGCGAGGAATTTCCAGAGGGTGATAGAGTGGTAGCTGCAGTCACAGGGATAACAGTGTTGCATAAACATGGCGACCTGAGTAGCAAATCATACAGTGGAGCTGCTGAGGCCGTCCCATCACAATCTGCTGCCTGAGGCAAAGGAGAAGACACCACCCCTTCCCCAGTCTACATACAGAACCCAAATCTTGCTGCAGCACTGCAAGGGGATAGCATCTCTGCACTATGGTGGAGACAGCAAGCTAGTTTAAGGGAACCCAAAAGTTGTGTGAGAGCCAGCAGGATGTAGTGGTTTGAGTGCTGGGCTGGGACTCTGCAAGACCAAGGTTCAAATCTGTGGAAATTCCATGGCTGTGGAAACCCACTGGGCAAATTACACTTTCTCAACCCGAGAGGAAGTCAATGGCAAACTCTCTCTGCAAAAATCTTGCCAAGAAAATGCCTGATAGAGTTGCCCTTGGGTTGCCATAAAATCAGAAATAACTTGAAGGCACACAATAATGTGCATAAACAGTGCTCTCCTCCAACACAGAAGGAAAAGCAGATGAATTCAGGAAGGCCAACCCCACAAAGTCTGTTACCTAAGGAGATCATATAATTCTGCCTAATGGTAGGGCCCGCCCCTGTAGCTGAAGAGAACTCATTGCTTAAACAGCAGAGGGTCTTGAGCTAGCCTTGCCTTTTTGCCCTTCCATTTGTAGATATGTCACTTGATCTCTCTTGAAACCTTGGACTTAACATTGGGAATGCATGTTTCAGGGTCCAGTCTGATGTAACTGCACCCCTTATGAGGAGGGAGAGGAAAATTCCGGAGATGCTGTGTGTTGGCTGTGAAGATTAAAATGGTGGAATGAAAGCTAATATGGACAACAGGGACACAGCTCCTGTTTCAGCAGCTCCTGCACTTAGTTTCAAGATGGAGATGAACATTGCAAAATGCATGTTAATGTGATTATCTCCCTTAAAGGCTGAAATATTGGAATTAATTGTTGGCATGCACATTCAGGACTGGAAGGCTCATTCCAATATGCCTTATGGAAAGAGCAAAAGGTTAGGAGGCCAGCAGGCAGCCAATCCTTAATTTCTAAAGCAAGTCTTGTAATTCAAGTATCCCTAAGGAAAACGATCCCCTCCCTGAAATACCAGCCATTATTTAATTGCTCCTTCTTAAGGGGGCTGTAGATTTTTTGCGACTAAATGAGAGCCAGCAATTCATTGATGCAGCTTTCTTCAGCCCAAAATCCTCAACTGAAAAGCAGTCAAACAATTCTACAGGCACCTGGTAGCATTTTGAGAATGACAGCCCACAAACCGAAGATCACAGCAATTCCTAGCTGTAACTCCCACAGGACAAACTTCATTTGCTAAATTTAATTCCACATCCCTTCCCTGTCCCAATCCAAACAAACTCACATGGATCCCACAAAACTGCAAACAAAGAAGGCTCGAGGGATGAACAAACCGATGAGAGAACTGAGGCTGAACACCTGTTTGAAGAAGAGATTGGTGAGGATATTAAAATTGTTTTAAGTTGTGGCTTGTCTCTAAGTAACATGAGCATCCCATTCACCTTCCAACATTTCACAGATGAAAACCAGAATGCTACTGACCAAGCAACATCAGAATATGGTCAAGTGGCAAACATTATTAATGAGGAAGAACACACAAGCTAAGAGAGGCTGCAACAGTTTGCTTTTGCCTGAAATGAGTGAGAATGGCAAAATTCTGCCTTCTCATCTCCTCTTGCCCTTGCCTAGTTACTCCCGAACCCTCAAAAAACATGTGGGGCCAGACCTAAAATATTAGGTCCACATGGACTACCTCAGGTGGTGTATGTTAGTGTTTCGCTGCCAGATCCCTGCCTAAAGGGTTAAATGTCTTGTTCCTCTGCTGCGCTCGTTGTCATGGTAACTGATAAGAAGTGTCTGGTATGTTCCTGTGGGAAACGAACGGGTTGTTTTGGGAAACAAACCTGCTGCCTGGACTTTCCCATGGCTTGCTAACTCTCACTTAGATTTTACTCTCTGTCCTGCCTGCTTGTTGTTACAGTCTCCTCTGCCACGCTGTGAGAGACGCAGAAAATGGATTTTACCTAGCCTTTGCTTTTGCCTTTTTATGTTTTACTAAAGCTGCAATAAAGTTTAGTTTAGTTTAGTTTTGGCCTCGACCTCTGGTTCTTTTGAAACCTGTGCTGATATTCGTCTGCCTGTTCTGAAGCACTGGCGTTCTGTGGGTCATGCTGGCGTTCAGCATGCCCCCGGAGTCCCCCAACAGTGTACGCAATTGCAGGTGAGCGCTGAATTGGTCTGGAAAGGTTCCCAACTTTGGCCAAAGGGACTTCCCCTGCCTCAGAAGAAAACCACTTCTTATATGAACAAAGAGAAGGACCTTTTTATTGTTAAAAGAAGGGTTTTTTATAGATTTTGGGTGACAATGATCTCATAAAGGATGCAACACATGTGCAAGAATATTTGCTTTCCCAGGACTAAGATTCAGATACGTGGTTGATAATAAAGCGACTTCTGGTTAACAATCATCAGTGAACCCTGAGTCACATATGCATTCACTCAGAAGGGAAGTATGAGAAATATTGTTACAGTGAGTGCTGGAAACCCAGGCATTGACTTTGCCGACTAATGTCAGCACAGTTTTAAGCGGGGCAAGGGCTTAACAACAGGAACAACTTCTAAAGTTGACTAGAATTCACAATGACGGAACTTGGGTTAATCAAATGCAGAGAGATACAGAGTGAGTTTCTTTAGCTTGGACCTTTAAACAGACAATACTCTCTGGGAATTGAACTGTGCAGGGCACTGAATCTCTAGCAGCCCTGCAGGGTAGACCAGGGAAAACCTGGGAAGCACCATCTATTTTGTCTGTACTCTTTTACTGCTTACAAGGACAAAGGGGGAAAGTGAGAGGAGGAGAGAGAAACTGAGACATTTCAAAAGTGGCTGAAAAAGTGGGATGGCAGAGGATTAATCAAGACTGCCCCTGCTGACAGGACAGGACAGTCTGTGAGTATGCTATTTATGCCACCTTTTTTTCCTGGACTGTCATTTTCCATAGAGAAAAGCGTAAGCCCATTTTAGCAAGTTCCACTCTTTTCTAGCAAAGGAGATCAACACGTGGAGAAAGGGTGTCAGGCCTCATTGAACAAATTCAGTGCGCCGTGAAAGACACACGGAAGGTAAGGCCATTTCCGCCCTACGCTGTTACAGTGCCTTTATTCCACTTTCGACAGCCTCTGGACTCCTGGGGTTTGCAGTGTTAGGGAGGGGCGTCTGGAATTCGTAGCCAGAGAGTTCTTTGGCCTCACGAAACTACAAGCCCCAGAATTCCACAGGATGCTGAAAGTGGAATAGTAGCGCTATAACAGTGTGGTGCAGAAATGGCCTGAGAGTCCCACTGGCACCGGGTCCATGCTGCTTAGCTTCCTATTTCTTACCACAGGTGATCAGATGTTTCTAAAAACTCCACTAGTGGGGCACAAAGGTAATAACTGTTGTCCCGATGTTCCCACACTCTGGTAACTAATAGGAAAATATTCCCTTTCAACCAGGGTCAGCACAATACGTTTTGCTGTCTGAGGCAACAAATGGCACCCTCCGTAACCCACCCAAGTCAAGGTACATAGCACCCAAAGCAAATCAAGTTAATTTGGCCCACAGGGCAGAAAATTCTAGAGGAGCCACTCCCTGGCGGTAAAAATACAACACAACAAATTAAACAACGAGCAATTTGTTGACTTTACAACACTCCAAATATGCTCCCTGAGGTGACTGTTCCATTCTGCCTATTGGTAGGGCCGGTCTGCTTTTTAAATATGGAAGTTCTGAATAGTTCTCATGGCTGGCAGCTGTTGATCAAACCATCTGCCATGAATTTGTTTAAAACCCCATCTAAGTCAGTAGCCATTACCACATCTTGTGGCATAAAGTTATATCAATTAATTATGCATTTCTGTAAAAAAAAAATTGCATGTAACTGCTTGTACCCTGCTAGATCTAGATTGGGGCATGTGGATACAGAAACAGTACAGGATATAATATTTACTGGAATAGCAGCAAATATTTCCGATTAATCCATGTGGAAAGATATCACATATTTAGGAAGGTGTTACATTCTGGTGTAGCCATTTCCACACTCCACTGTTTTAGTGCTATTATTCCACTTTCAACATCCAGTGGAATTCTGGGGTTTGTCGTTTACTGAGGCCAAAAAGCTCCTTGGCTGAACTTCTAAATGGCCCTCCCTAAACTGCAAACCCCAGGATTCCATAGGATGTTAAAAGTGGAATAATAGCACTGTAACAATGTAGTGCAGAAATAGCCTTTGTCAGGAAAAACAGTGCAACAGATGCCTCAACAAGCAAATTTGGCATGGCATTGACTAAACAATAGGACAAATAGTTCTTAAAACATCGAAACAATTTGTATATGTATGACTTTTAGACACTGATGACTGCATGTAGTTAAAATACATTTCCAGAACATGTTAAAGTACATGGAGAATTATGTATTAATGATAAAAAAGAGGGAAAAAATGTCTAGCACCATCTTAATGATAATAGGCTGAGGCCCACTTCATCAGATGCGTGAAGCATTATCCTCCATTTCATGTACGTGGGTTTTAGGAAACATTGAAATGTAAAAAAAAAAAAAGGTAATCCAGTTGAATTAGAAGCTTGTGAGAGAGCATGGAAAACTGATATAAAATTTACACCAAATTTAAATTTAAGAGAAATTTTTTTATAAAATGCTTCCTAGATGGTACATGACCACAGAAAGATTACAAAAAATAACCAAAACTGGGAGTGGGAAATGTTGGAAGTGTGATAAAAAGACTGGATCCTTTTTTCACATGTGGTGGACTTGTAGGAAGGCAAGAAAGTTTTGGAAGGGGATACATGATGAAATCCAAAGAATTTATAATCTAAATTTTGAAATGACACCGGACTTTTATTTGTTAAATCTATTAGGGCAACACAGGGAGATAAGAAGTCAGAAAAACCAGCATTTTCCTTAAAAAAACAAACCTATACAGAACTTTGAAAGGGAATGGAAAGGAGTTTTGGATTGGATAAAGACATAAATGTGTAAGAAATGAAAGAAAGAAACAAATGTCACTGTTTCTCTTTTGTTAATGGGAATGTAATTGTTCCTCTCTTGCGTAAATAGAAACAAAGTAGATTCAACTAGAGAATATAAACTTGGAAGTGGGGGGGGGGAGTGGGATACATTCCAGAAGAGTGTATATCCACTTGTTTCTTTTTTATTTCTGCAATTAAATCTTTAATAAAAACATTAAAAAAAAAAAGAAATGTAAAAAAAATACAGATTGTTGAAATTTTAATTCTTGGAGCTAAAATGCATGCAGAACAAGCCCAGTGACCTCATCCAACAAGAGCAGTGGCTGCCCCAACCACCTTACCAGTTGTCCTTCTGGAAAACGGGCATGTTGAGGGAGGACACAGCCATCATTTCAGACATTTTGTGAATGGGTGCTATTCCCCACCCTACTCAGCAGCCATTTTGTGAGAACACAGAGAAAAAACTGCCAAATTGCAGATATGTCAAGCAGCCCCCAAAGTTTGGTGGCCTTCTGTTACAGCCCATGTTTTACTCAGGAGTTCAATGGGTCTTTCTTTACTGTGTGAAGGATTACTTGATATTGGAGGCGGAAGATGAGAACGTGAGATAGGTTGATTCATTATTCTATTCTTACCGGATAGACCCCCAGGATCCAGAGCGAGAGGCTGGTACGGTGGCAGCTCTTGCCATGGCGCAAGAAGAAACCTATCTCCTCCAAGAAGAGACCAACCTGCACAAGGCCCAGGAATATTGGGACCAAGAAGATCCAGATCTGACCCTTGATGACTGCAACAGAGGGAGGGTAGGGTGGGTCGGAAGAAAGAGGGCAACCTTCCCCTCCCACGCAATTTTTTATTCTTAGACGACACCCCATTATGTGAACTGGAAGCCCTTCCTCTTCCTATCG
This sequence comes from Cyclura pinguis, assembly GCA_030412105.1. Classification (NCBI taxonomy): domain Eukaryota; kingdom Metazoa; phylum Chordata; class Lepidosauria; order Squamata; family Iguanidae; genus Cyclura; species Cyclura pinguis. Next base: position 207,357,312 of record CM059600.1, read on the forward strand.
GATATTTTGAGGAAAGGCAGCCGGGTTTTCCTCAAGCACAAGGAAAAGACACTATGCACATGGTCAACAGTACGTGGTTGTTACTTTGCTGTTTTCCCAGGGAAAAACTGAAAACAATGACATGCCCTCCAGCATTTCATAGATGGAAACTGGGATATCTGTGGCCAAGCAACATCAGAATACGGTCAAGATGGCAAAGGCTATGGATGAGGAAGACAGTATAAGCTATGACAGGCTGCAGCAATATGCTTTTGCCTGAGCCTACAGTGGAGGGCAAAGATGAGTGCAAATTACTTTTGAAGTTGAGTTTCATTTGCACCAAAGGAAACAAGTTGAGGACACAGGGAAAAAGCGGGAGGAGGAAAGAGAAACCGGGACATTTTAAAAGGAGTTGAAAAGTAGGATGACAGAGAATTAATCAGGACTTCATTCCAAATCAGGACAGTTGGAGGGTACGCAATTATGGAGTCAGGCTCCAAGAAGCACTGACTGAAACATAGCTCTGTACCTTTGCCCTAAGTTCTGGTTATCCTCCATAATGCCCAACCACATCCTCACCCTGATTTGGTCTTTGGTAGCATCCCCATTCTCACCTTGAAATATCTCAGACGACAAAGGGAACTGATCTTTGGAGAGGGAACAGTTTGACACACGCACCATTTTTCTCTCATCAGGACAGGTGTCTCCAGGTGCCCAACCGCCAACTCTCCTGCAATCAATAATTTCCTCCTTTCCCATCATTAGTCACTGAATTAATCATTGACATGGGCTGGGAAAAAGTGTCCTGGCAACAGGGCCCAAGTCCAGTTCTCTTCACCTGCTAAGAATTCCTGAACAGTGTAGCTGTGTACATCCATATTGGCGTAGAGGAATGGTGAAGACATTCTAATGCTTTAGCACTACGAATTGATAGGAAGGGTGGAAAATCTGGAGATGTCCAGCTGGAGGATCAAGACAATCAAGACCAGCCAACATGGCCAATGTTCAGAGACAATGAGAGGTACAATATCTGGATGGCCATGCCCCCTATGTGATAGAAAAGCAAAACACACTGCAAAGGAGGCTTTCCATGCGAAGTAAGATGAACCAATTGTTACCCCGTGTACTGGGGGTCCCGGGACGGACACCAAAATGTGCTCAACTAAAGTTGGGGAAAATTAGCTCAGAGCACTGCTTAGCGTTACGAGAGGCAGGGTAACATAGCGAGATCTTGAACCCTATGTCTACGGGGTCGGGTCGAGTCAAGGAGAACACAGAAGTTGAAATAATAAATGATGTTTTATTAAATACAGGCAAACAGTGTATGCGACACACTCATACAAGATAACTAAAGAAAATAAAGGTTGGAGTGGTATAGAGGGATTTTTAGAGGAGCTGCTGGTTTGCGTGATACTTCACCTGTCCTGAAGCCCGGAAAAAATAGAGAGCGAAGCTGGGGTGCGATGTAGCTCAGCACTTGGAGTTGAGGGGAGGCTCACCAAACAAAGCGGCAGCAAGGCGGGATGAAACTCGGGAGCGATCCGAGGAAGGTCTCGGAATCAAGGGTTTTTATAAGGAGAATTGTGACTGCAGGCTATACCGTACTTGGGGGAAAACAATAGGTTTGGAGTTGGAGACAAAGCCTCCGAAAGGTCAGAATCTGAATGATTGAGTTATCGCAGAGGTTCTCAATAGAGTAGCCAGTATGCAAATGCAGAATACTTGGGTATTGCATAGTTTACCCATCAAGCTGCGATCGCGGGGCAGAGGCTCTTTTGTAAGTGGCGTGCATACTTAATTAGAGTACTTGCCTGGAGGTCTCCTAAAGCAGTGAGTCAGCTATTTCTGGCCTGCCTGTATTGTAGTTTGAATATTACGGCTATTAACGGCCGAGCTTGTTTGCGCGCTTGTCCGGTGGCCTCGCAAGCACGTGAGAGGAATAGAGAAGTGAAGCCGAATTATGATATTAAGAGGATATCTTTTAATATCCCCAAAGCTCGGACTAGCCAAGGCAGTAACACAATGGTTTGAGGGTACCATTAAGAGCCACAGAAAGAGTAGTGAGAGATAAAACTGCCCTGTAGTACACAACCTACTAGGACTGGGCAGTGATTTGACAATAGAACAGACTGTTGTTACTGCCCTGGCTAGCCCGAGCTTGGGGGATATAAAAAGATATCTTTTGATATCAACAATTCAGCCTCACATACCCATTCCCCTCCATGTGCTTGCGAGGCCCCCGGACAAGCACGCATACAGGCTCGGCCAATAATCGCCGTAATATTCCAACACAATACAGGCAGGCCAGAAATAGCCGACTTGCCGCTTTAGGAGACCTCAAGGCAAGTACCTCCATTAGGTATGCACACAGCTTTCAAAAGATCCTTTGCCCCGTGCAGGCAGCTTGATGATCGAGCTATACAACGCTCAAGCACTCTGCATTTGCATACTGGCTACCCTATTGACAATTTGGCTATAATTCAATCATTCAAATTCTGACCTTTCGGAGGCTTTGTTTCCAGCCCCAAATCTATTCTTTTCCCCAAGTCCGACCTAGCCTGCGGTCACAATTCTCCTTATAAAAACCCCTGACGTTGAGCGCTTCCTTGGATCGCTCTTGGCTTCCCTCCCGCCTTGCTGTCGCTTTTTCCAGCGAGCCTCCCCTCCGCTCCGCGTGCTGAGATCCACGCTCCCCAGCTTCTCCAATTCCGACCGGGCTTCAGGACAGGCGAAGTACCACCCAAACCAACAACTCCTCCAAAAATCCCTCTATCCCACTCCAACCTTTATTTCCTTAGTTATCTTGTGTGAGTATGCCGCATACACTGTTTGATTGTGTTTTTAATAAAACATCATTTATTATTTCAACTTCTGTGTGCTCCTTGACTCGGCCTGACCCTGTAAACATAGGGTTCAAGATCTCGCTACGTTACCTTATATATGCATAATACATATGTTGCATATAATAATAATATATAACATATGTTATAGCATATAATATATATATGTATTATATATAAAAACATATAATATAATAATAAAACAGATAATAATAATAATAGGTCTGATTTACACGAGTAGCAGTGATGGCCGCTACATGGTTTCTATAGTTTTTACAAAGCTTTAGCTAAAACTCTTGATAGTTGACCTAAAACTTGCTAGAGCTAAGCTAAATAGAACATAAGTGTTGAGTAGCATACCTCTAAATAAGAGATGTCAGGAATTAAAATAGAGGCTGTCTGTTATGTTATCAGTCAGTGTGATGTTCCAAAGGCTAGAGATGTCTGATTTAAAATTCATGCTCAGGCATAAGCTTTGTTTTTAGCCTGTTATTTAAAGAAGACTGGTTTTGAACATGTTCTTACTTAGAAATTAAACATGGTTTCCTGAGGTATGTGCTTAGGGGCTGTGAGGTAAGACCTTGTTGTTTCTTTGACCCATTCTTAACTGGAACCATTTCTACACTAGACTGTTATAGTGCTATGATTCTACTTTCAACATCCTATGGAATCCTGGGGTTTGCAGTTTCGGGAGGGGCCAGGAACTGCAAACCCCAGGATTCCATAGGATGTTGAAAGTGGAATCATAGCGCTGTAACAGTCTGGTGCAGAAATGGCCAGAGAGATCCCTCAGGACCCACAGCAAGAGGTTGGTGTGCCGTGATAACCTTCTGCCTGCCATGACGCAGGAAGAAGCTTATCAGCTCCAGAAAAAGACCAGCCTGCACAAGACCCAGGAAACCAAAAAAGCAGGAAAGTTACTTTGGGTTAAAAGACAGGAATGCTCTCAACTGTGTTCCTTCCAGGTCTCTTTCACACTGTACCATTACAGAACAGTTGAGACCATATTACCTGCCATGGCTCCATCCTGTGGAACCTGCGATTTGTAGTTTTATGAGATATTTAGAGAGCTCCAGTGTGTCCCAGGACTACAAGTCTCAGGATTCTGTAGGATGCCATCATGATTGTTAAAGTAGAATAATAATGTATAATTGTGCAGTGTCAATGGGATCTCAACCGAAGAGAAAAGCACCCAGGGAAATGAATGACTGGGAGGTAAGCTGAAGGCAAATAGGAATGTAGTTGTACTTTGTACATATATCGTTTGTTTCTTCTAAAAACTAGAGCCTTACCCACTTTTAAAGTTACAGGGACAAATTCAGGTTTAAACAAATGGTCTACCATGGTTACAACAAATTAGAGCAGGGTGCAGTGTGGGAAACAAAATGAGGACGTTGCCTCTCTGAAAAATAATGCTGCCAACCTAGATGAAATTTTCCTTCAGCCCACAGCTTCTCGCATTTCAGCAACTTAACGCTTCTGTTGGGCATTTGAAAATATAGCTGAGGCATCTAGGGGTGAACAATTTTCAGTGTCTCCCTCTGCAGTGCTAGAAATTTGGAGACTGAAGGGAAATTTAATTGGGGAGCAGGCTTCTTATTTTGGGGGGGGAGAGGGGCAAATGCCCTCATTTTGTGCCTCCTGTAACTACATCCCTGAATTGAAGACTGGCACTCACAACCTCACATGGTCGTAGCGAGAATATGGGATAATTCTGTATCTGTCGCTGGAAGGCAGGGAAGCAGAATAAAACATTTCGCCCTGTTTGTGAGCTTCTTAGGAAATCTGGCGATTGATTAGAGGTTGTCAACGACAGATTGTTGGATTAGCCGAACCTTGATCAGATTCAGTGAGAGAGTCAGTCTTGTGTGTATGCAGGCCAGTGGCGGAGCTTGGAGCGTGGGGAGGCGCGGCAGGAGGGGCACGGCTGCGGTGCATCGGGGCGTGGCCAGGGCACGTGGGGGCGTGGCCATAGTGTGTGGGGGCGTAGCTATGGGCTGGGACACCCCAAAAACATTGCTGCCTGGGGCGAACCGCTCCCCACTCTCCGCTGTCCCTATGTGACTGATGCAGGTCTGACCCCACTATGAGGTGGACTGAGATGGCTACATCAGGTTATCCTAGGAGCCGATGAGGAGGGAGGCAGCCTTCTGGCTGTTTCCCTCAATAAAATGTCATTGATAAATGTTCCATGCATTCCACCTCACACCCTGAAGCTAACTATCTTTCCTCAGATGTAGCCAATAATGTTGTTGCTTCGTAATTGTCAAAATAAGATTCAATAGCAAACCAATACGGAGTAGTAGTAGTTTGAGTCTTGGACTATGACTCTGGAAACCAGGGTTTGATTCCCCTCTCAGCCATGGAAATCCATTGGGTGACCTTTTCTTTTTTAAGGAATTTTTATTAATTTTCAAAATACATAAATACGTATGTAAACACAAATATATATATCATTATTCTAATCCTTCCATTCCCCTCCCACTTCTATATATCATAAATTATCCGGTTGAATCCTTCTCCCTTTGTCAAATACCCCGACATTTGATCCACAAACATTTACATGTTTAACGAAAGCATTACCCTTTTCCATTCTCTTTCAAAATTCTGAACCATTTTATTCTTAAGGGAGTATGCTGATTTTTCAGTCCCTACCGTGTCTAACATTTTTAATTTCCATTCATCTAACTGAATATCTATTTTATCTTTCCAATGTTGTGCATAGGTCAACCATGCTGCTGTAATCAAATACAATAATAATTTCTGTTGTTTTCTAATCTCCCGGTTCTGACCTAATATATTCAATAAGTAAAATTCTGGTACCATTTCAAAATTAACTTTACAAATTTTTTGAATTTCATCATGAATTCCCTTCCAAAATTTCTTAGCCTTGGGGCAGGTCCACCACATATGAAAAAAAGTCCCCACCTTTTCCCCACATTTCCAACACTTCGCGTCTCCATCTTTGGTTATTTTTTGAAATCTTTCTGGAGTCATATACCACCTATGTAACATTTTGTAGTAGTTTTCTCTTAAATTTAAATTTGGAGTAAATTTTATGTCTGTTTTCCATACTTTTTCCCAGGTATCTAACTCGATTGGATGACCTATATTTTGAGCCCACTTACTCATTGACTCTTTTATTGACTCAGATTCAAAATCCCTTTTTAATAATAATTTATAAAGTTTCAAAATTGTCTTCTTTCAAATCCATATAATTTTTGGTCCATTTTGTACCTTTCTTTCAGCTGACGCCAGGGGAACCAGTTTAATTCATGCCCTTCAGTTTTTAACTCTTCTATCGACTTCATCTTTGGATTGTGTCTTTTCCATTTTAATATATCTTGATAAGTCAATAACTTTCCTTGCTTCATCGGTGTAATCTTATAAGCTTCTTGGGGGGACGTCCAAGTTGGAAGTTTCATATAATATTTCTGTTTTATTTGGAGCCACATCTTTAATAAAGTTTTTCAGATGCAATGATTATTAAAATCTTTGTCCACCACTATTTTGTTATAGCATAGGTAACCATGGCATCCAAATCTGTTATCACTTTCTTTCAAATCTTTTAAAGTAGATTTCTCTAGTATAATCCAATCTTTAATCCAGTCTAAACAACATGCTTAATAATACGTCTTCAAGGATGGCACTTCCAACCCTCCTCGTTCTTTTGCATCCTGTAATACTTTAAATCTTATTCTTGTTTTTTTTGCCTAACCAAATAAATTTCTGAAGCTCATTTTCCCATTCTTTAAACACTCTCCCATTTCCAATTATTGGTAGATTTTGGCAAAGAAACATAAGTTTAGATAATAGAGATATTTTAAAGGCATTAATTCTTTCTAGAAACGATAAATTTAATTTAGTCCATTTTCCATGTCCCTTCTAATATCTTTCCATATTCTTTGATAATTATTACCAAATAATTCTTGATTTTTCTTTGTAATAATTATTCCCAAATATTTAATTTTGGTAACTAATTGAAATCCACTGGGCGAGCTTGAGTGTATCACACACTCTCAGCCCCAGAAAACCCCATGCCAGGGTCGCCTTAGATTTATCATAAGTCAGGAATAACTTCAAGGTGCACATAATAACAACAACAAGATTAAACGGCCAGTTTGGTCAGCTTTTTTCTGTTTTTATTTATATATGTATACATTTAGTATTGTAATTATTTTTCGAATGAAGTGTAGTAAAAATATATATTATATCAATCATAAAATACACAAATAAAGAAACAGCAATATATTCTTATATTTTTAAATATATGTTTTATATTTTTAACTGTAGAAAGACAGTTCCATGTATCTTCTTTTCCTTCCTCCCTTCCCTACCAGGATACAGTACACTTTACCTTTTTTGTCATAACATACTTCAGATTTTCTCTAATTGTCTGTTCCTGATGTTTCACAAAATTTGGGTGGATGCAAGAAATCTTGTTCACGTGAACTAGCAAAATCCTGTTCTTTCAGCTCTACCAGCTGCTCTGTATTGAATGGGAGCTCTGCTGGATTCAAACTAGAATCCAGAACTGGTAGAACTGCTGCTAAGTTTGTTGTTGTGTGCTTTCAAGTCATTTCCAATTTAAGGTGACCGTATCATGGAGTTTTCTTGGCAAGATTTGTTCGGAGGAGTTTGACATTGCCTGAGGCTGGGTGAGAGTGATTTGCCCAAGCGAGTTTCCTCGACCAAATAGGAATTTGAACCGTGCTCTCAGTCCAGCATTCAAACCACTAGACCACATTGGCTCCTGTTTAATTAGTGGTGGTAAAATCTAGAATGGATCCATTGTTCTTGCTACATGGCAATTTTGGCAATCACAGCAAACTTGTGAAAAGTTTTGATTGTTGCGTGGGAAATAATCATGGCCTCCAAACTGAAGTTATGGGAGTATGGTTCCGTTTTAATTGCTATGACAACATCTTATGAACTACTGGGATTTGTAGTTTAGGGAGGGGCACTTAGGACTCTCAGCCTGAAAATTCTACTACTTCACCAACCAACAAATCCCAAGATTCTATAGAGTGTCGCCATAGCAGTTAAAATGGAATCAAAGTGCTATAGCTATTTAGTGTGAAACAGCCCTAGGTTTCTTCATGCCATAGGCCCAAGGATTAAGTGCTAATTTGAGTACAATGTAGTGTCTGTAACTGTAACCAGTGTCAGGGTGTGAAAACCCTGGGCTTCCAGGTGTTTTGCTCTTGAGGTTCCAGAAGTCCCAACCAATGGTGAGGGATTGTGGAAAAGAAGTCTAAAATATCTAGAAAGCCAAAGATTCTGCAACCTTGAAATAGGAGTGGAATAATCCCACCCCCATACAGAGCCTATAATCTAAGGATTTTGAAAGAAAAATAGCTGTGTAGATTTTGCTGGGGCAATGCCCCATTACATGCAGGTGACTGCATGTCACTCCTCACAATTGAAGGTCATTTTTTTGCACCTCCAATCCCCATTCTGTAAGTGGTGGACCCAATTTGCTTTTTAATGTGGATATCATAAATCAGTCAGGAGTAGATCTGAACTAGAGGGTATTTTTTCCTGCATGTTTCTTCCTTATGTTTACTATCTAGCATATAAAAGGCTATTAAAAACAACAAGCCTACCATTTACCCTTTTCTAAGCTATTTACGTTACATTAGATCCCCTGCCCCCTTACCAGAGGAGGAAGCAAAAAAGAACTTCCAGGGTTTTAACTATGGTCCACAGGGAGTGGAGATGGAACATAATCCATACTCTTGGTCTCATGATTTTAAAGGAAGATTCAGAAATAAGAAGTGACAGGGTGACAAAGGTGACGGGGAATGAGATTTTCTCCTCTTAATAGCTGTCCAGAGGGAGACGTTAAGAACCTGCTGCCTGTAGTTACCCATCAGCACAGTTGCCTATACATGATTATCCTATTTGTGTTCTATGTGCACGTTGCATGCATCTATGTGTCTTCCAAGTGTCTTGCTGACTTGCGGCAATCCTATGAATTTCATAGTGGTTTCTTGGGCAAGGAATACTCAGAGGTGGTTTTGCCAGTTCCCTCCTCTGAAATATAGCTTACAACATTTGCTATTCCCTGGCAATTTCTCATCTAAGTACTAATCAGGAGCTTAGCTCCTATATCAGTTGGGATTTGGTGCCGTTAGGGTATTGTTGGGCCAGGCTTATTTCTTGGTTGCCCTTTGAATTTCATTGTTTCCATCACTTCCAAACAATACCCAGGATGAGGTGGTAACATCTGCAGAGCTTGCAGAACCCATATTTAGTCCTTCAACTTTGATGGATTTAACAGCCTGGTTTCATGAATGTTTACTTAAAATTATGGTAACAGAAACCATAGGAAATTCAGGGGTTGATTGGGGAAGAAGAGGAAAATTGCACCTTTTTCTTTTGTACTAGGTCCTTAGCCAGTGAAGGGCCAATTGAACCACTGATAATCCATAATCTATACTGATCAGAGGTGTCCAATACATGGCCTCGGGCACAGGAATTTCCCAGCTTTTCTTCCCTAAGGTCCTTTTTCAGACTGGAGGGATAGAGTGTGGAGCTTTGGTATCCAGACAGTGGCCTCTTCCATTGATCTGTGGCCAAATACAAGCCCTCCATCTACATTCTGAATTAGCCTGCAGTTCAAGTTGTTCTCCTTGACCACAACGGACATGATTCTAGACCAGCTCTTTAGGTTCATAAACTGCCTGACTTATCTAACTTAACAGCTTCTCCCAGGCTAACATCTGCCCAATATGGACTTAACAGACTGCACCTGCTATAAGCAACAGGGGTTTATTCTTCTGTCAGTTGGGATGCACTAGACTGATGGTTCTACCCCATCCCATGAGCTATCTCTAATGCAACAACTCGATAAAAATAAGAGTGTGTGTGTGTGCCCTGTTTGCTGGCGTATAAGACTCACTTTTTCCCCCTGAAAAATACTGTTTGAAAATGGGGTGCATCTTATATGCCATTGTATCTTATACAATTCTATTTGGCAGCATATAAACATGGTGCACCTTATATACGGGTACATCTTAGATGCCGGCAAATATGGTATATATGTGCGCGTGTGTGTGTGCATGGAAACAATCTGCTGCTGCACCATGATTGACAGGAAAACAAATCTTTGATGCTTGCAGCAGGTGCTGCCCAGCTAGTTAGGTCTGGGGGACTTCTATGATCCCTATGTATTCCCTATACTATTGAATATATAGGGATTGTGAATACAAACCAGTCACAAAATGTGTAACTCTAGATTACTGATTCTTGACTGCAATTGTGAATTCCAGCCATCGTTTTGCAATATTTCAATGGCCTGACTTACAGGGTCAGCAGGAAGAACCGGTAGAATAATGAGCCGATAGACTGGACTGCAAAACACAAGACTGGAAGGCCGAGCGTCCCTCATCTTGAAACCTCAGCCTCCTCCCTGCTGTGCTATTTCTATTTGCACAGCCTGTTTTCTGAGCCCAGCCAGCAGTCAAAAATGGGATCGCTACTGAGATGATGGAGATAAAACAGGAGAGCAAGAAAGAGCATAGGGTAACTTTTTAATGCTGATTTTTTTTTTTTGGTATGCTTTAATTATACTAATTTTAACTTGAAAGCAAACTTGAACCTCGGGGAAAGGGTAGGGTATAAATAAAGTCAGTAACAACGGACATACATATATTTTGAATTCCAGAGCCCAGAAAAATTATCTTTTTGGACTACAGCTCCCAGAATCCTCTATCTGGTGTGGACACTAGCCATACTGGCTGAAAGATTGGGTCAGCTGTACTAAAAAAAGGAACATTCTCAAGCTGTGTGGAAGTCATGCCAGGGAATACTGGATATAAAATCAAGAGAAAATTTCTATAAAAGCCTACATACGTGATATTATATTGCAGTCAGAATTTCTAAAATCTTTTCTGTGGCTTTAGACCACTGTGGAAGATGTAAGTACTCTTTCTTGAGTTTTGGTGTCTCTCTTCTCTGGCAAAAAATGATTTCATATATGTGATTTGTAATACTGAGAATATTACAGACTACAAATTAGAGATAAATGTCATAGTCATATTACTGGCCTAGACAAAAACAAAACACGAAAACTGATGTTATGTGATGACAAAAGAATCCCATACTTCATTTTGCTAAATGTTGACAGACTGCACAGGTGGCATCAATAGAGCAATATAAACAAGACAGAGGACTCCACCGGCGTACGAACAAAATATCTATTTAGAAGACATTACGACACGTTTTCTCAGCCTTTTTAACTCTGGAGGAGCCCTTTACTCTGGGAACTCCTATAAATAATTATAGGTCTCAGGGAACCCATGTGTAAAAAATTATTGTATCTACAGCCTAAAAAAATGTTTATTTGTTTAAAGTCACAATTTCTTGTGAAAACACAAGCAATCTCTCACAGAACCCTAGGGTTCTAGGTAACCCTGGTTGAAAAACCCCACACTATGAGATGGTTGTTGGGGATTCTGCTCAGAATAATTTCTCATTTATTGAGTATAAACTGATGGAATGAAGATATGCCTTTGGATATACTGTCTCTGAAATTTACTTTGTTATTTGCCATGGGCTTTGAATTCTGGTGATCCAACGAATGAGAGATCTCCAAGATCCCTGGTCATCAACTACCCAGCTCAGGTCTTGCAAATTTAAAACGACAGCTGTACATGGCTTTCCAGTTTGTCTAAAATTCTCACCAAAACCTCCTCAGTACTGTTTTAAAAAAAAAATCAGTAAAAAAAAATGAGTTGTTTCCACTTTAAAGGCATCCAGGAAAAGTGTCAATAATTACCCAGCCTTTCCCTCTCCCAATGTCAGGAAAAGAGCCCAGAACCCAATGGTAAAAACTGGAATTAGATACCCAGTCACTACTGGTTTCACCTCTTCCATTTTCTCCTCCAGCCTTTCCCTCCCCACTCCTCAGGGTTGGTGCTCATTGTGGCCTATAGCTGTTTTAAAGGTTCATACTTGGGAATTCAGTACTTCTTAATACCCTTGGCCCTCCACATTCACCAGGGTCAGGGGCACAGGACTCTTGTAAAAGTAAAAAAATTGCAAATATCAAAATTTGTGTGTCTGGGGAAGGGGGCTGAGGCACAGATGGGGAGAGTGGGTACCCAGGGTCTAAACCAGGTCAGAGAAAGGAGATGGTTGGCATGGTGGTTGTGTACTTCCTCTCTCTTGCCCATCTCCTTCCTTGGGTATATGGAAGGCTTTGAGGGAGGGCTTTGGGGCTGAGAAATCAGGCTTTGGGCTGTCCTTGACTGGCCAGGCAGTGGCTGGTGGAGGAAGAGGAGGACTGGAGGTGGGTTTTTAAAGAATTATGCAGCCTGATTGGAGCCACCAAGAGGGAAGGTTTCTTGCAAAAAGAAGCACCTGAGGTGGGGGAAGGGGTTGGAGAAACTAGCAAATAATCAAATCTGTGAATGTCAAACCTGCAAATGTGGAAGGCTGACTGTATTATTCAAATTACTCATAGGCCTTTTCTGCGCTTTACCTGATCCCGACGGCATCACGCAGGGATCTCGGGAGAGCCTCTCCTGGGAGGGGAACGTGACAGGAGAGCTCCCCTCCGCACTGGCTGCCTGGGGAATGGAGGAGGCTCAATGGCCATGCCTCTTCCTTCCTTCCAGAGTGCAGCCGGGCACTGACCCAGGCTGTGCTGGGACAGGAAACATGGCCATCATGCTTTCTGACCCTCTGCAGCTCAGGTAAGTGTGGGAGGATGGCAGGAGGGCTGTGCCATCTCCGGTCATTGATGGGTAAAACCTGTCAATGATTTGTAGCACAATTGCACCGCCTGGGGATGGGAGAACAACAGGACATGGACGATGTCATGCATAAATGTCGCCTGGGCCCTGTCCTTCTCTTGTCCCCTATGTGGGACGATGATGTCCTGCGGAAAGGGACTTAGACCTACCCACTATCATGGGAGGTGGACTGTGATAAAAAAAAAGGCTAAAAAGACTGCAACACCCTTCCCTCTCTGCTCCTTTAATATACAGTTGTAGAAGCAGATATAAGTCTGCCTCATATTAAATAAATAAATAAATATGCCTGAAATGAGAGAGTGAGCATTATGCTGGATGAATTAGAACAACAGTATCCTGGGGCTGAATTTATTTTGAATTCCAAGGCATAATCTGAAACAGAATTTTGTAACCTTGCCTTTTCACTTAGGGAAAAAAATGGAGCTAGTTTCTAGCCCAGATAGTTATGGAGGAAAAGGATTAAAAACTCACTGGTCTTAGAGAGCTGGAGCTTCAAGACCCTGCATAGTGTCTCCCAATTCTTCTGCATGGCCACCAATTGTTTAACCCCTGCCTTTCTAGTCAGAGCTTGGAGAGTTATCTTTTTGGTACAACTTCAAGAATCCTACATTCAGGATAGCTATGGGTGGAGGATTCTGAGAGCTGTAGTCCAAAACAGACATTTTTGCAAGCTTTTCTCCCAGTCTTCCTTTGTGGCGTACACACACCCTTTCATTCTTTCTGCCATTAATAGGAAAAAAATAACTCTCAAAGCCTTTGATAACTGAGCTCTTGGAATCAGATATACAAAACTGCTAAATTAAATCTAAATTAAAACTGCCCCTTCCTCAAAGTTAGGGAAAACCCAGATACTGTTTAAAAGATCACCATTCCATTTGGCCACTTATCAGACTTTACTGCAAAAAGAGGCTCCAGCTCCAAGGATAATGGGGGATACCATAACAGTGGAGAGTGAAGTTCCCACAGTCAGCCACAAGACAGCAGGAGGAAATAAGACAGCATGCATGCAATTAACAGGGCAATACTTCTAATAAAAATCATTAAATTCAGTCATACAAGGAAGAAGGGGGAGACTTGATGCAGTTTCCACAAACGGCACTAGAGGGAGCCTAAGGTGGGCATGGATGGGGCTAGAACTGTCCCAGTAGGTAGCAGATATCGTTCCTTCAGAAAAGAAAAAGTCCCCCCCCCCCCTGTTTTAAGTACCTAAATAATAGGTAGCCTCTGTCTGGGCTATGTTTCTCAACATTCATTTTTCATGCGGGCGCTACCTCACTTTCTTGTGAGGGCAATGGGGAAGGATATTCCCACAGCGTGGCACATGGTATCCACCCCGACAAAGAGCCCCTTCCCTCTGAACTGTCCGAGAGGGAAAAGGGCTCAGTCGGTGTCCAGAATTCTCAAGCCCAGAAATGGCACCCAAAGTTTTTGGAAGAGACGGGGACCTCAATTCCCGTCCTCTCCTCCTGCTCTGTCTCTCCTCGAGTCCGCCCAGAGGTTCAGCTGATGAGACGGTAGAAGACCCAGCACCCAAAAGTCACCCAGTGGCTGGTCCAACTCAGTTCAGACCACTTGTGGATGGTGTAGGACATGCCATAGCCCTGGAGGGAGAGAGAGAGAAAAGGAGCACGTCAGTGCAAGCTACAGACAAAACAGGGACAGGGAAGGAGGCAGAACTGCACACGGATCACACACGATGTGCAAACCGATGTTTTCTGCCTGTCTCTGTCTGTCATCCCTTACCTAGAGATGTGAAGGCCCAGAAGAAAAACCGGAAAAATTCAGAAAAAAAAAATGTGTTTTTTTTTCTGAAGCCCCTTTTGTTTTTTTCCAAAAAGTTGGAAAAAAGGAAGAAAATTGATTATGGAATGTTTTATTCCAGCACGATGAACAAAATCTTTAAGACAAGGTGTTCATACATTCTTCGAAGTATTTCTAAAAACTATGGCTGAAACTGATACTGATAACTATTGCCCAGAAAATGAGTTTGATTAAATTTCATGCCTGTTCGTTGAATCTTAGTCCCTCCCTCCTCCCTTCCACACACTCCCCCCCCCCAATTCTTTTTATGGGAATGGGTGCTTTATGTCTATTTGATACTGTGGGGAGGAAATGTAAATAATTTTCTTTGTTACTAATGTTTTGATGGTTTCTTCTGGTTTGCCTGCTCCACATAAACTAGCAAAACCAAAGAGGCTCCATACAGTTCAGGAGACTGTTGCTCCATTTGTTACAAAAAAAAAAAAAGTAAAAAAAAAAAGTAAATTCCATTTGTAATAATTGTTTGAATACATTGTATTTTTAATATACCAACTGTGATAATTTTATGCCAGATCAAATTGTACATACTCATATTTTATGTTCCTAAAGTAACAGAGTGACTTCCAATCTGTAAAAAGTGCTAATGTTGCATTTTTTTCCCATTTTTCCAAAAATTTCCATTTTTTTTCTGAAAAAAAAAACAGTTTTTTTCTATGGCTTCAAAATTTCTGGAAATTTACAACTCTACCCTTACCTGCTCTTCTACAGAGTCATCCGCATCCATGTCAAATAATGAGCCCAGATAGGACAAGTGGAAGACCGCGAGAGCACCAAAGAGGAAATTGAGGAGGTATACCCACAGATTCTGTGAGGGCAGAAGAAACAGTGGAGGCTCAACCAAGCTGCACCCAAGCAGGAATTTACCCTCCAAAACAAATAGGGATGTCGCAACAGGAAGGGTAAGGATTTGTAAAGATCTGTTTTGCACAGATCTACCTCAATTTTCAAATTTCCCACCCTCAAAATCTATAACAGGAATGGGAAATTAGGCTGCCCTCCAAGTGTTATAGGATCCCAAGTCCCAGCAGGCCTAGTTAGCATAGCCAATGGTCAGGAATGCTGGAAGCTGCCATTCAACAAAACTGAAGGGCAACACAACAGTCGAGTGAGTTTCAAGAAGTTGAATTGGGAAAGGTCTCTTCCTGAGACCCCTAAGGAACAAGGGAAAGTGCTGTCCCAGCAATATCCCACCTAAAATTCATAGAATTTAAAGGTCTATCTTACTGTGCTGTTGCAATGCGAACACCCTGGCTGGCACTTCTTGGAGAGTATGCAGGCATCAAAGATGACAGAGAGCCTCTTCCGGAGAACTAATCAGAAAGCAAAGCATCAAGGCACAGCCATTAAGTTATATGCCACTTATGCTACTTTTCCAAGTGCACTATGCCCAAAGTGTGGTTCACAAACACCAACTTATCAAAATATCTGACAGTTTAAAAAGAGAGGAAGGTACTTTACAAAACATTCATAAATTCAAATACTGCAAATTGGAAACAATGCAATAACTTCCCCAATCCAACAAAATAGGCAAACTATAGGCAAATTATCATTCATCAGTACAGACCAAAGCTGGAATTAATGACAAAAATGAATACTAACCCTCCTGCTAGCTGTCCTCAAGAGATATTAAATTTTTGCTGATAAAGTCTAAATGACAATTTTATATCCTGGCTTGTTTATCTAGTGATTGTTTTAACAGTTTCTGGGTTCAGATTAAATTGAAATGTGTTAAATGCTGTGAATGGATGTTTTGAGTATCTTCTCCTAGTGCCTGGAGAATGGAAGAAGGTTGAGCAAACAGGTCTGTGGCTCATTGCAGGTCACATGTGTAACAAGAAACAATGTTTGTCACAATCTCTGAACCATGCCATCTTCTAGCAGGCTGGATGGGAGCAAAGAACTAAGACCCATGGGTGAGAGGAGAGAAGAGCACTCACCATGTTCAATGTAAGTGATGAATCCCAGAGATAGTAGCACAGCAGCCAGGTGGAAGCTCAGCCCCTAGAAGAAAGAGAGATGGTTTGACAATCAAGATAGAAACTTCTAAACTGGTCCAACCCTTAGCAAATGCTACCGGGAAGTAAGCCCATTGTGATAGGCAGGGTTTTTTGTTTTTTTAAAGACTACAGCTCCCAGAATCCCTCAACCACCATGGGATTTTGGCGACTGCAGCTCCCCTCCAAACCTTTTCCAAGTGTTAGTCCCAAGTATTTAGTCCCAACGGTTGCTGTTCGCAAATGAGCACACACAGGATAGCAACCAAGGGCTATGTTCCAAAACATAGCAACTTCCAAGAAAGTCCCAGTTTAGCTGCAGCCTAGTCTAAAATAAGTATAGACCTTCCTTAGGGGAAACAGCCTGCAGTAGCTGGGGGTAGCAGGGAACAAATTAAGACCACCTCAGTGGTCCAAGGCACTGCTTATTTTGCTCCCTTTTTCTGCACTTGGTGAGTACAATTTGCTGTTTTTTTGCTTTATATTTGATTGTTTTGTTTTGTTTTATTTCCTTTTTGCTGTATAGTTGATTATTCAGAAGAGCCTCAATGATGAGCAGGTGGCAGTTGTGGTTCCCAGTGTGGTTCCCTGCCAGGTTTTCTGTCTGAATCTCAAAGTCTGACCCTGCCAATCAGCAGAACGAAGGGAGGAATCTCGGGGCAAGTGCATTACCATGAAAATTACATATCAATCTGTCAGTAAAATCAGTCAGTTACTGTGGGTTCTGGATCCCCTGTGGCTGAATTAAACTAAGAGCCATATTTTAAAAATATACATTCTCAAATGATTTCAAAAACAATGAACAATGCAATTTAAAATGTAAGCTGTTTTCTGTTCAAAGCAGAGCTTGGGAAACTTTCTTTGGTTGGACTTCAAATCCCACATATGATCCTAAAAGTAATGCTTGCAATGGGGTTCAGAATGGAGTTAGGATTACATTTGCAATGCAAAGCTTATTACACATACTTTTCAACCTGAGAAATATTTACTTGTTTTTTAGACTAAATGTTTATCACTTGAATTACACGCTCTTAGCAACTGTGGTTGATCCCTGGTGTATTATGTTTAAAAACATCCTGGGTACCAATAGGAGACATATTTCAAATTTTGGCCCTGGGATGCTCATAATCTGGCAACCATCGTCATCATCATTGTCATCACTGTGTTGTTGGTGGTGTTGCCGCTGTTTGGGTCTAGCCTTGAATCTGCCTTTCCTTGTTGGTTAAAGTACAGTTCCCATCACACAACAATCCTACAGTCTGATGTTTTGGGGTTCTGGTATATGCATGTGTGAAGCAGATCGAGAGAGAGGGGCTGAATCTGGGAACAGTCCCTTTAGCTAAGATTCTTCGTTTATTTTCCAGCCAGGAAAATCTTTGCTCCCTGCATGTATTTGAATGACATGCTGTGAGCAACTGTGACTAATGCTTAACCTATAATGTTTAGTGACAACACCATGGAGGTTGTTTATAGGTCTCAAGCCCTGGGACAATCTTGTCTTGGTAATCGACTTATGCACCCTGTGACTGCTGAGCCTCTTCAAGTTCTCTTTGTACTTTTGTCCCCCTTTTGGGTTCCTCCAAGCCTTTTGATACCTCCCTGCTGTGCACTGTCTGTGTTCCTTTGGCTGAAGAATAAACAGTATTCAAAGAATGAGCAGTATACTTGTGGGCTGCTTTGGTGACCCCTGTGGGTGGAAAGGTGGGATACAAATGTTTTAAATTAGCCAAAAACTGATATAAATTTAATCATGTTGGGTGGCAACCAAAAGTCAGAACTCAGGAATTGACTTATGGGGAGAGATACTCACATGCAAGAGGGCGCTAGCTGCGTAGGTTACAATGATTGCTGAGAAGGTGCCCAGTTTCAGGGAGTTCTTAAAGACATCTGGAAACAGATTGACTTGGTAAATTAAGCAGCCTCTCTTCTGCTTTACAAACAAAGAAAAATCCTCAACCAGCCTTCCCACCTCCTCCACTGGAACACAGAAAATGGCATTCAGTTCATGCTACTACTTGTATTCTGTTCCCAGATGAGATCTAGCTATCTAAATAGCTTTTTGGATGCTGTGCCTCCACAACCAACTCACACGATCCTTGGTGCAGACAGTAGAATAGTAAAAATCTCCTGGGTGCAGCCAGATTTGAGGAACAACAACAGCCAAGGAGATAAGAAGAAGAAGAACATATTGGGGAGCAGGCAGGCATGAAGTAAGGAGTCCTGCTCTACACAGGTAGGCTCCACACTATCTGGGTGCACACTGCCTGAAAGACCATATCGCCCAGTATGAGCCTGTCCGCATTTTGAGATCTTTGGTGGAAAGATTTCTCTTAGTCCCACTACCATCACATGCAGATTTGCTGAGGACACGGGAGAGAGCTTCTTAGTGGCTAATTCCAGGCTGTGGAACTACCTCGCACAGGATGTTCAGTTGGCCCTCTCTCTCCTTTCCATTCATCAGCTGGCAAAGACCTTTTTATCCAGGCAGGCCTTTGACTTATAAGTAGTATGGCACAAAGGGTTTTTGATGGGGTTGTGTATTCAATGGGGATATATCTTTTTATTATGTCTCATAATAACTATTGTTTAATTGCTTTTTTAACCTTAGTATAACTAATGTTTTAAAGGCACTCCATTTTTTAAAATGCTTGTAAGCTGCCTTGGATCCTGTACAAGGAGAAAGGCAGGATATAAATGAAATAAATAGGATCCCCAACAATCAGTTTAGAACCCCAATTATGCAGGGCCCTAAATCACACAGGGACCACTTCTGTACATGGAGCAGAGGAGTTGTCTCACTGCCTTGCTCCTATGTCCAGAGGGGAGCAGAAGCAAGTTACAGAGGAGGCAAGGCCAGTGACTTGAGCCCTGCTCCCTTTCTCATGCAGTTTTAATCCACTGAGGAATGAGAGACTTCACAGACTTCTTCGCTGGTTTCATAACTCACAGATCTATATCCACTTTAGGACGGTAGGATAAACCTTCCTCCCATTCTGCCCCTGCTCCACCCCTCTGACCTGCAAAGTACTCACAACAGAAGGAGGGGCTCTGCATACTTTAGAAAAGCCTCTCCCAATCAGGACTCCAAGTCCAGCCAGCAGGCCTAATGGACAGGGGAGAAGGGAGTTGTGACTGGGAAACTTTCTCTAAAATGTGGGAATGAAAGGAAGGGACAGCTAGAAATCCCAACTGGACTGGGACAAAGTTGCTAGTTCTTTAATGGGGGGTGGGCTTTCTGCTTGGAGGGTGCACAGGGCAGTGGTGCCCACGGCTGAGGGCCCCATGCAGCGTGCCTCTAGCCTCCCCTGGATAACTACAAGAAGACAGATGCCAGGCTGCTTACAGGAGTTCAGCCAACGGGACATGGGGAGGTTCCAGCTGGTGACCACCTCCACCATAGAACGCGGCAGCTCTACATTCAGTGGTCGAGACACCGTCAGATCCCTGGAAGGAGGAGAAAGAGGTGGGAAATAGCCATTAAATTGGGCAGAATTACACACAAGTTAGAGCAGGTTCAGCAATTGGCAACAAGGATGACAAAAGGTACGGAGAACAAAACATATGAGGAACTGTTGAGAGAGCTGGGCATGTTCAGTCTAGTGGAAAGATGAGGGGTGACATGACTGCACTCTCTGAATATTTAAGGGACTGTCACAAAGAGGAGGTTTGTCTTCTGTTGCCCCAGTAGAAGTCTTGAAATCAGTGTTCAAAATTGAACTTACTATATGGAGCTTGTGGCTTTAACTCCTCATTGGCACATACCCAGGCAGAGGCATTTTTACTCAAGTTCTTACCCCCGCTAGCCCTGTCTCTCTCGTCCTTCTGTACCATTGTCCCTACTGTTGAAATTTAGGGTCTCCTGCCCCTAAGAACAATCTTACTTTCATTTAGAGTAGTGGTTCTTAACAGTTTCTTTACTGGGCCCCCCAAACTTAACTTAAGATTTCAATATTTAAACTTAGATTTAAACATTCTAATATATATATTTATATATTTATTTGAATGGAGACTATCAAATTGCTGCTCAGACACCGCATGACTTTGGGCAAGTCATATTCTCTCAGCCTCAGAGGAAGGCAAAAGCAACCCTCTGAACAAATCTTGCCAACAAATCCTCTGTAATAGGTTCACCTTAGGACTGCCATCGCTTTGAAGTGACTTGAAGACACATAACAACAAAGTGCTGCTGCTGGGGTAGGAGTGGGGGTTTCTTTCTAACCATCATGTCTCTCCCCTTTGAAAACTGACTTATGGAGACACTAAGGCAACACTATCATGGGGAGTTTCCTGGCAAGATATGTTTCTTTTGCCTTTCTCTGAGGCTGAGAAAATGTGACTTGCCTGAGGTGACCCAGAGGGTTTCCATGGCTCAGTGGGGATTCATACCCTGGTCTCCAGAGTCATAGTGTGGGTGCATCACATGCCTATCACCATGTCCCTTTTGTCAGGGACATGGCAGCGTTTGTAAATGAGGGAACAGTTTTGGCACCTTCCTCTTAGTGCCACGTCCCTGTTACTGCCACTGCTGTTGGTATCCAGCAGGAGGGCTTCACAGAACCCCTGTGAGGGCTCTGTGGACCCCAGGTTAAGAACCACCGATTTAGAGCTTCAAACAGGTACTTTTTTTGGACTATAATTCACGAAATCCCCTGGTAATAATTTGGGCTTCTGCCACCAGGCACACAGACTTACTAACACCATGGCCAAACGTCAACAGCTGTCCAGTGGCATGAAAGAGTTACCTTGAATTAGTGACCTAGACAGATCCTTTTTGCATTTGTTTTGCAGTTTGAGGCTAGGAAAAGATAGGAAGGCTGAGAACTGACTGAGAGGGGATTTTTTTTTCTGTTGCTGTGTTGTGGTGTAGCGGTTTGAGCGGTGGACTATGACTCTGGAGATAAGGGTTCGAATCCCCATTCAGTCATGGAAACTCCTTAGCTGACTTTGGGCAAGTCACACTCTCAGTCTCAGAGGGAGGCAATAGCAAAACCCTCCTATGAACAAATCTTGCCAAGAAAACTCCACAATAGGTTCCTTTTAGGACTGCCATAAGTCCAAAATGACTTAAAGGTTCACAGCAATAACAACTGGGTTGTACATATGTTATCAGAGCAGAGATGGATTAGGCTTGTATGCTTGTACGTACTCCTGCCCAAGGGCTCTCTATATGTCCTGTAACAAAGGCCATTTGCACACTATACTGTTATAGTTCCAATATTTCACTTTCAACATCCTGTGGAATTTTGGGGTTTGTAGTTTACTGCAAACCCCAGGGTTCCACAGGATGTTGAAAGAGGAATAACAACACTATAACTGTAGTGCAGAAATGGCCACAGATTTGATTTGATTTGATTATCAGTGAAAGGGCTGGAATGTTACCCTGCTGTTTACCATCTGGGGCATCATTTACTATCAATAAAACTTATGCTATGGCAGTAACGTGTGTTGGTGTTTGGCAGCAAAAGAATCCTTTGAGAAACCTGGAATGACACCTACTTTTGGCATGTGACACCTCTAGCCAGCACAGAGAATTCCAGAAACTATAGCTGGAAAAAAAATCACTTCTCCAAGCTTTGCCCGAGAATAAGTTTTATTGGACCCTGTGGGTTTTGTTTTCAAGTAAACATCTATAACGCTGCACTGTTATTCAATAAAGGACCATGCATATTAATGGACCTCTTTCTTCACCTAGCCTGCCTACAAAGTTGTTATGAATATAACATTGGTGCAAGAATGAAGGCCTTGGTGGAAAGAGAGGCTATGGAGCAAAATTAACAAGCATGTTGTTGATAATAAGAAAGAGAAAAGGCAGATAGAATTCCAAAACAAATGGGATGAACAATGAGTTCTGCCCCTCCACCCTCACAAACACACCATATTTATCAACAATAAGAATAACACATGCAGACTACTTCCAGCAGAACAGGCACACACATAAATTATATTAACATCCATTTTCTAATTGTCTACTTGGTCAATGGCAGATGATAGTTTCCTGGGCGATTTTTGCAATAAATGCACAAAGATTTCTGATTCCAAGTTGTTAATAGTAGCAATAAGTGACCCGCTCCCTCCAATTATATTGCTGAAATGAAGAAAATTTGAGGGAAGGGGTACAGTTTGACCACAGGCTTGCAGGATTTACTTTGTTTTTTTTTTGTTTTGTTTTTTTGCTAGAATCCCAAGAATGCCCAGTCTTATGCAAAAGGCAGAAGAGACACACAAGATAGACAAATAGCAATTACAGCAGGATAATAGTGCCATTTGGAGAGCCAGCATGGTGTAAAAGTTTGAGTGTTGAACCTATAACCCTCAAGGTCAGGGTTCGATTCCCTGCTGAGCCATGGAAACTCGCTGGGTGACCCTGAGTACTTCACACACTCTCAGCCTCAGAAATCTACATGATAGGTTTGCCTTAGGGCCACCATGATTCAGGAAACAACTGGAAGGTGCACAACAAGAACAATAGAGTCTTTCATATAGAACAGAACAGAACAGAACTAGACTAGACTAGACTAGACTAGACTAGACTAGACTAGACTAGACCTCCTTTGTAAAATAAATGCTTTCCAAATGGTCTCCCACTGGGAGAACAACAGAAGAAGAATGAAGTAATGTGATAAATCCCAGGCAAAGATGCTATTATCTTGCTGTAATTGTGGTTTACCTGCCTTGTGTGATAAAGCCCTTAGAAATGAACAATTCTGAGTCCAGAGTAGTCCTTACACACACATATATACACACAAAACCACCTGCGGCCAACAACTTATGGTGGAAGACAAGGAATCATTCTGTTGTTAGTATTGTTAAACAATCAAGAGTCAAAGGAATCCCTGCTGATCTATCCCACTCAGAGATTTATTCTAGCTGTAAAATCTGGGTGCTAGGAAGGTTAATGTTGTGGGCAGTCTCCCTCTTTTCCATGTGCACACACAAGCACGCACACACACACACACGTTGCACACTACTCACCATTTCAAATTGTCCTTCTCCTCAGTGAAGCCAGAGCCTGCCAGTGTGGCTGTGGTTTCAGACAGGAAGCCCACAAAATAGTTGCTGAAGTGGAAGGAGCTGGCACTCTCGTAAGCCCGGAGCCACCTGTGTCATGATAGCAAGGTTCTGCTTAGAAACTGGGGGGACCTTTGTACCCCTACGCCTATAAGGAGAGGAAACTGAAGCCCCAGGAGGACTCACCTCACCATGGTGCTCCTGGCATGCCCCAGCAGGGAGAAGAAAGCACAGGAGTGAGAAATAGGAAGCAAAGAAGAAATATTATCAGTTAATCCTGAAGCAGTAGGACATTCCACAGAGCTGAGCCACAACAAAGCTATGAGAAAAGCCACAAAGAGCCACAATTGGTAGCACCTGCACTGCAAGACAGTTAGGTTGCATTTTGGGCAGCGTTATTTTACAATGAGTTGAGGCAGGGCTTCCTACTTTTTTGGGGTGGCTGAATCATTGGGATATGTATAGGGTCAGACCTTTGATCCTTCTAGGCCAACAGAGGAAAGCTAAGTCTTTCTTTTTTAGTTATCCTACCCTGAGTTAAAAGTGCCAGCAATTCTTTCACAATTTCTATTGTAATTGGAGGGGGGGTACAGTCTAGACTGGCAGTGGGAAAAGACTGGTGGCTCTCCAGATGGTATCAGACTATAACCACAATTATCAGCATCTCTAATAAATGGCTATGCTGGCTTAAGGATATTGGATGTTCGTGTCTGACATATCTGGGAGGGCCACAAGTTTGCCACTGCTGGACTAGGTCCAAGAGTAGCCTCCACTTGGCTGGGAGCCTTGCTTAAACCTCCATCTCTGCCTGAACTGGGTGCTGATTCTCTGGAGATGAGATGATTGCCAGATTTTGTTCTCCTTTCAACGCTGGGACTGCTTTGCTCCCCTCCCACGCTTCTCTAAAGGGCTCTTCCTCTTCTTCCCACTGCCAGGATCTACAATGTAATAAGATATGCTTTCTCCCACTGCGGCATCTCCATTCTGGGAGAAAAGCTGCAACTATTGGATTTTGAGGTTCAGTGAAAAAGCAGAACACTGGTGGGTGGGAACCCAAAAGAGACCTTTTCATTAAGCACAATGTGTCACAGTTATTGCATCATCTTACTGTTGCTTAGAATCATAAAAGTCACCTTCCTGGATCAGAACAAGAGTCCATCTGTTCCAAGGCCTCTTTCTCACAGTTGCACCCTAACACAAGGACCTTGTTCAACAGGGGAGGGGACAACACTAGAGGTTCCAAGAGCCAATTCCTCCCCTCAATCTCATCAGAGGCCACACATGTCTCCACACTAAATTATAGCAGTGCTGTGGCAGCTGAAAGTTTGTTTTCCTACCCATTCAGTTTTTTAAAAAATATTTAAAACAAGGTGTGCAGGGAGCATGCACATTGTTTTAGATGAGAAGCACTTTCACAGGGGCTTCTGGAAATGCGATTCTCCTCTAAAACAAAGTGGGCACTCCCTATGTACCTTGTTTTATCTTTAAATTGGATTTTGTTAATGGCAATGCAGTGGCACATCACCAAGCGGGAGCCAAAGCATTGTTGCTCATCCCTGCATCTCTCTTTCTCACACACAAAAAGTGTATAATGATCGTTCCTTGCTACTTGCTCCCAGCAGCTGATATTTAGCAGCGTAATGCTACTGTCCCTGGAACTTCTGTTCAACTAAATGCCTGCCGCGTCTACGACCAAGTTCCCAACACTAGAGTAGACCAGGCCTCATCATGGTCAGCACCACTGAGGTAGATCCACACAGCAAGCAACAAAGCTGGGGAGTAAACAACACAGGACAGACAAAGGAGGAGGAGATGTTCTTCAAAGCCACTTAAAGACATTATTGAGGCAGAATGAGGCATGTCAATGAAGCACAAAGCTGAGCCACATGAGATGAAGCATCAACCAGACAAGACGCACACCAGCCACAGAGCACAAGGTGAGGTAAAAGGCCCCCACAGACATACTGTGTGACAGACTGAGCCATGGTAAGAATGTGCCAATGAACCACAGGACATGCTGGCTGCCGGGCTACAAAGAAAAAAGAAAGCCTCGGTATTGTCAGGTGCATGGTGCACAGATGAAGGCAACCATCATAGCCCTGTGAGCCTGAGTGACAGATGAAGTGGGCTGCCATGGATGAAGAAAGCCACATGGAGGGTAAAGACCACAGCTACATGGTGGATGAAACAGTGGACCACAGCAGCTAAAGAGAAACACTGCCCTAGGCCATTACCTGGTTTTGCGCTTCCTGTTGCAAGTGACGTGATCCCCACAGAAGGGGTCAGGCAAAGGTGAGAAAGGATGGAAGAAAGTTGAGGAATACGGAAGAAAGAGAAAAGAAACCCATCAAGTCATAAGACATTCTTTTGGGAGATCGGACTCTAAAAGAATTTCCTATTCTGTTAACTATGAGAGAGGGAGAAGTTTAATAGGTACACCTTTTCCCTGGATGGATGAAAAGGTGCTGCAGCCATCAAAATTTTCCTAATGTCACAACAGCTGATTTCCAGAAGTGTAACTGTTAATGTATTTGCGCAATCCCTGGATAATCTCTTCATTCTTATGGTACAGTTGCAAAACTTTCAACAAAACTGAAGAATCTGAAATGGCAGCTGGATAAAGGAATTCTGCAAGAGGAATCTATTAATGGGGGCAGCATTTCTCAGAACCTAAGGGAAGATGCCAGACAGTTGTTTCAGTGTGCAGTGAGCTGAAAGCATTAAATCCATAGGATGAAAGATGCCAAGAAATAAATATCACTGTTTTAATAGTAGGAACAATCAAATCCTGGTGTGTTTAGTGATTCTAGGGAAACAGAGAAGCACATGCAGTCTCTGTGTGTGTATATTTATGCGCATTTATACACACACATATGTGATCGTAGTTAGACCAGAAGATAACTCACCTGACATTGGCAGCTGATGGCTCACAGACTGGTGTTGGTCTATAGACCACCATTTTGAGTAGTGCTGTTGTGAGGGGAAACAAAGTGGTGGTCTACACACCAACACCAGTCCGTGAGCCATCAGCTTTCTAGGAGACTATACATGTGAAGTAATAATCTGGCACAAATACAGCCCCAGTTCCTGGCACTTTGGGGGGGAATTTGCCACATCAGATAGCTTAAGGTGCACTGCCTTATATCAGTTTAGAGGTGTGGTTGGGAATACAGCTAATAAAGGGAATAGCCAAGAACAGGAAGAAAAGAGTACTTTTAACAATGCCCCATAAGCATAGCTATACCATTTCTGTGGAGCCCTCTTCCATAACATACTTAGCACCACTGTTATTCTAGCCTAGTGAACAGATTAGGCCAGTTATCTTTTGGCCTAATGAGCCCAGTGTCACTATGAGAGGTCATGGGCGCAGAGCGTTTGGGCAGGGGAGAAGGGAGGATCTCCTGAGAGCAACCAACTTACTTCCTGAGTAGCTTGTAGCTGTAGAGGGGTATGAAGTAAGAAAAAAGATAGGGAGCCACACAAGTGGATGTGATGAGGCACACAAGGCAGAGGAAGAAGCTGACACAGACTTTCCGGAACCAGGAGAAGCTCTGCGTAGAAAGAAAGAAAAAAGACAAAACAAGGCATCTTCTTAGATTGCTCCTCTGCAAATGATTTTAGGTCACTATCAGAGCATAAGCCAGATGCTCTTCTTTTGTATCTGTCTACCCAGCTATCCATCCAACTCATCCATCTGCTTGCTGGCCTTGCTATTCAATGCATATAGGTTGCCACCTAGTAAAGCACCTTTGGGAGTAAGCACTTTTTGCCACAGAAGGCTCCCACTTAAACAAATGAAGGACAAAAATTCCAATGCTACAGGACAAGCAAGAAAGAGCCAGACACTACCGGCAGACGTGGGGGCCTTTCACACTACACAGTTATAGCATTATGATTCCACTTCAGTTGACATGGCCACAGTCTTGGTAGTTGCAGTCTGGAGAAGGGCCCTTGGAATCTTCAGCCAGGGAACTCCTCTGGTGCCTCTGACCAAACTACAAGACCCAGGATGCAATGGGTGGCAGTTAAAGTGGAACTATAGTGCTCTATTGCACAATGTGAAAAGGTCTCTGGTAGAGAAGACAGCTGAGGTCAGGGCAGCCAGGGACTTTAATAATGGGAAGCTATAGGGCTTGTGTGTGTGTATAGCTGCAAAGATATTGCATGATTTCCCTCCTGGGATTTCTGGAATATTCTAAGCCCTATCCATTAAAATTCACCTGTCATTCAGGACACAGAAAAGTAAGTCTCTCTTCAAAACATTTTCAAAAACTGGAAGAATTACTTCTTCAGACTACGATACTCAGAATCTCCTAGTCAGCACAGCCAGTTCTGGGAGCTGTAATCAAGAAATCCTGCCCCCTTCCTCAGCTCTGGAAATATTCAGACAGCAAGTCATTCGGACAGCTTTGGAACCATCTCCTCTGTAAAAAATACATTTGCTTCCTGTACGCTGGTCCAATGTATGCAAAGTACTAGAATAATTAACAGACATCTGTAATTTAATTAAAACAAACTTTATGTTATACAGAGGCATGATGCCTCTCACCCTACCTGGCCAAAATTTCATGTCCATGGACCTAGGTGGATATATGGCAGTGATGGAGAAATGAAAGAAATCCTTTGTGAGGACTTGGGCAGGTTGCACAAGTATTTCCAGAACCCAATGGTGGTGCCATTTTAATTGACTATCAACACTTTTTTTATACGTGGCCTTGCCACCTAATCACGTTGCAGGAACAGTAAGAGGGTGCTCACCATTTTCCTGCTCTCCACGGCCTGCAAGTATGTGCGGAAGCGGAACCAGGGTCCAAAGATTACCGTTCCCACAAAGTAGATATATCCCATGAACTCCACTGGGGAGGGGATGGCTGGTACATCACCCCGGTCAAGATCAAATCCCAGCGACACAGCCTTCATGGCCACAATCATCTGGGCACCTGTGGCAGCGTGAGAGAAGTTTGGTGGTTATGTTCTTATGGGCGAGGTCCAGAATTATCTGACCCAAGGCATGTTGATGGCTGTTACTTTAAAGCACTGGACAGTTTGGGAGAACATAATAAAATTGCAAAAGATATTATAAATGGTAGTCCAATGGAACCTCTGTTTCCTCTTCGTGGTCTCTGTGACTCACACAAATGGCTTATCTGCGCCTCCACAGATTAGCCTTTGGAACTTTCTAGAGCTCTAGGCCTAGCTTTTTTGGCAGGAACCCTGCCCCTTCCCCTGAGGCTATATAAGGCCCCGCACACCATTGTCGCTCGTTCTTCTTCTTCCCACCGCGTCAGAAGTGCTTTCAGATCCTTCATAGAGTTTGCTACTGGTTATTCGGTTTGATTTTGGCTATGGTACTGACTATGGTACTACGGTACTGAGGAGCAGTATCTGTTCTTTTAATATATCAAACTCAGCTGACGAGTGCTGACAAGATGGTAACTGAAACAGATACACTGGGAAACAAAAGGGAGGTGTCAGCATGCTTCAGAGAACCCCCAAATTCACAAAAATCTTAAAAGACAAATAACCTAAGGGGACACCAAAAGGTCAATTTTTATCCCAGTAACTGATTTGAAGGCACAGAGTCACATATTCCCAGACATGATCAATATATAAAAGAAGAAGATATGTCTAATACTCACCTCTCATCTTGTGCCAACTCACAGTGTCTACCATGTGCATCTCCCTGTAAAGAGTGGGGAGATGTGGATGATTTGTGTGCGTATAACAGTAATCCACATTCTGTCCTCCTGCTTCCTTGCCTAACAGAAATGTTGTTTCTGCTTTTTCCCACTAGACTTTCCAATAAAAAAGGAAGAAAAAAGGGCTGGATGCCTAGATGCTGCCTGATCCACAAGCAGCAAGCCATTATGAGATTGGAAAAGTTGGTCAGAGATGGAAAAAATTACTTTTTGGACTACAGTTCCCAGAAACCCTTGCACTCAGAAGCTTCCGGGAATTCTAATCCCAAAAGTAATGTTTTCAAGATGTGAAAGGGTCACTGTCCATATTTGCATTCACTGCTGTTGGTCTCATTTCCCTGGACATACTTTGTAATCTAGTGGCTGGAGGCTCAACTTTTCCCTCAATGCATCAGGTATCCCACTGGTTAAGCCCCCCCCCACTTCAGTGAGACACTCTCATCCATGCTCTCTGTAAGCAAAAGTTGGAAAGAGTCACTGAAATCCTATATGACCATTGCATTGTACGTAGCACCAGAATGATGTTGCTACACTTCTGGTGTGACCCCCTCACCATCCAGTAAGCAGTCATTGGAATCAACAGAGGTCTGTTCCTGGGAGATCAAGAAGCAGCTGCCTTACATTCCCACCCCCTCCTGAGAGTAATCTTCAGTGTGACAGGCATAAAAAGGACCCCTGTTACAAATCCCCTTGCACCAGAGATCGCTCATCTAAAGGGGTGTTGGAACACCAGGAGCTGCTTCCTGGTAGACAGGGGAACTGGCCTCGATCGAGCCTAATGACTGCTTACCAGTAAGTGGGGTTTTGGGGACAGTCACTGCATAGTCCCTAGACTAGAGGCAGCATACGAATCATGAATACATAGCTGTTGCAAATGCATAACTGTAGATTATGTATTTGCAATTGCCTGACAGGACCCCTGTTGTTTTGGACACTCCCGAGAATACTTGAGGTAGCACAGCCAGAAGCCAAAAAAGTAATACTACCAAGTTCTGGCCTTAACTTTGGGGGAAGATTATGGCTCTGTCTAGTTGTTGTTAGATGCAACTCTCTTAGTCAGTACAGCCAAAGGTGAAAGATGATAGGAGCTTCTAACCAAAACAGGGCCACATATTTCCCCATCCCCTGGTCTAGACATGAATCCAGACTTCCTTTTCTTGGATGGACTTACTTCTGCAGTCAGTCAGCCTCCTTTCTTTTTGGTCCCTCTTGCCTTCCTATTTGACAAGTTTTCTTGGATATTGATTTAGCCTCCTCTATGTTTTAAAATGCCACTTTGCCTAGTTCAGTCTGTCTTGGCTCATCCTCAACGGCCTCTCAGCTATGTTACTTAAGGCTCCATTAACCCACCCTTAAATATTCTCATCCAGTGGTTGGTAAATTATTTCATTCATTACTATTTTGTATTTTCACATTCTATGAAGAGGGGCTTATGGGTTTTTTTGCCTGAGGTGCCAACTTGGTTGGTCTTGGCTACTAGGCAGAGTAACTTGGAATGGGGCAGGGGGAAGAAATGGAGGGCACAGTTGATTGTGGTAGAAAAATTAATTGAGCCAGCCCCACTAATGAAGCATACCTTTTCTTTTCCTAGAGGAAAGCTGCTTTCCTCATTCATTCATCTACCTACAGCCTGCCATTGTGCAGATTTTTCTTTCCAGCCTTCTGTTCTTCCAGTCTGGTACTCTATCCCTTATGCCTTCTTGCCCATCCCTTTTTATTGCATCAGCCTGTCCGTGAGGAACACTTGTGCCCCGTCCTTTCCCAATCCTCCACTCACCCCATGAGCAAATAGATGAGGATGGTGATGGAAAGCAGGACACCACGCTGGGTGGAGTGGCGACACAAGAACAGGACGAGGTAGCACAGGAGGCTGAGGAGGACAACCCACACCATCTGCAGCTGGAAGAAGTGGTAGAGGGCGTAGAAGCCGCTGGCCACTGTGCTCAGGTGCTTGGCATAGGATGGCAGCGCTGCAAAGGAAGGGACAGGGTGGTTAGAGAGAGAGAGATACTCCTGTGTCCCCAGCCACACTGTCCTATTCATTTAGTCTGGGATAATCCAAGGTACATCTGGTCTTCCAGATGTTGTTGGACTGAAACTGTCGTCAGCCATACCACAATATAGCCAGGAATGTGGGATGCTAGAAGGTGCAGTCCAGCAGCATCCAGAAGATTATGGATTCACATATTCCCCCATCCCTGGTCTTTTTGAACTGGCAGCACAATCTGGGGTCATTGGCTTCCCACCTTCTACATCACCTACTGCCTGGATTGACCCCAGGACATTTTACTGCAAAGAAAGTGGTCTCCCACTGTGTTGTATTTGAGAAGACTCCTGGTGCTTCCACTGAGCAATGCTCCCTTCCACAGCATTCTTCTCTCTGTTCTCCTCAACTCTATATTCATTGGGATAGGGAATCTGCTCCAGGTTTTGGGAGCTTTAAAAGATCTGTCCCAGATGCTGAATTTATTTAGGAATAGGGTTCAGTACCTTGGAGAAGTCTGGATCACAACCTGGCATGGATTCACAGTCCCACTGACATGGGAAGCACCAGTGACCACTGCCTCGGGGAAGAGGGAAGAAACTCTTGCAGGATCTCCTAACCAGAGCTTGCAAAAACAACTCTGTTGAACTGGTCCTGGAGTCCAAAAAAGCAGCTGATTTTAAAGCCCCCTCTTATATATGAATGAGCAGTTGGAAAAGCATGAGAGTTGTAACTAAGAGATTAAAAGAAAATTGCAGATAGTATTATAACCTGGAGAGAGGAAACCATTTGAAGGGTAAAGACACTGAAAATGGCAGTTCTGTGACAAACAAATGTGGTACTTTGGACAGAGGGAATGAACCTACAGCTCCTCCTTTCTCACTCCCTAGGCTTTGCTCTATTATCCCTTGCTCTCTGCCTTCCATTTCACCCACAGCTTGGTTTCCTGGAGGAAGGCATCTTTGTATTCTCAACTATTCCAGATGAGCCAGATGACCTCCGCAGCACAAGGTAATCCATGCAGTGTGGATAAGCCCACAGTAGTTTGACCCCATTAATCAGGGTAACTTCCAGATGTATTTGACTACATCTCCTATAGTCCATCATGGAAACTGGATCAAGATGATGGGAAATGTAGTCTAGCAGTCTGAAGGGTGTGGTAGGAATTGTAGTCCAAGACATCTGGGGGACATCTGGATAGTTTTTAGACTCTAGAGGATCTACCCAAGGCTGAGAAAATAGATTATTCAGCAGGACCCCTTAGTGAAGTTGGGACTTGGGGCTCAGCTTCCTAGATCTACATTCAGCTCTCTGGTTATATTTGGAATTATTAGGATGATTTCTGAGGAGCATCTGGCTCTCACGCTTCCTTCTCCCTTCATGCAAAGCAGTTAAAAACATCCAGTCTTGGTTTCTAGTAAACCACAGTTTGTTCTTCCAGCCAAATAAAAGATTTACAAAGGAAGGAATTGCAAACCAGTTCCCTGCAAATCTGTAATGGAAGGAACTACAAACCAGTTCACTGAAAATCCAGTTTTGTCGTGAACTGGGAATTGTACCTTTCTAGCTGTTACATCTGAGGTGAAGAGAGAACTAAAACTTCATTACTGGAATGCCAGATCATCATTTGGCCTCATGTCTGCAAATCACTTCTCTCTCTCTCTCCACTGGCCCACAGCTGTAATGAAGTACAGAAAAGCAAGAAAACTGGGCAAAGAGGATTTAGATTAGGGCAGGAATCTTGTTGCCCTTCAGATGCTGTGGAATTGTAGTTCCCTGTGTTCGTTACTGTTTACAGTGCTGGCTAGGGCTGCTTGAAATTGCAGTCCAACAACACCTGAAGGGTACCTTGGTCCCCATCTTTCATTTAGACAACCCCAGTCTAAGTGAAGAGAACAAGGAGTTTATGTGGGGAATTTTGAAGGGAATTTGTTGAGGGTGTGCTTGGGAAACTCTCCAGAAGTCTTCACTAATAGTGAAGGTGAATTGAGAATATGGTTACTCTAGGAGTGGACAACTGCAGGAGGCTGCAAGGGCCCTTGAAAGGCCACCTCCTCTACTGCCCAAAACTAAAAAAAAAAAAAAGAAAACCGCTTTTGTGCGTCAAATGCTCTCCAACAACCTCTAGGGGCTGTGGGAGCATGTTTTTAGGCCCAGGAGAGGCCCGTTCTTAAAACAAGAAGTGACCAGAAGTTACTTATGGTTTGCTTCTGATTTTGAAAAAGGACTTCCCATGTCTAAAATGGCCTAGCCCCGGAAAAAAAAATGCCCCCAAGCCCCTCATATAGCTTTTTGGGGCAAAAGATTGGGGGAAAAAATCATAATTTTTGACCTGCGGGGGACTCTAGGGGCTTCTTGCAGTCTGCATTTTGCCCAGCCCTGTTCTATAACAAGGATGGATAAGATTTTGCCCTCCAGATGATGCTGGACTACTACTCCAATGACCCTCACTGTAGGCTATGTTTTCTACGGAGCAACGGGAGTGGCAGTCCAACCCTGTCTTGTGCCTCTAGATGTCCGTACTTACCCAGTCTCCAAAGGATACGGCATACTAGGCACAAGAGCAGAAGCATCCACACCTGTTCAAAGCCCTGCTGAGCAGTGGGCAGCACGCAGCCGCTCAACAGCTGCTGGTAGAACTCCTCCCGTGTGTAGGTGGTCATGGCCACAGCCTGGAAAAAGACAGAGGCAAAGAGATCTCAAGAGAGATTGATCCCAGCCAATAGCAGCTGGGCAACTCCGGTCCAGCTCAAGAGGCTAACTCCTAAGGGAAGGCAAGCTGAGATGACCCAGGAGACCCATTCACACAACACAAATATAGCACTATTTCCCACTTCAGCTGCCATGGCAATGTGTTGTAGAAAGCTGGGGCTAGTAGTTTGGTCCAAGACATCAGAGGAGGGGCTCTCTGGCTAAGGATTCTATATGCCCCTCCCTAAACTGCCAATCCCAGGATTTCATGGGACAGCAGCTGAAGTGGAATCATACATATGTTTCCTGTATACAGTAAACGGGCCACAGGTTGTGGAATTCAATATTTCATACCCAATTCTGTTCTTATGTTGTAGGTCAGTTCTTCCCCAGGTATCACAACTTAGGGTCCAGCAGTTATTTTTTTCCCTATTGTGCCCAGGAAAGGTGCCATATTTGTTCCCAATTTGTTCCCATGTTTCTTTCTTTCTTGGAAACTCACTGGTGACCAGCAGCCAATGGTTTGTGGATTGGCACCAGTCTAGGGAGCACCACTTTGAGCAGCACTGTTGTTATGTGATCACAAAGTCTTGGGACACCTGCGCTTAAGTCTGAAATTAACCAACACACTTTGAGGTGAGGGTGTCTCTACTAAAGTAGCATGTTAGTAGTAGTCAAACCTTTTGAAAAAGAAGACAATGGTTGTTAAGACCATAAGCAGAGCCACTCTGGATTAGACCAATGACTTCTTCAGTCCCACATTCTGTTCACCCAGGGGCCAACCATTGTAAAGCCCTCCAGCGGGGCATGTGCAACTGCCCCCCCCATTTGTGTTCTCCAGCAAGTGAATAGTGTCTCTAGTATTAGATGTTATGCAATGTAACACATGCTCAGTATGCATATGAGTGATGTGTTACTTGTTTTTAAAAATATTTTAGAAAAATATACTTGAAAAATATGTGTGTGGGGGTGCCCACGTGCACACCTTCAAATGGCCTGTCAACTTATGGCGACCCCATGAATTTCACATGGTTTTCTCAGGCAAGGACTACTCAGAGGTGATTTTGCCAGTGTCTTCCTCTGAAATATAGTCTACAGTACCTGGAATTCGCTGGTGGTCTCCCATCTAAGTTCCAACTGGACCCTGCTTAGTTTCCAAGATCAGATGAGGCCTGGTGCCTTTAGGGTATTTAGGTGTATGGTTCAAAATACTCCCTGTCCTCTGCCCCCGCTCACCATTTTAGACATGACAAGAAGTTATTACTTGATACACTCAAAAACTATTTTGCAAAAAACCTCAACATTGTTATGCCCTCTTTATCCCCACCTTCAAATGTGATACCTTACTTATAATAAGCTACTTCAAAGCTCTGCAGTTTCAAGTCATGCTGAATCTGCCCAAATCACACAAGCCAATCTTCATGTTAATCCTCATTCATCCAAACAACAGGTTAGCAGTGATGGCCACGGCTCCTATGTAGGAATCTTGCACAATCCCATTCCCTCTGGTATAATATGGTCTTCACTTAGCAGGGAAGCAGTACTGCCTCCCTCCCTTCTAGGTTAGCATTAAACCACGAAGCCTCAGTCCTGGAAGCTCTAATTTGGGCAATTTTTTGACCTGAGAGCATAAGATACCATCCTCTGCTTAACCTAAGCAGGTTCTGAGGCTGGATGAGAGTCTGCCTGGGAACGCCATATATGTCACCTTGAACTCCATGATGCAATGAAGTTACTTGTACAACATTTCTTGCAAGATTTATATGTATGTGCGCGCATGCATATTGTTCAATATCAACAATGCTCCTGGAGCCACATGTGGCCCCTAAGGCTGTCTCTGTGGCCCTCAAGACCACTCTTTTTCTGGCCAAAGAAAAGTGAATTACATCACCCTTAAGCCTCCCACAGGGGCAATTCAACTTTTAAACACCCTGCTGTTCTACCCTGCACTATTTAACATAAACAAACTGTACTTCAAAAAGAGAAGAGGATTTCCTGATGCTTCCAGTTTTGACTTTCTTGTTTTGGCAATCTGTGCAGGCCTCAGAGGATTCCGCAATGGAACATTGCCCCCCCGCCCCGCAGTTGCCCACCCCTGTTCTGCATGGATCCATTGGAGTCCCTCTGTCCCAGGACAGAGCATGGCCAGCCAGGAAGCCCTCCCTGTCTAAATCACTGAGCCAGCAGCCATATTGGAAGGAAATGATGAATGTGACTCTATTAATTACCACTCCTCTCTCTCTCTCTCTCTCTCTGTCTCTGTCTCTGAGGAATACTTGATTAAATCATTGGACATACCCTTAGGCAAATTGTTCTCTTTCCCATTATGACATCCTGCAGCTAACAAACAATGCCTTACGAACAGTGAAATCACAGTGATAGGGAAATCACATTGATCACACTGATAGGGAAGGTCACTTTGGGGTCAGGGTAACCGGCTTAACATTTTTCTCTTTTGTTAGTCAAAATATAGCCATAACCTTTCCCATCCCAAGCAGGCCAACTTTTAGTCAGCAAAATAAAGTAAACTTGGTACAAGATTGCAAAACATACAAGCTCAAGAAGTTCCAGCAAAAAAAGTGAGTTAATCTAAAGTAGATCTGGAAAATGTTTCCCTTCCCCCCTGCCTCCAGGTGTCACTGGATTGCAGTTCCCATCAGCCCCTGCCAACACAGTGGTTGGAGTTCACCATCTATATGTCCTCCAACATGTCACATATTAAAACTAGGACACAATCATGTATGCTGAAGAAGTTATTAATTAGGAAGACCAGACAAGGCAGGAGAGCCTGTAGCAGTTTGCTTTTGCCTGAGCCTTCTGGGAAGGGCAAGATTAAACCCTCCCCTCCTCTCCAGCCTGCTGAGTTGAGTGCAAACTATTTTTGCTCTTTGAACTCAGTTTGCTTACTTTGAATTCAGTTGCCCATAGCCGAGGACAAAGAGGGAAAGTGAGAGGAAAAGAGAAACTGGGACATTTTAAAAGCAGATGAAAAAGTGGGATGACAGAGGATTAATCTGGACTCTTTCCCTGACTAATTGGGCAGTTGGAGGGTACAAAGACAATATATTCTTTATACCTAGAGGTTAGAAAGGCTACTGTTGTGGGGGGAGGCAGAGCATAACTCCCAGAATACTCAAATCACCAAGGTCACTGGCCATGATGGCTGAAGGATTCTGGGAGTTGTAACCCCCAAAGGAATTTTGCCAGGCTCTGCTTAAACCTGGCCCAAAGCTTCTTTCACCTGGTCTCCTGCAATCAATTCTTAACTAGGCACAGAGGATACATTTACAGGCCCAGCTCAGGAGTAAAACAGAGGCATGTTTCCTTCCATAGCACAACAGTTCCTTAAAACAAAAAGAAAATGAGGGAAAAGCAGAAGACTCTTGGAAAATATTCTTGCTCCACGCTAACAACTTTAATCACAATCTTTTTAGGGCTTTTCTGCACTACACCGCTTATTATTTCACTTTCAGCATCTTACGGAATCCTGGGTTTTGCAGTTTAGGGAGGGGCATTAAGAATTCTCAGCCAGAGAGCTCTTTGGTGTCAGGAAACTACAAACTCCAGAATAATTCCACAGGATGTTGAAAGTGGAATAAGAGCAGAAAGGGTCTAAGTCAGTCCTAGGTAATGGATCAATACTGATGGACAGGGAAGAGGAGATGAAAAGGAGGGACAGAGAAAATCCTTGGCTGCGTCTTCCGGAGAAGGAGCGACAGGGTGGCAAACGGGAGATGGAGTGTAAGAGAAAAATCCCCGAGGGAGCCATCACGGCTCGGGGGTGACGCGAAGGGGATCCGGGGTGGGTTCCAAGTGGGGGGCCCCTGCAAGACAGAGCAACTGGATTTGCTGGAGTGCGATGGTCACATGCAGGGACAGGAAGGAAATGCTGGGGAAGGGGGAGGAGTAAAGAAAGCCTGGGTGTCGAGACAAAGGGAAACTCGCCATGGGGGATTTTAGAAATAAACCGGCTCCGATCGCCTTGCCGGACAGACCGTTCCGACTCGTCTTTTCTCCTCGGGGCGACCCCTCTTCGTAACGCAGCCCCCCGGGATAATAGCCCATGGCGCTCCTAGGAGCGTCGATTCTTAGATGGGGAAGGGAAGGGCTGATGGATGGGAGTGGGGGGAATCCCCACGGAGCCCGTGGCTTGAGGCTGGAGGAGCCAGGGAAGCCCCTGCCTTCAAGGGATCCAGAGATGCGGGAAGCCAAAATAATGCTTTGCAGATGAGAAAACCTCCTTCCTGCGCTGCATTGCGCAAAATGTGGTTTGTTTTTTTTTAAAAAAATCATCCCTCCCGATTTTCTCCCAGCAGTTCTTATCGCTCCCCTCCCTCCGCAAACGCCCTTTTCCCTTTAGGCCAGATGTTCCATCGGGCTCATTCCAGCTGTTCTTCTTAAAGAGGCAGGCACAGGCTTATTGTTCACTCACCTACGCTCCCTAGATTCACCACCGCAGCTTTCCTTTCCCAGATCTCCGGGGCTGTCCGTGTCGGTTTCCTCCTTGACTGCCCCCCTTCCCCCCCACCCCCACAAAAAACCTTCCTAGGGAGGGAAAGGAAGGTAGGCAGCCAGAAAAGGGTGCAATAATCCCTTTTAAAATCGGAGGCGGGTCGATTCGGGAGACCAATGGGAACGCCAGAAAGGAATAGTTGAAGTGGAGCAGCGACCAATCAGGTGGAAGAGAGAGAGAGAGGCGGGCTCAGAGAGAGTAGCCAATGAGGAGGAGTATTGGGAGAGAACAGAGATTGATAAAGCGTCGCTTCTCAGGTTCAATACGTCTTTCTGCACTACCCTGTTCTAGTGCTATTATTCCAGTTTCAACCTCCTATGGAATCCTGGGGTTTGCAGTTTAGGGAGGGGCCTTTAGCATTCTCAGCCAGAGAGCTCTTTGGCCTCAGTAAATTACAAACCCCAGAATTCTGCAGGAGGTTGAAAGTGGAATAATAGCGCTATAGTACGGTAGTGCGGAAAGGCCCTGATTCGCCGCCGCCTCCAGAAGTGTTCCTTCCAATATCATAATGCAGGAGGCCTTCCAAGGAGGGGGCAAGAAGTCTGTTCTGCTAGTCAAATACATCCTGGTCAGTGATCTTGTTGTTATTTTATTTTCAGTGGTGCACCATCTTTGCCAAACAGTTCACAGGAGTCTCTGCACTGAAACTTAAATTGATATAAAAGCGGCAGAAGTTTATTGTAACGAAAATGAGGACGGGATGGGAGAGAAAGATGAATGGGGGAGGTGACTCCGTGGAAACCCTCTCACCAGTTCAGTAATGAGGAATGTTTATCCCTCCAGATGTTGCTGGACTGCAACTGGCATCATCCCTCAGCACCCCTGTTTTTTTTTTTAATTTAGGTCAGTGGGTATCTATGATGGTGGCAGGAGTGGGGGAGGAAGGGATAAGACAATAGCCAGATAACTTTTTGCACTGGAGTGAAAGTTTTGAAATCAAAAGAAAGAGATAGAACCTGAAATCAACTGGGGTGAATTTTTTTTTAAAGCAGCAAAATTAAAATGAATTTTTGAAAACATCTGTGTAAATATTTATTGCAGAGCATGTGCCGATACAAATGATCTCTTGACTCTTAAAACAGGCTGGGTTTGGTTTGTCTCTGTTTCATGGTTTTTGCTGTCAGATGTCTGTGACTAGGAATGGTACTTGGGTGTGTCTTAAGAGAAGTATCTGATCAGGGTCTTGGACTTGTCAACAGAGCTTTAATAGCCTGGGTTGTTTCTAATAGTGGCTAGTGGCTGCCATGACAGTGGAGCAGTGAATCCACTCCAGGTTCATTACAGATTATAGAGAATTGTCCAAGTGCTAAACCATCTTTACAAACATAGTCCAGCACCTTGGATAGTTCTATTAAAGCTATCAAAAACCTGGAGCAGATTCTCTGCACCAATGACATGAGGCCCAACAGCCACCATACCACTGTTTTCTTTTTCCCAGTGACAAACCATTGTTAAAAGATAGCAGTATAGCTCCCACAATTCCTTACCAGTGACCATGTGAGGTAGGGCTGGTGGGAATTATAGGCCAACACCAAATCTTAGAGTTTTTTTTTTATTTTATTTTGGGGACTAAAATTCCAAGCACAGTTAATGTGAAGTATAGGCTAAAGAAACTGTTTTTCCATACTCTGGCCAAGACATTAAGAGAATTAAAGATCTTCCATTTATGGCTTATGTGTGCCTCCATGTATGAATCTGTGAATACTTCCAAGTATTATGGTAATGCCCATAGACACCCCTTCATTTCTCCTTTCTAATGGAACCAAATTGAGATAAACTAGTGAGCCCCTCAGTGTCTTGCTACTGAAAGAAATGGAGCATGTGAAACAGTGCTGTTTATATTCTGTTGTGTTCCAACTTTTTTTTCCAGAAGGTAGTAACTTTTATTCATTAACAAGTGTCTCAAAATCATTCAATTTACACAGATTAAATATCAGGCTGTGATATGTTTGCACATGATACAACATGCCGGAGTTTCCAAATTCACTCTTTAAGGCGTATTTATAATGTTAACTTGTATTTCCTCCTGCCTTTCAAATACGTAATCTATATGTAATTGCTGCATATTTTAGTAGTCAGGTCTCCTGCAACCACCCCATAGAAATTGTAGAAGGATGGTGGATGTACATCCATATATGTGAAAATTGGTTCAGATGTAATATCAAATCGTAGTTTGCATTAACTATAGTATAGATTCCAAACCATGACTGTACAGGCAAACCATTGCTTGTGCACCTTCCCTGCACATTCCTGAATGCTATCCCAAATAGTGTTCTCCAAAGTCAGATTAATGTTCCAAATCACGATTTGTTGGTTTGGATGCTACATCTGCTTAGACCCACAAGACAGAGACTCAGACAGTTGGATACAGCATGATTAAATTAGATTTTGCCCAAACCATTGTTTATAAGCTCGTATTAAAGTATAACTTCAGGTCTAAGTTTTGTAGCCAAACCATGGTTTGCTGGAATTTGCAAATATCACAGCACTACATGAGAACCATCTTACAATGTACATATGTACCAGAGGGGCATGGCCACTGTTACCTGTTGCGTATCTCTGAATGTTGAGTTACAATCATTTTCTGCATTTCACATGTTTACTGTAAGCAGCACTTGCCTAGCTGATGCAAAAATAACTGATGTAAAAAATGATAGACTTGGATCTAATAAAACCTTCATTAATCCTCCAAATCAGTATGATTTTTATGTTTGCAGATAACATAATATAGCCATCAATTCATTCTTGTTCATGGACTACATCGTGAAAATCACTGATCCATTCCTTGATTAATGTGGATTTTATTATATCATCTTCATTGTTGTGTGCCTTCAAGTCATTTTCAACTTATGGAAACCCTCAGGCAAACCTGTCACAGGGTTTTCTTGGCAAAATTTGTTCAGAGAAGTTTTTCCTTTGCTTTCCTCTGAGACCGAGAGTGCATGACTTGGCCAATATTACTCAGTGGGTTTCTGTGGGATTCAAACCTTGGTCTCCAGAGTCACAGTCCAATGTTCAAATCACTGTAGCATGTGGGCTCTTCATTGTATCAGCTACTTGTTAGTAAATGGACAAAGGGGCCGTGAGTTTTGTGATCATAAGTCTTTTGTCTGTCTTTCTTTTCAAAAAGTAACATATTTGTATCCCTGAAGGGGTTAAGAAATTACAAGCTAAACCAGAGTGGGGTGGTGGTGGAATTTAATATCACCACTGTGAGCACAAAGGAAAAGTACTTTCTGCTTGGGCGCACCAAATATGAGGAAGAATTTGAAAGTATTCTTCAGTGATGTATTTAGGTTTTCTCCCCCAAGTCTCAAGGCAAGTCTCAAGTCCCTACCATTGAGTCTCAAGTCCTTGAAAGCTACTTTCAAGTCAAGTCTCAAGTGTGGGAGCAACTTTAACAGGAAAAAAAGTGGTGTTGAGGTGTATTGGGGGGGGGGTCAATGCACTTACAAGGGTCTGCAGCTTCGGAAGTGGGGAATAGGATCCATCTTACTTCCCCATCCCCAAGCTGGAGACTTTTGTGCCACTGGGCATAAAAAATTGCAGCTTTGGAAGTAACGAATTGGATCCTTCTTATTCCCCATTACTGAAGCTTCAAAAAGTTTAGAAGGAAGGATCTTTCCTCCTCAAGACCATTGCCTAACACATTTGCTGTTCCCCTCTGAGAAATGTGCCCTGTGCTCTGGGGGCAAGTCTTGCCTTCTGCTGTTAGGAAAAGTTTTAGAAGGTTCCTCCAATATGCCAAGGGGACAGGCTGCCAAGCAGGCTGCAAGCCTGCCTCAAGCTCATTTGTTACTGCAGTTTTCTAGTCCAAACTTGTGGGATATTAGGTATCATTTGATATCAAGAATTTGGCCTTCACTACCCATTCGTCCCCACGTCCTTGTGAGGCCCGCGGACAAGCACGCACACAGGCGCGGCCGAAAATAGCTGAACCATTCAAATCACAATCCAGGCAGGCCAGTGATTGCCAAATGCAGCTTTAGGAGACCTCAAGGCAAGTACCTTTTAAGATCACATCATGTATGCACGCTGTTTACAAAAGATCCCCTGCCCCGAGCAGGCAGCTTGATGAGCGGACGATCCAACTCTCAAGCACTCCGCGTTTGCATACTGTCTACGGTATTGACAACACTGTCATAATTCAATCATCTAAAGTACTGACCTTTCAGAGGCTTTGTCTCCAGCCCAAAATCCATTGTTTTCCCTGGGAACAGACTAGCCTACAGCCACATTTTCCCCTATAAGAACCCCTGACTTTGAGCGTCTCACTGGATCGCTCGTGACTTGCCTCCCGACTTGCTGCTTCTCCGTTTGACGAGCCTCCCCTGCGCCTCCACGTGCTGAGAACCTACGCTCCCCAGCTTCTTTGTTTATACCGGGCTACAGGAACAGGTGTAGTATTTCCCCACAAACTCCTTCTGAAAATCCCCTATCCATTTTGCTCTCTTTATTTCTTTAGGACTGTGTGCGCGGCTGTGCAATTGTGAAATATTTCTTAATTCTCTAACTGAGTGAATGTGTACGTTTGCTGTGATTTATAAATAAAGAAACACAATTATTCTTAACTTCTGTTTGATTGTTGACTTGGCCTGACCCCGTAGACATTGGGTTCAAGATCTCACTACGTTGTCCTGCCTCTCGCATTGCTAACTGGTGCTCTAGCTAATTCCCGTTCCCCATTATTTTGAGCACATTGAGGTGTCCCTCCCGGGACCCCCAGAAATCAGGGTAACAGAGTGGTGGAGAAACTCAGGCAGCCCCTGTACCCCTAATTTGAGTGGGAGTCGCGAACCTGCTCAAGTCAGTCTGGTGCAGACGTAGGCAACAGCCGTAGTCGTCTTAAAGTGATAGGAACACGTGTGAGTGGACTCTGTGTGTTTGAGCTCCAGGAGCTATTCTATCTGGGTGGGAGATCTGCACCCCTTTCTTGCTTGGTTTGTGTGTGGCAGCCGCTCCGGCTTGGTCACTAGCTTTTGGGCAGTGAATCACAGTCCGATAGCAACAAACTGTCCTGGGAATCACATCCCTAACTTGGATATTATCGTGGGCTGGGATCCAAAGCGCTAGGGCGTTAGGAACAGTCCATACACACAATACACAGACAGCAAGGCAAAAAGCACTTAGGGAAGAATTCCCCTCAGAGAGTTGAAATACGAGCGTGTCCCGTTTGGAGTAAAAAGGCACAGGTGCGTCCCGTTTGGAACATAGAGTACGGGTGCGTCCCGTCAGAATTGGAACTCGGGTGCATCCCGATTTGTAGTAAACCAGGTGCGGGTGGTGAGTCCCGACCTAAGTAAGGGTTTTAGAAGGTTTGCCCGAGGTAGAGGAAGGCGCCCCTCACCCAAAAAAATGTTAGGGACGGTTCAGTTTGGTTCCTTTCCCTTTGGCCCTGTTGCTTGGCCAGGCAACATAGTAAGTTCCTACGTGTTTGTCTTCCCCCTTCATTGTTTGGTGGAGTCCCAGTGAAGGTTCCCCTGGAGTCTAGGTGATTCCCCCTGTCCCTGAACCGTGCCCTAGTCCTTTTGCCCCTAAGCTGTCGAGGTGGAAGGCCGGGCTTAGACAGGCAAAAGTGACCTTTTCTGGGCAGGCTGGAGTTAGGTTCCCAAACCTCTTCCCTAGTTAAGTTCTGTTGGGTTTGTCTCCCTGACACCCCCAAAGGGATCTAGGTGATCCTTCCTGTCCCTCCACGCCCTGGTCCCGTTTTTGAGCTTAGAATGAGCGAGATGGAAGTCAAGGACTTCATGTTAGAAAAGGAGTCCAAGGGAAAGCTAGAGAAGTGGGTGCTGAGTAAAGGACAATGCCCCTGGAAGGACACGAGCTTCCAGACGGCAGACTCCTTTGCCACCCTCCGTGAGGTATATGCAAAGGTGTGTAAGTCCAAGAACTCGTCTGAGCCATCCAAGGATGTGTTGGCCGCATGGGGACTTTGGCTTATGGCCAGAGATGCGTCTCATGCCCTGGTAGAGACCAGAGACAAGTTAGCGGAGTCAGAAAAGGAGAATGCCCGGCTTCATGCCGAGATGGAGGTCCTGCGGGCGGACAAAGTAACGTTCGCCTCCGTCGCGCAGGCCACCTCGCAAAAACTGAGTGCTGCCACTCTTCAGGCCCAGACTTGGGAGGAGAAGGCTCACGCTTTAGAAGCTGAGCTAGCTGACGCCAGGTCTGCAGCGAGATTCGTGGTAGGGCAAGTCAAAGAACAGCAGGAGGCTGTCAGCCACGCGGCTTGCCAGGAACAGATAGAGGCTCTGGAGAACCAGCTCCATACACGCAGGGCTCTAATTTCAGCCGTCTGCCCAGAGCTTCCCGGGACCCCCAGAAATCAGGGTAACACATTGCCTAATCGGTTTGTGGTTCTCCCCCAAGAAACATCCACACTTTGGGCTTGAGACAGGTCATTGTGTGAGCAGCAGAGATGGAAATATTGTTCAAAGTTGTAAGGTTTCTGGGTGAATGTGTTATGTTATTGAACCAAGGGCAGCAAGTTAGTCAATGTCAGGTTGAGTCAGTGTGTCATATACAGTCGAGTCCAAGTGAAGTCACTGAAGTGACTTGAGTCCAACTTGAGCCAACTCAATTGAATCAAGTCTACATCACTGATATTCTTCCTC
Organism: Cyclura pinguis; assembly: GCA_030412105.1. NCBI lineage: Eukaryota > Metazoa > Chordata > Lepidosauria > Squamata > Iguanidae > Cyclura > Cyclura pinguis. The sequence goes on from CM059600.1 coordinate 207,402,216, forward strand.
TTCTTGCAGGACTAGTCAGAAGTAACAACTTGATCCCTTGGCATCCTTTTCAGAAGGAGCATGAGGGACAAAGACAATGGCTTACAGTCCCCTTAAAATATTATAATTAATTAATGGTTAATATTAAAGGCTTAGAGAGGCAGGATGATACTGAAAGGTCTGCAGCATGGACCAGGGAACTGCAGATCTGTTTTGGAACTCCTATGAGCTAACTTACATTAGTTTAATCAATTATGGAAGTTGCAGTCCCAGATACTGGGAGAACCAAAAGTTCCTAGTCCTGGTTTGGAGGAACCATGTGATGGAATTCTGTGTTACCACACCCATGAGGAACGGTGTATGGCACGCCTGTTGCGTAGTCTGCGTGGATGTTTCAGAATTGTCTGCTGCGACTACAGTGGGGGAAGGCCCTTCCTTGCACGCTGTTTTTGAGATATGAATTAATCTCTCAGTCCTTTTGCGATTGTAATTCATCTCTCTCTTCCCACTTTTCTCCAGTGGATGGGAAAGCAGAGTGGGCCCTCGGTATCCATTAGGGTTTGGTGCCAAGCCTCCCCATAGATACTACAATTCATAGCATGTTCAAGTCCCATTATGTAGAATGGTGTGTAAAATGGCATTCCTAAATAAAAATGCGGACATGGTCTCTCAGAGATTAAAGGGGAAATCAGACGATGAGATACAGAAAGAATGGCAAATTGTAACGGGTAATTACTGGGTTTTAACAGCTGGAAATTTGTAATTCATGATTAAAGTTATATTACACGTGGGCGACAGGTATATATCATGAAGCGGAAATATGATGAATGAAATGTAAGAACTATCAGATAAATTAACAGTATAATGTTGTACAGTACCTTAAGTTTGTAGAAATCTGGAAAATGGAATCTAGATCAATGTGGAAGATCAGATATATTTCTATTGAAGCTGACAATTGAATATGTATGTTTTTTTATAATGAGAATTTTGAATAAAATGATTTAAAACGGCATTCCTTACATAAAATGGCAAAATCAACGTTTGCTTCTTGGATTTTTTGGAGGGAGGGCAGGAGTATATTTTGAGTTGTGGTTGCCTGAATCTACGGATACAGAATCTGTGGATATGAAGGGCTAGCTGTAGTGACAATAACCAAAGGGGGAAAGAAATCTGTGAAGAAAGGGTTGATCAGTTCTCCTCCCGCACTTTGGGTTAGTTACTACCTCTCAGCCTGACCTACCTAACAGAGGGGTTGTGACCATAAAGTCAGGAGGAGGAGAGCCTCATATGACACCTTGAATCCAGTGGAAGAAAGGATATCCATGTAACTAAATAAAAAAGAGTGCCAACTGTGAAACTTTCCCCCTCCCCCATGCTTAAGGTTGCCATCAGGGTTGAAGTTAACAAAAACACCTCTGAATATTCCTTGCTGAAGTAAACCCTATGGCCATTTCCGCCCTACACTGTTATAGCGCTATTACTCCACTTTCAACATCCTGTGGAATCCTGGGGTTTGCATTTTTGGGAGAGGCCTTTGGAATTCTCAGCCAGAGAGCTCTTGGGTCTCAGGAAACTACAAACCCCAGGATTCCACAGAGGGTGGAAAGTGGAATAATAGCACTTTAACAGTGCAGTGCGGAAAGGAAGGCGCTAGAAAAGACGAGGTCACGGCCATCTCCCGTGTGCTGAAACACCAGCAATAAATCAGATTGTTCTCTGCCAGCCCAAACCCCGTTTGGGATTTGTTTCTGTCCCCGAAGAAAGCTTTTAAATGAAAAGTCACGCCAGAACCTATCGGGCAGCCTCTCCTCCACACACCCGCACTCCGCGACGGGCGGAACAAACGCGCACAGATTAACATATGAACTGACATCGCCTCAGCTACCCCTCAACCAATCGTTTTGGCGGGATGCTCCGTGACGTCAGAGCTTGAGCTCCTCGTTGGAAGCGAGGGCGGTAAAGAAAGCCGAGCTCGCCGTCCCGTCCCTGTCCTGGCGAGAGCTGATTGGCGGAGGTGCCTGCCCGTTATGTTTCCCTGCGAGCGTTCTATTGGCTGTGAAGGTGGGATGTAGCTAACAGGTGTGCTTGGTGGGGAGAGAAGTTGCTGCAGAAGCGTCTCGGGGCAGGTTGGGCAGGTAAGGTTTGAGAACTGGGCTCATGAGTGGAGACTGAAACAGTAAGAAAGCATAGGTTTTGGTGCTATGCAGGGTGTCCTGATTTCAGATGATGGCGGTGGGAAGCGTACTCTATACATAGCCCCACGCTTCTCTTTTGGTGCACTTTTAGATGCCTGTAAGAGATTTTGTTAAGTTCTTAACTGACAGAGGTCCAGGTCCAGGTCTGCACGTTTGAAATCCAGCGTTGAACCTCCTTGCATGGACGTGTTTGGAATAAATACTGTGGGCATTTCCGCGCTGTACTGTTACAGTGCCATTATTCCGCTTTCAATATCCTGTGGAATTCTGGGGTTTGTAGTTTCCTGAGGCCAAAGAGCTCTGTGGCTGAGAATTCTAAAGGCCCCTCCCTACACTGCAGACTCCAGGATTCCATAGGATGGTGACAGTGGAATAATAGCACTATAGCTGTGTAGTGCGGAAATGGCCTATGTACGGTTCTGGTCGCACGGAGAGCCTAGAGTAAGGGAAATGACAAGTAAGCAAAACAAAACTAATTTAATCAAGATTCTGAGACATCTCAGCTACAGAGAAAGATTAAGGTTGAAAGAGCAAGCAGGAAGATAACATGTTTCAAAGTTTCTGAATTGGCAGCCCTTCAGATGCCTATGAACTATAACTCCCATCCTCAACCCATTAGCCAGGCTGGCTGGGGCTGATGGGAACTGAAGACCCAACAGCATTTGGAGTGTCACAGGTTTCCTAGCCCCCTGAAGTTTATGTGATCTGGAGAAAACGAATAAAGATTTTTTTTTCCACTGCTACCATTTGCCTCACCTTGGAACTTGGTGAAATGGTCAGCAGATTCAAGACAAAAGAAATGTTTCTCGTGCATTATTTGTGGGGTTTCCTGGGGATGATTAGTAGATTGTTGTTGTATACCTGCAAGTGGTTTCAGGCTTATGGTGACCCTAACATGAACCTATCATGGGATTTTCTGGGGCTGAGAGTATGTGGCATGCCCAAAGTCACCCAGTGGCTTTCCATGGTTGAGCAGGGAATCAGTTTCTGGTTTCAAGGGTCATAGTCCCAACACTCAAACCAAGACACCACAGTAGTTACATGGGTTTAAAAAGAGGCACTTGGAAAAGTTACTTTTTGGACTACAACTTACAGAACCCCCCACTCTCCCAAATTTATAGCAGGAGTGGGAATAATGTGACCTTCTAGATGTCATTAGGTGGAACATCCCAGCGGCCATAGCCAGTGGTGAGGAATGCTGGGAGGTGCAGTTGAACCACATTTGTAGGGTCACATGATTCCTACTCCTGCTTTACTTCAAGCATTTCCTGTAGTCCTATCTGTCACTCTTATTAGTCAAAATCTGTATTCTTTATACTTGTGGTCTTTATGGTATTCTGGCTCTCCTTGCAGCCAGTGGCTTGGGTCCAGGCTGTCTAAAAGACTGTATCTCTCTATGTGAGCCAACCCAATTTCTAAGATTTTTGCATGAGGGCTTTCTCCCAGTCCTACCACCTTCACTGGTATGGTTACTGAGGAATGCGAGAGACCCTTCTTAATGGTTGCTCTTAAACTGTGGAACTCCCTTCCACAAGAGGTCTGTGTAGCTCCTTCCCTACTCTCTTTTTGCAGCTGGTTAAGACTTTTTTATTTTGACAGGCATTTTTGGTTGATTTAAGTCATATGGCAGAATATTGTTTAACATGGTATGTTCTGTTTTTATTTTGTATGTTTTTCATTATGTTCTGTTTTGAATAGAACTGACATTTAACTGTTTTGACTTTTATATAGTACATTTTTTAAGATAAAGATTTGTTTTAATTTTTGTAAGCATCTGTTTGCAGGAAAAGGATGGGATATAAATAAACAGAATAAATAAATGATGTGGTTATTTTCTTTTTTTTTTCAGGAGAAATTGCACTTATCAGCCTTGGAAACTTGATTTACTACTTCATTGGCCACCATGGGAGTAGAAACAAAGCCCCATGTAGTCTCCCACCCTTACTGGCCTCGCGATTTGGAGCTCCCGCACTATGTCCCAAATGACCGACCCATGTGGCAAATCTTGGCTTTCCTCTTCTCAGTCTCAGGGGCCCTCCTGGTAGTAACTTGGCTGGCAGCCGGCTGGCGTAGTAAGACAGCCCCCCCTTTGGGAACCTGGCGCTCCTTGGCAGTCTGCTGGTTTGCCATCTGTGGTTTTATTCATGGTGTCATTGAAGGCTGGTTTAGTCTGTACTACATGGAAATCCCTGGAGACCAATCCTTCCTCTCCCAACTGTGTAAGATGTAGTTGGATTTGTGCATGCATGCGGAATCTGTGCCTCTTACCCTCAGCCCTGGGATCTTGGGGTGCTAGAAAATTGTGTGATGGGAGTGTGATTGGGAACAAGGACTCCTTGGTTCTCACTGACTTTTAGGCTGGTTATTTTCTTTCTGTGTTGTGGGCACAAGGAGCTTGTTGGGTGTCTCTTAGACTTGTGCAACAGGAGGGAGAGGAATTGTGAAAGATTTGTGCTGTAATAGAATGTTCTGCCTTGAGAGGCTGTGAACCTGCTCTTGTTAGTTTGCTACTGGGACAGTCATGGATGGCACTGGTATACAGCTTGTGTTACAGCTTGGAAAAGTGGGTCATGCAGAAATTGTAGTCCTAAAAAGGAACTTTCCCAGGCTCTTCACTATGTATAGCCTCTATAGTGCTCATCTGTGTTCACGTACAGTTATGTTAGAACCAGGCTCTGGAATTCGTTTCCTAGAGAGATTAGACTGGTACCTTCCCTGCTGTCTTTTTCTAGGCAGGTGAAGACCTTTTTGTTTCAGCAGGCATTTGATGTTTGTTTGCTCAGGTGGAAAAGGGCTTTTCAGAATGTGCTGTACCTTTGGGTTTTGGATTGTTTAGGTCTGCCTTTTAACTACTTTTAAGTCTGTTGTTAGCTTGATTCTATACAGAAAGCCCCCCTTGTTTGACACCCGTTATTTGATCACTTGCTCTTTTGATGCTTCCAAATTAAGGACAAGCCCCATTCATTTGATGGGGTTTTCGCACCTTTCTCAGTTCTTCTTGCTTACAGAGGGTCACTTGGAACTTTCTCTCACATACACTGCTTGCAAAGTGAGCTGAGAGAGGGAAAAAAGGGTGCTCAGCTGGCTGAGAGACTTTGCAAGCAATGTGCACGTGGTCAGTAACAAGTGAGCCTCCATAAGTCCTTCATGCCCCCTACAGTACGGTACATGGGTTCTACTTTTCAGCCAGTTCTGTTTTCTGACAGTGCAGTGGTCCCTAACTTGTCAGATAAGTGAGGGAAGCCTGTACTTAATTTTTATATGATGTTAATTTTAAAGCTTTAATTTTTAAGAGTCAGCATGGAATAGTGGTTTGAGAGTTGGACTAGGACTCTGGACACCAGGGTTTGAATCCCAACTGGGCAAGTCACACCTTCTCAGCCTGAGAGGAAGACAAAAGCAAACCCCCTCTGAACAAATCTCGCCAAGAAACCCCTGTGGTAGGTTCACCTTAGTGTCACCATAAGTCAGAAACGAAATGAAGGCACGCAACAACAATCTCTTTTTATCTCTGTAAGCTGCCTTCTGAGTCCCAGACTGGGAAAAAAGGCAGTGTATAACTAGAAGAAGAACGCTGCTTTGATGACTCCGGGTATGGTTCTATTATTTCTTGTCTGAGCTTCAAGCGGTGCTGATTCTTGATGGCTAGAAGCAAGCCCAAGAGCCCCGTATGCAATCTCCGTGTTCCTGGCTTCTTTAGTATAGGCTGAGGAACACAGAAATCTGCATTGTTATGGAGTCAGTCCATTGGTCCAGCCAGCTTAGTATTGTCCATGGCAGCAGTTGGCAACTTTGGCCCTGCAGCTGCTTTTGGACTGCAGCTCCCATCATCACTAGCTAGAACAGCTCATGGTGAGAGATGACAGAAGCTGGAGCCCAATAACAACACGGAGGATCACGGGTTGTGCACCTCTTGTTCTGACAGATTGGCAGTCCAGGGTTTCAAGACAGGGTCCCAGTCCTGTCTTAGACCTGTACCTCTTGTAGGCCAAAAAATACACTTCTGGCTAAGCATGAGGTTCTGTCATTGAGGTTGGCATGGAATGGCCTCTTTTCCCCGTGTTAGACAGGCTGGGGAATGTGTGGTCTTCGGGGTATCATTCGACTCTGAACTCAGATCCTCGTTTCTCACTGTCAGCTGTTCTAGTTTGGGCTAAAGAGTTCTGTAGTTTGTCAGCAATTGGTTTCCTATTTTCTGTGATAGGCTAGAAGGAAGGAAAGGGCACTTATAAAAATTTTAAAGATGTGCATCAGGAATGGGGAACCACTGGGTTTCTGGATGTTTTGGACTGCGGTCCCTAAATCCATTACCACTTACTAGTCATGCTGGGTGGGGCAGATGTAGGTGACAGTATACAAGATCTGGTGGGCCAGAAGTTACCTCTCCCAGTTTCTAGAATGCAGTGCTAGAGGTACTTGTCTGTCCTGGTTAACTTCCCGGCTTCTGATTTGTAATCTACAGAGGAGAGGAATCTGCACGAACAGCCGGAAGAGGCACTCCGCCAAGTGGAGCAGACTCTTCACTCACCACCAATAAATGCCCATTTAAAACAATGTTATATCAGCAGGCTGCCCTACATCAGGGGACTTCTTTGTACTCTGCTGCTGCATTTCCTACTCTCTTCCTTCACTTGGCGAAATGCTCTTTTGCGCCTTGCTCCCCGCCACTGCAACTCTCCCACTTCCTTCCCTCCTATCTCCTCCCTCCCTTGCCTCACTCTTCCTTCCTTCCTGCTCCTCCACTTCACCCCAAATCGTTGGATTACCCCTCTCCCTTGCTTCTTGAGCTCCACTGCCCACTCTCTCACCTCTCCTATTTCTTCCCTCCTTCATCTCACATCACCCCCTCAAAAAGCACTTCTCTCTTGCTACTTGTGTGCTGCTGCTCACACTGCTCTCTCCCCTATCCCTCACACTCCCTCCTTTGCCTCACCTCACACTGTCACAATGTGTCCCTTCGCTTGCTTCTTGCGCACCACTGGTTTCACCAGATGTTCTCCCATCTCATACTCCCTCTCTTGCCTCATCTGGCACCCTCACCCTTGCCTCTTGCTTGCTTCTTGCACACTGCTGCTCACATTGCTCACTCTCCTGTCCCTCCGACTCTCTGCATTGCCTCATCTCACTCCTCACAGCGCACCCCTTGCTTGCTTCTTAGGCTCCACTATTTGTCCTGTCAGTCCTACTCTCCTCGTCACCTCACCTTGCACCACAGCGGTGTGCCCTTCGTTTACTCCTTGCACGCTCCCACTCTTGTTGTTCTCTTTCCTGTATCACCTGCTCTCTCCCTCACCTTGCACTCTCACAGTGCCCCTCTCGCATGCTTCTTGCACATTGCCGCTCACACTGCTCTCTCTTCAGCTCCCTCCTTCACCTCACACTGTACCCTTGTAGGGTGCCCCTTGCTAGATTCTGGCACTCTAGCACTTTCACTACTCCTCTCGCTTCCCTCGCAGCTGCAGTTCCCCAGTAGGCTTGTTCCTTGCAGAACAGTTTGACAGAAAAATGTTTCTGACTTTTTGCCCTACAACTCAGCTTCTGTGTGTTACTTTTTTAAAATGGAAGCTTAGAATCTGGGCCGAACGATGGCCCAAATGGACACTGGATGACATGCCTAGAATCCAGGTAGAACCAGCAATCTGGGTTACGTGGCCACTCTACTCTACCCTCCCTTTCCCCTTTCTCTTTCGTATTGTATTTATGTAATTGCAAAGTTACTGGGAAGGTCTGTATTGTCCTTAATTCATAGGCTGTTGTTTTTATGTGTCTTCAAGTTGTTTCTGATTTATGGTGACTCTGTAGTGACTCTGGGGTTTTCTGAAGCTGAGAATGTATGGCGTACCCAAGGTCACCCAGTGGGTTTCTGTGACCGAGGAGGGAATTGAACTCTGGCCGACAGGGTTGTTGTCCAGCACTTGAACTATAATACCACACTAGCACTCTGATCCTTGGGTACAGTTCCTAAAAAACTGTAGGTACATTGTAAACAGCAATATTGTAGATACAACTGTCTAAAGGTTATTAGAATCCAGTGAGTCTGTGCTATGTTCTCTTCTGCCTTAACTTATGTACACAATGGTTCTGTCTGCAACAATTCAACATGTGATATTGTGTGCTAATATCTGTGACTTGCTGCAGATTCTAGAGAACCATGTTTTTTGAAGATAAGGAAGTTTCTAGCCCTTGTGATTTAAGGTACATGTGCAAAAGGCCATAGTGATAAGAGAGTGGAGGATTTTCTGGCTTTATCTGCTTACTTTAGTGTCCTCTATAACCTGTATACCTTTGCTACCATTGCTTACACCTGTTCCTCTGACCATGATACAACTCACTGGCTGCCCTGCAGAGGTGATACATGCAAAGAGTATGTTCGAAATATATTGTATTATTTCAAGAGGGGGAAAAAGTACAAGTGCTGAATTAGGACTTTTGGAGTTCACAATGTGAACAGTTCTCCTTAGTTGATATTTTCTTTGTTGGAAATAAAATTTCTATCTAAATTATCACTGATTACTATCCAGTGCTAATTAAGGAAAAAAATAGGGCAATTCACAATCTGCTCTGCATCCTAACCCCTCAGTTCCCTAAAATTTTTATGTCATTGTTCATTGCAACCAATGTTTCACTTTGTTTTTCTTCTCTCATTTTATCATAGGGAAGGAGTATGCCAAAGGTGACAGCAGATATATCATGTAAGTGTTAGCTTTGAGGTGGTGGGTGAGGACTTATTTTAATTTTTTCACATGATGCAAAGGGTTTTAATCTTCAACAACCTAGCTCTGAATATTTTAAAATGGAAGATGTAGAAAGAAACATTAACAAGAGTATAAACACATCACAGTGACTTTCCTAATATCTGTAGTTAATGTTAATTCCTGTCATCATTTTCTCAGCTGATTCAATATGGGCATAGTAAAACATGCCTTTATGGTCTCAAAAGTCTGAATTACTATTACTCAAGAGAATCTTAACAAGATCTGCATTAGTGATCTTCAGGACCAGACACTTTAAAAAAGTATTTCAGAACAACTCTTTAATGTACTCAGTACTTTAACATTGCTGTGGATTTTATGTGCTGCTTTGTGAAAGTGCACCCTAGAACTCTGTCTGGAATGCTTTACTGCCAGAGAGAAGGCTGAGGTTAGAGGCATTTTCTTACTCGAGAGTTAGGAAAATGGATAGACAGAAAGTCTTACCTACCTTTGAGGGCTTCATTGAGAAGATGTGCTGTAGTTAGGGCTGATTAATTTTTTTTTCTCTTAAAAATGTCTAAAAATGTTTTCTCTTAAAAATATTTGGGTTCCAAATTCTTCTTAATGATTAATTTTAAAAAAAGAGCTCAAATATACCATCAAGAGGACTAATTACACAACTTGTAAATATATTCTGTGAATATGTTAATAGCAGCAAATGGAAATTGGAGGGAACTTGATTGGTTCTGTTCTGCAGATAGTTTACGTGAAACGCACATGTTCTCTCTCCCTCTCTCTCTCAGCCTTGCGTCTCTTTAAGTACAATGACCCAGGAGGCCAATAAACTGAGAATTTGGAGAGATCAGTTAGATCTGAACAAGGAAGAAGAATCTGAATATAAATCATGAGGACTTACATTTCAGAGATGCAATTTAAATCATGGTTTACATAAATCTGAAAGATTCTGTCTCCCTGTATGAACCTCTCTGAGTTTTAAGATCTTTGGAGGAAGGCTTTCTTTCATTCCCAGATGCATATTTGGTGAGGACATGGGAGAGAATCTTCTTAATGACTGCTTCCAGGTTATGGAAGAGAGATGAGGTTTGGTTTGGCTCCTCTCTCCTTTCCTTTCACTGGCAGACAAAGACCTTTTTATTCAGGCAGGCCTTTGAGTTATAATTTATGTGACAAAAAGAAGTTTTCACAGAATGGTGATTTTAATCTGTTTTTATCGTTTTTAAACTAAGTTTTAATTGTGTATTGTTTTAACAATTTTTTAAACTAAATTGATGTTTAATTTTTTCGAAGGTTTTGTATGAATAATGTATAAACTGTTTTGTGCTTTTAAAATCTTTGGAAGCTACCTTAGATACTACATAAAGGAGAAAGGCAGAATATGTATCAGTTAAATTTAAATGATCTGTTTGTAATTATTTTATTGTTGAATCAAAACTTCCTGCAGATGAGAGCTTTTAAGCAGCCTAAACGTTGCTTCCACTGGCTTGCCAGGTAAATGGGCACACTGATAATTATGATTAGTGTATATGTAGCGTGGAGAGCAACATATTGGTTTGCCTGAGACCACATTATGAATTCATTATTGTTACTTGATCATCATTATTTTACTAAATGCACTGAAGTGTTATTCTGAGTATGCGTGTGTGTGTGTGCGCGCACAGGTATCAAGGAGGGGTTAAAAGGTAGCAGTGAAGTCCAGAAACAGAGTTTGGAAAAGTTATTTTTGGACTAAATCTCCCCAGATTCCAGAGCCAGCATGGACAGTGGTCATGTTGGGTTGGGGAGTTAGGGATCTAACATTTCCTAATTCTGGAAAACAAAACCATTTGAGATAACTCTGAGTCACTAAGTGATTTCCATCTCACCTTTTGTCTCTGCAGAGCTGACAATTTCACAGTTTGCATGGAGACAGTAACGGCCTTTACCTGGGGCCCTCTCAGCCTCTGGACAGTGCTGGCTTTTCTTTCGGGCCAGCCTCACCGATTTGTTCTGCAACTGGTGGTATCTTTGGGTACGTGTATGAGACAAACATAAGGATAAATATTTTCATGTTGCAGCTTGCTGGACTTGACTAATGGCCCTGGAAAACACTGGATTTTAAGCATATGGTTTGCTCAAGTAGAAGATTTGAAATTGTGACTAGATGCCACATACATTTCTGGCAGCCATAACCCCAGCTCTTTGTTTGTTTCTCTTCTCTTTACCCAGTTATATTCTTTTATCTTCTCTTTCTGTGATATTTCTCATTTTCTTTCTCCCATATTTGTTCCCTGTCAGCAAACCTGATTTTTGATATGTTCCCATCCATCTCTCCCACATTGTCTGCTTGCTTGGCCCTCTTTTTTTCAAAGCAGCTTTGGGAATTATAGCATAAGAGAGAGGGATAGGAAGCATAAGGGTCTTGCTACTTCGTCATAGTTTTGAATGCTTAGACTCCACACTGGGCATTGCAAACAAGTGTGAAATAATCCAGTCCATAATTTCCTTAGTGATGTTTGTGCGTGCTGAAGATAGAGTGGGATAATTCTAAGGGGAATTAGACAGGTATTCAGAAAACTGGCCATGCTAGCTGGGGGTTACTGGTGGTTGTAATCCTCCAAATAACTTTTCTAAGCTGTCCTTTTTTTTTTTCCTTGCATGTGTGCTTTGGATATGAATGTAATTCAGTAGTGTTTGTATTCTGAATGCCTTGTAGAAAGGGAGCCTGTGCTATGCATTTTTTAGGAGAGACTGAGTTGGGCTACCTTCTTACATGTTCTCAAAAGTCTTTGCTAAACATTGTTTAAACTTGTTTTTACTCTCTGCCCCTCACCAACACATACCTCATTGCAGTTTTTTCTTGCCTTGGACTAACTCTGAGTGGTTTTGGGCCATACTTTTGGTCGAGTTCTAAGTGATCTTCTTGTCTTTTTATCTTTAATTGTAGGCCAGCTGTATGGAGATATTCTCTATTTCTACACTGAGTACCGGCATGGTTTCAGCCACAGCGAAATGTGGCACCCAATTTATTTCTGGTTTTATTTTGTCTTCATGAATTTACTGTGGATCGTCATTCCCTCTGCTCTCATTTTGGATGCCTGGAAACATCTTAGCGCTTCTCAGAGGATCATGGATGCTGGAAAGTTCAAGAAACACTGACCACCCTGTTTAGTGGGTCAAAACGGACTATTATTCCATTTGGATAGCATTGTATTCATTTAGGGGGTTGATTTAGCTGTTCCCTGTTCCATGTCCAGGTTTGTCTCCTCCCATTCCCTTCTCAGCTCCTCAGAGATCCTCTTCCAAAATATATAAATGGAGACAGTTAAGGAGAACAGCACCATTTTTGCCAATTCGACACTACTGTCTTAAGATGTAGCCCTAAAGCAGGGATGGGCAGCTGTGGCCCTCCGGATGTTGTTGGATTACAGTATACTTCCAGATTACATTGTGGGTTGATCAGGTGTGTTTTTGTTGCCTTGCCAGAAGGTCTGAACAAGCACTGAAACCTCAAACCTGTTCTTAGTACCTCAGACACAGAATCTGTGAAATGAAGTATTTAAGTCATGAGGGGGAATATTTGGCCCTCCAGCAGTTGTTGGACTGAAGCTCCCAATAGATGTATCCACACAGCCAGTAGTGAAGGCTCATGAGAGTTACAGTCCCGTGTCACTTTGCAGCAGCCCCATTGTCCCACCCCCACCAGAGGTGCAATCCGAACAGGACCTACTTGGAAATAAGCCCCTTTGAACTCTGTAAGTTTTACTTCTGAGTAAATAAGCATACAGTCAGGATGTCTTTGTGAAACAACTTCTGTAATGCAATCCTGTATTCAAAAGTGGTGCTTTGGAGGCTGCATGTGGGTCTCTGTTTCCATCCTTGTTCTAGGGCTATAAGTTTAAGCGGGGGGGGGGGATATGTACCTAATTGTCATAGCACTGCTCTTTAACACAGGCCTGTGCTATGGACATTATGCAGTAGGCATTCTGTATTTCTCTGTAGTAACAGATTAATAGGAACTCAAGTTAGGAGACAGAGCACCACCACTGCGATCTCAGTGAATGTGTGCATTACTGTAGCCCTGTAGCAATGGAGATTCATCAGTTCCACTTGCAGCCTTTTCTCTACTCCAGGAAAGAGTCACTTGCTTGGGAGCAAGAGTCGAACTCAGCAGATGCTCTTCAGGAATGGAAGTGGCTTTGTGAGCATGAAAAAATGGCACATCACACCTGGATGGCTGAATTCTACTCACCTGGTACTGTGAGGGGGTGGGTAGATAATGGTGAAGTCAAGGGTCCTTAGCCATGAAATGTTTTGTCTGCAGCACAAAATCTGCCATCCAAAATACTGAGCAGGATTGTGTTTCTAGATCTCTTCTAATCCACTTCCCGTTCTTCAGACAAATGTCCAGCTCATTCCCACAACCCACACATTGAACTGTGAGGTTTTTTTTTAAAAAAACCAAAACTGGTAACTGCTTAGTTGTCTGTCTGATGTGTATATGTGTTAGTGAAGAAACATCTAAGGAGGCAGAAAATGTTTATGCAGTGGCCCATTTCATCCAGAATTTTCTGGAACATTGTGTCCGCTTACACTGGTGTTTTCACAATTATCTTAAATGCTTAGGTAGTGTAACTGTTGAAGACAGTGTACCCAGGCTCTTGTTCTGGTTGTGTGATTTAAATTTCTACCTCCATCAATATGAGCCTCAACCATACTTACATAAAAGAATGTTCCATGATTATGGAATAGTCATAGGGAATAGCCCTGGCCACAAAATCGGTAGACAGATTTACAAAGGAACACTTGGCTGATTTTTGTTGTTTTGTTTTGCTGTCAGTTGACTTTGACATATGGTGACTCTGTGAATGAGAGACCTAGAAGACTGCTCTCCTAAGATCTTGAAAACTTGGAGCCATGGCTTGACTTGAGTCTATTCTGGCAGCTTTTAGTATGGTTTTTAGAGTGTGTGTGCTTATTAAAAAGACCTTCTCATTTTTTTAAATTCTAAAAATAATGCTCCAGCACATGTGTATAAAATGATAATTTTAATAGGAAATTACTGAAATAATTCAAATGTGTCCAACGTGTTACCCTGTTGTCTGGGGGTCCCTGGAGGGACACCAGATTACTATCAAAACTATACAAGTTGGGGAAATTAGTTCAGAGCACTAGTTGGCAAAACGAGAGGCAGGGTAACTTAGCAGGATCTTGCAACCCAGTGTTTACGGGGTCAGGCCAAGTCAAGAAGCAAACCGGTTGGAAAATAATGAATGATCTTTATTAAATACAGGCACACAATGTAAGCAACACATGCACACAGATAACGAAGGACAATAAAGGTGTGAGTAAGATAGCGGGGTTTTCAGAGGGATAGTTGGGTTGGGTGATACGAAACCTGTTCCTGAAGCCCGGAAGAAGATAGAGAGCGATGCTAGGGTTCAGTGTATCTCAGCACGTGGAGCTGAGGGGAAGGCTCGCTGGACAAAGCGACAGCAAGGCGGGATGGAAGCCAAGAGCGATCCGAGGAAGCGCTCAAAGTCAGGGGTTTTTATAAGGAGAATTGTGACCGCAGGCTAGGTCGGACTTAGAGGAAAACAATAGATTTGGAGTTGGAGACAAAGCCTCCGAAAGGTCAGAATTTGAATGATTGCATTAGAGCTGAATTTATCAATAGAGCAGCTGGTATGCAAACACGGAGTAATTGAGCGTTGTTGGAGGTACTTGCCTTGAGGTCTCCTAAAGTGGCGAGTCGGCTGTTTTCTGGCCTGCCTGTATTGTTTTGGAATATTATGGCGATTATCGGCCGAGCCTGTGTGTGTGCTTGTCCAGGGACCTCTCAAGCACGCGGAAGGGATATGTGAAGCCGAATTAGTGATATCAAAAGACATCTTTTATATCGCCAAAGCTCGGGCTAGCCAGGCAGTAACAAACGTATAGATTTTAACAATATGTAAATCATCTGCTGCCCCAATATAGTTCTTCCATGAGTGAGAGAAGTTTATTTCCCTCATTATGGTAGTTACTGTGTTCCCCCCTTCATCTTAGGGCCACAGAACAGATAACATAGAACTTATTCTCAGAGCAGTTTCACGAAATGGTTCAGGCTGATATGCAGTCAAATTAGTGTATGTGTATTTATCAGTACACTCCCTGATACAATGCTGTCCATATTGTTTTGGTTGAGTTTATCCTGGCCAATAAAGGTTTCCTTTTTTTGTGGATTTTGGGTTTTGTTGTATTTTGCTGCATGGCCAGCACAGCTACCCATGAATAGGTTTCCTGCATTTGAAGACAGCGAGTTTTGCTGTAACATAGTAAACTTGAAAAAGAAGCAGCTAGTGGACTAGGACTTAACTCTGAAGCCTTTATCTCCAACAAAGGTAAAACTTTCATATGGACTATGGAAAGTTTTACCTACACAGTACCTAAAGTTTTTCCAGGTGTAACAGTACAGTGACTTCTTCAGAAATTCAATGTTCTCTGCCTAAAAAATGACTATTTAGCTTTGCATGGGACAGGAAAGCCATTTGGCCAGTTTAGTAACACCTTTACCTCCTGTTTCCTTTCATGCTATTCGCAAAAGTACTCCTAGGAGCATGTAAGCATCCATCCTCTGCTACCCGACCAGTTCATTGGCGGTCAGTTCCCATTGCAGCTGGCTGCGAGGATCGCGGCGGAGACGAACATAATACCCTTGTCTTTGGACATTTCCGCACTAGACTGTTAGCGCTATTTTTTTTGGCTTTTGATCTGGCCTCTTAACCCGGCCTTGTGACCCCCGAGAGTAGCCTCAGCGCTGCGCGGTCTTTTTACGCCAAGCGCGCCTTTGGTAACCGAGCAATTGTGGCGTCACCGCAGCCCAAACCTCCCCTCTCACGGCCTTGGTCCCAAGGGGGCCTACGGTCAACTGAAATCTGCGACCTTTCCCGTTTCTGAACGTCCGGGACCGCCTATCTCCAAAAAAAAAAAAAAAAATCCGAAGTGAAATCAGCTCCCTATGGTGCAAGGCGCTTCTTATCTCCATATGTGTGTATATGTATGTGTGTATGTGTATGCATATGTATGCATATATATATATATATATATATATATGTATGTATGTATGTGTGTGAATATATATATATATATGTGTGCGCGCGCGCATATCAATACTGCTACTAATACAGAAAGTAGTACCGCTTTCAGAGATTTCTATGACTGGGATTCACATCCTACTCCGGGCCAGCCGGGCTCAACTGATGACCCGGATGTTGTTTCACACAAGATTTCTCGAGGCAATCGGTTAGGTCAGCTATTTTTTGACACAAACACCAAGATCTCCTACCTGTCCACGGGATATTAATAGCCCTCATTTTGTGGTCAGTTTCCGCTTGACCCGGATGTTATTATCATAAAGCCCTTTCCAGATGGGCGGGACCTTGCGTCATTTTTTTTTTGCCTTTTCCTCCCACAGGGAGCCCCTTTGCGGCTTAAGCCCCGCCCCCCTCGTAGAACTGTTACTGAGGAAACATAAATGTCCTCCTTTGTTTGAGCAGAGGTTGAGCAACGGGTTCCCCTCCACCTCCCGCAGACGACGGGCGATGACGTCACACCGCCGGCAACGCGAAGGCGGAAGCGGCGGCCGGGAGTCACGTGATAGAAGCGGCGCCTCCTGTCCCCCTCCCCTCCTATGGCTGCGAGCAGCGCTGCGTTGAACTGAGGCGCTGACGGCGCGAGGGCTTCCTCCCCCTCCCTCATCCTCCTCGCGGGGGCGGGTGACGTGGGGTGGGCGGGGCCTGCAACGGCCCTGGCCTGAGGCGCCTCGGCCCCCTCCGCAGAGCAAAGGTGGAGGTGCCGGCATGGCGGCGGCCGTGGCGCCCTCAGCCGCGGTAGCGACGGCGGCATCGGCGGCCGCGGGAGGGGGCGGGGCCGGGGCCGGCACCGGGGCCGGCGCGGGGGCTCAGGAGGAGGAAGAACACGAAGTGGTTCGCGTGCGGGTCAAGGTGAGTAAACCCGAGTTGAAGAAGTCGCAGGTCCTCAGGGGCGGCCCAGTTGCCCAGTGGGGTCAAAGGTCAGTGTCGAGTGGGCGTCGGGTTCGGCGGGGAGGGGGCGCTCGGGAAGGGTTTTGGGTCCAAGGAGCTCCCCGGGAGGAAGCGGACGGGTGATGTCACAGGGGCCGGCCAGAGGCTGCGTTGCCGTCAGAAGTGCCCTGCGACGTCTCTGCTGCTGAAAGCGGCTGGGCCAATGGGAACGGAGAGGCCGCCGGGTCTCTCAGGACCTTTCCGCACTACAGTGTTATAGCGCTATTATTCCGCTTTCAACATCCTGTGAAATCCTGGAGTTCGTGGTTTAGGGGAGGAGCATTTACAATTCTCAGCCAGAGAGCTCTTTGGCCTTAGTGAAGTACAAGCCCCAGAATTCCACAGGATGGTGAAAGTGGAATAATAGCACTATAGGAGTGCAGGGCGGAAATGACCTCGGTCCCAGAGGAAGACCATCACAACCCTACCCCGAACAAGTCATGCCAGCAAAACCCCGAGAATGGTTGCCTCAGAGTCACCATAAGCTGGAAACTGCTTGCAGGCGCACACACAACGGTGAGGACAAGAGAACTGGTCTCTGTTGGGTTAGGGCGGTGGAATGAATGAAGACCTTTCCCTTGTGTCAAGATCAGCAGAGGCAAAATGATGGAGTGTTTTCTGTAGACCTCTCTCTAGCCTGACAAGAAGAAGGACCAGCCTGTAGTGGAAGGATTGTGGTATTTTCCCAGGGTTCTTCTTAGTGTGTTTCCAGGCCATTTCTGTTCTGGTGCTATTATTCCACTTTCAACATCCTGTGGAATTCTGGGGTTTGTAAGTCTACTGAGGCCAAAGGGCTCTCTGGCTGAGAATTCTAAGGGCCCCTTGCTGAACTGCAAACCCCAGGATTCCACAGGGTGTTGAAAGTGGAATAATAGCACTGTAACAGTGTAGTGCAGAAATGGCCCTAGATATCTCGTGATTGGGAGACTTCTTCTCTTGGATGCTTAGCAGGGAAGTTGTTTCTTGTAAAAAAGGTTGTGTGAGTTCATTCTCTAACAGCCTGGATTGTGAGTGTATATTGATCCAGTCAGAGCCAGTCTGGTGTAGTGGTTTGAGCACTGGACTGTGAATCTAGACTAGACTAAGGTTTGAATCCCTGCTCAGCCTTGGAAACCCACTGGGTGACCCTGAGCAAGCCACATTCTCTCACCTCGGAGGAGGGCAAATCTTGCCCAGAAAACCCCATGATAAGTTTGCTTTCAGGTTGCCATAAGTCAGAAGTTACCTGAAGGCACACAACAACAACAAAAAATTGATCTGTTCAATTAGTACTTTTGGAAAAATGGAAGGAAGGTAATCACTGGAATATAGTATGCCCTAGGATTGCTTATTCCACAACAGCTCATATAAAGAAAACTGCTTTACAGGTTGGTTGTGAAGTTGGCCAGGTGGTGAGCATGTGAAATAACAGATGGGCGTGTTTAGTTTTTCTTACATTTTTCAGAGCAAACTTGCAAAACCACCAGTGTGGTTAGAGCATTGTCTTTGCATGTGAGAACAGCCAGGTTCAAATTGCCTCTGCAGATTCTGTAACAGTTTTCCACAGTATAGTTCCCTCTGGAACTAGAGCAGAACTGGAGTGGAGGATGAAACTATGCTTGAGGCAACAAATTAAGCCATAGTTCATAAAAACCACAGTTTGCAAACACACTTCAAGTCATGGTTTCTTCTTCTGCTTTGTAAAAGTTGTTTGAATATCACAGCAATCTTTCTTAAAATGTGTTATGGTATACGATCTGGCTTTACCATACATTATTGTGAGGCGGTGACACTGCAGCAATCTAGAGACTGATCAATAAAATGGGTTGCTGCTGTTACACGTTATAGATAGGAAATGGAGCTGAATGGAAAGAATTTTTTTTGCCACCGGACTGCATGGGGGGTGTGGTTTCCAATGCCCTAGGTATGTAAGCAGCTGTCCCAATTTGGCCTGGATTAGGACTCAAATTGCTTTAAACCATATTTCTAGTAATGAGAACACAGCCTGTGTTTGCAGAGAGACTGAAGAATAGTCCTCGTTTCTATACTTACTGGGTTAATGACCATGGATTTTTGTTGTGTGTGTATTTGTATATGTGCGTACCAGCTGGAGTGATATCTAGTTCTCCCTTTGCTGCGTTATCATCTCTGGCATTTAAAGTACCACTGTTTCTGAGCTTTGTCCATGTTGCAATGATAAGGACCATTCTGTTCCACTGAGAAACCCTATCAAATGTATTAGTTTACAGGAGACTTGACTGTGACTTTAAAATATGCATTTAGAATGTTCTGCAGGTCATTGAGTTATAGATGACTAGAGGACTTTGCCAAACCACAGGAGAGTGAAGTGATGAGGGAAATCACAATATATTGTATTCCTATTCCATATAAAATTGTTTTGGTACGCAGCAAAGTTAGCTAGAAAAAGCAGTCAGCCAAGTTTTAGTTGATTGAGTTGTCTTCATTTCAGAAAGTATGTAACTCTTCCAAAGGGATTAGTTTCAACCCTAGAAGACAGACTGTACAATTTGTCAGCTATTGTGAGCTCATTCTCTTCTTTCTACATTAAGAAATGAAACCTGGTTGACTTGGTTCTTTCCTCTTTGAAATCAAGTTTGATGAGCATAGTGTCAGTTCCCGAGGGGATTAATAGTCTAGCCTGCTCTCAACAAGACAGGATCTGTCTAAATATGCTGGATGTGATTCAGGAAGACTGCTGACATTTTGAAATGGGGTGTCTCAGAATCCTGATTCCTTTCTTTGTCTCATAATCAAAGTACTCCTGCCTTCCTTGAGAAGCTTCACATACCTATTGCTTTGACAGGCAGTAATACTGCAGCCAGGTGAAATCCTTCCTTGGCAATATGTCCATTGTCTTCATTGGATTTCCAGTTATGCTTAAAGTAGTGTTGTCAGTTTTTGGGCTGGTGGACATGTGTGCTTCTTGTCAATGCCTATGATAAAGTGTTGGCTTTTGTTGTTACTTGTTTCTTTTCATAATGTTGGCTGTGAGGAGGGGAAGAATGCAGTAAGCTCTTGTTGTTGTGTACCTTTGAGTCATTTTGACTTAAGGTGACCCTAAGGCAAACATATAATGGGGTTTTGTGGGGGCTGAGTGTGTGATGTGTCCAAGGTCACCCAGTGAGTTTCCAAGGCTGAGTGGGGAATTAAACCCTGGTCTCCAAGGTTGTAACCCAGCACTCAAACCACTACGCAGTGCTGGCTTTCAGTAAGCTTTTAGCTTGATATAATTCATTGATATAAATGGGATTGCCTCTGTTTACTGGTATTAATCCTTTATGTATTAATGCAGTAACCAGTACAACCGTTGGTTATTTCATTCTTCCTAGGTTAAATAAGATGCAGTGAATTTTCTTTTAGTGTATGGAACCTCCTTCTGGAGGCATGATCAGGTCTTTAATCTCTAAAGCAGTAGTTCTCAAATCCAGTTCTCAAGTTATTTTGGGCATCAGCTTCCTCAGTTCCTGACCATTGACCATCATGTCTGAGACTTCTGAGAAATGAAGTCAAAAATGTGTTTGAGAGCCACTGCTACAAAATATTAGGTGTGTATCTTTGCTATATGTATAGTACACTGAGCCCTCCTCTCGCACCTCTGCAACTACGAATGTGAGGTTCCACAAAGCATTGCATCCCGTTTTGGTCAGTGAATGCAGTGGGTGTGTGTCCATGCTGCCACAGACGCAGGCATGTCACATCTATTGACTATAATGGGATGCAACAGTTCACATTTTTTGTTTAACACTGGGGCTTCTGAAATGGAACACACACACACACACACACACACACACACACACACGTACAGATGGTGCATTGTATTAAAGGAGGCATTGGTATTGCATAGCCTACTGGTTACTGTCAAAGTGTACCTTTCATCAGCACCAACTGATGTAACCAGTTGTAACTTTGTGTTGGGAGTTGCGGTCCACTAACACCTGGAGAATTGCCCATTTACTATCATTGATTTTAAGGACTGTTTTCAGTAAGGACAGAATCATCGCTAAGTGATGGTATCTGGTATGGTAGAAAGGCAGTTGAGGGTAGGTAGCAAGTGTTGGCATCTAGCCATTGCCTTCCGTTTTTCTGATAGGAAAATGAAGATGCAATTGCTGGAAAAAGATTCTGTGTCTGTTCAGCCTAGGAAGTGTGAGGTCTTTACTGTAGGTTGGTTATGAGAACTGCTTGGATGGGGTTGGTTCTCTCATCCTGCTAACACATCATGTAATTTTTGCAGAAATGTGAAGGCTTCTTGCAGCCAGAATTCCGTACTTTTGCTGTGGATCCTCAGATCACCTCGTTGGACGTGTTGCAGCACATTCTTATCAGGGCCTTTGACCTCAATGGGTGAGTCCTGGATTGATAATGCACTGATGAGGGGAGTATGGAAACTGGCAGACGTGACTTCCAGCGCCATGCTCTTTTCTGCTTACTGAAATAAATCTCACAGTAAGTGAGGTAAGACTGAAAGCCAAGGCTCCTTTTTTAATGTCTGGAGAGGGCTTGGGAATTCATAGCGAGCAAATATCTTTTTATCCAGCTTTGCCTTCAAGTTACTTAGTGGGTAAGTGGAGGTGCTGGACTCTCAGTGTTCTAATGTTTTTATGATTGTGAAATTTGAAACAATTTGAAAATTGTTTTCATGTAATCTACATTTTATTGTGTATAATTTACCACATTTAACTCAAATAGCATTTTGCATCCCAATTGGCAGATGTCTGTCTCTTTTACACACAAATGCACATTTATATGATGCGTGCATACTTAAATACCTTGCCGTTTCTTCATGGTTGTAATGTCACAGCTTATGTTAGCTATCAGTTTGCTCCCATGTTCAAGGGAGAGTGTACCATACTGAGAGAGTGTATTACTGTCATTGATAAGGAAGGCCTTCTGGAGCAGGAGAGTTTAACTTGCATCATTATTTTTTTGTAGTAAACTGGAGCAGTCTGTTTTCCAGTTTGTTAACAGTTTTTTCTTTCCTTGTCCAAACCATAATTTTAAATATAGATATCTTCTTATGATAGAGAGGTTGTTTCCTCGTGCAGCGAATAAGGTGAAACTCAAAATATTATAGTAAACTGAGATACTCAGTCTGGCTAGGATTCTGCCCAGTTAAGTCATACCTGAAGTCATGTAGCCTCTTCATGTCATGTAGCCTCCTTCCTTTATGGACAGTTGTCACGCTGAGCACCACTTCTTTGTTAACAGATCTAGTTTCGATGTGGAAAGCAGCATGCATATTTCATGTACAGCTCTGGGTGGCACAGGCATTGTCTCTTCTAATAGATACACAAGCCACAGTAATTCACTTGCTACGTGTGCTGAAAGAAGGTTGTATTCAGCACATATAACTGCACAACTGTAGCTTCTTATACCAAAGGAATGACTTTTTTGTTTTTGTGCAGCAGAAGAGGGCTGCCTCAGGTTTGGGGGAGAGGTAATAACAAAGATAGGAGAAAGGCCCGCCATAGAGTTTCTGTGTGAACAGCTACTAGGTGTGAGACTTGTTTCTTTTTACTTAAACAGAGATTGACCTGAGCCCAAAACTGCACTAGATAATATCCACTGGTTTGTTTCTTTGCTTTCCTGCTTGGAGTCCTTCATGCTGCTACCAAACCTGCTGTAGAGCATTTTCCAGCCCGGTAGTGCAGGTTTTGAGGTCATTGGGATGGTGGGGTGGAATCTTCCACCACTATTCTCCTGCTTCCAGTGACAGAAGCAGTTTCATTGGTGGAATGAGCATACCCATAATGCAAACGTGTCTCTTTGTACCTACCTCAGGAAGAAGAATTTTGCCATCAGTTATTTGGGCCGAGATAAGCAGGGCCAAGAAGCATACCTGTCCCTGATGTCAGACTGGGATCTGGGTTTGGCCTTTGCTGGAGCCTCCAAGCCTTACTTGCAGCTCAAGATAGACATCAAGCCTTCAGAGGATAGTGAGTAATCTTTAGTTTGAGCACGAGAGCCAGGAGTTCAAATTCTAGTCCTGGCATCTCTTGTTCTCCTCCTGTATGACTAACAAATTACCTCTTGGCTCTTTCTGCAGTGGACACTGGCAAGGAATTCAGTTTCCTTGTCTTCTCCACAGAGTTATTTTTCTTTTGGAGACCTTGGCTGGTTGGTGCTATCAAAACAGGAAGACATGAGTCACCTAGAGATGACTTGGTTATAACATGAATGGTAACCTTACAGAAGACTTGGAAAAAGAAGTTCTAGGACTGAAGAGGAGGAACTGAGTGTGTATTTTCCATGCCTCCCTTCCAATTTTTTGTGACTCCCTTCTGCTACTGGATTACAAAAGCCAAAACTCTGATTAAGCCTTCATGAATTACTTTTGTGTGTATTTGTATGTGCTTTCAAGTCGCTTGTTGACTTATGGCAATCCTGTGAATTTCAAAGGGTTTTCTTAGGCAAGGAATGCTCAGAGATAGTTTTTCCATTTCTTCCTCTGAAATATAGCTTACAGCACCTGGTATTTGGTGGTGGTCTCCCATCCAAGTACTAAGCAAGACTGACCGTGCCTTGTCTTTAGGCTATTTAGGCCCTTGATTAGTGCAGCACAAATTTAAAGTTTGGGTACTGAGTATAGAGGATTGAACCTCCTGGTTTAAAAGATGCATTTCTAAGGGCCTTTCTGCACTATGCTGTTATAGTGCTATTATTTCACTTTCAACTTCCTGTGGAATTCTGGGGTTTGTAGTTTACTGAGGCCAAAGAGTTCTCTGGCTGAGAATTCTAAATGCCCCTCCATAAACTGCAAATTCCAGGATTCCATAGGATATTGAAAGTGAAATAATAGCACTATAAGAGTGTAGTGTGGAAAGACCCTAAGTCTCTAGTCTGTAAGCACAAGCATAAAAATTGACAGGATTTTTGGTAGAAAAAAACAAAAATCCTGTCAATTTTTATGCTTGTGTTTTGTTGTGTAGCAGGAGAATTATACAACATCAGAAGATACATTTAAAAGTATAATTTACAGAATTTGTACACATCACAGAACTTGGCTTCTGTTGGTGCCAAATTCTTTTCTTTAAAAATTGGATGGGTGGGGAGAGATACAAAGGCTTTATTTCTGTCTCTCTGTCCTTTCTATTATACTTATTAAGGTGTGGTGGGATTTGATCCTGTGAAAGCATGGACTGGCGGGGGAGATTGGAAGGAATATCAGATGCTGGGTTTGAGGAATTGGCTCACATTGCCATGTTCTGTTAGGCCCCCTGCTAGAAGACTGGGACATCATCAGCCCCAAGGATGTAATCAGTACTGACCTGTTGCTGGTGGAGAAGCGGTCTCTGGCAGCAGCTGCCCTGCCTTTTACTCAGTCCATCATCTCTCAGGTAGGCCTTAAAGAGATGAATGAATTCTGCTACCTTAGGCTTTCTTTTTTATTATTTTAGAGTACATATAGACAAAACAACAGAAAGAACAAAAAACCCAAAAACAAACTACAATAAGGAAGGTTAAAAAAGAGACTAGACAAAGAGAAAAATTAAATTGACTTAAATTTATTTAGTATTAAATACTACATACTAAATACTAAAAACTAACCACGAACAATAAAAATCTTTTAAAAGATGGCTTCAGGCTTTCCTAAGGCACACTATTGATAACTCTATATATAGGAAACTTGAATGGTATCTATTAACACCTCTCAAAAGCTTCAACTGCTAATTATAAAAGAATACTAATGGTCAAATCCCTCAGTTAATATATTGTACTCTTTTTCTTGCAAAAAGCAACCTGATGGTTCCCAGTTTTTCATGAAAGTCACTAGTGATTTTTCTGTAATCAATTTCATTTATCCATTTCAGCTAAGTTCAACAGCTTTATAATCAGTCCTCTTTTGTTCGAATATCTTTGTTCTTCTGCTTCTGTGCATTTAGTATTTGTGTTGTGGTGGTCATATATTTTACTGTCTTGCCATACTTCTCCATTTGGTCTATATATGCCAACAAGTATCATTCAGGTTTTAACTGAATATTAACATTCAAAATTTTGCACACCATAGAGTGTCTTTGATTCCAGAATTTTTTGGCCTTCTCACATGTCTACCACATATGGTAGAAGGATCCTACTTATGGCTCGCATTTCCAACGTCAATCAGAAACCTCTTTATGCATTTTGGATAGTTTTGGTGTCAGATTCCAACAGTACAAGTTCTCTTTGAGAACTTATACAAGTTCTCTTTGAGATCGTAACACAGTGTAGATTTGATTACCTCCAACCACATTTCCTCCCATTGCTCCAATTGTATTTTTGTGACCAATGTTTTGTTACCTTAGACTTTCTTAATGTGCTGCTCCATAAACAAAAATCCAGTAAACACCTAACCCTTTGGATGGAACAGGCTAGTGGAGGGACACCAGTAAGTCTGTCGATCATCTTCCAAATTAACCATAAGAGATCTCATTTCTCTTTGGTTCATCCTTTAGATTCAGAAGACTTGCTCTGCCTACTAAGCTATTGTTGATAGTAGCTGGCTACTGCAACAAAGCTGAAGCCATAGTGAAACCAGAAAGACAAAATGTGGAACTTTCTAAGGAGGGGTGCTTGTTTGTTTTTGTTTTTAATTGGCTGAGCACAGGTTGCTTGCTAACTTTGGCCTTCCCATCATCTTTTGCTAGGTGGGCAGGACACTGTCAAGGGTCCAGCAAGCTCTCAGCTGGTCCTATGGTGAGGATGTCAAGCCTTTCAAGCCCCCACTGAGTGATTCAGAGTTCCACACATTTCTAAACCACGAAGGGCAGCTGACTAGGCCTGCAGAACTGCGTCTTCGGATATTCCATGGGGGCGTTGAACCCTCACTGCGCAAGGTGAGAGTGGGAGTTCTGGAAGCCGGTGTTGTGTCTGGAATGACTGGTGGGGGATTAGATGCGCAAGAGCAAGCTTTCTCCCCTGCCTCCCATTACCCTTTGTTTCTATTTAGGAATTAGAGTGTCTTGGTTTCCAGGCAGTGGTCTGACATCATCTATCTTGAGCATCAGGGCTTCCTTCTCCAGCATGTCACCCTTGGTGGAGAAACCCCTTGCCAAGTTGAATCTTTCCTGTCCCCTGCAGGTGGTGTGGCGGTACCTGCTCAACGTCTATCCTGATGGCTTGACAGGTCAGGAGCGCATGGATTACATGAAACGGAAGACGCGGGAGTACGAACAGCTTAAGGGGGAGTGGGAAACCCGGACCAGCCCTGAAGACCTGGATTTCATCCGTAGCAATGTGCTGAAGGATGTTCTGCGCACAGATCGCACTCATCCCTATTACGCTGGCTCCGATGATAATCCCCACCTGATAGCCCTGCACGACCTGTTGACCACCTATGCCGTGACACACCCACAGATTTCGTACTGTCAGGGCATGAGTGACATTGCATCCCCCATCCTTGCCGTCATGGACAATGAGGCTCATGCCTTCATCTGCTTCTGTGGCATCATGAAGCGCCTGGAGGGCAACTTCCAGGTTGATGGGGAAGTCATGTCCATCAAGTTCTCTCACCTCAAGCTTCTCCTCCGTCATTCTGACCCCGAGTTCTACTCCTACCTCCTATCCCGTGGGGCTGACGACCTCTTCTTCTGCTACCGCTGGCTGCTGCTGGAACTCAAGCGGGAGTTTGCCTTTGAGGACGCCTTGCGCATGTTGGAGGTCACCTGGAGCTCCTTTCCTCCCGATCCCCCTGAGAAGGAAGTGGAGCTGCTGGGCCCACCAGCCAGGCCTGGAGACAGCAGCCAACCTGTCCGAAGGAGACACATGTTACGTCCCGCCTGCAGCTTTGAGGCGGCTGGGGATCAGCCCTGCCAGGGGCCAGTTCCTGAGGAGAAGACATTAGTGAAGCAGTCTAGCTTTGGGGAGTTCAAATATTACAGTGCTCGGAATGAAGACAGCTCTGAAGACGACCCTTCGCCCAGGTCTCAGCATTCCATGGAAGAGGATGAGGACTGCAGCAGTGAGTATGATCCATTGATCCAAACAACAAATGTGGCCAGATCCTTTTCTGCTCCATCCCTCCGAGTATTGACACCCCCCTCTCAAGACTTGGCTGCCTCCTTGACTAATGGCAATGAGGAAGTCCAGTCGGAAGAGGACAAAGGGGACTCGGTGGTTCATACCCCTTCGTCTCCTTCCCGTGGACCTGCTGCCCCTGCTGCCCCTTCCCCTCCGGCAGCGGTTAGCCTCCCGCCCCCACAGGAGTTTGGCAAAGGCAACCCCTTTGTGCTCTTCCTGTGCCTCGCCATCCTGCTGGAGCACCGAGACCATATCATCAAGAACAACATGGACTACAATGAGTTGGCCATGCACTTTGATCGCTTGGTCCGTCGGCACAACCTGAACAAAATCCTTCACCGCGCCAAGGCCCTCTTTGCCAATTACTTGCAGTCTGAAGTCTGGGACTCTGAGGAGGGCGACGAGGCAGCAGCTGAATCTCCAGCCACATTGTGACACTTCTTCCTTCTTTTCTCTCAGTGTGTGGGGACTGGTTCCCTGCTGCCACTGTGGTGCAAGCATCAGTGTGGAAGGGTGACTGGGTGATGACTAATCAGATTGGGTCTCTGCTCTTCAATGAACTTTGGGGAGATGGTCTTGAGCAGCTGTGTTGGACTAATGCACTCAATATACCATCTATGTCCAACGTACTCTGTTTTTTTAACTATCTCTTTGTGCAGATATCTTGGCACAGATGTCCCATCTGTCTTCTGTGCCTCCTAACCTTCCAAGTGCTGGTGATCTTCCTGTGAAGATCTCTCTTGGAGAAGCCAGGTTCTGCCCTTTAGTAGTCATTTTCTCCCTTTTCCCCTTGCTCCCTCATGCCTTTCTCTTCCTATCTATCCATCTGCTGTATTTTGAGACTCCTCCTAGAACAGCCTTCACTGACCCACTGCCTTACAGTGGTGTTGGACTTTAGCTGCCATCCTAGAGGTGGTGGGACTTGTTTTCAACAGATCTGGAGGGCTCCTGTTTGGGGAATGCCGCCGTACTGGTTGCTAAGTGACCAAGATTGATCCTGACCTATTGGGAATCTGGGGCCTTTTCTTCTAGGTGGTTTTGCTAAAATCATTTTTAATCCTGAATCTTGACATGACTTTATTTCGTGCATAGAGTGATACTTTGTGCTTGGTGAAAGCCAAGTGCTTATGCCCTTTCTCAAAAAGTTGCCTTTTATGCTGAGTTAATCAAATGTTCTAAGTTTTTTTTTTAAAAAAAGCACTTTATTTTCTGTATTTGTTGTTGATTTTGTTCTAGTATTACCTTTCTGTTTCTGCTTAAACTCACTTTTTAAAGAATGAAGCTGCAGCCTTGGGAGAAAACCAACACTGGGAGTGTTCAAAAGCAGATTGGCAATGCCCCAATGCCCTTACTGACTGGATTTTAAGCCAAGTAATTTCTTCTTTTAAACAGGGCCATTTCTGAGGTCTTTTATAATTAACTGGCCAAGTGGAGTCAATTCTAGTAAAAGGGTGGGTGGATGGAATAAATGGATCTTGATGCCATAGTGCCCTTCTAGACCACTTTGTGGATAAGTAAACTGCTTGTATCTAGCTTGCACACTTTCTTCTAACTGGTGATTTCCTCCTCTTCCAGCTGTTTGTTGTAGAAGAGACTTTACTTGGACAAGAGAGCACCCTTTTCCTTTAATTGGTCATTTCCTTTAGTGGGTCTCCCTCTTCAAATGGAGGTTCTTGGCCAGCTTGCCGAACCTTCACAATGGTTTCTCTATGCATTATTGGCTTACAGGACAAGATCGCACTAGAAAGTGTAGCAAGACTTTTCATGTAGGCAGAAGGAACTCAAGCTCTGTCTAGAGTTATGTGTTAATCTGATATCCAGTAGTAGCACATGATAATAGTGTGTGGCAGTCAGCCCATTGACAGAAGGAAAAAAAAAACGTGTTTTGATTCCTTGAATCTCCATTCCTCCTGTTTCTGGCTTATGCTGAGAGCCAAGCTGTGTTGTGATCAACTGATAAAGCAGCTTGATAGCTGAATGTAGGTAGTATACTACCTTTGCTTTGGGGCTAAGGCAGTTAGAGAGCAGAAAACAAAGATGTGGTGAATGTTAAATTTGAGGTGAGCAAGTTGTACCACTTCTTTCTATATTAGAAGTTGCATTGCTCAGGTAACTTGCTACCCTTATTCTAACACTTAAATCAGCTGAGCAGAAGGGATGATTCACAGACATTGCCTACCTATCCCTCTTATTGTCAGTATTCTACTTAGAAGCATCATTTCTTTGTTTGACTTCCAGTCTTTTGAGTTCAGATCTCATTTAAAATAAAGTAATTCTTAGACTTGGTAGAAAATTTTGAGTCAAGGAGATAAGGAGTTCTCTTCTCTCCAGTTGCCCAGATTAATTAGAAAAGTGGCAGCACATAGTTCATTCCATCTCCTCCTTTCCACTTGCCCTCATAAACACACATCAGCCTTTGCTCATAGCTGGCATAAAGTTCCCAGAGGGAGAAAAAGTACATACTAGAAAGTGCCTGGGTTTCATCTTGCTAGCTGTGTGTTTACAGCTAGACCCATGTTTTTGTTGGCCTGGCTTTGTATTAGTCTCTACTGACCAGAGGAACTTTATAGAAGCTTCCAATCAGCAGTGTGGTCTTGTGAAAGCAGCTTCCTATGTTGAAGAATTCCTGTCTGAATGCTACAGCCCAAGGAGCCACCAACCTCAGTCTCTGTAAGACGGGTCAAAGTGCAAGGAGTTAGAAATGCCTTCAGATGAAAAATGTTTCTCTCATTTATGCTGAATTTGAAGGAATGGACAACTGTGGATTCTGCAAAATGAATTGTTGAAATTACCATATTCTTTTAAGGAAGTGGCCACCAGAAGGAGCTCTAGCTTAGCTTATACTGAACTGGGTATTAAAAGTGGAGCAGGTTTGAGTCTTCTGCTCCTTTTTTCTGGCTGTCTGGTGGGAGAATTGGGGCTCATTCTGTAGTTGATGAAAATGTAGCCAAAAGAATGAAGATGCAAGACCGAGGATGTACCTTTAATGGTAGTTAATCGGTAAGATTGCCTTCATGTGTAAGTGGCAGATTTTACTTAAGAGCTTTGAAGCTGGCAGGTGTTCCTGCTGAGGAGTTATACTGCTGGGCTGAAGGAGGTCTGCTCTGTAAGCAGGTACCCTCTGCAGAGTGGGAAACAATGTCTCATGTCCTCCAGAGTATCATGGAATTGGAGCCATCTGCTAAATGGCTTAGAGAAAGCTTTGGCTTTCTATAACTCCTAAAATCCCTTACCATTTCTCATGCTGATTGGGGCTTTTGGGTGTTGTACTCCAGAATATGTACAGGGCCAAAAGTGCCCATCCTCACCCCCTTTCTAGGTTAATGATCTGACTTCTTGAACAGGATGAGGAGACAACAAGAACTGGCCCCAATCTTGATTGAGCATTCCTGTGGTGATTTCTCACCACCTAGGTACATTTGCAGTACTTATTTATTATGTTCTGCTTTTCCCGTAGGCACTCTTTGGGCCCCGGTTGAAGAGGATAACCAGGGATACACTGGTACATCAGTTTCAGCAATGCTGTGACACTACACACTACATTCAGTCATTCGTTGCATTTAATCCATATTGCTTGTAGTTAGAGCCTCTGTGTTTCTGGCAACCATAACACTGAACAAAGCTGATTGTACAGCTAGTAGAGAACATTTTGCAAGGTCGGGGCACCTGCAGAGGTTCCAAGGTCCAATTTTTGGCCTCCAGGACCCTCTGTGAGCTGCACTAGACCTGAAAATGAAGAAGTAAAATACTACTTCTGGAGAGCTCTTCCCCCAAAGTAGTTAGATGTCTGCTTCCATTTTTTCTGGTTTGAGGTGGGGGTCTTCTGATGCTGAAAATGACAAAACCACCATTCCCTGGAGCCGTCCTGGAGAGGAAAGCAGTCTTCTCATCCACAGGAGTGGAGGTGGATATCGGAAAGCTCTGGTGGGGTCCACAGACTGCAGAAATAGCTCATAAGGTGCACTTTGAACACTCCTGAGCTAGACTGCAAAGATTATGAATCCTTCCTGAGGATGTAGATCTTCCCTTCTTCTAGAGAGTGCTTATGCTTCACCATGAGATTGCGTCTGTAAGATATGTCCATTTCTGTGATGTGTATAACACAGGCTCTTAATAAGGAATTCACGATCTGCTGTCAGGCAGAGAAGGGCAGAACCTGGAGAAAATGTTTAAAAAAAAAAAAAAGCAAGCTAGAATCCCACAGTGCTGTTTGGAGCATTTTGGGACATGTATTTTTTTTTAAAAGGTGAATTTTTCTGAGCTTTGGAGAAGAGTGGCTTACAATCACTTTGGCCCATGCGTAAAATAGATTGTAACTGTTTGATGCTGAGATTGAACCAGACTGTCCTTCTTAACATCAACAGTTGAGGACAAAGGGGAGGCCTTGGACCCAATGGAGTCAGTGGCTATGCGGGCAAGGCTATCTGGAGAGAGGGCATGGATGGACTTTTTTTTTTTGGCCAGGAGTGAGCAAATGGCCTTCTGTGACCTGCAGGTCTGACATATGACTACATACGTGGTGTGCAGCCCTGTTGATCTCAGTAATTGGAGCTCTTGTTCCACTGCAGGATACTAAGTCTGTCTTCTGCTTGACAAGAAGGAAAAAACATCTTTTGTTAGTCTTAAAGTCTTAAAAATAAATTTCCATTTCATCCTTCTTCTAGCCCTATTGAAAGTTGTGGGAAACTGAGAAGCCCTCTTAGTGACTGAACCAATGTTATAGGTTGGCTCAGAAGGCCCACCCTAGCCTTTCCTTTTAGAGCCTTTCCTTTTTCCTTTTAGAGCCCTCCCTTGTGGGTGAAGGGCTGGTGCCTTCTGTTCTCAGGCCTGCTTCTGAAATTATGCCTTTCTGGTTTGTCCAGTTGAGATTACTTACATGGTTGCCTGAGTAGAATAATAACCACTGAAACAACATCTGTTACATTTGTCTACCTTTTAACAATAAGCTAATTCCAGGCCTGGCTGGGGAAGGGTGGATCACAGACTCCCCTTGGTGGCTTGCTTCCTGCATGGTGCTATCAAAGTTGCTGGGTCTTAGCCAGGTTCTCTTGGCTATTTGTTAGCTTCCTGGCACCTTCTACTTTAAAATCTGGAGAGGTATTTTTTTTTTTTTTTGTAAATAGTTGCCTTTTGTATGAGGGCAGGATGAATTGAGATGTCTCCCTTTTTTTCCTCTCATGCTCAGAAAGCATCCCTAAAGATTAAAATAGGATTTGCCTCCTAGGCTGGACACAGACTAAGTAAGTGGCCATAAGGATGCTACAGATGTTTTCTTTGTCCTCATAACTTGATATGGCCTGCCCGATTGCCAACTCTGGCTGCTACGTTCTTTTTGGAATGTTTCAGATGAAGACCTAAACTAATTCTCTGAAACAGATAGTGGCTTTTAATTACAAAAAGATGGTGAGTTTCTTAATGGGCAGTGGAGGAAATGTGGAATTGCCTTGGGAGTGTGAGGCGAAGTCTGGCCTCATTTGCCTGCACCGCTTCTCTCTCCCTGCACCACTTTGGCCACCACCACCACCACCTAATCACTCTTGCACCATGTACATACCTCAGCAAGAGGAGTTTTGTTGAAGAGACTGCTGCCCCCTTAGGATACAGGTGGGAGCCATTGGGCTCTTGTTCACCAGGAAGGTCTGTGGCACAAGTACCACAGGAGGGAATAAGATCTTGATTTTTGTACAGTGCCTGTTGGTTTCAGTGAGTTACATGCAGAAAAAGGCTTGGTTGGATGTTCAGTAGCAGAGATGGTGGGGATAATATGAAGACAATGCACCTGACTGTGTTCCTGCTTCTGGGCATCTGTCGGTGATCCCACTTGGCATGGGTGGATCATATCTTACAGAACCGGGTCTTTAACAGTCCTCTCTCCAACCAAGTTCCAGCTTTCATTGTGCCTCATTGCTATCTTGGTAGTTCTGGGGCCTACGTTACAGCTGGTGTCAGAAGCCTGGCAACAGCCCATGCTGCCATAGCTTTCCCAAGCGCTGTGACTTCAGCTCCATTTTCTGTGATTCCAGCTTTGGAGCCCTCCAGCTGACAGCCAGATTCTGTTGTGTTTCGCTCCTCCTCCTCTTCTTCTCTCCCCACAATGAGATGTTTAACTTATCCAAACTTGTTGGTCTGTGATCTATTTATAAGTGCATATTTTTACTCTGCCTTGGTGTTATTTTTTGTGCTGCCTATTTATTTTTACAAGCCTTTCTTTTTGATTTGTGGTGCTTTACGTTTCAGGCCAGGACTTGCAGACAGCACAAAAGACTTCAAAGGAAGATCATGCTAGCTTTAGCAATGGGTTGTACCGGAATCATAGTGTATTTACGTTTGGCCTGATTTTCTGTCCTGTAGCATTATTGCTTTCAGCTTCCCACGAGCTCTGTATGGCAGGTGAGCTTGCTTAATGGAACAGATGCTGAAGAAACTCCTTATTGGAAATAAGAGTCTGAGTAATGTGTCCTTGCAGTGGCCACCTCAGGCAGTAGATTTTGAGTGATGTTAAGTAGGGGTGGGAATAATGTGACCCTTCAGGTGTTGTTGGATTGTGTTTCTTACTATTGGCTATGCTGGCTAGGGTTGCTGGGACTTGCAGTCTAATAGCATCAAGAACCACTTGATTCCCACCCATGCCATTAAGACTTACAGAACTGGGTGAACATCTGATTCATGGACCCTAGTGCTCTGCGCAGGTCTCCTGGCCACACCTCATTGGGAGGAATGGGCGCCCAGTTGGCTTCTTGTGCTCCATTTATTTCAGTGCCCCAAGCACTATTGAACACCCAGTGGACTGTGTCTCGCATTAATTCAGAGAGAGTGTGTTTGGAATTTTGGATCCAAATATGTTGGATTCGCCTTGTATATAATCCTGGGTTTTTAAAAGTGAACATGGCAGGTTAAACGTTTGTGTTCATCTGCTGAGAAAATGGATATCTATGGCCTGTTTTTGTTTTCTCTTGATATTCCAGATATTCTTTTGTAAACCTTGAAGCCGTATCACTTTGGAATCTGACTAGGATTGTGCTCCTGAGACAAAATGGCTTCATGTTTTGCCCTCGGGTTCAGTGGTCACAGATGAATGACCCTCAGGTGACCCAAAATAACAGAAGAGTCGTTTGACAGCAGCAAATTGGGCTTTGGGGAAGACCGAACTTCAAAGACCACACAGCCTTTGGAGTTCAGCCTTCCCCAGGTCCTCCCTCTCGCTGGACATGGCTGTCTGATTCTCAGTGCTGCAGGCTTGAAGGTCCTTCTTCTTTTAAATGGTTCTGGCTTGTGTATGTATGCAACTTCTTTCTGGTTTGACTCCCTCTTAATGTATTATTCCATTGACATGGCCATTTTTCTTCCAGGCCTCAGGCACTTTTGTCTGTCTTTGTTTTTAAGCTAATATGGTAAAGGAATGAAGTCTAAATAAAGCGGTACTGCTTGTTGACTTGGCTCAGAGCTGCTCGGATGGCATGGTGAGTTGATAACAGGGCTTTGCCTGGGCAGACCAGGACAGATATAATGGTATCCGATATGAAAGCCAGCACAGACATTTCCTGAACTCAGACAAAGGTGGGGGACATGTGACCTTCCAGATGCCATTGGTTTCCAACTCTCCTTGGACTAAGCCAGCAAGACCAGGGGTTAGCAGTCATGGGAGTACTAGTTTCACCCCTGGAGGACCATGGGTTCTTTGCCTGTGCAGTCCTCCAGATGTTGCTGGCTTCCTTGCATCCTTCCAGCATTCCTTGCCATTGGCTATACTAGCTAGGGCGGATGGGAACTGCATTCCAACAACATTGGGAAAGCCATATGATTCCCGCTGTTGCACTAGAGACACACAACAGTAGGAGTTGATGAGTGACTGGCTAAAAGGCAAAACAAACCAGTATGCATGTGAATGGCACAGATCTAGATGTGGACCTGTGTTAGAATGGGAAATTTGCTGTTTCTGTTTCCCTTCAAGTCATTTGTGACTCATAGTGACCCTAAGGCAAACCAATCATGAGGTTTTCTTGACAAGACTGATACAATGAGGGTTTGCCATTGCCTGTTTCTGAGGCTGAGAAAGTATGACTTGCCCCAAGGTCACCCAGTGACTTTACATGGCCAAGAACGGATTCTAGTGCTTGTCTCCCTGAGTCATAGTCCAACACCTCTATACACTCTGGATCTTAATGGGGAAGGGTCTGCTTTCAAAATAAAAGTCTGTGACTCTCTCAATAGAACTATCTGTGCTCATGAAACTTCTGTGCTGACGTTTCCCATTGGTTCATTTGTTTCATGATCATTCTCAAGCCCTAAATAAGAAGTCCTATCTGTTCTTCTGTAAAGGAAAAGTTCAGAAAGCGGTGGGGAGAGGTCAGCTGTGCTGACAGCTGAGCATCTGAGCTATTCCTGGTTATGGCTATAGGTCCCCTCTCAGCTTAGAAAAATAATAAATCCAGACAATATTGCAGAATTGCAAATCTGCTTTCCTCATAGCTTCATTTTAGTTCATCCTGTAAAAGATGAAATCTCCTACGGTGGACATTTACTCGGTGATGTATTTAAGTCTTTTAGTCCAAGTCTCAAGTCAAGTTTCAAGTCTTCACCTTCAAGTCTCAAGTCCTTGAAGATACTTTCAAGTCAAATCTCAAGTCTGGAAGCCAACTTCATACCCCAACATACATTCCAGAATTTCTAGACAGAGTCGAATAAAGTCAGTTTTAACAATTTAAGCAGAGTCAGCCCTCCACATTTGCGATTTTGCCATCTGTAGCTTCAGAAGTGGGGAATAGGATCCTTTTTACTCCCCCTTCCCCAAGCTGGAGGCTTTGGTGCCAATGGGCATAAAAGAGTCTGCAGCTTTGTAAGTGGGGTATAGGATCCTTCTTACTTCCCATTACTGAAGCTTCAAAGGCTTTAGAAGGAAGGATCCTTCCTCCTCAAGCCCATTGCCTAACTCATTTGCTCTTCCTCTCTGAGAAATGCACCCACACTTTGAGCTTGAGATGGATCATCATGTGACCAGTAGGCAAAAAGAGATGGAAGTGCTGATCTGGATGAATGTTTTATGTTACTGAACCGAGGGCAGCAAATCAGTCACTAAATATATACAAGTCTAGTCAAGTCAGTGCCTCATTTATTGCTGAGTCAAGTCACTTAAGTCCAACTTGAGTCTGAGTCAATTGACTCGAGTCTACATCAGTGCATTTACTATCTATAACTATGATGCCAGCAGCAAATGTTAGAATTGTTTATTGACTTGATCTGAACACATTGCGACTTTCTATCTGCTGGACAGAAGCTGTTCTCAAACCAATTGATCTCATTAGCAGGGAGAAACAGAGAAGTACATAGATGAGATCTTGGGATATCATAGGAGAGTCACCCGTTTGTGCTTGACCACTTTTGCATTAAGGATTTCCAGACATACTGAGAAAGAAGTAAATAATTATTTTGAACTGGGTTGGGTAGTGTGTGGCCCTCCATTGTTGCTCGATTGCAACTCCCGCCACCCTTTGTCAGTGGGTGCATTAGCTAGCTTTGCTTCAAATTGCTGTCCAGCAGCATCTGGAGGGCTGCATCTAACTCTTCTCCTGCTTTAGCCAAGATTGGTTTCTGATGCACAGAGCTACATCAAAGCGCTCCTTTGGAAATACTGAGTTTACAGCAGCTCCATCATGTTGAGACAGAGTAATGTGATGGAGATGTCTGTTGTTGCCTTTTCCCCTTGACCTCTTTGGGAGTGCAAGTCCCCAGTGCTACTCAAAACTACTGGTCTCTGGCCTGGTGCCCAGTCCCTGAGCCACTGGCTACCAGTGCCTGGTGAGTCTCCAGAAAAAAAATAATTGTAGGCAATAGGCACAGTGGATCCCTGGCACATGGAAAACTATCATTACTGGTCCTGCACATCAGGTAGCAAATATGCGTGCAGTGAGTCACATTTCAAAAGTAATGTAAGAGGTGGGAATAAAGTTACTTTAGTGGTGCAAGGGTAACACTTTCCAGTTAATTTCAAAGAGCATTTCCAGGGGTCTTTTGACAAATTATTCCAAATTTAATGCCATTTCTCTTGTCAATCCTTTTTAAAAATGAATGTAATCAAAAGTAAAGATAATGATGAGAGCCACATGTTACCTTTCTAAAATGTTAGCAAGTTACTTTTCAGACACTATAATATTTAAGAGATATGAATAGCTTTTAAAAATTCCTAAGTTTTGGGGCAGGAAATAGATGTGTCAGGCACTGGGGAACAGTTTAGTCCAAAACCAGCCTGTACAAAAGGGGTGAATGCAATTCAGCTAACAAAAGGCCTATGTAATATAACAAAATCCACGAAGTAGTACAGTCGGCCCTCCGTATTTGTGGGTTTGACATTCACAGGTTTGATTATTTACAGATTTCTCCAACTCCTTCCCCCACCTTAGTCACTTCTTTGTTTGGGGGAACTTTCCGTCTTGGTGACTCCAATCTGGCCTCACAGCTCTTTTAAAACTTTTCTCCAGTCCTCCTCCTCCACCAGCCACTGCCTTGCCAGCTCAGCACAGCTGAGCCCAATTTCTCAGCGCCACAAACTCTCTCCCGATGCCCCACATACACCCAAGAAGGAGATGGGCAAGAGGGAGGAAATATAGGGCCACCATGCCAACCCTCTCCTTGGCCTGTCTCCCCACCCGTGCCTCAGCCCCCTTCCTATAGAAACACACACACACACATTTTGGTATTGGTGACTTTTCACTTTTGCGGGGGTCCTGTGCCCCTAACCCTAGCGAATGTGGAGGGTCAACTGTAACACTTTTATTGGGCCAGCTTCAAAGAATAAAATACATAATTCAAGCTTTTGAAGCTTCACTGGTTTCTTCATCAGGTACAGATGTTAAAAATTGTACAGGAGAAGAATGGTACTCTGTTGTCAGTTAAGATGGTCTGGATGGGTATCAATGCAGGCAGAGACCACTCCCCTTCTTGGCGATATGAAGATCAGGGGCAAAGGGCAATAAAATCAGATAATAAAAGTTCAACTCCATTAGAAACAGAAAAGTAACTTCCCTTGAGATTCAGGCTATCCTTGTCCTGTATGAAGCTAACTGCCTCTTAGGCAAAGAACATTAAATTTCTCAAGGAGTCTTTGTACTGTTACATCTGGAAAACTGTAAAGTAAAACTTGCCAGTTATAATCCAACGAAAGATTTTTACCTTCGTTGGAGTTAGAAAATTTCAAAGAATTAAGTCCCAGTCATTTGGCTCCCTCTTGTTTTAAGCTTGTTTTTTTTTATTAATAATGGTGTATAGGTATATCTACATATGTAGTAGTGTACAATATATATATAATAATAATGTATAATAGTATATAGTAATATAAATCTCCAAATGTACATTGTGCCCTTATAGAAAATCCAACTCATATCCATCTTTCTTCATACATTATAGTATTTGAATATTTCATATCTCATTTACATTCCACTTGCTTACTCCCCTAGAGTTAATTCTTTTTAGTCCCATTCCTGTTACTCTTTCAATACCCCCTTTCACAACTTTGCATGCCTTCTCTTAATTCAGTCTCCCCCATATCTTATGTTTTTATTTTAATGTCTGAACCTTAAGTTACGTTTTCCTATATTCTTCTTATGTTGAGAGGAAAAACTCCTCTACTTGTCAAACATTTATGTATTATTGTTTTAAGCCTGTTTTAAGGTTCCCCTACTGTAGAACTGTGTAACATTTAAAAGATCATGGAGACTGCTTTGGAAGAACTACCACCAGGAGCTGCGAAGAATCTAATCCACCATGATTCATCCCTCAGAAGAGATGGTATGAATCAGTGTTAGGGGATTTGGGGCCCTCCAGATGTTAGTGGACTATAGTTCCCATCATCTCTTAGCATTGCGACTGTGCTGGTTAGGGTGGACGGGAGTTTCAGTCCCACAGAATCTAAATGGCCACAAGCTCTTCCACTCGTGAATGCTCGAGTTCCCTCAGAGTAGTTAAATTCACACTTGGCGATCAGCATACAGAAAGAGAAAGCAGTGGTTCAAAGGCATGAATGAGACATTTAAAAGATGCAGCATGTGAGGGGTTAACAGTGGGATGGGGTGAGCTTACAGTGTTGCCCATCTGTTTCTAAGAAAGATAGCGTGGTTGATTCACAAGCCATTGTGTTTCTCTAGAAAAGCTAGACCTCCGTTTCATGCTGAAGTTTCATGCACTCTGACTTTGTATACACAACCTTTATCCAAAGCTGAAAGAGAATTGCATTCATAGCCCCATATTGGGAGAAAGGCAGGATAGAAAATTGGAGGCTCTTGCTGTCCTACAGTCACCTTCTTCTACCTCCATTCAATCTCTATTTTGCTTCCTGAAGATATAAACAAATTGATGTGAGTTCACTCCTATGAGGAGTAACTCACAGTCTTATGTCAGCCGGACCATGAGGTACTGAAGGCACCAGTTTCAATTGCTTGTCATTACCTTACTAGCCACAAGGAGGAGCCCAACACCTAGAAGGAAGTTGTGATCAAATCCTGCAAGGATAAGAACTGCGGGGATTGTGTAGCCTCGGGCTTATCTTTACTGAATTCATGGCAATAGCGTTTTGATTATTGTTCAAAGTAAACAATTCCAGGGCCTGTCACAGTTCAACAATCTCAGTTACTGAACCTGGATCTGAAATTCTCTACCTCTCCTCCATTTTGGAGAACTGTCTGGGTTGACCATATAATATAGACAAAGCATGCTGTGTGCAGGCCCACCTTTTTGTAACCACTGATTTTCTGCAGCCAAACCCTATGATGGGGATTAAGAGCAGGGCTTTTGATTGAATAAGATGCAGTTCTTGGTGGTCTTTGTGCCTCACACATGAGGTACTTTACACCTATGCAGATCTGTCCACAGAATGCTCCCGAGCTGGGTAGCTTTTGGTAGTAACTGTTGTGTCCCAGGCAGACCAGGCAACTAATTAGCAAACCAGCAGGGCAGAGCTTACAGAGGCAAGAGCAGAAGTAGTCCAAAGAAGGTTTCAGGTCAAGAATGCAAGTTCCAAGGCAAATAAATCCACAAAGGCAAATCCAAATCAGCATCAAACAAGCAAAGGTCTAAGTAAGTAATGATTCAGGAAAACACAGCACAGGGCTTCAACCACCAGGAAGATCAGTTGTCGACTCTGGGAGGAGATGGGCCAGCTGTTTGCCTTTCAGAGCTAATGGTGTTGCCACAGGCATTCCCTCATTAAAGCCCGTTTGCTACTTAAACGAACTGAACGCCTGAGATCTTCCTTTTGGTGTTCTCTCTCCCACAAGGAAAGAGCCTGTGCTGTTTCATCTTCTGATATTTGTTCCCCCTGCTGTTGGTTGTTATTTTCCACTAAGCAAACTTCTGGGGAAACTTCTACCTCAGATTCAGAATCCTCCCCCCCACTGTCAGGGTCTCCAAGGCAGGGCATGACACCAATCCCACCCATCCAGGTGCCTGTATAAATAGTGCCAAGAGCTATTCCTCTCAGTTCCTTTTCATCCATTGTCAGGTTCTCCTAATGGAACTCATCTGAGTAGCTTTAAATGTCTCTCTTTTCTCTCTGACCTGGTCAGTGGTGAGTTCTTTGTTTGCTGTCTAAGGTCCTTTTCAAGAATTGTCCCCACTCTTAAGCATCTCTTCTGCCTTGGGCAGAGTCACCACTTGAATTCCTGTCCCATTTGTAAAGGGCTCACGACTCAAGGCCTCAAGAACCACCTTTTCTAAGTCCGCCTTTTTCTTTGAAAGCAATCTCTAAAAGTCATAGACGTAGCTGTGCAAAATTGCCCACTCCACTTGGCTCTGCTTCCATTTGCAAGTCAAAGCCATGACTTTACTTCTCCATGGCCATCCTTCAAAAATGATGGCATCTTCCCCATTGTCTTCAATGAGATGGGTTATGCTCCCAACTACGATACAGGGTGATCTGGAATCGAGAGCACCCCCCCCACCAGACAGGTCTGTCAGTGTACAGTAAATGCCTGCCTGAGGGCAAAAGAGGAGCACAGCTGAGGCTGCAGCTCCTAAGTAGATTAAGCAGGCATGAAGCAGTGACCTCCAACCATCCACTTCAAGGGTGACCTTGAATCATTTGGCCCATTGTTTGTCACCTTGAATCGTACCTTAGGCCCGAGAAGTGTGTCACACTCTCAGTACTGAGCGAGACTCTGACTCACATGTTTCACTTTCTATTCCAGCTCTTCCAGCTCTTAGTTTGCAGGATGGCCACCTGCCTCCTGCTCATCAGCCTGGACCTCCTTTGAGGGTTTCCACTCTGCTGCCTTGTCAGGCATCTCTAGCCCTACCATTTCAATACCGTGCCCCTAGGTCAATGAGCCAAAGATCACCTCATCCTTCACCATCTTTGGCCCTGTTGTTCCAGGATAGATCACTATCTGCCTGTGAGCAGTATCACTATGACCAGTGGAACTGTGAAGGTTCTGATTTCCTTCATCATCCACATTGGTATCAGGACATCTCTCTGAACCTCAACTCCAACAACTCTGGTCCTACATTTGTGACCCTCAATGGCTGGAACCATCTTGTGCATATCTCTCAGTTTTATCAAATCAGGTTTCCTATGATCAGTACTTCCTTTGCTACCATGACTACAATCACTATTGTCAGACCAAGAGGTGCCATCGACACTCATCCCTGTCCATATCTCCTTGACACGGTATTGATCCTGCTCTCCAACATCATATTGGGCTTGATCTCATTCCTCACAGCCTCTTCTGGTACTGTCTCACATCTGCACAGAAGACCACATGCCTACTTCCACTCCTCACCCTGCATTGATCTGAGGGCACACTACTTTGCCCCCCTGGGAATTGCCACCAAAAGGGGACCCACCACCTCCTTCTAGGGCAGCTTTGTCATCCTCCTCCTCCTCCTCCTCTTCCTCCTCCTCCTCGTCAGGAGATGAAGCTCCAGAATCCTCAGACCCTCTCCTCCTCTCATCCCTGGAGAATGAGGCAGATATGTCTGACCCCACATTGCTGTGAGAGGGCATGCTATGCTGACTTCATCTTTCATCTGGCAAAGTCCCTTGGGCTTGAGGTTATGGCACTGTCTGCTTGCTCCTTCTGTCAGACTCTGCTGCTATGCAAAGATGCTCACAACCACATCAAAGACCTCCCAGTTGATGGGGAAGCCCTATTCAAGACTCAGACCAATGAGGCTGTGGATATATTCTTCAGGGCCTGGACCGCAGTGAAGAAAATGGGTTTTGGTCTTGCCTCTCAATTTTCATGGCCCTCTAGGCCTGCTTAGAAGAGGTCAAGCTAACCGTAATCTTCTGATCATTCTTCCCTTCCACAGTCCCACCAATCCTCACAATCTGAGTGATCCTAGTTCTTCTAAAACCTCTTGGTACCAGACTTTTCCTCCATCCAAGAAGTCCTGACTGGACAAACAGCAACTTTGACTCAAGGAGCCTTTCTCCCTCCGTCTTTGCATTGTCGTTTACTTATCAATTTGAGTTTCTTATCTTCCAGCATAGGAACGCATATGCTGAAATTCTTGGGACCTCACCATTGTCTACCTCGGTTATGCCATTGAATTTGTATGACTGCCCCCATCATGGGGTTGTCCAGCCCACTCCAGAGCCAGAAGTCCCCCAGCAAGAAGTCGATACTCCTCTTTGATAGGACGTGATCGAGCGCTTTCCTTCATGAGCTGCCTATATTGGCTTCTTTTCCTGGTATTTTACCATACTGGAACGAGATGGCTCTCCTTAACCTATCATGGGCATCCAAGGTGTAAACCACTACATCAACATAAAAAATTTAAGATGATCACATTGTCCTCCATCCTCTCCCTCCTCATACCTGGAGACTGGGTTGCCTTGCTGGAGTTTCAGGATGCTTATTTCGATATTCATATCACAGCACAGAAGATACTTTGGCTTCACAGTCAGTTCAGCCATCTTCCAAAACAAGGTCCTGCCTTTCAGACTATCCATGGCTCCCCACATTTTCATAAAGGTGATAGTGGTAGTTATTTCCCACCTTCAAACTGTAGGGATAAGGGTGTTTCCTTGCCTGGATGATTGGCTCCTTCCAGCCGTGATTGGCTCCTTCCAACCCAACAGCACAAAGACATAAGCAGAACTCTTACCATCCTTTTGAACCTTGGCCTCTGAGTCAATGTGGAAAAGTTGTCTCTTCTTCCCTCTCAACACCTTTCTTTCATTGGAGCTCTCCTAGATTCCAGGCTCACCAGGTCTTTCCTTCCCCCATCTAGAGCACAAAAGATATGCTCCGTAGTCCATCGAATAATCTTCAGTGCAACCATTGCAGCCCATGTTATGATGCACTTCCTGGGCCTCTTCATGGCCACTGCTATGGTCATACCATCCACCAAGCTCTGCTTCCATCCACTTCAATTTTGGTTTCTTCGCCAGTTCAACCCTTAACATCATCACCCCAACTTGCAACTGGTACTTCCCCACCACATCTGCCCCTCTCTCTGCTGGTGGCTTCTCCATTCCAATCTCTGCGAGAAGATGCCTTTTCATCCCCCCCCCCAACTGACCATCCTTGTCATGACAGATGCATCCAGGCACAGCTGGAATGTACACTGTCAAGATCTCCAGGTCCAGGGTACATGGTCTCTCACAGAATATTACCTTCACATCAGTTCCCTAGAACTATATGGAATTATCAGGGTGTTGTGGATGTTTGAGACTTTTTGAGGAGCAGAGTGGTCCAGGTCCTGTTAGACAACATGACCGCAGTCATCTGTATCAACAAACAGGGGCACAAGGTCACCCACGATGACTACTCTGGCAAT
The DNA here is from genome assembly GCA_030412105.1 of Cyclura pinguis. Classification (NCBI taxonomy): domain Eukaryota; kingdom Metazoa; phylum Chordata; class Lepidosauria; order Squamata; family Iguanidae; genus Cyclura; species Cyclura pinguis. Next base: position 207,445,908 of record CM059600.1, read on the forward strand.
GCAACTGTGGGACTGTCACCTCAACTGGGCCATACTGCCATTAGCAGTAGTATAATGGACTCTCTCTGCAGGACCCTGTTTGATCCATATGAATGGACTTTGTTTGACACAACATTTGCCATCATTTGCCACCACTGAGGTCACTCAACAATTGACTTTGCAGAAGAAGGCAAAGTGCAATCTCTACTGCAGCAGGAGATGCTTTGGTCACAGGTTGCTGTAGATAGGCCCCCTCATCTATCTCTTCCCACCCTTTCCCCTCCTCATGCAGGTAGTGGTCAAGACCCAGGAAGACCACATCACTCCCTGGTAGCCATGCCAACTGTGGTTCACCACCCTTCTTCACTTTTCTCACTGAGAGCACCTGAGTCTCCCTTCATTCCAACTCTTTTGACTCAGGGGAATGGCAAGACACAGCACCCAAACATCTTTACCTCATGGTGTGGCACATCCGCATCCTCCTCCTTGCATCTTGCAAACCCTCCACTTGTCTCTGTTAGGCCTTCAAGTGGTGCCGGTTTTGTGCCTTAGCCCAAGCCTCAATCCCCCCCCTCTTCCACAGGTGAGCACTCTGTCATGACCCTTCTCCGTTACTTGAAAGATTCAGCACTCACCCTCTCTTCTCTTAAAGTCTTTCTGGTAGCCATAGTGGCCTACCAGCCTCAGGGACACTCTTTGGTGGGCAGTCTTCTGCAACACTACCATCAAGAGATTCCTACAGGGACTTTCCAAGCTCTGCCACCCTGTCCCCCAGGGTCTGTGAATCTATGCTTTTATGGTCTCTCTCACTTGTCCTGTCTCAGTCCAGTGCAAACCACTTGAACCCATGGCCACTACGGAGCTTAGCTTTCTCACTCTCTAAATAGTCTTGCTTGTCAGAATCACTTCTTCCAAGTGTGCTGGTGAGCTCCGTGCCTGTGCTTGGACCAGCCCTACCTGATCTTCCACAGGGACAAGGTGGTCCTCGGGTTCGATCTGACCTTCCTCCTAAAAGTTGTTTTTACCAAAATCTCTAGTCAGAATTAGAAAGGGCTCTCCACACCCTCAGTTGTTGCAGACCCCTTGCCTTTTATACCAACCACACAGCTTCCATCAGATATTTCCCTCATCTCTTCATTTGCTATGGAGGATATTGCATGGACTTCCCAGTTTCCTCCCAAAGACTTGCCCACTGGGTAGCGGACTTGATTAACCTAACCTATCAGTTCGCATGGAAACCTCTTTCACTTCATATCCACTGTTACTCTATCAGAGCCATCTATACCTCCTCCACCTGTGTCCAAGGTGTCTCCTTTCCAGAGGTCTACAAAGTGGCTACTTGGACACAGCCTTCCAACTTCATCTGCCACTACCATCTTAATTGGTCCAGCCTTTAGCAGGGCAGTGTTGTCTTTCATCCTGAGCTGACCTGCACCACCACCTGCGGTAAGCTATCCAATCACCCATATGTGAGGCATAGAGACTACAAAGAAAGACAGGTTGCTTACCTGTAATTGTAGTTCTTTGAGTGGTCATCTGTGCCCTACACAACCCACATCTCCCTTCTTTTCACAGGTCTTCTCGGACATCAGAACTGAAGGGACTATTTCTTGGCACTATTTCTATGGGTACCCGGATGGGCAGGGTTACTGCCAAAAGCTACTCAGCCCTGGAACATGAGTGGATCTGCACATGTGTGAGGGCACAGAAGAGCACTTGAAGAACTAAAGTTATAGGTAAACAACCTGTCCTTTCCAAGTAGGTGTGTGGGCCATGGCAAATCCCCTTTCAGAAATAAGCTACCAATACTTGCAAATATTAAAAGCATTTGAGGAGTATTACAGAGGCTTATATGTGAGGGGCAATGAAAAAAAAGTCTCAGATATGGAAGGTTATTTGGATAGACTTCAATTGGGTAAACTATGTCTGGAACAAAAGCAAAGTTTAAATAGTCCTGTGACAACTATGGAGCTTACTGAAGCAATTAAAAAGATTAAAGCTGGGGAAGTTCCAGGGCCAGATAGACTATCTGCAGTATATTACAAGAAATTTGAAGACAAGTTCTGTCAACCACTAAAGATGGTGTGTGAAGAGTTACTGGGAAAAGGACAGATGATAGACTCTTGGAGAAATACGTATATTATAGTGATTCATAAAGAAAATACAGATGAGACATTAACAAAGAATTATAGACTTTTCTCATTAATAAACAATGACTATAAGACATCTAGTGCTATTTTGACAGTTTGTGGAAACATATTTCTCAGATTATCCATGAAGATCAGAGCAAATTTTTGCCAACAAGACAACAAAGTAATGTAAGAACTGCTCTTAGCATTATCAAATATTTGTAATATCATAATGACAAAAAGGTGGTTTTGATTTTTTTAGATGGAGAGAAAGTCTTTGATATATTTTTTTGGAATTACTTATTTCAAATATTGGAGAGAATGGTCTTTGGTGAAAATGTTGTTCAGACAATAAAGATAATATATTCAGTTCAAAGAGCCCAGATTTTGGTAAATGGCAATGCAACAACATAGATTGAGATACAAAAGGGAACTAGACAAGGTTGTTTCTTATCACGTTTGCTGTTTATTTTGGCTTTGGAGACTTTACTGATAGATATCAGACAAGATGACAGAATTTGTGGAGTGAGGCTAAAAAAGAGCAGTGTAAGTTGATGACTTCCACGGATGATCTTGTCATAATGACACAAAATCCATCTGACTTAATGAAAGATCTTTAGGAAAAAAAAGGTGTTTGGGACATGCTCTAGGTTTCAAGTAGACTGTGATACAGCGAAACTGTTAACTAAAACATGACTTTGGAAGAGGAAAATGAATTAACTGCTCTTTCCAGTTTTAAAGTGGAAAAAGGTCATTCAATTTAAGGACAGATTTAGTCAAGATAAGAGTGATTTAGCCATAGAGGTTGGAGAAAATGAGTTTTATTTAGAGGTATGTAAAGATGATGACTATATAATTTAAAAGTGTACAAATCCCTATTGAAACTAGAGACAGAAGATGAACCTGTAAAACAGTACATGATAAGATGGGCTCAAAATTTTGGGTACGATGTTCAACTGGATATATGGGAAAATGTGATCTAGAGATATAAAATTTACCTTATATAATAATTTGAAAGAAAACATGTATATCATGATGTATAGATGGTATCCAACCCCAAATAAGTTGTCAAAAATGTCTCAGAAAGTTTCAAATCAGTGTTGGGGATCCCAAGATAAGGAGGGCTCCTTTTTCAATGTGTGGTGGACTTGTAAGAAGGAGAAAAGTCATTGGCCTAAAATGTACATGTAAATCCAAAAAAATTCTAAAGGTGGATTTTGTAATGTCACCTGAAATGTTTTTGTTGGGTATTATGGATAAAGAATTGGATAGTAAATACGGATTATTTCTTAAATATATGATATCTGGAGCAAGAACATTGGTTGCTGAAACCTGGAACCAGACTGAAGCACCAACAAGGGAAGACAGATTGTTAAGGTTGCTGAGTTAGCTCAGATTGCCAAACTAATGTGGCCAATTGAATTTTTTTTTTTAAAGATTGGCAACTTTTTATGATATTCTTGAGCAATAAGAAATCTAATGATGCATTAATCTGTGGCTATGGCTACTAGTAATATAAATAGGAATACGTAATTGGATCTATAATGGTAGAATAACATATTTCCTTTTTTAAAAAAAATTTTCTTTCATTATAGCTTGGCTTAGGGGATCAGGGCTCTTTTGTGTTTCAGTCAGTGAGCGTTTTGTGTTTTAGTTAGTGATTAGTGTTTTAGTTTAGCATGTTAGTATTGTGCTCTAATTTTAGGTGCTATTTCTTTTCTTCTTTCTGCTTTCACCTTTTTCTGAATGTATTTGATTGTCAATTAGAGTGTTTGTGTTGAAACTAGTAAATAAATAATTGAAGGAAAGAAAAAGCTGTAAACTACCAAAAACTAGAAGATGGAATCAGAGGATTGCCAGACATGAGAGTGTGGGCCTCTCTTACCTCTTGGACTGTAAGGCCATACTATAGAAGTATGCAATGGAAAGTTCAGTCAGGAAGGTTCCAGAGCTGAGATTTCTATCAACAGTTTGCATGGTGTTTCTCAAGAGTCTGAATGAAGTTATTGTTAGTTTCTTCTTCCTAAAAACCCCTGGTTAAGTTCAAAGGGAATTAATCAGGATTTACTATTTGGTATTGCAGCAAACAGCTGAACCGTCCGGCCCCTCCCGGAACTGCTAACCATGGGATTCCATAGGATGTTGAAAGTGGAATCATAGCGCTATAACAGTCTAGTGCAGAAATGGCTATAGTGACCCTAAGGCAAACTTATCATGGGGTTTTCTGGGGCTCTGTGTGTGTGTGTGTGTGTGTGTGTGTGTGGTGCGCCCAAGGCCACCCCGTGTTTTTCCAGGGCCAAACAGACATTGAACCCTGGTCTCCAGGATCATATTCCAACATTTAAAACACTACACCATGCTGGCTCTCAATGGCAATGGTTAATGTATGCATCCAGCTCTTGGCCTGGATTTCAATATGGGTCTCTAAAACAGGGTTTATTTTTAAAAACATGAAATAATTGTAACAATGGTTTTGTTTTATAAAACAAAGCTGTGTATTTAGAAATGCATAGTAAGTTGTAACCCTATCAATTTTTAGGACTGATCTGGAAACAGATCCCTGAGGTTCTAGTTCTGCCCCATTGCTTAGCATCTCTGGTCTTGCCACATCTGTGGGCACAGCTGTCCTGTGCACAGCCCACCAAGGCTTCCAGCTATATAATCAGGCTGTTAGCAGGAGCTAGCAGGCAAAGTTTGTCTTGGTCAGTCCAAGTTTTTATCAGGTTTAGAGAAATGAGCCCAAACTTAGCATGAGTCCAGAAGGAGGGTGTCCAAGGGCAGAATCTGTAGTCCAGGTGAAGGTCAAAGGTTTGAGGAATATGAGCAATGAATAGAAGAATCAGTGAAGCTGTTACCACTGATGGAATCAGTAGGCTCCAACAGCCTCCACACATTCTAGCCTCTTGTTATATAGGCTCAGCGCCCTACCCAGCTGTGGCCTAATTAACAAGCTCTTCCTGTATAAACGCTGCCAGAATCCTGGGTTCTCTGTTTTCCACTTGCACTGGCTGCAGTAAGTACTGTTCCTCTTGTGTCTCTAGGGTGTGGCTGTTGGGAAGGGTCATGTCTGAGTTCTGGGACAGGGGCATGACAACAACCTGTACATTCATCTCTCTTTGCCTGCTTTGAAAACAGTTGACAACACTTTAACCACATCTGGAGGTTCTCATGGTGGTCTCAAGGTGGCTCTAGAAGACTGGGAAGAGGTAGTCCAATCCTCAATCACATGGTCACTGCTCTCTCTTGGCATCTTCACCGGAAGCTCTTGTGGCTGTGGGGATTTTTTTTTCTTGCCTGTACTCTCTTACTTCAAGAACAAGGTCCCCTGAGGTGTGTTTGCCTCAGGATTTTGCAACACTGCCCTCAAGCCATTGCTGACATTGGTCTCCTCACTGGCTGAATGTCAAAGGGGTTGGGCAGCAACGCTAAGTGGAATGGTATGACCGTCAGTGGGCAAGGAATTAATTCTAATAGCTTGAGCGTGATGGTTCTCTCTCTCTCACTCCCTCTGCCCAGCTGCAACAGGTCTCATGACAAGCATGAGACTCAGGACAATTGAATGCTTCCTTTTACTGGTGGACTCAACAACACTGTCAAACCACAACTCTGGGGATTCCCTGGGAGCCAGCACTCCTGGGATCATCCAGGTGAATCAAACTGATTCTACTGGGACTGGAATATTTTTCTTTCTTGTTTGCTCCTAGAGTGGACTCTCCCATCCAAAGCAGGGGTAAGAATCATGCAGCTGTCCTGATGCTGCTGCGTATGCCAGACGCCTGAGCCAGCACAGCCAGGGATGAGAAATGAAGAAGAAGAAATGTTCAATATCTGGAGGGCCTAGAGTTAGTGGTTGTACAGAAGAGGGAATCACCTGATGAAATTCCCTCTGCTACATGACCATTAAAAGCATTAGGAGCCTTTTCCAGTTTTCGCCCTGGCAACCCTGGGAGGGCCACTTGGGGAGAATCACAGCAGAATCCTACACCTAGTCACTCAAAAGGAAACCTAAGTGAGTTCAATGGGATTTAAACCCAGGAAAATGTGTACAGTCGACTCTCCACATTTGTGGGTTTGACTTTCACGGATTTGTTTATTTGTGGGTTTCTTCATTCACACCTCAGGCACTTCTTTTCTGGGGGAACTTTCTCTCTCTGCAGCTCTGAGCAGGCCACACAGTCCTTTAAAAACTCACCTTTGGTCCTCCTCGTCTTCCCCCAAACACTGTCTGGGCCAGGTAAGGATGGCTTGCCACCCAGTTTCTCAGCAAAACCCTCTCCCAATCCTGCCCCCAACTAAGGAAGGAGATGAGTGAGAGAGGAAGTATAGGCCTACCATGCCAACCCACTCCTCTTCCTTCTCCTTTCTCTGACCTGGTGTGGACCCTGGATGCCCATTTCCCTCAGTATGCCTTGGCCCCCTTCCCACAAATGCACACACACATGTTTTGATATTTGCAATTCTTCCACTTTTTGCAAGGACCCTGTGCCCCTAACCCTAGCAAATGTGGAGAGCTGACTGTATTAGAATTTCAAACAAAAAAAGAACTGGTTACATGAAGTCTGGGACTGGCTTTTTTTCTGAGACAAAGCAGAACCTGCTGATTATCTGAAGATATCTGAGCTGATGAGGACAGCCCAGTGTGTTTGCCTAGCCACAAAGAATAAATGGAAGAACATGAACTGTTACTCACAATTCAGAAAAGTTTTTGAACTAGAATCCTCCCAAACCTCCCAGTGGCCTTGCTGGATGGAGGATTCCAGTGATGTAGACTTGAGTCGATAGACTCGGACTCGAGTTGGACTTAAGTTGTTTCAGTGACTCAACTTGGACTTGACTTGGCCATGAATGATGCCCTGACTCGATTCGAGACTTATGTATTTCTAATGACTGACTTGATGCCCTTGGTTTGGTAACATAACACATTCATCCAGAAACCTTATGACTTTGAACGCCTCCATCTCTTTTTGCCTACTAGTCACATGACAATCTCTCTCAAGCCCACAGTGTGGGTACATTTCTCAGAGGGGAGCAGCAAATGGGTGAGGCCATGGGCTTGAGGCAGCTTGAGGTCTGCTCAGCAGCCTGTCGCTGCTGCATATTGGAGAAGCCTTCTAAAACATTTCCTAAGAGCAAAAGACAAGACACACCCCCAGAGTGCAGGGTGCATTTCTCAGAGGGGAACAGCAAATATGTTAGGCAACGGGCTTGAGGAGGAAGGATCCTTACGTTTAAAGCTTCTGAATCTTCAGTAATGGAGAGTATGATAGGACCCTATTCCCCACTTCCAAAGCCGCAGTTGGCAAAATTGCAAATGTGGAGAGCTGACTCTGCTTACTTTGTTAAAACTGAATTTATTTCACTCTATCCATTAATTCTGAAATTTTGGTTGGGGTATAAAGTTGGCTTTCAGACTTGAGACTTGACTTGAAAGTATCTTCAAGGATTTGAGACTTGAAGGTAGAGATTCTAGACTTGACTTGAGACTTGGAGTAAAAGACTTAAATACATCACTGGAGGATTCTGAAAACAGTCCAAAAAAGGAATGTTTTCCAGTTCGGCTCTTTTTAGGAAATGATCACTTTTAGGAGGGGAAAGAGGTTGGCCCCCCCTGTAGCAAACTGCTTGAAAATCTTAACTATGATCTCCATTGTTTCTGCAGGTCTCTCAACTGAATTCATGTCTTTGGGGACAGTAATTGGAATGGTGGCGGGGGGGGGCGGAATCCAGGAGTTGGTCCATTGGTGAATTTCTAGAATGGTATTTCTCTGGAAAAGCTTAGAAGAATTACTTTTTGGACTACAACTCCTAGAAGCCCACAGCCCATCTGGCCATTGATTCTGCTGGCTGGGGGGATTCTGGGAATTTAATTCTAACAGTCTTGAGCTCTGTATGGGCTTGAAGATGAGGTAAAGGGCATGAAAATCTTGGTTTAGACTTTTATTTGGCTTGTTAGAGGATGAAGAGGTTTGAGAGGAACAGTCTACTAAGGCTGGTATGGTATTTGCCTACAGCCCTGTTTTTAATCACTATAGAAAACAAGCCCTAGCAAGATCCCACACTTGGGACGTTGAGATATTTTTCCAGCCTCCTCCCTTGAAATGTCCACATTATAGACACCCTTGTGATTACTTCCAATTTATCTAATCCTGTTCACAACACCCTTATCACAGCTCCTGTGTGACTCCTCCCAACAGGGTGGCCGTTTTAGGATTGTTATTGATGGCTTCCATCTCAGTGGGGTGGTGAATCCAGGCGGGGTCTGCATTTTGGATAGCTTTTTTAAAATTGGACTTGCTACCCTACTGCAATGGAGGACACCGACACGACTAGATTTGGCTGATTATTTCACAGACACTTTTTTTGCAGTTCTTATTATAATGGCATACAAATTCCCACACTGAATACTCCTCAGATCACCTGCATCTTTACCGCTGAAGCTTGAAAGAATCAAAGAACAAGACGCTGAGTGCTGCTGTAGATTTCCCTTGGTTTTACCACCACTTGAAATCACCAGCCCATTCTCCTTGGATGTCAGCTGAATCCAAATAGAAATTGGACAGTTATTTTTAAAAAAGCAATTACTTGCTGTTACTGTTTCAGGGGCCCTCAGAATGTAGCCCGCCAACCTTACAGCTGCTGTTTTTTTTTAAAAAAAGTAAACAATTATTTCCATTTAAATTGTTTATAAATGACTAAAATAATTATTTCTTTTAAAAATCAGTGTGTTACCTATTCCTGGCCTGTGGTAAAGAAGCGTAGTGAAGTAGTAAGGCAACATTTCTGTAGCTATAAAAGTAAATAAAAGGTACACTTGTCCCTCCACATTCACAGGGTTAGGAGCACAGGACCCCCACAAAAATGGGCAAACCATGAATATCTGTAGGGTCCCAAACCACATGTAACACACATTTAAAAGTATGATACATTTGAATTGTGGTGGAAAGCACCTCAGCCACTCGGTTCTGCTTTTGAGATGGCAAACGTCCGCTGCCATCCTACATACTAATACAGTGCTTTCCAAACTTTTCATGTTGGTGACACACTTTTTAGACATGCATCAATTTGTGACGCAGTAATTCAGTTTTACTAGCAAACCGGAGGTTAAACTAACCCCTTATAAGAGATACAGACACATACATAAATTGTAATAACAAAATGTCTGGGGACACAACATGTCTCATGGAAACCTTTCGTGTATTTTTAAAAATATATGATTTATAAATAATAACATACATTTCCAAGGTTGTGGGCGACACACCTACACACTTCAGGCAACACGCTAACATGTCGCGGCACATCGTTTGGAAAGCCCTGCCCTAATGGGAACTTAACATGCCTCACCTCACATTTGCAGTCTCTCTCAGTCTCATGAGGCAAGCAGAGAGACCGCAAACATGAGGCAAGACTTTTAAGCCTGCATTAAAAATGGCATAAGACAGCAGTGGAGGTGGCCGCAAATAATCTGCAGATAATCGAGTCTATGAATGTTAAACCCACATGTGTGGAGAGTCAACTGTAATAACATTTTTCCTCCATGGCTACCTGTCAGGGGTGTAACTATCAGTGGTACGAAATGAGTGTCTTCTCCCCCAAATAAATATTCTACCCTACAAATGAAATTTTCCTTCAGTCCTCAAAATTATAGCATTGCCGAACATCATTCATACCTCCGTTTGCTGTGTTTGCATTCCTTTGGTAAATTTGCCTGCCCCTTTTCTTTGGCTATTTATACTATATTTCTGAATGCTTGACTGAAGGTTTAAATTACTGCAGTGCTAGAAATTTGGAGTCTGAAGGGAAATGTCATGGGCAAGGGAGCAGAATTTAGGTGGGCAACGTCCTCGTTTTGCCCCTTCCCGTAGTTAAACACCTGTGCACCACCTTGAATGAAATGAGAAAGTTACATCAAAAATGGGGTGTGATAGAATCATAATGTAGTTATGCCTTTATTGTTGCAAGAAAGGAATTCATTACGAAGAAAGTGTTGTTAGCGGCTAGTTACTTCCAAGCACTGCACCGTACCCTGGTCCCAGAGCTGAGGCCTACAGAGCATGGATGGGGATCAACAGTTGCACAGAAAGGAGAGCTCCTGAACATGTACCTGCACATAGCTCTTTCATTCCTGCCTGTGAGCTGGCCCCTGGCCAGACCTAAACTCAAAACATCAAGATCTAAGGGAGAGAGAGTGGGTTAACTTCCTGGCAGACTTCTGCCTTTTTGAAATTGGCCACCTACTGTTGCTTTTACACACGTCAGAGGGTGAAAACTGAGAGACTGGATTCACTTTCTCCGATTCATCTCATTCACTATTTAAGAGCGCACACGTCCCAGGGGAGCATGTAGGAAAACTTGTTTGTCCTCCCCCCTGGCCTGCGTTGTTCCTCCCAGCACCTATGTCCGCATCAGAGCCCACAGCCTGCTGGGAGGAAAGAACAGCCCAAAAGAAGAGTGGGAGGGAATTCTCCTGCTGTGTCTTGTTTCCTCCCATGGCTTTCAAAGCACATGCAGATGCTTGTGATCTGCCTGGAATCCTAGATATGCATGAGTGGTTGGAATACTTTCCCTTGAGACTTTCCGTTTCCACAGGAGTGAAGCAGGCAGGCTTCGAGGTGGCTCCATGCCCCACTATGGAGCAGAGCTGCTCAGATTGGGAGAAGTGTGATGGGGGACAGGTAGTGGGAAAGTTGACTGGGTCCATTTTGAGGAACAACGAGAACACCCGTGACAGCAGGATCCTCTGCTTGGGCAAATTAAAATCTGCACTGATTCCCTCAGCACCCCTGTGGTGCTCTCCAAAGTGCCATGTGTTCTGAACTAAGTACATCCCTTATTTTCCAACACAGCGGTGGGAAGCCTGTGGCCCTCTAGATGTGGTTAGACCGCAACTCCCAGCACTCCTCACCATTGGCCACCCTGGCTAGGGCTGCTCAGAATTACAGTGCTGCCACATCTGCATATCTCCAATTGTCCTGATTTGGCAGGGACAGTCCTGATCAATCCTCTGTCCTCTCATTTTTCCAGCGGCTTTTAAAACATCTTCATTTCTCTCTTCTCCTCCCACTTTCCTTCTTTGTTTCCAGCTTACTTCAATTGCTCAGTTCAGTGTGTAAAAGTAGTTTGTGCTCAATTAACTCCACAGGAAGGGGAGAACAAGAACAGGAGGAGGAGGAGGAGGACGAGGACAAGGAAGAAGAGGAGGCATAGTCTTGCCCTTTCCGGGAGGCTAAGGCAAAAGCAAACTGCTGTAGCCTCTCCTAACTCATGTGTTCTTCCCCATTAATAATGTTTGCCATCTTGGCCACATGATGTTCCTTGGCTACACGCATCCCAGTTTTAATCTATGAAGTGTTGGGTGGGTCTGCATCTAGAGGGTCACATGATTCTAGCCCCTCCTATTCAGGAATCTTTTTCTCCATTTAGGAGAAGGTTTTAGAAACTCCATGGAAATGACCTGTTTGTACAAGTTCCTAAAAACGGAATTCCTTCAAGTTTCAGGCCCCTTTTGGGAATCCCTAGGAGAGTTCCAGCGTCTTGGGTTAGGCCATCTAAAAGTATGTGGGAACCAGAGTGGTATAATGGTTTGAGCACTGGGCTATATCTCTGAAGACCAGGTTTGAATCCTTGCTCAGCCATAGAAACCCACTGGGTAATCTTAGGCAAGTCACACTCTCTCAGCCTCAAAAGAAGGCAAAGGCAACCCCCAGTGAACAAATCTTGCCAAGAAAACCCTGTGGTAGGATTGCCTGAGGGTTGCCATAAGTCAGAAATGACTTGGAGGCGTATAGCAGCAAAAGTGTGAGGTGGGGGATTGCTTACATCTGTGGCAAGTCCAGGGTCGGTTTTCTGCTGCTGGGATCCTTTAGGGGCTACCAAAAATGCCCCCCAGCAAACAAACAACCAAACAAACAAAACCCCAGACAAAACCAAGAATGGCTAGCAGTTTAGTTCTAAGTTTGAAAAGCAACTTTAAAAAATTAATTAGTGTGGGAAGGTGTTTCCTAGAATGTGTTTAGAAATTGAATTCCCACTCCTGGAGAGTTCCATATGAGTCAATTCCGTCTTGGGGGAGGAAACAGAAAAAAGACACTCTGTGGAGTCTAGGGTGGGTGAGGGCCACAAAACCAGCCTTGGAGGGCCATTGGCAGCCCCAGGGCCTCACTTTTGCCATCCCAGCTTCCATGCCTTTAGTATCTTCAGGTCTTTTCGTCAGATAAGATGTCAGATGGGGTAGGAAACCGCAGAGGGACTGCGGGCCATTTCTGTGCTGTGCCCTCCTGGTGGGCCACAGTATTGCATTTTGGCATGGGGGGCTTCAAGGACCACCCTTCAGGGTCCCAGTTACTGCATATGGCCCACACTTTCTCCATCCTGAAATAAGGGCATCCTTGCCAAAGGAGATGTATCTATACATTGGAGACATGTGCACACAGACAGATCATGTGCATACCTTCCTTCCTTTCCACCCACAAGCCATGAGGGGCACCTCTTCCCACAGTCCCAGCATTGCTAAATGTATCCAAGTTGGAGCTGCCTAATAAGCACATCTGGCAGATTCCGTGCAAACAGAAGCATCTTGATTGGTCTGAGTTAACTTAGGCCAAGAGTAGCTTTCTTGAGCCAGCGCTTTTCAGTTGCTTGGGATTATGACTCCCATCATCACTCCCAGTACAACTCATGCTGGTTGCAGATGATAGGAGTTGTAGTTCAGAAAGTTTGGCAGGTGCCAGCTTAGAAGATGCTCAGGTTGAGAAACACAGCACAGGTAGCAGGCTACTTTTACACCTCAGGGAGTTTTAGTCACTCCAAATGTTTGTTCTGCCTTCTCGTCAGGCCTGCGCTGCCCCAATATCCCTTTTAGAAATGCAGAAGCATTTTAGTGACATGTTTGTGCAGACAAGTAGACTTATTAACAGCAGAGATGGGGAAAGGTAGATTTTCCCCTTGGTATCCCTAAGGGGGCATTCACAAATTAGAGCACTATGGTCCCTCTTTAACTGCCATGGCTGCATCCTATGGAATCCTGGGTTAGTACTTTGGTCAAAGACACAGGAGGATTCCATAGGATAGAATCACAGCGGTTAACTTGGTACCACAGTGGTATAGTTGTGCAATGTGAGACAATAACCAATTCATTAACTGACTCCTCTGACACGCTGTGAGAGTTTCAGTGTTCTTGTGGGTTGCTGAGCTTTCTTTTACCAGAGAAGCTGCCTGACTGTCATGTTCACAAGTTTCCATATCCTCACATAGCCTAGAAAGCTGCTAGAAGTGAGTAGCTGCTAATGAGGAAAACTGTTGTACAAGTAATCTCTCATATTACAACCTGACAGAGTGGTGGTGTGCATTTATCACTATTAGTATCCTGACGCAGAAAACGAACTGTTACTTATAGTGTCAGATAATCCTGTGGGCAGATCTGAACCTGTGTCATACTCATCGACAAGAATTTTAAAAGTTAAAGGGGATCATCTTTTTGTCGTTACGTACCTGCAAGTTGTTTTTAACTTATGACCTCCCTCAGGCAAATCTATAAGAGATTGTTCTTTGCAGGATTTGTTCAGAGGAGGTTTGCTATTGCCTTCCACTGAGGCTCAGAGAGTGTGACTTGCCCAAGGACACCCAATGGGTTTCTGTGGCTGAGCAGGGATTTGAACCTTGGTCTCCAAGTCAGGATGGTATAGTGCTTTGAGTGTTGGACTGTGAACCTGGGAGACCAGGGTTTGATTTCCTATTCAGCCATGGAAACCCACTAGGTGACCTGGGGCATATTGCACACTCTCAGCCCTAGAAAACCTCGGGATAGGTTCACTTTAGGGTTGCCATCCAAACAGATTTTCAATATTGTTCTGTGGACTGATTAAGCAACATGTTTTTGAACATGTGCTTCAGACTACAGGCGTACCTCTCTTTAAGGAGCTTTGCTAACACAGCACTTTTTGATTATATAGTACAATGTCATTTTGTTACCCGTACTCAATTTGTTTACATTTGTGCACTTTGTGTCTCAGTATTGTAGTCTGGCATTACTTTTATTTATTACTTTTATTTTTCCATCATTTTTAGGCCTAGTGCTATTGCGTAATTAATAAATGGTAGTATAACTATATTTTTAGGACTTTTATATGTGCCAGGAAGTGAAAAAAAGGCTGTGATTTGTTTAAGGCACATGTGTCAAACACAAGACTCACGGGCTGAATCTGACCCACCAGGCCATTTCATGTGGCCCTCACATCTCTCCTGCAGCTGCGGCACTTACCCCGCCTGGCAAGCCTGATCCCCACATTGCGGGCCCCTGGCTGCTGATATTCTGAAGAGAGGCCCAGCAGCCAGCACTTGCAATCTACTTCTACTTCTGACTGCTCCTCTGTCCAAGTCTCGCTGTCAGAGCATTGCTATGAGTTGCCATGGCAACACTCTGCGTGGCTTGTGAGAGTTGGGCAGAGGAGCAGTCAGAAGTAAAAGTAGATCACGAGTTCTGGTTGCTGGGCCCCTCTTCAGAATACTGGCAGCTGGTGGCCTGCAATGTGGGGATCGGGCTCACCAGGTGCAGAGAGGTTCTGTGGGGCTGAAAGAGGGACAGAGAGGGTCTCAACTGGGATGAAAAAGTTAAACAAAGTTAGTATAATGAACAGTGCTTGTCTGATATTAAAAAAAATAACTTTATAACTAATTTTTCAATAAATTGTACAATAGTTGTACACTTGAATGTCTACTTGCCATTATTTTCCCTAGACTTCTAGTTTCAGAGCTAGTTATTACTAAAACCAGTAATAATCAAATGCAGAGACACTTATTTAATATGATAAAAGGGTAGATACATTTATATAGTCTTACAGATACAACCGGCCCTTTGAGGACAACCATAATGTTGATGTAGCCCAGGATGAAATTGAGTTTGACACCTCTGCTTTAAGACAATACTCGGTTTACAGTGGTGGTCTAGCACCTAAAGCACTGTATTTACCATGGTATGTGTGTACTTTTGCATGGATAAAACAGGGAGTAAATATTTTGTGCTGTCTGATCTAGAGTGAAAGAATGTAGTCTTCTACAGCAGTAGTCAATTTGTCAACGCAAAGCAAAAGGAACTTAAGCTTGACTGGAAGCCTTGATTCAAGATGTAGGAGCATCTTGTAGTTTCTCGGGGCAAGAAAATATACTCTGCACATTCTCAAAGGCATCTTAACATTATTTTTTGACTTGTTTGAATGGTTTTAAAGAACACTTTTCTTGCATAATATGTTAATACCCGTTTGGGAGCAAAAGCACACAGATACGGTTGAAAGTTTTATCAGCCAAATGAGTGTAGCTTCTTCAGGGTCTGAAGGGGAGAAGATTTCCGGCAGATCTCAGAAAACCTACCTTTTGGGGGACTACAGCATGCAGAATCCCTCATCCTACATGAACACCAGGAGTTGGGGATCAAGCAAAGTATCTTTCCTGAGTTCTGATTTCCAGGCCTACTTTCCTAGGCATGCGTGCACGCGCACACACACACACACACACACACACACACACTCATCAGGCTTTTGAGGCTGTGTCAAACCGGGCACAGCCATGTTAGCTGCAGGGCTCAACTGTCCAGTGCAGACTTGATTGGTGAGGAATCAGATGCACTGAGCTAGTCATCTGCAGCATGGGAGGCCTGGCATTTCAAATGTGGAATTGTTCTGTGCGCAGCAGGAGCTGTGAGAGAGGAAGTGGGAGTGGAGGTCCCGCAGGGTAGGAACATGCCTGTGGTTGGCTGATTTGGTTATCTCCCTTCTCTCCTCCTTGGGAAAGGCCCTGTGGGCAGCAGCTGCAAAGGCAAGGGAACCTTGATTTGCCAAACATTAACTGCCTCACTGTGAGGGCTTAATTGAAATAAGGGTTTACCAGGGGACACAGCAGTCGCTGCCTCAGAATCTAGATAGAGGAAGCCCCTGCTTTCTGACACCCCATTCTCTGACGGCTTGCTCTTTTGATGCTTCCAAGTTAAGGACAAGTTCAATTAATTCAGTTGACTTCCTCTGTTCCATCAGTTCTTCTTGCCTGTGGAGGCTCGCTTGGGGCTGTTTGCATGTATGTGTTGCTTACAAAGCAAGCTGAGAGGGGACAAAGGCCCTAAGCAGGCTGAGAGACTTTGCAAGCAGTGCGCATGTGCACAGTTGCTCTCAAGTGAGCCTCCAAAGTCCTTCATGCTCCCTACAGTACAGTACATGCAGTCTGCTTTTCAACCAATTTTGGATTCTGATAGTGCTTCTATCCCTAACCTGTCACCTAAGTGTGGGAACCCTGTAATGCAGTGAAGCCCTGTCTTAAAACACATGAACATTGAAGGCAGGTGTGTTCCAGACCATTTTCAGATTGCTTCCTATCCTGTTTAAGCAGAGGAATTGCACCCGCTCTCCACACATCTAGGGTAAGGGATAAATGACCTCTAGCCAGAGGGATCATTCAAGCCTGACATGTCTATGCATGTATATTTTAAATGTGCTTTGACCATTGGCCTTTCTGCACTACACTTTTATGATGCTATTATTCCACTTTCAACATCCTATGCTATTATTCCACTTTCAACACCCTTTAAGGCCCCTTCCTTAAATTGCAAACCCCAGGATTCCATAGGATGTTGAAAGTGGAATAATAGCACTATAAGAGTGTAGTGTGGAAATGGCCCATGTTATAGAGTACCAAGTGGAGCTCAGCAGTATCAGGTTATCAATAACATTCGCTACCTGTAACAAATGGCCTTTTTCAATCAAACGAAGGCGTAACACAGTTACGTTTTAAAGATAATAATGTAACAAGTAGGAAACAATGAGAGTAAGTGTGGGATAGTGGTTTGAGTGCTCGGCAATAACTCTGGAGAGCAGGGTTCAAATCCTCACTCAGCCATAGAAAGCCACTGGGTGACCTTGGGCAAATCACATTCTCTCAGCCTCAGAGGAAGGCAAAGGCATTTTCTTGCCCTGAACACATCTTGCCAAGAAAACCCTAGGTTGGGTTTGCCTTAAGGTTGTGGTATGTCAGAACAACAACAACAATTGATGTAGCAAGGAATGTTTCCTAGTTAGTTTTAAATGTTATTTTGAGGGCGTTTATAGGCATTTTTACAAAATTTTAAAGGTTTTAGGCTGTTCTCATTCATAAGGGTTTTTTAAAAAAATAGCAGAAAAGAACAAAAAAGTAACAAGTAATGCTGCTAGTCACCTCTTTTAAAAACCTGTTCAAACAGAAATGGCTCATCCTGCTTCATGTTCCTTCCTACAGATAATTCATTGAAACTGCCCCTGCCAAATCAAGACAGTTGGAGGGTACCAAAAGTATGTCCTATAGTCCATATACCCCAGTTCCTTTTCGGTGGATCTTCAAAACCCAAATTCCTGTTTTAAAATGTGAGAGGAGGGAAATCAATCTTCCAAATGCTACCTGAAGCAGCAATATGCACCCATCCGTTCCTAAGATTATTTTTTGCTGCTGAAAAGGGCAGCTAAGATGCAAACTGGAAATGCACAGCCAGTCACATTTTGGGTGATTTTGGGACATAACTGCACTACTATGGCCTGCTGAGGGAACAACAATTGCCCCATGCCTCTGCTATGGTCACCCACCTCTTCAAAAGAGCCATCTTAGGATATAGGTTTTGGAGAGCACACAGGCTGTCATCTGAAGCAGAGAGTTTAAAAGTTGCAGCTTCTGTTGTAGCAAATTAGATCCTGGCCATGAATGTGTAGAAAAATGAAGCTTTGTCAACTTGTCTGCCAAATCCCAATAAGCATAATAGAAAGAAATGTGAAGAAAAAATCAAAGGTAGTCTTCAATATGTCTCTGGTGACTGGCTGTGAGTCTTCCACATTGTGCATATTGAAACGAGCCCTTTCCACACATTGGCTTAGTTGCTGAGGTGCAGCAGAATGTTCATAAGCATTCCAGTTTCTTAGAAATTTTGCAAACTATCAATTGTACAAGGCCTAGATACAGATGGGCTATGTGCTTTTGGTGGGAAGACACGTACCAGAGAAGGGAACAGGCAATCTTGCTACAGGGTTGGCCAGTTGTTATATTGGTTCTAGTCCTATTTACTTTTTCTTGGAAATTTGGTTGCATTTCTTCAGAGGGATTTATTCCTTACATTGTATATGCAAAAGAGTAAAAATAGTATATTGTGTAGTGTATTGGACTTTGAAGGGAAATGGATTCGGTTCTCCCTTTGAACCTTAAAGCCTGCTGTGATACTGTAGGTTACTCAGTGTGCCTTCAATGAAGCCTAGCCAACTTCAAAGTGTCATTGTAAGGATTAAAATGCAAAAGGGAATTAGTATTCTTTTCCTACTCCTTTGATTTTGTGGTTGAGCCAGGTCTCTCTCTCTCTCTCTGTTTGTTTTGTTTTGCTATATTTGTCTCACCTAGGATAAAATGTATGCCAACTTGAGCCTGAAGGAAGGTGGGAAAGAAAAATGATGATGATAGAAGACTTTATGTGATATACAAAGGATAGATTTGACTAAGTACCCTAGACTGATGTATCACTGTCAAACTAAATATATCTGTGCCATATGAATTGCACCAGTGAATGGGGATGGGGGGAATGTATGGAAGAGTGAAGGCTGAATGGGCAGAACTGCATGGAGGAAAAGATACATTTTCAAATTCATGCAGTTATCCACATGTCTAAACATACTAAGCAGTGATCCACGCATCTGAACATACTTCTGAGGAGGTGACAGAAGGCAGCAGCTTCAGTGATTTGTGTTAATGAAACAGGGAGCTTTGCACCTTTTCAGGTTTTCTAGCAGGTTCTGGTGTTATTCCTTCCACTGACCCTTTCTGTAGATTCATGCACTGGCACTGCTGTAATTTTATACTGTTTTAATGCTTGGTTACCTTATTTGTTCAAACAGCATTATCTTAAATAAGATATGCTTACCTGACAGTAATTCCCATTGAACTGAGAACTTAACTCTTAATATATATAAACGTGTGTGTATACAGTCGGCCCTGCACATTTGAGAGTTTCACTTTTGCAGATTTGATTATTCACGGATTATTTGCTCACCTCTGCTGCCTCCCTAGGCCATTCATTCATTCATTCATTCATTCATTCATTCATTCATTCAGTCAGTCAGTCAGTCAGTCATTCATTCATTCATTCATTCATTCATTCATTCATTCATTCATTCATTCATTCATTTTTGATAAAAATTTATTAACGATGCAACAGACAAATAACTTTTACATTCGTATAGCTTATACAAAATCATATTCATATATAACAACAATTATATATACACACATACATTTATCCATCCATCCTGGCTTCCCCCCAGATGAGAGGTAGTAAAATTTCCAAATAGTAATTCAAGTGTCTGTCAATCATCTAATACATTACATATCCCCGCATATTACCACCATAATTTTAAAAGTCAATATTAACCTAGGCCATTTTTAATAGGGACTGCAAGCCTCCTGAGACTGGGAAACTGAGAATGAGCATTGTAGGTCCTTTTAACAATGGTGTGGGGCAGCAGCGGAGATGGCAATAAGCCCCACCAGCCACCCACTTCTGCCTTGTGAAGGAACCCTGGTGCCTCAGAGGAATCCATGGTGGGTTGAATAGAGTGATCATACTTTTTTGTGTGTTAAATATGGTTGGGAGGGCCTAGAATTATTCACAGTTTTTCCACTTTCATGGGGGTCCTGTGTCCCTAACTCTAGTGAATGTGGAGAGAGGACTGTAATTTATTTATTTTGTTTCATTTATATCCTGCCTTTCTTCCAGCATGAGGTCCAAGGCAGTGTACAATCTTTTAAAAACACAATGTAGTTCTAAAGCTTCCAGTACAGAAGTTAAATCACAATTAAATCAAATTTCCATCTCTATTTTTAATAAAACACTAGTTAAAAATGCAGATTAAAAGCACTTTTTAAAAATAGATCTAAGCATAGTAACACAGACCCCCCCCCCCCACACCATTAAAAGCTTGGTATGCCACATCATATTAAAAACCAAAGCCTCCTTAAATAAGAAGGGTCTCTGCCTGCTGGATAAAGACAGCAGTGAGGAATCCAATCAGATCTCCTATAGAAAGGAGTTCCACAGTCTGGGATCCTCTCCTTTGGATCCTCACCAGCAATGCTGAGAATGCTGGTGGGACTGAGAGAAAGCCTTCTCCAGCAGATCTCATGGTTCAGGAGGTCTCATAGAGAGAGACAAGAGTTTTTCAAATATGCAAAGAACACGGGAGGTACTGTAAAATACGGAAATCAATACTGCCTTTTACAGATTGAGCCCTGTAGCACAGGGTTAGTATGTATCTATTTGTCAAAAAAGATTTAGGTAACATTTAAAGAAACACCTTGTGTACTTAGGACATATGTGAAAATTCGCTTTCCCACTTTCACAGAGTGAGTCCTTATGAAACATACATCGCTGGAGGGAGTAGTTTTGGGGCAAGGAGAATCTCTTCGTTGTTCTTCTGGAGGATAGGCTGCTGTGAGTCTAGTGGGTGGGGTGAGGCCCTCCAGACATGGATGAACTCACATTCCCAGCATTCCTCACCATTGGCTATGCTGGTTGAGGCTGTGGGGAACTGTAGTCCAACAACATCCAGAGGGCCACACAGTTCCAACCCCTGGACTGCCACCTTTGA
This sequence comes from Cyclura pinguis, assembly GCA_030412105.1. Classification (NCBI taxonomy): domain Eukaryota; kingdom Metazoa; phylum Chordata; class Lepidosauria; order Squamata; family Iguanidae; genus Cyclura; species Cyclura pinguis. Next base: position 207,466,648 of record CM059600.1, read on the forward strand.
CCAGATCAACAACAGCAGGGGTAACATGAAGAACTTGAATTCTCCAGGGAGCAGACTGTCCTCCAAAGCTAACCAAAAGTGAGTAAGAGGAACAAAATTCAGTCTTAGAAATGTGGGGACTGATAGAAAAACTCATTTTTGGGGGGGGGGGCAGCATTCTTATGGAGAGTAAACTCCTCCTTTTGTACCCCCGTTACCTGCATTCCCACTATGGAACTACATCCTATCTAGTTTCTTGAGGCACTGGGGTGTTCTGATAGAGAAGTCTAAATACCACATGAAACTACACATCCCAGGATTCCATAGGATGGAACCCCATGGCAGTTAAAAGTGGGTTTTAAAGCACTATCATTGTGTGTTATGAAAGAACCCACCAGAAGTAAGCCTCACTGAAATTAGGAAATGGGTAGCCAATTCCTCTGCTTTTCTGAATATGGGGGTAGTTGGCCCTGGATGGACGTGCTTCCGTGCTGAGGTCTCAGTAGGCCCTGAAGGAGTTGTCAGGTGCCATTATTGGCTTTTGGCTTTTGTATGTCCACCCCTGTTCCCTAGTACAGAGGGTGAGGATGCATTAGCGCTATGAAGTTATGTTAGATTCTTTTCCTAATAGCCTTCACACACGAACAATGTATGTTAGACGGTAATGTAAAATATATTGCTTCATTTACTTGAAATGTGATAATTCCTGCATGGGAGCTCTCCTCTTATTCTGCTGTGTGAGGCCTCCAACTTATGTCCTGAAATCCTGCCCTCATGGCATCACTAGTATGATGGTCTCATAGGGTGGCAACATGCCTTGCCAACATGCCCTGTCCTCATCTGGATAGCCAGCCCTTGCCAGTTAGCTGTTAACAAGTGTGACAGTCAACTGTCAGGTGTGGGATCAGAATGGAGGTGAACTGGTTCTCCCCCTTGTAATTCTTTTGATCAGAATTCTTTACGTGACTCAAAAGTGAAATCCCAAGTTAGGGCATGAAATGCTCGTAATTATGGATTTATGCATAACTTTCTGACATTTATGGCCATAATCATGCATTTATGAGCAACTTTCTGACAATTACAGCTGCTAACATTCTTAAAAGCATATAGGGAACAATGCCTGCTGAGACTGCAAAAATCAGGAGGTTGGTGGAATGTGGCTATTGCTTATTAAGAACAGAGCTTGGGAAAGCTACTTTGCTGTGCTGTAGCTCCCAGAATTCATGCTGGGATGGGATTCTGGGAACTGTAGTCCAACAAAATAGCTTTTCTGAGCTCTGCTCAGGGCAAGCCTTCACAATACTATGCCTCTCCCCATGGTGTCAGATTTATTTTTTACAGAAGGAATTTTGTAAAATAACTTAAAAAAAAAACCCTCTCACCCAAATACAACAGCAAAGTGGAATAATGCATGCATGATTGTGTGTTATACACAATTCTGATTTTATTGGTCACATACTTTTCAGTATAGTAGTCACATGTCTGACTATAATATGAGGGCTAAATATTGTGGTGCTTTCGCCACACTTTTTATCTACATCTCCCATACTTCCATGACCATGGTTCATACTGGATGAGGTTAATGGACTTTAGTCCAAACCCCACCTCTCACCCTCTTGTAAGAGTTGCAGGAATACTGCAGAGTTGGCCTTACAATAGACCAACAACTTCTCCATGTAATTAGAACCACTTAATGTCAGGTTTTGTGATTCAGAGAGGCAGTATATCCAGTGGTTAGAGCCAGAACCCATGGATCGCTGAGTGTTCCTGGCATTCATATATCTTTGGCTTTCTCCATGGGTTATGTTCATAATCTGTTGCCCTTTGGAATCCCAAGCAGCTTTAACAAACAGTGTATAATGACACCTAATTAGTGAGGAGGCATAATTATATCCATTGTCAGGCACAAGCCTGTTTAACGGCCCAGTGCCCAGAGAAATATAGAAATTCAAAAGGAAGGGTTTCTCTGAGGCTTGGCTGCTGCTAAGCTGATAAACAGGCCCTTATACAGACATGGAGATTCTGAATAGGTGTATACACATTCTGCATAGAGTGTAAACAACGCAGAAAGAAACCAGATGATCTGAAGCTTTGCAGCATGGGGACTGGAGTAGCCAGGGCCAGTTCAAGACCTTATGCTACCTGAGGCAAAAGGCAAGGTGCCCTCGCTTCAATAAGTTACTATCAAATAACACCAGACAGAATTCCCCTCCTTTGTGTACCTGAGGGCAGAAGGTCAATTTATTCAGTTGCAGGATGTGGCACATGGAGGCAAGCATTAACCCTCTGTCGACCGGCATTTTCATTTGCCTTCAAAACATCTTAGTTTCTCTGTCCTCCTCCCATTTCCCCTCTTTGTCCTCATTAGTAACTTTTGCCATCCTGACTCCACTCCAACGTTGCTGGGACACATGTGTCCCAGTGTTCACCTGTGAAATTTTGGAGGGTATGAGGTTGCTTTAGGTGGCATGGTGCCATGGCACAGAGGTTTTTTTTCTCCAATATCTTGTGGATACCTCCCAGCACCCGAGATGACTACAAAACTCTGTCCAATGATAGGGCTGACTCTGATCATGGCTTTCCTAATACTCTGGTCCCCAGTTATAGGAGGTTAGATACTGCGGCTATTTCAGCGGCTGGAGTTTATGGGGAGGTCTGAAGAGCAGATTTTCCCAAATGGTGAGAGAAAAATGTCATTGGGCTCTTTCACATTATATGCTTATAGCACTTTGATTCCACTATATTCTATGGAATCCTGGGGTTTGGGGAGGGGCGTTTGGAATTCTCTGCCAGAGAGCTCTTCTGAATAAACAGCAACCCCTCCCAGGATCCCATAGGATGTTGCAATGGCAGTTAAAATGGAATCATTGTGAAGGGTGCAAGGGTCTACTGAAGAGAAGCTGCAGCATTTCCTACCTGACTGGAAGCACACAGAAACAGCTGCTTCTCCTCTGCATGGCACACATGCACACACACACATGCTTGCCCTTAAAATTCTGAACCAAGATAGATTTGCCATTTATGTTTAGCACACAGAAAAAGAACAACTAGGACTATGAGCCTTTTAAAAGAAACTCTTCCATGAATAATCATTTAAAACCTTAAAACATGGTCTTTGAATCCTCACCTCTTACAACACATCAGTGCTGAATGACGGTTGCCACTTTTCCACAAGAGGCTCTTCATCTTTAATATCTATGTACATTTTAAAAAAACTGAATGTGTCAGAAAGCAGGACCAATAGATTTCATAGAATCACAGAATCATAGAGCTGGAAGGGGCTTTATGGGCCATTGAGTCCAACCTCCCGCTTAATGCAGGAGCTTCAGTTAAATCGTCTGCAGCAGGTAATTGTCCAGAAAAAATCTTTTGAAGATGTTCAGAGAAACAGTTCCTACTCTCTAACTAGGCAATTGGCTCCATTGCCAAACTGCTCTTACTGTCATGAAGTTCCTTCTAATGTTCATTTAAAAGCTATCCTCCTTTAACATAAAACCATTAGACCTGGTCCTACCCTTTTAGAGTCAGTGGAGAACAAACCTGCCCTCTCCTCTCTGTGACATGTATTTATTTATTGAATTTCTATGCCACTTTTTCTCCCAAAGTGGAACCCAAGGTATCTTCCACAAGGTTAAAAACATTAAGAAACATTTAAACGCATTAAAAACATATAAACATTTATATAAACATATAAAATCATAAATTTACAATACATTAACCATACATTTTAAAAACAGCATACAAATCAATAAAAAGCTCTCTTTCTAACCCATTACAGGCCTCCTTTAAATAATGTCTTTATTTGCCTACAAAAACAAAGCAAAGAGGGGGCCAGCCTACCCTCCCATGGAAGAGATGAGAGCAGCCACTGAGAAGGCCCTCTTCCGTGTCCTCATCAGGCGAGCCTGGGATGGTGGTAGGACCAAGAAAAAACCTTCTCCTCCAGATCTAGGGCTTTAGCAGATTCATATAGGGAGATACAGTTTTTCAAATAGCCTGGACCTAAACTGTACAGGGCGTTATAGGTCATGACCAGCATTTTGAATTGCACCTAGAACCCAAAAATCAGCATTCTGGCTGTCACATTTTGAACCCACAGGAGTTTCTAGTTTCCAAAGGCAGCCCCACATAGAGTGTATTAAAGTACTCCAACGGAGATATAATCAAGGTATGTATCACTGTAGATCTGATGTCTTAAGGAATGGGCACAGCTGGCGCACAAGTTTAAACTGTGCAAATGCTCTCCTGGCCACTGCTGAAACCTGGGCATCCAGGCTCAGAGCTGAGTCCAGGAGAACATCAAGGCTGCGAGCCTGTCAAAGCATAGTCAAAGTCCCTGTTTCCTGACCTGCCTTTCAACTGACCAGGAGCGCCTCTGTCTTCTCTGGATTAAGCTTCAACTTGTTTGCCCTCATCCGATCCATTACTGACAACAGACATTGGTTCAGCACCGAGACAGCGTCCTTGGAATCAGATGGAAAGGAGAGACAGAGTTGGGTGTCGTCAGTATATTGGTGACACTGAGCCCCAAAACTCTGGATGACCTCTTCCAGTGGTTTCATATAGATGTTAAACAGCATGGGGGACAAAGCAGAACCCTGAGGGGCCCCACAGGTCAATGGCCATGGGAGTCTCCCAGCACCACCTTCTGAATTCTCCCCTCCAGGAATGACCAGAACTACTGCATAACGGTGCCCCCAAGTCCAGTCCCACAGAGTTGGCCCAGAAGGCTATCATGGTCAATGGTATCGAAAGCTGCAAAGAGGTCCAGCAGAACCAACAGGGACATACTTTCCGTCTAGTTCCCTGCGTAGGTCTTCCACCAAGGCGACCAAAGCTATCTCTGTCTCATAACCAGGCCTGAAGCCAGATTGAAAAGGATCTGGATAATCAGTTTCATCCAGAAATGCTTGGAACTGGGAGGTCATCACACACTCCAGAACTTTTCCCCGAAATGGAATATTGGATACTGGCTGATAATTATTCAAAATGGTGGGATCTAGGGATGGCGTTTTTAGTAATGGACTCACCACAGCCTCTTTTAGGCATGCTGGTAACTTTCCTTGCTGCAGTGAGACATTCACCACTCCCCTTACCCAATCAGCCAGTCCCTCTCTAGCTGCTTTCAGAAGCCAGGACGGGCAAAGATCCAGTGTACATGTGGTGGCTCTTACCTCTCCAAGTATCCTCAGGCTGCACCAACTGAAACGAATCCAATAATACAGGACAAGCAGGTGCCAAGATTACATCTACTGGACCTGTCTCAACTACAGCATCCAAGTCAGAGCAAACCTGAGCAATTTTGTCTGCAAAGTGTTTCACAAATTCATCACAGCGGGCTGTAGAGTTCTCCTTATTTCCCTTTTGTGGGCCAGAATGTAAAAAGTCCCTAACCACTCGAGACAGCTCTGCTGGACAGCACTATGTAGAAGAGATGGTGGCAGATGAGTATAATTTCTTTGCTGCCATCATTGCCACGACATAACCTTTCCATTGGGCTCTAGCCTGTATTTGGTCAGACTTCCTCCGAGTCTTCCTCCAGAGTTGCTCTAGTCTCCATACCTCTTATCATCCTTGTTGCCATTCTCCGAATCAGTTCAAATTTGTCTATATCATTCTTAAAATGAGGTGCTGAATGCGGTACTCCAGACAAGGCCTGACCAGTGTAGAATATAATGGAACTATTACTTCTCTCAGCTTGGAAACTATACTTCTATTAATATAGGCTAAAATAGCAATCACTTTCTTTGCTGCAGCATCACACAGCTGGCCCATATTCAACATATGATCCACAATAATCCAAGGTCCTTTCTGCATGCAGTACTGCTAAGCTATGTATCCTCCATCCTGTACCTGTACATTTGGTTTTTGTGGCCTAATGTAGAATTTTGCATTTGTCTCTATTGAATTTCATTTTATTGATTTTAGCCTAATTTTCTAGTTTATCAATGTCCTTTTGAATTCTGTACCTGTCTTCCAATGTGTTAGCCACCCCTCCCAGTTTTGTATCATCTGCGAACTTAATAAGGATTCTTTCCACTCTGTCATCTAAGTCATTGATAAAAATGGTGAAGAGTAATGGTCCTAGGGAAAGAACCCTGATGTACTCCACTCGAGTCCTCATTCCAGTTTGGCTGAAAAAGATATAAGATTAGTTTTGCGGGTTTTATTCTTGACAAACACATGCTGCTTCCTATTGGTCACTGCTTTGTCATCTAGATACTTGCAGACACTCCTGTATAATCTGTTCTAATATCTTTTCCTAGTACTGAAGTCAAGTTGACTGGCCTGCAGTTTTCTGGATTTTCTTTTTTGCCTTTTTGAAGAAAGGAACAATGCTTGCTTGTCTTCAGTCCTCTGGCAACTCACTTGTTCTCCAAGATTTCTCAAAGTGTTCTGCATGTATGTCAGCAAGTTACTTTAGTACTCTGAAATGCAGTTCATCTGATCCTGCAAATTTGAAGTCATTTAGGTTAACTAGGTGATTCATGACTTAACTCCTTATCAATCTTGATTTGCAATCTGGATTCCTTGTCAAGGTCTCTGCTGATGCGTGAAAACACACATGGCTCTTTTTGGGAAAAAACTGAAGCAAAATAGGTACTGAGCAGTTCTGTCTTTCCATTGTGATCTATTAGCATTTTATCTTCCATGCTGAGCAGTGGTCCCGCTGTTTTCTTGGCTGTTCTCTTGCTTTGAACATATTTGAAAAAACATTTCTTGTTGCTTCGTGCTTCTCTAGGCAGTCTCAGATCATTTTGAGCTTTAGCTTTCCTTACACTATACCTGCAAGTTTAGGCTACACATCTGCATTCTTCCTTGGTGATTCTTCCTTCCTTCTATTCTTTATCTGTGCTATTTTTTTCTTTTTACTTCCTTTTCAGGTTTACTGTGCAGCCACACTGGCTTTTTCAGATGGTTCCTATTTTTTCTCTTCCATGGAATTGTTTGTGATTGCATTTTTAGCACCTCCTTTTTCATGAAATCCCACCCATGCTGGGTGTCTTTTTCCTTTCACATCTCTAGCCATGGGATTCTACCCAGTATTTTCATGTGCTTGATAAAATCAACTTTCCTGAAATCCAACTTTTGTGTTTGACTATACTTTTCTTTAGACCAGTCCCTCAATCATGAATTCTAGCACTGCAAAAAGAAAAAAGGGAAACTAACTCCTAACCAATGGCTAAAACCAACAAACTTAAAAAGTTAGGAATAAAATGAAGTGTAACTTATAAGAAAATAAATTTATATCTAAAAATTATTGTCTAAGATAAATTTCATACAGTCACTGTTCACTTGGTGAACTATATATGAAGTCATCAATAATTAAATATTTAAAACCAAAATAGACATACAGAGATTACACAGAGAGAAACTTTGTGATTTCTACAGGAAGGGCTGATGCAATGAATCATGAAGTCATTACATATCAACTTCCATCGGGAGGAAGAACAATGTGAGCTACTCAGGGTTGGTAGTCCTTAAGCATGGGCAAATAGCCATAGTCCTGTGGATATTCCAGTGCTTATAAAGCACTAGTGGAATATCTCCTGAAAGGAGGGAAAAAATTTTTTATGGTTCCTGTTGGTTGATAAGGCACCTGAATAGTCTAAACAGCCAGACGTGTTTCAACGTAACAGTCTTCTTCCGTGGCTGGATTTTTCTTCAGATTTCTTGTGCCTCCCATAGATAAATTATACAGTAGTAGCCAAAAAGAAGGAATCTTCCATAACTCCTCCAGTCTTATCCTTTTTTCAACCCAGAGTTCAGTTTAAATAGCATCACTAGCCAGCCCATTTGTGGTTAATTAGAACTGTTTCAGCAAGATCACATCACTGCAACAACTTACATGCTTGTAGTAAAATATACAGTCTCATTAAAGCATTTGTACTACAAACTCACCAAATTCATATAATGATTCATAATACAACTGTTACCTAAACCATATGAACTATACCGTTTACAAGCAAAATGGCCACAAAAGTGTTTCTCATGGCAGGGGAGCAGGATCTTCCTAATCAGACAATCCCTCAGGTTGATATACCCTTAAACTATCATCCATATTGACAGTGTCTTGGATTCAAAGGGGACATTGGGAACAAAAGAACTAGACTGCCTATGTAATAGTTAACCAACCAATTTCATCATTAAGGCCCATAGGAGATAGGCTATTTACTTCATATATCCAAAAGGTTTTTTTGGATACCCTATGCTTAGCAGAGTTAGGGCCTTTCTGCACTACACTGTTATAGTGCTATTATTCCCCTTTCAACATCCTGTAGAATAATTCTGGGGTTTGTAGCTTACTGAGGCCAAAGAGCTTTCTGGCTGAGAATTCTAAATGCCTCTCCCTAAACTGCAAACCCTGGATTCCATAGGAGGTTGAAAGTGGAATAATAGCACTATAACAGTGTAGTGCAGAAAGGCTCCTAAATCTCCCAGCAGATTTGAGGATAAGACATACAGCAGATATTCTGTCTTTTCTCTGTTAGCAATGAGTATTTTGTGGAAAAGAATAAGATGTGGGGGAAGGTTAGGAAATCATAGCAGGGTTACAAGTGGAAGATAATTTCTGGACCCCCTCCTGCTCTGCCCCTCCCAAATTCTATGAATGCAGATAGATTATTGCACAATACTAGTCTCACTCAGAAGCATATCCTGTCTATTTTATTTTTTAAAATGTTGTTTGTTTCTTTATTTGTTTACTTAATTTCTATCCCACCTTTCTCCTTTCATGGGATTCAAGACAGCGTACAGCATCTAAAAATACAGTGATTTTTATAATTTTAAAAGTGCTTAATATAAATGTTAAAACACAATTAAACTGAATTTCATCTTAAAAACACAAATTAAAAACATTAGTTAAAAAGAGTGTTAAAAACATTAAAATATTATTAAAACAGAATGCAATAAAAACACTACACCTTCCCTGCCCAATTAAAAGCTCTGTCTGCTGCAACATACTAAAAACCAAACTCCTCCCTAAATAAAAAGGTCTTTACCTACTGGTGGAAAAATCACAATCTTTTAACCATCCTTTGATTTAAGATTTTGACTGCCCAAGTATCTTGATACTTTTATGAACAGTGAGAAACTGCAGGATTGGTTTTGTAACTGTTAATGCATTTGTTTAACCACAAGCCACTGGGTGGAGGACTTGTCTTGACTGTGTAGGTTCAGCTTACAACTTGGCTTCTGAAAAAGTCGGGAATGGCCTGGAAAGTTGGAAATTGGGTCAGTGACCAGTTACCATCAGTCATCATAGAGTTTAATTTTCATTAAATTAAATGGATACATTCCCAGTTCATTCGTTTGTTGGCAGCAGTCAAAATACACAATTTTTCATATGGACATCTTGTGACTTTTTTTTTTTTGGTACTCTAGTGATTACTCCTTGTCATTCATGGGATTCAAGCTGGGAGTGCCACTGTTTATGTACTCAAAGGAGCACCATACATCATTCACAAAAGGAAAATATCAGCAGAAGGAAAAAGGGGCGAGGAAGAACTACCCAATTATGATGCAGCATGCAAAGTAGCTACAGGATACAGACTGACTGTTGGAGCAGGATGGAACTGGCTGGCATTCTGAACTGCAGGGCTCCCCACTGCCACATTTTGTTGCACAACCTCCTCTTTTAAATAATCCAGTGCATTAGGGTCCCTCTATATCAGGGGTGGGAAGATTTCAAAAATGACTACTATGGAAAAGGGTTTCCTGAACCCTGCTTAAGATAGTGAATTCTCATATCTGGAAGATTCCACATGACTCAATTCACTCTTGGTGGGGGCAGAAAAATTTCACTCCATGGAGTGGGCAGAGGAGGGCCACAAAACCAACCTTAGAATGACAGTGTTGGAAGAGACCACAATCAAGTCCAACCCCCCATCACACAGGAATACACAATCAAAACACTCCTGACAGATTGTCACCCAGCCTCTTTTTATAAACCTCCAAAGAAGGAGACTCCATCACACTCCCCGGCACAGCGTACACTGTCAAACTGCTCTTACTGTCAGGAAGTTCTTCCTAATGTTTAGGTGGGATCTTTTCTCCTCATTGATCTGTGTTCTAGTCCCTGGAGGAACAGAAAGCAAATTTGCTCTATCTTCCATATGACATGCCTTCAAATATTTAAATGTAGCTATCATGTCACCTCTTAACTTTTTCTCCAAGCTAAACACACCCAACTCCTTAAGCTGCTCCCCATAAGGCAAGGTTTCCAGGCTAGTCAATATCCTTCTTGAATTGTGGTGGCCAGAAGTAGGCATATATTCCAGTTGGGGGTCTGACCAAAGCAGAATAGAGTGGTACTATTACTTCCCTTGACCTAGACTATAATTCTATTGATGTAGCCTAGAATTACGTTGGTTTTCTAAGCTGATGCATCACACTGCAGTGGTCAGGCCAGGTGTCACCCATCTTGTATCTGTGCATTTCATTTTTTTTTCTGCTCAAGTATAGTACCTTATATTTCTCTGTGTTGAAATTCATTTTGTTTATTTGTTTGTTTGGGCCCAGTTCTCTCATCCATTGAGATAATTTTGAATTCTGATCCTGTCCTCTGGGGTGTTAGTTACCCCCTCCTAATTTGGTATCATCTGCAAATTTGATAAGAATGCGCTCTATTCCCTCATCCAAATCATTGATAAAGATGATGAATAGCACTGGACCCAGAACAGAAACCTGTAATACTCCACTAGTCACTTCTGTCCAGGATGAAGAGAAGCCATTGGTGAGAACCCTTTGGGTTCAGTCAGTCAAACAAATACAAATCCACCTAACAGTAGCCTTGTCTACTCCATATTTTACGAGCTTGTTTGCAAGAATATCACGGGGACCTTGTCAAAGGCTTTGAAAAGTCAAGATAGTCTACATCTACACCATTCCTTTCATCTACTAAGCTTGTAACCTATAAAAAAAAAGAGAGAGAGAGAGAGAGAGAGATCAGAATAGTCTGGGATGACCTTTTGAGAAACCCATGGTTTTTTTTAGTGATCATGGCATTCATTTCCAAGTGCTTACAGACTATCTGTTTAATGATCTGTGCCTATCAATTGCATGTTACATGGCCATGTGCTCATATTGCCTGGTGCCTGTTTTATGTTCATTTATTTATTTTACTGTGGTGTTTTAAAACCACCCTTCATCCTTACAAGTACCAGTACAAGTATAATTAAAACACTAAAATAGTGGTTGTGCAGTAAAAACTTCCAAATTAGATCTTCACTGGAAAGTGAAGCAGGAACGACAATAAAATTGAGCGAAGGAGCCAAAGAAAAAACCCTAGTTCAACACAGAAGTTTCAGGCTAGTTCTGTACTAATTAACATTTGCAGTCCTGGTGCCAGTTTCCTCTCCATGGAGAAGGTATTCTGCTGCTGGGGTGCCACAGCTGGTAAGGCACTGTCTCTTATTGAAGGTACCGTCCTCTAAGGTCCTTGAAGAAGAGCCTCCCGTGATCATCTTAAACAGGAGTCGAAATAATACGGCATACCAGATGCTGTGGGAGGCCAACTCTCAGCATCCCTACTCAGTACAGCCTGTCGTGAGAAGGCTGGGAGCTGCAGTCCAGCATCTGGAGGGTCCCATAGTTCCCATCCTTGATTTTAAAGCACAGGCAGGTCGATCATAGAATAATAGAGTTGGAAGAGATCCCAGGGGCCATCAAGTCCAACCCCCTGCTATGCAGGAACATCCATCAAAGCATCACCAACAGATGGCCATCCAGCCTCTGCTTAAAAACCTCCAAAGAAAGAGACTCCACCACACTTCAAGGCAGCATATTCCACTGATGGACAGCTCTGACCGTCAGGAAGTTCTTCCTGAGGTTCAAGTGGAATCTCCTTTCCCGCAGCTTGAATCCATTACTCCTTGTCCTAGTCTCTGGAGTGGCAGAGAACAAGCCTGCTCCCTCAACATGACATCCCTTCAAATATTTAAACATAACTATCATGTTTCCTCTTGACCTTATCTTCTGCAGACTAAACATATCCAGCTCCCTAAGCCGTTCTTCATAGGGCATGGCTTCTAGACCCTTCACCGTTTTGGTTACCCTCCTCTGGACACGCTCCAGCTTCTCAATACCCTTCTTGAAATGAGGTGCCCAGAACTGGACACAGTATTCCAAATGAGGCCTGACCAATGCAGAATAAAGTGGTACCATTACCTCCCTTGATCTAGACACCATACTCCTATTGATGCAACCAAGAATCGCATTGGCTTTCTTGGCTGCTGTATCACACTGCTGACTCATGTTCAGCTTGTGATCTACCAAGACTCCTAGATCCCTTTCACACATACTGTTATCCAGCCACGCGTCCCCCATCCTATATTTATGCATTCCATTTTTTCTTCCTAAGTGCAGGACCTTACATTTCTCTCTGTTGAAATTCATTTTGTTAGCTTCGGCCCAACTCACCGATATGGAGAGAGACAATTATTTGGGTCCCAGGACATTGAGACAGAAGCACTGGCACATTGGATTGAACTCAGAATTCCTGTCCATGTGAAACCCATTGCCAATGATGATTTCCCACAACATGCAGCTAAGAGATTTGAGTATGATCTAGTCGATCACATCTTTTCCAGCATAATGCATTTCAGAGGCTTAAGTGCATAGGTGGGACAGGCCATAATCAAGGTTCAGTTTGATCGTGCGTGTATGTATGTGTATAATCGTAGGGGGGAAGGCGCCTAACAGTACTATTTTCAGATAGAACTTGGAACCCAGTGCCTGGGGATTGCAGCATACTTTATAATTCGAATTTCTCTCTCTCTCTCTCTCTCTCTGTGTGTTTTCTGCACGTCTTTCCTGCACACCCGATAACTGCCTGCTTAATGTGTGAATTACATCCCTAGAGAAACCTTGCCTTTGGGATGACATAAGGTGGTGTCCCGCCCTGACGCCCCAGCTCACACACGCCAAGTGTGCAGCATGCTGTCATCGAGGTGAAGTGGCCCATGCACGCGCGAATCCTGGCCACCAAACGTGGCGCATCCAACGACTGCATCCACCTGATCCATCAAGGGTAGATGCTATATTGCACGCGTGGGGGTGGGGGGACCCGATTTGCAAAGACAACACAAACGACTTGCCGGAGTCGAGCCCACCACGCACTCCCCGGCCTTCATCGCCTAGCCTTTTCCTCCGGATCTGGCAAAGAGGCGACAACCAGCCCGAGCGACACGCGAGGGGGTTGCGCGCTCCACCTGCTCCCCTTCCCACGCAAAACAAAACCCAACCCCCGGCGTCCCTTTTCCACCCGAAACTTTTCCTCTTCCGAGCTTCAAACTTCCTCGGGGCGTGATTGGCTGAGGGGGGCGCGCGCGCGCGCGCGCTCGCTGCCTGGCTCGCGGGTGTCGCCGCAAAGTCTCTTGTGTGCGCGTCTCTCCTTTCGGCCGCCTGTGTGTGCGTGCGTTTGCGCGCCCGCTTTTGAGCCCTCGCGCCTTTCCCCCTTTGGGGTGGAGATAAAAGCCCTGCTCCCCTCCGGCTCTCCTCCAAGGCCCGCAGAGAACGGGTGAGTGTTGGCGCGGGTGGGCTCGGGACGAGCGGCAAAGCCTCCCGCTTTCCGGGGGCGCGCGTGCCGGGGAAACCCAGGCGTGCGGCTTGTTCCCCTCGTGCAATGCCAGAGGGCTGTTGCATCAGCCTGGAAGAGGCGTGCTTGGAAGAAAAGGGCTGGAGGGGAAAGCGAAGGCGCGGGATGGGACGGGGCTTCCTGGCGGAGCAGGGAGTCGGGGGGGGGGAGAAACAGGAGACCCTCCTCTGCTTAGCCTGCCTTTCCCCCGACCCCCCCCCCCCCATCATTCTGCCCAAGCATTCCGCCTTCCAGTCAAGCAAAAGTTCCCAGGCGCGTGGGAAGACCGAGAAGGGCGATAAGAAGTTTTTTTTTTGTTTTTTTTTGGAAGAGGCAGCAGCGACAGTGTGCCGTTTTGTTGAGGGAGAAGAGGCAGAGGGTCTTGGGGGGGACACGGATGGGTGGGCTGCCTTGGCTGCGTGGAGCCGAGGCTCCCTTTTGCGAGGCCTCCGCCGGGGAGGGGAGAGGAACGCGCGTCGCTGGCTTGCCTCTGACCTGAGGAGAAGCGAGCCGCCGCCAAGCTTGGGAAGGGAAGGCGGGGAGGGAGGGGGGGAGACAGACACCAGTGAATCGGGAGTGAGTTTTAGGTTCTGTTCGCGTGTCGCTCGCCCTCTTGGCGAGCCGTCGCCGCGTGAAAAGGAGGGAGCGGGTGGCTCTTGGTTGGTCGGTGGCGTTTGTTTTGTGGCCGCATAGGCTGCCTCTGCCACGTGGGCTGCCCCGGCCGGGACAAAATGGGCGCGCGGCGGGGGCGGCAGGGCCGCGCCTCCGCAAAACGCGACCCGCGTAAAGAGGTCCGAGAAGGAGCCTCTGCCGGGCATCATCATCCTTTTACACAATACGAAGCCGTAGGCCTCCTTTTTATGTTAAAAAGGGTTGAAACATGCCCAGCAGCGGTGTGCGCGCGCGAGCGCATGAGAGGGAGAGTTGGCAGGCAGCCCATAAAAAAAAAAATTCTTAAGTCTTGTCAACTGAGACCGTTTCCGCCCTACACGGTTATAGTGCTATCATTCCACTTCCAGCACCCCCTGGAATAATTCCGGAGTTTGTGGTTTCCTGAGGCCCAAGAGCTCTCTGGCTGAGAACTCTAAAGGCCCTTCCCTAAACTGCAACCCAGGATTCTGTAGGATGTTGAAAGTGGAATCAATAGCGCTGTAAGAGTCGAGTGCGGAAATGGCCTTAGAGGAGCTGTGGTCGAAATGCTACAATAAAGGAATAGATAGAGGGAGGTAGAAGGGGTTAATGTTTTGCTGCATCCTGTGGTTGCAGTACAGAACAGACATGTGTCCAAAGAGCATTAAAGGTAACTCCTCATGAAATGTTTTTGGCTACTGTTGTTGTTGCTGTGTGTCTTCAAGCCCTTTCTTACTTCTGGTGTCCCTAAGGTAACTTTATCACTGGGTTTTCTTGGCAAGATTTGTTCAGAGGAGGTTTGCTGTGGCCTTCCTCTCAGCATGAGAGAGTGCGACTTGCCCAGAGGCCTTTCCATGGCTGAGTGGGGATTCGAACCCTGGTTTCCCAGAGTCCCAGTCCAATATTCAAACCACTTCACCATGCTACCTACACACGGTTGTTTTAGGGGGCAGAATTGTCTCTTTTTTCCTTTTTCAACTTAGGAAAAGTAATTCTTTGATACAGGGTAGTGGGTGGGAGTTGTTTCCACCTATTTAATGGGTTTGTTGCACACAAGGCTGCTCAGAATTCATTAATATTAAAAGAGGTATCCATATTAGTCTGTTTTTGCATCAAAAAATGTAAACGAATTTAGTAGCACCTTTGAGACTATGTGGGAAGAAGAAATTTCTAACATAAGCCTCACTGGACTCAGTCCAGTTTATCAGTTGCAACGGATCAGAATTCATTAATTAACCTTTAACAGTCTCCAGATGTCTGATTGTATAATCAGGGCATTTCAAATGCTTCAGATAAAAGGGACATTTTAATTCAGTGCACAGTTATGGCAAAGTAAAATGTCCTTTGGCTATCAGGGTAATGATAAAAGACAGCCAGTCTCAATTGTTTTATCACTTTCTTCTAGTGGTACCAGATATCTGAATGTTGATTCTAATCTTGGTTGCTGAGTGTGAATACAACATTAAAAGGTGGTGGTTAATCTGGATTAGTTAGTACACAAGTACAAGTGAGTGTGAATGTGATTGCTACAGCAGAGGTAGAGACTGCAGTTCTGCAGATGTTTCTGGACTGCAGCTGCCATCAGCTCCAGTCAGTGTAGGCAGAAGTGCAGGATGCTGGGAGTTGCAGTCCAGAATCATAGAATCATAGAATCATAGAAATGTAGAGTTGGAAGTGACCACACGGGCCATCCAGTCCAACCCCCTGCCATGCAGGAACACCCTCAAAGCACTCCTGACAGATGGCCATCCACCTCTGCTTAAAAACCTCCAAAGAAGGAGACTCCACCACACTCTGAGGCAGCATATTCCACTGCCGGACAGCCCTGACTGTCAGGAAGTTCTTCCTGAGGTTCAGGTGGAATCTCCTTTCCTGCAGCTTGAATCCATTGCTCCTTGTCCTGGTCTCTGGAGCGGCAGAAAACAAGCCCTCTCCCTCCTCTACATGGCATCCCTTCAAATATTTAAACATGACTATCATGGCTATCTGGAGAGCTGTTCATTCCCCATCTCTGTCTAGACAGTGCAAGAAAGACTGCAGCATATTATTCTTAAACAATTAATCTAAACGAATGCCATCCAGCTAGTTCTCTCCTCATAATCACTGCAACCAAATCATGTGTTAAAAGTGGCTACCCTCTATGATTGCAAGGACAACAGGTTGGTTAAAATGTATCGTAGGGTACTACCCAATCTTTTATTTTGTGATCCTGTACGTGCACCCTTACTGATGTATTCGCTATTCCTTCCAATCATCTTTGCATTTCAATAACCATTCACTCACTCAACACACCTCCTTTTTGGTCTCATTTTGCCAGGGTTGCGGAGTGGGATTGGAAGGAGGGGAGGGATCCTTTCAGTTCACTCTAATTCTTTTAACTGCCTGCTAATTTGCTTGCAGGGCGGTGGTGGTGTTTGAACTGAGATAGTGCTTTATGTAAACTTGATTGGTAGGTGTAGATGTGGATCAAACAACAGTAGAAGGATTTGGGATACATGGCCCCCTGCCTGCTGACAGTTTCCATTAAGTGCTCCCATCAAACTCCAGTAGGTTTATTAGGCACTTTAGGCAGCAAAATTTATGGGACAAACATTAGCCTTTCTAGGATGACTCAGTAGAGACAACATCCTTTCCAAATCCAGAACTGGTGCCATTGGAGTATGTCACCCTGAGGATGGTTTGGCTGGTGCATATTTCCTGCACCCTTTGCTTGTTATTTTAGAAAATCTGTCCTTCTTACTCTGGGAACACTTTTTAATATCTTTCCACGCCACTAAAAAGCCATGAAATGTAATTAAGCTAAACTGGGGTGGAAAATGGTGTGAATCAGTTCTTCCTTTCATTCTTTGTATACACACACATACACCCTCACTGGTTCTCCCTCACAAAAACTTTCTGTAGGACAGAATCTGTTCATTTCTGTGCTCACCCCCCTCCAAATATCAGCACCTTTGTCTTGTTTCCAGTCTTCTTTCATGCCCTCTCCTGCCTCCTGCTTCATTTCCTTCTGATCATAACAGGGTCTCCAAACGGGGATTTTATTTATTTTTGAATGTAAGTGTTTTCATTCTGTTTCCTGATTCTCAGAGGAGGGATACCAAGGTTTCAGGACTTGACTGGAAGAGTTCCTGCTTCATACACATGTACCTCAGTACATTTCTCTGCCCTTGATGATTTGTAGGGAGGGGGGCCCAGCTCAGTCACAGAGCATGTGTTTTGTGTGGATTAGGTCCCAATTGCAATCCTTGTCACCACCAAGTAGGACTGGGAAAGAATCCTGCTTAAAGAGGTAGAAAGCTACTGCTGGTCATTTTCAACAGTATTAAGTTGGACGGACCAATAATCGGACTCAGCGTCAACCTAGATGGTAAGGAGAATGTTTGTGTTCTATTACTGTTTTCCATTCCCCAAGTCGTTTTCTTCAGAGAGAAGTGCTGCAGTAGTCAGACTTGTAAACTGAGCCTATAATTTACCTTCCACTGACCAGTCACAGAACAAAGCATGCTAAATCCAAGATAGGAAGGTGAGGGGGAATCACATGCTGAAAGCAGAAGCAGATTTCTTTCATCAGACTTGGGGAAGCATACCAAAAAAAAAAAATCATGTTAAACATATTCTGTGGCAGTTTGACCTGCAGTCTATGCCAGCTTATTATGTTCCCATAAATGTGTACACTAAGGGTGAATTTGATGATATGCTCAGCACATTTTATAAGAGATGCTCTCCCAAGTTGTGAAAGATGTCTACCATAGTACGTGATTCTCTGCATCTATTTTTCTTGTATTTATCACATAATTGTTTAGTGTTGCAGAAGTCTCAAACAAAGATGTGTAAACCAGTATTTGAGAACTGGTGTTGGATGGTGGGATTCAGGAAATCCAGGATGGCGAGACTCAGGAAATCCAGATTCAGGTTGGCACTGATCCATGGACTTTGGACTGGGTGACTTGGTACCAGTCATTTTCTTTAGGCCTGGTCTGTTTCACTGAGGTATAAATTGAAGAGGAGAAGAGCCATATATGTTTCCTTAAGGTCTCTGGTGGAAAGGCAGAATATAAAAGTATTTAAATAATACTGGCAGCTGAATGTGAAGGCTGGCTCCATTTAAAAGCAATGCGCGCAAGACAATAGAGATGTTGCAGCTATAGTGTTAGATCTTTGGTCCAAGGCATTACTGGGCACTGCTGTCATCAAATGATGAGCCTGTGCATATACTAAAAGAGTTCTGACATGTTGTGAAGGCTTAGAAGCATTCTTTCCTTTTTGCCACTGCATGTCGCTCAGCCTTTAGGTCTGTAAGCCCTGTTGATCTGCCTTTGGATCACAGCCAGCCACTCCCCTCCCCTCCCAAGCCGTGGACTCCGTTCCAGTCTCCCTCAGCCAAGCCAGGATGATTGGAAGCCACGTGGGGCGGGGGATGTGTGTATCAGTCATTTCCCCGAATCCCAGCAGGTAGATGGATTTCAGCCGTAAATCAGTGTCTCTTGTCACCTCCTGCCCGTTCCCACTCTCTTTCCCAAGTCTTGGAGGAGCACACAGTTGTTATGTGCTTTCAAAATGGCTTTGGCTGTGGTGACGCTGTATAGAGTTTTCTTCATTAGATTTGTTCAGAGGAGGTTTGCTCTTTCCTCCGAGGTTGAATGAGTGGGACTTGCCTAATAGGTTTTCCATGGCTGTGGGGATTTGAACCCAGGGCTCCTGAAATACTCAAACCACTACAACCTCACTGGTTCCCTACAAACAAAAGACCACCTTGCTGTTACTGTGGAGACAAGAGCACGTCCCCCAGGAAGGAGAAATGGGGAGCAGCAGTTAATACTGGAGGTGTGCATGCCAATGAAAGCAGAGCTTGTCCACGCCACTGGGATTAAGGGCTTCCATTTTCCTGCCGTTTTAGAAGAAAGGGGAGTGACTGAGCCCATCCCACATTTTCTCCTAGGTTCAGTTCTCTCCCCCTCCCCCAGCATCTCCACATAAAGGTCAGAGACAGCTCATATGCACAACATGTATTGGCCCACAATTTTGTGTGTGTGTGTGTGTGTGCGCGTGTGCATGTTGTGGGGAGGAACGGAAGCATGGAATGGGTTTTATATGGGATACAGCTGGAAGCAATTTCAGCACTTCCAGGGCTGGCGATTCATGACAAGAATAGCGCCAGCTGTCTTTGTGTTGTTTCTGCCTGGCTCATGCTGGTGTTTTCTGTGTGAAGACGTGGAGGAAGTAAGTAGGCTCTGCATGTGGGAAATGGCCTTCAGACAGTAGGGCTTTAGGAAGATGTTAGTCTTGGATCCTAGTCAGCTGCTGCCAGTTTTTGACAACTCTGATAAACTTCTTCCCTCCCGTGTACGTGTGTGTGTGTGTGTCTGTTTGTGTTTGGGCAAATGTGCATAAAACTTGTATGCCAAAATTGGCCACCTCATAAGGGGGATTGTTAGCATGTTTGTGGATCAAGTTCGCTTTTTTTATTTTTTCAGTGTGGAGGAGCTGGGAAATCTACAAAATGTCTGGATAAGAAGTTTGTTTTGACAGAGGCAGTTGTAGAACTTAGGAAATAGCCCTCTTTAAGCTTCATTTTTTATTTTATCATAGTTATTTTACAAACCACAAACATTGGCAGAGTTCTCAGCTGTTGCTTCCTGGAGGTGGCCATTACCCTGTTCCCCCTCCCCTAAAATGGTAGCGCAACCTTCTAAAGTATCATTATGAGGGAGCTTCAGGGATGGTGTTGATTCTCCCTCTCTCTCTCTCTCTCTTGCTCCTGTGTATGTATGTAAGAGTTTGTCTGTCTATACAGTCTGCTTCCCACATTTGCAAGTTTAACTTTTGCAGATTTGATTTTTTTTTTTAAGTTTTGCAGCCTGCTATGGAAAATCCCTTTCAGAGCCTCCAATCAGGCCGTGCAGCCCTTTAAAAACCTGAGTCTGGTCCTCTTCCATCAGTTGCTGCCTGGCCAGCTAAGGGCAGGGGCACTGGTTCACATCTGACACTGCTTCACGTCTGACTGTGATGTCAGGTCACCTTTCCCTCCCTGTCGGGGAAATCAGCCTCCCAGCAGGTGCTTGCACCTTGATTTTTCAGAACCACAAACTGTCTCTTGATGCTTCCCACCCCACATCCAAGGAATGAGACAGATGAGAAATAAGAACCGTAGGGCCACCAGGCATTTCATTTTTCCTTTCCCTGACCCAGTTTGGACCCTGAATGCTTGCTCTCCCCGCCATGCCTCAGCCCTCTTCCCACAGATGCACACACTCATTTTGATTGAAAGGGTGTGCAGATTTTGGGGGCTTAGAGACACAGTTTTTCCACTTCCGCAAGAGTCCTTTGTTCCTAGCCCCTGTGAATGTGGAAGGCCGACTACGCACAAATGCAATAGAGATCGGTAGGAGTGGGAATTTGTTTTGTGGATAGGATTCAGTACCTCAAATAGTGCCTTTAAAGTTCAGATTAAATTCTGGATGGAATTCATCATCTTCTGACATCAGGGTTGTGAGCCAGTACTGTGCACATACATGCACACATTCTTGCAGAAGTCCACCGAAGTTTGTGGTAGAGTAATTTGTATTCTGAAAGCTAAATACTGTGATATCAAGATATCTATAGTATGTACATTTTGCTTCATTAGTTATCTTTACAAATTGTGCTAATATAGCCTAAGTTCTTTGGGTGACATGCAGTTAAAACAGTAGGAAAAATAAATATGTTATTTCTACACAGCATAATAAAATAACTGGACAAAAATCCAATAAAAGATCATAATTGTATCTGAAGAGTCCACAGTCATATAACCTCATCACAGCCAAGAGCCAAAAGGACCCTCACAGGATTAAAGCCACCATGAAAAGCAGAGACTAAAATATTAGCATTGATATTTTAGAATGTTGTGGATAAAATAATGTTTAAGAAGTCTGTGTGTGTGTGTGTGTGTGAGAAAGAGAGGGAGAGAGAAAGAAAGAGTCAGAATCACAGAGAGAAATCTGCTGGTTAACATTTGGTATCATTTTATGCCTCTCAAGGTAGGACATTTGACCATTTGGTGGTGGTGATGAGTATGGTTAGGATGGCAGTCTTTCTTATAGCCTCCCTCCTTATCTTGCCAGGGCATAGTCTCTTCTTTTGCTAGGCTTGGGGAAAGCACTGAGATCTTACTCCTAGCTCCTACAGAACATATTCAGCCACACAAGTTTCCAAATTTATCTAGGATGTTATGGAAGTGTCCTATCAACACAGAGACTTTTTGCACATCTTATCCTAGCACACAGTTGTCAGATAATTCAACAAGAAAGATTTTTTTCCTGGACATTGTACATCAGAATAGGGAGAGGCAGGACTATCCCTGAGTGGTTTGCTGCCTGAGACAGAACAGCACATGAACAACTGATCCTCCATCAAAGTGCATATCTTCAGAGATCATCTGAATCCTGTTGATTAGTCTCAACTAGTATAGACTTAAGATAGAAGGAATATTATATTTGGAAGATAGTTATTTTAAAAAAAGATGTTTCCCAAGTGTTGAGAAACTCTGACAAGAAACCTCATGGACTAATGATAATTCACAGCTCCGGACATGTTCTGTGCAAAATTTGCACATGGTTGTTTTATGCAAAAAGTAGGGGGGGGGGACACCTCCATGTGTGAATTCTGGAACTGCACAGTTTTCAAAGACTTTCTTGCAGTGGGTAGGAAATTGCTAAAATTAGTTCTTGCTCAGTTCAAGAAGAAAATTAGCAAAAATTTTACTTCCCTGTTGTAGATATATTGAGTTCAAACCTGGTGAATCACCAACCAGATAAATTATGTTGACTCAGTGGGTCTGCTATAGTTGGAATTAGGATTCAGAACAGAGCTAGTTAGGTGATTTTGGCAAATGAAACGTAATATCCGGCAAGTGAATATTCGCCATCAATGGCTGTGAAAATGCCACTATAACACGGTAAATAGTAATGAGAAGTTTGCTGTTCTTTTGTAGGGGGGCAGCTGCCTCATTTTGCTCAGTGGTAGGGTTAACTTGAGAGGTGTGGGATGTGGGGGCAGTTCTATACCTGACTGAAAAAAGCAGGGCTGAAAATGAGGTGCCCCTCCAGCTGTTAAAATGGAGCCACTAGTATTCTTCAGTATTGACTGGGTTGCTGGGGCTTGCAGTTTAGCAATGACTGGAGAGCCACACACTTCCTGCCCCAGAAAATGAGGCTCACTAGTACATGGCAAGGAGAAGATCCAGAGTCTGCCATCTCTCTGAATCACAACTTGTTCTTCTCTCCCATTTTGAGATCCCTGGATTTTGCTAGGCAGGCCAGTGGGTTCAGTTTGGAATTAAATCAGCACTTGCTTGTGTCCATAGAGCTCTGGGGCAGGCTTTCAGTACAGATTTCAGATGTTTCTTAGGGCTGCACAGCTTTGTCAGCAGAATAACCAACTAAAGCCTGAGATTCTAAACTTCCGCATGTTTCCTTGTTGGACACAGTGGGATTTGTTGTTATTTGCCATCAAGTTGGCTTTGACTTACGGTGACACTACAAATGGAAGACCTCTAGGAGGCCAGCCATTAACTGCCCTGCTTAGGTCTTGCAGATTAAGGGCCACGGCCTCTGTGATGGAGTCAATCCAGCTGCAGTGTAGTCTCCTCCTTTTTCTGCTGCCTTCCACTTTCCCCAGCACTGCCATCTTTTCCTGTGAGTCATATCATATTGTATGTCCAAAGTAAACCTCAGTTTAGTCATCTTGGCTTCCAGAAAGAGTTTAGGCTTGATTTGCTCTGAGACCTATTCATTCATCATTTATAGCAGTCCACAGTATTGGTAGAACTCTCCTCCAGCCCCACATTTCAAATGATAAAGTTATTTAAAACATAAAACTAATATCTCAAGGCAATATAAGACCCTGCAAAGGTGGCTACAAACTAGGACCATTTCTGTACTACACTCTTATAGCATGATTATTCCACTTTCAACATTCTATGGAATCCTGGGGTTTGCAGTTTAGGGAGGGAATAATCACACTAAAAGAGTGTAGTGCGGAAATGGCCTTGGACTCTCCAAATTGGTAGTTCTTCAGGGGACTCAAATCCACAGGAACCTCAGTGATTCTGATCAGGCCCTTCATTTCCCTGCCCCGCTAGGGGTTAAGTCCACCCTGATTTATGTCCCAGTAAAAACACTGATAGAATTTCACTGCTTGATGAAGAACCTTTGTGGCCAACTCTTATTTAGGGTAGCTGGCAATCAATGTTTCCTTTTCAAGGCTGTCTTCTGGGCTACATTTGTGTTCTTGTAACACGGAATGAAAAATATACATTTAAATAGTAGCCATTCTCTCTAACAATGAGTTGGAAAGCTCTTGTTTACTAAGCTGAATGGTGACTTCCTTAACTACCTCCAAAAGGGTATCCATTGTGAAACTTTTAGTCAAACACAGATTGTTTACGTGAAATTAGTAGATGCAATCAGAATGGGATTTCACCTGTTTTGAAAGAACTAAAGCATGCTTTGTAGTGGGAGGTGAAGTAGGGTTCAGTGGGATTGGTGGCTTCCATTTAGTGGGGCAGTGAATCCATTTTCTAGTTCAAACTCTAAAACAGCTTTAGAGCCTGAATTGAAAAGGAGTTCTCCACAGTGCTGGACCTATTTTGAACAAAAGACTTGGGATTTTTTTGCCTGACAAATCTTGGCTTTCACTTTAAATAAGTTTCCTTATGCTCATATGGATTATTTTTTTAAAGTAGCTTTTTCAATATCTGAAAGAACATACAACTGGTTGTAGTGAGCACATGTGTCATAGCATGCAACATCTGAGAAAAAGTGTTCCATTGTGTGAGTGAAAAGGAAATATGGCTCTTTTAGGACAATGTGTGCCATATGCAGTTTTTCTAAGCAGTTGTAAGAATAAATGTATGTGTTCATGTGCCTTCAAGGTGCCTGTAGAAATGTGGCAGCCTCATGAATTTCACAGAGTTTTCTTAGGCAAAGAATACTCAGAGGTGATTTTGTCAGTTCTTTCCTCTGAATTATATATATAGAACCTGGTGTATGTTGGCAGTTTCCCATCTCAGTACTAACCAGGGCTGACCTGCTTAACTTCCAAGATCAGACCCGATCTAGTGCCCTTAGGGCATTTAGGCCCTTAAGAATAAATACAGTTGCTTAAAAAAATGATTGCCTCATTAGTTGGAGGCAGCATTTTAGATCTGCTCAGTGTCTATTTCCAGGCTCTAGAATTCGACTCCCAGGCTCTGGAATTCCCTTCCCAGAGAGACTAGACAACTACCTTCCTTACTGTCTTTCCACAAGTAAGTAAAAATCTTTTTTTTCTGGCGGACCTTTGTGAGTGATAATAATATAATTAAAAGTTTACCATCAATTTACTTGATTAAGGGTGCAATTAATAGTGGAGTTACAATGGCTCTTTTGTTTAAATGATTTGACAGGAACCATGCTACATTTGCTCTTTCTCATCATTCTATTCATAATTTTATAAACATTTGTCATGCTCTTTTCTTAGTGACAGTTGGTGACCCCTGTGTAACAGTGGTGAATCTGCTCTGGCCTTATGTCTAGGCTTCAAAGGAACTCTCCAATGTACTTAATTCTATCCCCAAACAGTAAAACCAGGAACAGAGTGACTGCCCAGCTGACATGGGAATCATCAGTCACAGTTGCCTTTGTTTCTTGGTATGTATGCATATGTTTGTGAGTCAAATTCTGCACGATATCAAGCTGAGGGGAAAAAATGTGATTTTTCCCTGGCTTTTATTGATTTCAACATGATTACTCCTTATAACAGATTCTGAATTTAGGGAGAGAAAAAGCAGTAATGGAGAACGTGGATATCCTCACCTTCCATTTCTCTCCCACCGTGCAGATTTACTGATATGAGTGCACTTCAGTTGCCATAGCAATTCTGTGGAATCTTGGGATGTGCAGTTTGGGGAGAAACATTCTCTGAAGGCACTAGATCCTGTCTGATCCTGGAAGCTAAACAGGGTCAGGCCTGGTTAGTATTTGGATGGGGTATCTTAAAGGAGGAGCAGGTGCTGTAGGCTATATTTCAGAGGTATGGAATGGCAAACTAACTCTGAGTATTTCTTACCCAAGAAAAGCCTGCAAAATTTATTGGAGGTCACCATGAGCCAGCACTGGACTGCACTGGACTGCAATCTTGGGGACCAGAGTTCAATTTTCCGCTCTCCCATGAGAACCCACTGGGTGACCTTGGGTGTATCACACACACTCAGCCCCCCCCCCCCCAAAATCCTATGATAGGTTTGCCTTAGGATCCCCCATGTTGGAAATGACTTGAAGGCAAACAACAACAACACCGTAAGTTGACAGGCAGCTTAAAGGCACATATGCACACGTTTAGAATTCTCAAACAGACAGCTCAAGAACCTCACCAAACTACAAATCTCAGAATTCCATAGGATACAGCCATGACAGTTAAAGTGGAATCACAGTGGTGTTGTGAACTGTGAAAGAGACCTGGGCATTTATGCTGCCTGCCATATATGTACCTACTCAAGAGGAAGTCGCAAAGGAGTACAGGATTGCAGCCCTAGTGGCTCTTTTCTAGCTTCTTCTAGCATCATGGTTTTGAGTCTAGCATTCTGCAAGAGGCCTCCCACAGGAGAAGACAGACTTGCTTTGTTTCCTTAAAATAGGAGGGTGCCCTTTTTTCAGTCCCTGCCTCCACCCTGGCCCTGCTCAGAAGACGTGTGAAGTTTGTAGACCTGGTCCACATGGCTGGGTAAACACACAATGTAAATATTCAGGCCGAGCAAGGTTGCACTCAGCGTGACGTGGTCGTGCATTCAACCATAAGGCTCTCTTTCCTTGAGAGTTCCAGTGCTGATATCTAAATGTGTGGCAACCTCCTACTGTGTGTATATGTCAAGAATTGGAAGAATTCTCTGTGTGTGGCAATTCCCAGAATCCTCCCTCCAGCATAGCCACCAGATTTTTTGCGCCAGTGGAGAAAAGTAATTTTTACAAGCTGTGATTATATGTGTGTGTTTTCACACTGCATAAGTTTAGCTATTTTTTTACATTTTTTCTCCTGGACAAGGCTCCTGTGTCTTTTTAACAGTAGCTGTTGACAACCTAGAAAAACAGTAAAGAAGAAAGCTGGCACTGTTATTTTTCTGCCATTCACACAGCTTTTAAAGGTCCTTCCTTGCTGAAGGCTAACTACCAGACTTCTTCCTAGGCTTAAAGAGTTGTGCCTCTCTGTTTGTTTTCGTTAAAGGAAAATTGCTCTCTCTTATGTTTAATTCTGACTTCCTATTTTCTGAAGCTTGTCCAATGTTACTGTACTTCCTTTTGAGATAAGAATTACCGGAACTGTACAAAATATTCTAAAAGTGACTGCCACTGAGTGATGTATGAACTAATTTTGTACTATAATCAATGGCTGCATCAAAAGATGTTTCCAGAGAGGTGGTCTTGTAGTGCTACTCAATCTTGCTTTTCTAGTTTAGGTTACAAATGGAAAAAAGCCACAAAATCCAAAATCCAAAAAAGAATGATACCTTTGTTGGCCAACCAAAATGGATAAAATACATCATGCAGTCTTTCAAAGCTTCACTGGCTGCTTCATCAGGCAAAGATGTTAAAAAATAATTCAGAGTTTAAAAAGTGACAATGTTAGAATCATAAGTCTACATTTTGTCTCAGATGTTATTTCTGTTGGTAGTTAAGATGATCTAGAGGGATCTCAGTGGAGGTAAAGGCCACTCCCTTTCTTGCGAACCTGGGGAGCAGGGACAAAGGGCAGTTAAAACCAAGTAATAAAATTCCAACTCCATTAGCAACAGAAAAGTAATTTCCCTTGAGACCTAAGCTGCCTCTGTCCTGTGCACAGCTAATTGCCCCTTTCTTAGATGAAGAACACTGAATTTTTCACAAAGTCCCTGTACTGATACATCTGGACTCAAAGGTGGAAGAATCATAGGAGGAATGCAGTGGTAGCATGATGTGGATGCACTGCAGAAATGGAATGAATGAGTCATGGCTATCCCAGACTAAAAACCTGTAGTGGAAACATCTGAGTTCTGTATTCTTCTAGAATGGAGAGAGAGTGTGCGCGTGTGTATGTGTGCACATGCATGTACACTATACGATTATCCTTCTGCAGTAAGCTGTGTTAATGCAGAAATCATTATTTGTTAATAGTGGCATATTATTTAACCTCCAAAAAGTTCACAGAGTTTGGCCTCAGGGCAATCCCTGGAAGTGGGGGAGGCAGGAGAGGGTACTGTGCTTGTGCCTTAAATAGCAGGGAGATGTGCAGAAGCCAGCTGGTGAAGCTTTTCATAGCATTTAGGGCTGATGGTGACCCTCTCCTTCCTCCTTCTCATGCAGTAACTGGGCTTTAAAAATGCTTCAGTCATTGCCAGTACAGGCTTTAAATATGTAATTGCTGCACAGGGGGAGGCCACAGTGTAGAGGGATGGCTTATCCTTCCCTGGTCATGTGCCATGTTGTTGTTTTTCCTCTTGTGTGTCTTCAAGTTGTTTCCAGTTATGGAGACCCTAAAGATGAACCTTTCACGGGGTTTTCTTGGCAAGATTTGTTCTAGGAGTGATTGCTTTCGCCTTCCTCTGAGGCTGAGAGAGTGTGACTTTTCTAAGGTCACCCAGTGGGTTTCCATGCATACTGGGGAGTTGAACTCTGATCTTTTGGAGTCTTAGACCAACTTTCACACCGGTAGACCAAACTGTCTCTCCTATGCCTTGATGCCCCTCCATGAAATATCCTCCCCACAGTGCAGCAATTAAGGCTTTTCAAAAGTCCTTATTGGTGTCAGTGGAAACTTTAAAGAAATGTAATTTTTGCAAGGTAAGGCTGATAGTGGGTTCTACTGAAGAAGGAGACATCTCCCCCAACCAGCATTCTTCATTTCTTTGGGAGCATTAACATTTAAAAAAGAGGAGAGGCACAGGGTCAGTGCAGTGTTGTGGTTTCAGCTTTGGACTATGAGCCTGAAGACCAAGGTTTGATTCCCTGCTTGGCTATGAAAAGCCACTGGCTGACCTTGAGTACATCACAAACTCTCAGCCCCAGAAAACCCTGTGATAGGTTCACCTTAGGGTTGCCAGAAGTTGGAAATGACTTGAAGGCACAACAGAGAAAGGAGGAGAGAAGGGCTAGGGAAAGAACATAGTGGCATGGGTAACGAAGCAGACGGAGAGACTGGCATAGGAAGAGAGAGAACAGAGGGGACAGGTGTGAAGTGTGAATGGGTGTGTGGCTTTGGCCCCTCCCATGTTTGGATTGAGTCCCATCCAAGATTGACATGCTCCTCCCTGGAAGGTTTCCCACGAGAGGGAGCTTGGCCCTTGGCTGAAAAGCTTCCCACACCTGGCATAGAGGGATAAGCAGTCAGCACCAGCTAATTCCTGCAGATCACTTCATAAATGATAGAGGAACACAGTTGTTTTGTTTTGTTTTCCTTTAAGTGGCAACCCTACTCTGCAATGGGCTGTGGTGAGAGCCAGGGGTTGATTCACCCATTCTGTTCTGTACTTGTTAGATGAATTCTTAAGTACACAGTGCACACAGTAATGCTGCCAGGTGCCAGTGGCAAAGGCGTGTTAATGGCTTGCCTTCACTGCAGTATTTCTGGCTATTGGGAAAGGATTAAAACTTTTCATTTATGTTGAGATTCAGATAATTCCAATCAAATTCTAATTATTCCTTTGGATAATTATCCAATCAGAGATTTGGATCATTCCACCAGTCATACTGGCTTCTGGTAGTTGTCTAAAAAAGTTACTTTCCCCAACCTGTGGAGATCACACATGAAAGAGGCTGAGATGGTGTATATACCTGCATGCCACCTCTGCTCCTTAATTGTAGCTAATGTCTCCTCTGCAGTGTTTTTTAATTCATGAGCAGTACTGTAGTGAAGCCAGCACATATGGGCTTGAAGTACTAGAGCTTTTTGTTTGGAAGGGACCATTGTGCCATCTGCCACCCCATTTAGACTTTCCCTGTTCTGTCTGAACTTAGCTTCAGTCCATACATTAGCTGAGGGGAGAATGTGTTTTTTTTTTCCTGGCTCTGAGGTATTGTTATGAGCAATTTCTGCTGTAATGCCCCGTTTTTGAGGTAGTAAACATGTATGTGGACTGACACAGCTGCCTACATATTTGGACCTCTCCTTGGAGGTCCAGCTATTCAACACCCCTGTCAGTCGGGTGGTGAATCTGCTTCAGATTTTAGTGCAAACTTTAAATGAGCGATCCTAGGAGCCTATCTGCCAAAAGAGCTTCATCATCTTGAGTAGGACTTTTGAAGTTCAAATTTAATCATGAAATGGGTATACTAGCTATCCCACTGACATGGAAGCCCATACTGCCCTCTGCTTGCAAACTGAGCATTACTCAGATGGTCATGGGGCTTGGGAACCAGGCATGCTTGATCCTGGGCTGTGTCTCTCGTTGTGTAAAGAGAGCACTGAAGTGCCTGGGTGCAGCAGATGGCTGCTGCGGGAAAGGAAGATAGGAGTTCAGAGTCCTGGGTCTTGTCACTTCCTAGTCATGCTCCTTTTCTAGGAGTGCCCTGGGAGCATGGTTCCTGTAGACTTGTGGGCAGCTTCCCAGTCTGAGTACAGCAGCAGTAATAGCACCACCTTCGGCCCAGATCCCAGCTCCTGGAAACATACCCTAGATAAGACAACACCCATCCGGGTGTTACAGGAAGAGTGGCAGGAGTTACAGGTGACAAGGCAGAAATGGGAAAACAACAGGCAGAAGAAAGTGAGAAGTGTTCTTTGCAGGAAGACAAAGGAAATTTGCAGGATTCCAGCAGTAATTACTTCCTTTCTCTTCTGATTTAATCACCTGGCAGCTTCCTATGGCACAAGGTGGAGAAACAACTCCTGCCATTCCTTACCATTGGCTGTATTGAGTTGAGGCTTACTGAAGTTGTAGGCCAAAACATCTGGAGGGCCAAATGTACCCCACCTTCCTGAGCTGGAAAAAGAAACCAAGAAATCCTGGCCTATCAGGTTACTTTCCCCAAGCCTGTCGGGCCCCATTCTCCTACGAGAGCCAAGCTAGAGACCAGACTGGCCCTGGCAGGTGTTCTGCACCTTCTGTGGGAACCTGACTTTGAGCAAAGGATGCCGTTAAAGATCAAGGCACTAACCAGACATCTCTCTTCCCGTTTTTGCTGCCCCACCCAGACTCCAGATTTCTTTCCCAGGTGTAGGCTGTAGGGTTAACCCTTGAGTTCTTTAGTTCTTTAGTTTAGATCTCCTAGGTGCCAGAAGAGGAGTAGTTATGTTATCTAGAAACAGAAAAAGTACTAATAGGAGCTTTCCTCCCAGTATAAATAGCAGATGGAGTGGGGCTTCACTGCTGCAGGGGAGGAAGGATTTAACCCCCAACAGTTATTTCAGTGTATAAAAACAGTAATGTTAAAAATCCAACAGCGTGTTGATATAACCCTTAGATTGTCTCAGAGGCTGGGGCTTTGCCATTATTCTTTTTTCCTGGCAGTTTGACTGTTCCTTTGGATTTTTATTTGTTGGGCAGGTTAAAAGCATAGGTGCTGTGTGAAAAAAAGAAGTTGGCAATCCTGTAAAAGATTTTGAAGCCTCAGATAATCCTGATCCACGTTTATTTCATGTTTTCTTTGGATCAGGGTACTCCTATGGCCTTAACAATTAATTGGCAAGACATATATATCAGTAGGTATCTCATGTTTAGTGGTTGGTCATGCTTTGTCTGTTGTTCTGTGAAAAGCAACACAATTGCTGGGATAGAGAGAATAATAGACACTCTTTTTTTTTTTTAAATCTTCCTTTCATTGGAACAGGTCTTGGGGTGGAGAATGATCTATGAATGTGAATCTCAAGCTCTCTGATGTAGTAGGACTGGGAATCCCACCTTCTCAAAAGTGTACCAGGGACTGGTACCCTATTTGTGTCCATCAGGTGCATATTTGTGCCTAGTTCTCCAGGAATTGGCAGCTAACAGTTTGTGTATGGTCACTAGTCTGTGGACTACCACTTTGAGTAGGCAGCCCCAGGATATTGTGGCAGATTGATTAGATCTTCTAGCCAAGGGGTTTGGGCAGCTCTGGTGAGACCAAAGGCCAGTTTTTTGCTACTGAGACCTTCTAGGGGCCACAATGCTTCCAAAATGGAGAAAAATGAAAAACAAAACAAGAAGAGTCCAAAGGTCCAGTTCCACGTTTAAAATTTTTTTTTTTAAAAAATGATAAACAGTACATGGACTATTACTATGGAATTCCAGACTATGGAATTCCCTCCTAAAGGAGGCTTGGTTGGCCTTCTCCTTGCTCCCTTTCGACTGGGAGGCAAAGACTTTTTTTCCTTTGGACAGGCATCTAGTGAGAACCAGTGTGGTGTAGTGGTTTGAGCATTGAACTATGACCCTGGAGACCGGGGTTAGATTCCCCACTTGCCCGTGGAAACCCACTGGGTGAGCTTGGACATGTCACACATTATCAGCTCCAGAAAACCCCGTGATAGGGTCACCATAAATCAGAAACAACTCGAAGGCACACAACAACAACAACAACAACGACTAGTTGTTAACTGACAGTTCCAGAAGAATTCTTTATGAGGTGTGCTGACTTTATCTTCAATATTATATTTTTAAAATTGCTTTAATGGTTTTTATTTGATTGCTTCTTTATTTTCCTAACTTATGTACTTCACGTTGTTTGGTTGTTGTGTCTTCAAGTTGTTTCCAACTTACCCATAGTGACCCTAAAGTACACTTATAACAGAGTATTTCTGGTAAGTTTTGTCCAGAGGGATTTGCCTTTGCCTTCCTCTGAGGCTGAGAGAATGTGATTTGCCCAAGTTCACAGTGGGTTTCCATGGCCAAGTGAGGATTTGAACCTTCATCTGCAGAGTTGTAGTCCAGTGCTCAAACCACTAGGCCACACTGGCTCTCACATTGTTTTGGCTTTATTTTAACCTATACTGTAAGCCTTTAATCTCACTTTGAGAGAAAGATGGGATTGAAATAAAATAAAATTAAAATAAATTTGCTGAGTTTTCCCTTCAGGCAGTCCAGGCTGTGATCCAAAAACAATATATACACACACCGCATTTAGCCCATGCTGGTTCTCTATTATGTACACTTGGTGATGGTGGTGATGATGACACAGAGGGGATCGGCATGGGCAAGTCTGAGACCTGCAAGCCTGACCGGCTTCCTACAGTTTTCACAGAGGTGTCCTAGATAAAATATCCTCGAGCATTTTCTCAGGACCCCACCTTCCTTTCTGGTTGTGCTAAGGCAGGAGGTGACACCAGGCCCAGCCTGATTGCTTAGCTTAGGTCAAACGTGACTTTGAGCCTCACCACTT
This sequence comes from Cyclura pinguis, assembly GCA_030412105.1. Taxonomy (NCBI): domain Eukaryota; kingdom Metazoa; phylum Chordata; class Lepidosauria; order Squamata; family Iguanidae; genus Cyclura; species Cyclura pinguis. The sequence goes on from CM059600.1 coordinate 207,499,174, forward strand.
CTTCCAAAACTGACGCATGGCACGCATCCATTGCCTGGTACTGAACCAACATACAGAAGCTGGTGTCAGTATACTGGAATGATGCAACCCTGTGTTAAGATCATGTTCTCATTGAGAACTACAATTATTAACAGCTTAGATCTGTGAGAGCCAATTCTGAATTGTAAGAGAGTCAGGGTGTACGTGTATGTGTGTAAGAGAGAGAGTGGGGAGAGGGAGATAGGGCACACCATTGACAGAAGAAGCAAAGGAATGAATGTCCTGTCTCTCTGTTGCATAGGCTTCCTCATATTATTGCTTGTGTGTATTAGTCTTCAAGTCACATGTCAACTTAACAGCAACCTCATGAATTTCAGAGGGTTTCCGTGGGCAAGGAATACTCAGAGGTGGTTTTTGCCAGTTCCTTTCTTTTGAGATATTATTATTATAACATTTATTTACTATACATCCCACCTTTTCCCCAGTTTGGGAATCAAGGTGGCTTACATCATATGAAGCAAACAGAGAAAAAAAATTCACAGCATACAAAAGTTCTTTAAAAATCCTGTTTTCACTGTAGATGCTGGGATTATGGGGTTTAACTCCCATCTCCCATGTTTCCTCCAGAGCAGTAGTTCTCAGCCTTTTTGCCCTCAAGATGTTTAAGACTTCTGGCTCCCAGAATCACTGACCCACCTCAGTTATGCTGACTGGGTTTCTGGGAGTTGAAGTCCAAACACTAGGCGGCCCAAAAGGTGAGAGTGACTACTGCATAGGGATAGCCCTGTTCTCGTCATCCATGAAGAGCCAGTCCATTGCTCCATGTCAGTCTCTAATCTCTGTACTGGCAGTGGTGTCAAGTGTTTCAGTTTCCTCAGGAGTATTGGTATACTGCTGGACTGGGCAAAGTTTGACCCTCCAGATGGTGGTCTTCAGCTCTTGACCAGTATAATCAGTAGTGAGGAATACTGGGAGCTGTGGTGCATCAACATTTGGACACCACTCATTACCCCTCTTTTGCATTCTGAGTCTAATCTAGAAGGTCTGTTTGCTGGGGTAAAGACCTGCTATCCTTGTTTCAGTACCACTCTTTGCATTAGAGTTTGATTACTGCTGTTATCTTCTGTGCTTGGCTCAAATGTTACCCCAGAAAATAGGCAACTACCTTAGCAGTGGTGGCCCTCCAGATGTTGTTGAATTGCACCTCCCACTAGCCCTCACACGTTGGCTTTTATTGCCTAGGACTGATGGGAGGTGCAGTCCAGCAACACATGGAGGGCTGAATTTTGCCCAGCCCTGAACTGCGTAAATTGCTAGACCGAGGAGAACCATTCACCAGTGAGAGACAATCTCCTGAGTATTCCCTTCCCTCTACTAACCACTACAATTCCATATCCACCAAGAATCTTGATTCCCCCTAGTATTCTTCTGTTGTAAAGGATTGTGCATCACCCTCCTTCCCTCAAAACAAACAAACAAAAAAAATGGTCTTTTACTGCTCCACAAGAAAAAGATTTCCTTTCCCTAGGACCAAGGTGTCCAGATGTTGAAAATGGGAAATCAGAGTTGATAGTCATGCATCTCTTCTTGTCTTTCAGTTTATCCCTGCTGATCCCCTTTGTGCCTCATTCTTTCTCTTGCTGTAGTATTACAAGGAAGGGGTGGCCTAAGCAGTTTCTATTTCCTCACAAAAAATCTGCTTTACCTCAGACAGCAGAGGTGGGCAGTGATGGCATAGACTCTTGTCATTGGTGGTTGGTGGAAAGGTGAATTTGCTTCAGGTTTTTTGGGGGGTGGGGGCGTTTAAAAGAGCCGTCCCAAGTGTGGAGCCTATTCTAGGAGGATGGTTTGCTACCTTAGATAACTCCTTAACTAAAACTAAAACCAGGAATGGATTCACTCCCAACTGACATGGGACTGGGCTGGATCAGATGCACCAGTGATCTGACTTGATATGGAGGCAGCTCCTTAAATCCAAAGAATCACATTTTCCTGCTTCTTTTTTTTCCAGATAGAGAAAATCTCCATGTGCTTTGTTCACTCCATATACTTCTAGCATAATCTTTGTGCCCTCCTTTTCTGGTTCTTCTGTCTGACCTCAGCACTGTGCCATTCAGATCCAAAACAGCATTAGCAGCAACCAAAACCTATTCCCTAAAATCTTTGAAATAACTAGAATATTTCCAGAAACAAAATGTAGTATGAAAAGTTGATGTGACTGATCAACCTAATTTATTACAAGTGCAACAATCTAGTCTTTCATTGGTACAAAATGCTATTTGGAGTGAGGGTTACCGTGGCTGGTTTGATGTACCACAGTACATAAACAGGATAAGGGAGAGATATCTGTACCTCTTGAACTAAAAAGTGAATTGAGATAAACTTGGACACTGGGATATTTTTTTTTTTGTCAATGCAGTTCTTCAATTTACAGGGGAAAAAACCCCACTCTGAATAAATTCTGCCAAGAAAATCCCATGATAGGTTCACCTTATGGTCACTGTAAGTTGGAAAAAGACTTGAAGACAGGCAAGAACAAGAACAACATTAAAGGAAGGTATGCACAAAAACGTGCCCCGTACATTACTGAAAAATATGTAGAAAATTTCCTTGTCATAAGATGAAATTGCTTGTAAAAAAAAAAAGTTAATGAAGACATTAAGAAATGGGTGTAAAACTGAATATCCATTTTAAAAATGTCCAAGTTAAAAATAGTTAAATATCCAAAAAAAAAGTTAAATATCCAAGTTAAAAAAAAAATGAAAGACATTAATGGAACTGATATAAATATGCAGTTTGAAAGAAGGAAAGTAAGTGAGTTTAATGGATTGGCAACTTTGCCTCACATGTACAAACAAACAAGGATATGTGGAAATGCTAGACAGGGCTGCTGCCAGCTTATGCCTGAAGGTGTGGGTGGGAGGGCGACTGGGTAACATCCTTCCTCACCCACCTCTTGTCAGGACAGACTTTCCCTCAAGCATGGGGTTGGAATTGCTTTGTGTTCCTTGGTGTGCGGTACATGAAACGGAAAGGGGTAAGTGCATTTCCTAGCAGTAGCCCCACCCCTACTCCGCCACCTATCCACACCCATTTTGTAGCTGGGAATAGAATATTTAGGTATCTTGATTCCAAGAACCGCCCTGTCCCAGCCCTTCCGGCGGCCCTCTGCAAAATGTTACACCACATGGTTTTTTTTGAATTCTCTTCTCCTGTGTTTCCAGGTGTGCTTCTGATCCAGGTGCTTTACTTTTGCTGCTGCTGCTGTTCTTGTTCCAGTTGGAGATTTCCCTCAGTACCCAGGCAACACTACACGCAAACACACCTCCACAAACTGAGGATTATCTGCATGTCCAATATGGAGCTTCAAAAGATGGGAGAAGACATGGGCACTGAGAGGCTCAATGGGACCATACCTGATAGTGACAAAACTGCTGTCTTGGAGGATGGGTGAGTCTTTTGGGATCGTTGATGGAGAAGGAGGTGTAGGGATGAACAGCATGGGAAAAAGAGCTAATCCAGCTGAAGTGGGTGGGAAAATTGGTGAGGATCAGGAATTTATTGTAGGTAGATTTCAGAGTATTCTATGCCCCCTTTTGTCCAAAAGGAGTTAGACTTGGGAAATCTCAGGTACAAGTTTCCATTGAACTGTGAGAGCCACAGACCACAGAGCAGACCACAGAGACCACAGACCACAGAGGGCAGCTCAGACCAACTTAGGTTTCTCAGCCGAACCTACTTCACAGGGTTGGAATGAAGACAACATAGGAAAGTAGAGAGCTATGTTTGGCATTTTAAGCTTATTGTAGGGAAGACAGGATATAAATGTGACTAATAGATTCATCTTCAGGACAGCCTTTTATAAGACCACTTTCCTTCATGGGAGAAAACAGCTGACAGAAATTGTATCTTTTGGAATCAGTTGCTTACATACAGTGATGCCGTTTGGAGAGATAGAAAGCAAACACACTTGCTAGCAGCAATAAACAACACCCACAAAATCTTAGGAGTTGCATTCTACCCGCAAGAAACCATAAACTTTCACAACCAACCTCAAATTTAGATGCTCATTACTATACCTACTGAAATACTGCAGAATGCTTTCACCTCTGTCCAGAAAGGTACAGCCTAATCAAAGCTGAAAGTGATGTGGTACATACAACATTACACATGAGACACTATGTGGCAGCAGGCTTAGTGATGTTCATTTTAGAACATAATATAAGAACTCTTAATAGCATTACCCTGTAAGAACAATATCACACATGATGCTTAGTCATTACTAACTCTTCTTTCCTGTGGGCATTTGGAGGGAATTTCTAAAAAACCATTTTCTTACTTTTTAAAATAGACTTTCTCTTAAATAGAAAAGTAACAAGCAATTTAACAAATCCGGGAACATTGTCAAAAGCCATTATGTGGTAGCTTTCTTCCTTTCTTTTTCTCCTTCTTTTTGACAAAATATCATTTTGCATAACTGAACAGCATATGTGCGTCAAAGTTTGCAAAACCTCAGATTACTGATGGAGTCTGAAAATTCATGGCAGGTGTTCTTTATAGCCTAACTGAATGGCATATTTTCATTTTCTTAATTGAGGACAAAAGAAACACAGAAACAGGGGAGCTGCAGGAAGCCAGTCTTCCCTACCTGTGCTGAGATTTTAAAAGAGCTTCTGATGGCATTTCAAGGCCACTAATAAGATACTTTGGAAGGTGACAGTCTCATTTCTGTTCCTAGCAATCTGCCCTGCTGATAGCAATGAACATTGTATGACGTTGTGCAGTTTACAAGGCTAGATCTAGAGATTAGTCACGTATGGAAAGAGGAACATTTTTGGCCTGCTGTCGTGGAATTTACTGGCACATGATATGGTTAATAGCCACTAGCTAAGATTCCCTCCCCATCAAAGGATTACACACATTAGTGGGAGATAAACTATAGTAGCTAAAAAGGGGAGACTCCACTTTTAGACACACTCTTGTTGGAGGACAAGATGTTTGTCATGAATTACAGTCATCCCTCCACATTCGCTAGGGTTAGGGGCACAGGACCCCGTGAAAGTGAAAAAACCGTGAATAACTCTAGGCCCTCCCAAAACATATTTAATGCACAAAAAAGTATGATCGTCATATTCAGCCCACCATGGAGTCCTTTCAGACATCAGGGTTCTTTCGTGAGGCAGAAGTGGGTGGCTGGTGGGGCTTATTGCCACTTCCACTGCTGCCCCACACCATTTTTAGTGGGGACTTACAAGCCTCGTTCGCAGTTTCTGTCTCATGAGGCTTGCAGTCCCTATTAAAAATGGCATAGGGAAGCAGCAGGGGTGACAGCAAATAATCCGTGAATAGTCAAATCTGACTGTACTAGCTCAGGCCCCCTTTCTTACTATACTTTTATAGCACTGTGATTCTAGTTTAACTGCTATGGCTACGTCCTGTGGAATCATGAGATTAGTAGTTTGGTCAGAAGCTCTAGAGCTCTGTGGCTGAGAATTAATTCTGAGTCCCTCTCTCCCACTGCATATCACGTGATTTCATAGCATGCAGCTACAGTGGTCGAAGTGGTGAAATCATAGGACTGTAATTGTGTAGTGTGAATTTTCCCTTGGATCCAAAGACCTTGCTTGAACAATTGCAGGGATTTCATAGCATGCAGCTACAGTGGTCAGAGTGGTGAAATCATAGGACTGTAATTGTGTAGTGTGAATTTTCCCTCAGAGCCAAAGACCTTGCTTAAAGGATTGCAGGGATTTCATAGCATGCAGCTACAGTGGTCAAAGTGGTGAAATCATAGGACTGTAGTTGTGTAGTGTGAATTTTCCCTCAGATCCAAAGACCTTGCTTGAACAATTGCGGGGATTTCATAGCATGCAGCTACAGTGGTGAAATCATAGGACTGTAGTTGTGTAGTGTGAATTTTCCCTCAGATCCAAGGACCTTGCTTGAACAATTGCAGGGATCCTGTTCTTTTTCTGCTAATGCAGCTGGTTGGTTCAGGGCACCGTGTGACCACACTGCAGGCTGGGACCAATCAACTATGTTGGCTGATTGCCAGAGAATGGAGCCTGTTGTGGGTGGAGCCAGAAAGGAGGAGTTCCCTCTCTGGTCTGCTCTTGGGGCCAGGTATTCCTGAGTGGCTGCTTTGGGAGGCAGAATGCTGGGTTGCGGGGACCTTTTCCTTGTTTCAACGTGGAAATCAAGGTTGTTCAGTTTACAAAGCTATTTCTGTTTACAGTCCCCTGCTTCTTTGTTGTAGAGTGTTGAGGGACTATTGCAGTCCCAGTGGCTTGGGTCCCACCTTCCCTTTCATGAATAGTCCGGGATCTGCTGCCTTTCTCTTACCTCCACGTTGTCCCTGCGCCTCCTGAAGATCTGCTGCTTGGTTTGGGAATTCTAACTATGGCGTGACTTGTAGTATAGGAAGCTACAGAGGGAGGGGAAATTTGTGGAATTACTGATCTTAATGCACAAACAGAAGAGTAACTTAGAATCCTAGCTTTTGGCCAAGGGCTCATTCACATTACACAATTACTGCCATGGTTCCGCCATATGTAAGACGGGGGTTTGTAGTTTGGTTAGGGGCACCAGAGAAGTTTTCTGGCTGAGAATTCTAAAGGCCCCTCCCTATAGTCCAAATCCTAGGGTTCAATAGACAGAACTAAGGGGAATAGTAGCACTAAAATTCTGTAGTGTGAATGGACCCCTGGTTTAAATGTAATTGTAAGCCAAAACTGCTGAGAATGCTGCCTTTTAATGCGTATTGCTTGACCATCCCTGCTTGGTGTCTTTCACCGATGAAAAGGGCTAAACAAACTAGATTTTAACAGGTCCACAAATGCTTCTTGTTATGTCCAAAGTCAAATATTGGCTTGCTGATTACCTAATAAGCCAGGAAAGAGAAACTGACTTCAAACCATGGCTTATTAGAGGAGTGACAGATTAGGAGTCCGGGTTCAGACATAAAGGGAAGCCCTTGCTTCTGTCTTAATTAAGCCACTCCCGTTGCCGGAAGCAGCCAAGTGGAGCTAATCAAGCAGTGTTTACAAGTGTATGCTCTCTAATGATAAGTCAGAATTGTTGCAGCCTTTGCCCTCTTTGTATTTACATTGCTGGCAAGGTTTTAGAAGTAGATTGGCCATTAATGAATATTCTCAGAGCCACCATGTAGGTGTCTTAGGAACATTGCAGGAATGTCCAGATTGCCGAGCTATGCTGAAATATTTGGGGAAGGTTGGGAAGGTTGCTGTAGAACAACCATTTCCTTTATGAAAAAAAAAAACCTTTCTGTCTGCCCTGTGGGTTTTATTCTGTTCATCCTTGTTCATCCCTGTCATCATCTTGTTCATCCTATTCACCTTTGTAGTTGTGAAGATATACTTGACATCATGCGGGCAGAGAGACCGTGTTGTCCAGGCACTGGGTGTTCTGTGGCTGCCACAGGCAGCTGTCTTGTGCTGTATGCCGTCCTGTGCCATTTGCACATATATCTCTACAACTCCACTTTCTTCCTTTGTCTTCTGTTTTAGCTCCCTTTCCCCATTTTTCCCAAATATTGAATTCTGAGTTTGGAACAGAGCACCTAAATTGATAACAAAATGGATCACTCAATTTAGCAGAGCCACCTGGTTGCTCTCTGGGCATGGGAATTTTTGTTGCTGATGCCGGCTATGAACAGCCAAATCAGTAAGGCTTGGTCCAAGTGTACTCATCCTGTGTTTCCTTCCATTTCAGCTACGAAGAGGAGGAGCATGTTTTGCCTGAGCAAGAGGAGTTCCTACCCCACATTGACAGCAAGAAACTGAGCCAGTTCACTGACGTAGGTGATTGGGGCCATGGCCAAATATCCCCATTTCACCCTGGGTAGAATATGAGAATCCTGACTCCCTGGCTTCAGAGAACAGAATGCAGGAGATCTGTTTCTTTGACCCCTAATGCATAATGGTTCACTAACCTTTTCCTGGCCGTATATAGGATTTGCACTCTCTTTCATGGAGTTGGCAGAGAGATCCCGTGTAGACCAACTGATATTGCAGCCTTTGCACCTTTGCCCTTTTCCGTCTTCACTTCTGCCAGCACTTTTGACCATTTGAGAGGATCTCTTGGGCTTAAGAGCTGAAGAACACAATCAGGAATAGTTTCATACTACCGACTTATAGTACTGTGGTTCCACTTTTAAGTGCCATGTCTGCCTCCTGTGGAATCCTGGTTTATAGTTTGGTCAGAGGCACCAGAACAGCTCTCTGGCTGAGACTTCTAAGTACCCCTGCCTCAACTGCAAATCCCAGGATTCTATATTTTGCTGCTGTGGAAATTAAAGTAGAATCATACTCCTATGACTGTACTGTAAAAAGGCCCACCAAGTTGCTCTTTTAAAAATCTTTGATTGTATCATTCAGACTACAGGGGGCAGGGGCTACAATGAATATTTTTAAATTTAAAATATTTTCTGCTTATAGAAAGCCAGCATATCATGGAGAAGACTGGGCTAGTGCTCATCTTAACCAATTGGCTTTATATGTGGAAGTAAAGAGGAATATTTGAACATTGTGGCTACCTTGCCTGCAATCTTAAGAGGTACCTCCATCCAGCAGTGGCTACCAAACATGCTTCTCTTGATAGAATGTGCTCCAGCCCTGAGCCATGCTGTGCCAATTATCATTTTCTCTTGTCTGGGATTTCTGCTTTGATTTTGTCCACAAATCCTCCTTTCGTTTCCCTACTTACTCTTTCTTATTTCTGCCTATTGCTGCATGACATCTTTACTCTTCATTCTTGATTGTTGTGGGCATATATGTCTATTTGCATCCACATACTTTGAATGAATGAATTAGGTTTACCTGATTGCATGATGACAGTTTGCAGGCTGCTTTTAGAAAGCCAGTGTTTAGTACAGCAAATAAATATTTGTTACCTGTTTTGTTCACACAGTGCAAACACATCCCTTCCAGCTTGTGCTTATGAAGCAGGACTGTAGCATTTCCCCTGCATCAGACACAGGGATAACTCTTTGTGATGTCACAAGGTGCAACCCCTGGTGATATTGTTAAGCATGATATGTTAAGTTGTACAGAGTATGCCACTCAAATGGAAAACACAAAGTCTGACAAATGAGGAAAAAAAATACACACATTCACACACACACACTCATGCATGTGCACATGCACACCCACCCACACACTCCTTTCAAAGCAGTGTTCTTGCCATATGATTGCTTCCCCTTGCACCGAGGACCAGAAATCTGGCAGCCATAACCAAATATGCCTTATTTTGTATATGAAAAAAAATCCCATTCTAACCCTCCCATTCCATCTGTTGCCATTGTAACTGTGACATAGAGTAAAGAGTTGTAACAAGCTCCTACTGGACAATGGCTATGATTGTGGTTTTCAGCACTGTTTTTCCTTTTGCTGTGCTCACACCATATTGTGTTCTTTTAAATACGCCACCAAACCATTGTTATTTATTATTAATGTTATTGTTGCTCTTCCTCATTATCATCTCCTCCTCCTATGTTTCTTGTTCCTATTCTTGTTCTTATTCTTTGTCAAACACAAGCTGGAGACAGACTTTGAATCAAACAGAAATAACCTGGAGACAGACCTGGAGTGTGTTACTTTTTTGGACTGTTCCCCAGGCCACTCTGCCAGCAAGGCCAGGGGTTATGCTGGCTGGGGAATTACGAAGTTGTAGCCCCCTCCCCCCAAATTAACCTTTCTAAGCTCAGGTTGGACAGTGAAACTAGCAAGCTGACAGATAACAAAAGGCTACCTCTGCTCCATTATCATCTGGCAGAAGAATGTCAGTTCAATGTCAGTCAATTCAGCCTTTTCCAGTCTGGTGTCCCCAAGGTATGTTGGGTTACATTCCCATGATCTACGGCTGATGAGGATTGTAGTCCAACACATCAGGAAGGTGCTAGTTTGGGGACACTAGCTGTGAGCTTCTGGATCAGAAGGTTTGAAGCAGTTTGGCATCAATTTAGTCACCATTTCCTACAGAGCAAAGGTGGAGAATTTTTGACTCTGCAGGTATTTTGGTCTACAACTTGCATCAGACTCCAGTCCAGCATGTTCAATAGTTTGGGATTGTGAGGGTGGTCATCTAAAACATCTGCATCAACATCTACATCTACATCAGTATTTCCTCATGACCAGTCTAAAGTTTCAGTCCGCTGATCTTGCCACTATGGTTCTTTAGCATTAAAAACCTCCTACCCAGTTATATATCAATCAGTCAATCACTTTATTTATATTCTACCTTTTCCCTGAAAGTGGGACTCAAGGTGGCTTGAGAGTTTATCTTCCTCACCATCCAATCTCTCTTCCAGTCTGCCACCTTTCTGTATCTCAGCTGTCAAAATCGTTCCATTGGTGTGTGCCACCTTGTTTCAGATGCTCTGAGCCAAAGCTTCCAGGTCCTCAGAGTTTCAATCAAATGTTTGGAAGGTTTGGTATTTAGACATGTGGGAGATGTAGTACAGACACTTAAAAGACCAGTGTCTCCACATCCCTTGTCTAAATTCTTTCACTATTTATGTTTATTTATTGTGCTAGTAGTTACCTCCCACCTGCTAAAACCATAACTCCCTAATCCTCACATGGCCACCTTTGATCCTGACAGCCTAAACATTGTGTCATCCTATTTCCTTTTGCTGCTGTCTCCCAGACATCTACTAGCCCCTTTGTTTTGTTACTCATTTATTTGTAGCATTGATCACGTTAATTCTTACTTTTAAAGGATTTTGATGATTGTTGTTGTTGTTGTTAGCTATTGGTTTTATTGTACCTGTTTTTGTAATAAACCACTTTGAGATTCTAAACTGAAAGTAGTATGAAAATGTTCTTAAAATAAATGTTAATGGTAATGTCTTTTCTCCTCACAAGAACAAAAAATCTCTGACCATTTCCTCTGACCTGGCTTCTGTCCCCCCCCTGCTCCCCTTATGTTCTGGCTTGCAGTTTGAGGGAAAGACTTCATTTGGGATGTCAGTCTTTAACCTAAGCAACGCCATCATGGGAAGTGGCATCCTGGGTCTGGCTTATGCCATGAGGAACACAGGCATCGTCCTCTTTGTGTGAGTGTCCCTCCTGTATCACATAATGCCAAGGAGCAAGACTAGGAAAATTACTTTCAACATGAATGTCATAACATGCAAAAGCTGGGGTGGGCGCATGTCACAGCCAAGAGAGCTGCAACAGATGATTTTCAGTGCTCTAGAGGTCTCTGGCACTCCATTGCAGCCACCATTTTGAGTAACTAGAAGTGAAAATTGCATCCCTCTCAGTTGCCTTTGGGGCTGATTTCTTTCTTTTCTTTTTCTTTTTCTTTTTTTGGAGCGAGTTCTTTGTGTTTCAGGACTCAAAGAATATTTTTTTTTTCTGTTTCAAAAGTGGTTGGGAGGGGGTTAGCCAAAAAACTTGCTGGAGGCTTGGGAGGGGAATCAGACAGTATTTTCTTAATGAAGGAGTTCTGGAAATAAGTTCAGAACCTAGGATACCTGCTTTAAAGTCTAGAGTAATATCTGGAATGGATTCATCACTCTACTGACATGGAAGCTACCTGACTCCCCTGCGTGGTGAGACCCTGTATGGCTCAGCACAGCCTAGTAGTTCTGTATGCAGAACTAGGCTACAGATGGCCATTTGTTGACTCCCAGACTTTATGTGTAACCACTTTAAACTGCCCTCCCAGGGGTCATTCTGTGCCTGATGGAGAGCAGCGCGAAATCTGACTGTGTCCCTGTAGCCAGATGTAAAATGATTACATCATCTCCTGAGGTCAGCTGGGGTCGTCCAGAGGTCTCAGCAGATGATTTAATAATTCTGCATCTGGTTATAGGGACACAACCAGATGCATCTCTGATTCCTCTCCCCAACTCTCTGCCAGGCTGTGGAAAGGGGCTGCAGCAACTCTATGGTAAGTCTAGGGTTGGTGCTTTGGTCAGTGTGAAAAGAAGAAGGGAATACCAACTTCAGCACCGACCACCCCCCAAAGACATAGACAGGTGTAAGGTTGACTTATGCCTGCTTGTGAAACTTAACAGGATGCCAGCCCTGTATGGGAATTATATGCAGTTTGGTTTTCATGTTGGGACTTGGGAAGTTCTAGAATCTGTGCCCTTTCCTGAATAGAGAGTTTGGGGCTGACCTCTGTTTTACTTCTTCTCTTACCAGAGTGCTCTTGGTCTGCATTGCATTGCTTTCTTCCTATTCCATTCATTTGCTGCTGAAGTGTGCTGGAGTTGTGGGTAAGTTGTGTGCTGCAGGTGAATCCATTTGCTACTGTCTGAGAACCAGAAATAGGATATAAAAGGTTAAGATTGTTCTGGCTGTGGGGATTGAACTCTAAGGAGTTTTTATTGCTGTGAGTAAAGAAGCAATTTTTAACAAACTCCAAGGGGCTGGAAAGAAGCTTTGTTTTTCATGGTGGGTTTATTGTGATCCTATATCAATATCAGTGCCTAGCTGTATAGACTGTGCAGTATTTGGAATTGATGCCAAAGCCTGCCAAACCTTATTGATGAGCAAGTGTCCATACAACAAACAGAATCACCAACTGTCCCTAGTTTACCTCAGAGGGAAAAAATGAAGGAACGGCACTGGAAACAAAACAAACTAAGCGAAGAGGGAAACTGAATTCTCAGTGTACCTGTGTATATTCAACTGTCAAATACATTTCTGAGAAGTATGTAATTCCTTCTTCAGGGGCAACTATACATTAATGTAGAGGCATTTAAAAAGAGATAACTGTTGTCAAATTACTACTGAGAAGTTTATTTTTTAAAAAAAGTATAACAGACCTAAAGTTTGTAAAATGCTGTGAGAGAATACATAAACTGGTGGAAAATGTCCTGTCATCTCCCAGGTGACCTTGGGAACTGTGGTGCTATGAGCGGAGTTGACAGTCTTTAGAACATTCACCAAACTATAGTTCCCAAGATTCCTTGGGTGATGCTGTGACAGGGAAACCATACTCTATACAAAAAGATGTAAAGCATCTTTCACACACAGGACCTTTAGTGTGCAGTTTCCATGGTGTCAGTATCTCTTTTTTTAAAAAAATTTGGTGAGGGCCACTCAGGAAGATGGCAGACTGGCATTCTTTTTTGGATCTTCATGCCTGAAAGCACAATTGGACCTGGATTTACCATTATTACCATAGCGTTGCATACTTTCTTGATCTGCTGGGTTGGGGAATGATATGTTCTGACATAGCTGAAGTGAAGAATGTGGCGATGCTATAATGGAAGAAGAATCATTCGTGGTCATGCAAATAGTGATATCAACTAGGAGTTGTGAATAATAATGAAAGCATCCTAGCCACTTTTTTTTTAAAGATATATTTAAAAGCCATGAATCCCTCATTACCTTTCTTTCTCTCTCAATCTGTCTCTCTCTGATGTCTGTCTGTCCGTCTGTCTATCTATCTAGGAATTAGGGCTTATGAACAGCTGGGACTCAGGGCATTTGGCCATGGTGGCAAAGTGGTTGCTGCTGTGATAATTTCAATACACAACATAGGAGGTAAGGACTTGTTTTTACTCATAAATTACTCCCCTGACAGGTCCGTGGAAAAAACCAGATAGGACAGTGTGTGCTCTGAGTTTAAATAAGCCTCTCCAATGGTGACTCAAATTCTGCACTAAAAAAAGCCTGGAATTTAATGTCCTGTATTCATTATGCAATAAATATATTTGCATACCTTTGCTGCTATTGCAAAATTTATCCTATTTTTGTCACCTGAGGATCTGCTAGCTGTGAGGAAATGTGGGTGAGAAAGTCTGCAGGGTGCGAAACCTGACTTCTCATTAGATTGGGTCTTGGATTGTGCCAGTATCCAACGATGTGCTTATAGAATGGTACTGTGGAATATACCTCACCCCACCTATTGACCTTTCTCTTCCCCACTAGCCAAATATGCAAAATCCTGACAGTTTTTTTTCCCCTTTCCACAGCAATGTCCAGTTACTTGTTTATTGTTAAATCTGAACTGCCACTTGTGATCCAAACCTTCTTAGGGCTGGCAAAGAACAACGGGTAAGCAATTACGCCCTTTTCAGTTTTCAGCTCCCTTCTGCCCTTACCTTTTTTTAAAAAAAATTCTAAAGAACAAATGACTTGCTAACTTTATATAAAACAGTGAATACTCAGTGGCCACTCAATTAAAATAATAGAAAAAGGATTCCGTTTCCATTTGATATCAATTAATCAATCAATGAGACTTTCTTATAGGACTAAACTGTTGCTCAATCTCTGGCAGCAGTTAGTAAAACAGTTTATTTATTGATTACTGCTATCTGTAGCATGGCCTTGCCCAACCTGGTGCCCTCCATAATTGTACATGTTTATACTAGATGTGGGGTTATGGGAGGTTTAGCTCCAATACACACCTGGAGGGCACCAAGAGCCCTTTTATACCACATAATTACAGTGCTGTGATTTCACTTTAACTTACCTGGCAATGTCCTGTGGAATCCTGGGATTTGCAGTTTGGAGAGACACTATATCTCACTGTATGAGAACTCTAAATGCCCATCCCTAAATTACCAATCCCAGGATTCTGTAGGGTGATGTCATGGCAGTTAAAACTAGAACCATAGCACTATAATTGCGTAGTGTGAAATGGTCTCAAGTTCATTAAGACTTCCTTAAGGCATTCCTCAACCATTTCATAGGGAGCCTGAACTTCCCACTGAAATATTTAGCAGTAACAATATATTTGAAATCAAGATGATGTCGTTCATATGCTTTGGGTCAATGAAAACACCTAATAACATCACCTCGGTGTAACCTTGAAGATTACACTCAGTCATATCATTGGCTATTTTAAGGACCTGAACTTTTAATGACCTTCCCTTATGGAACTGGCTTACAGCCGTTGTGACCCGGAATGTGTGTGTACCTATGTACGTATACACACCACACTGAGAGAAAGAGTAGATGAATGCATGAGTGCCTCTTTCTCTCTCTCTGTTTCCTGCTGGTGTTCCCTCCAAGCGAGACCTACTGCTATGAGGCCTTTAGAGTAGTTTTATGGAGGGAAGCAGCTGGTCCTTTTTTTTTTTTTTTGGCTCTCTTCCCCTTTCTATAAATAGATCCATCTAGGGCTTGCTGCCCTCTTCACATGCCTTTCATGATCAGAAGAATTATGGACTGAAGCTACCATTATCTGTGTTCAGCAGTTTAATGACTTGGGAGGATTCACCCTTCCACCAAGCCTCTCAAACAGAAACAGAGAAGGGAAGCAGTGAATACAGTCAGCACTCCATATCCACGGATTCTGCGTCCATGGATTCCACCAACCATGGCTCAAACATATTTAAAAAAATCCAAAAAACAAACTGTTGAGTTGTTCGCTGTTTTATATAAGGAACATCATTTTAGTACACTGCTGTATATGATGGGACTTGAGCATCCACAGACTTTGATATCCACAGGAGATTGTGGAGCCAAACCCCAGCGGATACTGGATAATAGAACAAGAAGTGGATTGTATCAAATACCGACACATATTAGTCTTATGTTGAACCCAGGGCCACACCTCATGTCATGAAGTGACCGTGTATGATGTTACCCCAGTGCCCGTTTCTCTGATCTGGGTCAGATAAATATGGGGCAGAAATTCCAGGCAAAAGTAAAATCTCAACTCCCAGCTGGTACGGGGAGGGGTTTGTAAAGGAGGAAGATGCTTTCTTCATTGCAGTGCAAATCACCCCTTCTTGGGGAGGTTGCTTTGTAGGGGTAGAAACCTTTTACTAGGGCAGCTTCTCTCATTCTGGGGCCCATACACACTATCCAGTTATAGAGCTATGATTCCACTTTAACTGGTATGGCAACATCCCATGGAATTCTGGGATGGGCAGTTGAAGGAGATGCCTTTAAAATTCCCAGCCCAAGAGCTCTTCCTCTGGTACCTCTGACCCAGGCCAATTCTACTCTAGTGCTATTATTCCACTTTCAACCTCCTGTGGAATCCTGGGGTTTGCAGTTCAGGGAGGGGCCTTTAGAACTCTCAGCCAGAGGCTCTTTGGCCTCGGCAAACTACAAACCCCAGAATTCCACAGGATATTGGAAGTGGAATAATGGCACTATCACAGTATAGTGCAGAAATGGCCCAAACTACAAACCTTAGAATTTCAGAAGATGAAGCCAAGGCAGTTAAAGTGGAATAATAGCACTATCATTCAGTAGAGTGAAAGAGACCCTGGTGCACCTTCAATGTTTGACAGTAGATCCCACCATCTCCAACCAGCATGACAATAGACTGGGGAAAGTTGCAGTATTATAACGTTCCGTGTACCTGTTGTGATATGATTTCTAGGCCTTACACTCCTAATTGTAAAAAAAGAAAAATAAATGTTAAGACTCCAGTGAGTAAGGGCAGATAAAATGCACCCCTCCCAATATTGCTGGACTGCGACTCCCAATATTCTTCACATTTATCTGTGCTGGCTAGGGCTGATGGCAATTGTGGTCCAGCAACACTTGGAAGACTGCGTGATTGCTATATCTACTGTGCAGTACTTAATGCATGTAGAAATAGTTTCATTGTTGCAGCACTAGGGTACCTCTACAGAAATTTAGACTGTTGGCATAGCTTAGGGAATCACTTTTTAAAAGTGACTCATTCCAATTACTCAGCATAGTGTTTTAAGAGGAATTTGTTATTGTTGCTATATTGGGATAACTTCTGCTTTACTTGTTGCATTTACTTCTTACTTTTTCAATTTTTGTTGTTGTTGTTGCTCCTGAATGGCATAAAATGTGACTTTGTTACATTCTTGTGCCTTAAAACAAGACAGTTGTGAGAACACGTGACATTTATTTATTTATTATATTTGTATGCCACCTTTCTCCTGGTATGGGACCCAAGGCAGCTCCCAACAACCAATTAAAATAGCTAAACATTTAAAAACAATTAAGAATGTATAGAATCATTAAAAAAACCTAAAATAATATTCAATTAAAAGAAGCCAATAATATTCCCAGATGTTATCAAACCACAACTGCCATTGGCTCTAGCCAACAAAGCCAATGGTGAAGGACCATGGGAGCTGATTTTGCAAAATCTTGATGGGCTGTATGTTTCTTGTTCCTTTGTTATAGGTAACTCCAATAATTTGTTACTTTGAAGCTCAGGTTACAGACTGTAATCGGAGACCCTGTCCCAGGCCATGGGGTTACTGGGCCATAGATTTCAGCCCTCCCTCAGCAGCTGGTGTTTGTGTACTCCCAGTGTAGTGAATCAGCTGCCTTTGCTTCCTTTGGGTCACAGCAAAACACTGCCCCGTGGGACAGGGGTGGAATGTGCCTTATGCTGGCCTGTTGCCCCAGACCCTGGGTGGCCATGGATGAAGATCCCATTGGGCATGTGCAGTGCACCAGTTGGATATTTGATACACACGTACGCACATCTGGGTCCTCACGGAGTGTGGGCCTCCCCCTACATTTAAAAAAAATAAGGATTTTTTTGTAATTATTCACACTAATTAATAGTGATATTAAGGCTTTTGGAAGGTTAGAGGTCCTGCAGTCAGATACAGAGGAGCACCATATGCTTTTGGTTTTCAGTCCGTACACAGAAGAGGCAATTCCGACTTGTTTACTAAGGGTGAAGAAATCTAATTCCAACTAGGAACAGGAGCCCTGGTTTGTTTGTTTTTTTTTTTGTTTCCTTTTTTTGCCTTTGTTCACCCAAAGGAGGTGGAGACACCACAGTGACTCTATTACTGTTTGTTTGCAGTGAGTGGTATATGAATGGGAATGTGCTAATCATCATCGTCAGTGTTTGTGTCATCCTGCCCCTAGCCATGATGAAACATTTGGGTAAGTGACAAAGAACGCCAGCTGTAGTATGCTTGGATAAACACCATCTGAGGTGATGTGTGCATGTCTGCGTCACTGCTAGTGTTCTTTCTGCCTGAGAGTTCAAGGCAATATTGTGTTGATTTTTCCACCATATTGGTTTGTATGTTACAACTTACCTTGCTGCCCCCTGCTGGAAGAATCATCTCTACTTCCTTTGAACCTTAGCATTGTCCATGGAGCCTGCCAACCCAAGGAACTGCAGAGCATCAGAAGAGTATCTTTTATTTCAAAGTTTATGTCCTGGATGTGGTCCCTTGCATTGTTGCAAGGCTGGGTTGCCGCCTTCTTTGTTTCATTTCCGTGTCTCTGTACCTGTACAGCTTGACGCACAGAAATTAAACAGGTGAAGCCTTTCTATCAAGAAGGCAAAGTAATGGGGAAAGCTTTCGTTGTGTTCTGATGGTGAATGTCTCAAAGAAGACCCATTTTGGAAGAGGTCCTATCTCTGCTGAGAGAGCGTGTGCCACCCTGCCATTTTTATATGGATGGCTGAACCCAATACATCCCGTCCCAATCATGCCCTCCCACTTTGTCGGCAGTATATTTGAAAGGGCCATTTTGTGATTTGGGAGGCTCAGTGCAGCAAACTTATTCACTGTTAGGAAGGGAAATACAGTTATCAGGGTGGTGGGTTGATAGTGACTTCCTTTTGAAAGAAATAACTTCTCTTGTATGGGGTGGGAATTTATTTTGATTCTGGCTATGGTACCTCTGGAGGAGCTGGCACTCATTTTTTCCCCTGAATGCTTCTTGAGAGGGGTTATATAATGTCATACGTTGGGTCTTTTTATATGGGAAAAGAATAATGGCTACTGGTTAACCTGAAGTGGTCCTTTCTTGTTGCTACCACAGCCACTGGAGACAGACAGAAAACAACTGCCCTGTTCCAGTCTCCTGAATCAGAAGGACTTTTTTTTTAAAAGTACTACACTATCTTACTGTTGCAAAGAAACTACAAATATGTTTTCACCCATTGCTAAAACTGAATTCATTTTCCCCCAACAAATACAACTGAAATGTTAGATTTCAGTGGTTTATCTTCCAGCTTGATATTCTGAACATATTGGCCAATTAATTGGGAGCTGCCTTTTTTTTAAATTAAAATCTATTTTACCCTAATTGATTAATTAATTAATTTTATTTAGATTTAATCCAGATGTAGGGCTATGTATCGAGACTGGACCTAAAAGTTCTACATTTTCCTTATGTTGGAACTGAAAAGGTTACAAAAGAAAGGAACGTTAAATTGAATTGGGCGATCAAATCATAACAAAACATTTAATGTTAAAGTAATTCTGATAGAAAATAACATGTGTGACCTAATATGTGTTATGTATGTATTAAGTCTGATCTGACCAATGTAATGTAGACTAAATCTTTAGTATTACTATTAGAATGATTATATTCATACTGTGCTCAGTCTTCTTAAAGTGTTATTGTTAATTGCTCTTTTTTCTGCCAGAAATAGCTGTGTGCCTTTTCAGATTGTTCCATATTAAGGCACCAGCTTGCCAGTTTTGGGTTTGGAAGTTGGGACAGGATTCTTACACTGTTTAACAGTTTCATGATAGGAAAAATTTATCCAGTCATGTTTGACTGCCATGATGATACCAGAAAAGGGGAGAATTTGCCTGTTGAATTTTGACCTGTACAGCTGTTCAAGACACTGTCAAAAGTACAATAGCTCTAGCCAGTCTGCCCCCTACCGTAAAGCCAGATGGTTGAAGCAAACAAGGACTTAGGAATCCTTTTTCAGCACTTCTTATCCCAAAATGTAAACTCTCTAGTGAACCTTGGGACAAAGGTATGAACTAGAACAGTGCTGTTCAAAGAGGTGGTTCACAGGTCCATGCGCCATCTGATGTTGGTTGTAAGAGACTTTCCAGGAAAGAAGGAAACAAGTGTAGCTAATAGACACAAATAAGGTACTAAATGCTGGCACATTGAGGGAAAACATTGCTAGTATCTATTAAGTTTCTTTTGGATTCTACATGTAAACTTGATTCTACATATAAGCTTGCTGAAATCTTTTTTCCTTCTCCATCTAGGTTATCTTGGTTATACCAGTGGTCTCTCACTCACCTGTATGTTTTTCTTTCTCATCTCGGTGAGTTGACAGGGGGTTCTCAGAAACTCCAGCTCCTCCCTAATTGAGAATTATGTCTGCCTATTAAGATGCTTGACAATAGTATGAGGTATTTTGGGCCTTTAATATTGGTTTAGAAGGGGAAAAACATAGCTGGAGCAGCTTCTTAATCCACTTACCTCTCCATCTACTCCTTTTTCTAACCTTGGTTCTCACTGTTATTGCTTCATTCCTTGCCTAAAGGTAATCTACAAGAAATTCCAGATCTCTTGCCCTTACTCTCTCAATGGCACCATGGGGAATGGCAGTGTTGTGGCTTCAGAAGAAGATGCCTGCAGTGTGGAGGTTTTCACTGTCAACTCCCAGGTTAGGATCCTAGAGCCTTTGGGGGAAGTTTACAGAGTGAAAAATGGGTTTGGGGTGAGGAGAAGGTGTACAATCAGCCCTCTACATCTGCAAGTTTCACTTTCACAGATTTGATTATTTGTGAGTTTCTCCAACCCTTTCCCCCAACCTCAAATGCTTGAGGGAAATCTTCCTTCTTGGTGGCTCTGATCGGGCTGTGCAGCCCTTTAAAAACTCGCCTCTTGATTCTCCTCCTCCTCTTCCTCCACTAGCTACTGCCTTGCCAGCTAAGGATGGCTCACAGCCTGATTTCTCAGCTCTACAAACCCTCTCCGAATGGCACTCACACCCAAGGAAGGAGATGGGTGAGAGAGAGGAAGTATAGGGCCACCGTATCAACTCACCCTCTTTTCCTCTCCTTTCTCTGGCCTCGTTTGGAGCCCGTGTGCTCACTCTTGCTACCATACCTCAGCCCCCTTCCCACACCCACCCACCCATATTTTGATATTTGCAGTTTTTCCACCTTTGTGGGGGTCCTATGCCTTTAACCCTAGTGAATGTGGAGGGACGACTATGTTTAATTAAATTTTGTAAATAAACACTGTATTTCTTTTTCTTGGGAAATCGTATCAAACTGAAAGCCTAGTGCTGAGGATATTGTATTCTTTGTACGTATAGCATTAAGAAATTCCAGCAGTGTCAGATACAGATGAACCTTTAATGTTCCATTAAATGGGAAAAATATATGCGAAATAACACAATAGGACTGGAGAATATGTAGCCCACCAGATGTTGCTGGACTACAACTGCCATCAGCCCCAGCCAGAATACCCAGTGGTCATAAATCATGGTAGTTGCAGTCCAATGGCATTGGGGCTACACATTTCCCTGTTTTTAACATGCAGCAAAGTAGTTGGATCAGATGGGTTTCCTACAGATGACCATAAAAATTCAGGAGAACTCTAATTCAGTCCTCAACTGATTTCCCTATGAAAAGTTTGTCTGAGCATCTGAAACCAGTAGAATGAAGCTAGGATTGCAGTTATTCATGAAGCAGACCTGGATTGTTTTTAGTTCTGTATCTTACTTGAGCCAGCACTAACATTTCCCACACTTTATTGGTAGATAGGTTTTTCAAAAAGACAAGGGTTAGTTATAAATTTCAGGAACAAATTTCATATTAAGGAGGCAGCTTAGAGCTAATACTACAGACATCTTTAGGAAAAAAAATCCCAGTGGCCTCACTAGGGTTGGTATCGCCCAGTAGCTCCCAGTATCACCCCCATAGAGTCTTTTCCATCCAGGGACTGGAATTCTGGGGGTCCTGGTCTACCACCATGGGGACCTGCTGCTGAGTGTCCTGATCGACCCTCCTGGCTCCATGTGCACAGAGGCCTGGTTCCATGTGTGTGAAGGTGTGGCCCTCCTCTGTGAAGCTAGAGGCTCTCATTGTGGGGGGAGATAAAGAAGGAGCAGGGAGTCATTTTGGTGTCACCCCACTCTGATGGTGTCTCCCAGTGTGTTCCACACCTCCCTATTGACACCACTGAAAAACCCTACATTGTTATTTTAAAATTTTGTATATTGTTTTACTATTTTAAAAGTAGAAGATCAGATAGAATATTGTGATGGGTAATGGTGATGATGATAAAACATATGGCAGGAGCTCCAGGTTTCCAACCTGGCAGTTGAAGTAGCAGAGAATGGATTTGCATTTCCTCTTCTTTTCACAGACAGCGTATGCTATCCCTATCTTGGCCTTTGCTTTTGTCTGCCATCCAGAGGTGCTCCCCATTTACACAGAGCTGTCCAGGTGAGTAAACTGAAATAGTGGGAGGCTATTTTTAAAGAGGGCACATTGCTTTTAGGCCTTTTTCACACTGTCCAGTTATGGTGCTTTAACTGCCATGGCTACATGCTATGGAATACTGAAATTTGCAGTTTGAACAGAAGCCTAGAGGATCTTTCTCATTGAGAATTCTAAATGCTGTTCTCTAAACTAAAAATCCCAAGATTCTGTAAGAGGGAACCACAGCAGTTAAAGTGCTATCAACGATGTAAGAATGTGGGGAAGGAAACATGACAATTGGTCCTGCCCACCAAAGCTAGGGCCACATGCAAATAAATATGAACAATATAGAGAAAGATTAAAAAAGAAAGGAAGGAAGGCAGACAGGCAGGAAGCATGCAAGCAAGCAAGCAAGCACTGGGATGAAAGAGCTTTACATAGCAAGAGTTCATGGGCTAAATGATCTTTCAGGTCCTCTTCAGCTGTTTGACAAAAGTGATGTGGAATAAACATATCATAGGGCATCAGTAACTGCCTTTTTGAACAGAGGAAGGTGCCTGAGGTCTCATTCTCTCCGTCCTGACCATGACATTATGAAAACTTATCGGGAGTCTTGGTCCTTGCTCTTGGCTCAAGTAATTGGAGGAGTTCCCTTTCTTTGGGAAATCAGAAGTTGCCCCAGAGTATACTGAGATACCCAGTCAGTGCCTCAGAGTGGAAGCCTGTTTGCTCTGTGTGCCACATTTTGCTTCCTTAGCACTGATCCCAGAGCAGGGACCAGCACCAACCAGGCCAAAATCAGGTTGTGAGAGAGGTGCACCAGGTTGTGGGCTTCACAGTTGCATCTTTTTTACTAATAGATAAGGTAACTGTCATGTAAATAATGGAACTTTCTCATACTACCTCACCCAATCCTCATTTGTATCCAGTTTGTAGCAATATGTTCCTTTTAATTTGTAAAATGTTACTTGCATTGAAAATATGAAATTGAGATGCCATGCGTTAGGTAAGAAATGGCATCGTGCCTCACACTCAGTCTCTTATAAGGAGAGCTAGCAGGGCCACTTTGTGGAGAGTTTGGGGCCTAGTGGGTTATAACAGAAGATGTGAACTATCTGTGTCTTTCCTAGGGCTTCAAAACGTCGGATGCAAAATGTAGCAAATGTCTCCATCCTGGCAATGTTTGTCATGTACCTGCTGACTGCCACCTTTGGCTACCTCACTTTTTATGGTAAGGGATAGTTTCCCCAATAGGGATAAACTTTCATTGCTTTTCATTGACAGGAAAGGAGTTACATTTTTCTCACCTTCCTTAACATTTCCTCAACTTCCAGAGGCATGAAGCTTTGCTTTCTTGTTCACAGCATTCCTTAATTCTTGGCCAAGACAGTTATCTTGTTTGTAGTACTTACTATTTTATTCTTAATTCAGAGGAAAGGAAACGAAGGAAAAAGCATGGGGTGGCATAGGCTAGGCAAGAGTAAAATAAATAGATTGGACAAAAGTGGAGCACTTCCCGAAGCAAAAGTTGGAGACCTTTGACTCTCCAGATGTTTTGGTCTTCAGGTCCCAGGACTCCTAGCCAGGATAGGCAATAGGAAGGGATTGTGGGATTTTTAATCTGAAATACCTTGGAGGGGCAAACGCTCTGCACCCTTGCCTTTTAAGAGATCTTGGGGGTAGGAGTATTTATGCTATTTCTGCCTCAACTTTCCTCCAAGGAACCAAACATGGTGTACATGGTCTTCTCCACTTCCTCTGTGCTCCATTTTGTCTTTGCAACAATCTTATGAGGTATGTGGAAAGACCATGAGTGACTCAAGGCCAGACAGTGAGTTTTTGTGGGTGAATGAAGAGGGGTTTGAGATCATGTCTCCATAGATGGTGGTTCAGCATGTGAATCGCACAGCTTGCACACTGTGGTGGGAGAAAATGGAGAAAAAGAGCGCAAATAGTATAGCGTAAAGGCTGGAGGAAACATAACAGACTGTTAGGGTAGCAACAAACATTAACTATTTAATTTTCTTTAACTGTTTTTACTGTTAAGACTGACTTCTAGGTATATTTTGCTTTTATCTGTGTTGTGACCTGCCTTGGGTCCCATAGTGGGAGAGATGCAGAATATAAAATAAATAAACTTTACAAGAGAGCTTGTAACTCATCCCTCAGTGAAAACTGAATATTGCATACCTGAAATGGTAATGGTGCAGCCCTCCAGAGGTTTTGAACTAAAAATCCTAGCAGTTCTGATCACTAATGAGGAAAGCTGGAAGTTGAAATCCATAACATCTGGAGGGCCACATGGTTCCTACAGTTGATGTATATGATGATTTTTACAGTAATCTATGCTTACCTGATAGGATACACTTCATATCCTGCTGGATATTGAATGCTCTAGTCTTGAGTTAATCACCTGTATTCACAGCATCCTTATCGAGCTGAAAGAACGATGTCTGCCACTTTTATGGGAATACGTAGATCACTATACTAAAAAGAAATCCCCTGGGAATATGTGCACCTAATATAACAATAAGGACCAGCTTTGATTACACTGGGGCCAAAGCAGAAAAGAATGGGATAGAAAGGGTGTGTAGGCATCACAAAAAAATCAAACCCTTTGCTTGCTCAGAACAGCCTCATGTGAAAACTTTTGTGGGTGTTGGGTGGTACAGGGCAGGCAGAGTTTGGAAAAAGATTACTTTTTTGGACTACATTTCCTAGAATCTTCTAGTCAGCTTGGACAGTTGTCATGCTGGCTTGTAGATTCTGAGCAGTGTAGTTAAAACATAAAACTTTTCCAAGTTTTGAATGACCTGCTGTATTTTGTTTATAAGGGACTACCTTCTCTTTGGTTTCTTAGCAATTTCATCCTTGGACTTTTCCCTTTCCTAAATCCTTTCCCTGATATTGCTCTTTTTTTTTTTTATTAGTAGATGTTCAAATATTTCTCTAAGGAACTCATGGCTTTCCTTCTCTTCCACTTGGCTTTTTCCTGACAATAATCCTGTGAGGTAAACCAAGCTGAGAGAGGGTGACCAGCCCAAGAAAGTTTGATGAATTTCATGGCTCAGTGGCAATTTGAACCTGGATTTCTCAACACTCTTAGGATAAACTGTCTTTTGTGGTCTTGAGACTTGACGCTAACATTGGAGAGATAAGAGATGTCTTGATGGGAAATCCCCACCTTTGCCTCCCCCCCCAGCATTTTATATTCACAGTCTCTCTGATGCCTTGCACTTAAACTTTCTGCTTTCTGGCAGGGAGTGTGGAAGCAGAGATGTTACACACTTATATCAAGGTTGACCCTGGGGACAAGCTCATACTCTGTGTCCGTTTGGCTGTGCTGCTGGCTGTGACTCTCACGGTGCCTGTGGTTTTGTTTCCGGTAAGAGACTCCCTTTCTGTATTTCCTGCCCCCATTGTGAAGCTGAGTGGTTTGACTCCCCCTCCCCTCAAGTGCATGCATGGGAGCCCCAGGCAAGAGAGTGTCCTATTATCTGCTGCTATGGTTTCAGAAGTTAGAATGGCTGGCTTTGGTAATAACTAGTGGGAGTTGATCCAGGGAAGTGGTATGGCATGATCAGGAATAATACTGAGCATTTACATTTAATCTTACTGTAACTAATCCTAATTAAAACAGTCACATCTTCTACCCTGTTTATACCCAGCCTCTGTTTCATTTTCCATCATCTCTGTCCTCTCTTGTGTATATTTTCTAAACTGTAAGGTCTTTGGAGCTGGGAATCGTCCTCTCTTATTCTTTACACAGCAACATGTGCATCAGAGGTTGACGGCAATATCTCTCCAGAGGTGTTAAACTACAAGTTCCTTCTACTTGGCCAGCATAGCCAATGGTATAAGATTATGGATGTTGCAGTTCAAACACATTTGGAAGATCACAGTTAAAATACATTTACCCTACAGATCCCCTCTGCCCTGGCCACTATATCCAGTAGTAAAGGAGCATGGTTGTTGGAGTTAAAGCACAATTGGAGGACTACAACTGCCATCCCTGATGTACATGCATGGCACACTAACAGCCCTGTGGCTCTTTAGACCGCATCAAAGAAATGCATATAGTGTCTCAGTAATCCTTGCAAGAGCCCTGTACAGGTGGCCAGTCTGTCTCCTGCAGCATTTTGAGGGTGCCTGGAGAAGGCCAATAATACCTGAGCAATCCAAATTATCAGTCTGTTTATATTTCTTTCTGAATGCAGTAGGAATGGCTGGGAAAGAGATTGATTATCCAGCAGGGCTTGAATCTTCATTTCAACAGCTGCCTCCCCCTTCCAGTGCAAAGCAACATCCTTGACTATAAGCAGCCTCTAGAGTATTTAGGAGAGCCAGCATGGTGTTGTGCTTTGAGTATTGGTCTATGACCCTTAAGACCAGGGTTCAATTCCTTGCTCAGCCATGGAAACCCGCTGGGGGACCTTGGGTGCATCATATGCTCTCAGCCCAACAACAAGAGCATTTGGACAGTGGGTGGGAGGCACCCCACAGCAGCAGAAAGTGTCAGTTTCCGCTTGAGCCTTGTATATCACTGACATAGTCTTGGTCCCATGTAGATCCGCAGGGCCCTCCAACAGTTGCTGTTCCACAAGAAGGATTTCAGCTGGGTCCGCCATGTCATCATTGCCTGCTGCCTGCTTGTCACCGTCAACCTCCTTGTCATCTTTGTACCAAACATCAAGGACATTTTTGGAGTCATTGGTAAGCGTGCTTGAGTCTCCAGTTTCAAATATTGGGGGGCTATTCAGTGTTTGATATTTTAATGTTATCTTTGCCTCTTTCTGCTTTCCTTTTTAAAAATCTCTCTTTTTCTGTGACATGCTTCCTTCCTTCCTTCCTTCCGTCCTTCCTTCCTTCCGTCCTTCCTTCCTTCCTTCCTTCCTTCCTTCCTTCCTTCCTTCCTTCCTTCCTTCCTTCCTTCCTTCCTTCCTTCCGTCCTTCCTTTCTTCCTTCCGTCCTTCCTTCCGTCCTTCCTTCCTTCCTTCCTTCCGTCCTTCCTTCCTTCTTTCCTTTCGTGCCTTCCATCCATCCATTTATCCATCCATCCACCCATCCATTCACATCCTTTCTCGCAAGACGCAAGGCAGCTCAGAAAGCTAATGCTAGAAACTGATAACAGAGCAACTCAGCATGAGTATTCTGTTCATTTCTTCAGGAAGCAGAAAGAGTGGGATGCAGTGGTTCATTTTTTTAAGAGACTGTGCACAGTCTTTTCATTTCAAACCACACAGTTTACCCCAACAATGGGGAAATGTGTGTTAGACTTGAACTCTTGTCATCCCTCACCATGGCTGTGCTAGCAAAGGCTGATGGGAACAGTAATTCAAGAACTTCCCCATAGTTCCTGCTGCTGATTTATACACTGTTAGGGCAGAAAGCCACACATAGAAAGAGGGTGAAGAAATAGATGTTTCTTGGGGTGTTGGTGAACACTGACTAGACAACTGTCTTGGGCCACTTTTTTGAAGAGAATCCTGATTACCTCTGACATCTTTTCTGATGATACAGCTCCCATAGGTGGAGCTCCTAAAGGATCAGTAACACCTCTGTTCATTCATTCTTTCATTTAGTAATTTCAGCAACACCTTTCACAAGGGTAATCTTCAAAATAAGAAGAAACACAAATATCAGAATAAAATGTAATAGATTGCTGCAATAATAAAGCATGTTCAGGAAACCTTGCAATGCTAGCAGAGGATAAAAAAAAATCTTTGTTTGATGCCAAATAACAGTAATAGCACTTATTAGTACCTGGGAGCCTCCTTGGAGAGGGAGTTGAGCAATTCTGCATTGTGCCAAAT
Source organism: Cyclura pinguis (assembly GCA_030412105.1). Classification (NCBI taxonomy): domain Eukaryota; kingdom Metazoa; phylum Chordata; class Lepidosauria; order Squamata; family Iguanidae; genus Cyclura; species Cyclura pinguis. The sequence continues at coordinate 207,527,053 of CM059600.1, forward strand.
GCATGTAATTCAACCTTGATGCCCCGTTTACTATGAAGAAGTACTTTGAAGAGAGAGTTAGTTATTGAGAGTGGATGTGAAGGACCAGGTAGATGTAGCTCAACTCTTTTTCACGTGAAGTTTCTCTGTTTCAAGTTCTGTTCCATCTCCAATATTTTCCCCCTCTCCTGCAGGGACCCTAAAAACATGTTTACTATATAGTGTAAGATTGAACATTTGATAAAATAAAGTGTTTGTTCTCATCTGAAATAGCTGGAGTGGGAAGAGATGGCAGGGCATGGTCTTGGGGAGGAAAAAGGTGGCAGGAAGATCTTCCTTTCTGTCTCTTTTCTGTTCATTCGCAGAATCCAGAGACTCTTTTTTTAGAAGGAAGGGAAGGAGGGAAGAGTTTCAATAAGACACATTTGCCCTTCACTGATCAGAAAATGTTTCCTTGTTCTACATTATACTGTTAAAAATAGGCTGATCTGCAGAAAACAGATTTTTTTTTTGAGCATGGAACATACATTTTGTCATGTGGGGATGAGTGCACATCAAGTTCCTATTTAAGACATAGCAACATGACATGGTTCAAAAGTTGGCATCTCAGTTCACAGTATCCTCCACCCATTTATCATCTTAGTGGATAAGTTTGGCCCCTTGAGCCTGCTGGGAGACCCAGTAGCACAACAGGTATAAAAAAGTTTCCTTGCCACAGTTCGAGAGTAAAAACAAAATTGAGTTCAATCTAATGTGTAGAGCCCAGAATAAATATTTGCAAATGATACAGTTGTGTATCAGCCTGATGAAGCTGCATAACTCTGGTTGTGATACTTAAGGGTTTTCACATGATACAACATGTTTCAGGAAAATCTAGGCCAGGAAGGGACCAAGCCAGTAAGATCTGCATTGAACCACATTAGCAGCTCAGGGTTTATTGCTGTAACACTGGAATGTTTCCTAACTCCTCATCTCCCAATATAGAAAACTGGGCTGTGGAGTTGGCAGCCCTAGCCTCCAGAGAGTATGCAATACTTAAAAATAGATCTGTGCTCAAGAAATAGGTCTTATTTCATTTGTCATGGCTAGCTGCCATGAAAAACTTGCTGGAAAATTATAAGGCTAATAGAAACAAATGCTAATTATACTGGTAAAAAGATTTCAGTATATATTAATAGTGACTGCTATGCTGCACAGCTACAAAAGAAGGAATGGGAAACAAGTCACTTTAGACCATTGGTCCCTCAAGCTCAGTATTATCTGAGACTCCCCCTGGCTTTAGAAAGAGAGGTTTTTCAGATGTATGTGGGAATGCCATGGCTTGAATCTGGGACCCCTTGCATCCAAGGCATGCGCTCTGCCACTGTGCCACAACTCCTCCCAAAGGCAGACTTTCATTTACATTATAGTCTTGCTGCTTGAGTAGTACCCTAACACCTGGAACAACTTTCTTGAATGTTACAAACAATATTTCAAAGCTGTTGTTGCTGAATGCCTTCGGATCATTTCCAGTTTATGAGACCCTAAGGCCAAACGGTCACAATGTTTTTACTGGCAAGATTTGTTCAGAGGGGGTTTTGTCTTTGTCTTCCTCTGAGGCTGAGAGGATGTGACTTGCCCAAGATCACCCAGAAGGTTCCCTTGGCTGAACAGGGATTCAAACCTGGGTCTCTAGGGCTGTAGTCTAGCGCTCAAACCACTACATCACACTGGCTTATTTCAAATCTATTACCATACTTATATTTGTGGCATGTGAATAAGGGAGTCAGCACCACTCCATTATAATCGTAAATACTTAATTTCTGAACATCCCTTTCTATCTGTTTATCCAGCAAGGTAAACTGAAGAGAATTACAGAAATGAGAACAATAATAATTTTTTATATGTATGAATAAAAACACACAGACACACACAATTATTTCTTACCTGCCTCTCCCCAGGGCCCAAGGCAGAGTACAACATAAATTAAAATACAACTAAAAACATATCATAGATTCAAATACACTAAAAACACATAAAACCATTTAAAATACATCAGTTTATAATTCATAGTTGAAAATTGACATGGTACACTGCTGGAAGAGAGCGGTCTTTAATACTTTTTAAAATTCAGACAGCAAATTGACTGGGTAGGCCTGCTGGAAGAGAGAGGTGTTTAATACTTTTTAAAATTCAGACAGCATATTTTGATGTCAAACTTTTTCCAGCAGGTCATTCCACAATCTAGGAGTGGCAGACAAAAAGGTCCTCTAAGTGACCATTGCCAGTCTATCTTGGATGGTTTAAGTAAAGGGTCCCCAGAGGACCTGAGTATATGGGGCATATTGTATGGGAACCAGCAAGGAATAAAAAAACCAAGCATGAGAAGAAGATAAGCAGGGAAGACTGAGCAGAAACCACAAAGAGCCCAAGTGCAGAGCATTATCCTTTCCTTTTTGTTCTCTAGCAAGCTGTTCCTACCTTAGCAGTCCTCTTTTTAGGCTAGGACTTTCCTAGTCTTCCCTAGTCTAAGGCAAGGATAGATGTCATATCACCTGACTCCATATTCCTCTCTTTCACCTCCTCAGGTGCAACATCAGCCCCCAGCCTCATCTTCATCCTTCCTAGCATCTTCTACATCCGCATTGTCCCCAATGAGAAAGAGCCACTGCTCTCCAGGTCCAAAATACAGGTATTAAATGCTGGAAGATTGGTGGGAATGGAATGAGCAGCGGGGTGGGATATTTTAGATGGAAAAAAAATGCAGTGGGAACCCACTTCAGAAGCAACCAGGCTAGGATTCAGTTTGGAATGGGTTGCAGTAAGATTACAGTGAGACAGACCAAGCCACGGTGTAGGTAGCCAGCATTTCTAAAGCTCTGTCAAAATGGCTACATGGACAGAACAGAGACAGTCACCACTGGTTTGGGCAACTGTTCCTGTCCCTCTGAGTTGGAGGGCTTCTACAAACTTGAAGAATTGCAGCAAAGTGGGTGGGAAGTGGGGAGTTTGTGCACAAAAATAGGATGTGGCAATAATTGGGGTGAGGGAATTGGGTTGACAGCTGGCTCTGAAGACAGAATAATCAGGAATGAAGAAGATGGGTGAACAGGGGGGAGGGTTCGACAGATACGGATAGACGCCCCATTATCCTTGCCCACCCACTTTTTCTTTCCACATGTAAACAGGCAAGACGCTTGAGAAGAGGCTGTCCGTTGTGTATATAATTTTTTATTCTTTTTCTTCCACAGGCTGCCTGTTTTGCAGCACTGGGCTTCATTTTCATGGTGATGAGTCTCAGCTTTATCATCGTGGACTGGGTAACGACAGGAAAAAGCAGTGGGGTGGGGCACTAACACCCTCCCCCTCTCCAAAGAGACACAGTGCTTGTGACCAGGGTGGACCATTCAGTGCCAGAGAAACAGCATCAGCCGCCTCCGGTCCTACCCTTGTTCCTCCTGGAGACACCACCGTTCCCTGCCCATCGTTATGGGGAAACAGCAGAAGGCACTCTTTGCTGCTGCTGCAGTGGCAGCCCAGAGCAACCCGGAACAGCACAGGGCCTTTCTCCTTGGTCCTTCTTGAGTTCTGGGTTCTGCAAATCTGGTTACCTAAAGGAGGCTGCCTGGGTTGCTAAAGATAAACCTTCCTCTATCATCGTTTTTTGGTGCTACGAGAACGCAACTGACCGTTACATGCCTTTGGCTCCTGTGGTAGCAGCACAGTGCTCACTCCTGGCCGTTTTTACCTCCCTGGCAATACGATACCTGTTGTCACCTACTGTGGGTCACAGCAAAAACTGTGGGTTTTTGTTGAGAGGGTTGCAGTGATACCATTGCTCAACAACAAAAAGCGGAGACACCCCTCTCTACAAAATAATCCCCTGATGGGTCTCCCCTATTTGTCACTTTTTCCTGTGCTGTCTCAGCGGCACTGTTATATTTCTTGTGTCCCCTGCTTTATAGTTAAGTGAGGCCCTACGCTTCTGTTACTGTGGAGGCAAAGTTCTAACCTCCACTCATCTGTCTTTTCCCCTGCCTGCTATCCATTAGACAGGAATCAGTGATACCATCTGTGCCTGGGGCTGTAGCCCCAACATTGGGGAGGGCAGCCAAAGTCAATCCCTCCCCCACTTGACAATCTAATTTATTTTTTTGCTAGTATTTAATTTGGATCTGTCTACCAGACCAAAGAGTATCATATAACCATCCTAGTGCCTACAGCAGTTCATGTCAGGATTCTGGGTTTCTCTTAACAAAAGCAAGGTCCGGGGTTTTCAAACCAAAGAGAGTGAGGCAGAGGTTGGACTCCTGGGAAATTTCCCAGTTCTGGAAGTGGGGTGTGGGGAATGAGTGTAACAAGTTACAGCAGGAACTTTTGGCAACAAGGGTTCCAGGCTTATGGGAAGGAAACACAGCAGTTCCGTGCCTTGGTCAGAGGGGATCCTTTTTTCTGTCCTATACTGAGTGATGCTAGATTTCTCCTGAGGCCACCCAGGAAAGGATTAATTCTGTCCTACACTACATAATGCTACCTTTTGATTCCCCTTTGGGAAAACTCGTCCAAGCCACAGGTATTGCCCTCCAGAAATTGTACCTGAACTGTGGCTTCCATCTTTTGCTCTCTGAAAGCTCTAAAATGGGATGAGACAACTTGTGTGGTCCAGTACAAGTAAAAATAGCCTCAAGTTGGTGTTGATGCACAACAGGCTTCAAAAGGTTTGACTTAAAGGCATTGCAGCACCAGGAAGAAAAATTGATATTATGAGCGTTTCCATTGTAGGCATGCTTCATTCACACAGTTTTCATAGGTGCTGTGGGCTATATTTCAGAGGAAAAAACTGCAAACCATCTCTGAGTATTCTTTGCCTGAGAAAACCCTATGAAATTCATGAGGTCACTATAAGTAGACAGGTGACTTGGAGGCAAACACGTAATGTGCACGCGCACACACCCGTCCATAACGGCATCATCAGATAACCATCCTGCAGTGCTTTCTTTGTGTAGCTCTTCTTTCTATCCCAAATGGCTGAAAATTTCACTTAAGAACAGGATAGGAGAGCATCCTTCCTAGTTGTGAACTGCCACAGCACTATTCTTCCATCTGCTTTGACAGGTGTGGTTTGGTGCATGCCGTGAAGCCTCAGATGGCTGAGCCTCTCACCATGCATATGTACCTTTGCACAACTTCCCTGTGACCATCAGTGACATTTTAGTATTTTGTTCAGCGTATCTTTTAATCTGGGCTTTTTCTTCTCTGTATGTTTCATTACATAAGATATTTGCACAATAGCACTTAACTTTCTGAAATACTTTTTTTTCATTTATTTCCTTTAAGAAAGAAGGTTTTGCTTTTATGTTGTCTGCCTTCTATGTTTTAATGTTGGTGTTAAGTGTGCACTTGTACTGGAATTTTAAAGAGCGCTTTAGTATGAACTTTGAAAAAAAAATTAAAATGAATTTTGTTTAAAAAAAGGAAAAAGAATGATTAAAAGGTTCAGGTGAATTGTCATTATCACTTTATGAGGCCCACCTAGTGCACTTAAAACACAGGCTGAATATATACAAAGTTTAAGTTCAGCTCATTTTTTTGCTGCTTTTCTGCAGTAAACTGCCCAAACCAGCTCTCAGTAAACACGATCTTATCAAAATAGCTAACATTTATGTTTAAAAAGGTTTTAAAAAATGATGCATTCAAATAAGACAAAAACAACAATCCAGTAGGGTTATAGTAAATTCAATATTTCAAAGAATTAATTACTCATCCAAATGAAAACAAGCTGCATAACAATAATAAAAATATATCTTCAAAGGTTTTGAAGTGTCGAAATCCCCTTCGAATTCCTGATGTAGCTTGCAGCAAAAGATTGGAGCAGTTGTTCTGAAAGTATTCTTCGGTTGCAGCAGGGATGGAGTGAATTTCCTGCACTGCTTAACCCCCCAACATTTTTCTTGAAGAGCTTATGAAGTTACTTGATGGAGAAATGAGTCATCACTGGCTATGCTGGCTGAGAGGGGTTGTGGGAGCTGTGGTCCAAAACAAACAAACAAAAAACCCCAAAACACCTTTTCTGGTTTTCTGCAGCAAAATTTTCAGCTGTGGTCTGCTGTAGCCCTGGGAGCTTTTATTTGTTAGGTCAAGGTAGGCCCAGTGATATGGCTTTCCTCAGATAGTTTCATGGCAAAAGACTGTCTTCTGGGTTTTCTGCCTCAAGTACTAAAATGGCTTGGGATGTTTCAAAACACTCAGGGTTTAGTGATTAAGTGAAAGGGAACAGAGGCCTCATCACTAAGCCCCATCTGCCTGGGTTAAGAAGTTCACTCTGCAGATCTGTTAAAGATCCCTGCCAGGGTGAGTCTGCAGAGTTGCAGCCTTCTCCACATCCGTGACCATCTGCCTCTCTCCTCCCTCTGCCTCTATAGTCTTGTTCTCGCATCCCTTCCTTATACAGATTTCCAAACTCTTCCTGGCTTCCATATAGGTCCCTGTAATTTTACCATTACTACTGCATTAACACCACCCCTATTTTTCTCCAGCGCTTAAATCCTTTTAGCAGTGCCATTATCATTGTGGGAATAAGGTTACGTGTTCCTTGTTAACTGCTGGTGGATGACCACTTTGATTTATAAGAAATGGAAGGATCCTTAAAAAGGATATCTAGTCCATACCTTTGCCAAGTGCTTGACCTTTGCTGCTACACCATCATTATGGTATCGCCTGTACCACCACAGAAGCCATCCAGCTGCTACTTTAAAATGGCTAACAAAGAAAGGTCCACCAGCTTCCAAGGCAGGCTGCTCTACTAGCAAATAGCTCACACTGTCTGGAAGTTCTTCCTTGCGTTTACTCAAAAGATGACTTGAACCTGTTGGTTTAGTTCAAATCTTGGAGCAAGAGAGACCAAATTTGCATTGTTCAAATGGGCTGGGGATGATGTAAGTTGTAGTCCAACAAATCTGGAGGGTGTTGGGTTAGGGAAGGCTGCACTACAGGGTACAAAGGCTTTGTTGATCCTGTCTTAGTCATTAATCAGAAGCACAGTGCACATTGCTCCTACTTTAAATGCATTTTGGTATATTTCTTTCTTACTTTGGTCAAATTAGCTGATCTAGTAGCACATGGTGGGCAATGTTTGCCCTTCCAGATGTTGGACCATAGGTCCCTTCCGTCTTGGCCAGTGTTGCCAATGCTGAGGGATTCCAGGGCTTGCAGTCCAACAACATCTGAAAGACCACACATTCCTCATCTCAGGCCTAGAAGCTTTGCTAATTATATGCTGAACATTGAAATTGTGAAAACACAAGGTACTTTGGAACTTCTGTACACACATTGAAATTAGAATTTCTGTAGAGCTGGCATCCCCCCCAAAAAAACTGTCAGCAGCTTGTTCACACCATATAGTCCACCTGATTTCAGGTAGATGGTATTGGGACATGCATCACCTTGTATTGCTTGATACAACCTATGCCTCTGCTATATCTCGATGCCAATGATAGCCACATTGCCTTGCATCTCCATCCATGAAATGAACATTTGTTTCAACTTCCTTGGATTCACTGTCCCATCTCTCCAGTCCACCAGCTAAACAGAGTGTGGCTAAATGCAAAAGAAAATAGGGCACCATCCCGTACCATTAATAGAGCCAGTGTGATGTAGCGGCTTGAGTTTTGGACCACAACCCTGGAGACCACCTTGGGTGCATCACACTCTCAGCCCCAAAAACTCCACAATAGGTTCTCCTTAGGGTTGCCGCAAGTCGGAAATGAGTTGAAGGTTCACAAGGATAGGAAGACATTATTTTGCCTTGTATCATTTGTAGGACAAGCTAGGTGTGAGGCTGGCCAGCTAACCCTGCTGAACGCCCCCCTCTTTCACACAACTGTTGAAAGAGCAGGAGCTCTTGGGTGGCTGGCCATTTTGAGCCTTAGAAGAGAGTCCGAAGATGTTGTGGTTGCGTAGCAATGACAACCCAACTTCTTTCTGCTCTAGTTAGGCCAGGGCTGTAGCTGTAATTGGAGGTAGTGGAGATGCTAGATAGGACCTCTGGCTGTGAGCTTAGCCAATGACAAACAGGATGGTGCTCCCATTTGTACAGCAAGTCCATGTTGGAAATGTTACTCTGAATAGTATGTATTTTTGTTACTTATTGCAGCGACTAAAAGCAACCTGTTACAGTTATTCATTGTGATGATGAGAAAGGCCAATATTGCACTACACTGTTACAGTGCTGTTATTCCACATTCAACATCCTACGGAATTCTGGGATTTGCAGTTTAGGGAGGAGCCTTTAGAATTCTCAGCCAGAGAGCTCTTTGGCTCAGTAAACTGCAAACCCCAATATTCCAAAGGATGTTGAAAGTGGAACAATAGCACTATAATAGTGTAATGTGGAAATGGCCAAAGTTAAGTTGCTAAATTACTTGTACTTCTTACTTTCCAGTGCTTTGCTTTACTTTATAGAGGGGTGGCAAAACCCTCACAATCGCTAAGAAAAAGACATAGAACTTCAGAATGTCCTATCAAAATGCCTCTTAAAATGCGAAAACTTGAAAATAACCAGAAACTGTTACCTTTTACAACAGTAATTTTTGCTCTTGCCGTTAGAATATAAGTTTGTTACATTCTCGACACTAGTTGCATTTAACAACCTTACTTATCCTTCGGGTTTTGTGACAGATGTGTGGGATAGGCCTGCCTGTGTGGCCTGCTCATTCAGGTTCTCACCTTTATTCATTTTTCCAACAGGGTGTTTGTGTCTCACTACAATACATCAGCTGGGTGGCCTCAGATTGCTTTCTTCCTTTTTTTCCCTCTCTGAGAACCTCAGGATTTATTCCGATATGAACTCAATGGCTCTTGATTCTGATTGGGCTAGGGATAGGGCTCAGATTTAATGGAGGAGGGATCACAGATTCAAAATGTGAAACCAGATGTAAGAATACAGTACTTGTATAATTTTGGAAAGCAATAAAGAACTGCTGACCTTTAGAAGAGGCAGTCATGCCGTTGTTAAAGTCTTTTCTTTGTTTTCAGTGCTTATTATGCCACCATTCAGATATATAGGAAAATAGTTTAATGTTGCTGTTGTTTTAATGACAGTTGCATATGTGCCTATATGCTCATTTTTATTCGAAAACACGTTTGCTGACGTATTTGTCAGAAAAGGAAAAGAGATGGTGGACCGCTTTCTTCACATGCTGTGTCTCACAGTTAACATTAGAGATTGAAAAGGGTGGCCTGTAGCAGTATTGGGGCGTCTGGAGGCTTTCATTAAATCTTCCACTCTGCCCACTGAACACATTCAGTCCTCATTGGCTGTGTGTGAGTGTGTGAGTGTGAGTGTGTGTGTGTGTGTGTGTGTGTGTGAAGAGAGAGAGAGATTGTGGTCTTTTTTTCCTTCTCAAGCCCATAGTCAGAAATGTTGAACTGGAGTGACTTCAGTATAATGAAGGTAACCAAATGAAAAGTTTATGAGCTGCAATATTGGCAAACAAATACATGATTAAATAGGCTCAGTGTTCTCCCATGCATAATAAATATGCACGTGGGCAGAGTCTATGAACATCCCCAGTGGGATTTCTCCATTTTACACCCCAGTCTCATGACTATGGGCCCAATTTTACTTCTTCCATCATCATCATCATCATCATCATCATCACCATCACCATGTTTTTTATTTGTTACCCCCCTGTTCCCAAGGCGGGGTGCAACATAAATTAGAATACAACTAAAAATAAATCATGAAATCAGAGAGTTGGAAGAGACCACAAGGGCCATTGAGTCCAACCCTCTGCCATGCAGGAATGCACCATCAAAGCATTTCTGACAGATGGCCATCCAGCCTCTGTTTAAAAACCTTCAAAGACCACCACACTCCAAGACAGCCTATTCCATTGTGAAACTGCTCTTACCATCAGACAGTTCTTCCTAGTGTTTACATCAAATCTCTTTTCCTAAAGTTTGAAGCCATTGCTCTGTGTCCTAGTCTCTGGAGGAGCAGAAGAGAGGCTTTCTCCACCCTCCATATGACATCCTTTCAAACATTTAAACATAGCTATCATGTTACCTCTTAGCTCTTAGTTAAAACTATTTTTGTATTCTGAACACTTCACTGTGCTATTTTAAACAGCAGCTTCTCACTAAACCTTCCCTAGAATGAGGGTCATCTGCATGATTTCAGAGCAACTGCTTGTTTTCTTAGGATTTTCACATGGTTTTTGCCATGTATTCTATGCATGGGCTTTGGGGGAGAAATGTATTGCAGTTTTCTTTTTGTCCCACCTCCCAAAGACTGCCTCATGGGAAGGCCTTAGTAAAAATGCTAAGAAGCCTCCAAATAACTGAACAGGCAAGAGCCTGTCGGGAGGTTCTGATTCATGGCAGCCTGTCAATAATCCTAATTTTGGGGCTGAGAGGGGGACCCCTTAAAGGAACAGATCCCAAAGCAGGGAAGAGTCATTATTTCTTTTCCTGGGTCCATAACACCAGGAATGAGTGAGACTATACGTACCCCTCATTACTGGTCCTCATCTGTGATGATCTTCTCACTCTTGTTCCTGTCCTGACCTTCATTTGAGACCACTGTTGCAAAACACAGAAAATAGAATATGAAGTCTCATCTCTAAAGCAACATTTGGGGCCCTAGGATGTCCGGTTTTAGTTTTTCTGTTTCACTGTAGTTGAAGACAGTATATGTAGAAAGCCTATGGCCAAAGCCTGAAGAAACAAGTGCCAGAAAAGCAGAGCGTTGGTCTTCTGTACGACCATCTCAAAGCCTTTGTGGCTGGATGGTCCCTTAACAGTTGCTGTCTGTCATGCAGTCACAGCACACACTACCATTCCACTGCCAATTGTAATGCTTTCCACTGCATCCGATGAAGTGAACTGGAGTCTCAAAAGTTGATGGTAAAAATGTCTTTTTCTCAGCCTCAAAGGTGCTACAGGTACAGGACGCCTTTAAATCTTTTTATCGGCGTACCAAGTTCAAAGTGGGTGCAAACCTGCAATACCAAGCTCAGAATAAATAAAATTCATCTCTGTTTTCATAAGTTACAATACATCTATATCTATGGCCATTTCCGCACTAGACTGTTATAGTGTTATTATTCCACTTTCAACATCCTATGGAATCCTGGGGTTTGCAGTTTAGGGAGGGGCCTTTGAGGCCCCTCCCTAAACTGCAAACCCCAGGATTCCATAGGATGTTGAAAGTGGAATAACAGCACTATAACAGTTTAGTGTGGAAGTGGCCTATATCTATTTTGAGCACATAAACACACAGAGACACATACATACAGACACGTATATGTATGTATGTCTGTGTGTGTGTGTGTGTGTGTGTATTTATATACATGTGTGTATATATATATATGTATGTGTGTTTGTATTTGTTTTCATGTGCTGAATCTGAGGTGTGTGTTCTTTAGGAGTTACTCTAGACTGTTTCTGATTGTTTCTCAGGGCAGAATCATTTCTTCTGGTGCCTTCTTTCATCCTCATCCACTTTTGGCCCATTTGTACCTCAGCCATACTCAGGAAAGAGTCTTTTGCTGCACAAGACGGGGAACCCAGCTCTTTCTGTCTCTTTCTCTCTCTCTCTCTCTGGGGCCTGGTGGTTTCCGAACTTCCTGTTCAAGAAAGAAAAGGTCTTGCAAGACGGAAGTTCGCTCTGGGTGAGATTGGAGAGGGGAGAGCCCTGGGTAGTCTGACAGGGCCCAAGATGAGCCGGAGGGGCAAGCAAGGAGCCCGAGCGCAGCAGGAAAATGTGCCTTCCAGCCTACTTGAGGACCATGAGAACCAGCAAGTGTTCGAACTCTTGGGCAGGAAATGCACGGTAATTCTGTTATCATTCTGGGAAGGAAAGGCTGCAGACAGAACTCAGTACTCCATTTGACTGGGGCAGAGGGAGGAGCCCTTCTCTGGGTGAGCAGGAGGAGATAGTGGGCAGCGATTTCTTGGCCAAATTTGCAGCATCCAAATGACCTGAGTATTCAGTTTGGCGCAGGCGTAGGAGACCTGGTGGCCAAGGGCAAGTCCCTACCTTTCAGCCTGACCTCCCTGCCACTGAGGAAAAATGTGAAGACACTAGAAAATGCTCTTGAAAAAAGCCATTCAGATGCTGAGAGATACCACACAATTGGACCTAGGGAATAATGCTTCAGGATAACTTGATTTCTTTGGAGGATTCTCTTTGGAAAGATAACGTCACATCTAAACAAGCTTGTCAAACAACAGCTAATGGTTTGCCGATGAGACCATTAGAGCCCAATTAATTAGTAGAGAAAAAGGCTAAAAGGAATAGTACTGATGCTGCGGAAATTCATAAACCACAGCATAACCCCCACCTGTTGGAAAATGGGTCAATGATCTTTGAAGAAGATGTCAGAAATCTAACAATGACAGGAATACTTTGTTGTTTAGCCTGGAATTTTGCTGGGTAGAAGAATAAGGTAGAAGACAATATGTTCTTTTTTAAAAAATACTATATAAATTATTTTCAAGTTTTGCTGTTCCAAGAAATGGTTAAGTCAGCCCATTTGTTTGCCTACATACGCAATGTATTCAGTTCCTGCTGAATCCTTCCTCTTCTAAAGGTATGGAGGATTAGCTATATTAAAACCTATTTCTGTACAGGCTTTATTTACCCAGCTTAAAAAGAAATCGGGAACACAATGGAGACTTGTGGCAAGGATGAGTGTGTCCTATAACAGGCACAGACTCTCCCTCCAGTAGGCTCTCCACTCCTTGTCTCCTTCCAAAACAACTCCTTTCTTAGTTCTCGTTTAAATATGTCAGCCTCGATTAGCTTTCCCTAACCTGGTACTTTCCAGATGTGTGGGAGTATATTTTATTTCCTACCACACTCAGCTAACAGGCTGGTGGTGGACGATGGAGTTCATTGACCAACACCTTTGGAGAGCACCTGGAAGACTTCCATACTTCAGTTGGTTAGCAGTTGGTTATGGTCTTGCAGTAGTTTAGAAAGAAAAATAAAGCTGATCAGGTTGGCAAGAAACCAAGCAGACAGCAACACTTTTCAGTGTGTGTGGTTTTTACCACAATGAAGGGTTTTTTTGTCCATGTCTCTCCTCCATCTCCCATGTATAGAAGCAGCTGGAGAGGTCTGACTGTGAAACAACAATGCAGTGCAGAACAAAGAATTTTAGAGCAGTTGGCAGTTTCTGTAAATTGCTTTGTCTTCAGGAAATGGAGAGAGAGAAAAACCACTTCCTCAGAAGGCTGAGTATGGTGGCGGCGGCTCAGGCAATAGTGACATGCAGCCAGCCCGGAGGTTGGAGAGATGGCAAGTCCCTACCACCCCCAGAAATGCTGAAAATAGGCCCTTTTGCCAGGCTCAGAAATAGATGAGAGAAATATCCTTTGGTCACAAAGAACTATGTGGCCTGTACTTGTCAGATAATGCCATACGCTTCATGTTGAGGGCATGTCTATTTGCAAGCCAGTTCGTTAAGATTTTGGCGACGCTAGTTTTGTGAGAATGTAATACCCATTTAGAGGTTCTTAGCCTATTAAGTGGTTATTTTTTTTTTAAATGTAGAAATAGCATGCCCATATTTTAAAAACACCGTTCTTTTTCATTCCAAGATATTCTAAAGTATCGACTGTTTCCAACATCACGTAAAACATTGTCTACGATCCAAAACGAAGTAAATGTTATGCACTCATTTACACAAAGCTGCTCAGAGATAAGTCCAATTTTGTTGAGGGAGGCTTTCGTGTCGTTAACTGACATCAAGTCAACTTAAGCTTAGGGTGACCCTATGAATGAGAGATCTCCAAGACACCCTAGTAACAGCCTTGCCCGGGCCTTGCCGTTGCTTCCTTGACTGAGTCTATCCATCTGCTGTGTGGTCTTCCTCTTTTCTTACCACCTTCTAACTTACCAGGCATTGTTGTCTTTTCCAGTGAGTCATGTTTTCTTATGATATGTCCAGAGTATGACGTTCTTAGTTTAGTCATCTTGGTTTCCAGGGCGAGCTCAGGCTTGATTTGATCTAGGATCCATTTATTAGTCTTTTTAGAATTCTTCTCCGGCGCTGCCTTTCACATGAGTTTATTTTCTTCCTATCAGTTTTCTTCACTGTCCAGCTTTCACAACTATACATAGAAATTGGAAATTCAATGGCATGAAGAATCTTAACTTTAGTATTCAATTATATATTTTATGCTTTACACTTCAGCATCTTGTCTAGTTCCTTCATAGCTGCCCTTCCAAGTCCTAGGCCTTTTCCGCATGAGGCTGGTGAATCGGTTCGTGCCGTTTCTTACCGGATTTTCTGGGCTCAAAACAAGACGGACTTTCCCTCATTTCCTTCCACACAGCTACTGCGTATATTCCATTCTGATTTGGAGGAGTGCGAGTTCATGAATCCACACTGCCTCTGCCATGGCCACTCCCGCTACTCCCCTCACCCCACCCCGTTGGCTGTGATTGGCTCCCCCCCCTTTTTTTTGCATGGTTTAGTATGTCATTGCGTGCATGCGTACGTGCAAAAGTCCATACTATTCCCTGGTCCCTCCCATGAGCCCTCCCCTGGCCACCAATTCGCATTGGCGCGAATGTACGTGTCTGCACCACTGTGAAAGTACGAATCGGATCGATCCGGAAAACTGGAAAATCGATTTCTTCCGGTTTTCAAATAGCGCGCTTTACCACCACATGGGGACACATTTAGTTGGAACTACGTGTGGAAGGAAAGTAAATAAACCGAACCTGGTCCGCTCCAATGTGCAGAAGACCTCCGTGGCAAGACGCATTGGCCCGCCTTAATAACCGTGTGCGGAAAGGGCCCTAGTCTAGTCTGATTTCTTGATTGCAATCTATATTCTGATTAATGACTGAACCAAGGGATGGAAAATCTTTATTTCAAGGGCTTACCCACAAGGAAAAAGGTCCAGGAAAGCAACCATAAGGAAGTTAAATTGAAGAGAAGTTTCACATCTGCTCTCCCCTTTGTGGTCATGAAGGGCACCAAAGAAAAGCATTTCTAGAGAGTCAAGGCGCTGGGTGAAGCTATGAGTTCCAAAACGATCTGGGATGGGATGAAAGTGCTGGGAGGAAGGAGTCATTACAGTTTTCCTGGCATTTGATAACTGCCACTAAAAATGTGTTCTTGAGGAACTATATCTTCTGAAAGAAGTTTGGCATGAAACAAATATTTCTTCTCTTTCTCTCAAAATCTCTCAACTGAGGGGAGAATTTCCAAAATTATGCACTTGGGGCAATCCTCTCTGCTCACTCAGAAGACTCTGTATCTCCATCACACATTATTCAGGAAAGTTTCTGATTGCATGGAAAGGATCTAAGGGACATACATTCCTCTAGCTGAGTGGAGGGAGCTGGAAAAGAGACTTCCTTTAGTTCACTTGTTTTAATGCTCAGACCAACAAATGCTTCTTATTTTGCCACAGCTATGGAGCAATTCTGTGATGCTGCTTTGACTTCTCAAGTGTTACTTCATCAGCATCCTCTACGCTGGAATATTTTTCAGAGCTTGGAAAAGTTACTTTTTTGGACTATAACAATTGGCTGGAGCTTTCTGCAGTATCTTTTGTAACAGCTTGGATGTAAATGTAAACAGTATCAATGTGAATCTTAGAATATTTGGTACTGGGGAAAAAAATCCCTAGTTACACTTCCTCAGTAGTGACAACTTTATTTGAGAGTAAAAATCACCTGGCATCAGTGTGGAGGAAAGGCGGTCCAACAAGAGAAAGAAATTTTGAGCAATATTGTACACTGTATCAATGGATTTGCACGCTGTCCCACTTCTAGGGCCCATAGACAAAACTAGAGTCCTTTAGAGAACAAGGGCACCAGTGCCTGAAGAACCAATGTATAAATGTCAACAAATAACTTTAAAAATAAATGTATGTTGTAGCCAGGCTCTATATAAATGGGCTTCTACGGTAAACATGTGAAGCACTGAAAGCCTTATGCTTGCAATATGAAGCTGCAGCCAGTCACTTAAAGTACAGCAAACTCTCACCCAATTTTTTAAAAAATAAAACCTAAACTGATGAATCAAATGAGTTAAATTTGCATATGACTGTCCAGTGGAGCAAAGCTACCTGGTCCAAGGACAGAGCAGCTGTGCTGGAGGAACTATGAAATTCCAAATTTGTGAAGTCTGGAGTCTTGCAGTGCTTGCACTAGCAAGACAGGATGGGTGGTGATGGGAACCCCACTTCCTGTTGCTCCTAATTGGAGGGAAATACACTTCTCTACCTGTAAAGTTCTCATAGTTCATACACACACCCCTTCCCCAGGTTCTTCTTCTAGAACATCTCCTCCTTGTCCCATCCGCATTTGGAGAGTGATTAGCATTCACAGGCTGGCCAACTATTAGAAGGAAACCTCCCTCCCTCTTTCTTTTCCATTTTTGTCCATAGAGGGCGGGCAAAGAGAACCAGGTTGGTTTACAGCAATTTTGACTGTCGAACTTGCTGGGTCATTTGGGGCTGTTTTTGCAGTCTTGCAGCTTTTTGTCTGTATTTTATGACAGTGAACTGAAAAAGCCTGTAATGAAGATATATAAATACACACATATATAGAACAATTTCAAACCAATGTAACTTATGATTGCAATACAGTAGTGTATCAAATAAGTAATATACAAATCTATATATACAACCTATATAAACGCTGATAATAAGGGTATACTAAACAGAAGTTAAATGTACAGATGCTAATGCACCTATGCAAGCACTGCTGATGAGAATATGGCAAAGTCTTGTGAAAATCCTGATGAACCAAGTTCTCCAACTTGTTCCAAACTGTTGATAAGCAGGCTCCTGGTGATGACTGAATGTCCCAAGTGTCTTGTCCTGGAGAACTCGACTTAGGTGTAGTACATCCTGATGACCGTCTAGTGCGGAAATGGCCTAGGACTCTGGGAAACCAGTGTTTAAGTTCCTGTTCAGCCATGGAAACCCACTGGATGGCCTTGAGCAAGTCAGAATCTCTTACCCTCAGAGGAAGGCCATGGCAAAACTCCCCTGAACAAATCTTGCTAAGAAAACTGCAGGAGTAACAGTTGATGTGAAAGGACCTAACAACAACAAAACAGACGAAGGAAGAGGAGGAGGGAGAGAAAAAGGAAGAAAACAAGGGTGTCTTGCATTATTATATACATATTTTTACAGCAGCATCATTACAAAGTCCAAGAGAAGCAGTTCTTCTTTTTTTTTAATGCATTTATTTCAAGATAACATCTTTACAAAATATAATTCATGAGTATATTATTAGACCTTGAAAACATCCATCTAATTGCCTAACCCTCTTCTTCGTCCTCATTCTTCCCTTCTTTCTTCATCCTTTTCTTTGTTCATTCTTTTCTTATCTATCTAATCATCAATCTAGCTGACAACCAATTTTTAACGAATATATAATAACAACAAAAACAACAATAATAGTAACAATATAATAACAATAATAACAATACCAATACTAATACCAATAGGCATAGAATCAATCTAATGACTGTGTCCATTAATTTTGGTATATTTATAGGGACTATTAATTAAAATGTCTTTATATTGTCTCAAAGAACATATATAACAACCCACAGGAACTACACTATCACAATTTAGCTCTATATAATTATTTTTACTTACTATTTTATAATATTTTTATAGACTTACCTGTTTCGATTATCTACACTTGTATATGAAATATGAAAACTTCTTCCCATTTTTCCTTCCATATATTCTTAATTGGTTCCCATTCCTTATTCAACTTATCTATACTTCGATTATCACTTATATATGCAGTGAGAATATCCATTTGAAACATGTCGAATAACTTAAGCAACCAATCCTCAGTCGTTGGAATCTCTTTATCTTTCCATTTAGAAGCATATAAGACCCTTGCTGCAGAAACCATATATATATACTAGTAAGTGACTGTATTTCTTTTGCTGCGGACCATTAAATTCCTTACACATATTTAATAAATATAACTCTGGATACATGGGAACATCTATCCCTATAATTTTCCTAACCAAATTATGTATACTTTTCCAGAATAATTTACCTTTTTTACAGGTCCACCAGATATGGTAAAACGATCCCAATTCTTCTGCACATTTCCAACATTTGTCCAAGCCTTTTTTATGTATCTTAACTAATTTCTGTGGGGTTAAATATTATCTAAAGAGCATGTTATAAAAATTCTCTATCAATGCTGTACACTTCGTAAACTTTAAATTACTAGACCAAGTCTTTTCCCATTCGCCTAACTCAATCGTATGACCAATATTTTGCGCCCATTTGAGCATATTATTTTTAATAGTATCGTGTTTCATTTCAAGGTTCACCAAAGTTTTATAAATAGCTGATATTATATGATCCTTCTCTTCTAGTACTTTTATCTCCATATTATTTCTCTTACTAACTCTATCCTCAATTTCTTCTGTTTTTACGTCTACTTTATATCTTTCTTTTAACTGCCTATATAAAAACCAGTTTCCTTTTAAACCTTCTATCCTCAAATCCTCAAGGGTCTTAGAAATGTCTCCAGTAGGATTGGTAGCCAAAAGATTATGATAAATTAGCCATTTATTAGTTTTATGGGGTTCTCTGTGCTTAAAAAAGGCTTCTTGTATTGATATCCATCGTGGGATCTTCAAACAGACTTTCTTTCTGAATATATTCCATATTCTAAGTAGGGATCTACATATGGTATTCTTATTAAACTCTTTGTCTACGCTGGCCTTCTTATATCAAATATACCCGTGCCAGCCATATTTATTTTTGGCACCTTCGAGCTGAAGTATTCTTTTGTTTTTTAGATTTAACCAGTCCATGATCCAATGCAAAGCACATGCATGGTGATATAGTTTAAAATTTGGGAGGCCTAGGCCACCTCTATCCTTAGTATCTATCAAAGTATTTCATCTAATTCTGGGACTCTTTTCTTGCCATACAAACTTTTTTATCCCCTTAAACCATTGTTTAAAGGTTAATTTTTTTATAATCAGTAAGTTTTGGAAAAGGAACAGCATCTTCAGTAGAATATTCATTTTGATGGTAGCTATTCATCCTAATAATGACAAATTTAATTTTGCCCATTTTTGTAGATCTTCTTCAATTTTTTTCCAAGTTGATTTATAATTATTCTCAAATAAATCTAGATTTTTATTTGTGATTATAATTCCCAGATATTTAATTTTTTTCCCAATTTGAAAGTTAGATAATTATTCTAATTTCTTCTGTTCATCTTTTGGTAAATTTTTGACCAATATAATATTTTTTCCCTATTAATTTTAAATCCAGCAGAATCTCCATATTCATAAAACACATTTAATAATTGCTTTATACTTCTCTCGGGGTCTTCAAGAATTATGACCAAGTCATCAGCAAAGGCTTTTAATTTGTAATGTTCATCTTTAATTTGTGTTCCCAAAATTGCAGGATTATCTCTAATTTTATTGTTTAAAATTTCGAGTGCTGTTATAAAAAGCAATGGCTACAAGGGGCAGCCTTGACAGTTGCCTTTCTCTATTTTAATTCTATCTGTTTTCTCTCTGTTTATAATGATGTTTACAGTTTGCTTTTTATATATTGACTCTATCTAATTTAAGTATTTTCTACCTAGATTCATTTTCGCCAAGACCTAAAGCATAAAATTCCAGTTCAAGTTCTCAAATGCCTTTTTGGCATCTATAAATATTAAAGCCAATTTCTTGGGGAGAGATTTGTAATGCTCAATGATATCTAATATTGTTCTTATATTGTCCCTCATATATCCTTTAGGTAAAAAAACCTGCTTGATCTGGATGGAGCCACTTCTTTAATATCTTTTTTAACCTCTCCACCAAAATTAATGCAAATATTTTATAATTAATATTTAAGAGTGAAATTGGCCTGTTTTCATCTCTAATGGATCCTTCCCCTCCTTTGGAATAATAGTAATATTTGCTTCTTTCCATGATGCTGGTAAGATTAAGTTCTCTTGTCGATTCATAATATTCAACAAGGGGGTCAACAACTCATCTTTGAAAGTTTTATAAAATAAAGCAGTGAAACCGTCAGGACCAGGTACTTTGTTTATCTTCAGTTTTGATATAGCTTGATTTAATTCTTGTGGTGAGATTCTCTGATCGAATTCCTGCTTCATGATTTCTGGTATTTTAGGCATCGTTTCTTTCTCTAAGTAATGCTGGATCTTCCCCTTTTCTTCCTTCGAGTTTGGGTTTTCTTTATACAATTCTATATAGTATTTCTGAAAATTTTGAATGATCTGCTTCTGATCTGTTATTATCTGTCCTTCATTTCTTATTTGGGCTATAATATTCTTTTCTCTCCTTTTTCTTAATTTATATGCCAGCCACTTACTTGGCTTGTTCACGTATTCAAAATGCCATTGTTTAGCTTATTTTAATTTTGTTTCGATTTCCTTAGACGATAAGACACCTAATTGTTTCTGTAATACTTTGATGTCATTTTGAGTTCTTTTATCTCTCAGATCCTTCTTCAAACTATCTTCTTTCTCCTTCAGCTCAACTAATAATTTTGACTCCTGCTGTCTCATATTTTTCCTTAGTATAATACTTTTTTTTTTAATTAAAAAAACCCTCATGAAAGCCTTTGCTGAGTCCCAAACTATATGTACTGGAGTCCTTTTATCTAAGTTATTAGCAAAAAAAGTTTTTAATTCAGCTTTAGCTTCTCTAACTATCTTTTCATTTTTTAATAAATGATCATTTAATCTCCATACATAATATCTTTTATTATTTTTCAATCTCAAACATAAAGGGCTATGATCTGAAATAGATGTTGAAAATATTTTTATATCATGAATTAAATTCACCATAGTTTTGGATAGCCAAATCATGTCAATCCTTGACCAAGTTTGATGTCTCGCCGAAAAAAAAGTAAAATCTTTTAGATTACCATGTTTATACCTCCATGTATCTGTTAAAGCCAATGACTGTATTAGCTCATTAAATATTTTAGGTAATTTCCCTTGACTTCCTGTCTTCTTTAGATTTGGTGATGGATTCCTGTCTAGTTCAGGATCCATCACTCCGTTCCAATCACCCATCCAGATCGTATTTGGATAATCTAGCCCAATTGTAAGAGCTAAAATTTTATTTAAAAAAGATTGCTTATTCTCTAGCAGAGCATAAACCCTGATTACTAATATTTTTTCCTGTTCCAGTTGTGTCTGCACCATAATAAATTCCCCCTTCAGGTCCAGCCTTATTACCTTACTCTGATATTTATTATTAACATATATAGCTACGCCTTTCTTTTTCTTTTTCTCGTTTGATGATGTATAACAATTACCTAATTTCCTATTTATCAAGTATTTATTACTTTTTTCTAATACATGAGTCTCCTGAATACATACAATATCTGCCTTCTGTTTTTCTAAGTAATGAAATATTTTCTTCCTTTTTATTGGTGAGTTCAATCCATTTATGTTCCAACTGAATAATTTAATGCTCATCTTAACAGAGTTCTCTACCCATTAACTCTATCTCTCTAAGTTAATCTTATGTGGTTTCCAGTTTGCTAATGATGCTATTTGTTGGGCTTTCTTGTTCTCTTTTCTTAAAAAGGGTCTTTATACCTTTACTCTGATTTCTGTCTTCTTGTTCTGATCCCTCAATTTCTTCTATCTCTCCCTCTTCCTTCTGCTAATTGGTTTTGGACTGAGATTCACCTTCTTGTTCTGAATTCTTTCATTTCTGTGAGGTATCTTCTTCCGATCCTGTAAGGTCCTTTAGGTCCTTATATTTACTCAAAAACTCTTCTGCTTTTTGTGGTGTATTGATAAAGAATCTTCTATGGTATTATGAGGAAGTTAACATCTTGATCTTTTCCCTATTTATACCTTATTTGCTTAAGTCTTAGAAATTGCATCAACTCAAGGTATTCCTTCCTCTTGTTCAATATCTCTGGTGGTATATCTTTAAGTATTTGAAATTCTTTTCCATCAACAGTTAATTTGTTGTTATAGCTCTGTTGTAAAATTAAATCCTTAACTCTTTCACAAATTCAGTATACTGCGATGTCCCTTGGAAGTCGCTTTTTAATGGCCACCACCGAATTAATCTTGAAAAGTTTATCTATCTCCAGATGTAGCTGGCCAGTTTCCCAGCCTAGAAATTTGGCCAGAATAGGAATTATAATTTCAACTGAATTTTCTCTTGGCTGTTCCCTCAATCCATGAATTTTCAGACATTTACTTCTAAACCTGGATTCCATATCTGTTCTGATTCTATCTGGCTCTTCTTTTACTGCTTCTTCTATTTGATTAGTTTGTTCTTCTATGTTCTGTACTTTGTCTTGTAATTCCTTAGTTCTTTTGTTAATCTTTGTTATATCCTTAGTGATTGTTTCGACTTTCTCTCGTATATCCTTTAATTCTTCTCTAAGATCCGTGTGGATGTCCGCTCTTAGATCTTTCATCAAATCTCTCATTTCCTCTCTCATTTGTGTTCCTAATGTCTTTATTTCCTCTACGACCATGAAATTGTTGAAGTTTTTCAAATTGTTGAAGTTTCCTGAAATGTTACTTTTTTGAAAAGTCATCAATTAAAATTTATTATCCTTAGACCCTATAAGAAGATCATTGTGGCTCTAGCGGCAATTTTAAAAAGTGCCACTGTAATGAAGTAATGAAAAAGTAGTTTACGTTTTTTTGTTTTTTGTTTTCCAAAAAAAAAAAAAATGGAAAAATTGGAAAAAGGAAGAGATTGAAACTGATACAGCTAACTATAGCTCAGAAAATGAGTTCGATTAAATTTCATGCCTATTCATTGAATCTTAGTCCCTCCCTCCTCCCTTCCACACACTTTTTCCTCCTCAATTATTTTTATGGGAATGGGTGCTTTATGTCTATTTGATACTGTGGAGAGGAAATATAAATAATTTTCTTTATTACCAATGTTGATGGTTTCTTCTGATTTTTTAATTTTTTTTTTTTTGCCTGCTCCACATAAACTAGCAAAACTGAAGAGTACAGTTAAAATGTATTATCCTTAGACCCTATAAGAAGATCATTGCGGCTCTGAACGTACAGTTCAGGAGATTGTTGCTCCATTTGTTACAAATGAAAAGCTAAAAAAAAAAAGAAAGTAAATTCAGTTTGTAATAATTGTTTGAATACACTGTATTTTTAATATACCAATTGTGATCATTTTATGCCAAATCAAATTGTACATGGTCATATTTTATGTTTCTATAGTAACAGAGTGACTTTCAATCTGTAAAAAGTACTAATGTTTCATTTTTTCAATTTTTCTGAAAGTTTCCATTTTTTCCCGAAAAATAAAAGAGGGAAAAAAAGTTTTTTTCCCCCATGACTTCAAAATTTCTGGAAATTTTACATCTCTACTTATACTCTACAATTTGATGCAGTAAACAACACAGGAAGGGGGTCGCAATCAACTCCAAGGCACATAGTGTTGTTGTTTTGTGCTTTCAAGTCATTTCCGACTTACGGTGACCCTAAGACAAACCTATCACAGGGTTTCCTGCAGTGGTGGAGCTTGGAGTGTGTGGAGGGGGCGGGGCTACAGTGTACGGGGGCATGGCCAGGGCATGTGGGGGCGTGGCTACGGACCGGGAGATCCCGGAAACATTGCCACCCAGGGCGAATTGCTCCCCCGCCTCCACGTCCCTACGTGACCACTTTTCTGGGACTGAGAGAGTGTGACATGCCCAAGATCACTCAGTAGGTTTCCATGGCCAAGCAGGGAATCGAACTCTGGTCTCCGGGATCGTAGTCCGGTGCTCAAACCATTACACCTCACTGGCTCTTGAAGACATATAACAACAATAATGACTGAGCAGAGAAGGAGACCTCCATAGGATTGTGCCCCAAACCAATAATGTTGAAGAGAGGAAAAGAATACTTTTGATTTTAGAAGGTGGATTTGTAGGTTGCAGCCGTTCTCTGTCTGAAAAAAGGCATGCTTCCTCCTGCTGCGGAGGAAGATAGACAAAGGAATGCCTCTTCCGTTGCTTCTCATTTTCACCCGCATCAAAATAGGCAACAGTTTCTCAGAAAATGTGCCTGATTTCTCCAGAATGTTTTTTAAATAGCCATTTTAAGTATTTTAATTGTTTATTGTTCAGTGCAATGGTTTTAGCCCAAATATGATGACCAAAATCAAATTTCTAGTCAACACTTAGATGAGACCCACTGAACCATTGGGGTTTACGCAAGTGTCGATCTGTCATTAAGCATTTAATTCCTTTGGATGAGCAATTTAGGTCTGAGTGATTTTTTTGTCTATATCCATTGTTTATACTGTAAGTCTACCAGGGCAGGGACTTGTCATGCATTATATACACTGATGGTATTACATAATTAATAACATAATTATGAATTTACCCTCTTTTCTTAAAAGAGTACCTCTGTTCTCGGTTCCAGCCAATTATTTTCTCCATCTTTCCCACTCCTTTTACAATTCCATTATATTTTTTCCAGTTATCCTCCTACATTCAGTGACTATGGAGCACCCTCAACGGGCTGTCTTTTTGTTTGGCAAGTTGCTTTTGTTTCTTCCTTTTAAAATTATATTCCTGTACACGCTCAGATTGCTGCAACTCTGCTTGATGAGAGAAGTCAGCACTTCCCTCTTGTTTCCCACTGCCCTGTTTTGGCTACAGTCCTGACAGAACTCCCCAGTTCAGTTTCTTATTTTTAAACCATGATAACACATCCCCAGGATATAGAAAAACCAGTCCTTGCCATTTCCCCTGATGGTGGCAGAGTCCATAAACAGATACGTTCCTCATACCACAGGTAGCCAACATAGGTACGCCAAGCACAGAGCTTGGAAGTAACTAATTACAAATAATGCGTTGCTTGTAATCCCATTTCCCAACAACTAAGGCATAATTTAAATTTACATTATGATTGTCACACAGCAAGGGACAACTTCACTGCTTCTTCATCCTTTGCCGTGTAACTATAATGGTTTTAAATCTGTGTTTACAATTGCAAGCGTCTCTGTGTGTCGTCTCTTTGGGTGTGTTTTGTACAACAGGTCACTGGCTTGTAGCATTCCAATGTTCCCAGAAGGTAACTTAAGCTACTTTTTCATTACTTCATTACACTGGCACTTTTTAAAATTGCTGCTAGAGCCACAATGATCTTCTTATAGGGTCTAAGGACAATAAATTTTAACTGATGCCTGTTCAAAAAGTAACATTCCATACTGTGAATATAGTTGGGTATTACTCAGTAGGATGGCCAGATGCAAGAAAAGAGGACAATACGCATATAGAATTTTGGCAAGCACAGACCGGGACACATTAAGGTTTTTGTAGGCCCTAGGCACGCTTGTATTCAAATCCCCCACCTGGCCTTGAGGTACCACTAAGGATAAAAGAAATCTGTTAATCCTATCTTTGTGGGCCCTACATTTTTATGTTAATCCTGTTTTTATAGGCCATAAAATTTGCATAGGCCCTAGGCACTGTGCCCAAAGTGTCTAATGGATAAGGTGGCCCTGAACACAGCTTTCTTTATAATTAAGACTAGTTCATGCTTCCTAAATTATAGTCTTCCCAAATGATAATTAAAGGCACAGGAGTGTCCCCGTCTCCACCATTTAATTACTAGCCCGCTCCTAGTTTCTCAACCCGCAAGAACTCTCTATTGGCTTTTCTTTCGTGGTAGGCTTTTCAGAGAAGGAAAAGGCAAAGAGCCCAGGGACCATTTCACACAATACAGTTATAGCCCTATGATTTCCCTTGAATTGCCACAGCAATATGCTATGAAATCTTGCAATTGGCAATGGAAGGAGGGGCCTTTAGAATTCCTATCCATGGAGCTCCTCTGGTGCCTCTGATCAAACTTCCATTTCCAAGACTCCACAGGATGCAGCCATGGCAGTTAAGGTGGAATCATAGTGCTAGAACTGTGCAGTGTCAAAGGGCCCCAAAGCAGCTGGTCTTTTCTGTGGATCTGTAGTTCTATGAGCCTAACGGGAAAAAGAAAAAGCAGGGACCAGGTTAGCCTTCCTCTTTTTGTACCGTGACAGACAAGCTTGACATTCACATCTGGGCTTCATTTTAACCTCTTATACATGCCCCCCCTCCACCCAGCAACACAGTCTTTTAAAATAGAGAAGCCCTAAAAACAAAAACAAGCCAGGGAAAACCCCCAAGGCCATGTTTTGTAAATGTTAGGGATTAGTCTGAGGTCCAGCTATGGATGTTAAGCCTCTTTGGCATATTGCTTAAGGCAGCTTAGTTTTCGATAATGTAAAGGTGCCATGTCTTACTCCGACCTAGGCTTCTCAGTCTTTAACACCTGCTCCTCTCCTGTTCTCAGGGAGAGGAGGAAAAATCTCAGGGTGAGAGGACTGCCTTGAAAGATGGTATCTGTGCTGTGGACTTTGTGTTTTTTATTCTGAAGGCATAGCTTACACAATTGTAGTTGATGCATAATGTATTGTGCTTAATCACATCACCCTTGGAACATCATCCTTGTAATATCACCTTGGCCTATTTTACGTAACATCATGAACAATCAAGGTCTTAGGTTTTGGCCCGAAAATCTCAGAGTCAGAGCTGGCAACCCCAGTTGGGTGACAGGGTGAGTGGAAGAGAAATCCATGGCGAAAAGGAAGCTGAGATAGCAATAGCAATAGCATGTGTATTTCTATACCGCTTATCAGCTAAGTGCTCTCTAAGCAGTTTACAATATGTTAGCTAATTGCCCCCAACAAGCTGGGTACTCATTTTACCAACCTGCGGAAGGATGGAAGGCTGAGTCAACCTGGATCCCGGCAGGATTGAACTCACAACTTTGTGGCTGTAGTACCAGCATTTAACCACTGCACCATCAGAGCTCTCAGAGGTGAAAGATTAAGAGGAGGAATGGATCGAGCTTCTAGTTGTGGTTGAGAGGGAGTTACAGGAGCTGACACAATGCTTAGTCCAAAATCATGTCGTTCTCTCTGGGCACATTATATCTGTGGTTGAGCGAGGTCATTCACTTACAGCATGTTCTTTCTTGATAGACCATGGTCACAACTGTGGCCCAGCTTTTCCTGGCTTTGCCACAAGGCAGCAGAAACTGGTCCAAGCAAGGCGCAGGTGTCTTGTGCTTCGTGAAGGATAACCCCAGACACTCCTACTTCATCCGCCTCTATGATCTCAAGGTACCAATTCCCTGATCCCGCCATGATTCTTTCTTTCTATCCTGCTCTCAGTGCAGCCAGTGATGTATTCACTACAACCTCCATATATTTCTGGACTGCAGCTCCCATCACCTCCTTATGTTGCTGGACTGGAAATCCCACCACCCATCTCCATAGGGTGTGCTGGCTAGAGCTGGTGAGAGCGTCAGTCCAATAACATCTAGAGGGCTACACATTCCTCAGTTCTGTGCAAGAATGACCCCGTGGCTCCATTCTGTATCATCCTGTCTCATGCAGGGATGTGAGAACAGAAGCCCTGACTTGACTCACAATACATCCATGGTTTCATTATTGCTGCTGTACGCTATACAGATTTCTAGAGGTTGCTGGAAATGGATTTCAGAAGTACTGTTAATGTCAGTACAGTGGCCTCTTCACTTTCATGAGAGTTTGGGGTGATGAACCCTCATGAAAGTGGAAGAATGGCAAATAACTCCCCCTGCACTCCCCCTCTCCTTCCCATTCCCTTGACTTTTGCTCTGACGCGTGAGTCTTCCTTCTCCACGATTGGGCAAAAGGGAAGGGAATGGGAGCAGGGAGCACCGTGTGTGCCTTTTGCCTTGGCATGCAATCTCCCTGGTGGGGCCAAAGGCAAGGGAATGGGAGGGAGAGCAACAGAGGTGAAAAAGGAAGGCACGCTCATGCCTCCTCCCCATTCCCTTGCTTTTTGCCTCGGTGTGCCTTCTCTCTGCTGGGGCCAAAGTCAAAGGAAGGAGAAGGGGGAACACTGGGGGCGGAGAAGGAAGGCATCTACTTCCCCCATCCCCTTGCCTTTTGCCCTGGCGTGCTCTCCGTCCTTTCCTGCACCCAGCAAAGCACGAGGGAATGGGAGGAGGAGAATGGGGGGAAGGAACACGCGTACCTTGCAATTGGCGAGTGCGGAGGGAGGACTGTACTACCTGGACAACTTTTGGCCCAGTAGTTATATGCCTATCAACTACGTGACAGCCTTCCTCTAAAATTTTAGGCTCTTTCGTTGAGTCCAACAGCGGGCAATAGAAACGTACAGAATGACTTGTACGCATTCTGTTTGTGCACGTCAAGTACCTATCCAAACAATGTTGCCTTTTACTTTTGGGGAGAGAGAATCTTGCAGCTTGTCTTCAACGGATTGAAAGCCCAACCTCAGACAATGTACAAAATGAACAGCCCTCCCCCTAATAATGAAAAATTGGCAAGGGAGAGAGACTTATTAAACAAATTAACATTTTTAGCTGATCACCAAATGGCATAGATGGCAAAAGTTACTAATGAGTTAAAACACACCAGCGTTGCATCACTTCTGGTTTCATTCTGGAGTGGGTTTTGGATGGTTTCTTTTTGTATTTTTTGGGTTTTGTGGGCTGTGTGGGCAAATGCACTGCATTTTTGCAGTATTGTGACCAAAATTGGGTGGGTGGGTGAATTTGCTCAAAGCATTTGTTCAAAGGGGATTTCATGGGGGGCTTCAAGAGCTGCGGGCTGGGGCCCTACAAGCTGCATGAGGCCTACAGGCCACGCTTTGCCCTCCTCTGTTCTAGCTGGAGGGTGAAGCATACTTTCCCAATGTCTGTGGAAGTTTCTCAGTCCTACCAGAGGCTGGTCCAAGTTATGTTGCTGCCTGAGATGCTCATCTCTAAGTGAATCTACATAGTATACAAAGTTAGCCAGGTTATTTTGGAACAAGAGGCCAATGCAGATTATTTTGGAACAAGAGGCCAAGAAAGCCAATGCAATTCTCGGCTGCATCAATAGGAGTACGGTGTCTAGATCGAGGGAAGTACTGGTACCACTCTACTCTGCTTTGGTTAGACCTCATCTTGGATACTGTGTCCAGTTCTGGGCACCCCAATTCAAGAAGGACATGGTCAAGCTGGAGCAGGTCCAGAGGAGGGCGACCAAAATGGTGAAGGGCCTGGAAGCCAAGCCCTATGAGGATAGACTTAGAGAGCTGGGTATGTTCAGTCTGCAGAAGAGAAGGTTAAGAGGGTACATGATAGCCATGTTTAAATATTTGAAGGGATGCCATGTAGAGGAGGGAGAGGGCTTGTTTTCTGCCGCTCCAGAGACCAGGACAAGGAGCAATGGATTCAAGCTGCAGGAAAGGAGATTCCACCTGAACCTCAGGAAGAACTTCCTGCCAGTCAGGGCTGTCCGGCAGTGGAATGTGCTGCCTTGGAGTGTGGTGGAGTCTCCTTCTTTGGAGGTTTTTAAGCAGAGGCTGGATGGCCATCTGTCGGGAGTGCTTTGAGGGTGTTCCTGCATGGCAGGGGGCTGGACTTCATGGCCCGTGTGGTCTTTTCCAACTCTACATTTCTATGATTCTATGATTCTAAGAGGCAGAAAATTCCACAAGTGCTTTTCTCCGTTCCTGACAGAAAAAAAAATAAAATAACGGAAGAGATGCGTGAAACCTTTTGGCCCCTCCAGTCATCTACTTATCAACTGCCTGACAACTTTTCTCTATTAAAATTATGAGCAGGTAGGGGAAAAAAGTACTTTTGTTGAGCCCACCATTGAAAAAATAGGTCACCCTAGATTGGCTGTTTAGGCAACTGCCTCTCTGGCCCTCCTTCACACTCCATTATCTGTCTAGTAAAACTCTCTTGTGCACAGTTTTATTTTCAACCTTGTCTTGCTTATTTTCTCAGTGTAGGAATCTTTTTGTAGTGAGGGGACTTCAGTCATAGGAGCTCCCATGCAGGCTGAAACAATACGGTTAGATGTATGTGTGAACCACTTCATGAAGGGCCTTTATAGAGTTAGATACAATGGGCTGCAGTTAGGCCGAATGAGATTATGGGCTAAGACAGCTGATTTTGCATGGATTGAAAGGGCAATACATGGTCAATTACTTAGTTTATTATTACAATATTGTCTTCTTAGTGTCAAGAAGGGTGAAGAGGTACTTGTGGGATTTGCTGGCTCAAGTGCCAAAAATAACTTGACCAGGCTTTAGGCTTGCCAAAGTGAACACTAGAGATGGTTTCTGTACCTTTAATAGCTTTCTAGAAGAGGGAATTTCAGCAGAGAACAACAGCTGCTGAAATCCCCTTTTCTACCCAATTGTTAAAGGTACAGTGTTACTGCCCTGGCTAGCCCGAGCTTTGGGGATATAAAAAGATATCTTTTGATATCACTAATTTGGCTTCACATATCCCTTCCACGTGCTTGCGAGGCCCCCGGACAAGCACGCACACAGGCTCGGCCGATAATCGCCGTAATATTCCAAAACAATACAGGCAGGCCAGAAATAGCCGACTCGCCGCTTTAGGAGACCTCAAGGCAAGTACCTTCATTAGGTATGCGAGCAACTTTCAAAAGATCCTCTGCCTAACACTGGCAGCTTGATGATCTGACTATACAACGCTCAAGCACTCCGTGTTTGCATACTGGCTATCCTATTGACAATTTGGCTGTAATTCAATCATTCAAATTCTGACCTTTCAGAGGCTTTGTCTCCAGCCCCAAATCTATTGTTTTCCCCAAGTCCGACCTAGCCTGCGGTCACAATTCTCCTTATAAAAACCCCTGACTTTGAGCGCTTCCTCGGATCGCTCCTGGCTTCCATCCCGCCTTGCTGTCGCTTTGTCCTGCGAGCCTTCCCCTCAGCTCCACGTGCTGAGATACATCGAACCCCAGCATCGCTCTCTATCTTCTTCCGGGCTTCAGGAACAGGTTTCGTATCACCCGAATCAACTATCCCTCTGAAAATCCCGCTATCTTACTCACACCTTTATTTTCCATAGTTATCTGTGTGCGTGTATTGCTTACATTGTGTGCCTGCATCATTCATTCATTACTTTCCAACCGGTCTGCTTCTTGACTTGGCCTGACCCCGTAAACACTGGGTTGCAAGATCCTGCTAAGTTACCCTGCCTCTCGTAGCGCTAAAGCGGTGCTCAGAACTACTTTTCCCGACCTATTATTGAGCACATTTTGGTGTCCCTCGCTGGACCCCCAGAACACAGGGTAACAGAGTGGTGGTGAACGCGGGCAACCCTGGTACCCCTAATTTGAGGAGTCGCGAACCTCCTCAAATCAGGCTGGTACTGACTTAGGGAACGGCCAGTCAAGTCCCAAGAGATTCAGTCAGGCAGGAACACGTGTGTGTGTGTGAGAATTCTGTGTGTGTGAGCTCTAGGAGCTACTCTATCGGGGTTGTAATCTATCCCACTTTCTTGCTGGGTTTGTGTATGTCAGTCGCCCCGGCACTGCCGATTGCAAGGGGTGTGCACAAGCTGACCCGGGAATCACATCCCTAACTTGGGGTCTATTGTGGGCTGGGATCCAAAGTCTTAGGGTGTTAGCACCGTAGGAACAGTCTACACCCATCCAACACAATAGCAGCAAGGCAGAAAAGCACTTAGGAAAGGAGTCCCTCCTCCTTTCTCTCCCCCCCCCCCAGAGAATACGGGTGCATCCCATCAGTTGTTGCTGTTGTGGTAGCCTTGAAAGCGCGGGTGCGTCCCGGCTGTGTAATTCTCGGGTGTGTCCCGATTGCTAGCAAACTAGGTGCGGGTGGTGATTCCCGACCTAGCCTAGGGTTTAGAGGTTTGGCCCGTGGTAGAGGAAGGTACCCCTCACCCAGAAAACCAGTTAGGGATGGTTTGGTTTTGGTTCCTTGCCCTTTTCCCCCGCTGCTTGGCCAGGTGGCGTAGTAAGTTCCGTAGCGTTCGTCTCCCGCCCTCAGGCAGGCGGAGTACTCCTGAGGGTTCCCTGGGTCTAGTTGACCTCCCTGTCCCTGAACTGTTTCCTCGTCCCCAACGCTGTCGAGGTGGAAAACCGGGCTTGGGTGTACTAAAGCGACTTTGTTTGGGCAGGCTGGAGATAGATTCCCATCCCTCCTTCCTAGAGTAGTTCCGCTGTGTTCGTTTCCCTTCAGTTCCCCCAGGGGTCTAGGTGATCCTTCCTGTCACTCCAGGTCCTGATCTCGCTCTTGTGTTAGGAAATTGTGTAGGATACTGGAATGGCTGAGAATAGTAAGGTCACCATCAAGGACCTCATGTTGGAGGAAGAGGTCCGAGGAAAATTAGAAAGATGGGTGTTGAGTAAGGGGAAATGCCCCTGGAAGGACTCCATCTTCCAGACGGCCGATCCCTTTGCCACACTCCGTGAAGCGTACACCCTGGCACGTAAATCAAAGAACCCATTCGGGCCGTCTAAGGCCGCTTTGGCCGCTTGGGGACTTTGGCTGACGGCCAGAGACGCTAGTAGTGCCCTTGTAGAGACCCGAGGGAAGCTAGCTGAAACCGAGAAAGAAAATGCCTGGCTTCAGGCCAAGATCGAGGCACTGTGCGTGGACAAGGTAACTTTCGCGTCCGTAGTACAGGCCTTCACACAGAAGCTTAGTAACATCACCTTAGTGGCGCAAACTTGGGAAGAGAAAGCCCACGCCTTAGAGGCTGAGCTGGATCATGCCCAGTCTGCGGCCAAATTCATGGTGGGGCAAGTGAAGGAGCAGCAAGAGGCTGTGAGTCATGTAGCTTGCCATCAGAAGATTGCGGCGCTGGAGAGCCAGCTCCAAACATGCAAAGCCTTAATTTCGGCGGTGTGCCCGGAGCTGCTCCCAACTTTCACGGAGGCCTTTTCTGGGGAGCCGCCGCCGGAGGATGCTTGGGCAACCATTCCCCACAGTCCCGACTGGAGTGACCCTAAGGTCCCAGTCAACCCAGTAGAGACACGGTCCATGACCAGGCGGACCACCCCCCTTGGCGACGGCAATGCAGATAGGCCAGAGACACAGGAGACGCAGGTCACCGAGACTAGGGTCCCCTGGTGAGCTACTGAGGCCAAAGCAATAGCGGACCAGTTGGGTCCATTGAATAAGTCCGCGGGAATAATGTGGCTGAATGCAGTCATA
Organism: Cyclura pinguis; assembly: GCA_030412105.1. NCBI lineage: Eukaryota > Metazoa > Chordata > Lepidosauria > Squamata > Iguanidae > Cyclura > Cyclura pinguis. Next base: position 207,560,044 of record CM059600.1, read on the forward strand.
CGTTCCCATCTCACGGCCAACGGTCAGGACCTGACCCAGTTGGCTCAACTTTGTATGTCCCCCTCCGAGCTCCTGACTCTCGAATCAGCTGTGGTGGCTCGAGACTTGGTTAGGCTCGAGGCCCACGACTGGATGAGAGAGGTAGTTAGGATTTTGTGGCCCGGACAGAGTGCGAGCGTGCTCTATGCCATGGAGCAGCAGGGTCCTCGTGAGAACCCTGAGGCTTACGTGGCCCGGAAGCAGTTCCTCGCCATTCTGGCCAAGAAGGTCCCCTTGACGCCCCACGGCTATGACTTTAACAGTCTCGAGTTTAAGACGCTTCTTTATGGAGGTCTTAATCACGAGACAAAGATAGCTCTTGGTTTGGTGGATCCAGCTACCACCAACTGGGAAGAGTTTGGGAATAACCTCCGGCAGGTCGCTGACCTGCTGTGCGAGGCAGGTTCTCTCAAACCTCCCACCAAGACACACAGGAAGGACCCCGGGAACTGGGAACCCATAGCCGAGGTTACTTACTTGAACTATGGGCCCCATTCCCAGCACAGGAAAACAGCCCCGAATTCCATTCCGCGAGGGAATTGGAACTCGCGCCCGTCACCCAGACAGGACAACAGGCAGTGGCAGGGACGAGACTTCCGCAGCCAGCCCGACAAGGCAGGGAGTCCCCCACAGCAGCCGACTGCCCCCAAACAGCCCTCTGACTCAGGCTCTCCCAGGGAGACGTCTGGCGGGTATGATCCCATGGCCCAGACGTATTCCTCGGACAGTGAGAATCTGGGGCATGCTCAGGAAGTTCGGGCTGGACATGAGCCAGTTTGACAAACGGCCAACATCGGAGCTTTTGGAAGCTCTGGAGAAGCAGCTGCAGGCAGGAGGTAAACAGCCGGTCAGCGCCGTGACGAACGGCCCTCCTCCGGCTGGATACTACCCGAACCGGGATCTGCAGGAATAGAGGTGCCCTCGGTCCAGGAAGCTTCCCCGCAACGTTGTGGCTAAGTTGAAGCCGGACAGGTGGGGAAGGTTCTGGGTGAAGGCAGGCACTAGGACCGATAGGGAAATGCCGCTGCCAACCCTCCTGCAGACTCCACAGCAGTGCCAAAAGTGCTGCTCCCTAGCCTAATGAGACAGGGTGAACCCACCCCTGATGCTATCCATTTGCCTGGATATGGCGGGGGGGGGGGAGGCAATCCAAGCCCTTGAGAAAACCCAAGAGCCCCAGGCACACTAGAGCCGGGCAGATTGCACCTCCCTCTGACTTAGCCCCGAGTGCGAATCCAACCACCTCCGAGACCATAGTGCTTTCAGAGCACCTAGAAGGATCGCACCAGCCTAAGGTTCAGGAGGAAGCACCATTCTTTCAGTTGGGAGACGTGGAAGCCCCCACCAAGTCTGACATTGCCAGCATGTGTGAGAGCCAGGAAAGGGAGGACACACAGCAAGGGGAAGCCAGCCCCAAGCTCCCCGAACTTGCCATTGTTCCCTCTTTGAGCCCCCTGTTAGATACCTGCAGTTTCCCCCGAGATTTTCTTGAAACCTTGGCAAAGAGAGTCCTTCCTCTCCATGCCATCTTTCAAGGGAATTCCACATGGGACTGGGGATTCAAACACCAAAAGGCTCCCACCCAACCAGAGCACGGGCTAGCACAGGCACTCACCCTGGCGCACACTGAATTGATGCTACGTACTCCCCTTTGCTGCAGTCCATCAGGGGAGATTTCAACCACTGTAAGCCCCAAATGCCACATGGAGGCAGACATGGCTACTGCCTTCCCCTCCGCAAAGTTATTCTGGTGCCAGCTTATATTCATATTCAGTGGCACCAGATACCTTTTTACCCTAGTGATCTTGAGAGGGGCCAAGACAGTCCTTGGCTCTGTCTTGATCACCATCCTGCCACGAAATGCATTACTCCAGGAGGCACGTGAGTCAGATACCAGCCTCCACTTTAATTTGGACAAGAGGGTCTCAAGCAAGGAGTGGACGCTGCCACTCTTGCCCATAATTTCAGAGACCCACAATCAAACACATTTGAAGGACTGGAAGGGGAAGCCCTCAGACTGGGCAACCCCCTCCTTTGAGCAGCAGAAGAGCAAGGCAACTGCCTTACTTCCCTTCATGGGATGGCAGCCACCTTGAAGAGACACACGCAAGCACAGTTTCCCCTTTTTGTATATAGTTTGTTTTAGGTTGTTTTAGTAGTTGTAGATTGTGAGCCTCTTCCCCTTTTGCAACCAAAGCCATAGGATCACCTTTGCCGCTCAGGTGATCCAGGCCAGCCTCATGGGATTAATGCACCCTGAGATCCTGAGCCTACTCAGAGAGCGATATCCAGAATCACTGGAACACCCTGCCGCTTTGGCGCAGATACAGCACCCAACGTGGAAGGGCCTAACCCTCACGGTAGACGTCATGCACGAGAGGATTCTGGATCCAGTAATTTTACATCCATTATCCCACCTAGGACTACCCTTAATAGCCGCCAATGCTACCTTGCTACCCCAACAGAGGTACCATTGGTCCAATGGTACCCACTCGTTTGATTTGGCCGGTTGCCTATTCCACCACCATTGGATTCAGTGTTTCCACAACCTTAATAGTCTCAGCCACCGCGACACTTTCGAATACTTGGTGATACCTGTCAATACCACAGTCATGGCCCAAATTAATCATGAGTGCTTTTGTCTAAGGACTCCTTGCGCAAATGTGACAGTACTGCCTAGTGGCGTGAATGTAAGAGTGAACCGCACCGCTGGGAACCCCTGCTTTTGCTCGCAGCTGGTCCAAGACTGCTTTGGTAATAATGTCTATCTCCAGCGGGAGATATGAGATTACGTCTTGGAGAGAGCTTACATACCCACGGAATCCGAATTAGTCGGATTCCACCGGGAAAACAAGATCCCTGCGTCTTTATGGCTAAGGAATCTCACCAGCCTATCACAACGAGTAAAGGAGGTCTCGCACTCCCTCCATCAGATTACCTTGACCGTTAATCACTCCACCAAGGTAATCGTCAATACATCTGAAGATTTGGAATCAGCCGATAAACATTCGTGGTGGGACACCTTCACTTGGTCGTCCACAGGGCAAGTGATAGCTCACTTCGCCCTACACCCTCTACTCATCTTGGTCACGTTACAACTTGTACTTGCCTTATGTCTGATTGGCCTTGCACTGTGGGTTAAAAGACAGGTCTTCCAGCTTCAGGCTGGCTGCTTTTACTGAAAAACTCTGAGGCTCGTGTTTTGTAAATAGTTCTTTGTGAGTGTTTTGTGTTTTTAAAAATGTACTGTCCCAATTGGTTTCAAAAGCCTATCCGAAGGCGACCATCTTTCAGGCCTGCCTCGGAATCCAGCTTTCTTGAGGTAGGGAAGTTGTGCGCTCAGAATCTACATCTAGCCACCGGCACCGTTCCTGCAGACCCCGAAGCCCTCGGTATACATCATCAGGCTTGGAGTGAGGCTCTGGGCTTGAGCGATGGGGGGACCTCGGCAAACTGTCAAGTCAGGGATGACTTTGGTTATTTGTCTGCCAACTGGAATCCCATCTTGTTTTGGAATGACCTTGGGTATCTAGATCTGGCCTCATTCCAGGACGACTCTGGGTAACCCAGTCTCGGGACCAGCGCATGAATGGGAACTTCATAATCCGGGTTTCCTTCGTGGTGCTGGGTTGTTGGACCTTGCTGCGGGGCCGACCATTTGATGCGGGTTCTGAATCCACAGCCTCTCTCCCTTCTCGGCCTTCCTATGGCCAAAACTGCTTTAGACTTGGGAGCTATTTAAGTCCTCGCTCCCACCAGCCCTTCCAGATCATCGTGAGCAAAATTTCCAGTTTCTGCTCAAACTCCCAGTAGGCTTTGAGCCGGCAATTTGCATTTACGGTATACATTGGCTACTAATCATGTCTGTTCTTCTGTTCAAACTCTAATAGGTTAATTGATCCGGAGGACCAGGAAGATCCTGAGGTTGTACCATCGCCCCCCGAGTACTGTGGGGGGGGGGTGATGAAGAAAGCTGCCGCTCCATCTGATGGCCGGTACTTGGAGATCCCCGTTTCCTCGACGACACCTGAGACCATGAGGGAAGGTAACCACGCAGCCTTCCGATTGCAACGACGGACTTTTGCCATCCTGCTAACCCGAGAAGCCTAGTGGACTGTTCCAGGCTCCAAACTCTGCAAAGCCTCACTGTTCCTGAACTTGCAGCAAACCAGCTAAGCTGCACCAACTTGGACATTGTGTTGCTGTTCCTGCTCTGTTGCCTGGATGACTTATGTTTTGCTCACTTGCCTCAGCTACTAGACTTTTCCTGTTCCAAGGGGGGGGGGTGTGCCAAGACTTTTGCTTGCACCTCACCTCCCCTGGACTACAAACTCTAATTCCATCACCCACATTGAACTGATTGCTCATTGGATTGCCTTCATTGCCAGACCCTGCATTGGATTTCATTGATTGCATTTGCTATTTACTACCATTGCTCATTCTTTGACAGTTCCCTATTGACGGGACAGTTTGACATTGCTTATTGTTTAATTGTTGATTGTTGTTTAATTGACATTTGTGTGTGCGTGTCTAGGTTTAGGTTTTAGTTAGGAATGTTGTTATAAGCTAGAAACCCTTTGATTTTCCCCAAAATTCCCTTTCCTGTGGAGCGATACGGCTACCCAACCTGCAAGCCCCTGTTCAGCTCTAAAATGATTTTTGATTTTTAATTGGAAAATATTCAATATTGTCCCCAACATCGCCCATTTTCGGGGGGGGGGATTGTTACTGCCCTGCCTAGCCCGAGCTTTGGGGATATATAAAGATATCTTTTGATATCACTAATTCGGCTTCACATATCCCTTCCACGTGCTTGCGAGGCCCCCGGACAAGCACGCACACAGGCTTGGCCAATAATCGCCGTAATATTCCAAAACAATACAGGCAGGCCAGAAATAGCCGACTCGCCGCTTTAGGAGACCTCAAGGCAAGTACCTTCATTAGGTATGCGAGCAACTTTCAAAAGATCCTCTGCCTAACGCTGGCAGCTTGATGATCTGACTATACAACGCTCAAGCACTCCGTGTTTGCATACCGGCTACCCTATTGACAATTTGGCTGTAATTCAATCATTCAAATTCTGACCTTTCGGAGGCTTTGTCTCCAGCCCCAAATCTATTGTTTTCCCCAAGTCCGACCTAGCCTGCGGTCACAATTCTCCTTATAAAAACCTCTGACTTTGAGCGCTTCCTCGGATCGCTCTTGGCTTCCATCCCGCCTTGCTGTCGCTTTGTCCAGCGAGCCTTCCCCTCAGCTCCACGTGCTGAGATACATCGAACCCCAGCATCGCTCTCTATCTTCTTCCGGGCTTCAGGAACAGGTTTCGTATCACCCGAATCAACTATCCCTCTGAAAATCCCACTATCTTACTCACACCTTTATTTTCCATAGTTATCTGTATGCGTGTATTGCTTACATTGTGTGCCTGCATCATTCATTCATTACTTTCCAACCGGTCTGCTTCTTGACTTGGCCTGACCCCGTAAACACTGGGTTGCAAGATCCTGCTAAGTTACCCTGCCTCTCGTAGCGCTAAAGCGGTGCTCAGAGCTACTTTTCCCCACCTATTGTTGAGCACATTTTGATGTCCTCCCTGGACCCCCAGAACACAGGGTAACAACAGAGCCTTGTACAGTTTTCACCTTTGCAACACTACTAAGTATGACACACCTTGAATATGGTGAGAAGGGGATGGCACCAACCCTTGCTCCTTTTCCTCAGGCAGCAAAATGATTTGTTCCAGTTTTGTGTCTGTTTGGTCCACCTGCCAGGTATGTGTGTGTGTTTACATCACAAATGTACCTGTGGGTGAGAGGAATTCAATCCTGCCATTGACTTCACTGTTTTTAGTCACTTTGTAATGTTTTTCTTTTCAGTCTGGGTTCCTGGATCCCAGCCAAAGAAAAATCTTTGTGTAGGTCATTTAGGTCATTTTGTGTGTGTTTTTTTTTTTTTGGCTGTGGCACAACATCCATTACAAAACATTCTGATAAGACAGCATATCTAGGACAACAAATCATGTACTACTGACATAACTGCAGTAAATACAGGAATGACAAAGAAGGTTAAAGAGGAAAGAACAAAACAAAACATTACTGGATAAGATGTCAGACCAACAATAATAATCACAGCTACAACCAACTGGTCCCCTTTGTGATCCACTGCTGATGTCTTCAGGAAGTTGCAGTGGATCTTTTGCAGTGGATCTTTTGGGCTGCTAGTGCGAAGGTGGGAGCCTTTGGTGCAATGGATTTAGAATGATCAGCCAACTGGTTACAGATAGTATTGGGCAACATCCAACTTGGCCTTGCTCTCACGAGGCCTCCCAAGAAATACATCCTGGGAGAAAAACCCATGCAGAGATTGAACTTAGGGTAATTAAGGTGTGGATGGGGAAGGCTCTACTCATCACATCCATCTAATCTTTTGTGGTCAAAATATTTAGATCTCGCCTTGCATTATCCACCCTTAGACACAACAAATATGGTTTCCCCATGGTACTTTGTTTAGTTCTGAGAATTAGATCAAAGAAGGAAGTTTCTTTAGATGCAAGTCTTGACTAATCCTTGATCTCTCGAACTTTTATATTTGAGATTTTAAAAATTATCTAGACCGGGGCATAAGCAGGAAAAGCAAACCATGAAATAATGAGTGTTTCTACTTACTCTGTCTCTCTGTTCTAGGATCAAAAGATGATCTGGGAGCAAGAACTGTACACCCAGCTGGTTTACACTGCTGCTACTTCCTATTTCCATACCTTTCCAGGAGATGTGAGTATTAGGATATGGATTTATGTATTAATGTACATGTGGGGCTGCTAGGGCATTGTATGACTATGCAGGAGGGAAAAAGGAGAGCAGGAGGGAGAAGCATTTTGTCATCTAGATCAGACCTTTCCAAACTATGTTTTACGACACATTAGTGTGTTGGCTGCAGTGTGTAGGTGTGCTGCTGCCGCTGCCCTGGGCCAAGAAAAACCCCAGTGAGGGTAGCAGCGGGCCTGCCCCACCCTAGATACTGGGTACTGTGCATGCATAATTGGGTTGAAAAAGTGGAAGTGAATGTGAACAGGCATAGCCGCTCGATGAAAAGCCACTTATCTGTAGGTGTGTGCCACACTGGATTGTTCTTTCACTTTATCACTGCAGAAGTGGAATGCTGGTGCTGTTATTTTTGTGTTTAGTTACTTAAATTGCAGTTGAATTACCCCTAAAACGGATAAGTTTCTAATTAAGAATTTCATTTCTTGTAATTTCATTATTACAATTTATGTATGTGTCCGTATCTCTTATAAGGGGTTTGCTAGTAAAACTGAATTACTGTGTCATGAAATGATGATGCATGTCTAAAAAGTGTGTCACTAACATGAAAAGTTTGGAAAGTTCTGCTCTAGATGTCTTGGATGCAAACCACTATGAGCAGTTGTAAGAGACTGCGGTGTTTATAGTTTGAACTTGGAGGGCCAGACTTCCCCTCACAGCCGGCACACTTTAGGGGCACAAGAACAGAAAATAAAGCCCGTTTTTGTAGTCCATACTGTGTTTCACACAAGAATGTCTTGCTTGTAGAAACGTACCTGGGTGATCCTGGGCAGAACACACTCTCACAGCCTCAGAGGAAGGCAATGGCATAAACCTCCCCAGAATAAATCTTGCCAAGAAAACCTTAGGAGAGGGTTGACATAAGCCAGAGTTGGCCTGAAGGCACCTAACAACACTGTATGCCACCTTGGATCCCTTGTTGGGAGAAAGGGCAGGATATAAATTAAAATCATACACACATACTGTACATACATAAACTGTACATACATACATAACAACAACGAAATGGAAGAAAAAAAGAGGAAGAAGAGAAAGAGGAAGAAGAGGAAGGCATTCTCTATTACAGTCTGGCCTCCATATTTGTGGGTTTGACTTTCATAGATTTGATTATTTGCAAGTCTCTCCAATCCCTGTCTCCCTAACCTCAAATACTTCTTTTACGGGGGAAGTCTGCCCTCTCAGCAGCTCTGATCAGGCTGTGCTGCCCTTAAAAAAAAAATGAAAGAAAGAAAACAGCCTCTGGTCCTTCTCCTCTAACACCAGCAGCTGCCAGGCCAGCTAAGGATGGCTTGCAGCCTCATTTCTCAGCACCACAAACTTCCTCCTGATGTCCCCTCACACCCAAGGAAGAAGATGGGTGTGAAAGAAAATATAGGACCATCATGCCAACCCGCCCCCTTTCCCTCTCCTTTGGTTGACCTGGCTTGGACCCTGGATGCCCACAGTCTCCCACCATGCTTTGGCTCTCTTCCCCCCCACATGCGCACATACATTTTGATATTTGCCATTTTTCCACTTTTGTGGGAGTCCTGTGCAACTAATCCTAGCGAATGCAGAGGGCTGACTGTATTATGTTTTTTACAGCAGTATCATTACAAAGTCCATGAGATGTAACGTTTCTTCTAAGAGGTTTAGATTCTAAAATTTGATGCAGTTCAAACAACCGGGAAGAAATAGAAATAGAAATGGAGGCAGGAGTAAACAAGGCGAGCAACGTGTGACTGCTTGGAGATCTTTGAGCTCCGGAGTTGCCTTCCGGTTTGGTTGGTGGGGACACAGTTTCCTTGTGCAAGATGCCCACAGTGGGCCCTTCCTAGAGTGAATTCTCACTTTTGTCCCTACAGTCTGTTCACTTACCTTCTCCCTGTGAATCTAATGTGTGTCCCTGTTCAGAGGGAGATTGCAAGGCAAGCGAAGAAAGATTCACTGCTTGAATGTTCAAAGAGGAAAGCTAAATGGGTAGCAATGGTGTCAGCAATAGCAACAAGAGGAGGTGGTGGTTGGTGGAAGGTCTTGGCATTGGGCTATCGTTCATGCAGGTGCCCAGTGATGCCTTCTTCTGACACACCTGCGCTCTTAGGCTTTGTGATAGGCTGAATTATGTGGGAACAAAGAGGCTGTGGCAAAGGCTCCATGGAAAAAATGGATTTTGAGGAAGGATCTGTAGGATCTAAGAGAGATGGCATCCCAGAGATGCTCATGTGACTGAGTGGTAGCTGGTGGTTTCCCATGTCAGTGGGATAGTGATTTTCATTCTGGTGTTTAGTCCAAACTTTAACAGAGCTATTCAACCTTAATGGTGCCAGACCCTATCCACCCCTATTGAAAAAGATAGGCCCACTGAAGTTTGGGCTGAAACTCAGATTTACTGCCCCACAGACATAGCAGCCATCAGCCTTGTCTGTGCGGAGCCCAAAGCCCGTGGAACAGTGAGACAGAAAGGGTGGAGTTTTCTTTTGAGGAAGCAGGAGGACACCACCAGTTAGATCTCAGCAGGCACAGTTTTTTCTGTCTTATCCTTGATCTAGACGGCAGTATCTTTACATAGACGACCACTAAGATTTGGCAAAAGTCTGAGCTGCTTAGACAGAGTAGAACTTCCCCACATTTGCCATTCATCTTAGTTTGTCACTGCTGCAGTAGAGTTTGCAGAATCCAATAATTCCTTGAGCCTAGAGGTTGAAGAAATGGGATAGATAGAGGAGCACTGAACTAAGGAAACTCTGGTTTAAAGGCTTTTATGAGACCTTAAGGGCAGGAAGGAGTGAAGGATAATCAAGCAAAACTCCAATTACCTCTGTAGGTGGATTGAGCAGTGACTGGGTGAGAGCGCTGTGTTCTAGAGAGAGAGAACGATTGTTTCCAGGAATAGCTGTGGTTTCCCTTTCCCAACAGTGTTGTGCTTTGGTTGCTTGCAGGAGTGCACTGTGGGGCTAAATTTTGCTGATGAGAATGAGGCATCCGCTTTTCAACAAATGGTGGAAGAGAAGATCCAGAAGAGGAACCAGAGGATGGGTAGGTGGTGCGGGTGGGGGTTCAAGGCGAGGAGTTGCAGCTGAAAGGGAACATGTCTCTTCCTGGAAGGCCTTGTTGCTTTGCAGAAAACTTTTTGCTTCACTGAAAACAATGGCTCTGCTAAGGCATACTCTTGTTTTGGCCTTGCTACCCACACAACTGTACATTTCAGACCAAAGCAAGTAAAGCAGGTAAAATGCAGCTGCTGCCCCCCCCCCGATGCAAAGCAGCTTTTACAAAAAGATGTGGCAGTTCAGTTTGTAAGAGAGTTCTTATCCTGCAGCCATTGGTAACCACAGGGGCTGGCAGGCCAAGGGAGGAGAAGACACAGCCACGAGTAAGCAGGGGCAATTAGTTTTGTTGTTGGCCTTTTCCTCCTCCCTTCCTGCAACAGAGCTCTTTAGCATCTCCCATCTACATGAACGGAATAATAGTCACTTAAGTTGGCTCAGTTTCATACCACTCTGTCAGACTTTATTCTTTGTTGGAGAGAAATCTCTGGCTTCTACCACACTTTGTAGCCATGAGGCAGGAGAAATGAGAAGGCAGCTACATTTATCCTAATGGACCAGCTTCCTGCTCTTCTTAACTGTTTCATAGAATCACAGAGTTGGAAGAGACCCCAGGGGCCATCCAGTCCAACCCCATTCTGCCATGCAGGAACCCACATCAAAGCACTCCCAACAGATGGCCACCCAGCCTCTGTTTAAAAACCTCCAAAGAAGGAGGCTCCACCACACTCGGAGGCAATATATTCCACTACCGTACAGCTCTGACTGTCAGGAAGTTCTTCCTGAAGTTCAGGTGGAATCTCCTTTCCTGCAGCTTGAAGCCATTGCTCCTTGTCCTAGTCTCTGGAGCAGTGGAAAACAAGCCCACTCCTTCCTCGACATGACATCCCTTCAAATATTTAAACATGGCTGTCATGTCCCCTCTTAAACCTTCTCTTCTGCAGAATAAACATACCCAACTGCCTAAGCTGTTCTTCATAGGGCATGGCTTCCAGACCCTTCACCATTTTGGTCGCCCTCCTCTGGACATGCTCCAGCTTATTGATATCCTTCTTCAAGTCAGGTGCCCAGAACTGGACACAGTATTCCAAATGAGGTCTAACCAATGCAGAATAGAACGGTACCATTACCTCCCTCATTCTAGACTCCATACTCCTATTGATGCAACCAAGCATCACATTGGCTTTCTTGGCTGCCGCATCACACTGCTGACTCATGTTCAGCTTGTGGTCCACCAAGACTCCTAGATCCTTTTCACACATACTGTTATCCAGCCATGTGTCCCCCATCCTATATTTGTGCCTTCCATTTTTTCTGCTTAAGTGCAGGACCTTACATTTGTCTCTGTTGAAATTCATTTTGTTAGCTTTGGCCCAGCTCTCCAACCTGTCAAGATCATTTTGAATTTTGATCCTGTCCTCTGGTATATTAGCAATCCCTCCCAATTTGGTGTCATCTGTAAATTTGATCAGCATGCCCTCCACTCCTTGATGAAGATGTTGAATAGCACTGGGCCCCGGACAGAACCCTGTGGCACCCCACTATCAGCCTTATCAGCCATTATTTTGTTCCAAATTGACCCCCCCTCCTTCTCCTGTAGGGTCCCAAATGCAGAAACAAAACAAACTGGGGAGGAGAGAACTGATGGCATTATACATACCTCATTTACTTAAAGTGAGAGCGCCTCAGTCCCTCCCCCCAGAAAACTTTGCGGAAAATAAAGTGGTCCCTGAGAAAGCTGAAATTCCTGGTTCTGTGCTAATTTAACTAGAGGGGTATAGTTTTAGTTTGTCTACAAAGAATCAGTCTTTTTGACTTCTTTCTCTTTACCAGTTCCTTGATTTTTCTTTTCTTGATTCTTCTTTTAAATTGCTTTCCGACTCCCACCCCTCAATAAGGCTTTAGAATGGCACAGAAAAAACCTTTTGTCTGAAACAAGGGGCCCTGTCAGGTTACAACAGGTATGCTATGCTAGTGGTTTTGGATTATTGCTAGTATTATGGAGGAAGCAGCACCTCCTAGTGGGGAGAGTCCTCTATCATACACTTTGGCTTCAATGGACAATCTGAGGGTCTCACAAGTTTGTGAAAGAACGCCCTCTCTGCATATTGTGCCAAGCTTGGAAAATTTCCTTTTCTGGCCTATTGACTCTGACATAGCCGGTTGCCGGCTGGCTGGAAGATTCTATCCAGAAAAGGAACTTTCCCAAGCTCTGATAGTTGTAGCTGCCTTTTATGAGTCCATTGTTCTGGCCATGCTTACTGGGATGATGGGGATTTTTAATCCAGCCTATTTCACGGACACTGGGTTTACCAAAAGCTGATGTGTACAATCCTGGCCATGATACCATGTGCCGAGGTGAGTGAGTACATGTTGCTAACAACACACAGAGCTGGATACCAGGTTTTGTACAGTGCTTCAGTAAGTGTTGGGCTCTCAAATTTGATTAAAAATGTTGGCAGCTGACAATCCTACACAGGTTTTCAGTTAGATGCGGAAGTTTAAAATCTGTTTAGCAAGCAAACTCACACACGTATATCACCCAGCCCCATCTGCTTTGCTTCCTTCTCTCATTGATTCTGCCCTGAATCTTAGAAGACCTGCAGATCCTAGCTGGGAGAGTAGCTCGACGCGTTCTTCCACATGTGTGCAAAATAAACAAAGCAAATGGCTGTGATCCTTCATCATAGTCTGTGTTACATAACTTTATATACATTTAGCTATGTAGTGGAAAGCTAGGGAGATGTAGTGGTTTGAGCCCTGTACTATGACTGTGGAGACCAGAGTTCGAATCCCCGCTCGGGCCACAGAAATCCACTGGGTGACCTCAGGCAAGTCCCACTGTCTCATCCTCAGAGGAAGGTAAATGCAAACCCCCTCTGAACAAATCTTGCCAAGAGAACTCCACAGTAGGGTTTTTGCCACAGGTTGGAAACAACTTGAAGCTGTACGACGACGAATCTACTTAACAGAGATGCTTAGAAAGTCTGTTGGCAAATTGTGAAGATGAGTAATGGGACTCCAGAAACAGTGTTGCAATGCATATTGTGCTCTATAGATGTGCATTGGCACTCCCTAGCTGGTGTCCAAATGCATATCAGCTCCCCTTCATCCCTTTGTGTCTCTGTCCTGTTGTGCATTGGTCCCAGTGCGCATCGGTCACTTTGCCAGCTTCCCATAGATGTAAGTCCACTTCCAAAGATCTTGCGTCCCCAACAGGATTCTGGCCAATATTTAGTTTTGTACTTGTGTAGTATGAAGCATACCAGACCTGTTAGGGAGAAGTCTGTGTCTGAGTGGTAGATTATGTACTTTGACAGAAGGTCCCAGGTTAAGTGTCCAGATTGTCTTGCATGAAACCCTGGAGAGTGCTGCCATTCAGTGTATACACTATTGAGGTAATAGGAAATAGTCTGTTTTTACACCGCAGAATTAGAGGGCAATGATTCTACTTTAACTGTCATGGCTGCACCCTGTGGAATCCTGGGATTTGTAGGTTGCTGAAGCACTAGGGTTCTCTGGCTGACTATTCTAAATAAAACTCACAAAACTACAAATCCTAAGATTCCATACGATGCAGCCATGGCAGTTAAAGTGGTGTCAAAGTGTTACAACTGTGTGGTATGAAGTGTGGCCCACAGTGTTTTAACTTAATACAGGAAAGCTTTCTATGCTATTTCAAGGAAAGGCCAGTATGGTTGAGAGTCTACTTGAATTGTCTCAGAACCTGGCCTGTGTTGTGGAGAGGGTCATTCACAGATCTTAGAAAAGCTGCTTCTTGGAATACAATTTCCTGTTGCTAACACAGTACCGGGCAGCGGTGGTTGTGAGCTTCTGAGACCTGTAATCCAAAAAAAGTAACATTTCCAAGCCCTGGTCATAGGGGGACTGGATTTGAGTGAAAATCGTGAGTGTTTTGTACATTATGCTGCAAAATCTTTAAATATCTTTGAGTGAAGTCCAAGTTGTGCATGAATAAACTGAGCAACCCATTAAACTTATGTACATCCCATTGAGTCTACCCCTCACAATTCTCAGTTAAAATTGCTTCTTTTACTTAGAGACTCTTCCTTAACTTTTTGGAAAATTTGAGAGTGTATGACAGGAGGAATGTAATAGATGAATGGTCACGGGAGTGAGAGAGACAAGAGGAAAGATTATGGTTAAAGTGAACATCTGCAGAGTGGAGAAGCTGTGACACCATCACATGCAGTGTGTAAGGTCTCTGTCCCTTGAAGTCCAGTCCTTAGCAGAACAGTGCACATTTGCAAACACATTACCATGAACTTGATGGCTAGAAATTTTCAGGGAGCGGGGGAATGAAATGCTCAGGAAGAAAAAATTTCATGAACTCTCAAATTGTACATGTTTGAAACTTAAGGACAAATGAACAGTACATTATGCTGAACATATTTTCATTTGTAAAGCAAGTAGTTTCCACAGTAGAAACACAGCCCCAACCTTTAAACAAACTTATATGAAGAGCTCTGTTGGATGAAAAATGGGGCCCATTTTGTCCAACATCCTGTTTTCAACAGGGTGCAGCCGATTTCTTCTTGGATCTTCACAAGTAGGGTACGAACCACATCTCCTTCTTAACAAACCTCTCCCTCTTTTACAGAAAACAGACAACTGCGGCCACCACCTCCTCCAGTCAACGGGGGTATGTATTCTGTCAATATTTCTATCCCTTTTTGTGGATGGTTTAAACTGGGGCTGACACCTCCAGTGGTCTAGTGGCCACATTTTTCATCCCAAGGACCCACCAGGCCTGAAGTGCACACTATTTTAAAAAAAATCAAAATGAGAAATAGCCACTTTCAGTTTCTTTCTTTTGCCTTCCTTGCCAGGGATGTAACTAAGCATGGAGGGCAAAATAAGTGCATTGACTTCACAAATAAGCAATATGTCCTTTCTGTGAAATTTTCTTTCAGTGCTTATATTTCTAACATTGCGGGGAGGGTTTGTTGTTCTAGAGCTCTTCTATTTGCTTTGTTCACACTCCTTTGGTCACTTTGCCTGCCCCTTTACTTTGGACCCCTAAAGTCTATTTCTAGAGTTTAGCTGACATTTTAAATTACTGTAATTTGGGAACTGAAGGAAAATTTCATCAGTAGGATGAATGATCTCCTCCTCCTATACCTACACTCTTCCTTCTTCCCTCCCTCCCTTCCAATGAGGAGACTATAAAATTCAAAATTTAATTTTAAAAATTGAGATTGCTTGTGGGCATTGGGAGCATGAGCCCCTCAAATGGCCTTCTGGAGCTATACGCAGCCTGCAGGTTCCACATTCCCCAATTCTGGTGAAAAATATCAGAGCGAAGAAGAAACAGGAAGCCCCTGTCTTGTGACACCCTGCTATCCGACAACTTGCTCTTTTGATGCTTCCAAATTAAGGATGAGTTCCATTAAGTCAATGGCGGTTCCGCTCTTTCACCAAATCTTCTTGCCTATGGAGGCTCACTTGGGAATGCTTGCATGTGCATGCTGCTTACAAAGCAATTTTTTTTTGGTGGGGGAGACTTTGCAAGCTGCACATGTGCGGTCGGTAACAAGTAAGACTCCTTAAGTCCTTCATGCTCCCTACAGCACAGTACATGGGCTCCGCTTTTCAATCAATTCCATTTTCTTACTGTGCTCTGGTCCCTAACCTATCAGTTTAAATTGAGCAAGCCTGTATTGTTGTGCTCATTGTGAGCCAGACTGAGAAATGCTGAGGCCCTGTGCTGTTTCAGAGATCTCACAGCATTTCCTCCTGCTGCAATATGTATTTTTTTAACTAAAAACCACCCTTAAAACAGAAATAATACAATTTTATATTTGCGTATGATCTGGCAGGTAGGGAAGACTACAGTTTCCATCACCCACCAACCGTGCTGTTCGACAGCTTATGAACATCAGGTGTAAAGAAACCTTGATATACAACGTAGCCAGTTGTACACATGTTTATACGCACAATATCACAAATAATAATGAAGCTGTTTGATAATTTTTATCATACCAGAACAAGAGTGTCTATTTTACAGACTGTTCCCTTACTTCTTTCATTTAATTATAGCTTGAAATTTATTAACTTTTCCACATTTTATTTGTATTCAGAGGACCCTCACAATCTGAGTCCGTTTACCAGGCGTGGTAATCATTTGGCTTTCTAAATGATGTTGGAGTGAAAATCCCAGCAGCTCTAGCCAGGACACCTAATAGTGAAGAGTGATGAGAACTGCAGTCCAACAACATCAAGAGGGCTGCCTGTTCCCCACCCCTGCCCTAAAATGTAGTTTGCTTAGCTTTTGCAGAAAACCAACACTGGCTGGGGCTTATTCTAGTTGCCAAAGGGAGATGGAGAACATTGCTGTGAACAAAGACACCTGAATCCTAGGAGGATTTTTATTTTAAACACAGAGACAGTGATTATATACTGCTGTCTGGAAAAAAAAGTTCCCAGCAGCTCTGAGTTTAGAAAATACTACTATATGGAATTGTCTTGTAGCAGTTGCTGCTAAACTATCACTAAATTCTAGTCTTTTACCTCCACCAGACAGAAGAATAGTTGGTTCTCGACACTCACAATCTGGGGCTGACCTGAATGGTAAGTAGCTTTTGGGTTTGGCAATACAAAGTCATCAACTGATTGGTTGAATAATTTCATCTCCTGGATCCTTTCCTATATCTGTTCAGAGATGGTACGCAAATGTATGCGAACACAATAAAATCAAAAGTATACAATAATAATTGAAAGAAACTGAAACATACAAAATAAATAAAAAGAAGAAGTTATCTTGGAATGGCTTCCTTAAAATTTAATTTATCTGCTGCAAAATAAACAAACTCAAAGAGACGTAAATGATCTCAAATGAGCTTTTGCAGCAGAGGGAAGAAAATGTGGTTGTTTGTAGTTTTAGATTTTACCACTTTCACCAACCATGAACATTTAAGATGTGTAGGTTACTTATGACAACACATGGGGTTCAGAAAGACAAGCCACCCATTCTTCCAAGAGGAATCCATGAACCACGTTAGTGGAAACCTCTGTCTGTGGTGCTGCATCATCCAACTTGAGGTTCATCTCCATCTACCTGATATCAGCCCAACCTTTCTTTAAATGGCCAGAAGAAAAGAATATAGAATTGTATAGGGTTTTTTTGAGGCCTAACTATATAATTCAAAATATTTTAAAGGAAGAACAAAGAAGCAAAAAGAGTTTATGGATTGGCAGGTATTTGGGGATGTTTGGCATAGATTGCCAAAAGAGACAAATAAGTTGGTCTGAGAGCAAACCAAGCCTAAACTGTCACTAAAATGACTAAACTGAAGCTATCATACTTTGGACATATCACGAGATGACATGGCATTGGAAAAGACAATAGTGCTCGGTAAAGTGGAAGGCAGTAGGAAAGAAGAAGACCCCTTTGTAGATGGACCGATTCAATAAAGGAAGCCACAACTCTCAGTTTGCAAGACCTGAGCTGGACCGTTGAGAACCAAGGTTCTTGGATGCCTCTCATTCATAAGGTTGCCAAAGGCCAAAGCTGTCTTAAAGGCATTTAATGACAACAAAGATATTTTGTAGGGGGTGGAAGCAAGGGTACGACAGGGTAGATTTGCTACTGTTTGGTTCATCACCCTATCTCATGTTCCCCAAAGGACCTGGTATGCCATCAAACTCTCCATCACCTGCTCTCCCGCTAGCAACTGTTGACATACAGAATCCAGACATCACCTTTTCCCGCTACCGCGGACTTCCGGTTCCTACTTCTGTGGATAAGAAAAAGGGGAAAAAGAAGATTTCTAAGGCTGACATTGGAGCTCCAAGTGGATTCAAGTGAGTGCCTCCAGACGCTACATAAACTTCTTTCATGGAGAGGTGTCTGGATGCAGTAGGACCTTTCTAAAATTTCAAGTCCTGTCATAGGAAGGATCCTTGATTTCCATTTATTTTTCTTGTGTTTCCACATCAGTCCTTGTTTGCTTTGCTTGTGGGGGGACTTGAAACGTCTTTACTGAGGCTGATGTTGCTTTCTATTTTCTGTTTCTGTTTTCTGAGATCTCCCGCTGTTGCCTGTCTTGAATGGTCACTTCTTCTAACGACAGCCAGAAATCTTGTCCTCATAGCTAGGGGTTGACATGCTTCCTTCTGATTTGAACAGTTAGAGATGCTGCGTAAAGAAACATAAGTAAAGGCGCAAGTCATGGTGTACAGCAGGGGTGGGCAAAGTGTGGCCCATGGGCTGCATGTGGACTCCAGGGCCATTTTTGTGGCCCCAGGTCCCCCAGGGGTGAAATGGATTTTTTTACCAAAGAAATTTTTTAAAAATGTTGCCCCAAAATACTTGCTAGTGGCTAGGGGGCATTTCCATATTTTGGCCCCTACACCGATTTAGGTTCAAGAGAGGACTCTTTTGAAACAAGAAGTGAAGAAGAAATCAGTTATGCTTACTTTGTGTTGTTAAAGACGATACAACTGTCTCCTCCAATTCCTAAAGAGTTTGTGGAGGCAAAAAAACTGATTTGGGGGGGGCAGGTGCAGCAAGGTGGGGTGGCTCTTCTGAAGGACTAATGTGGACTTCCATAGTTGTCTACCCCCGGAGTACAGCAAAGACAAGGTGGAGCTGAGAAGGTAGGGAGGCTTGGAAGATAGTTTGAGGGTTCCAGAAGCCCTGATCGAACCTGGAAAGTTACTTTTCAAAAGTGGTTTGTTTCATTACTCATTACAGGCCGTTTGCGCACTACACTCTCATAGCACGATTATTCCACTTTCAACATGCTGGCTCTCCCTGAACTGCAAACCCCAGGATTCCATAGGATGTTGAAAGTGGAATAATCGCGCTATAAAAGTGTAGTGCAGAAATGGCCACAGTATTTTAAAAAGGAACCTGTACTTGTTACTAATTACAATGATGAAAGAAGGTAAGTCATCATGTTGCTTCTTGCACCACCTATTACTTCCCCATTATTTTGCTGCTTTTCTTTGGGATAGGAAAACCCTTTAGGACTCATTACAGAATGACACAATAGTTTGACTTCCTGTCAAAATGTCGCTCAAGCTGCCCTTAAAAGTATCCTTTGAAAATAGCTAGGAACTGTTACTTGTTACACCAACAAATTAACTTTTGACACTTACTTGTTACATGGCTTTTTAAATGTAAGTTTGCCACACCCTTGTTACCTCCTCCCAAGTAACTAGTTACATGTATCATGTTATTTGTAACTCATTATGTCCAGGTTCTGATTCTGATACGCCCTAAGAGTTGCTTACAGAGAAACAGGATTCCTCTAGATGCCAGTTGTTGCAGTCCCTGAATTTCTGTATCAAAGAATGGCTGAATCCGGAACTCAGGATGTGGGGCTTTTTCAAATGTCTGACTGGCTGCAGAAGATTAGGAGGGTGGGCATTTATTGGGATCCCAGGCCTAGAAAAAATCTCATCGCCTTATTCTCATTTAGCATGGACCCCCCCAAGATGCACAGAGCTTCTGCCCAGCTTTTCCAAAATTTAGAGAGATGACTTACATCACTTGCTCGCCCTCCAACTTGACCCACATCCCAAAGACAGCACTGTTCAAAGCCATCTCTGTGATGGGGCAGCAGGTTGAACCATATGCTTATGTGTCAGAGCTTTCATTTATTGGATGTCTTCTACTATTTTCTTCCAGACATATCCAGCACATTGGATGGGATCCCAACAGTGGATTTGATGTACGTAGCCACAATGGTTCATCAGTGTGCTTGAAAGAGGGAGTCCGAACTGGAGAATTGAGTATGGGGAGTCTGATGGCTTGAGCTCCTGCAGTTGAGCTGAATGTTGTGTTCGTGTGTGAACTGCCTGGGTGCCCCAAGCCTGAGGAGATGTCATGACATGAAGCATTGTCTGTTTCTTCTAGTTTTAAGGTGCTGGCAGGCACGTTTCCTGCTCTGGCAATATTAGCTGAAGGCAAAAGCAAACAGAAATCAGGCTTGGTCTGTAACTTTGCAAGAGCAGGCAATCTCCTAGCTAGTCTCAATCCTGTGTAGAAGCTAGAATTTTTTATAGGGTTGAATGAACATCACCCGAGCTGCTTTGGCCTTTTAGCTAGTCTCTTTCACTTCCTTGGACAGAGTTAGGCTTGAGCTGAATAACTAGGGTAAGAAAAGAGAGACCTTCATATCTTTTTTCTATCAACCCCCAAATTTCCCTTTGCAAAATTCAAAGTGCATTTAACCCTCAAACATATTTAGAACTTGTAGCAGGGAGTGAAAGTGGCACCCAAGGAATTACTGCAGGAAAAAAAAAGCAGTGAACAGGGTCAAAGTGGGAAAAAAGATCTTTTTTTTTTTTCTTTCCTCTGAATCCTCCTCCTTGCAAGTTGCTTTGCTTTAATAGAAATGGCTGTCAGAGGTTTGTTATATGTATCAGTGTGCAACTAAGGGCCCTATCACACTACACTGTTATAGTGGTATATTCCACTCTACTTTCTGTAGCAAAATTCTGTGGAATTCTGGGGTTTGTAGTTTAGTGAGGCCCAAGAGCTCTCTGACTGAGAATCGTAAATGCTCCTCTCTAAACTGCAGATCCCAAAATTCCGTATGAGGTTGCCATGGCAGTTAAAATAGAATATAGCACTATTGCAGTGCAGTGTGATAGGGACCTGAGTTTTCTCTTCAGTTGCTAGGAGGAGTCTGAGTTGGATGTTAAATGGTCAGGGAATGAAACTTTAAACACAGCTGGAGGATCTCTTGCCTGCCACGTATTTTGGACTCCAATGTCTGGAAGAGCCAAATGGCATTGTAAAGGATTGTGGAAGTTCTAATCCAAAATATCTGGACCCCCTCCCACTTGAAAGCCTTCTGTTTCTACACTTTTCTTCCCATGTGGCTAGCTGAGGCTATAACTGTGTTATGCAAAATAAAGAGATCGTGGCAACTGTGCTTAATTTACAGAACTGTTCTGTGCTCCACAGTCTGGATGACTGACCCACAAAAATTCCATTGCTCTTGCAGTTGTTGTTGTTGCTGCCGCTGCTGCTGTTCTTGCCAGATTCTCAAAGCCTGAAATAATAGTGTGGCTGTGTTAAAGTGAGCTCACGTTTATGGAGTGGTTTGGTTTAGCTATGATGAGAAGTGTTCCAGGTGGTGACAATACAGTTGGCCTTCCATACCTGCAGCTTCTGTATGCATGGATTCAACCAACCATGGTTTGAAAATATTCCTCCCCTCAAAAATAAAAATCCAAAAAACAATTTTAAATAAGGGATGCTATTTTACTACACCATTGTACATAATAGGACTTGAGCATCCACAAATGTTGGTATCCAAATTTTTTTGGTATCCAAAGGGGCTCCTGGAATCAAACTGTAGTGGATAGCACGGGCCTATTGTAGTATGACTGTGCTTGGGATCTTTGTGAGGCTACAGCATGAACCCTAAGGTTTTGTTGTACCTTCCACCCACATAATTCTGTGCTGGAATTTAGTTTTTGTAAACCATGTTGTGATGGCCAGTGTGTCATGAACATCTGGCTGAGCATGTACTTGTTCAAATAGGACAGCAGTAAGCAACTGTGATAAGACCCTCTGCACACTGCCCAAAATACCACAGAATGAGGGAGAAATATCTATCAAATGACTAGAAGGCATAAGAAGGCCATACTGTCAAGTCTGGGGCACTTCTTTTATATGAAGCAATTTGGGGGGGCCTTGAAACACTTAAACCTGGGAGTGGATTCATGTGGCCATCCAGATATTGTTGGACTGCATCACAAAGGAGCCTTGACCAGCATAGCCACTGAAGAAGAATGCTGGGAGTTGCAATGCAACAACATCTGGAGGGTTGCTTGGTTCTTATCCTTTTTATGTTTGTATTTACGTATTATTTTATTTAATTTATATTCCGCTTTTCTCACAAATGGGATCCAAGGGAGCCCACAACATGAATTAAGACATAATAATTAAAAAGTTAACAAAAACAATTAAATAAATGACCACGTTAAAACATCAGGACTTTAAAGCAGTAAAATGTCATTTAAAAATGTGGCAAGAGCAATAAAAATGCAGCACACAGACTCATTAAAGACTAAGTGCATAGCCACTTATACACGAAAAAGCTTTAAATAAAAAGGCTTTTAACTGCCAGCAGAAGGAGAGCTGGGAGGGCCCAGTCTAGTCCCCAGTGGCATAAAAGCTCCACAGATCGAGAGCAGCCACTGAGAAGACTCTCTCTCTCCTGTGTCCTCTCCAAATGTACCTATGATGGCGGTGAAACCAAGGAAAAGCTCTCTTCAAGGATCTTAAAATGTAGGCAGATTGATCAAGAGGTATATATGTGTGTCTTATGTTTTGTATTTCAGGTGAATAATTTAGACCCTGATTTGAAGACACTTTTCTCCCAGGCGGGAATCAGTGAAGCTCAGTTGACAGATGCTGAGACATCAAAGCTTATCTATGATTTCATTGAAGGCCAAGGAGGGCTGGAGGCTGTGAAGGAAGAGATCAGGCGGCAGGGTGAGCAGCTGGACTTGGGTGTATCTGTATCTGTAGGGTGTCCTCTCTAACACAGGGATTTTTTTTTCTTTCCTCTCCATTACAAGAAATTTTTGCACATTTTCCAGCCTTTTTTTTTTTTTTGCATCTTGGGACTTTTTTGTGAAAAATTTGTTTACTAAAAAAAAAACTTTTTCTGCCCAAAGCAAAGCTTTCTGCACAGAAACCAGTATCTGTTGTGTAAAACCCACCACCTTCTGGGCAATTTTTTTTTGGGGGGGCAAAACCCATGGGGTATTTTTTTGCAAATCAATTGTTTGCAAAACAATTTGCGTTTCATGGGTTTTTGGCCTCCCTCTTTCAAAATATTTGTATTAATTTTATAACATTAACAATAATTTGATCCTACGCCTTATGGTTTTGTTTTTGTCTATAAATGATGAGGGAAACACTTTGCGTGACTAATGAAGTAGACTCTGCCGAGCAAAAAATGTATGCCATAACTCAGACTAACAGGTGTGTTTAACAGCTTTTCTGTTGGATGACACGAAAAATTGTTCTTGCTTCTGCTCACAAGCAGGGTTTATTTTTAAAATATTATTTACAGACATCTATTGCTCAAGGTGGCTACTGGGATTTGAACTTTTATATTTCTCTTTTCAGGTCCAAGCCATCCCCCTCCCCCTCCCCCAAGTCGTTCAGGCCCCCTCCCACCACCACCTGGGCATAGCCGTAGCACCCCCCTTCCACCCATCCCAGGTGTCCCACCCCCATCAAATAGGGCAGGTGTCCCCCCCACCCCGCAGCCCCCTCGGGGACATCCCAGCCCTGGTCAGTGGGTACCTCCTCCACCTGCCTCGCGCCCCGGACCAAACCGTCCTCCCCCACCCCAGGCCGGAGCAGTCCCGCCCCCACCTCCCCCACCCCCTCCCCCCCCACCCCCAACCCCATATCAGAGTTCTGCTCCCTGTCCCCCTCCTCCCCTCCCTTCTGGAGGTCCTTGTTCTCCAGGGACTCAGCCTCCCGCATCCTCCGTGGGGCGCGGTGCATTGCTGGATCAGATACGGCAAGGAATACAACTCAACAAGGTGAGATGTGTTGGAGAGTCCCGGTTAAGGACTTGTATTTAACACATGGGGTCTGATTGCTGTGTGAGATCGGGAAGGGGTTTTCATTCTCACCCTCAACCCACCCTGTCAGAGTGATTTTGCCTTCCTCTCAGGTCTCGGCTCACTGGAAGCAGCTCATTAAGTTGTGTTGCTCATCGAGTATGTGTCTATGTACAGGAGGTAGCAAAGTCATAGCAAGTTATGACAATGGAGGAAAGCATGGAAGAAATAGTGATGTTACATCTATGTGTGTGTGCTCTCATTTGAGGAGGGCCTTATTCCCTCTAGACATATATCTCCCCAGCTCAGAGGTGGGGGCTCAAATCATAGTGGATTGGGCAGAAGTAGGGGAAGATTCCTACACATGGCGAGCTAGCACGCCATGAAGAACGTCAGACTAAAACTCTGTGATCTCTACATTTCTGTACACAGGCATGTTTTTTAAATAAAAAAAATCTCTGGCAGAGTGTTCAGTTCAAGTGAGCCCCCTTGCATTTGAAGCAGTGCAGCTCAGGCACAAGTTGACCGTGTTAAGTAAGAACCAGGCCTAAATCTTTGCCTATTACTCCTCCGCCCATGCTATTTTGCAAATTTGTTCTGTTGATTTCTGAGGGATTCTGAGGGTGAGGAAGACTAGTTTAGTTTGCTGACATTTGCAGGCCAAGACGGCTCTGTCTGTGTTAAGGGTTAAATTGTGTTCTTATTTACCGCGCTGTCCTCTCTGCTGAGATCCAGCTGTTCCCAGCTCACAAAGCAGATAAGGGTTTCCCCTGAGAGTCTCTTCAGCTTCGCTTCTCATAACAAACGTAGTGTTTAGGCTACCAAAGTTCCCCATCCCATGGTGTGAAAAAATGTTGACAAGAGTCTACTTAAGAGCAGCCTGAAAACAGGCAGTTTTTTCTCATTTTCTCTTCATGTATTCTCTTTGCTGCTGCTGTCTTTGTCCAGACATGGATTTTACTTAAATTTGCTGAATATGTACTCACGCTTCCTTCAATAAACTGAGTAGTTTTTAGTCAAAGCCAGCTGGCCTCATTCACTGGCAGCTTTATGGGACTGAACAAAAATTTTGTCTTGCCTTTAAAGACAGTCTAATTGTGGGTCATGCTAGAGATCTACAGCATGCACCCCTGCATTTTCCAACATAGTTTACTCCAGTCTCTGTGGGTCTTCATCACAGTGAATCCTAAGGACAATCCTTTATAATCCCCTCTGTCTGTTTCAGACGCCTGATGTGTTGGAGTCGCCTCCGCCTGCTCAGAGCTCCGAAGGCTTAGTAGGGGCTCTTATGCAGGTGATGCAGAAGAGGAGCAAGGCCATCCACTCCTCAGGTGAGTTTTGGTCTGCACCCCCAAATGGCGCAACCCACCTCCCGGTGGCATGCTTACAAACAACTTTCTAATGTCTCAGAAGTTCAGAATTTTTCAGTGGTGGGGATCATCTTGCGGATCGGGAACCAAACAGAGATAAAAGTCTCTGATAACGGGGTCTTCCCCTTATCTAAAAACGTTGAAGCTTTAGAAAGCTGGCTCTCCCGACTGCCCACAAGGGGTTGGGTAGCCCTGATTGGCGGTCACATGATGTGGCTGGCCAATCAGGGGGAAGGACAGACAGAAGCTTCCAGAAGCTAGAAGAAGAGACTTGAGGAGAAGGAGGGAGACCCTCCGAGGCAGAGGAGGCTGCACTCTGGCTCTCCCCAAAAATACCAACTTGAAAGATTAACCGCTGTGAGTGGTGTAGACTGTACTGAATTAGCTGCTGGAGAAATCTTCTATCCTGGGCGGCTTGGCTGATTTGAGGATACATTTATGTTTATAACTGTTTGTAACTAAGAAGTATACCTGAGGGGGGGGGGAGCCCTTTCATGATTTTTATTTCCTAGTTTACCTTGCCTGTTTTGAATAAATTCTTTCCTGTGAAGACTCTGTTACTTCTCCATCCCCACACCTTCTTCCTCGGTGCACACTTGGTTAGGATTCCTCGTACCTCAGGAGGGGGAGGTGAGGAAAGAGAAGGATTATGGAAGAGAGAGACTGTGAAAATCCCAAGCAACGTCCCTCTGCGTTGTGGTAGAGTGGGTTCAATCAGTGGGTGGTGGCAGCAAAACTAAGAGAATTTGGGGGAATTCCTAGCTCCTTTGTCAAGGCTGTAGGCAGCACTGAGAAGGAGAAGGGCTCCCTTCTTCCCCCAAATCTCCACGTGGTGGCAGCGGTCTAGGACCTTGGAGAGTAAGGGGTTAACAAACAGGATAGACAGGTTTTCTTTTCTGACTCTCTCTGCCTGACTGTGTTCTGCTAAGACTCAGGCAAGAAGGAGAGGGGAGTGACAAAGGGTGAGAGAGCAAGGTTTTTTTGTCCAGGGGAGATTTATTTTTAAAGCTGCAGAATTTTTGCCATTGTTCTCGTGGGCGAACAACTCCTGAGTGCAATTGTGCGGAAGGCATGTCTTTTTCTTTTCCTTCAGTCAGCTCTGAGCGGAGTCAAATTTGTTAAGTACTTCCTCCTGGAAGTGAATGGGAGCTCCTGGTTAGCAGGAAAGCGCCCCACTGAGTCTCACGGAGGCAGGTTTTTTTCTCTCTCAGCCTGAGCACAAGGTGGGGGGGGCGAAGTGTGGGGAAAAGTCTTTAAGATTTCTCTACACCTTCCCCTTTTCTTTCTCTCTGAGAGGTTTTTGTTTTGGGATCTGGCAATAGGTATTTTCTCAGATCAGCCAAACAGTCTATGTGAGAGCTCTTGTGTGGCACATAGGTAGTTTAGTCAGCCTGGAACTCAGATCTGGGACAGTGTTATCATATAGAATGGATGCTGAAGGAGCAGCGACCCCTAGTGGCAGTAATGCCATACAACAGGCAGTTGCTGAGGAGGTCTCATCCACAGCAGCAGTGACCCCTAGTGGTGGCAATGCATGACTACAAAGAGATGCAGAACCGAGGCCTGTTGAGCAGTCAGTGGCACCTGGTGGCAGCAATGCCACAGTGCTGCTTTCTTCTTTCTGGACATTTTATACAAGGTGCTTCATCAGCAAACGTCATGACATGGATGAACATGGCCTTGGAATTGCAACGAGTGCAGCTATTTCAGAACCCTGGTGGAAACTGAGGGGCTGCATCACCAGATGGAGGGGCACTCTTTTCTGTAACTCCTGTCAGGAAGTTCCCTTTGTACAAAGACTCTGAGGACTTTGAAGCTTTTATCATCAGTTTTAAACGCATTTGTAGGGACTATGGGATACCAGAGGCGCATTATATGTGGGAATTATGGTCCCATCTCACAGGGATTCTGAGGGAAGTCGAAGCCAGCATGTCACTGGAAGACAGTTCTGACTTTTTCAAGTTTCTGGACCTAGCTAGGCAGAGACTTGGCCTCACACCTGAGCTGGCAAGGACCCACTTCCAGAATATTAAAAAGATACCTGGTGCCACCTATCGTGAGTTGGCTTATACAGTTCATCACAGACTAGAACTTTGGCTGAGGGCCGCTAAAGCCTTCATGAAGGAAGACATCCTGTTCCAGATGGAGTTGGCGAAATTCTTGGATCTGCTTCCTTTACAAGACTGCTACTTATGTACTGCAACAGCATCCTAAAACTCTGGAAGAGGCAGCAATGGCAGCAGACTCTGTTGCTTCGGGGGGGAGAAAAACCTTCCATTACCAGCCTG
The DNA here is from genome assembly GCA_030412105.1 of Cyclura pinguis. NCBI lineage: Eukaryota > Metazoa > Chordata > Lepidosauria > Squamata > Iguanidae > Cyclura > Cyclura pinguis. Next base: position 207,587,154 of record CM059600.1, read on the forward strand.
CTGAATGCCAATAAGGACATCCAGGAGGCTCACTTACCACGCAAAAATGTCCCTCGACAATACTGCAGAAGACAACAACCCTACCTCAACGACTCAGTCCCACCCTGCCCAACAGTCATCATCAGGCACTCAGAGTCAGCCAGGGACAAGCCTCGCCTGAAATGCTTTAAGTGTGGGGAGCGTGGGTACGTCAAACCTAACTGTAAGCAGAAGGCAAAGTTGGTCCAAAGTTGGTGACTGCGGCAAATTCAAGGGGCGCAGTACCTTCACCTCCTGTTGATCCTGATCCTGACATGGTCCCCAGTCACGAGAGGCACACGTTGGTGGAGGGAGGTAAAAAGGTTGTTGCTTATAGAGACACTGGTGCACAATTTTCAGCTATTCATCATTCCTACCTCGATCCCAGTCTTGTGGATGACACCTAAGAGTTACTATACGAGCCTTCAGAGCACCTCCAGCTGAACTGCCAACAGCGCGTGTTTCTGTTCAGTACAAAGGCTGGAAAGGCTATTAGACTTTTGCTGTTTATGATGACTATGAATGTCCTGCACTCTTGGGTAACAACCTTGTCTTCCATGCCAGTTGCGCCTGGGAAGAGTCCGGGAGACACCCCATGATCACTCATAGCATGAGTGGGGACCAGTCTTCATCCCAAGCAGAGGACTAGTTTGCACTTGACCTGTGGTCCAAGTTGCCTGATACATCTGAAGGAGTATTGCCTGACCAGGAGGGAAAACCTAAGGTGAATTCTTAGCAGCCTCCACCTGACTCTGCACTGCCCAGGGGGCGAGAGAGTCTGAGGTGGGCAGCGAGCAAAGTCAGGTGTTGGACAACTTGGCCGAGGTACAGCAAGGGGCTGGTGTGGTGGAGAAGACACCAGCCATGATGTCTATGACATCAGCCAATGAATCGCCACCAGCTGAAATCCCAGAGGATGCTCCAGCCAAGGGAGCAGACACTGGGGAAGCTACACTGCAGCGAAAGTCTGGGACAAGCTTCCTACTCTAGGACGAACAGCTGGTTCCAGCAGAGCAACAGTAGTTCCAGAAGGAGCAGGAAGCAGACCAGAGCCTTCAAGCTGCATGGGTCAAGGCGAAGGAAGAAGTCCACTTTCCTTCAGCCACAACGGGACCCGAATCTGGCTCATGATCATCCTGGTGGACATGCTGGGGTGAATCACACTAAGGACAGATTGGGGAAGTCCTTCTATTGGAAGAGGATGGGCAAGGATGTTATTGACTATGTCTGATCCTGTGAGTTTTGCCAGAGAGTAGGGAACAGCAAGGATCAGGTCAAGGCCCCTCTCCAACCACTTCCCATCATAGATGTTCCATTCCAGAGAGTAGCTGTGGACATTTTGGGACCTTTCCCTAGGAAAACTGCTAGGGGAAACAGTATGTGCTCTTCTTTGTGGACTTTTGTACTCATGGGCCAGAAGCCACTCCATTGGATGGGACTTCATCTAAGGCAGTAGCTCAAACTCTGAGAGACATCTTTGCAAGTGTAGGGTGGCCTACAGAACTTCTGACAGATGCAGGGTCGAGCTTCAAGTCCAAAGCCATGAAACGCCTGTTAGAAGCACACAGGGTGCATCACTTGACGTCAGTTCCCTACCATCACCAAACGAATGGGTTGGTGGAGCGATTTAATGCCACGTTGGGGACTATGATATGTAAGTTTGTGAATGAGGTATTCTAATGACTGGGACCTGGCCCTTCAGCAGTTTTTGTTTGCCTATAGGTTTATTCCACACCCAAGCCTGGGGCATTCACCCTTTGAGCTGGTCTAGGGCCATGATGTGAAAGGGCCATTGCAGCTTGTGCAAAGGCAGTGGGAGGGAGACATCCCTGCTTCAGGAACTAATGTGGTTGACTTTGTGACCAAATTGCAGAATACTCTCAGGGAGGCATGGGCAGAGGCTCACGAGAAGTTGGAACAGGCACAACAGAACCAGAAGGCCTGGTATGATCAGTGGGCCAGAGGACGCTCTTTTGAGAAAGGAGATCAAGTGATGGTTCTGAAGGTAACCCCATCTAGCAAGATGGAAACTTCTTGGGAGGAGCCCTGTACTGTGCTTGAACACATGGGGACAGTGAACTATCTCATACAGTTTCCAGACCCTAAGGTTAAGCTGAAAGTGTATGGTGAATTCACTGAAATCCTTCTACGATAGGCCCACACACCTTTGCACACTTGCAGTTCCAGAGGATGAGGAGGAAGAGTGGCCTGAAGGTGCTTTTTATGATAGGGAAGGGGGTAGCCTGGAAGATATCAACCCCCCCTCTAAGACTCAACGCTAAACAGCGCAAACAGTTTTCTCAACTGATGGCCAGGTTTGCTTCTTTGTTTTCACCTATCCCAGGGCTCACAACTGACCCTCAACATGTGGTAGGTGCAGATGACAGCAGGCTATCTGCAGAGCAGCCACGACGAGTATCCCCCGCAGGGAGAGAAGCTATAGAGAGGGAGGTGAAAGAGATATTGGACATGGTGATTATTCGCCAATCATGCAGTTCGTGGGAGTCACCAGTTGTCCTTGTGCCCAAGAAAGAAGGAACTGACATTCATTTCTGTGTAGATTACAGAAAACTGAACTCAGTGACATGCCCTGAACATTATCCCATGCCCAGAGTGGATGAACTGCTGGAGAAATTGGGGCACGCTAAGTACTTATGCAGCCTTGATCTGACTAAGGGCTATTGGCAGATTGCCCTGGCAGAAGAATCTAAGGCCCTTTTCACATGTCGGGGGGGGGGGGACGGGCGAAAACGCCCAAAAACGGAGCTTACCTCCAGCCGGGTAAGTCCGTCGCCGCGTGGAGCAGTGCGAGCTCGCTGCTCCACACTCCTCCGGCGTCGCAGATGGCAGCTTCCGGTTGGTGGAGGCTCTCCACCAACCGGAGAAGCTCCCCAGCCGGAAGCCCGCCCCCGGCAGATCTGCAGGCACGCACTTGCGCGCGCCTGCAGATTCACTTTAGAGCCGGGCGACAGAGCGGCGCAGGGCTGCGCGCTCCGTGCTTTTTAAAAACCTCTAAAAAGAGGTTTTTAAAAAACACGCAGCCCGGCTAGTTCCGGCCGCTCCTGAGTGGGTTCTGGTGTGAAACTACTAAAAGTAGTCCACGCCAGTCCACTCTACGGTGTAGAACGCTCTACACCGTTCCCCCCCCCACATGTGAAAAGGGCCTAAGCATCAAACAGCATTCATCACCCACAAGGGCCCGTTCGAGTTCAGTTTACTTCCTTTTGGACTACGCAATGCACCTGCAACTTTCCAGAGATTGGTTGACTGTCTGTTAAGAGGATGTGGAGATTTTGCTGTTGCCTATTTAGATGACATTGCAGTCTTCTCAAACTCCTGGGAAGATCATCTGAAACACCTGGAGATTGTATTCCAGCACATCAGTGATGCTGGACTGACAGTCAAAGCTAAAAAGTGTCAATTTGCGCTTGACAGAGTGACGTGCCTCGGCCATGAAGTGGGCCAGGGGACTATCACTCCACTGCAAGTCAAAGTGGAAGCTATTAATAGCTGGCCTAGTCCCTGTTCCAGGAAACAGGTGCAGTCCTTCCTTGGCCTAGCTGGGTACTACAGGAGATTTGTGCCCAACTATAGCCAAGTGGCGGCACCGCTAATGGATCTGACAGGTTCCAAGGAGCCTAAGACAGTGAAATGGACAGCAGAGTGTCAAAAAGCCTTTGAGGCCTTGAAACGGGCCCTGATGGTGGAGCCTGCACACGTGGCACCAGACTTTGACAAGCCGTTCATCGTGTCTACAGATGCTTCTGAGAGAGGCATTGGAGCAGTCTTACTGCAAGAGGGTCTGGATGGCGCCTTGCATCCAATTCTGTTCCTCAGCAAGAAGCTTTATGTGAGGGAGTCCAACTGGTCCATACTGGAGAAGGAGTGCTGCACCATTGTGTATGCCTTAGAGAAGCTGAGACCATATGTACGGGGACGCCACTTCACTCTCCAGACTGATCATGCTGCCCTTTGATGGCTTCATACAGTCGGGGGAGCTAACATGAAGCTACTCCGGTGGAGACTGTCCCTCCAAGACTTTGACTTTGACATTCAGCATGTGGCTGGGAGTTCCAATGCTGTAGCTGACTCTTTGTCCCGCAGAGAAGTGGCGGGGGGTAGAGGTTGAAATCCCAGCCAGTGTGGCTCCAGCCTTCAGCTATGTCCAGACCGACTGAGATTTGGGGGGCATTTGATATGATAATGGGGTTCCTCATTATCTGAACATTGAAGCTTTAGAAAGCTGGCTTTCCCGACTGCCCACAAGGGGTTGGGTAGCCCTGATTGGGGATCACATGATGTGGCTGGCCAATCAGCGGGAAGGACAGACAGAAGCTTCCAGAAGCTAGAAGAAGAATCTTGAGGAGAAGGAGGGAGACCCTCCGAGGCAGAGGAGGCTGCCTTCTGGCTCTCCCCAAAAATACCAACTTGAAAGATTAACTGCTGTGAGTGGTGTAGACTGTACTGAATTAGCTGCTGGAGAAATCTTCTATCCTGGGCGGCTTGGCTGATTTGAGGATACATTTATGTTTATAACTGTTTGTAACTAAGAAGTATACCTGGGGGAGGGGGCCTTTCATGATGTTTATTTCCTAGTTTACCTTGCCTGTTTTAAATAAATTCTTTCCTGTAAAGACTCTGTTACTTCTCCATCCCCACACCTTCTTCCTCGGTGCACACTTGGTTAGGATTCCTCCTACCTCAGGAGGGGGAGGTGAGGAAAGAGAAGGATTATGGAAGAGAGAGACTCTGAAAATCCCAAGCAACGTCCCTCTGCGTTGTGGTAGAGTGGGTTCAATCAGTGGGTGGTGGCAGCAAAACTAAGAGAATTTGGGGGAATTCCTAGCTCCTTTGTCAAGGCTGTAGGCAGCATTGAGAAGGAGAAAGGCTCCCTTCTTCCCCCAAATCTCCACAAAGACAGACCCAGTGGCACTTTGCAAAGAAATCTTGAGTCCTCCACTGGCCTTGGGCTGGAACAAAGAGAGCAAAGCAGGGTGAAATCACTAGTGTTAGTATGGGTGTATACATGGGACACACATGCAGCCCCCCTCTTGAAAATAGGCAGGCAGGTGATTCTGCCTATGGCTCCTTACTCTGACAAGACTGTCGTGTTCTTTACCCACAGATGAAGAGGAAGACAATGGAGATGAAGATGAGGATGATGAATGGGATGACTGAGTCCAGAAGGACCCCTGGCACAAAGCCTGATCCTTCTATCAACCTGTTCATAGAACTGATGTGGGCTTTTAGTCAGACCAGCTGTACTTGTGTGTCTCGTGTGCAGATCCTTCTGGAATCCAAGAGATGCCGGGGCAGCTCTGCTTTACCCTTGGCAGGAAAGGGCCATGATTTTCCCCTCCTCCTCTCTAGCTACCACTTAGGCCTAAGCACAATTCTCATTTTCTTCCCACACCTGTGCACCTGGATGCCTTTGAGAGTTTTAGAAAGTGAGGCTGTAATCCTACTTCTTTCAAACCATGCCTTGACAATACCATTTCTAATCTGTGGTTTTTTAACCTTTCTAAGAGCCATATCATCTTTCACCCAACCCCTTCATTTTTTGTTCGTATCCCCCCAGCCATCTGGTAATTTCCACCCAAGTGGGTTCCCCTTTTGAGGCCAACATGAGGGTATGAAGAGGATAGGTGAGAGGAATGTAAACAAAACCTCTTTCATATAAAATAACCAGTGCATTGTTAACACACAGTGAAATCCTAGTTGTCTGAATTCTTTGCACTGTTATATACGTATATCTGTTCTTTTGCTTTAGCATTTTTAGTATGGGGCTAGAGGGAAGAGGCAATCAGTCACTAAAGCAACCTTTCTCAACCTTTTTTTGCCCTGGAGGAACCCTTGAAATAATCTTCAGGTCGCGGGAGACCCCTGCATAAAAATCATTAAAACTAGAACTTTAAAAAATTTATTAATCACAATATCTCTCAGAACCCCTAGCAACCTCTTGAAGAACACTAGAGTTGGTTGAGAACCCTGCTCTACGCATTAAGATGAACAGATCTATTTATCTCCAAACATGGCAGAAAGATTTCTTCCAATATGAGCGAGGAAGTGAAATGCCAAGATTGACCACAATGAGTCTAACTTTTCTTAAAATTCTTATCTAAAAAAATTGCACTCTGATGTAGAGATATACAAGAAGCTACAGCATTTTCAGTGGCTTGGGTCCTAAGTTCCTGTTTTTCTTTTAGATTTCTGTCAGTTCCCTGCTCTCACCATAGATTCTGCCCCTCTTCATGCCACAGCCTCCTCCACACTAGATGCAATACATTCTCAAAGAGCCCCCATCCCTTTGGATCAAATTTTTAAGGGACACAAGAGGGTCTGAAATAAAGAGTGTGTGGGGAAGCCCCATTCAATGAACCTTGTTCTGTTCAGAGAGGAAATTGCCCATAATTCTAATGTGCCTGTTGGACAAATTATTAAAACAAAAAAAGTTCTACAAAAGTAATATTTCAGATATAAATAGCTACAGCAGTTAATGTTATAGTCATAGGACATTGTGCAAGCACATAGCTCTGCACAGGAAATCTTAGCTTCACCCTGGGTCATTTGGGGCTGTGGATGAAATTGGGACAGGAGACAAAGAGGCATGATTTTTTTTTTTTTTTTTGGAGTCCCTGAAGGCCACAGTTGTAATCTTTCGAGGTCAGATCTATGCTTCTTGAATCATTTTCTGATCACATTCAAAATATTCCAATGAAACATGAAAGACACATAAGTAGTATACTTGCAATGGCTGGGGAATAGGGAAGAATATCTGTCCACATTACAAATTTCTATGGGTTTTATACAAATTTAAGTAGTATGGAAAATGTATGCCACTGTTAACCCCCATGAAAAAGCTCATTCTGACACCAAGGGAAGATTTTCCCCTAAGGCTAATGGTAGGGGGAGAGGAGAAAGGACCCTCCCACCTGAGCTGAGCTTTGTGTAAGTAAGCACATATCATTTTCTCTGAATTCACAGTCGTATGTACTTCTGTGTTCCCAGGGTGTTCCCTGAATATATAAAAGCTACCACCTTATCTTGTGTGGCCTCATTTTGCTTCCAAGGTGATATGGACTCAGCCCCTAATTAGAGGCAATGATGGTAGTTCCCAGACTTCCTGGAGCAAAAAGAATGTTTTAAAAGCATAATTGATGTTTGAAATAGTTTAGAACTTTGTATGCAGAGTTTTGAACGTAATAAACAATCTACACATCAAGTAGATGTGACACACAGCTGACGAAAATGAAATACATCAGCAAGATAAAATACAACTATCATAAAGTTTGTACAAGACAGACAAAGAATTCTGGAGGTTGACTCCAAAGAATATGGTTCTGTAGTGCATTAGTCTCTCATCGGTTCCTACTAAAACTTCAGCTGGACGGACTGGGTAGGAAAGTGGGCATCTTTGTTTCCAAGTACAAGACACACACACAAAAGCTCTGTAAAAGTGACCTTTTCTGTGTAGTCTTTAATAATTTACAGGTTACTTGTTAGCTTCTCAGAGTGAACACCCCTTCATAGTCAAGACAGATATATGATGACATTCCCAGAGGGAATTGTCCTTGCATTGCTTCCACTTCTCTAGTTACTGTGGAAAATCATAGAATCATGGAAAACACTTTGATTAAATGTTTACGCCTGTGTGTGTGTTCTTGGCTGTTTCTGCCCTGCATTGTTACAGTGTTATTATTCCACTTTCAACATCCTGTGGAATCCTGGGGTTTGCAGTTTAGGGAGGGGCCTTTAGAAGTCTCAGCCAGAGGCTCTTTGGCCTCGGTAAACTACAAACCTCAGAATTCCACAGGAGGTTGAAAGTGGAATAATAGCACTATAACAGTGTAGGGAGGAAAGGTCCTATGTCCTAGCACAGCTTGTTCTTAAGTAACATTGATCTTCCCTTGCACTGCTGTTGAAAACATTTTGATATATTCACTTTCAAAAAGTGAATCTATCAAAATATTTCAAAGAGTCTGGCTTCTAGTTGTCCCAGAAAACTCATTTACTAGAAGACTCGCATTTTCTTCTATCCATCCAATATTGGCAGGACAGAGCATTGATTTCATCCAAACAATCATAGAATCATAGAATTGGAAGAGACCCCAGGGGCCATCCAGTCCATCCCAGCTATGCAGGAACCCACACTGAGGCACTCCCGACAGGTGGCCATCCAGCCTCTGCTTAAAAACCTCCAAAGAAAGGAGAGACTCCACCACACTCCACGGAGGCAGCAGATTCCACTACCAGACAGCTCTGACCGTCAGGAAGCTCTTCCTGAGGTTCAAGTGGAATCTCCTTTCCTGCAGCTTGAATCCATTGCTCCTTGTCCTAGTCTCTGGAGCAAACATTAGAAAATACATAAATTAAACAACAGTATATGGGACTATGCATGTTAAAAAGAACAGCACACTAGTCTGTACTGCAGAAAGAAGTCTGAAGGGGCAGATCAGAGGACAGATAAAGAAATCAGCGCTGGAAAAAGGGTAGAGAGGTCAAATAAGTCAACAGAGGCACATAGAGTAAGGTCACTCCAAAGCAGCTGACAAGAGGTCACCAGTAAAAATGTTTAAAGCAAAGGCTGTTCTGTGTCCAAAATGTACTCTAGCAACCAGATTTGGCCTGGAAAAGAGAAGAACCAGAGATGATATGAAAGCCATTTTCAAATCTTTGGAGGACTATCACATAGAATATAGAACAATCCTGCTCCATGATATGCTGCTCCTGAGGATAGGAGCCAAACCACTGGTTTCTAATTACAGGAAAGGAGATTTCAGCTGAACCTGATGAAGAATTTTCTGCTGGTGAGAGCTGTTTGACAGTGTATTGGACTGCCTTGGAAGGTGGTAAAGTCTCTTTCATTGAAGGTCTTTACACAAGAGTTTGATGGCGATATGTCAGTGATGCTTTCACTGCAGATCCCAGTGTTAGTAACTGGCTGGAGATAACCCTTGGGCAAACTTCCAACTTTAAAATTCTATGGTTCTATGTGAAGTTAATCTGGGTGGAGCCAGGAAGTTTCCAAATTGCCTTAAGAGATAATAGGGAAGTTAGACTGTATTGCTTCACAAGCCTTTGGTGGTTGCAATTTTGCGCTTTGTCACTGAACTCAGTGGGACTTCCGATGAAACAGGCATGGGGTTGAGATAGTTAAGTAACTCTGGCATCGTAGTTCTGGGTCTTAGTGCCTGGTATGTCTGTTAGATTCTCCTTTATCAAAAGCTGCTGAAAGGACATATTTTAGTTTCTCTTGTGTGGTTTCCATAAATCATTCTTTAAACAACATACCATCTTCAGGGGTTTTCTTGTTTTTGTTGCTGTAGGTAAGCCACTTCAGAGACTTTTTTGTCTGAGCATAACGAAGATGCATTAAATAAAATGTTTAAAAGGTATTCACAGAACAATCCTGAGCATATTTATTCAGACATAAGCCCAACTAATTTCAGTCGGTTTTGCAGTTTTTCTCCCCAGTCGGTGTGCTCAGGTTTACAGTACAGCCTGAATGACTGACCAATGAGCAGGTGCACCTTTAGTCCACATACATGCAAATAAATGCATAGCTATAGGTAGGCAAAATCCATTCTGGGACCTTGTGAAGCCTCAAGGCTGTTTTTGCAGCTTCTGGCCCTCCTAAATTGCTCTTTTTCTGGCATGATGAGGATGAGGATGTCTCCTTTGGAAACCTCCAGAATGGCAATTTACCTTTTAAATAAGTCACAGAGGCCCCTTGTAAAGTTCAGCACTTAAAAAAATACCTATTTTTCATATCCAGAAGTGGACTTCCAGCTACTTCTGTGGGTTTTTATTTTCATGTTTGGCATTCTGAGTGGCTCTTGGAAGGTTCAAGGAACAGAGAACTGGCTCCTGTGGCTGTTGACATTGCCTAGCCTTGCTATAGACAAAAAAGTCAGTTTTCTTTCCAAACTACACCACTATTAATCTGCTATTCAATCATCTTGTCGACTGGGTCCTGAAGGAGCTACAAGATCCTTAACCAACTGTTTACCTAGTTCTAAAATATATATAAAATATTAACCAAGAAGACCTTGGACTTTTAATATCTCACATTTAAAGTTACAGCCAGAGATGGGAACCTACCTTCCCTCATTCCTACCTTCTTTCTTTCTTTTTTTTTTGGCAGGGGGACTACAGCTTTAAGCATACACCAGCCTGATTTGTCAGTGGCAGTCCCAATTGATAATCAGTCATCTCAGTTTTTCAGCTGCTTTTAAAATGTCCCAGTTTCTCTCTTCTCCTCTCATTTCCCCCCTTGTCCTCAGCTTACTACAGTCGCTGCAAACCTAGTTCAAAGTACAAAAGTAGTCTCCACTCAAGTCAGCAGGGAGGAGAGATGAAAGGTGAGGAGGGGGGTATCCTGACCTTCCCAGGAGGTTGAGACAAAAGCAAACTGCTGCAGCCTCTCTTAAGTTGTGTGTTCTTCCTCATTAATACCTTTTGCCATCTTGACCGCACTCCAGTGTTGCTTTGCTACAGATGTCTTGATTTACTAGTGTGAAGTGTTGGGAGAAAATGTCCTTTGCCTCTGATCTTTTCTGGGCCACTGACCCCTTGTATCTACATAATTATGGACTTCCTTGAGAAGCTCTGAGTAATTTTCCATGTATTTTAACTTTAGGAATTTTTTGGTTTCTTCTAAATCTTAACCACAAAATATCCTCTGTGTCTTAAGTAAAAATACCCTCTGGTGGCCAGATTCATTCTAAATCCTACAATTGGGCTAGAGACTAGCATCCTTTCTGAACTTAGAAAGAAAACTGATCAGTCCTTCAAGTTCCTCTGAGTTTAAGATTTATCTTTAAAGTTAAATTTGCGAGATATAGATATAAGGCTTGGGTTTAAGACTGAATTAACAATTTTTGTGCAACATTAACCACATGGTTCTGGTACAATTTTTTAAAATTTTGATTAAAGAACTTTCATTCTTGATGCTAACACAGAGGTGAGGATCATGCATCCTGCAGGCCACATACATATCCTCTAACTCTCCATATATTGGAGAGAGTGGAAACTCCCCATTCTTTTCAACCTATATGCTTAAAAATAAGAATTGCTGCTTCTGGAACCCTCCAAGGGCAATAATTCTCCTCTGTAGCAAGATCTACCCTTACATCTTGTTCTAGTAAAAAAAATTGTGTTATGAAACTGTCCCCCCCCCCCACTGGTCACGTCTGGGATCACAGAGAGGGGTTGGAGTGGCCCTAGAAGTTCCTGGGCCTGGAAAGATGGTCCTATACCTTGAGGGATTGCCCACTGTTCTAATTTCTCGGTTAACCACCCAAATGCTAGCTTGAATACTTCACATGGTTAGAGAAGTTTAATAATAGTATATCTCAGCTTGCACATTTGAGCAATGGGGAAGCAGAAGTCAGTTGAAAATTATGTTATCTAGCTTGTTTTAGTTTCGTTTTGAAATTCAAGTAGAATGCAGGGGTCAAATCATTTAGAAAGCCATGTTTCAGAATGATGTCAAGAGTCACATTACTTAGCAAGCTATGCTTGTGGCCCAAGTATCCATTTTTCTTGCAGTTTCTATAGAACCGGCTTTGTCAACTGTGTGTCTTTTACTGCTTCTACACTTATGCTGCATTTCCTCACGCTGCAGTTAATGGAACCATCAAGTAGCTTCCTATGTTAATATAATCACCTAGCGAAAAGCTTTAATACAGTATACATTGGGCAGCTGCAGAATTTTTATTAAAATTATTAGCTCATGCAATCACCAGGCTGAATGGCATTCCATTTAAATTTTCGATCTTTGGGGGTGTGGACGGGATAGCATCCTTGTGTACGACCGAGGGCAGGAGCTTGGCACGTGGGCACAGAGCAGAGAACAGGCTGCACAGCACACACAACTTTATCCACCAGTGCTTAATGGCTGCTCTCTGGCCCTAGGCATTGGCTGCCCAGGCATGTTGCTCCATCCTGCCTAATGGCAGAGCCAGCCCTGTCTTCCACCTTACACGCAGTGGGAAATACTGGTGAATTAACCAAAGTGGTCTTCAAGAAGTGGCTAGTGGCATAGTGGGGCAAGGGCTCACAGGGCCAAAGATTGGGGCTTTTTCATTAGTAGGGGCTATGAATCATCTCCCACTCCCTTGTACTCCCCTCTTCCCCCAGTGTAGCTGCAATCTGGACAGTATTTTATATTGCAGCTATCCTTGTTGTAAGCCAAAGTTTTCTTAAGTGGCTTGCTTTTGAGTGTCCAAGCATCATTATCTTTACAAAAGACCTGCCGTTGGTGGATATGAAAACTGCTATCAAATCCCCCCCCCCCCCCGGTTGGTTGGTTGCTTCTTTAAAACATAGATCAACACCTAGCCTCCCCCTTTTTTTTTTTTTGGACTTTTGTTGGGGTGTTGCTGCAGAGACTATCACGATGAGGGTGTGCAGTTTGAAATTTATCACTGTTAGTAGCACTTCAAAAAAGGGGAGGGCAGGGCAAGGCAGTAAAAACCGACAGAAGACTTGTGCTTATTTCAGGCAAGATACCTTATACCATAAGGAGAAGATAAGGCCTGCCTTCTGAAAATGTATGGGGAGCTATTCTCATATTAAAGAAAGACCATCAAAGCAAGTGACCAACTGGCCAGCCTTTCAGGATGGGGCTACAATTTTTAAAATTATTTGCTTTCAGGGTGATGTGAGGTCAAGCGCATGCCAAATTGTGCTGGCAGATACAAGTGCTAACCCAGGCCATTTCCACACTACACTGTTATAGTGCTATTGTTCCACTTTCAACCTCCTATGGAATCCTGGGGTTTGGAGTTTAGGGAGAGGCCTTTAAAATTCTCAGCCAGAGAGAGCTCTCGGGCCTCCGGAAGCTAAACCCCAGAATTATTCCACAGGATGTCGGAAGTGGAATAATAGCGCTATAGCAGCGTAGTGCAGAAATGACATTTGCTCATAGTGTTTTATGGTTTCTTTCTACGTCTCCAGTATCTGCGTGCATAATGTTGCTAATCATTAATACTAGAACTTGTTATAGTATTTTAAATCAATGAAAGGTAGGATTAGTACAGAGAGAAGCTTGAAGCATGAGGTTTCGTAAAGTGACTGGGTCTACTTCCACAGATAGTGGGGTTATTGTAATGTCTGTCCTACGTTTGCTGTATGAAATAGGTAGCCAACCCTCTGCAAGGAGTCTTTAATAAAGTACGTTTCTGCCGGTTATTACTTATTTATTTTATCTGCAGGCAGAGAAAAACACACAGGCATTTTAAAGATACTACAGTCGCTTTCGAGCAATCTTCCCGCTAACTCCTACCAGGGCACCAAGGTAGAGACCGTACAATGCAAATAAGGTCAGGGAGGAGGTGGGGAATCGCTGGCGGGGGGGACCTAGAAGAAATCCAGAACTTCCTATTGGGCAGATGACGCGTTCCTCTAAGGCTGAGACTCAGTGGCAGCCATTCCGAGAGCGCCATTCCTCCTCCTGGCTCCGCCCCTAACCCTTCTCCCTTTGCCGTGGGTGAAAAACTTTCTGGCGGCCTCAGTGGCTGGAGGGAAATAAAAAAAAGCGCAAGATGGCGGAAAATTTAAAAGGTGAGTTGAAACCGCGGAGCGCGCGCCGGGCTCGGCGGCGCTGCGGCGCGGCGCGAGGCGCCGCGTTCGATAGTCGGGCCGGCGGGTGGTCGCGAAGCCGCGAGCCAATGAGCACCTACCGCCGCCTTCTCAGCGGCGCGAGGCGGAGGTGGCAGCCGGCGGCGACCGTTACGGGGCGGAGTGGGGAAGCGCGCGAGGGTGCGCGAGCCGGCGTACGTGGCGCTAGACGCCACCGCCGCATCGCGCGGAGAGCGGGAAAAAAAGGTTGACGGAGGGGAGCGCGGGCGGGAGAACGGGAGTCCTAAGGCGAGGGAAGTGTGAATGGGCGCACCTTGTGGGCAAACCTGGCTGCCTTCGCCTATAGATAATACAGTGCTGATCTCACTGCAGTAGTGGTCCATTTGGGTCTCTGCTAGACTGTTTCTTTCTTCAGCAAAGAAGCCACTCCTTGAGCCCCGTTTTGTTTCCTCGTCACCTTTCCGCCCTCCTCCTCATCTTTCCGCCGGGCCCCTGTAGTGCTTTGACCATGTGCTTCGCCCTTCCTGTCTCTAGACAAGCCTTGCCCCGTTTTATATTTTCCCATACTTCCCCTCAGAGGCACTGGTTTTGAGGGGCAAATTCGACAAGACTAACTTGTGATTTTAGGCTCACCTCGCTGAATGATTTTGCTGAAGCCAGTAATGGTATCCAAAACCCTTGGCCTGTCAGATTCCTAAGGGAGCCCTGTCAAATGTGTCTATTTGTTTAAAACTGTTTTACTTGCTCTTAAGCTTCCAAATCGGTAATGATAATGAAATAAGACCTTTAAAAAGAGTGATAACCCATGTCTTCAGATTTACAATCTAAAAACTTATTTTTTTTATTTTTTGCTTTATTAAAATACTTATACCGTATGTCTTTTTCCCAGTTTGGGCTTCAGCTTGAGCAACAAGAAGTGTATAGACTTGGGAAAAATCACCGTGAATGATCAGGTCTTATTTGAGTTAACTTACCATGGACACATGGTCTTGAAGATCCACCAGAAATCTTGAGACCTCTCAAAGAGCAGAGAAGAGAATGGGCTAAATATCACCTGGTGATGACCCAGAGGCAGAAATAGCGTAGCTTTCTTAATCATGAGAATTGTTGTATTTTGGTGGATTTTTTTAGACAAAACTTCAAATTTAAAAGAAAAAAAGGTCTCTGTGTCTTTATGTGATCCTTCCACATGAATGTGTGCTGAGTTCTAATTTTTGTATGACATTTCTACTAACTGCTGTTGAGTTTGCTTCTGCAAAGCAGCAGTTCATGTGCTTTTGCTATAATACAAATCTGCTAATAAATCTGCTAACAGTGAGGAGTTGGGGTTATTTTTCACCATGAGGAGAGATAGTTGAACCGAACGACTATATTGTTTTGGTGTGCTTGTTATGACCATTTTACCCAAATAAGACTGATTTAATTAACAGCCAGCGTGGTTTAGCAGTTTGAGCATTTGACTATGAGAGCAGGGTTCGATTCCATAGAAACCCACTGAGTGGCCTTAGGCATACCACACTCTCTCATCCCCAGAAAATCTTGTGATAGGTTCACCTTAGGGTTGCCGTAAGTCAGAAACAACTGGAAGGCACACAACAACTAACACACCTAAGCATTTTTTAAAAATATATGATTATCACTGTCCTATCAATTTATTTTTGTTATTAACATATTTTATAGTCACCCCGATCACAGCGACTTTGGGTGAATAATATTGTGCTAATCACAAATCATAACGACATCTGATCTTTCACTGACATGCACTTGGTGCTGAGTTTCAGCCTATTGTTTGCAGCCTTACAGTCTTGAAAAGAATGACGATTCTGCAGGTGAAAGGCAAACTGTTTGAACAAGCCAGTTTTCCTAAGACTTTGCTAAGTTTTCCAGCTCTGGTACACACAAGTTTTCTTTATGCTAGCCACAGAATGCTGAATTCAGATTAGACTGCAATGAAATATGTCAACTGAAATTATAAGAACACGCAAAGGTGCCTTACATTGAGTCAGATACTGGTTCATCTCGTTGGATAATGTCTACTGGCAGACAACAGGACCTCAGTCTGATTTAGAGATGCCAAGGATTGAACCTTCTACCTGTAGGTATTTGTTAGATTGCCCTGTGAAGCAGAAGGAATTACTTTCTTTAATCAAAATAATGTGGGTCCAATACCCAAAAAGGGGCAAGCAGTGAGGTCCTGTTTTCCTATCTGGGTAAATTGCCACTTCTCCCTTGCCATCTTGACGCTCTCTCTGGTGTGATGGAGAAAATCCCTTTCATGGCCTGTTTTAGCAGCTGTTTACCCTGGCTTCCCCCAAAAAATTAATCTTTCTTTTACTCTCCCCTTACCGTGCAATGTCTTTACCATCAATTGTGCACCACAGGGTAAGACCTGTGCTATTTTTTAAGTGTTGCAAGCTGCTGAGCCATTTTAGTTATAAATAGCAACTACTGCAGATAGACCACCAACAAACTGAAGCTGGAGAATGGGATAAAGTATTTGCTGATTAGAACACTGAAGTTTACAAGTTGTTTCTCCAAAAATCTATTTTTAGTCTGTTGTTTATAAAATGGGGAAGTAACTTTTCTCCTCAGAATCTGAACTGGTTTAGAGGAACTGACAAGAATGATTCTATCCTTTGAGCTTAAAACTGATAACAGTATCATAGATGAATGTTGCTTGGACATCTAAGGATAAGCAGCTAGTGCACATTAGGTGTGGAGAGCCAGCTTGGTTTGAATATTGAACTGGGACCTTGGAGATCCAGTGTTCAGTTCCCTGCTTGGCCATGAAAACCCAGTGGACAACCTTGGGTATATCACACAGTCTCAGCCCCAGAAAGCCCTGTGATAGGTTCTCCTTAGGGTTGTCAATAAATTGGAAACGACTTGAAGGCATACAACAACAACAAACACAGGTGTGTGCCCATTTGAGGGCTGTAAGTTGGTAAAGCTGTGAGCAACACTCTTGACAGTTCTATCAAAAATGTGCAAAGTCAGATCATGTGCTACATCACCAGTTTTTATTATGAGTTAATGTTTTGAAGTGTTAATTTGAGATGCATAATGTGAACAGTCAAAAGTGCTGTGATGCCTCTGAATCATAGAAATGTAGAGTTAGAAGAGACCACACGGGCCATCCAGTCCAACCCCCTGCCATGCAGGAATACCCTCAAAGCACTCCCGACAGATGGCCATCCAGCCTCTGCTTAAAAACCTCCAAAGAAGGAGACTCCACCACACTCCGAGGCAGCAGATTCCACTGCTGGACAGCCCTGACTGTCAGGAAGTTCTTCCTGAGGTTCAGGTGGAATCTCCTTTCCTGCAGCTTGAATCCATTGCTCCTTGTCCTGGTCTCTGGAGCAGCAGAAAAGAAGCCCTCTCCTTCCTCTACATGGCATCCCTTCAAATATTTAAACATAGCTATCATGTCCCCTCTTAACCTTCTCTTCTGCAGACTAAACATACCCAGCTCTCTAAGTCTATCCTCATAGGGCTTGGCTTCCAGGCCCCTCACCATTTTGGTCACCCTCCTCTGGACCTGCTCCAGCTTGACCATGTCCTTCTTGTATTGGGGTGCCCAGAACTGGACACAGTATTCAAGATGATGTCTAACCAAAGCAGAGTAGAGTGGTACCAGCACCTCCCGCGATCTAGACACCATACTCCTATTGATGCAGCCGAGAATTGAATTTCTTTTGAAGATTCGTAGCCCTTGAATGCAATTCTATGTACACGAATGCAGGCAGGTTATAGAAGTAAAACAGTGTGGCAGGGAATTATGGTTGGGGTGGGAACTGAAGTGGAAAAGTAAATCTAGGTGTGTAGTAGGTGGTTCTAAGATTGCTTAAACAAACGTTTTTTGAAATAGTGTTCCCGCTTATCCCTGCAACAAACTTCTGAGGATTCCCTTTCTCTTAAGATACTAGATAAACTGCTTGACAGGCTGGCCAGATAATCTACTACTACATTGGGCAGAGAAGTAGGGGGAGGGAAAGGTGTGCTACTTCTAACTGTGCCTTTTTATATTTATTCTCCTGCAGCTTGTACTGTTTGTTGCAAGTCAACTTGGTCCCACCTTCAGGATATGTGTCGTTTGGAGAAGGTGTGCTGCCCTGACTTAGGCATTACTAGAAAAAACCTCTACGATTTTGAAGTGGAATACTTGTGTGACTACAAGAAAGTCCGTGTGAGTTTCTCAGGATTGTTTCTTCCTTTGATATAACCTTGCATGAGGTTCCCTGTGGTTAGGTGTTAATTCGCTGAGATTTTAAAATTTGTTGACACTTTCCCTCTCTTTTTACATTAACTTTATTACTTTTAATAAAATTTGACTTAATCAGACAGTCTTGCTTTTTTTTCTTTGGATGAAAGTGTATGGTGCTAAAGAATTACTACTATCAGAATAGGTTGATGAAAGTTTGCTAAATTCTTTGGGGTTCCTGGGTTCTGTTCTTGGCTTTGGGTTTTAGTAGACAACAAGGGAACAGATTATTGGGAGATATCGCTTATTGGGGTCTGTTGTGGGCAGTGCATTGACTCTTTTTGGCTGACACTATTCATGGTTACCTTTTACTCAGGATGAGGAGTACTACCTGGTGAAGTGGCGGGGCTATCCTGAGTCAGAGAACACTTGGGAGCCCAGGAAGAACCTGCGCTGTATCAGCATACTGAAACAGTTCCACCGAGACCTGGAGCAGGCATTGATCCGCCGAGGAGGCAAACTCAAGAAGAACATGTGCTTGCTTGACCAAGGCATCTCTAGCTACCTGGTGCAGAAGGCCAAACAGCGGAAAGCTTTGCAAAACTGGGAGCGTGAGCTCAATGCCAAGCGCAACCACAAGGGACGGATCGTGGTAGAGAATGAGGTGGACTTGGATGGGCCTCCCCGGGACTTTGTCTACATTAACGAATACAAAGTTGGGGAGGGCATCACTCTCAACCAGGTGGCTGTGGGCTGTGAGTGCTCAGACTGTCTGGCAGAAGCAGCTGGTGGTTGCTGCCCTGGTGCTTCCCACCATAAATTTGCCTATAATGAGCTAGGCCAAGTAAAGATCAAGGCTGGCATGCCCATCTATGAGTGCAATTCTCGCTGCAGTTGTGGCATTGACTGCCCCAACCGGGTGGTACAGAGAGGCATTTGTTATGACCTTTGCATTTTCCGGACAGCTAATGGACGTGGCTGGGGTGTGCGCACATTGGAGAAGATCCGCAAGAACAGCTTTGTTATGGAGTATGTGGGAGAGGTAGGATGAGCAGGCGTGAGGCAGAAGTTTTCCTGTGATCCAGTGTGCAGAAGGAGATAAAAATTAAACCTAGGTCACTTGTTCTGTACTATCGAGAGTTGAAATAGTAATGGTCTGTGTGCATGTGATTTAGGTAGCATACTCAGACTTGTGGAAGATCTAGAGATGGGTATTGCTTACTAACATACAAATACAGAATGAAGGAATGAATGAATGGGGGTTGAAATCCTATACAGGCCCATTTCCCCTCAGTAAAAAGTCATTTCTGAATAGACATATATACAACTATGCAACTTATTTATTTTGTGCATTTGTATCCTTTTTAAAGATTCCAAGATCTCAGAATGCTCATACAGTTAACAAAATGCAATAAGTACTTTCAAAGCCATGAACCTTAAATAATACAGTTAGGATTATTGAGATTGAAACAAACATTTTTTAAAAAACAATAATCCCTGTAACTCCGGGTTGAGTGACTTCTGACAGGTCATGGACTATGTTGCCTTTCCTAGACTTTTGCAGGCTGTACCGCTCTCTTACATTTCCCCAACCCCTCATTTAAAAAGTTAAATTATTCCCTCGAAAGCTTCAAAGTATTTTTGCATATGTTATTTGCTGTTTCGGTACTATTTCAGTCCTGCTGACCTGTTTTGGTTTAGAAAAGGCCTTTTTTTGAAAAAAGAAAAGGCCAGGATTTCTAGGAAAGGGAATTTAGGTCTGAAATAGACCAGAGGGACCTAAAATGCCTTTCAGATGGCAAGTTGTTCCTCACCACAAGGCATCTGGGGGTGCTGTTTGTAATTAATTTGGATAATGATTCTTTTGGGGCCTAGGAGGCAGGAGGGGCTGCACTTTGTTTGCTCCAGTTATAATTTTACTGGCCAGGCTATAAACAAATGAAAACTCTGTCCTCTTCTGTCTCACCTTGCTTTGATTAACCTCTTTCTCTGAATCTTACTGATTGTAATGGATTATAATTGCTGTGAATGTTCTACTTAGTCCCAAACAGCTCCTCACCACTATCCTAAAAGTCTAGGCATTATGTGTATACACATCACAGGGACAGGAATATGCCAATTTATGTTAGACTACAGTAGTTCATTATAGGAGGTGAAATCCATTATAAAATGCGGAAGTTTGCTGTGTTCATATAAGGCCACCTGAAGACCCTTGTCAGAGATAAAGGGGGTATTAGTACAAAAGAAAGGCATAATCCTTGGAGACTGAAAGAATGAGAAAATTCCCCTGAAAACTTGAATGAACAAAGGAGTGCGGTTACAGAGTAGAAGTATTGCCTGCTCTCACCTTTTGTTTTTGTCCAATAGAAACACATCTTTTCAATTCCAGGCCCACTGCAAATCGTAAAGGGTGTTTGACCTCTGATAAGGTACAGGTAGAAAGGAAAACTTTCACCTCTAGAAAGAAAGAAAATATATTGCAGGAATGTTATTGGCCCCTGTAATATTGCTTTCTTATGGTAGACACACTGCTCCCCAGACATTCAATTTGTGTACTAGCCACTAAACTTTCTCCCTGATAACTGTTTTTCCCCACTTGTTTCATACTATGGTTCAATTCAGAAATTGCTGTATCTCAATTTAAAGTGAGAGATCTTCTTCCCATTACTAAGTTGATACAGTATTTAATTGTGTTGTCACCAAAATACAAGAATATGAAGGAGAATACTTGATTTTCCTCAGTAAATCATCCTGTTATTTATCAACCAGATGCATTCTGGCCCTGTGGATTAGCCAGAATAGTAAGAGTTATTAGTGTGTATGAGGTCATGTGTACTGCTGTAATCTATTGTTAGCCATCTTGAGGATCTCTCAGCTGAAAGGCAGAATTTAAACCTTAAGAAACATATCAACAAGGAGACCATAAAGACAAATACCTCTGAGATGTTTGTAATGAAGTTATGTCTGCAAAAGAAAAAGTGACTATAGTGAGGATATACAATGCCTAAATACCCTAGAGGGGGCCTAAATACCCTAAAGGCACCAGATCCCTTCTGATCATGGAAACTAAGCAGGATCAGCCCTGGTTAGTACTTGGATGGGAGATGGCCAATGACTTCCAGGTGCTGTAGGCTATATTTCAGAGGAAGGAACTGGTAAAATCACCTCTTGAGTATTCCTTGCTTAAGAAAACCCAATGAAATTTATGAGGTCTCTATAAGTCAACAAATGACTTGAAGGCACACACACAAATACCCTGAAGATACCAGATCCTTTCTGATCTTGGAACATAAGCAAGATCAGTCCTGATTAATATTTGGATGAGAGACTGTCAATGAATACTAGATGCTATAGGCTATACTTCAGAGGAAGAAACTGGCAAAACCACCTCTGCCTAAGAGAATTCGTCAAGTTGACGGGAGACTTGAAGGCACATACACACAGTGAGGATATATTTGGAGCCATCTAGTGGACATCTGTGGTACAGAGATGCTTAGGAGGACAAAGGTATCACAAAAGACAAGGTGGCCAACATAGATCTGGTTTAATACATTGTATGGTTATTTCAGAACTTCAGAGGTTCTTTGAAGATCTGGAAATCTTTCATCTACTTATCTGTCATGGTAGCAGTTATTTCAGGGTTTTGTTGTGAAAACATAAGAATCATCAAGCTTTTGAATTTATCTGAAGTAGTAGCTGCATACAGGATTTAAAATTATTACAATATGTGCAGAATTGTGGACACAGCGTAGCATTATAAGAAAATAATTAGCCAGATGTACAGGGCCCTGGAAAGAAAGTTCACAACAGAGGGCCAAGATAGCAGAAGTAAGTCTTTTCTATAGTGCTCACTGTCTTCCACATCTCTTCCAGATCATCACATCAGAGGAAGCTGAACGACGGGGTCAGATCTATGACCGACAGGGTGCTACTTACCTGTTTGACCTGGACTATGTCGAAGATGTGTACACAGTGGATGCTGCTTACTATGGCAACATTTCCCATTTTGTCAACCACAGTGTGAGTACAGTAAATTTTGTGAGATGGGGAGATATGTCCTCAACATAACTTTTAACATAGCATTCTTATTACTTTCCTCTGTTTTGTGTTCTCTGCTCCAGTGTAACCCCAACCTACAGGTGTACAATGTCTTCATTGAAAATTTAGATGAGCGGCTGCCACGCATTGCCTTCTTTGCTACTCGATCTATTCGTGTCGGTGAGGAACTTACTTTTGACTACAACATGCAAGGTGAGAAGAGTGATGGAGAATTTCCGAGTGTTAAAACCTATTATAGTGTGACACTGCATTCAGGAAACGGATTAAGACTGCAAATCTTGTTTTGAAGTATTAAAGTAATAGATCAATACTGATAAAAGCTGCAGTCCTGTGGGGGCAAGGCCCAGCACCAAAGAGGGGTTGCCCCTTTGGTGGAGCCCTTTGGGGAAGCACAAGGACAAGAGCCTGTCTTTCAGAGGAGAATTCAGACCACTCAAAAGTCTGCTCTGAAAAACTTGCTGGGCATTATGCAGTTAAAATTGCATGGATCTGCTCTGACTTGGACACTGTAGTTTATACAGACTCATCAGGTGTAATTTGGGCCTTTGCATATCCAGTGATAATGGATACTTTTCAATTAGTACAGCCTGAAGAAGTGGACAGGACTTTTATAGAGGGGAGGGCTACTTCGGTCCTTGCCCTTCCTGGCTTATTGAAAAAACTAGAGGAGGACTGGTGGAATGGGTAGAGGGAATGGCCAGTGTTCCATCATACATAGAGGAAGTGGTTATAAGACCATTGTTATTGTTATTCTGTCTGGATTTCCTCTGAGTTAGAACAGAACTGTTGTAATCTTTGTAAGTTAATTGTGCTTTTTTGACTTGTCTTCTTTTTAAGAGTGCGTTAGGTAGCTACAAATAAAAGGAACTGTTAGATGTTTAGCCTGTTGGGCTAATAAGGAACTTTGGTGTCAAGTTCAGCATTTACTAGGAGATGTATCCTTGTGGCTGACATCCTGCATTGGGAGATGTAGCTATCTTGCCTTAGCTCCATCTCCTGATACCTTTTCAGCAGTGCATTTCCCTCTCCCCAACATGGCCGTTTCTTGTGCCTGTTGCAGCGTGTTCAGTTACAGGAAGAGCACTGGATGCGTCTCTGCTTATCCCATACCCTGAAGCAAAATGGAAAGGGCTGTGTTAGGGAAGGGGTGGCTGTGCTGCTGAAAAGGTAGATTTTGTGAGGCAATATTTGGTTGCTGCATGCACAGTGGCCCTAAAAGTGAACTGCAGTGGTGTAAAGCAAACTTATCTAATAGTATCTAATCTGGTATCTAATTACTGAACAGGATGCCAGCCCATGGTAAGTGTGCTACAAAGAAATAGCTTGTGATTGCCCCATCTGTAAAGACCTTGAATAAAGAATGAATCTTTTCCACAGTGGACCCAGTAAATGCCGAAAGCACGAAGATGGACTCTAATTTTGGCCTGGTGGGAGGCCTTGGTGGCTCACCAAAGAAGCGGATGCGAATCGAGTGTAAGTGTGGCACAGAGTCTTGCCGGAAATACCTCTTCTAGTTGCTTACCAGTTTTGTTTGGAAAATGTCTGATCAGGCTTGGATTGGAAGCCAAGAAAAAAAGTTGGCAGTTGCTGAAAGACTGCAGAGGGTAAGAGTCAGGAACTTACCTGCGTGAAAAACAAGTTGCCAAGACTATGAACTATAAAGAGGGAAGTTACCCATAACTCGTTTGCAACCCAGCTGTATGTGACTGTTTCTCACTGCCACACTAGAGTATTCTTATGGCATCTGTGCTGTTAGGCAGGAGAAATGTTTGACTTGTCAAATTTGCTGCTGAGATGATGGCTGGAAAAACTGCATCATAGAAGAAAAATCCCATCATAAGTCTTGTTTGTTCCATCCAAACCTCGGTTAAAGCTTCTTACTGTTTTAAAGGCTTGATTGCAAGTGCAACAGGGCGGAAAACACTGGCATTTTCAGTGTAGTTTTCTTAGGGATCAGGGGTCTTGGTTTTTAATGGAAAGCACTTCCTAGCCGCCTGATAGGTAGGTGGGAAAACTCAGTCATCTTTATATTTTAAATGGATTTGTCTGTGCAGAGACTCTGTATTACCTCAATGTGCCATATGACTGCTGTCCATCTCTACATATTCATGGAACCTTTTCAGTGAGAGTGACCCATAAATCTCTACTTGAAATCGCACTTACTACCCGTCATGGATTTAAGCCCTGTGCAAACTGAAGAGCCTCAGTGTTTCCTCCTTTAACTAATGCATTTGTTTGTTTTTTTTAATAGGGAATGTTTTTAAAATATCTTTTTGGAAGTGGGTTGGGGCAGAGTTTCTGGAAACAGCTGTATTTTGGAACCTGTTATGAAGTTTTAAAATTATGACTGATGAATTACATGTTTGGATTCCTTATTTTCTCTTATTCCTGTTGCTTTAAAAAATCAGATGACTTCAGTTGTTTAACTCTGTGTCAAGTAGGAGATTAGAAACAAATTCAGCAGAAAAATTTTGGAAGGTTCTACCAAATCTCCAGATAAATTCACTTGCTTGTGGATTCCTTCAGAAGTACAAAAGGAGGAATTATGAATTTTAGGGGACAGACATGTTTGACAGACATGTTTGATGCACAGATGAGATGATGATGATGATTTTCATTTTTATCCCAATTTTTTCCTGACAGTGGGGCTTAAGGCAGCTAATAACATTAAAACAATACAAATTAAAATATTCATAAAGGTATAAAAATCAGATTTAAAAAGCAACTAAACCATTTAGAAAGTTAAAGCATTGCATGTTAACATATTAAATACATTAAGATATATTAAAAGCTATAGCAGCCTTAAAAGCAGAACCATACAGCATTAAAAGCCCAATCCTAGTCACTTTATAAAAACCTGATGGCATAAAAATGTTTTAACCTGCCATTGGAAGGAAAGCAAGGATGAGGCCATCTTGGCATCTCTGGAGAATGAGTTTGGGAGCAGTCACCAAGAACACCCTCTCCCTTGTTCCCACCAAACTCACCTGATAGGATGGTGGGACAGAGTGAAGGGCCTCTCCAGATATCTTAGACCTCTATAGGGTTCATAAACAGAGATATGGGCCCATGGTGTATAGGGCTTTATAGGTCAAAACACTCGGAAGCCGGAAATGGACCAGCAGCCAATGATGCTGTTGCAACAAGATTGTTAACAACCCCAGTTAACAACCTAGCTGCATCTCTTTGGGCCAAGTGCAGTTTCTGAGCACATTTCAAAGGCAGCCCCACATAGAGCACATTACAGTAATCCAAAAAGGATATAACTAAGGCATGTACTATCGTGGCCAGATCCAGTTTCTCCAGGGAAGAGCACAATTGGTGCACTAGCTGTAACTGTGCAAAAGCATTCCTGCTCACTGCTGAAGCCTGGGCCTCCAGGCTCGGAGCTGAATCCAGGAGTACCTCCAAACTGAACCGACATTTCCAGAGGAAGTATAACCCCATCTAACAGAGATGGAATTGCTATTCCCAGATCTGTCTTTTGACTGACCAGGAGCACCTCTGTCTTGTCTGGATTAAGCTTCTGTTTGTTTGCCATCATCTAGTCCATTACAGCTACGAGACACTGGTTTAGCCCAGGATCTGCTTCCTTGGAATTAGGTGAAAAGGAGAAATACAGCTTGGTATCATGAGCATACTGGTGACACATGACCCCAAAACTCCGGACAACCTCACACGGTGGTTTTATGTAGATGTTAAATATCTTAGAAGACAAGAGTCCCTGAGGGACTCCACAAGCCAATGGCCAAGGAGTCGAGAAGGAATCCTGCAACACCACCCTCTGAGAGCTCCCCTCCAAGAAAGAACAGAGCCATTATAAAACAGCACCTCCAATTTCCATCCCAGTGAAGTGACTCAGAAGAATAGCACGGTTGATGGTATTGAAAACCACTAAGAGGTCCAGCAGAACCAACAGGGAAACATTCCACCATCCAGTTCCCTGTGTAGATCATCCACCAAGGTGGCCAAAGCTGTGTCTGTCCCAGAATCAGGTGCTTTCAGATCTAAAAGCAGACTGAAACGGATCTTGATAATCTGCTTCATCTAGGCATCCTTGAAATTGAGAAACCACCATACATTCCAGTACTTTGCCCCAAAATGGAAGGTTAGAGGCTGGCCTATAGTTATCTATTATAGTAGGATCCACGGAGGGTTTTTTTCAGAAACGTTTTACCACAGCCTCCTTCAGGTGTGTTGGGACCCTGCCTTATTGTAAAGAGGCATTAATGACTCCCCTTACCCGCTCATCTGGCCTGTTTAATTAGCCAGGGAGGGCAAGGGTCCAGTACACATGTGATGGCTCTCAGTTCTCCAAGGATCCTGTCCGCATCCTCAGGCAGCACAGATTGAAAAGTATCTATCAACACTGGATAAGCAGGGACCAAATTTACATCCTCCGGAACAGTGTCAGCTCTAGCATCCAAGTCAGACTGAATCTGAGTGGTTCTGTCTGTTAAATGGTGGGGAAATTATTTGTAGTAGGCTGTTGAGTGGCTTACATTCTTGACCACTTGAAACAGCTCTGCTTAATGGTTCTGTGCAGCTGCAATAGTATTAGCTAGGAAAGCCTTTTTTGCTGTCTTTATTGCACCATCATAGACCTTCAGACAGATTTTACCTGTTTCAGTTGAAGTCACTCTTGAGTTTTCTGCCACTTTGCTCTAGTTCTTGTCTTGTTTTATTGCTATCAGCTCCTTAGAAAACCAGGAGGCTGATTTAGCTCCACCCAATGAAAAGGGATGCTTAGAAGCAATCATGTCTACCAGCCTGGTCATTTCCTCATTGCAGAGATCAAACAGGGTTTCAATCAGATCACTTGCTAAGGCAGCAGGAAACTCCCCGAGAGCCATCAGGAAGCTGTCCAGATCCATAAGCCTCCTTGGGTGGACCATCTTAATGGGTTCCCCACCCTGCAGAGGCTCTGAGTCCCAGCAAGTCTAAACCTGACCAAGAAGTGATCTGTCCATGACAGTGGAACAGTAGAAAGCTCCTCTATTCCCCAATTACCACCATCCCTTCCTGTATAGAAAATAAGGTCTAGGGTGTGCCCAGCATGATGAATGGGGCCAGATATCACTTGGGACAGACCCATGGTTGTCATGGTAGATGTGAAGGCCTCAACATGGATATTCAAATCCCCCAGTATCCTAAGCCACAGAGACCCTGAGACAATCCTACCCAACTCAGGAAGGGATACTGTGGAGCAGCAAGGTGAGCATTACATTAGTAGAATCCCTAATGTGTCCTGGCTACCCACCTTTAAATAAACACACTCAAACCCTGCAGACTGCGGGATAGGATGACTGGACAGGGGAATATTTATCTCAATAGACCAGTGCAACTCTGCCTCCCCGGTCGCCAGGTCTTGCCTGCTACTACACAGAGAATCCTGATGGGCAAAGCTGAGAGAGATTTAACATCCCACCCCTACTTCCACCCCCTGCTTCATCCAACCAGGTCTCTGTAATACAGGTTGGTATGTTCACAAAGGATCAAGTCCTGAATGACAGCTCTTTTACGTTTCATTGACCTGGCATTAAGCACCAATGTATTCAGCCTAGCGGGGTTGCTGCTATGGCTGTCCAGATTATTTGGGATGGGAGACAGTCTGGATGTGATTAATACCCCACTGTAAACTCTACCCCCAGGGTAGTGCAACCATCTCCCATTTCCCTATCTCCCTCTGCCCTGTGTAACTTGAATGACAGCTCCCTGCGTGCCATTACCTTCCACCCATTGTTGCTAACCCATCTCCCCTCTGCACAGAAATGGTTAGTTGTTTATCCTGACAGGCAGTGTCTGTAAGCAGGTCAGGTTTTCTTTCCTGCAAGGCAAAGCAGGACATGTCCTTGCCCTTGTGCTACCCCCAAAGAGTGACCCACCTTTGGTGTTGCTCCCTTCAGCGGCAACCACACTGGTAGTCCCACTTTCATTCCCCACCCCAGGAAGCTGACCCAGTGGTTCTGAAAGTACGAGGCAGGACCCATGGGAGAGTGCAATAGTTGATAAGGGGAAGAGGGCAATACATTTTTTGGACATTAATTTATTACAATTGGCCCTTGCTAACTCACTTGGGTGTGTGAAGGAAGGGGATGGATGGGGGGTGGGTGGGAGGAGGGGGAAAAAACTTAGGGAAAGGGAGGGAGTGGCAGAGGAGAAGAGGCTCTTCTCTACTGATTGTCCCATAGCCTGCTCATTTCCAGTGCCAACTCTGCAATATTGCACGAGGGGGCTCTCTTCATTTCCACTCGCTCGCACTACTTCACAAGTACATGAGCTGGACCAAAAGAAGGATCCCTAAGCATGCCTGAAATGGTAGCTGTATTCACCATCCTCCTTCCTTCCCCTGCCATCACCCACCATTTGCCAAGCTTCCCTCCTTCCATGATGCTGTGCAGACCAAGCAATCACAGCCATGCAGTGGGGAGGGGAGGAGATGGAAGAAGCCACCTTCCTGTATGGAATAGGAGGAGGTGGAAGGAGAGGAGAGAGACTGAGAAAGGCAATACAAGAGAGAGATTGCAGAGATCCCTTTTTGGACAGTCCTTTGTGATCCCCCCCTATTTTCTGGGGAGCAGAATTATTGACTGTCCCTTTTTGGACAGAGCTTGTGAGCCTCCACTTCCAGGGATTGTGCTGAAATAGGTATTGAATTTATTTAAAAATTTTTAAAATAAACCTGTTCCAATTTGAATGATGTTATTTCCTGATAAAATGTTAAACATATGACTATACATACATAGGTCAATGAAAGTACACATACTAAGCAAAATATTTTTATTCATATACTATGTCAAGTGGTGGACCCTATATCTGCATGCTGATGTAAATGGGGTCACAGTGGTAAAAAGTTTGGAAACCACTGAGCTGACCCAATCCACCCAGGGAAACTGCTGAAGACTGTTGTCTGTGCCTCAGTCCTGCAAAGAGGTGAGGGAGTCCCAGAGGGAAGGAAGAGGTAGCAGAGATACATGCAGTAGCCGACAATCCATTTTTCACTCCCCAATGGTTTTGGGTCCCCCATTCTCTTTCCAGGGGCGCTGTGCTTCATAGCATTCAGTTCCTTTATCATAAACACATTTACTGCCTGTCACATCTTAGGAGACTGGAGATGCAGAAAAAGGTCAGTGAAAATTATTAAGGGCTAGAGCACCTTTCTGGCTATAGTACTCAGGCCTCTTTAGAAAAGTAGGGAGGGTATGATTGAGGTTTATAAAACCCTTTATTATGTGAAATATGACAAGTTTTTCTTCTTGTATGTAACACTAAAACTTAGTCATTCAAATAAGCTGACTGACAGAAGATTCAGGAGAGAAAGAAGTATTTCCTCAATCACTGCTTCCCCATGTGGAATTCACTGCTACAAGGTATGTTGGCCGCTAGCTTAAATGGCTTAAAAGTGGGTTATGCAGTTTCATGGAGGTAAAGCTATCAGTTATGATTACATGCTGTCTCCAAGTTCAGAGGTGTTGCGCCTTTGAATCCACTGTTCCTCCACAGCAGCTAATGAGATTATTATTACCGTCATATGTTTGCAAGCTTTTCAGAGACGTCTGGTTGGCCACTGCTGGGAAAAACAGGAAAACTAGACAGGCCATTGGTCTGATCCAGTAGGGTTCTTCATGTGCATAAAACAAATAGCAGCGGCTCAGTGTTTTGTGATAGGGGAAGCAGTACTCCACGACTTTTATTTTAAAAAAAACACAGTGCCAGATGTCAGACATCATTATTTATTTTGTTAAACTGGGGCTAAGGCAAGTTGCAGGTAGCAGCCTTTAGGAATACAGTTATGTAACTTGTTAGCACAACATCCAGAGTGTGTGGCTTTTGCTAAAACATACCTGTAATTATGGGAAACTTCTGTCAGAAATGCCCATGCTCCTTTTAAATTGTCCCTTTACAACAAGAATGGGGAACCTGTGGGCATCCTGATGTTGAATTCCAGCTCACATTAACCACACCAAGCATAACCAGTGGTTAGGAAGGAGGAATCTAGAATCCAACATGTAGAGGGCTATAGGTTCTCCAGCACTCCTTTATAGACTAATCTTAATTCTTCATTCTCTACCTGGATAAGTCCTTCTTCTAGACCTGAATAATGACATATGCTGGAAAGCATTATTTAACTTCTGTTAACATAGATTATGTTAATTTTCTCATTGCACACTCACACAGCTCTCACCCTTCCATTAGGCTGTGCAGTTTGATGCAAAAATGAGGCTGGCTTTCACCTCTGAAGCAATGATACCCTTAGCTCAGCACATGCTTCTTCATATGGTGATATTACGGTGCTAATGAGGAACTTTCAAGACTCCCATAACTAAATCCTTATCTTTGGGATACTTAGCAGAAAATCTCTATTTGGCCAAGTACCACTTGTTGCCTTTTTCAGTAACAGGGACTTTAGAAACATTTTCTCCTAGTTCACGGAACAGAATGAAGCCAAGATAAAAAATAATCACGGCCACAATACAGAAGAGTTTCTATACAACTAGCCCCTCCTGCCGCCCCATAACAATGCCATACATGCTGTAGAAGTGGCAAAATGTAACTGAAGTCAATTTAAATAAGACTCCATTTGCTTGCAAAACTTAGCTTCTGGGAGCACCTGTTTTTGCATACATCTGTCACGAATATTCCAGCCAGAGGTTTTATAAATTCCAAGCACACTATTAGTAGTGTTTGAAGCAGTCAGTGTTCCTGGGGAGGCAAATCCTCTGTTCATCACAGTACCTATCCATTCCTTAGTCCAAACTAGGAAGACATCCAGTCATTGGAATTTGACTGGAGAAACATGCTAGTGTTAGCCCAATGTACAGAGAAGCAAGTGGAATTGTATTCCGTTGCTGTGCACAAAGTCGATGCTGCAGAGTTCAGAAGTCGAACAGACAGAATAGTAATACAATCTGATCCTTCAGAATACATGGCTCAGTGGCACTGGACAGAGGCAAAAAAGAAGGTCTTGCGTCCTGGTGCAGGATGCTCCTTGTGTGAGGTTAATACCAAGCATTATGTTCTAACTCATGCTGTGTGAGTATTTCTGGTCCCCAGTATTTCCAGGATGGAAGAAGCCATTGTTAGAACACCAAAGCTGTCTTGCACCAGCAGGGAGTAGACTGTTACTAAATGGAATATGAACCACTAGATTCTATGCAGATGAGTCAGAAAAGTCCCAGAGTTCCAAATCCTACTTTGCCAGCTGACCAGCAGTCAGAGGAGCC
This sequence comes from Cyclura pinguis, assembly GCA_030412105.1. Classification (NCBI taxonomy): domain Eukaryota; kingdom Metazoa; phylum Chordata; class Lepidosauria; order Squamata; family Iguanidae; genus Cyclura; species Cyclura pinguis. Next base: position 207,618,240 of record CM059600.1, read on the forward strand.
CTTAACTTTCAGCAAACCATGATGGCTGCTGTAATCAAAAGGATGCAATCTAGACATTAAACACCATAAACAACAATGAAACAAAACTTGCCATAGTATTAACCTGACTACTTCGTCTGCTGTACATAACCTCACTTCTGAAGCAATGGGTGCTGGTGCACTGCAGAGGTATGCTCAGTATGTTCCTAGCTACAGGAGATGAGGAAAAAAACAGCAAGAGGAGAAAAAAATAGGCCCTTTTACTCCTCTTTTGGGCTCTTGGCTTCCACCTCAGCTGCCTCCTGTGATAATCTTATAAAGGACTTCTCCGCATTTGTCAGGGAAAAGAATGCTATTTCTGTTCTCTCTTCCAGACAATAACCATGCCTTTGGCATCACTGGATGCCAAAAGACTCTCATCACAGTTAAAGCTGACATCCAGCACAGCAGCACTGTGACCCTGCAGTTTGTTAACGATGGCCTTGGTAGCACGCTCCACGTCGAAGAAGTAGACACACATATCCTCACTGCCGGTCACTGAAATGCACAAAGAAGAGGTATTAAAGGGGACAGAAGTCCCTACCTGTAAGCTCTTTATGAGAGACTTAATTCCATTCTCTGCTTTATACTGCCACAGTGATTATGAGCCATTTTAACTGGCAACCAGGTGAAGTGGGACAACCGCAAGTTTAGAAGTGGCAACCCACAAAAAACCTCAGAGGAGAAGCTGCTGCCCTCCATTCCCTCTGCAGTGAAGGCAGGGCCTCATCTTACCAACACAAGCTCCCTGGCGGAAGGACATGAGAGGGCAGAAGATGCTGCGGACTGGATGTGAGCTCTGCTGTATCTGGAAACTTCTCTTAAGCTGGAGTGTCCCTTCATTGTCCACAACCCTGTCAACGAAGACAGCAAGAACAGCTACTGAGTAAGATTAATCATGTCCCACTTGTTAACCAGGGGCTATTGCGCTTCTAGTGAGGAAATACCATGTAAAACCCCATACCTATACAGCAACAGCTTGTTAATACATGCGTTGATGAGAAGAGATGGGTCCCGTGCTTCTCTGCTGATCCAGGAGCGGGCTGAGATACTGGTGATAGAACTGCCCTCATTCACAACCAAACGTTTGGCCTTGGTCAATTTTCCTGCAGGAGGAGCAGAAATTGTGTTTTAAGCCCAAGTGTATCTTGCCTATTCCCTGTCCCTGCTAGACTTGCCAGCTCATCCCAGCTCACCTGTTGCCATGTCAAAGAGGAAAGAAAACACACTGCCTTTATCATCTCCTGCCCAGAGGATACGGCCAGGGGAATCAAAGGAGAGTGAGAGGACTCGGCCAGTTAGCTTGCTTGAACCACCCTTCACTTTTTTCCCTGTTGAGATGTTCACCACATGGAGGTTGTGCTTTCCATTGCCCACCTCATGGACAAAAAACAGATAGCAAATTCATATTAGCCCACAGAACAACTCTCCCTGCCCCACTTTCCCTTGGACTCATTCTGGGCACCCTGACCACAACCTTGATTCGCTAAGCAGCTGGAACATCTAGAGGTGCAAATGTAGTATTTCCGTTTGTTCATTCTATTAACTTGTGACCAGATCCTTACTTCCCCCACAAAAAGCTCCGAAGGTCAATAGCACCAATTCTACACTCCCTCTTCCATATTTCTTTTAAATCCAGTGGTTCTTTCCTCACCTGCATCACAGGCAGACAGGGGAGGAGAGACTCCTATTATCACACAAGCTAATTTCCCCTGAAGGAGAAAGCCCTTAATGCCTCAGTTGTGGCAGCGGGACAGTATTATCTTAAGATAACACCCTTTACTCACCACTGTGAGATTGTTGTTCATCGGCTGAAAAGTGCAGCAGAGGAGTTCAGAAGCATCTGGATCCGGAATCTCCCGGATGCACTTGCCATCCTCTGTAGCCCAAATGCGCATTGTGGCATCAAGCGAGGTGGAAACAATGATGTCATTGGAGAGGGACCAGGCAAAGTCAGATACACCTCGGCTGTGTCCCTTCAGCACCCGCAGCACCACCGGAGGGGTGGGCACCAACTGGCACACTGAGATAGTGCCATCCAATGAGCAGCAAGCTAGTAGGTGTTTATCATCATTGGCAAATTGAACCTTGGGCACTGCAGAGGAAGGGGAAAAATGGGGAGGGTGGGAGAGAGAAAGCTAACTAGGCAGCCAAATGCAAGAACACAGAGACACACCCTCCCCAAAGCTTGACTACCTTAAAAGAGTCTTCATTGGTCTTAATTATTTTTCTGTACTCCAGCTATAGACATCCTCAAGGCAGGCACTACTTAGAAAATAGGATTGCTTTCTTTCTTCAACACAATTACTCATCTTTCTCCAAAGTGTATTTTGTGCAGTGCTGTGCAGTGCTGTGAGGGAAGGGAGGCACTGGCTCAGCTACAGTGTGTATTCAACGACACTTAAGTATGCTTACCAGCAAAACCACCAACTGCAGCCTGTAAAGGCTTTTCCAACCCTCCAGTTCTACCTTTCCCTTCCTCCTTAAGTGAGCAGGAATAATAGCCTCTCTTCTCATCCTGAAATTTGGCACCTATTATGTACCTTTCTCTGCAAAGAACAGTCTTATGTCACTCCAGTCCATATCACCTGTGCCACTAACGTGGCCTCAAAGGTCAAAAACGAAACACTCAGCAGCCAGTCAACAAAGGCCTTGTTGCTGAATTTACACGCTACTCACCAGCCTCATCCACATGCTGGTCAAAGATATGGTACATGCCAGCAAAAGCATAGTTCTCACTTAGTGTAGTATCCCCGGCCATGGCACGGCTGGCTTCTGCCACCGAAGTGGGCACAACACTGCCCGGGGGTCTAAAGGAAGATGCAAGACATTGAGCTATAAAAGATACATCATTAATTGTATTTCTGGCTGGACAGGAGGAGCCAGTCAGAATCACAGAGCCTTTGTTCTGCTTGCATCACGTGTTTATCTCAGTTACCAACAGCCCTTCTTGATCAAAACTTGCAAGCGAATTCACTGTCATAGCCCACATAAGCAGACTGGGATGAATATGGGGCCCTACATGCTATGCTCTTCCCAGTTCAAGTCTCCACTGGCTGTATACCTCTCATCATAGACGACTCGGTTCATTTGAGCCTGCAGCTGGTAGGACCCTCGGCTGACAGAGCGGCGGTGGCCACGGGCACCCAGTGCTCTTGGGTCGTCATCAAAGTCCTGTGGCACAACATACAACTGTTACTAATAGTTAAAATTTGGCGGCAAGAAAGTACTAGCAAACATGTAGAAGGGAAGTAATTTGCTGAAAAGAAGAGCTGGGCAAAGCCTCCCTGGATCAAGGGATTTGGGAGAGGAACTACAGTGCCTATGAGGAAGCAGCAGCAAGAATGTTTTAATAGTACAGTGATGCTACTTGTACATGTAGCCTAATGTTATTTCCTCCTTTTTTGCATGCCCCATTTTGTAGTCCTCCCAACCCAAAGAGTGGGGGCAGCTTCTGATTTAAGTTTCTGAATTCAGAGAGGCTACATTTTTAGCATTTTCAATATCGATTTTGCCCTCATCTTGCTTCTGTCCTTTCCTGTACACTGTTCTATCCCAAACCTTTGTCAGAATTGCAAATCCTTTGAAAAACTAAATCTTGGGATCAGAATTGTGCCAAGTGAATACATGTAAATATACTTAATTTGTATGTCTCAGCTGCACACAATGGCTGAAAATCAATTACTGCTCAAAACCGGAGGAGACCTACTGAATCACTGGAATTCTTGACTGACCATTTGTCAGCTGATTCCATGGGTGTAGATGAGGTTAGCAATTGGATTCAGGCCATATAGTTTGGGCTTTCCTCAGGGACATGCATTATCCATGGCAGAGAATATGGGCCACCCTGAACCCACCCAATCTCATCTGATTTTTGGAAGCAAAGCAGGATCAGGCCTGGTTAGCATGTAGATGAGTGAGTACTAGAGAATACCAGGGATCTCCAGGTAGGGTTAGGAAAGAACTGGAGAGCTGGTGTCATTCAGCACTGACCATATTAGGCTAGATGGACCAAGGGTCTGATTCCATTGAAGGCTTCCTGTGATCTTGACAGCCCCGATAATGACAAAGGATGCTGTACTGTATGAAGTATGGCCCTGTGTGGCCACTAGTAGTATGCTTAAGAGCAGGAGTGGGCACTCATGAGAGGCTGGGGGGTGCATTACTCTCCAAGGATACCCTAAGGGAGCCAGAAAAATTGCCTCCTAAATGCTTCCCAATGCCCTGTAAAGTTTGTGGGGTCATTTTCACTATGCTTTTAGTTCTCATTGGGTATTTTAGGCCCAGAAGAGGCTTTTTTTCAAAACAGGACATGACTGGAAGTTTACTTCTGGCTCTAAATAAAGGCCTTTTCTGGACCTAAAATGGGCCAGTAGGGTTCCAAAATGTAGCAAAAATGCCCCCATAGCTCCAAGAGGAAGTCCTGGAGGCACAGAAATGGCCTGTACTATGCTCACCCCTGCTGAATAGGAATCATTCTCTCATTGCAGCAGGTGTTGACCTCAGCATCTCACCCCCAGAGGAACAAGTTTCGTTCATACAGTGTACTTCCTGTCGAAATGCACTGGGCTGGTTATTTCTCTTATTCCCTGGCTGCCCTTCACCCCAGGAGCCCTGGTTACCTCCATGCGGTCAAGAGTGGTGCGACTGCTTCGGACAATGCTGTTGCTGTAGGCACGAAAGCTGCTTTGTTCTGAGAGGGGTCCGTAGCGCTGGGCCAGGAGCTGGCTGCGCAACCGGAGGTACTGCTTACGAAGCGAGGGGTCGTAGCCGGCTTTGGCGTTGTCTCGCAGCAACTGGCTGCGCCGGCGGATGTACTGCGTGCGGAATTGCGGGAAGTTGGGGGTGCGATATGCGTTGTACCTGCAATGGGGGGGGGGTGCATTGGTGCATCAGCTTCTTGTAGCCTAAACCAAACCATATCCTAGCTGAGCGCACCACAGCCTCTGGCTGTTCAGTACCATGCTGGGTTAGCACCAACTGATGGGAGAGAATCTCCTCTAAAATTCCCTGCAGCACCCTGCCCAATATTAGCAAGCTGGGGTGCATACTCAGCCAGCAGTATTGCAACTGTATGTCAATTTGTGTGTGTGTGTGCGTGTTTTTTTTTTAGTGAAGGCACCTAGGTGAAAAATATTTCAAAATTTGGAATAAAAAATATTCAATGCCAAGTCATATATTAAAGACACACACATAGATTACTAGCCTTTGAAATGCTAACAGTATTTTGCTCCCAAAATTAAGATGGCTAAAACAGTTTCCGTTGTCAGACTTCAGTTCATGTTTTGAGTGGTTGTTTTAATTCCTACACTGATTACAAGAACAATGCGAAAGAATTACCCATTTCTTTGGAGAAACTACAAAGGATAAGGCCTGGATCTGACTCATAGGCCTTGACTAGAGAGCAGACCCATTGAATCCATGGGATTTACATAAATACCGACTTTAACAGCTGTTCTCTAGTCCAGAATACTAACACATCTTAAGTGTTAAACTGTGGCTGTATTGTTGATGTCCCCCTGCAAATGTGAATCTTGGGTTCTCATGCAAGATATCTCCTTTTTTTTTTTTTTGGAGTTCCAATAACTATCAGTGAGGCACTGTGGCCACCTCACCTCTTGTTCCTGCCCCATTCAACTTACCGTGCATCTACAGCCAGCACCTGCTGCCACACTGCTGCCATGCCCCACAATGCCAATGGCCGCTCAGGGGAGCTTGTAAGTGGGTGCCTGAAATTGGACAGGTACAGAGTTGTCAGTGTCAGATGGGAGTGGAAAGGGAGACTGTAATGTTCTGAACTTAGCTAGGAAATTTTGCATTTGTTAGGTAAACCACGGTATGCGGTTATGTATGTAATGTGTAGTATATGAGGTAAGGCTCTGTTGGGAGGGGTGAGAGAATGGACTACTAGGAGTGACTGTGATTGACTGAATGTCTGAAGGGATTTTTACAAGGCTGGTACACGACAGGTGGAGGAGCTTGAGATGTTAGGAGAATTAGGGTCAGAGATAGAGATTAGTTAGAGTTGAGATCATAGTTAGGAGGTGAGAGAGAGAAAGATGTGTGTTAGAGTTAGCGGTCAGGATTTACATGTGTTAAATAAGTAATCTTTGATGTTATGTTCAATTTCTGTGTAACAAATCAGGATTGTTGTATTATATGCTTTTGCCTCAGAGAATGCTACAAAAGGGATATTGGAGAGCTTCGGTTTAGACAAAACAGTGCTTGTGATGGCTGTGGTTAATCAAGAGTGGTGGTGTCCAAAGGACAATTAGATGAATAAAGTCTCTCACAGGAACCGCAAGGGCATCTGGAAGATCCCTACAGATGATGCCATAGCAGTGGGACAAAAGGAGGTCCTCATGGTTAGTGGCAGTAGAAGAGACAAGCAGTAGCTCACACAGATACACACACATTCAAAATGGGGGAAAGAAGATGAACTGAAAACAAAACCAATGCAGGCATACATTGGTTAACAAAGTCTCTGACAAAGAAGCTCCTTTTTGCAACATCTTTTTAAGCCCTCCCAATCTTCTTTTTCTTCTCTATTTCTCTGCCTAGCTGGAAGTTTTTACTAGCATTAAGCACTGCCAGGATGGTGAAGGAGGGCTGGATAAACACAGATTTTTGGAATCAGGTTGCAGCAGGGTGTTTGCAGTAAACAATGTAAAAGCTTGAGCTGGGATTCTCCTCTAGCCAATCCTACTGTAGCTGTGCGTGCCTGCTTACAACAGACACGGTAAATAGCAGCTGCCTCCAAGATCCCTTCAGGAACATGTTGAACCACCAAAACATATTAAAAAGGGGAAAGCAGATAAGCCTGCCTCGATAGCTATGCCCAACTTGTTAAAGAAGCACAGATCTGTAAGTCTGACCACCAAAATGCAGATCATCAGAAGTAGTGGAGACTAATGAAAGAAAAAAAATCACTGCTGAATGCATTTTGGAAGAAGCTTTCAAGTAGTTTCTAACGGATGAGAATGTTTTCCTTTTTTTACGCAAGGCTTACTTGACCTGGTTGTTTCATTTCCCATCTGCATGTTGTTAGTTTTGGATGCAAAATTTGCTGAAGCACATTGAACTGCTCTTCTTTTTTGTGGTACAGGAACCTATTCCTGTTCTCTCCATGTTATTTCTGCCTTTGGTACAAAATTTTCTATTAAAGAAGTAAAGCCCAAGAACACATCTATTTCGTTAACTGAGGATTATCTGTACTAGTAGAACAAGAACAGCTAGTGGATCCATTGGGCAGTGAATCTACTCATGGCTTTATGGACAGATGTTCCAGGCTGTACAAGAACCACCCAGGTGCAGGACCTTTTGCTCAACAGAAGTACAACACTTGGAAAACTCCCATACAACCCAGGGTGGCCTCAGAAGAAGCATCCATAAAACTAAGGGTAGATCTGCCACTCTTGCAGAAATGGGTTCACTGGCTGCTTTTGCAGGAGAGACTCTGGGCTCAAAAATGCCTGTGTTGAAATTGACCTTTCCATTAAAACGCAGGCAAAGTTCTGATCAACACAGGAGATCACAGCGCTTTTCCTGTGCTCTTTTGGGAAAGAGATACAAGCCTGATGCTCCATTCCTTAGCATATGCTTTCAAGACCAAAAGATACTTATGGCTTGGACAAGAGAACCTTGTTGTGAGCTAAATCAGTTATAGGGGATGGGTAGGCAAAGCAGAAAGTCATAAAGCTGCACAGAGCCACCCCAGGGTAAAATGAAAAGTGACCTCTTATCGTAGTCTCAACAAGCTGACTGGAAAGCAATTCAGCATGACTCTGCCACTGATAGGAGTGGTGCTAACCATATATATTTTTGCACAGGGTAAAGGAGAATATACTGCTGCCTAAATACCTTGAGGCACCAAATCCCCTCTTATCTTGGAAGCTAAGGAGGGCCAGCTCTAGTTAGTATTTGGATTGGAGACTGCCGAAGACTTCCAGGTGTGGTAGACTATATTTCAGAGGAAAGAACTGGCAAAACCACCTCTGAGTATTCCTTGCTTAAGAAAATCCTGTGAAATTAATGGATTGCCATAAGCTTACAGGTAACATGAAGGTGCATATATACACGCACAAGGGAGAATACAGACTGTGTGCCCCTCATCTGGAACCTATTAATCTCCTTTTCTAGGATTTTACACTGAGAAGAAGCCAGGATGTTCCTTCTACGAGACTGACAGCAACACTAGAGAGAATGGACATATGCCAGAGAATCTCCCATGGCACTAGAGCAAGGATAATAAACTGTCAAATCATGAGGCCCACAACATGACTCTCCATCTAGTCCCCCTAACCTAATTATGATTGTCATCACTCTTGGAGGTATTACCCAGAAGAGAAGGACAATGTTCCACATCCCTAAACTGCCACAGCAGTTTGTTGAAAGACAGCCCAGTCTCCAAGCTTCGGACATTGGCCACGGTGGCCTCTGAGCATCTAGACAAGTTGACTTTGTCCATTTGTAAACAGCCCGTTATCCCATTTATTTACTGCACTCAGAAACAACACACTAACCACTGGGTCTGTTAACAGTATTAAAAAGCAACAGCAGTACAATCAAAGAATAAGTAGAGAAGCAGAACATGAAGCTGACAGCAGAAGTAAAGCAGATTAAATCCAGCAGCAGGATTATTTAAGACCAAGTCCTACAGTTAGTCCAAATTTGAGTAGACCCATAGAATCAGTGGGATTTTGCTCATCATTCAGCAATGGATTCAAGGGGTTAACTTTAGTTGGGATTCACCAATAGGATTTAGGCCTCCTTGTCATCCCCAAACCAAATCCAGGCCTCTGCAGGGTTCTGGCTGGTTTTCTACCTCCTAAGAGACTTTTTTCCCCCCTGCAGCCCCAGTTGCTGGGTAGGTTCTTTCTTTAAATAGGGGGAGGGATCTATTGAAAATGTCTGATGAGGGATCTGTTGTGTCAAAACAGGTGGGTGGGTGAAAGAAAGGAAAGATGGATGGATGGATGCCATTCAGTATGACATCCTATAAAGGAAAAGCAATGACAATGCCTGAATTGGGGAAGAATTATGTAGGGGAAGGGGGAGAGGAAAAATTACCTAGATTTTAGGGAGTGGAAATGGCAATCTTATTACACAGGAGGAAGGAAATAAGGAAGTACTGTTGCCAGGTTTTCAAAACAGCCCTAAGTCAAGACAAGCAAAATTCATGACAGGCAACGTTGATAATCAGCTATTACCGAGTTCATTTTCCCCTTAAATATCAAATGAAAGTATTGGTATCAGTTCACTTCGCCAGGTGTTTCTCTGTAAAATTATCATACTGTCCACATCCAGGCATTACATAGGGACACATTTCTGCCTTTATAAAGGCCTATTACCACCAAAAATGGGTCATCTATATGGGGGGGGGGGGCGAGCATCTTGTTCAGTCTATATAAAACTGAAAGCTTCCCAAGCCTCAAATAGGGGACATTTCTCACGAGAAAGGAGCCCTTTTCCAGTCCGGTGAGGGAGAAACTCTACGGCCCCCCAAGAAGGGGCATCCCTTGGAACAAAGTGCGCTTGGGGAGCCCAGAGGGAAGGCGAGAAGAGCCGGGCCTGCTAAAAGGGGACGGCACTGGCCTGTTTCCACGGTGACGGGGAAAGGCGGGAGGGGAGAGAGAAATCCCGGGAGGGGGCCTCTGGGGTTGGGAGGGGTTGGGGTTCGAAGCCTGAGAGGGTGGCGGCCCCGGGGTCTCCATGGCAACAGCATCCCTGGGAAGGGAGAGGAAAAGCGGGCGAAAGAGCGGCGGCGGGGGCGAGGCCACGGTTTCCATGGCGCCGGGGGCCCCGGGAGGAGCCCTGACGGGGTCCGCCGGAGTCGGATTGCAGAAGGGTTGGGGGGGAGTTGCGGGGGACAGCGCCGGTACCTGCAAGGGCTCCCGGTTGCTCAGTCCCCGCGATGGCCGGCCACAGGAGGAGGAGGCGGCGGCGGCGGTGGCAGCGGAGGAGCAGCCCCATCAGCGGAAGAAACGGGGGGTGGGAGGAGAGAGGCGGAAGAGCGGAGGTGGAGCCCCGCCGGCTCCTCCCGCAGCGCATGCGGCTCGGCGCCTTTTCCTCTCCTCCGCCGGCGCCCCTTCCCCGCAAACCCGGGGGTGTTCAGGCTCGCTTCGGGTGGCGGGTCCCTTTGCAAGCCGCAAAGAAGTCGCTTCCTGGCAGCCTTGTTTGCCACAAGGTTCACTCCAGGCGGAGGCCTTTCTTTTGCCAATGGCCAGGGCTGAGCTGGAAGGGGGAAGAGGAAGGACTGCGCTACACCTGAGCATGTGCAGAGTGCGTTTGCCTTCCCATAAAGGATTGCAGGAAGGTCTCTTGAGATCATGATGTGGGGTTTCCGATCAGAGAGGAGCCCGAGCATATACAGCATATACATATATTTCTTCTCTCTTGCCCATGTCCTTCCTTGGATGCACGTGGGGTATTGGGAGAGGGTTTGTGGTGCTGAGAAATTCGGCTATAAGCTGTCCTGAGCTGGCCAGGCAGTGGCTGAAGGAGGAGGACCAGAGGCAGGTTTTTAAAGAGCTCTGCGGCCTTATCGGAGCCACCAAGAGGGAAGGTTCCCCCAAATAACAAAGCATCTGAGGTGGGGGGGGCAGGGGTTGGAGAAACTTGCAAGCGATCAAATCTGTGAATGTCAAACTCGCAAATGTGGAAGGCCGACTGTATTCCCGTGCTCCCTTTCACACACATACACAGAGCTCATCTCCCCAGCCTTCTTTCTCTCCTTCGTACATTCCGGTAATTCCTCTAAAAGGACCGTAAAGTAGCTTCAAGACCGTATCTTTGCCCGTGATAATTCTAAAACCATGCAAGGCATGCTGGCTGGATAGCACTACACGTGAAAGGGATCTAGGAGTCTTAATAGACCACAAGCTGAACATGAGTCAGCAGTGTGATGCGGCAGCCAAGAAAGCCAATGCAATTCTCGGCTGCATCAATAGGAGTATGCTGTCTAGATCGGGGGAGGTACTGGTACCACTCTACTCTGCTTTGGTTAGACCTCATCTTGAATACTGTGTCCAGTTCTGGGCACCCCAATTCAAGAAGGACATGGTCAGGCTGGAGCAGGTCCAGAGGAGGGCAACCAAAATGGTGAGAGGCCTGGAAGCCATGCCCTGTGGAGAGCTGGGTATGTTTAGTCTGCAGAAGAGAAGGTTAAGAGGGGACATGATAGCCATGTTTAAATATTTGAAGGGATGCCATGTAGAGGAAGGAAAGGGCTTGTTTTCTGCCGCTCCAGAGACCAGGACAAGGAGCAATGGCTTCAAGCTGCAGGAAAGGAGATTCCACCTGAACCTCAGGAAGAACTTCCTGACGGTCAGGGCTGTGCGGCAGTGGAATCTGCTGCCTCGGAGTGTGGTGGAGTCTCCTTCCTTGGAGGTTTTTAAGCAGAGGCTGGATGGCCATCTGTCGGGAGTGCTTTGAGGGTGTTCCTGCATGGCAGGGGGTTGGACTGGATGGCCCGTGAGGTCTCTTGCAACTCTACATTTCTATGATTCTATGCTGTAATTGTTCTGGCAAGATGACAGAAAGACACTGAGATAAGAGAGTGGAGTTCGTGTTGAACCAACATGTGGCCTGGAAGGGAGGGTGAGATCATTATGGGGCTGAACATTGATTAGTCTTAACCCCCAGGCTCTGATATTCTTTCTTAAGTACATTAATGGTGCAATCCTATACGTATCTAGTTGATGTAAGTCTCACAGGATTCCGTGGGGCTTAGTTTCAGGTACATGAATACAGAACTACAGCTTAAACAGATATCATAGTATTGCTGTTAGAACATAATAACTATAATATTGTTCTTATAATATTGTAGGTTGCTTTTTATGTTTTTTATTCTTATTAAGTAATTTCACCATGGCACTACCTTTCCATGCTCCTCTGTGGCAAGAAGCTATGCTGACAGTAAAAGTGCTGCAGGTAGGATCTCCCATGTCAGACAGGCTTTTGCTGAGGAGCCACGCTAAATGTGCCAAACAGCTACTGGGCAGCAGAGTAGCAGGCAGTGACAGTGGCAGAAAATCTTTCCGAGACAATGACAGCGGCACCATAGGTAAGACATGTTAGTACTGTGCAGAAGGAAGCACTGGTAAACCCTTTTTATCATGAAAACCCTACAGTGAAACAATCCAAAAGGAAATGAGATTGTGCCAGGTAGGAGTAGTGCTTTGGCTAATGCCACAACAAGACCCAAGCCAAAAGGATGTTCAGTTGTTAATGGGCTCAGAGGTGAAAGGAAATTCCAAAGCTGCACAACACATAGGAACAAGGAATATTTTGGAAGCATGGTTCAGGGGAAGCTAAACAAGAAATGGAACATACAAACATTGCAATACTCAGGGTGAGTGACAGGAATGAGTCACTTGAGTCAAGATAATTCCATAGCATTTAACTCAGGAAATGAACGTCTAAGAATAAATGGTGTGGCATTAATAGCAAGGGGACATGTAGCAAAAGCAGTCAAAGGAAATGATGGAAAGTCTGACCAAATAATATAAATAAGACTTCAGGGAAACCTGCCAATATAATCATAAGCCAAGTTTATGTTACAACTGCAGAAGAAGAAATTGAGAAATTCTGTGCTGGAGTCCAGGAGGAAACTGATGACACACAAAAACAGGACTTGCTATTAATCATAGGCCATTGGAATGCAAAAGTGGGAAGCAGAGCAGAATCAAAGGTTATAGGAAAATTTGGCCTATGATCAAGAAATGAATAAGGAGAGGAAATGCCTGCCCCAGGTCCCCTAAAACCTTTGGGAAGATTTGCCCCTGCAAAAAAAAGAGACTGATGAATGCAGGCAGGCAGTAGGGCAGAGATGGGCCTCTACAGGATCTTAGGATTGCAACTCTCATGTCATAATAGTCATAGGAGAATGGGGGTTGGAGTCCAACAACTTTTTTAAAGGGCCACCATTGCTCCTCTCTACTCTTCCAAAGTTAAAGGAAGATAAGGCTCTTTTGCTAGCGGCGTGGAAGAGAACATTTTGGCAGATACTGTTTACTTGTTTATATACTTCTTTTCTCCAAAGGTTGGGATTCTTTTGTTACTCTTGTATGATAAACTGTATCCATCCAGGTTTAATTCCCTCTTTAACTGTTAAAGATACAGAGACATTGCCTACTTTTGTACCCATCTTCTTTCCATTAACTGAGTAAACCAAATTTCCATAGATTAGATTCTGCCTCCCCTTTGCCTTGCCAGGTACTTATTATGTGGTCACTTATTAATAGATGGCTTCCATTATTATTAGTAATAGTGAGCCACCTTAGATCCCATCCCAAGAGAAAGAGTATACATTTCAATCAATCAGCCAATCAATAAATCAAAATAAATAACAAATAATAAAATAATCATATTTTTATTATCTTTTTTTAACACAGACTTTCACTCCTAAAATCAGGACTCGGTGTGGTTTGCAAATTAAATACAACATTGTTAAAAATTTAAAAAAGGCATTAAAAATTAACTATTAGCAACAATTAAAAACAATTTAAAATACACAAAATGTTAAAAGGTAGATGAAAACAACGATACAGAATGGTTTTTAAAGCCTTTCCTTTAAAAACCTTCAGTTTTCAATAGCCTGTCGGAATAAAAAATGTCTTTGCCTGCTGATCAAAGGGCAAATAGAAGGTGGCCATTCTAGTCTCCCTAGGAAGGGAGTTCCAGAGCCACTGTGGAGGCATTATCAGGTATCCCCAATAATCGTGCCTCTGAAGATGGTAAGATTGAAAGAAGAGCCTCCCTGAGAATCTCAGGGCTCAGGCAGGTTCCTAGGGGAAGCTACAGTCCATCAGACAGCCTGGATGGAAGCCATGTTACCTGTGATTTTGAAGGAAGGCAGCAACACACCTTTAAAATAAGTTACCGAATGCTCCTACATTGTTGTGCCCCTCCAAATAATTTCTGATTTATGGTGATTCTGAGGCAAACCTATCATGGGGTTGTCTTGGAAATATTTGTTCAGAGTGGTTTACCTTCATCTTCCTCTGAGGCTGAGAGAGAGTGACTTGCCCAAGTTCACCCAGTAGGTTTCCAGGAATGAGCAGGAATTTGAATTCTGCTCTCCATAGTTATTGTCCAACACTCAAACCACTGCATAATGTAGGCTCTCCTACAATGTTTAACCTCCAAAAAATACCAATTTTGCAAAAGCAGAAATGGACTTCCAGTCACTTCTAATCCCCTTCCTCATTTGGGCGAGGGACATTTTTGGCAGGCTGTGTGGCTCTCAGAAAGTCCTGGAGCAGAAAATTGGATCCTGGACCCACTGAAGTTGTCTGTGCCTGTTCTGGTTAAAGAACAAGGAAAGAAGCTAGATTCTGGTGCGTGTTTGAGCAGGGAGGACCCAATGGCAGCAACCAAGCTGCCTGTGCCAAGTTTTTCAAAGTGCTCTCTCAGAGGCCACCCAAAGGGAAAGCTTAAGGGAGACCAAAGCAAGAAAACTCACTGGAATCTCTTCCAACTTCTGATGTCCCAGCCGCCACCGCTTAGAGATCTTCCCTTCTGAGTCCCAGCCATGACTAGCTACTGGATACACCACTCCCAAACAATACACCAGATACACCTGCTGGGTTGCAATCTGAGCCTTTATAGAAAGAGGGTGGAGTTGCATTGGAAATCTCTAGAGGACAAAAAACAGGGCCGGCTCCATTCCTGCCTGCCTTTGTTTGAGTATGTTTTCTCTGAATATCTTGAGGAGCCTAGTACAAGACTAGCTGCTGTAAACTCCTGCGGGCCACACGTGATAAGGTGTATTGAGTTGAGACTGTGCCCATTTTTCCCTTCACAATTGTAGTCCTGCTTATTTCACTATGACTTCCCGGTCAGCATGTGGCAAAATTGCAGTCCTAAGGATACAATGCTGTTCTGTGTTTTTATAGCCCCAAAGAGAATTCATATGCTAGAAGATAAAGAAGAACTGTGTGTATTTTAAGCCTGTCTTGACATGCAGAAAATAAGGAGATGAAGCTTTTCCTGGCATGGAGAGAAATGGGGAAAGTGTCCTCTAGATTAGTATGCTATCTAGGCTGCATTTGTACTCAGAAGTTAAACTCCCTAAACTCTGCAGAGCAGGACAGGGAAACTGTTACTGCCCTGGCTAGCCCGAGCTTTGGGGATATAAAAGATATCATTTGATATCACTAATTCGGCTTCACATATCTCTTCTACATGCTTGCGAGGCCCCCAGACAAGCACGCATACAGGCTTGGCTGATAATCGCCGTAATATTCCGAAACAATACAGGCAGGCCAGAAAACAGCCGACTCGCCGCTTTAGGAGACCTCAAGGCAAGTACCTCCATTAAGTATGCAAGCAACTCTCAAAAGATCCTCTGCCTCGCGCTGGCAGCTTGATGATCGAGCTATACAATGCTCAAGTATTCCACGTTTGCATACCGGGTACTCTATTGATAAATTCGGCTCTAATTCAATCAGTCAAATTCTGACCTTTCGGAGGCTTTGTCTCCAGCTCCAAATCTATTGTTTTCCCCTAAGTCCGACGCAGCCTGTGATTACAATTCTCCTTATAAATACCCCTGACTTTGAGCGCTTCCTCAGATCGCTCCTGAGTTCCAGACTGCCTTGCTGCCGCTTTGCTTGGCGAGCTTCCCCTCAGCTCCACGTGCTGAGATACATCGAACCCCAGCTTCGCTCTCCATTTTCTTCCAGACTTCAGGACAGGTTTCGTATCACCCGAATCAACTATCCCTTTGAAAATCCCACTATCTTACACTTTTATTTTCCTTAGTTATCTGTGTGCTTGTGTTGCTTACATTGTGTGCCTGTCTTTAATAAAGATCATTCATTATTTTCAAACCGGTCTGCTCCTTGACTTGGCCTGACCCCGTAGACACTGGATTGCAAGATCCTGCTAAGTTACCCTGCCTCTCGTTTTGCCAACTTGTGCTCTGAACTAATTTCCCCAACTTGTATAGCAATTTGGTGTCCCCCCTGGGACCCCCAGAAAACAGGGTAACAAAACCTTTGGCCAGCCAAGTGTTTTGGGCTGGAACCTCTGCGGTGCCTTATCACTGGCCGTGCCGGCTGGAGTGTCTGGGAACAGAAATCCAAGGAGACCTTTCAGACTGAATGTCCATGGGTTCCCATTGTAAATACAGCCCAGCTAGCTGTTCAAAGGATCAGAATAAATTGTGAGAAACTGCCAGTTCTTTGCATATGATGAAGTTGTATAAATAATCTTCTGGACTCAAGAGAACTCCCTGTTCTTCTCTGAAGAGGCCCGTAACTCTTGCACCCCTTTAGTTTGTTGGCATTTTAAAAAAGATTCCTTCTGCTTCAGAGGGACAAACATCTTTCCTGCAATGAAGCCCTAATGAAGCTACAGCTATGGTGGAGGCTGTACAAATTTGGACTGCCCCATGGTGCTTCTAACCCACATAAGTTAGTGGTTGAATGAGATCTAGACGTGACACTTCTATGCAGTCTTTTTCTATTTCTATGACATTACCTATTTCTATATTTTGAAGAAATGGAAAAAGTTTCATCCTTAGACACATGAGGGTTTTTTAAATCTATTGCTGTTAATGGTGATGGGTTTTGCAACTCCTCTTTCCTGCATAGTCTATTTCTATTAAGTACTTTCAAAGAGGTACCCTAGCCATCACAGACTCTGTTTTTTGGCCATTTCCTCACTAGCCTGTTATAGTGCTATTATTCCACTTTCAACATCCTATGGAATCCTGGAGTTTGCAGTTTAGGGAGGGGCATTTAAACTGCTCAGCCAGAGGACTGTTTGGCCTCAGTAAGCTACAAACTCCAGAATTCCACAGGAAGTTGAAAGTGAATAATAGTACTGTAACGGTGTAGTGTGGAAATGGTCTTTCTTTCCAACTTCACATCCCTTCTGTCCAACTATTATGTCTTTTCTCTGTTCTGTGGAGACAGAGGGGCCCATGCACCCCAGGAAGGGAAGGATTTCAGAAGATTTTCAAAGTGTTCTTGCCCTGCTTGGGCAATTTGGTCTGACATCCTTGTTTTGAAATCTGCTCTTACAGAGACAAAGGGCAACATGTGAAAGGTAATCCTAGACAGGCCTTTCTGCATATTCTTAAGGCTGTAATCTGACCTACACTTCTTGGAAGCAGGCTTTATTCTAAGCTTTCCCCTCTATCGCAGTTTTTGTATTTGCTTTAAGAAATAAGCTTTCTTCCTGATTAAAGCCCCTATTGACAACTGCATAGAAACCTATTTCCTACTGCACATTTTATTTTTCTGTTGCTCTAGATGTGGCCAGCTGCACATTAGAATAACACGTGCTTGAGAGTAAGTCTTATTGATTGCAGCAGGAATTTGAATTCAATTATTGAATAGAGGATGCAATGTGGGAGGTAGAACAGAGAGAGATACTTAAAATTCAAGTAAGACTTCTGGGTTTACATTAACCTGAATTCTTTTATATGGACATCACAAAGAATTATAGTAACTTGTGTATTATATATATTTTGTGTTTTATTGATGTATAGCCCATGGGGCTTGCTCTCCAGTAAGTGTGTTTAGGGTTGCTGTATAAGTCTTATCTGCACACTTACTAGCAACTCCTTCAGATTATATTCTGTTTTAGGTCTGACTTTAAATGTAGACTTCATGGACACAGCATCTGTCCTAATTTCTGGATTTCAGGAGGTGCTCAACTTTGTCCTTAAATAGGTCAAGCACCTTGGCCTATGTAGATTTCATGGCCATAGGATCTGTCCTAATTTCTGGACTTTGCTGTTTCTTCTCCCAATCTTAATTTTTGTGCCACCAAGTCTGATTAAGAGTTCTGAATAACACAACAGCCTGTATACTTTTGTATAATGTTGTTTGGTTTTAATACAGGTGTTGTCCAACTGTGGAATTTGGTATGGTCTTTCCTCACGGAGCAACATAGCCACCATTATTCTGTTGCGTGAGTCCATATAACTGCATTTATTTTACCATTTTCACATGGTTTTTCTCAAGTCCCATCCAACCTGTAGGTAGACTTTAAATCCTGCAGTCCTGTCTCTTGCTTTGAGTTACTCTGTAAAACAGGGATAGAGAACTGTGGTTGATTTGGGAACCAAACAGTGACAATTGGTGGATCCCAGGTCACTGGAACAGTGAATCCACTCCACATCTGGGCTGGTTTTAAAGATGCTTGACTTATTTAAGAATAAAATTCAGCCAAAAAAAAAAAATTACTGTGAATTCGCCACTCCACTAACATGATCCGGAAGAAAGTGATCCTTTCTTCAGTCAAAAGCAAAGCAAAATAGGAAGTGGTTTGAAGTCTACTTCTGTTTTTTTTTTTTTAAATTGGTGTTGTTACTGCCCTGGCTAGCCCGAGCTTTGGAGGATATAAGAAGATATCTTTTGATATCAACAATTCGGCTTCACATACCGAGTCCCTTCCACGTGCTTGCGAGGCCCCCGGACAAGCACGCATACAGGCTCGGCCGATAATCGCCGTAATATTCCAACACAATACAGGCAGGCCAGAAATAGCCGACTCGCAGCTTTAGGAGACCTCAAGGCAAGTACCTCCATTAGGTATGCACGCAGCTTTCAAAAGATCCTCTGCCCGGCGCTGGCAGCTTGATGATCGGACTATACAATGCTCAAGTACTCCGCATTTGCATACCGGCTATCCTATTGACAATTTGGCTGTAACTCAATCATTCAAATTCTGACCTTTCGGAGGCTTTGTCTCCAGCTCCAAATCTATTGTTTTCCCAAAGTCCGACCTAGCCTGCGGTCACAATTCTCCTTATAAAAACCCCTGACTTTGAGCGCTTCCTTGGATCGCTCCCGAGTTCCAGACCGCCTTGCTGCCGCTTCGCTTGGCGAGCTTCCCCTCAGCCCCACGTGCTGAGATACATCGAATCCCAGCCTCGCTCTCCATCTTCTTCCGGGCTTCAGGAACAGGTTTCGTATCACCCGAATCAACTATCCCTCTGAAAATCCCGCTATCTTACTTGCACCTTTATTTTCCTTAGTTATCTGTGTGCGTGTGTTGCTTACATTGTGTGCCTGTCTTTAATAAAGATCATTCATTATTTTCAAACCGGTCTGCTTCTTGACTTGGCCTGACCCCGTAGACACTGGGTTACAAGATTCCGCTAAGTTACCCTGCTTCTCGTTCTGCCAACCAGTGCTCTCGACTAATTTCCCCAATTTGTGTAATTGCAAGGTTATTTAGGTGTCCCTCCCGGGACCCCCAGAATACAGGGTAACAGTGTTGTGATTGAACAATGTATGGGCCCTGTGACTTATTTGAAAGATGAATTGCTGTTCCTGGCCAGTTCCAGAAGAGGCAATGAATATTTTCCCCCCAAAATGGCCAGTAAAAGGGATGTCATACAAGCAACTTTGAGGGGCTTCGTGTGGCCTCAAACATATACTTGGCTGCCCCCAGCATTATAAAGCCAAGCTCGGGAAACTTTGCCCCCCACCCTGGTATGTTGGACAATTCCTGCAGGTGGAACTGATGGTTGTTGTAGGCCAAAAGGAAGACAAAGTCCCCACCCTTGTTGTAATCCATTGTGCAACATGAGAGTGCTACACAGGGGAAGAGAAATGCAGTTGATGATGCAACTGCAATAAAAAAAAAAAAATGACAGTTCCAATATCAATTGACGCTGCAGTTCTGTACCCAGGTACCCAGGAGAGAACCCCAGTTGAATGTCAAAAAATTTATGCTGAATAAACATGTACACAATTGCATTGTTAACGAATTTAGCAAATAATATTGGATTCTCGGGTTTAAAGGTAATTGGTGCTCAGCACCTCAATTCCCTCCATATCTTTTTGCAGTTTAGTTTCATGTCATGCAAGGTGACATAATCTTTCCATCTCAATCTGGGAAAATTGTCTTTCTCTTGTCACACCAGGTGCACAATCACATCTTGCAGAACATGATTTTAGGATTATTAGAATCAACTGTATGGTTCCCAGGCTGCTGTAAGCTACTTTTAGACGAAGGCCATTTCTGCACTAGACTGTTATAGTGCTATGAGTCCACTTTCAATATCCTATGGAATCCTGGGGTTTGCAGTTTAGGGAGGCCCCTCCCTAAATTTAAAACCCCAAGATTCCATAGGATGTTGAAAGTGGACTCATAGCACTATAACAGTCTAGTGTGGAAATGGCAGAAATAAGCGCTAGAAAGAGGCTTCACCCACCTGAAAACTGGGGAGGGCGAATGTGCCTTTAACAGTTGTGTAGAAGTGGTAATTTTCAGCAAGCGTTGCATGTCACACAGCCACACCTGCAGCAATTTCCGCTGCTACACGACCACTAAAGGTACAGGAGCCCCCTCTAGATTTCAGTCTGGCAACCCTAAAAACCGACTCGGGGTGGGAGGAAGAGAAATGGCGGTGAGGAGCAAGCCCACTTCCTCGTCATTTTAAGAATCTCTTCTCCCATCCCTCGATGGAGAAACAAAGGCGCTCTGCGCATGCTCAAGCCGCCGAGCCTGACTCCAAGCGCTGTTAATAATACGCCCGAAGAGCTCCGCGTCCGCTCGCGTTGGCTGTGGGGCGGGGACTTTACTGCCTCACGGGGCCGCCTGATTGGCGCGTTTCGCCGACGGGGCGGGGAAGAGTCGGAATTGAACGAAAGGGCGGGAGAAAACAAAGATGGACGACTCGTCCGCGGACGTCAAGGCTGGGCAGAAGATGGCGGCGGAAGTCAGGGCTGTAGAGTGAGTATGTGGGAATGGTTTGGAACAAATATGCTGTGCCCCCTCCCCCCCCCGTTGTTATATAGGAATAATGACATTTCTTTCTTCAAGGCAGAAAATATGAAGGGGAGAAGTGTCTGCTTACAGGCTGTGCCGCTAAGTCGCGGGGGCCAGATGCTTTTTTCCCCCCCCTCCTTGGCATCAGGTTGTGCATAGTCTGGCTCTAAATTTTGCCCAGTCTTTGTTTGGCTTTTGAGATTTCACCTTACCCTGCCTCGCCCCCCCCCCCGAGCTTTCTCTGCAGCCATAAACTGCACAGAAGCAAAACTGGGAGGGAGCATCTGTGGTTCAGTTATTTTATGTTCTGAATCTCATCCAGAAACCTCTTGAGATGGCAGGGTGCGTGTCTGCACTTTTGTGTTGAGGCAGCCTGGCTGCATGTGAGGTGGATGGGAGGAAGGGTGAGTGGGACCTGAGAACCATCAGGGTCTCTGGCCCTCAAGTGCCACCCATAAGGGTGGCATTACGGGGGGTCTTCTCACTGAACAAGGCTCTGTTTCAATTTAAATCTTTTTAAGACCCCAAAGAAAGGGGATACCTTGGAATTCAGTGGACAGAAGCGACTCCTTTTTCTTAAGAGGGAGAACCTACCTTTAATATATTTCCTTGTTATAGTAAGTGCCAATGTGCAAGTACAGGTTAAAGTCACCGCTGTGTTGTTATTCTTTCTTAAAAATGATGCGCCTGTTAAACATCCTCGTAAAACAGCGATAGCGAAGACGTTGCTGTTTAGATCGTTTTTGGACTGGAGCCCCGTCTTTTATCTACTTTTTACTATAGTAGTAATACATTACTATTATCTACGTTGGTTAGGACCAATGGGAGTTGCGGTCTGGCAGTGTCTGGAGGGCTTCATGTTCCCTATCCCTTTGCTAAACATGCAGACACCTTTGCTAAACACACACACACACAGCAAACACACACACTTTTAGTCCTCCTGTTTTTTACCTCTAGCTTCATAACTTGACATATGTTAACTTTTTGCT
This sequence comes from Cyclura pinguis, assembly GCA_030412105.1. NCBI lineage: Eukaryota > Metazoa > Chordata > Lepidosauria > Squamata > Iguanidae > Cyclura > Cyclura pinguis. The sequence continues at coordinate 207,639,983 of CM059600.1, forward strand.
ATTGCTGCTGTAAGGCTAGCATATATGTCATTGTAAATATAGGACTCTGCCTCTCGTCTCCCTAAAATCATGGCTTCTACATGTCTCTTAGTCCTCCAGCTGACAGTTCCAAAACCACTGGGTGGGCCAAGCTTCTGTTCTCTGTTCTATCCTAATTACATGTATCACTCAGCTTCTGCGGGGGGAAGGCTTGTCAGATTGTAAACTGGAGGGGGCTCCTGTGTTTTTAACAGTTGTGTAGAAGAAGGAATTTCAACAGCTATTGCTTGTCACACAACCAGGTAGCAAGCAACCCTTTCTGAAATTCCTTCTTTTAAACAGCCATTAATGGGACAGTAGACCTTTTCAGTTTTCACTTCAGCAGCCTTGTTCAGAGTGGATTTCAGTATACTGGACAAAGAAGCCTTATGGAGCTGTGGAAGGGAATAGAGGAAACATACTGGTCAACAGGAAGATCTGGTTCCAATCTTGATTTACAAAGTAGGACTGTCTTTCTGGTGGGGAAAGATCTGCTCAGATTCTGAGATTCTGACAGTGACAGAAAATAGAAGTTCAGATGAATTTGAAAGCATGACTAAGAGCAGTGGTGGGAAAAAAGATAGAAACTGTGGTATCCTGGATGCTCACTTGCTCTGGATATTGTTAATGGGCCTTCCCTGTACCACAGTACCAGAGCAAGTCTTGAAAACATACAAGTTTTCCAAAGAAAAATAAAAAAACTGACTTTGCATGTCTTTGCCCCTAAAAATACCATTCACTAAGGCAAAATTAACATTTTAAACCCTCCTCTTGGTAGCAGGAAAACAGGAATCTTGGAATCCAAGGAATAATATATTTTTTCTCTTGCAGCTGGGTTGTGGGGGGAAAGTGCATGGGGTCCCTTCAGTATTCACAGTATTCAGGCTTCACGGGGAGTGGCCAAGGGAATAAGATTGTGTACCACTGTCCAATGATATCCGGGAAAAGTAGAACTGAAAAAAATTCTGGAAATTTTTTCAGTGCTCTAAAATGACATATTCAAACATGTTCAAAGCATTATGTGGAAATTATTTTAGCGGGATAGAGGTAATAATATCACTCGAATAGGGTGTACTTCTCTTATATTTAACATAGGTGACTACAGCTGAAGGAATTTCTTTTTTTTTTTTTAAGGACGCATACCCAAAGAGAGCTGTACTTGATGTATCTTATATCAAAAGTTTAATTTCCATTTGCTGTGGACATATGCAACTTACACATTTTATCTTGACTTCTTGTACTTATGATTGAGAAGCAAGAGATTTTGCAAAATAGAAATAAGCTTAACAGTGCATTCATTTATTAGTCTGTTCCTTTGAACATGTAGGTTTGTCAGTAACAAGAAGAATAACTAGAAGTTCATATCCTATATTTTGGCCTTCAAACATGCTTGATTGCAATACAGTAGCTCAGATAACTATGGATAAAAGTGTATGTGTAAGGTTTTCTGTGGAAAAATATAAAACACATCTCTCACTGCATTGTCCGAGTGACAGATAGAAATTCTTCTGCCAGTGTGTAAAGGGAGGACATGGTAGATGAGTTGTGTGAAATCGCTTCCTGAGAGGTATGATGTTTTGAAAACCAGTGTTCTCCTTTTGTGATATTGCGGTTGTTCATGTTCCCCTCAGGCTCTTGGCTCAGTTGAAGGATGTGCTGATCTCTGAAGGCCAAATCAGAGATGGAGTGGAGGCAGAGCTGCCAGCCCAAGTCTTGGCTGAACATGCAGTGGTGAGTGGTTGCTTTCTCTTCATTTGCTTACTTGCTCAAAAATGCTGCGGACAACATATGCCTCCAGAATGGTAGTGTCAACCCCCTCTTTTGGTTTGGTGTATATTTTCCAGAACACCAGGAAGACTCACAAACTGATGTATACCCAGCTACAAGTGGTGAAATTCCTTCTGGATTTCCTTGACTCTGCCCCATGTATCCAAGATGCCTCTGACACAGCTGTCCGTAAGTATACATGTATTGAGAAATGCAGGAGGCTATATGATGAGGAGGCTATATGATACTGATGAGATCGTATCCTGCTCAAAAATGCACATTAAACAGTGTATATTGTTCATGTTATTTAACTCTGTAGTGGATTCCAAATCTACCTATGTTTCCTGAGGAGGAAATCCCGTGGTATTCAATGGAAATAGACCATAAAGTTACCTCACTTGCCCTTCACAAAAAGACTAGGGAATTAGTGACCCTGTAGAAGATGGTGGGCTGCAACTTCATCATCAGCCCTAAGTAGTGTAATTACTAGTGAGGCATGACTGGAGATGCAGTACCAGATCATCTAAAGGGACATACCCATCTCTGCTATACAACATTGTATATCTGTTCACAGCCAGAAGAGAAAGTTTAGGAAAAGAGATCTCAAAAACATGTTCTGCTATCTCTCTGTGCTTCTATTCTAAGACTTCTAACTAAACAATGCCAAAGTGAGCTGTGGGACTATATCTTTGACTGTAAACTCATGGATGTACATGCTGAATTAAGATCAGCCTTGCTGACTACAGAGTTTCTTGTGTTTCTACATGAGAACTAAATTTGAATTACAGAAAAGTTCTCAGGGGACTGCACTGCAGTGGGGCACAAGGCCAAAGTCAGAATGGTAATACTAGCCTTCATTTGGCTTAAAGATCTTCCTTCCAAGAATTTAGGAGAGGCATTCTAACATTTTAGAATTGGGAGGAGGGGAGGAACCATTCAAAAGCTGGGGAATCACTAGAACAGTGGTGTGATGGGAATGGGATGGAGGCATCTGAGGAACCCCAAAGAGACAGATTCAGTGAGGCCTGAGGTTCTCTACCCTGTTCTTTCAGGACTTCACTGAAATGTGATTTGAGAACTCCTGCTTTGTTTGATAGTTTGGGGAATTCTGCTTATGACCACAGTGCTGGCTCTTCTGTACAAATCTTGGTTTCTGGCTCCTCTCACTAGGCATTTCTTTTGTAGGGAAGGAGATGATAGAGATGAAACAGCAATGGAAGGCACTCAAAGCTGAGTACCAGCAGCAGGTGGAGTTGATCAAGGGAGCTGTGCCTCGCCTACTGGCCAAACTGGACGAAGGGAAGAACCAGGCTCTGCTCTTGGAGAGTGCCCTGCAGCGCTACCAGGCCAAGGTCAGTTTCTTAGCAGGAGGTGGTCTTCCAGGTGGAGAATTGGAACTAAGAATCCCCATCTTGATTGATGAGCAAACAAATTGCTAGCGTCCAAGGTATCAAAATGCTTTTAATATTTATATATGGCATAGATGTTCTGCCATTTTATATTATTCAAGGGAATTTTTAGAGCAACTTGCAAAAAAATGAAAATAAATACCAAGTACTGTGTGGTACAGTGGTTTGAGCATTGGATGGTAACCCTGGAATCAGTCTTTTGAGGTTCCGTGCAAGCCTTTGGTGGGCTGAAAGACAAACCTTTTAAAAAAGAGTAATAAAATGCAGAATAATTCCTGCTACCCCACCCCACCCCAGTTGCAAAAATGGAGACCTCCAGCCAAACAGAAAGGATTATGGAATGTAATAGAATGAACATGCTATGTAATTAGAATGTTTATTTCAACTGAACATGAGATTCCTCCGCTGCTTTATAGTCTCTACAGTAATAAAAATGAACTCTGAAATATGTATGAAATTATGCAAATAGTGTTTTAGTATGTTTATACCCCACTTCAGAAGAGTCAGCATTGTGTAATGGTCTGAGTGTTGGACTGCGATGTGGAGACCAAGGTTTGATTCTCTGCTTGACCATGGAGACCGGCTGAGTAACCTTGGGCATGTTACACATTCTCAGCCCCAGAAAAGTGATGGGATTGCCTTAGGGTCACTATAAGTTGTAAACAACTTGATGGCAGACAACAACAACAGATATACTGCACTGTACATATTTCAAACCGCAAGTGAAGGTAGCCATTAAAAGCAGTGGTATAGATACATGCTATTGCTATAATGTCTTTGTCCCTGATTGTATAGGTTGTTGATGTTCCGCCCTTTGGTGTAAATGGTGTAAATATTGTTGTTGTAATAATTTTAAATGTTTTAAAATATTATTTATTTATTAATTTGATTTATATCCTGTTTTTTCCCAAATGGAACTCAAATTGGCTTACAATATCAGTTAACACTGAACATCTAAAACAATATGGAGTATAGAAGTTGAAAAAAAACATTAAACCATGCATCTGATAAAAACCACTACTTTTAAGACATAAAACAACTAGAACATTTAAAACACATATTACCTACTAAAATCAGCACACTAACTGCATATAACTCTATGCTGATTCATTATTACTGAAGCCCCATTTGCAGAATTAAATGAAATGAACCTGTCAGAATACAGTGTTCTTGTTTTCCATCTTGGGCTGTGATCCTGTGTGCTCATTTCATTGACTAAAACTACACTGAATTCAGAGGAACAAGTAAATACATATATAGAATTGTGCTGTAAAAGGCCATCAGGAGAGAGCCAGGCAGATCTCCACAGAGAAGGCATTCTTGGCACCACTCCCAAGAAGGCTCTGTTTGTTTTGCTCATTCCACTTGTGATAATGGCATAGCGAGGACACCTACAGCAGATCTTAAAGCGTAGGAAGATATGAGAGTAGACCGGAGCTGGAATCTTATTGGTCAATCCCAACTACAGTAGACCCATTTGTTCAGGTGCTGAATTCTGAGTCAATGCATAGGTAAATCCCACTAATTCAACGGGGCTTCTTTAGTCAGGAGTAACAATAGGATTTAGGCCCATATCTGAGAACCAGGTCTAGAGCTTTAAAAAGGCTGAGACCAGTCTTATTATTTTAAGAATATGTGTAATGGTATTGCTTAAACTGATGGAATGTCTCCTTTTGGGGGTGAGGCTCCTGGCATTATGGCTACTACCCCAACAAGCAAGGGGTATTACCCCTTGGGTTGACATCTTCAGCAAGTCCAGGCCCAGTTCTTTCCTCAGTCCCACAGAGGGGTACACACCCTTGCCTCTACTACTTACTGCGGAAATTTGGCAACAACAACCACCTCTTCATCACATTCAGGATGAAAACAGTGACTTTTATTCATTATGACAAATTAGTACTCAAGGACCAAAATACTAAAAGGGGGGAATAATATACCATCCATTGGTTTTATATGTGGTGTAGGGGTAACACAAAGTGCTTGAATGGCCTAAAGGCACCAGTCCTGTCTGATCTTGGAAGCTAAGCAGGGTCAGCTCTGGTTGGTATTTGAATGAGAGACTGCCAATGAATACCAGATGCTGTAGCCTGTATTTCAGAGGAAGGAGGTGGCAAAACCACCTTTGAGTATTCCTTGCCTAAGAAAACCCTATGAAATTCAAGTAGTTGTGACAGGCAACTGGAAAGCACGTGTACTCACATAGAGGAGTAACACATCTGTAATTCTGTCTGTACAGATGTGGACAAACTGATTGCTTGGGTGTGGCAATTTTTCTATAGATATACTTATTTCACTTTTGCACCTCTTTTGCAGAAATGGGAGATGGAAGAGAAAGTGAAGACTGCCCGCATGAGGCGCCAGAAGGAAGAGGTGGGGATATCAGGATTGATGAACTAGATCCAAGAGTGGGAGCAAAACAGCCTCTTGGGTCCCTTCATTTTGATTCAGTCTGATGTTTCTACGGCAGGAGTCTTTGCATGAGCGGCAGCAGCAGCTCGAAAGGTGTGTCGCAGAACTGCAGGACAGGCTTCAGAAGCATCGCCAAGAGCTGCAAAGCCTGCAGGGGGTGCTGGAGGAGCAAGAGGGCCAGGCGTGTCTCTGGAGGGAGAAATTTCAGCAGTGAGTAGTCTCAATTCAGCCTAAATAGCCTCAAGGCACCAGATTCCATCTGATCTTGAAAGCTAAGGAGGGTCAGCCCTGGTTAGTACCTGAATGGGAGGCCACCAATGAATACCCAGGTGCTGGAGGCTATGTTTCAGAGGAAGGAACTGGCAAAACCACCTCTGAGTATTTCTTGCCTAAGAAAACCCTGTGAAATGCATGAGATCACTGTAGGTTGACAGGTGACTTGGAGGCACATGTGTACACACACAGTCAGGGAAAGGAATTGGAAGGGTGCCCAAAACTGTACATGGAAATTGAAATGATTGTTGTAATTGGGTCTTTGTGTGTTTGTGCACTTCTGTGTGCATATACATGCTCTGATTACCTGAATGTACAGAAAATCTTTAGAATGTTTCATCTTATGATTCCTCTGCCGCTGTTTTCCTCCACGGTGACCCTTGTGATATTGCAAGGTTGGGGGTTCCTTATGCTGGCAATGAGGTACACTTGAAAGTGCACAGACTTTTCTTGCTGTCATCTCAGAAGCTAGAGGAGCTGCCAAATCAGGCTTTTCTGTTGCACTCTTTATAGGTCTTTATCTCCCTCCCCCATGAGTCATTGTGGTTGAATTAACTGTGCGATGCTGAAAAGAAAGTCCCACAATGTTGAAAAGAGAGATGATTTTGTTCTTGAAAACAGGCCAGCGTGTTTTTGGCCTGGGAATATTTTTATGGCTTTCTTCAGGGGCCATGAAAGTTAAACAGTTAAGGACAGACGACAAGCAAAAGTAAAAGGGGAAAGAAATAGAGTCAGAACTCTGAATGGAACTGTTCAGTGACTTGTGTGCATGGACAAAGAGAACTATTGTAATAATCAGTGCAGAGAAATAGAAAACGACAACAAAAAAGGAAGAACAAGAGACTTCTTCCACAAGATGCAAGAAATCAAAGGAAAATTTAAACCAAAAATGGGTCAAAGGAGAATTTGAACCAAAATGAGAGATGCTATGATTAGCAGGGGAACACATTACATAACCAAGTACAAATAAAGAATCAATGGAAACAATCTACTGAACTGTGTAAAAGAGATAAAAGGATAACAGACTCATTCAAGGAAGAACTATTTGAAGATGAACCTATAATTTTATAAAGTGAAGTTGTACTCAGAGGACTTGAGAGAAATAAATCACTAGGAACAGATGGTATACCAATAGTATTGCTTCAAGCTACAGAGACAGAATCTACTCTAGTTCTGACTAAAATCTGTCAACAAATATGGAAGACAAAGCAATGGCCCACAGATTGGAAATGCCCCATATACAAATCAACTCTTAAGAAAGGGGATACCAGGGATTGCAGTAACCCACAGGGTCATTGCATTAATCCTTCATGCAAGGAAAGTGATGCTCAAAATTGTACAACAAAGGATTACCATATGTGGAGCAAGAAATGCCAGATGTCCAAGCTAAGTTCAGGAAAGGTTCTAAGGATCATATGTCGGACAATGGAGTGCAACAAAGAACTTCAGAAGAAAATCAGCCAGTCCTTTATAGATTATAGTCAGCCCTCCACATTTGTGAGTTTCACTTTTGCGGATTTGATTATTCACAGATTATTTGCTGTGACCTCTGCTGCCTCCCTGTGCCATTTTTAATAGGGACTGTAAGCCTCCTGACACTGAGAAACTGCAAACAAGGCTTGTAAGTCTCTATTAATAATGGTGTGGGGCAGCAGCGGAGGTGGCAGTAAGCCCCACCAGCCAACCACTTCTGCCTTGTGAAGGAACCCTGTTGCCTCAAAGGAATACATGATGGGTTGAATATGGTGATCATGCTGTTTTTGTTTGTTAAATTTGGTTTGGGAAGGCCTAGAGTTATTCATGTTTTTCCACTTTCACAGGGGTCCTGTGCCCCAGCCCTAGCGAATGTAGAAGGATGACTATAGCAAAGCCTTTGATCATGTAAATCAGTGCTTCTCAACCTTTTTTTCACTCACATACCCCTTGGCAGCCCATTTCCATAAAATTGTACCCCCCCCATCACATCCTTTCTTTGAGGGGGAAAAAGGCTTCTGTGAGCTCTGAGGAGACACCCCCATACCTATGGAAGGAAGAGCACTCTGGCCAGACTTCTCCATCCCCTTGTGCCCTGTTACCCACCTAGACATTTTCTGCAGTCTCAGGGTCCGGTTTGCTCCCAGCTGAAGGCACAGGGAGGAGCAACTACTGCTGTGCATCCCTCCCTGAATTGGATTTGGGGTGGAACTAGATGTCTCCCCTAGGCACACTCTCTCCTCAAGGATGGGGACACAAGGAAGAGGGAGAGAAGAGTGTGTGCATAGAAGGCTTAAGAAGCCGCCAAGTGTGTGTGGGACTAGGATTGCCACATTCGAATAGAGGGTTGTATGTGCCTATGTGTATAAAAAAGACTTTATGTTTGTGGGCCAGTGCCAGCTGGAGGTTTGGGTTCTGTGTCACTCTTTCCTTCATCTCTATTTTCCCCCATCCTCCCTTCTCTTAAGGTTCCCAGACAGGAATGTCAACACTGTGGACAATCAGGAACTGCATTGAGTTCTGACATCCTCCAAGAATGGCTTATACTTTATACTTTTCCTGCCATTATTCAATTTTTTTTTGCTTACCCCTAAATGTCCTTGTTTGTACCCATTGGGGTACACACACACCAGGTTGGGAACCGGTGTGGTAGGTAATGAATAACCATGGATCACTCTTAAAGAAATGGGTGTGGCACCACACTCGATTGTTCTGTACGTGCGCATTTCCCAGAAGCCAAGATGACTAAACTGAGACTGTCATACTTTGGACATATCATGAGAAGACATGACGCATTAGAAAAGTCAATAATGCTTGGTAAGAAAGAAGGCAGGAGGAAAAAAGGCCACATTACAGATGGAGAGCCTCACTCAAAGAAGACGCATCCTTGAATCTGCAAGACCTGAGCAGGGCTGTTGAGGATAGGGTGTCTTGGAGAGCTCTCACCATAAGTTGAAGTCGACTTGATGGCAGTTAACAACAACAACCGCCTTATATCAAATTGTATGTAAATTGTCTTGGTTTTAAAAAATGCATATGAAGGAAAATAAACCCATATGGGTACAAACTAATACTTAGATTACAACTTTAAAATCAACCTGCAGGAATTCTAAAAAGAGTGTCTCCAAAGCTTTTGCCTGGCAACTATAGTTTGCGAAGTAGTAGGCAAAGCATAATACATTCCAATTTTTTTTCAGTGTCCATCAAAAGCATCTTTATCATAACCATTTTACAGCAGAGCTGAGACATAGGGGATGAGTGGAAACTCGAGTTTTAAAGTAGATGGATGAATGAATTGTGCAACATAAAGTGTTACAGTCAGTTGTATACTCTGAAGAGGTTGTGGAGCTTGGGTTACCTAGTCTATAACTTAGATTTTGCAGGACTTAAACAGTTTACTTTTTTGAATTGTGTCCTCAGACTCCTTCAGCCAGCTTGGCCAGTGGTCATGTTGATAGGCTATTTTGGGAATTTTGGTCCAAAAACAGTGTTTCCAAGCTCTGAAGTCCTGCTTCATAATTCACTTGGATTGCAATCATCATCCATAAACCAGGCTTAAAGGGTGGGCAGGGTGGGAGATCCATCTTCTTTCTGTTCTGTTACCATCATTCCTTCTGATTCTTCCACAATGGGATCTGAAATATGTGCTCTTAAGAATCCATTTTTCCCCCCTTCTTCCTATCTTCTCTCTTGGCTCCTCTCTCCTGTTCCCAGAACATCTGACTTCCGAAACCACTTGGAGACTTTGCGAGGTGTAAAATTAATATCTGTCTCAGAGGCTGACCTGGAGATTGAGCTGAACTCTTGTTCTGAGCCTGTAATTTCTGATCCCCATCGCCTGAGGCTACACTTACACTGGGTGGATGATGGTACTGTCACACTCCAGGTAAGCGGTAATGAAAAGTGAGTGGAGGCCCAAAGGAGTGCACCTTGCCCACTGACCCCAGGTCTCTTTTTTTGTGTGCGTTAGACTGACAACCCTTACTTCCTTGTGTCTGCTGTACTTCCTGTGGGCACCTACAGCACCATCAGAGGCATCATCTTGGAACTGCAGCATAGTTATTCCCAACAGGCACAGCTTCTGGCTGAGATGGAGTCACTGCAAAACTGGTGAGCTTCTGAGTTTTGTTTTGTAGCTTGTGTTGTAGCTTTCAGGCCTTTCCTAGCCTGGTGGTGTGCTCTGAGGAGGGAGTCAGGGAAAGACCTAGTTGACACTAGACTACTTACTTTGTGGAGAAGAGGGGTCTGGTCTCATTTCCTACTCATTGCTGGTAGCATTCCAGCTGTGAGTGGGAGCAAATCAGTGGGCATGATGAGGCCTTATTCCTACAAACTGGGACATTTTCTTACCCAAGCGTGCAAAGCACAGCTCCATTCTGTGCTTGTCTTCTCAGGAGCAAATATCAGAGTGGCATTTTCCTAGAGTACCAGCCAATCCTTTTTTTTTTCCCTGTGCAATACCTTCTCGAGCCTCTTAACTGTTGTTTCTCATCACTGAGTAGAAGTAAGAGGAGAAGTCATCCAGGAGGTAGATGGGGACTCCCTACCCACACTCTGTTGGACCGAATTTAGACTACAGCTTCTAAGTTCCCCACTTTGAGTTTAATAAAGTATGTTGGGAAGTAAAAGTACGAAGGAACCTTGGCCAATATCCATGGAAAGCTGCTGGCACTTAGAACAGACAATGCCTCTTGGAAAGTCCAGTGCTGTAGAGGTTGCCTTCAGAAAAGCTCCGAAGGTGCTCTCATCAATCTCCTTCTGCTTGAACTGAGGTTACTTTAAAAAAAAAAATTGTTCCATTTTTCTTTATAAAAAAATGTATTCATATCAACTTGCTATAAACAAACAAATAAAACAAAACAGTTCAGATGATTAAAGTCAGTTGCACACTTAAAAACCAAGCACATGAGAAATCAATCCAGTATTGAGAGGTGGGGGGGGGGACTTTTAACCCATAGTAGAAACTCAGTAAAATAAAAAGGTTTTGCTCATTTGCCTGAAACTGAAAAGGTGGTGGAGGATGACACCTCCTAAGGTAACTTGTGCCTTCTGAACCTTCTGACTTGTGAGTTGCCTCTCTTTATTAAAAACTTCACTGTGCTGTAGAGTGAAGCATTGGATTCCAGCTGCCCACTATCTTTCCTTCCTTCCCCTGAATACTCCTGGGCCCACTTTAGCTCTGAAACAACCCTAGTGAAAGGAAAAGAAAGATCACAGGCCAACCTGAATAGTACTGTTTTCTTTCTGTGAATGGTTATTTTGTGATTTGACGCTTTGGACTCCTACCCAACTTCTGCCTTGTTAATTGTGCTTTGTGACCAGAAGGTCCATGGTAGCCATTTTGTAGCAGCGGCCACAGTTGTTTCTCTAATTCTCAAATGTACCCATGGGTCCACAGAGGTGTGAGATCGCTAGTTAAGGCATTGTCCCATCCTGTACATGATCTCCGTGCAGAGTGGATAATTGTTTTCAAGAGATGGTGTGAAGTAAAGAGCCTCTCCTTTGACACAGAGTGGTTCTTAGTCACCTTGTCCTCTATGCTTCTAATTGCTGTTAACCCTTTATTTTTGCTTCCACCATAGGTTTGCCATTGACTGGCAGCAAGAGAAAAGGTTGTTGAGTTACCTCAAGCCATCCTCTACTTGTAATCTCTACATAGAGCCGGGTTATCCTGCCAGTGGGGGGATCTGCCTCCTCTCAGTAAAGAATCAACATGGTATAGTTGATGTGACTTCCTACCAGGTTAGTATACATCTATCCCTTTTCTCCATTTTGCTGTCTTCTGACCAAGGGGCAAAGCCATGTTTAGGACCTGAAAGAATACTCCAGATTAGCAAAATGATTTTTTAAAAAGGCAACCAAGTGATAGGGGGTGTGTACAGAAATGGAACAATAAAGATGCACTGTCAGGGAATGCTGGCATTTGATTACAAGTGTATGTCTACATTTATTCTGGACATTTTTGTTTTCAGCTTTTTAAGCATGGCAATCTTTGCCTCTTAATTCCTAGGTATGCAAGTATGTCTGAGGTAGGATGGGGATTGATGTTATAAGGGTTCCTTAAAGTATTAGTCCCCCATCTGGTTCCTAGGGAGTAGCAGGCTTTTGGGGTGATGACTGTTCACTAGTGAAAGGTTGCAGGCTTCTTACCTGTCCCTTGTTATTGACCTGTCCATTGCCACCTTTGCTCTCCATTTTCTGGCTGTGCCTCTGCATTTCATATCTTGCAAAATAGTTCAGAAGTAGAGAATCTATCACATTTCTCAGAGGCATTATACTGTGTTTTCTTTTTATACAATGAGGTCAAACTCTTGGAAGTCTACTGTGCCCAAATCAGAGCACAATTCTGATTCCTAGATATTAGTTTTCATTTTCTAGAAATAAAAGATCCCTTGTGGGGACTTCTCGGATTACTGTCCCCAAATCTGAGGACATCTTCTTGTTCCATTGCTGATACCATATGTGGGGACCTTTGGGATGTCCTCATAATTTCTGTGTGAGACTCATTCTTATAATCCCACCCTTGGATACCACCACCCTTGAACCACTGCTGCTATCACAGACGCTGTGTGTCTGAACTCAACCATTTAATAGCACTATTGTTGGATTCCCAGATGTATTTGTGTATAATACAAAAATAATTTATTAAGCAGAAGTGCAACATACAGTTAAATATTACTTGATGCACAGAATTTCAAGGCTTTGTTGTTATTGTTCCTTATTTAATGCATCTAAATCACAGTTGACTCTAATATATCCCACTGATTCTTTCTCTATCTCCTCATAATCCTAGCTGAACCGAACTTAACTGTCCTGAGCCTAATTCCTGTCTCTCCCCTAACTGTCTGACTTGCTAGCATTTTAAAACATCCCTTCAAATATTCAGCCAGTCACCACTCATCCCAAACATTCCATGCTCTCACTCCCTGCCAACAGATCGCTTACCTTATTACATATGTTATACACCACATTTGTTGTTATTTGCTGTCAAGTCAACTTAGACTTATGGCAACCCTAAAAATGAAAGACCTCAGAGTAGTCAACTGCCCAGCTCAAATCATGCAAACTCAAGGCCTTGGCTTTCTTTTGTTGAGTCAATCTACCTGCAGTGTGATGTCTCTCTTTTCCTACTGCCTTCTTTCAGGTATTATTGTCTTTTCCAGTGAGTCGTAGAATCATAGAATCACAGAGCTGGAAGAGGGCACAGGGGCCATCCAATCCAGCCCCATTCTGCCATGCAGGACCCCATATCAAAGCACTCCCAACAGATGGCCATCCAGCCTCTGCTTAAAAACCTCCAAGGAAGGAGACTCCACTACATTCTGAGGCAGCATATTCCGCTTCTGGACAGCTCTGACAGTCAGGAAGTTCTTCCTGAGGTTCAGGTGGAGTCACATTGTCTCATGTCCAAAGTAGGGCAGTCTGAGCTTAACCATTTTGGCTTCTAGTTTAAGTTCAGGCTTCATGTGCCCTAAAACCCATTCATTTGTTTTCTAGGTAGCCCATGATATCCGTAGAACTCTTCTCCAGCATCATGCATGACCATATTTTACCTTAATTTCTCTGATAAACACAACAATTTTTTTTTTTAAAAAACGGTCCATAACACCATATGCATTCTCCAACTCTGGCCATGATTCTTTTTTGCAGCCTTCCCAGGAGAGACCTTCGCTGAAGGACTGGCTAGAATATCTCAGTGCTGTGGACTTCAGTGCTCCCTTCCTTGCCCAAAGAGCTGCTGATGTCTGTGCAACATGATGTGGAATTGGGGCTAAAATCTCCTTCTGAGGGAATGCCGCCGTTATCCTTCCGGTGTGGGAGAGAAATGAGATTTAATTGGAGCCATTTGCCTTCTCCATGGATGTGTGTGTGTGTATATGTGAATATGTATATGTTAGGTCGTTTCCGTTGTCTCCCATGCCACCTTTTCAGTTGTAAATTCCTCTGCCCTGACTTAATCTTTCTGTCTTTCATCTCACCTCTTCCTTCTGATTGCTCCTGTTTAGTTTCCCTGGTGTTTATGAGCTCCTCATTTACTTTCCCATGCCCAATATTTTGGTTTTTGAAATGTTTTCTGTTCAATAAAATATTTGGTTATTTTTGTTTTGTTTTGCTTTTTTGGCTTCCTGGTGAGGCTATATGGAAAGTTTTGGTTCAGTGCCCTTTAGTACCCTTGTTTGCAAAGTGTTCCCAGCTTGTATTACTCATCCAAATGCTAATGTAAAAGGTGTTCTGGGATCACATGGAAGTTTCCCCTGCATGGGTGCCCTCTTTGTTTTCTCCTGTTGAGAAACGTTGTTAATTAAAAGACAATCCATGATGAAAGTCTGAAGCTCCAGGATACTGAAACAAGCTGCAGCAGACAGCATTCATTGATCTCATATACACAGTTTCTTAACATGCTAGGAAACCCCATTTCTGGGAACACCTAAATTTGCCTGGGATTGTCAATGCCTGTAGTGTCCTTGAATCTGCAAAACTTGGCTGATACTCAGCAAATATGAGTGTGCCATTTCTCTCTCTCTCTCTCTCTCGGTCTTATTTTTATTCTGCAAGGTCACAGCTGTTCTTTCAGGCAGAGCGACAGAACTCAGTAGTAACCTATTGGGATGAAGAGCCTGGTGTCCAGCCACATGGTGGTGCTGTTGTAATACAGTTCTTCATAAGATACGGCTTTTTGTGAGGCTAAGGATGTAACTGGAGAAGAAGATCTTAGGGCCCCTTGTTGAACGGTTTTCACCGTGGGTATCTGATCCTAGGGTAATGTGCTTGTAGCAGAATAAACACACAGTACTCCTCTCCTTTGCACTTCAGGTAGTGGTGTGCTAAATTAATACAACTCTTGCAAGGTGTTGTGTCTGAATCTCACTTGAGGCGTCTCATGCACCACCATTAATATTGTGTTGTCACAAATGCTGAACTGGAAGTGGGATGCTGGATGCCAGTTTAATGGCTACCAAAGGAGTGGAGCCCCGAGGGTCACATCTGGTAGCATGTGGATGCAGGAGGTTGCACGTACATGTGCCTGCATGCCTGATACATCATGTTTGCAGCAGGAGCACTCTTAGAATTGAGAGTGGTTTGGAAAGAATTTTGCTTCTGCATCCCCCACTCCCTGATTTGTGAAACCAGGGAGAAGTGTTGCTGTGGGACAGATTTGGTGATTCAGTGATGTGGATCAGGTAGAATACAGGGCAAAGTAGGTGGGATTCCACTGGCAACAGGAAGAGAGAGTGGCCACTAGCCAAAAGGTGGTTTTAAAGAGTCAATGTGAATTTTTAGAACTTCCCCTATCTGTTCTGTAATTGCACCTATATTCCTGTACCACTTCTAGCTTTTGCTGGAGGTGTAAGAAAGTACGGTGTGATGACGTGTGGTATCTACGTGACTTCACTCTGCCACTTCCCAGTTTTAGCTCTTAAATAATGCACATCACATGTTCCCTGCCCCCTTGCTGGTGACTTAAATGTGAGGTGGGAAGGGGGGGATGCTGCTGAGGATCAGCTTGACTTAGGTTAAGAGGGTCTGCATTTCCAGGGAGGCTAGAACAGCACAGAGGGAGTTGAGAGGTTTTGTCTGCAGCATGAGAGATAAGTGGGTCTGCCTGGCACATAATGAGAGAGGATCAAGGGAGAATGGAAAGATGTGTGACGTAAATGAGAGGGGGAGAGGAGGCATGGGGAGTCACGAGAGCAATCCACTGAAAGGAATTAGAGAACTTGTGGCCCTCTGGATCTTGTTGGAGTCCAGTACCCATTAGCTTCACCTAACCTGGCCAGTGTAGAGGGATGATAGGAGTGGTAGTCCACCAACAGCTGGAGTGCCACAGAATTCCTACTCCCTCCATGAGAGGGTGATTCTTGAGGTCAGAAATCCTTCCCTGTTTGGTAAACCAGCTACCTGGGGCCCTTCTACATGGCACAAATATAGCACTATGATTCAACTTCTGCTGAAATGGTTCCATACTATAAAACCCTGGGATTTGCACTTAAGAGAGGGTCATTTAGCAAGCTCCCTGGCTGTGTCCTGTGGAAATCCTGGGATCTGAGGTTTGGTGAGTCACAAGAGATGCTCTCTGGTTGAGAACTCCCAAGTGCATTTCCCTAAACTGCAAACCACAAGATTCCATAGGAGGTTGCCATGACAGTTAAAGTGGAATCATAATACTGTGACTGGGTAGTGTGAAAGGGACCCAGATTAGAGGTAGGAATCAAAAGGCACATGTCCTGGAAAATGCCAGGAGCTCTAATATTTCTGACCCCTGCTTTTTAAGGGGTGGAAATGGGCACAAGTGGTTTTCAGCATGATTTGGCCAACCTGGACACTGACCTGTTGCATCTGATGGAAGCTGTACCCATTAATGTGACATTGGTGAAGTGCTCTTCTTTTTACAGCTTTATTTCTCTGTTCTTGGGCTGAAAACAAGCCTGAATGTTGGTGAGTCTGTGGCCATTGCAATATTTATTAGTTGAAGTGGGAGTTGTGGGGTGAAAGCCTTAAGTGAGGATTTTCTGCTTGGACTTGTCTGATGAAATATTAAAAGACCGTCTAAGAAATGGGCAGCATTCGTTCAGAAAATCCACGCTTGGGTGGCTTGCAGAAAGGGTTGGGAAGAGGTCGGCAGGAGTTTCAGAGAAGAGGGAAAGATACTGTCTGAATCATGAAACTGAGGTTGCTTGGAACAGGTGGTGGTAGTGCTTAGAAGCATATGCAATAATTTGTCACAGAATAGGAATCTCTAGAAGGGAACAAAGGAAAGAGACCTGTTTGTATCAGTGCCTGGAGGACTCCTGTTTTCATTGCTTGTGGTTGGACAGTGCAGGGGTTGGTGGGAGAGAAAGAGGACCAAGGGTGGTTTTTTAAGGGACTGTGTGGCCTGATTGGAGGTGCTGAGAGGGATGGCCGTCCCAGAAAAGAAGTGCCTAAAGTGGGGAAGCAGGGGTTCGAGATATGCACGAATAATCAAATCCATGAGAGTGAAGCCTGCAAATGTGGGGGACCAACTAAGTGTTTACTAAATTCTTATATGTCTCAGTTTATTTTTCTGGGTGCAGAATTTAAGTTATGATGCATACATCCTGGAGATAAAGCAGAAGAGGAGTATCATGTTGAGTTGAAATAAACATTCAAATTACATAGCATGTTCATTCTGTAACCATTTCTGTTTGGCTGGAGATCTCCATTTTAGCAGCATTGGGGGCAGAAATTATTCTGCGTTTTATTATTCGTTTTAAAAAGGTTTGTCTTTCTGCCCACCAAAGGCTTGCATGGAGCCTCAAAAGACTGGCTCTTTACTTTTAAGAGTCTGCTTCTGCTTTCTGGAACATGCCCAGGACATTAATTTTTGAGCCTTTTCACTAGTAACAAGAGGAGCTGCTTTCATGTCCCCGAGGTTTTCTACAGTCTGTTCTTCAAATCGTCCTTTTGTACTTGCTCACAATAACTGTGCTTTCTGCAGGAACATGGTTGCCTGTTCTGGAGCTAATTTTAGTATTTAAAGGCAGTGGAATGGCGTTGTGGGGATGGTAGTGGAAGCGTCTCAGACCTGTTGTATACTAGATCTTTTCCAACAGCCAACGTAAATTAAAATTCTCTTTTATTCCCTTTTGCCTACAGTTAATGCAAAATATTTTAGAATTTAAATAATACACTGATCTAAAAGGGAATATGCCTAAACATAAAAGGCCAGTTCAGTGTTGCTGGTAGGCACTGGTATTTAGTGCTGGTGTTAAGACAATGCATGCAGAATATGACTGTGGATGGTTATCACCCGTGGCAGACGACACTATTTATGGAGGGACTCCATAAACACCACAAAGGTGGAGATGTTGGGTTACATCTAGGGTTGCCACATCTCATTGCCTGTTTGTGAGTCTTCAATTTTCATGGGTCATCCCCATGGGAAGACAAGGGGGCACACTCTCCAGTTTCCTCAGCAAGAAGGAAGAGCTGTGTGCCAATCTACAGCTCAGCTAGTAGAACACCAGCTTGCTACAGTCTGCAAGGGAAGTCTATGTATTTACTTCTTCTTTCCTTCTCAATCATTCTGGAGCCTGCTGTCACCCTCTCCTCTGTTTTTCATCCATCTTCTTGCTAAGGTGGATAAATGTTCCTTATCCCAACCTCGAAAGTAGGTGAGAAAGAATAGTCCTCTCATTTCACCTTGTTCTAGGAGCTATCCCTTTAGCTAAGATTTCTGTCTCAGTTTCCAAATAGAAAAATATGTTCTTTCTGTGTGTATGTTTAAATGAGAAACTGTGGTTGATACTTAATGTCTGATGCTTAATGACACAACCGGGGCTGTCCCTAAGTCTCAGGTTTTGGCCCCGAAACATCAAGACCTGGGCTGATCTTGAACTGGCACCACTACTTATGAGCCATGGTGTAGTTGTGTCTCAGACTTCCATCATCCTTATGTTGGCTGGGGCTGATGGGACCTGAAGTGCAAAAAATATCTGCTGGAAGACTATGCATTCTTCACTTCTGCTCTGCTTGCTGCAGAGGTATGAAGGCCTCCATCTACAAGATCTGTTAATTGCCCAGAGGTATTTATTTGGTCATAGCTAGAATGAGAATACAAAATTAAAAGTTCACTAGTGGAGAAATTTGACCCTTCAGCTATCACAGCCTTCAGCTCGCATGGTTCTGTACCATTGGCCACGCTGGCTGGGATGGATGGAAGCTGTAGGCCAAAACATCTGGAGGACCAAAAGTTCTCCACCCATTTTAACTTGGGCCTGTTAAACAGCTAAACAAACAACTGCTAGTGACAATCCCTTATGAAGGGAGAAAGAGGAATCGGTGCGAGGTGGTATGGACGTTTAAAATGAGAAAGGTGAGCATGAGAATACTGGTGAAAAACCTCAGTGAGGTCTCTTCAGGAGGCAAGAAAAGGTGCTATACATCTTCTTCTTCCTGTGAGTCAGAACTGTAGAGTTGGAAAGAGCCTCAAATCCAACCCCAGGCTCTGTCAATGCTTCCTACTTCAACTGTTTCTGTGAGGGAAAGCCTCTACCTTCTCACAGAAGTCAAATGTCAGCCATCCACTTCTATGGGAGGAAGTTTGGAAAACAGACAAGCTGTGGTGGGTTTGCTGGGCTCTTCAACCAGCCACTTTTGCTACGTAGAATCATAGAAATGTAGAGTTGGAAGAGACCACACGGGCCATCCAGTCCAACCCCCTGCCATGCAGGAACACCCTCAAAGCACTCCCGACAGATGGCCATCCAGCCTCTGCTTAAAAACCTCCAAAGAAGGAGACTCCACCACACTCCGAGGCAGCAGATTCCACTGCCGGACAGCCCTGACCGTCAGGAAGTTCTTCCTGAGGTTCAGGTGGAATCTCCTTTCCTGCAGCTTGAATCCATTGCTCCTTGTCCTGGTCTCTGGAGCAGCAGAAAACAAGCCCTCTCCTTCCTCTACATGGCATCCCTTCAAATATTTAAACATGGCAATCATGTCCCCTCTTAACCTTCTCTTCTGCAGACTAAACATACCCAGCTCTCTAAGTCTATCCTCATAGGGCATGGCTTCCAGGTCTCTCACCGTTTTGGTTGACCTCCTCTGGACCTGCTCCAGCCTGACCATGTCCTTCTTGAATTGGGGTGCCCAGAACTGGACACAGGATTCAAGATGAGGTCTAACCAAAGCAGAGTAGAGTGGTACCAGTACCTCCCTCGATCTAGACACCATACTCCTCTTGATGTAGCCGAGAATTGCGTTGGCTTTCTTGGCTGCCGCATCACACTGCTGACTCATGTTCAGCTTGTGGTCTATTAAAACTCCTACATCCCCTTCACACGTACTGCCATCCAGCCACGTGTCCCCCATCCTATATTTCTGTATTCCATTTTTTCTACCTAAGTGTAGGACCTTACACTTCTCTCTGTTGAATTTCATTTTGTTAGCTTTGGCCCAGCTCTCCAATCTATCCAGGTCATTTTGAATTTTGATCCTGTCCTCTGGCGTATTAGCAACCCCTCCCAATTTGGTGTCATCTGCAAATTTGATGAGCATGCCCTCTATTCCTTCATCCAAGTCGTTGATGAAGATATTCAACAGCAGTGTGACCTGTGGCTAACATGATTCTGTCTGTCTTCGTCCTGTGAAAATCCATTGGGTGCTATAATATTGCATCTCAAGACTATCCAAGGTAAAAATCAAAAGCCAGGCTGTTTTTTGTTTTGTAGATCAGCTAGCAACTCTAGCTCAATTGGCTAGTGAACGCAGAAAAAGGAAATCTTATTGCAGCTGTTTTGAGGTTGTTGTTTTTCTTATCCTGTGTCTTCTCTGTTTCACACACCACAGTTCTGACCGCTGTTGCCTCAGAACTATCTGTGGTAGCTCCCTGATCAGTTTTGTCAATTATTTGCTTGTTAATAGTTCTCTGTTTTTTTTTAAAGGGGAGAGATTTCATTTTGTAGGATTTCAGATAACAAGACTGCACATTACTGGCCCAGAGTGTATCCACATTACACAGTTATACCAGTCTGATCCCACTTTAATTGCTATGGCTCCATCCTATGGAATCACAGAATTTGTAGTTTGGGGAGGGTGTTAAAATTCCTTCTGCCAGAGAGATCTAGTTCACATTTCCTTGAATTGTAACACTAGCGCTTTCTACCAGGGAATTCTAAATCTCTGGTGACTACAAATTCTAAGATTCCATAGGATGGAGGCATGGCAGTTAAAGTGATACCAGATTTCTGTAATTGTCTAGTGCAAATTTTCCCCCATGCCCAGACCATTGGTCTAATTGTTAAAACAGTAAGAAGAATACATCTGCAGGCATTGGATGAGAAGCATCCCCACTACAGTGCTTGAAAGAATGTGGGAGGAATTGTTTCAAGGCTTTGTCTATGTTTTCTCTCCCCTCCTTCCCGTCCCACTGTCAGAGGTGAAGTGGGGATGAAGAAAAAGAATGATTGTCTTAACTGACTGGAAGAAGAAACCAGTGGAGAAAGAGGGTCCCATGTGTCTTGTTCTGAGCAATTAGTGAGCAAGCCCAGGAGACCATATCAACGTAAGAAACTGCTTCCTACTAATATTATTTTCTCTCCTAGCCCATTGTTGATGATACTGACTAGAGACAGCCAGGGTTTAAGGCCTTTCCCAGCCATACATGAACATGCCAGGGACTGAGTCTGGGACCTTCTGTGTGGGGAGCATGTACAGCATCTGTAGCCCCTTTGCTAGATTCAGTGACTAAGACCCATAGTTAAAATGAGAAGGACTGGGAGAACTGAGTACCCTCAGTCGCTGGAGAACTACTGCCAGCCAGAGAAGATGGGGCTGGACTCTATGGCTTCCTCAGCATCAGGTCAGGGTTGAGACTTATTTGGCCCTGCAGATGTAGACTACTGCTCCCAGTAACCCGTCAGAATAGCCAATGGTGAGGAATGCTGGAAGTTACAGCACTTAAGTGTCCAACCCCCACCCCCGTATTAGCCAGCCTTTGCATGTTTACATTTTGCAGGAGTGAGGAACCTTTTGTTCTCCAGACGTTTTGGACTACAGCTGTCTCATCCCATGTGCTGTGCTGGGTCAGGCTTCTGGAAGTTGAAATCTAAAGATCTGGTGGAGCAAATCTGAGCTCCTGCCCTATAAAGAAAGGAACAACCTCTCTCCCTCCCCACCAACTTCAAGTTAGCTGTCAACTTATTGTGACCCCATAAATTTCATAAGGTTTTCATAGGCAACCTGAAGGTTAAACAACCTTAGGAATACTCAGAGGTGGTTGGCCCTTGCCTTCCTCTGAACATAGCCTACAACCTCTGGAAGTTCCTCATCCAAGCACTAACCAACCCAGGCCCTATTGAACTTCTGAGATCAAAAGGGGTCTGGGGCCTTCGGGGTATTTTATAAGCTTTGTTACCTTTTCCTAGGGCTGCAAAACTTGACTAATAAGAGTTTTATTTGGTATGGGTACTTTTTGAGGTAACCTGTGTTTCAGTGTGTTGACTGCCATAGAGAGTGAAGGAAAATAAACTTAAAGCTGGCCTTCTATTTATAAAATATACCTTTTGTTAAATTATAAATCACCTCACACACTTCATTCAGCATCTCAAAAAGTCAGCTCTAATGAGGTTTTTGATCATAGGCAACCTTTTAAAAATGTAATTAAATAATCAGATAAAAGAGGAATGGTCAATTAAAAACTAAATCCTTGAATCAATTGCCAACCCCGCCTAGTGATGTTAGACTGTACCTCTCATCATCCCTCCCCCATTGTGAAAGAGCAGCTGGCTAAGCCTAATGGGAGCTGCATGCCAATATCTGGAGGGCCTACCTGTTTCCCATGTGAAAAAGAGAAGGAGGGCAAGGAACTATCTGAGATGGAGAAGTCTTTCGGAGATGGAGAACCTTTTTCAATGAGAGGGTCAGATTCCATTTCAAAAGAAGTCCTCTTGCCCTTCCCACCCCACATACAGGTGATGGACGGAGCCAAAGGCAAATGGGTGGGGCAGCCCAAGATTAGGAAATGGTCAAACTGTGGTGTCATAAGGAAGAGAATTTCCTCTAAGGAATCCTAGAAGGCCAATTCTCCACCTAGGGTTTATGCTATATTGCTCCAATGTGCAAAAGTATCTCTTATAGAATCACAGAATCAAAGAGTTGGAAGAGACCACAAGCACCATTGAGTTCAACCCCCAGGAATGCAACATCAAAGCATGCCCAACATCCAACTTCTGTTTAAAAACCTCCAAAGAAGGAGATTCCACCACACTCCAAGGCAGCACATTCCACTGTTGAACTGCTCTTACTGCCAGGAAGTTCTTCCTAATGTTTAGGCAGAATCTCTTTTGCTGAAGTTTGAAGCCATTGCTCTTGTCCTAATCTCCGGAGCAACAGAAAATAGGCTTTCTCCATCCTCCATGAAATCACTGCTCCCTTGCCGAAGGGAGGAAGGGCATTCCAAACCTTTTGTATTTTGGCTGGTAAGACTTGTGCTGCATTCTAGATTATGTGCAAGTACAACAACTCACGTGGAGTACACAACACTGTCACAGCCAATGCAGCCCCGCCTCTTAATGCTGTGCGTGTGTGCATTATCTTGAGAGAGCATGGTGATGGTGGAGTGGCTCAGTGCCAGGATAGCTACACGGCAGGGCGGCATGACCTGCTTCGTGTGGCATTGCCAGGGGTCGCATGCAAAAGCACAAACTGGCCCACCCGATACAGCAAAACTTTTTAAAGCATGAGACCTAGCAGGCGTGGGATTCCACTTCAGACAGCAAAACATCTTGTCTCAGCACCGCTAGTGATGATGGAGAACTGGCTGCTCCAGATGCCACGGGATGGCTCTGGGCAGATTCATTCCTTCCCCCGTTGTTCACCCTCAGAAGTTCTAGAAATGCCCTGAGTGTGGAGTTAAATCCACTCATCCCTCAGGACACAGAAGTGAGAAGTGTGGGATGAAGTTGTCTGATCCCATTGTTTTCTTGTTGGCTCTCTTGTCAGTTATAAATAAACCTTCAGTGGCCAACACGAGTGGCCGGTGTAGCAGGGGAGCAGCTGAGTTTCATCTTCATCACATGTGGAAGCTGGCATAGGTGGTGGTGCTAAAATGTGCTGTTCCAACAACCAGGGCTGGTTTTGCAACCAATTCTTCCCCAAAGCCAAGAAACCATCACTGGGCCTCAGCTGCATCCCGGCTACCTACCTCCTTACACAGCAGTAGTGCCCTTAAAGTGCCTCTCTTCCATCCTTATCTCATACCCTCCCATGGAGCATGAGGGCAGAGTGTGTGAAGCTACTTACGGCTAGGCCGTCCCTGCACCTACCTCGTTCAGCCTGAGCAGCGTAATCCACCTTCCCACCTCTAATGCAGTGTAATCTTGTTGGTCACTTGGGGGCTGGGTAGGAATCCCCCCCCTTTCTATGCATTCCCCCCCCCCACCTTACACTGCTGCAGGAGACTGGGCAATTGGCTATTTAGGGTGGGGTCTTAAATAGGGCCTCAAAAGGCAGGTAAGGAAGGCAAGAAAGAGCTTTGGCGAGCATCTCTAGCATCCATTTGATGAAGAATAACCCTCTGGAGCTGCCTCCACATGTCCTGATATATAGAGTGTGTTGGTGGTGAAGGAGAATGTCCTTGAGGCTGGCCTGGGGGTTTTCTCTCCTCACTTCTGCTCTCGTGATAAGGTGGGTCATACTTTTAGGCCTGCCTTCCTGAGAACGGCCAGCCGAGGCTGCAACCTAGCTTCATGGATTCGCATTGGAATCCTGGTGCTTTGTCCAAGGGAAGCTGGGGGAGAGGTCCCAGTGAGACCATTTGCCTCAACTGCTCCCACACTAGGTCTCCCCAATCCTCCTTCCATGTCTACCTTGAAATAGGTAACAGTTCAAATAACATCGCCCATGTTTAACCCAAGCCTTGTTGTGTGGTCTCATCATTTCATGGGTTGGTCAGCAAAAACTGGAATCCGTGTGTCCGAGCAACATCAGAGTGTGGTTAAGATGGCAATGGTTATGCATGAAGACGAACACAGCAGGTAAGAGAGACTCCAGCAGTTTGCTTTTGCCTGAGCCTCTTGGGGAGGAGAAGATGTCTTGTTCATAGCTTTTCCTCCCGTCCTTGCTGAATTGAGTGGAAACTAATTTTGCACTTTGATCTCTGTTTGTAGCAACTGAAGTAAACTGAGGACCAAGGGGGAAAGTGGAAGGAGGAAAGAGAAACTGGACAATAGGCAATAGGAAGCAATAGGAAAATAGGCAATAGGAAGCAACAGGAAAGCAATAGGAAAAGCAGAATATCAAATTGGGACTGTGCCTGACAAATCAGGACAGTTGGAGGAAATGTCTGTATTACCACTGCAGAGAGAAATAAGCTGTATTTTGGAAGGTCTGCAACTACTACAGAGAGGAACAATATTATTACTGGGATACTTTAAAGTTGTAACAGTTTGAGAAGTGGGAGGAACAGGCATACACTTGGACCCTAATTTCAGCATCTATAGCTACAGATCCTGAAGCCCTGCTGCTCCTAGGTCAGAGTGAGGACTCTATGGCTCCCCAGATGCCACTGAAACTCCCATCAGACCTACACATCACAGCCAATGGTCAGGGATGATGGGAATTGGAGTACAGCAACGTCCAGAGGTCAACAGCTTCTCCATCTCTTCCCCAGCTGCCTGCAACTGAAGCTAGACTGGAAAAAAGAATCCAAACAGACCAATGTTGTAAAAATACTAGTTTATTCCCCACAGTATGGCCACCCCAGCCCTTTCACAGGAGCTTCACCCTCCCCCCCAGAAAAACTTTTCACAACCTGCCCACCCATCCCCAAGGTCGTTCCTTTCTTCTTCTTCAGTTATGTGGGCACCACAGTCAGTTCTGTGTAGCTGATGTACATCACCTTAGGGAGGTCTGCAAAGGACACAAAATGGAGAAGTGTTAGAGATGGGGAGGCAGGTGAAGGGACAGAGGTCACGCTGGGACCCAGAGTGGAAAACTGGGCTGAGCTATGGAATTTGAGGAACGAGATTGCAAAGCTTTGACTGTAGTCCTCAACCGTTGGTTCCTCCAGGGGTTTGGGGCTTCTGCTCCCAGAATCCTTGATCCTTGGCTATGCTGACTGAGGTTTCTGGGAGTCAAAGCACATAACATCTGGAGATCCACTGGCTGAGAACCAGCACTAACAATAGCCTGATTCACAATCTGATATCTTTCACATAGTCATCTCAGTGGGCAGAGCCACCGAGAGCCATGTGCCCCAACTGGGATGAAGTATCAATTGAAGATACTGCACATAGAAATCCTACAGACTTCTGCCATACTTATTTGGCAGAATTGTGAGGACTCTGTTTCAGAGTCCTGGGAAGTTACTTTTCTGGAGTACAATCCTCAGAATCTTCCAGCCACCATGATCCACCAAAGTTAACTTTCAGAAGCTGTGCCCTGTTTTCAAGCCACAGCAGTTTAAATTATGGTGGCCACATACATAGCCTCCATGCAGAGGTACTGACTGTAGTGATCTAAGCCATTCTTAATAATGGCAAGGGGAGCCATGGGATGATTTGATCTTCGCTAGTGGCATCACTTTGTAGGATGTGAGGGAAAGCCTTAAAGGAGCCTGAGAGGCTTGGATGCCATGCATTTAGGGGCCCTGAGATCCCTTGAGAATTCATTCTTTACCCTTTATTGTTGTGATGATTAAAAGGTAGTGAAAAAGTGGATCCCACATCAATCACCCCCTAGTTCCAGAAAGCATGTTTATAAGGGAAGCACACCTCCACATCTCCCAGCTCTGGAAGGGAGGCTAGGCTGTTCTTCTGCTTCCAGGGTAAGATCGTTATTCTTCAAACAAGCCTCTGGCAACTTACTTTGCTTAGAAGAGGCTTTTAACTGGGTGAATGCTGTGTTTTTCTATTATTGGTGCATTTTAAAATTGAGTTTTAAATATGTTTGCTGGAATCCTGTATCACTTCTTACATCGTGTAACTTTACTTATAATTAGCCAAGTAGCAGAGGTGCTAAGAAACTCTGTTGGTGAATTGTGAAGATGTGTACAGGCTTTCCTTGCTTGCCTGATGGGTTAGGGATCGGAGCATGGTCACACAGCAGAATTGGCCAAAAAGCAGAACCCATGAAGGAATTACAGAGGCTTGCTCGAGACTGTCTCCCTGTGTGTGTGTGCACTGCACACGAAGTCTCTTAGATGGCTTTGGCACCTTTTTTCCTCCTCAACTCACTTTGCAAGTAGCACGTGCATGAGCAGTCTCAAGTGAGCCTACATAGGCAAGAAGAACTTATGAAACTCCACTGTTTTGATGCTTGCAAATTACAGACAAGTTCCATTAGTTCGACGAGGGTTCTGCTCTTTCTGTAGGCAAGACTTGGGATAGTGTGCATGAGCAATTGGTCCCAAGCAGAAAGAGCTGATGAAAAAGTAGGTCCCTCGTCAAATTAATGGAACTCGTCTGTAATCTGTAAGTGTCAAAACAACATCCAAAAGCAAGATGATGAAAAGTGGTGGATGCCTGTATCAGGGCAAAGGTAAGAGTTCTTGATGTGCATTTGTGCCTGATGCACATTGGTCCCATTGTACAACAGTCACTTTGCCAGCTCTGCTGTGTAATGATATAACAGCAGCCCTCTCCTGGATCTGGAAGTTACAAAACTGCCCAGTTCTAATTCCCACACCTACGTCCACTTACAGAGACGTAACTTCCATACAGCATTCTGGCCTTTGCTTTTATTCATTTATTTTAGTTGTATTTATTCTGAAGGTGAGATAATATAAATCAAATAATCCTCCTCTTCCTTTGCTATAATTGTCATGATCATGATCATCGTCTATATCACTGATGGTGAGTATGGGATTAGGATGGAGTCCTTATTCTGCTTTGTGGACAGCTTAAATGTACTCAAAGAAGTTTGTCTGATTCCATCTTTGCAATCCTTCAGGTCTAGGTAAAGGCCTTTTCAGGTCTGTTAAATCATGTGTGAAGCCTGGATTTCTCAATTTTAAAACTTGTGTGTCTAAGTCTGATTTCAAATGAGGCATGCATCACATCATCATTCAGCAGAATTCACTGAATTTTACAGAGGTTTCAGATGACATGATGCTTCTTTGGTCTTCCACAGCTTCCTGAATCTCTTTCTCCCCGCTGCTGGGGCAAATCTCTTAAGGAAAAAAAAAAGCAGTAGCTGCACAGTGCCTTTTAACTGCTAGTGTGTGGGAGTCCTCTAGTTTGAAACACCCAAATTGTTTAGTTGGTCTAAGTTTTGTTTCTTGCCATATTTATGATGATGATGAATATAGTTTTAAAAGCTCATTACTACTTGTATTTAAATTGTTTCCAGGTGTTTCTTTACTGAGAACTGTAAATTTATTTAATTAATTATATCCTTCTTTTCTCTCTGTTTGAAGTGGCACACCAGTATTCTAAGTAAGTGAGTATTATGCACTTGTGACACAAATGCCTGTTTCTCCTTCCATCTCTCCTATAGTTAGTTGGGCAGATAGGTTCTGGAGTCCCCATTAGCACCATGGCCAAATGTTAACATCTGTCCAGTGGCATGAAAGAGTTCATTTGAATTAGTGAATCTGCACATTACTTTTTTGCATTAGATTGGAAGTTTGAGGCAGGGAAAAGATAAGCAGGCTGAGAATGGACAGGGGGAGTCAATTTTTCTCTGTTACTAATTTGCTTGCATAGTTCTCATAGCTATATGGAGGGAGATTGCTCAGATTTGCACATTTTTATTTTATTTGCTTGCTTCTGCCCTATATATCCCTTGGGAATCCATCTTCCATTGGCCTTATCCTGGAGGGGGTGCAATTCAGTCCAGGGGATTCATATACAGAGTAATGGGGACTGAATTTGCTTGCTGATCAGGGCTGGAATTAGTTTGCGGGCCCAATTCTACTATTGATTGTGAAGAGGTCCTGGAGCGCATCAATGAAAGGGCTGGAATACTTCTCTGTTGTACAGTATCTCGTGCATCATTTACCACTTACAAAGCCTATGCTATGGTAGTAACACATTAGTGTCCAACATGAAAGACCTCTGGGAGAGGCATAGAACTAAACCCACTTCTAGCAAAGTATACCCTAGCTAAAGACAGGGAGCAAGCTAACTGGTTTTTAGTTGGTGGAGTGGGTGTGAACCTGAGATGTGGTTTTGTCAGTGGCAGTAACCTGTGAAGGAACTACTCTAGCTCCTCAAGTGTAAACATATATTATTGAATACTGAAGCTAGAGTTGTCCATGCCATCGTATTTCCAGTTTCTGTGTATGGTTGTAAAAGCTGGACAGTGACGAAGGAAAGGAAATCAACTAATTTGTAATGTGCTGCTGCAGAAGAGTTCTATGAGTACTGTGGACTGGTAAAAAGACCAATAAAATGGGTCCAAGAACAAATCAAGACTGAACTCTCCCTAGAAGCCAGGATGACTAAACTGAGGTTCTTCAAGCTTGTCTGCTCAACTGTGAAGCACAGAATGCTCATGTGGTGCCTTCAGAGACTTTTCAGTAAATTCAGAGGGTGGCTTTGGATGCTGCAGGAGGAGGGAGGAACACCACCCCCTGCAGTGCCCATAAAAGGACCTCTACATGCACAGGAAACACTTAAGCATGTCCCTAAGAGAATTCTGAGCAATGTGCAGACTAGCACAGCTTAGAGTCCTGCAGATCTGTTGAGCTATAACTCTGGTAACTCCCCAGCCAGCATGGGCTTATGAGAGCTGCAGTCCAATGCATCTAAAGGATACCACATTGGTGGAAGGTGGTGTGGAGAAAATGAAGAAGGTTCCTTTTCTTTCCCTATAACATGTGAAGTAGCACTGTGGCAGAAATTCAGGATAGATAAAAGTACTAGACAGGCATTATAGGAAGCTGCTGTATACAGTCAACATGGTCCATTTTGCAAGTGGTGTCATTCAGCTAGTTCACCCAAACTACTTATAAAAATTCTTGCAAGCTAAATTCTTGTGAGCTTGGTGCATGTTTTCCAGTGCAAGTAAAGAGAAGACTACAGTTTACCCTTTCCTGGTGCAACCTCCGCATACATGAAGGTGAGGTTGTGCAAAGCATTGTGTTTAATGATACCACATTTGTTTTAATTTGTAAGCTTCCAGTGTATAAATAAATGAAGAGGAAGAAGAAGAGGAGGAGGAGGAAGAGGAGGAGGGCGTGGGGTGGAAGAGGAGGCATTGGTGGCAAAACATACCATGAGTGGGTAACTGGGGAAGGCTACGGGATTGCATTAGCTGCCCAGGAGACCTTGGTGGGGCATACTTCTTCCACTGCACCCAGTCCCACAAACACACAAAAAAAGATTCTGTTTGTCCACAAATGTTCTTTAAGGGACATGAGAGCATTTTTATCATGTTTTGGGACCATTTTAGTCCCAGGAGAGACCTTTGTTGAAACAGGAAGTGAGTAGAATTCACTTCCAGTTCATTTCTCATTTTTTAAAAAAGCCACCCAAATATGGTGGAAATGCCCCCCATAACCCCTAGCGCAGAGCTTTCCAGACTTTTCATGTTGGTGACACACTTTTTAGACATGCATAATTTTGCAACACAGTAATTTCAGTTTTACTAGCAAACACACATACATAAATTGTAATAACAAAATGTATGGGGATGCAACATATCTCATGAAAACCTTGTATGATTTGTAAAGAATAGCACACATTTCCAAGATTGTAGGCGACACACCTACATACTTCAGGCAACACACTAATGTGTTGTGGCACACTGTTTGGAAATCTCTACCCTAGAGGGTATGTTAGGGGGGGAAAAAACACCATTTTTTAGCTGGGGGGGCTTAAAACTTGAAGGAAATGCACTCCACACTCCATAGAAGTTATTTGGATGAAGTCTGGAACAGAGATTTGTGGAATCCTGGGGGAGCTGGAGGCCATACGTGGCCCACAGGTTGCACTTGCCCACCTCGGATATAGAATTCTCGTGTTCAAAAACTGTACACCCCTAAATACTAAACTTTGGAACAACATAACAAGAGAAAAGCCTAACCTCCATGTGCCCATTAGTGGGGAAATAAGGCTTTTGGAAACAGGAATTTCTTGCTGAATGAGCCCCAAGTACATCTCCTCTTGAATCTTATGTTTTTACGGCTGGGCTGGACACGTATTCAAATGAATGACTGATAAACTGGGATGGAAGGAAGCTGGATTCTTGCCACTCTTTCGTTGCACACCTACGGGCAGGGCCTGTAATCCCCACTGGTGTCGATGGACAGAGAACTGAGGGCGGGGAGGGCAGTTATGGAGAAGAGAGAAGTCACCTTTCACATGCCTGAAGGGTGGAGTGGGGCAAAGTGAGAGAGGGAGCGTGAAGCGGCCCGCGTCTTGCCTCGTTTTCTCCCCTTGCTTGCTCAGGCGTACGCTTTTGGCGGCGATGCAGCACAAGGCGCTGGAGCCCTGGCCATCTGCTCTGGGACGTTGTCGCCCACAGAGAGCGGCTATTAATATTCCAGAGCCTCCCACCCAGTTCCCTGCCCTCCCCTACAGAAAGCCAGCGCACGAGGGGTCTCTCCCAGACTGTTTGCGGCTGCAGAGAATGAGACAGATCAAAGCGTGTTCCTCCTTGGTAAAGGACACGGAAATGCCAGAATAAGGAAGATGCTTCTTGTCTCTCCTTCCAATGGATCCCACTGATTTTCAGGGGATGAAGCGTGGGGCCTAGCTCTGCCTGCCTATTATTTACATTTTTTTTGGAATACTCTAATTTTTTAAAACTATAAAACGGGGGTCATAAAATACAGATTGAAAACAACGTTTTTAATTAAAATGTAACATACAAATGTAATACCTTCTGCCCTGGATTCTTTTGTTCCGCCTGAGGCTAGGAAGGGTGACAGAAAGGCACTCGCCATGAGCTGTGAGACTTTTTATTTTTTTGTAATTTCCGTCCACGTCCCAGGGAGGGTTGTCAGATCTCAGGACCTGACCCTGAATCTCTAGCTTTTGTGAGTCACCTCTGGGTAAGAAGCGAGAGTGCAAATTCTCTCATTTGGGTGGGGGGGGCTCACCTCCAGGCAAGAGGAAAGGATTGGGCACAAATCTCCAGCTCAGCTCCTAGAGCAACAGCTTGCTACAATTTGCAAGGTTTAACGGATTGTTGCTGCAACTTGCAAAGACTCGGGGGTGTGTGTGTGTATGTCTGTGGATTTATTTAGTTAGCTTCCTTCTTCCTTCCCTATCACTGTGGTACCAGGGATCACCTTCCACTCTATTCTGCATCTCTGCCTTCTGGCTGGAACCAAGTAGGCTAAGTTCAATGTTAAATAGTTGAGAAAGAATAATCTCAGAGGGAACAGCCCTTTTAGATAAGATTTCTGTTTTAATTTCCAAACAGGAAGGCATCTCTGTGTCTGTGTGTCTGTGTGTGTGAGAGAGAGAAAGAGACACGCAGAGAGAGAGAATGACATGCTGTGAACAACTGCAGTGTGTATTCAATGCAAAACATTTAATGACATTGC
Source organism: Cyclura pinguis (assembly GCA_030412105.1). Lineage (NCBI taxonomy): Eukaryota > Metazoa > Chordata > Lepidosauria > Squamata > Iguanidae > Cyclura > Cyclura pinguis. Next base: position 207,671,786 of record CM059600.1, read on the forward strand.
CAGGGATGTTCCTAGGTCTCAGGTTTAAGCCTGGAAATCTCAGGGCCTGGGGCAATCTGAAACTGGCAACCGTAGGCTCGGGCTCAGGCCCATGGCCACTTTCCACCTAAATCTTGGTGAAATTCAAGCTTACTTACGGTCTCTGGTGATGAGACCCCCAACAACCACCTGGCTTTGCTTCATCAGAAGCCAGCCTTCCACACGCATTTGCTTCTGTTCTGTGAAGCCCCGTAAGGTTCTCGCAGAGCCACTCCTAAGACCAGAGGTTTGAAGTCATCTGTTCAAGATTTTTTTTTTTGATCTGTCACGAAGTATTAACATCTAAGCCTGTAAAAAGCAGTGGCAGTCTTGTTGGCCCTTAATTGTTCCTTGTTCCCCATTTCTAGACCTAAGCTCCCAACCAGTTTATTCCATTCCTAACTATCCACTCGTTCATATTCTGCAGAAGCAGCAAAGGAAGGCTCACCCCATGTCTTCTGAGACCCCAAAGGATCCTTGTCATACCTGCAGATTTTAAATGCTTACATCTGTTACTGTAGGACTCACCTGATACCTGAGGGGGACCTTTTTTTAAAAATCAGTGTGGGAAGTTTTTGATCAGTAGGGCTGAGGTTTAAGAACACACTAGGTAATATTTTTGAGGCCATTTTGCTCTAACATATTAAAGATGGCCTTTTCTTCTAACAGTGGCTGGCAGCTTTTATGTATCAAGCTGTAAAATACCTCATGTTCCAATTTTGTGATGTGCACATTTACTTAAATTTAGCTGGAAGTACAGCCCAACCCCTCTTTTCCAGGCTTTAGGGTGAGGCCGAAGAATCTCAAGGTGAGAGCATCACCTTGAAAAATTTTTGGGTGTGTGTGTTGCGTATGTGCTTTGTTTGTTAGCTTTGGTCTTATTTTTGAACGGCATAATCTGAGCAACTATGTTTCGATGCCGAATGTATCCTTCTTAATGAAGTTGCCTTTTGCAACATCACTCTTGATATCACATTGATGGCATGAAATAAAAATATGGACTTTTTGAGGGGAACTCTGTTAAGTTGTAGTTAAAACATGAGGGGTAACGACATCAAGGACTCTTTTAAAACTTATGCTGCATCCAGCAATGGATAGTCAGAAGGGCCTATTGTATACTCTAGTCCTGGGAAATGTGCCATTTTCCTTGGAATGCAGACATAAAAAGTTACATCTTAAAAGGTGTCCACAATAAGAACAATGGGAGTTTGTCTTAAAATAGACTTGCAGGTGTAAAGAAATGCCTGGATATGGTCAACTCTGCAACACTGTAGTTAAGAGGGGTGGCTGAAACTGGATTGATGGGAGAGGGCAACCACAAGAGCTAAACTCTAGTGACCTACAGCTTCATTAACCTCCATTATAATATTAACTTACACCCCCGCAAGGTGGGATCTGGTGTTATAATTTGGGACCACCTCTATGGATATACGCAATGCTGGAACGCCGAAATATTAATGTATTCATGACTTTGGCCATTTCGTCACGAGAGGGGAGGAGCAGTTCACTGCATGTCAAGAGCGGTGTTTTTATACTCCAGTTCGGAAACTAAATTCAGAAATTCAGAAACTGTGCTGTCTGCACCCCTCTATTTACATTGTGCTACTGCGGAGAACAGCGGTTGCTGCATCCACAACAGCAAGTCCCTGGCCACTCCATTCCCCTCTCTCAACCCGCCCTGCCATCACTGATTGGTCTGTTTTTTAAAAAACACGCACATATTTTTAACACATTTCTGCGTTGCTACGTTCGTGCATAGGAATGTATGTTCGTTGATACGTGGGGAAAAGCACATTTTAACAGTCCATTACCAGATCCACTCTTGTCCCGCTGTTCGTTTAACACAGGAAGACAATAATGACGGCAGCCTGTCCTTTGATGGGCAGAGAGAATGGGGACAGAAATGACGGAAGGGACAGCCTGGGAACGCCCCTAGCTGGCCATTTCTGCGATGTGAATAGATGCGACGCTTCTGCATGTAGGCGAAAACCGAAGCAGAACTGGTTTGGGATGTTTACATCGGAGTTTTTCCGGTTTTCACATACTGCGGTTTCACATTGCAGTGAACTGCAGCGAACCGTTCTGGGAGCTGAAAACGCGCAGAACCATGAGGAAACCTACGAAGCTAAAATGGTTCAACGTGCAGATGGGAGGGTAAGAATTTGACGCTGCTACGATGTATCGACCTTGTGCGGAAATGGCCATAGTTCCTATACGTATGTATTTGGATTAGCCAATCAACTAGCTTTGTTTGCTTCTGTAATCATGTTTAGCAGGGTATATAGCTGTCAGCGTGCAGCCATTTCTTTGGAGTGGCTTGCCTTTGTTGCATGGGCATTTGCACAAATGAAATGAAGAAGAACCCTTTTCTTACTGTCCAGGTGTCATCGATTAACCTTAATAAAGTTAAGTGAGGTCACAACATGGGCCTGTCCCTATAGGTCTAAGGGCTTTGGTACTGAAATCCCAGTGCTTGGGATAATCCTGTCCTGGCAAGCCTAGCTGAAAGGTAAATGCTTAATTCATCAAAATGACTGTGTGCAGCTGTGAAAGCCCTCCTTTGTACGAAGCCCCAAGGCACAGTGGTGATGGTGGGAGCAGTTGTGGGGACTTTATGGGTGCAGCAGAGGGAGAGGGAACTGAAGGTACTTACAGGGCAGGCGGAGGTCAGTACGAGGCACGTCGGGTGGGGTCATCTAAGAGCAAGTAAGACAGCGATACCTACTTTTTGGCTACTTACTGTCCGGCTTCTCATCTTTGCTCTCGCCATTCTGGGCACCCTTCTGGGAAAGCCTGGTGGAGGCGTTGACAGCTGTGGCGGCCGCTTTGAAGCTGCGCTTGCGCTTCTGGACGTTCTGCTCGGGGTGGAATATGATGACATAGACTTTGGGCACGTAGAGCATCCCAAGGGAAACTGAGGCGCTCAGGCTCATGGAGACCGTCAGCGTCGTTGTCTGAATGTAGATCTAGAGAAGAGGAGGGGTAAATAACAACAGGTTGCTTGCCACCAAAGCAGAAGAAAGGGCGTCATCTTCCAAAACCAATGGCTTGGGAGGAATTGATACCAGAGCCTGGGGAAATTCCTTTGGTGGACTACAAGTTGTTGCTGTTATTTTACTTTTTCAGTAGCAATGCTGGCTGAGTGATTCTGTGCATTGTAGCCCAAAAATGTAACTTTTCTGAGCTGCAGTGTATACAACCAGAAAGATGTAGTGGTAAAGCAACATTTTGACCTAAATCATTTGAGGTAGCAGGTAGGGGAGCTTCCCCCTGCTTAAAAAAGCTCTGCATCTAGAAAACCAGCATGTCAGCTATGAAACTTGAGCTGAGCATTCTCTCCTGGTAAGACTCTTTTTCTACAAGCAGAGGTTTCTGATGTAGAAACATTCAATTCTGCAGCCTGAATCTGACGCAGTACAGTCCATACACGGCTTCCCTGCCTGGTTCTTTCAACTGTCCATATGGGTTCCATGTTGAACACAGAGAGGAGAAAGAGTTTGCCATGGAAAGGGGAAATTTTGGGTGGGTGTCTTCAACCTTGGTCCCACTCCTACATGTACTTATCAAAGAAGAAAGCATTTCTTGTTTCTGCTGTACAACTAAGCAAGGCTGCAGACCTTTGTGGAGTTAGGTTTCTCTAAGTCCACTGGTTTCAATGGACCTGGATGTGCCAAATTCAGTAAGTGATCAGGCTGCCTAGGTTTTCTGACACTTCTGGAGTGGGTCAACCTTTGACCCTTGGTTAATTTTGGACTACTGTTCCCACAATCCTATATCGCTGACCATGCAGGGTGAGGCTGATGGGATTCTCCAAAGCTTTGAAGAGTCAGATGTTCCCTTTGTCTGATTTACTCCAAAACCTTCAGATAGGTGAAACATTTTCTTCCTTACCTCTACTAGCCTATACACACATACTTGACTTAAACTGGAGGAGAAGTTGCAGTGGTTTGGGGGTGGGGAACCTCACTTCTAGAGAGCTAAAATGGTACAGTGGTTTGAGCGTTAGCTTTCCCACTTGGCCATAGAAACCCATTGGGTGACCTTGGGGAAGTCACACACTCTCAGCCACAGAAAACCCTGTGCTACTTCACCTTAGGGTTGCCATAAGTTGGAAACAACTTGAAGGTACACAACAACCATCTCACCCCTGAAAAGTGCCCCCTTCTGCTTGGACCATGAGCCACCAGCAAATTGCAGGCATGCTTCATTTTTGCTCTTGTCTAGGGGCTTTTTCACACTACAGAATTCTAGCACTATGATTCCAGTTTAACTGCCATGGCAACATCCTATGGAATACTTTGTCCAGTTTTGGGGACCACAATCAAAAAGGATATGGACAAGCTGGAATGTGTCCAGACAGGGGTGACAAAAATGGCAAAAGGTCTGGAAACCATGCCTTATGAGGAGCTGCTTTGGGATCTGGGTACATTTAGCCTGGAGAAGAGAATGTTAAGTGACCTGATAGCCATGTTTAAATATTTGAAAGGATGTCATGTGGAGAATGGAGCAAGCTTGTTTTCTGCTGCTCCAGAGAGTAGGACGCAGAGCAATGGACTCAAACTTCAGGAAAAGAGATTCCACCTAAACATCAAGAACTTCCTGATGGTAAGAACACTTTGACAGTGGAACACGCTGCCTTGAAGTGCAGTAGAGTCTCCTTCTTTAGAGGTTTTTAAACAGAGACTGGATGGCCATCTTTCAGAAGTGTTTTGACGATGTATTCCTGCATGGCAGGGGGTTGGACTGGATGGCCTTTGTGGTCTCTTCCAACTAGGTGTCACTCTGAGTGCTATTACTCATAGCAAGCAGCGCACACCTATTGAACTAATGGGATTTAGGCCATTTCCGCACTAGAATGTTATAGCGCTTTTATTCCACTTTCAACATCCCCTCCCTAAACTGCAAACCCCAGGATTCCATAGGATGTTGAAAGTGGAATAAAAGCGCTATAACAGTCTAGTGCGGAAATGGCCTTACATAAGTCTTGACTCACTGTTCAATCATTGATTCAGTGACTCTGATCTCACTGGGGCTAATCAACCGGATGCACACTATTATGCATAAAAGCATTCAACAAAACTTTGACCATTTCATCAAAGGAGCAGTAGCTGAGTCAGGAAACAGTCATTTTTGAATCAAGCAGTGGGGGAAGTTGGTCGAAGTTTTGTTGGATTTTATACATAACAGTGTGCACCCAACTGGTTAGTCTCAACTCAAGTAGAGCCACTGAATCAATTGCTGAATGGTGAGTCAACACTTATGTAAATTTCACTCTTCAGAACTGCCCTGTTCACCAAGCTGCTCTTTTCTGTCCTCTACCAGATTTTAGATGCATATTCATATCATAGCAGGAAATCTTGTATGACATAGATGAGCCTTGGCTACTCTCTCTGTAGTATGCTACCTACTCTTGAACTGTTCTGATTTGGTATGGTCAGTCCTGATTAATCTTCTCTTGTCCCCCTCTTTCATCTGCCCCAGGTTTTCTTTCCTCCTCTGACTTGCCCCCTTTGTCTTTGTCTTTCTTCAATTCCTGCAAACCCCATTCAAGTAGTTCGCCCTCCATTTAACTCAGCAAGGGGGAGATAGGAGAGGGGGTGGAATCTTTCTCTTCCCAGCACGCTCAGGCAAAAACAAACTGCTGCAGCCTCTCCTAGCTGGTATGTTCATTAATAATTTTTGCCATCATGACCACACTCTCATGTTGCTAGGCCCTATGTTTCCCAGTATTCATCTGTGAAATGTTGATGGCCACGCTGCCAGCCCTGTGGTTCCTCACCCCGTTTTTCAGCTGATCTGCTGTGGTGGAGACAACTTTGAGCAGACGAAGGGGAAGCTGATGAAAAAGGAAGAGGAAGTACTCTACCTTTCCTCAGAAAGCTACCAGTCTGCTCAAAATGGAAGAATCCTTAGACTCAGGGCTGACCCTACCATTAGACAAAGTGAGGTGGCCATCTCACGTTGCAGGTGTGGGGAGTTGTGAAAAGGCAACAACTTTGCTATTGTTTTACTCATTTTAACGCTAGGGATGAAGAGAGATGCTTATTTTCAGCCACCAGGGCCAAAATAATTTGGCTGGTTTTGGACTTGGGTGGCTGCCCAAGGTTTGCTGTTCTACCTTGGGCAGCAAAATGTCTCAGCCATTTCCTTAAAATTTACACTCACAGCTATCAGTTGTTAATTATTTTGCATGTATAATTTTTAAATTGTTCTTGAGCCTTTTGTGAGAGTAGAGATTTGAATTCAAGTCTTTACAGAACAAATCAGGTGCTCTGTCCAGCTGTATACTGTCAATCTTATATTCCTCAGACATGGCCCAAACGTATAAGTCCTTCTCTTTTATGGCAGAACTAGACTTTCTAAGAGAAAGTGAAATATCATAGCCCTATGTCTCTTTCCCATCTCTTCTTGGGAACTTCTGATATGAGTCAGAAAAGAACATAGAGCTAGAAAATGTGATCGTGCCATTAAGTTCCTCACCCTTTTCACACTCAAGGTCAATTATGTGCTGTAACATTTCTCAGACGAGAGCAACCAACATCATAAAAGGTCTGGAAACAAAGCCTTATGAGGAATGTCTTAGGAACCCAGGTAGTTTAGCTTGGAGAAGAGCTGACATGATGGCCATCTTTACATAATCTGAAGGGATGTCGTGTGGAAGATGGAGTGAGCTTGTTTTCCCATGCTCCAGGGACTATAACATGAACCAATGGATTAAAAGAAAAAAAAAAGATTTCACCTAAACATTAGGAAACTGAGGAATTGTTTGACAGTGGAAAATACTGCCTTGAGTGGGTGGGGAGACTCTCCTTCTTTAAATAGAGGTTGGGTGAGCATCTTTCAAGAATTCTTTTCTTGTGTATTCCTGGATCACAGAGGGTTGGACAAGATGGTTCTGTATTATTCTACAATTCTGTTTTCATTTGGGAGACGGGCAAAACAAACATACTGCATGATAATTTGATGCTTTCTTATGTATGAGAAAACTCACAGATACAAATCTATGGGTTGAACTAGATATTAAGGGAAAAAATGTATTTCCTGCATTTAGCCCATTTTGACATTTCCACACAAGATTTCCACAGACAGATGTGCTTCAGCAGTCAGACTTGCAAATTAAGCCCCTGTTTATTTTTGTTGTTGTTGTGCCTTCAAGTCGTTTCTGATTTATGGCAATCCTAAGGTGACCCTATCATGAGTTTTTCTGGAGCTGAGAGTGTGTGACACACCCGAGGTAACCCAGTGGGTCTCCATAGCTGAAGGGGCAATCGAACCCTTGTCTCCAGGGTCATAGTCAAACCCTCAAACCACTATATGGACCAGATGACAAGACCAAGCAAGGCAAATGCAAGTTTAAGAGGAAAATCATGTGCTAGGACAGAAATATGTTTTTCACCACTTGGAAGAGCACCTCTACAAAAACTGTGATAAACATATTAGCCGTCATCCTGTTGGAGACATATGCATGCATAAGTTATGCTATGCATGCTGAACAAATTATCAGTCATAGTGCAATGGATGTACTGGGTTGACATGACCGAAGTGGGGTTGTGCAGCCAGCAGTGCTGTGCATTGCAGTTGTGCCCTGTGCCTTGCTTATTGTGGTTGTGCCTTGTATTTTGTGGCTGTACATTACACAACACCTGGTTACTGATGGGTGTTGCACAATGTTGCTATTCTAGATGGAGGATGCATAGTGCTAGCGTAGCATATCTTGGCATGGAGATATTTATGCTATGCTGAGGAAGTGTTGCGTTGCAGCCATTGTCTACTTTAATCATATCATGGCAGGAAAAAGGTTCCAGCTGATTGTGGAGGTAAGGTATTACAAGTAACTACTTGTAATGTGTGCAAGAATATTTAATAAATGTTTTAAAGTGTACTGAGTAACATTTACTTGTTGCTCCTACAATACTGTGTTTTGGTGGTAATTTTGAGCAATCTTGGGCTCTTTTTGTATTTTAAAGGTTTTTTAAAGTTAAAAAATAATGTCTTAATGCTTTTAATAATGAATGAAAGCAAGCAGTAACTTCAAAAAAACAACAAGCAACAGATTATGGCTGGCATCTTGTTAAACATTTACAAGATTGTAGCTCAGAATTATGATCATCTGACTTTTGGGATTCATATTATTTATGGTCATTTATGAATGAATGTGATCCCTCTAAACCTATCTCTTGAGCCAGGCAGTACTCCAGTGGAAATGTTTCTGAGGCTCTGCTGATCGAAGTGCTGGGAAATGATGGCCACAAGTCTTTCCCAGCGATGGGGCAAACAGAGAACTGGAAACATGGAACAGTTCTCTCCAGGTGTCTGTCCCAATGTGTCCCACAACTGGAAGAGCCCTGCAGTCACAACTTCTCAGTACCTTGGATCTACAGTGCCTTGAAAACCCTTTGGCTGGAGCACCAAAGAGGTAGGTTCTTGAGGGTAGCACTGGCAGAAATGGCTAAGCTCTCTTCCCATAGCAACAACTTCCAATCCAGAATCTCAGCCTATTTGTGCAAAAGTAACATCCCAAGTCAGCCTTCTGTACCTGGGCATCTTCCAGAAGTTGAACTACAGTCCCTATCAGCACTAGCCAAAATGGTTTGGAAGGTACTGGAGTGGGAAAAGCAAATGTAGTGGGATATTAAAAGAGCCAGATTCCCTCACTTGTGACCTGCTGTGGTACAGCCATGTGACAAAACACACCCTATGGGGTTTCTGCTTGTCTGGTTTAGCTCTTAGGGCAGAGGTGCTGTTCTTCAGAAACTGTTGGACTCCACATTACAGCACCCCTAGCCAGCACAGCTCATGGTGGGGAACATTGGGGTCTGCAGTCCAACAGCATCTGGAGAGCTGCATGATTCCCATCCCTGTCCTAGGGCCAGATTAGCCAATAAATAGGAGATATGAAATTTGTGGGGTAACCATAAGTCGACAGGTGACTTGAAGGCACATACACACACACATGTGATGTTTATGGGTCTGAAATGGGGCTCCCAATATATGAGAGACATATGATGTTTACAGGGCTGGAATGAGGCTCCTAATATATGAGAGACACAAGAGCTTTTGCTTTGTTTTCAGCCAGCAAACACCACTATGAGCAAATGAGTTGCAGCGAGGGAAGGCCTTTATAAAGCCACCACTCATACGGTTCCATCTCCTGCTCACCCAAACTGCTTTCCCATGTGTTGGTGAGCATGGTGAGGAGATACAGGGTTCCTGTATCTTTTCCCTCGAGGGGGAGATAAGTTGCTTGGGGACAGCAACCCTGACTAGACTAAAGAGCAAAAGAGGAAAGATATAAGGCACCCTCTTCCTCCTCACTTTGAAATGGGCAGCCTTCCAGAGCTCTTTCTCAATTGTTTACAAGTCTCACTTTTCAAAAGTCATGCACTATCATACACCACCTAAATGTCTCACTTTGGCCTGCCTCCCTTGCACCCTAGCTCTCCCTGCCCTGTTCTTTTTTCTCTATAAACCTGTTTCTCAGCCCAGTCGCTCCCACCTTCTCCGCTGACTGTGCGGTGCCGAAGAAGATGGGCACAAAGGCCAGCCAGACGATGCAGGTTGTATACATGGTGAAGCCAATGGGCTTGGCCTCATTGAAGTTCTCGGGCACGCCACGGGCCTTGATGGCATACACGGTGCAGGTGACCATCAAGATGATACTGTAGCTGAGGCAAGAGATGATGGAGAGGTCCGACATGTCACACTTCAGCACCCCCTGGGCGAACTCGGGGTTGGGCGTACGCTGCTCTTCGTAGTCGATGATGCTGTGTGGAGGCGAGACCCCCAGCCAAATGATCACAGCGACAATCTGCACTGAGATGAGGCTGAAAGTGATGACCAGCTGCGAGGTGGGGCTGATGAACTTGGGTGGAGTCACAGACTTCTTGCCTTGCTCAAAAATGCGGTAGATGCGGTTGGTTTTGGTCAGCAGAGCCGAGTAGCTGATGGCCATACCCAAGCCCAAGAAGAGGCGCCGCAAGGCACAGACGGCAACCCCGGGCTCGGCAATCATCAGAAAAGTGATGGAGTAAATGAGGAAAATCCCAGTGAGGAGGACGTAGCTCAGCTCGCGGCCTGAGGCTCGGACAATGGGCGTGTCGTTGAACCGGATGAAGGTGATGACAATGAAAGTGGTGCCGAGGATGCCCAGAATGGCCAAGAAGATAGGTAGCACGGCCCAAGGGGAACTCCACTCTAGCTTGACGATGGGCGTTGGGCGGCAGGCTGTGCGGTTGTGGTTGGGTCGCATGTCGAAGGGGCACATTTCACAGTTGAACTCATCCAGCTGGTACTGGTAGCCATCGCATAGCTCACAGTGCCAGCAGCAAGGCACTCCCTTCACCATCTTCTTCCTCTCGCCTGGATTGCAGGGAAGGCTGCACACTGAAGAGGGGATGTCCTTCTGACCCCCTGACCACTGCATGTCCTCAATCTAAGGAAAATAAGGGAACAAACCCCACAGAGACATGGTTTTCAAAGGGATCTCAGTGCTTCATGGAAGGTTATTGGGATCCGTCAATAAGAAGATTCATATTGACAGACCGGTTTCCCTGAAAGAGAGCTTGCCCCCTGGGCACTGGATCTTCCTTTGCAATATATACCCTCAAGGGAGTCTTGCGTGGGGTCTAGGCCAGGCTCACTGTTCACTTGGGCTGGCAAGGAGGCCCTGACTTACTTGGCTGCCAGTGCCCTGCTTGGACTGAGGCTGTCCCAGAATATGATCTAGAATCCAGATTCCCCAAAGGAATCCTTAGTAGAGGGGGCATGCAACACTGTGTCTTAAAGTATTTCATAAACCAGGGGTGGATGCCTGCAGATTGTCTAGGAGTAGGCACAACCACATTTGTAGGTTTGACTTTCATGGATTTGATTATTTGCAAGTTTCTCCGACCCCTGCCCCCGCACCTCAGGTGCTTCTTTTTCAAGGGAACCTTCCTTCTCCACAGTGTGCAGCCCTTTAAAAACCCACCTCTGGTTCTCCTCTTCTACCAGTCTCTGCCTGGCTAGCTAAGGACAGCTTGCAGTCTGATTTCTCAGCACCACAAACCCTCTTCCAGTGCCTCCCCACACCCAAGGAAGGATGGGTGAGAGAGAGGAAGTATAGCGCCGCCATGCTGATGCATTCCTTTCCTTCCCCTTTCACAGACCTGGTTTGGACGCTGCCCTCCTCACCATGCCTCAGCCCTCTTCTCACAGACACACAGACATATTTTGATATTTGTGCTTTTTTCCACTTTTTGCAGGGATCTTAACCCCGGCAAAAGTGGAGGGCCAACCGTGCGTGCATGCAAGGAAGGAACTGTAATGATGTCTTTTTGTTTTAACATTGAAAGTACACCATTGAATAGAAGTAGAAACTATATGTTTACTAGGCAGGTCCTGAAACACTAAAGATGTTTGTAAAACATCAGCCATAATGGCAGTTTCTGTATAAAAAGAGCATTAAATGGAACGGTGCTTTTGTGATCAAATACATTGGCCACGTTGCAATGAACCTGTGGCTTATTACAGAATGTTTTCACTGGAAAATGTATGTCTAAACATTTTGCGCAGTGTTTTTTCCCCACTGGTACCTGTCATTAATGGTGGCTCTCAACCGTAGTAATGAGTTTTTAAAAATTATTCCTGATTTTATTGTTTGTGTGTACATACTTATATTTTAGATTGTACACCTCTGGCAGAACCCACTGTTTTTGGCTGTTTTATTTAGAAAGTGCCATGAGCACAGAGGGTTCTACATGAACAAACAACAACAATATCAGCAGTATGACTTTAAGCGAGTTGTCCGAAGTGCTGAATCTATTGGGGGAATAGGGTCCAACACCTTAGTAGTTCCTTTAAAACAGGGGTGGCAAATTGTGGAAGGCGAGGGGGCCACAACAGCCCCCCCCAGAGAATGTGGAGGGCCACAAACCCCACTTTTTTGTCCCCAAATGCCTTCTAGGATGACTGAGGGGATTTCCAACATGTTTTATGTCCCCTCTTGTGGCCAATTAGGCCAAGGAGAGGCCTAAACAGCAGGAAGTAAGTGGAAATCACTTTCTATTCATTTCGTGTTTCCAAAAAAGGCTTCTCCTAATGCCTTGTGGAGGGGGGAGCAAACATGCCCCCCACATTTCTAGAGAGCATTGGGGGTGGGGCTGGACACCACAAAAGCAGCTTGTGGGAGCTGCATGCAGCTCTTCAGCTGCACTTTGCTGACCTCTGTTTTAAAGACTACAGCCTGGAGCAGCAACTGACAAGGAATCTACTGCTTCCCTCACAAGACTCAGTCACAGTCTTTGGACTACAACACCCAGAATCTTCCAGTCAGACAGCAGGGTCTGTGGTTTAACCACTGCAGTTATTTAAATAATGTGCTTTTTTGTGCCTTTCACTCCATTCAGAGATGAAAGAGAATGTGCCACGGTGCCACTCTGCCTAGCTGGCTGCCTGCATGTTAAGCCTCTCATAAAAGGATTTTACATAATTAATGTTAATAACCATCAATATGTTATATAACCTTTGCCCATGTTGACCTCTATCTGGGTTGTGGCCAGTAAATATGTCCCTGGCTATTTCAATAATCATGGAAGGAGCGAGGGAAGGGGGCTTCTATTTGGATGGTATTTTTATTTATTTTGATAGACAAAGTTTCCCTTAACAAAACTTTTTTTAAAAAAAAATGTGCTAAGCACTATCACTCTGTGCTGCTGCTATTGATCCACTCTCCCCTTTTCTTACAGTTCTATCTGAAACCCTATATTAATGATTTAATATAGAAAAAAATCCTAGGCGTGTAACTGTGAGGTCAGGATACTTTGGAATAGTAATCCCTTTTGATGGTAATCAAGAAATTGCATCCAGAGGCAGCATGCCAACTAAGGTCCACTGGGAAAATGCAGAAGGAGAATAGTATTTTCCCTAGTATTTTGCTGTTTGGGGCACCATGGTTGTGGGAAGTCTCCGTTTTATAGCCTGCTTTGGCACTGTTACATCAGCTCAGATCTTGGGAAAGTTATTTTTATGGACTACACCTTGCAGTATGCCCCCTGCCAGCATGGCCACTGGGAGAGCAGCTCTGGGAACTGTAGGCCAAAAAAGTAACTTTCCCATGCTCTGTACGATCTTCCTCTCCAGCAGGGTACCTCATGTACACGTGCTTCTAGCTGAAGGGGAGCTGCGTGGCTCAAAGGCTTCCACAGATTTGTAGGTCGAGTCTCAGAGGCCTTGGCAAGATGGTTTCCCCTGCCCTAGTGTCCTCTTGGACACCAAGGGGAGGGCATTCCACAAACTTTACCGTGGGACACAGGCATGTTAGAAGTTGACAGTAAGTGGGGGAAGGAGGCTCAGGTGGGCCTACCTGCCAAATTCCCACTCCACTCCTGGTCACTACAGCAATTTCTAAGCCTGTACTATCTCACTCACATTCAGCCGTAGGTATTCTGTCCACTGCCCAATGGCCTTGTATCCAGGGACTGTGGTGTTTGTCAGTTGATACTGGAAAATGTCGTAGCGGCCAGGCGCATCTCCATTTTCGTTGAACATCACGGGTGTCCCAGCACTGCCTGTAAGAAGGGAAGAGTTACAAACAGGATGCTATTACCTTCTGGACGAAGGAATCCACAGAGTGTAAGGCTATCAATGGCTACCAGTCATGAGACTATAGGCAGTGTCCCTGATCCAGAAAAGCAGAAAAGGGCTACTGCCCTTGTGCTGTCTTGAGGGAATTCTTGAAAGCATCTGGTTGGGCGCTGTGGGAAACTTTGGAAGCAAAGAGGCACCAATGCTTGTATAAAGCGATAAGTGAGAAGGAATTCTAGAGAGCACGCCTGCCCTTTTGTTTCACCTGTTTCTTTATTTATGTACTCAAGCCTTTTTGCTTCCTTCCTGCCTGCACGGGTCATTTCCCCCTCCTTCCAAAAATTAGTTAGTCCTTTGTCTCCCTTTGTCTGGAAGGGAGCATCCATGAGGCTTCTGTCTCAGAATGGTTTATACCCACATGTGAGAGCCAGCTTTTAGGGGATCTTCTACTGAAATTTAGGTAATCTTCTTTTATCTGTCTCATGTCCTATTTTACAATGGATTTTCTGAGACCTTACAAGAGCATCCTGAATATTTGCTCCTGTTTCTCCAATAGCTGATATTGCATTGGCTATGCTGTACTCTGCTTGATATAGATACCAAATATTCCTACAGAGAACAGGGTACTTGACTAGACAAGCCTTTGATAAGCTCCAGCAGGGCTTTTTCTCTGTTATTGTGTCAAGCTGAAAGGGTTGTTAGCTAGGGGCAGGGTGTGTACTGCTGAGCTCTACCTGTCTACCTATCCTAGCTATAGGTCAAGGATGTTACCATTATTTTACTTAATTTCCAAAGCATATACCGGGAAAACGGCACTTTGTGTTTAATGCTGCACAAAGCAACACAATACTTCCACTGTCAGATGGACTCTTTGTCAGTCTTACCATTGAAATTGACAGCAAGGATGTAGTTCAGCAAGGTACGGCCGTGAATGGGATCCATCTTGTCGCACACCCCCGTGTGGCCTGGGCAAAGGTCCCTGTGCATGTTGTGCAAGGCATGGGCCATGGCATACACCGCATCAATGACAAACTGCACCTTTCCTTCCTGTTCGTACGTAGAATCCCGTCCAATCCGCTCATCCCCTGTGTGTTGGCATGGGAGAGAAAGAGGGTGGGGGGGGTCAAATCCATTGTAAGTCTGTCATAGTTTTCAATACTTCTGTATAGAAAAGATGTTTTTTAAAGATATGACACCCCATTGTAGTGTTCTCTCCTGTCACAAAATCCTGCTTTTGTGATTTTGTTTCTTCTTGTTATGTGCCTTCCAGTCAATCTTCTTATCACGATTTCTTCAAAATTTTAGGTCTGTGTCATTGTCTTCCCTTAAAACTGAGAGAGTGACTTGTCCAAAGTCACCAGCTGGTTTCTCCTTCCCCCTCTGACCCCTACAGCACTGGAACATGGAGGGAGGGGCTCTCACCAGCCACTGTGGCCCAGACATGATGCAGTGGCGATTCAAACCCTGAGCCCTCTGGAATCCGAGTTGCATACTGAAACCACTATATCACACTTACTCCATCTGAGTTTGATCTTGCTTTTAATGGGCTAAGAATTTACCCTCAGTTATCACTACCACCATTACTGCCATTATGCTGTTTTTGGTTCCTTACTGCAGCACCAGCTAAGCTAAGTCATAGAATCATAGAATCATAGAAATGTAGAGTTGGAAGAGACCACACGGGCCATCCAGTCCAACCCCCTGCCATGCAGGAACACCCTCAAAGCACTCCCGATAGATGGCCATCCAACCTCTACTTAAAAACCTCCAAGGAAGGAGACTCCACCACTGCTGGACAGCCCTGACCGTCAGGAAGTTCTTCCTGAGGTTCAGGTGGAATCTCCTTTCCTGCAGCTTGAATCCATTGCTCCTTGTCCTGGTCTCTGGAGCAGCAGAAAACAAGCCCTCTCCCTCCTCTACATGGCATCCCTTCAAATATTTAAACATGGCTATCATGTCCCCTCTTAACCTTCTCTTCTGCAGACTAAACATACCCAGCTCTCTAAGTCTATCCTCATAGGGCATGGCTTCCAGGCCCCTCACCATTTTGGTCACCCTCTTCTGGACCTGCTCCAGCTTGACCATGTCTTTCTTGAATTGGGGTGCCCAGAACTGGACACAGTATTCAAGATAAGGTCTAACCAAAGCAGAGTAGAGTGGTACCAGTACCTCCCTCGATCTAGACACCATACTCCTATTGATGCAGCCGAGAATTGCATTGGCTTTCTTGGCTGCCACATCACACTGCTGACTCATGTTCAGCTTGTGGTCTATTAAGACTCCTAGATCCCTTTCACACATACTGCTATCCAGCCACCTGTCCCCCATCCTATATTTCTGTATTCCATTTTTTCTACCTAAGTGTAGGACCTTACACTTCTCTCTGTTGAATTTCATTTTGTTAGCCTTGGCCCAGCTCTCCAGTCTGTCCAGGTCATTTTGAATTTTGATCCTGTCCTCTGGCGTATTAGCAACCCCTCCCAATTTGGTGTCATCTGCAAATTTGATGAGCATGCCCTCTCTTCCTTCATCCAAGTCATTGATGAAGATATTGAACAGCACTGGGCCCAGGACAGAACCCTGTGGCACCCCGCTAGTCACTTCTCTCCAGGTTGAAAAGCAGCCATTGGTGAGCACCCTTTGGGAACGGTCAGTCAACCAGTTACAGATCCACCTGACAGTAGCCCTGTCCAGCCCACATTTTACTAGCTTCTTTGCAAGAATGTCATGGGGAACTTTGTCAAAGGCCTTACTGAAATCGAGAAATGCTACATCCACAGCATTCCCTTCATCTATCAAGCTAGTAACTCTATTATAAAAAGAGATAAGATTAGTCTGGCATGACTTATTTTTGAGAAATCCATGTTGACTTCTCGTGATTACTGCATTGCTTTCTAAGTGATTAGAAACTGACTGCTTAATGATCTGCTCCAGGATCTTTCCGGGTACTGATGTCAGGCTGACTGGGCGATAATTATTTGGGTCCTCTTTTTTTCCCTTCTTGAAGATGGGGACAACATTTGCCCTCTTCCAGTCTGCTGGAACTTCTCCTGTCCTCCAAGATTTCTCAAAGATTATAGCAAGCGGTTCCGAAATGACCTCTGCCAGTTCTTTTAATATCCTAGGATGCAATTCATCTGGCCCTGGAGACTTGAATTCATCCAGTGTGGCCAGGTATTCCTGTACCACCTCTCTATCTATTATGTGCTGCATTTCCCCTGCTTCCTCACCTGCTCCCCAACCGCCAGGTTGAGTGCTTGTATCCTTCTGGGAAAAAACTGAGGCAAAGAAGGTGTTAAGTAGTTATCATAGAATCATATAAATGTAGAGTTGGAAGAGACCACACGGGCCATCCAGTCCAACCCCTTACCATGCAGGAATACCCTCAAAGCACTCCCGACAGATGGCCATCCAGCCTCTGCTTAGTTCTGCCTTTTCTCTTCCCCCTGTTAGTAATTTGCCATCTTCTCTGTGCAGCGACCCTATCGCCTCCTTCTTTTTCCTTTTGCTGCGGACATATTTAAAAATGCCCTTTTTATTGTTTTTAATGTCTCTGGCCAGCCTAAGTTCGTTCTGTGCTTTAGCCTTTCTGACCTTCTCCCTACATCTCCCGGCTACTTGCTTAAATTCTTCTTTGGTGGTTTCCCCCTTCTTCCATTTCCTGTACATGTTTCTCTTAACATTTAGCTCAGTTGAGAGTTCTTTGGTCAACCATTCTGGTTTCTTCAGATGCCTTCCATTTTTCCTCCTTATTGGCACAGTTTTAGACTGTGCCTTCAGTATCTCCCTTTTAAGGAACTCCCATGCCTCCTGAACTCCTTTCCCTTTCCCTATTCTTGACCACGGAATTTCAGCCAGCAGCTCCTTAAGTTTACAGAAGTCCGCTTTTTTAAAATCTAAGACGAGTGTCTGGCTACACTTATCTTCTCCTTCCCACTGAATGCCAAATTCCAATAGGGCATGGTCACTCCCCCCTAAAGATCCAACCACTTCTACCTCATTAACAAGGTCATCCCTGTTGGTCAGGATGAGATCTAGAATATTTGCTCCCCTTGTTGCCTCTTCCACCTTCTGGACCATGAAATTGTCTGCAAGACAAGCAAGAAACTTGCTGGACCTTGCTGTCTTGGCAGAGTTTGACTGCCAACATATATCCAGGTAATTGAAATCTCCTATTATTACTGTATCTCTCCTTTTTGAATGCACGGCCATTTGGTTGAGGAAGGCATCATCAAGGTCCTCAGTCTGGTTGGAGGTCTGTAGTAAACCCCCACAAGAATATCCCTATTGTTTCTCGCTCCCTTAATTCTTACCCAGATGCTCTCGACCTGGCTTTCTGGGTTTAAGTCACGGATCTCTTCACAGGTGAAAACATCCTTGACATACAAGGCTACTCCTCCTCCTTTCTTGTTTGGTCTATTTCTACAAAATAGGCTATACCCCTCTATTCCTACATTCCAATCCTGAGACTCATCTCACCAGGTCTCAGTGATGCCTATCAAATCGTATTTATTTTGTTGTACTAGGAGTTCAAGTTCATCTTGCTTATTTCCCATACTCTGCGCATTAGTGTAGAGACACTTAAATCCCCGGGCCCTTCCTGCAAGTCCTGTACTATAGTTTCTACTCCTCCCACCATTGGACGCTTGTACTACTTGGCCAATATCGTTTGGGCCTTTTCCCCCTGCACTCGCCGAGTCCTTGCCCTGAATAATATTGTCTCCCTCATTCCTTAGTTTTCCAAGTGAATCCAGTTAGCAGCACCACTGACCATCAGCAGCACCATGAGAAGCTGTACATGCCGTTTTTGCCAGAAGTTTTTAAGCCTTTGGGTAACTGCTCCAATATCCTAGGGCCAAAGGGGACATTTGTGCTTTTACTGTATAGCATTCTTCACTTCTCAGACAAATGTGTATAGTAGGTCTCATGTCAGCCAATGCACTTGGCTGAGTACTGTATTCTATGCACACATTGCTTAGTGTGGTGTGGACATCTTGTTCATGCAATTATATGTATAATTTTATTGCTTTGCCTTGCCTGTCAGTAATATATTTGCCTAAAAGATTCTCATGCAAATAGTTATCCACTTATTTTTGTAAATATATTCCATACTCTTTCATCTGGCATTAGATCCATTTATTCAGGTATTGTTAAGATAGTCAGGTACTGCTAAGATAAATTCATCCCTGGGGCCCTGCTGCTTTGCACAAATATAGCTCTATGATCTTCTTTTAACTGCCACGGTTCCACCCAGAGGAATCCTGGGATTGGCAATTGAGGGAGGGACCCTTAGAGTCCTCAATCAGGGAGCCCCTCTGATGCCTCCAAACAAACTATAGAACCCAGGATTCCACGGGATGTTGCCATGGCAGTTAAAGTGGAATCATAGTGCTAAACCATCTAGTGAGAAAGAGCCCTTGGTCACTTGAACAGCTGCTACTATTTTAGTATTTTGGCTGAAGCTTTGGTTCAGAGGGTGAAGCTTGTTCCTTGACACCCAGAATCTTAAAGAATTCAGAATAGGAATCATCCTGGCCCAGGCTGAGTAGACAGGAGGAGGCAGTCAACCATTTTGACAACCTGCGTGGTGCTGGGAGACTTAAGTCAGGAGGATAGACCTGACATCAGACTGGTCCTTCTTTTCATAACATCTCCTCAGGGATGCTTGTGCAGTACTGCTCTCTTTAGGCACCAGGTCTAAACCCTCTAACTGTCCTGATTTGACAAAGACAATCCCAATTAATTCCTTCTTGTCTCAGTTTTTCAGCTCCTTTTAAAGTGTCCCGGTTTTTCTCTCCTCTTCCCACTTTTCTCCTTTGTCCTCAGCTTTACTTTAGATGCGTCAAACTGAGTTCAGTGTGCAAAAGTAGTTTGTACTCAGTTAACTTAGCAAGGGGGAGAGGTGAGGAGGGGGCAGAGCCGAGCCTTCCCTTCCCAGTAGGCTCAGGCAAAAACAAACTGCTGCAGCCACTCCTAGTTTGTCTGTTCTTCCACATTAATAACATTTGCCATCTTAGTTGCACTTTGACGTTGTTTGGACACACATGTCCTGGTTTTCATCAGTGAAATGTTGGCATATGTGCAGATCATATTTTTTTTGTTTTGTTTTTCAAGGCTTTTTAAATTGATGATGTTGTTTCAACTTTTCTAGCTGTTTTAGTGAAGTATGGTTAAATGTTTCTTCACTATTTGTTGTTTGTAGGACTTATAGTTCAAAACATCTGATAGCTAAAAATTTCCCATCTCTACTATGAGGGTAACAGCCACTCAACAGTTGCCTATGGTGAGTATGAACCACTACCAGGCGAGAAGGCAGGGAAGTTTTAGAAAAGCCTCCCTTCCACCCCTGTTAAAATATGAATATCTAACATAGAGATGTGTGAACGCGGGGGCTACTACAATTTTGTTGTTCTGGCTGCTGGCTACGGACATCTATTGCATTTCTTTCCTATGCATTAATGTACGGATACATTTTTTTAAGTACACATCTTGGACAGAGAATCCAACAAGAATGATGAATATCAGCAGCTGCTGGATGCTGGCTGAGCCAAATTCACTGTCAGTTTGTCAGGCAACACGTAGCAACTGAGTGGCAGGCAACCCAGGTGACTAGGAAAGAACATAGACAAAACTGGGGGTCTTTTGTGATAAGGCCATGAAAGTCCAAGGGAAACAACCAACTTCAAATTGGGGAAATCCTTTGCTCAACTAGGGTTAAGTGGCACAACCAAACACAGCAAGAAGGAAGGTGAATTTGGGGGCTCCAGGGGAAAGCTAAACTTGGAAACATGCAAGTGACTCTTTTCCTTCTGCCCTCCTGTTGCAGGGAGGGACTTCGAAGTCTAATCTCCTTCATTCCCCGTGGAGCTGTGAAATGAACCAAGGCCCTGCAGCTTCCTGATAACATTTTCTCCCACCACTTCCCCAAATCAGGGATTAACACACAGTTGGGTGCAGGGCTGGCCCACAGTATTTTGCTGTCTGAGGCAATGAGCATGATGGGACCACTGCTCCCCGCCCCCCCCCAAACTCTGTATACAAAAGCCAACCAAGACAGGCAGCCAATTCTTATTTCAACAACAGCAGTGCTGAAAGTGAGAATAGCTGGGTAGCTTAGAAAGTCTGGGAAAGGTCACTCAGCACACACAGCTCTTTGATTTCCTCACTCCACGTTTATCATCTGCAGCCTTCCACAGCCTAATGCAGGGTGGGCAAAGAATGTCCCTCAGAGGCTGTTTTTGGACCCTTCCACATTCTCCAAAGTGTTCTTTTATTCCTCTTCCCAGAGTGAATTGCTTTTCTTGGAAGCCTCCATGAATGGCAGCACACCTTTTAAACAGGTTGTAGGGGCTGATGCACAGTTTAATGTAAAAGCTACATTATTTTTCAAAACCAGCTAATGCCACTTCAAAACCCTCCAGCTGCTCCAATTTGGCAGGCCCTGATTTGCCCCAATTAATGCTCTGTCATCCCAATATTTCAGCTGCTTTTAAAATTTCCCTATTTCTCTCTCCTCCACCCACTTGCCCACTCTGTCCTCAGTTTACAGTGGGCCCTCAGTATCCACTAGGATTTGATTCCAGGAGTCCCTGTGGGTAGCGATGCTCAAGTTTCATTATGTACAATAGTGTAGGAAAATGGCTCCCCCTCATATAAAATGGCAAAATCAAAGTTTGCTTTTTGGATTATTTTTTTTGGAATATTTTTGAGCTGTGGTTGGTTGAATCTGTGGATACAGAATCCATGAATATGGAAGGCTGACTATATTTCAATTGCTGCAAACTGAGTTCAAAGTGCCAAAAGCATTTGCATTCAGTTAACTCAGCTGAGGTGAGAGCCAGGGAAGAATCTTGCCCTTCCCAAGAGGCTCAGGCAAAAGCAAATGGCTAGAGCTTCTCCTAGCTTGTCTGTTCCTCCTCATTAATGACTTTTGCCATCTTGACCATATCATAATATGACTTGGCCATATGTGTCCTGGTTTTCATCTGTGAAACACTGGAGGTTATGGTATATGTTTTACATTTTTGGTCATCACCAAAACCCCTGGAGAGTCAGGAAGGCCCATAGAGATGTAGAAAACTGTCCCCTGAACTCCCACGATTATCCACCCTTGGCCTAGGAATAGGCTTGGGAGGAAGTGGTCACAATGAACCTGGCTGGAGTGAGTCACTGGCAACAGCTATTATCTGTGTAAGATCCTTCCTTGTTTTGAGCTTTCATTTTACCCCCTCTGACCCTGGCCACTGGCTCCCAGTCATGCCATCCATACCAGCGCATCCATACCAGTGCATTTCCGTGCTCCCTCCTCAGGCTGCATCCCTGGACGAGTCAGTTTACATTTGAAGTCTTCCTCCCAGAACTCAGCAAACCAGAGGTTGCGCCGATTGTTCTCCAAGGAGCGAGTGGTGAAATACTGGTCAAAACCTCAGGGAGAGAACAGAAAGAGGATCAGGTGAGATACCGTGAGCTAGGCCAAGGCCTTTGCCATAAACCCAGAATTTTCCAAAATTCACAGATATCTGCTTATACAGAATGGAAAGGTCTTCAGAATAAAAAGAAAAAAAAATACTAACGTGGGAGAAACTGAAATGAACAGATTAGTTTATCCAGGTACTGACCTTTTGAGGGTTTGAAAATTGATGTCATGTTAGTACTGAATTACTGTTGCCAACTTCCTTTATTTCACAGGGCTTCCTATCCTTAACACATACATGGCTGGCAGGTAAGACTGGAACAGACATACTGACTGAATTTGGTCAGTACAGAAGGGAAAAAGTTTTGTTTCCATTTATTTTCCAAAGTTTACAAATCATGTTATAGAATTTGATATTCCAATCTTTGACAGTGGAAGGAGACGAACCAATGGCTTTCCCATCCCTTCTCTGCAGGCACCCTTCCATGGTATTGCCACCTTTTTCCCCAGCCTTTATTTAGCTGTGCCTTTCAGCAATGGCTTGATCTGCAGAGATTCATAACTTGAAAATATTTTCTTCGTATAGGAGAAAGTGCTGGGACGATCTTCCCTTCCACCTTACTTTACCCATAGCGATGAAATGTCAGTTTAAGAGTATTTAACTCATGGACTCAGGATCCCCTTAACATGGATTAGTTCCCACTTCCCTTTTAACACCCTTTCATTTCTGCAGCCAAAGCAATTACAGACTGGTGTTTAACTGTGGATTGTCTCTTCATAAATTAAGCTTATCAGCAAGTGAGCTTGAATGAGAAATAAACAAAGAGGAAGTACCATAGTTCAGCTCAGCCCCCACCCATTTTTAAAGCTTCCTGTCTAGCAGGGTATATAGAAGGGTGTGGGAAAGTTATCCTTTTGGACTACAGCTCCCAGAAGCCCCCAGCCAGTTTGCCCCGATGGCTATGTTGACAGAAGTCTGGGATTTCCTAGTCTAAAAAAGTGATTTTTCCAAGCTCTGGTGTACACACACACACACACACACACACACACACACACACTTTCTTCTCTGCCACAGCTGGCTTCAGTCCCCCACTGAGGACTCGCTGCCTCTTGTTACCTTCAATGGAAGCTCGTTTCGGTAAGATGGTTACAGCTCCTTCGGCCACCTCCTCTTGCTTCAGAATGGGGGAGATCTTGGCCCCCCAACTGTCAGAACCTACCCACAAGAACTGTCCAGTCAAGTTGGCGAGGCGGGCTGCCTCCAGCACCCGTCTGTAGGAAAGCGCACGGGAGACATGATTGTTAGCATCCTTCTTGCTCAACCCTGCTCCCTAGACAATGTTGTGGGTGCTGCAGATGATGGCATACTCACTTGATGTCGTCCTCATTGGCAAAGATGATGATGCCACGTGCGTTAGGTGTCTCCATGAGCCTCTTGATCAGTTTGTCAAACTCGCCTGGTTTAGGTTCCCGTGGGATCTTGATGGACTGGGCTATACAGACTCCACCTGAGAGAGAGGCAACAGAACTTTGGGAAGTGGTTGGGGGAGAGGAGGATGTCTTGATGGTTCAGCACCTGTTTTACATGCAGAAAGTGTCAGGTTCAATCCCCAGTACCCCTGCTTTAACATTTAGGATAGAGGCGAACTCCACAGCTCTCCAGATGTTGTTGGACCGCAACTCCCAGCAGCCCTCAGCATTGGCTATCTTAGCAAGAGCTCATGGGAGTTGCAGTCCAGATTCCCAACCCTAATTTGGCAGCACAAAAACCCCTCCCTTCCTGAGATGATGGAGGGCTGCTGCAGTTTCTAGTCTAGAAACATCTATCTGGCCACAGCTTAGGAAAATTACTTTTTTGGTCCTCAACATTCATAATCCTCTAGCCAGCATGGACAGTGGCTGTTTTGCCTTGGGGATTCTGAGAGTTAGAAGTCCAAATAAGTAACATTCCTAAGCTCTGAGCCTGGATCTGTGTTCATGTGAGGCCACAGAGAGGCCAAACAGGCTAGCCCTTGCTTTGTGGAACTTGGAGCACACCCTCAGAATCTTCTGCAAGGCTTTGGAGGGATTTCATATCAGCCTGGACAGTGTTATCTAAAACAAGTGTAGGACAGCTCTGACTCGTGTGGTGTGGTGTGGTCCGGAGGAGGTCCCCTTCAGGGCAGAAAGCTGTACTGTTATATGGGTGGCTGGTGGCTCTCATGTCAGAACCATGGGATATCCATTCTGGGTTTCAGCCTGAACTTTAAAGGAGCCATACAGGATTTGTTGTTCTGTGCCTTCAAGTTGTTTCTAACTTACAGCCACCCTAAGGGAAACCTATCATGTAGTTTTCTTCGCAAGATTTGCTCGGAGGAGGTTTGGTTTCGCCTTCCTCTAAGGCTGAGTGAGTGTGGCTTGCTCAAGGTTGCCTGGTTTCCATGACCAACCAGGGATTCAAACCCTGGTCTGCAGAGTCAAAATCTAACACTCAAACCACTATATCATGCTGGCCGCTGAATTTCTTTTCAAGGTTCAGCACCATGGATAGCTCACTCAAAGACTACATCCAGGAGTGAATTGTCCCTTTCTTGCTCTCACGCTCCAGGGCACTCAGCTGGTTATCATGTAAATTTCCTCCTTGAGGACTGTGATTCTGTGGCCCACCCTGAAAATACAAAATGCTCAGCAACTATTATTAAAGCAGGGCGACAATCAAGTCCTGAGTTTTAAAACTGAACAATTTTGCCAATGGTTTTACATGCTTTCCAATACCCTTCGATTTCATGATCAGAGATATAGTTCTCATATACGATTGACTTGGTATCATAGCCTTAGTGTGTTTTTATGCTGGTCGTGTTTTGGGGTATGTTGTGTACTTGTTAAAACTGCAATGGTCATTAGCTTGATAAAAATAAAATTTGACTTGACTTGACTACTTTAAAGTTGGGTTCAAACCTACAGTGGGTTCACGTGGGGACATTGCCAGCCACTGTTACCTCTGTTCATTGATCAGAGATAAGAGATGAAGCTGTTTAAAGCTGTGAGAAGTGAACTCTAGTTTGCAGCCCGGGAAGCTTATGCATGGAAGTGAACTCTGGTTGTAACCCAGTAAGCTGCAAAGGTTGGAAGGCAGAAACTTTGAAAATCACACTTGCAAAATATATATGAATATATTTTAAATATATGAAGGGATGCCATGTAGAGGAGAGAGTGGGCTTGTTTTCTGCCGCTCCAGAGACCAGGACAAGGAGCAATGGATTCAAGCTGGAGGAAAGGAGATTCCACCTGAACCTCAGGAAGAACTTCCTGCCAGTCAGGGCTGTCCGGCAGTGGAATATGCTGCCTCGGAGTGTGGTGGAGTCTCTTTCCTTGGAGGTTTTTAAGCAGAGGCTGGATGGCCATCTGTCGGGAGTGCTTTGAGGGTGTTCCTGCATGGCAGGGGATTGGACTGGATGGCCCCTGTGGTCTCTTCCATTTCTATGATTCTATGATTCTATAAAAGATGCAGGATACAGTCCAAGGTCAAATATAAAGCTGCCGTGAACTTTGACTGTTCAATCACAAAGGTCTCAAGCTCTGAGTGAGCTCTTATCAGCCTCTGTCTACTTTTTTAAAGTGAAGGTCCACATAGATGAGACAACTTGTAGGCGTGGAGCCAAGCACCACTGTTCCACCATTCCTTGTTTGGTTTTCTCCTGAGCTGGTACACGGGCACTGAGGTATTAGGAGGCACCTGGTATGGTTGGGGTTTCGTTCCTCAGAAGAATCAGGCTCAGGAAGGGGTATAGCTCAGAGGGCCTTTGTTTGTGAGTCTCCGAGCAGAAGTTCCTGGTTCCCAGGTTTGGGCTTGGTATTGGATCCTAAGCCCAGCACTTCTATTAGCAGTGTTGAAGATCTCAACCTGGCCAGCTGTCTGCCTCACCCCCCACAACTCACCCCAGGTCCTTTGAGTCCTAGGCTGCTGCTCAAACCAGCCAGGGTCATGACATGAGCCAAGAGGATTTAATTCTCATAGCCTCATGACTACCTCTCCTAATTCCCCTGTGCCAGATCAATCTCTGGCTACTTCTGGCCAGCTGAAGCACAGGTAGGGGTCCTACTTCTCACCTGGCCATTACCTACTTCTTACTTGGCCACATGAGAAACCAGACTCTTTCTGCCTTAATCTTAACCTATACTCCATGGTGTTTCTACCAAATAGGATGTCCAGCTTGCCTCAACTACAATAATCCGAGACACAGATACCCCAAATTATCAACAACACATGGGCTGTGGTGTTGGGGGACTTGGAATATAGGCTTCACAAGATTCCCCTTAACTGATCCTCTTCTTCTCTGCACTTACAAGTTTTCAACCCACCTCCCCACAAAAAAACTCACCTCTGGCCACACACAGAGTTCCCTGAGCAGTCTCTACACTGCCAAATGTACTCACCACCCACCCACCCCCGCTTGCTCTTACCAGCTTCGCGAGAAATCTGCACGAACGCATCAACGCCACTTTCCCCATAGTTCCCCTCAGAAGCCAACGTGGAGACATAATTCCAGCCTAGTGCTTTGACGATGTCCACCATTGTCTGGGCCTGGTAGGAGTCGGGAGGCACCACCCGGGAGAAGTAGTCGTAGCGGTTGCTGTCACTGAGCTCAGGGGCAGTGGAGGCATAGCTGATCTGTGGGATCTGGGTGCAAAGAAAATTGTGAGTTAGAGGGGTTGGTGTACAGAGACTTCGGAACTGTTTTTAAGGTGTGGTGGTCAACGTTGGTAGGTGGGTTGTTATTAATCTTGCCTACTTGCAGGGGGAGGATAAAGTACTTTTCCCATCTGTTATCACTGAAGCATCCTCAAACATGAAGACCCTTAAAATCATAATTTGTACTGGGTCTTCAATGTAGCTTGCTTCCAAGTACAGAGAGCCCTCCTCTTTTGCGGAGGTTGGGACAAAAGTTGCAAAAATGCAAATAAAAACAAAAACCATGAATCGGACCTAGAAACACACTGGAAGACCTAGAGACTCCTAGATAGAACATTTTTTTTCCATAGTAGGGCAAACAGAGTAACATTTTTTAAGAAAATAAATAAAAAAACCTGCAAATAATCAAATCTGCAAGTGCTGAACCTGGAAAAACTGTAAGTATGCATAGGACAGAGCTAATTTCTGCTCATCAGTAATAGTTGTCTTATTATTTCTTAGTGATCATTCCAGAGGATGCTCAACCATACAGAAGTCTTGGTGGTCCAATTTTGCTAGATTCCTTCGTGTGGGGGTCCTCAGCCCCCCAAACCCAACTTAGTGGGGATTCAACCCTCCCATCTTTCCTGTTCCAGGTCCGTGCTGATGGGTTGCCCTACCGTAGCTGCATTACCAAACTTTCATTGGGCCCCTCTAAGCTTGCCATGTTTTCTCTTTCTCTATCCCTTTAACTCTTCTGCAACAGCTACCTCTGGACCACCAGAACCATATACTACAGGACAGATGAAAACCACAAAATGACAGAACATTCCTAGTGGTCACCTTCAGTTGAAACCACTCAAAAATATCATCAACAAGCTACAACCAGTTCCAGAGATAACACATCCCTCTCACAAGTTTCAGGAGGCAGGCCTTTATTGTTCTATAGACAGCCTTCCAATCTTAAACAACCACAGCAGACCCTTCACATTCGCAAGGGATAGGGACAGAGAATGCTCATGAATGCCAAAAAATTGTGAATAGGCCGGTGCCTTCCCTCCATGCTCCTGCCCACTGCAGGGAATGGGAGAGGCCCCAGGGCGTGCAGGGAGGCTGCGATCCCGACCCTGCAAGATCCTGTGGCCCTCTTCCAGAGCGTGCAGGCCCAAGGCCTGCAGGAGGTGGCAATCACCGGCCCTGCAACCCCCTGTGGGCCTGCTCCAGAGTGCTCGCAGGAGCCCAGGCCCTGAAGTGTGCAGGGATGTGGCAATTGCTGGCGCTGCAAGAACCTGCAGGCTTGCTCAGGCAGCCTGTGCAAGCCCAGGCCCCAGATTCCTGCACACTGCTGTCATGTGGAGGGCCCAGAGTGTGAGGGGGAGAATGGGGGGGCAGTGGGCACTTCCACGAATAATCAAATCCATGGAAGTGTAACCTGCCAGTGCGGAGGGAGAACTGTACTCACTTACAACAAGATACACAACATGGATAGTAATTCAGGGACAAGACCCTGCCACAAACCCAGATACCACTTCTATCTTCACATCTACTCTGGGAGCAATATTACAGGGTCCAATAACATCACTCACAACATCACAGGTACATTTACTTGCTCTTCCTACTACATGCCATCCTATGCCAGCAATGCCCCTCTAAACTCTACACTGGACAAGCAGGATAGTATCTATGTGAGAGAATTAATGGACACAAATCTGACATTAGAAATAGTAATACCCAAAAACCAGTTGCAGAACATTTCAAATTTCCTGGACACAGAGTAAGTGATTAACAGGTTGCGGTCCTCACACAAGGAAATTACACAGATTAGAAAAAAGAAACTGCTGAACTGAATTATATCTACATATTCCAATCCATTAACGGAAGTATGAACACAGACAATGGCTTCTTGGCACATTGCATATATGAATACAAAAGTCCTCATACTGCACGTATAACAAAAGGAATAATCTCAAAGAGAGCTATGAACCCTAGGAAATTGAATTTTGGTAAGCAGATTTATTGTTTATACACATGAACACTAACTGTCCACTGTAAAGATCTGAAAATTCTGTATCGCTTTGACCAGGCCTTTGAAAATTTAGGGAAGGGACACGATTTACATCTTTCTGGATCATATTACATTCCACAAATGTATAAATATGCGTTTACCTGACACTTCAATATCATTCTGTACTACATATGAAGAAGCAGGTTTACATCCATGAAAGCTCACAAGAAAATAAAAACCAGTTAGTCTTAATGTGCTGCTACGGTCCCTTTTTTATTTTTGTTCCTCTCCTTTTCTTCCTTCCTTCTCCTTTCTATCTGTTCCTTAAGTCATCCTTACTTGCTTACTGGGAGAATCTTGGAGCTGTACCCAAAACACACACACACAACAAAACAAAAAACCCCACAACTTTTCCAAGCTTAGCCCTCAAGGAGGAACTCTGTTACTACATTCCTATTTTGTACTTAGCGCATGGCTAAGAAATGTGTTTCAGAGTGTGAAGTAGCCAGAGTCGCTAGAACAGTCACCAAAAGAAAAGAGTTTGGCAGACTTAGGCAGGGGCAGGGGCAGGGATTGGCCATTTCTGCACTAGACTGACATAGTGCTATTATTCCACTTTCAACATCCTATGGAATCCCAGGGTTTGCAGTTTAGGGAGGGACCATTGAGGCCCCTCCTGAACCTTCAAACTCCATGATTCTGTAGGATGTTGAAAGCGGAATAACAACTCTATAACAGTCTAGTGCGGAAATGGCCATTGTGTGACCTGTGAGCCACATGAGAACCTCGGACCCCACTTTTTTGATTCCTGAAGTCCCCATCAGTCCTGCAAAATTTCCTCATGCCCCATTTTTATTTTTAAAAAAGTATGATTTTCAAGTAGCTTTTGCTCAAAACTACACAGAAAACCTCCCCCCAAATGCACAAAATAAGAAAAAAATACCCCCATCCCAATAGCCCAATCTCACAGAATTTCCCACTACCTTGAAAACCTTCTGTTTTCATCTCAGTCTCTGTAGATGGTAAATGATGTAATGTCATTTCTGGTTGCCATTTTGAGAAGGATCACAGAGGAAAATGGCGGTATTTTGGATTGCTGTAGGGGATTCTATCTTTGGGGTGGACTAAAAAGACAGAAATTGAAATCATACATGTGTCTATTTGTTAGTAAGTCCCACTGAAGTCAGTAGGGCTTGCTTCTGAGTAAAGCTGTAGTACATTGTCCTGTCTAAAGCTTTAAAATGCTAGCAGGCATTGAAAAGAAGTATTTAAAAGTGAATAGGAGGAAAGAAAGTTAAAAAAAAAAAGAAGGTTCCCCCTCTCCCCCCAGGCTAGTAAGGCATTGTACAGTTTGAACATCTTGATGATGGGGTGGGGCAAAACAGACACACCCAGAGGGTCATCACACAGGATTATTCATGTCCCAAACCAGTTCCACGTTGAGATAATCGGTAAATGAAAGAGCATGTGAAAATAAGAGGCCAGCAAAGGGAATTTTTTTGAGCCGTAATGTGAATAGTTACTTCAATTCAACATAAAAAGAGAGTGTTTCTTTAAAAAAAAACAAAAAACAGCTGATGCATTGGCAACCACGGGAAGTATATTTCTGTGTGTGAATTTGCCCAGGGAATGGAACTATATTTATCTGTTGCTTTTGTGCATTTATATAGGCCACCCAATAACAATGTTTTCTGAGTATAACAAAAGCATAAAAATAGTCACTGGAATCCTATATGGCCATTGTGTTCTATGTAGCACTGCAATGATGTTGCTACGTAGTGAATTCTGGCATGACTCCAACCTGCCATCCCACCTAGCAATAGGCAGCTGCTGGGATTCAGAAGTGGGGGGGGGGGTTTTTCTTGTTGACTGATAAGCAGCTACCTGACATTCCCCTCCCCTCCCATGAGCAATCTCCAGTGCAACAGGCAGAAAAAGGACCCCTGTCACAAATCCCATTGTGCCAGAGATTGCTCATTTGCGGGTGGGAGCATCGGGCAGCTGTTTCCAGATTGACAGGGTAATCGACTCCTGTCAATTGCAGCGGCTGCTTACTAGTCAGTGAGGTTTGAGGGACTTTCGTGGTCCCTACGTGGCCCCTGATATAGGGCCTCCATAGAGACTGTGAATACGTAGCAGTTGCAAAAGTATAACTGTAGGTTACGTATTTGCAATTGCCCAACAGGATTCCAACCATATTATAAAACTGCCATAAAACAAACCAAGCCAAAACAAAACAAATGTAACAGAAAATAATAGATTTGCCATGGTTTAAGGGTCAAAACTGCAAAATTGGGAAAAATTTTTAAAAGAAGTCCTCATCTTGCATTGCAATCAGCATTAAACAAGCGTCAGGCAAGCTCTTTCTATGGTCGAGATCGTTACTGTCAGCCCTCCGCATTCACTATGGTTAGGAGCTCAGGACCGCTCCGGAAGTGGAAAAATTGAAAGGATCAAAATGTGTGGGTGTGTTTCTGTGGGAAGGGTGCAAAGGCGTGGTGGGGACAACGGACACCCAGAGTCCAAATCAGGTCGGAGAAAGGAAACGGAAAGGGGGTGGATTCAAACAGTGGCCCTCTACTTCCTTTCTCACCCGTTTCCTTCCTTGGGTGTGTGGGGAGTATTGGGAGAGGGTTTATGGTGCTGAAAAATCAGGCATGAGCTGTTCCTACTTAGCTGGCCAGGCAGCTGCTGGTGAAGGAAGAGGAGGACCAGAGGCAGGTTTTTAAAGGGCTGAAAAGCCTGATTCGAGCTGCCGAGAAGGAGGGCTCCCCTGGAAAAGAAGTGCCTGAGCCTGGAATGGGGGCAAGGATTGGAGAAACTTGCAAATAATCAAATCTGAGAAAGTCAAACCCAGAAGGCTGACTGTATAATATACAGTCAGCCTTCTGGGTTTGAGTTTCCCAGGTTGTAATACACTTCTGTTTTTCTGCTTAGCAATACTTTTTGCATGCTGAAGAACTTCTCCCTCCTCTGAGCCACAAAGAGTTTCTATTTTAATTCCATTTCAGCAAAAGAAAAGCCCCAGGAAATAGAAGTTTTTAATGCAACCGGTCTTTTGAGTATGGACTATTCTGTTACTCTGATTAGCTTACAGCTGGGCAGCTGTGACCCTACAGACTTTTCCCCCCCTACAGTTCCCAGCAGTCCTAGTCATCACAGCCAATGGTGAGGGATGATGGGAGTTGCAGTCAAACACTTTTGGCAGGCCATAGTTGCTAATCCCTGGATTGAGGGTGGTCTTTTAAGGCACTTTCAGCAGGCCACATTTGAGGATTCACTACAGAATGAATAATCCATGCCCATGGCATGTTTTACGCACTGTGTATATGTGGAAGCAAGGACGCAAGTCGTAGGACTTTTCCGCAAGACACTCTTATAGCGCGATTATTCCACTTTCAACCTCCTAGGCAATCCTGGGGTTTGCAGCTTCGAGAGGGGCCAGCCGGCCCCTCTCGAAGCTGCAAACCCCAGGATTGCCTAGGAGGTTGAAAGTGGAATAATCGCGCTATAAGAGTGTCGGGCGGAAAAGGCCATAGATTCTTCTCCAGTGACTTGGCATCAACACTGCTCTTTGGGAGTACAGGCCTCCCGCTGCCCCCCACTGATGCCTGGCTTTGGGGATTCCCTCTCATTTAAGGTGTTGGGGGGGGGAACTCCAGCACTCTGAATAGTGCCAGGTAGATAGATCTAGCTGAGCTTTTAACTTCCCACAATGCCTTTGATGATGACCTAAGATCATTCTAACGCATTGTGAAAAATGAAGAAACTGGCTAGACCCGACTCTCTTGCACTCCCTGGAGCACTGCCATCCCACAGCCAATTATAATCCACTAGGGCTGCAGCCTAGTTTTTTTGATAGAACTGGCTGGAGTGTTGAGGGAAGGAGAGATACAAGTAAATTTCCCAGGCTCTGCTCAAGGCCAGTTGCCACAGGACAAGGCCTACTAATGCTTTTCTTTGGGCCGCTATAGTCTGGAGTCTGCAAAATACAGATAGGCTGAGATCTTCTCTCAGTCTGTCTGTACTGCTCTGCATTCTCCCAGTAAACTTGGTGATTTGCAGTTTATCCATTCAGTGGAGTCAAGTGGCACTGTTGTCCCACTTTAGGAGATTTGCATGTTGACTGCTATTCCAGACGAAAGAAAGCCTCCTTGCTTACAGAACAATAACATGCCAAGGAAAAAGGCTAAGCTGTCTATTTCTTCCTGATACGTCAGTTTTCTACGTACAAAGGGTCTTGCTGTTGTCTTTTTAGATAGACAGTTTTCTGCTTATGGCCCGGAATGGTAACATCTCTAGGAAAATTATACTGCTTCATTCTTCTTGTTGTTATGTGCCTACAAGGCAACTTGAAGTCAACTTGACTTATAGGGATCATATCATAGGGTTTCCTTAGCCAGATTTCTTAAGAGAAGGTTTGTGCCATTGTCTTCCTCCGAAGTGGAGAGAGTATGACTTGCCCAAGTTCACCCAGTGGTCTCCATGTTTGAGCAGTGATTTGAACCCTGATCTCCTGGAATTTTAGTCCAACACAAACCACTGCGCCACATTAGATCTGCGGATGCCTGTCTTCGCTGTAAAAATTAAACTAATTTCATCTCCAGTCTCTCACTTCACAAAGTAGCTCAGCTCCTTCTAAGTATCTCAGCAAGTGACAGAGCCCATAATTACTTAGGAAGGAGGCCATGATAATTAAAGTGGTATGAAGTTGATATAACATTGTAGTGCAGATGTCTCCACTGGAGTAATAAGAACCCTTTAGAAGTCTATCTAAAGCCTTGCACTGTGATAGGCAGCCACAGAGACTTCTGTGGGTCCTTGGAATGACCATCATTGCAACATGTCCAGCTGTAGGAAGATAGATGGACACATCGCCACTGATTTCCCCATTCTCCTGCAATGTGGAAATGGCCATGTTGGGTGGGGGGCTCCACTGCTTAAAGGTGGGTTTTGGGGATGAGTTTGGTTGGAACAGAATTATGACCTCTACAATGGACAAAAAAGTGGGCTGTATTCTGGGTCGTAGTTCGTCCACAGCATTCCAGCCTGTGGTTTTTGGCCCTCACTTGGCATGCACACACGAAGTCCAATCATGTGAACTGCTTTAGCAGCATAGATACTAATAGGGAAGGGCACCAGAGAGGGAAAACCAACAATCCATACCACAGAGACATAGCCAGAAGCTTCTCCATTCTTCCCCCTGTCCCAATTTTCCACTGGTCCCTAAAATGGCTGTAGATTGGGTGGCCTGCAGGAAAAGGTG
Organism: Cyclura pinguis; assembly: GCA_030412105.1. Lineage (NCBI taxonomy): Eukaryota > Metazoa > Chordata > Lepidosauria > Squamata > Iguanidae > Cyclura > Cyclura pinguis. Next base: position 207,705,702 of record CM059600.1, read on the forward strand.
ATTACTGCATAAGGAGAGGGAGAAAGCTCCTGGGTGGAACTTTGGGTGGAATGACACCACCATATAATCTAAGAGCCCTCAAGGCCTCCACAGGACTAAAAATGTCCTAATGTGGAAGGAGACCTTGGAAAATAAGCTTTTTGGTCTACCACCTCAGGCATGGCAATTGGATATGCTGACCAGCAGAATCTCTCAGGCAGCATGGCAATTGGATATGGTGGCTAGGGGATTCCATGAGTTGCAGGGAAAAAATAGTTTCCTGGGCTCTCTGAGGAAGCAACCTAAGAGGCTGTGTGCTAAGCCCAGGAGGTCAGAGCAGTCATGAAAAGAACAGAAGAGCTGCAAGCCATATTTTGGTAGAAATGGATTGAATCATCATTGGTTGAGAGAGATGGGTGATCAAAGCAGTCCTCCACAATGAAACTCAGAGTGTAGCCTTGGGCAAGGATCACTCTTTCTTGCCTCAATGTCATGCACCTTCAAGTCTTTTCTGACTTATGGTGACCCTAAGGTGACCCTGTCAGGGGGTTTTCTTGGCAAGATCTGTTCAGATGGGGTTTGCATTTGCCTTCCTCTGGGGCTGAGAGGGTGTGACCTGCCCAAGGTCACCCAATGGGTTTCCATGGCCAAGTGAGGGTTTCAAACCCTGGTCTCCAAAGTCCTATTCCAACTATAACATGCTAGCTTTCTCCCCTAGGCTGCTTAATACTGTTGTGTTTGCTGGCTAACTAGCACTACCAAAACATGGCTGGGTTGAAAATGGAAGGCAGAGATTAGACTATTGCTTTACATCAGCAGCACTGTCATTTTGGAGATTTGATGGGAGACAGATCAAGGAATTCACACTGACAGAAGGCAAGAGAGGATACTGAAGCCTGAGGGGAAAAAGTCCAGTGGGACAGAAGTGGGCCTCCTGGCTCTTTGAGAGCTTCATCCATTTTCTTGAGAGGCATCCCATGACTTCTGGACTCACTTCCTAGAGTGTAAACCCTGGACCTCCCTCCCTCCTTCCTGGCCTAGAAAGGAAGGAATCCCCACCGTTCCCTCCCTTGTAGGAAAGATCTGTAGGGAAGCAGAACCAAATTGTCCTGTTTCCCTTTCTGCAGCATTTCTCTGTTTCCCGCCCTCGCCAGGTCTGTGAGAAGCCCCATTAAAGCGATTAGCGATGGGGATTAGAGGGGTTTTAGCAAAATGAGCAATAGCTCCAGTCAGGAACAGCTGAGGCTGGAGGGGGAGGACGAGGGAGCACGCCAGGCGGTGCCTGCTCAGCACTGCACGTGTGCAAGCGAGGAGGAGAGTCTAGCTGCCTTGGTGTGATGGAATGTGTATGAGACTAATGTATGTTACACACAACTGGTTGAGTCTTCTCCTTCCGTGTGTGTGTGTGTGTGTGTGTGTGTGTTGTTATTGTTGACCAAGTGGTTCCCTTCAGGATTTCCTGGAATTGCCATGAATTTTGGGAAATGCTTGTGAATTCTCACAAATAGTGTGGAAGCAGAAGAGAGAAACCACTCTGTTTTCCCCAGACCCTAGTGGTGGTGGTTTCCCAAGAGGCCCTTAATTCCAGTTTCCCTCACATGACCAGCTGTTGGGTGCAACTCAGGCGAACTTAACACAACACCTTTCATTCTCCCTGTTGTGCTGACAATATCGTGTCTCTGTCTACGTAAAAATTTCAATACCGTAAAAACTCAGCAACTAGTGGATGCATGCTGCCTTGGCCTTTTCAGAGTGCAGAGGTAAGGCAGATGACCAAGTAGGGATTCTTTCCCCCAAAATAATGATAATAGTAATAGTGATGATGATGATGATGATGATGATGATGATGATGTCACTTAAGCACATACCAAAATTTCACAGATGGAAAATGGGACACATGTGACCAAGCAACACCAAAGTGTGGTCAAGGTTGCAACATTATGAATGAGAAAGAAGACATAAGCTAGGAGAGGCTGCAGCAGTTTGCTTTCGCCTGAGCCTACTTGGAAGGGGACGATTCTCCCCCTTCTTCTCTTCATTCCAGCTGAATGCAGTTAACTTTGCACTTTGAACTCAGTTTGCAGCAAGTGAGGTAAGCTGAGGACAAAGAGGGAAAGTGGGAGGAGGAGCGAGAAGCTGGGACATTTTTAAAAGCAGCTGAGAAAGTGGGAGTACAGAAGATTAACTGGGACTGTGCCTGCCAAACTGGAACATTTGCAGGATATGGGATTCTTACTCTCCTCTTAATAGTGTGGGGAAAATATCCTGATCAAGGACATTCTAACAAATGTACTGTTTGTAGAAGGGAATGAAGAACAGCTGAAATTTGCCTCTTCTGTTTGTTAAAATATCACTGCTCCTACATGCTTATTCTCTGTGTTAAGGGAGACACAAGGCCAAACTAAAACTGACGTCATCTATCCTGTTAAAATGAATAGGCATGCATGGGGAAGGAACCCACTTAGTGGGATGGGTGTGTTCAATTCCCTCTTCCCACCAACTCTACTCCTGAAGTTGCTGGGCATATGGCTATTGAGATTTCTTTAAAAAAAAGCCTGTGAAATTGATGCCCATAATAAACATTGCATCTAGTTTGACTTTGAGCCCTTATATTTAAAAGTCACAAAGGAGCTTTCCACAATGTGGTACCCTCCAGATGGGCTGGATCATTCCCCGCCAGCATGACCCACACAAGTTGGGAGACCACCACGTTGGGAAAAATTGCTATGTCGTATCATATTTGATTAGTGACCAACTAAAAAGGTACAAATAATGAACATAAGTTTTATGTTTTCCACATGACTCTTCTGATCAGAAGATAAGCAGAAGAGGGGAGAGAAAAAGCTGAGCATGAAGCTGGAACCTCAAAGTCTGCCTATGGTAACAGACGTCATCAGATAGAGGATGCTGGCAGGCTCAGTTAGATTAGATCTTACTGGGTGCAAAACAGATTTTAGATGGCACCATGTTACGGAAACAGAAATATAATAAAATATTACATCTATAGCTACAATTTAAGTGATTTCACACATGAGTGACACTTTATTGAGCTAGCTGATGGTATCTACATCAACTCAGAGCACATTGCTTTTCAGGTATTTTACAAAGGTAGAAGTAATTAGAATTAGAATACAAGAATTAGAATTAGAATTAGAATACAAGTGAACTTGTATGTTGATAGTCTGTTTTGGTTCCATTACACTAAAGTAAGAGGGAACGGGGGGGGGGGGGCGGCGGGAACAAATAGGAATATTTCCTTGTCTTATTCACCCTGACCACCTACTCGTTTGCTTATCCTCACGCATACCAGAAAAGGGCACATGGAGTACAGAAACCCCTCTGTACAAGGTCTGCTGGGTGAAACTGAGATATAGAAACCTAAATGCATTCAGAAGTCATCTATCTGTTCTGCTTTGCTTTCAGCAGAATGCGTACTTGGCACAGACCAAGTTGTTGCAGCCTCTCTTAGCTTGTGTGTTCTTCCTCATTAATGACTTTTGCCTCTTTGACTACATTCTGATGGTGCTTGCCCACATGTGTCCCAGTTTTCATCTTGCAATGTTGAGGGTATGCCATGCTTCTTAACTTTCCATCTCTCTTCTTGCTTTCTTCCCAACCTGCACCCACCCACTCCTGTCCACCCCAACCGTTCCTTCCCGCCACCTATTTGTCTTCTGAATCCTGCCCACCGTTTCACCCAACGTTCACCACACTCTGCTCTCTCCTTTATCAGCCCTGCCATCACCAGCTTCTCTACCCTGGCAGCTGCTAAGAACCTCTCTAGCCAAATCTGGCATATGGAGTGAGGGGAAAAAATGCCATCTGTCCTATAAATCAGCTGACCCTGACTACCTCTCATCTTTACCCCAACCATACTTTCCAGAGCCTCCCAGCTTAAGTAGGTAGAGTTGAGAGGTCAGATGTCTGTCTATGTGTGACTGGGAAGGACTGCACAGGATTTTGAAAGTATTATTCATTTGAGTGTCACTAGAGTTGCCGCGTGGCCACTGGGAAACTACAATGCTTTCCACAGCAATGAATGATTTGGTCATTAAATACCAAGTGAAAAGTGATGGAAAGGGCTTAATGACGCATCACAACATAGCCTACAATAGTATCAATTAATCTTCTATCTTCCTACTTTTTCAGCTGACTTTAAAATGTCCTAGTTTCTCTCATCTCCTCCCACTTTTCACCTTTCTCCTCAGCTGACTCCAGTTGCTGCAAAATGAGTTTAAAGTGTAAAAGCAGTTTGTGTTTAGTGAACTCAACAGATGGGAGAGGAGGAATACACTCATGCCTATCCCAGAAGGCTCAGGCAAAAACAAACTGCTGCAGTCTTTCCCCTGCAGTCTTTGTCTGTTCTTCCTCATTAATACCTTTTTCCGTTTGGACCACCCTCTGATACTGCTTGGCCACAAGCGTCCCAGTTTTCATCTGCCAAACGTTGGAGGGTATGTAATAATAAATGTGGCGATATGAATAAGGAAAAAGAGCGCTTATATTAAACAGAAGATACACAGAAGCACATGGGCACGTCTGCACTAAATTTGGGGTATCTGCCATTAAAAACAAATGGGCAAAATTGTCTGGATAATATCTGAAGAGGGAGTGCTACAATAAAGCCCGTCCCTCATTCAGGACAGAGTTGCTGAGAGACGAAGAACTGTAAAATGTAAGGGTTGAAGGGAACCTTTATCAGAAAGCATTTGCCTATAAATCTTTGTAACGCCAGTATTCAAGGTCAAAAGTCTACTTAAAGCTTTTGCTTATCAATTAACAAGCAAGAAATAGATTGTACAAGGTTGTTGACGTTAATTGCTGTTAATTCAACCTCAGCTTATGGTGACTTATGGTGACCCTATGACCTCTAAGTCACCCTGATGTTAACAGCCCTGCTCAGGTCTTGCAAACCATGGATTGCTTCCTTGATTGAGTTTAATGTGGTCTTCCTTTTTTCCTACTGCCTTCCACTTCACTGAGCATTGTGGTTTTTTCTAATGAGTACTGTCTTCTTATGATATGTCCAAAGTATGACAGCATTAGTTGACTCATCTATCGTACAGGGTATAAACATTAAAAACCTGATCCTACGTCAGGCTGTTAGTTCCAGCTAGCCACTGAATCAGTTGCTCAATGGAGAGCCAATATTTATGGAAATCCCATTAATTCAGTGGGTCTATTCTAGCAGTTGTATGTGTATGCATAGACCAGAATCGTGTTGGCATGCTATGTTGGCATAGGTGGCGGTGGTAGAAGGAAAAAGGGCACAGCTGACATGAAGGAAGTAAGACAGTGAAGCAACAGGCTGCTTGGAGCCGGCAGATTTTTTTTTTTGGTCTGGTTTTCTTTGCTACCACTGTATGAGTCATGAAAAAGTACAGCTGTTACCATTGTATGCAACAGGATTCCAGCCACAGAGGTCAAGGAAATGTTATATGCTTAGGTTTAAGTAGTGCATTTTGAGTTGCTTCCCCCAAGATAAGATTTAGAAATAATCTTATCCGGTCTGAAAGAGACCTGCTTCTGTCATATCTTATAATCTCATAGGAATTTCTGAGGAGTTAAGACTGTGAACTCAGTTCTACAAGATGCCAGATAATTATTTTTTCAAAGAAGCAATGTGTTAGTCTCTTGCAGTATAAGAGGGAAGAAGGGAAGGGGAAGAAAAAGAAAAAGAAAAAATAGGGGGTGGGTGTAGTAGCACTTTTAAGGCTAACTGGTTTTTATTTTAGTATAAGCTTTTGTGGATATGAATTTACTTCTTCAATGCAGTTGTTGTTGCCTTTACGTTGCTTTCGACTTATGGCGACCCTAACACATGGGACTTTCTGGGGCTGAGAGTGTGTGACACGTCTAAGGCTACCCAGTGGGTTTCCATAGCTGATGGGTTGTATTTCAGTGCTCAAACCACTACACCATGCAGTACAGATGTGGTACAGAGTGATATTAAAACCTCTGGTTATAAACCATATTTATATACAGTTGTGGAAGTGGGACAGAATGTAATGGGATCCAGAAAGATGCAAATCATGACCCTTGCTCTACATTTTCAAAGTGTTCTTAGGGTGATACAGATCTTTTAGATCTTTACAGTGGTCAGTTAGTGTTGATGTGTGAAAGCAATAAATCTGCTTACCAAAAGGCAGTTTCCTTGGGTTCAAAACCTTCTCTGAGAAGATTTCATTTTGTTGTATGTGCAGTAGTGCAGACTCTTGTATTAATATGTCAAGGATATATAAATACGCTGTGGGCATATGAGCATCCTCACTATCTTTAAGCTTATCAGTGTGTAAACTCCTCCGGGGTGATTTATTCCAGTTCTTTCCAAACTGTATCCTGGATCATTCTTATATGAAAATGGACCAGACTGTCCTGGCAAGTCAGGGGTGGTGTTGGTGGTCTCCCTGTCACTAGGCAGCCATCTATCAGGGCATAGACACACACATGCGTGCGTGCACACACACACACACACACACACACACACACACACACACCCCTATAGGCAAATACATTTCTTTATGTGCATACCTAACCACTTTGAGGTTCTATAAATTTATGTAGTATAGTAGGAGAAGGTAAACCCCACATTCCAAAGACGTATGTTTGCCTACGTGTTTCCCATCCCTGCCCTAGCATGGCTCCAGTGTAGTCCTAAATATGCACACTCAGCTGTATGCTCAACTGACTTTCATGGAAGATACTTCCAGGTTAAGTGTGTACAGGGCCATGACTTCCTTGACTAAGTCAACTTGTAGTGTGTTCTCTTTTTCCCTTTTGCCTTCCACACTGCCAATCATTATCATCTTTTCCTACAAATGACGGCATCTCATGCTATCATCATAAGCTGAAGCTCACTTGATGGCAAATAACTATAACAAATTGTTATAAGTGGTCACATACAATACAGATTCTGTTTTGAGAAAATAGAAGTTAGCCCAGTGGTTCTCAAACCTTTTACCCCTGTGACTTCTTTTACCTCTGCATGTGGATGTTGTTCCCCCTCTGCTCAGCATAGTATATGAATAAAAATATTTTATTCACTTAGTGTGCAGATTTTCATTTATGTATACAGTCAGCCCTCCACATTTGCGGGTTTCACGTTTGCAGATTTGATTATTCACAGATTATTTGCTGTCACCTCTGCTGCCTCCCTATGCCATTTTAATAGGGACTGCAAGACTTGTGAGACTGAGAAGTTGTGAACTAGACTTGTAAGTCCCTATTAAAAATGGTGTGGGGCAGCAGTGGAGCTGCTTGTGAAGGATCCCTGATGTCTCAAAGGAATCCACAGTGGGTTGAATATGGTGATCATGCTTTTTTTTGTGTTAAATATGTTTTGGGAGGGCCTAGAGTTATTTACTTTTTTTCACTTTCACGGGGGTCCTGTGCCCTTAACCCTGGCGAATGTGGAGGGATGACTTTATTTATATTTTAACATTTTAAAGGGGAACAACATTGTTCAAATCGCAACAGTTTTATTTAAACATTTTAAAAATTAATTCAGTATTTAATACAATCACTTGTTTAATGTTTGCTGGTGTAACTTTTTTCAAGTGATGTTTATACTTAATGTGATGGATGTGCTTGTCCATAAGTTTCCCTCCTTCCCTCCACTCCCCCACCCTATTTCCCTTCTCTTTGCTGCTGCTTGAGTGTGTGAGTGAGAGCCAACTGTAATAATATAATGTCCAAAAAATTTCTTGTGCCTCCCATCCAACTATCGCACATCCCCCTGGGGCTCTGCTCCAAGTTTTAGAACCACTGAGTGAGCCTTAGAACTTTAGACTCAGACCTACAAGAGGAGATCCACAAAAAATCCACAAAAATTATGTGATTCTCTCTCTATGTGTCCATGATCTCTCTATTGTGGTTGCTAGTTCACTCTCTCTCACACAACTCCATTTACACCTTTCACATACATATTCACACACCTTTCTTGCTAGTACACCATTGGTATACTCAGGCTTAATGCTATATTAATGCTATATTAATTAATATATCTGAAAGTATGTACCACTCACAACAGAAGGACTAACTTCTGAGTACATGCACAGAAGCTCAAAATTACAGTCCTACAACTGACTACTGTTTTGATAGCGCTGACGTGAGCCTTAGCTTAGTTTGAGTTTGCTGGAATAAAACGAAACTAAATTAAAGCAGATAAACCCTGAACTGTTGGAATGTTTATATACAGTCAATAACAGTCAGTAGCTAAGCCAATGTCTAGAGCGTGTTCAAATACCAATGCAGAAAAACTCATCTATTATTAGCCAAGCACTACAGAATTTATGAAAGTTTTGGTTGGTGCTAATATTCATCCTCCCATTTTTCTAAGTTTTTTTTTTTTTTTGCAAAACCAGAAGCTTTTTTTTTACTAGAACTCTCCAAAACTCCCACGGCTTCCTGGGGGATTCTGGGAGTTCTAGTCAAAAAAAAAAAAATATTAAGTTTTACAAGTTCTGGGCGAAAGATCTCTCTTTGTGTTCTACCAAATTTTGTGTTTTATACATTTGAGATCTTATTTTTTTTTTCTGTGTCACAACTCTGAAGTTTCCTAACAAGTTGATCAAAGCCAATGCTTGCTTTAGGAACAGAAATATAAATAAATATAGGCAGCATTTCAGAAATCCCCTTCCCCTTCAAACCAGCGGTCCCATGATTTCCCCTTGAGGACAGGCCATGTTTCAACACTATGGTCACCCCCAGCCACCCCTCTGTTGCGCAAAGTCCCTTGCTGGGAGGAATCTCCTTTCAAAGGCTGTCTCTCTACTTACAGCAAAGAGGCGAAGCACATTGGCCACCATGATGGAGACAGAGCTGGCAGAGGCCCCAATGACAGCCACCACCCTCTCTGGCTTGGTGATGATGGGGGGCTCGCCATTGGAGCAGCGCACATCAGATGTGTCCTTCTGGATCAGAGCCTGGACAAAAGTCAATGATTGCTCCAAGGCGTATGTGTCACGAGAGCAGGTGTCCAGGATGCGGGCCCCCAGAGTGATGTTTGGGAGCAGGTCGGTGTCACTGTTAATCTGATCCAGAGCATAAAGCATGGCCTCCATCCGGTGGATCCCCTTCTCCTTCTTTACTTCCCCGCACGGCACACCAGCTGGGCCCCGAGCATGTACAGGGAAGAGCCCTCCCAGCGTTATGTCCCCTTCTATCTTGATCGAGTGTGGCTGGGTGGGTGATTGGCCAAACACCCAGCCTGGGTGGGATCCCAAAGCCCACAGCGCCCATAGCCAGAGTAGTGGGAAGGCAGGAGGGTCCATGATGTGTCGTCTTGCTGGGGATTCCGGAATGCTTATAGCCTGTAATCAGAAGGAAACAGGATTAGAAAAAGGGAAGGGAAGAATCCCAGGTCAGCATCCTCCTCTAGGAATGGGTCACACAGAAGGCACTGACCTTCCTCCACAAGTCTTTACAGATCCCCACTCCTGATTTTAACTATAAAAACCTTTTTTGAAAGAAAGAGGCAGCTCTTGAGCACCTCTTGTTGGTGGTGATGCACACCTTCAAGTTCTTTCTGACTTATAGAAACCTGAAGGTGAACCCATGATAGGCTTTTTTTGGCTAGATTTATTCAGGAGTTTTGCCATTGCCTTCCTCTGAGGCTGAGAGAATGTGACTTACCCAAGGTTATCCAGTGGGTTTCCATGGTGGCACAGGCATTAAAACAGAGGTCTACCAGAGTCATAGTCCAAGACTCAAATCATTATACCACACTGGCTCTTGAGCACTGAAGTGGCCCTCAGCTTTGTGTCAGTTGCCCATCCTTGGTTTAATGGAAAGCCTGGCCCCTGTTAGACCTGAAGTGGTCCATTCACTGGTGCAAATCACCATTTGCAAAACTCAAGAAATGTTCCTTTTTTGGACTAAATTCTGTCAGAGTTTCCCATGGACCACCAGTGGAGGGAGGTATGGAAGCAGGTGGCCATTTGCTAACATGCCCAGGGCCTAACCCACTGGAAGTTTAATATACTGTGCTCGTGGGAGAAAAAAAACACAATATTTGTGTCTATGACTTTGTATAATCAGTCCCCCTTCAAATTAATTCCACCCAGGCAGCTGTGTCCACAGAGACAAGGGAAAAAAAATAGTCACACATCAGTGGGGCTTCTGCCCTGTAGGCTGGTCACCAGCTGAATGCAGCCACGTACAAAGCCATCAATATCAAGGGAAAAATAAGAGCAGCATCCCCACTGCCTCCTTTCACCTGTCTTGTGCTTCTGTTCACATATTTCTTTCTTCAATATATTTTCAGAATATATTTTCAGAAGAAAAGAAAAAGAAGGGTATTACCAGCAACACCAGGTGAAAAAAAAAAAAGAGAGGGAACAAACTACAAAAGCAAATAGCAACTGATATTTAAAAAGCTCATAGTGAAAACCACAAATAGAAAATAAAGACCTTGAGACAGGACTGAGTGGGATGTAAAATCATTGTCATTATCATTACCACCACCACGAAGAAGACCAAAAATTAATCTAAGACTGGGTTAAATACCAATTTTTAAACACAGAACCCCCAAACCTATAAGCATTAGAAAATAAGTATGTTCTCTCACTCCCCACCCATCACTGCTATTACAGCAATTGGAAATTTTAGATAGTATAGGGCCCCTTTTACAATGTATTCCACCAGCTTTTCATGGTGATGGGATTGTGTGCTCCCATGAGGCAAGAAGCTATGCTGATGGTTAATAGTGCTGCTGGTAGAGTCTCCCATGTCAGACAGGCTTTTGCCAAGCAGCTACTGGGCAGCGGCAGCAGTAGGGGTGATACTGGCAGAAGATCTCTCAGAAACAAAGGCAGTGGCACCATAGCTAATGTTTGTTAGTACTGCACAGGGGGAGTCACAGTAAACCCCTTTTGAATGCCTTTTGCCATGAAAACCCTATGACGAGACAATCCGAAATGAAACAAGAGATAGTACTAGAAGACGAGATCCCAGGTTCGATGGCACTCAGTGAGCTACTGGAGTAGAGCAGAGGACAACTACAAGTAGCGTTGTAGGTAATGACGTCACTGGACCCCAGCCAAAAGGACGTTCAGCTGTTGACATGCTCAAAGATGAAAGGAAAGTCTGAAGCTGCACAACACATATTATAGGAGCAGGGAATGATAGAAGCATGAATCGGGGAAGCTAGACATAGTAAAACAAGAAATGGAACGTATAAACATTGCAATATTCAGAGTGAGTGAGCTACAGTGGACAAGAATGGGACATTTTAAGTCAGAGAATTACACAGCGTTTTACTCAGGAAATGAAAATTGAAAAAGGGGGTGGCATTTATAGTGAGGAAAGATGTAGCAAAAGCAGTCAAAAGATACAATGCAAAGTCTGACCAAATCATGTCAGTAAGACTTCAGGGAAAACCTATCAATATAACCATAATCCAAGTTTATGCTCCAGCTACAGAAGCAGAAGAAGAGGAAATTGAAAGATTTGATGTAGGAGTCCAGGAAGAAATTGATCACACACCAAAACAGGACTTCTTGTTAACCACAGGTGATTGAAATGCAAAAATAGGAAACAGAGTAGAATCAAAGACTGTAGGAAAATTTGGCCTAGGATCACACGTCCTAAAAGGGCTAATACTCTGGGATATATTTCTTTTTCCTCACAGAAAGAACAGGAGTCAGGAGTTGGTAGGGGAGAACTATATTGAGAAGACTGGACTCCTGGTCACCACCTCACCAAAATATGGCAGTATTTAGCTTGGAACTGGGAGTGCACAGGACTGGGCAAGATTCTAGATTTTTCTTATCTCTGTGGCTCACCTCTGGCATGAGGTCCTGGTTCAACAGGGCAATATTTGACTTCAGCCATAAGTATAACTGAATAAGAGGTGTCTAAGAGGATGGTAAGAGCCAGCATGTACAGTGGTTTGGGGGCTAGACTATGACCGTGGAGACTCGGGCTTGATTTTCTGCTCGGCCATAGAGGCCCACAGCCAAATGGGTGACTTTGTGTGTGTGAGACACACTCTCAGCCCCCAGAAAACCCCATGATAGTTTTGCCTTAGGGTTGTCATAAGTCAGAAATGACTTGAAGGCACACAACAACAACAAGAGGGTGTGTGTGAGTCAATATACAAGACTAAAGTGCCTTTTGTGTGTTTACATGTCCATATGTACAGGTGTGCACACAGAAACATGGCTTGGGAGCTGGCTGATTGGAAAGGAGAGGGATGTAAAATGGATATCATTAAAGCAGACAGCCACTTGGAAAGATGGGAATGCTAACTGGTTCAGACGGGAGATGTACTTTAACCGCTGATGGGTTGAGGGATAGATGCCTTGTGAAATCTTAACAACAAATACATATCTTAGGGCTCAAGAGCTCAGGAAATTTGTCAGATGCATGAAGTGCCATCCTGGTGATAGATGTACATATGAAGTGCTGAAAAAGACAATCATCTTATTAACAGTCACTGTTCTTGAACTACTGTTAGTAATTCAAGTGTCATTATCTGGACTTTTTGCATTAGATTTCCCTTGGGCCTCACAGTGTAGCATTCTTGCCTGCTCGCTATGGATATAAACCTGTATGTCATAGGATGATATACTGGGCACAACATTTGGCCAAACAAAACTGTGGACTTCATTGTTTTTGCCAGGGCTTAGAAAGTTACTTTTAAAAAATAATTAGCTACAGTTGCAAGCCTACTAGGAACTAGTTGGTTATTGAGTTCTAATTCTTTTTAAAAGCAACTCCTTGGTTTGTTGGTATTCAAAGGTATCTACAATAGTTCTTTTAAAAAAACAAAAAAAACCAAAACAGAGTGCTGTAAGCCACTAGCCTGTAATACAAACCACATCAAAACAAAATTATTTAAAAAAATATAATTATACTGCAAAGAATGAAATTATTGCTTGTCACATCTCTCTTATAATGTACAGTTTTGTGTTATTGCAATGGAAATTACCCCAAAATATATACTACATTAATTTTGAGTTAGTTTTATATTATTGCAAAAATAATTAATTACAGGTAAGTTATTCATAAGTAGTTACATCCATGGTCATTTTGCTACAATATGCTAACCTGGTTACCCCTGTGTGAGTTGAAAGCCCTTTCTTGCTTCTTGTTGTTGTGGTTGTGTGCCTTTAAGTCATTTCTGACTTCTGGTGGCCCTAAGGTGACCCTATCATGAAGTTTTCTGGAGCTGAGAGTATATGATGTGCCCAAGGTCACCCAGTGAGTTTCTATGGCTGAGGAGGAAATCAAACCCTGGTATCCAGGTTTGTAGTCCAGTGCTCAAATCACTATACCACGTTGGGTCTCTCTACCTTGATGCAAAGTAAGGCAGGAGTTTTCCAACCAGGTAGGCCTGTCAGATCTAGTTCATGGAGAAGAATCTATCAAAAGGTCTCCTGCATGGGGCTCATTGCAATGAACTGGAGTTGCACACAGCATAGTATCTAGTTCAGGAGAACTTTTCAGTAGTTCATGGATTGGGAAAATCAAAATGCACTTAACTGCTATAGGGCAGCAATCTGAGGCCTGATTAGATGCTTATAGGATGGCACTATAACTTTATAAGGAAGGGGTGGTGAATGGGTGGACTGCAACTCTCATGAGTCCCAGCCAGCAAGGCCAACAACCATGATGGGAATTGTAACTCACACATCCCTACCCTTAGGGAAGTGAAACAACCGCTTTGGGCAGCAGATGAGGTGAGGTGGGAGGAGGAGAACCCTGGCTCTCCCCCTCTTTTGGAGGACAGACAGTGATGTCTATACGCCGCAGAATGTGACTTCAAGGCCCTCTAAACTAGTGCTGACAGAGGACACTAGGCCCTCAAAAGTGCTGAAGGAAGGCTCAGCTGCCAGTCTAGCTGGCTTCTGCACATAGATCGCGGAGGGGTGCGGTGCTATCCTGTTCTTTGCTTCAGGCTGACAAACGTCTTGGGACAACCTTGCTTGTGTACAGCAAATGACGGAAAGGGAGGGCACCACTTGCATTTTCACTTCAAGCCATAAAATGCCTTTGGCCCACTCCCGTTTTGCCCTCCTGGCAGTCGCTCTTCTCTGAATCCTGCCTTAGCATAATTCACTACCCACAGACAGAACTTTCTCTCAGCGAAGTGCCCTTTTGGAGCAGGGGAATCATTCTCTTGTCACACTCTCCACAGAATGATGGTGTGAGCGTCTGTATTTTCTCTGAATAAACATGATGTTTAAAGAGAGGAAAGAGAGAACAATGTGTGTCGGGGCGGGTGGCGGGGAGAGATGGCTGAGAGCAAAATCTTTAAGGAACTGTATTCTGAAAGCTTTTCCTAGTACTTGACCCAAAACACACAAAGCCAAGTCCCTCAGCAGCTTCAGCTCTGAAGCATCCAGGCCTGAAGGAAGAGTGCAACCACCTCCATCCCAATGCGAGGCAGAGAGATATCGCTACGGGACAGCTCGGGGAAATAAGGCCGCTGAAAAGGGCTCTGTCTGCAGTTTCTCATAATCTCAAACAAGTCTGTCATTGTCTGCTGACCCAGCCATCCATTCATCCATCAATCAGCCCAATCATCCATTTTTCTCTTTCAACTTTTTTTCTCTATAACTGTCTATCTTCTATCTATCCATCCATCTCTCTGTCTATCCATCTATCTGTCCAGATCAGAATTACTTTTTCTGGATGACAACTCTTGGAAGTCCTCATGCTATACTACAGGTTGCCTCCCTTCCTATCACGATTTTGAGATGGACTAGAGGAAAATGGAAGTATCTGGAGGTGGATAAGGAATTCTGGGAAGCTTACAGAAGTGCGGTGGGGGTGTTTTCTTGTGTTCTCACATCTCAGGGAGCTTTTTGTGTGGTTTAGGGACAAAAAATGACCCCCTCAAAATCACACTTTTTAAAAAAAAAATTGGATTGAGTCAAGCTAGGTGACTGGTGTGGGTTTTAGGGGCCACAAAAGTGAGGCTCAGAGTTGCACGTGGCCCATAGCCAGCACTTTGTCCTCCTGTGTGCTATGGCTTTGTAGCGTATCCTAGCAGAAACTGCACTGCCACTTCCAAGATGCTTTGCTGAGCGCTTGTAGAGTATCAGAAAAGCCCCCACGTATCCTGTGCTGCTTTCAGGCCTAGTCTTGGGGATAAGGCAGGATACAAATAAAGTGATTGATTTATTGATTGTATATAATGGGCTTGGTTTTTAAAAAGGGAAGGAAGGAAGGAAGGAAGGAAGGAAGGAAAAATAGAGTTTTAAGAATGATGAAGAGAAAGGGCAGGTTTCTGAGTGGAGGGGTAACATGTAAGAAGGAAACCCCTTTTTGTCACCATGTGGAATCGGGCAGATGTGGGGAACCTTATTGGAGAGGAAATGAACATGGTTGGTGGTCATTGCCACCAAAGAGGAACTCTTTACAAGTAACATGTTACATTTTGACACGTTATTTCCAAGCTCTGTTAAAAACAGCAACCATTTAAAAAAAACACAGTCAATGACAGGCACTTAAAGTACAGTCAGCCCTCCACATTTGTGGGTTTCACTTTCATGGATTTGATTATTTGCGAGTTTCTTCAGCTCCTGCCCCCACTCCATTTCAGGTGCTGTTTTTCTAGGGGAACTTTATGTCTCGGTGGCTCTGATCAGATCATGGAGCCCTTTAAAAACCTGCCTCTGATCCTCTCTCTCAATGCCCTCTCCTAATGTCACCCGACACCCAATGAAGGAAATGGGCAAGAGAAAAGAAGTATGTTGTTACTGCCCTGGCTAGCCCAAGCTTTGGGGGACATAAAAAGATATCTCTTGATATCAGTAATTCGGCGTCACATACCCATTCCCTTCCACGTGCTTGCGAGGCCCTCGGACAAGTACGCATACAGGCTCAGCCGATAATTGCCGTAATATTCCAAAACAATACAGGCAGGCTGGAAATAGCCGACTCGCAGCTTTAGGAGACCTCAAGGCAAGTACTTTCATTAGGTATGCATGCAGCTTTCAAAAGATCCTCTGCCCAGCGCTGGCAGCTTGATGATCTGACTATACAATGCTCAACTACTCCATGTTTGCATACCAGCTATCCTATTGACAAATTGGTTGTAACTCAATCATTCAAATTCTGACCTTTCGGAGGCTTTGTCTCCATCCCCAAATCTGTTGTTTTCCCCAAGTCCGACCTAGCCTGTGGTCACAATTCTCCTTATAAAAACCCCTGACTTTGAGTGCTTCCTTGGATCGCTCTTGGCTTCCATCTCGCCTTGCTGTCGCTTTATCCAGCGAGCCTTCCCCTCAGCTCCACGTGCTGAGATCCACGCTCTCCATCTTCTCCGCTTCCAACTGGGCTTCAGGACAGGTGAAGTATTACCCAAACCAGCAACTCCTCTAAAAACTCCTCTATCCCACTCCAACCTTTATTTCTTTAGTTATCTTGTATGAGTGTGCCGCATACACTGTTTTGATTGTGTTTTTAATAAAACCACATTTATTATTTCAACTTCTGTGTGCTCCTTGACTCGGCCTGACCCTGTAGACATAGGGTTCAAGATCCTGCTAAGTTACCCTGCCTCTTGTAACGCTAAAGCAGTGCTCAGAGCTAATCTTCCCCACCTACTGTTGAGCACATTTTGGTGTCCCTCACGGGACCCCCAGTAAACAGGGTAACAATGTGTTGTGCTGACCCACTCTCTTTCCTTCTCCTTTCTCAGACCTGGTTTGGGTTCTGTGTACCCATTCTCCCTACTGTACCTCAGCCCTCTTACTACAGACACACACATACATTTTGATATTTACAATTTTTCCATTTTGTGAGAGTCCTGTTCCCCCAACCCTAGTAAATGTGGAGGGCCAACTGTACTACAAATGCCATTCAACAAAATAGGGCCCCAAATGTTTTCTAAAAAGCTTTGCTTTGCAAAACTATCGTATGGAATGCCACTAGTGCAAGGTGCTTGCCCCAAACAAGCATGCCATGTGACGGCATCCAACTTGTGCCCAGGTTACTTACCAACACACAAAAGCTAGTATCCTGTTAGTGACCTAAGTCATGCTACACATGTAGGGTGAATTATTCAGCAAAGTGCAACACACATAGCCTGCTGACAGAAGCAGAGGTGCACATACAACAACACTGTGCATTTCAGCTGTTTGCTGTGGCGGCCCATTGAAAAATGCACAACAGTACCCATATCTTGTGCAATGTTGCTGTCTGCATGGGGGTTGAATAGTGCTGGTGTGGTGTATCTCTGCATGTGGGTAGATATTTGCACAGTGCTGAGAGGATGTTGGATTGCAGCATCATTACCATCACCACCTGCCTTGGGATGCCTTGAATCCCATTTGCGGAAGAAAAACAGCACATAAACTCAATAATAAAGATGTACATAAATAATCTGCTTGTGCCCATAGAACAAGGATGGAGAAACCCTGGCCTATGGGCAGAATGAAGCTGCCAATACCTTTTTCTGCAAGCTCCCACATTCCTCCATTTCCTTAGGCTAAAAAAATCTCTCCAAAGGCCAACCACAAAAATCCCTCCCCAAGTCAGCCAGCCTCCAAGAATAGTGGAATTGCTCAAAAGATGGCCTCTGCCACCTTAGCTCCAAAAATACTTCAATGAACCCCCATATCGTAACTGGAAGTGACTACTGGTTGTGACTTTGGGCTGAAAATGGCTACTATGCCCTGCCATGGGTGCTCAGGAGTGAAAATGGACACAGTTGCCTTATAAAGGTTGTGAGAGCTGTTGAGTGGACAATGTGGGATCCACCAGACCAAGATCAAGTTAGGATTTAACCTGCGTTTTGGATTTTAGTTATCCACCATCAGAGGTATCAGCTTTACTTGGCTTAGGATCTCCTGACCCTCTGCTCTCCTCCACTGCACTATTTCTTTCTGTTTTTCACCTGCATGCATGTGCACATGCACACATCCATGCGTGCATGTATACACCCATACTGTGCTCTTTAAGACCCATTCCTTCACTCCACACTCAAGCAGGAAGAATTGTATCCTCTCTCCCACCCTCTGTCTCTGACCTACTGGAACAGTTCTGGGCCCTGCAGAGAGAAGCTGAACCGGAGTAGCCTAGAGGCACTTGGAAGAAATGAATCTCCTGGATCTTCCCCCAACCTTTTCTCTAGGGTAGATCAAGGTCACCTAATGTCTAAAAATGGTATCGCAGTCCATAGATTTTAATTAATTGTTTTAAATAACATAGCCCAGAAATGTACACTCCCAAGCCAAGCTTCAGGTGACTAAGTGTTGGAGCTATGTTGTAGGTCTTATAGTTTGGCAGTTTGTTATCTTAGCTCTAGTGCCATGGGATATTCTCTGGTGTGCGTCCATTCTATATAGTCTTGCTGTCAGGCTCTAGAAGGAACATCCTGGCTCTTTCTCAGTGTAAAATCCTAGAAAAGCAGGTTAACAGAGTAAATGCAAAGGTTCCAGATGAAAAGCAAGCAGTTTGCACTCTCCCTTGTCTATGTATGTATGTTCCTTCACCTTGTCTGTTGACTTACAGTGATCCTATGAATTTCATAGAGTTTTCTTAGACAAGGAATACTCAGAGATGGTTTTACCAATTCCTTCCTCTGAAATATAGCCTAACAGCATCTGGTATTCATTGGCGATCTCCTATCCAATTATTAACCAGGGACTTGGATCCTGACAACTTCCAAGATCAGACAGAATCTAGTGCTTTTAAGATATTTAGTCCCCCTAATGGAGACATTCACTTCTATTATTATGTCAATTATTAAATAGAAAGGACTGGCCAAGAGATTGGGGGAGAAGGGAGAGGTCAGGTGGATAGTCAGCAAATGAGCTTTCCTTATCTGCGTGTCTTCCAGATGTGTAAGACTACAGTTCTCATTGTCCTCACCAATCAGAATGCGAGCTGCATCTTACACATCTGGAAGACACCAATCAGCATCAGAAGGCCCTGGATAAGAGAAAGCAGTGATAAGGGCATGCTGACATTTCTCTGTAGGAGATGGGGAATCATGGTGATGGTAAGTTGGGCCAGGTACCCCTTGAGTTATGTCATGAATTAATTGTGAATCCTGGGGAGGGTGGAAATGAAATGTTTCCCACAATGTTAATTATCTTTTCATATTCTTTTAATCATTTCAGGTATTCTCTTGGCTGGCTCTTTTGGTTTTAAGTTGGGGAGTTAACTTGTGAGAGAGTCAACAGAAGCAAAGAATTTTTGATTCCTTAGGAGCTTAAGGCAGGGGTGGGGAATGTGTGGTTCTCCAGATGTTGATGGGATGCCAGCTCCCATGATCCTCTGCCAAAATCTCTGTTGGCTAGGGCTGATGGGAGTTGCAGTTCAGCAACATCTGGAAGTCCGTTATGTTTCCCACTCCCACACTGAGGCCATTTCCACACTGCTATAGTGCTATTATTCTACTTTCAACATCCCATGGAACCCTGGGGTTTGTAGTTTAGGGAGGAGCATTTAGAATTCTCAGCCAGAGAGCTTTTGGGCCTCAGTAAACTACAAAGCCCAGAATTCTACAGGATGTTGAAAGTGGAATAACAGCACTATAACAGTGTAGGACAAAAATGGCCTGAGGCATCAAAGTTTCTTGGCTCAAACCTGGCTTTGCAAAATTCATTAACAAGAGCAGTGCCATATGATGGTACTCCTTCCCAAAGCCTGGAAGTAATTCATTTAAAAATGTAATTTACCCACATGTCCTTAATTAATTTTGGAACAATTATGTTAAAATTTTGTGGTTTTAATCATTATAATGCCACCAACGTTAATTGGGTGAGTAATGATAAACATTTCATTTTATTTTAATTTCATTACTTCAGGAGATTTGTTTGGGAATTGGTGACCCTTTTGGGCTATATTTAGTCATTTTAATTTGTCTTTGGAAAATGTAAAATAAATGTGTCACTGACAGTTAATGCAACAAATTAATTTTATAGTTTTCACCAAAAAGCCAATCCAAGTTAATTTTTTATTTAATGTCAGTGATAATGAGTCAGTTAAGGGGTTAGTGTTAATTTCTCATTATTTTTATTAGAAATTTACATAGTACAATAGTAAATTATCCCCGTCCTGCTACATACAACACTGAATGAATCAAAGTGTAATCAGTCAATTACTATCAAGGTCAAACAACAGGAACATACCGTAATCAATATCCAAAGAGTACTCATCATGATAGCTTCTAAAATATCATAAGGTTTAACGGTGGGCCATGTTTAGACTTTGCATGTCACATATATGTTATGAACAAATGCCAGCATTAGTGTCAGCTTTGACTTTGCTAATTAAAACAATACCAAGTCCATTATACAGAAGAAGCTTTCTTATACACACATCACTGAGAGGAGGGAAACCACCACCAACGTCCATTTGTTTAAGTAGGCTTGTACACGAGAACTTCCTGGTGGCTTCTGC
The DNA here is from genome assembly GCA_030412105.1 of Cyclura pinguis. Classification (NCBI taxonomy): domain Eukaryota; kingdom Metazoa; phylum Chordata; class Lepidosauria; order Squamata; family Iguanidae; genus Cyclura; species Cyclura pinguis. The sequence continues at coordinate 207,726,042 of CM059600.1, forward strand.
CTCCACAGGTCAAACAATGTTTATCTGTTTGGTGAAAAGGGCGTTATAAATATTATTATTGTTGTTCTTGCATTCTAAATGGGTCCCTAAATCTACCAGGCCAAGGGAACCCCCAGAGACACACGGAAATGTACAAACACTAAAAGGGGCACAACTTCTAAAGTCGAGAAGAACAAGGGAAACAGGATGCACCGCGCATAAATTTTTAAAACAATGCCTCAAAATAAACCGTGCCTGCCAGCTTTCGTCTATGTTTAAGCACTTAACTAGTGTCCTGTAGCAGTTCAGATTTAGGATTATGTAAAGTGTGTGTTTGTCAAACTTGTACTCCACGTTGGTATTATAGCTTTTTTTTTAAATAATGCAATTCACTCCTCCTGGTCATATTATCTGATGCAAAGTTTTGTTTCATTATTTAGTTTCTAAAAAAGTTTTCCATTTAATTTTTTTTTTTTGTAGTCAAAAGTTTCTATTTTTAAAAAAAAGGTATTTAAAAGCCCCCTCCCAATCTTTTATTTTCTGCATCTAGACTTGTTTGTTTGTTTCAGGTCCCCAAATCCATTGCCTAAAGCAGCTGCTTTACCTCATGACAGGGCTGCTTCTGAGGGCCAACACAGGACTTTCTGTAAGGGAAATTATTCCTTCACTGAAGAAAAGGAAAGCACCATGAACAGACTGCCTCCCAAACCGAAGGAAGGAAGGAAGAAAGCAAGCAAGCAAGCAAGCCGGGGCAGAACCAAAAACAAGGAAGCAAAAACAGAAGGCTAAAGCTTCAAAGTGGTGCTGAAACATGGTTAACTTGTAGGAATATATCCTTATAAATTAGTGAAATGCCCAACCCCAACATGTTTCAATAAAGATGTTTTACAGGGGCAACAAAAGAATGCATTTCTCCCATCAAAGTGACACAGTCCCACTGCTTCATCGTTTCAGTGTGGTTTTCAGTTTTTTAGTGTCAGCTTTTTTGAGGCTTTTCCTTGTTTTCTTTGCTCCTCTTCTCTCTTGGTTATTACATCACTAACGTCAATCAACTAGGATAGCATCTCCTCCTCACCTACTTCCAGATCCTGAAAATTGCGGGTGTTGGTGTAGTTGCTCACTGATGATCACCTTGGTACACCATTTGCTACTGCCTTCAATACTTTATGGCCTAAATCCCATTGTTTGTCCTGACTAGAACAGAGCCATTCAATCAATTGGATTTACTTATGTGTTAACTTACCATTCAATCACTGATTCAATGGGTCTAATCCAGCTGGGACTAACCAAAAGGATTCCAGGCGATATCTGGTAAAATTCTGTGTATAATGTACTAACAGTGCTGTCTCTCCTATGAGGATGGATGAAGTGGCCATTTTGAGTGTCATCTTATGAGATGTGATAAATCATTCCCCATTCTCTCCCACGCTGGAAGCAATGTCCTGTGCCACCATTTAGGAGAATATTGCCACTCTCCGGTGTCACTTTTGGGAAACTTACTAGCTGGTCTCTGGCTCTGGCAAATGACATACCCTTCAACATTTCACAGATGAAAACAGGGACACGTGTGGCCAAGCAATATCAGAGTGTGGTCAGGACTGCCAAAATTATGAATGAGTAAGAGAAGACAAGTTAGAACTGGCTGCAACAGTTGGTTTTTGCCTGAGCCCGCTGAGAAAGACAAGACTCCCCTGAGTTGAGTACAAAGTACATCGAACTCAGTTTGCAGGAACAGAAGCAAGCTGGAGACAAAGGGCCAAAGTGGTAGGAAGACTGGGACATTTTACAAGCAGCTGAAAAAGCTGGATGACGGGGGATTAATCAAGACTGCTTGATCCCTGCAAGATCAGGCTAGCTGGGAGAAAACAAGCTGCCTAGCTCTCCAGGTGCTATCAGGCCCCGGCATCTTAGAGAGGGTTCTGTGTAGAGGTACAGACAGCGCCTATGGCTTCTTCAGCCACAATGCCTTGCGCTGAGGAAGAGACCCTGCCTCCCATAGCAAGGCGTTTAGGTAGAAGGGAGGATGGGCAGAAGTCAAGGATGATGCTTGTAGAGGTGCGGGACAATCACTTTTCACCATACTTACTTAGTAAGACAATACAGGTCCTTACCACACTACACTATTATAGTGCTATTATTCCACTTTCAATCTCCTATGGAATCCTGAGGTTTGCAGTTTAGGGAGGGGCTTTTAGAACTCCCAGCCAGAGAGCCCTTTGGCCTCAGGAAACTACAAACCCCAAAATTCCACAGGATGGTGAAAGTGGAATGATAGCACTGTAACAGTGGAGGGTGAAAATGGCCATAGGCCATTTCCGCACAAGTCTGTTATAGCGCGATGATTCCACTTTCAACCTCCTATGGAATCCCGGGGTTTACAGTTTCGGGAGGGGCCGGCCAGCCCTTCCCAAACTGCAAACCCCAGGATTCCATAGGAGGTTGAAAGTGGAATTATCGCGCTATAACAGACTCGTGCGGAAATGGCCATAGTTTTGATCTGCTCTGTAGTCTGAGGTGTGGCCTGTTGTAATTTTCTTTTCTTTTTTCTTTTAATATGGATTGCTATTTGTTAAACTCTTCAGTGTTGCATGGCATTGTATTGCAGGTTTTATGATGTATTATCACTACTGTACTTTTATGGTATTTAAATTCTCTTTTGATTTGTTGTGAACTGCACTGAATGCAATGCTTTTGTAGAAAACACACTAAATAAATAATCTTCTTTCAGACAGGGATAATGTGTCAGGAGGTTGCAGTCTTTGTTGATGTAGTTCTTGGTCTTTTTTTTCTGTTAAAAATATCCAAACGTTTCTGTTGTCCTGGACTGCTTTCTGGCAATTCCCAGCACCAATGCAATATTTTGTTCCCACCTTCAGGTGGGTTAATCCCAAAAGACATTGGAACCGTATGTTCCCTTCTCTTCTCCTCCTTTCATTTAAAATAAAATTTGCTTAGAGTTATAGTGCTATTGCTGATTAATGAAATGGCACATCAGCATTCCAAATCTATAAATGTTAAAAAAAAATTCAGAGGAAGAAAATTGCCCTTCAAACCATAGGACCATCTCAGTAAACCATGCCCCAGTTTTAAAGAAAAGTTTTTAAGATGCTTGGCATGGTGCCAAGGAATACTTGCAAACAACCACAAACAACCATTGGAACAAACCAATGTAGAGAACAATCAGAAAAACCCAAGGAACTGTATTGCAAGAACAAGTGCTTAAAAAAAAAACAACAGTTTGGAAGAAGCCTACGACTACAGTCAGCCAAGCTACCCTAGGAAAATATAGCTCATTTTGTGGGTAGAGGGATCACCTGTATCTGCTCTTTGTGGAGATTTTTAAATTTTATTTTGTTAGGACAATGAGGTGAGGGTGATATAAGAAGAAAAAAAAATACATCACCCTCAGTTGTCACAACATGGATGGTGGGAAACCTTCCTCACATGGCAAGTTTGCACCCTATCAAATTGGATGCTGGCTCTGTCGTCAATCTTGCCACCTTCCACTATAGTGTGCTCTGTTTTCAAAGCCCATAAGACATTTAAAAGCTAAATTCAGTCATTTGTTCCGTTGTCTCCCTACTTGTGTTAAAGAAGAAATGTCCTTTAATTTAAAAAAAAATGCTTTGAGGATTGAGCAGGGAAGGTTTCTGGCTGACATCACCAATGCTAGCCAATCAGCACTGTGCAGATCATTGGGTTATAGATGACTAGAGATGTTGCCAGACCATAAAAAACTGAAGTGGTGAGGGACATTGCCACAGATAGTGGTATAGTGGTTTGAGTGTCAGGCTACATCTCTGGAGATCGGGGTTTGAATTTCCATTTGACCATGGAAATTGGAAACCCATTGGGTAACCTTGGGTAAGTCATATTCTCTCAGCCTTAAGAGAAAGCAGACAACCCCCCTCTGAACAAATCTTGCCAAGAAAACCCTGTGATATGTTTGCCTTAGGGTTGCCATTAGTCAGAAATGATTTGAAAGTGCACAACTACAATGTGAATTGATGCTAATAGCAGCTACTTCAGAGCTGAGTTGGACCAAAGAAAGATCTAGATCTACTGGGAGTTCTCCTGGTGATTTGGAGTAGATCAACAATGATTTCTTAGTCCCAGTTGTGTTTTACAGCAGTGACAACAAAAGTATACCTCTCCCCACCCTAAATTATACTACTGAAATGAAAATAACTTGGGACAGCCAGCACAGGTTTTTAAATTGTGGCAAGAAAGTGAATTTCATTCAGTTTTGATACTTAGCACATAACCCTGGACTCTCTTTGCACCAGGAAGTTTCACCACATGGTAGATCCCATGGTTCTAGAGGAGGAAAAAGGTGGATCCCAACAACCCAAACTTTGCCTGGTTCCGTTTTTAGACAATAATTTGTTAGTTGCAGGGTCATCCCAAGAGATTTTGTGGTTGAAAGTGAAGTGAGAAAGTGTTTCCTCTGATTCCATGGATAAGAGCTGATTAGACTGGCAACTGAGTCTGTCTTCAACACTGGCGAACAGACACTGTCCTCCACCATATCTGAAGGCACACAACAAGGTACACAGCACATAGATCTCTCTCTTGATCCTCCAAGACTTTGCTGCTGCCTCTCAGCATCTGCCACCTGAGACAATGGAAGAGCAAGGCCTGGTTACCCATATAGCTTGATTTTCCTTTCTCATTCATATGCCTTCCAGAAGTCTTGTTCGGGCAGAGACAGTCCTGATTAATCCTGTCATCCCATTTTTGTCAGATGCTTTACAAATGTCCGAACATCTCTCTCCTCCTCCCACTTCCCCTTTGTCCTCAGCTTGCTTTGATTGCTGCAAACCGAGTTCGAAGTGTAAAAGTGGTTTAGACTCAATTGCACTCAGTTTAAAGAAAACTGCTTTTACCAGTTGGACCATACTGTAGTGTTGCATGGCCACATGTGCCCTGGTTTTCATCTGTGAAATGTTGGAGGGTATGCATTTATCACCCTTTCTATCATTATCTACCTAAGCTGTTGAGCTCTCAAGACCCTTCTCATAGCCTGATCCACCTCCACTCCCCAGCATCTCTCCATAATGAATAATCCATCTCTGAGTGCACTGCAGGATCCTACAGCTCACTGATGCTAGAAGGAGGAGATGGGACTTGTAGTCCAACACATCGGGCAGCTCTGGCTTGGGAAAATCTACCACAGCTGGTCCCTGTCAAAAGGATGTGTGAACCTTTTATGTGGTCTGAACCCTATCTAGCTGACACCGAAGTGCCCATCGGCAGCTGCTCTCTCACTGCTGGCTGGATTAACACTCTCCCTGCTCACTGGCACATCTATATGAATGATAAATGTAAATGGCTAGAAAGCTGAAAGAGAAGTGGGCTATTGACTAGCCTTTGTGGCAGTTCTGTCTTTGTGCCATCCCTTCCCATGCCAAAATAAAAGTTTCACCATCCAGAATATGTTGGACAGAACTACATGCATTTTCTAATTTATCACCACCCCTTTTTTTTCTTAAAAGACCCAGGTTTTTTCAGAATTTCCCCAAGTTATCCTGATACCTGTACAGGCCCCAGATAACATCTGATCTTGGAGGCTAAGCATGGCCAGCCCTGATTAGTAGTTGAAGGGGAGACCACCAAGGAATTCCAGGTGCTGTAGGCTACATTTCAGTTTAAGGAACTGGCAGAGTCACCTCTGAGTATTCCTTGCTTAAGAAAACCCTATGAAATTCATGTGACTCCATAAGTTGACAGTTGATTTGAAGGCACATACACACACATATTGACGTGGAGTCTGCAGAGAGAAGGAAAAATGGAGGAGCAAAGAGTTTTTCAGAGATGTGAAGTCTTGAATTTTGTGACCCAAAAGTCCTAATGAATCCAGATGTTTAAGATGTCACTAGGATCTGCTCATACATTTCCAAGCTTTCCTCTAAAACCTTAAAGACTAAAAGCTTCATTTAAAAAAAAAAATCAAAACAAAAAGGAAGCTGCATATATGTATATTTGGTATTCAAAATCCCGAGTAGATTTAACTCTGCTATTAGGCCACTGGATTCTCTTTCTGTATGGTGAAAATGCACAGTTCCTGGACTCTGGAATGGACAGTGAGGACGACAGACAGAAGTGAGCTGGGAAAAGGAGAAAAGGTGTAGGCTGGGAATGGAGAATGATGGGAGAAGTTGTGAGAAGGAAAAAGAAGCAAGGGGAAAGATGATGTGTGTCATGATTTTTGAGCACTCTGTGTGTGTGTGGGTTTATTTACCTCCCTCTGTGACTCCGGCAGTAGCTGAAATGCAGCTGATTAAAGCAGAAAGTGATGTGCCTCACTCCACAGTGAAAAGGGGATTGGTGCCAAAGCCCGGGCCGCTGGGATAATAGCTCAGTGCATTAGGCAGTGAGAAGGGAACACGTCTGTGGAGATCAGGCTGGGGGCAGGGGATGAAACAGAGGGTCCCTTCCTTCCAAACAGGACAAAGGAAAAAGGACTGTTCAGGCAGGCTGTCATCCAAAAAGGGATGAGGAAAGGATGTCACAGCAGCCTCAAACCCCCAGGCAGCCATGTTGGGGGTAGAACAGGAGAAAAAGCCAATCCTTCAAAAGCTGCTTTGAGATGCCCTGCTGCAGTGAACCTCTTCCCTTGCCTCCTGCTGTAGACCAATGGCCTTCTCAAACCCCAGCCTCCCATCATGGACCTGGGCTAAAGCAACTGGCCATCTTGCATGGGCAGCTTTGGTATAGTCAAATTTTGCCTGCATTGACTTGCACTAACATATCTGCTAGCTGTCTGTGATTAGGGGCTGCCAAGTCTCCTGCGGCACAGGTAGCCCCTGAGAGGAAACATGACCCAGAGCTGGAGTCTAGGGAGGGAACAGCTGTGTCTAGTAGCCCCGAAAGTGGAGCCAAGGATGTCCCTGGTGGGGGATGAGGGCAGAGTGGGCAGAGGATAATGGGTACTGGTTGGAATTCACAGCCCAAGCTCTCAAGCCAAACAGGAAATGGTGTGCCACCTTGGGTTTCGTTTCAGGGCTGGCCCAAGAGATTTTTCTGCCTGAAGAGCAGCAAATGGCACCCTTCTGCCCACCCCTGTTCAAGAGACATAGTACTCAGCCAAGTCGTTTGGACACTTGAGGCAATTCCCAGAAGCCCTCTCCCCACTCCTGGCAGTAGAAATACAGTAATACAGTAATAACAAATAACTAACAATTTGCTGGTCTTTTGGGTTACCCCAGATCTGCTGCCCAAGATGCCCATTTCACTTATCCAGCCAGCCCTGTTCTGCCCCCTCACCAGGAGATTTACATTCCTTCTCAGAAGGAGGAAAAAAACCCCTGAGGTCAAACCCTGAGGTCATCACCTCTACTGAGAGATACCAAAGGTACCCTCTTTCAGCCTCCAGTCTCTGTCTCTTTCACTTATTTTACTTGAGTAAATAAGTAAAGTAAGCCTACATACTTTACTTATTTTTTCTCTTTTACTTATTTCCCACCGATAAACTTGTATCTGGACTGTAACAATTCACGCTCTAGTCTGGTACTCACAGGACTGAATTGTTCATTCACATACATACATACATACATACATACATATATATAAAAAGAATCCCTTGAAAATCCAGTCAATTAGTGAAAGACTAGAACACTTCTTGGAATACGCATTATTATTATTATTATTTTTTAATATGGAAGGAATGGTTTTGTGTCTGATGGAGCATTCAGTCCTGTGAGCTTCCATTTACAGTGTGGAGTAGTATAGTCCAGAGGGAATTCCATCCAAAAAAGAGATTGAGATTGGGACTGAGATTAAGGTAGGGGGAAGGAAAGAGGGAGTGGGAGATCCAGCCTAGAATGAGGACTGGATCTTATAGAGTAGCAGGTCTCAAAACCATACGTGTGTGTGTGTGTGTGTGTGTGAGAGAGAGAGAATCAGTTACCCTTGTACTGTATTTGACTGAAAGCAATTACGAGCCACATACGAAGATACATTTTGTTATAAAATAGAGACAAAAGTCAGGTTAATTAGTCCCTGCACAGTCCACCACAATAGCATTCAGAGTGATTGCATGCGTACTTTTTGCAGCTTTAGCAAACAGCACTGTGTGATGTGTGGGTCGTCATCTGACAGTAACCAACATATCTTCACAAAAGGACTCTTCCCCTGTAGGGATGCCATGATCTTTCCCAGGAATCTCTCCCTGGGATTTTGATATATGGTAAGTCTCAGTATAATAAGTAGTGTGAGAGATCTTTTACCTATCCCACCAACACAAATATGAAACCATAAATTGCTTAGGTGTTTGTGCGTGTGAACCACTTGCAAAATACTAGGAATATCAATGGACCATTTAATAAGTGCATTTTCTGCAAATTAAAGCACCTATCAAACTCATATTTTAATAACACAGTTTCGTCATCATCACTTCCAGTGCGTTATTATGAAAATCAGAGGTCCCAAATCCAAGCCACTGAGAAAGGCCCCCTCAAGCGCTAGATCTTTAGAGAAAAAATAGTAGACTGAGATAGTACCAGAAATTTGATAATTTGTTTCATCATTTGACCCCGGTCAAAATGGTCACTGTGTGAAATTAAGCAGTCAGTGTGGGGCCCAAGTTCAGTTATTCCTGACTGACGGCCACATTTTTGTTGACCACTTATATGGAGTTCATGGGCCACTAGTTGTCCACAGACCACATTATGAGATAATCTCCTTTGAAGCTAGTAGATTTTTCTGTGTCCAGTAGAAGGCACCACTACCAAATTATGCCTTTCTTTGTTTCAAAGGCAAATACTTTTTCCAGAAATTCCTGGTTCCTTTCAAATTCTTAGATTACAGTCAGTATTATTGCCACAGTCAAGCACCTGAGAAGAACCTTTCATGACCTTCCTCTTCTTTCAGTACATTTTGCCTTCCATAATGGCTGATGTTGAGTCCTTCAGGGGATTGCTGCATGGAGTAACTGAGTACTCAAACACCCAGTGAAGCAGACCTGGCTTCCATCCTATGAATGGCAGACCTCCTCCTTGATAGTATATGCCAATCTGGCCAAGCAAAGTCACCAGTTCCATGTGTGCTTCACAGCACCACAGGAAGAGCCTGGAAACTCTACCTGGAAATTTTGGACTACATCTTCCAGGATTTGCCAGACAGCATGGCCAGTGGCGATGCTGGCTGGGAGATTTTGGGAACTGTAGTCCAAAAGATGACTTTTTGAAGCTCAGACCATAGGCCAGCAGCAATTATAAACCTGTTGCATGTAGCTTCCATCCTTCCTTGCTTGAATCTCTTACAAGAAGAACCATGTTGGACCAGATCAGAGGCCTGCCTAGCTTTCTGCTTTGTCACGGTTTTGTCATGAATCAAAGTTCCTCATCCAGGGTCAGTGCAAAATTCTGGATGCTGGAGGTGCACCAAGAAACCCTTCACAAAAATGCAGAGGACACGAACCATAATGTACCATTTAGAAAGCAGCACATCAGAAATTCTCTGTGCAGGGCCAGCCCAAGATATTTTGCTGTCTGAGGAGGAGAAACAAATGACAACTCTTCATACACACATAGATCAAGGCGGATAGTGACTAAAGTCAACTAAGTTATTTTTGCTCATGACTCAGAGAATCCTGTAAGGGCTTGTCCTTCTCCCTGGAAGTTTAAAAAGATGCAATAATAAAATAACCAGCTGGGAGCCAGTGTGGTACAGTGGCTAGAATGTTAGACTAGAACTCTGGGAGACCAGGATTCAGATCCCTGCTCAGCCATGGAAACTCACTGGGCGACTCGGGACAAGTCACATTTTCTCAGCCTCTCGGGAAGGCCATGGCAAATCCTCTCTGAACAAATCTTGCCAAGAACACCTTGTGATCGGTTCACCTTAGGATCACCGTAAGACAGAAATGACTTCAAGACACACAACTGTTTAACAACCAACCGTTTGTGGCCCTTTCGTGAAACCCAAAATCTGCTGCCTGAGGTGGCTGCTGCACCCAGCCTGACGGCAGGGCCAGTCTTGCTTCTGGGATTTCAAAAGTAGTCCCAGGTTTCACCTCTTACAGGCCTGCTGTTTCACTGGCATCCCTAAAAATCCTGCCCATCTCTAGTAGCTGTTTGGTTGCTGCTTGTTCTTTCTATAAGAAAAAGACTGCTGCTTCAGAACGAACAAGTCTGAATGGGCTGTTTCTTTATTTCCACTGCCGACCCTTCCAGACTCAATGCAATCCAGCCCTTCTGCTGCCTGTCTGCAGATGAGGCCTCAAAAACAGTGATGGTTCTTTCTGCACCAATGTCTACCTTTGGAATTCAGGATGGTGGCAGGATGGTAGAAATTGTTCTTGGTCCCTCAGTTTGCCTGTCTGCAAAGTGGGAGAAATGAAGCATCTTCTTGCTGGCACTTGAATGATGCAAAATATAAAGACAAGCTCAATGTCTCTGTACCTGGCTGTATGTTTGTGGAAAAGGCATGGGTCCAGAAGAAGTAGAAGAAGACCGAGGCCTCATATCTCATGGCTAACTAGAGATCTGATCCACATGGCACTTCCTCACATACTCTTTTTCCTTGGGCACAATCCACCAGAACCTTCTCTTGTATGGAGCTCACTGAAACGGAGTGAGAGCTGCCCCAGAGCACTAGTGTGGTGGCTTGTGTCCCCATGGAACACAATCTCTCTGCACTTTGGCTGCCCTTAATAACTTCCTCTGAATCTTCGTTTCATCCCATTGACAGTCATCCCCAAGCCCTACAAGGAATGGCTTGACAAGTTGGGTGTGTTCATCTTTAGCCATCTTTAAGTATCTGAAGCGGTGTCATGTAGAAGATGGAGGGGGATTGTTTTCTGACGCTCCAGAGATTAGAAGACGAACCAATGGATTCAAATTAAGAGTAAAAAGATTCCTTACAAACATTAGGAAGAATTTATTTCCTGTTAAGAGCGATTTGAAACGGGAATAGGCTGCCTGGCAAAGTGGTGGAGGTTATCAAGTTCAAGTTGGATGGTTGTATCTCAGGGGGGTTTTAGTTGTGTATTCCTGCAGGGCAGAAGACTGGGCTAGATGGCCCTTGAGATCCTTCCAGTTCCCTAATTCTTTGATTCGATGATCCCCAACCTGGAGCCCCATTGGAAGGGTTATACTGCAACTCCTGTTAGGGTTGGGAAGGATGGGAGTGTGGAAGGTGCCAGACATTGCCCCTACGGTCCCTATTGAAACCCAAGAACAATCAGCTCCAGAATAATCATCCTTCCCATCTCCTGTCTTTCAGGTGAAGAGACCCATGTCCCTGCAGTCTCAGTAGGTGGTCAGAGGCAAAGTGAAGCCAGGCTGGGATGCCTTCGAGGGCTGTGCAGGAGAGATAACTCTAACCAGTCCAGTTCTTTCTCCCTTTCTTACGTGACAAGCTGCACTTGTCCACTCCCCTTCCCAAATCCACTTCTCTGGACACAATAGCCCAATAAAGAAGTTGACTCCCTTGACTTGTGGGGCAGGGGTGTGTGTGGGTGTGGGCGGGGTGTCCCTTCCTCTATTCCAGGGGTCCGGTCATAACCCACCCTCTGATTTTCACTGCTGCTTTTTGCTTATGATGGGATCCTAGGCTGGCAACATAAGCAACAGTGCCCCTGGGTAAGTGCAGAGTGCATTTCCCTCCTCTCTCAGTGATTACAAAGAGCCCCCACAGCGTTCACCTCCCTGGTAAGGGTCTTCCGGGTCAGCGGGGTGGCATTTCTAGCCCCCTAGTTTGTCTGGAAATTTAGCACTGCTTCACGGGTCCATCTGTGGTCCATCTGTGGCGGATCCCGGCTGCCCTTATATCCTATGCCACAAAGGTCTGGGGCGGGGCAGCTGTGGGGCGCTGCACTCTGCACATGCTCAGCGGGGCGCTGCACTCTGCACATGCTTTTCGCGACCCATCCTCCCGCGGAGATATTCGCCACCTCAAAGAACACACTCCCAGCGGAACTCCTCTCTCTCTCTCTCTCTCTCTCCGTCTCGCATTCTCTCTCCTGCCTTACCTGATCCCAGGGTCCCTGGCGACCGCCGCCACCGCCTTCCCCTGAGGTCCCTGGGGCGCGTCGGTCCCTCCGGCCGGCATCTCCGACTCCCCCGGGGCCGTGGCTGGGGGCGGAGCGGGCGCGCAGAAAGGGGTCTGGGTGGGCTCGGCGGCGCCCCGTCTCCCCAGCGGCTGGGCGCCCGATGGAATTAGCGATGGCAGCGAAGCGACGGGCAGGGAAATCCGCTCGGAAAATCCTCGTGCTTTAATGCACCCGGCTTTGCAGAGGATTGGAGAGCAAATGGGAGGGCGGCTGGGTGGGTGGGGGGAGAAGAGTCCGGGAGGAGAGAGAGAGAGAGAGAGAATCCCCCCTCCCCACCCGTGATCGAGGAGAAAGAGGGAAAGAGAGCGAGGGAGAAAGGAGGGCGCTTTCAATATTGTCCCCCCCCCACGGTGATTTCTCTCTCTCTCTCTCCCTCTCTTTCCACCGCCCTCACTTTGCCTCCCGTTGGGCTGCCCGAAGGAGGTGCTCCGCTTGGCACGCGTGTTGGAAACAGGTGCACACGCGCGCACACGCCGCACCGTCCCCCGGGGCTTCCAAAAGACGTGTCCCTGCCTTCAGCCAAGCCGCCCAGGTCGGGCGTTGCCAGTCAGGGCTGATGCGATCCTAAGAGAGAGTGAGGCGGCCGCTTCAGGTGGCCTTTTGGGGAAGGGGACGGTCAGGGGAAGGGGGAGCCGTCAGTGGCTTCCATGAACCCGCTCTGGATTTTTATTCCGGACTTTAAGGAGGCGTTTTATTTCCTTTTATTTCTTATTCTTGTGCGCCTTCATTTCCGACCGATGGCGACCCTAAGGTGAACTTATCACAGGGTTTTCTTGGCTTTTGCCTCCCTCCGAGGCTGAGAGAGTGTGACTTGCCTAAGTGGGTTTCCATGGCCGAGCGGGGATGTGAACCCTGGTCTCCAGAGTTATAGTCCAGTGCTCAGACCACTACACCACGCTGGCTCTCATATGCCCTGCCCTGCCCTATTTTATTTTATTTTATTTTATTTTATTTACAGCCCGCCTTTCTCTCAATAGGAGATGGCTCGGGAGACACATTGCAAGATGCAGCTTTAAAAAAAATAATCATTCTAATAAAAGCAATGACTTAAAAATTATTAAATGAGCTACCTTCTTAAAACAGCATAAACTGAAAACAGTTGACAACCATTGAAAACATGACAATGAGCATAAAGGTCTAGCGCTCATAGAATCATAGAATCACAGAGTTGGAAGAGACCCCAGGGGCCATCCAGTCCGACCCCATTCTGCCATGCAGGAACACCCATCAAAGCATTCCCAACAGATGGCCATCCAGCCTCTGCTTAAAAACCTCCAAAAGAAGGAGACTCCGCCACACTCTGAGGCAGCATATTCCACTGCTGGATAGCTCTGACGCTCAGGAAGCTTTTCCTGAGGTTCAGGTGGAATCTCCTTTCCTGCAGCTTGAATCCATTGTTCCTTGTCCTAGTCTCTGGAGCGGCAGAGAACAAGCCCGCTCCCTCCTCAACCTGACATCCCTTCAAATATTTAAACATGGCTATCATGTCCCCTCTCAACCTTCTCTTCTGCAGACTAAACATCCCCAGCTCCCTAAGCCGTTCTTTATAGGGCATGGCTTCCAGACCCTTCACCATTTTGGTCACCCTCCTCTGGACACACTCCAACTTGCCCATATCCTTCTTGAAATGAAGTGCCCAGAACTGGACACAGGATTATTCCAAATGAGGTCTAACCAAAGCAGAATAGAATGTTTCCTCTGTCCAAGGCACATCTTTGAGGAAGAGGGTTGAACGCTTTCGGCAGCGCTCTGAAAGTCTGGATTCACTGCACCGGGAGTGTGGAAGCCCCTGCCACTGCCAGCCCCCGGTGGTATCCTTGTGGGATTTTTCTGCCTCAGCTGCCACAGTAATTTGGCTGTCTTTGGGTAGCGCACACCTGGAGGAGGGCTGGAGGCATTTGTTTTTCCACCTCTGCCTTCAAAATGTCTTGAACCGGTAACTCAGTGCATCTTTTCCCCCACATGAGGTTTGAGCAGAAGGGGGACTTACATCATGGGGAGCCTCCTCTCCCTGCTTCTTGACCACAGACCACTGGTACTTCTTCCAAGCTAGTCGTCTATAGTAGTGTAACCCCACTAGAGACTTAAAAGCACCTGTTCTTTTGGGCATTCAAATGAGCAGATAAGGCCATGTTATGTATGGAAGAAATATGGCAGCTATTCGTTGTTCTTGTCATTTCTGACTCATGGTGACCCTAAGGTGAACATATCATGGGGTTTCCTTGGCAAGATTTGTTTGGGAGGGTTTGCCTCTGCCTCCCTCTGACGCTGAGAGAGTGCGACTCACCTAAGGTCACCCAGTGGGTTTCCATGGCTGAGCAGGGATCTGAATCCTGATCTCCAGAGTCCTAGCCCCACATTCAAAGCACTACACCACACTGGCTCTCATATGGTAACTGAGGCTGTGTTTTGTATATATTTAAACGGTCTAAATCCCACTCCTCTACACAAAAGAAAAAATAACAAAACAGGTTTTAGAGACATTTTATATAAATCCAGCTATCAGTTCACTCAGAGGCTTGGTGTATCGTGTTGATCCTGTGCCTACAGGCTGCAACTGCACATTCAGTCACTGCTGGTGGAAAAGGTGATGGACTTAAAGTCAGTCACCACTTCTCTTTGTTTTCTGACAGGTCTGGTATTGAAAATCTGTGTTTAATACTGAAGGCAAGATGTACTAATCATGACTATTGGTCGTCTTATCCTTCATACTTCTATCTAACCCCCTCTTTAAGTTGGTGGCTACCTCTTCATTTTCTGGGAGCAAATTCCACAGTTTAATTTACACATTGCACGTACCTTAAAAAAATCTGTCCTGAATTTTCCATCATCCAGCTTCATTGAAGGAGCCCATCCAATGTGGTATTGTGACAGAAGGAGTAAAAATTGAGACGACTGAGAGGGGACTTGATAGCCATCTTTAAATATCAGAAGGGAGGTCATGTAGAAGATGGAGCAAACTTGTTTTCTGCTGCCCCAGAGACTAGAACACAAACCAATGGATTCAAATTATGTGATGAGAGGTTTCACCTAAACATTAGGTAGAACTTCATCCCAGTATTCAACAGTGGAATGGGCTGCCTTGGAGCGTGGTGGTCTCTCCATCTTTGGAGTTTTTTGGACACAGACTGGATGGGCCTCTTTCAGGAGTGTTTTAGTCATGTATTTATGCCTAGCAGGGGGATGGACTGGATGGCACTTACCATACCTTCCAATGTTATGATTCTATGAAAATTTCTCCCTACCACTTTCTCTTCAGCATGTATAAATTCATAAACTTCTGTGGTATCCCTCTTACTTGCCTCCCACTCTCACAAAAGTCCAAATTTTATAACTTTTCCTCATAAAGGTGTTGCTCCAGCTCCTTGATCATTCTGGTCCTCTTCTTTTGGGTCACATTTTTGCAGCTCAACACCACTGTGTTTGAGGTTCAGTGAGCAGAATTTTGTGCAGTATTGCTCCAGCCGTAAACACCCCAAAGATTTGTACAAAAGTATCGTAACGTTAGGCAGTTCTGTTGTGGTTGTTGTGGAACCTTTTACTAACAATGGCTAGATTTTACACAACAAGGGTCAACATTCTCATGGAGCTGCCTGCCACATCCTTCAGCCCCTTTTCCTGGTTAGTCTCTCTCAAGCTCACCTCCTTTCCGTATATGTGTATGTGGCTGTCTCTTTGAAATTTGTTGGAGGGCCTCAAATTTAGCCAGATGGAGTGGAAATCCATGCAGCAAGAAATTTGCACAGGGATAGCGCCTTGAATATCATACTCTTGTCATTGTATCATCATCATCTTCACCATCATCTTTAGCCCACTTTTTCCCAGTTTGGACCTCAAAGAGGCTTACAATAGTTTCTTAATTCCTGCATCTGACAGATAAGTTTTACCACCAAAACCAAGGACCATAATCTTTTTTTCCAGCTTTGTGCTATCTCCAGGTGGACAGCTAACCATAGGAAATTTATTAGTTTTTTGGTAGAACAGGTGTCTGTCTTCACACACAGAAAACTCTCTAAAATAAAAGCAACCAGCCGTGAACCCAGTTCCAGACATTGTAATATTCTTCCTGACTAATCTCAGGAGAAGAACAAAACAAAACAAAAAAACTTAACCAGAAATCATTCAACAAAGGACAATCCTACCATAAATGTTAAAGGATAATCCCATCAAGCAAGAGTTAGATCTGTTTTTAACTAAGTATGTTAAGCATACTAGCGTGAAACACCACATATGAAGTACTGTAATTGAATGCTCTTTAAATTTGAAATCATATTGATTGAAGGCTTGGTCCATACATTTTCCCAATCTGCCTCTGAGATTTCTAGACTTAGGGTCTCCTTTCCAGACACCACTCTATTCTGCTTTGGTCAGACCCCCACCTGGAATACTGTGTCCAGTTTTGGCACCACAGGTCAGGGAGGATATTGACATGCTAGAACATGCCCAGGGGAGGGCTACCAAAATAATAGAAGGCCCATGCCCGTGCCCCATGAGGAGTGGGTTAGGGAGCTGCGTATGTTTAGCTTGGAGAAGAGAAGATTAAGTGGCAACATGATGGCTATGTTTGAATATTTGAAGGGATGTCACATGGAGGATGGAGCAAGCGTGTTTCTGCTTCACCAGAGACTAGGACACAGAGCAATGGTTTCAACCTTCAGGAAAAGAGATTCCACCTAAACATTAGAAAAAACTTCCTGATGGTGAGAGCAGTTTGACAGTGGAATAAACTGCTTCAGAATGTGGTAGAGTCTCCTTCTTTGGAGGTTTTTAAACAGAGGCTGGGTGGCCATCTGTTGGGAATGCTTTGATGGTATATTTCTGCATGGCAGGAATTGGACTCAGTGGCCTTTTTGGTCTCTTTCCACCGTATGATTCTATGATTCTATGGCCATTTCTGCACTACACTGTTATAGTGCTATTATTCTACTTTCAACATCCTGTGGAATCCTGGGCTTTGCAATTTAGGGAGGGGCCTTTAGAATTCTCAGCCAGAGAGTTCTGTGGCCACCAAAAACTGCAAACCCCAGAATTCCCCAGGATGTTGAAAGCGGAATAAGAGCACTATAGCAGTGTAGGGTGGCAATGATGTATGATTCTATACCCCTGTTCCTAACAGTGGCTTTTTGGTTCCTTTCCAATCCCCCGTGCCCCAGGTGGACCAATCCGGCTGCCTATGACTTTTGTATGGCAAGAAGTCATAGTAGTCTTCACTTAGGGCTAACCAGAATGGTTTGGCTGCCTGTGGCAGAGCACCAAAAGGTTAACCCTATACCCACACAACTCAAGGGGCATCACTACTTTAAGCCAGCCAGGTAGCTTCAGCATTGGAATCAGAAGATCTTACAACCACCTCTGTCCCCTCCTGCAAGGATGGATTATCCATGGTGAAACTGGAGCAAATGCTCCAGGGCCTTCAGTGACTAAGTAGCTCAGTGACCTGTGAATCTGAATTGTGGTCTTGTCACACCAAAGGATGCCCAGAGCGGCACTACTCTCTTGAGCCTGAAAAGGGAACCTACACATGGGTGCAAAAGGGGATCGTGTTTTGGACCTGTTAAATAGCCTCTGTTACCTCAGTTCAGCCTTGTCCTCCTGGCAGTACAAATACAAGAATAACAATGTAATTTTTTTAAAAAAGAAAACAGTTTGTGGCCCTTTTATGACTCTCAGAACCAAATACCTGAGGCAGCTATCTCACTCTGCCTAATGGTATTGGTAGCTCTGCATTCTGAGTGAAGCAAAAGAAAAAAAAAAATCAGCGAGTGACATCGAGTGTCCTTTGGTAAAGAGTGAGGTCTACGGACTGGAGACAGTGTGGCAGAGCTTTCCCAGTGTGCCCCCAGCCAACCTTCAGTCACTAGATTTGTGCAGCTAAAGCTGCATCCAGAAACCTCCAGCAGCACGAGGAGGTGCTGAAAAAGGTACTTCTATCGGTGCAACTCCAGCATGCCAATAAAGAGTTCCCAGTCATTGTCAAGGCCACCTCCATGTTGGGAACCCCTTTGAGAATGGGTGAGGTGCAGAAATAGTGCTGGTGGCCTGTCTTAGAAGCTGGCTGCTGCTAGGGACGGCACTGACAGGATGAGAATAATACAGCCATCTCTCTCCAGAGTTACTCAAGGACTTCCATTCTGCATTCAAAGCACCAGAAAGAAACTGGTGCTGAGGAAACCTCTTGCTTGGAATGAGGGCGCCCAGTGTCCAATGTGGGAAGGGAAAAAAGGGAAGTGAGGGAGGTTCAGAGAAAGTGTGGCGGTCTCAAAGTGGGAGAATGAAGGAAGTGAGGGTTGTTTGACCAGATAGTTATGTGCAACTGCCTGCAAAGAAGTGGAAGTGTACTTTGAGGAGCTATCTAAGGTGCTGAAATTTGTGGAGAGGACAGAGTTGGGCACCTTGGATTACCTCTTTGAAATTCAGAGTAAACCTCCGCATGGTTTTACCATCCCACTAACCTAGAAGCTGCCAGTTATCACTAATGGCATCCTGACTCACTTTGACCAGTCAAGGTGGTTTAAACCAAACCAGATCCTCAGTCCATTTATCCCAGACTAGGAGAAAATGGGGTCTGTCAGATATTGTTGCTTGCAGTTCCCACTGTCCCTCACCATTGGTATCAGTTGGTGTTTGTGTTGATGGGAACTGCAGTCCAACAATATCTGGAAGGCTACATGTTCTTTTCCTCTGATCTAATGTGATGCTGTGGATTCTAGTTCTGACTTAGCTGAAGATGTCAGAGGTTCTCTGAGCTTGAGACTCCCGAGTCTGAATCTGGAACCTTCTGTATGCAAAACACATGCTCTCTCACCTATTGCCCCCTGCCCAAAGCATCTTTGGACCACTTGGCTGCATCTTTGACGTGGCAGGCAGGACAGGGGAGGTGGTCACATCTTCAGTTACTCTGAAACAGGCACAGATATAGTACACTTGGATTGGTCCTTGGAAACTTGGGCCCTTCCACAATAGCCAGTTGTAACACTATGATTCCACTTGAACTGGCATGACTGAATCCTGTAGAATCCTGGGATTTGCCATGTAGGGAGTTGCATTTAAGAATTCCAGAGCCAACACGATGCTGTGGTCTGAGTGTTGGACTAGGATTTCAGGAGACCATAGTTCAAATCCTTGCTCACCCTTAGAAACTCACTGGGGGACTTTGGGCAAGTCAAGCTCTCGCAGCTTCAGAGGAAGTCAATGGCAAACCCCCTCTGAACAAATCTTGCCAAGAAAACCCCATGATAAGTTGCTGTAAGTTGGAAATGACTTAAAGGCACACAACAACAATAATTTAGAATTCTCAGCCACGAAGCTCCCCTGTGCCTTTGATCAAACTCCCAGTCCCAGGATTCAAAAGGATTCAGCTGTGGCAGTTAAAGTGGAACCATAGTACTTTAACTGTGTAGTGTGAAAGTGCCTCAGGACTGCACGGACCTGCTTTCCTCTTCAAGGAACCAAGCAGTTACTTAGGATAGTAATAGTCTGGCATGGATGTTCATGAAGTTCAGACCATTATTCTTAGCTCATCTCCTGAGACATTTGCAAGAGATCCTGCTGGGATAGATACACTCCTCAAAATGCACAGCCAGGGTCCCCCATTCACAGCAGAATCATCTGGGCCTACTCAGCCTTCCTAATTTTTGTCTGGGCCCAGATAAGGCATCCTAAGGGGAGCCACACCAGGTAAAAACAATCCTCAGCTACACACACTTAGCTCTGATGTGAGGGAAGAGAGATCTCCCTCTGCCCTTGCAACTCCCTGCTCCACCCCTTTCCTCTGACCCTCCGATTACAGTTTTGGTCCATTTCTCCTCCCTGTGCTTTTGTCTCCATTTCCCTGAGTGTTCTTACTTGAGGTGCCCCTGGCAAAGGAGAGTTGATTAAAGAAAGATGTAGCTGATGGCTCTGGAACCTATTCTTTGGTGTGCTCCCTCCCTCCTTCTCTCTCTCTCTCTCTCTCTCTCTGTTACTTTCTCTCCCCCTCTGGCCCCTAGCTTTTAAATTTGCTCTCTGCTGCGAGATGACGAAGGTTGCCTGTTGGAGACCAACACAAGGAAGAGATTGGTAGGGACAATGGGAAAAGAAGGTGATAGGGATCCACCACAATGAACTGGAGCGAGGAAAACAGAAATACCGATCTAACTGGTCCTCAATGGTTTTGGTTTGGTCTGATTTTGCAGCAGAGTCACTCATTGTTCAGGCAGAAAAAATGGTTTGCTCTTGTGTCTTTCTGTTTGAAAATGTGTAGGTCAAATGAAAGTGCTTGGTTTCTAGAAAACAATACACACTGGGGATCCAGTCTGCCTGAAAATGTTGCCCTCACGTTTGGAAGCATCCAGCACCCTCCCAGTTTTGTGGCATGCCTGAACTCACTGTCATTATTCTATGGTGAGGGAACTGCACTTTGCATTTGCTCTCAGAGGTACTGTAATCTATTCTTATTTATTCCCCACCGCCTGAAAACAGAAGCTGAAGTCAAGCCTGTTCTCAGCAAACACAGTCACAGTCACCTTCAGCTGATGATAACAAAAGGCACAGAAACAGCAACTGGTTAAAAAGTGAGCAGGTTACTATGTGAAGGATGGTACGAACCACCAATTTGGTGAACCAACACACCATCCTTGTTTCAGGGAAGGAATTGGCGTGAGTAGCAGGGAAGGAAGAAAGGTGATCACTAAGAAATGGAGTGGGGAAAATACAAGTGTTGATTTCACTGGTCTTCAATAGTCTTGCTGTAGTCTAGTTTTGCACTAGAGTTGCCCATCATTCAGGAGTGGAGGATCATGATGCTGGACAATAATTTATCTCTATCTCCGTCTCCGTCTCCGTCTCCGTCTCTACCTCTACCTCTACCTCTACCTCTACCTCTACCTCTACCTCTACCTCTACCTCTACCTCTACCTCTACCTCTACCTCTATCTGCCTCCAAGATCCTGCATGAGAGACATAGCCATGATGATGTAGGTATGATCCTTTTCCCAATCCAATCTCCCTAAAACCCACTTTGAAATCCAGGCAGCAGCACCAGCTGAAAAGTTTTGTGGTGCTGGCAAGCAAGGCACTAAAGGATGAGGCATCCAGCCCCTTCCCATCACCAAACTGCAAAGCACCTAGCTTACAATGAAACAGGAGGCCAGCCATATATACATAATTTATAGCTCTCTATTAGGAACAGATATATTATAATACATATAGGTTGGAATTCACTAGTACAGTTACATATGCGTAACCTAGAGTTACACATTTGTGACTGGTTCATTTTCACGATCCCTACATATTCGCTGCTTTAGGGAATATGTAGGGACTGTGAAAGTCCCCTAGTCCCCTCTTACCGGGCAGGCAGTAGCCACAGTGATTTATAGGGGTCTTTTCCCCTCTTGATAGGGAAGCAGCCAACTAATGTTTCCATCCGCTCCCATGAGTGATCTCTTGTGCAAAAGGGAATTGTAACAGGAACATTGTAAGCTAGGTGCTTTGCAGTTTCTGCCTATTGCAACAGAAGTCACTTACAGGAAAGGGTGGGAATGTCTGTCAGCTGCTTCCTGATCGACAGAGGGACAGACGGCCATCGATCACAGCAGCTGCTGCTTGCTAAGTACAGATGGAAAGTAAGGCCAAAATACACTACACGGCTACGTAAGTATGGTGGTTACATAGCAAGAGACCTAATACACTTGGCCCTCCACATTCGCTAGGGTTAGGGACACAGAACCCTTGGAAAAGTGAAAAATTCAAAAACAGCAAAATTAGTGTGTCTGTGGGAAGCGGGCTGAGGCACGGGTAGGGAAAGTGGGCATCCAGGGTCCACACCAGGTCAGGGAAACAAGATAGTTGGCACGGTGGTCCTGTCCTTCCTCTTTCTTGCCCATCTCCTTCCTTGGGTGTGTGGGGCGCATGGGTACTGGGTTTGTGGTGCTTAGAATTTGGTCAGAGAGCCACGCTTAGCTGGCCAGGCAGAGACTGGCAGAGGAAGAGGAGGAACAGAGGTGGGTTTTTAAAGGGCTGTGCAGCCTGATTGGAGCCACCAAGAGGCAAAGTTCCCCCCAGAAAGAAGCACCTGAGGTGGGAGGGCAGGGGTTGGAGAAACTCGCAAATAATCAGATCTACGAATGTCAAACCCGCAAATGTGGAGGGCTGACTGTAGAGAATTTCAACCATAGCTAATCTGTATTACTTATGTAATACTGTCAGTGCACATGAATGTTGGAAAACCTTCAGCTCTCCAGAAGTTTTACACAACAGATCTCACAATTCCTTAACCCTTTGCCATGCTGGGTTGGGCTGATGGGAGTTGTAGGCCAAAATATCAGAAGGGCTAAGCATTCCTAACTCCTGTCATATCTAGCACTTTGTGGCATCAAATGTTATGGCGATGGGAGCATCTTCGCTAGGTCAGGTGTGTGTGAAAGTGCATGGTGGGATTTTCTTTGGGATCGTGATGGGTGAGAATGTAGCGGGGAAAGAAAGGATTAAATCACCTAGTTCCATGGTCTTGATTCTTGACGCAGATTTACCCTCCTTGTTCCAGATTTGTAAGAGCAATTTTTAAAATAAAAAAGTAACAAAACTTGCAGTGATGTGTTTTATATTGTTTTTTTGCACTATAATTTTCAGCTGTGGGAGAGACCCCGCTGTGGGTTGGGAGTGAGGGAAAGGGCAGTGAGGAAAAGGAGAGAGGAGATTTACAAAGAAGGAATACTAGACAATGACCTCTGAATTGTTCAACTGAAAAATATCAGAAAAACATTCAGAGATGCTCTCTGAGGATTTTCTGTTTCAGGCTTTTCTCCCTGTACAGGAGGATTTCACCCTGGACCTTAGATAACATTCAGAATACAGCCCTCCCTCTATCTTCCATTTCCAAATATGACAGCGAATTCCAGATGCAATTGTAGATTCTTTTCCACATCAGTGGCAGATGGTGGCTCCCATATAACTTGGTCATTTCTGCACTACGCTACTATAGTGCTCTTATTCCACTTTCAACCTCCTGTGGAATTCTGGGGTTTGTAGTTTGCTGAGGCCAAAGAGCTCCCTGGCTGAGGATTCTAAATGCCCTTCCCTAAACTGCAAACCCCAGGATTCCATAGGAGGTTGAAAGTTGAATAATAACACCATAACAGTGTAGTGCGGAAATGGCCTAGGGCAGGTAAATTTGCTTCAGTATTTAGTCTGAACTTTAAATTAGTTATCCAAGGTGCTGAATTCCCCCATAGGTTCTGAGTCCTGGAAAGCTCATTTACAGTTCAGACTAAAACCTGGAGTAGATTAACTGCTCCCTTGATATGGGTCCTACCAGCCATGACTGCATCATAAAATTTAAGGTTGTAGGAGGAAGCCATGGGTTTGGCCCTTACTCTTTCCAACTCTCCCATCATTCTTTAATTCACCAGAATTTCATTGCATTTCACCACTTGATTCTCTGAGGAGTTCAAGGCAGTATGATCTGAAACTTCTCCAAAGAGAATTTCCCTTTACAACAGCCCTTCTCCAAACCATTGGTGACTTCCACCCTCTTCCCATGAGGACATTCCATAAAATGACTCCTCCCATTTTGTTCCTCCCTTAAAGTGGAGAATTTTGAAAGATCCTTTCTGCTGAGCAATTTCACTTGGTGGTACATAGCATAAAACAGTGGTTCTTAACCCTTTCTTTACTGGAGATCCCTTGCAAATATAATTTTTTGTGGGGAACCCCCAAGATTTAACCCACAATTTAAATATTTAAATTTAGGTTTAAATATTCAAATATTAATTAATTAGTTAAAGGCTTCTGAGACAAGGGTTCAAATCCCTGCTCAGACACCAGAGGACCTTGAGTAAGTAACATTCTGTCAGCCTCCGAGGAAGGCAAAGGCAGTCTTCCTCTGAACAAATCGTGGCCAACCCCACCCCCCGTGATAGGTTCACTTTAGGGTTGCCATATGTCAGAAGTGACTTGAAGGCACACAACGATAAAGTGCTGCTAGCAGTGGGAGGTTCTTTCTAAGCTTCATGTCTCTTCCCCTTTGAAATCCAACATATGGTGACCCTAAGGCAAACCTATCATGAGGGTTTTCTTGGCAAGATTTGTTGCCTTTGCCTTTCTCTGAGACTGAGAGAATGTGACTTGCCTGAAACCACCCAATGGGTTTCCATGGCTGAGTGGGGATTCAGACCCTGGTCTCCAGAGTAATAGTTTGCAAATGAGGGACCCGTTTCAGCACTCATAACCCCGACGATGGCATGTTCCTGTTGCTGCTGTTGGTATCCAGCAGCAAGGCTTCGCAGACCCCCTCTGAGGACTTCATGGGCCCCCAGGGGCCCCCACAGCCCAGGTTAAGAACCACTGGCATGAGGCAAAACAGAGGCTACAGAAATTTTTCTCCAAGTCTCCTAAGTTTCTTCACCAGTCTGTTGCTTAGCTGCCCTTAGTTTCTATTGCTGTCAACTTATTCTTCAATGTGGCAACAGCTGAGAAAAGTCATATGAATATAAAGTAAAATAAAATAATAGCTCCAATTAGCTCTGCAGCTTAAAAATAAAAACAAAAACCTAAAGCTGCATTTGAGTGCATGCAAAACTGCTGAAAGGTTTTGACTGACTCCCAGTGAAAGCGTGGGTTTCCAGGAAATGAAACAGGTATGATCTCCAAGCTCTCTTTATATCCAGGAAAGAGGGAAATAGAAATAAAAGAAACCCTCAGAACAAGGGCAGCAGTTTACTGAAATGCAGCCAACTGCAGCTACTTGGGACAATTAAAACAATTGAGAAAAATAAAAGGGAAATGAAAACATCTTAAAATGAACAGCAGAGCTCAGAATGAAACAGCCTCACATGTTGTCATTTTTGTTCCTGTCCCAGGTGGTGCTTAGTATGGAGGGCAAGAAAAGTCATTCTGAAGCCAGATGGAACAGGCAGAAGAAGAATCTGAAGGAAGAAGACAAAGCAGGGTTGTGAGAGAGTCCAAGGAATAAACAGGCGGGTGGGTTGGGAAGGGGCATTGCTAAGGAGCTGACAATTAGATCTATTCTCCATGCAGTACCAAAGTTCTGCTTAAACCATTCCCAATAAAGTTATGGCCTTTCTCACCCAACACAAGAAGATGCTGTTCTTCTGTTACTTTTCTCCTCTCCTTTTACTAGTGGCAACTGGTGGATTCCATGACAGTGGGATGGTGAATCTGAACTTGAAAGGAGCTCTCCAAAGTACTGAAACAAACTCCTGAAGTAAGTTCAGTACCTTGGATAGCTATGTTGAACTTCTTTTCAATGTAGGCTACAGGACTTTGGATGGCTCTCATCACTCCCTGAAAGTTCAGACTAAAACACAGAGAAGATTCCCTGTTCTCCTGCATCATCATCTACCACTGCCTTCTACCCCTGTTCTTATAGTGGCTGGGGTGCAATCATGGCAAAACATTTTCGAACAGCTCATGACAGCACAATCCAATGTATGTTTACTTAGAAGGAAGCCTGTTGGGCAGCTAGGTGCACCCACCACTAGTGTGGGATTTAGAGTAATAATAGTGGAGGCAAAGGTAGAAGATTATAGGCTGGCACTGAGGTCTGGGAAACATCTGCAGAGAGATAAAGGAGGGGCAGCCTGGGAAGAATGCATGGGAGGGTCTGGGGCAAAACTGCCTTGCTCTATCCTGTCCTTTTAGATCAAGTGCTGAAGTTAGTGCAGTGTACTACAGTTCCAATGAACCATGCTTTCACACAAAGGATTGTGACTGTGGTTCGTTTCTGACAAAGCCCCACTGGGTTCAGTAGGGATTACTCATAAGTAAGCATGTCCAGGATTGCTGGTTGAGGATGGCTGAATTAGACAAGAAAGGTCACACAGAAATGGGATATAATTGGGATGCAGGTAGACCAACAGGGAGGCACAAGGCTGGAAGACTGGGTCCACCCAACGCGTTTTGCTCCCTGAGGTGGAGCAGGAAATGGTGCTCCCATTCCCCTCCATGAAACTGCATAGGACTCAAGGCCAAACAAGTGAGCTTTGCATTTCAGACAGAAAATCCCACCATTACCTCTTTCCTTTTGGGGGAGTGTAAGTATAAGAATAATAAAAAAGACCAAAGAATTTGCTGCCTGTACATGATACAAGAAAATGATGATTTTTCACCCTACCTAATAGTAGGGCCAGCCTTGTTGTGCAAAAATGGCAGGACTTTGTGCTAGGGATGGAACTGGATGGGGCACATCTTTCAGGGATGGCACATATACTTAACTAACACAGAAGGTGCCTGATTTCAGTTCAGCATTGAAGGATTATATCAAGGTGCTACTGGATGAGGAAGTGCCCCAACTTTTGGTTTTGCAGTACTGTGGGGTTATCATTCCATTCTGTTTGATGGAGAGTTGGGTACCTTCTCTTTTGGGGAATTCTCTGGAGATTCTTTGGTCCAGCTCAACAGCTCTCCTCTCCCAATTTGTGAATTATTTTGTGCAAATGCCAGCTGTTTGGAATGCCATTTAACTGAGAAAAAGAGAGTAGAGAGAGAGAAAAAGCAATTGCATTAATTCGTCACTTAAAACAGGGCCTGTATGGGATCTGTTCCAGGGCTGGATTCTGATTGGTATTAAAAAATATTTATAATTATCTACTCATCCATCTCCCTCTCACTCCTAGCTCCAAAGTTCTCTTGTCCTTTGGCTTCTGTTGCTACACATACAAATCCTACTGTTTACTTGGATTTTGTTTACTTGTTTTCTTATTTGTTTGTTTACTGGTCTAGAATGGGACATATTCCCAAGTATGTGTATGGAATAGGATACAGCTGTCTTACTGATTCTGATAAATGGCATTTGCAAAATATTGCAGGTGAAGTGCTTCTGTTTAGCAGGACACAGTACTGGAGTCCCTTTCATTCCTTCTCACGTTCCCCCAATCTTTTCCTTCCCTTGGTGCAAACTACTGTTAGGATGTATTAGGAGTTGCTGTAAGAGCTCGAAGATGTCTGTTTATTTTACCACAAATTTGCTTTGCTCTGTATGTTGCAAATGACTTTGCTTTTGTTTTGTGATTATAAGTAGAACACAGGCTCCTGATAGCTCAGGCACTGAAAATTTGAAGGAATTGCATGCTTGGGGGCAAAGTAGCAGGAAAACATACATTTCTTTTAATGTGTAATTTGTCCCTTAGTCAACATTTTACACCCACTGAATATATTTAGTGTTAATTGGGCTGCTTTGGATCCCACTTCTTTCAGGATTTTTACTTTAAAGATTGTCCTGAAGATGTATATCCCTGTGTGTTTATTTTTAAAAACCATGTTGTAAGGTGCTGTGGGGCACATGAATCACGACAACAGCACTCGGGCGGAAAGGAGTTATTAAACCATTTTCTGAAAATGTGGTTTGTCTAAAAGGGATTGTGTTTGTAGTTGTACAGAGGAATGGTGGGCCTCATCATGACTCATTCCAGAAAAAGAATTGATGAGTGAGGAATATGTGAGGATGAATTTCCTTCATTATTTTTTCTTTTATTTCTTTTATTTATACCTTCCTTTTCTTCCAAAATGGAAACTCAAGACATCTCATAAGTTCAAAAAACAGAACAAAAAACACACAAAAAATCCAATCCCAACCCCAAACCAAACCAAACCAAAAAAACTCAAATATGACTAAAACAATGATACATAATAATAATAATAATAATAATAATAATAATAATAATAATACATAATAATAACAACAATGTATAATGACACATAACAACAACAACAACAACAATAATAGATTAATGGTATTGACATGTAAAGCACAACAGTAGAATTTAAAACAATTTAAAAAATAAATAAAATGAAAGACATTGACGGTAGTACAGGTTGCTCAGTCTGTTAAAAGCCCCTTCAGTCAGTTGCTAAATGTCCAGTGGACAGCAGGAGGTCAAGAGGGAGAAAGCCAACCTAGCTTCTCTTAGAAGGAGATTCCCACAACGTGCAGTCATTGCCAAAAAGGCACTCTCTCGCATATCCTTACCAATACCGTCCATGAAGGAGCTAGGATGAAGAGAAGGATCTTTCCTGAAGATCTCAAGACTTGGATAGGGTCATAGGAAGAAGTATAGTCCCCCAGGCAGACTAGACTCTGTTCAAATCATATAGGTCTTTACAGATCATAAACACCACTTTGAACTGGGCCCAGAAGTGAGTTGATCGCCGAGGGAGTTGTCATAAGAAGGAACCTGGATGCTCTGTGTTGTCACCTGAAGGCAGGAGGGCTACCGTAAGAGGGCACAAGGCGTGGACCATGTCGGGTCAACACTTTGGTGGCAGAATTTTTGATCTGCTAAAATTTTTCGAACACTTTCTAAAGGCAGCCCAAGATAGAATCTTGCTGTAATCTGAATGGACATGTGTTATCCAGGGCAACCGCACTGTGGCCAGATCAGACATCTCCTGGAAGTGGGGCTGCTGGATCTCAGGGCCTGGCCCCCCTCTTGTCTAGTTCTCATGGGAAGGGGGGAGTTATCTCAAGGTAAGAGCACCCCCTGAAAGATGTGTGTACATACATATATTCCTCATTTGTTAGACTTGGGATGTTTTATTTAAATAGTATACTGTGTGCAAGTATGATTGATGCTTTATGTATCACGCTTAACGGCATCACTGGTAGGGATGCCCTTTGCAATATCATCCTTGTAACTTTGACAGGGCCTGTCTCCTCTCACATTACAAGAAGGCCTCCTTAGGTCTCCAGTTTTGGCACTAATATCTTACTGCCTGGGACAGTCCTGACCTGGCAACCTTTTTGGGAATGGGAGGAGAAATACAATAGCAGCCTAATAGTTCTGGACTGAACAGAACCAAGCAAGGCGCATTAAGAACAGAAAAGTATGGTACCTTCTATCATTTTCAAAGGTTACAGCTAATCATGGAATCAAAGAACCATAGAATTGAAAGGGGTTGCAAAGAGCATCGAGACCAACTGCTGCTCAGTTTAGGATCACTAGCTAGAGCATCTCCAGTAGGTAGCTGTTTTTGCTCTTTTTGAAGAAATCCAGAAAAAGAGACTCCACCACCTTCCCAGGTGATTGGTTTCATTGCTGTTCCAGCAAGAAGTTCCTTCTAATGTGCAAGCAAAAGCTACCGTTCTACAATTTAAAACCATGAGGCCCGGTCCTACCTTTAGGGGCAACAGAGAACAAACCTGTCCCTTCCTTTCTCTGACAGCCCTTTAGATATTTTAAAGAGTGCAATCATGTCACCCCCTCAGTTTTCTCTTTTCTGGTACGTCCCCTTCAGCCAATGAGCCTGCACACCAGCATTTGCGGGCTGTAAAACTGGGCTGCCTTCACAGGGTCTGTGTTGATTTAAATGCTTGAGATGCCTTAGCATGTCATGAGCCCCCTGCACTAATGACGAGGCTTTCCAGGGACCTTGGGTCACCCGGGTTTGTCTGAGTTTCCTTCTCTTCCCTCCCTTCACCTTTTCCCCCAATTAAATCATCCTTCTTAATTACAATAAAAGGCCAACTGTTTACCCAGCTCGACATAATTAATATTTCCTATGACCAGGGTTGCAAGCTTGGCTTTGTCAGTAGCCGGGGAGTTTGGGATGAGATTTGACTGTATTAGCAGGGGAAGAGACAGCTGTTTCGCTTACTGATACTGGGGGGGGGAGACGGGGGGGGTATGGATTAAAAAGGCAAAGACCTGGAATTAGATTCAATGGAGTTGTGCAGGAGGGGAGAGGAAATTATCCACAGAAGCACATCCCAATCACAGGACTAATTGAAGCGTCCATTATTCCTTATTAAAAAAGGGAAAGAGTGCTGGCCAAAGTAGCAAACAAAACAAAACAAAAACAAAAACAAAAAAAAACTTCTGTGCCCTGTGAAGTTAGCTCCTCTTTTTTACCTAAACAGAATAACCATGGGAAATGTATTAGCCTGGGTACAAGGGGCCTTGTTCACACTAGATAATTATAGCACTATTATTCCACTTTAATTGCCATGGTCCCATCCTGTGGAATCCAGTCAAGGTAAGGAGCATTTACAATTCTCAGCCATGCAGCTCCTCTGCTGCCTCTGACAGAACTGCCAATTCCAAGTTCCATAGGAGGCAGCCATGCCAGTTAAAATGGAATCATTACGCAATAAACGTGCAGTGTGAAGGGGCCCAAGGTATTTGGATGGGTGTATCAGTCTGATGTGAGGCAACTCATGTGAGGAATGTCAGTTCAGGTAGATATTTTAGACTGATCCTGAACAGCCTAACAGCTCTAGATTGCTCTTCTCTGGCTAGATTGTCCCATTCATTTTCCTTGGGGAGACATCACACATTGGCTTTAGCAACCTGGACATATTCCTCAGATCTCTGGCAACATTGGTTTCAAGAGTTAAGCCCACAGCAGGACTTGAACTTGGGCCTGAGGAATGACAGGTTGGGGTACAGCCTGTGGCTTATCATCCCACTCAAGCTGGAGGAAGGAAATGCAGAGATACCAGATAGGATTTTGGTTTGGTGGTGGTGGAACTTCTAGAATCCCATAGCTGAGGGATTTGGGTGTTGTCACAGGAAAAAAGTAAATTTCCCAAGCTCTGGTCCAGGTCCCCAGCTGGGCTGCTCCTAGTCATTTTGCTGCCTGACGGGGAAAAAAAGGATGTTACCTCCCTTCATTCTCTGGATAGAAACCAGCCCAAATGGGTTCTCAAATCTCTGTTCAACAATGGTGGTGGGACTATACCCTCTCCAGTGCACATACAGAGTTTAATTTTTAATTATACTTTTAAGTGTACTTATACTTTTGATTGTACTTGTACTTTAATTGTACTTTCAATTACGACATATTTTAATTATGAGATATTTGTATTTTCAATGGTTTTGTGTTTTTAGCTATAATTTGTTTTAAATTGTATCTGTGTTGTACCTCGCCTCGAGCCTTGGGGAGACGTGGGTAACAAATAAAAATGTATTATTTATTATTATTTATTACTAGTCCTTCAGCATTGGTCATCTGAGGCTTCTGGCTTGTTCTGTCTAATGGTAGAACCTGATCTAAGATGAGGAGCCTTTTTAATAACAATAGGTCAGAGAAGGCCAGGTGGACCAACCGAATTGTCCCAGGTTGAGTTCCCTTGCCCAGCTGGAGACTAGCCCACCTCTTATTTTACTGTGAAGCGAGAAGGAAGATTTTACCAGAATACATGGCAACTGAGGAGATATGTGTGTGCGTTTTAAATATATGGTAAAACTACCTCCTGTAGGGTCTCAGTATGAAAACATGTAGAACGAAGGGAAAGTGGAGTTCCTGGCTAACTGGCTTTAAATAAAGTGCAGCTGTGATAGCCACACACATCACTTTGAAATATATGTACAATCCACATTGATTCCCTGTCTGCAGTGGCCACTTTCCCTGCTCCCCCTTCTCGATGGTTGGTTCCTGGCGCTAAGACGATTTTCCCTGACATGCTGTCTCCTCCCAGTGCCAGCGTTCTTTGTGGGTCCCCCAGACATAATCCCATGTCCCCATCGTAGCCATTTCCCGCCATAACCCATTGGGATGTCACGAAGGATTATGACCTCATACGACGAAAGCAAGGAGCAAGAACTCCAGTATAATGATAATCCTTCGGCCTCTTTTCCACCGAAAGATGTTAAGGTGATCCGTGCAAGTACTGACGAGGATGGTAAATATGATTATCCCATTATTAACATGAAGGGGAAACTGAAGTGGTGTGAGACTGATGGATTTATCTGCATGCTCACTGAATAATGCAGAATGCATGGCAGGAGGCAGAACTGTGGTGTCTGGATTGTACAACTAGTCTCCAGGAACATACACACACACACACACACACACACAAATTTCAATTTCCTGTCTTTGTCACTAGAAGCCATCATGCCTTTCCCCTAGGGCAGTGGTTCCTAAACTTTCAACCTGCAGTGAATGCTTTTTTGACATTAGCTGGTCTGCTGAGAAATCGTTGAATGTTTGCTGCAAAGGATTCTGGGACAGAGGCCAGGTCCAAGACATTGTGCTATCTGAAGCAGATTACCAGATGGTGCCTTCCACCACCACCCCCAAAATATAATGGTGCACAGTATCCTAGGCTAGCCAACCAGAAAAAAAAAAATCTTAGAAGTGCATCTTTTTCTTCTTGAAATAAAAATACTGCCAAAGCAAATAACTGTTTGCTTGCATGACAACCTAACACAGACTGAGTAAAGGATAGGATTCCCAGAACCCAGTACTTGGTTCCTCTTCTCTAGTCTCCTGGATGAGGTGGAGGAATCTCAGGGTGAGAGCAGTGTCCTGAAACGTGTGTGTGTGTGTTCCTCATTTGTTAGACGTGATGCTTTTGATTTAAATGGCATACTCTGTGCTACTGTCATTGATGCTTAATGTATTATGCTCAATGACATCATCAGGGCCCACCTCCTATGACATCACAAGAGAGGGTTATCCCAGTCTGAGGTTTTAGCCCTGAAATCTCAGGGCTTGGGATGCTCCTGACTTGTTAAACCTATTAAGGGGGCTATCCCATGCTGCCTAATGACAGAACTAGCCCTTCTGGAAAATATTTTAGATTGAATGTGCACAGTTCACATGGGTCATTGGCTGGGCCTGTTAGGCCATCCCATTTGCCTGAAGTGAATACAGTCTGAAAAACAATCATTGCTCCTTGCGATCGCACTCTACTGGGGAAGATGGGAAGGAATGAGCAAGCAAGCTGCAATTCAAGAGAATATGTCCATCATTATAGATCTGTCATTACATTGGGAAAGCCCTGAAAAGCTCTGAGAAATCCCTGGGTACACAGTACAAATGCTGCTGCCTTACCACTTGGAGCAGAATCATCAAATCCAGGTTTCTGGCCTCACCCACACTTCCAGGTCTCCTATTCCAGAGCTACACAGTGCCCTGGAGTTTTGTCTCATTGCCTTCCTGCCTTCTAATCAATGGGATTCTCCTTCCCTTTTTGGAAAGCGATCTGCATTTGATCTCCCTTTTTGACCTGATTCATTTCTACTGCTGGGAATGAATTTAACGGAGCATCAGTGTAATGTAGCAGCTGTGAGTATCCCTGGTTTAAATATCTCTGCAGTGAGGCAGAAGGTGGCCTTTGACAAGCCACTACGCCTCAGTCCCATGGAGATAATAACAGTGACCTACTTTACAAGACAGTTGTGAGGATTATTGGGAGAATATAAACATGGAGTATTAATATGCTTTCTTGGCTTGTCTTTTTCTTCTTTTTTTAAAAAAATTATTTTAATATTTACTTTTAGTGTGATTAACAGTGATATACATACAAAAAATTATTCCAGCTTGTCGGTTTGTCAAGACTGCTATAGCAGGTCAATGGTGCTGAAAAGCTGATTCAGCCAGAAAGCTGACTCATAACATTTGTACTGAAAGCATCCAGGAATTTGTCTGAGTGACACCAGACGTTGTGCCGTGTTACTTTCCGTCTCCACCTCTAAAAGACCCAACAATGTGAAAAGGCTTGAGATGAACTGCCCTTGTGTTCTCGTTTTCTTTTCTGTTGCTTCCTCGCTTTTCTGGTTGATACGAGACATGATCACATCCTCAAGTAATGCTATATCCCTCATTTGATTAATGGATTCATGTTTGTTCTTTGTGTGATTCAGGAGAAGAGGATTTTGCAACTGAGATGTTTCAGCACACAGTCAGGGTGGGGAGCCTGGAGCTCTCCAGATACTATTGGACTGCAACTCCCAGCAGCCATAGCCACCATAGCCAATGGTGAGGAATGCTGGGAAGTGCAGTTCAGTAACATTCAGAGGGCCACACATTCCTGGAGTAACGAGGAATACCCAATTGTGCATTTTTGTGTACTTTGCTTTTTGTTTGCCTGTTTAAAAAATGAGCTATAAAGGTTACACACAAGTGAGCCTGCCCCTCAGATAAGAAAGGAGAAAAGCTTACCGAAAAAATTTCAAATCTTTCTTTTAATCCATCAAATGCCAGGTGTGGCTTTACCATGAAACAAATAGAGACTGGCTGGTGGTTAACCTGGCAGCCACTAGAGGGAATGATTTTGATTCTTCCTCCTCAGGTACCAAAATCTGTTGCTTAATGTTAACTGTCTTCCACAGAAAAAAGTAAAACTGTGATGTCCGAGTGATCCACTTCTATTTTCCTTCCATCAAGAGGTCTTATTTTTTTAATGTCTTATACCTACTTGAGAAAAAAATCCAAAAGTCGAACCCAAGGTTTTTTTTTCCTTTGAACCCATTTTCCTTTCCCTGCCATAAAAGGCCCTATATATTTGAACACTGGAAGACTGACTGATGTTCTTTAGCTTCTTGTAGTTGCTTCTGTGTCTCTGAATCCCTAACTGTGTCTCTGAATCCCTGGAGAAGGCTCCTTTAAAAATCACCCTAAAGCCAGGAGAGACATCCCTGTTACACTGGCTATTTCTGCCCTACACTGTTATAATGCTATTATTCCACTTTCAACATCCTATGGAATCCTGGAGTTTGCTGTTTATGGAGGGGCCTTTTTACTTATAGGCAAACTTTACATTACAGCATGCATGATGCATATCTACACACACACACACACACACACACACACACACACAGAGTCATGGGCAATTGACAAATCCTCTTTCCACACTGTTCTCTGTCTCTCAAAGTAGGGTTATCTTGCTGCTGGCTCCCCCAGCAGTGAGGTGGTAAATCCATACACTGTGGATTTTAAAGGAGCTCTCCAAGTTATTGAACCTGTTTTGGAGGTTGGGTTCAGGACCTTGGAGAAGGCTCCTTTAAAAATCACCCTAAAGCCTGGAGAGACATCCCTGTGACACTGGCTATTTCCGCCCTACACTGTTATAGTGCTATTATTCCACTTTCAACATCCTATGGAATCCTGGGGTTTGCTGTTTACGGGGGGGCCTTTAGAATTCTCAGCCAGAGAGCTCTTTGGCCCCAGTAAACTACAAACCCCAGAATTCCACAGGATGTTGAAAGTGGAATAATAGCACTATAACAGTGCTATTAGTGCGGAAATGGCCACTGACATGGAAGGCTCCAGCCACCGCTGGGGTCACTTCTCCTCTGAACACTGAAAAGAGGAAGCCCAACTGATTTCCTCATATGTGTTTTAGGACCTGCATAGACGTGCATCAGCACTGGCTTCCACTGTCTTTGGGCCTCTGCTTTTGATTATCGTTGTGTTTGTCCACTTCTCCTGTTCCCACACTGTGTTGGCTCCTTCTGCTTGTACATAGTCAGCAACAGAAATTAAGGAACTCTGGGACTTGAAGTTTTTGAGAAAGCACACCAGACATGAGGCTGCCTCTTGAATTACAAGATTTATCTTCTTCAGCAGAGGCCCAGGATTAGCAGCTAACAGTTTGAGGGATATGTTTATTCTGTTCTAGATCTACTTCTCATTATCTTCAGCAGACCTCATGAGATCAAACAAAAACTGAACATGCCATGTAGCATGAGTAGGAAACTTTGGCTCTTCAGATGTTTTGCCCTACACTTCCCATTAGTCCTATGCAGTATGTATGGCCAAGGATACAGAATTATGGAAGCAGTAGATAGAAAAATCTGAAGGACCAAATGGTTCCTCACATCTACCATAGGGCAGGAGGGGACGGCTACATGAGAGACAGTGGCCATGCACATCCCATGGGAGACACCTTCACAATTGGATGCACCAGAAGAAGTGACATTCCATCATTTCTGGTCACTATTTTCAGCTGCTTTTCATCATTGTGTTGTGTGTGTGTGTGTGTAAGTGTGTGTGTTTGTGGGGGACCAGGGGTTTGGGGATGGGCATGTTAAACCATTGCACTTGTGGGTGTTTTTTTTCTGCATTTCTGAAATGAAAAATGCCCCCAAAACGGGCCCTCAAATTTTAAAAACTTTTTGGGAAGCTTTCCCACCTGCGACATAAGCAAATAAACTTGCAGAAACATGATCGTGCGCTATGAGTTAGTGTCTCTCTACATGTATCTACATAGGGCCCACTTCCAGACACCCAGCCTGGGTAAAATATTCACTTCCATGGTCTACCTTTTCTTTGGCCTTACTAAGAGCAAGGCAATCACTGCAAATGTGTAGTTTAAGTGAACCGTTGCCCATGCGCCTGAACGCATGCATGCGCGTACACATGTACGTACACACACACACAAAACATATTCATTCCGTCACCTTGATTTCCTGTTAATTGCTGTTACTTGGGTCCCTGCTTGAATTTCTGAAGGACTGTGGTGCTATTAATATGCAGCTCAGTGGGAGATAGCTCTCTTACCTGATTTTCAGCTGTTACCAATGGCAAATGGGAAGGGGAGGGTGCTGGAAAGATGATTGTTGAGCTCCATCTAGTGAAAGAGGAGCGAATAGTCATTTCTGGATGCAGGAATTCTTCCTTTAACCACTCGTCCCCATGTAATATACATGGGTGGGAATTGTGCGGCCCTCCAGATGTTGAACTGCAACTCCCAGCGGTCAGAGCCGACATTGCCTGTAGTGAGGAATGCTGGGAGTTGAAATCTAACAACTTCTAGAGAGCTAACTAGAACTGATTTAGCAGTTTTGTACGAGAGGATATTCAGCCCGTGTACCTTGTTTTGGAGCTAGACAATACTGGAATTCCCCTTTTATATGTGTGTGTATGTGTGTGTGTCTTCAAGTGGCCTGTTGATTTATGATGGCCTCATGAATTTGATAGATTTTTCTTAGGCAAGGAATACTCAGAGGTTGTTTCTTCTGAAATATAGCTTACAGTACTTGGTATTTGTTGGCAGTCTCCCATCCAAGTACTTACCAGGGCTAACCCTGCCTAGAAACCAAGGTCAGATGGGATCTGGTCTTAGGGTAGTTAGGCCTCTTCTACAGAATGGTTAAAGGTACAAGAGCCCTGTCTTCCCTTTGCAGCTGACCACCTTATGAGTTAATTTTAACAATTCTGCAACACTGATGCCTTCATTCCAGTTTTCACACTGAAAGAGATACAACCCAGTCCATCTACGCTTGAGCTCTCCCCTTCCTCCCCTTGCCTTTAACATCCCAAAACAGCCATTTGCCTCCAGAGTTTTCTCCCCAGGCCCCTGATGAATTTTTTCCCTGACTTCATTTTGCTGATATTATTTCTCCAATACTGAGCCCCGAGGGATTGTTTTGATGACCTCCGATGTGAGTGCGCTGGTTGTGCCTCTCCCCAATGACTCATTGGCACGCAACAGTTCTTTCACTTGTTACACTTCACTTATTCCTGGAAACGTAGGAGATCTCAAAGGCAGATTCCATTTTGATTGGCATGATTTCATTAAAATGCAAATTTAATTGCACTGCACACAGAGAAATACCACTGAGATTAGCTGATGGCCAACTAATTGTCTGAAGCTGTTGCAAAATCCATTTCTGTTTGTTGTCTAATTTTTCCTTCGGAAACTGGAGTAATTTCTTTTCTCCTGTGCATTTCACCCCCTTTGCGTAGCCCCTTGACTGGTGCTATTTATAGGCATGCCTGTTTCAGGAACAGCACACCAGGGCTGCGTTTAATGAGGACCTCTGTAGCTTCATAATCGTGCTTCAAAGGTCCTTTTCCACACTCCATTTATTCACATTTTTAGTTAATAAAAAAAAAAAGACAAAGAAAAAGAAGATTGCCCTAGATTTTCAAGCCCTTGGCATCCAAGAGCAAGACTTTCCAATCTCACAACATGGCTTCCATCCCTTTTTCAATTACTTGCATATTCACCCCCACCCCCCGGCCACCAATTTCAAATGAACTGGATCTGATTCCAGGCTTGAGATCCTAGCATGTCAGCCCATCCTATTTGATATTATTAAATGAAGGGAGATGTTACCCAGAGTTGGAAACGAAGGCCTCAAAATGGCCCTTTTGTGTCACAGTAAAAGATTGTGGTGACAGATAAGCGATATTATGGGACTATAAGTTCCTTTGGGTATAAAATGTTCTGTTGCTCTGAGGAGGGACCTGCCCTCTCGCAGTGGAAGTGCGTAGATTTCAAGACTGATATCATAGCTAAAAAGTAATAATTTTCTCATGAAGTTTGTAAACCCTATAAGAAAGGCTTATGTATTATAATGAAATGTTTCCTAGACTTCCAACATCTGAGACACAATTTTTCATCAGCTAAATCTGGAGGTATATAATTTTGTCTCCAGACAGTTAGCGTAGTTTAGCAGTTTAAGTGTGGGTTTAAGACTCTGGGAGACCAGGATTTGAATCCCACGTCAGCCATGGAAGCCCTGTAAATGACCTTAGGCAAATCACTCAGCCTCAGAGGAAGGCCACGGGAAAACATCCTCGGAATAAATTTTGCCAAGAAAACCCTAGGAAAGGGTTACCATAAGATGGAGGCCATTTCCACACTAGACTGTTACAGCACTATTATTCCATTTTCAACATCCTATGGAATCTTAGGGTTTGCAGTTTAGGGAAGGGCCTCAAAGGATTCCATAGGATGTTGAAAGTGGAATAATAGCTGGAGTTTCCTGAAGGCACATAACCACAGCACAATTTTGTTCCCAAAGTTTTTTTTAAAACTAACAGTGGGGAACATTTGTGAGCCTAAAGAGCAAATTCTCAGAAGTTTTCAATTGTTACAGTGCTGGGTATTGCCAAAGACAAACAAATGGATAGATCTAGGCAAAGGGGAATTCCAGTGATGAGTAGGGCCAAGAGGAAAAGCTTTTTGCTTAAAATTCTTACTACCAGCAACAAAGCCTTAGGAGAGGCATGTTAGCATTTTAGAATGGGGAAAAAAAAAAGACAGAAAAGCCAATAAACTATCAAACGATGGTGCCATGGGACCAGATTGAGACACTAAGAGAGAGAAAGAGTTTTGGTTCCAGGTTCTGAGGATCTCGACCCTTATCTCAGGCTGTATAACAATGATCTATTCCCAAAGGAATAGAAATGGGAAAGAAATTTTCTGGATTTACCTTTCCTTGGAAAAATATTAGTTTCACACTTCCTGAGACTGACGATGATATGAAGCACATCTTTCCTTAGAAAATCATAGCATCATGGAGCTGGAAGAGCCATCCAATCCAACCTCCTGCCATGCTGGAATATATGATCCAAGCACTCCTGGCAGATGGTCATCCAACCTCCAAAGAAGGAGACTCTACCACTCTCCGAGGCAGTCTATTCCATTGTGAAACTTTTACTGTCAGGAAGTTCTTCCTAATATTTTGGTGGAATATCTTTTCCTGAAGTTTGAAGCCATTGCTCTGTGTCCTGGTCTCTGAAGCAGCAGAAAACAAGCTTGCTCCATCCTCCATATGGATCCCTTCAAATATTCAAATATTTAAATGTGGCTATCATGACACCTATAACCTTCTCTATTCCAGGCTTCTTCAAGCTGCTTCTGATGGGGCATGGTTTCTAATCCTTTCACCATTTTGGTCATGCTCCTCTGGACATGTTCCAGCTTGTCCTTCTTGAATTGTGATGCTCAGAAGTGGACCATATATTTATGTGGCTGGCACAATTCTTTGGTGAAGGAAAAAAGCAATCAAAATCATGTGTCTGACTGAAAATTGTGTGGAATTAAAAATGTGTATATTCTTAAATGCATAAGATGTTGTTTTAGTCAGTGGGAAAATAAGTAAAAATGCATGTCATAAAAATACACACAAAGTATACAAAATGTACACAAAGAATGTACATTTAGAAAAAATGCAGATAAATACTCACAAATTTTCATATAGAAGGAAGCAGAAGTCTTACAACCCAGTACAGAACTGGTACAGGACAAGAACACAAGTAGGTTTTGAGAAACATTATGAAAATTATTTCTGTGTATGGTTTCTAGGTATTTCTATGTATGGTTGTGAAACCTGGACAGAGAAAAAAGGTGACAGGAAGAAAATCAAATCATTCAAAATGTGGTGCTGGAAGAGAGTTCTACAGATACCCTGGACTGCTAAAAAGACAAGCGAATGGGTCCTAGAGCAAATCAGGCCTGAACTCTCCCTAGAATTCAAGATGATTAAATTGAGACTGTTGTACTTTGGATGTATCATCCAATGATGTGACTCTCCAGGAAAGACCACAAAGCTTGGTATAATGGAAAACAGTAGAAAAAGAGGGAGGCCATGCTACAGGCAGATGGAGTCAATCAAGGAAGCCAAGGACCTGAGTTTGCAAGACCTAAACAGAGCAGTTTTCTAATGGGGGATCCTATAGGTATCTTATTTATAGGCTCACCATAAGTCAAAGTCAACTTGACAGCATATAACTACAAAAAATAAAAATTAGACTGACAGATTTTTTTCATATCCTTGCAAAAGAGTCCATTCACAAAAGTTACTGATCCAGGCATATCTGTTGGACATAGAAAGGTGAGTCAGGAGGGGCATTGACTCATGAAAGAAATACAGGGGCAGCTTTTACTGAGAGTGGATCATTTCATTGCATCGTTAACATAGAGTGTGATCAAATGATCCCACCACATGAATTGAAGAGGCAGTAGAATTTACCACTGCAGTTGAGGATGATTGTCAGAGACAAGATGCAGGCATTATGTCATGCAGAGACACAGCAGCAGAGTACGGATAGATACTTTGGGCCCCCAAGCATCTTTGAGGATTGAATTAATTTTTCATTGCACATTAGCAGTTATCTTGCAGTGTGCCTTTTGGATATGAGCATCCGTTTACCTGAAGCAAGCCTCAGTGAGTTCAGTAAGATTTATCTCAAGTGTATATTAGCTTATAGCCATTAAGCAATGAATTAATCAGTCAGTATACAGTTTACATTCAATTTCTTTTTCCTCTTCGTTTTCATCCATTAATTTGGGGTGGAAAACAATTAGCCTTCCATATGGTTTAGACTACAACTTCCCAATGGGACTTCTAAACCATTACAATGAGACTAAAGTGTCAAACTTTCCCAATCTCTGTTTTAATCTATTAATATATAAAAAATCAAAGTTTGTTTGTTTGTCTGTGTCAGGCAGATGAAGATCTCATATGATTGGCTGTGTCAGGTTATGACCTCCTATGATTGGCTGCCTAGGAAGATTCTATGGAATCCTGGGTTTTGCAGTTTAGGCCCCTTAGAATTCTCAGCCAGAGAATAGGCTGGTTCCTATGGAGACAAGGCCTAGCTCATGGAGGAGGGCAGTGTATTCCCTCAACCCAACCCCTCTATAAGCTCGAATACAAATTGGATTGGGGAATATGGGGAAAAGTTACAGGATAGTGGACAAGACAGCTTGGAGAATTAGAGACGCAGGATTGCAAATCTTTCTAAGAAGCATCACCTACGAGAAAATAAAACCCCGGGCAATGCCGGATATATATGCCAGTTAGTCCATATAACACAATATAATCCAAAATTACAAGCTAAGTTATACACCTTTCACTTTCACCCTCCTTTCACATAGATTCATCCAACTACTTCCGAGGAACATTCCATTTTTTCTGTCACCATTTCCCAGGGCACTGCTGTCCTTATTTTACTTCTTACAATTTATAGGTACCTTTGTTAGTGTTAAAATGTTAGTCAGTGTTAAAATTGTATTTCTTCAAGTTTTGGCTGCATAACTTGAGCCCGTTAAAGCTAAATCTTCTGGGGAAGTCCACTTTGAAACCGTCGAAAGAATAGATTAGCATTTTGAAGTGCAATAAATACGTCTGATCCTCCTCACACTGTGCTTATCATTTGCCTACACAGTTACACTAATACTTTGCCTCCTTGGAAAAGACGACGCTTGGTAAAGTGGCGTTGGTGGTAGAGCAGCAGTAAGAAAAGAGGGAGATGGTCTTTACAAGCTGAAGCCTGGTTGTGTGGCAGTCCTGATTTTGCAGGACCTGAGCAGGGCTGTTGGTAAAAGGAAGACTTTTAAGGTCTTTGGTTCGTAGGATCGTCTCATGTCAAGGTTGACTTGGGGGGCAAGGCGCAACACATTTTGCTGCTTTAATCTCCCTTTTTTGGTAACGTGGGAACACGAAGATGATCGTGTCTTGTGAGTTTCTAAGGTTGTAGGGTGAAAAAGGAGGGCAAGT
This sequence comes from Cyclura pinguis, assembly GCA_030412105.1. Taxonomy (NCBI): domain Eukaryota; kingdom Metazoa; phylum Chordata; class Lepidosauria; order Squamata; family Iguanidae; genus Cyclura; species Cyclura pinguis. The sequence goes on from CM059600.1 coordinate 207,768,030, forward strand.
TGAGCAGAGGAACATAGGGCCATTTCTGCACTAGACTTGTTATAGCCCATTTCCACACTAGACCGTTACAGTGCTATTATTCCACTTTCAACATCCTATGGAATCCTGGGGTTTGCAGTTTAGGGAGGAGCCAGTCTAGTGCCGAAACGGCCATAGCGCTATTATTCCACTTTCAACCTCCTATGGAATTCTGGGGCTTGTAGTTTAGGAAAAGGCCTTAGAATTCTCAGCCAGATTGCTCTTTGGCCTCAGTAGACTACACACTCCAGAATTCCACAGGACGTTGAAAGTGGAATAATAGCACCATAACAGTGCTGTTAGTGCGGAAAGGCCCTACAGAAACGTTGACAAACGACATGAAGCCGGGTATATAATTCATTGGAAAAGTGCGGGCATATTTATTTGGTCCGTAACGCCCCTCTTCGGACGCCCTTCTCTTTCCTTTTTTGGGGGGTTTCCTATATAGACCAAAGTCAGCCAATCAACGCAGGAAACTGGCGCATGCGCCTGCGAAAGATGGGGGACGCTTGCCGCCGTTTAGTCCTCGCACTCCATCAGCACTCAGCTCGCCATTGGCGGTTGGCTTTTCCACACCCGCCTCTTCCGGTCGCGTCTCCTTCCAGCCGCACGTCGTTCCCGCCAGTTTCTGCTTTATCAGAAAGCGGACATCGCCTCCCTTCTCACCCCGGCCAATAGAAATGCATAGAGTGACCATAGACTCATAACGAGAAAGAGAGAAAGAGTGACGTTGCACGTCATTGTTGTGTGCCTTCAAGTCGATTCTGACTTATGGAGACAGTCTAAGACGAGCCTATCACGGGGTCGTTTTCTTGGCGAGATTTGCTCAGAGGGGGTTTGCTTTTGCTTTCGTCTGAGGCTGAGTGAGTGCGACTTGCCCGAGGTCACCGTTTAGGATTCCGTGTCGGAGCGGTCATTCGAACCCTGCCCTCTAAAGTGCTCAAACCACTCCATTACGCTGACTCGCAATCCTAAAGCGCCGCTCCCGGTCTTAACCACTAATTTTTTTTTCCACTTAGAGGGTTCTTACTGTCGATATATACTACTAGACCAAAAGGGTCTTACGAACATGCTAAAGCTGAAGAGGATATAATAAGGCCAAAGGAGTATACAGAAAGCTTCCCCAGAGACTTGCTTGTCATCCTCGCCTGCTATCGAAGCACCGCCTCACTCTCATTTTTTCGCTTACTCTATGGAAGAGCCCCTCTTCCGTTTTGCGACAGTTAGCCGTAAGTGGGGTTGTCGCACGTCGAGCTTCCCTAGCGTTCGGTGAGGGCGATGAGTGCGAGGCGCTCCGCTGAGGAAATGCGAAGTCTGTATTAGGTGGGGTAAGTCCGTCCGAAGGGTCTCAGATTACTATGGAAACGATTGAATTTGGCCCGATGTTAACTGGAGGACGGAGGAAACGGACGGGAGGGAAGCTGCTGATGGAGTCTATGGCCGTTTCCGCACTAGACTGTTAAAGCGCTGTGATTCCACTTTCAACATCCTATGGAATCCTGGGGTTTGCAGTTTCGGGAGGGGCCGCCTGGCCCCTCCCGAAACTGCAAACCCCAGGATTCCATAGGATGTTGAAAGTGGAATCATAGCGCTGTAACAGTCCAGCGCGGAAATGATTTATGACAAGTCTGTTTACCTGTTTGAAATATTCATATCCTGCCCTGTATCGAAAGGCCTCAGGGCAGTGCACGTTGAAATCGATTTAAGATTGAAACAGTAAAAGGTAAAACACATTAAACAATACAAGAATTTAAATCAAATGGAAATAATTGTGCATACCCTGTATATGTGACCAAGCTGAATACAATAATTAGAGCCTCAACAACTTTAATAAATAAATAAACGAAACTTTTTTTAGTGGTACGCAAGGCAAGCCTATGTGGGTGGCAGTTGGGCCTCTGGAAGGAGCGTTCCGTAACCAGGGGGCGACAACAGAGGAAGTTTCCATGTTCTCATACAATATATGAATCCCACTGTTTTGGAGGGACGGGAGAGCCCCCCCAGTTATAGGAGGGGTCGAAACTGAGTGTGCCGTAGTGGTTTGAATGTTGGGCTAGGACTCTGGGAGACCAGGGTTGGAATCCCTGCTCAGCCATGGAAACCCACTGAGTGACCTTGGGCAAGTTGCACTCTCTCAGCCTCAGAGGAAGGACACGGCAAGGCTTCTCTGAACAAATGTTGCTAAGATCACCCCGTGGTAGATTCCCCTTTAGGGTTGCTGTAAGTCAGAAACAGCTGGAAGGTATGCAATAAACAAAAGCAAATTTTTGCTCTCAGGGCAAAGCGGAAGTGCAAACCTTTTCATTTCTCACCTTCACACATGGCAAGGACTATGGGAGTTGCAAATCTGGTGGGCTGCATGTTATCCCACCAGTATATAGGCTGGACATGGAACATGAGATAACGATGCAGAAAATATTGCTGTATTTTGTAGTAAGTATTTTTCCATGTATTTGCTTGACCTACACAAGCTTCTCTACCATTTTGCCCTCCCTTAAGTGTGAAAGGGCTGGCAGGATCGAATGGGAAAGCTGGGACTGAGCAATGGTGGATATACTTGTGGCAGTACGGGTATGAGGAGAGAGAGTGGGTGGATAAAGGGACAGCATGTCACTGAGGTTTGGGGGTGAGTTACTGTAAAAGTGGTGTGGCTGTTCTAAGACTTTTGGATCTTTCCAGTGCTGAGGGTGAAAGTTGGAGAAGACAAGCTGACTGATTACCTGGATATTAGCATACCAGAGGGAGCAGTAGGTGAGGACAAATGTGTAACTGGTGAATCTGGAAGAATAATAGCGCTATGAAGTAAATACTGGAGTAGGAGGGATATCATGATGCGGATGGATCAGTGTTTTAAATTACCTTTCATCTATGGTAGTGTGTTTCGTTTCCACCAAGAAAATTAGACGGGGTGGCAGATTCAAAGGCATGGGTAGTAGTGTAGCTGGGTTTTCAAAATAGCAATAAGGGACAGTCAAAATTGATGACATCACTGGGTTGACAGTCAGGAAATAACCATTAACCAGTTTGTTTTCTTCCTAAATACCAAATGAAAGTACTGATTTCGGTTAACTTAGCCATGTGTTTCTTTGTAGAATTAACGTATTGTTCACATTAATAAATTACATTTCTATCTTTATGAAGGGTCCACATCTCAAAATGTGGGATTTTGGGAGCATCTTGTTCAGTCTGTATAAAAGGAAAGTTTTCAAGCTCTCCAGTAGAGGAATGCTGTTGTAATAAGTGACACTTCCCATCACGTAGAGGACAAGCTTTCCAAAACTCTCAAATAAGATTGTATTAAATGCCATCCCTAATACATTGTAGTAACATTACCTCTAAACTGCAGAGGCAGAGAATACAGACAGCAGTATGATGCTGGGCAGGCAGGTAGGAGAGCGATTCTAGTTCTTTTCCATAGTTAGTCTCAGAGGCTTTCTGGCTTTGTTCAGGTGTGTCTCAAAGTCCTGTTGTCTGTAGCATTTGTTGAATCAGTGTTGCAGGTGGGAAACTTATGGGCTGTGTGGTAAGGTGCAGCTCAAATGTCAAGTAACTGTGTTTTTTATATATTGAGGCACTGAAGATATGAGGGGATAAACAAAGGGTGTGTAGATGGGATTGATTCGCTTGTTTCTGAGTTGTCTTTTTCACCATTTCTCTTTCTCAGTTTATTTACAGGAAGAAAGCAGTTTTCCAACTGTGCCACCTCTCCCATACAACAAGTATTAATAATAGGCTCAATAACAGGATGGCTGACACAGATGTGGAGCAGAATAAACTGACTCCTACAGGTGACGGCTTGGTAAATGACAGTGAAGAGGCAAGAGAAGGGTCTGTGATAGAGAGTAAGGAAGCAGCAGGTGATGTGTGTTTGGATCCCTGTAATCAAGATGGCTCCTCAAATGTTGCCTTTGAAAACAAGAAAGTAGAAGGTGAAACCCAGTTGGATCTCTCTAAGCAAGCTGACACCAAAAAGGTTGTGCCTGGCATCATTTACCTTGGTCACATCCCTCCTCGCTTCCGGCCACGGCATGTCCGGAATCTGCTAAGTGTCTATGGTGAAGTGGGGCGTATTTTCCTGCAGCCTGAAGGTGAGCTGGGGCATATGCATTAGGGAGGAGTAGGCAAGTGTGTGCGTGTGCATGTGAAGGAAGGAAGGAGAGTGTGCAAGAGATTGATTGTGCGTGTGTGTGCGTATATGTGTAGGTGCTAAGGAGGGCCAAGATGAATACCAAGGTGAAATACAAGGAGAAGCACTCCCTTGTGAACTGGCATCTGTAAGGAGAGATAGATGAATGATGAGGCGGTCTCGGTGGAAATGTGTTTACTGTGAGTTTTACTACTGATAACATGCAGGCTGAAGTGCTATACAGTTCTTATCTCCTCAAAGACTGAATTGCTTATTCCTTGAGTGAGGTAGTCTATTAAATTCTTGGATTTATTTTGATATTGAAGTGTTTTGTGACATTGTAACAGGAAAAATGCTGTAGAAATGGCCTTAAACAAATAATTGATAGCTGGCATGTCTTCCATTTTATATAAAGAAGGTTCGCCCGCTTAGTTACAGTGACACATCCATAAGCCAATGGATTTTGAAGTTTGGACCTGACATTTGAAATAAGATCTTCTCCTTGACTGCACAATTTATAACCCATCTCTTTCTCTCTTCCTTTGTCTCTTTCCCCTGTCAGAACGATTTATACGGAAGAAAAAGAAAAAGGCTGGAAGTAATGCCAAGAATTTCACAGAAGGCTGGGTGGAGTTCCGGGATAAGCGTGTTGCTAAATTGGTTGCTGCCAGTTTGCACAATACACCCATGGGTGTCCGCAGGAAGAGTAAATTCCACTATGATCTCTGGAATATGAAGGTGTGTGTGTGTGTTGGGAGCTACTGTAGTAAATAAGGATGTTTGAATTTTCCTTTCATCCGCTCCTAATTCTTTTGCCTTTTGGGTACTAAATCCATAATTCATCTGTCAGTTCTGGAAAGGTATAGAGAATTAAGACTTTATGGCTTAAGGCTTCTGAAAATACCAAATCTTTTCTTCATCTAGTTTGGTGTTCTCTTTCAAGCCCTCACTCCCTCATTGCCATCATCTGATCATAGAGTGTAGTATGAGATAAATTGCTTTCCAAAACTGTATTCTACATGAGATAAAGATGAGATGTGTGCACCATTTGTAGAGGCCAAGGGGACATAGTTGTTTGATGATGCTTGCCCAAAGTGGAAGAGCTAGAATATAGCTAGAAGAGGAAATGGCCTCTTGGTCTTTAACATAATTTTATGTGGTGTCTGGTAGTCAAAATGCTAGGCTTTAAAGTAACTGTGTGCAGTAAGGCAGTGGGCATATTCAGTGAAGTTGTGATCAGATATTGTGCTCATTATATTTCTTCCAAGGAGAAGAAACAATGAATTTCTGTGAGGATAAACTGAATATATTTTGTGAGACCAGTGAACTAGTGCTGGATGGGCTTCTTCTGGGAAACACACTCATTTCTCAGCTCTGTTCCTGCTCTTCTTGACAGCTCACATCATTCAGTTTCACAGACTTCATAACCCTAATTTGTCTGGATTCCCTCAGATAGAATGATTTCCCTTCAGGGCAGTCTGTTGGACCACAAGCCAGTGATAGGTTGGGAGTAAACCCAGTAGTGATGGGATTAGACTTTTTTCCTCTTTTCTTCTTCATTTAGTAGGCTCTTGAGAAAGTGAAGGATCACACTTGGCAGAGATGTGGTCTGATTACATGCTGGTTGCTTTTGAATTTGGGCCAAGGGCTGCAAGAAATTAAATGGAATGCCACAGGCTGCTCATCTTTTTTTTGTGGAGACTTTACTGCCGACTGTTAGAGCCTGATTAATTATGGTGTGTGTGTATATATGTGCTCAGATTGCTCTAGCCCTTAGACTAATATGTGGAGGACAGAGTGGCTTCCAATAATACAGCAGTTGGCCATCCCTTGATTACATGATTTTCAATTCTTATACAAAAAATGGGCATTTGGTGGCCCTCCAGATGATGTTGGAATTCAGGCCTCTTCAGCCATAGCCATAAGTTGTCCATCCTTGTTTCAGACAATAAGGTGCTGTGAGTTGAGGCTCTATGAAGCATTAATCTGGTTCCTTATCTTTTGCTCTCAGTATTTGCACCGCTTCAAGTGGACTCACTTGAGCGAGCGGCTTGCATATGAACGGCAGGTGCGGCAGCAGCGAATGCGTGCTGAAGTTTCGCAAGCCAAGCGTGAGACTAATTTCTACCTGCAGAATGTGGAGAAGAGCAAACACTTCATAGCGAAAAGCAGTCAGGGAGAACAGGAAGAAAAGAGCTGGGGCTTTGTGCAGCGCCGTACTGAGGACGAAATCCAGACCAGCAAGGGGAAGAAACGGCTGAAGCAGCAGCTGGCCCGGGCTGCTGAGATACAGCAGAAATCCCAGTCGAACAGTTCTCTGTTGACCAAGATCTTCAATATCCAGCAGTAGCAATGGCTTCACTGGAATACAAGACTTTCTCCCCATCCTGATCTACCTCTTGACAGTTGGGGTTTGACAAGTTTGACAAACTTCAGTCACTCATCAGTCCCATGGGAAGTAAAAATGCTCATGTTGTGTTTGGTACATTTTGCATATACATTGTGGATCTAAATCTACTGATTTTTGCTGCTGTACTGAGCTTCTCTTTAGAGAGGTGGGCAGTGCTGGCAATGACCAGAATTAAAGGTTTCCCTTGTGGGGTTTGGTTAGAATTAACTCCTTTGGTCTTTTGTTTAGTGTGTGGAGCTGGTCTGGGCTGTTCTGTCCTGCTGGGCTGTGAACCAGTTCCTGGAGTTAATGCAGTGGAGGAGTGTGCTGTAGCTGACTCTGAAGGGGAGCTGGAATTGTTAGGATCTAGTTGCTCATATAACCCACTCCGCCTCTTGAAAACTGGGGACGGGGGTTAAATAAAAGGCAGAAGTCCCTTTTTCAGAGTTTAGTGTAACCTGTAACATCAGGATACTTTGGTCTTTATTTCTGTTTGGAACGTCGATCCAAAGTACTGTTAAATGAGCAATGTCAAACAGCAGTTACAGGTGCTATGAAGGTGATAATAATATTAAGTGAATGTGTGCCACTGGGTGCTTCAGATAAATAGTCTAAAGCTGGGGTATCATGTAGACTGCAGTTAATATTGTCAGGATAAGAGTATTTTTTTTAAAAAAAAAACTATTTTTTTTTTTAAAAAACTATTGTATCCTTCTAAAATTTTGCCTAAAGCCTGTGATGTATTTCTGACTGGAATTATTTTAAGCTTTTTTAAAAAAGCACCAAATTAAATAACTTTTTTTTCATCTTGGTTGTCTCAGTTGTTGTTGTGGGAAATTTCTAACGGAGTTCTTTATGCAAAAGAAGTATTGGGTTTATTGTAATTGTGATTAAAAAATATTCAGCATTTGTCTGATAAGTGAAGTGTTCCACTGTAAGGGAAGGCTACAGTATTTGGCAATGGAACTTGCTGTCAGGCTCTTTTCCAGCATGGGCTGGAGTGGAAAGCATCTATTAGCCCACCATCCACCAGTCCCATCTTAAAATGGCCTGTCTCATCTGGCGAAACTACTTGCTAGCTGGACCTGTAGGATTGCCTAAATCAGGGATGACTGATCAGTGCTTGGGACTCAGAAATCTTACTTCCCCCTTCACCAATATGAGAGAAGTATGAGAGGCCTTCAAACATATATTTGTCTTTCCTGGCTAGAACATCTGGAAATTTAGAGAATTTCTCTCTTGCTCCCCATTTTTTGTAGATTTAACCAAATAATGGCCATCCCAATGTTGGTACTGAACATTGTCTGTCTGTCTTTCTTTCTTAGTAAAGCATTTACATGTAACTACAGTCTGCAGGGAGGAAGATGCATATTTGGAGAGCATGGCAAAATGTACATATACACTTGTATGTCTACATGTACACAGAGAGAAATAATAGATTGTGTATCAGGCTAAAGCCAGTGTGTTGTAGTGGTTTGAGCAATGGCCTATGAGCCTGGAGACCAGAGTTCAATTCCTTGCTTGGCCATGGAAACCCACTGGGTGACTTTGGGTGTAACATACACCCAGAAAATTCCTTGGATGGCTTGCCTTAGGGTTGTCATAAGTCAGTCATGACTTGAAGGCACACATGTATCAAGCTACTTTAGGGAGAGTAATAGCCAGGTATTGCCAGAAGGTAGTGGCGCAACCTGTTCAATTAATTCTTTGCTGTACAGGCAGAGGCTCTTGGTCCTACTGGATCTCCCTTGGCTCTAGGAAGGCCTCTGTAGTTCAGATGCTAAATGCTGAACATGAGTGGTGACCTCCAATACTACATGAATGTGATGGCATTAGCTTTTGAGGGCCAGGACCCACTTTATCAAATCCATGAAACTTTACTTTAGACATATTATGAGAAAACATGACCCATGAGAAAGGAAAATAATGTTTGTTATGGAGAAAGCAGTAAGAAAAAAGGAAGCTTGTATTACAGGTGGATAGATTCAAAAAAGGAAGCCACGCTCTTGAGTCTGCAAGGCCTGAGCAGAGTGGTTGGTGATAGGGTGATATGGAGGTTTCTCATTCATAGGACCACCATAAGTCAAAGTCAATGGTAATTAATAGCAACATCCTATACAACAGGGTCTATGAATCCTGTGGCCCCAGGATTTGATATTTAAAAAAAAAAAATTCTTTGCAGCCCTATGCTGTTCCTGGACCTTCCTACTCACGTTCTCCCCACCTCCAGTTCTGTCTCCAAACAACATGGTCAACACACAACCATTTCTGGTCTTTGATGGATAAACTAGTGATTTTGCCCTCTCACACCTTGCTCTCCCCCATTGAAGCCCTAAAACGGCTTGCCATCATGGCTAAAAGGGGAATGAGCAGATGCTGTAATCTCTCTCAGGCCACCTCACCTGAAGGGCATCTGCCTGCCTCTAATTCATTTCTGGCACTACCAATGGATTTATTATATTTTTATTGGCATGATGAATTTTCTTCATCCCAGTGTCTGCTATGCCATAAGCCATCTGTATGAAGAGTAATTTAGAAATACTCTGAATTTTAAAAAAGATTGGAGAGAACAGAAAGGATTTGCCTTGCTTTGTCCACTTTCAAAGGCTACTTTTCCAAACTCCTGTTGTCTAAGAGCAGAGGAGGAGGGATCTTGGAGAGCTGAGAGAATTCCTATTGTGCCATGAGAAATCAGTTACAGAGATGAATAGTGCTGCCCTAAAGATTTGTAGTACAGAGGAAGCTCCATTGAGCTTAATGAGGCTTCTCTCTAAGTAAACACTTACAATTATGCTATGAAGGTTCCTGGGATCTCACAGAGTCTGCCAGCTGCCTTTCTGCATGATTCATTGCTCCAGGTTTTATCACTAGATGAAAGGGGGATCAGAATTTAGGATAAAAATGTTAGACATGGTTCAACTTGATGAGCTTTGCAAATTCTGGAATTCTTTGACACAAGCCTACCCCCAAAACACAGATTTTAAGGGATTCTGATTCCATTTTCTCCTACATAGTTTTCTAAATCAGGGTTTTTTGTGCTCATTGCCATCCAAGCCAAAAGGCAAAACAGATTTGATGTCAGAGATGACTTGCATGTTGTTCTGTGAGTCCACATAGATTCCACAATTCCAGTTTCTCATCCAACTAAACAACAGCCTTCTCATCTTGAAATTTACTTTTGTGAGGAACTAAAGTTTTCCTTTTGTTATATTTGCTCAGCGTGAATTTATATATTCTCCTCCCCACAAAAAAAATTGGAAGACTAGATGCTTTAAGTGTAATCTAGTACTGTACAGATAAGAGAGAGGAAACAAGTGAAGGATAACTGTTCTGTTTTCTCTAACTCAAAACATATACTGTTTATATATATTTGGTGCTGTACGATTCTGTAATTAAATACAGTGGACCCTCTGTATATGTGACTTTTAGATCTGCAGATTCAAGCAGGTGTCGTGTGCTGTACATAAAATGGTGGGGCCGCAAACATAGCTGCACTGAAGCATCCATGTGCATGCCACCACCATTTAGGAAGAGAAAATTCACATTTTTTGCTATTTGCTGGGTTAGAATTGAACCCCTGCAGATATGGAGAGTCTACTGTAAATAAACAGAAGAAACACAACACATACAAAAATCCAAAGTAAACAACATCCACAGTACAGGAATCCTTTCTACCAAGTCTTTTTTTTTTGCCCCAGTTCCCTTTCCTCCTCGTTCTCTGTCTAGCTGTAAGTGTTTTAGCAACAGCAGCATGAAGAGGATGGAAGAGGACTAGACAAACACAGAATTTGGTATCAGGGTGCAGAAGCATGTCTTCAGTAAACAATGCAATGAAAGTTGTGCTGTGAGAGAGTGGAATTCTTACTCTAGCTCATCCTATTCTGGCTGCTGCCTGCCTACTACAAAAAGTAAACAGCAGCTGCCTCCAGAATCCTTTATTGAGCATCCATGAACAGCAAAACAGACTGGAAAAGGGGAGAGCAAATAAACCTCCCTCGACAGCTACTGGCAGCATGGTCATTACATTGGCCACCAAAAAATGAAATCATAAGAAAAGTGGAGGTTAGTAAAAGAAAAATGGATGCATTTTAGAAGAGGCCTTCAGGTGGTTTCCAGAAGGTTCAAAATACCTATTTTTAAAAGCTGCTGTGGTTCTTTCATTTCACATGTGCTTAATGTTCATTTTGAGTAAAAAGTTTGGTGAACCATGTTGAATTGCCGGAACTTACCCCTATTCTTTCCTTGTTATTTCTGCCCTTGGTACCAATGTTTCTGCTAAAGAAGCAACAACCATGAACACATCTACTTCCTTAACTGAGGTTTAGCTATAAACAGATCTGAAATTAGAAAATTGGGAAAGCTATGAGTATAAAGTGAAGCAGTGGGCAAAATATGGGCAACAGACTGCATGTGAACCTCGATGGCTGTTTTTGTGAGCTTCTGAGGATCTCTGTGCCCCAAACCCCAAAATGTAAGGCCTGGGGACTGTTACCCTGTTTTCTGGGGATCCCGGGAGGGACACCAAATTGCTATCAAAATTATAGAAGTTGTTCAGAGCACAAGTTGGCAAAACGAGAGGCAGGGTAACTCAGCAGGATCTTGCAACCCAATGTCTATGGCGTCAGGCCAAGTCAAGATGCAAACCGGTTGGAAAATAATGAATAGTCTGTATTAAATACAGGCACACAATGTATGTAACACAAACACACAGATGCCTAAGGAAAATAAAGGTGTGAGTAAGATAGCAGGATTTTTAGAGGGATAGTTGGTTCGGGTGATACGAAACCTGTCCTGAAGTCCGGGAGAAAATGGAGAGCGAAGCTGGGGTTCAATGTATCTCAGCACGTGGAGCTGAGGGGAGGCTCACCAAGCAAAGCGGCAGCAAGGCGGTCTGGAACTCGGGAGCGATCCAAGGAAGGTCTCGGAATCAAGAGTTTTTATAAGGAGAATTGTGACCGCAGGCTAGGTCGGACTTAGGGGAAAACAATAGATTTTGAGTTGGAGACAAAGCCTCCGAAAGGTCAGAATTTGAATGATTGAATTAGAGCCGAATTTATCAGTAGAGTAGCCGGTATGCAAACACGGAATACTTGAGCGTTGTATAGCTCGATCATCAAGCTGCCAGCGCGGGACAGAGAATCCTTTGTAGGTTGCGTGCGTACCTAACGGAGTACTTGCCTTGAGGTCTCCTAAAGTGGCGAGTCGGCTATTTTCTGGCCTGCCTGTATTGTCTAGGAATATTAGGGCGATAATCGGCCGAGCCTGTATGCATGCTTGTCCGGGGACCTCGCAAGCACGTGGAAGGGATATGTGAAGCCGAATTTGAGATATCAAAAGATATCTTTTTATATCCCCAAAGCTCGGGCTAGCCAGGGCAGTAACAGGACACTATTGAGCCTTTCGGGACAAACAATTAAGGCCATTTCTGCAATACACTGTTAGAATGCTATTATTCCACTACCAACCTCCTGTGGAATTCTGGGATTTGTAGTTTACTGAGGCCAAAGAGCTCTCTGGCTGAGAATTCTAAACACCCTTCCCTAGACTACAAACCCCAGGATTCCAGAGGATGTCGAGAGTGGAATAATAGCACTATCACAGTGTAGTACGGAAAGGCACTAAGTTTCTGCCATGGAAGCTGTGGTGTTTCATCAAGAAGCCAAGAGAGGTTCATGGAATCAGAATATAGAGTTGGAAGAGACCAAAAAGGCCATTGGGTCCAACCCGCTGCCATGTAGGAATACACCATCAAAACGTTCCCAACAGATGGCCATCTAGCCTCTGTTTAAAAAGTTCCAAAGAAGGAGAGTCCACCACAAATCCAAAGCAACATATTCTACTGTCAGACTGCTCTTACTGTCAATTTGTTTAGACGGAATCTCTTTTTCTGACGATTGAAGCCATTGCTCCATGTCCTAGTCTCGGGAGCAGCCAAAACCAGGCTTGCTCCATCCTCCATATGACATCCCTTCAAATATTTAAACATAGCTATCATGTCATCACTTAGGGCATGGTTTTCCCCTCTTCCGCACACATTCCAGCTTATTAATATCCTTCCTGAACTGTGGTGCCCAGAACTGGACTCAGTATTCCAGGTGGGGTCTAACCAAAAGCAGAACAGAGTGGTACTGTCACTTCCACAGTTCACAGGTGAGACTGTCTGGATTGTGGTAGGAGTGTCCCACTCCCAGATTACTTTTTCTCCTGTGCTCGCAGAGACAAATAGGGTCTTGGGGAAAGGAGAGCATTGCTCTGCAGGAAGAAGGAACTGATGCTTTAGAAGGGACCACTTCCTAGAGGTTGGATTGCTAAATTATAATCCTTTCCTATCAAGGATACATTTCCAGATGTTTTCTGATAACGAACAATTTGGTCATCAGAACGAGAGGGAGCTGATTTAATTGTTTTTTGGACTAGCGTGTAGGCTGCATGAAATGGCCTGAGACTTTGATCTGAAGATAAGGGATGCCATGCTTTGGTTGGAAATACTGCTATATGAACTTTCAAGAAAAGTTACTTTTTTGGACTACATCTCCCAGACAGCCACAGACAGCCTGGCCACTGACCATTCTACTTGAACAATTCTGGGAATCAAACATGAATCAAAATAGTTAATTTTTGTAGGATCTGATAGCTAGACAGCATTAGGAAGGACACAGTAGCAATTGTGGTGGACATCAACGTGGCTGATATGCTGAGTGTAAACATGTTTCTGACCATCCCAATGGCGACTGTGTAAAACTAGGCAATGAGAGTGTAGTGAGGCTGCTCAATAATAAATTACATAAGGGTGGGGGTTTAAGATACACCTCTGTTTCATACATCACTTGTAATGATCTCATATACAAAGTGGCACGGCCGCCCATGGCAGATTTCTGTACTATTTTTAACTATACAAATACCAAGTTTGATTCATGCCAGCTTTTTCTTGGCCTTCAGCCACCACCCTATTCTAGAAGCCAGCCAGACTTCCTTCTTTCCCAGCCTTCAAAGAAGAGGGGACAATTGTGCTTTCAGAATTGCTCAACTGCAAGTCTGGACCAGGTGACACAAGAAGAAAACAAATTGTGAGGAAACAGTGTGGCACTCAATTAGCACATTCATTAAGGATGTGCCAATGCCTTATCCATCGACTTACCGAAAGTGTTTAATCTGACGCCCCAAAATATGTTGGAAAATGCTCAGGGCAATTTAATTTAGGGGAATGCAAGTGGCCAATGTAACTGATTCCTGGAAGATGTGGGAGGGGATGGTGTAAGGGCTCTGTGCCTTGTGCTGCTCGGTGACATGCCACGCAAGACACCAGGAGGATAAAAGCAGGAGGCAAGCAGGAGCTGCTCACCCATCTGACAAGCTTTGCCAAGATGAAGATGCTTCTGTTCTTGGGTGTCTGCCTTCTTGCAGCCCTGGCTGTGCCCAGCACTGAAGGCAAGATAATTTCTAGATGTGAGCTGGCTCGGGACCTGAAGAAGCATAACTTTGAAAGTTTTGTGGGTCATAAAGTGGCTGACTGTGAGTATCCCCTTTGGCCTTGACCGAGATGATGGAAGAATGACTTCTTGGGCTACTGCTCTTTGGACTTTTCAGCTACCATGGCCACTGGCCATGCCGCTTTAGAATTGCGGGAGCTGCAGTCCAAAAAAGCAATGTTTTACACCCTCGTGGGTTCCTGACACACTTGTTGAGGGATTACGACTTCCTCACTGGGTCTGTTATAGACTTGCAAAGGGCAGATGGAGAATTATACTAATGGCAGGACTCCTTTTTCTTAAGGTTCTCAATAGAGAAAGAAAGAATTATGTCTTTCCTAGAATGCCTCATGGGTTTTTAGCCATGTGTGTGAGAGAGAAAGCCCTCTTGACAGGGACACCTCTACTAAGCTTTAGAAGGAATTAAGTGGAAAGTGCTTTGGTTCTTACCTTCACAATTCCCAGCGGAGGCAGCCTTTAGTCCAATCGTTTAAAATATCTTAAACACACACATAATCCTTTACAGTGTTCGCAAATGGAGAAGAATGTTCATGGGAAACCTACTCCAAAAAAATACTTTTTTTAAACCAATAAGGACAAAGAGTTAAATTATCTGGTGTGGGGCGGGGAGAAAACTAAGGAGGAAGACAACATTTGGAGATTTCTGAAGAAAAATCCATAGTCTAACATTCATATTGCATTCCTTTCAGTGAAATCAGAACATGTGCAGGATTGCATGCAGGAATAGGATTGGTGTTTAATCTAATCTGTTTTGTGAAAATTAGGGGCCAGTAAAAGAGATTACGGATTGGTCCAATGGTGCGAGAAGCCGCATCAGTGATGGAAGTGATTTAGCCAATCAGAAATGCATTTAGACTCTGTCTCCTTATTTATACTTATCTTAAAATTCAATCAGCACAGTCGTGTAGGGGCGGGGGTTGCGGTGATGGGGCGGTTCGCCTCAGGTGGCAATTTTTGGGGGGCATCTGAGCGCATACCGCCATCCCTGCACACTGTACTCCTGCCCGCTCACACTGTAGCCCCGCCCCAGGCACCATGGCCACGCCCCCTCCCTCTTCCACGCAGTCCAAGCTCCACCGCTGAATAAGCAAACACCTGAATAAAAATAGCCAGTTCTGACTGTGTGAGCTAATGTTATAGAAAACAGATTAATATGTACAGCCAGCCCTTCACGTTTGCTAGGGTTAGGTGTGCAGGATCCCCACAAAAGTGGAAAAATTGTGAATATCAATGTGGAGGGAGGGAATGCTGAGGCATGGTGGGGAGAGTGGGCACCGAGGGTCCCAATCAGCTCAAGGAAAGAAGAGGGAAAGGGGGTCCGTTGGCATGGTGGCTCTATATTTCTCCTCTCTCTCTATCACCTATCTCCTTCCTTGGGTGTGTGTGGGGCAGATACTTGGGTGTGTGTGGGGCATTGGGAGAGGGTTTGTGGTACAGAGAAATCAGGGTGGGAGCCATTCTTAGCTGTCTCGGCATCGGCTGGTATAGTAGTAGGGGGACCAGTGGTGGGTTTTTAAAGGGCCGTGTAGCCTGATTGTAGCTGCCAAGAGGAAAGGCTCCCCTAGAAAAGAAGCACTTGAGGCTGGGAGGCAGGGGTTGGAGAAGCTCGCATGAATGAGAAACCTGCAAATGTGGAGGGCCGGCTGTATTTGGAAATAAAATCCAAACTAGTGCTAGTGAAGGGCTTCTCAAGAGGCAGCTGGGATTGCAGATGCTGCAGGAATCTTTTCTGACTATGGGAGTTTAGTCCTTGGTCATGTAACCTTCTCTTCTGATCATCCTGCAGGGGTTTGCCTGGTAAAACACGAGAGTTCTTACAACACCAAAGCTATCCATGATAATGGCAGTTGCCGTGACTACGGGATCTTCCAGATCAACAGCAAATATTGGTGTGATGATGGAAAGACCCCAGGTTCCAAGAACGGCTGCGACATTAAATGCAGCAGTAAGTGTGTGTGTGTGTGTGTACACGTGGGAATGCATAAGATGGGGAGATGCACTGGCACCAGAACCACAGCCAGTAACATGAAGGATGAAGGCACATCTTCTTCCTCACTGTGGCTTCCATTTTGGTCTGTGCCACTTATCCAACGTTCGTCCATTCCTTTTCTCTCTGGCTCATTCCAATCTGTTTCTTCTTTCTTAAGAATTCCTGGATGATAACATTGAGGATGACATCAAATGTGCCAAGAAAATAGCACAGCAGGCCAAAGGGCTGACTCCCTGGTAAGTAGAATTAAGGGTCAAATGGGGAGGGGTTGGTGGAGAAAGTCAGGAGTTTGCGTGTAAAAGAAATTGGGGTGTACGTGACAGAAATAGAGAGAAACCTGGAAACTCCCTCTTTTTTTTCCTTTCCCTTTTTCTTTTCTTGCTTTCTTTCTTTCTTTTTTTTGTTCTGGCTCATCATCGGCTTCAGCCCACTGTGCATTACCACTAAGGAAATAGATCCCTCAACAGAACAAAAGTTCTCTACCCCGTCCTACTACAATTCTTTCAGACCTATGATGGGAGATACTGATTCTGACCTCCTCTCAGCCATCCCCGTCTAATTCACTGCTCGAGACTTTTCACTAAGACCTCAAAATATAAAAATCTCAACTGAATTTGTGCTTTGATTGACAATTGACCTAGGAGGGATGGATAGGGACAACGGGCCTCCAGGTTAAAGAAAGGAAGGAGAAGGAGTTAAAATAAAGGCCTATCCCTAAGGGGAGATGTGAGGGGAGCCGTCCTTCCCACAACACCTTGTGTGCATACCCTTTGCATAGAATTTCAGTGCTCCCCCTTCCATCTTCTTTCTTTGCAGGGTTGGTTGGAAGAAGCACTGCAAAGGGAAAAATGTTGATCAATACGTCAAGGGCTGCTTCTAGCACAGAAACTCCAGAAGCAATGGGGCTTGAAGACTGGATTGCGGAGAAGAGACTTGGCAGTTTATATTTCAAGGTGGTGGCGGTAGCTGGGGGTTGGTAGCAGAGGAAGAAAATCAAATTAGCACCATGTGTCCGAGCAGGAGATCTTGTTGTTTGTGCACTACCAAGCATATAAGAAGACCTGATCCAGTCTGCGGCTCCAAAAATTTCCTGGTGGGATATGTACAACTGTTGGTGATTAATAAAAAGGATTCATAGCAGATGCTGTTCTCTTTTGTTTGTTGTAATTGTTTGATTTCTTTTGCTCTTTGTGCCTGGAAGAAGAGAAAAAAAACCCGCCTGAGGTATAGAGCTCAGGAGTAGGGAAACTATGAGCAGGAACTGAAGGTTGGGTTACCAAAAGGCTACTTTGACAAACTGGTTGGCTTGCACTTCAAGTCCTGTGAGGCTGGAGAGACTGCATTCTGTAACCCTTCGTTAGGTTCCCCAGTATTGAAAAATGAGAGAGATTTGGTGGACCTCTCTACATAGCAAGCAATTAGCATGCTAAGTACGAGTTTAAACAGTTTACCAGCCCATCTTACTGCCCTTTGCACACTTAACTCTAGCTGAGAAGTAAACACGAACTCAGTTTTGTTTAAAAAGATATATAAAAGTAGTTTACTCACAGGTACTGGTGCATACTCTACACAGGCTCATGTTCTTGATGAAAATAAGAAAAAAAGGTAAACAATTATATGGAGCTTCTCTGGAGGGCTCCTGGTCACATGAAGGTAGGAAGGTAGGCAGAAGAGAGAGAGATGGAAACAAAGAGAAAAAGACCCCCAAAACAAAGGATGCTTACGTGCCAGAGGAAGAGAGTGGGTATGAACAAGCAAACAGGAATTAATCTTGGGTTTTGTCCCCAAACTTACAGAGTGATCATACAATCTAACTAGCAATGAATTCAGAGCATGCAAAGGTTGTTCTTCTGAACACTCAGAGATTGATTATAACCACCGAGAGCCGGTGTGTAGTGGTTTGAGCGTTGGACAATGTCTTGGAGACCAGGATTCGATTCCCAGCTTGGCCATGGAAGCCCAACTGGGTGACCTTGGGCAAGTCACATACACAGCCCCAGAAAACTTCACCTTAGGGTCACCGTAAGTGAGAAAAGACCTGAAGGTAGATAACAAGACACAGAACTCTTTGGCCTCGGTAAAAACTACAAACCCCAGAATTCCACAGGATGTTGAAAGTGGAATAGCAGCATTATAACAGTGTTGGGTGGAAATGGCCTTAGTTTGCAGCATGTGGTGGCCACCATTGTGCTGGCAGTCAATTCTGTGCAGCAGATGAACGCAAGGATCTGATCATTTATGTGTTAGAGATTGTCTATTAAAATACTTATACCTTTCTCTCCAGTTGTAAAGGCTCTCAAAGGGGACTAGAGATCAAAAAGAAACAGAACAATCTAAGTCCTTATGCTCAGAATGAGTACAAATATAACACAAAAGGGAGGAAAAGGAATAGGGAAAGAAAATGATAATACGACAAATAAGTGACAAGTTCATAATACTGATATTATGACAACCAATGATTAGGCAGTTGTAATTCAACTAGAAATTGATCTCCTTATAATTTCTTTCCTACTCCTGAAAATTATCTAAAGTTTTCAGGGGGCAGGAATTAAATATATTGTCTAATACGAACCTCAGAAATTCTCTGATCTTTGTAGGTAGAAACTGTGGAACAATAATTACATTGTTAAATTGAAAATTATCCAAAGTTTTCTGGGGGCAGGAATGAAAATATATTCACTGCACTGTCTAATAGGAACCTCAGAAAATCCTCTCATCTTTGTAGGCAGAGAAAATGTGGAACAATAATTGCATTGCTAAAGTGAAAATCCTTGGGATGGTGAAGAGGATGGGGAAATGCAGGAATTTTTACTAAGCTCTGTAATGTCCTGGTTGTGCCAACATGTAGGGATGCAGTTCTGGCTGTCCTCAACCTGCAGAATTGCCTGGATATAGGATGAGGTCAAGATTCAAGAACAAGAAGAAGAAGAAAAAGGGTGATAAGGGTTGGCTCAGATAGTGTCCATGAGGAGGGGGGGGTAGCAGGGCTGAGTGGGGTTGCCAGGACTCAGGGGGCTAGGCTAAATCTCAGGGAATTACAGTCAGCTCTCCACATTTGCGGTTTCACTTTTGCAGATTTGATTATTCACAGATTATTTGCTGTCAGCTCTATTGCCTCCCTATGCCATTTTTAATAGGGACTGCAAATCTTGTCAGACTGAGAAACTGAGAACGAGGCTAGTAAGCCCCTATTAAAAATGGTGTGGGGCAGCAGTGGAGGTGGCAGGAAGCCCCACCAGCCACCCACTTCTGCCTTCGGAAGGAACCCTGAGGCCTCAAAGGAATCCATGGTGGGTTGAATGTGGTGATCATACTTTTTTATGTGTTAAATGTGGTTTGGGAGGGCCTAGAGTTATTCACGTTTTTTTCACTTTCATGGAGGTCCTGTGCCCCTAACCCTAGCAAATGTGGAGGGATGACTGTAGTCTGCTTCTCAAGCTCTCCAGGTGATGAGTAAAATCTCAGGGGAAGCCCAACTAGAACATGAGAAAATCAAATCTTTGTGTGCAAAGTTACCTTAAAGTGGGAGCCCCTATCTCCACCCATTCCCACCTGGTACCAGGGCTTACTGGCTCAGCACAGCAGTCGGCATGCATAGTTCACTTGTGCAGATATCAGCACACCAAGAATCCAGAAATGAGAGGCAAAGAATGGGAGAGAGCTAGTGGATGCATGATCTTGTGCCATTTGGAGCAAAGCAAGGGCTTGGAAGCTAAGCAGGGTCAATTCTGGTTAGTACTTGGATGGGAGACTGCCAAGGAGTACCAGGTGCTGTAAGCTTATATTTTAGAGGGAGGAACTGGCAAAACCATCTCTGGGTGTTAGGCTTAGGGAGCTGGCTATGTTTAGCCTGGAGAGGAGAAGGTTAAGAGGCAACTTGATGGCTATGTTTAACTATTTGAAGGGATGTCATGTGTAGGATGGAGCAAACCTGTTTTCTGCTGCTCCAGAGACTAGGACAGAGAGCAATGGCTTCCAACTTCAGAAAAAGAGATTCCATCTGAACATTAGGAAGAAATTCCTGATAGTAAGAGCAGTTCGACAGGAGTGTGTTGTAAATGAAAAGGAAATTCAGAAGACAAAATAGGGATAGAGAAATAATCTTTTATATCATCTAGTTAAAAGATAAAAATAGCATATGGGTTCTTAATGTACAAAAGGTTAAAAGAGAACATGAGCAAGTTTGGCAAGTTAAAATACAAATACAAAATATATCAAAATATAATACAATACCACAGTGAAGCAGAATATGATATAAACTGCAGCAACAGCAGATTAGAGCAAATCAAGAAGTGAGCGTTCACTAAGAGAATGCTACTCTTATAGAGCCTTTACAACTGCTTCCAATAACAGTAGCAGGTGAAGGTCCTCTATAACACCAATAGACCAGTTAACTCCATAATGACTAAAGTTGTAAGTCTTGTCAGTTCCAACAGAGTGTGGTGGAGTCTCCTTCTTTGGAGGTTTTTAAACAGAGGTTGGATGGCTATCTGCCTGGAATGCTTTGATGGTGTGTTCCTGCATGACAGGGACTTGGACATGATGGTCCTTGTGGTCTCTTTCGACTCTATGATTCTATTCCTTTTTAAAGAATCTCATGAAATTCATGAGACTGCTGTAAGCCAACAGAGACCAGAAGAAACCAGAAACCAAAGAAACCAGAATGGTTGACTAAAGAACTCTCACAGCTGAGCCAAGTGTTAAAAGAAACATGTACAGGAAATGGAAGAATGGCAAAATCACCAAAGAGGAATTCAAACAAATAGCCAGGATATGTAGGGAGAAGGTCAGAAAAGCTAAAGCAGAGAATGAACTCAGGCTTGCCAGAGAGATTAAAAACAATAAAAAGGGCTTTTTTTAGATATGTCCTCAGGAAAAGGAAAAACAAGGAAATGATAAGGTCACTGTGAGGACAAGATGGCCAGATACTAACAGGGGGAAGAGAAAAGGCAGAACTACTCAACACCTTCTTTGCCTCAGTTTTCTCCCAAAAGGAAAGAAATACTCAATCTGGGGGTTGGAGAGCAGGTGAAGAAGGGGAGGGAATGCAGCACAGAACAGGTAGAGAAATTGTACAGGAGTACCTGGCTAAACTAGATGAATTCAGGTCTCCAGGGCCAGATGAATTACATCCAAGGATATTAAAAGAACTGGCAGAAGTAATTTCTGAACCCCTCGCAATAATCTTTGAGAACTCTTGGAGAACAGGAGAAGTCCCAGCAGACTAGAGGAGGGCAAATGTTGTCCCCATCTTCAAAAAGAGAGAAAAAAAGGACTCAAATAATTATTGCCCAGTCAGCCTGACATCTATACCAAGAAAGATCCTAGAGCAGATCATTAAACAGTCATTGGTTCTTGTGGGTTTTTCGGGCTTTGAGACCATGTTCTGGTTGTATTTTCTCCTGATGTTTCACCTGCATCTGTCGCTGGCATCTTCAGAGGAATGGTGAAGTGGAGTGGAGAATATATATGCCAGTCTCCTCCTCCAGAGGGGAGGGAGCAACTCTGGTAGACAGTTCTGCTGGTAGACCGTGCAAACTCTGGTAGACCGTACAAAAAGAATTTGTGAACTTCACCTCTTGAATGAGGAACTGAATCATTTAAACTGGGCTCTACAGGCTATTGGGTACTCCAGCTCAGATATCAGAAGGGCCTCAAGACCCTGAAAAAACCACAGGAGTAAGGATAAACAGCCAGCTGAAGGGAATGTGTTTTTACCATATATCAAAGGAGTCACTAACCGAATAGGGAAACTCATGAAGAAACATAACCTCCGAACAATTTACAGACCAACCAGGAAAATTCAGCAAATGCTTTGCTCAGCAAAGGACAAGAGGGATTGCCTAACTTCTGCAGGAGTTTACCGCATACTGTGCAGCTGTGGTCAGGTCTACATAGGGACCACAAAATGCAGCATCCAAACACGAATCAAAGAACATGAAAGATACTACAGGCTGATCTAGCCAGAAAAGTCAGCAGTAGCAGAACACACTATAAACCAACCCGGACGCAGAATGTTATTTGAAAGCACAGAAATTCTGGACCATTCTAACAACTACCAGGTCAGGCTACACAGAGAGGCCATTGAAATCCACAAACACTTGGATAATTTTAACAGGAAAGACGAGACTCGGAAGGTCAACAAAATTTGGCTTCCAGTATTGAAAAACACCAAAATCAAAACACAAAAGATACTAATGAGCCCTAACGAGCCCCACTTGGGCTCAGGAAGTCTCCCTCCAGGAACAAGTATTCAATACACACAATAGGACTATTATGCAAATTTGCTCCCTCCCCTCTGGAGGAGGAGACTGGCATGTATATTCTCCGCTCCACTTCCAATTCACCATTCCTCTGAAGATGCCAGCCACAGATGCAGGCGAAACGTCAGGAGAAAATGCAATCAGAACATGGTCTCAAAGACCGAAAAACCCACAAGAACCAATGGATTCTGGACGTGAAAGCCTTCAACTTTACATTAAACAGTCAATTTGCAATTACTTTGAAACCAATACTGTGATCACTAAAAGTCAACACGGGTTTCTCAAAAACAAGTCATACCAGACTAATCTTATCTCTTTTTATGATAGATAGAATTACAAGCTTGATAGATGAAGGGAATGCTGTGGATGTAGCATATCTTGATTTCAGTAAGCCCTTTGACAAGGTTCCCCAAAGTGACATTCTTGCAAAGAAGCTGATAAAATGCTGGCTGGACAGTGCTACTGTTAGGTGGATTTGTAATTGGTTGACCGAATGAACCCAAAGGGTGCCCACTAATGGTTTCTTTTCATCCTAGAGAGAAGTGACTAGTGAGGTGCCGCAGGTTCTGTCCTGGACCCAATGCTATTCAACATCTTCATCAATGACTTGGATGAAGGGGTAGAGGGCATCGTGATCAAATTTGCAGATGACACAAAATTGAGAGGGGTTGCTAGTATGCCAGAGGACAGGATCAAAATTCAAAATGACCTTGACAGATTGGAGAGCTGGGCTAAAGCTAACAAAGTGAGTTTCAACAAAGAGAAATGTAAGGTGCTACACTTTGGCAGAAAAAAACAGCACAAATATAGGATGGGGGACACATGGCTGGATAACAGTACGTGTGAAAGGGATCTAGGAGTCTTGGTAGATCACAAGCTGAACATAAGTCAGCAGTGTGATGCAGCAGCCAAGAAAACCAACGCGATTCTTAGTTGCATCAATACAAGTATAGTGTCTAGATCAAGGGAGGTAATGGTACCACGCTAGTTTGCTTTTGTTAGACCTCATCTGGAATACTGCGTCCAGTTTTGGGCACCTCATTTCAAGAAGGATATTGAGAAGCTGGAGCATGTCCAGAGGAGGGTGACCAAAACAGTGAAGGATCTGGAAGCCATGCCCTATGAGGAATGGCTTAGGGAGCTGGGTATGCTTAGTCTGCAGAAGAGAAGGATAAGAGGGGACATGATAGCCATATTTAAATATTTAAAGGGATGTCATGTTGAGAAGGGAGTGGGCTTGTTTTCCACTGCTCCAGAGACTAGGACAAGGAGCAGTGTATTCAAGCTGCAGAAAAGGAGATTCCATCTGAACCTGAGGAAGAACTTCCTGACAGTCAGAGCCATCCAGCAGTAGAATATGCTGCCTCGGAGTGTGGTGGAGTCTCCTTCTTTGGAGGTTTTTAAGGCCATCTGTGCTTTGATGTGGGTTCCTGCATGGCAGGGGGTTGGACTGGATGGCCCTTGTGGTCTCTTCCAACTCTATGATTCTATGACAGGTGACTTGGGGGTGTGCGCGTGTGCGCACACACACACACACACACACACACACAGTGGAGTGCCACTGTCACAACTTACGAACCTTTGTCTTGCATTAAGTGGTAGTGTGTACCCTCCACTGTTCCCATTTGGCAGGGACAGTCCTGGTTAATCTCTGTTGTACCACTTTGTCAGCTGCTTTTGAAATGCCCCAGTTTCTTTGTCTTCCTTCCCTTTCCCCCTTTGTTTGTGGCTTACTGCAGTTGCTGCAAACTAAGTTCAAAGTGCAAAAATACTTTGCACTAAGTTAACTTAGTAGGGGAAGAGGAGAGAAGGGGACAAAACCTTGCCCTTATCAGGAGGTTCAGGCAAAAGTGAACTGCGACATCCTCCCTCAGCTTGTATGTTCTTCCTCATTAGTAACTTTTGCCATCTTGACCACACTCTGATATTGCTTGGCCACATGTGTCCTGGTTTTCATTTGTGAAATGGAGAGGTATGCTAGTGGTGACAGCACAGGGCCTGGGGGAAAATGGCCCCAAGGCGTGGCAGTGAGCCTTCCACAGGCACCAGCAACAGCAACGTAGAAGGAATGAAAAATGTCTTCGTATGTCATGTGTTCTGTGGGTAAGACTGTGCAGTGTGTAGATCCCAATGGGTCACTTCAGCTGCTGGGCACATTTTGCCACCTATCTCTGTATCAACGATGCTCTCCATGCTTCAAGTTCCATATTATCTGGCTAATTGAGTTTTACCAGATTCTGGGCAAGTATTCCTGGATTTCTCTCATGCCTGTTTCTATATTCACGTTCCCCAGCAGAAATTCCAGTGTTTTGCCCAAACTTTGCTAACCAAACCACTTTGATTACAATTCAAGTCAGAATTCAAAGACATAACTCTGATAGTCTGAATCAGTGTGCAAAGGGATCTTGTAGCACCTTTGAGACCACCTGAGAGAAATAAGTTGGTAGCATAAGCATTTGTAGACTAAGCCTGCTAAGTCTCCATTTGTGAAGTAGACTTAGTCTATTGTTATCCTGACCTCTGGGGGTCCCTGGGGGACACCTAGATTTGCTTCAAAAATACAAAAGTTGGGGAAATTAGCAGGGCACTACTTAGCAAAGCGGAGGGCAGGGCAATGCTGCGAGATCTTTAACCCAATGTTTACAGAGTCAGACTGCATGGGAGACAGATCATATATCCCATTATCAGTAGTTTATTCAGCAGGATTGTCAAAATTCCCCCCCACACACAAAGCAGTCACTTACAGAAGCACACAAGGACTACTGAGTCTGAAAGACTTAAGAACAGGAAAAGTAAAGGGAAAGAAAGCAGTTATACTGCACCTGATCTTGGAGGCTGCAGCTCAGGAAGAAGCTGATAAAATGAAACAGAGGCAACCTCAAACTAGCAGCATGACAGACGCTAGTCAAAGGTGGGAGTTCTCCAAAGAGAGAGCTCCAAAAGGGGGCTTGATTATAGGGCAAAACATGCCTGGGGGAGGGCAGACCCTTTCCTGAAAAGGACAAGGGGCCAAATCAGGCAGATGGGGTAAAAGATTTTATGGCAGTGTGATCAGGGATCAGGAAAATGATAGGTGTGAGGATGGTCCAATTATGGATTTGTTTGAAATCTTCCTGTTTTTCTGAACCAGAGTTATCAATCAACCAAAAACTCTTTCTTTGAATTTTCCAACAACTGGGTGTCAAATTAAGTTGGTAGCCAGTTTTTATGGCTTGGTTTTCCATAGGATATGCAAACCACAGGGGATTTGGCTCTTCTCCAGACATGCCTTTTGTTCTCCTTGCAAGAGCCGTTAAGTTGAACTCAGCAATGCTCTGGAATCATCTCTGACCTGTTTTCCAGTCAGTTCCTCTCCCACATGGCCTTATCCAGTCATTGTATATGATTTCTATTTTATGCCAATTAAACATATCTGCCTATATATCTATATCTATATCTATATCTATATATATTGTGTGTGTGTGTGTGTGTATTGCCAATTAGACTATGAGGACAGTGGAGTTACACTATGAAATCTTATGCTACCAACTTTTTTCTCTCGCTTAGTTTCAAAGAGGCTGCAAGATCCCTTTGAATTCAAGTCAGCTGAGTGTATCTAAGGTCATCCAAACCAAAGAGACTTAGGGGGCAGTTTGATAAATGTCCTGGATTTCCTGTGTGCCTCAGACTGCAAAATTATGGAGATTGTCAAGAGCCTGGGAAATCTATGACTGGCTGCCCAGGTGAGTTGCAGCTTGCCCAGGAATGGTCCTACCATTAAGCAGAATGAGGCAGTGGCCTTAGGCAGCAGATTTTTGGCATCACGACAGAACAACAAATGGTTATTTAATTTTGGAAGCTGCCTTGGGTTCCACTCTGGGAGAAAGATGGCATATAAATATAATAAACAAACAAGGTGACATACAAAATAAATAAATACTCCCAGGGAAGGGGAGATAGGACTTCCTGCCTAAGATGCCCAAATAACAAGCAATTTGCCTCTATGCCTTTGCATATCCTTTTTTAAAAAAAATATTTTGTGCATTGCTTTAAGAGCCCTGGCAGGCTGAGAGGTCATAAACAAATACTTATTTGTGATGGTGTAAAAAGCAACAACATCTATTATAAGTAGTATTAGTATTGGCTGGAATACTGTATAAGAACAGGTTGCTTACCTGTAACTGTGGTTCTTCGAGTGGTCATCTGTGCCCTCACACACTAGGAGCTTTCGCGCATGCGCGGTACCGTTCGGAAGATTCTAGAGCTTAGCAGCTTGGCGGGAACCCCTCCCCCATGTCCGTACTGAGCATGCTCAGCCCCCTAAGCCAACGGTCTCTCCTCAGTTCTGGAGTCCGCCAATAAGGGACCTGAAAGAGGGGACGGCTGGGCGGGTGTGTGTGAGGGCACAGATGACCACTCGAAGAACCACAGTTACAGGTAAGCAACCTGTTCTTCTTCTTCGTGGTCTCTGTGCCTCACACACTGGGAGATTTTGTAGCTTACCGGTTGGACGGTGGGCCAGGTCCTAGAGAACGGAAGACAGCCCCGCACGTCCAAAACGGGCATCTCTCCGGGACCGGCAGTCCAGTCTGTAGTGGCGCACGAAGGTCGAGGGTTGAGACCAGGTCGCCACACGGCACAGTTCTTGCAGGTCCACTCCTCGAAGGACAGCTGCTGAAGAAGCTACTGCTCTAGTGGAATGAGCACGCAGCAAGGCTGGCAGAGGCTGCTTGGCCAGTTCGTACGCCAGCAGAATGGTCTGGGCCACCCATTTGGAGAACCTCTGGGTGGACGCCTTGTGGCCTCTTCGACACCCACCGTAGCACACGAACAGGTGGGGTGTCTGGCAGAAGGACGCAGTCCGGTGAGTGTAGAACGCCAAGGCCCGACGAACATCAAGGGAGCGGAGGGAGCGCTCCAGAGGTGTAGTCGGGTCCGAGTAAAAAGCAGGTAAGATGATGTCCTGGCTAAGGTGGAAGTGTGAGACCACCTTGGGCAGGAAGGAGATGTCCGGGCGGAGGACTACCTTGTCTTGGTGAAAGATGAGGAAAGGCTCGTCTGATAGCAGTGCTGTCAGCTCACTTGCCCACCTGGCCGAGGTGACAGCTACCAGGAAAGCAGTCTTGATGGTCAAGAGGATGTCATCCGCAGTCGCCATGGGCTCGAAGGGCGGTCACATCAACTGCGATAGTACCAATGACAGCTACCAAGGCGGTAGCGGCGGCGATACCGGCGGATAAAGGTGTTGCAGGCCCTTCATAAACTGCTTGAGGGTAGTGTCCCTGAAGAGCTGATAGGCCACGATAGCGGCAAGGTACACCTTCGGGGATGGAAAAGCGAGCCCTTGTTGCTGGAGGTGGAGAAGAAAATGGAGCACGGTAGGCAGATTGACAGGTGATACCGGCTCCTGATGCGCCTCTGAGAAGGAGACAAATTTCTGCCACTTGTAGTGGTCGTTGCGGCGTGTCGACTCCTTCCTGGCCGCGGTGAGGACATCTACGATGGCCGGGTCCTCTAAGGTATTATCCACCAGGCGTGCAGGGCCAGGAGCAGCAGGTCCGGGTGGCGAACGAGACCGCTGGAGTGCGACAGGAGATCCAATGTTATTGGAAGCTTGAGGAGTCGACCGCAAGCAGCCTCGAACAGGGCCCGAACCAGTGTTGCCTCGGCCAATACAGGGCTACGAGGACGACGTCAGCTCGGTCTGCGAGGATCTTGGCGACCACTCAACCCAGGAGAGGAAACGGCGGGAACGCGTAGAGGAGCCCGTTGGTCCACTTGAACTGGAAGGCATCGCCAAGGGAGTCCCGGCCAAGGCCGGCTCTCGAACAGTACCAATGACACTTCCTGTTCTGGGCGCTGACAAATAGGTCGATCGTCGGCTCGCCCCACCGATCTCGTATTATCTGGAGCGCCATATCCGAGAGGGACCACTCGTGATAGCACGAGGTGTCCCTGCTGAGGGCATCTGCCATGGTGTTCTCTTGGCCTGCCAGGTGCACCGCGACTGGATGGACTCGAAGCGACATGCACCAGTCCCAAAACTGAAGGGCAATGGTGAGGAGAGTGGTCGAATGGGTTCCCCCTTGTCTGTTGATGTAACATACGGCCGTTGTGTTGTCTGTCAGGATCAGTACCGGCCGGCCGGCAACTTGGTTGCGAAATGCCCTGAGAGCTTTCCAGATGGCGAGCAGCTCAAGGGCGTTGATATGGAGGCCGGTCTCATTGTCGATCCAATGTCCCTGGACTCTGAGATCGCCGCAATGTGCTCCCCACCAGAACAGGGAGCCGTCTGTCGTTACCGCGAGCTGAGGGGTCGGTTCCCGGAATGGCATCCCTGACAGTAGATGACGGTAGGACAGCCACCATAACAGAGAGCGACGCACCTGTCGAGGAATGCGTAGGAGGCTCCTCTGGTCGTCCAGGAGCGGATCGAAGACTCTGATGAACCAGTGCTGAAGCGGACGTGCGCGAAGTCGAGACAGGTAGGTGACTGACGTGGTCGCAGCCATGTACCCCAGAAGTTGCTGGATCCTTCTCGCTGATATCGTCAGGGCATCGAGAACAGCGGATGCAGCCTGACGGAGGGTACGTGCACACTCCGTGGGTAGATACGCCTGGCAGACACAGAGTCCAGGGTCGCTCCAATGAAGTCGAGGACCCTCACCGGCTTAAGGTGCGACTTCTTCGGATTGACCCAAAGCGCAAAACGGGTCAGAAGAGAAAGAGTCTGGTGGATGTCCCTGTAGAGTTTTTGCCTGCAGGACACCACCAACAGCGAGTAGTCGAGATAAGGGTAGATCGCGACGCCCTTCGTTTGCAGGTACGATACCACAGGGGCCATGCATTTGGTAAAGACCCTGGGAGCAGTGGAGAGTCCGAACGGTAGCACCCTCTATTGATAACAGGTACCGTCGACTGTGAACCGTAGGTACCGTCTGTGCTGCGGGTGAATGGCAATGTGGAAGTAAGCATCCCGAAGATCGATAGAGGCGAACCTGTCCCCTTGCTGAAGAAAGGGCAGAATCGAAGACAGAGTGACCATCTTGAACCTCTTGGGGCAGATGTATTCGTTTACCCCTCTGAGGTCCAGGATTGGTTGTAGGGTACGTTCGATTTCGGTACCGTGAAGTACCGGGAGAAGAAGCCGGTGGTACTGGCCGAGGGCGGAAGTTCTTCGATCGCTCCTTTTTGCAGCAGGGACTGGATCTCTTCCAGCAGAGCCGAGCTGGCCGGGGTGGAATAGTAGACACCTCACAGAGGTATACTTGCAAACTCGATGGCGTAACCAAGACGGATGATGGAGAGAACCCAAGAGTCCGAGGTGATATGGCGCCATTCGGCAAGGTGTCGGGCCAGGCTCGGTTGGTCTTCTAGGGCTGCTGGCAGGTTGAAGAGCGGCTGTGGTGGTGACCCAGGAAGGTGGTCAAAACCGGGACTTCGTGCCGGACGAAGATTTCTCTCGATGACCGTTGGGGCGGTAGCGCCAAGGTGACTGTTGGCACAGTTGCTGTCATTGGTACTGTCGACAGTACTGATGGTGTAACCATCAGCTGGGATGCTGGAGTGATTGTGATTGGCACCACAGCAGGCCGCGGGCGCTGGATCGCCTGGGTGACGGTAACAGCGGAGGTCGTAGTCTGTGGTGGAACGGGCTCAGAGACCAGGTGAGAGATGGTCGCGGTGACTCTCGGAGGTGGAGAGACGGCCCGATAATGGGGCGAACGCTCTCGGGACCTCTCGTAGCGTGGAGACCGCGAAAACGAGCGAGATGGCGACCGTCGATACCGCGGGTGGTATGTGCCTCGTGATGGAGAGCGCAACTGTCTGTAGGGCGACCAGTGCCTCACGTCTGGGTGGTACCAGTCTCTATATGCAGGCGAAAAGGAGCGATACAAGACCGGGTGCTCCCTCCAGGCGTGTTCTTGGCCGTACCTCGCTATGTACGATGCAAACGAGAACGGCGAGTCAAGCAAGGGCCTGGATGAAGGCTGCTCCGGGTAGACCTCCCACTGACGTGGGGATTGGCGTCTCACCCTGCGTTCTGGGGAGCGTGACTCCTGTCGGACGCCGCCCGATGACTGGGCGAGGGCCAAGGTGAGGTCAGAACATCCTCCAGGTGGTCCACCCTTTTTGGGTGACCGGGCGGAGATACCGCAGCAGTGAGCACAGGCGGGCCTGAAGGCACGGCCAAGCCAGCGGTCTGCTCCTCGTCAGACACCTCTAGAGTGTCCTGCGGTTCTGACTCTTCGCCTGGGTCCCCAGGCTGTTGGGTTGGAGGAAGTGTCGGAAGGTGGGGCCTCTTGGAGGGCGAACTCCGCTTCTCCTTCTTTTTCTTCTTCTTTTTCTCTTTCTCCAAAGAGAACTCTTGAGGGGCAGGCCGCTTACGCTGTGCAGCAGTAAGGGGCCTAGTTGACTTAGCTGCCTGCGAGCCTGCAGGAGCCTCCCTCGAAGTAGCCGTGGCCGATGATAACTTTGGGATCCGCGGTAAGGCTGATATCGGAGGCCGAGACGACGGTACGAGCCCGATACCGTCGATGTAGTCAGTGCGGCAGCCGCCGGTACTGAGGAAGGTGTGGTCGCAGGTCGGCTAGATGTCGAAGGCCGAGACATGGTGGATTCTCCCGCCGGCTGATCCCTTGCCCAAAGAGACTCCTCCCAACAATGGGATTTCATGCAGGATGAGCGGTTCCGCAGAGTCTGAGCGGTAAAGTCATGGCAGATGGGACAGGCCTTGATGTTGTGAGTCTCCCCCAAACAGAAGAGGCACTGACTATGTCCGTTGGACAGAGCAACCTTGCAAGCACAGGTGACGCAAGCCTTGAACAAGGCCGATATAGAAGGGAAACGAAGGTTAAGGAAAAAAAGTCCAAGAGGGGGAAAAACTCACAGAAACAGCGGGAAGGGAATGAAGGTCGAAGAAGAAGAAAGTCGAAGGAGGGGTTAAAAAGATCCGAAGACACCAAATACCAATAACCGAAATCCGAGTACCAAAAGCCAAGTCAAATACCGAAGTCTGAAGTCAAAAAACCAGCAAGAAACAGTCTGAAGAGTAAGCCAAATAACGCTACTAAGGTAGAACCTTCCGTTCGCTATGGCGGATGAGAAAGAACTGAGGAGAGACCGTTGGCTTGGCGGGCTGAGCA
Organism: Cyclura pinguis; assembly: GCA_030412105.1. NCBI lineage: Eukaryota > Metazoa > Chordata > Lepidosauria > Squamata > Iguanidae > Cyclura > Cyclura pinguis. The sequence goes on from CM059600.1 coordinate 207,799,431, forward strand.
TGCTCAGTACGGGCATGGGGGAGGGGTTCCCGCCAAGCTGCTAAGCTCCTGTGTGTGAGGCACAGAGACCACGAAGAAGAACTTTTCATTCAAGGTAAATTTCCATGCACTTATCTAAGTAGCAGAGCTGCTAAGGAAGACACTTACTGAATTGCAAAGATGCATAATCGGGCAAAAGGGTCTAATACATATTGGGGATACCTGATGTGCACTATCAACCTGATGTGTGTCAGGGATCATAGTGCATCAGTCCTGATTCACTTCAGTGTCACTGCGCATCAATCCCTTTGCTGGCTCTGCTACTGTTACATAACAGCAGCTCTGTACTGCATACGGATGTTGTGCATTTTCACAATTCTATTCCCCACAGATACAAGTCCACTTATGAGCACACAATGCCCCAACAAGATTTGGGCCATTATTACTGAAAGAGTATTTGTCCAGCTCTGGTTTGGCCTAGTGGCAGTGTGGTACTGGACAGAGAGACAACAGTGAACACCTAACTGCTGTGCCATTAGCAGGTCTCGGTCTATTTGCTGCTGTCTAGGAGTGCCATTTCCTTCCACTTGGGAGTCCTGCCATTTATGGGCTTTTGGTGTTGTATTCCTTCAAGTCCTTTCTGATTTATGGCAATCATGGGATTTTCTTCGCCAGATTTGTTGAGAGGGGGTTTGCTCTTGCTGTCCTCTGAGGCTGAGAGAGTGTGACTTGCACAAGGCCACCGGCTGGGCTTCCATGGCTGAGTGGGGATTCAAATCCTGTTCTCCAGAGTTGTAGCCAAGCACTCAAATCACTACACCACGCTGGCTCTCTATGGCTACAGGAGGTCAATAATCCATACCTCATTGTGCCATCTCGTAGTTTTGGAAATCCTACTGAGCAGTCAGATTGTTTGCTTGTTGTGGATTGAGGATGTAGGGAACCAGAGTGGGAAACTCTGGAAGGCTAGGGGGCTGCATTAGTCCCAACGGAAGACCCTGGAGGGCTACACCCCTCTACCTTCCCCAATCCTGCAAACACTCTATCTCTCTCTCTTTTGGGGATATGGAATGTATTTTCACTATGTCTTTGAGCTTTCTTGGACCATTTTAGGCCCAAGAGAAGGATTTTTAAGAACAGGAAGTCACTTCCTAATTAAAAAAACAGCTCTGTGAGGTTTAAAATGGTGTGGACATGCCCCCCACCCCTACTCGATAATCTTTTTTAAGGAGCGAGGAGATTGTTTGACCCCTAAGGGATCCGGAGGGCCTTCATATATCATGAAATGCCCTCCGCATTCCCCAAGAAGGCATTTTGGAACAAAAACAATTTTTCGCTTGCCCCAGTTTTAGTGCCACAGGTGGGTGCATTTTGAAATATTGGTTTGTGATGGTGGGTGGAGAGTCCAACGAATTTAATGAAAATTTCCCCCTTTGGTTTTCTGTATGTGTTTTTCAAGATGCGTGGCAACGGTGGGGGAGCCATTTCAGATTGTGAGTGATGCGAAGATGCTCGACATTCCTTTCATCGTTTAAAGCCTCACCTTGAAATGCTGTGCCAGCCAGGCTTAAAAGTTCCATATGAAAGTGGCACAATGCAAAACAGTTCCCAGTACTGCTGCTGTATTCAGTTACACATTGTCCAGTGACAGCACGCTGATCTTTCCATTCAGACAAATGAGACCGTAGAATGGAATCTGCCACTTTGGAGTGCAGGCAGGGACTTGTCTTTAATGCTCTTTGACATTTGAAAATTCCCTGCGTGCAACCAGTGCAGAAAAGGAAGCCTGGTCCAGAAACATTGTTCTGGGTGTGCTGATTTTTTTATGTGGTAGAAGAAGCTTGTTGTTCTTGCACATGGGAAAGTTCAGCAATGGTTGGCTGCTCCTCTTAATCTGCTCAGTGTTGTTATTGTGTGCGTTTACATCATTTCTGCATTATGTTGGCCCTAAGGCAAACCTATCATGGGGTCTTCTTGGCAGAATTGTTCAGAGGGGGCTTCCCCTTGCCTTCCTCTGAGGCTGAGAGAGTGTGACTTGCCCAAGATCACCCAGTAGCTTTCCATGGCTGAGAAGGGATTCAAACCCTAGACTCCAAGAGTCCCAGACCGACACTCAAAACGCTACACCACGCTAGGAATGTTCAATATTGGTTAGCCACCCCACTTACACTCTGAAGTGTTACAATCTGCTTTAGGACTTCAATATTCCAAGTGACTTCATTCCCCTATATTTGCATCACCCAGACATCTTCTGGGCCAAATGTTCCTCTCAGAACTCCCTGTTCCTACCCGTGCCGAGGAATTGAGATGGAGCAAGTAGATGGTTTACCAGTGGAACTGGCCAGCAAATCCTGCTAAAGAATGGATGGAGGGGGGATAGGTACTTTGTCTACTATTCGCCAATCCCACCCCATAATGATCTTCCCTCTGGCAAAACTGTTTACTAACTGGGATTGTTGCATTTCCTGAAGCAGGGACAGATACACAACACATCCACTTCCAAAGCATGAAGCCCAGCTTCCTGGGACCAGGGATGGGGAAGGGCTGAGGCAAGTCTGAGAGATCCTCACACGTGTGCTTCGTTTTCTATGAAAAAAGTGGAGAGAAACGTTTCCATCACCTCTACACAAAGGAGGAGGACAGATGCCGATGGGTGAATATGCATGTACTCTAACACAGGAGGGTCTCAAAACACCAACAAGGAAGCAGCAGGAGTTTAAAAAAAAACAGCAATATTGTTTGAGCAGCCTCCTCTTTTCCTATTTTGAGTTTGCATCTTGTGTGGCCCCCAGACCAACATCACCTGTGGCCAATAGGCCAGCCAGTCTTGATGGATGGTTTTCATCATGACGAAAGAGCCCATATTTCTATTGCAGCTGAAGTGGTGCTGAGGTATAAGTATTGATTAAATGGCTCAGAAAAGACTGCAGTATGTCCACACCCCCACATACCATGATATAATCTCCCATCAGAGCATATGTCAGTAACTGGGCTGGTCTAGGTTATTGTCTACTTTGATAGAGATGATCAGCTCCACAGCTTTCTTGAGTGTCTCCCTAAAACACCTGAACTCCAGGTGAGCAGTCCTGAGACCTCCAGAAATAAGCAAATATCCTACCTTATACCCACAGTTCCTTCCTCTCTAGTGAATCTATATACAGATTGATACACATATGGTATTATACTCCATTAAGGCTAAGCCAGATGACAAAAAAGGACCTTCTCTCTGTTGATGTACTACAATGAAGGGGTCATATTTACATATGTGTTGACTATGTTCCAATGCTTAACAATTTTGGACATTATTAAGAAAACTTCCAAGATAATGAGACAAAAAGTAGCATATCACTCAAGCCTATTTCTTCTATTTTCTTGAATAAAAATGAAGAGCTTTCACTTTTTTTTTTAAATGAACAGATCAAGGGAAGCAATAATACCACTTTATTCTGCTTTGGTCAGACGTCACCTGAAATACTGTGTCCAGTTCTGGGCACCACAGTTCAGGAAGGATATTGACAAGCTGGAACGTGTCCAGGGGAGGGTGGCCAAAATGGTAAAGGGTCTGGAAGCCATGCCCAATGAGGAGAGGCTTAGGGAGCTAGGTATGTTTAGCCTGACAAAAAGAAGATTAAGAGGAGACATGATAGCCATGTTGAAAGATCTGAAGGGATGTCATGTTGAAGATGGAGCAAGCTTGTTTTCTGCTGCTCCAGAAACTAGGACACGGAGTTCAAACTACAGGAAAAGAGATTTCACCTGAACATCAGGAAGAACTTCCTGATGATCAGAACTGTTTGACAGTGGAATATGTTGCCTTGGAGTGTGATGGAGTCACCTTCTTTGGAGGTTTTTAAACAGAGACTGGATGGCCATTTGCTGGGGCTGCTTTCAACGTTTGTTCCTGCATGGCAGGAGGTTGGACTCAATGGCCATTGTGGTCTCTTCCAACTCTACGTTTCTACAATTCTAGGTCATTTTTGCTTAGCAGCAAAAGGCCCTTTTAGCTAGGCACTGGAAAAGACTCAGACTCTAACAATGTTTGACCGGTTAAATAAATTATGGAATTTAGCTCTCATGGAAAAACTTGACAGATCCTATTAAGGATATATAAGATTAGGCGACTCCTTTTGTGATGATTGGTAGCCTTTTCATTAAATACTCTAATTTAAACTGTGACACCAACAATGTGTAGACTCTCTGGAGAGATCTTCTTTTGTGATCCGTTGCTGAAAAAAAAAATCTTCTTGGGTTAAACACTGAGAAATAGCTGAGGATTTTAACTTTGTTGTTATTTTCTGAGTTTTGTGATATCTCTTTGATTTTGCTATGCACAATGTTCTTTTTAAAATTATATGGAATTCTGCTAGAAAACCTAATAGTTATTTCTTTAAAAAACAAAACAAAAAACGAACCACACTGTCAGTTCCCACAAACAACCAAGCCAGCTGGATGCACAGCTGCTATTGACTGGCCTAATGTGACCCCGGCTGAGGAAAAGCACCATCAAGAAGCAATTTTTAAAAATGATTTGTACCTAACCACTTATTAAGGGTAGGAACGCCTTTCCTCCACCCAACTGCAGGTGACCTCTCCTTGCACTCTGCACATCAATAGTGGGAAAGCAAAGCCCTACTTGCATTGATCCAGTTTATTTGTTCCTTCATCCAAGGCAAAAACCTTAAATCCAGGGCTTTTGAACGCTGTCATCTTGTCCACCCATTGCTAAGAGAGTTTGCTTAGTAAGTCTCATCCCATTTCGGTTCAGTGTTTAAACATTTTTTTGGTGGTGGTGGTGGTGGGGTTGGAGGATCGTGGAAGAATGTACATTTTAAAATTCTATGTTTGTACCAATAGGGCTTAGGGGAAGCTATGAGGGAACAGTAAACCTTCTGTACCACAGGGTTCTGTTTTTCTGGATACTGACATGCAGCAACAACTTCTTGAGAAATATCTTCACAATCACATGCTGTATTTCTAATGCAGCCAAATGACTTGAGACGAGTCTAATTGCTATCGAGACCTGGATCCTTATGTGCAACGGCTGACTGAAACTCATGTTTATTCCATGTGAGCTGGCCCCATTGACAATAGTAGATACTTATCACTCTTCTGGGAAATAGATGACAACTATTGTTATGTAGTTTTCCCAGAATGTTTTTTTTACAAATGGGATACATAAGGGCCAAATCAGCCTTGAGGCAGCATATTTGGGATATTGAACTGCACATCAGAGTTTAATTAGAAGCATCCCAGTTCTTTGTAGCGTGGAGGTATCATTTGATTAATCATGCCCAAATTTAGATCTGCCTTTTCTGGGGCACATTTCAACGTGTTTCCAACAGCCATTTTGGAAGGCAAGTACAAAAAGATTCGCTATGAGAAACACACTTGCCCGTGCTCAAAAGTAAAGACAGAGTCTCTTGATCACGTTTTAATTGTATTGTCCATTTTATCAGCGTATTTGTTCCATATTAATAGCTCCAATTCTACAAAAATTTCCAGGGAGATCAGAAAGATTTTATCCTTCTCTTCCGCTTGCAGATTCAGATATACAAATTTCAGAGAAGGTGGCTAGGTTTTGTGCTTCTGTCATTACTAGCTGTTGACAAATAATACAGGAGCAGACATAATTTAGGAATTTTAGATATTCTATAGATATACAGTTCTCCCTCCACATTCGTGGATTTGACACTCATGGATTTGATTATTAGTGGCGTGGCTTGCCTCCCCCCATTCTCTCCCTCCCATTCCCTACTGCAGTGAGAAGATCTTGTCCCCACGCTCTCCTCCCCGCCCCGGATGAGGGATCATGCCCACTGTGGGTGGTAGAGTGAAGTGGGGGGGGCATCTTCTCTGCCCAACTCCCCTTCCATGCAGCTGCTGGTGTGATTGCGCCCAGGATGGGTGGGCGAGCGAAGTGGGGAGGACGATCTCACCCTGCTGTGGGCATGACCACGCCCAGGGCAGGTAGGAGAGAGAAGTAGGGAGGGCGATCTCATCCTCCCCGCTCTGCTGCCCATGGCTGCAGGAGCAATTGCACGCGGGGCCAGTGGTAGAAGCTCCCTGCCGCTGCAAGCACAATTGCGCCCGGGGTGGATGGGAGAAGGAAGTGGGGAGGGCAATCTCATCCCCAGTGCTCTCCTGGGCAGGGCACTCAGGGAAGGGGGAGTGCTTACTGGGGGGAGTTGTTCAGAGTTTTTTGTTTTTTTACTTTCATGGGGATTCTGTGCACCTATCCCTGCAACGCAGCGGGCCTACTCTATTTAAACCATAAGTATTACATTTGAAATCTTACCAATCTTATATTTGGACTTTTGATACAAATGCAGTGTGTTTAAGTGCACTTCTGTTTAATGTATGTATGAATTTTAGCTGTAGTTGTGTACTAGTATTATAATAACTTTTAAAATATATTTATTTGGTCTATGATTGTAAAGAAAGAAATTTGATTGATTGATGGATATTAATATACAACAAGCAGTACCTTTTAATCTAACAAGCAAGGTCCCTAGCTCTTCAAAATTTTTAATGAGCAACACACACAACCCTGAATACTCCAAAGGATCACCACAGATCAGTGAAGAATAGTCTCCTCTGTTTTCCTTGATGGACATATTATTTGTGTAGACGAACAATGTTTGATCTTGAAAATGTATAAATTGTTGTTAAATTTAGAGAAGGAACAAGAAAGAATGTGTGGTAAAATGGGATCAAAACCTGGGACATAATGTTAGATCAGTGGCTGAAAATGTCCCACAAGGGTTCAAATTTACATTGACCTTAAAGAGAACTTCTACAAGGTGAAGTATAGATGGTACCTGATGCCAGAAAAACCGGCTGAGATGTGTAACATGGCCTCAAATAAGAGCTGGAAATGGGAGCAATGGGGAACTTTTTATGATATATGATGTACTTGTAATAAGCCCAAGAAATTCTGGAATCAAGTCCATCTATTGATGAAGTTTCTAAAATTAGAAGAACTGGTATCTTCATTTGTTAGGATTGATGGACATTTCAAACCCTGGCAATATATTGTTAAAGATTGGGTTTGTTAATGTGCTTTTTGAAGGACAAAATAACATATCAACTATCGGTTTTGAATATTAATACACAGTAAAATTAGTGTTGGAAGTTATTTTCATAGAGGATATTTGAGTAACAGAAGTGGATTTAATTTCATAATATTTAATGTGTTTAATATTATAATATTAAATGTATTAAATGTAATATTAAAATATTAAATTAAACGTCCATGTGGGGAAAGCTGGAAACCAATTTTAGAGGGAATTAGTTTTGCTTGTACTATTTGTTATGTTTACATTTTTCCTTTTTTAATTGTTGTCAAGAGCAATTTCAGCTGCTGCCACAGGGGGGAATAGTAGCTGGGTAGTAGCTTTGTAGTGTTGTGTTGGATAGTGATATGCTATCTTGTGTAATAATATAAAAACATTAAATAAAAAGATATTATTTATACTCCCCTTCTCTGCTTTCTTTCTTCCCTCACCAACTCTCCAATCATCTCTGGCACAGCACTCCTTACCTGTTCACTCCCATGGAGAAGACTGAGAGGCGATTTGAGAGGTATGAACAGATTGCTTACCTGTAACTGTGGTTCTTCAAGTGGTCATCTGCGCTCTCACACAGCGGGAATCTTTGTGCATGCGCAGTAGCATTTTAGAAAGTTCCAGAGCTGAGCAGCTTGGCAGGAACCCCTCCCCCATCTGGTACTGAGCATGCTCAGTCCTGTCAAGCTAACGGTCTCTCCTCAGTTTCAAAGTCCGCCAAGGCAAGGACTGGAAAGAGGGGAGGCTGGGCGGGTGTGTGTGAGGGCACAGATGATCACTCGAAGAACCACAGTTACAGGTAAGCAACCTGTTCTTCTTCTTCTTTGTGGTCTCTGTGCCTCACACAATGGGAGATCGAGTGGCTTACCGTTGGACAGCGGGTCAGGTCCTAGACGATAGAAGATAGCACCGCATGACCAAAACAGGCATCATGCCGGGCTCTGCAATCAAGGCAGTAGTGGTGGATGAAGGTCGAAGGTCGTGACCACATAGTCACACAACAAAGGTCCTGTAGGTCAACTTCCTTGAGAAAGGCCGCTGAAGAGGCCATCGCCCTAGTGGAATGGGCACGAAGCAGAGCCGGCGGTGGTTGCCCGGCAAGTTTGCAGGCAAGGTGAATTGTTTGGACAACCCACTTGGAAAAGTGTTGAGTGGATACCTTGTGACCTTTCTGGTGCCCACCATAGCAGACAAAAAGGTGTGGAGTGAGGCGGAAGGTCAAAGTCCATTGCAGATAAAAGGCCAGGGTGTGACGCACGTCGAGCGAGTGAAGAGAACGCTCGAGAGGTGAAGTCGGGTCAGGATAGAAGGTAGGTAGAATCAAATCCTTCAGATGAAAGTCAGAGACGACTTTAGGAAGAAATGAAAGGTCGGGACGCAGGACTATCTAGTCTCAATGAAAGACCAGGAATGTTCATCGGAGCGCAATGTGGTCAGTTCTCCTGCCCGCCTAGCTGACGTAACAGCTACCAAGAACGCCATCTTCATAGTAAGGAGGCAGTCATCCGACGCGACCATGGGCTGAAAGGGATGGTGCATAAGCTGGGAGAGGACAAGCGATAGCGACCATGGAGGAAGAGGCGAGGAGACAGGTGTGTAGAGGTGTTGTAGGCCTTTGAGAAACTGCTTGACCATAGCGTTCCTGAAAAGAGTTGAAGAATGAGAACCAGGTGGCGGATAAGCTATGATTGCGGAGAGATAAACCTTAAGAGAGGAAAAGGCCAAGCCTTGCTCCCGCAGAGTCAAGAGGAAGCAAAGCACTGCTGACAAGGAAGTCGGAGAAGATACCTCATTTCAGGAGTTCGCAAAGGCCACAAACTTCCGCAACTTGTAGTCATAAGATCTACGAGGAGACTCCTTCCTAGCAGCCGTGAGGACAGCTTGGATAGCAGGAGAGTCTAGCACATTATCCTCCACGTGTGCAGGTGGAGGAGAGGGAGGTCTGGGTGAAGCATGCGACCGTCTGAGTGGGAGAGGAGGTCTGGTGTGCACTGAAGTTGCATCTTGCAGTCCCGAGCAATGGTGAGGAGAGGACTGAACCAATGTTGCCTCAGCCAATAGGGTGCTATGAGGATGGTGTTTGCCCTGTCTGCAATGATCTTGGACACCACTCGACCCAAGAGAGGAAACGGTGGGAAGATGTAAAGGAACTCCCCATTCCAAGGAAACTGGAACACATCCTCTAGAGAGCTGGGGCCCAGGCCGGCTCTGGAACAATAATGGGGACACTTCTTGTTCTGGTTGGTCGCAAAGAGATCGACAGTTGGAGTGCCCCATTGGGACACTATCCGGCGAAAAGCGGTGCTGGATAGGGACCACTCGTGGTGGCATGCTGTGTCTCTGCTCAGCGTGTCCACTGTAACATTGTCCCCTCCTGCTAAGTGAACTGCAACGGGATGCACCAGTCCCAAATGTGTAGAGCCAGATGAAGCAAGGTGGCGGAATGAGTGCTTTCTTGTTGATTCACGTAGCAGACGGCTGTCGTATTGTCCGAGAGAACCTGGACAGTCCGTCTGACAACAAGGTTCTGAAAGGCCTGGAGAGCCTTGAGGATTGCCAGGAGCTCCAATGCGTTGATATGAAGATGAGTTTCCAGGCCGGCCCAATGGCCTTGTACAACTCCAATGGGCTCTCCAACCGAGGAGGGACGTATTGGTGGTGATGGTAAGTGATGGACGGGGCTCAGCAAATGGCATTCCCAACAGTAGATGGTGTGGAGACAGCCACCAGCGGAGGGAATCCCTGACTGGCCAAGGGACCTGCAGAATCTGACACTGATTGTTGAGGAGTGGGTTGAAATGGCGGAGCAACCAGTGTTGAAGAGGGCAAGCCCAAAGGCGAGACAGGTAAGTGACTGCAGTCATAGCTGCCATGTAGCTGAGAAGCTGTTGGATCCGGCGGGCAGAAACGGGCGGAGTGCGCAGGACGGCAGTCATGGCTTGGCACAAAGTCTGTGCGTGTTTCGTCGGCAGGTACGCCATGGCGGAAGTGCAGTCGAGTGGCCCCGATGAAATCTAGGGGTGCGAGATGTGGAGAGAAGAGAGAGGGCAAGATGAATGTCCTCATATAACTTCTGTTTGCAGGGCACCACCAGTAGCCAATCGTCCAGATAGGGATACACCATGATGTGTTTCATATGGAGGTAAGACACCACAGAGGCTAGGCATTTGGTAAAGACCCTAGGGGTGGTAGACAGGCCTAACGGCAGGACCTTGTAACAGATGCCATCGGCCACAAACCAAAGATATCTCTTGTGCTGGGGGCGAATGGTGATGTGGAAGTAGGTGTCTTGTAGGTCTATGGACGCGGACCAGCCCCAATGCCTGAGGAAGGGCAGGATGGAGGACAGGGTGACCATCTTGAATTTCTGAGGGGAGATGAAAGAGTTCACCCCCCGGAGGTCCAGAATGGGTTGGAGAGTGCCGTCCGACTTGGGTACCATGAAATACTGCGAGAAGAAGCCGGTGGATTTGGCTAAGGACAGCAGCTACTCTATGGCTCCATTGAGGAGGAGGGTCTCGATCTCCTTGAGAAGGGCAGGACTGGCACGGGTGGAGTAGAAAATACCGAGAGGAGGAGTATCTTGAAACTCGATGGCGTAACCAAGATGGACAATGGTTAACACCCACGAGTCCAAAGTGATGGCACGCCAGGTGTTGAAGTGGCGAGCCAGTGCTGGGGTTTTGGACAGGTGGCTTGGAAGGTGGAAGAAAGGTAGAGGTGACAACCTGCAAAGGAAGTAAAAAACGTGACTTGGTGGTTGAAGAAGACTTCTTCGATGATGGTTGGCGGTGCCTGAAGGGGCAGTGTGAGGAAGTCGGCAGAGAAGATTGGTAAGATGTGCGACGAGGAGAATGCGACCTATAAGATTAGGAAGGGCATCTCCACGAGGAGTGAAATGAAGATGGTCTTCTAGGTTGAGCTGCTGGGTGAAGACCCATCTTTTTTGCTGTCAGATGAGCTTTCATAAGATGGTCCCAAACATCATCTGTAGTAGCATGGAAGAGTCCTTGGCCATCAAAGGGCAGGTCCTTAACCCTTTTTCTGTTATCCACGGTCAACCCAGCAGACCGAAGCCATGCGAATCGGCGAAGTGCAATCTCATCTACCATCACCTGTACTGCACCCTCCACAGCGTGTTGGGAAGATAGGATCTGTTGGTTAGAGAGAGCCACAGCCTCGTTATAAAATTGGACGGCAGTGGCTCTGTGGTCTTCCAGCAGGTGGGAAATGAGAGGGAAGAATCTATTCCAAATGTTATGTTGATAGCCGCCAGGCAAGCCTGAGTGTTGGAGATCGAGGCCATTAACGAAGACGCCGAATAAAACCGACGCCCAAAGATATCTAAACGACGACCCTCGCAATCAGGGGGAGTTGTGTGAGCCCTTTTGCCGCCTTCCGTTTGGGAGGATTTCACAACGATTGAGTTTGGAGTTGGATGATTGAAGAGGAAGTCAACGTCCTTCTTCTTAGTGCGGTAAAGGTGCTCCAGACAGTGAGGGATCAGCTGGAGGGAAGCCAGTTGGGCCCAAGGATGCTTCAGCACCTCCTGCAAGACAGGAAGAAACGGAATTGGAGCTGTTGACGGAGGCCGAGTGTCAACATAATGGAATACCGGGTCCTGTACCGCAGGAGCAGGGCCGGAGATATCAAGGCCTAAGGCACTGGCCATTCTGACAAGGATGTCAGAAAACTGCTTGACATCCTCTGGAGCTGAATCAGGAGCTGGGTTCTCAAAAATGAGAGGCAGGGAAGTATGAGATTGAGGGTAGAATCAGTTGAACCACCGTTGGAATCATAAGAGCCAGAAGAAGCAGACAACGATCAAGGTGACTGAGAGCAGTGAGCCCAGGTAGCTGACAGTGCTGGAAGAAGAGCTGGTGGAGTGGGAGTGGAGATCGTAAGGATGGATGGAGTCAGTACCGAGGCTGGTATTGAAACCAATACCGCAATGGGTAGAACGGTTGGGATTGGTGCCACGACAGACTGTGTCAGTAGGGAGGCCGACATAGTGGTTGGCAGAGTGGACACAGGTTGAGTATCTGGCAGAGGCCGGGACACCATCGCTGTCACCTGAGGAGGTGGTGAGACAGCTCAAGGATGAGGCGATTGGTCATGGGATCGGCGACGAGGCTGAGATGGAGAACACTGGTAGTACGTCGATCGAGACTGAGAATGTGATTTAGAATGGCGGTACTGAGGAGAACGTCAGTAGTGGGACCCAGGAAGAGATTACGATGGGCAGTGTGAACGCCAAGGGCGATATGGAGACCAGCGACACATGTCAGGATGGTACTGGTTGCAATAGGCAGGTGAATACGAGTGATAAGAGCCAGGATGCTCCCTCCAAAGATGCTTGTGACCATATCGAGCTATATAAGAAGCTGATGAGAAAGGCAAATCAACTCTCGCAAGTAAAGGCTCATGGGTAGGACGATAGCCACAATCGCAACATGGGGATCTACCCCTTTCACTGCATCCCAGAGAGCGAGCCACACTAATTCGAGGCCGGTCTCGGGAAGGAGCCTGAGAAGCGTCTGAAGTGAGCAGACAGTCCATCTTGGGGCGACCAGAAGAGAGGGTCAGACGAAGTGGAATCTGAGAGCATCCATCTCCGGACTGGCCCAGTGTAACAGGCAGAAAAGCCGGTGGTGAAGGCCAGCGGTCCAAGTCGGACGTGAGGTCAACAGCAACCGGGACAGACAGCACCAGAAGCTGGGTAGAATCCCGCAATGGCAAAAGAGCGGGAGCCTCTTCCTCTTTTGCAGTAGACGAAGTGGGCTGCATTGGAGGAGGTGTCCGTAAAGGACCCAGAGAAGACGGTTGAGTAGCCGACGGATGGGTAGTAGAAGACACAGAAGGGTGGTGCGAGGAAGCTCGCTTGCGCTCCGCCAAAGTAGGTACCTTACGAGGTTGTAAGACTGAAGCCTGCTGTGAGCTGGAGGAAGTGTCTCCAGAGCTGGAAGACGGGACAGCAGGCATCTTGGAGAGCTTCAGAATCCTCGCTAAAGTGGTGGAGGCCTTCAACAGCAAGGGGCCTTGTGAAGGACGCTGTTTCACTGAAGCGGTGAAGAGGGCCGTGTTTGAAGTCACCTGCTTTTTGGGATGAAGGGCCTGCTCCTAACAGTAAGATTTCAAGCGAGAAGCCCTATTCTTCAGCGTCTGGGATGTGAAGTCCTTACAGATGGAACAGGCCCAAATGTTATGGCCCCCCCTGAGGCAGAACAAGCACTTGGGATGGGTGTCAGAAAATGAAACCTTGCGGCCACAAGACACACACAATTTAAACAAAGATGACATAAGAAGCGGGAAGAGTTCTTACAGTTTTTGTCCTAAAAACCAAAGACTGAGCCAAAAGAAGAAACCAGTGAAACAGAAAAACTGCTCAGCGAGGAAGCCTTCCATGCTGCTAACAGGTCAGTGGATAAAAAGAAACTGAGGAGAGACCGTTAACTTGGCAGGACTGAGCATGCTCAGTACTGGATGGGGGAGGGGTTCCTGCCAAGCTGCTTAGCTCTGGAACTTTCTGAAACGCTACTGCGCATGCACGAAGATTCCCACTGTGTGAGGCACAGAGACCATGAAGAAGAACTTTTAAAAACGCAATTTGAGAGGTATTTTTTAAACGTCTTTAATGTAGAAGTTGGGAGGAAGCTTCCTTTTTGCTGCTCCAGAGATTAGGACATGAACCAATGGATTCAAATTACAAGAAATGGTATTCTACTTGAAGATTAGGAAAAACTCCCTGATGGTAAGAGCTGTTAGACTGGACAATGGTGCACCGTCTTTCACTGAAGGTCTTTAAAGAGAAGTTGCCCATCTCTCAGGATGCTTTAGCTGTGTATTCCTTCACTGGGAGGGTGCTGGGACTAGATGGTCTTTGCAATTCCTTTGCACTTTTATGATTTGTCTGTAACCTAATTCACCTCTCATGTCTTCCTGGCAGCTGCCACCTTTCCATGTCCTTATTTGGTGTCTCTCCCACTTTGTTGAACCTGCCAGAATGGCTGCTGCCTTGTGATAGCTGAAGCTGACAGCAAAACTGACAAAGAATGTCCTTGATTATCATCTCCTTCTAGTGCAACTAGATGGAATGACAACTGCCAGTTGACTACGTACAGAGCAATCCCCTTGTCAGTAGCTTGAACCTCCCCATGGCTGTTTCCATGTCCCTTGAATGAAGAAACCCCAAAGCAGCAGTCAGATCCACGCATGGGTAGATAACAAGATGTAATTACAATCTGCTCCTCGATGCCTATCTAGAAACAAAATGGCAGTGACAGGGAGTCCTCTGCAGCTACCAAACTTGTCATCACATCACTTCCTTGGTTGCTTCTATTAAAGAGCCCTCTGACTGTCAACCAGAGCAACACAAGAGTAGGTTTCTGGAAGAGTGAGCCAGCAGTTTAATGAGACACAGAACAGCCTTTGCATGCCCCTTTTCCCTACCACAGTTGGAAAACAAAAGTTTTCTGAGCAAGAGGAGTCAAATAATTTCCCTGGTCCAGAAATCTATCACCCCAAGCTGCAGTATTAGCAATTATTTTATACATTATCTTGCAGAACTCTCAATCTATTGATCAATCATCAGGTTTTGTGGAGGTGGGATGGTAAACCTTGCTACTTAACTGGGAATGAGTAGAGATTATGGGACTGGTATGGCTGCCCCTAAAGTGGATTCTGACTTGGCTCTGCAATACAGAGCTTTCTGTGTAAGTAGAAGATTTGTACCCCGCCCCTGACTTCTTCTGCAGTGTCATTTTAAACTGGTGTCCTCACCTCCTGTCTGAAGGGCCCTGCTTCCAGAGACTAGAAGGGAAACCTCCTCTTATAAGTACCTTGATTTTCCATAACCCTTCCCACATATATATGACAACTGGGCCACCTGCACACCCTCTCCTGCCTTGAGTACTACAGTGGAAAGGGGGTAATTTGCTAATGGGCCTAGTGCTGTTAATTAGTGGGCCAAGCTGCACTTGCACCAGGGTTGACAATCCTGCTTCTTGGGCAGGCAAGATACCATGACTAAAATAAAGCTGCTAACCTCAGCTTAGGCAGACTCATTAAATTAACCCCGGTAAGGTAGGCCAACATTTATGTAAATCTCACAGATTCAACAGGTCCACTTTAGTTGAAACTATCAGTTGGATTTAGGCTGATGGTAATGATACCCATTAAAAAGTTCAGCAGATTTCACAGACACTCCCATCCTCTTAAGCTCTTGTTGCAGACAGTCCAACTGGGTGATCAAAACTGCCCCAGTCTCAGAATCACTTGAGCAACATTGCAAGAGATATCGCATTGCAAGGGATGAGCAACATTGCAACATTATTCAAAACAGAAGATGACACAATGATTTATGGAAGGCATTTATTTTAAACCATTTTGTATCTGGCAAAACACTTTTAAAGCTTGATCTCATGCTCTTATCAGTGGCACCAGGACTGTAAATTATTTTCTATGGAGTTTTGCTTCCTACAGTCAAATATCCAGCACTAATTCCTCAGAGAATCAAAATCAAGCCATTCCACTTCTGTTCAGTGCTCCTGCCCAACTAGCCAGACTGCTCCTGGTGAGGGGGAGGAAGGGACAAGAAGGGAAGTTATACGTCGTGATGAATCATCCACTCCCAGAGATCCCTCATGTCTCACATTAGAAGCAACATCATTTGACTCCCCACTCCCCCATAGCCTTTTGCTAAGGTTACTTCATAAAAACTTTTGTAGCAGCAGTAGCTCCCCTGAGAACACTCGCCGGCTCATTCTAAAAGACAAAAGAGGGAAGCCGAACTTTGTCTTTGTATGTATTTACCCGCCTCCAGAACAAATTGCTCCCTAGGGGAAAACATGGACAATGACATCTACATTGCTGCCCCACTCTCATCAACAGATATCTATCAATTTTTTTTTTATCACCACACGACCAGAGATCTACCAAGTTCATTATCTTAACCTGATGATGCTCTTCAAGATTCGTTTGAGTTGGGGCAGCATCAGGATTCAAACTGAGTGATAGCATCCGTTTTTGAGTTAGCAGCCAACTTGAAAAACTTCTCAAGAATTATTCTTCACTGAATAGAGATACTGAATGTCAAACAGCTCTCCTTTCTGTTCCTCTGATGTAGAATTCCCTTATGTACATTCTTTCCTAAACTGCACTGCACTTTGCTCTGAGCAAATCTACAAGAATCCACAGAAGACTTTTCAATATAAAGAGATTTTAAAAAATTCACAACCTAGTTTTGGGGCCAGAATACAAACCATACCAGATTGTGAATTTTTAAAAATCTCTTGATGTTGAAAACTTAAGTTGGATAAGCTGAAGAGGCATCCGACAAGGTGTGGAAGACCTGCTTCAACAATGAGAAAAATTGCTTCTTCAAAGTTGCCATTAGGTATTGGAAGGTATTATTCTCACCAACACCAATGGTGGATTTCCACTAAAACAAATACCAGCTTTAGAAGATTAATTTTCCTCAGAAGTGTAGCATGACAGGGTTAAATTTAATTACCTCATTAATTTTCACTCTCCCAACTTAATGCAATTTGCATTTTTAAACCCATGTGTTCAGTGAAAAGGCACATCAGACTCACCCATAGTTTGTCCCTCTAAGGGTGAGCTACATCTTAAAAGGTTTCAATGGAATGGTGTCCACAGACAACAATAAAGGGAGCAACCTATCTTGACTTTTTTTAGTAGGCAAGTAGACCCAGAATCAGTCCATGAGCTGCCAATGATTTTTAGCCAAAGTTACTCAAAGCTAAAGCCCAGGATGAGAGGTGGGGAAGATAACTACTGTAAGCAGTCATGTATAAACTGACCCCATGTGTAAGTCAAGGGCAGCTTTTAGGGCCAAAGTTATGAATTTTGATATGACCTGTAGATAAGTTGAGGGTAATTTCACAGAGGTGAAAAGCACCAGCAACATGCTGGGGGACAGCTGCCTTTGGCCGCCACCAATGCTGCTGCCACTTTCCCACCCAGGCATTCAAAAAGGCCCTTCACCACTCTACTCGGAGAAGGGGATGGTTCCTTTTTTGATAAAAGTTAAGGCACAGAATTAACTCTTTTATAAAAAGAAATAATCCCCCTCTTTGAGTAGAGCAGTGAAAGGCACCAGCTTAGTCTGCCCTCAAAGAACCTAAAAGAAGCACTGAGCCCTTCTACTCTCTTGGTGCTCCTTTGAAGGGGAGTGCCATTTTCCCACCCAGGCATTCAAAAAAGCCAGAAGTGGCACCGCTACAGAGAGAGTAGAAGGCACTGGTGCTTTGTTTAGACTTCCCTGGGACAGACCAAGCTGTCAACTTTTGTCATCTGATTCAGATAAGGGGATGATTCTCTTTTTTTTTTGGTAAGAATTAAGGTACCCATGAATAAGTCCACCTAGTTTTTTGGGGGGGGTGTCAATTTTTTTGACTAAAATTTTTAGACTTGTATATGAGCAAATACAGTTAAGTTCAGTTCTTTTTTTACAGAGCTAATCTGGCATTTCACGCATGCAGACTTGCTGCTTCATTCATCCCACCACAGCTCTGAATTATGTACTCAGCTCTTGGTACAGGCAGAAAGCAAGCCTTTCTCATTTTCTTGTCAAGGAACGTGAGGGTATCGCTAACCGCTGGTATTACATCTTCCAGCTTTCTGACAAGCCTAAAGGAAGATAGACTGGGGAAAAGAAGTCTGGCTAAATTTGTAGAATTGTTTTGCTACTAGAATGTAAAGCAAGAAGGACATGAAATTCAACACACAAATAGCAGTAATGGGTGAAGGAGGTTGGGACTTACCATGGTATGTACATTTTCTAATATGGATGGAGAATATATCCTTGGATGGGTTGCTCTTTCCATTTGCTCCAATATGCAGGAATATGCAAAGCATTACACTGATCATAATCACTACACTGATTTTCACATGGTAGTCATATATACGGCTACTAGAGAGGCATCAGTGCCAAAAGAGGCAGAGACGATCAGACTCTTTAGGCAATGAATACATCCCTGTATTTTCCAGGCATAGTGGAGATAAAGGCTTCATAAGCCAGCTAGATGCCAACAAAGATCCATCTCACCAGAGCCATCTGGAAGATCCACCAACACTAAGATGCTAAACTGAAAAAAATAAAAGTAGTAAGAAGTATTAACCTTGGGTGAAGCTGAGATACATTTTGAGGACAAACAAACACTGTTTGTATCACTTCTTTTCAGGAGATTTACCTGGAGGGTGAAAAAAGTAGTGTTAACTCCATCATCCTATGAAACACAGAACTGACTGTAAAAATGCAGGTTGGGTTAACATGCAACTTCAGTCCTTGCTGAATACATAGGCATTCATGTTCCTATTCATATACACATATAGCCCTCTCCAGTCAGGTATACTGCCAGGTGTGCAACTCTGCACCAAAGTGATGGTCACTAGAAACATTTTCTAGTTTTGGAAAACTCTGTGCAATGTCTCATAAGAAGGTTGGCAAAGGCCCTTAGGACTGTTGAAGTTCCAAATGACAAATATGAACTACAGGCAATTTCAAAAGTTAGCCATCTCAAGAGTGCCTTGATGTCAACAGAAGCCAATCAGCATCCCAGCACATACTAGAAGGCTGCTGCATTAGAAGAAATCTTGCAAGAAGCCAAGATTGCATCTATTTTTATTTACTAGTTTTATATCCCATCTTCCTCTTAGATGGGACCCAAAGCCTCTTACAATCTATGTCAAAGTGTTTTACAATATAAGTTAGAACAAAGTACGTACCTCCTAGAGCCTAGACTGCAATTTCACTGTTCAGCTAACAGCTCTGGCACAGAAACCAGTCTGGATCCAGAGGTATGGCTACTATCTAGTTGAAGGCGTTCTCTTACATTGGATTGGGCCCAGACTCTTCTACTGCTGTCTAATCCCAGTATCAAGACTTCCTTGACCTGTTTTGAACTGGAATGGGTACTTGTGTTTCATCCACCCAAACTTTATGAGACACTGCTGCTACTCAAACTGCAGTTAAAAACCCGTACATCAGAATCAGGGCCAAGGATAATACCAGAACCATGCCTTTTGGGTCCTGTGAACTGTACCTAGACATATAGCAATCCATTACAAGTTCCAGTAAGTTCCTAATACGGCTACCAAATGTAGGATAGAGGACTGGAAGGAAACTGGCTTACAGATAAGAGATTTTACTGTAATTTGTGGCTTGTAATAGTTTGTTGATGTTATGTACCTTCAAGTCACTTCTGACCTATGGAGACACTAAAGTGAACCTATCACAGCATTTTCTTAGTAAGATTTATTCAGAGGGAGTTTCGCCTTCCTTTCCCCTGAGGCTGAGAGACTGTGACTTTAGCGCCAAGGTTTCCATGCTTGAGCAAGGATTCAAACCCTGCTCTTCAGAGTTGTAGTCAAATGCTGACTCCCTCTCTAATAACTTACCTGTTCAAAATTCACTCTTGTAGATTTTACACTTCACCAGAATTGAAAGCTATCTAGACAGAAAGAGGCTGTGCAAGCTCACACATGATCAAATAGTCATATTAACTGTGTACGACTGCCCTCTTTTTGTCAATGCATGAAGTCTAACAAATACTTTAGCAAGACTGTTGAATACTGCTTTACTACGTCATCCGCACACCTGTAGGAAAAAAGATCAATGCAATGGTTAGGTAAAACATATGTCAACATGTGGTCCCTGTAAACATCAGTAACTCAATTCAGAAGCATAGAAATAGCTTGTATTAATAGAAATTGCTTCTACAGGTACATCTCAACTATCTGCGGTATTTCTGGAGTAGATGAACATATCTGCTCCTAGGAGACATACGAAGTTCCAATACTGAGGAAAGCAAGTTTTTTGTTCCTCAGTGGTCTTGTACCTGTGACCCAGTAAAGAGTTTCACCAACCAGGGGACTTATATAGATGGTATTCCACTACTGCCTTGGAGGTACTGTCTGGTTTTAACTCCAGGATAATCAAGTTAACGTGGAAATATCTCAATCTGCATAAAGGTCTGAAGTTCTCCCAAATTTTGCCTTGTTAAGGTAGACTCAAATCATAACAAGACAGAGAAAGTAATCTTCCTGCATGCCCTAAAATCAACACTCTGAAGAAAAACCTCATCAGCCAACTGAAACCCATGAGCCCTCCACACCCCCAACCAAGGCCCTTCATGGGTCAGGGAGAGAGAAACCACTTCCTAGACAGAACAAACTGCTTCTCCTGATCTAGTGGGTTCAGAGAAGGGAAGAAGTGGAATTTTCAGCAAAGAAGGAATATCTCCCCCTTCTTGTCTTTAAGTCAGGTTGTATAAAACAAATTACAAGGGAAAAGTTTTGGAATTCTTTACTTTCCTTACAACATAGCTGAGCCCTCTTTGTTTCTGACACAGGAAGGAGTCTTACAGTCTCCACAGTACTGAAGTACTGGAAATAATGAAGACCTCGAAATGAAGTGCTTTCCCATTGATATGGGAGGCACCATGGTACCCACTCATCTGAACTCCTGCTACCTCTGTTGCTTTAGCCACTGGTGTTCTCTAAACCTCAGAGGTTAGATTAGGACTTGCCCACAATGAGCACTCAGTTACTCAAGTTCTCAATGCTAGGTGAATCTATCTCTTGGAAATTAGACAAATTCTTTGGTAATGAGACCAGATACCCTGCAACACGTGGATTTTACTCCTTAGGAAATGGACCATCTAGAGAATATATTAACAAAAGGAAGGCTCCCATTTTCCAAAACAATCTGCCTCTTTCTTGTCAGGAGCATTGGGAGGAAGGACAGAGCGGGCCCCTCCCTGAAGAGTCTGCTTAGCTTCCTTTCATACGGACTGTGTTCTCTTAAATCTGTGACAGTGCCGGGCAAAGACCGGCCTTTAATAAGAACTCTTAATATCTTCCTCAAAGCAAGTCCCATCAAGTATGTACCTCTTATATACTGGCTGAAAACAATTTCTGTGCCTCATCTGGAGACATTTCTTCCTGTAAGTACTGCTTTGCTCTTGTATCCATTAATGGCCTGAGGACATATGTGCGTATATACAGGGCTGACTCTACTGAAAAATGCAGGGTGGAAGGGCTGGCCTACAGAGAGGGGGCAAGAGGTAAGGAGCCAGTTCCCTCTGTACTTGCCCCAGCAACAAGATTCCCCCAACATTACCTCCAGTGCCAGATATGGTCAGCAGGCATTGCTGAATCGGTTCCATCTTGCACAACTTCTGTAGGGAATCTGGTTGGCTTCCAACACTCAGACTGGGCCAGGTGCCATCACTGTGCCAAGCCCACCCTGCTCATTTTGGAGCCACTTGCACCCAGAAGTCTCATTTTGGACTACCTTTAAAAGAGGTGAAGGCTTGGAAACCGAGGTGAAGAAAAGTCTTTACAGAGGCTGCTTTGTGAAGAAAGAGAAAAAGAAAGCTGACAGCAAAGGAACAGGAAGATTCCCTCCCCCTTTCTGCCAAAACAAATAGAAGTTTTTCAGAAACAGAACTTATAATTACAACTGAGATAAGGAACCAAACTGGAAGCAGGCTGTTCTTCTCCAGACAGCACACTTCAAGCTCGATTTGCCTGTTCCTGCCTATCGGAACAAGCTGGAAGACCAACCCACCCAAGAAAATCCTTCTCCACTTCAGGAAAATTATGTTCCACAACTTTTGCTAAGTGGGCCACTGTCAACTAAGGCCTAGATCCAATAGGAGTGCTATCAAAACATAATTCTGTACCAAGAGGTCTATGCCAGTTGCTTGGGAGGGCAATGGCTGCTTCTCCTTTCTTGTGGGAGGTTCACAGATTCAAGTCCACTCCTCGCAGCTACTGTTTCACTTAAGCGTCCAATCCAGCTTGAGCAACTGTGCTGGCCTACCTGAAGAAGAACCAGCACCTGCTACCTCCTGAGATAAAAGCAGGAGCTAAACTTTGTTCCAGATGGATAAGGACATCTGATCAGCCCCCAGGCACACCTCTACAGCACTGGGTACAAGTAGAACCTGAATGCCTCTGGCTGGCCTTGTATACTTGGGGGGGCAAAGGAACTACATAAGAAAGTGCAGGATGCCTTCTGCTACTAAAGATATATATATTGGAGTAAGCCACCAACAGGATTCTGCCTAAAAGGACAACACCATGCATGCCTTCTCAGAAATTAATAAAGAGTAAGTATGCTTTAAGAAGGAATTCCTAGTTAAGTGGAATTTGCAGTTATCTGCTAGTGGACACAGTGTTGTAGGAAAGCATTTGCCATTCTATGAAATAATGGAGGAATGCTGCTTTTTAGCAGGGTTACCACGTAATTTGGAAAAAAAAACCCGGATTCAATCAAATTAGCTTTAATTAAAGTTGCTAAAGCACTAGTTTTAGATTTAAAAAGTAATGTTTGAATGGTACATGTAGCCATTAAACCTGCTGCCATTTTAAATGGATAGGGAACACCTCTTGTAAACCCTGTAGACAGCAGTCAGACGCTATGCACTAATGTGCAAAAAGGGGGCATGATTTTCAGTTTAAGATAGGGAAATCCAGTTAACTACTATAAACACAACCAAACACCACACATACATCACTGTGCCTAGCCAACTTTAGCTTTCTTCTGTTGGTTAACTAGTGTCATTGACTTAAGACCCAAGCCTTCCCGATTCCATTTTTATTAGATGGTCTGAGCCTGATTTTTGAGAATGACTGCATGAACATACGCACAAGACAGAAGCTCCAGAGAAGTACTCAAAGAGAAAGTCTGTCCTCAACTCCATCCTTGTGGTAAACTCCCTTCCAGGATCCAGATGCCCCTTCTACCTGCCAAATAAAGCCATGTTACAATTCTGGCTCAGAATTTTATGGCATGATATTTGTCAATGAGGCCTTCCTGAAGCATTCCTATGATTTAGGTTTCTTAATGAATACTGTGAAGAAAGGGTATTTTAAATCTCTGCTCACAAAACATGACCAAAGACAAATGCTAGGAGCAGTGGAAGCAAGCAGATGAAACTGGTACCTTACTTAGCCTAGAGGCCAATGAAGTGACCTGGAAATACAGAAGCTGAACTATGAGTTGAGGAACCTGCAGGCATTCTCTTAATGCCTATGGTGCCACTTTACAGACAATTCTGGATTCTTGTGTATTACCTGCTCTCACTCTATTAAAATGGCAGATACTCAGCAGCATCCATCTAAATCAGCAATCAAATTAAGTCCAGGGTAGATTTCTGAATGTCTAATGACCCAAAAGTGTAATCCCTCCTATTCCATGGCCTACTGTATATCCTGCAATCACCAGGCCTAATTTTTTTCATTACTTTTAGGAATGGCTTTACAATGGGCCCTCTGTATACATGGGGGTCCACAAATACTGGAAACTGCAAACGCTCACATCCCATTAGTCAACGGCAGTGACATGTGCCTGTCTACTTTAACATGTCTACACATATGTCACTGCCATTTTAGGTGTAAAATGTGATGCTCTGCAGCCACTCAAAACTGCAGATCAGAGGTTGCAAGTAAGGAAGGCACACTATATTGTTATTACTGTTACCTATAAACAATACTTCATTAGAAATGTACATCATACTCCACTTGGAATATGTGGCCTCAGAGTGTTGTAGAGTCTCCTTCTTTGGAAGTTTTTAAGCAGAGGCTGGATGGCCATCTGTTGGGAGTGCTTTCATGTGGGTTTCTGAATGGCAGGGGGTGGACTAGATGGCCTCTGTGGTCTCTTCCAACTCTACAATTCTGATTCTTCAAATCTGGGATTATTTCATGGAGTTACATTCTTGTTCCCTTTAAACAACCTGAATCAGAGACAGCTGCCCGCTAACGTAACATTTCATCTCACACTTGTTAGGTACCAATAGTTTTAGATGTGTCTTACCGTTTTTCATGTTTTATAGAATGTATTTTGACAATTTATTTTAAATACTACTGGAAGTCACCCCTGCTTATTTATGAAAGACAATATACGAAAATCTTAAATAAAGCAATGAGCCTATAAATACCATGTTGAACCGCTTTCAGTGCATCTACCAACCACAGAACCTCGCGTATTATGCCCACCGGGGGGGATGTGAGCAGAATAGAAGTAGAAGATAGCTATCATATACAGAAGGGTACTATTTTGAACACGATCAGATCAGCAGGGGCTCAGCCAGCAGCAATTAACTTTCTGTGGGCAAAGACAAGACACCTGGAGCCAGATCAAAAATCCTAATTAAAAGTTGGTCCAGCCCTTATCCCTGTTTGCCCCTTTTGTAAATCTTGAGTTCCCTGAAATTTATTATAAAAAAATAGCCTAACAGTAAATATGACAGGAGTTACTTGGACACAAACTTGTGCTTACACTATGTGCTCTCCCCCTAAATACCAGTGAAGAACAGTTATATTCTAGTTAGTGTTAGTCATAGTAAGTGATCAGGTTTGCATGTTTTCTTATTCTTAATTCTGTAGCGTTTACCCACACTGTGTAATTCAGTTTAGTGAGACACAAGAAAGGGCAAGGAGCTTTGCAAAATGCTGTAATTGTGCCCCAACTTGACAATGGCTTCTAAGATTTCAAGGAACCATACACTCAAATTTATTTTCATAGACTCAAAGCAAAACATATTCGTCTTTTTAGAAAAGAAAAACTCTTATTTTGAGGAAGCCACGTTGCGCACCTAATATAATTTGGGGGCTTTCTGTATTCTCACTATACACATACACACATTAACTCTAACTGTGCATTACCACCTTGACTGTCAATTCACATTTTGAGGGACAGCAGCTTCTTGGAAGCTCAGTGAGACTGAGAAGATCAGCTAAGACATCTCACCCACTGGCACTGGTTTTCCTGTTTAATGTGCAGTCATAGGAGATTGCTGGCTTTATCATGGGGGTGCACCTAGTTCCCAAGGACGGATGGCCTTAAAATCAGGCTGATGTTTTATGTATGCACCCAAAAATACCTCTACAGAGCAGAAAAGCTTTATGAATAGGATTCCCCAGGCATACTGTGGAAGCATTAGCTGTATATGAAAGCATCCAAAGATCAGTGCTTCTGGTCTCAGTCTAAGCACACCCTGGTGCACCTTGTGAGATTTCTCCATGTAATCTTCAAGATTTCTTTTTGTCAAATACCCACACAGCTGTTTAAATTGTGTGCCAGATACTGCAGCCTGAAACTGGCCACGTATGATTTATAGTGTTAAAAGGTCACGAACAGAATTAATTTTCAGAAGGGCATTTAATAGGCTTCGTGAAGCCAAAGAACTGAATACAGGAATTCCTTAACCACTTTTAGTACAATATCAAGTTACACGCGAGTCTTCCAGTTTAAAAAAAAAATATAAACAAACATTTTTCAAGAACAACTTGCAAGTTCTGCAAGCTTCAGTTCTAGGTACATCATACAGTATAAATTCTGATTTCTGAAGATCAAACAAATGAGACTCCCTTTATAATGAAGGGGTTTGCCTTCCACCATACCCCTTCCTCACTACACCATAGAACTTTTACAAAACTATAAGGTATTAATGCATTTATAAAAACAAGGAGGATCTTCACACCTTATTCAGATTCTGGGGAACTGCATGTGAAATCTAGGTCAGAGCCCCCATTCTAGCTTGTTAAAAGAATGTGAGGGCAGGGGAAGCAATGCAAGTATGTATTCAAAATGCTTAAACAGACCTGCAAAAAGAAAAAAAAGAAAAAAAGGCTAATTAAAATGTTTTCCTCCAGAAAGCTCTAACAGGTCATCCTGTAGCAGAAGCTGGTGGGCTGCTCATGATAAGACTACAAAAAAGGGAAGATACAGGTAGAGAACTAAACAAGATTCAGCGAAGCTCCAAAAATCTTTATAAATACGGCCATTGGAAGGACGATCTTGATTCAGGAAGGATTTATGCTCGGTGTAAGCTGAGGACAAGAAGCAGGTACAAGTCGTAAAGCACAATGAGAACACATGTATATTTCCCTAAACAAGACTCCCTCCACCCAGCCCAGGGGCAGACTGTTTGCAACCAGGGAATACTGACCATTAATCTGAGAAAAATGAAAGGGTGCTGGCAAGGTACTGAGCTTCCTGGTTTCTACTCTTCTTAAGCCACTGATCTATCAATGAGTGGGTTATCTGCACACACTTTGTTTTTAGAAATATGACCCTGTTAGGAATGTGGAGGTTTAATTCCCACAAACTTACGGTTCGGAGGAAGTTTCCGTGCGTAAAGGCCGTAGTCAAGATTTTTATAGGCTGGCCCAACAGTGTCCCTTTAAAAAAACTTTGTGTGGATAGGTTTAACTGTCCCGTTTTGTATTATTCCAGCAGCAGGCCAGTTCTCCACATTTATGCTAGACCGCTGATGAGGACAGGAATTCTGCTGGCAAAGTTAGACTAGGTGGTTAGAGGACTGTGTACTATGCTTCCATAGCTATTGCATGATAGGAGCAGATGGCATTTAAACCCACTGGGGCCTTTTAAATGTATATCCTTACCTAGTTGTCGTAGTTGTCTCTGTAGGAGCTCCCAGAGTAATGGTCTCCATAGCCTCCTTGATTCCTGCAGGGGGCAAAAAGATGAAAACTGATTAAGATAATTGCTGGGTTACAGTCAGATTCTCTGTATTAGTCCAAACAAAAGGTTTGACATATACAAACTAGGATCTGCGTCTAACTATGCATCCTTTCAACATGTTATTCCATTACTGCATGTAATATTAACAGCTATAGGAAGGCAAAACTGCTATTATTTCCCTACTTCTGGAAGGTGTTCACTGATGTTGAATTGGCTATAAAACTGTGTCTATAGGCTCCTAAAGGATCATTTCCTATTAGCTGGAGTAAGGCAAAAATTCAAAGGACCCAAAGACTCTATGGATCTATATATAGAGCTGGCCTTCCACATTCACTAGGATTAAGTCTATGGGAGGGGGGCTGAGGCATGGTGGGGAGAATGGGCATCCAGGGTCCAAACCAGGTCAGGGAAAGGAAAAGGAAAGCAGTGGGTCTGCACGGGGACCCTATACTTCGTTTCTGTTACCCATCTCCTTCCTTGGATGTGTGTGGGGGGGATCGAAGCAGGGTTTGCGGAGCAGAGAAATCAGTCCGTGAGCCATCCTTAGCTCAACAGGCAGTGGCTTGTGGAGGAGGAGGAAGACCAGAGGTAACTTTTTAAAGGGCTGTGTGGCCTGATAGGAGACACTGAGAGGGAAGCATGGGGGGGAGGCACTGAAGAAACTTGCAAATAATCAAATCTGTGAAAGTCAAACCAGCAAATGTGTAGGGCTCACTGTTTATTCTTTTGTGACACATCTGCTCCTAATTGTTACTATTTCTATAGAGCTTATATGCAACCATCAGTCATTCCATTGTAACTAAGCCAAACCACATTAAATGGAAACAACACCATAACCTTTTCTTTTTACACCAATCCCTATCCTCCCAAACCTATCCGGTCGTCTCCCTTGAAAGATTTTAGACTGTAATGTTCTCAGGACAGGGACATATCAAACTTATTCCTTGTCAGGTTCCACAGGAATTATTTAGCATATTTATACTGCCAAGCAGTAGGAACAACCAGCTACACATCATTAAATGATACAATCATATTATAAACTTAGGCAGTCATTATTAAACTTTTGTACTCCTTAAGGGCAGACAGAAGCAAGCTGGAAAGAAGAATTCCAAGCATTTTTCTCCATCCCAGAAGGCTAAGCCAACCAAAATTTATAAAGAATCTAGAGATTATAACGGAACTGTCATTTGACATTCACCTGCAGAAAGCAATCTCTAAGTGGAAGAACCATACTCTGGTCACTGTTATACATACTTGTATTGTATTTAGCAAGTGGCATGACAACAAGTGTTTGTACGGAATGTGTACTCCACTCCAGAGGAATCTGTCAAAACCAAGAGAGCCTGAAAACCTACAGCTGCACATGGCTGGCTCCAAATGTCTCCCAAGTTCTAAAAAAAGCAGCACTTTTAAAACATCTTCCACTTGAAGTACAGCTCAAATTCATCAAAAAATTAACACACACAGGAAAAGGACAGGCATATCCTCAAAACTGGAAAGATCTCCTGAATTATTACTCTGAAGCAGAATACAGGGTCCAAATCTGTTAATCCCAACTAGAGTAAATTGAATGAATCAACAGGATTTATATACCTATTCATTCATTATTCAAGAATTGATTCAGTGGCTCTACTCTAGCTGGGACTAACCAACAGGACCCTTGCCAATGTGTCAGGGATAGCAATATCAAGTTTTAGATACCACTGCTTCCCAGTAGGCAGGGGCCAGACTGCTCTCCTTTGTGCTTTGGTCAGTTAATTCTGAAAAAGGAGCTCAATTTTTCACATGCAATGTTCTCCATGACCCAACTGTAAGACCGATAGTTTCCATCTGCCAGGCTTACCTGCTGCCATAGTAGTCTCTGGATCCTCCATAGCCACCGCTTCTGTTGTCGTAACGGCCGCCTCCATATCCTCCACCTCCTGAGGCACAAATACAAGGATTAACTCTGACTGCTCTTATGCAGCCAAGTAATTAGCATTGTAGGGCACATGCCACAGGCAAGCTCACCTCTAGAGAATCCACGTCCACGTCCTCTGCCTCCAGAAGAGCCACGGGAAGACTTGCCAGCCTGGTCAACTCTGATCTGACGGCCATCCACAGACTTCAGAGATGAAAAAGAGCAAGTCAGAACTAGAATTTTTTTTAATCAAAATGCTAATACAGGTGGCTTACTACATTTGAGGGTCTGACTTTCTCAGATCTGATCATTTATGAGTTTCTTCAACCCCTGCCCCCACATCTCAGGAGCTTCTTTTCCAGGGGAACCTTCCTCTCTCAACCAAGGTGGCTTGATCAGGCCACACAGCCCTTTAAAAACCCACCTCTCATCTTCCTCCTTCTCCACCAGCAGCTGCCTGGCCAGCAAACGATGGCTTGCAGCAACCTGATTTATTAGCAACGCAAACCCTTTCCTGATGCCCTCCCAACACTCATGGAAGAACATGGGCATAAGACACACAGACACATTTTGGTATTTGATTTTCCCACTTTTGTGAGGGTCCTCCACCCCTAGCCCTAGCGAATGTGAGGGCTAATTGTAAAAGCAGAAGCAGAAAAAGCAAGAGGAATCTCTTTGGGACACTAATCAAAGCACAGGTGACACATCTCCTTTGAACTCTTTGGATCCTTTGTGCTTAAGAGAAGCAGGGCAATACTGAATGCTACCTAATAGCAGAGAACAAATACAACAAGGAAATTATGTTCCAACTGCTGGTTCTTCTGGAAGGTCATGGTTTTGAAGTAATGTTACCAAGCCACATTTACGCATCTATTAAAAGATGCACCTCTATTGAGTGAGGCAAAGAGGCTGAGCCCTTTGACTACAATACTACGTAGTTAACTGAAAAAAATGCCACTGAACTCAATAGTATTAACTTATAAGTAGACATGGTTAAAACAGTTTATGCTAGGAAAACACTTTGGTTTTGGTTTGGTTTCAAACTGCTTAGTGTGCTGTAAACATCAGTAAGAGGTCACATTACCCAACAACAGAAAAAATAGCATTTCTGTTTCTCATTCTTTAGCTGGTACTAATTTCATTTTTAAAAAACTTTTGCTGAGCCTTGGTAACAACAGCCACAGCCTTTTCTTTGTGCATATATGCCTTCAAGTCACCTGCTGACCTATGGCCACCCCATGTACTTCATGGGATTTTCTTAGGCAAGGAACGCTCACGAGTTGGTTTTCCATCATTTCTGTCCTCTAAAATGTAGCCTATAACATCTGGTATTCCTTAGCAGTCTCCCATCCAAGTACTAACCAGAGCTGACTGTTTATATTTCAAGATCAGATGGAATCTGGTCCCTTTAGAGTATTTAAGCCCTGCAGCCCTTTCTTTAAGCTTGAATTAACAGGTTTTTGTGAAAAGGTTGTTCAATATTGATATTTTGCTATTTTCCTTCCTGCTGCAGAATGCAGGGAAAAAAATGAAGAAGCCTTTCTACTGGGGATCATTTTAGCAACCCAGCAGCCATAAACCAGGATTAATTATTCAGGCCTAAAATCAAAATCTACCCCAAACTAAAGTGGGTCTTGCTTTGTATCAACTGATCTCAAGGCAATGCATAGAAAAAGACTATTTAAATCAATATCCAAAAAAAAAAAAAAATCAATTCAAAATCATGTCTTTACACAGGTTTAAGCCAAAATCCTTAGATACTAAAGGCATTGGTAAAGAGCTACTTTTTAGTTTGCCAGTGAAATGAAGTCAACACAGAAGACAAATAGGACTTCAAGTGGAGGGCATTCCACAACAAGATTTGCCAGAACAAAGAAGGGTCTCAATATTCAGGCAAATACATACAGGGAAAATATACCTAGTGAATTTATCGCTGAATAGCAAGTCAACTCTTTAAGTAAAATCCAGTGATTCAGTGATATTGCTCTGCTGAAATTAGCGAACAAAGTGTTCATTTTGAAATGGTGGAAGAAATATGTGTGTATGTATGTGTGCGTGTTTATAAAATGGAAGGTTAACTCTAACAACATTAGGTATTCCAAGACAATGCTGACAGAGATGGATCCAGTGAAACAGAAACAATGCAGAGTGACCACCTCTGCGGACTTCATTTTAAGTGCTCACCTCTCCATTCATGGCTCTCATGGCATCCTTGGCATCCTCAGGGCGGCAATAGGTAATAAAGCCAAACCCCCTGGACCGCTGAGTCTCTCTGTCTTTTACCACAACCACTGGAAATGGGGGGAGGAAAAAAGCATTGACTTCAGATCATTTTCAATTTTCAAATCTCCATTACCTACGTATAGAAGATTGTCATTAGTCTTTTTCTTTAACTGCCTACTTATGCTGTTAAACAGACCCTACAGAGGGCACCATAAGAACTCAAGTGCACTCTTGAAACAAGATGCAAAAATCAATGTTCCATGTTGCGTTTAAGAATCCTGCTGCCTAAAACAGCCTTTCCCAATAGGTTACTCTCCAAATATTTTGGACTGGTCCCAGCAAATGTGGAAAATGGTAATGTGAAAGTTTAGGGGATTGAAGTTCAAAACACCTGGAGGTCACTGTGTTATGAAAAACTGTCTGGATTACTGGAGTAAACAAAGTATTATTACTAAAGCACAGATAGTTAGTTTATTAAGCATCATTCAGGAAAGAACTTGCCTACAGAAAGTCCAGGACTATGCATCACAGGCAAACTTCTACAATATGGAAACAGGAAACCTCTGTCAAGAACACCAACATATTTGACTGTTCATATTTTCAAATGGAATCACCAGTTTGAAAATGACTGGGAACTTCCATGGGGAGGGGCTGATTTCATGACATCCTCATACAATTCCCACGGGCATCAGGAGAAGATGGTTGTTATACGCAAGCAGTAAAGGAGGAGTCAATTAACCCAAATATTTATGCAACTGCTTTAAGAAAAAAGTGGAACAAAGGCGAAATATTTGGTAGGGTATGAAGGTAGGGATGAACTACCTTTAGAGTAAGCCATGGCACAGAAACAGCATTCTGTGTATTTCCTCAACTGGATTCACATTAAAACAAACCAAGGTGATCAATTAATGGTGTCCTGGCTACACTCTTCGATCAACAAATGTAACTGGCAACACATTACAGTATGTGTTTCATCATAACTCAAAGAAAGGAAGGCATACAACATCCATTGTGCCAACACCAAGCATGCTGTATGTTGCCAGGCAATACTTCAGAATAGTGCCATATACTCTCACATATTAAAGCAAGTTGCTCTGTTCAAAACCAGTAAGCCAGAAAGAAGCCTAAATGAGAACCATCTACTTCACACACGCATTACATATCCACAGAGATATGTTTCAACACAAATGAGCATGCAAACCTACCAGCAATGGCTACAGCTAATCGCTGCATAAAAATCAAATGATGCATTCAAATAGCCAATTCCAGGATCCTTTCTGTCACATCCAAGTAAACTGACAAGCTAGCATGTCATGTTATAGATTGGTTCTCAAGTGCTGTGTATAGTTAAATATGCGATTATATGCAACACAACCCTCTAATTCCAACTATGTGGCTTCCTTGTGTTGCAATTCTGGTGCTTAACACCCTTCTTTACCTTCTGCAATATCTCCATAGGGGGAGAACAACTTCTCCAGATTCTGCTCGTTGGTGTCAAAACTGAGTCCTCCAATGAAGAGTTTCCCTTCATCTGATGCCATCGTTCAAATGATCTATAGATAAAAGAGTTTCTTTGTTGAGATTCAAAAGTATTTTATAAGAAGAGACAGATTAACAACTCCAGTGCCCATTTTCATCCCTCAGCAAAGGGAAGCATTACCAATTATTACTTATCTTCCAAGAGGTCTTTTACAATTCCAGTTTCCTTCCTTCATGGCTGCTTAAATAACTAAATAATCTGATGGAAAGCAAATCTTGTCAGCAAGCAATCATATGGTCATGTTTTATGACTATAGGCTGCCTCAGAGGTGCAGGGCTAAATCTTTCCAAAGTGTTGCTACACGGTCTATTGGCTTTCAAGGCCCAGGCAGAGTTTCACTTTGTGCTGGGAGCCTTTGTTTAACACTCAATTGAGACTTGTAGTTATCTGTGCTAGTTAAGTACTGCAAGATTATTGTGTTTACTTTCCCCTGCCTTCCCCAAGTAGAGTGATGTGGAATCTGGAAGATTAGTTGGCGTTTTTCTTTTTTTAAACAGCTATTCTTTTCTTTCTAGCCCAAAGACTGCAAAGTACTTTTCAGTTTATGTTCAGACTCCTTGCTCCCATGCATTTTTACATGGAAGAAAAGCAGAATTCACTTTTCTGATTGCCTAACAAACTGCACAGAGGAATGTAGTCTGTTATAGACCTAGAAATAGTTTTTTAGGGGATCTTGCTCCCAGGTAAACACGCACAGAACCGTATCTGTAATCATGTGCAAACCTATATGGAAGCAAATTTCAAAGAAGTCAGTGTGACTTCTTTGCAATTAAGTATGTACTGCTAAGGCTGTATATATCCTTTTGGGTAGAATTGAGAATATGTGTCTGGCTTTTCACAGGCCTTTGTGAGATTTTTGAAAAAAGTTAACTCAAAACACCATTCCCCATTCTTAAAACTGTAAACCCAGAGCAGCTGCCTTTTTCTTCCGTTTCTAATACTCATTGGTTTGCAAAGATGCTGAAGGCTCACAATCTGTGAATACTCAAGGCCTTCAATTAATCTCTCTGCTGTACTGAGTCCATACCCTTACGGTGCACACAATGGTTGCCTTCTACTGGACTTTTAACATACCTACAGGGATAAGCCAGTATTATACTTATCCACACCACTGCAGGAGCAAGGATGTAATGTGGGCTGGGAAAAAAGGACCACACCGCACACCCAAAACAGTAGATATTATCAGGCACAAGTGAATTAACAGAACTATGTAAGTAACTTCACAGGTCAAGGACACAAACAGTTACATTGATTACAATGCAGATACTGAACTCCAGATAAAACATGACTATCTGAATTTTCTCTGTATTTGCATGACAAGGTAGGAACCAGACAGACCTCAGGGCTCGGTTCCGTCCAGAGATGGTCCTGAGAAGCAATGTTTTCAGTTTTCTCTGAAGTCTATTTCAGAAAACCGGGAGGAACCATATCAAAATATGGCATCCTTCAGTGATCTCAAAAAGTGGAAGGGTTAACCCAGATACCAGAGAAATGCTGCCTTTCATATATTTGCAATAGTAGTAAAACTTTGTAATAATAGTATTACATCACCATTACTTCACATTCTCCTCCAGTTGTTTATCCAGACATACAGCATATTGCATCTCTGTGGATGCAATCGTAATATCCATATGCGTAGTGTTTTGCCTTGTAAGAGAAAACTAAAATGGCAGTTCCTTGTTTATATACTTGGGGAGCTTTCTACACCAGTGTGATTTCCAAACAAAAGATGTGTAGAACTGCATTAATGACTTCATCTAAAGATGCAACGCGTAGGCTCTAACGTTTAGAACATACTGGTAATGGAGGCTAGAACCAGATTTTTATCAGACAGACACTATGGAAGTGACACTGCAACCCGCCCAAGGTATGAGCGGTTAGAATGCACAAGCCTTTGCTTAAAAGGAGAGATTGTAATTTATGCTCTATACACAAAGAATACAGTAGGGAAAGCGTCGGTACCTCCCAAAGACCGACTGGAGGGGAAAGAGCTCCTACCCTCGCCCCCACCCCCGTAAAATGGCCGCGAGCGCGTGGTCTCCCCAGAATGCGGGAAGGCGAGCACAGCGCCTCTCACGTCTCAACGGCAGCCACGCGAACACAGGCGGGCATGCGCAAAAGAAGGTCCTACCCCCGCCCCGCACTCGGTCAACCGCCCTTTGTGTGCGCGCGCGCGCAATAAAAGCCGAGGGCGCTTCGCCTCCTGCCCGCGCACCGGCTTCTGTAATTCAGGGGTACCGCGCCTCGCGCCTCACTTGGGCCAGTTTCCCACTTCCGTCCTCTGCAGTAAACACGGGGAAGGCGCCAACAAAAGCACGAAGGAGAGATGCTTTAGAACTTGCGCATGCGTACATCCGCCCCGCTTGTTCTTCACAGGCCTCCACCAAACGCCATTTTGTGTAGGGCTTCTGTCTCTACCCCGTCACCCCACCCCCCAC
The DNA here is from genome assembly GCA_030412105.1 of Cyclura pinguis. Lineage (NCBI taxonomy): Eukaryota > Metazoa > Chordata > Lepidosauria > Squamata > Iguanidae > Cyclura > Cyclura pinguis. The sequence goes on from CM059600.1 coordinate 207,834,094, forward strand.
TTGGGTTAATGAGAACCTTTTCTCCCGCTATCTTTCTCTCCGGTACTGGACCTGGCTTCCCTTCCAAAGCCTCCCAATTGGTTTGTGAGCTCTTTAAAAAAAACAAAAAACCCACTTACCGAAACCGGTCTGGACTTGGTGATGCGCAAACAGCCGTTGAACAGAGAGGGTCGTGATGGCGGCAAGAAAGAGAAGCAGCGAAGGGAGGATGAAAGAGAGGCTGTGGTTAGGCTACGCCCACCACGTAGTTCCGGACCAGGAATTGGCTGGAGGAACAAGGTGCGGGGCTTAGTCACAATAGTAGCCACGCCCACCTCCCCCTCCAAAGCGGCAGCCGGGGGGAGCGCCGCTCGAGCCTCGCCGCGGTTCCCCGCCCGTTTTGTATCTATCGGGTTTTTTCGTCCAAGCACCCTTCCGCCCTCCGACTGTTTCAAGAATTGCCAGAAGGGGGTTGAACGCTGTTAACTCCATTTGGACTTCAGAGCAATCACGGCGAAGGACTGATCAAACTCCCTCATGACTACTTTGCAGGAGTTCATCATTTCGAGTCTAAACAAAATCCGTTGCATGGTGACAACGAAGGCCATTCCCGCACTAGACCCTCCCTAAACTGCAAACCTCAGGATTCCATAGGAGACTGAAAGTGGGATTAAGAGCGCTGTAGCAGTCTAGTGCGGAAATGGCCTAAATTTTCTGCACATTTACTGCATCACAGAAAAGGAAGCCCAGCTATTTGTCTGTTTTTACTGTGTAGCAGTAAAGTTTTATTACCCTTACAAGGAATAAGGCACAACCGCGAGACATTAGTGAAAGGTTTTTTTTTTCAACCACTCATTGCTCAGTATGTACCAGTAATTCTCTCACATAAAGAGTAGCTTGATAAGTACGGGAGAATTGGAAAGCAACTTGCACAGCATGTCGAACTCCAAATCGATACAAAATTTAAGACCCAGTGAATTACATTTTCTCTGGTAACTTCAGCTTTCCTTTTCAGTATTGTACAACACTCCTTTCCAAGAACTTCCTTCAACTGAATGCCATGAAAGCTTTTGGAAAAGCTCTTCATGTGACTACGCATCTCATATTGAATTATAAAATTTCATCTGCAGTATATGTATACTCCATAGGTTCTCTAAGATAGAAAACAAAGAACCTATCTTCACCCATTTTATCAGGCTGCTACTTGACTTCCTGTAACAGAGACTGATATTAAACAGCCCTAAAACTTATTAAGAATACAAATTGGTGTTAGCACTGTAGGTTGAAAATGAACACAAATCACTTCATTTTCCAGCTGGACTTCTATACAGCTCCTTTCTTTTCGAACATCTAAATGACTGAAAAAGCACAAGGGAAATTGGGAATGGTAGAGGTGCAAGGACTACAGAGCCTTTTAGATTCTTGCCTTCGCAGCAACAGGATTTTAAACAGCAACTGCTTAATACACAAGGTCAGCTTGTTTCAAGTGACAAGAACTTCACTGGAGGTTAGAGGAACAGGAGGTTCTTGTGTAGTATTCATGGGCCCAAGTGATGCGGTCACTAAAATTCTGGGGAAAAAATCATGCATTTAACCATGTTAAATATCATTTAAGCTAATCATGAACTCTGAAAAAATTATGAAATGTGTGCTTTGTGTATTTTGAGGACACTGAATTACAGGCTATAAAAATAATAAAAGTTCAAGAAGATGGTTCTCTAGTGTGTTTTGCATTGAAGGGTCCTTTAATCCACATTTCAGGTAACTAGTAATGTAACTCTTCCAATTCAGTGTAAGATCAACAGTTCTGAATGGGGACTCTATGACACCATACTTACATGTCAAGCAGCTACTGATCTGAACTGTTTCATTTTCACTATGTGTAAATTTTAACCAATCTTTGTTGTTAATTCCTTCTTCAGGAAAAGTTATTTCTATCATCTTAACAATTTGCACTGTTTCCTTCTGTTATGGGTATGTTAAAATGCCTTATCAACATATCACAAGCAGAATATGACACTGAGCCAGTGATTATTCTATCAAAACATTTTTATTAAAAAACATACACTATGTAAACAGCTTTAAAATCAGATGCCATGGCATACAGTGTTTCTGAAGCTTGCTCCTAATTTGAGGCATTGTTACACAGTGAAGATTTTCATATTGCAGGAGTCTTTACATGTTGCAGATTTCGAAAGGATGTTTCACCTAAGCACAGTACAAACTTACCCCAGCTAACATACAGACCCTTGCTCCTCCCTTCAGTTTCTAAAGGTGTCAGACACACGAAGGAGCACCTCCAATTGTGGAAGCTCAACAACTTGCTTTACATTTCCATTTTTTACATGGACAAAAAAGATTGCCATAATGTCATCCAAACGTTCTTCTAAACCATTACGTTCCAATAACACTGCATGCACAATGAAAGAACAGTTCTCTTGCTTTCCTTTGCTGCCACAAGTTATCAGTCTTGACAGAAGTCAGATCCAGTAATATCACCAACCTAATAAGTAATGAAGAAATTCAGTCACAGTGAACTAAGACATTCATTAAGTACAAAGTAAGCTAACAGTTTGTGTCAAAAACTTCTGTACAGTATTTGTATACTGTACACTTGTATTCAAGTGTAACTGGGTATCCCCCAGCCTCACTTCAACTGTATCTCTACATAATTTTACACAAACCTGTCTTAATGGCTGAACCAGTCACCTCCACCAGAACCATCGTCCTTTTTACATACTCCAATAGCTGTCAGAAGACCTAGAAAAAGCAATTCTTAGTCATTATACTAGATGCCCCAATAGCAAAAGCTGGATATAAACCCTTCCTTTTCATAGCTTCTATTTGTTATCAACTTACATGTTATTACCCATTATTTTGAATAATTTTTAAAAATGTCTGTGTCCAAGATAAGTTTCCAAATTATCAAGGTTACTACTGTACCAGAAGCACTGCAACACAATATGGGTTGCTTCTGACTTTCATCAAGTGGTGCAGGGCATATATCACCAGACAATAAACTGAAGCTGGCATGAAGACTCCTATTTTGAAGATCACAACCTCTTGCACAAAAAAGGTAATACCAGATGTTTTAACTATGCTCTGTCTGTGACTAACAAAGCACAGTACCAAATTAGTAGTATCACCCAGCCCCCAAAGTCTAACTTTCATACTGTCTTGCAATGAAAGCTGCGTGCTTCAACTGCGACGGAATTCAAAGCAAGCCCATGAAACACTTATACTACTGTTAAGTAGAGAGAAAACCCTACTTACTTGTAGCATGGATTCAAGAGCCTGGGTGGAAAAGTCCCATCTCATATTCCAGTACTCCACTGTTGGGGCAAGTAGGCAACAGCATTTTAGGACACAGTAGCCACCATCTTTTACCACCTGCCAAAAAAGAGTAAGTTTCATTTAACAGAAGATCATCCAAATTTTTAATTCCAGCAGATTACACAGTCCTAACAGAGTACTCCAGGCTTAGGTGATGCTGTTCACCTAGCCCCCAGGAGATTCCCCAAGGTAGTATCGTATTTTTATCCCATATTTAGATCCTTGACCAAAACCACCGCATATTAAGAAAAAGCTGTTTTAGTGGGAACAGAATCCTCCCACACCCAAACCATGCTGCACTGGGAAAGACCTTTCCAAGTAACAGTCCAAGGTCCACAAAAGGTATGATTACAAGATACTGGACAAAACCGGTGTCAGAGGCAACTGGACGAATCTTTGTGCCTTCCCTTTTAAAAAGTAGAATCTCAAGTCCCAGGAGCCAAGGAGGCCCTCCCCCCAGGACAAAAAAAAGTTTTTCTGGGGTCCCATGGAGACCCCAGATTTGGCCAAGTTGGTTAAAAGTAGTAAGAATCAGTGGTTTGCTGTAGCCACAAGTATGGAGCTCTGTGGAAGAGAAGATGCAGACATGAGCAAAAGAGTTACCTCGAAATACAGGACTATTTCCACAAATGAACTAGCCAAGAGCAGCTTTCGTCTCACATGGATCGCACTGAAGGAGGCACAACACACTTCGGGGTCTCCAAGGACACTGGCTTCCACACGCTAGCAGAGAATTCTCACAGTGTAAGAACAGGACAGAGCTAACTACAGGTAGGCCCATCTAAGTACCAACATCAGTTCAGACTTAATCCTGAACGAAGCCTGAGCCCCCCCCACTTCAAGAGCTTCCTTCTCAATCACCTCATCTAACAAAGCCAAAATTTTCAATGCCAAATGGAATACACCCTATTTTTGGGAGCATTTGTACAAGTGAGGAGATCCCTTCCCACACCTCCTTAACAGCAGCAGTACTAAACTGTATTACAATTGCAGCAAGTGCCACTAACCCTTAAAGTGTCATTACACTTATTTGAAAGTTTAAGAACTTTGAAGTTACAAAGTCTAGTACTGCCATGCAGTAGAGTGCTTTACTACATTTATGCTTAACATTACACATGTTCTCTTCATGATACTACAGACTCCCAAACCAGAAATGGTGATTTGCCTACTAGAATTAAGGTTTCATTACATAATTCACTGTTTGATGGGCAAACTGGAAAACCCAATTATCATCAGGTACCAACACATGACAGACTCCACCGAGATCCTTGTCAGAAGACTCTCAGGGCTGATTTTACCACCACTGGCTGCCACCCATTTAGTAGTGCAAGATTCATTTTCGCAGGACAACACTGCAGTGTTGATACTGACACCTCATCAAACATTCTGGAGAAAAAGCAACTTTGGCTGATACAGGTTGTATTTGATAGCACCCCTTTAAAATCCAAGCCATTTGATTCAAGGTTATTCAGGTACAACCTGACTAGCAAGATGCTTCTACAGGTTATAGTGTTAAGTTGTGCTCAGACAATGCTCAAACAATTTACAGAAGAATGGATAGATGTTTCCAGCTGAATCACCACATTGCCAGGTTTTCCTGTCTTTTTATTTCACATCAACATTTGTTAAATACTGGTGTACACCAACCCTACTACCTGGGCACTAAACTCTGGACTTTAACCAAAGTAAAGTGAACACACTTTTACTCATGTACTTCTAAGCTATCCCAGTTGTGCAGTGCAATATGTTGTTAAACGTCAAGAGCAGAGAATTGTTTCAGATGGGATTTTAATGGGCTTCGTAAAGCCAAAAATTCAGTACAGGAACTTCCTTATCCACTTCAAATACAATGTCAATCAATTTATGCATGTTTCTTTCAGTTAAAAAAAGGACAATATAAACAAACATTTTCAAGAACCTCTCAAAGCTTAAACTTGAGTTTTGGGCTTACTTTACAGTAAAACATGTATTACTAGTGACCAATGTGAATCATTTAAAGCTTTAGTAATACCAAGGTGGTTCATTTGTCACCTTCCCTTGCAATACTAAGAAGCTGAAATTTATAGTGCATTGCACTTTTTCAAAAAAGTTTACTGAGCTTCTGTCACTCTTAAGTTATAGGACCCCATGAGTCAAGTTAAAATAAACCTTGGATTGAGAAAACAAGACAAATAAAACTGGGTTTCAAAAATGCTTAAAAAACCACTCTTGGAAAAAAAAACAACTCTTGAGGAAAATCTAAACAGACCATCTTGCAGAGGAAGCTTTCAGGCCACATGTGACAAAAGCTATATAGGGGAAGATACAAGTAGGTAACTAAACAAGATTCAGCGAAGCTCCAAAAATCTTTATAAATACGGCCATTGGAAGGACGATCTTGATTCAGGAAGGATTTTTATTCGGTGTGAGCTGAGGACAAGAAGCAGGTACAATCGTAAAGGCACAAGCATACGGACACGTTGCAGTAATTCACCACTCCTAGACTTTTTAGATTAGTGTTGCTAGGAATCTCTGGCCCTCCCCCAGTTAGCACTCTTGAGTATGTTGCAATTTGAGGTTAAAAGATCTTGTAAGGTCCAACATGCATTTAACTTACTTATCAGTATGAGAATGAAGGTCTGCAATGTTTGACTTCAATGGCAGATATGTGAAACAACCATCTTGATATTAACAACTCAGTAGGGAGCTGTAGTTTCTGCCGCTAGTCAGTGTAACTTAGAACACTGAAAATGTAAGGGTATTTTGACAAGGCAGCATTTCAAACCCTTCCCACAATTCACTTACCTCAGTTGTCATAGTTGTCTCTGTAAGAGCCTCCTGAGGAATAGCGGTCATTATAGCCTCCCTGACTTCTGAAAGCAACACATTTGTGTTTTACTCCTGGGGTTAAAGTTCCCAGAATCCCACAAATCCCATGCTGGCTAGGGGATTCTGAAAGTTGCAGTCAATTCATACTGAATTATAAAGCAGAGCACACCACCACAATTACCTGCTGTAGTCCCGGGAACCACTGTAACCTCCACTTCGGTTTTCATAGCGTCCACCATAGCTTCTGTCTCCACCACCTGAGGCGGAACAAGATGTTTCAGTGACAGCTGAACCAGCAGTAATCCAATTCTTTCACTGTTAGTTCAACACAACCATCTCCCTACACTCACCTCGAGAATACCCACGGCCTCGCCCCCTGCCTCCAAAGTATCCTCCTCTGGATCCACGGGAAGATTTTCCAGCATGGTCAACTCTGATCTGGCGTCCATCTAAAGACTGATAATGAACAGGTATGTTAACTACACGTAACAGGATATGTCACTGGAACAATTAGCTGAGCTAATATTACATTATGTTTACGTGAACTGACATACACATACAACCATTTTCCCCCCAACTGAAGCAAAATTTAACTTTTATCCAATTTAGTCAAAGATATTTCTGTACCAAGAGGCAGCATGGTATAGTGGTTTGAACATTGGACTATGATCCTGGAAATCAGGGATTGAATCCCAACTCAGTTACAGAAACACACTGGGTGACTCTGGGCAAGTCACACTTTCTCAGCTGAAGAGGAAGACAAAGGCAAATCTCCTCTGAACAAATCTTGCCAAGAAAACCTGGTGACAGGTTAACCTCGTGATTGCTGTAAGTCAGAAATGACTTGAAGGCATACAACAACTTCTGTATTGCCTTCCAGCCAACAAAGGCTCCTGAGGCAATGAACAAATAAAAACCATTAAGAAAGTGCATGATAACTTAATTGGAATTAATAAGTGAAGTCATGGAGCTCACTATCCTTATAGTGGCTAGTCAGACCTTACAAGTAGTTTAAGTTCTGACTGACATTTTTATTACCCTTCAACACAGATTAGATTAAGACAGTATCAGCCTGAATAAGCCACTGTAAGAACCTTTAGGGCAATAAAGTGGGATTTGAAGTATTCTAAGTGAACATTCCCAATCTGGCATTCCTGAAGAAATGATCACAAGTCTATGTCACCTTAATATGAAACAAACAGAAGCAATTAGTTTCAAGTGTATCACATTTTACTGCAAGATTATGTTCGGTTATCCAACCCTACACAAATCAAGGATGGTGAGCAGCCTTCACACCCACCCTCTGCAATCCTCTTAGCGGACTTTTGAGATAAATTTAGACCAGTTTTGCATGTGCAAGTTTCATAGCAAAGATACTCAGAAAGTCCCCTCTCCTATGACACCAGCAATCTTCAAAACGCTTATACAAAAATGTGATACAGGAACCGGCTGCAGACAGGTGGGGGGAGGGGGAATTTAATCCTAAAGAAGCAAGTGCTAGACAACATGAAACAAGAATTTGTTGAAGTGAAAAAAGGTGGATGGAAAAGTAGTCTAGCTACTTCATCAGAAACTCCCTGTGTGTACTAAGAAATATTCAAGCCAGTTCAAGAAGCCTCAAGTAAAAAATAAAAAAATATCAAGGGTTCCATGGATGTAAGCATCCATTCCCAGAGTCAGGCATGGCTCACTAACATGAACCACATGCAGTTCTGGAAGGTGCAGATCAGATGGAAGCACAAAATAGAGCCCATATTAGTCTTGTTTTTTTACCAGTATGGCTGCCTCCCTTCAGCAATAAATTGGTGTTGCTGACTGCAAGAGAGCATAGCTCACATTACTACTCAACTCTCAAGAGATGGAGGTCAAGTGTAACAGGTACAGAGTACATTAAGTGACATACTGATGCCCTGCAAACTCCTTATCTTATTGGGCTTAAGATCATTAAGTAGGTCTTGACTGTAAATAAGGACACGTTTTAACAACCAAATCAAGCTAAATATGCCAGGACTAGTTTTGATACCTTCAAGACCAGCCTATCATCCTTAAAACAGTCAAGACATAGCTTTAAAAAGTGAGCAACAAAATCAATAGAATTCTCAAATTCTCACCTCCCCATTCATGGCTCTCATAGCATTCGATGCATGCTCAGGATTGGCAAAGGTGACGAAGCCAAAGCCCCTTGATCTCTGGGTTTCTTTGTCCTTGATCACAACAACTAGGAACACAATACAAAAAAGAAAAATCACTTCATTCATTCATGAAAATTCTAAAAGTACCTCCTCTGCTAGAACTACCCAAGCTTGCTTACCTTCAGAAACAGGACCAAAGTCACTAAAACGCTGCTCCAGGCTTTGTTCATCAGTATCAAAATTCAACCCGCCAACAAACAGCTTTCCTTCTTCAGAAGACATGATGGTGATGAGGACTCTGAACAAGAGATACACACAAAGAATACCAATATGGATCAAGACTAGAGATTGCAGTGAGAAAACCTCCTTCTGTGCAAGCCAAATGTAACTGGCCTGGCTGCAGGCTACCCTAGCCTTTCAAAGACTTAGTATACGATTAGTGAGCTCCCTCTACTTTCCACACTGTTTGCTCAAGCTTTTCTATGCAGAGCAGACCTTCACTGTATTTTACAGAATCTGTTAGCTACTCTGGCAGTGTGCTCCTAAGTGCTGCGCAAGCTTGGACCTCGCAGGGCCACCAAACTGTAGTCTAGCCTACTCCTATTTATTACCTCATTTGCTTCAAGAGAGAACTGAAAGCTGTCCCAGAGCCCGTCACACCATCCCTACGCCATGGCAGCAGGCACTGCTAAACCCATTGCCTCACTTCCTGAAACTCCCTATAAGCCCCGGTTCAGAGCTTTTTTTTTTTTTTTTAAAACAACGCGCCTTCAGACATACTCTGACCCTCTCTCCTCTCGACCAATGAAGGGGAAATGAGCCAGGTGCCCAGCAGAAAGACAAATAGAATGCCTAGAGAGGGAGATGATTCTTCCTCTTCACCTCAAGGCCAACCTCCATTTCCCCACCTCAAGCGCCATCTTGTTAACCCCAGCTCCGACAACGGGAGCCTCTGCGGGGCCAAAGATGGCGCCGGCGCCGACTGCTGCAAGGCCTCGCGCCCTACGGCCTGGTTCTCCTCGCGGGCTGGAGCGAAGCGCTCCGTCCTTTCGTTCCCACCTCCTCCTTCCCCCCGTCGATCTACAGACACCCCACTCCGCATGCGTACTACGCGTCCACCACCAAAAGCAAGCCGAAACTTCTCCGCATGCGCAGCCCACTGAAATTCCAAAGGCCTCTTGCAAGGCTTACGCGCGCTCTGACCTCCCTTTTGTTTATCCCGTGTAATCGCTCCTAAGGAACAACTGATGCTGTCGGCCATTTAAAGGCAGACAAAACCCAAGAGACCAAAAGCTCTCCGCCCTCCATGCCAACAAACCCATAAACTCCAGCTTACCCAAACTAGTTACCAGCACTGGAGCAGCGGAGAATGCGGCCGAAGCACCACCCGCTCAACGCTTATATAGGAACCCGCCCAAGGGCTGTGATCACGTGACAAGTGCCGCGTTTTCTTACGGGCCTCCGTGCCTGCGCATGCGCCTTTCTACGATTCTCATCCAATCACTGTGTTTGACAGTTGGAAGAGCTATTGGAACATACGGGGATTTGTTCAACTTTCTCCCTCCGAAGTAGATTTCAAATCAGTTGCGTAGCAAAATATTTCCGTCGCCGTCCAGCGCCCTTTTTGTCATACGGGGGAATATGTACCCTAATAATGTTGCGCCTACTTCCGGTTCCGATTGGGTTTGTGCGTCTAAGGCCGTTTCCGCACTAGGCTGTTATACGGCTATTGTTCTACTTTCAACATCCTATGGAGTCCTGGAGTCCCCTCCCTAAGCCGCAAACCCCAGGATTCCATAGGATGCTGAAAATAGGATAATAGCACTATAACAGACTAGTGCGGAAATGGCCTACGGCTCACGAGGGGGAAAAAAGAAAAGAGGAATGTGGGGAAGACCAAAAGAAAAGAGAGAGGGAAAACAGCAGGGATTTGGCAGACGCATTTAATTTGTTTTTGCTGTTAGCCGTAACTGGACAGGCAACTTGAACGCCCATACACACACAATATTTATAAAAAATCCAGTCCTCCTGTTTTTCCACAACTAAGGAATACATTTTGCTTGCTATTCAGTTTACATTTTACAACAGAAAAACAGAACAAAACAGAAATGCTATCTTTAACTGTTGGGCAGAGGGAGGAAACAAGAGGAGAAGTGTGTTATTTGGCCCAGAAAGAGAGGGAAGTCCATTGAACAGATACAGATCAATTTTATCTGGGGGGAAAAATGCAATCAATCTTTCGATTTCTTTCAGACTTTTTTTTTTATTTGTTACAGTTAAAGGAGTAGGGCAAAAAGGGGGAATTGGAGCACAGAGTGCAGAACAAACTGTAGAGCTTTTACATTATAGGGAAGTGTCACTTAAATAGACGATTGCTCTTGTTTTTTCCACTGAGGGTTAAGAACAAATTTAAATGTACTATATTGTATACAATATTTTAGTTATACTTACGGAAATTAATTAACGATATTGAGAAGAACAACAAGACAAGATACCATAAAATACAGAATATGGTAAACAGGATGGAAGATGTCATGAAATTGAGATAATGTTTCAATGTCTTTTTGTTGGTACTACTTTTGCTTCCTGTTAAGAGTATTATGTAACAGTACAACCGGTATCATGAATTATTATTTTCTTTTTCTGAATTTCTGTTTATAAAAAATAAAGTTTTTTTAAAAAGACCTATGCTATGATTGCATCAGGTTTGTACAACTAAAGAAAACGTCTACCAGTGTGTGCCCACCATTGGTACTATCTTTCCATGGTGGTGGAAGCCGTGGCAAGAAGGTAGGCAAGAAGCTATGCTGATGGCAGTAGTGCTGCTGGTAGGGTCTCCCATGCCAGACAGGCTTTTGCTGAGAAGCCAACCTGAATGTGTCAAACAGCTACCGGGCATCATCAGTAGTGGGCTGTGTGTGTGTGATAGTGGTGCCTCTCAGAGACAAAGGTAGTCACACTATAGCTAAAATTTGTTACTATGCAGAAGGAGGCACGGCAAAGCCCTTTTGAATGCCTTTTACCAATGATGGAGCTTGGAGGGTGGGGGAGCAGGAGGGGGCAGGACCACACCGCGCGTGGCGCAACTGTGGCACGTGGGGGTGTGGCCGTGGGACGTGGGGACATGGCTTCGAGCCAGGATGCCCCAAAAATTGCCACCTGGGGTGAACCATCCCCGTCACCCCCACATCCCTACGCAACTGTCTTTTGCCATGAAAACCCTATGATGAGACAGACCAAAATGAAACAAAAAATACTCCCAGAATATGAAACTCTTGGTTGAATGGCACTCAATGAGCTACTGGGGTTGAACAGAGGCAACTGTGAGTAGCCTTGTGGATAACGATGCAGTTGAACCCAATTTTGTGAGGCCAACAGTTTGTTTGTTGCAAACACATTCTTCAAGCAACCCAAGACGTGACTGTGTATATGGACATCACCTCCTGGCAAATATAACAATCAGAAAGACTACATTATTGGAAGCAGAAGATGGAGAAGCCCCATTGTCTCTGCAAAAAGAAGATCAGGAGCAGATAGTGGCACAGACCATGAACTGCTGATATAAAAAAAGTAGAGTAAAGCTAAAGAAGAACACTAAACCAACCATCATGCCAAAATACAATAATGTAAAAGGTAGATTTGCTCTATTAAACCCAATTGACTGGGAGCCAGAAGAATGCTGGACTGAAGTCAGGATCATTGTCAGTGAGGAATGCAAAAAGATACTATCTGCAGTCAGAAAGAAAGAGAAGCCTCAATGGATGACAGACGAAACTCTTCAAGCAATTGAGGAGACATAAGAAGCAAAAGTAAAAGGTGACAGAAATAGAGTCAGAATAATGAATGCAGCTGTTCAGTGACTTGTGTGCATGGACAAAGAGAACTGCTATAATAATCAATGCAGAGAAATAGAAGATGGTAGCTGAAAGAAAGAACAAGAGATATCTTCCACAAGATCCAAGAAATCAAAGGGAAATTTTAAACTAAGAGTGGGGATGCTCTATGACCAGCAGAGGGGCCCATTAAATGACCAAGAACAAATAAAGAGACAATGGAAACAAAACATTGCAGAACTATATAAACTACTATAAGCATATGTAAAGTAACTCTTTGTCCACAACACGATACTATTCAAAATAGTCTTCATCAGTAGCGGTACATTTGCACCATCTTTGAACCCACTTATCAAATCTACTTTGGAAAATCTTTCAGGCACTCCCTGGTCCAGTGTCTGATAGTGTCTTCCACTTCACCTGCATCATTGAAGTGCCATCCCTGAAGTCTATCTTTCATCTGACTGAAGAACTAAAATTTGAGAGTGCCAGACTGGGACTGTAAAGCAGATGGGGCACCACCACTGACCATCCCACTTGTGCGAGAACCTCTGATGTTGCCAAAGAAGTGTAGGGTTACGCATTATCATGGTATAACTGGACTGCATTCAGCTGTTTCTGTGGTCTTTTCTTACACGTGGCTTCTCAAAGTTTCTGGAGTGATGCAATGTAGTGATTGCTGTTCATTGTTGTCCCATGCTCAAGGAAATCAAACAAAATACCCCCTTTGTCATCCCAGAAGATATTCACCACGATCTTCTGTGCTGAGCATGCCTTTTGAATTTCTTTGGTCTAGGGAAGGTGGAGTATTGCCACTAGATGGACTGATTCTTGGATAGTACAGGTGTGCCCTGGTCTCATCACCAGTGCAAATATCCCCCCAAAAGGTGTCCTCATGGGTATCAAATGCTGCTAACAGTTCCAAATATGTGTGCAATCTTATCTCTTTCAAGCCAGCTGTTAACTGATGAGGAACCCACTTTGTGCATGCTTTCCTGTATCCAAGCTTGTGGATAATCTTTTGTTACTCTGATTCCTGCAAGTCCCGTGGGGGACACTTTGATTTGCTCCAAAATGCAAAGGTTGGGGAAATTAGCGGAGCACTGGCAGTAGCAAAACAAGGGGCAGGGTAACCCAGCAGAATCTTTTACCCAATGTTTACTGGGTCAGGCCAAGCAAAAAGCCAGACAAACATACAAATAAATGGTTTTTATTAATAAATGTTTTCTCATGCACCAACACACCCACTCACTCATGCACACAAGGCCTATCAAGAAGGGAAAGCGGTGAAAATTGATAGAGGATATAGCGGAGAGGGTGTAAAGGCAGTGATACCGCACCTATCCTGAAGTCTTCAGTCCAGGAAGTGGCGAGAAGGATGGAGCTCAGCGAAGAGAGACAGCTGAGGGGATTGGTCGACTAACAGAGTGCCAGTCTGCTAGAGTGGCGGAGAGTTCTCTGAAGATACCCTCCAAAACTGGGACTACTTATAGGGCAGAACGTACCTTGAGGGCAGGCCCTCTCCCAGGAAGAACAATGGCCAAAAGAAAGGGGAAAATGCTGCACAATAGCAACTTGATAGTTTGCATGATTGGTTCATGTAAATGGACCTCGCCTTGTAGGATTTTCCAAAGTTGGAGTTGCTCAACCTGGGGAAAACCTGGTAATCCCTTCAAGTTGGCTATTCTTGGCTGAGGACCTTTTGTTCTTGCGGACATGTTTAGCCTGAGGTCTCCTTGGGAAACGTGACTGGGGATTTTCCTGGCTTTGACCTGGCTTCGGTCTTTCAACCTATTTGTCTACGCACCCACCCGGGCAACCTCTCTGGCATGGTGAGCATATCAATTGATATCAATTTTATATCCCTCCGGGATGGGATCTGTCATCGGGGTAACACTTTGATCATGGCCAAGTTCCTCAACAATCTTTTGGACAATCGTACACCAATCTGCATGAATCATGTTGTTGCATCCTGTTTTGGCTTTCATTGGTGACTGCTCTTGATGGCCTTCAGTACATGGTTTGTCTTCAACACTGGTTTCACCTTCTTTACATTTTTTCACCCATCTTTGCACATTGTTGTCATCAATTGTCATGTCATTATGCACATTTCTTAGCTTTTTGTGAATATCAGGAGCAGTGCATCCTTCATTGGTCAAGAACTCAGGAACCACTCCTTGTTTCTGCATCATATATATGGTTATGCAACGCCTAGAAATACAGCAGTTACATCAGTCATTCTGTAAGAATTACTCTATCTGGTGGTGTAATAGCATCATATTGGGATTAATAATTTCAGAGAAAATGGCACACAGGCATTACTTTCAATATGACCGTTGTATACAATTGAATGCTAAAGTTAATATTGCCTGTGCCATTGTATTTCCAGTTTCTATGTATGGTTGGGAAAGCTTAAAGGAAGAAAATCAACTTCTTTGAAATGTGGTGCTGGAGAAGAGTTCTACCAATATGGTGAACTGCTGAAAAGACAAATAAATGCATCTTATAGCAAAAAATGACTTCAGGGCATATGACAGCAACAACAACAAATCAAGTCTGAACTCTCCCTGGAAGCAAGGATAACTGAACTGAGACTGTCATACTTTGGGTATACCATGAGAAGATATGGCTCACTAGAAAAGACAATAATGCTTGGTAAGGTAGAAGGCAGGAAGAAAAGGGGAAGACCACATTACCACAAGACCACATTGCAGATGGATAGACTCAGTCAAGGAAGCCATGGATCTGAGTCTGCAAGACCTGAGCAGCAAAGTTGAAGACAAGGTGACTCATTTATATGGCCACCATGAATTGAAGTTGACTTGACTGCAGTTATCAACAAACAGCATGTGCTCAATTAGACAGGAATGCAATAGGGAATGAACCTGACGTTCAGAGCTCTCCTACAGTGGAATGTGCTGCCTCGGAGTGTGGTAGAGTCTCCTTCTTTGGAGGTTTTTAAGCAGAGACCGGATGGCCATCTGTTGGGAATGCTTTGATGTGTGTTCCATGCTTGCTCTAAGTGTTGTTGAAGCCAGATACGCCACTAATTTGAGCAGAGCATGTCATTATAGAAAGGTATATCAAAACAGAATTGCAATACTGCATCTTGTCATAAAGAGTTCAAAATGAATTTTAAATAAGGTATAAGAAATGCCAGGTGGAGCAGTACATAATGTTTTCATGCATGTGTGTGTAGCTATTTATGTGCACTTGAAACCAGGGGTGCACATTTTGAGACTCTCTACTTAGAAGGGAGAAATCATTTCTCATGCCTGTCCTTGGAAAAAACATGGGATAGTGGCACTATTGCCACTGTCCTCATGGCCTCCCTGATTTATTTTACTGGAGCTCCACTGCATACAGAGAAAGCTCTGCTCTGCTGGCAATTGGAGTGTGGGCGGATGATGTTTTCACCTTCCCACCAGCCAACAAGGCTGCAACAATCAGAAGCAGGTCCCCCATCACATTTCCTTGTGTTACCTTGTGTACTGGGGGTCCCGGGAGGGACACCAAAATGTGCTCAACTGAAGGTGAGGGAAATCAGCTCAGAGCACTGCTTAGCGTTACGAGAGGCAGGGTAACGTAGCGAGATCTTGAACCCTATGTCTACGGGGTCGGGTCGAGTCAAGGAGCACACAGAAGTTGAAGCTATAAATGATGTTTTATTACAAACACAAGCAAAACAGTGTATGCGACACACTCACACGAGATAACTACAGAAATAAAAGTTTGAGTGGTATAGAGGGATTTTTAGAGGAGTTGCTGGTTTGGGTGATACTTCACCTGTCCTGAAGCCCGGAAAAATAGAGAGCGAGGCTGGGGTGCGATGTAGCTCAGGACGTGGAGCTGAGGGGAGGCTCGCCAAGCAAAGCGGCAGCAAGGCGGGATGAAACTCAGGAGCGATCCGAGGAAGGTCTCGGAATCAAGGGTTTTTATAAGGAGAATGTGACTGCAGGCTATGCCGTACTTGGGGGAAAACAATAGATTTGGAGTTGGAGACAAAGCCTCCGAAAGGTCAGAATCTGAATGATTGAGTTATCGCAGAGGTTCTCAGTAGAGTAGCCAGTATGCAAATGCGGAATACTTGAGTGTTGTATAGCTCGATCATCAAGCTGCCAGCGCGAGGCAGAGGATCTTTTGTAGGTTGCGTGCATACCTAATTAGAGTACTTGCCTGGAGGTCTCCTAAAGCGGCGAGTCGGCTATTTTCTGGCCTGCCTGTATTGTCTAGGAATATTACGGCGATAATTGGCTGAGCCTGTATGCGTGCTTGTCCAGGGGCCTCGCAAGCATGTGGAAGGGAATAGATAAGTGAAGCCGAGTTATGATATCAAAAGGATATCTTTTAATATCCCCAAAGCTCGGACTAGCCAGGGCAGTAACACTTGTCTCAGCCTGGCTGGCTGGTGGGAAAAAGGTGGAAATATCATCTAACCACACCCTGATTGGCACTAGAATGGACCTCCTTTTCTCCACATAGCTGGTGCTCAGTAAAGTAGGTTGTGGAGGGCCAGGCTGGAAGACACTACTTAGCTACATAACTAAGCTAGTTACTTAATTAGGTAGTGCATTTAGAATTCTAGTCACCGTCCTTATTTTGGCTTTGGGGGAAGCATTTGCAAAATTGCTGTGAGCAGGCAGATGCATGAGTTTTTTCATGTTTGAGCTTTCCCCCAGAAACTACCTATTAATTACATCTTCGAGTAAGTTGGCAGATGTATCCAGAGACACATTCATATGCAATTTAATTATTCATATAAAATGTACAGTGTTCATATATAATGTAAGGAAGTGGGACCTCTGGGTAGTTCCACAGGTATGAATATGGAACCCAATCCTACTGTAGTTCCCATCTCTCTCTCTCTCTCTCTCTCTCACACACACACACACAAATATAAATATAAACAAACATATGTATATATTGGGTATGAGAACTGCATATGTGTACACATATATACATACACATCCATATCATCTCTCTCTCTCTCCCCACCCTATATATATCTGTGTATAATCTTAGGTTACCGCTTTCTTTCCATCTTTTTCATTTCCCAGGGTAATTCAGACAATGGATGTCATTGCTCAATGTTGTCTGCATTGCTGTTGGGCTATAAGAAGGCCAAATCCACTGTGATGTAAAGTATTCCGTTAAGTCACTAAAAACCAAGCAGACCTGAAAAATGTTACCAAAAGTTGACTAGCACAGAGCCAAAATAGTTGTGTTTTCAGCAACAGTTTTGTGAATGTGCATGTTGAGTATTAATGAGGTAATTGTCATTGTTGATACATTCTGCATTTAATTTCCCTCTGATTTCAATGTCTACAATCTTGCCATTGCCATTACATGTATTGAATACCCGATATCCTGAATAGTAATTCTGTATAACTGATGAAGTGGGTTACATTCCATGAGACCTTATGCTATAATCAGTTTGTTAGTCTTTAACAGAGACTAACAAATCTCTGCTGTTTTTGCCCCAAATTACTGTTTCATAAGTCAATGTTGAGCAGGATGCTTCAAAGCAAATAAACAAAACATTACACTGGGGCCCTTTTACACTATACAATTATAGCACTATGATTCCAGTTTAAGTGCCATGGCTGCATCATATGGAATATTTGTATTTTGGTGAGGCTACTGAGAAGCTGTCTAGCCAAGAATTCTAAATGCCCCTCCCCAAAATGCAAGTCCTAGGTTTCTACAGGATGTTACCACCACAGATAAAGTGGAATCATAGCATTATAATTGTGTAGTGTGAAAGTAACCTAGGACAGAAAGGGGTTTCTCTTTAAAATCATGTAATTAAGGAGAGGGAGAAGGCAGAATTGCTATAAGGCACTGAGACATGGAATAACACCTAATAAGGTGTGCCATTAGCACACAAGGGGCCTTATTTCCATCTGTGACATTTTGGAAGCTATACAAACCCACCCATACCACACAGATCTGCAGAGAACAGTTGGAAGAAAAGCACAAGCTGAAAAACAGTGCAACCTTCCCTACTTGGTACTCTCCTGCAATATTGGATTATATCTCCCATCATCCTCAGATAGCATGGCCTGCACTGACTGGGAATGGAGGGTTCTTCAGTGATATTTATTTCAAAGACAGAGCGTGAACATCAGCTTTGCAGGTTCAGATATAATATTTATTTATTTATTACATTCAGAGACTTCCTTTCCCCCAAACAAATGGAGGCTAAATATACGTACAGAGGTATTTTCATTGATAGCTGACCCTAAGCATAATCCAGAAGCTGCAGTGTAAGATCTTTGCGTGTGACCTGGAATTCACTGTTGGCATTAACTGCAGACATGGAAGAGAAAGGGGTATACTTATACATATTATTGGATGTGCCATATTTCTTTTTTTTTTTTTAAGTTTAAAAATCTGGTGTTAACTCCAAGACTGAAATAATTGAAATAAGCTGGACATGTGATCTTATCTGGGTAGCCTTTGAGCCAAGCATTTCTGATGTGGTGCCCCTAGATGTGTTGGACTACAACTCCTGTGATCCCCAGCCATCCTGCCTAATGGAGTGCTGCTTTGAGCTGTGGGCCAATGGTGCACAAAGGGCTATAAAGCAATCTTCCTTTCATCTGTGTACATAAAAACTGTGATTTTCAAAGTATTTCAGTGAATAGATGTTGGAGATTTCTCCCAGTTCATAATGCCAAGTGTTTAATTCTTTTTTGGATCACATTAGTTTCATTCATACATACAAACCACATGTGTTTCATTTTCATTATTCATGAATATATTATTTCTTTTCCTATCTCTGCCTGTCTTCATAGTTTCTTATTTCTTAGTGAGGTTTATCAGGGGTTCCTCAACCAGAGAATCAGCAATATTGGAAAAGCTTTCCCATGGAATAGCATGCTCATATGAGTGATCTTTTTCTGTGGTACCCAGATACTAAGGAGCTTGGAGCTTTGCTTTAGGGTACATTCTAAATTGTTCATTTGGGGTGAAAATAAAGTCACTGGTGTAGCAGTTACTTCTGAAGTGCAGATCCTCATCATGACACTTGCTTTAGCAACTGTTGCAAGAAGAGTCCAAAAATGCAGACAGTTGTGTTGATCTATTTTTTTTTAAATTAGTTGTCTTCAACTCTACTAGAAACAGGTCTTTTGTACATCCAATGGGTCTTGCTCACTAAACTCCACGCCAACCCCAAGTACTTTGAATTACAACAGGAATAGCTCATACCAGTGCATTGTTGATGGGAAAACCAGTTTTCCCTCCACCTAATGTGGGAATTGACAATAAACTCAGAGGAAACAGAGGAGGGTGGCAAATGGTATCAGAGCCCTGCTAATCAAAAAAGCCCTGTGTCTCCACTATACCACCAGGTAGGAGGCGTAATATATCTAGCCAAAATCTTGTGTATGAGCTGAGTGAACACTCTAGAACATGCCACAGAACTGTCAATAGAGCACGGCTCTTCTATGGCAAAGGCATGGGTTTTCCTCAGCAGATGAATTATCAGCCAGGGGCTGAGATAGGGTGTTACACTCTGGTTGTTCCTCAGGTGTTTTTGCCCTGAAGGTGATTTTGTGTTGCTATGGAAGAGGAGGACCTACCAGGAGCACTACATCAGGCCATTTCTGCACTATACTGTTCTAGTATTCTTATTCCACTTTCAACATCCTATGGAATCCTGGGGTTTGCAGCTTAGGGACGGACCTTTAAAATTCTCAGCCAGAGAGCTCTTTGGCCTTAGTAAACTACAAACCACAGAATTTCACAGGATGTTGAAAGAGGAATGATAGCACTGTTAACAATGTAGTACAGAAATGGCCTCACCGTTCCCGGCACTCTGGCCTCAGGAGGAAAGGTGAACCAGCTGCTGACCTCAGTTAAACCCTCTGCAGAGGGGATATGGCAAGGAGGCCAATAAAAGGAAACTAGTGGATTCTGAAGGAGAGGGAAAAGACAGAAGCTGCATGCCAGGAGAGTGGGTGGAGGAACGTCTTTTAGACCTGAGCACAGGGAATGTGAAGAAGTCCAAGGAAAGGAGTGAGTACTCAGTGGACTGAGGCTTCTCTTAGCTGCCTGGCTGGGCAGGTCCTTGGAGAGACAGTTGGGAGTCCAGAGAGAGGCAGAGAGGGGGCTGAGGACAAGCCCTGCTACCCATGAGAAGGACATACCAAAGAACCAGTGAGTGGTGGACTGAGGGTAGCTGAAGTGAAGTACCCCTTGTGCAGAGACATTCTTAGTATTGAATTGCTGAGGGTTCTGCTGCCTCCTTGAGACTCTAGCAACACCTGACTATCCCAGCTTAGGCTTCTCATTAAGCAACCACCTAGTAGGTTCTTGCCAAAGCCTGTATCTAGAAGATACTTACAGGGGCCTGCATTGCAACCCCTTTATTTGGCAGAGCAAGTGTTGCACTTAAATAAAGTCTGTTATTCTCACTTGAAAAGCTCTGGGTGTATTGTGAGGTTATGCAGGTGGAGTATTTGATGTACTTCCTCCCACGGAGGGTACAGAGCCTGTAAGAGTTGCCAGTCTGTATGTGTGTCATCTTCTGCCCTTGCTCCACAGTTGCTGCTGGGAGCTATTCATTGGGAGACCCAACCCATGCAGCATCACTGTTCAGTGGAAGCCTCCATCAACAGAATGAACAAGATAATGGTATACTTCTTTGGGTGCCTTTCTGACTGCCTCTTCCCTGCTGAAGCTTATCCTTACTAGCTGAACCTTATCCATACCTTTGCAGACAAAGAGGCCCTCAGTTCCAGTGGGTGCTGGGATCAAGACTCAGAGAGATCATGGAAGGTGGTGGAGCAACTGTGGGGGAAGCAATAGTGCGCAGAGGGCTGTACCAGTCTTCATGAGTGCGGGAGGTTTGAGGGTGGTGGGAAACAGGGCATGGAAACTGGGTAGAAGTAGCAGAGGGAGGTGGGGGCGGCAGGGTGTAGGTGGAAGGAAAACGGGACAGGTGATGGTGTGGCCCAAGAGTGGGTGGATATTGATACTGTCGTGTTGGAGGTGCAGGCATGGGGCAGACAGAGAGGACACCGGGAGTGCCAGGTTTGGGTAGAGCTCGTTCCTGCTTTCGCTGCTTTGCCCGCCGGTTCTGGAACCAAACCTGTAAGGACAAAGATAGACAAAAAGCACTCTGTGAACTATATGCCCAGGCAAAGTATCTTTAAGGGGTACTTTCACACTACACAATTATAGTGCTATAAATACATTCAACCGTCATGGTTGCATCCTATGGAATCCTAGGCTTTTTCAGCTGAGGAAGGTGGTGCATTTAGAAATCTCAGAAACAGAATTCCTCTGGTGCCTCTGACCAAACAAGAAGGCCCACCATTCCAAAGGATGGAGGCATGGCAATTACAAGTGGGATCAAAATGTTGTACGTGGGCAGGATGAAAGTGGTTTCTCTCTCTCACACACACACACAGAAATGTAAGTTGGCCGTTTCAGGCTTGTGAGATAGCTAACCACATCCTTACCATTAGTCAAGAGCTGAGAATTCCTCAAAACACAAATCAGTGTGAGGGACAACAACAATAACAAAATCAACAATAGGCTTGTACAATACACTTGGAATGAACAAATCATACTCTAATTGTAGTAAAAAAAATCAAAAAGTAAATAAAAATGACAATCATGCAAACACTGAGCACAACGAAAGTCTTAACGATACATGGTATGTTGGAGATAAATATAATGGAATTGTGAGGGGCCTAAAGGTCTCAGCAGATGTTGTAAGTAACCATTCGCTCCACCTGCAATCATGCATCTTCATTTTGTACACCTATCTGGCCTTCTAGTTCAATGTTTTATAAATATCTAGGAGGAAGTGGTAGTCATTAACTAGCATCCTGAATCAAGAACTTGCAGAATTTAATTTTTGGGATGAAGTACAACTCCAGAATCTCCAGCTAGCACGGTCACTTACAATCACTGCTTTCGGTCTATTAGGTATCTCGCCTTGTATAGCAATAACTTATCTGTTTACCAGTAACATGTAACACAGCTTAACATGTAAATCCATGTAGACACACAACATCAGATATGTAGGCGTTTTAACACAACTAATACAGTATTTATTACTGCGGATTGATGATGAAAATTTCTAAGAAGTTTGAAACCATGGGGAAAAATTCCATTTGTTCCTGAAACAATGAAAACATTTAGATAAAATGAAAAATATAGTATTGACATCCTTGACAAACTGGAATTGATTTTGTTACCTGGAACTTAAAAAGCGATTTATATAACTTGGTGTGCCATAAATGTATAATCACTGATATAGTAAAAGAACAGTTTAGTCAAAACGGAATTACAAAGCTAACTTGCTTTTAAAAATGGTGTTTGTTAAAAATGAAGTAACAGTAAGGAACACCTGAACTACATACTACCTCTTTGGTTTTTGCAGTTTGACAAAAAGACAAAACAACAACAACATCAAAAGTCTAATCCCCACACAAATCAAGCCCCCACAATGAAATGAAAATAATTTAGTCTTCCCTAGGTCTTCACAGACTCAAGCAGATGTAATGCTGTCACTCTCATAATGAGAACAGAGAAAAGAAAACCAAGACTAAGAATCATAATGATTTGATACTAGAGTGTTACCCACTGTAGTGTTTCTGAAAGAAATTATTTCATAATTGATATTTCCTTTTCTTATAGAAAAATGGTGAGGGGATGGATAAGAAAAAAGTTTTTCCTCTTATTCCCCCCCCCCCATTTTTTCCCCCTTTCTTTCCAGGAAGAGTAGGAATCACGTGGCCCTCCAGTTGTGGTTGGACTATAGTCTCCAGCTTTCCTCACATTGGTTATACTGGTTAGGGCTGTTTAGAGTTGCATATCTGGAGGGTCATATTGTTCCCATGCCTGGTATAAAAAGATGATGGTGTGTGTTTTAGTTTAGAGAAGTAAAATGTTCACACACTTCAAAGACTAGGGGGCAGGAAGGAACCCATTCCCCCATTTTTGTTCCAGAAAAAAATTGAAAGCGTTAAAAAATGGGGGGAAACGCTATATTAGTACCATTTTCCAACTGAAAATAAAGTCATTTTGAAAATAATTTGTTTGAAAATAAAATTAACTCAACAATTCAAAAAGGAATGGAGACCAATTATCGAATGGGTGAGAAGGAACTAGATGTCGTAGAAAGACCTAAGTAAAAAAGCCAGGATTTGTAGTAGTAACTTATATATTAAGGGAACATGAAATAAGAAATATTAGATAAATATAATTGCAGGTAATGGTTAGGCAATACTAATGTAAGAGTACAACAACAAAAAGATAATCAAAATATGGAGGTTTAAAATAAATTCTATATTGAGATTGGACTTGGGGAAAATGGGAAATGACAGTAAGCGGGTGGAGAGGGGAGTTGAAATGGGGGAGAGTTGAGAGAGAAAGGGAAGGGAGAAAAATATGGGGAAAAAAGCTGTATATAATTGAAGTTACAAATAGATCAGGGGGAGGGGGAGTACAAAATATGGGAAATACAAGAATGAGAACATGTAAGAAATATAATTATTTTATATTCTAAGAGAAAATCTTCCTTCTGTAACACTTTGAATATTATAGTAACATTGTAATATTTGATTGACTGTTACATAAAATTAATAAAAAAAGAAAATAAAGTCATTTTGTTGCTTCAGGAACATAAAATGTATTACATATAATTTTCTTTGGCATAAAATGTGTTTTAATATCATGTCTATAACATGTCATGTGTGTAAAAGAGCAGGTTACTGAGATATTAATAACGAATTGATATTCCTTTTTTAAAATGATTAGGTTTTGTGTTACAAACGAAGCTACAAGGTCCTGAACAACAAGCGTTCAGTAACAGTAACCTCTTTGGTTTGGCCAATTTGTTATGAACAAGCAAAAATACATACATGAATATGAAATCATCAGCGTTAATAAAAAAGGGGAAAACATTTTAGCTCCTCTACTCATTCCCATAAAAAGTATTGAGAAAAGGGAACCAAGACAAATAATTGCAATAATCAGATAGTATTCATTGCCTCTTACATCGTTTTCAGAAATTATTTATTATTGCTTT
Source organism: Cyclura pinguis (assembly GCA_030412105.1). NCBI lineage: Eukaryota > Metazoa > Chordata > Lepidosauria > Squamata > Iguanidae > Cyclura > Cyclura pinguis. Next base: position 207,858,228 of record CM059600.1, read on the forward strand.
GTTGTGTGCCTTTAAGTCATTTCCCACTTATGGTGACCCTAAGGTGAACCTATCAAAGTTTTTTTTTTCAAGATTTGCTCGGACGGGGAGTAAATAAGTGATCACTTTGCTTTTAACATTTTATTCATCTTTCTAAAAGAAAAATTCCATAGCTATTTTTAAAAAAATGTTGTTTAATTTTTTTTTTCTGGGAAAAGACTTTGGAAAAAAACTTTTTTTCCTGAATTTTTTTCCAACTTTCCAATTTTTTCTCCCAACTTCCCAATTTTTCCCCCTGGGCTTTCACATCTATATTTAGTTATGCTTCTTCTTAAAGGCCTTGTGTAGATAACTTTTCTAAAGTATCCAATATAGTAGTACCCACGTGTTTTCTGACTGTATGAAATGAGTACCTGAATGCGAGCCTCATTGAGTTTAGTAGTTCTTGCCAGCTCCTCTCGGCAGTAAATGTCAGGGTAATGGTTTTTTGCAAAGGCTGCCTCCAGCTGGTCTAGCTGGTCCTGGCTGAAAGTAGTTCGGTGACGTCGTCGGGCAGGGGTGGCGGCAGCATGGAGGGAGGATGGAGCAGTGGGCGAAAGCAACGAGCCCCCAGCCAAGCCCGAAACATTGGGCAACTTCTTGTAGAAGGAAACTTCAATATCTGAAAGGCAACAATGGAACCCATTAATACCCCTCTCTTCCAACACACAAAAAGCCCATTCACATGGTACAATCGTAGTGCTACGATTCCACTTTAATCTCCATGGCCACATGCCGTGGAATCCTAGAATGACAAATTCAGAGAGGGGTATTAGAATTCTCGGCTGGAAAGATCCTCTGTTGCCTCCCTAAGCTGCCAAGCCCAAGATTCAATAGCAGGCAGTCATGGCAGTCAAAGTGGAATTATAGTGCTATAATTAGGTCATGTGAAAGAGCCTCAGTATTGTGTCCTCAGTCTTAGGCCATTTCTGCCCTACACTGTTATAGTGCAATTATTCCATGTTCAACCTCCTGTGGAATTCTGGGGTTTGTAGTTTACTGAGGCCAAGGAGCTCTCTGGCTGAGAATTCTACAGTCCTGTCCTTAATCTGCAAACCCCAGGATTCCATAGGGTGTTGAAAGTGGAATAATAGCACTGTAACAGTGTAGTGCAGAAAGGCTCTCTGTTCAGTTAGTCTCAAAGGTGCTACAATATTCCTCTATATACTGATCTAGACTTTAACATAGCTATGACTTTGAATTCTTCTTTAGAAAGGTTTCCTGCCTCCACACCCTAAAGCAGTAGTTGCCTGCCTCTGGAATGGTGACTCTTTTCTCCCATAGCAATAATGGAGCACCATTATGGCAACATTTTTTTGCCCCCTCTCCTTCTCTCTGCCCCAATTCCTTCCTGCAATCCCTAGGATTAACTGGGGGGAACATGATGCTCTGGCCCCCACTCTCTGGGAGAACCTGAGCTCGTGAGAGCGAGGGGAGCACAATGGACTCACCTGAAAAACTAATTAATTTGGGACCCTGTTGTCGAGGAACTTGAGCCCCCAGGATCTGAGCCAAATGGCTTTCTCATTAAAGTGTGTGCATCCCAATCTTTGGGGGAGACCCTGCCTCTGGGGTATTACAAGGCCCTTCGCTGGCCTATTTCAATCTTCTCCTACTACTCGGCAGTATCCCCTGCTTTCTTAGAAGCTCTCGTGTGGAAAATGAGTTTTTCTGTGGCAGATCCCCGGCTTTTGTTGAGAAGGTGGCAGGGTTGTTTTCCTCCTGAAAAGACCTCATAGCCAGCCCCCCCCCCCCGCTTTCCACACACAGAACAAGGTCAGAAGGTAAGCAGCAAACCCAAAAGAGCTGCTAATTACTTGTTTCCTCATAGCTAAGAAATGGTTGCAGAAATCAAGGGAGGCAGAGACTCCTAGCCTCACAGAGGTTTTTCCCCACTTCCACTGCCAGTTGAGGAGAATGATCTGAGGGTATTTAAATGGACAAGGCACCATCTACTGGTGGATCCACAGAATCTAACCTGTCAGCTCAACACCAGAGCTGTCACTAAGTTTGCAATGAATGCTGAAGTTGATAAGATGAAGGCTGAGGCACTGGCTATTTGGGTATTCATTGCCTGAGAAAACACAATAAAATTCATGGAGTTGCTAGAAGGTAACTTGAATGGACATGCTACTGGTGGTTGTGGTTGTGTGCCTTCAAGTCATTTCTGACTTACGGCAACCTTAAAGTGTTCACCATGGTTTCATCATGGTTTTCTGGGGCTGAGAATATGTGACATGCCCAAGGTCGCCCAATGGATTTCCATGGCCAAGTAGAGGTTATTTCCACACTACACTGTTATAGTGCTATTATTCCATTTTCAACCTCCTATGGAATCCTGGGTCTTGTAGTTTAAGGAGGGGCATTTAGAATTCTCAGCCAGAGAGCTCTTTGGCCTTAGTAAACTACAAACCCCAGAATTCCCCAGGAGGTTGAAAGTGGAATAATAGCACTATAACAGTGTAGTGCGGAAATGCTCAGAGAACTGAACCCTGTTCTCCAGGGTCATAGTCAAACCACTATACCACAGTGGTTCTCATACTACCACTACTACTGCTAATACTACGGACTAGTACAACTACTATTGCTTGACAGGTTGTCTAATTGTTCTTTTCTACCACCAAATCCCATTCTCATTTCAACCCTGGAAAACTCTTGTCTATCTGTATTCTTCTCAAAGCTCATTAAACAATGATTTAAGAAGAAAATCAGGAGATATAAAACATAGTATCATCAGTACATCCAATTTAGTAGAGGAACAATATGTAGAAACAAACATAACCATATGCCAGCTTAGTCCTGGCTGTCAAAATGCAGCCCACGAAAGAGAGTCGTATTACAGCTCCCTTCCGTCGGCTTTCATTGGACTTCCAACCACCATAGTCCAATGCCCCGCTCAGAGCTGGGAATGGACCATCACTGCACTAGCTCCAGCATTCCAGCCCTGAAATTCTTGGTGTGGTGGCTTTTGGCACACAGGGCAACCCCTCCCTGACCCTGACTGTTCCATTTCTACCCACCCTTTCTGGGGTCTAGATGCCCCCCTAGTGCTTCATCTAGTTGTAGGTCAGGGGTCTCCAACTCACCAGCTGTGGAGCTGACTGTCTCAGGAAAGGTGTCAGTGAACTTTGAGTTCTTCCTCTTGCTTGCTTGTCCACCCTCCATCTCCTTTGATCCCTGCTGTGCCCCCTCCTTACAAACTTTTAAGCCAATTCTGACGTCACTGTCTTCTCCTGGGTATGGACTTGTGGGGGGTGTGGCTTTAACAGTTGCCTCCCACCTCCTGGGCTAGAGAAGATGGACAGCAGGAAAAAAGGAGGGAGGGAGGCAGAGAAGACCAGGGGGTGGAGGATAGAAGGACATTCCAGCTCTGGGTACTTTCGTAGCTTCGTATGTGAATCACTCCCTCTTTACCACTGCTTCCGTAGATAGGTGTCAATGACCGTGCATTAGGTTACATTGAGCGGATGTGTATACATGCTTCCAGAAGGGACTGTGGTGTACAGGCAGCACTCTGACCACATGCGTTGTTTTGTTGGCGATGTCCACCTGCAACAGTGAGTGTGTTTCTTATGATTTTGTGACTTTCTTGGACTGGTGTGTGAGTGTTGAGTTCCTGAGGCATGTCACTTGCTTTTCTGAGCACATCTGCCTGACTGGGCTCAGGAGGGCCCCTTGGTGGGTGGTGGAGGCCCAGACTTTGGTCTCCTGGGATAAGATTCCAGCAATCAACAGCCATCTCTATTGTCCAAGCAAATCCCCCAAATAGCAGAAACCAAGGGGCCTAGAGGGAGGCATTCACCAAACTTTCCGTCTTCCACAGCCCCTCACCTCTTAACCTCTGCAAACCTCATCAGCTCTCATTGTGCTTCAATAATCAGAGGAAGAACTACATATACCCTGGGCTTGGAAAAAAAGATGAACCGCAACCCTGAATCCCCCAGCCAGCATGGTCCAACCAACTGAAAGGAAAGCATCTTCCCTTTTCCTCAGACAAAAAAATGTCTGCCAAAATGTGGTGGTAATCCAGGAACGCACCCTCCAAGTGCCTAGTTTGGGAGACCAGTCTCGATTAATCTGTCGCCCCACTTTTTCAGCTGCTTTTAAAATGCCCAGTTTGTCTCTCTTCTTCCCCCTTTTCCCTTCACCTTGGCTGACTGTAGTTCCTGCAAACTGAGTTCAAAATGCCAACATAGGTCATTTCGGCACTACACTGTTATGGTACTGTTATTCCACTTTCAACATCTTGTGGAATCCTGGGGTTTGCAGTTTAGAGGCATTTAGAATTCTCAGCCAGGGAGCTCTTTAGCCTCCCTAAACTACAAACTCCAGAATTCCATAGAATATTGAAAGTGGAACAATAGCACTATAGCTATAGAGTGGAAATGGCCATAGTTTGTACTTAGGGAGGGGGAGAAGAGAGGAGGAGACTGAGTCTTGCCATTCCAGGTAGGTTTAGGCAAAAACAAACTGCTGCAGCCTCTCTTAGCTTGTGTGGTCTCCCCCATCACTGACTTTTACCGCCTTGACCACCCTCTGATGTCACTTGGCCTCCCAGTTGTCATCTGTGAAATGTTGGAGAGTATACAAGAATCTTGTCCCTTGTAGAGAAAGGGTAAAGAGGCACATTTTTGCCTTTTTTTGTAATACAAGAACTTGTGGATCTCTCTCTCTCTCTCTCTGTCTCTCTCTGTATCACACAATGAAACTGATGCGCAGTAAACCTGTAGCTGATACAAGGAGAGTATAGACACTGCCTAATTGCTGCAAGATGTATCCGTTCAGATACCCTAAAACAATTCATGGGGGATCTGAAAATTAACAGGGCATTTGCACAGCTCCGAAAAGTTACTCTTTGGGCTACAACTCCCAGCATTTCACAAACATACTACAACATTGTATAGATTCAAGGAAACCTTTTCATGCATGTACTCTTCATCTGCTGCAGGACTCACTATTGGCACATCTACATTCTCAGCTTTGATACACATGCTGACACCATACAGGCATTCAGTGTTTCACCAGAGAAAAGCAAATGTAGCAACGTTGGGTTTCAAAAGTAAGCAGCGATTTCTCTGCATTAGACTTTATTAACTATTCAGACCATTATACCAAGATGCCTTGTACAATAATGCGTTCACTTCTTAATCACTGTCATTTAGTTTACACTGATTTTTTGCATATGGAAAATACAGTCCCATTCCCCTGCCTGCTTTCACTTTACATGAGAATAGGAAAGTGAAAACAGAATTACAGTCAGCCCTCCACATTTGCAGGTTTCACTTTTGCGGATATGATTATTCGCGGATTATTTTCTGTCACCGCTGCTGCCTCCCTATGTCATTTTTAATAGGGACTGCAAGCCTCCTGAGACTGAGAAACTGTGAACGAGTTGTTAAAAATGGTGTGGGGCAGCAGTGGAGGTGTCAGTAAGCCCCACCAGCCAGCCACTTTTGCCTTGTGAAGGAACCCTGATGCCTCAAAGGAATCCATGGTAGGTTGAATATGCTGATCATACTTTTTTGTGTGTTGAGTTATACACATTTTTTCCACTTTCATGGAGGTCCTCTGCCACTAATCCTAGCGAATGTGGAGGGATGACTGTATAGATTTGCAGGCTGGCCTTATCATATTGGAGCAGACGAAATCTGAAAGTGATGCATCCAGCCTTTCATAGATGAAAACCAGGACATGTGTGGCTAAGCAATGTCAGAGTGTGGTCAAGATGACAAAAGTTATTGGTGAGAAAGAACTTGCAAGGCACAAGAGGCTGGAGCAGTTTGCTTTTGCCTGAGCCTACAGGGATGGGCAAGGCTCTACCCCCTTTTTTCCTCTCCACTGCTGAGCTAATTGAATGCAAAAAACTTTTGCACTTGAGCTCAGTTTGCCCCAACTGAAGTAAGCCCAGGACAAAGGGAAAAAGTGGGAGGAAGAAAGAGAAATTGAAACATTTTAGAAGTGGCTTAAAGAGTGGGATGGGGGAAGATTAATCAGGATGGTCTCTGCCAAATAGAAAAGTTGGAAGGTAGGCTGAATGTTTGAATAGTGCCCTATCTTGGGGGCACCAATCATCCGCATGGCATTTGCCATGCGAAAGGGTGCCTGGAGCGTTGGGCGATTGTGAGGGGTGATCGGCACGACACACTCACAATTGCGCGATGCTCCAGGGGCCGGCAGGCGCCGATTGTGCACCTTTCCATTTTCGGCTGGAAGCCAAAAATGGTGCATGATCATGCATTGTTCCCAGGCCCCGTGTCCACTTACCTGGCGTGCAGAGCCTCCGGATCCACACCGGCCGCGCTTCCTGCCGCAGCGCAGCCTGGGAAACTCCCAGGCTGCACTGCGGAAGGAAGAGGCAGGGCTCTCGCTTGAGCAGGCAGCTTGTGTGGAACTGAAGCAGCAGGGACGCGAGAGCCTCTCCCCGGAGGCTGCTCGCGCAATACCCGCACCCCAGCGCCAGAAGAAGGTAAGGTGCGGAAAGGGCCATAATGAGTGCCATTGAGCCCTCTGTTAGTCTTGGGTTAGCCCTGAGACACAAGGCTTGGCCCTTCTGTGGTAGCCACAGGCTATGACATCACAGGACGACCTCAGAGCTGAAGTTCTAGAAGCTGGATGAACAGCCACCTTTGGGTGGAATGTGTTGGCAGGTAAGTCTTACTGAGATGATTCAAAACTTTGTTGTGGTCCTAGAGAGGTTCAGGTAGGTGTTAGGACCATGATAGGGCCCTCTGTTCCACCCATGAAGCCTCTGGAACTCTAGACTTGGCATTCCTACAGGAAAAGCAGAGGTGTAAGACCTCCCAGTTACACCATGGATCTACCAGGCTAATATGTTATGTATTTGGATCTCATTTTCATGAGACAGATTATTGTTAAGGTTGGTCATTCCTAGTCTTTGTATTCAGGTAAATGAATTTTACACTTGTTCAGATACACTGAATAAATAAAGAAAATTTCATACAAGACTTCATGCAACTCATACCTTGTAGGTGGTAATGATTTGACTGTGGGATTTGTGTAATCATGAAATATTTAGATTTTCTGCCACAAAATTCAAGTATCTTGCTGAATGATAAAACCTATGATTCCATAGGATGAACCTGTGGCATTTAAAGTAGTATTAAAGTACTATAATTATGTAGTGTGACAAAGACTTGTTTCTCTGCAACTGGGCAAGTGGAATTATTGAAGCGTAGCTGGTGAATTACCTGCCTCAACACTAGGCAGTTGCATGCTGTGAATCTGCTGAAGAGGCTTCTCTTGGGCATATCTCAACCCTGGTTAGTACTTGGATGGGGGACCACCAACGAATGCCATGTGCTGTAGGCAATATTTCAGAGGAAGGAACTGGCAGAAGCACCTCTGAGTATTCCTGCCTAAGCAAACCCTGTGAAATGCGTGAGATCATCATAAGTCAACAAGCACACACACACACACACACACACACACACACACAGGGTTATCAGGAACACAGTGGACTAGCAAGATAGTCTTGTACAGGATTTTTGTAAAGGTGTGCTGTATTATTGGTATACTTTTGATTCCCCAAGAAGGATCACAGACAGTGAAGTTTGTTTGTATATGTCGAGGGATTTCTGAATTTTCCTTTGCTCTGTTTTCTGGTGGGAAAGTTACCTTTCAATTCCCCTTTTACTGACCAAGGCTCCTCTCCTCCCAATATTTCTCCTTATGAGCAAGGACCACCAACCACAAAGAGTCCAGGCCCCTGAATTCACCGGATGTGTGGCACTTAATTCTGTGTAGCAGCTATGTCTGGAAAATTCCTTTTGCTCTTGTTGCAGAGAAACAGTTCTATGTCACACTACATAAGTCCCCCAAAAGAAAACTGTTGCGCCAGTCTCCAGACCCAGAAAACACTTGAGACCTTTTGAAATCAGAATCAGGACAGCTGCTCTCTCCTCATTCCCAGAGGAGAGAGCAGAGGGTAAGCTGGGTCTGTGAAGACATCCTTGACCAGGTGTTGTTTACAGGCTTGTGGGGCTGTGCTTGCTTGCTTGTTTGTCTGTTTGTTTGCTTGTTTTTGTTAGGTCTCCTTGTGCTGGCCGTGTGCTCTCCCTGAGCACATGGTCTGACTAACGAGGGGGAGGAGCCAGCTAGGGGGGAGGAGTCTTATTAGGAGCTCCCAACAGCGCGCGCCAAAGGCATGCGCAGTTGAAGCCCTCTTCTTCAACCCTTCCAATTCATCTCTTGGAGAGGAGACATACTTGCAGAGGAGACATACTTGATTCAGTTGAATTTTAGAAAGAAAGCCCTGTTATTCTTTCTAGACCTACTCCCTGTACTACTGTCTGTATATCAAGGATGGAAGGTGAGGGAGCTGCTGCGGTCACCTGTAGCACTTGTGGGATGTTCCTTTTCTTGCCACAAGATGTTGTCGGGTACACCTGCACCAAGTGCAAGCTGGTGACCTTCTTGGAGGAGAAGGTTCGCCAGCTGGAGGCACGAGTTTCTAATCTTTGTCTTATTAGGGAAGGTGAGGAGTTTTTGGATAGGGCAGAGAACACCTTCCTGAAGACCGAATGCGCGGGGGAGCTGCCAGATCAGGAAGTCGGCACACTGGGCCAAAAAACGGATGCTTGGAGGAATGTCACACGGAGGAGTAGGAGGCCCAGGAAGGAAACAGAGACTCTCAACCTACACAATCGCTTCAAAGTTCTTGGCCTTATGAATGATGAGGAGCACCACGAGGAGGGAACAGAATGTCAACAAGAAGGAATCCAACTTCGGCAACAGGAACTAGATCAACACTCCCAGCCTCAACAGAGTGCCCAGGCAGTCCTAGAGGAACCTGCTCATCGAGGAGCCCCGGACAAGCCTCAGAGGAGGCGAGTTCTGGTTGTTGGGGACTCCTTGCTCAGAGGAACTGAACCGGCAATTTGCAAACCCGACAAGTTCAATCGAGAAGTCTGCTGTCTTCCTGGGGCCAAGATCAACCACATAACGGAGAGGCTAACCAGGCTGGTCAAGCCCACTGACCATAAGCCCCTCATTGTGGTTCATGTCGGAACCAATGACACTGCGAGGCGCAGCTTTTACCACATCGCAAAGGACTATGAGCTTATGGGGACAAAGCTTAAGGACCTTGGTGCGCAGGTGGTCATTTCATCTCTCCTCCCTGTTCAAGGATATGGCACACATAGGGAAAGGGCAATAGCAGAGATCGACAACTGGCTCCGCACATGGTGCCACCAACAACGGTTTGGGTTTTTGGAACACGGCCTGAATTTCCATGAACGGGGGCTTCTGGCAAGGGATGGGCTGCACCTCACGAAACTTGGCAGGAATGTTTTTGCAAACAGTCTTGCACAGAGGATTAAGAGGTCTTTAAACTAAGTTCTGCTGGGGAGGGAGACAATATTATTCAGGGCAAAGACTCGGCGAGCGCAGGGGGAAAAGGCCCAAATGATATTGACCAAGTAGTACAAGCGTCCAATGGTGGGAGGAGTAGAAACTATAGTACAGGACTTGCAGGAAGGGACCGGGGATTTAAGTGTCTCTACACTAACGCGCAGAGTATGGGAAACAAGCAAGATGAACTTGAACTCCTAGTACAACAAAATAAATACGATTTGATAGGCATCACTGAGACCTGGTGGGATGAGTCTCAGGATTGGAATGTAGGAATAGAGGGGTATAGCCTATTTTGTAGAAATAGACCAAACAAGAAAGAAGGAGGAGTAGCTTTGTATGTCAAGGATGTTTTCACCTGTGAAGAGATCCATGACTTAAACCCAGAAAGCCAGGTCGAGAGCATCTGGGTAAGAATTAAGGGAGCGAGAAACAATAGGGATATTCTGGTGGGGGTTTACTACAGACCTCCAACCCAGACTGAGGACCTTGATGACGCCTTCCTCAACCAAATGACCGCGCATTCAAAAAGGAGAGATACAGTAATAATAGGAGATTTCAATTACCCAGATATATGTTGGCAGTCAAACTCTGCCAAGACAGCAAGGTCCAGCAAGTTTCTCGCTTTGTCTTGCAGACAATTTCATGGTCCAGAAGGTGGAAGAGGCGACAAGGGGATCAAATATTCTAGATCTGATCCTGACCAATAGGGATGACCTTGTTAATGAGGTAGAAGTGGTTGGATCTTTAGGGGGGAGTGACCATGCCCTATTGGAATTTGACATTCAGTGGGAAGGAGAAGATAAGTGTAGCCAGACACTCGTCTTAGATTTTAAAAAAGCGGACTTCTGTAAATTTAAGGAGCTGCTGGCTGAAATTCCATGGTCAAGAAGAGTGAAAGAGAAAGGAGTTCAGGAGGCATGGGAGTTCCTTAAAAGGGAGATACTGAAGGCACAGTCTAAAACTGTGCCAATAAGGAGGAAAAATGGAAGGCATCTGAAGAAACCAGAATGGTTGACTAAAGAACTCTCAGCTGAGCTAAGCGTTAAGAGAAACGTGTACAGGAAATGGAAGAGGGGGGAAGCCACCAAAGAAGAATTGAAGCAAGTAGCCAGGAGATGTAGGGAGAAGGTCAGAAAGGCTAAAGCACAGAACGAACTTAGGCTGGCCAGAGACATTAAAAACAATAAAAAGGGCTTTTTTAAATATGTCCGCAGCAAAAGGAAAAAGAAAGAGGCGATAGGGTCACTGCGCAGAGAAGATGGCGAATTACTAACAGGGGGAAGAGAAAAGGCAGAACTACTTAACACCTTCTTTGCCTCAGTTTTTTCCCAGAAGGATACAAGCACTCAACCTGGCGGTTGGGGAGCAGGTGAGGAAGCAGGGGAAATGAGGCACATAATAGGTAGAGAGGTGGTACAGGAATACCTGGCCACACTGGATGAATTCAAGTCTCCAGGGCCAGATGAATTGCATCCTAGGATATTAAAAGAATTGGCAGAGGTCATTTTGGAACCACTTGCTATAATCTTTGAGAAATCTTGGAGGACAGGAGAAGTTCCAGCAGACTGGAAGAGGGCAAATATTGTCCCCATCTTCAAGAAGGGAAAAAAAGAGGACCCAAATAATTATCGCCCAGTCAGCCTGACGTCAATATCCGGAAAGATCCTGGAGCAGATCATTAAGAAGTCAATTTCGAATCACTTAGAAAGCAACGTGGTACTCACGAGAAGTCAACATGGATTTCTCAAAAATAAGTCATGCCAGACTAATCTTATCTCTTTCTATGATAGAGTTACTAGCTTGATAGATGAAGGGAATGCTGTGGATGTAGCATTTCTCGATTTCAGTAAGGCCCTTGACAAAGTTCCCCATGACATTCTGGCAAAGAAGCTAGTAAAATGTGGGCTGGACAGAGCTACTGTCAGGTGGATCTGTAACTGGTTGACTGACCGTTCCCCAAGGGTGCTCACCAATGGCTGCTTTTCATCCTGGAGAGAAGTGACTAGCGGGGTGCCACAGGGTTCTGTCCTGGGCCCAGTGCTGTTCAATATTTTCATCAATGACTTGGATGATGCTCATCAAATTTGCAGATGACACCAAATTGGGAGGGGTTGCTAATACGCCAGAGGACAGGATCAAAATTCAAAATGACCTGGATAGATTGGAGAGCTGGGCCAAGGCTAACAAAATGAAATTCAACAGAGAGAAGTGTAAGGTCCTACACTTAGGTAGAAAAAATGGAATGCAGAAATATAGGATGGGGGACACGTGGCTAGATGGCAGTACGTGTGAAAGGGATCTAGGAGTCCTAATAGACCACAAGCTGAACATGAGTCAGCAGTGTGATGCGGCAGCCAAGAAAGCCAATGCAATTCTCGGTTGCATCAATAGGAGTATGGTGTCTAGATCGAGGGAGGTACTGGTACCACTCTACTCTGCTTTGGTTAGACCTCATCTGGAATACTGTGTCCAGTTCTGGGCACCCCAATTCAAGAAGGACATGGTCAAGCTGGAGCAGGTCCAGAGGAGGGTGACCAAAATGGTGAGGGGCCTGAAAGCCATGCCCTATGAGGATAGACTTAGAGAGTTGGGTATGTTCAGTCTGCAGAAGAGAAGGTTAAGAGGGGACATGATAGCCATGTTTAAATATTTGAAGGGATGCCATGTAGAGGAGGGAGAGGGCTTGTTTTCTGCTGTTCCGCAGACCAGGACAAGGAGCAATGGATTCAAGCTGCAGGAAAGGAGATTCCACCTGAACCTCAGGAAGAACTTCCTGACAGTCAGGGCTGTCCGGCAGTGGAATCTGCTGCCTCGGAGTGTGGTGGAGTCTCCTTCCTTGGAGGTTTTTAAGCAGAGGCTGGATGGCCATCTGTCGGGAGTGCTTTGAGGGTATTCCTGCATGGCAGGGGGTTGGACTGGATGGCCTGTGTGGTCTCTTCCAACTCTACATTTCTATGATTCTATGATTCTATGCTCCCTGGGGCTTAGGTGGGGGAACAGATGGACTTTTCATGAACTTTAACTCCCACAGTCTGTTATCACTGGCCATGTGGGGTAAGGGCTGATGTGTGTTGCAGGCCAAACCAGCTGGAGAGCCAAACTTTTCTGAGAAGGCTTCCCAGCAGAAAAGGCAGAGGACACACTCTGAGGACATTCAGCAGCTCACAGTCTAAGGTACAAACTTTGCTGGCCGGCCAGCCTGCCTACTGCCGTATTTATTTTTATTTATTATTAAAATAGTTATTTCTTGTTGTTATGTGTCTTTAAGTTGATTTTGACTTATGGCAACTCTCTCCCAGAATTTTCTAGATAAGATTTATTGAGAGGAAGTTTGCTGTTGCCTTCTGCTGAAACTGAGAGTGTGACTTGCCCAAAGTTGCTCACAGGGTTTCCAGGCCTGAGTGACCCTGATCTCCCAGGTTTCTAGACTAATATTCAAACCACTACACCATGTTGGCTCTCTCAAGATATTTATACCCCACTGTATATCTGAGGATCTCAGGATGGTTTATAATAATAACCCCCACTTTTCTCCATAGCTCACTGGGTGATCTTGGGCAAGTCATACTCACTCAACTTCAGAGGAAGGCAAATCTGAACAAATATTGTGTGATGGCTTCACCTTAGGGCTGTCATAAGTCAGGAACAACTCAACATCACGTAACAACACCAAGCCTCGTTTAAAGGAGGGTTTCTCAACTCTGGAACTCTAGGGTTCTGCAACAGGTCACTGAGGATTCTGTGACAGATTGTAATAGAAAAAAAAAATAAACATTTGTTTTGATAGACAAAGTAACTGTTATGTAGAGCAGAAAATTATTTAAAGGGTTCTTTCAGGGTAAAAATGTTGAGAAACATTAGAAGACTTATTAAACCATTTCACACTTAAAACAGGACACTTTAAAAACAGTTAAAACAATTAAAGGCCAGTTATCTACAAGTGCGGATGAAATCAATCACACCTCTAGAGCTTTAGGAAATGCCTGTGTTTTTGCCTGGTGCTGGAAGGACAGCAATACTGGCCCCAATTGGGCCATCATTCCTCAGGCAGGTAATGTAAGGGCTCTGCACCAGTCATCTCCAGCCCAGGCTCTCCAAACATACTATATTCCAGTTCTCACTATCTCCAAACCAAATTGCTATCTACAGCATGCTTTATGGACATGATGGGAGTTGTAGTTCAATTTATCTAGACCAATTTATTTTCACTCATCTAGGTAGATGAGTGGAAGATGGTCTGGGCTATAGCCCTGTGTCTATATCTGCCATTTTGTGTGAACATTCATGTAGTCTGTAGACATGGATGAGTGTCTGTATGTGCATTCACCCCAAACCTATGTATATATGGCAGAAGTCACATGTGACAGGTGGGGGTAACGTATTTATTTGTGCTTGTGACCACTGTGCATGCCCGAAGCTACAGTTATGGGAATGGTTGAATGCATGGTAGTTGCGTGCACGAGTATGAGGTACTGTTCCATACACAATTGCATAGCTATATATGAATTTTTCTTCCTTATTTCAGAAAGACTGCCGTTTCTTTTTAAATCTAGTATTTGTTGATCATTAGCAGGCTTTAGCATTTCTGGCAGAACTCAGGAACATTATTTTTGGAGGTTATAGTTTCTTGAATGCCCCAGCCATTGTGGTCATGGGCTATATTGGCTCAGAAATTCTGGGAGCTGGAGTCCAAAAAAAATTTGTTTCAGTGTTCTAGCTTCTGATAAGCTCTCTCTTTTTCTCATCTTTGCCATGTTATTAATTGGGATACCATTTGAGGATTTATTTATATCAGTGATGGTGATGGATTGAAAAAGCAAGTGAGTCGATGCAGTGACTTTGTTTATACTGGAGAGTGGCAGTCATCTGACATGTACAAGGAAAGAAATATGGGTAAACTGTATGCAAGAGCCAGCATTGTGTAATGGGTTGAGTTTTGGACTATGACTTTGGATACTAAGGGCATGGAAACCCACTGGGTGACCTTGGGTAAGTCACACTCTCTATATCTCAGAGGAACACAATAGCAGTTCCTCCTCTGAACAAATGTTGCCAAGAAAACTGCATGATAGGTTTGTCTTAGGGTTGCCATAAATCAGAATTACTTGAAGGCACACAACAACATATGATGTACACAAGGTAGCTTTTTTTTTTTTAATATTGCCTCTCATTTTATTTAGATTTTTTTTTTAATCATTTTATTCAAATTGAGCAGGACTCCTATTAAGCTTAGTGGTTGCTTTCTGTGGGAGCTCTCCCAGGGACTGAAACACTTGGGTTTAGCCCGGTTTCTGTCTGTGTTATGCTCTGGAAGTATCACTTTGAAATCCTGCTGAGTGATTCCAGCTGAAGGTCAATGCCTGTTACAGATCACGCTCACAGAGATCCATTGGTGCATTGTTTGACTGGAACAGAAGACTCTGCTACACACCAGGATGCTGAGAAGATGTGGAGCAGATTCTGCTCTGGTTCTATGTGCCTGAATAGTTAGGGTAGCCTTCTCCAACCTGGTGCCTTCTGGATGTTTTGGACTAGAATTCCCAAAATGCCTCCCCGTTGGCCATACTTGTTAGGGCTTATGGGAGCTGTAGTTCAAAAATCAAAAGGGCACCAGGCTAGGGAAGACTGAGTTAAGGTGTTGGAGTACTAATCTTTATTAAAAGAACAGTCCATTCTCCAGCCTCTTCAAAAATAACGTAGGTGGCAACATTGATAATCTGTTTGCACAAAATAACCATTCATATCAGTGTTTAGAAAATTGAGGTGGACGGGGTGAATGCTGCGAGAAGGCTGAAGATAACTTTGGGATCCCCTCTCTCTACTCTCTTTACCTTACCAAATAGGAGAGTGAGTGGAGTGGAGGGTGGAATTCCAGTGTTTTCCCCAATGAAGGAAAATGTGAGTGACCTCCCATACTGCTCGTCTTCCCAGCTGCAAAGGATATTCATGTGTCTGGGGAATCTACCTAACTCCAGGGGTCATGATGAAGGAAGAGATTTCAGAATGGGCGAAGGGTGTCCATAGGATGCTCTGTATGGCAGGTTGTACCTATCTGTAGGCTCAGTTGAGTCCACTGTTACCCCATAAGCATTTTTCTCCTCTGCTCTCAGAGTTTCTTTTCTCTTTTAATAATCAGCTAGGTGGCATTTTGTTAGATCTCCTTTCACCTGAATGTATACAAAGGTATTATGTTAGTCTTAATGATTTTACTCATAACGTATGCATGCTACGAGTAGTATATATATCACAAGTAAAAGAGAAAGGTTCCTTAGTGTTTGGGATAAGCTTGTGCTGCATAAACTGTTTGGTCCTTCCCTTTTATTTCCATTTTTATTACTTGGTATGCTGGAGGTTGAAATCTGTAATTCATATGTACTTTGTATATATTCTCCCCCATGTAGTTCCAATGTGTAAAGTGATTTTATTGACAATACAAGATTCTTTCCTAAAGTTAAGGACTTTTTAGTCTACAATGGCATAATTTATTTTAAAAATTATTCTGTTCATTCTAAACACCATGTTGGTCTGCCACTTCTATTGCCAACAGAGTGTTATTGGGATATGTAAGTTAGTATTAATGTTATTGATGATTATTAGTTGTTGTGGGGCTCAGATTAGTCTGACTGGAGGATGAAGAGGGATGGATGTTAATCTACTCCATCAACATGTACAACTCTGTCACGGCTGCAAGCCTTTCAAGATCTGGCTCCGCATTTGTGGAACAGTCTTCCTTTGGACCTCCAGCTGGAGGAAGATCTCACCTGTTTTCATAAACAGTTGAAGACCTTCCTATTTAACTCACCATCTTAAGCCATTGAGTTGTGTTTAAGATGCTGAGATGGGTAGTGACAGGTGGGGGTGTTGGAGAGTTCATTCCATGTATTGTTGTGGTGTCCTGTTTTATTGTCTTTGCCCTGATTGAATATGTTGATGTTCCACCCTTTGATGTAAAGGACATTATAAATAAACATCATCATCGTTGTTGTTGTTGTTGTTATTGTTGTTGTTATTATTATTATTTGCAGACCTGGTCAGACTGAGCAGGTGCCTTCCCCTTCCTGCTTAGGAACAGGGAAAGCAGGACCAAGCCCCTGTGGATAGATGAAGGCGCTTCAGGTGTTGTTACCGGTGGTGGCCTGCCTGGTGGTGAAAGTCTGTGGCAAAATCTTCAGCCGCTGTGAGCTGGCATCGATACTCAAACGCTGGGGAATGGAAGGACATCAGGGCTACGGCTTGGCTGACTGTGAGTAGCCCACCCATGAGGGGTGTTCAATTGGCTTGCTGCATGTTTCAGGAAAGAATAAATCTATTTCTATATTTGGATTGGCCCACTTAGGTTTGCTGAAAGCTCTAGAGCATGTGGGTAGAAACTGAAGTGCCTCCAAGTGACCAGTCTCTTACACACAGGTGCCATGTCTGGTTGTCGAAAGAGATTTTCATGTATACAAGTTGTATGCAAAGTATGAGACACAGGACACAGTCTAAGGTACTGAGTGATGAGTAAGCAAGGTGCTGCCTCTGCACTGAGCTCACAAAGTATCTTTACAGTCTATCCACAGTTAATAATTGTATCAGTTTCATACCACTTTAATTGCTCTGGTTCCATGCTATGAAATCCTTGGATTTATGGTTTTGTGAGATAACTTAAAATTCTCCAGCAAAGAGCAGTAGTGCTGGAATTCACTAGAGAATTTTAGATCCCGCACCAGAATATAAATCCCAGGAATCAGTTCTTTAATTGTGTAGTGTGTATGAACCCTTAGAGAAGTGTGACACTGCCCCCTTCATTCTCCCCTTTGCCTTCCACCTTCATCTCCTAGAGTCACTAGAATCCAGGGTCATCCAATAAAGCTGAGAGGTGGAAGATTCAAGACAGACTAATTCCAAGTATTGGCAGTGCCCATAACTGAACTTTGGAATGCACTGCCACAAGCTGTGCTAAAGTTGTTAGCTTAGGCCATTTCCGCACGGGGCGAGGGAATCGCCCTGTGCTGCTACTTACCGGACTTCTTGGCTCCCCAGTCCAGTCCGCGCTGCTCTGGAGCAGTGCGTGCTCATCGCTCCGCACTGCTCCGGGGACGAAAATGGCGGCTTCCGGTTGGTCAAGGGTCTCGACTAACCGCTGAAGCTCGCCAGCCTAAAGCCTGCCCCTGGCAGATCGCAGGCTCGCACTGGTGTGAGCCTGCAAATCTGCACCAGAGAGCGGGCACGGAATGGCGTGCTCCGTGCTTTTGAAAGACCTGTTTTAAGCGGTCTTTCAAAAGCACGCTTGACGACCGCTTGAGGTCGTTCCAGAGCGGGCTGAGGTGCGGATCTATGTTAAGTAGGTCTGACCCAGTCCGCTCCCAGGTGCAGACGTCCTCCCTGGAGGATGCTCTGCACTGTTTCTATTAGCCCATGCGGAAATGGCCTTAGATGGCTTTATAAAGGGACTGTGCAAATTTCTAGAGAAACAGTCTATAAGTGGCTGCTAATCTTGGTATGACTATAAGCAGCTTGCTCCTAAGTTACTAGTTACTGTAATACAACAGTAAGACACAGCTATTGCTCACTGTGGGCTTTCTGGGTACATTTCATTTGCCATTGTGCAATAATGAATGCAGGACTAGATAGGTTTGGATCAGATCCAGCAGAGCTGTTCTTGCATTCTCACCTGTCTCCCCATCCATCCATCCATCCATCCATCCATCCATCCATCCATCCATCCATCCATCCATCCATGAAATATATATTCCAGGGGATTACAGGGGAGATTTGCATAAAGACATATAAAATGCAAAAGCACAGAGATGCAGCAGCCCAAAACACTCAGTAATTTAAAACAATGGCTTGAGATCCGAAACAGCTATAAAGAAGGCAAGCTCAAAATATTGTGCCGCCTTGCAGTGGGGTAGCAAATGTCACCCTCAACTCACTCATTTCTAGATATATAATACCTAAAACTAGACATGTTATTCTGGCACAGGAGGAAGAAAATCCCACAAACTCCTCTTCCCACACCTGACAGTAAAAAGATACAACAAACAAGAATTAACAACCAAGAATCCTTAATTATCCTAAGGATTTGGTATCTTTTCACAACATTGAAAACCTGCCACCAGAAGTGCCTGACTCAGTACTTCGTGTAATGGTTGTGTGGCCCTGCCTGACAACCCTGTGAGGCTAGAAAAATTATTGCTGGAAAAAAAATAAACAGCAAGAGCTTTTCTCTGGGGAGGAAGACACACAGTCAGGGTACCTGAGCTGAAAGTGCCCTCCACCTGAAGAACTGGACCTTTGACCGTCAGGTAGATTAATATGAGAATAGCGTTTTCTTTGGGTGCTTGCAGATCAAACAGTTTACAGCTGTGCAGATCTGTGCCAGTACTTTGAACTGGCCCATCTACAACAGAGGGTGAATAATATTAACCAAATATACAGGATTGTTATAAGAGATATAACAAGGTATTACTTCCAGCACCATAGTCTGTCTGTCTGTCTGTCTGTCTGTCTTCCTTCCTTCCTTCCTTCCTTCCTTCCTTTCCTTCTTTCCTTCCTCCTTTCCTTCTTGCCTGCCTGCATGCCTGCCTGCCTGCCGGCCTGCGTGCTTGCGTGCGTGCGTGCGTGCTTGCTTGCTTGCTTGCTTTCTCTCTCTCTCTCTCTCTCTCTCTCTTTCTTCCCTCCCTCCCTCCCTCCCTCCCTCCTCCCTTTCATCTACCTTTTCCTCCAAACCAGGACTTAAGATGGCAAAATGATGGATGTGGAGCAATTTGAGTACTCTAAAGCATGACACAAACACTCGAAAGACAGCCCTCCATAGGGTAGGGGTGCAGGACCCCCCCACTCAAAAAAGTGAAACACGTGTGAAAAAAAGTGAAATACCAAAATGTGTGTCTGTTTGTGGGAAGAGCGGGCACCCAGGGTCCATACCAGGTCAATAAAAGGAGAAGGAAAGGGGGTGGGTTGGCTTGGTGGCCCTACACTTCCTCTCTTGCCCATCTCCTTCCTTGGGTGGGTGGGGTATTGGGAGAGGATTTGTGGGGCTGAGAAATCAGCCTGCGAGCCATTCTTAGCTGGCCAAGTAGCAGCTGGTGGTGGTGGAGGAGAACCAGAGGTGTTTTTTAAAAGGGCTGCGTGGCCTGATTGAAGACACCAAGAGGGAAGTTTCTCCCAGGAAAGAAGTGCCTGAAGTCAGGGAGTCAGGGGTTGAAGAAACTTACAAATAGTCAGATCTGTGAAACCCACAAATGTGGAAGGCTGCCATACAGGTGTCTGTAGTATAACCACACTTGTTCAGTTTTGGATGACAAGTGACTCAGATTAGAGACAGATGGATTCATTAAGTGCTTCCTGTACAGCTGGAATGTAGAATTAGATACAGGCTTCAAAAGCTATTCTTTCCTCCTCAGAACAGCACATATCACAGAGGAGATCCACTGATGTTCAAGATGACTCTTATCTCTGACAGGTTCTTCTGTCTCTCCAGCTTCTTTCTGGATTAAACCAGCACATGTGCTTAACTTGTGAATCAATCTGTCTCCTTAGGGGTCTGCTTGGCATACTTTGCGAGTGGGTTCAACACAGCCACTGTGATACACAATTCAGATGGCAGCTCTGAATACGGCATCTTCCAGATCAACAGTCGCTCTTGGTGTGCCGATCTCCATAGTCAGTCAAAGAACCTATGCAACTTGCCATGTCGTGGTAAGAGAGGTATAAAGACTCGGGCTACGAGACGCAACCTCAGGGTTGGGTATGGCAAGCCTTTAGGTTACTTCTCAGTGATGGAGAGACAGCGGTCCAAGGAAACATTCTGCTTGAAAGTGAGGAAGTGGCAGCTGGAATTCTGTTGGTGTACTATGCTACTCTGGTATAGTGGTCTGAGTGTTGGACCACGACCCCGGAGATAAGGGTTTGATTCCCCACTCACCCATGGAAACTCACTGGGTGACCTGGGGTACATCACACACTCTCAGCCCCAGAAAACCCCACAATAGGTTCACTTTAGGGTTACCACAAGTCAGAAATGACTTAAGGCACACAGCAACTATGCTAGTGGTTGCACTTTTTCTAGTGGTGGAGAGAAACAACACAACAAAACAAGACCATCAATAAAAAAGGAAGCACACTCAAGAAATAAAATATTCAAAAGAGAATCTGAGCACAATCAAATAGAATAACGTCAAAAGACACCACCTAAAGACTATGTCAAGAACCACTAATACCGGAAGAAAAAAAAAACGTGCAGGACATAGCAAGGCTTGTATCCAAAGAAAAGGGAAAAGAGGTCCCAAAATGCATAAACGCATGAATACACATAACAAAAACTCAGTGGAACACAGTCCTGGTTTGTGGAAAATACCAGTGAATGCTTTAAGCATAAATTCAGGTTGTGGGATGCAATCTATAATCTACACCAATGTATCAGCTCCTATGCAAACTGGCTGTAATCCACAAAAGATGGCAAAAGTTAATTTCAGTCTTTGAGTAGGCTGTGTTCCGGAAACAGGCTTGAATCCACCCACAAGTGCTCCTGGGAACTAAGAAGCTGTTTCAAAAGATCTCCACTGAGCATCGTGAACATCCCCATCATCCTGTCTCCTTAAATCCTTGGTAACAATTCAGCCACTGAACTATTTATGTTTCCTCACTTCTTGAATTTAAATCCTGTCTCTCTCCCAGTATAGGATTCAACATGGCAGGATTCCATGGACCAGTATTTTCCTTTTTATTGATGGTCCTGTTTTCATGGAGTTCTTACCATTTCAGACCCTTCCCCTACTTTGCCAGGTGAGCAAAGGCAGGCAGAGTCTGCTGGTTCCTAGCGGCCTGTTTCTCTGACACCTGACTTTCTTCATACTTACTGTGCCCATGGCCTCTTTCTTCAGCTGCAACTACCACAGCTGGCGTCCCTGTGCCAGCATAGTGTATCAACAGGATTTAGGCTTCAGTGTCCCCACTGATGCTGTGCCAGGCAGTCCTCTCCTGTCTGGCCTCCCCTCTAAGAATAAAAAAGAGGACCAAGACTCCATGCAGGTGTTGAAATGAAGCTGGAGGAGGAGCAGATGACAGTCATTGGTTGTAGTCTTCTTGGATGCCCAACTTGCATGCTAAGAATGGGATCTCTGATAGGTGAATGGATCAAGAGGGCCATCTCTAGACATGGAAAAGAGTGTTCTTTCCTGACGTCCTCTTGGCACTGGAGGCAATGGCAAGCAAGCAAGCACATGTTCCTAGTGCTCTGGCTGAGAGTGCTGCCTATGCCTGCTTGCTGTGCTGTCTGAGGGTGTGCAGTTTCAGGCAGGATGCAACCATCTCAGCCAGTCAAAGCGACAAGGACCAACTCAGTGGGAATGAAGGTACGGAGAGGACAGCAAGTGGCAATACATGGGAAGCACAATGCATACAGATCTTATAGCACCTTTGAGACCAACTGAGAGAAAGAAGTCAGCAGCATAAGCTTTCGTAGGCTGGGTCTACTTCATCAGACGCAAATACACTTCTTTCTCTTAGCCCATTTCCACACTAGACTGTTATAGTGCTATTATTCCACTTTCAACATCCTGTGGAATTCTGCAGTTTGTTGTTTCCTGAGGTCCAAGAGCTCTTTGTCTGAGAATCCTAAATGCCCCTCCCTAAACTGCAAACCCCAGGATTCTACAGGATGTTGAAAGTGGAATAATAGCACTATAACAGTGTAGTGTGGAAAGACCCTTAATTGTAAAGGTGCTACAAGATCCCTTTGCATACAGATACAGACTAACACAGCTATATCTTTGAATGCTGCTGCTATGAGGAACAGGAGTAACTCCTATAGACGTCTCTCTCTCTCTTTCTCTCAGTATCTGTCTGTCTCTGTTTCTACAACACTGCAGAAGCAAAGTTACGCACAGTGCCATTGCTCATGGCGGCACATTGTACATTGATGTGCATTGCACAATTGATTGGCCAACATCACAGTTTGCTACTGAGAGGGCACTGCACAATTGCCACTCAGTGAGCATAAAGTTACATTCTTGTTCAATAGAGGCAGGACCTACACTGCAGACCCTCATTCTATATTTACCTTTTCAGTAGTGAGACCCTTCGCTGGAGGAGGAGGAAGAGGAGAATGGTGTTCTATTTCCTGAAGGTTCATTCCCTCCAGCTAAACAGCTACATCCTTTTGGCTTCTGTTGACATGCTTTGCCTGATTGGGCACTTAAAACCATTTCCATCCTTGACATTATAGGTACTTCCTAGAGAAAGGGTGGGAATTATGCAACCTTCCAGAAGTGTTTGGACCATATCTCCCAGCATTCCTCATTATTGATGATCCTGGTTAATGCCATTGGGAGCTGCAGTCCAACAACGTGTGAAGAATCACACAGTCCCCATCCCTGGCTAGTACAGGATCCTTTAGGTTTTACACTGCATAGATGCAGTTTTGAGTTTTCAGGGATAGGGTGTTTTGAAAACGAAGAAAGAAATATGATTGTTTTTTATTGCTTTTCCTGTTCCCAGAAAGCCTGTGGACCCATAGGGGTTAAACTGACTGCTTGATGAACCTCTTTTGAGAGTCTGAAATCCTTTCCTCACCACTATAGCTTAAGATAACATGCAGACAATGTGACTTTGAGATCAAATCATGATCCTTCTCTCCTCAACATTCCTAGAGGTCTTGAATTGCTCAGATATTTGTGCCTTTTTGGTTAGCTTAATCAAAAAGGCACAAATATCCGAGCAAGATATCACCACAACATGAGTGTTGTAATCTTTCTCATCCTCTAATTCTGGAGTGGGAAACACATGGTTCTCCAGGGGGTGTTGGACTGCAACTCCCATCATCCCCCACAGTTGGCTATGTTAGCTGGAGATGATGGGAGCTGCAGTGAGAAGGAATTATGTTCAATACTATCCCTTTCTTTCTTCTGCTTCCAAACTTCTGGAGTGTAGCACTCCCTCTGGCTTACCTGCCTTGCTTTCCTCTGAACCACCACACTCAACCTCTTGCAGACTGGCTTCTGTCTTTTGCCCTCTGCTGAAACTGCTGTTATGTTGACAAATGGCTCAATATAAATGGTTGGAAATCAGAAGGTTAATATGTTGCCTTGTATATTACCTTACATTGCTATTTCCTCTTTCCTGTCTAGATTTGGTGACCGATGAAATTATTGATGACATTATCTGTCTCAAGAGAGCTTCTGCAAGCTCAGGCGGCTTGGAAGCCTGGTAAGGAGTTGGGCTTGTCTTTCACTGGCCTTGTGTGTCTGCTTCATGCACCCGCTTACCAGTCTCCCATCCATTTGTCTGCTGTTTCTTTCCTTCCTGATATCTGCCTATTTAGCCTCCTGTTAGTCGTCGTCTTCTCTGAAGGAAGATCTGAGCCAATTCCATCTACTAATGACTTCACTCCCAATGAAGGCTTGAGATTCCAGTTGGGAATTTTGAGTTCATCACTGTGAAAAAGTTTTGCCATTTCCCAATAATAAGGTTTTGTTTGACTGGGAGCTATATTTCAAATGGTACAGAGCTGGTTATCTTCTGAGAACGCACTTGTGTATGTGCACTTATATGAAAACACATGGGTACACACGCCATGATCATTGGCCTGGACAAGTATAGCTTAGTTAACAAAGTGAACTTCCAATTTACAAAGTCTTTTTAACATCCACCCAGCCACTTTTTCTCCTCATCTTCTGTTTAGTTAGAAGTTTATTATCAGCATCAGCAGTGGGATGCTGGAGAAGGAAGGCAGGAAAAATACAGACTTTCAGTATCACATTGCAGTGGTATGTCTTCAGTAAACAATGTAATAAACTTTGAGCAGGGAAAGAATGGTATTCTACTCTATCTTATCCTAATGTATCTGTGTAGGATAGCCTACAATTGGCAAGAGAAAGAGCAGCTGCCTCCAGAATTTCTTACTAAGTATGCCTGAATAGGAAAAGAAAGAGAAAAGGGGAAAGCAGATAAGCCTGCCTCTCTGGATTCCTCAAGCATTTTAAAGAAGCACAGATGTGTACATTTGGTAACAAAAATGGAAGTCGTGAAAAAAAAGTGGAGGCTGCTGAAAGAAAAAAAAAATCCCTGGATCCATTCTGGAACAAGTTTTCAAGTGGTTTCTAAAGGGTTCAAAATGTTTCTGTGTACATATGTTAGATGGAACTGTTGTAAAAAAATATTGGAGAATATTATGGTATATGATCACGACAGCTCGTATTGAATATGCAAGGTTATGGAAAACTGAGCAAATACCTACAATAGAGCAATGGTGGGTAACATTTAATGAAAATCGAAATGCAGATATAGTCTCTCAGAGACTAAAAGGAAAATCAGATGATGACATTAACAAAGAATGGCAAATTGTTCTGGATATGGGTTGGGTCTTGACAGTAAATAATACTTAATTCATGGTAGTATGTGTAGCTAGAAGGAGAAAATCAGGGAAATATCATGGAACATGTAAAGTTGGATTGAAAAGCAGGAACTATCTCTATATAATAACAATTTATTGCGATGCATAAAGTTAATATGTCAATGATAGAACAGTTAATTGAATCCAGAGAGGTGTGGAAGATAGCTGTAACAATTCACTAAAATGTACAATGAGAAATGTTTGTTTTATATGTTGGAACTATAATAAAATTACTATAAAAAAATGTTTCTGTTTACTCACGCCAGGCTTACCTGACATTATTGTTTCATTTCATACGTACATCATTTTTAATTTCGGATAAAAAGTTTTCTGAAGCATATTGAAGTGCTTTTCTTTTTTTGTGGTCCAGGAAGCTATCCCTATTTTTCCTTGGGTCAAAAGCTCCAGATTTCAGCACCAATGTGGTTAAGGAATACTGGTATACTTCAGGTAATGAAGCAACTGTGTCCCTGGGCATTATTTCCTTAACAGAAAATTTGTTACAAGAGGCATAAACAAATTTTCTGTTAAGGAAATAATGCCCAGGGACACAGTTGCTTCATTACCTGAAGTATACCAGTATTCCTTAACCACGTTGAAGCTGAAATCTGGAGCTTTTGACCCAAAATACATAGAAGTGCCAAAATAAAAGTTGTGACAATTGGTGTTTCCAATGTGAGTGGAGCAGCGACTCTGCTCTTGGTTTTAGTACTCCTGTAAAGGAACTATCCAGGGTCCTGAACCTGTTTGGAGTTGAAGTTCAGAACTTTGGAGAGCTCCTTTAAAGTTCAGAATAGCAAGACATAATGTGTAGTACATTTGGACATCTCATTATGCATTTTCTCACCAGCCTCAGTCGGCTTGGTGAAATAGAATATGTTACATTATTTTTCTAGGGCAGCAACATAAGAAGCTGCTTTATACTGGCTGAGACTCTTTGCCTATAGAGCTCAGTACTGTTAATGATGGCAGGTAGCATCTCTCTGGGGTTCAAGACTACAGTCTTTCCCAGTCCAACCTGGAAATGCTGGGGAATTAAACTGGGACCTTCTGTGTAGCATAGTAATTTGAGTGTTGGAATAGGACACTGGGAGACTAGGGTTCCCCACTTGGCCACAGAAATCCACTGAGTGACCTTGGGCAAGTCACATACTCTCAGCTTCAGAGAGAGACAAAAGCAAACCCCTCTGAACAAATTTTGCCAAGAAAAGCCCATGACATGTTCATCTTAGGGTTGCCATAAGTCAGAAATGACTTAAAGGCACGCAACAACAGCTTCTGCAGGCAAAAGAGGTATTCTACCAGTGAACTTGCATTACTGGGAGAAAAGAAGCAAAGAAACAAGGGAAGATGTTATTTCTGTTTTAATTCTTATTCTTAATTCTGCCTGTAACTTGAATTATTTAAAAAACCTTCATGTGGCATATGCTGTTTTTCTTTCTCTCCTCTCTCTCCCACATTAGGGATGGCTGGAGAAATCACTGTCACGGTCGAGATCTGAGTTACTGGGTTGTAACCTGCAATCTGTGAGTTCATAGCACCCGCAGTGGACTCTATCTCCATTCTTGTCTAGACTTGCCTGCCATCTTCAAACATGATCTCATAGTCTACTTGGACTGAAGCCATAACCCTATATATATATATATATATGAATAAATAAATATATAAGCAAACCAGCTTTCTTGGATAAGAGTTTGAATGTGCTTTTTAAGGCTTCCGTGGAGGACAGAAGAGCCGTCAACATGAGGGAATGGACTGCAGGAGGCTCTGGCTAAGCAGAAGGAAAGAAAGGGAGCCTGCTGAGGGTGCTGAGCCTTGGAATGGGCTGTGCAAAGCTTGGGAAGAACACATTGCAAACAGTGTTACTTTCAGCACGTTACTGTTTTGGGTAAAGAGGAGATGATGACTGCACTTCCAGCATGTTACATAGAACCATTTATTGGTTATTTCCAGATGTTAATGGTGGGCATTTTTCAGGTGTTGGATGGAGACAGGAGGCCATCTCTGTCCATTTTTTAAAACAGGCTTAGAAAGTAATGTAAATATAACACGCTACTTAATTACTAACCACCCAAAACTATGATGAATGGTGGCCTTGAAGTAAGTTTTAAAAGTTACAAATCATGAATTGCTTTTGAAAATCAGTGCTTCAGGCTCTGGGACTGTGTTGGATTTGTTCACACACCCGGAAATAAGTGGCTTAATTTTCTCACACTTCATTACCATGTGTTTTATGAATGGCAGCAGCCGTTGGAAAACGGAGGTCAAGCTCTATGTTACGTTATTCACACTTTTCTAAAAAGTGTGCTCAACTGGGCCATATTTTTTTTGAAGGAAAACAGTCACAGAACCCAGATCTGGATTGAGGCCTATATAACTCTCCTAACTAAAATTGCTTTTTTGAAAGACTAGATTTCTAATGGGCTCCCAATGCAGTAATAGTAATATGTTCATGATTACTTGCAATGCATTACTTTAAGAGTTAATAACATGATATTAGAGTAGAAGATTTTGGAATATTGCATTACTTTTTAAACATACACACAGAGAGACACAGAATAGAAAATGCCCCAAATCCCCCCCAGAAATAATTCCCTCTGTGTTTTAGAAGTAACAAATAAATAAATTTAAATAATGCTGCTAGTGGCCATCATGTTATTTTGCAATGTGTATATTTATTTATTAAAATAAATAATTTTATTTATATATTTTCAAGCATTTATATATCTTTACTGAAATAACAATATTGTGTGCATATTACTTCCAAAAGTAACACCTTACAAATACTGTTACCTGCTTTTTCTGCCTCTGAAATGATGTTCTAGCAAAAATCTTCTTTTATTGGTTGCCATTTGCCTCTGAAGTTTACTGCAAAGCATGCCTTTTTTGTAGGCATACAGCAGTGGGGTGAGACCAGGACGAAATCATGACAGGGCCCTAATCTGGATCAGGAGTACAAACTAGATCAGAGTACCTTCTCATGGGACTGTTTTCCCTTCAGAAGATCAAACATACTTTTGTTTCTTGGTGTAAAGCAAGTGTGCTGAGGTGTGGGCTGCAATGCGGCCCAAGTCCATTACTCCTACTCCCCACCCCCAAATCTACCAGGACACTCCCAAAGTCCCAGAACAGGCTGCCATTGTAAAACATGTTTTATGAGGGGAAAAAATCACCCCCAAATTGCCTAAGTCAGTGCTTCTCATGCTATCAGATGTTGGGACCAGAATATTTCCCCTCCCATGTACCAGGGACTGATACCATCTTCATACCTATTGGCAACAAATGTTTCTTTCTTTCCTGGAAACTTGGCATGGTTTAACTGGCAAATATTATTTAATTGGCACTATTAATTGGCATTGATATGAATTATACCTGAGGCGACTGGATGGTCAAACTGGAAGAGGCAGATGACTGACAGTTAACGTGAGATAACAAGGCAGGTTAGCCACATCTACCTCCTAGGCAGAAACCAGGTCATTGTCAGGCTACTAGCATGACCACTCTCAAGACAATAGGCTTAAAGTTAATGAGCCGGACATCTTAGAGCTGAAAGGGAAAATCTCTATGAAATTGTGATTGTTTTAACCCTGATCCCACACACCTGAACGTTTCCCTATTGTCTTCCCAACCTCTCCATAATATTGGTCTATTAAAACAGTCATTATCCTTTTGTCCCTTAAACACTAAGACCATTAACTCTGTCCGGATTCATTGTTTGTGTTGCATCTCCCATTGTTTGCTTAGCTGGGAGAGCAATTCATACCCATACCCACAGGATATTTTTTGGGTATAAGAACCCCCAAATTCAAGTGGTTCAGGGCAGTCTCTCACCTTTCTGAATGCCATGCTGCCTGTTTGATTTCCAAACGAGAACTGTCCTTAGGTGCCTACCTAAGCCATGTTGCTGACTTCCTTGCTGGTCTCCAGACTGGTAATTATCACCTCATCCCTGAAAGTCCTCTATCCACACTCTTCTCCTTTTATCTCCTGTGAGCTCTTGTGTGAGTGTATGAGTGCTTGGATCTTTGAGTGTTTGTGTGAATTCCTTTCAATAAAACACATTTTACTTTACATTTGGAATCTCTGGCTTTCCTGAAAGGACCTTGTAAACATAGGCCGTTTCTGCACTAGATTGTTATAGCGCTATGATTCCACTTTCAACCTCCTATGGAATCCTGGGGTTTGCAGTTTCGGGAGGGGCTGACTGGCCCCTCCCGAAACTGCAAACCCCAGGATTCCATAGGAGGTTGAAAGTGGAATGGTAGAGCTATAACAGTCTAGTGCGGAAAAGACAATAGATGGAAAGATCTTACTAAGCTACCCCTCCTCTCACAGACCTCCTAATTTTGAGCTAATTAATTCCCCATTGTCATGTGGAGGTACTGGCATCATGGGTGGACCCCTGAGTCACCCACATTTTGGGGCAGCAGCAGCAACTAAAGGTTTATGAACTGGCCTTGGCCCATAGCCACCTTTTTGAATAGCACTGGCCTAAACTACCCTAATACAACAGTTTGGGTGGTTTCCCCCCACAAAGAACTCCACAAAACTTGGAAAAAAAGGGGAAGAAATGTCAGTTTATATTTCTCTTAGCCAAAAAGATTAACCAGAAGTGATATCACTTTACATATGGTCACTCAGGGAGCCACACAGATGAAAAAGGATGCACACACCAGCATTACTGCCTGTGCTGGTTTCAGTCCTGCATATGATATTGTGTAGTTTGGCTCTGTAAATTATGTACTTTGTTGCTAATGGGAATCCAAGAGAAATAATTGGGTTTCTCTGAGAAAACAGCAGAAGTTTTCTTCCCAGCCCTTCAATGATTATTCTTCATGTAGTCAGGGGAGAAGCAGTCCAGTGATCTAAAATATCAGCCCTTTGACTGTGGTTCTCGCTACCCTTGGTCTGTCAGTAAGAATTATGCTTAAAGTCCCATCTCTTGCAGATAACCATAGCGGCCAGGGTTGCTCTCTGTGAATTGATAAGGACCATTACATCCTTGCCCCCTCTATGGTATATTTTCTGTTCATTTTTTCCTGGTCTTCCATGAATATATTCTGCAGTTTATTTTTTTTTTAATAATTTTTATTAAGTTTCACAAATAAAAAAAATCATCTCAAATTGTACTTTTACATGTAATGTTTTTGTTCTTCCACTCTGATCTAGTTTTCATTTTCTAGATATCTACTCACATATAAAAAATTATGCCTCACAATTCCATGTTCATCTTACGTGTTTGATCTTGCATTTCTCTCATCAACTCCTGTTATGTTACAGTTATTCCCCTTTAATTTCAACCATAATTCAGACATTTTCACTTGGCAGTTCCCAGCAATTACCCATTACAATTTGCCATTCTGCTTTTATCTGATCGTCCAATTTCCCCTTTAATCGTTGTGAAACAATATCCACATTTCTATTCTCAATAAATGCCCCCCACCATTGTTCGATTGTGAGTATTTGCTGAGACTTCCACAATTTGGCATATTCAGTTCGCGCTGCCATTATTATGTACACTATTAATCTCCAATGCCTCTTAATATTAGTATTCTCAAGAACATTTGTCATGTTTAACAAATAAAATTCAGGTTTTTTTACAAATTGAACCTTCAATATTTCACACATCTTTTTATGTATTTCACTCCAATATTTCTTTGCCTTGGGACATGACCACCACATATGAAATATTGTTCCCACCTCTTTCTGACATTTCCAACACATTCCCGTACCTGTATTGTAAATCTTTTTTAACTTCTCTGGTGTCATGTACCATCTATGAAACAATTTAAAATAGTTCTCTTTGAGATTCTGAGCCATTGTAAATTTTTGTGTCCTTTTCCAGCTCCGTTCCCATTCATCTAATTGAATTGAATGCCCAATATTCTGCGCCCACAAAATCATTGCAGATTTCACAGTCTCCTCCTGTCTCTCCTGTGTTAATATTTCTTGATATATATGGGCTAACAGATGCGGTGGATTGTCAAAGATCCATTTAATCACTCCTGTCCTTTCTTTGGATTCTATTCCATAGGTTTTCAAGTCCATCTGGAATCTCTCATTTAGCTGCCTGTACGGAAACCAACTTAATGGCAGTCCTTCCTGTTCCAATTTTTCTCTTGATTTGATCTTATATGCATTTGTCATTGTTTTCTCTAATATATCCTCATATCTCAGCCATTTCTCTGTTGCCTTCCATCTTCCAAAGAAAGCTTCTTGAGGGGATACCCACGTGGGTAGCTGCCTTATGTTTTTACTCTTATATTTATCCCATATCTTTAGAAGCGATTTTCTGATATAGTGATGTGAAAAATCTTTGTCAATTTTTGCTTTATCATAAAACATATAGGCATGCCATCCCATCCTCAGGTCTGCTCCCTCCAGTGCAAGCATTCTTGTATCTTGTAAGTCAATCCAGTCTTTTAGCCATATGAATGCTGCAGCTTTGTAATATAATTGAAAATCCGGTACTCCCATTCCTCCCCGTAGTATTTGATCTGTCATAATATTCCATTTAATTCTTGGTTTTTTCCCTTGCCATATAAATTTGGTCAAGTCTTTTTTCCACTGTGTAAAAGGTTTACTGTTTGTTATTATGGGGAGATTCTGAAACAAAAAATTCATCTTTGGCAGAACATTCATTTTAATAGTCGCTATTCTCCCCAACATAGACAATTTCATGGAAGTCCACCTTTCCAAGTCTTTAATTATCTCTTTCCATTTTTTCTCATAGTTAATTTGAAACAGCTCATTATTCCTTTTTGCTATCCAGACACCTAGATATTTAGCTTTTTGTACTTTATTAAATCCAGTTGCAAGTGCTAATTCGCTCTCCTCCTTGTCTGTCATATTTTTCATTAACAAAGCTGTTTTTTCTTTATTTACCTTGAATCTTGAAAATTCTCCATATTCTTGTATTATTCCAATAAGATTTTGTATGCTTCTCTTAGGATCTTCAAGAAACAGAATCAAATCATCAGCAAATGCTTTAAGTTTGTATTGATAATTCTTGATTTGGACTCCTCTTATAGCATTATCTTCTCTTATGTTATTATTTAATATCTCCATTGTCAATATGAATAACAAAGGGGACATAGGACATCCCTGTCTTGTTCCTCTGTTCAATTCAATCTGCTTAGTTCTATCTCCGTTAATAACCAATTGAGCTCTTTGTCGGTTATATATTGCTTCAATCCATGAAAGAGATCTATCTCCAGCTTGCATTTGCTTCATTACTGTTTTCAAAAACGGCCAACTGATCATATCAAAAGCCTTCTCTGCATCAACAAATATCGTGGCTATTTTCTTCTCGTTATGCTTTTCATAATATTCAATTATATTCAATACTGTTCTTATATTATTTCTTAAATATCTTTTTGGTATAAAACCATTCTGATCTTCATGAATAAGCTCAGCCAAAATCTTTTTAAGTCTCGTTGCAAGGATTGAAGCAAAAATCTTATAGCCTATATTCAAAAGTGAGATTGGTCTATAATTTTTGACATCTGTTAAGTCTCTGCCTTCTTTAGGAATTAGCACCACATTTGCCTCTCTCCAGGTGTCCGGTACTCCTTCTTTTATAATCTCATTTATAGTACTTTGCAATGGAATTGAAATCTCATGTTGTAAAGTCTTGTAATATCTTGTCGTAAATCCATCTGGACCTGGAGCTTGATCATTCTTAAGGTTCTTAATAGCTTCCATTACTTCCATCATAGAAACTGATTTATTCAGGATCAATCTGTGATCTTCAGTAAATCTTAATTTATTTGTTCTATCCAAGTATTCTTCCAGTTCCTGTTGTTTTTTCACTTTCGAAATCTTGCTCATCAATTTCTCATAATACTTATAAAATGCCTGCTTTATTCCTTCATGTTTAGTCTCTCTTCTCCAGTCTTTATCTCTGATATAATATTCATAGTCCATCTTCTCCACAGCAGATTGGAGAGAAGCTTTGAGGGTTTATTTGCTTGCTCAAAATAATTATGTCTTGTTCTCCGTACTTGTTGTTCTATTTCTTTCAAGTTAAGTTGACCCAATTTCTGCAGACTATCTGATACAGTTGCCTCTCATCACTGCTTTACTTGCATCCCAAATAGTCCTCATCGTCAAATCCGGTGTCATGTTTTCACTGAAATAGTTAATCAACTCCTTCTTCGCTTCATTTATGTATTTCTCTTTATTAAAGATCTCATCATTTAATCTCTATGTCCTTTCCCTTTCCTTAATCTTCATCCTGAGAAGCAATGAGTTGTGATCTGAACATAAATTCGGAAAAATGTCTATATCTGTAGCCTTCAACAATAATGCCTTAGATACCAGCATCATATCAATTCTGGACATTGATTTATGTCTGTCTGGAAAAAAAGTGTATCCTTCTAATTGTCCATTTTTATATCTCCATACATCGAAGAGGTTCAAATCGTCCATCATGTTAAAGAAGCTCTTAGGTAATTTTCCATATATTCTGCAGTTTAGAAGCATTGTTTTGCAAGATGATATGCATTAAATGTGCACAAATGGGAAGAAACACATTGAAAGGATAACAAAACCATGCAGAATAAAGGATATTTGGGAACAAAAAATACCTGCTCTCAGTTTGCAACTGATGTAACAATAAATGGTAACGGTGGAGAAGCAGAGGGGTTACAGTGGGAAATTGACTGCCAACGTAACCAGCAGTTTCAGAGGAGATCCACTAGGTCTACAGCAAAAGAGGAAATGTTTCCTTGCAAAAATATTTTGAGGAGAAATAAACAGCAGATATTGCTATTTGCATTTTTAAACCTGTGCATGCTAAATAAAGGCCCTTTTCACATGTGTGTGTGTGTGGGGGAAATGGGCGAAAACACCCAAAAACGGAGCTTACCTCCAGCCGGGTAAGTCTGTTGCCGCGTGGAGCACCGCGAGCTTGCTGCTCCACACTCCTCCGGCGTCGCAGATGGCAGCTTCCGGTTGGTGGAGGCTCTCCACCAACCGGAGAAGCTCGCCAGCCAGAAGCCCGCCCCCGGCAGATCTGCAGGCACGCACTTGCGCGCGCCTGCAGATCCACTTTAGAGCCGGGCGGCGGAGCGGCACGGGGCTGCGCGCTCCGTGCTTTTTAAAAACCTCTAAAAAGAGGTTTTTAAAAAACATGCAGCCCGGCTAGTTCCGGCTGCTCCTGAGTGGATTCTGGTGTGAAACTACGAAAAGTAGTCCACGCCAGTCCACTCTACGGTTTAGACGACCTCCGTGAGACGTCGCTCTACACCGTTCCCCCCCCCACATGTGAAAAGGGCCAAAGATGTATTTGATGTAAATCTATTTCAAAACACAGAAGATTTTTTTTTAATGAGATCAGTGCAACCAAGAGGCAGGGATGTTAGAAAAACAAGACTTTTCTGAATTGACTGAAGTCATAGAAGTACTGTTGTTACCCTGATTTCTGGGGTCCCTTGGGGGACACCTCAGTGTGCTCCATGTGGTGGGGAATGGAAACTAGCCAGAGCACAATCAATAGCCATGCGAGAGGCAGGGTAACCTAGCGGGATCTTTTACCCAGTTTTTACGGAGTCAGGCCAAGCCAAAAACCAAACAAAAGTGTCCAATAAATGATTTTATTGAATGAAAATCTCACGCAGCAATGCAATCACTCACACACTCACTCAAGACCTATTAAGAAGCAAAAGAGAAGAAACTGCATAGGGGAATGTTGAAGGGGTGTAGCTGGGATGATATTGCACCTTTGTCCTGAAGTCCTAGGTCCAGGAAAAATAGCAGAGAAGTGGGGCTCAGCATGGAGAGGGCTGAGGGGATCACTCAACGGATGGAGCAACGGTCTACTGGGATGACCGGGGGTGATCCAAAGAACCACTCAAAAACTGGGACTATTTGTAGGGGAAAAAGTACCTGGAGGACTTATCCTTTCCCGGGGAGAACAATGGGTATTGGAGTGATAACGAAACTCCACCATGGCAATTTCCTTTGTGTGATGGGATTGCAAGGTGTTGCCAAAGTCTCAGGATCTTCGGCTGTGTTAGTTTGTGGTGTGACTTCATATAAATGGTCCTCGCCTGATGGAATATTTGCTCAACTTGGGGCAAACACGCTAATCCCCTCAAGTCGGTTTCTCAGGGGCTGAGAACCCTTTGTTTATTGTGGGTTTACACATCTGGAGGTCTCCTGGGGCTACGTGACTGGGGATTTTACTGGTCTGATCTGGTTTTCGATCTTTGACCATTGCTGCCTACATGCCCATCCGGGTGACCTCTCAGGCACATTGAATCATATTTTAATATCAAAATTGTAGACCCCGGGATAGGGTTTTTCCAGTGGAGAAACACTGTGAATCTTAGGGGTCTTTCACACTACAGAATGATAGCACTCTGATACCACTTTAAAGGCCATGGGTGCATCCTGTAGAATCCCTTGGATTTTCAGTCTTCTCAGAGACATCAGGGGAGCTCTCTGGCTGAGTACTCTGAATGCCCCTTCCTACACTGCCAGTCCCAAGGTTCCACAAGACTGAGCCATGGCAATTAAAGTGGAATCATAGTGGTATAATTGTGCAATGTGTAAGGACCCTTAGAGCCAAGTGAAATGTGCCATTCAAGATCCATGAATGAATCTTCCAGTCTTTTTCTTTGGCTAACAGAGCCTCCATGATTTGAACTGATGTCTCAGTGTGTGGTGGAATGAGAGAATAGGTTCCTCTGGTCCTGATCTCAACTGGACCTGGGATTTCTATTAGATCATGTGTGGTTAGTAGCTCCTGAAGTAGCCACGGTTTGCAAAATTACTTACTTTTACTTTGTTCAGCACAGTCTTGAAATCTTGATTGTAATTTCTCATGTACAATGTATAGTTCCTTTGACTGGTCTGTACAACATCAAGGCTTTGCAGTTGTGTTGAATAACTACAGGTTGTTTGTGTTTTTTAAGGGCCTGTGGAAAAGGAAGTAGCTGTGAGTTTTTAGAAATCTGACACTGTTCAGGACAGTCAGTGGAACCATGGCTTCTTCATGATAATTTAAAACCAAGGCGTTGAGGTTGCATTCAACAGCTACAAGGAGTATGCATTTGGGAAACCTGTCATGGGGAAAGTGTTAAAAAAACCCACACCTTTCTCTCCACATTGCAGTCTGGCGTTGAATCATCCTTCTGACAACTATGTTTAGCAACAACAGGAGCATCAGAGTGTGGCCAAAATGGCAAAAGTTATTGATGATGAAGAACACACAAGCTAGGAGAGGCTGCAGCAGTTTGCTTTTGCCTGAACCTACTGGGAAGAGCAAAATAACATCCCTTCTTCCTGCCTCTCCTCTGCTGAGTCAACTGAGTGAAAATTACTTTTATACTTTGAACTCAGCTTGCAGCAATGGAAATATGCTGAGGACAAAGGGTGAAAGTGGGAGGAGAAGGAGAGAAAAACAGACATTTTTAAAGTAACTGAAAAATGGGATTACAGAGTATTAATCAGGACTGTCCCTGCCAATTTAGGACAGTTGAGGGGCATGCTACCACGTTTTTGGAAATGCTGGACTGCTAGAGGCTAAATACATATGTCAGGAACACAAGATGCAATTTGAATGGCTGTCCAACATTTGAGGTACAGGTGGTTTTCTACCCCTGGGCAAAGTGTGGTCCCTGTGCCATTTTTTGTAGCCCCAAGCTCTCTCCCAGTTCTTATTTGGTTGTCCCCAAATTATCTCTATGGCTGTGGGAGCATTTTTGCCCTTTAGACCTAGGCAAAGCAGTTTTCAAAACCAGGAAGAGAATAGGAAGTGACTTCCAGTTACTTTTGGTTGCCCAAAAAGGACTCCCCAGGACTAAAATGCCTCCCATGTGATAAAAATGCCCCTACACCTCCTAGAAGGCAGGGTTTTTTTGTGGAGGTGTGTGGTGGGAAAGTGCAGCCTTCCAAGGTCCCATGGTGGGCTAACGTGGCCACCTTGACTCCCACAGTTGCCCATCCCTGCCCTAGACCGTCCCAGAAAAAGACAGAAAGAGAATAGGGAATCCCCATTTCCAACTGGCATGAAGATAGTGTTGTTCCTTGCCCTTTCATGGTCTCTATATGGGGAAAAGGTGATGTAGACTATAGGACGCTGCAAGGAAAGGTTTAAAAGCCATCAAGTAAGTCATCAAGAAGAAATCCTAGAAAGGGAGGAAAACTTCCCTGAAGCTTTTCTGCAGCATGCCTCTGTTTCTTCTAAGCCCATTTCTACACTACACTGTTATAGTGCTCTTATTCCACTTTCCACATCCTGTGGAATTCTGGGGTTTGTAGTTTACTGAATCCTAAGAGTTCTCTGGCTGAGAATTCTAAATGCCCCTCCCTAAACTACAAACCCCAGGATTCCATAGGAGGTTGAAAGTGGAATAAGAGCACTATAACAGTGTGGTGTGGAAATGGCCTTAGTCTTCTCTGTAGAACTGATGGTCTCTTTGGGGCTTCCCTACAGCCCTGTCAGGATTTTTCAGTTGCTTCTCCACAAAGCTCTCAAGATGTCTCTGGAGCTTGTCTGGAACATTCCTGGGATCTTCCTGGTGTTTCTCCACAGTGTCGCCAGGACCTCTGAGAGCATTTCCTTATGTGCAGATGAAGTCCAGCTCATCATGGGTCTGCTTCAGCATCCTTGGGGGAGATGACATCATAGTTCACTGCAGGTTCTAGAATTTCATGGCATTTCTCAAAGGAAGAGGAAGAGGGCTTGAACCTCATGGCACCAAGCAGCTCCATGCAAAAGCAACAGTGACCTCAGGCCCTCCATCTCTGCTGTCCCTTTTGAAACACAACTTGCTGCCTCTGTGACCAGTCTGGCCAGACTTCATCTTTTTCTTACAGATGGTGAGCTCACTGGCACAATCAGGGTACCCAGGTGGTACCCAGTCGTGCCTTCCATAGACTGCCATGCATTGCCTGTGCTGATTAATGTAAGGGGAGTTTTAAAAATTTCAGCTGAAAATATTTTCACCCCATCTTTCCCATGCAAATAAATGATCAAGGTGGCCTACCATCTAAACATGTCCATATCAACAATAAAACACAGTTTTACTTGCAGAAACGTAACCTATAGATGGGATATTCCAGACATCCACTCAGATACTGTGGCTTTCATTTCACGCAGGCACATGCAATGCACACATTACTAGGCCTTTTGTCTTTATAAAGAAGTAAGGAGAAAAAACCCCCCACAGTCTTTTGAGTTATCATTCAGGACCAAATTGATGTCTGGGTTGGATGTGGGAATCTGACTTGCCACCTAACATCTGCAAATCAGCCTGGGGAGACTGTGATTTGTCACAGATAGATGGCTGGTGGCTCCCATGCCACTGGGATAGTGAATCTGTATCGGGTTTTGGCTAGCTTTAAAGGGGCTGTCCAAGGTTCTGAACCTATTTTGGAGAGA
This sequence comes from Cyclura pinguis, assembly GCA_030412105.1. Classification (NCBI taxonomy): domain Eukaryota; kingdom Metazoa; phylum Chordata; class Lepidosauria; order Squamata; family Iguanidae; genus Cyclura; species Cyclura pinguis. The sequence continues at coordinate 207,896,384 of CM059600.1, forward strand.
AGATTCAGCACCTCGGAGAACTCCTTCAAAGCTTGATGAAATGTAGAATACATTCATTGCCCCACTAACACAGAAACCATCAGCCACCAGAGGCTGATCTTCCCTGCCGTCTCGCTCCCATAGGTATTACCCCAGAGAGTTCCAAACATGTCTTGGTCACTAGTCATAGCTGGAGTCAGGCTGGCGGTGGTGAGTCTGCTCCAAGTTCTACAAAGCTTGTTTCCCCTAAACATTAATTCTCAGAGGTTTGCCAAGATGAAAAGGTCTCCATCTGCCTGTAGAAATATAGTGAGGAGGGTACCAGTTAGCCTCTCTGAGAAGGGGGTTTCAGAGCCTGGGAGCAGCTTCCAAGAAGACCCTCTTCTGAGTTTCCACCACATGTAACTGTGAAGGTAGTTGGGCAGAGGGAAGGGCCTCCCCAGACAATCTCAGAACATGAGTAGGTTCCTTCAAATAATGTGGACTTGAGCCAAATACGGCTTTACAGGGTCTCACCAGCATTTTAATTGTGCCTGGAATGGACAGCCAGCCTGTGGAGCTGCTGCCACAAGGGAGCTGTGTGGTCCCTATAGCCAGTTGCAGTTAGTCTGGCTGCAGCTCTATGTACCAGCAGAAGTTTCCAAACACTTTTCAAAGGCAGCCCCATGTAGAGTCCGTTACCGTGATCCATGCTGGAAAGTTCTTTCAGAACTTATCCAACAGAGGATGAGCTACTACTTCTGTAGAGCAGAGAAGCTGCTTTCAGCCACTTCCTGACTGTTCCAGATGATGATATTCTTCTTGGCTCCTGGGGAAGCAATCAGCCTACCTGTTTCTCATCTTTTTTCCCCAAAGGAAGTTAAATGTGCTGGCCACAGATTTTCACACTGATATTAAGCATGACTTCCTTTCCCTCTCCTCTCAGGTGGCCAAGACCATGGCTCCTTTGCTCCAGACCTTCCTCCTCACCTGCCTTGTGGACAAGATCCAAGCCAAGCTCTTTGGTCGCTGTGAGCTGGCCCATGTGCTAAAGAATGGTGGGATGGATGGCTACGAGGGTTATAGCCTGGCCAACTGTGAGTGCTGTCCCTCAGCAGAGAAAAAGATCAAAGTGCACAGAATATGAGGAGAGTACATGCTAGGGTTCTTTTCAAAATACAGTTCTAATAGTTGCAGTAATGTTTTTAAGGAAGGACAAATCTTGCATCCACTTGATTTCGAGGTAGGGGTGGGAAGAGTGAACCATAGGCCACATTCAGCCCCAAGAGCATTTCTGAGGACTCCAGGCTCCATTCCGTTTTTTAGAAAATTTATTGGAAAACGTGTTTTGTCTCCAAAGGATTCCATTCCTTCTCCACAGTGTGGGAACAATTTTGTTATGTCCTCAGTCCCCCACTGCCCATTTTAGGCCCAGGGGATACCTTTTTCTTTACACAGGAAGTGTAGCAGACATTAATTAGTGGAGGAGGTAGGCCAGGCCATGAAACCCTCCTGGGTCCACTCACCCTTGAGGTTTGTCCATTCCTATTTTCAGGTAAGATGATTCCTTGTAGATTTTTAGTATGTATAACTAGTACACACTTAGCATCATACGACAGTTTGTCATACAGAAAACAGCAAGTTGGTCAGAGATTCAAGTGCTTTTGAAGAACGAGCTCTCAGACTGGAAGACCTCACACACACATAGTGGTGTCCCCAGTGTTTTTTGCTGGGGCACTTGGTGATTTATGCTGGAAGCTAAGTAGGGTCAGCCATAGTTAGTACTTGGATGAAAGACTGCCAGTGAATACCAGTGCTGTAGGGTATATTTCATAGGAAGGAACTGGGAAAACTACCTCTGAGTATTTCTCGCCTAAGAAATCTCTACGAAATTTATGGGGTTGCCATAAGCTGACAGGAGACTTGAAGACATAGACACATGCTCACAACCAGGGGTTATGCAAAGATAAGTACCTTTCATGACATTGAGCAAGGAGTTATCCAATATGCCCTTACTCAATGCTTTATCTGGGCCACACAACAGCAGTGGGATGGCATTGTGGCAGAAGTCCATCCTCTCCAACTCAAACAGTCACTGACTGGCTGGACAAGTACCAGAAGATCATCCGTGCTCCATCCCCCTCCCCAAGTATGCTATTGCTGAATCCCCAGTGTAACTAGGGCCTGAACAATACTGTCACGAAAGTGAGGGCTGGGGGCTGCTTGTGGACCATGGACCACATTTTCCCCATGGCTGAGTCGCCAGCTACATAATGTGTTGTGCTCACTGAATACACTTGGAGTGACTGTGTACCCAGCACAGCTAGTACCCAGTACCCAGGTGGCACAGCTAACAGATAATTTTCTTCCCTTTCCCTCTCTGCAGGGATCTGCATGGCATTTTTTGAGACCGGCTTTGACTCAGAGGCTGTCGATCGGCGCCGGGACGGCACCAAAGACTATGGTATCTTCCATATCAACAGTGGTTGGTGGTGTAAAGACAACACTGGTAGCACTATGTCAGAGAACCTATGCTCCATGTCGTGCAAAGGTCAGTGTCTCCTATCATTGGCCAGCATCTGGTTAGTGTCATACATAGGCATAAGTTGCCCTACGCATGCATGGTGATTTGCCCAGTGGTCATATCTCATTGACAGTGGCATAAGCTGTGCATGAGGGAGAGGTATTTCTTCATTTATACCCTGTCTTTTCCCTGGTTTGGGACTCAAGGTGGTTTACAACAGTTGAAAGAGACACAGCAGATCTATCTATCTAGCCATCCACCTACCTACCTATCTGCTATGTCTCTTTCAACTGTTGTAGCAGTTGAAAGAGACATAGCGGACAGATAGATAGATAGATAGATAGATAGATAGATAGATAGATACTTCTATCAGGAGAAATAGATAGATAGACAGATCTATATCTACACACACCAAGTACAAAAGTTAAAAATATCATTAAACTATCCACAAAATTATAATCAGTTCAAAAAGGTAAATATTAAAAATATCAAATAAACAAAACACAGACAGTACAATATAATTCTGCAAGGCCCTGTTTGCTTGAGAGGTCAGTCTTCAAAGCCCTACTGAAATTAACAAAAATAAAAATAAAATCTTCACCTGTTTAGAGAAAGAGAGTAGGGAAGGTGCCAATTTAGCCTCTCTGGGAAGAGAATTCCACAGCCTGGGGCCACCATTGAGAAGGCCCTCTCCCATGGTCCCACCAAATGGGCCTGTGAAAGTGTTGGGCCAGTGAGAAGGCTCTCCACAGAGGATCGCAGTACATGGGAATGCTCATATGGGAGAATGTTATGCAGGGTAAAGCAGGGTAGTGCATTAGAGTACACAGGGTAGTATGTGAATATGCATTACTTTTGTGCATTGGGCTTGTACAATTGGTTGTCAGCTGTGGGCACTGACCTTATGTTACATTGGTATTCAACATTTGTGCTTGTTATTTCTAGCTTATGGTCACCTTAAGGTGAACCTATCATGGGGGTTTCTTGGCAGAATTTGTTCAGGGGGGTTTGCCTTTGCCTTTGAGAGAGTTTGGCTTGCCCAAAGACACCAAGTGATGTAGGATCTCAGCCACTGTCTTATCGCAGGAGAGAGGAAAATGGGTAGTGGATTGGGACAGCCATGGTCCCCAGAGCAGTCAGACTTAGGATAGAAGACATACAAGCTTTCCCTATGCAAAGGGATCTTGTAATACCTTTGAGACTGGGAATTATTTAGGAGAAAATAAGGGTGCATTGATGATTCTGGGATTTTGAACTTGCAGCTTATTCTTCTTGTTCAAACATTCAGATGTTTATTTTTTTCCGTTATGTGAATTTTACTATGAAAATAACAGATGATCTTAATTTGTTGCTATGCTAACACACACACACACACACACACACACACACACACTAAAATCAGTAAGTAAGAACTAGCAAATAGAACAATTTTACTATGAATGTTGTAAATATTCAATTTTGATACTTCAGATTGATTAATCTTGATGTCTAATAACTAATTAAGTAATAATGAAATTTTGGAGAAAACAGGTACTGACTAATTAACTTAGTATTAACATTAACTTAGTACTAATATTAACAACCCATTTATGACCACAAGGACAGAGTAATTTAGCAGTTCATTATGATTTATTACACAAATAATTGTAGGTGACAAATATTAAACTTACAATTTGTGATTTATTGGATTAGTAGTTGCTATGAGATTGCTACTTCTTGTTTGCGGTGGTGGGGGAACCAATGTTTTTAGTTTTGTATAGTTTGCTGTTCATTAGTTTAGTTTGATATTCATACTTTTGTTCTTTGTTGTTAATGTTGTTTAGTTTATTTTTATAGTTTATTATTATGTACTTTTTTTTGTGAACTGTTGTGTCTTTTTTATATATGTTTTTCTTTTTTTAATGTGTTTTCTTTTGTTTTGTGTGTGTGTGTGTGTGTGTCTGTAATCAATAAAAAAATTAAAAAAGAGACTAACTGAGAGAAAGAAGTTGGTGACATAAGCTTGCGTAGACGTCTATTTGCTCAGATCAGTGGTGGAACTTGGTGTATATTGGGGCGGGTCGGTGGGAGGGGGTGAGGCTACAGTATGAGGGGCAGGGCCACTGTGACAGGCATGGCTGCAGTGTGTGGGGGTGTGGCCAGGGTGTGTAGGGGCATGGCTCTGGGCCGGGACCCCCCAAAAGCATTGCCACCTGGGTTGAACCACCCTCGTGACTGGCTTAGACGCATCTGACGCAGCTGGTGGTACAATGTCCCTTTGCAGACTGATCCAGAATAACTGATAACTGACCCAGAATAACATGGCTATGCCTTTGAACTCCATTGCCATGGAAAACACCAAATTCAGCCAGATGGAGTGGAGATCCCCCAGCCTCTTTAAGGTTTGTAGCCTGATGAAGTAGACTTAAGTCTATGAATGCTTGTGACACCAACTTCTTTCTCTCGCTGAGGCATTTCTGCACTACACTGTTATAGTGCTGTTATTCCACTTTCATAGAATCATAGAATCATAGAAATGTAGAGTTGGAAGAGACTCCAGGGGCCATCCAGTCCAGCCCCCTGCCATGCAGGAACACCCTCAAAGCACTCCCGACAGATGGCCATCCAGCCTCTGCTTAAAAACCTCCAAGGAAGGAGACTCCACCACACTCCGAGGCAGCAGATTCCACTGCCGGACAGCCCTGACTGTCAGGAAGTTCTTCCTGAGGTTCAGGTGGAATCTCCTTTCCTGCAGCTTGAATCCATTGCTCCTTGTCCTGGTCTCTGGAGCAGCAGAAAACAAGCCCTCTCCTTCCTCTACATGGCATCCCTTCAAATATCACCTGCTTTCAGTATCCTGTGGAATAATTCTGGGGTTTGTAGTTTACTGAGGCCCAGGAGCTCTCTGGCTGAGAATTCTAAATGCCCCTCCCTAAACTGCAAACTCCTGGATTCTGTAGGATGTTGCAAGTGGAATAATAGCACTACGTGCAGTGTGTGTAGTGTGTGTAGTGTGGAAAGGCCCTAAACCTTTGCTTTCCTCTGAGGTTGAGAGTGTGTGACTTCCATAGTCAAGATAGCAAATGTTATTAATGAGCAAAAACACATAAATTAACAGAAGATACAGCAGCCTACAGGGATGGGCAACACTAAGCCCCCTCCTCTCCTCTCCTCTCCTCTCCTCTCCTCTCCTCATTGCTGAGTCAGTTGAGTGCAAGATACTTTGGAACTCCCTTTGCAGCTACTGACGTAAGCAGAGGAAGAACAGAAAAAGTGGGAGGGAGAGAGAAAAACTAGGACATTTTAAAAGCAGGTGAAAAAGTGGGAAGATAACTGGGACTGTCCCTGCCAAATCAGGACAGCTGGAGGATATGAATATTGAATTCTGTTGGGGGAGATACAGCTATCCTTGTCTTCCCTTTGTTACCCTCCTTACTGCTTCTTCCAGCAAGAAGAAATAGGGGGAACCATGGCAGGAAATTATTAATTTTGAAATAATAGGATTGTCTTCTTGATGACTAAAAGAGAGATGCATTGACACAGCTGCTGGAGGAATTTGTTCCACAAACTTGGGTCCAGTAGAGAAAAGACTTTGCTCAGATCCACAGCCAAGTTTGCCCCAGCTGGACTTGGAGTGGGGCCATCTCTCCCGATCTCAATAAGCACAGTTGAAGGGGGGGATACTTTTATCAGGAGAAACGCTCCACCTAAAATACAATGCAAATTCATTTCAGCTTCAGGGTTAGCATCACTTTATCATTAGTCTCAAAGGGGCTATGAGATTTCTTTGCGTACTGATCCAGACTAATACAGCTCTTTGAACCCCACTGCCCATGGAAAGCTTTCCCTGGTTATCGCATGTTCATTGGCACTTTTTAAAATTTTCCAAACTACAATAGCATCAAAGTAAACGTAATGATGTTTAATAACACTGTACACTTTAGATTAAGCAACATGTTATTCTTTTATCAATAACGTATTTCTCAATTGATACTGTATGCTTGAAAATATTGGGATATCTACAGATGAAAATTTGGCTTCAGAACACAGGCAAGAAATTGTTGAATCATGTTCAGAATGTCAGTAATTATTTTAAAACTTGAGTTCCTTTTCTGGATTGTGTGCCCAAGAATCTACCAACTGGCATAGCCAGCCTGGCTAGGGGATTCTTGGCGGTGCAGTACTCCCCCCCCCCCGAAAGAAAGAAAGAAAAGAAAGAAAAGAAAGAAAAAAAGAGAGGGAAAGAGAATGAAAAGGAAAAAAAAAGGGACTTTTCCATCCTCCATATGACATCCCTTCAAATATTTAAACATGACAGCTATGTTTGAATATTTGAAGGAATGTCATGTGGAGGACGGAGCAAGCCTGTTTTCTGCTGCTCCAGAGACTAGGACACAGAGCAATGGCTTCCAACTTCAGAAAAAAAGATTCCATCTAAACATTAGGAAGAACTTTCTGATGGTAAGAACAGTTTGACTGTGGAAAATGTTGCCTTGGAGTGTGGTGGCCTTTCCTTCTTTGGAGGTTTTTAAACAGAGGCTGGATGGTAATCTGTTGGGAATGCTTTGATGGTATACTCCTGCATGGCAGGAAGTTGAACTGGATGGCCTCTGTGGTCTCTTCCAACTCTAGTCATTCACAGGGCTGGAAGCTGGTCCTATATAACTGTAAAGTGCTGGGCTTCTAGTGCTTGCATTCTATTTCTCCAAAAACATTTCAAAATTTTTCTTTATGACAGATCTTTTTAACTATTGCATACAGAGTATGATTTCTCTTTTTAGGGACTTGCCTCCAGCCCCGGGTCATTAGCTTTGCCATTCAGGCAGAGAACTTATGCTACAACTGCTCCACCTATTGGCCATTTACGATTTTGGCAGTTATTCCACGCTCACTGTTTGCCAGGGTGGGTTGCAGACTTTTAAAAGGATTTGCTGCCATGATTCCTTCTATTTCTCCTTGATAGAAGAAGCAGTAAGGAGGGTAACAAAGGGAAGACAACGATAGCTGTATTTCCCCCAACAGAATTCAATATTCATACCCTCCAGCTGTCCTGATTTTGCAGGGACAGTTCCAGTTAATCTTCCCACTTTTTCACCTGCTTTTAAAATGTCCCAGTTTTTCTCTCTCCCTCCCACTTTTTCCCTTCTTCCTCTGCTTACTTCAGTAGCTGCAAAGGGAATTCCAAAGTATGTTGCACTCAATTGACTCAGCAGTGAGGAGAGGAGAGGAGAGGAGAGGAGGGGAGAGGAGAGGAGAGGAGAGGAGAGGAGAGGAGAGGAGAGGAGAGGAGAGGAGAGGAGGGGGCTTAGTGTTGTACATCCCTGTCGGCTCAGGCAAAAGCAAACTGCTGCACTTTCTGTAATTTGTATGTTTTTGCTCATTAATAACATTTGCCATCTTGACTATGACAGTCACACACTCTCAGCCTCAGAGGAAAGCAAAGGCAAACCCCTCCTGAAGAAATCTTTGCAGGAAAACCTGGTGATAGGTTTACTTTAGGGTCATCGTAAGTCAGAAACAACTGGAAGGCATATAACAACAACAACAACAACAACATCTTGACCACATTCTGGTGTTGCTTAGCCACATGTGTTCTTGTTTTCATCTGTCAAATGTTGGAAAGTATGAGTATTTGAGGCTAGGCAACTGGTTTGTTGAATTCCAGTTTTCAGAGACAGCTAGGAAATGTATCAGAGAAATACGTACACAGTGATAAAAGCCTAGTCTGGAAGTATTCTGTATCCAGTTTTTAAATATTCAAAATGGTTCACAAGCAAAGTGCTTACAACATCCCTGTCAGTGAAGTCAGTATTATTATTATGCCATTTGTGCAGATGTGAGGACTGAGACCGAAAAAATTGTTGGCTTGCTTGCCTATGGCAGAGGTGGGAATTGTGCAGGTCTTCAAAAGTTGTTGGATTACAAGCCTCATCAGCCCCAGCCAGCACCACCAATAATGAGGAATGCTGGGAATTGCAATCCAACAAGATCACCCAGTCATTATTTTTAACAGAGTCGAGACCTAGTGTTACCTTACTGGTAAACCCTGTCCCGGGGTTTTGATATTCATTTTGATATGAAAATATTATTCAATGTGCCTGAGAGGTCACCTGGATGAGCAGGTAGGCAGGAACGGTCGAACGATCGAAAACCAGGCCAGGCCAGTAAAATCCCCTGTCACCTAGCCCCAGGAGACCTCAAGCTGTGCAAACCCACAGTAAACAAAGGGTCCTCAGCCACCGAGGAGCCAACTTGAGGGGATTAGTGTGCTTTCCCCCGAGTTGAGCACTGATAGCAATAAAATCCAATCAGGCAAGGACCATCTACATAAATTCACACCAGAACCCAAAGTAACTGAAGATCTTGAAACTTTGGCAACACCTCATAATCCTATCATGCAAAAAGGAGTTGCCATCATGGAGCTTCTTTTCCGTTGCAACACCCATTGTTCTCCCCAGGAGAGGATTTGCCCTCAAGGTATTTTTTCCCTACAAATAGTCCCAGTTTTTGAGAGTTTCTTTGGATAACTCCCGGTCATACCAGCAGACTGTTTCTTCGTCAAATGAGTAATCCCCTCAGCCCTTTGTGTGCTGAACTCTACTGCGTTCGCTATTTTCCCAGACCAAGGACTTCAGGAAAAGGTGCAGTATCACCCCAGCTACAATCCCCTCGGTACTTCCCCTATGGAGTTTCCTCTCTTTTGCTTCTTAATAGGTCTTGAGTGAGTGTGTGAGTGATTGCGTTGCTGCGTGAGACTTTCATTCAATAAAATCATTTGTTAGACATCTTCGTTTGGTTTTTGGCTTGGCCTGACCCCATAAAAACTGGGTAAAAAGACCCCGCTAGGTTAGCCTGCCTCTCACATTGCTATTGCGTGTGCTCTGTTGAGTTCCCATTCCCTACCACGTGGAGCACATTAAGGTGTCCCCCACAGGACCCCAGAAATCAGGGTAACACTGGGTGCTGATTTTCCGATTGGCACAAGGTAAGGTGTTTCCCAATGAGGCCTTATTGTCTAAATTACTGTGTCGTATTCCTAGAATTTTGTAGGAGATATCACAATCTTCCATTTGTAACTATCCTGTGTAACAACTGTACACGACACCTTTTGACTGGTAATACTCTGAGTTATCTGTCTGGAAGCACCCTCGGTCTCTTTGAGTCATGGTTGTACGACACCAGCACTGTGGTGTTAAAAAGATTCCAGCTTCATTCAAACTGTGACAAAGGAAAAAAATGGGAGGAAGGGGAGAAGGAACCTAGCATCATCAAGACTAACTGATTTATTTCAATGTGAGCTTTCATGGCTATTGATATCAGTGAAAACTCATGCTGAAATAAGGAAGTTCATTGTAGAGGTGCTTCTGAATTCCTTCCTCCCCTATTTCCTTGTTTATGCTCTAACAGACCTACACAGCTATTTCGTTGAAAACTGCTACATTCAAATTGTGATTTATTCCTATTAACTGAGACAGCCCTTCTGAATGGTCAAAGCATTATTCTTGCATAGTTAAAACCATGGCAAAAACCTGGTTCTTTTTTGTTTGTATTCTGGAAGCCAAGGGTGGTGAAACTTTGACACTTCGGATGTTTGGGCCTGCAATCCTCATACGCCCCACCCAGCATCAGTGGGTGGGGAGTCATAGAAATTTTGGCGGTCCAGATGTTCTTACAAACCAAAGGTTTCCCCTCCCTGCCGTAAACCAGCTAATACATAGATAATAATTGCACATGGCAGAGCTCTCCTGGGGACTGTATTACTTGACTTTGCAGGTGAAGTCTGAATGTTTGGGTTATATTCACTCAAAGCAGGAGTGAGCAAGTTGGAGTCTCTGGATACAGCTAACCTTCAGTTCCCATCATCCCCCACCTTTAGCTGTGCTGGCTAGAACCAGTGGCATAGGAATGGGCAGGGGCGGAGGGAGCGCTTCGTCCCGGGTGACAATGTTTTGGGAGTGTCTTGGCTCGTAGCCACGCCCCCATGGACTGCAGCCACGCCCCCATGGACTGTGGCCACACCCCCATGCACTGTAGCCCCCCCCTGCCCCCCTCCACACACTCCAAGCTCTGCCACTGGCTAGAGCTTAATGGAAACAGAATAGTGCAGCAACATCTGGAGAAATGCTAACCACTTGAAAGGTCACACTTGCCCGCTCCTGAGTTAAAACAAGAACCCCACGAAGTTCGTCAGGCTTAGAGAGCCGGACAAGGAAATCATGTTCAGAGCTAGTAACTGCATCTGGGTTTTGGCTTTCGGGGCTAGTCTTAAAACAACCTTCTAAGCAAAGTCTATACCTGTTTATTCAACAGGGACTACGAATTCACTTTTTTTTTCCCTTTTACCTTTCTAGATTTATTGGGTCCTGATATTGAGGACGATATCCGCTGTGCCAAGAGGATTGTGAAAGATCCTGAAGGCATGGGGGCCTGGTATGAGAACATCCCGTGTTAGCCCCCCGGATTCTCATGGGCTTACCACAGGCACCTCCCTCCTTGGACTGACACAGGTTTCACTATCCCAGTGGGCTCCCTGTAGCTGCATTTCTCTTCTACCTTCAAAACAGGCTTGGCAGTTTTCTCAGCAGCCCTGTTTTTGGATCTTTGGCTGCAGCCTGACAGTTGATATTAAACTGGCAAAGCTTTCTCTTTCTGGTCAGGCTGCTGCGAAAGACACAAATGTACGCAAGGTTTTAGAAACATGAGCCCTTCCACACTACACAATTAGAATGCAGTGGTTCCACTTTAACTGCCATGGCAACACCTTGTGGAATTCTGGGACCTGCAATGGAGGGAAGAGCACTTAGAATCCTCAGCCAAGAAGCTCCTCTGGTGCCTCTGTCCAAACTACAAATCCCAGGATTTCATAGGATGTAGCCGTGGCCGTTCAAAGGGGATTATAGCACTGCAACTGTACAATGCGAAAGGGCCCTGAGGCTGGAGAACGGGTGGCTTTCTGGATGTCGCTGGGGCTAGCAGCTCCCATGAGCCCTGGGCAGCATAGCCAATGGTGAGGGGTGATGGGAGTTGTAGTCCAACAACATCTAGAGGGTCACACAGTCCTCATCCCTGCACGACACATTTTTAAGGGGGTTGGGTACCAAAGAGGACAGGACTCCTAGACCTTATATAGTTGATAAAAACAAGAGTGGTTATTTGCTTGACGACTACGCCTGGCAGAATTTTTCTCTTCTCTACAACTATTAAAGGTGCAAGAGCCCTGTTTTTATTGTTTAAAAAATTATGATGATGATGATGCAGATGCAGATGCATCTGGCCACACTGTAAGAAATGATTCTAGGTCTGGGTAAGCCATTTGGCTGTAACGAGGGTTGCCAGAATGAAAACTGAGGATGCCTCCAGTCCCTTTAATGACTGTGTAGAATGGCTGTGTTGTGCGATAACCAACAGCTACTGAGATTCCCTCTTCTATACAGCCATTGAAGGGACAAGAGCCCTCTCCAGCTTTCAGTTTAGAAACCCTAAGCTATATCTTCATGCCAGTACAGAAGCTCACTCAGAGACATCTCAGCAAACCAGAGACAGAGCAGAGATGTACCTACAGAAGGAATGAAAGCATTGCTCCCCATAAGAACCCTGTCCCACCACAATGAAATTTTCCTTCTTTCCAATCTTCTAGCGTTGCAGAGAGGGAGACAGTGGAAATCGATCACATCTAGAACTCTTATATTTCCTGTGTTTTCATTCCATTGGGAGTTTTGCCTGCTCCTTTTCCTTGGGTGCCTAAATTATATTTCTAAATGCTCAGCTCAAGCCTAAAGTTCCTGCAGTTCTTGAAATTTGGGAGCTGAAGGAAAATTTTATGGGCAGAAATTATGTTTTGGATGGGAGTGCCCTCCTTTTGCCCCCTCTTAGCTACATCCCTGCAGTAGAGCTGCCAGCTCTGTGCTATCTCATTGTGCCTTTCACGGTGAAATGACAGAACATGAGGAGAAACTTTAAATGAAACTGTCGAGAAAGGCTTTATACTGGAAACAGTGGCCATTTCCGCACTACACTCTTATAGTGCGATTATTCCACTTTCAACATCCTATGAAATCCTGGGGTTTGCAGTTTAGGGAGGGGCCAGCCAGCCCCCCCTTCCCTAAACTGCAAACCCCAGGATTCTATAGGGTATTGAAAGTGGAATAATTGTGCTATAAGAGTATGGTGTGGAAATGGCCAGTGTGTACAGTCAAAACAAAACAAAACAAAACAAATTCTAAATCCACATCTTTTTTTCCTGAAAAATTCCCCTGGAACACTTTGTAGATGTTCAAATGCAGCCAGAAAACCATACAGAATTTTGCTGTATTATTAATATTTGCCCAGGGTATCCTGACTATTGGGAAACCCTTTTTTTGTCTGGGCAATTAACAACAACAATAATAGTATCCCACTGTTTTCTCCAGAGATCTCAGAAAGGCATATGGTAAAACCAATCTAACAAATTTAAAATAGCATAAATAATAATTTTTTTTCCAAAGGGTAAAAACGTATTAAACAATTAAGAAACAAAAAGATAGATTGGAAGGGTAAAGATAGTTTAAAATGGATTGAAACCATGTGCATAGGAGAGTTTTTGTAAAATCAATCAGATCCTCAAACCTTTAATAAAAACCATGTTTTTACTTGGCACCTAAACAGCAGAAATGTCAGTGCCAAAGGAAGAATATTCTTTCTGTCTCTGTATGCACACAGTATCAGTACTGCTTCCAGCATTGCGGTTAGTGGGGAACTTTGTCCATTTACGCAAAAGAGAATGGGAGCCATAGACCGTGTTTAGTAGCTGTGTCAAATACATTTCCTCAGCGCTTAGGGAGCCAGACCCCTTCTAATCTTGGGAGCTAAGCAGCATCAGGCCTGGCTAGTACTTGGATGGGAGACCACCAACAAATACTAGGTGCTATAGGCTATATTTTGGAGGCAGGTACTGGCAAAACCACAGCTGGATATTCCCTGCCTAAGAAAACCCTCTGAAATTCATGGGGTCACCCTAAGTCGACAGGTGACCTGAAGGCAAATATGTAAATATGATCAGAGAAACAGAATCTGGCCAAATTCACAGCGCTTCATCATTCTTAAAGGTCCAGGACCTTTCCTCTAATCTGTACCTGATCAGCCTATACATCCTGGGATTACCCAGTACTCTGAGAGCAAAAGGCCAAATCCACAGGTTAGAAAGGCAAGACTCATAAACCGAGTTAGCGAAGAATAATGCAGATTTATCTGGTGAAATTCAGATCCGTTATGTAAAGCACCCAACACCCTGCTCCAAGACAGATATATGTGCTATCTGTGTGCTTACTCAGAAGGAATTTCCATTCATTTATTGGTACTTACTTGCCAGTAAGGGGTGTGTGTGTGTCTTGAGAGAAACTGCTTCTCTATTCCTATTGATTTTGGTGGAGCATGTGTCATTCCAGGCTGGATTATGGCTAACGTCTTTTTTGTTTAAACTTCCCATGGGGCAGCAAAATTCCTGCACAATTTATGCGTCTCTCTTTAGGAATATGAATTGTACTGAGCCATTTTTTTCTGTCTGATCTCCTTCCTGCAGGGATGAGTGGAAAAAACACTGTGAAAATCAAGACCTGTCTCACTGGGTGAAGGGGTGTAAGGTGTGAAAATGTACCTGGCTACAATCTGTCTGCCCTCTACAATTACAAAGGACTATTTTCTTATTAATATTTTTGTCAAGTGCCTTTTATACTGGTTGTTACTCCTGGTGATTCATTCATTTCCACAGATTGAAGGCAAATGTTCCCATTCTTCTACATTCTCTGTGATGCCTGCTAGTCCTCTGCCTACACAGCAGACTGGGTTGGGGGGTGGCAATGGTGCCAGGATGCTCCTTAGCAAGAACAGAAGCCCTCTGAGTGACAGAGTCTTCCTCAGGCAGAGGACCTCAACACTTATCTTTAAATCAACCTGCCCAGCCTGTCTTCCCTAACAGTGAATTAATAGGTGAAGCTTTGCTTACCACACAGAGATCAACATTTGTTGTTGGAGCTGTGTGCCTTCTGACTTAACCTAAGGTGCCTCTGTCATGGTGTTTTCCTAGCAGGATTTCTTCAGAGAAGATTTAGCCTTGCCTTCATCTGAGGCTGAGAGTGTGTGACTTGCCCAAGGTCACCCATTGGGTTTCCATGGCTGAATGGAGATTTGAACCCTGGTTTCCCAGAGTCCTAGTGCAACGCCCAGACCACTAGACTACATTGAGTCCTGATCACCATCATCAAATACTAAGTGACTGACCTTGATCCAGAGCTAGCATGTCAGCTCTCCTTTCCCCAACATTAGGCCTGCAGATATTGTTGGACTACAACTCCTCTTACACAGTCTCTGGCTTTGCTGGCTGAGGATGATGGAGATTCTAGACCAGCCACGACTGTGAGCCTGAGGCTGGGGAAGAGAAGGGTGTGAGCTGAAGGGAGATAAAGCAGATTGAGGTCATTTCTACACTAGACTGTTATAGTGCTATTATTCCACTTTCAACTTCCTATGGAATCCTGGGTTTGCCGTTTAGGGAGGGGCCTTTAGCATTCTCAGCCAGAGAGCTCTTTGGCCTCAGTAAACTACAAACCCCAGCATTCCACAGGATATTGAAAGTAGGGTGACACCAGTGTAACAGTGTAGTGCAGGAATGGCTGAAGAGGGAGAAACAGGTGGTTGCAGCTGGCAGGACCAGAAAGCCCAGCAGGAACAAACCAAATAGTGACATGGGAGCTTCACACAATGAACTTTGGTGCCCAAGTAAAATCTGTCAAAAAAAAGAGAAAGTCAACTGATGGAGGAGAGGGCAATCACAGTGGAGAGAAGCAGAAGCAAGATACAGACTAACTGCCCAAGCTACATGGCTCTCAGGAAGCTTTTACTCTGGTCAGCAAGCAATTTTTGACAACAGCCAGATTTTCAAGAGCAAAAATTAAAAGATTATCCAGCTTGCCTTTGCCTTAGCAATGTACAAGTACAGCTTGGAAAATTACTTTTTTGGACTGCAGAAGAAAAGGAGACCAGGCTCCATATGTTTGTGGATGGTCCAAGTTTATTCTTTAAAAAGCCCAACGTGTTTTGGCCTGTTCATGAATTAATTGGCCTGTGTGTGTGTGTGTGTGTGTGTGTGTCAGTTTTGTATCAGGGAACAACACTCATATATAAAGTCTTCCAAGTTTGTATAATCAAATACACTATTCATATGACAAATCATATACTTATAAATGCAACAGAAATTTCTGGAGTTGCTGCTGCACTCTCTTTAAGAACCAGACTGATACACAACAAAGAAGACAAACTATACATTTTTGTTGTTGTTATTGTACAATTCCTCAGATGGTCAGAAGCAAGGATAGCCTAGAGAAAGTGATATGACCAGTCACAAGGACATCTGAAATAATCTGGCTGCAAGATTCCTGCTCCTTAGAATTCTGCCAGAGAACATGTTCAGATGCTATGTTTGCTGGAGGATTTGGGGCGTTGCGAGCTGATAAAAAATTACTTTATAACGTGTTTTTTTTTAAAAAAGTTTACTTATACAAAGTTTGGGTTTGCGGATTATGGGCATCTGGAGGGAACCAGGTTACACAGGTTGCTCCCCAGGATTCTGCCATCTTGACGGGGACACTGGAGAATTCAGACATGCAGAGAATGTCGCAGGTGTTCTCCTGAGGCCTTGCTAAGGATGCCCCTGTGGGACACGTCAGGTAGGCAGGGTCTCCAGGGAGTCTGCCTGGCCAGAACACTTTACTTCAAAGAGAGGACCTTTCTGAGAGTGCGCACTGTGGGGGAGGTGGCCCTAGAGGCTGCCTGTGCTGTTGTGGGCTTCTCCACGTTCCCTCAGTCACAGTCAGTGTGTCCAGTGGTGAGGGATGATGGAGTTGGCCATCCAACAACATCTGGAGGTCCACACATGGCCACTCCTTTTGTAAACAAAACAAACAAAAACTTCCCAGTTCAGTCAACTAGAAAACTCTTCCAAGGAGGCCCAGAGCTTCATCTGAGTTGTGACTCAGGCCATTTCTGCACTACACTGTTATAGTGTTATTATTCCACTGTCAACATCCTATGGAGTCCTGGGGTTTGCAGTTTAGGGAGGGCCTTTAGAATTGTCAGCCAGAGAGCTCTTTGGCCTCAGTAAACCTCAGAATCCCACAGGATGTTGAAAGTGGAATAATAGCACAATAACAGCGTAGTGTGGAAATGGCCTTTGTCTCACAACCTGCTGGGCATGTCAGGGTCCAGCTTTAGAGGCCATGATATGATCATCATGCTCAGAGACCTTCTTTCACCACTGCCTGAGCACAACCAGTGTCTCAGTAATAGGGTCTCCAGATTTCATGGTCCTGGACCCTCAAGTCCTCAGGGCAAGAGGAAAGGAATCTCAGGGCGAGAGCTCTGTTTTGAAATGTGGGTGCTTATATACTCTCCATTTGTTAGATATGGTCTTTTTTTATTTGAATGACATATTCTTGTGCAACTGAGGTTGATGCCTAATAGAATCATGCTTAATGACAACCCCAGGGGCTGTCTTTTATAACATCATCCTTGAAACATAACCAGAGTCCACTCCCTGTAACATCACAAGGGGATGTCTCTGGGTCTCAGGCTCTGGCCCTGGAATCTCAGGTCCTGGGATAGGTCTGACCAGGCAGCCCGTAGCTACTAGGTGGGGGTCAAGTACTGTCATTATTCTCTATAGCACAAGGGTGGGAAAATTTGGCTCTCCGGGTGATCTGGACATCAGCACCTATTATCCCTTCTTGACATGGGTATTATGGGACTTGTAGTCAAACAAAATCTGGAGGGCCAAAACCTCCCCACCCTTGCAATACAGTGGGCCCTTGGTATCCACTAGGGTTTGGTTCGAGGACTGCCCTCTGGTCTATACCAAAATTCATGGATGCTCATGTCCCATTTTGTACAAAGGTGAAGTAAAATGGTGTCCCTTGTGTAAAATGGCAAAATCAGGATTTTCTTTTTGGAATATGTTCAAGCCATGGCTGATTGAATTCATGGATACAGAATCTGTGGATATGGAGGGCTGACTGTACTGAAATTAGCCACTGGGAAGAAACATTCTGATGGGTGGAAACTGGCTCGCTTCCATTCATGGCAGTGCAGAATTTTTCATCCCAGAAGCAATGAAAGTCAAACACAGCAGTCATTTGAAAGCAACTTTATTGTGCATTCTCAAAAAGGTAAGAGGGTATATGGCTGTGCTGTGCACAGGCCTCTGAGGGACAAAGAGGCAGGGTACAGAAGATGCTCCCTTTGCTCTCCCTAGCATTGATTCAGGCTCTGCTCAGACTCAGCGCCTGAGGACTCATGGTGTACGGAGCACTTGACAGGCATTCTGGAACTGAGGAGGTCTCGAGAGATGCTCAGGAGACTGATGGCACTGTATGAGCCATTCTTGTTCAAGATCACTTGTCCAGGTGTCACCCCTTCAGTTATATCATTCCCAGCCGAGCTCCATTTGATCTCCAGAATCCCTGGGTAGAATTGCTCGACTATGCACAAGGCGTGGACTGTGGGAGCGCGGGGTATCTGGGAAACGTCAGACAAAAGGGTGACTGATGTCGGTGCCTTTGCTGATTTTCCTGGAAAAATGAAAGCAAGTCCAGTGAGCGAATCACACAGGATCCATGAATCTTGTTATCCCCCTCCCCCAAATAGGACCATAATGTGATGGCCTTTTGAGCTCCACTATTCCCAGGATTCAGTACTGGGACCAGATTTTTGTGATGCAGTGTGGAGGGACAGATGAGAAAAGCTGGCTGGCCTGAGTGATTATCTCCAACAGTACCCATATGTGGCCAACTGAGGCATCACTTTAACAGTATGAGCAGTGAGCAGCCTGGCCTTTGGAAACTGGAGATGAATTGATGAACTTTCTTTAGCTTTGTTGCCCAAACGATTTGAGTTCCATCCCTCGTCCCTCTGTTTTCTGATCTTCCCTAGCATTCAGCACCAACAATCCAGCAACTGAGTGTAAACCCTGTGTTCTGTGAGCAAAATTGGTCTGACAAATCTGAGGGACCAAAATGAGCGCCTGAAGTTTAAAACCACTCAAGCTAAACAGGTCAAATTGTTTTTGTAGCAAGATGACTTGCATCTCCTTGGATGTCACTTTCATGACCTCTTCTTGCTGTTGCTGTGTGCCTTCATGTCACTTCTGAGTTATGATGACCTTAAGGCAAAACCTAGCAAGATTTCTTCAGAGGGAGTTTGCCTTTGCCTTCCTCTGAGGCTGAGAGAATGTGTATTGCCCAAGAGTTTCCATGGCTAAGCAGATATTCAAACCCCAGTCTCCAGTCTCCAGGACAACACTCAAGCTACTGCACCACACTGATTCTATCCTCCCATGAAACCCTCATTTTGGGAAGGATATAGACAAATTGGAGCAGGTTCAGAAAAGGGCAACAAGGGTGATGAGTGATATGGAGAGCAAAACATATGAGGAAAGGTTGAGGAGCTGGGCGTGTTCAGCCTAGTGAAGAAAAGGGGAGTGATGTGATTGTACTTCAAGTATTGAAAGGGCTGCCACAGAGAGAAGGGTAAAGGTTTGTTCTCTGCAGCCCCAGAGGGCAGAACCAGGTCTAATGGTTTGGAGTTACAGGAGAAGAGATTTCAGTTGAACATCAGAAGAAACTTCTCAGCTATAACAGCTCTTTGACAATGAAACCAATTAGCTAAAGAGGTGGTGGGATCTCTTTCTTTAGATGTCTTCCATCCAAAGACTAGACAGCTACCTGCTGGGGATGCTGTACTGGAGCTCCTGCACTGAGTGGGCGGATTGAATTCAATAGCCTATGAGGCCCCTTTGAATGCTCAGTCTCCAGTCTTACATTTCCCTTTGATTTCCCTGAACTTGTTCTTCCCTTTTTGTTTTCATCTTCTATTTCTCTGCACTGATTATTACTGTAGTTCTCCTTG
The DNA here is from genome assembly GCA_030412105.1 of Cyclura pinguis. Taxonomy (NCBI): domain Eukaryota; kingdom Metazoa; phylum Chordata; class Lepidosauria; order Squamata; family Iguanidae; genus Cyclura; species Cyclura pinguis. Next base: position 207,915,777 of record CM059600.1, read on the forward strand.
TCCCTGTATGCAAGTGACTAAACAGTTGCATATAGAGTTCTGGCCCTATTTCTTTCATCTTTTTACTTTTGCTTCTTGCTTGTCCTTAGTGGCTTGACGAGTTTCATCCATCATCCATTGAGGCTTCTCTTTTTTTTGGGGGGGGGTGGTGAAGATAATGTCTTTTTGCATTTCTCCCTGAAAATGTCCCTGGCTTCAGTCCAGAATTCTTCTGGCTCCCAGTCAATTAGGTTTTAACAGTAGAATTTTCTTTTTTTAACCCTATCTTTAAATTCTATGGGAATGTTCCTCAGCTTGTATTTTGGCACAATGGTTGGTTTAGTGGTATTCTTCAGCTTTAGCCCAGAGCTGAGCTGCTTCAGATTGGAGAATTTTCACCCTCATCTTTTGCTTGGAGATGACCCGGGAAAACTGGAGACGCAGGGCCAGGCTCTGGGAACGGATGACCCAACTCTACATCCAATAAGCCTTTTCACCACCCACATTATCCTCCAGGCCCCAAGTCTCCTTTTTACTTTCTATTTCTGCTCTCAAGCCTCTCTCTACCTCCATACTATTCTGTGGCTTCCCCTTCTTCCTGTTCTCCCCACCCAAAAATCAAAGACAACATTTTCAGTTTCTGCAGGAATGATTGCTCCTGTTGTTGTGTTGGGAGCCCTCTGCTGGCAGGAAAAGGAAAAATGACTAGAAGCCTGTGAACCTGTCACAGCTTCAAAATTTGCCCACCTCTGCTCTCTGGAAGCCTAAACTTTATTTCTAAATATTCAGCTGTAGTGTTAACTAAGGCCATTTCTGCCTTAGTTATAGCGTTATACCACTTTCAACATCCTATGGAGTCCTGGGGTTTGCAGTTGAGGGAGGGGCATTTAGAATTCTCAGCCGGAGAGCTCTTTGGCCTCAGGAAACTGCAAATCCCAGAATTCCACACGATGTTGAAAGCAGAATAGTAGCACTATAACTGTTTATTGCGGAAATGACCTTTGTAACTATAATGCTAGAAATGTGGAAGCTGAAGGAAAATTTCAGGAAGGCTGTTGAATTCTTTTTTTCTTTTTCCCCCCACCTTAGCTACACCCCTGGAGCCATGGCAGTTACAATGGCATCAAAGTGCTCTAACTGTATAGTGTGAAAGCGACCTCAGAAAAGACCAAAGAAGAGGACGCCCAAGAGACACCACCAGCCAGATTTCAGCACCCCTTTTCTGGGAGTTCAGGCTTTCATGAGTTTGGAGTTCACATTTCATTTGGCCTTTGGAGAAGAGGAGGAGTTAGACTGGTGCTTGAGCACATATGTCGTCTGTGTAAAGTCCCATGTTCAGTCTCAACGGAGCTTCCAAAGCCAATTTGATAACTACCGAACAGTATAGTTCTTCCTGCATTCTGCCATTTCAAGGGTGGGGGTTGGCATCATCCTTGGCAGTGAAATATCCCTCCCTGTGGAAAGCCCTTATCTTAGCATGACCATCCTGACAACAACCCTGAAAGGTGGTTGGTACCATCACCCCCATGCTGTAGAAATGGCTGAGACTGAAGCCACCAAGTTGCTCCGTGGCAGAGGTAAGACTTGAACTGGAAATGTCTTTGGGATCAGCACTAAGAGGTCATGCTGCCTCAGCTCCTTGAATCCTTTTCCCAATGGATTTGGCTCCTTCTGCCCCAAATGACCCAATGTTAAACCCGGGACACTTAATTTTGTTATGTGATATTGTTGCTCACCTCCTTTGACGCTGAGCTGGGTCCCACTCCCTGAGACAGCAGTGCTGAAGTAATTTGCTTCTGCCAGGCACCAATACATTGCACTGTCCTCTGTCTGCACCCCCTGAATCTGCAGCACATAGGCATTGGCACCAGCATCTCGGATGGGCACAAAGCGAGCATCAAATTGAGAGCTCCGGTCTACCTGACCGCTGTTGCCATGCTTCAGCACAAAACTTGGAGGGGCAGCTGGCTTTTGCTGGAACCAGAAGACATGGTAGTCTTGGATCTTGCCGCTCTCCAGGGGGCACTTCAGGATGGCGGTGGCTCCCTCGGCAAATGAGGCGTGTGGAGGCTGGGTGGGCACAGGCTGGAAAGTTCCACCTAGGTAGAAAGGTATAAGCATTTAGAGACTACATAACCCTGGGCTTAGAAGAACAACACTGGCTTCCAATTTCCTTCTAAGCACCATTCAAGGTGCTGGTTTTGATCTACAAATGTCAATGCTTATGGGCAGGAATACTACCTCTTCCCATATGAGCCAGGCCAAATCTTGAGATCTCGGAGGAGATCCTGTTGCATGTCCTAACACCTTCTGAAGTTAAGTGGGTATATACGGGTACTCCAGTACTTTTTCTGTGGCTGCACCCCAACTGTGGGACTCCCTGCCCAAGGAAGCTAGACTGGTTCCATCACTTCTGAGGAGGCAGCCTAAACAGTGCTGTTCTTCATGGCCTTTAATATTTGAAATTGCTCTATTTCATCTATTTTAAAATGGTATTTTAGGATTTTTAAAAAGACTGCGTTTAAAAGGGTTTTTTTAGAGAGCATTCTAATGTGTTGGTAAAACATTTTCGTCTTTGTATTGTTTTAATTGCTTTTATTTGCTTATCATCTCTGGAGCCCCTGTAAGCTGGGAGGGGATACAGAAATATTATTCATTCATTCATAAACAAACAAACAAACAAATAACAAAGTGATGCCAGTGTTGAAGTTAGAGCTGAAGACTCAAATGAATTCACATTGTATTTCAGGAGGAGCATTGCTCCTGATAAAAGTGCCCCCACCCTGTGATGAGCTTATTGAGATCAGGAGGGATGGCCCCACTGCAAGTGTAACTGGGGCAAACTTGGCTGTGGACCTGAGAAGAACCTTTTCTGAACTGGCCCCGAGGTTGTGGAATAAACTCCTCCAGCAGGTGTGTCAGTGCATGAGAGAAACAATCATTGTATTTCAGAATTAATCATGCCTGTGACTTAGTTTGTCTATTCTTGCCCTTAAACTAATTTTACTCACTAGGATTCAAATTAATTTTTAAGTCTGAGTGTTTTTGTTTTTTAATATCACTTAAAATGGATTCACGATTTAGTAAACTGTCTCAGACTTAAGATGGCTGGAAATGATTTGGTTTTGTTTCAGTATAGAACTTTATTTTATCAAACACAAACACACCATTCAACAGACAACAAAAAAGTAATAAAAAGATAGCTAAGACAAAAACTTTGGCTTTTTTGCACCCCCTGGCATTGACACCCAGAGCACATGGCTCAGTTGCCCCACCCTAGATACGCCTCTGTCTAGCATATTATGTTATTCTTTTCATATTATTTATTACTAATTATTCAGTATTATTTGGTATTATTTTGAGCAGTCTCTGTCAAGCAAGGAACAGGCAGGAATGTGAATGGGGAGATGGATGGATCTATCTTTCCCTGCACCCTTTTGCATTTATGCCAACCTTGGCAGATTTTCACATCTTCTTGCTTGTTCCAAGATATAACTTTTCCTGTTGATTTCTTTCCAATTAAAGAGACTAGGAAAGTCTGGATTTCTACAGACCATCCTTACAAGCTTGTTCTCTCTAACCTAGTAAAAGAGTTTAGCTGGAATTTTCTCAAGCATGAAAACAATCATGCAAGTAGTTGTTCTTTGTCAGAGGCTGAGTAACCACAGACCCCACTCTGCGTGTCATTCTGTACATGCACAGATATAGTCCTTTCTCTCATTTCTGAGCTATTAGACCCTTGAGCAATGTAAATATGAGTCTTTAGTGCATGTCTCTCAATCAGTTGCACAGCTGTAAGATCCAGTGATGTATTTAAGTCTTTTACTCCAAGTCTCAAGTCAAGTCTCCTTAAAGATACTTTCTTTTTTCTTTTTTTAATAATTTTATTCATTTTCACAATTAAAACAAACATTTATAATTGTACTTTTACATGAACTATTTTCGATCTTCCACACTGATCTAGATTTCATTTTCTATACTTCTTTTATCAATTTACATTACTGTACCACAATACAATGTTTATCTTACATGATAGTTCTTACATTCCCCTCTTCAGATTCCAGTTCCATGGTGTATTGACTGTCGCCCCTTCACCTATTACTTTAACCATGAATTACGCATTTCCATTTGGCAATACCCAGCAACTACCCATTGCAATTTTCCATTCTTTTTTTATCTCATCGCCTGATTTCCCCTTTAATCTCTGGGAGACTATATCAGCATTTCTACTTTCAACAAATGTTTCCCACCATTATTCAACTGTGGGTATTTGCTGAGTTTTCCAAAGCTTTGCGTATTCTATTCGAGCTGTTGTTATCATATACAGTATTATTCTCCAATGTCTCTTTACATCAATACCTTCAAATATATTTGTCATATTCAACAAGTACAATTCAGGTGTCTTAGCAAATTGAACCTTCAGTACTGCACACATTTTGTTATGTATTTCACTCCAATATTTCTTAGCCATAGGACATGTCCACCACATATTAAATATCGTTCCGACCTCTTTCTGACATTTCCAACACAGACCAGTACCTGTATTGTAAATCTTTTTTAATTTATCTGGTGTCATGTACCATCTATGAAACAGCATAAAATAATTCTCTTTTAAGTTCTGAGCCATTGTAAATTTTTGTGTCCTTTTCCAGCTCTGCTCCCATGAATCTAACTGAATTGAATGTCCAATATTCTGAGCCCACATAATCATAGCTGACTAAATTGCTTCCTCCTGCCTTTCCTGTGTTAATATTTCTTGATATATATGGGCTAATAAATGAGGTGGATTTTCAAACAGCCATTTAATCACTCCCGTTTTGTCTTTTGATTCTATTCCATATGTTTTTAAGTCCATCTGAGTTCTTTCAGTTAACTGTCTGTAAGGGAACCAACTTAATACTGTTCCTTCTTGTTCAAGTTTTTCTCTCGATTTAATCTTGAAATCATTTGGAGTTGATCTCTCCAATATATCTTCGTATCGCAGCCATATATCTGTTTTAGTCCATCTTCCAAAGAAAGCTTCCTGAGGGGACACCCACATGGGGAGCTGCCTTATGTTTTTATTCTTATAGTCATTCCATATTTTCAAAAGCGATTTTCTAATATAATTATGCATAAAGTCTTTATCAATTGTTGCTTTATCATAGAACATATAGGCATGCCACCCCATTCTCAAGTCCGCTCCTTCCAGTGCCAGCATTCTCATATCTTGTAGATCAATGCAATCTTTTATCCATATGAATGCTGCAGCTTTGTAATATATCTGAAAGTCTGGTAGTCCCATTCCACCTCTAGATGTCTGATCTGTCATAATGTTCCATTTTATCCTAGATTTTTTCCCTTGTCATAAAAATTTGGTTAGCTAACCAAGAAGATACTTTCAAATCAACTCTCAAATTAAGTCTCAAGTCTGGAAGCCAAATTTATACCACAACCAAAATTTCAGAATTAATGGATAGAGTGAAATAAATTCAGTTTTAACAATTTAAGCAGAGTGTGCTCTCCACATTTGCAATTTTGCCACCTGCAGCTTCAGAAGTGGGGAATAGGATCCTATCTTACTCCCCATTACTGAAGATTCAAAAGCTTTAGAAGGAAGAATCCTTCTTCCTCAAGCCCGTTGCCTAACACATTGGCTGTTCTGCTCCGAGAAATGCACCCTGCACTCTGGGGGTGAGTCTTGTCTTTTGCTCTTAGGAAATGTTTTAGAAGGCTTCTCTAATATGCAGCAGGGACAGGCAACTGAGCAGATCTCAAGCCCATGGCCTCACCCGTTTGCTGCTCCCCTCTGAGAATGCACCTACACTGTGGGCTTGAGAGAGATTGTTATGTGACTAGTAGGCAAAAAGAGATGGAGGTGTTGTTCAAAGTTGTAAACTTTCTGGATGAATGGGTTATGTTAATTGAACCAAGGGCATCAAGTAGTCATTAAAAATACACAAGTCTCGAGTTGAGTCAGTGCACATTTATGGCCGAGTCGAGTCCAAGTCGAGTCACTGAAGCGACTTGAGTCTAAGTCTATTGACTCAAGTCTATATCACTGGTAAGATCCAGCATTACTGTACTGGTATGTGTTTATGGCACACTAAACCTTTTCTATCTATAGTTGTGAAAGCTGATGAATTTTTCCTGGAATTGCTGGGAGAAGCAATTCCTCTTCAATGGACAGTGAAGAAAGCGAAGAGGAAGAGAAGTGACTTATCTGAAATGTGGTACTGGAGAAGAGTGCTGCAGATGCTATAGACTCCCAAAAGATGAATAAATGAGTCAAAGAACAAATCAAGTCTGAACACTCATTAGAAGTCAATCAAACTGAGGTTATCATACTTTGGGCATATCATGAAGCAACATGACTCACTGGAGAAAATGTTAATGCTGGCTAAAGTGGACGGTAGAAGGAGAAAAGGGAAACCACAACACAGAGAGAATCAAGAAAGCCAGGGCCCTGAGATGGAGTTGGTCATTTCAATGCTTTGCTATTTCCTGCTAGTAATATGGTGCCATCTGCTTATCTTAGCTTGTTGTATTCCTTCCTCTGAGTCTTATTTCCCTTTCTGTATGACATATTCTTTGCTTAAATCAAACATACGTGGTGATACAATGTGGGCTTTTTCAACAACCATTCCATTTCTCCTTATCGTGTCCTGACAATAGCATCTTGTGTGATATATAGGTCATGAAAGATAATCAGATCTCATGGCACCCTCTTTTCTTTTGTGACAAACCACAATTTCCAATGATCTACACAACCAAACCCTTTACTATAATCTATAAAACACAGGCTGATATTTTTCTGAAATTCTTTGGTATGTTCCTGTGTCCAGTGTATATTTGCACTATGATTCCCCATGCCACCTCTTTTTTGGAAGCCAGCATGGACATCTGGCAGCTCTTGCTCAACCTAAAGTAAAGATCTTTGTCAAATGTTGAGCAGAAGTTTGCTTGCATGAGAGATCTGTGCAACAGTCCGGTAGTTTCACAAGCCCCAATATCCCCTTTCTTGAGGGTTTAAATATATAGAATATTTCCAGTGTGTGAAGCATTGTTTTGTTTTCCATATTTGTTGGTAGACTCTTGATAAAATTTGTGATATATTTATTTTTATATATATATATATATATATATATATATATATATATATATATATGTTCTATCTATCCATCTATCCATCTATCTAGAACATATATATAATGTGTGTGTGTGTGTGTGCGTGCGTGCTTATATACATAAGTATATACAAAAACCATACACGCAACAAAAGAAAAATAAACAGCAACACTTACCTAAAACTGATAATAAACTAAACTACATTAACTGACATCAATGTACTAACACATGGGGATCAAACAACTAGGACTTTCAGACTCTCATTTGTTGGCTATAAGATGTTTTATTAGTATACTTCCTCAAAGTTACTAAGATTTACTAAACGAAAAATATAGTGGAGATAAAATATAATAAGATTTTAACAATCTACTTCTTCAAAATCACTTACTATCACTACTTAAACCCCAAGATTAAAAAAAAAACCTCACTAAGAAACATCATGACCCTATCCCAATCTGCAGCTACTAATTATTGCAGCTAATAATTTTGTACGCACATAGATGCAGACCTTTATCTCATTTCTGAGCTATTAGACCCTTGAGCGATGAGTGAACACAAGTCTTTAGTGTCTTTCTTTCAATCAGCTGCACAGCTGTAAGATTCAGCATTACTGTACTGGTATGTGTTTACGGCACACTAAACCTTTTCTGTCTATAGTTGTGAAAGCTGGTGAATTTTTCCTGGAGTTGCTGGGAGAAGCAACTCCTCTTCACTGGAAGGTGAAGAAAGCGAAGAGGAAGAGAATTGACTCATCTGAAATGGAGGAGAGTGCTGCAGATGCTATGGACTCCCAAAAGATGAATAAATGGGTCAAATTAAAAATCAAGCCTGAACACTCACTAGAGGTCAAAATTACCAAACTGAGGCTGTCATACTTTAGGCACATGACTCACTGGAGAAAATGATAATGCTGAGTAAAATGGCAAGTAGAAGGAAAAAAGGAAAACCACAACACATAGGGGATCAAGAAAGCCAGGGCCCCGAGATGACCATGACTCCTGGAAGTCTGTCATTCATAGGGTTGCCATAACTCAAAACTGACTTGAAGATGGTTAACAACAACAGCAAACGCTAAAAGTGCATGGCAGGGTTGGGCAAATGTGGCCCTAAGACCATGTGTGCCCTCCAAACACTGTTTTTCCAGTCTTTAGTACTCCCAAGACTGTTCTTTTTCTGTCCCCCTCAGAGGTGTTTTTTCCCTCCAGGAAGCTTTCAGGAGCAGCAGCTCAAGATGCTGAAGGCCCTCCCCTTCATTTAACATAAAAATCCCATTCTTTCTAAACCAGTTCCATGTGATGGGCATTTTTCGCAGTGTGGATGGCAGGGGAAGAAAACTGGCCCCCAAGTTTGCTGTCTTTATTCACCCCAGTATATATATATATATATATTTCTCGGCCATCAGCAGTTCCTTTCCCAGTCATTTTCAGTGGCCCCTGGCAAATTTTTGGTCTTCCTAGCTTAACATCTAGTTACGTATATACTCACCATGGATCGAGAGAGCCAGGGAAAGGCAGAGCAAGACTGTGTGGGAGCTCATCCTTCTCAGCTTTGGTGCAGGATCTGTGACAAAACAACTTCGTGCTTCAGCAGAAAGCTCTTTTCATGCACACGCACTCTTCACACAGATGCACAACATGTCCTGCTTTATGGGTACCATGTCCATTTGCAAATATTTGCTTACAGGCCAGTCAGCATTCTGAGGTATTGGCAAAATGGCTCATTGATTGGCTAGAGGTGGGCATCTGGAAAAAAATGGCAGATTCGTACCACAAATATTTTTTTTTGCCATCTTAAAAAAAAAATCACCACCAAATCAATAGAATTTACATAAATCTTGTGTTCTTATTCAGCTGTAGATTTAATGGGTCCATTTTCACTGGACTAGCAATTGGTTGAAGTCACCATTTTTAAAGAGAGCGTTCTGGGACAAAGAAACTTCTAAGCCAGATGGTAATATCAAGTGGCTGAATTACGTACAGTTCGTCAGGAGGTTTAGTGCTATGGCTGCTTCTGGATGGACAACTCCTAGCTGTTTTTTGCTGTGTGCCTAAAAGTCATTTCTAACTTATGGTGACCCTATCACAGGATTTTCTTGGCAAGCTTAATTCAGAAGGGGGTTGCCTTTGCCTTCATCTGAGGCTGAAGTGTGTGACTTGTCCAAAGTCACCCAGTGGGTTTTCATGGCTGGGGCCATTTCCTCACCAGCCTGTTATAGCGCTATGATTCCACTTGCAACATCCTATGGCATCCTGGGATTTGCAGTTTTGGGAGGGGCCGGCCATAGCGCTATAACAGGCTGGTGTGGAAATGGCCTGGGTCAGGATTTGAACCCTGGATTCTAGAGTCCTTGTCCAAACCCCCAAACCACTATAGTACCCTGATTCCTGAGGACTGCTAATACCAGCAGTCAAAGACATCCTGCAACTGTCCTGTCTTTCCTGCTATAAGTGTTTTTTAAATAAAGAAGATAGAAGTGGTGGTGGGCAGGGAGAAGTTTGTTAAAAGTGGAAGATGAGGTCATCTGGACCCCAGAAAAATTGTGCCAATGAGTCAGCGTACTGCTGAAAGGGAGTTTGAAAACATGTATTTCTTGTGGGACAAAACGAGACAAAAGGTTTTCCTAACCAGAGATATAATACTACAGTGATTATCTGTTTATTGAAGCAAGGATGTCTGTGTTATTATCTCTTAAAAGATGTAAGAAGGTAATGGTCACTGTCTGTACTTCCATTTCCTTCTGACTTCCTTGTTTACAGACACACACACACACAGACAGAAAACTATGTGTGTACAGTGCAATCCAGGATAACACTTCACACGTCTGACTATGTAGGCTATAGTCCATATCATAAAAACTTACACTACAGCACATATGTAAGCTTTTAAGTTTCAGGAAGAATTTTTATTGTCTGAAATGATTTTGGATTAGTTAGTTTTCCCTTATGAAGTTCCCTCAAGAGTATCTGGGTCATCTGGGTTCTGGCAAGGCTATTCACTCATTCCTACATCTGTCTGTCTAGATATAATCAAGCTGTTCACCTTTTTAGTGTGTTTTATATTCCAAAGAGGAAATTTTAAAACTAAGTTTTAGTTAAATCTACCAAGCAATTGCTTTTCAATTCTAAAATCACCTCAAGGTTTGAGTTTAGCGCATGTTAAGATCAGGAGGAGCCTAAAGATTTTCTTCTATGATCCTACGATCAAAAAGGACATTTTTGGAGGGGCCACGTTTTGAACAACAGAAAGACTGTAGGGGAGACAGCAGCAACTTTTTGCTGGCCCAATGACTCTCCCCCCAACACTTTTGGAAATGAATAATTAGGCAAAAATGAATAATTTTCTTGAGGCTGGAACTGGAACCTTTGGCCCTCCAGATATTTTGGAATTCATCTCCCACTATCTCTTCCCATGACTGTTTTTCCCTCAGAACTAGTACTAGAGAAGAATGCTTTTTAGTACACATGACTTTTTTGGCGTCTGATGAAAGCTGTGGGCCAACTCCACAGAAAAATGCACTTCAGTACAGTTTTCAAAGCAACAGGAAGGTAAACAGAAGCACAAAAATTTTAAAGTTGTGCCCAGTTCATAGATCTCCTGGAGAACTGCAAGTGTAGAGCACCACAACTGAAACATTGCATTACACATATGCTGCCCTAACTGGGCATTTCAGTGAGTAAGAAGACATGAGATCATAATTTTCCTGTGAGAAACTGGTATGTGTGTGTGTTTTCATGTTCTCCATTTTTGATGCTTCCAGATGGAGAGGGAGAACTTGTTTCCTCACAATATGGATTTCTTTGTCCACCTTTTGAAGGCGTTCTATATAAATCCATGCTTTTGACCATACCTTTGGACCAGTCCTGGGTTGGGGATATATACACACACTACCAGAGTGAAAAGAGGTCTTTCAGGAGTGTTCCCTCCATGACCTGTGGGCCCAGAACAAAGAGGTGGGGTTTCTCTTCTCAAGAATTCTTGCTGCATCCATAAGATACTAATAAACCTTGTTTTGCTCCAGTAACTTGTCACATTTCTGCCATCCTCAAATCTGCTCTAGTTTGGTGGCTGTGATGAAACCTCAGATCCTCACAGGCATCTGTCTGTCTGGTATCTGTCTGCTGTCTGTCTGTCTGTCTGTCAATCAATCAATCAATCAATCAATCATGTGAGCTGGGCAATCTCTCTACTGCACTCAGCCTGAGTCTTAATCTGCTTTGCTAAAGGCAATGTTCTCTCCTGGGGTTGATTAAGCCCGGTGGCATCTAAACAAGACTGAGTTGAATGTCAGCTGAATGCCAATCTCTCCACTGCAAAATCACCCAGTTTGGCAGTAGCTCCCAGTCTACCTCTTGGTCCACCCAACCCTGTTCTCAACCATTTTTCTCCTCAACATCCTGGTCTGTGTTTGAAAAAAGGCGTTAATAATAAAGGTACACAGAAAGCAAAACGAGATGTTCAGAGCGGCCCTTAATGTGAAGGTAAGTATCTGATGACAAGTCCTTTGTTACGGAAACTCTCTAGCATCATGCAGCAGTGCACAGAGGCATAATGCTCGGTTGCTGGTGTTCAGAGATTACTGAGGCTACGAGATGAAGCTCCCATTTTGTGATTGTGTTCCCTTGTACGTGTATGTGTGAGTTTCCATACAGTGACGTCATGGTTTCTCACATTTTTTTCTATTTTTTCCTTTCTTACCGTACCATATTTTTTTCTTTCTTACTATTTTTTCTTTGTTACCCATACCATAGGAAATCTATTAAGAAGGAAAGAAGGAATAGCTCTGTAAAGTTTTTAGTGTAATGACTCAGGACTGAAGTGCAATTACCAGAAACTCCCTCTCTGCCTTGACCCCTTCATCTTCCCTGAATCATTTTCTGAAAGGAAGGAGGAAGGAAGGAAGAGAATTCTGATAAAAGATACAAGAGTAGTGTCACAAATTCATTAAAGTACTCTTTTCTCTCATGCCATGCAGCATGGACTTTATTTGCATATACATATTTCTGAATACCATTAAAATATTCAGTGCAAACCACACCAATAGCTAGAAATGGGTAATGGCCTCTAGTTAGGGATTTCTAAAGCCTTGCTTTAACACATCAGATCTGTGGATTTGAATGTTTCGTTGAGGGAAAGAAAGCACTAGACCTATTAAAGCAAAGCGTGTGTGTGTGTGTAGATGTGTGTGTAGGTGTGCCTTCAAGTCATCTATTGACTTGTGGTGGCCCTCTAAATTTCGTAGGGTTTTCTTAGGCAAGGAATATTTAAGAGATGGTTTGCTGTTACCTTTCCTTGAAAGGTAGCTTACAGCATGTGATAGTTTTTGGTGGTCTCCCGTACAAGTACTAACTAAGGCTGAACCTGGTGGGCTTTCAAGATCAGACCAGTTCTGGTGTCTTCAAGGTAATTAGGCATTTAATCAACAGAATATACATAAGTATTTACTGACCATTCAACTACTGATTCTATTTTATTTGGGAGTGCAATTATGTCTAGAGAGTTCCCATTTCCCCATCCAGGAGGTACAGATGTTCTCTGCATGGTGAGTATTTGCAGCAGTTAGAGATGAAGAGATGTCAGGGGAAAAAAGTGACAAGAAGGACAGGACTAATCTGTCAGTTGTGTTGTCTCTCAAGTTCATTTTCACCCCATCTCCTGTTCTCTCCATGGAACTTATGAGGAGGGTGGGAGGAATTGCATATTTATTCTTCTAAAAATGAAATAATTTCTCAAGCATCTACACTGGTCAAATTAAACTGGTGAAGCCATTTCCAACAGGAAGCAGACATTGTTGTATCCCCCCCCCCCCACAATGCAGCCATTGGAGATAAGAAGCTTGGCCAGAGAAAAAGGGTGTGTGAGCCTAATTTGAGAGCCAGAGGAGCATAGTGATGTGAGTATTAGACTAAGACTCTGGGAGACCAGGATTCAAATCTCTGATAAGCCAGGGAAACCCAGTGGGTAATCTTTGACAAGTCACACTCTTTCACGCTTTGAGGAAGGCAATGGCGAACCTCTTCTGAATACACCTTGTCTAGAAAACCCTGTGATAAGGTCACTTTCAGATATCCATAAACTGGAAATGGCTTGATGGCATACAACAAGATCACAACCCTAATTCAGCACCAAAAAGTATGGTTGAATTCAAAACTAGAGGTCTAAGAATAAATCACTCAGGGCCTTCTGTCTGGATAGACAAATTAGTTCCACTTTACCTGCATTCCAGTTGTATAAGTCTAAAGTTCCTTCTATGAAATTTATGAAGTCATCTCTGAACTATTGAAAGTTCTTATGAAAAAGCGAACTGGTCAAAATTCTCACTTGACCCTAATGATAAACCTAATTTAGAACCACAGATATGGATGAGTACAAACCAATGTCACCCTAATCTTTTTGGAACGAAGTATTCAAAGGCTTATGCATGGATTGGTGAATCTATCACTTTTGCTTCTTCCATGAGAAACTTTTAAAAAATCTTTCTATTCCATTTTTGAAGAAATGTTTGGTTTTTATTATTTAAAAATCTCAAATCAATTTTTCACCCATTCTTGTATGTTAACAGCTTAAATTCCAGTTATTAACTGCCTTCAAGTCAATCTTGACTTATGGAGTCCCTATGAAGGAGAGACATCCAAGCCACTCTATCATCAACTGCCCTGCTCAGGTCTTGCAGATTCAGGAATGTGTCTTCCTTGATTGACTCTATCTATCTGTAATCTTCCTCTTTTCATACTGCCTTCTATCTTACCAAGCATTATTGTCCTTTCTAGTGAGTCAGGTCTTCTCATGATGTGTCCAAAGTACAATAGCTTTAGTTTAGTCCTCCTGGCTTCTAGAGAAAGTTGAGGCTTCATTCGCTCTAGGAGCCATTTATTTGTCTTTTCAGCGGTCCACAGTATCCATAGAACCTTTCTACAGCACCACCTTTCAAATGAATTGTTTTTCTTACTATCAACTGTCCTCACTGTCCAGCTTTCACAGCCATCCCTAGAAACTGGAAATGGGATGGCATAGGTAATCCTCCCTTTAGCCTTCAGTGATATATCTGTGGACATGAGGAGCTTGTCTAGTTCCTTCCTGAGCTGGCCTTCTGATTAATGACTGAGCCAAGATATGGAAAGAGGTATGGAAAATGTTAATATACTCCATATTTATTCCATTTCTTGTTACAGTATATACTTCTGGCTTCCCCTGAGTTGTGCTTCTAGCTTTCCAAGTTACTATTGTAGATGTTGTGAAACTTCAGGCTTTCCTATCACTTCGAAGCATATCAGCAGCTGAACACCTTTCCCTCTTGAGTCCTGTTGTGTCATGAGACTGTGCGCTATTTGTATTTGTCCTCTGTTCTTTCCCAATAGGTGCCTTCCAACCTGGGAGTCTCATCTTCCAGCACTATCCCTTCCCTCATTATACATCGTCTGACTACGGGATATCAGAGTAAAAGACATTCAGAAGTGGTTTACAAGTGGCTGCTTCTGCATAGTCCAAAGAAGAGTTAGCTCAAGTGCCTCTGCATGCAATCCCATCACTGCTGTAAATATATGGTTAACACCCCCCCCCACTGGTTCTATATTAGTTCTTCTTATCATTGTCTTGAAACGTCGGTCCCTGTGCCTCCAAGGCTTGCACCTCAAAGAGGCTGTAAACCCCATGATTGAACCCAGTTCTGGGAAAGTGGCTTTTCAGAAGAATGAAACCATCCATGCTGAAGTGGTAGAATAACAGCTCTAGGAAACAGGCAAGGAACGGTTTCTCGAAAGGTGCAAGTAAGTCGACTGCTCTGCTTGGGTCAGAAATTAGGGTTTGCAAGAGCCTTGGAGCTGTCTGGTGTGGTAGGAGGCAGATGGGCTGCTGCATTTTTGCACACCTTCTCCTTTCTGTTGCTGCTTTAATTAAGGCTCTCTGAGAGAGGACAAATATCCTCCTCCCCCTCCCCCTCCTCCTCCTCCTGGGCATCAGTATATAGCAGCGCCCATGGTGTCTTCAAAACTGAAGCGCTTGGCCAACACTTGAGACATTGACCATGGTCATGGACATGACCTTGCTGAAAATGTCCTATTAGGCGTGCAGACGTTTCAAATGAGTTGATTTTCTTCCTGTGGGGTTTTGTTCACTCTCCGGCTTTCACAACCTTACATAGAAATCAGAAATTCCACGGCAAGGTTGATTCTCCCTTTGGTATTTCCTGATATTTCTTGGGACTTTTGAGGATCCTCCCTTTACAGCTGCTTTTCCAAGTTTTAGCCTTCTTCCAATGTCTTGACAGTAGCCTCCGTTTTGTTTATAAATTAGCTGACATATAGGATATCTTTAACTATTTCTGTCTTCATCACATGCTGTACATTCTGTAACTCATCTCTGGTCATTATTTTGATATTTTAACATACGGATGTGTGCTACCCTGATTTCTGGGGTCCCGCGAGGGACACCTCAAAATACTGGGGAATGAGAATTAGCAAGAGCACAAGCTAAGCAATACAAGAGGCAGGGCAACCTAGCGATATCTTGAACCCAATGTTTACGGGGTCAGGCCGAGTCAATAATCAAACAGAAGTAAATAATAATTGTTTTCCTTTATTTTGAGATACAGTCAAAACGTATGTATGCAACCACTCACACAGACCTAACGAAAGAAAGGTAGGAGTTGGATAGAGGATTTTAAGAGGGATTTTTCAGGAGAAATACTACACCTGATCCTGAAGCCCGGTTTATCAGAAGAAAAGTCCGGTGTATCGGAGATTCTCAGCACGTGGGAGCTGAGGGGAAGGCTCGTCGAACGGAGCGCCAGCAAGGCGGCATGGAAGTCAGAGCGATCTGAAGAGATGCTCAAAATCAGGGGGTCTTATTGTCAGGGATTCGAAGCATGGAACCCTGGGAAAATGCCCAGACCACTGCAAGGCATTGCATCATACTCCAGCAGTGTGTATTGCAAGACATTGCATCAGATACTGGAGTGGTGTGCAAAGGGTACAGGGTGGTGTGCAGACCCCTGTAGCTCATTGGTTGTAAATATGTATATAAGGCAGCAACGTCCAGTGACCAAACCCGGTGCCTGGCGTAAGCTTTTGTCAGTCTGTTTTGTGTTCTTGTACATATCGGAACCTTGAAGCTAAGATAAAGTGCCTCCTGTTTGGAAGAAAGCTTTTCCATGTGAGTATCCTTCTTGGGAACAGGGTTGCTGCTGTCAGTTTGCTGAGAACCTTTTTCTGCTGTGTCTCCGTGGGGATTGAAACTCCCATCATTCCCCCAACACTTATAGGGGAAAATGTGCCTCTAGGCTAGTCTGTTTCCAGGGAAAACAATGGGTTTCGGGCTGGAGACAAAGCCTCCGAAAGGTCAGTACTTTAGATGATTGAATTATGACAGTGTTCTCAATAGCGTAGACAGTATGCAAACACAGAGTGCTTGACAAGTGGATATTCAGCTTGTCAAGCTGCCTGCTCGGGGCAGGGGATCTTTTGTAAATGGTGTGTATACATAATGTGATCTTAAGAAGGTACTTGCCTGGAAATCTCCTGAAGCTGCAGTCCGGCAATTACTGGCCTACCTGGATTTGTTTTAAATAGTTCAGCTATTTTCGGCTGTGCCCGTGTGCATGCTTGTCTGGGGGCCTTGCAAACACATGGAGAGGAATGGGTAGTGAAGGCCAAATTCTTGATACCAAATGATATCTAATATACCACAAGTCCGGACTAGAAACTACAGTAACATGTGGTCCTGCTTTTTCACTTTTTTCTTTCACTTTTATCAGGAGTTGGTCATTTCAAGTCTTTGCTATTTCCTGCCAATAATATGGTGTTATCTGCTTATCTTGGCTTCTTGTATTCTGCCCTCTGAGTCTTACTCCACTTCCTATATGATATATTCTTTGTTTAAATTAAACATATGTGGTGATAAAATGTGGGCTTTTTCAACACCCTTCTCAGCTGGAAACCATTCCATTTCTCCATATCATGTCCTCACAATAGCCTCTTGTGTGATATATAGGTCATGCAGGATAATCAAATCTCATGGCACCCTTTTTCCTTTTGTGGTAAACCATAATTTCCAATGATCTACACAACCAAACCCTTTACTATAATCTATAAAATAGAGGCTGATATTTTTCTGAAATTCTTTGGTGCGTTGCTGTGTCCAGTGTATATTTGCACTGTGATTCCCCATGCCACCTCTTTTTTGGAAGCCAGCATGGGCATCTGGCAGTACTTGCCCCATTTGAAGTAAAAATCTTTGTCAAATGTGGAACATAAGTTTGCTTGCATGGAAGATCTGTGCAATAGTCTGGTAGTTTCACAAACCCCAATATCCCCTTTCTTGGGGGTTTAAATCTATAGACCATTTCCAGTGTGCGAATCATTGTTTTGTTTTCCATATTTGTTGGTAGACTCTTGATAAAGTTTATGTTCTATATATATGTATATGTGTGTATATATATATGTCTGTGTGTATGTGTGTGTATGTGTGTGTACTTAAACGCACACAGAGTCTGTTTTGGATACACATGAGGGTATACAAAAACAATACACACAACAAAAGGAAAATAATCAGCAACACTTATCTAAAACTAGTAATAAACTAAACTACACTAACTGACTACATCAACCTACTACCACATAGGGATCAAACAGCTAGGACTTCCAGCCTCTCAGCTGGAGGCTGTAAGGTGTTTTATTAGTATACTTCCTCAAAGTTACTAAGGCCCTTTCTGCACCTTACCTTCTTCTGGCGCTGGGGTGTGGGGATCGTGCGAGCAGCCTCTGGCGAGAGGCTCTCGCGTCCGGGGTTCTTCGGCTCCGCACGAGCTGCCTGCTCGCGTGAGAGCCCCACCTCTTCCTTCCGCAGCACAGGCTGGGAATTTCCCAGGCTGCGCTGGGGCACGAAGCGCGACTGGCAAGGCTCCGGAGGCTCCGCACACCAGGCAAGTTTGCGTGGGGCCCCGGAGCAATGCGCTTCCAGCCGAAAATGAAAATGTGCGCGATCAGCACCTGCTGGCCCCTGGAGCGTTGTGTGATTGTGAGCGCGCTGTGTGGATCGCTCCTCACAATTGCGTGATGCTCCAGATGCCCTTTCACATGGCAAATGCCATGTGGAAAGGGCCTAAGTTTTACTAAACGAAAAATATAGTAGAGATAAAATATAAGATTTTAACAATCTACTTCTTCAAAATCACTCACTATCACTACTTAAACCCCAAGATTAAAAAAAAAAAACCCCTCACTAAGAAATATCATGACCCTATCCCAATCTGTCCATTTGCAAAATTGGAATGTTATTCCCATCAGCTTAGAGGCTTCCTTAAGTGTAGAAGCTGAAGCTTGTTTCCAGAATGTATAAGAGAGTTGGCTTGTATATCTCACACCAATAAACAGTTGGGTCCAATGGATTCCCCAGCCCCCTCCAATCCTCCCCTTCTCTAGAGTCCAGTCTTTGGTCTCCTCAGTAGCCAGGTTGGGAATCTGGATTATGGGGCACTCCTCCAAGACTCCCTTGCCTGGTAGACCTTTCAGCAAGTTTCTAAGCCAGCCCTTTCTCTCACTCAGCACACTATCCTTCAGTAGCACCTGCTAAAGGACAAACACACGTGGTACCATGCCAACCAAGAAGTCCCAACTCTTGATCAAACTGGATGGATTTTGTCTGTTTAGCTTCAAACTGCTCTATTGTTACATCCATCTGTTCCTGAAAACTTATTTCTTCCAAATGCATTGAGAGCATTTTCACTCTCTAAAATTGTGGGATCAATGTCCAAAGATTCTTTGTTCCAGCAACATGTATTCCTTTTGGTTGTTTTATGTAGTTCTTCAGTATGTTCCTTCCATCTTTCAAAAAATTTCGTCTGGATCATATACAGTATTTTCCTCTTGGTCATAGGGTATGTCTCCTCTTGATTTATATTTCTCTTTCATTTCTTGGAGATCTCGGGTTCTCTTTGTTTTGTTAGCGTCTTCTGTTTCTTTCCATTGATTATTATCATTGTTTCTTCCTCCTTGTTCACAAGTGACTGAACAGTTTTTATGGCTGAAGTGTAATTCAGTTTTAATTTACATTGTGGTGAAAGACATGATATAGAAGTTTTGTGGGGGCAAGTTTGGAGGAAGAGTTCTGCCCCTGCCCACATAGAGGGAGGCCTACAGCAACCAACAGGCCCTCATCTGCCCTCCCTGGGACTTTAGGACTGCTCTCTGAAAGGCTTAGAAATTGTGGGATTGGTGGAAAAAGGTGTTAGTAAAAGAGGAAGGTGTCACACTTCGACAAGAAGAGTTACAATTTTGAAAGGTGAAGTAATTCGAGACATA
Source organism: Cyclura pinguis (assembly GCA_030412105.1). Lineage (NCBI taxonomy): Eukaryota > Metazoa > Chordata > Lepidosauria > Squamata > Iguanidae > Cyclura > Cyclura pinguis. Next base: position 207,935,156 of record CM059600.1, read on the forward strand.
ATTGGCTCTGGGGATGGGGTACACTTAGCAATCGTAATAGGTTAAATTTAGTTTGAAAACAATAGAAATAAGACTGAAATTACTAATAGTATATTTATAAAATATTAAGTATGGGAATAAATAACAACAATAGGTGTAATGAGAATGAGATTTAGGTATATATAACCAAAATATATAATCAGAATGATTTATAATATGTTGAATAAGTAATATTAGAGAGAAATAGAAATGTAAGCTTTTTTTTGTTGGTGGTGTAATCTTTTTTCCTTCACTTTTAGGTTTATCAACTTATGCATTTTTGTGTGTGTGTGTTTTCTTATAATTAAATTTAAAAAAAGAAATTGTGGGATTGGTTGATTTGGTGACTAGAGTCACAGCTCCTTCCAGATCACCATGATAATTCCAAGCTGAAAGGCAGAACAAGGACATTCGAGGCCCTCAGAAACAGTTTGTCTGCAATCCTCTTAGAGATGACCCATGTCACCTCCTAGTGGGAATTTGAAGCAGGAATGGTGCCTTCTGGTACCACTTAAGTCTTTTTTTGGGCAGAGAGGGTATAGGTCTGGCTACATCACTATATACACACTGCTATGGCATTTTTCATTTATTTTGACACACTTGAGAAATTATGGTTCTGGAAAGATAGTAATATGCTTAGTCTGGTTTATAGTAATAATAACAATGAGCAACGTATCTTGGAAGTCAAAATCTGCCAGAAAGTCCAACAAAATTGTCATCTGCCTTGCTGAAGATTTCATTAGAACCAGGACCATTAGAAGCAATGAGAGCATAAAACAATTAGAAAAAGATTGATCTTTTGAGTTTCTTTCATTTAGATTTTCTCTTTCTCCACTCCCCATCCATCCAGACCGAGGTATAATATTTAAAAAGTCACGGAGGTAGGAAAGGAGGTAGATTGGAGATACGTAATAAATGAGGAGTGAATGGATGATGTGCCCTGAAATCCTAAGCATCCATGAGGAGGGTCAATGCTCCTTCCTGAGCCAGGCTCCTGAGACATGGTGACACATCCTCCATGGTGACACACCCTGCATTGTGACACATCCCCTACTGGCTGGCCTTTTAGAAGCTTGGGTGACTCTGGCTCTTTGTGGGAAGTGAGGAGGAGGAGAGAGGAGCGTAGTGTGTTAGGAGCTGGGGTGTGTGTGAGAGAGCTGTTGGTCTTTAAATCGGTCTATCTTTTGTAGAGTTAGTTATTCTTTTTGTAGGAAGAAATAGTTTTTCATCTGGTTGGAGTTTGAGATTAGAGCAAATAGTTGTTAGTAGACAGTTGTTATAGAGTTGTTGTTGGGGCTTAGAGAGGGAGGAGGAATATGAGGGGGAGATCAGTTGATAAGGCAAGGGAAAGAGAACACAATCTTCTTCAAGATGTGACTATGATTTCCTTCTGGTTTCTAGAAATTCTCTAGAATTCTAATTCTCTCCTGATCATTGAAACTTGATAACTCCTGGGGCAGACTCTCCACTTCTAGCCATAGCCAGGTTTTATCCACAGTTGCATAGTGAGTGACTCACAGCAAGGGGTTCCTCCTTGTCAGGGGAAGGGAAGAAGGGGTTTTGGATGGTGCTGCAGGTTTTGGATGGAGTTTGGAGGTCCTCAGTGCCTCCAACTCCATGCTACTTTCCACACTGACCATTTGTTCATCTGGTGGTTCTGGTGCCAGAGAGCAAGGCTGAGGACACCCCTACCATTAGGCAGAATGAGGCATTCCCCTTGAGGGCAGCAGGTGAAAAAGGGGCGGAGGTGGGCCAAAGCCTCACCTACTGCAGCTGCGCACCTACTGTAGTCTCCTGACAGGTGTCCAAACCCCATAGCGCCTTGGGTTGCAGTGCCACCTCTTTCACCTGCTCTGCTGATCTTACCACCAACCCCCCACTCTCCATTTTATATTCCAGCTCAGCCTTTCAGAATTTCCCAGGTTTCCGAGATCTCAATGTTTGGTGGTTCTAGGTGCAGTCGCAAAGACTGAGCCTTCTCCTCTGGGCCTAAGGGAAGACTGTTACCCCAAAACTTAGATGCCACAAGGGCCACCCTGTGATGCCAGTGCCTCTTTGCAAAAATGGGGAATTAATTAGCTCAAAGAGGAGGCTTGCGAGAGAGGGGCAACTTAGCGAGATCTTTCCTACCAGTGTTTACGGGCACACGCAGGAAAAGAACCAGCCAAAGATTCAAAAGTAAGCTACAAATGTGTTTTATTGAGGGGAATTCGCTCACGCATGCACACAAGATACACACAATCACACATTTACACAAGAGCTAACCAAAAGAGAGGGAGGAAAGCAGATAGAGACTGTGAAGGGTGCGGGCGATACTTACCAGATCCGATGAGAAGCAGAGAAGTGGGACGAAGTGACTCAGGTACTGGACCCAAGGGCAGTTCTCAGTTCAGGAATCAAACAGATAGAGTGATGCTCAGAAAGGCAAGAGACTGCACTGGGCATCCTGAAATCAGGGGTATTTGCTCTCTGTAAATGGCCTGTGGCCGTGAAGGTTCCAGATGCAAAAAAAAAAAGGGAATCTGTTGTGGACAATGGGTCTTTCACCTGTTGATGGGCTTAGTGCTTTGATTGACAAAGACATGGTGGGTGGTGTAATAGCTGTCTATTGCGGGTGCTGTGAAGAAAGAGGAAAGAATCCAGGTGTACAAAGGATGGATATCTGTCAGTCAGTGTTGTGGTGGGCTCCTCACAGTTGGATTCCCTGGAAAATTCCAGCTTTTATTTAAGCCTATTATCCACAGGAATGGTGTGTATTTGCCTGACAAATGACTCAGTCTTACCTGGAGGAAGTTTCGAGTTGACCTGTCCTTCTCACATTTACAGTCAAATTCTTTCCCCCGCTCAGTTTGACCTCTCCGTCACCTCCCAGGCTTGAATTTGATATCAGAGCCAATAAAATGTGTTGCCAATTACATATGATGCCAATTAGGTACGGTGCCCATCCAAACCATACTAATATCAGGGACCCCCAAAGCGGGACCTTACAAGACAGAGGGGCATCAGGGCTACGGTGCTCTCAGGAAATAATGCATTCACACACACACACACGCGCACACACACACATCCACACCAAACTGTGCGCTTCTGCTTTCAGCTGTTGTAGACTGGTTTTGCAGACATAACTTCTCTGCTTTCAAAGGTCTTATGGTTATTAATAGCATGATTATGATAGCATGATTTCTTTTAAGTGGGGATAAAAGAAGAACCCACAAACTCAGTGCTGGAAAAAGAAAATGTGCCCAGCTGACTGCATGTTAACAAAAGGCGAGACTACTCAAGGACTGGGATGATAAACAGAGGTTGGGGCTTGAGGATCATTTTCCTCACTGGGGTTTTTGGAAGTTCAAACAAACCTCTACCTTGCTTTTCATTATGGCATTCAAAATATTCTATCACATCCAAGACAATTCTAATATTTTCTTTCATTTGTCTTCCAGATACAAATCCACTTTGGTGTTTATCAGTGTAGTTCTTTAATAAATTCTTCCTTCCTTTTGCCGAAATCAAAGCGAGCATTTTATAATCATTATTCAACAAAGAAATTGGTCTAATATTCTTAGATAGAGTCATATCTTGTCCTTCTGTTGGGATCAATATGATATTGGTTCCCTTCCATGAATTAGGAATTAGTCCTATTTCTATCACAGCATTCGTTATAGTTTGCAAAGAAGACAGAAGTTCCTCCTTTAAGATTTTAAAATAAGAGACTCCAAATCCGTCTGAACCTGAAGTCTTTCCTCACTTCAATTTTTTAATAGCCTTGGCTATCTCTGATATAAAATCTTCTGACTGAACTGTTGTTTCTCTTCTTTTGTCAGTTTTTTTAGTTGTTGTCCAATGATGTAGACTCAAATCACTTGATTCACATGAGTTAGACTCAAGTCACTTCAGGAACTCGGCTTGGATTGACTTGGCAATAAATGATGGACTGACTTGACTCAACTTTTGACTCATCTCATTTTAGCGACGGACTTACTGCCCTTGGTAGTTCTACCTTCCCTGCCAGCCTCCTTCCAGTTAGCTGTGAGGAAATGTTATGTTGATAACTCAATGAGAGCTGCACATCCTTTTTGTCCCTGCGTCTGCACCTCTCCCTTGTTTCCCTCATTTTTTGAGAAGCTATTTATTAAAAAGCAAAACCATGGTAAGATTGATGACTGGGAGAACAGGGATTTGTAGGTGTTTTGGGTGAGTGTGGGCATGGAGTTGTCTTGGCATGGGGAGGTGAAGGCAGGTTTGAGGAAGTCACCTTCGAGAGGAAGCTACATCCCACTTTCTAATGGCTGGCAGAGTCAGGATACCTATCCCAGTGGCTTCCTCATGAGTAGGCAGGAGTTAATCCAACCCCTCAACCGTGGAAGGGTAGGGAGCACCTTCCAAAAGGAAGCTACATCCCACTCACTCATGGTTGGCAGAGGCAGCGTAACTATCCTGGTGGCTTCCTCGAGAGCAAGCAGTACAGTCTACCCTCCATATTCAGGAGTTCCTCTTTCATGGGCAGTTTATAGTTGCTGCCTGGGGTGGTTCTCACATCCTCCTCCTCCTCCTCCTCTCCATCTCCCATCTTGCCAACAGCCCATCCTGTCATTCCCTTTCCCACCTTGCCTCAGTGATGCTTCAGCGAGAGCTTAAACCTGTCTTTAAGGGTTGGGACTTCCAGTGAGTGCTGCCTACATAACTTGGTGGCTTTCTCATGAGTAAGCAGGATTTGCTCCAACCCCTAAACCATAGAAGAGCAGGGAGCACGTTGGGATGCCCTCCATATTAAAGTAATGGCCTATATAGTCTAGCATAAGTAGCAGTTTGCTTGTAACCAGGAAGCCTAGGTACCAGAGACTGTTAGATAAACAATTGATAGGAATGCACTGATAAGTGCTGCTTGGCTCCCACAGCTTCAAGGTCTCTTGGAAAAGGGGGAGGAAAGCGGGGATTCTAAAGCACTAGTATGTGCTTCTGAACTGCATCTCCTCACTAAAGTCTTGTGCAATGTACCTCACTCCAAATAAATAGTGTTTATGCACTTACTATGTCCATGTGGGGATTCAGTTCCTGACAGAGCACCTCCAAAAGGAAGCCACATCCCACTCTCTCATGGCTGCTAGGGACAACATAACTATCCTGGTGGCTTCCTCCTGAGAGCAAGATTTGCTCCAACCCCTAAACCATGGAAGGGCAGACAGTTTTACAGAGAGTTTGTAGCTGCTGCTTGATTGGTTCTCATCTCCTCCTCCTCTCCATTTTCTGTCTTGCCAACAGCACACCCTGTCATTTCCTTTCCAACTTTGCCTCCATGATGCTTCAGCCAGACATTAAATCCCTTCCCATCAATGTTAATCCTCAGTCTTGCTCTCTCTCTCTCTCCTGCTTGCCAAATGCCCCATCCTATCACTATCTTTCCCACCTTGCCTCTGTGATGCTTCAGCCAGACCTTTTACTTGTCTCTAAGGATTCAAACTCCTTTGTTTAAATTATTTTTTTATTAACAGAATATACTAGTATTAAAAATTAAGACAGAAATAGCAGTACATGATGGCATTTGGTTGTTCTCCATCAACAGATTTCTTCAACTAATAATTGTTGAATATTGGGAAGGAGAATCAATCTTCTAGAGTTACATTCATTAGAAAAAACCGAAACAAACAAGCAAGCAAACTAATCTATATATGGTTTAACACAACTTCCCTTTGTTTGAACTTTACCTCTTCTTGAAAAATAAAACTGATTTACTATCTATAACGTAAATTCTTCTTACTCTATAACCTCTTTCTGTGTCTTCTCTGTGCTAGTTAAGCTTGTTCCTCCTATTAGTTATCTGTTTGAATGTCCATATGTACATACTCACTGTTACCCTGATTTCTGGGGGTCCTGAGAGGGACACCCAAATGCGCCCTCAATTTTATAAGTTGGGGAAATTAGCAAAGAGCACAGGCTAGCAACGTGAGAGGCAGGGTAACGTAGTGAGATCTTGTACCCAATGTCTACGGGGTCAGGCCAAGTCAAGGAGCAAACAGATGTGAAATAATAATTGTTGTTTTATTAAAATACAATCAAACAGTGTATGCAGCACACTCACTCAGATAACTAAAGAAATAAAGGTTGGAGTGGGATAGAGGGATTTTTAGAGGAGTTGTTGCATTGGGTAATACTGCACCTGTCCTGAAGCCCGGGTAGTTCACAGCCGAAGTTCGTAGAGATGAAGTTCTCAGTACGTGGGACTGAGGGGAAGGCTCGCCAAGCAAAGTGGCAGCAAGGCGGGATGGAAGCCAAGAGCGATCCGAGGAAGCGCTCAAAGTCAGGGGTTCTCATAGTGAAGATTGTGGCCACAGGCTAGTCCGTACTTGGGGAAAACAAAGAGTTTCGGGCTGGAGACAAAGCCTCCGAAAGGTCAGAATTTAGCATGATTGCATTATGTCTGAATTGACAATGGAGTGGACAGTATGCAAACGCAGAGTGCTTGACAGATGAGGATTCTTCTAATCAAGCTGCCTGCTTGCGCAGGGAGTTCTTTGTAAGCAGTGTGCATACATATTAGAGTACTTACCTTTGAGGTCTCCTGAAGCGGCGGGACAACTATTTCTGGCCTGCCTGTATTGTGTTGGAATATTACGGTGATTATCGGCCATGCCTGTCTGCGAGTTTGTCCGGGGGACCTCTCAGCATGTGGAGAGGGATGGGTAAAGAAGGTCAAATTATTGATATCAAAGCGATATCTAATATCCCTCAAGTCCGGGCTAGAAACTGCAGTAACATCACTCTCATAGCAATTTTACAAAAACAACTGTACCAAAACAGATGTTAACAATTATGAGAGTTACTACGATTCTCTTGTTTTTTTTAATATCTCTGAGATGTATATAAGTTCATTTAATGTAGTCCATAATTAAGTTACCTCATTTTTGATGGAGGAACTTCATAATTGGATCCCATTCCTTCAGTATCTTATCAGATTTCCCTTTAATTTTGCAGATGGAGGGAGCAGGAGGGGGTGAGAAGTGGTCATGCAGCAGCTACAAACTCCTGCTTAGTTTGTAAGGAAGCCACCAGGATAGGTATGCTGCACTCCCTTAAAGTTTAAACCCTTAGAGACAGGTTTAACGTGTGGCTGAAGCATCACTGAAGCAAGATGTGAAAGGGAGTGAAAGGATGGGGCTTTTGGCGGGCAGACGAGAGAAAGGAGGATTGAAGATCAACATGGATGGGAAGGGGTTCAAAATCTGGCTGAAGCATTGCTGAGGCAAGGTGGGAAAGGGAGTGACAGAGAGTGGGAAAGGGAGTGCCTGTAGGCAAGATGGGAGATGGAGAGGAGGAGGAGGAGGAGGGTGTGAGAACCACACAAGCAGCAGCTACAAACTCCCCAGAAAAAAGAAGCACCTGAATGTGCACAGTGGACTGTGCTGCTTGCTCTTGAGGAAGCCACCAGGATAGTTATGCTGCCTCTGGCAGCCATGAGAAAATGGGATGGAGCTTCTTTTGGAGGTGCTCCCTGCCCTTCCATGGTTGAGGGGTTGGATCAAATCTTGCATGCTTTTGAGGAAGCCACTGGGATAGGTACCTTGACTCTGCAAGCTGTTAGAAAGTGGGGTGCAGCTTCCTTCTAGGGGTGACTTTCCCCAACCTGCCATCAACACCCCCATGGCAAGACCACTCCATGCCCATACTCAGCCTCCAGACCTTTCTGCACTGCACAGTTATAAGGCTATTATTCCACTTTCAACATCCTAGGGAATCCTACGGTTTCCAGTTTAGACAGGGGCATTTAGAATTCTGAGCTAGAGATCTCTTTGGTCTCACTAAACTGCAAACCCCAGAATTCCACAGGATGTTGACAGTGGAATAATAGCACTATAACAGTGTAGTGAGGAAGCGCCCTTAGTCTCTATATCTGTTGGTAGTTCTTCATCTTCTTTCTCCCATACACCTGATACAGCTGTTCCCTTTTCACTGGAGCCCTTGGGCTCCACTTCTGGATTTTCTTGATCCATTTCTTTGTCCAAATCATCCTTAAATATTCCCAAAAAATCTTTTGCCTTATCCAATTCAAACTGTATCTTTCATTCTTATATGTAAGATTCAGACTTTCCAATCTGTCCCAACTGAAAGAAATAGTCTTTCTCCTGATTTGTCCACCAAAGATGTTTTTAAAGAGGGTTCCTGAGCTTCTATCACAGCTACTATTTAGAAAGCAAAGGCATCCCTTGGCCTGGCCTGTTTTACCACAAATGTGACATGCCTAGAATTTCTGAACCAAATAATCATAATTACATAATGTCATATAATGAAGAGTCTTTGGAAATGGTAGAAAACACTACTCACAAACACACTTGCAGGATAGGAACACCTTTGAAGGTATTATAGTGATGGATTCTGCAAAAGGGAACTCTCTGGATCTGTCTTCTTGTCCAGAACAGATGGGAAACCCAGCTTGAGAAGCAACCTAGAACTACATGTGTTCCTGCATTTCAGATATCAAAAACTGAATGTGCAACGTCAGAGCACGGTCAAGATGGCCAAAGTTATTAATGGGGAAGAAAAGCCAGGAGAGGTTGCAGCATGATGCTCTTGCCTGAGCCCACTGGGAAAGAGAAGATTCTGGCCCTTTTCTCATACGCTCCCTGCTGAGTTAAGAGACTGCAAACTCATTTTGCACTTTAAACTCAGTTTGCATCCCTTGAAAGAAGCTCTGGGCAAAGGTGGAAAATGGGAGGGGGAGAAAGGAAGTGGGACATTTTAAAAGCCACTGAAAAAGTGGGGTGACAGAGGATTAATTGGGACTGTCTCTACCAAATCAGGACAGTTGGAGGAGATGGAACCGACATTTATTAGCCTGACAACAACAGTGTCAAGATGAAGGACTCTCTGCTCTTTCTTATTCTTCAAGTAATGGGGTATAGCAGGATTGTGTGAAGGAAGCAATAAATTCCCATTCGCACACAATCCCCTTCCCAAACCGATACTGCCAGTATGAGGTCATGCCCACGTTCCCAGTTTGCTTAATCTGAAGTAACTATTCCCTGGTTCTACACTCACGTTTCTTCATACATTAATCTGGACACGTGAAAGGTTAAAAGTTAAAACAGATGCAAGGGGTGACGTGATGCCCCTGCCTCCAATCATCTTCCCCACAATTTTGGTCTTGTGGAAATCAGCACATTATTAGTTTTCTACAACACCGTGTTATAATTGTATTTTTAATATCAGGGATGGGGGAGGCATGGGTAGGATTGTTTTTTCACCTTTATGCCAAATAATTTGGCTGGTACCTCGCACCTTGACCTGAGTGGGTGCTAGAACTAGGAAATGGGGGGAAATTGCTGTTCTGCCTCAGGCAGCAAAATGTCTTGAGCTGGCCATACTTACGCACGCCGTTCCTGTTCTGTCCACCCTGACCTTGGCAGAGCGGGCAGGAGGCTGAGGTGTACGACAGGGTGAATGTGCTTAGAAACCCCCTCGTTAGGGCCTCCAAATGAGCAGAATTTCAAGTCGTGGGGAGGCCTCTAACCGTAGCCACTCACGCAGTCTTAGAACCCTCTTGTTCCAACCTTCAGCCTGAACAGGCTGAGGTCAGAATGAAGAAGACCTGAATGTTGGAGGTGGGACGGCATGGATTTCCCCACAGTTCGACCCCCGCTTTTAAGCCCCACTCCTTCCGGTAAACACTTGAGCTGAGCTAACGGGAAACACAGATTACGTTTCACAACTGGTGGGACTGTGAAAAGAAATGATGTGGTATCAACTCAGGGTGGCCAGATTGAAAACTGGAGAGGGCTCCTGTACTTTTACCAGCTGCGTTTAAGAGGGGGTTTCAACAGGTGTTGCTTTCAGGTAACAAGCATGTCACAAGCAACCCCTGCTGAAATTCCCTCTCCTACACAACCATTAAAGGTACGTGAGCTCTCCCCAGTTTTTGCTCTGCCAGTTGCCATTCTAATTTTCATGGGAAAGGGGAAATTTAATGGTTCGACAAGTATTATTTTCAACAAAATGTTCACACTTGCTTTGGAATGACCCAGAATAATCAGCAAGATTCTGGGAACCCTTGTCAGCATCAGGGAGGACAGATAACTCAGTATAAAGCAACCCTGAGAGACTGCAAGCCCTGATTGCTGGTGCCCTTTCACGCTACAAAATTATAGCACTCTGATACCGCTTTAGCTGCCATGTCTGCCTGCTATGGAGTTCTGGAATTTCTACTTTGGTTAGAGGCACCGGAGTTGCTCTCTGGCTGTGAACTCTAATCTCCCCTCCCACAACTGCACGCTCCAGGATTCCTCCAGATGGAACCGTGGCAGAGACCCTTTCACACTGCATAATTATAATACTTTATTCTACTTTAGCTGCCATGAGTGCATTCTGTGGAACCGAGGAGGCTGTGATCTGCTGAGGCACTAAAGGCACTCTCTAGCTAAAAATTCTAAGTACCCCATATCTGAAAATCCCAGGATTCCTGAAGGTGGAGCCATGTTGTTTAAAGTGGAATCATAGTGCTATAACTGTGTGTGTGTGATAGAGTCCCTGATTATGTGGGCTGACCCTAACACAGCCTTTAGTGGTTGAGACCAGTCAGGTTCCATGAAGTGGCAGTCCTGACTAAGGAACCACAGTGTTGTCCATTGACTTTAAATGAATAGCATCTCAGTGTTTTGATTTGAAACACCTTAGGATATTTGACTTCAGGCTAGTGGTGGTGGTAACATGCTACATGCTGGTGAGGAGGGAATGTCCACACATGTGAAAAAAGAGTTTCTGAAGGAGAAGGGATTCCGTTTGGCTCTGGTACCAAAGTTAGCCTCAAATGAGGTGCAAGCTTACAGCCAGCGACAAAGACTAGTAAACGACTAGTGATTAGAAAAATGCTGAGACGCTATGAAAACTGGAAAAAGCAAGAACAAAATCTGGCCTTTTAAATCAGTCTGGAGGTGCCATATTATGTTAGCCCTTCTAATATCCCATGGCAATCAACAAGGTACTATGATGTGAAACCAAACTGACCACAGCGATTTGCTTTTTGGAAAATTCAAGATCAGCTGAGGAAGCAACAGAGGGTGTTGCGCCAAGAGTTTTGTTTATGTCCATCTTCTACTGGTTGAGGTAAGTCATCTTGCAGTGAACTGTCAACTCAGACTAGCAAAGAATGTATACTTTCACCTGTCCCGATCAGGGACGGACAATCCCAATTGATCCTCTGTTGTCCCAATTTTTTTAGAGTTGTTTTTAAAATGTCCCAGTTCTTCTTTCTCTCTCCCCCTTGCTCCCTTTGTCTTCAGATTACTTCAGTTGCTGCAGACTGAATTCAAAGTGCAAAGTAATTTGTATGCAGTTACTTAGCAGGTGGGAGAAAAGAGGAGTGGATGGGGTTTTCCCCATCCCAGTGGGCTCAAGCAAAATCAAACTGCTGCAGCCTCCCATAGTTTGTCTGTACTTCTTTATTCATTAATAACTTCTGCCCCTTTGATCATGCTTGCCCACCTGTGTCCCAGTTTGCTCCTGTGAAATGTTAGGGGGTAATGGGGAAATAAGGTAATGGGGTAATGGGGAATAACGGGGTAATGGGGTAATGGGGAAATAAGAGACTAGCTCTTGTTTTTTCCACTTGTGAAAAGATATGCCAGCATGTGGAGTCAATTGGCACTGCTAATGCAGGTTATACTCTCATGATCCGTATTTGCCAGCGATAGTACCCATTTCTCTGATAAGAGGCTGGTCTTGTAATGCCCCTCTTTTGCTTTTTTGGGAGCTGCTGCAGTCTTTGGGTTTTTTTGTTTTTGTTTTTTTTCAATTAAATTCTTCAGGTATATTAACTAGAGTTCTTCAGCTTCCATCTCATTTCCTTCTGCTTCTCTAGACGTTCAATAAATTTATTTCCAGCCCAGAGCACATACACAGGAATGATTTATGTTCATTCATAAGTCCATTCTATCCCTTTTTGGCACTGATCTGCAGCATACAACATGTTTGGACTGAAATATACATTTTTAAATTTATTTTCTCATCAAACAAAAGTTTATTTCCCCTCACAATATATACTTTTGCATACATTTTGATTTGTTTCTTAAGATGTTCTCAAGAATATCTTCAGAATATCAGAATATCAGGAAAGGGGAAAGCTGATAAAAGAGTCTTGTTCCTTACAATAGTCCTGAAAGTGGGCATTAAGTCAGTTCTTATGAGAGTTCACAAAGAACAAATTCCTCAAACTTTTTTTTATAATTTTTATAATACTGGGACTCAGCACTTGCCCTATGCCCTTCCATCATTCTCTAACAATTTTGATCTGCCATGTAGCAGCATAGAGGAAGAAGGGTAGAGATGAAATCAGGTCTTGGTGTCTAAATGGTGCCACAAGACTTGGAGACAGCAATATATGGCCCTCCAGATGTTACTGTACTACAGCTCCCATAATCCTATTATTCCTCACTTTTGCTATGGTGACCAGGACTAATGGGAGTTTTAGTCTAAAAGTGTCTGTGGGACTATAAGTTGCTCACCTCTGCTTTAAAGCATTGGCCTTAACTGAGGGTTTGAGGGAGCATTTGAGCTCAACTTCAGTCATCAATATGTCTTGGGCTATGATTGGTACAATAAAAATTGCTTAACATGTTTGTTGTGAGTCATTCTACAAATTACAAATTAACTGTGTTGGGTAAGTGTTCTAAGTAAATATTTGGGGTGCTAATCTGTTCCAGGTTTCACCAGCACTCTGTCTGCTTTGACATTTATTTTCACTGCCATGACTGAATCCTCAGACTTAGGTAGTAAGAACAGATGAAACAGCTCATCAGAAGGAACAGGGGAAAAGAGGGTATAAACGAAGAGATAGATAAATAGAGAGATAGGCACACAAATGATTGATGGAAGTAAGGAAATAAACCTATGAGTTTTAGTCATGCAGACATAGCATAATCAGAAAAAACATACTAACATTTGAGCTGAGTTCTGACAAGTGGTGGTTGGTTGCTTCCATGTCAGCGGAATGGTGAGTCCATCCCAGGTTTCAAGTCTGATCTTTAATTGCACCATCCAAGGTGCTGAACTCTATCTCCAAAATAGACTCAGCCTTTTGTGTAATTCTAAAGTTTAGACTTAAATCCAGAATAGATCAACTGCATTCCCCAGAATAGAAGCCACCAGCCACTGCTGGCTCTCACAGGTTAACATGTTAACATGCATCTTTATCACTTCACCTTGTGTTGACTGAACTGTCATGAGCAAGCTCAAATAGAAGGTCTCAGGTTTGTTTTTTGGTATTCTTCTGTGATCTGGCTGCTTCTAAAGTCAGTGTCTTGGCTACCAAAATACATCACAGCAATATGACAGCGACACAGCAGTCTAGTTCATAAGCCATCAGCCTTGGGAGCTAAGGGTTATGGGTGGAGCTTCAAAGGCCAAGATCCAAAGCGCAGCCATCATAATTGCTTCCTACAAGAATTGCACAGATTGGATTGTATGAGAATCCCTTCAATAGGGTTGTGGCTGCTAATGAAAAATATGCTTATAAAATGCCTATAAATATTCTGCTTTATGTGCTGTTTAGATGTGAATAAAGAAAATATTGGATAGATAAGGAAATGAGTTTGTCAGAAACATATGCAGCAGCAGTGAGAAAAGCAATAATATTTGAACACAACCTGAGAAGTCAGTGTAGATCATAGAACATTGCTTTCTGAAAAGGGATTTGCTACCTATTTCCTCTTCTCTAACATTCATCCTTCCAATGCTCATTTCCAACTTTATGAATTGCTATTTATTTCCAGGCTCTGGGCCAAAAGCTAACACATTATTTATTTGTATATGTAAAGACATGAAAACATGGCTAACTTCCAATCGCCTAGAAAACTTCAGGTCCTAGTACTACATGTCACCCTTTGTCTTCTCTCGCTTAGCCTTCAGTTGAATTTCAAAAGCCCTCTGCACGTTATCGGTGCAGGCCTCTGTAAAAGTGATCTGTCACTTCCCTGGCAGACCACTAGATAGGGAAAAAGAAAGGAAGAAGGAGGTCACACAAAGGGAGACAGGGAGAAGTGTGACAGACTTGCGCACCTCATCCACAATTGGTTTCACTCCTTCCCACGCCATCATCATGCTGCCACCAACAGATTCCCCTAAGAGAATGCAGCTCCGGACTTCCAAATGGCTGTTCACCTCCGGTCTACTTTAAAGTCTCATAGGGCCTCTCTTTTGTAAACACAGGGTCCTGTGTCACAGAGAACATAGAATTAAAAAAAATCATGGTGGAGATATGACATAAGATATGAAAGGATGAGAACCACTGCTTTAGACTATTAAGCCATTTGGGAGGATATTAACTATCTGGACCCAAGTTTGATATTAGTTGCACAGGCTTTAAAAGCAACTTTGCTAATTGAAAAGTTTCACAGCAGGGATTTAGTGGAGGACCTTGTTCATCTGTGTGTTTGGTGTCCAGACTGAGGTGAATCCAAGCAGCAAATCACCCAGAAGTTAAGCCCAGATTATTGAGAGCCAGTGTAGTATAGTGGTTTGAGAACTGGACGGTAACTCTGGAGACCGGGGTTTGATGCCCCACTCAGCCAAGGAAACCCACTGGGTGACCTTGGGTGAGTCACACACACTCATCCTCAGAAAACCCTGTGGTAGGTTCACCTTAGGGTCACCATAAGTTGGAAACACCTTGAAGGCACACAAAAACAACAGCGTTCTCTTTCTCTGTATCAGAGTTACCGACCTGCATCTGTGTGCTGTTTTCATCCTGTGAAGTGTTGGATTGGGTTTGCTATAGTAAGGCTGACTTAGAACAAGGTATTAATTTAAAGTTGACAGGGAGAAGCCTTGAGAGTCCCTCACTGTATGTAAATTTACTGCTGAATTGATGAAGAAGGCAGCTGAAGCTTCCCCCATATGTATCCCCCACTTTGTGCACCAATTTTTTCAGCAAACTGAAGTAAGTAGGGGGCAAGGATAGACATAGGATGTTGCGGGGAGGGGCAGACCAAAGAAGTCACATCTCTCAAGCCTTAAAAGTATAGCAAGGTCGGTTGAGTTGCGGCCTACAACGCTAACCTGGGATCCACCCTCATTAACTCCAGTTGAATAGAAGCCATATATATTTGCTGAAAGTCCAGCTCTATGTTTCAGGACTTGAAAGCATTCAGTACGTTACCATTGAGAGTCTTACTGTTCCCAGAAGCCATAGGGACAAGCTCAGAAGTATGCCGGTGGTTTGCGGTTAGGTATTTTTAAGCCTTTGAGCAAAACAAGTTGAGAAAAACAGTGACCAGGTGTGTAAGAATCACCCATCCTTGGCCTATAATTAGCTCAGATACCTTCCAGAGTAATCTCGATTCATTGGGTTAGAGGAACCGAAAAGCGACTGAGGTTCCAAGATGAGGCCTCATGCCCATCTGTCTGCTCAGTTGATATGTTGTTTGTTCATGGGGGGAGGCAGACTGAGGGGAGTAGGTGACGTGTCCTTAGACCAGAGGTCCAGCCATAGCTCCATCTTGCCATGAGATAAACAAGATCCCCATTTCATGAAAGATTTGTTCTGTCAGACTCCATTTGGACATCTGCTAGTCCTAGAGCCGCCTCACCCATTGTGAGCTCAGGGAAGGCCTCATGTGCATAGTTTGATGCCTTTCTATCAGGCGTCTACTTTTAAAGCTGATATGGTGGACCTTTCACGGTTACTTGACTTCTAACAAACAATCCAGTGGACTGAGGGATAAAAGCACCAGCCTTTGGAGCCAAGGAGTATATTGTCAGATCCCCAAAGTGTTGCCTCCTTCATGCTTACTGTACAGTTTCAACCAGGAAGAAAAACATGGCCATCTGTTTCCCCACATGAAAGAGACACTACCTGTAGAATTACATGAATCTTGCTGAACTCTTATGTGTTGAAGGTGGCCCTACCATGGGCAGAATGAGATGGCTACCTCCGGTGGCAGATACCAAGGGACAGAGCTGTGTGCAACATAAGGTTGCCAGGTTTCAGGGCACCAGCTGTAGTCTCCTGGAATTATTGTACTTCTCTGGGTCTTTAGGGAGGGAGACAAATCTCCACACAAGCAGCAGTGGAAGAAGAGGACAGTCTGATTTTCATAACGTGAGGTGGCTTTAAAGCCTGGCTGCCCAGTCCCTATCCAGTCCAAAATGGTGCCAGGACTCCTTGGCTCAGCACAAAGCTTTTATCTATGGTGAGTTTGTGTGAAATCATTGCACCAAAAAATCAGGAGGAAGGGGACTGGGGAGAGAGACATTGGGATCATGCATTGAGGCATCATGCCTTTTGGAGCAAGGCAGGGAGTGTAAAGCCAGTGTCGCAATTTGTGAGCATTCTTTTTGGTAGCAGCAAAGCAGAGCCTGAGACAAAAAACAAAACAACAACACCCTTCTTAAAAGGAAGCCTGGCCCCAACCCTTCTGCAAGCCTCAGGAATAATATAGGGATTAGGAAAGCTCCCCACATATCATGCATGCTTGCAGTCAAATCCTAAGGGACCTGAGACCTTGTAGGAACAACAGAAACTGCTGAAGCTGGTGGCTACTTTTTGCTACCTGCCTAGCCACTGAAAAATGCTTTTCCCCACTGGTTCTGGGTTGCCAAATTCCTGGTTGGCTGCAGTTGGCTCAAATTATCTAAATTATCAGGGTCCATTTAGCTAGATTGCCCTCATATTCATTTCTACAATTTCTTGGTCCAGAGGCAGTTCTTGTCCACCTCTTAATCCTTGCCTGTCCTGCCTCTGGTGTGATTTTGAGTCAGTAGACTTGTTATTTGGTACTTGTGTGTCTCAGTAGGTAGTGTTGTAGCCGTTGTCGTATCAAAATTCAGCTCAAATATTGGTAGTTCATACCCTCTGACTGTCCTAATTGGGCAGGGACGATCTCTTTTAATCCTACATTTTCAGTTATGTTTAAAATATTCTGTTTTTTCCCTCTTCTTCCCACTTTGCCCTGTTGTTTTCAGCTTACATCCTTTGTTGCAAACTGAGTTCAAAGGCGAAAAGAGGTTTGTACTCCATTAATGCAGCAGGAGAAGGGCAAGATTCTGCCCTTCCCAAAAAATTCAGGTAACAGCAAACTGCTTTATCTTCTGCTAGCTTGGGATGTTTTGACTCATTAACAACGTTTGTCACTGCGACCATATTGTGTTGTTGTTTGGCCCCATGCGTCCCAGTTTTCATCTGGAAATCTTGGACGGTATGGTACTTCTCTTGCTGCACTGTCTGTAGTTCAGACATGGAGACTGATTTCTCTGTGTATACTATTGTCAATCGCACTAGCACAGGCTCAGTCCTAACCTATTTAGGAGTGACAGAAATTCAGAGGTCTCACATATTTTGGAGTCCATGGGCACCACTGCAAGACCTGGCTGCCATCACAAAATGGCTGCTGCCATGGAATGAGGTGTTGTTAGTCATGAAATGGCTTCCATGAGGGTGTGAACAACGATAGCTTCTACGCTGGAACATGTTTTAGTAATGCAATAGCTCCAGTCATCTTATCAAGACAGTGTTATCTAACTGCATCTATGGGACTTTAGGAAACAATGTAATAAATTATAAGTGTTAATCTTACTATGTTAAATTTATTCAACACATCAAGCAAGAGAACAAACCCCCCAAGAATGTACAATGCACACTCACAGCCCACAGTAAAGTTGGCACCACATCCATGTGACCACTGAGTAATTTGTTACATGTTAGTTAGTGTCTATAGTTGGAGGGTTTCTCCTCAGAGTAGTGATGTAGCAACAATTGTTAGTGATACAACATTACTGTATCACCAAATTGTATAAGTCAGCTTTCCAGTTGCATATTAAAATTGTGTGTGCAAGCTTGCTGGAAACAAGTGACTCAAGAGTGATACTTGCAGCCATTATCTTGGGTTGACCAAGCATTCTTTGACCAACCTCTATGTACAAAATGCTGTAGATAAACAAGTTGAAAACAACATGCTGCCCACCTTACCAAGAAGGTAGGGTTGAACTGGCCATGGCTGAGCAGTCCCACCAGGATTGTCACACCAGGAACCAGTGGAGTATAAGTGGTTCCGATTTATCTCAACCACTAAGTGCTGTGTTAGGGTCTGCCCACATAATCAGGGACTCTTTCATGCACACACATTATAGGGCTATGATTCCAGTTTAACCACCATGTTTCCATCCTAAGGAATCCTGGGATCTGCACTTGGAGGTTACTTAGAATTCTTGTCTAGAAAGTGCCTTTAGTGCCTTACCAGATCACAGCCTCCTGGGTCCCACAGAATGCATTCTTGGCAGCTAAAGTAGAATAAAGTACTATAATTATGCAGTATGAAAGGGTCTCTGCCATGGTTCCATCCGGAGGAATCCTAGAGTGTGCAGTTGAAGGCGGGGAGATTAGAGTTTACAGCCAGAGAGCAACTCTGGTGCCTCTGACCAAAAGTAGAAGTCCTAGAATTTCATAGGAGGCAGCCAAAGTGGTATCAGAGTGCTATAATTTTGTAGCGTGAAAGGACACTAACATTCAGGGCTTGCAGTCTGTCATGGTTGTTTTATGCTGAGTTATCTGTCCTCCCTGATGCTGACAAGGGTTTCTAGATCTCGCTGATTATTCTGAGTCATTCCGAAGCCAGCGTGAACATTTATTGAATATAATACTTGTCAAACCATTTAACTTCCAATGAAAACTAGAATGGCAACTAGGGAGTGGTTCTTATAGGACTGCCAGAGTGAAAACTGGCGAGAGCTCATGGACCTTTAATGGTTGTGTAGAAGAGGAAATTTCAGCAGATGTTGTTTATTACTTGGTTTGCTGAAAGCAACACCTGCTGAACCACTCTTACGCATAACCATTAAAAGTACAGGAGCCCTCTCTAGTTTTCAAAGGGCACCAGTGTTCAGCGCTTGCAGTCCCTCAGGGTTGTTTTATACTGAGTTATCAGTCCTCTAGAGTCTTGCTGATTATTCTGGGTCATTCCAAAGCAAGTGTGAACATTTGTTGAAAATAATACTTGTCAAACCACTAAATTTCCCCTTTCCCATGAAAACTGGAATGGCAACCAGAGAGTGGTCGTTGTAGGACTGGCAGAGCAAAAACTGGGGAGAGCTCACATACCTTTAATGGTTGTGTAGGAGAGGGAATTTCAGCAGGGGTTGCTTGTGACATGCTTGTTACCTGAAAGCAACACCTGTTGAAACCCCCTCTTAAACGCAGCTGGTAAAAGTACAGGAGCCCTCTCCAGTTTTCAATCTGGCCACCCTGAGTTGATACCACATCATTTCTTTTCACAGTCCCACCAGTTGTGAAACGTAATCTGTGTTTCCCGTTAGCTCAGCTCAAGTGTTTACCGGAAGGAGTGGGGCTTAAAAGCGGGGGTCGAACTGTGGGGAAATCCATGCCGTCCCACCTCCAACATTCAGGTCTTCTTCATTCTGACCTCAGCCTGTTTAGGGTGAAGGTTGGAACAAGAGGGTTCTAAGACTGCGTGAGTGGCTACGGTTAGAGGCCTCCCCACGACTTGAAATTCTGCTCATTGGGGGGCCCTAACGAGGGGGTTTCTAAGCACATTCACCCTGTCGTACACCTCAGCCTCCTGCCCGCTCTGCCAAGGTCAGGGTGGACGGAACAGGGATGGTGTGCGTAAGTGTGGCCAGCTCAAGACATTTGCTGCCTGAGGCAGAACAGCAATTTCCCCCCATTTCCTAGTTCTAGCACCCACTCAGGTCAAGGTGCGAGGTACCAGCCAAATTATTTGGCATAAAGGTGAAAAAAAAATACTACCCATGCCTCCCGCATCCCTGATATTAAAAATACAATTATAACAAGGTGTTGTAGAAAACTAATAATGTGCTGATTTCCACAAGACCAAAATTGTGGGGAAAATGATTGGAGGCAGGAGCATCATGTCACCCCTTGCATCTGTTTTAACTTTTAACCTTTCATGTGTCCAGATTAATGAACGAAGAAATGCGAGTGTAGAACCAGGGAATAGTTACTTCAGATTAAGCAAACCGGGAACATGGGCATGACCTAGAATCATAGAATCATAGAAATGTAGAGTTGGAAGAGACCACACGGGCCATCCAGTCCAACCCCCTGCCATGCAGGAACACCCTCAAAGCACTCCCGACAGATGGCCATCCAGCCTCTGCTTAAAAACCTCCAAGGAAGGAGACTCCACCACACTCCGAGGCAGCGTATTCCACTGCCGGACAGCCCTGACTGTCAGGAAGTTCTTCTTGAGGTTCAGGTGGAATCTCCTTTCCTGCAGCTTGAATCCATTGCTCCTTGTCCTGGTCTCTGGAGAGGCAGAAAACAAGCCCTCTCCCTCCTCTACATGGCATCCCTTCAAATATTTAAACATAGCTATCATGTCCCCTCTTAACCTTCTCTTCTGTAGACTGAACATACCCAGCTCTCTAAGTCTATCCTCATAGGGCTTGGCTTCCAGGCCCTTCACCATTTTGGTCGCCCTCCTCTGGACCTGCTCCAGCTTGACCATGTCCTTCTTGAATTGGGGTGCCCAGAACTGGACACAGTATTCAAGATGAGGTCTAACCAAAGCAGAGTAGAGTGGTACCAGTACCTCCCTCGATCTAGACACCACACTCCTATTGATGCAGCCGAGAATTGCATTGGTTTTCTTGGCTGTCGCATCACACTGCTGACTCACGTTCAGCTTGTGGTCTATTAAGACTCCTAGATCCCGTTCACACATACTGCCATCCAGCCACGTGTCCCTCATCCTATATTTCTGCATTCCATTTTTTCTACCTAAGTGTAGGACCTTACACTTCTCTCTGTTGAATTTCATTTTGTTAACCTTGGCCCAGTTCTCCAATCTATCCAGGTCATTTTGAATTTTGATCCTGTCCTCTGGCGTATTAACAACCCCTCCCAATTTGTTGTCATCTGCAAATTTGATGAGCATGTCCTCTATTTCTTCATCCAAGTCATTGATGAAAATATTGAACAGCACTGGGCCCAGGACAGAACCCTGTGGCACCCCGCTAGTCACTTCTCTCAAGGATGAAAAGCAGTCATTGGTGAGCACCCTTTGGGAACGGTCAGTCAACCAGTTACAGATCCACCTGACAGGTAGCCCTGTCCAGCCCACATTTTACTAGCTTCTTTGCAAGAATGTCATGGGGAACTTTGTCAAAGGCCTTACTGAAATCGACAAATGCTACATCCACAGCATTCCCTTCATCTATCAAGCTAGTAACTCTATCATAAAAAGAGATAAGATTAGTCTGGCATGACTTATTTTTGAGAAATCCATGTTGACTTCTCGTGATTACCGCGTTGCTTTCTAAGTGATTAGAAACTGACTGCTTAATGATCTGCTCCAGGATCTTTCCGGGTACTGACGTCAGGCTGACTGGGTGATAATTATTTGGGTCCTCTTTTTTTCCCTTCTTGAAGATGGGGACAACATTTGCCCTCTTCCAGTCTGCTGGAACTTCTCCTGTCCTCCAAGATTTCTCAAAGATTATAGCAAGCGGTTCCGAAATGACCTCTGCCAGTTCTTTTAATATCCTAGGATGCAATTCATCTGGCCCTGGAGACTTGAATTCATCCAGTGTGGCCAGGTATTCTTGTACCACCTCTCTACCTATTATGTGCTGCATTTCCCCTGCTTCCTCACCTGCTCCCCAACCATCAGGTTGAGTGCTTGTATCCTTCTGGGAAAAAACCGAGGCAAAGAAGGTGTTAAGTAGTTCTGCCTTTTCTCTTCCCCCTGTTAGTAATTCGCCATCTTCTCTGCGCAGCGACCCTATCGCCTCTTTCTTTTTCCTTTTGCTGCGGACATATTTAAAAAAGCCCTTTTTATTGTTTTTAATGTCTCTGGCCAGCCTAAGTTGGTTCTGTGCTTTAGCCTTTCTGACCTTCTCCCTACATCTCCTGGCTACTTGCTTCAATTCTTCTTTGGTGGTTTCCCCCCTCTTCCATTTCCTGT
This sequence comes from Cyclura pinguis, assembly GCA_030412105.1. Classification (NCBI taxonomy): domain Eukaryota; kingdom Metazoa; phylum Chordata; class Lepidosauria; order Squamata; family Iguanidae; genus Cyclura; species Cyclura pinguis. Next base: position 207,957,094 of record CM059600.1, read on the forward strand.
ACACGTTTCTCTTAACGCTTAGCTCAGCTGAGAGTTCTTTAGTCAACCATTCTGGTTTCTTCAGATGCCTTCCATTTTTCCTTCTTATTGGCACAGTTTTAGACTGTGCCTTCAGTATCTCCCTTTTAAGGAACTCCCATGCCTCCTGAACTCCTTTCTCTTTCACTGTTCTTGACCACGGAATTTCAGGCAGCAGCTCCTTAAGTTTACAGAAGTCCGCTTTTTTAAAATCTAAGATGAGTGTCTGGCTACATTTATCTTCTCCTTCCCACTGAATGTCAAATTCCAATAGGGCATGGTCACTCCCCCCTAAAGATCCAACCACTTCTACCTCATTAACAAGGTCATCCCTATTGGTCAGGATCAGATCTAGAATATTTGATCCCCTTGTCGCCTCTTCCACCTTCTGGACCATGAAATTGTCTGCAAGGCAAGCAAGAAACTTGCTGGACCTTGCTGTCTTGGCAGAGTTTGACTGCTAACATATATCCGGGTAATTGAAATCTCCTATTATTACTGTATCTCTCCTTTTTGAATGCACGGTCATTTGGTTGAGGAAGGCGTCATCAAGGTCCTCAGTCTGGGTTGGAGGTCTGTAGTAAACTCCCACCAGAATATCCCTATTGTTTCTCGCTCCCTTAATTCTTACCCAGATACTCTCGACCTGGCTTTCTGGGTTTAAGTCATGGATCTCTTCACAGGTGAAAACATCCTTGACATACAAGGCTACTCCTCCTCCTTTCTTGTTTGGTCTATTTCTACAAAATAGGCTATATCCCTCTATTCCTACATTCCAATCCTGAGACTCATCCCACCAGGTCTCAGTGAGGCCTATCAAATCGTATTTATTTTGTTGTACTAGGAGTTCATACTGGCAGTATCAGTTCGGGAAGGGGATTTTGTGCGAATGAGAATTTATTGCTTCCTTCACACAATCCTGCTAAACCCCATTACTTGAAGAATAAGAAAGAGCAGAGAGTCCTTCATCTTGACACTGTTGTTGTCAGGCTAATAAATGTTGATTCCATCTCCTCCAACTGTCCTGATTTGGTAGGGACAGTGTTACCCTGATTTCTGGGGTCCCGTGAGGGACACCTCAGTGTGCTCAAAATACTGGGGAATGGGAATTAGCAAGAGCACAAGCTAAGCAATGCAAGAGGCAGGGCAACTTAGCGAGATCTTGAACCCAAAGTCTACGGGGTCAGGCCGAGTCAATAATCAAACAGAAGTAAATAATTATTTTCCTTTATTTTGAGATACAGTCAAAACGTATGTATGCAACCACTCACACAGACCTAATGAAAGAAAGGTAGGAGTTGGATAGAGGATTTTAAGAGGGATTTTTCAGGGGAAATACTATACCTGATCCTGAAGCCTGGTTTATCAGAAGAAAAGTCCATTGTATCGGAGTTTCTCAGCACGTGGTAGCTGAGGGGAAGGCTCGTCGAACGGAGCAACAGCAAGGCAGGATGGAAGTCAGAGCAATCCAAAGAGATGCTCAAAATCAGGGGGTCTTATAGGGGAAAATATGCCTGTAGGCTAGTCCGTTCCTGGGGAAAACAATGGGTTTCGGGATGGAGACAAAGCCTCCGAAAGGTCAGTACTTTAGATGATTGAATTATGACAGCGTTGTCAATAGCGTAGACAGTATGCAAATGCGGAATGCTTGAGAGTTGGATATTCAGCTTGTCAAGCTGCCTGCTCGAGGCAGGGGATCTTTTGTAAACGGCGTGCATACATAATGTGATCTTAAGAGGGTACTTGCCTGGAAGTCTCCTAAAGCTGCAGTCCGGCAATTACTGGCCTGCCTGGATTTGTTTTGAATAGTTCAGCTATTTTTGGCTGTGCCCGTGTGCATGCTTGTCTGGGGGCCTCGCAAACACATGGAGAGGAATGGGTAGTGAAGGCCAAATTCTTGATATCAAATGATATCTAATATACCACAAGTCCAGACTAGAATCTACAGTAACAATCGTCCCAATTAATCCTCTGTCACCCCACTTTTTCAGTGGCTTTTAAAATGTCCCACTTCCTTTCTCCTCCTCCCATTTTCCACCTTTGTCCAGAGCTTCTTTCAAGGGCCACAAACTGAGTTTAAAGTGCAAAATGAGTTTGCAGTCTCTTAACTCAGCAGGGAGCGTATGAGAAAAGGGGTAGAATCTTCTCTTTCCCAGTGGGCTCAGGCAAGAGCGACACGCTGCAGCCTCTCCTAGCTCTTTTTTCCCATTAATAACTTTGGCCATCTCGACCATGCTCTGATGTTGCTTGACTATGTGTCCAGCGGCAATCAACAATTTCCGTCTTTCGAAGAGGAAAATGTTGGTTGCCACTGCTGCTCTCACCTTGTGTTCCCTTCGCCAAGCCCAAGGAAGGGAAGAGAAGGGACAGGAAGGGAAGGGAGCACGCTGGCCAGAGGACAGGTGCAGAGGGGCCACAGGAAGGGGTATGGGCCTCTGTCCAGTCTATTCCTCTGCTTGGCCTCACCATCCCAACTGGCTCTGCCTGCAACTTTGGCACCCTGCTGCTGCCCAGGAAGCAACTTGCCTTAATAAGAAGGTAGAGCTGAACTGAGCAGTCCTACCAGTATTGTCCCCCCAGAAGCCAGTGGAGTGTAAGTGGTTTCAATGTCTTGGACTGAGACATCCAGATTCAAGGCCATGACACTGACAGGGTGACCCGAGGCAAGTCTTACATTCTCTCAACCATCCTGACCTCCCTTGAAGATTTGTTGTAAGCATAAAGTAGGGAGAGAAGGAGAGTCTTGTCAGCTGCTTTCAGCTCCCTCAAGGGAAAAGGATTTGTAGTTTATGGAAGTGTTTAGTGTAGTCTGGCATGTTCCCCTGAACTTCAGGATTATAGCCCCGTACTAGAGAAGTATAAGTCCCTTGCTGTTGTGATGGTTGTTGTTGTTGCTGTGTGCCTTCATGTGACTTCCAACTTATGGCAACCCTAAGGTGAACCTATCACACAGTTTTCTGCAGCTCAAAGAGCGTGTGATGTGCCCAGTGGGTCACCCAGTGGGTACCATGGCCCAGCAAGGAATCAAACCCTGTTCTCCAGAGTCCATGGTCTAATGCTCAGACCAAGACACCACACCGGCATTACTTTGTTTAGCTGCTTTGTTGTTGTCTGCCTCTAAAGATTTGTTCAGAAGGAGTTTGCCTCTCCCTCTCTCTGAAGTTGAGAGAGAGGCCCAAGGCCATCCAGGAGGGTGGTTCCATGGCTGAGCAGGGATCTGAACCCTGGGCCTTAGTCCAACATTTAAACCATGCCACTCAGAGCCTAGGATTTGTCCAGAGGGGGAGGGAGGCTGAGAATGTGACTTGCCCATTGAGCTTCCATGGCTGAGCCTGGCGGAGGCATCCCACCCTCCAGAGTCACAACAACCCAAAGTTCTCACCAAACTACAAATCCCAGGACTCCATAGTCTGGAGCACTGGCAGGGGAAAGCACAATACCAAAGCACTCTCACTGTCATCCACACTTAAAACCAACCATCCTCCTCCAGAGAGGGGCTGAGACTTTTCACCAGGCTTACTCTCTCAAGTAGCCCTCCTAGGAATCCAGCCACCCTTCTGAAGCTGGTTCTTGCTCCCTTCTCTTCCTCCTCCAATGAGCTGCGGGTGGGGGGAACCGGTGGGCCGGAGTGGAGTAGGAGGGCCAGCCAAACTGCAAGGATGGCAGTGGCGGCAGTGGCGGCAAAAACTCTGGCATCCTTGTGGGCCTTGGTGCTCCTCTCCTGCCTGCTGGGCCACTTATGCGGTCTGCTGCTGGAGGTGGTGGCAGTGGGCCAGAACCAGATAGAAATACTGCTCCTCCTGCTGCCATCGGCACTGCCCTGGGCTGAGGATAACCCCAGTGAGGGCAATAGTGAGGAACACTGCTGCTTTCAGAGTGCGGTGTTGCGCCAGCCAGGCCTGGAGTGGGAGCCAGAGAAGAAGCAGAAGCAGCAGCAGCAACTGCATATGAAGAAGAAGCAAGAAGTAGAAGAAGCAGCCAGGGCCATCAGGCGTAGTCTGGTGCTGGTGAGTGGCCCTCTGCTTCACCTCTACCTTGGATTATTAGGGTTCTCTTCAGCCTTTACGGCACATCTAATCTACCTCCTATCCCTGTCCTGTGCAACGAGGCTGGGTGGGCATGGTGTTTTTGTGCCCCCCTGGCACTGGTGCCCAGGGCATGTAACCTACATGCCTCATCCTTCATATGCCTCTGATCTGCTTGCAAGTGTCATTATGGGTAGCATTTTCTACCATTTCCAAAGACTCTTTATTATATGGCATTATGTAATTATGATTCTTTGGTTTAGAAAGTATAGGCATACCACATTTGTGGTAAAACAGGCCAGGCCAAGATATGCTTTTACTTTCTAAATAGTGGCTGTGATAGAAACTCTAGAAACCTCTGCAAAGACCCTCTGCTTTTTGACTCAATCTCCTCATCCCACATTAACGACTACTAAGTGATCGGATTGGTGCATGGTGTTTGCAAGGCATTTTTGGCATCTCTGCTTAACCTTGTGGTTTGTGGTGGAAATTATGGATGATGTGGGTGGTGATTGAATCTATACAAAGTCTTGTCAGCACATTGTTGTCCTTTTTTATAAACATTAACACAAGCCAAGTCCTCTAATTTGAAAAGAAACCAAATTTAATGATGAAGAACAAAATGCATAGTTATGCAATCTCTTTTGTCTGCTAACACTTGAAAGTCTATAGATGTCAGGTAGATGGGAGTGGCTAAGGCAAAAGCTTTTTTGAGAACATTTAAGGTAATTTTGACAAAGAAATGGATCAAGAAAATTCAGAAGTGGAGCCCAAGGGCTCCAGTGAAAAGGGAACAGCTGCATCAGGTGTATGAGAGAAAGAAGATGAAGAACTACCAACAGATGTAGAGACTAAGGGCCTTTCCGCACTACACTGTTATAGTTCCATTATTCCACATTGCCCACCCATCACCTTTGAGAATTGAGATGGAGCCAAATACCATCTATGAATCATTTTATAATAATTCCCCCTTAAACTAGCTGGTTTCATCAGAATCCAAGTCTGAGTCCATGCTTTCTCCCATTGTTCTAATGTAATTGGGTGACCAATATTTTATGCCCATTTTACCATGCTTTCTTTAACTATATCCTGTTCCATTTCCAAGTCAATTAAGATCTTATATATTTCCCCACTTTATGATCTACAGCTGGTTTGAGAAGCTTATCAAGTTCCTTTTCTTCAATTTCAAACCCATCCATCTTCTTGTCAGCTTTGTACTTTTCCAGTAGTTGCCTTTGTAATAACCAATGTGTGGTAATTCCTCGTTCCTTAAGTTCCTCTATCAATTTAAATTGTACGGTTCCTTCCTGACAATTCAATATATCTTTATATGTAATCCATCCATCTTTTCTATGCACTACTCTCTTGGAAAAAGGTTGGTGTAATTATACCCATCAGAGAATTCTTAAGTAGACTTTCCTCTTTGATTTTAACCAGACTCTTCATAGGGCCCTTCTTATAAAATGATTTGTAAATTCTCTATCTACTTTGGCCTTGTCATACCAAATGTAGGCATGACAACTGAAGTAGATACCCTCCTCTTCTAATTGCAACAGTCTTGGATCTCTCAGCGTAATCCATTCTATTACCCATTCCAAACAATTAGCACAATAATAAAACTTTAGATTTGGAAGTCCCAATCCTGCTCCCTATTTAATATCTATTTTTTTTTTGCTTTATTCTGGATTTCTTTCCTTTTCATATCTATTTCGTTAGATCTTTATTCCATTCTTTAAAGACAACATCATTTGTTAAAACAGGAAGATTCTGAAAAAGAAAATTCATCTTGGGTAGAACATTCATTTTAATAGCCACTATCCATCCTAACAATGTCAATTCCAATTTTTTCCATTTTTTCCAATTCCTCTTCAGTTTCCCTCCAAAATTTTTTTATAGTTATTATCAATAAATCTAAATTGTTCTTTGTAATACTTATACCCAAATATTTCACTTTCTTCACTACTGCAAAGTGAGTTCTTTCCTCCAATTCTTGTTCCTCCTCCTTTGACATGTTCTTAGTAATTATATTTATTTTTTCTCTATTTAGTTTAAATACAGAGAATTCACCGAATTCATTTAAGATTTCAAATATCTTATTTAGACTATTCAAAGGGTCTTCTAATGTTATAACTACATCATCGGCAAATGCTCTAAGTTTATAGATTTGATTTCTAATCTTAACTCCATAAATTTCTTTCTCTTGACAAATTCTTCTGTTTAAGATTTCCAAGGATAATATAAATAATAATTTATTTACACTGTTATAGTGCTATTATTCTACCTTCAACTTCCTGTGGAATTCTGGGGTTTGTTGGTTCCTGAGACCAAAGAGCTCTCTTGCTGAGAATTCTAAATACCCCTGCCTAGACTGGAAACCATAGGATTCCCCAGGATGTTGAAAGTGGAATAATAGGACTATGACAGTGTAGTAGGGGGAGGCCGTAAGTTGGACTTTTCTATTTCTGAAGCTTAAAGATGGATTGCAGTTTTCTGAGTTTGAATACGAATAGGGTAAACATTCCCCAGAAAAAGAATAAGATGTTTCATTATTTGAAAAAATGGACTTGAATGTTGTTTGTGAGAACTCATCTTCAGAAGAGAGATGAAAAACTTTTAGTCGAAAAAAGACGTGACCAATTTATTTTAGCGAGGGCATTTTAAGCAAAATGGAGTAGTCTTCTATGTAAGACCCAAGTTATCTCCGAATCTGGCCTTTGTGGATGAAGAAGGAAAATTTGTGGGAGTTGACATTAATGTTAAGAGGGATAAGTGTGAGAAGATTGAAGACTGGGAAGAGGGTTTTGCAGGTTTTTTGGGTAAGTGTGAGCATGGAGTGGTCTTGGTATGTGAGGGTGAGGGCAGGTTGGGGAAGGTCACCTCTGAGAAGAAGCTACACCCCACTTTCTAATGGCTGGCAGAGTCAGGGTACCTCTCCTGGTGGCTTCCTCATGAGTAAGCAGGATTTAGTTGCATCAATAGGAGTATGGTGTCTAGATTGAGGGAGGTACTGGTACCACTCTACTCTGCTTTGGTTAGACCTCATCTTGAATCCTGTGTCCAGTTCTGGGCACCCCAATTCAAGAAGGACATGGTCAAGCTGGAGCAAGTCCAGAGGAGGGCAACCAAAATGGTGAGGGGCCTGGAAGCCATGCCCTATGAGGATAGACTTGAAGAGCTGGGTATGTTTAGTCTGCAGAAGAGAAGGTTAAGAGGGGACATGATAGCCATGTTTAAATATATGAAGGGATGCCATGTAGAGGAGGGAGTGGGCTTGTTTTCTGCTGCTCCAGAGACCAGGACAAGGAGCAATGGATTCAAGCTGCAGGAAAGAAGATTCCACCTGAACCTCAGGAAGAACTTCCTGATGGTCAGGGCTGTCCGGCAGTGGAACATGCTGCCTCGGAGTGTGGTGGAGTCTCCTTCTTTGGAGGTTTTTAAGCAGAGGCTGGATGGTCATCTGTTGGGAATGCTTTGATGGGTGTTCCTGCATAGCAGGGGGTTGGACTCGATGGCCCCTGGAGTTTCTTCCAACTGTATGATTCTATGATTCTAAGAGCCCATCCTGTCATCCCCTTAAAGTCTGAACCCTTAGAGACAGGTTTAAAGTCTGGCTAAAGGATCCCTGAGGCAACGTGGGAAAAGGAGTGGCAGGATGGGGCATTTGGCAAGCAGGGGAGAGAGAGAGGGGGGGGGAGCAGGATTGAAGATTAACACGGATGGGAAGGGATTTAAAGTCTAGCTGAAGCATGACTGAGGTAAGGTGGGAGAGGGAGCAACAGGATAGGCTGTTCGCAAGATGGGAGATGGAGAGGAGGAGGAAAGTGTGAGGACCACTCAAGCAGCAGCTACAAACTCCCCATGAAAGAAAAACTCCTGAATGTGGAGGGTGGGCTGTACTGTTTGCTCTCGAGGAAGTCACCAGAATAGTTATGCCTCTTCCAGCCATGATAGAGTGGGACGTAGCTTCCTTTTGAAGGTGCTCCCTGCCCTTCCATGGTTGAGGGGTTGGATCAAATCCTGCTTACCCACGAGGAAGCCACTAGGAGAGGTACCCTGACTCTTCTTGAAAGTGGGGTGTAGCTTCGTCTCGGAGGTGACTTTCCCCAACCTGCCCTCACCTCCCCATGCCAAGATCACTCCATGCCCACACTCACCCAAAACACCTGCAAGCCCGTTTTCCCAATCATCAATCTTACCATGCTTTTGCTTTCTAATAAGTGGGTTCTCAAAAAACAAGAGAAACAAGAGAGAGGTGCAAAGGCAGGGATAAAGAGGATGTGCAGTCTCATTGAATCATCAATATAACATTCCCTCACTGCTAACTGGAAAGAGGCTAGAAGGGAAGGAGGACTTCCACGGGCAGTAGGTCAGCCACTAAAACTAGATGAGTCACAAGTTGAGTCGAGTCAGTCCATCATTTATTACCCAGTCAAGTCCAAGCTGAGTTCCTGAGGTGACTTGACTCTGACTTGAGTTCGAGTCAAGCAACTTGAGTCTACATCACTGGACAACAACTCACAAAACTGACAAAAGAAGAGAAACAACAGCTCAATCAGAAGATTTTATATCACAGATAGCCAAGGCTATTAAAAAATGGAAGTGAGGAAAGACTCCAGGTCCAGAAGGATTTGGATTCCCTTATTGTAAAGTCTCACAGGAGGAACTTCTATCTTCTTTGCAAAGTATAATGAATGCTGTGACAGAAACAGGACTAATTCCTAATTTGTGTTAGGTAGCCAGTATCGTCTGGATCCCAAAGGAAGACAAGATACAACTCTACCAAAGAATTTTAGACCAGTTTCTTTGTTGAATAATGATTATAAAATGTTTACTTTGATTTCAGCAGAAGGAATGAAGAATTTATTAAAGAACTACATTGATGAAGACCAAAGTGGATTTGTATCTGGAAGATAAATGAAAGAAAATATTAATATGTTATTGGACATGATAAAATATTTTGACTGCCATAACTAAAACCAAGGTACCTTCTTTTTTTGGATGCAGAAAAAGCCTTTAATAACTTGAATTGGCAATTTCTTTTTTAAAAGCTTTTGAATTGATGAATTTTGGTCAAATTTTTTGACTTGGATTAAATTAATATATTTGATTTGGTCAACAAAAATAATTGTCAATGAAGATACAACAAAAGCATTTGAAATTCTAATGAGGCAAGACAACAATGTCCTCTGTCCCCTCTGCTGTTTATCTTGGCAATAGAAGTGTTGAACCATGGAATTTGACAAGATATTGAGATAACTGAAATTAAGATTATGAAAAGCTGAATCTGAATTGAGAGCTTTCGCAGACGATTTCGCAGACGATTATGCTGGAAGACCCAATGAAATCAATACAGAAATTGGAAGAAAATTAAAGGAATTTGGAATATTAGCTGGTTTGAAGATGAATTAAGATAAGACTGTCAGGATCATGTTGGGTCTATATCATATGTGGTTGACATGCAATAAAGCTAAACAGTTTTGGATGGAGATACAAAATATGATGTAAAAGATTATGAAGTCTCAAACATCTAAAAAACCTTAATTATACCTCTCAGAAATCTGGGAAGAAGGTAGATTACTGGATAAAAGGCAACATAAATTTTTACAGTATATGTTGCTAGCAGCAAGATTAGCATACATAAAATATTGGGAAAAAATAGCTTTACCAATAGTGGGTAAGTGGTAGAATAGATTGATGGGAATGGCTGAAATGGATAACCTTACGTACAAGATGAGCCACAGATTGAGTCGATTTTTTGTCTGGACGGACATGGTTGATTGATTTTTTAAAAAGTAATAAAGGCAATCAGCTGATAATAGGTTTTTAAACCCAAAATTTCAAGCTAAAAATTTATAGTATTGTATGAGAAGTGTAAAACTAGAACTAAAAGACATACCCTGTTTGTTGCTTTGATAGATTATATTTTATATAAAGGATTAGTACTACTTTGATGATTTTTGGATTTTTTTCATGATAAATTATTAATATAAACTAATATAGAGTAGAGAACAAGTTAATAGTAATGTATGAATTTGGGAATTTAAGTAACTAAATAATTAAAATATTAAGTAACTAAGTAATTAAATAATAGATTATTAGCAAAAATTAATTACTATCTTATAAAATGAAGGATTTATTAGTTAGGTATAAAATTTAAGTAATAGGAACTGTTAGCAATGGGGGTGGGAACCAATTTTTAGTTTTTTTAATGTTTATGTTTCTAATTTTTTTTTCAGTTATGTCTTGCATTGCTAGTTTTGTTTTGTTATGTGTAGCCTATGTACAGTGTGATGTATATTTGTAGGTTTGCATGTTTTTAAGTGTGGAATTTTCTTTCTTTGTGTTGTTCTCAATGTTAGTGTTCAACAAAATATATTTGTATAAAAGAGCCTGGAATATTTAAAGATGCAGCACATCCGTGTGTGAGAAAAAGAAGAGCTGGTATCCTTTTTGCCACTCTTGGAGGTGTAAGTCTATGCCTTTGTAAATCTTTGTTGTTGTTGTTGTTGAGGAGGCTGGAATTCTTTACGTACTGTCACACAATGACAGTGCTTCTCTCCAAATCCACCTTTAACATGCTGCAGTCCTGCCAACAATGCCATTTATTGAGCGGTGCAGAGCAGGTGGAGAACATCCAGGCACATTTCTATAGGGGGAAGCACAGTTATAAGGCATTCTCTGTCACCTCCTGGAGAGGAACCGGGTGTCTGGTGCCAGCAACTCGCCAAGGCTTGCAGCTCTCTAATTAGAGCCTGTTACCACCTCTACCCGCACTTGGGGCCATCAAGAATCCCAGGTGAGGAGGTGTAATGTTTTGTACAGCCTGAAGTACTCTGCAGGTTGGCTTTCACACATAGCCACAGGACCTTCTTCGGACACGGTCCCACAGGCACATAGAGGCATCCTCTATGATAAAGGAACCTCCTCCAGGTGGCATGGGGGGGGAGAACGTTCCCTCCTGGGTATGAGCCTGTACCATTTGTCTCCAGCCTGGATCTGAAAGAGATAATAGGCCCCCTGCAGATTCAACTTGGTGAACACTGCGCATGCACCGCCGCCAACAGTGCAATCTCTCCAGCAGCCCTGGGATCGAGGGCAAGGGTAACAGCTGCAGATGGTGATCTGGTTCAGGGCTCTATAGTTGTTGCAAGTCTCAGCCCTCCATCCTTCTTGTGGACAAAGAGCATCGACGCCCCTGCAGGGGAAGTTGAGGGCCTAATAAAGCCATGGCTTAAGTTTTGCTTCTGCAAGTCCTGCAAAGTGGCCAACTCCAGCTCTGACAAGGAGAACAGGTGACCTGCTGGAATTGGTGCTCCTGGGGCCTGGTTGATGGCACCCTCATAAGTCTGGTGGTGAGGCAGCTGGCCCACCTCCTTCTTGTCAAAAACATCTGCAAAGTCCTCGTACTTGGCCGATAGTACCACTTAAGGCTCTACAGAGGCTGACTCTGGGGCAGCATGCATGCACTGCGGCCAACAGTGCTCTTGGCAGTACTCTGATGCAAAAAGTACCTTGCCTCAGGACCAGGAGATGTGAGGATGCTGCTGGGCCATCCAAGGCATTCCCAGGACCATGGTGAAGTGGGGCACAGTCGCCAAGTAGAACTGGACCTGCTCCACACGGCTCTGGATCTCTAAAGTTCTTGGGGAAGTCTGGTGAGTCACCAGCTCAGAACACAAGAGCTGACCAGCAATTGTCTCTATTGGTCAAGTCCCTGCAGTTGCTGCACTGGCATGCGGTGCTGGGTGGAAAAAGCATGGTCAATAAAGTTGTTGGATGCCCCAGAGTCAATCATGGCTCCCACTTGGACAGCCTGACCTTGGTTGTCCCATACAGTGGCAGACACGAGCGGAGGATTCCGCTTGGGCTCAACAGGGGTCCTAGGCAGACTTAGACCCCTCTCTCTCAAACTCAGGGGCCTGTTCAAGTCTAAGAGAGCCCTTTTCCTAGTCGGCCAGGGCCACATCCCTTTGCAGGGAAATTCTTGGCAAAGTGGCCAGCAATGCCACAATAGCATAATCTAGCCTATCTTCAACGTTCTTTCTCCACCGGTGAGATACAAGCTCATGCTCCACCGAGCTGCACTGGTTCCTCTAAAGAGGCTGGACTGGATGCTACTGGTGTGGATGTCACAGGAGCTGGGCTGGGTGCACGATAGAGGTGGTGTAAGTTCCAAAAAGCGGTGATGTAAGTTCCACAGACCCCTTTCCCTGCTGCAGGTGCCTGATGTGGCGATTTGCAGTCTCTGCCTGTGCCAGGTCTCCTCAGATTCCTCTCATTTCCCTCATGAAGCCAGCAAAGTTAATGAGGAGAGGGCTGTCCTAGAGCAGGTAAGGGGTTGCCCATTTGGCTGCTGGGCCAGGCAAGTGACTCACCACAAAGGCTACCGTTGTACAATCATCATGGAAATCTTCAGGCTGGACAGTGGCAGTCAGCCAGGAATACCTCATGCTGGTCAGGGACCTGTGAACTTCTCTGGCAGAAAAACAAGGCACTTCCATGGAGGAGAAGGAGACAGGGGAGTTGGTTGCCGCTTGAGCTGATTGGTTCAAGCTTCCAGGCCTGCTACGGCCATATTTGGCTGAGTGATTGGATTCACAGCAGCTTGGTTCTAATGCTACAGCTATTCCATGGCCGTAGCAGTTATAAATTACTCATGTTTGAAATCTTCAAGCACCAAGTCATCCGCATGGAAGAGCAAAGCAGAAAAGGGATATTGAATCCTAGCGGCCTGTCCAAATTTTCATCAACTTAGGCCATTTCTGCACGGGGTAATTAAAACAGTGCAGTGCATCCTCCACGGAGGACGTATGCACCTTGGAGTGGACTGAGTTCGGACTACTTACTGGAGATCCGCACCTCAGTCCACTCCGAAACGACCCCATGTGGTCTTCCAGCGTGTTTTTGAAAGACCGGAAAAATCAGGTCTTTCAAAGTGCCGGAGTGCGCCACTGTGTGCCTGCTCCCTTTTGCAGATTCGCAGGCTCGCACCAATGCGAGCCTACGATCTGCAGGGGCGGGCTTTAGGCGTGGCAAGCTTCAGCAGTTGGTCGGGACCCATGACCAACCGGAAGCCGCCATTTTGGAAGCCAGAGCAGTGCGTATCTGGACCACGCGCTGCTCCAATTAACCCTGGACTGGACCGAGGAGCCAGAAGATCTGGTGAGTAATGGCATGGAGCGGTTCCCTCGCCTCGTGCGGAAATGGCCTTAGAAAGGGTCCAAACTGTTCAGCTTCCTCTCTTTTAGGGAATTTGGCCTTCTTTGATGAATTGGGCTGTCCAATCCAAATGGGGAGGGGCAGCAAGCTTTCTTCCAAATGGGGACATTTTCAAGAGGAGGAGGTGAAAATGCAGAGACTGCTAAGAGGTGGCAAGGCTCATTCCAAAAATAGACACCTCTTCTATAGTGTAGTAAACTGGATCGTGTTTGTTCTTGCTTCTTTGTCCTGGGCTTTTGCAGGGATGTGGAAGAAATGAAATGGTAGCTACCGGGTGGCCTACTCCAAAGACTATTCTTCCTACTGAGCATCTCCATCCATGGGGTGTCTTATGACATGGGCATTTCAACTTTGGCCAAGGAACAAGAGAGCAAGATCCAGAGAACACACAGATGATGCATCTCTTGGACAAACACAGTAAAAAGGACCAACAAACACATCCTTCTTCCCGGTCCGTATGGAAATTCCAGGTGTTCAGGCATTTGTCAGAGCTTTTACCTTAAAGACTGAGGAGGCTTTGCAGTGCGACAGGGACCTCATTCAGCCGCTGCATTCTGAAGAGCTGTTCCATGGCCCTCTGCTCCACTACCTCTGGCTAAAAAGGTAGGAAATGCAACCCATCAGACTTGGCAATGTGCTGCTTTGTCCTCCTATGTTGGGGTGGATTGGAAGTCTATACACCCCAGGGAAGATCTTTAGAGCTTTCTGGGGGTTGAGACCTGGACCTTCAAAACATTTGTCACACGCTCCTTTCCCTCTCCCTTCCCACCATCAAGAGATCTGCCATGTGATGTGCCTCCCAGCATCCTAGTGAACTGCTCCATTTGGGATTGGCATCACACAACGTATCAGTCACCCTAGCTGCTTTTCCAAGAAGCATTCAAAAGGGCAGGACACTGCTTCAATTCATAGGAAGAAACCAGTTGGAGCAGATTCCATCTGCAGGAGGATGTTACTGCCCTGGCTAGCCTGAGCTTGGGGGGTATAAAAAGATATCTCTTGATATCAATAATTCGGCCTCACATACCCATTCCCCTCCATGTGCTTGCGAGCCCCCCGGACAAGCATGCATACAGGCTCGGCCGATAATCACCGTAATATTCCAACACAATACAGGCAGGCCAGAAATAGCCGACTTGCAGCTTCGGGAGACCTCAAGGCAAGTACCTTCATTAGGTATGCACGCAACTTTCAAAAGACGCTCAAGCACTCCGCGTTTGCGTACTGGCTACCCTATTGACAATCTGGCTATAATTCAATCATTCAAAGTCTGACCTTTCGGAGGCTTTGTCTCCAGCCCCAAATCCGTTGTTTTCCCCAAGTCTGACCTAGCCTGTGATCACAATTCTCCTTACAAAAACCCCTGACTTTGAGCGCTTCCTTGGATCGCTCTTGGCTTCCATCCCGCCTTGCTGTTGTTTTGTCCAGCGAGCCTTCCCCTCAGCTCCGCGTGCTGAGATCCACACTCCCCAGCTTCTCTGCTTCCAACCGGGCTTCAGGACAGGTGAAGTATCACCAAAATCAGCAACTCCTCTAAAAATCCTTCTATCCCACTCCAACCTTTATTTCTTTATCTTGTGTGAGTGTGCTGCATACACTGTTTGCTTGTGTTTTAATAAAATATCATCTACTGTTTCAACTTCTGTGTGCTCGACTCGGCCTGACCCCATCAACATAGGGTTCAAGATCTCGCTACATTACCCTGCCTCTCGTATTGCTAGGCAGTGCTCTTGACTAATTTCCCCAACTTATAAAATTGAGAGCGCATTTAGGAGTCCCTCCTGGGACCCCCAGGAATCAGGGTAACAGAGTGATGGAGTAATGCGGGCAGCCCCTGTACCCCTTTGAGTAGGAGTCGCGAGTAGGAGTCCTACTCAGAATTTGAGTAGGAGTCGCGAACCTTCTCAAATCAGGTTGGTATAGACTTAGGTGATGGCCGGTCAAGTCGCTAGAGCTTCTGTTAGGCAGGAACACGTGCATGTGTGTGAAATCTGTGTGCTTGAGCTCTAGGGGCTACTCTATCGGGTTGGGAATCTGTCCCCCTTTCTTGCTTGGTTTGTGTATGTCAGCCGCCCCAGCATGGTCACTGCTGGCCCTTGGGCAGTGAATCATTGTCCGATAGCAAGGGGTGTGCACAAGCTGTCCTGGGAAGTACCTCCCTAACTTGGGGTCTATCGCGGGCTTGGATCTGAAGCATGTAGATACGTTAGGAACAGTGTACATCCATCCAACACCATAGCGGCAAGGCAATAGCACTTAGGGAAGAAATTCCTCCCCCCAGAGTAGTATACGGGTGCATCCCATCCTTGTTAGTGAGTTAGAACGTGGGTGCGTCCCGTTGATAGTCTTGAAAGCATGGGTGCGTTCCGGCTGTTTGATTTTCGGGTGCGTCTCGACTTGTGTAGGGTTTCTAGAAGTTTGCCCCAAGGTGGAGGTAGGCGCCCCTCACCCAAAAAACTGTTAGGAACGGTTTTGGTTTAGGTTCCTACCCCTTTCCCCCTGCCGCTTGGCCAGGCGGCGTAGTAAGTTCCTAAGTGTTCACTTCCCCCCTTCAGGTAGGCAGAGTACTCCTGAGGGTCCCCTTGGGTCTAGGTGACCTCCCTGTCCCCAAACCGTTACCTCGTCCTTTTGTCCTTGAGCTGTCGAGGTGGAAGGCCGGACGTAAGTGTACAAAGGTGACTTTGTTTGGGCAGGCTGGAGATAGGTTCCCATCCCTCTTTCCTAGCGAAGTTCCCCAGAGTTCGTCTCCCTATAATCCCCCAGGGGTCTAGGTGATCCTTCCCATCACTCCAGTTCCTGGTCCCGCTAGTTTGGTAGGCTGTAGTGTAGGAATCGCTGAGAGCAAGGTTACAGTTAAGGACCTCATATTGGAAAAGGAAGTCCGAGGGAAACTAGAGAAGCGGGTAGTAGGCAAAGGGAAATGTCCCTGGAAGGAGTCTAGCTTCCAGACGACAGACCCCTTTGCCACCCTAGGGGAGGCGTACGCTCAGGCACGCCAGTCCAAGAACCCATTTGGGCCATCAAAGGATGCTTTGGCAGCCTGGGGACTTCGGCTGACTGCCCGAGATGCCTGAAAAGCCCCGGTTGAGACCAGAGACAAGCTAGCCCAGGCAGAGAAGGAGAATGCCCGGCTTCAGGCCGAGATGGAGGCACTGCGCGCGGACAAAGTAACGTTCGCGTCCGTCATGCAGGCCTCTTCACAAAAGCTGAATGATGCCACCTTGCTGGCTCAGACTTGGGAGGAACGAGCCCACGCCTTGGAGGCTGAGCTTGCCCACGCCAGGTCTGCAGCCAAGTTTATGGTAGAGCAAGTGAAGGAGCAGCAGGAGGCTGTGAGCCATGAAGCTCGCCACCAACAGATTGTGGTGCTGGAGAGCCAGCTCCAAATGCGCAAAGCCTTAATTTCGGCTGTGTGCCCGGAGCTGCTCCCAATGTTTGCGGAGGACTTTTCTGGGGAACCACTGCCAGAGGATGCTCGGGCAACCCTTCCCCACAATCCCGACTGGAGTGACCCTAAGGTCCCAGTCAAACCAGTAGAGACTAGGTCCATGACCAGGCGGACCACCCCCCTTGGTGAAGGCAGTTCTGATAGGGCAGAGACCCAGGAGACGCAGGTCACAGAGACTAGGGTCCCCTGGCGAGCCACTGAAGCAAAGGCAATAGCGGACCAGTTGGGTCCATTAAACTGGGCAACAGGAATCATGTGGTTGAATGCAGTCATACATTCCCACCCCACAGCCAATGGCCAAGAGCTGACCCAACTGGCTCGGCTTTGTATGTCCCCCTCCAAGCTTTCGACTCGGCTGTGGCGGCTCGAGGCCTGGTTAGGCTCGAGGTCCACAACTGGACGAGAGGGGTCATTCGGATTCTGTGGCCCGGACAGAGTGCGAGTGTGCTCTACGTCATGGAGCAGTAGGGTCCTCCTGAGAACCCTGAGGCTTACGTGACGCGGAAGCAGCTCCTCGCCATTCTGGCCGAGAAGGTCCCCTTGACGCCCCACAGCTACGACTTTAACAGTCTCGAGTTTAAGACGCTTCTGTATGGAGGTCTTAACCACGAGGCAAAGATGACTCTCGGTTTGGTGGATCTAGCCACCACCAACTGGGAGGAATTTGGGAACAACCTCTGCCGGGTCTCCGACCTGCTCCATGAGGCAGGATCCCTCAAACCTCCCACCAAGCCAAACCGAAGGGACCCCGGGAACTGGGAATCCATAGCCGAGGTTACCTACTCGAACTATGGTCCCCATTCCCAACACCATAAGACGGTGCCGAACTCCGTCTCGAAGGGGAACTGGAACTCGTGCCCCAATCCTAGGCAAGACAACCAGTGCTGGCAGGCTAGGGACTCCCGAGGTCAGCCCGGCAGGGCAGGGAATTCCACGCCTCCGCCTGCTGTCCCAAAACAGTCCCCAGACTTGAGCACTCCTAGGGAGATGCCTGGAGGCTACGACCCAACTGCCGAAATGTACTCATCAGATCGAGTACGCCTTTGGGGCATGTTATGCAGGTTTGGGCTGGACATGAGCCAGTTCGATAAACGCCCCACGTCCAAATTACTTGAGGCTCTGGAGAAGCAGCTCCAGGCGGGAGGTAAACAGCTGCTCCAGGCCGTGACCAACGGCCCCCCTCCGGTTGGATACTACCCTAACCTGGATCTGCAAGCATAGGGGTGCCCTCGGTCCAGGAAGCTTCCTCACAACATTGTGGCTAGGTTGAAACCAGACAAGTGGGGAAGGTTCTGGGTGAAGGCAGGCATAGGGACCAAGAGGGATAAGACTCCTGCCACCCCTCTTGCAGACTCCGGCGCAGCACTGAAAGTGCTGCACCTCAACCAGATAAGACAGGGTGAGCCCACCCCAGACACTATCCGGTTGACCGGATACGGCGGGGAGGGAACCCAATCCAAGCCCTTTGGAAAACCCAAGCACCCCAGGCACACCAGAGCCAGGCAGGTTGCACCCCCTCCTGACTCAGCCCCGAGTGCGAATCCAACCACCTCGGAGACAATAATGCTTTCTGAGCACCGAGAAGGATTGCACCAGGCTATGGTTCAGGAGGAAGCCCCCACCAAATTTGACCAGGCACAAGATATTGCCAGCACATGTGAGAGCCAGGAAGAGGAGAGCGCACAGCCAGGGGAAGCCAGTCCCAAGCTTCCGAAGCTCTCCATTGTCCCTGCTCTGAGCCCCTAGCTAGAAACCAGCAGTTTCCCCTGGGATTCCCTTGAAGCCTTGGCCAGGAGAGTCCTTCCTCTCCATGCCATCTTTCAGGGGAATTTTACATGGGATTGGGGATTCGAACAGGAAGGGACTCCTGCCCAGCCAGAGCACAGGCTAGCAAAGGCACTCACCCTGGCACACCCTGTATGGACCATGCACACTCCCTTTGACTGCAGTCCAGCCGGGGAGATGTCAATAACTGTGAGACCTAAATGCCCCATGGAAGTAGAAATGGCTACTGCCTTCCCCTCCGCAAAAATGTACTGGTGCCAGCTGGCTTCCAGGTTCAGTGGCACCTACGTTATTGTGCCTCTGGTGATATTGAGAGGGGCCAAGACAGTCCTTGGCTCTGTCTCGATCACCATTCTGCCACAGAATGCATTACTTCAGGATGCACTTGGGTCAGATGCCAGCCTCCCCTTTGATTTGGACAAAAGGGTCTCAAGCAATTAGTGGGCAGTGCCACTCTTGCCAGTAATTTCAGAGATCCACAAACAAACACAATTGAAAGAATGGAAGGGTCAGCCAGTTGATCCCGCCTCTGTGGTAATTCCAGAGTCCGAAGATCCCGGTGCCCAAGAACCCAATGTAAGCCCAATAGTCTGTCAGACTTCCTTGAGTCACAAGGAAGTGCCAGCTGTTAATTTGTCGGAGACGTTTGCGTCCATCTACGAGGCATTTGACAATGGTTGAGTGGCCATTGTCTGAGTGGGATAGAGGCGGAGTGGCGACCCCTCTGGATTCCCAGCTATTGTAAATAGTTCCGCCATGTAAATAGTTTTGATAGTGGTGTTGCCTCTCTTTTTCTCTGTTTGACAAAAAGCCTACCCAGGCCGTCAGGCTTTTGTTACCAACCCAGAGTCCAGCTCCCACGAGGTAGGGAGGTCGTGCATTCAGAACCAACATCAAACCATCATCACCTTCGCAGTACCCCCCCATGGCTGCATTCCATCGCTGAACGTGGCGGCGTTCGGAGGGGGGACCTCAGCAAAATTTCAGCCAAGAGGGAGCTAATCTCCAATGAGATGGCTTCTGCTGTTGAATTTCGTGGTCGGGGACAGGATGGCTTATCCCTGTCTCCGGGACCACGGCTTGATGTCGGTTCTGAATTCACAGCCCCACTGCCTTAACAGGCCTAACCAAGGCCAATACTGCTCTGTTTTCTGAAGCCATTTCAATCTGTTTCCTGCTAAAACTTCAGGTCGTAGCGAAAAATTTGGTTTTATAGTTCTATTTTCATCCCATTAGGCTTTGAGCCGGTAATTTGCATTTATTGTATACATTGGCTACTAATTGTGTCAGTTCCTCTGTCAAAACTCTAATAGGTTAATTGATCCGGAGGACCGGGAAGATCCTGAGGTCGTACTATCGCCCCCGAGTATTGTGGGGGGAGGGTAACGAAGAAAGTTGCCGCTCCATCTGATGGCCTGTGCTTAGAGATCCCTGGTTCCTCGACAACACCTGAGATCGTGAAGGAAGGTGACCACGTAGCCTTCCGATTGCCAAGACGGACTTTTGCTGTTCCCGCTACCGTTTACTCACCCGAGAAAACCCAATGAACTGTTCCAAGCTCCAAACTCTGCAAAGCCTCACTGTTCCTGAACTTGCAGCAAGCCAGCTAAGCTGCACCAACTTGGACATTTTGTTGCTGTTCCTGCTCTGTTGCCTGGATGGACTTATGTTTGGTCATTCGCCCCAGCTGCAAGACTTTTCCTTTGCGGGGGGGGGGGTGCAGAGACGTTTGCTCGCGCCTCACCTCCCCCGTACTACGAACTCTCATTCCATCATCCACATTGAACTGATTTTTCAAGGATGGCCTTTCACTGAGACTCCCCAATCTGAGGAGGAAGGGAAGCAGGCGCTTGTCATTGAGAAGATGTGGTGACCTTTCTTTGTCTTCTACTGCTGTTCCTTTGCCCCCTTTTCCTTGCTTGCTTCGACAAATGATCTCCTTGATGGCCAACAGACTATCCTCCTCCTCAAACCTTCCCTTGCCATGTCAACCAGGGCAGGAAAAGCCTCAGATGTCACCCTTCCTCCTGGCTCCAGGGCCACTGAGCCCTGGATTGCTATCTATAGCAGTCTGCTGGTGGTGGTGGTCTGGGAAGTGGGAAGAGGAAAAGTTATCCACTCCCTTCGTCTTTCCCAAAACCTCCCTTTCCAGTACACAAAAGTTCACTAGATTAACTACAAGCACTTCCTCTCAGTGCAGAAAAGGGGAAGCTCTGAGACCCTTTTCATTCACCCAGCCTTGGCTCTGTTCCCCTGACTTCTGGGAGTCCCAGGAGGGACACCTAAATGTGCTCACAACAATGGGGAGGGAATTAGCACAGAGAACAAGTCTGCAATGCGAGAGGTAGGGTAACGTAGCGAGATCTTGAACTCTACGTCTACGGCCGAGTCAATGATAAGACAGAAGTTGAAAATAATAATAAATGTTTTATTGAAATACAGTCAGACGCGTGTATGCAACACACTGACACAAGTAACTATAGAAATAAAGGTAGGAGTTGGATAGAGGGATTTTGAGAGGAGGTTTGGTATGGGAAATACTATACCTGTCCTGAAGCCCGGTAAAAGCAAAGAAGCTGGGGAGCGTGGATTCTCAGCACGTGGGGCTGAGGGGAGGCTCATCAAACAGAGCGGCAGCAAGTTGGGAGGCAAGTCACGAGCGATCCAACGAGACGCTCAAAGTCAGGGATTCTTATAGGGAAAATTGTGGCCGCAGGCTAGTCCGTACTTGGAGATAACAATGAGTTTCGGGCTGGAGACAAAGCCTCCAAAAGGTCAGTACTTTAGATGATTGAGTTATGACCAGATTGTCAATAGAGTAGCCAGTATGCAAACGCGGAGTGCTTGAGAGTTGTATAGTCCGCTCATCAAGCTGCCTACGCAGGGCAGGGAATCTTTTGTAAGTAGCATGCATACATAATGTGGTACTTGCCTTGAGGTCTCCTGAAGCTGCATTCGGCAATGACTGGCCTGCCTAGATTGGGATGTGAATGGTTCGGCTACTGTCGGCTGCGCCTGTGTGCGTGCTTGTCCAGGGGCCTCACAAGCACATGGAGAGGAATGGGTAGAGAAGGCCGAATTATTGATATCAAATGATATCTTAAAAACCCACAAGCTTGGGCTAGAAACAGCGGTAACAGCTCCTCCTCCATTATACTCCATTATACTATGAGGAAGGAAGACTCAAGCCACCCAATTCTCTGATCCATATTTTTCTTTTTATTTTATTATACCAACAGGGCATTTCTACACATTGGGGGTCTCTCAAGGAGGCAGAAACTGTGCCACTCTTGCATGAAATTTCACAGGCAGACTGCCTATAGTTTCTTTCTCAAAGGAATATTTGGCAATCAAGGGAAAGAGGATATCCCTACCTCCCCGACCCTGCACGTGTCAGTGTAATCCCCCATGCTCTTAATTTGTTCCTCCTCACACCAGAGGTCTTCCATTAGATGTTCAGTAGGAAGGCCTGAGACAAAGAAAAAAGAAGATAGTTTTAAGGCAATCCTTGGGAGTCTGGGTCTTTCTGTTTCTCGATTGCAAGAGTTCTGGTACTCTCCTCTTCAGCTTCCTTACCTCTACGGTTCACCAGGAACGTGTGGAGGCATGAAAGTGCCACCCTGGCTTTGCAGCTCACATCTGGCTGGCACGATGTGATACACAGGACATAGGCGGACATAAGGTGTCCCAAGCCAGGGAGGGTTTCTGAGGTCTGACAGGAAAGAAACCAAGACATCTTACTACTTTCTAAGTCTCTGTCCAATTCTCCTTTGACTTTAATTCCTCTCTGTTCTGAAAATGAGAGTCATCAAGTCAGGCAAGTATATGGGCTGCTCACCTCAAGGCTTACAAGATGGAGGGTATGCTGAAGGAGAGCTGAAGCACAAGAGATGGCCTGGGCTTCTTCTTTGTGGCTGCTGAGGGACTCTAGCTAGAAGTTGATATGCTGTGGAAGAAAGCAGCAGTTCAGAACCTGTGCGGCTGGGCACTGATGTCCTGTCTGGCCAAAGGGGGTCCAGAGGGAGTGACCAAGAGACTTTCCTGGGGGAGTCTCCTTTGGATTTTGAAATGGGAAATGAGTGGCTGGCCTCTTTAAGACACTTACATTGAGCAGAAAGACAAGGTGCTTGACTGTGGGATTCGCGTTCAGCAGTCCCACAAGGAGGCGCCGTAAAGTCAGAGCTGATGACTGATAGGAATCCTGAAAGGAAGGACAGAAGGAGGCATGAGAATGAGCGGAGACCCTGTCCCTCTTGAAAATCCTAGCTAGAGCAGATCCAGGGAATCGATGGGAATGGATAAGTCATGACTTTTGTAAATAGTCTTCCTTGGGTTTGTCTCCCCCCTTTGGATGAGGAATTAGTTTTATACCCAAGTAATCCTCCTTGCCAACACAGTCTGCTGACAAAACAGGTTGCAGAAACAACCCCGCTGAACACCTCTCCTTACCCTCCCTGGGCCTAGGCATTTACTCTGCACTGGCCTGCTGAAGATGGAATAGTCTTTACAAGGTTTATTCAAGGAAGGGTTAAGCAAGAGACATTGTGAAAAATACACAGGCTTTAACCCAAATGCACCTGGCCAAGAGACTGTGCAGTTTCCATGCTGCAAACCCCATGTAGTGCCAGGCACAAGATTCGTGACTCTAGCCCATGAGTCAAGGGAGGCTGGAACTTGCTGGTGGGAGAGAAAGAAAAGCACTACTTTAGAGGGAGCGAAGAAGGAAGGGAGGGGGAGAGCCTTCTTCAGCCTGTTCCAAGTGGAGGATTTGGGGGCAACTGTCCTGTCACTCCCACAAAATCTGCCCATCCTCCTTTTGGAAGGGATGAAAGGCATGGAAACCTTCCATCCTGGATTTCCAAAATTTCCAAATATCTAGTAGATTGTTCATAGAGTTCCTCTTCACTCCCTAAACAATCTACTTCAGAGTGTTAAAAATCTCAAGTACATCATCAAGAGCAGGAAAGGAAGATGCTCAAACTAAGCTGTACGCCTTCAAAGCACCAAAAGGCTCCTTAATGTTTTACTGCCTCAGAATGAACCACCTCCCCTCACTCTTTCTTCCAAAGGACAGAGTATAGGAGAGCAGTTGGTTGAGATCCCACAGGGACTCTCTATTCAAACTCCTTTCTTTGGGAGGTCCTGCACTGGAATTTCCAAGGTATGTTCCCATCTTAAATGTTAGTGGTAGAATCATAGAAATGTAGAGTTGGAAGAGACCACACGGGCCTTCCAGTCCAACCCCCTGCCATGCAGGAATACCCTCAAAGCACTCCCGACAGACGGCCATCCAGCCTCTGCTTAAAAACCTCCAAGGAAGGAAACTCCACCGCACTCCGAGGCAGCATATTCCACTGCCGGACAGCCCTGACTGTCAGGAAGTTCTTCCTGAGGTTCAGGTGGAATCTCCTTTCCTGCAGCTTGAATCCATTGCTCCTTGTCCTGGTCTCTGGAGCAGCAGAAAACAAGCCCTCTCTCTCCTCTACATGGCATCCCTTCAAATATTTAAACATGGCTATCATGTCCCCTCTTAATCTTCTCTTCTGCAGACTAAATATACCCAGCTCTCTAAGTCTATCCTCATCGGGCATGGCTTCCAGGCCCCTCACCATTAGAAAAGGAAGTCTGGCTTGGCAGTTGTGGCACGGGCAAAAGCTGACAAGGTCTTTCTACTGTGCCTTGATGCCAGTCTTGATCATCATCCTTTCCCTCCAAAGCTCCATGAGAGTTGCATCCTGAGAGTTAATGGCATTATTGCCTGGTGTGTGAAAAGGGAAGTGAAGAAAAGGTGGAAGCAATCCCATTCAGGAAGTCCCTGTATCAGGGCCAGTTCAGTCCTTGAAGGCTCTCAGGAGATAAAAACAACAGACCTCTACCTAAGAGTGAGGAAAAGCCCTCTCTTGGTTTGAGGAAGTGGGCAAGAGCAGGAGGAGAAATCCCAGTTCCCTCCCATGCTTCCCAACCTCACTGGAAGTTTGCAGAAGGTTTGGCTAGTGCAGATGCCCTGGCACAGGAGCAGTCCTAGTACCTGAGGTGGTAGAGGGCAAGCATGGAGCAACAGAGGACAGGCGAGGGCACAGAGGTGATGGAGAGATGGAAAGAAGGGAAAAATAAATAGGACCTCTCACCCCCTGGCCTGCCCCAAGGGGAAGGAGTTGGAAAGCCCTCCCTGAAACCCCTCTTTCAGTTTCCCCCACCACCATCCCCAAGGTGGATCTTTCTCCCCATCCTGCCAGGGCCAAACTCCAGGGCTCCTGATCAGCAGGAGACCTTATTAAGCTCTCTGAACATAGACTGTTGTCAGGCCTCCTTGCAAACCTGTTCTTTAACTCATGTCCAGCCATCCCTCTCCATTGAATGCTTCCTGTGTACGCACCCCAGCGTAAGGGAGACCAGGGGGTGGCTCACCCTCCCGCCAGGTTTAGGGTGGGATGCAAGGACACTCCTTCCTCTCACACAGACACATGAAACTGTTGGGAAAATAGAAAAAAGACTCTTTGGCAGCTGGGCCTGATGTACTAATGCCAGAAGAAACATAATGGGAAGAAACATAAGTTTAGATCAAGCCTTCTGTTTGTAAGAGTGTTTGTAGTCAAGGCCTTGCCTGCTGTTGCATAGAAAACCTCAGTGGGCAAAGCCAAGAGAGAGTGGTCCAACCAGGTCTCTCTGTGACAGAGGCCAGAATGACTGATTCATTCAGGATCAAATCATCAACCGGGAACTCCCAGCAGCCTTTTCAACCCAAGAGGACTGTTGGAAAGGCTCTTCAAGCTCTTTGGATGGGAAGACAGTTTAGAGACACTCAACTTGCCATTTCCCCTTTCTGTACCCCCCCCCCCCGGCTTGGCTGCATACAACTGAAGGAGTTGCTGCTGAGTCCCGTCGTCTCCCTTGCCCCTTTAAACCAAACCATTCCAAAATGCTGGGCACTTTCTTCACAAGAGAAGCTCCACAACTGATCTAGGAAGGCAAGGGCTGAGAAGCAGGTAATGTTTCCACCCCACTCAAAATGTAGAACAGGTATTTGGCCTTGTGACACCGCAGAAGTGACTTCATCATACTCTCCCCCTTTGGGGTCATCTCCTTCAGCCTGCATGAGTTCCAGTGATATCCCCCAGCCCAAACGATAAACACAGTTCCCCTGGGGGAACTGCTAGAACTTGTGCACTCAGACTTCAGTCTTGCTGGCTTGGGTCCTTCTTCAAAAGAGAAATGTTGATGCAAACAAGAAAAGACTTCCCAACCTGGTGCATTTGCTTCTGGTTTGGACAACTTAGCTTAATATTTGCAGCTGTATGGGATGGAAGGAATATTCAAGTGTTCAAGGGCAGAGGGGAGGCAAAGAAGAGGTTTGTTTGAACTTCCAAAAACCTTAGTGAGGAAAATGATCCTTAAGCCCCAACCTCAGTTTTTCATCCCAGTCCTTGAGTAGTCTCGCCTTCTGTTAACATGCAGCCAGCTGGGCACGTTTTCTTTTTCCAACACTGAGTTTGTGGGTTCTTCCTTTATCCCCACTTAAAAGTTGTTGTATGCCATCAAGCCATTTCCAATTTACGGAAACCCGAAAGTAACCTTACCACAGAGTTTTCTAGGCAAGATCTATTCAGAGGAGGTTTGCCATTGCCTTCCTCAAAGGATGAGAGAGTGTAACTTGCCAAAGATTACCCACTGGTTTTCCCTGGCTTATCAGAGATTTGAATCCTGGTCTCCCAGAATCCTAGTCTAATAGTCACATTGCTATGTTCTTCTGGCTCTCAAATTAGGGTTACCATCCTTTTTCTTTGGCCAAACTTCTTATCTCCAATGGCTGCATGGGAGGGAGGTACAACGATGTCTGCGTACAACAATGTCTGCTTCATGCTGGAAACAGCTTTAACAGTTTAATTTGACCAATGTAGATGCTTGAGAAATTATTTCATTTTTAGAAAAAAATGCAATATGCAGCCACGACAGATGTTCCCTATGGGAAGAGAGGCGACAGAGAGGGAGGTGAAAGAGATGTTGAACATGGGGATCATTCGCCCACCACACAGTTCATAGGCATCACCTGATGTCTTTCTGCCCAAGAAAGGGGGATCTGAGATTCATTTTTGTGTAGACTACAGAAAATTGAACTCAGTGAAATGCTTTGAACATTATCCCATGCCCAGGGTGGATGAACTGTTGAAGGGTGGATGAACTGGGCATGCTCAGTACTTATCCAGCTTAGATTGACCAAGGGCTATTGGCAGATTGCCCTGGCGGAGGAGTCTAAGTGTCAAATTGTGTTCATCACTCACATGGGCCTGTTCAATTTCAACGTACTTCCTTTTGTTCTGCATAATGCACCAGCAACTTTCCAGATGTTGGTTGACTCTCTATTAAGATATTGTGGAAATTTTCCTGTTGCCTATTTGGATGACATTGCAGTCTTCTCAGACTCCTGGGAAGACCATTTGAAACATCTTGAGATTGTCTTCCAATGCATCAGTGATGCTGGACTGACAGTCAAAGCCAAAAAGTGCCAATTTGCACTTGATAGAGTGACTTAGCTTGGCCATGAGGTGGGTGAAGGGATGATCACTCCTTTGAAAGTGAAAATGGAAGCTATTAATAGCTGGCCAATTCCCCATTCCAGGAAGCAGGTGCAATCTTTCCTTGGCTTGGCTGGGGACTATAGGAAATTTGTGCCTATCTACAGCACTTCAAACAGATCTGACAGGTTCCAAGAAGCCTAAGGCAGTGAAGTGGACAATGGAGTGCCAAGAAGCATTTGAGGCACTGAAACGGCCCTTATGGCAAATCCTGGGCTCATGGCACCTGACTCTGGTAAGCCGTTCATCTCAGCTAGAGATGCTTCTGACAGAGGCACTGGAGCAGTCCTACTGCAAGAGGCATCTTGCATCCCATTCTGTTCCTCAGCAAGAAGCTTTCTGTGAGGGAGTCCAACTGGTCCATATCAGAGAAGGAATGCTATGCCATTGTGTATGCGCTTGAAAAGCTGAGACCGCAAGTATGGCGGTGCCACTTCACTCTCCAAACTGATCATGCTGCCCTTCAGTGGCTCCATACAGTCCAGGGAGCTAACAAGAAACTGCTCCGATGAAATCTACCCTTCCAAGACTTTGATTTTGATATTCAACATGTGGGCTAGGACTCCAGAGACCAGGGTTCAAATCCCTGCTCACGCATAGAAGCCCAATGGGTGAACTTGGGTAAGTCACAGTCTCTCAGCCTCAGAGGAAGGCAAGGACAACCCCCCTCTGAACAAATCTCGCCAAGAAAACTCTGTGATAGTTTCACCTTAAGGTTGGCGTAAGTTGGAAGCAACTTGGACATACATACCAACAAAAAATCAAGTGAGGCTTAGAAGAGGAAGAGACTCAATTGAATGGATACTGGCTATGGAGAATTCCCTTGAAAAGTTATTTATTTATTTATATTTATTTAAATTGTTGAAGTATTTTTGTATCACCTTCTAGCCCATAAGAGCTCCAGAGGTATGGATGGGACCGGAGGGGTAGCGAGTTCCACAAAGGGGGTGCTGCTACAGAGAAGGCCCTGGTACAGAGAAAGCCTCCTCTGAAGAGCTCAGATTTCTGGTACTATGATGAAAAACACACACCCAGAGGAGAAATATCTGAAAGACATCAAGCTGGGGGAGACTGTTTTGTAGTTAACCATGTTTGCTACCAAGCAGTTAGGATTAGAGATATTAACCCCTGGAAAAAATCCAGGAGAAAAAGATTTTTTTAACAGCCTTTAATTTAATTTCTGGAAGGATGGAAGAAAAATGGATTACGGCATTGGCAATAAACTCTGGAGAAAATGTTAGAGCACCAACCCCGAAGACTGGGCGACAACCCAGAAAATGACCAGGGCACCAACCCTGAGAACTGTTGGGCAAGAACCCAGAAAACGGTCTGGGCACCAAGCCTGACAACCATGAGGGAAAACCGTCAGGGCACCAATCCTGAGAACTGTTTGGACAACAACCCAGAAAAGCGATCAGAGCACCAACCCCGAAACCCATTAGAAACTGTTAGGAGAAAAACCACATAGGGCCAGACCTAAAATGTTAGGTCCGCACAGATTACCTCGGGCAGTCTAGGCGATTGTGGGTGAGCTCTGAATCAGCCTGGAAAGATCCCCAACTTCGGCCAAAGGGACTCCCCTCCCCAGGCAAAAAGGCAGTCCAAACTGCCTCTTACATGAGCAAAGGGAAGAACCATTTATTGAAAGAAGGGAAGGTTAAATAGGTTTGGGAGGACACTGATCTCATAAAGCATACAGCGCACATGGAAGAATAATAAGAATATTCACTTTCCCAGGACTAGAGTTCTGATACATGGTTGACAATACAGTAACTTCTAGTTAACAATCAAAAATGAACCTTGATTCACACATGCATTCATTCAGCAATGAAGTGTAGCAATACTGTTACAGAAAGCACGCTAGGAACATAGCCTGAAAACCTAGGAATTTGCCAAGTAATGTCAGCGTAATTTTAAGTAGGACACGGGGCGAATAACAGAAACTTCAAAGTTGATGAGAATTCAAAATGGAAGACTTAATTAAGCAAATATAAAAGACAAAGAGCGAGTTTCTTTAGTTTAGATATTTAAGCAGGCCATACCCTCTGTGAATTAATCTGTCCAGGGCGCTGAATCTCCTAACAGCCCTGCAGAGTAGATCAGGGGAAAAGATGAGAAACACCGTCCATTTGGTCTGTACTCTTTTACTGCTAACGACGGCAGGCTGAATCTTCCTGGTAATTCTCAGCGAGAGTAGGCAGATTTCATTCATTGTTGGATGTTGAGCCGCAAATGCATCGCAAAATCCCATTGATTCAATTGTGATGACCAAGCTATGTGTCAGGTGAAGATAGTTCAAGCTGTGGATTCTGAGACCACAGAGGCGTCCATTTTATGGCCTAAGTCTGTGGGAGCTGTTTTTCAAAATGGCCGCTGTCTCTTCTCCCAGAGCGCCCACTTCATGAAATGAGGGCCCCACATCCATTTACAGACAGGACTACATTTCCTTTTATTTCTGTTCGCTCGTTTCTCAGGTAGGTGTGATCTCTGCCACCTCCCTGTGTTAACCTAATTCTGTAAAATTTTAGAGAGAAAGCATGGATACAACAAAGATGAAAAAATTTGGCAGACGTGGCAGGATTTCAGAGCCATTAAAAAACAAAAAAGGGCCTCCAAACTGATATAATTCCCCTGACCTTTTTTTTTTATTGTCAGTTTCCACACCTAAACCAAGCACTGTAATTTGGAATGCTACTTCTGAAAAGCAAACATTAGTTACCATTATTCTGTTGATTTTGTTATCTACCAGACTGTAAGACACTAGCACTTTCTTGAAGAAATTTTGGAAATCGAGAAGATGTTTGTGTGCATAGTGTTTATTTTGTTCTTTCTTTGCTTTATCAAGGAATTTTACTTTTTATGGACATCTTTACTTTACTGTTATCAACCTTCTCTCTCATCTAAGGGGAAAGGAACTACACACCGGTCCATCACCGACAATACCAATAATGACAAATGATGAGCAATGATTTGATTGTCACTGAAATCCACAGAGAGCCCTTGATCTACTTAGTTTCAAGATACAGAATCCGCATCTAGCAGCTAAGAGTGGGGAGCAATGGGTTAGGAAATCCACATTAAATTAAAAAGTGCAGGAGCTTATCCCCACAGCCAGTGTGCACAGGATCCAACTACAGTAGTAACATGCCCAACTCTAGAAAGGATTTGAACTGCTGCAGTGGCTGAAGACTAAACAACACAATATACAAAATATGTAGTGTTAAGTTTATGGGCCCCAGAGACAAGACAATTTTCACAGAAGAGGGGGGACAGAGGCAAAAAATGGCAGGGGGATAGGTGAGATTTCTGTGGGAAAAAAAGTTTTTCATAGGTAATGACAAAAATTCCAGCCAATTAATGCATTTTAATGTTTTGAAACTTCCAAAAAAAAACCCAAATGAATTTAAAAATAATATTACCCACCTACAAAATAGTTGTACAAATTAGTCACAGTGACTAGGAAGCAAATGCATTTTGTGCAACCTCCTGCTAGAATGATTGCAATTGCTAACCAAGTTTAATGCAGTGTGATTTTTCTAGAAACTTGCAGAGAAACCATCCACTTGAAATTCCTTCAAATATCTTACTTTTAAAAGCCAAGATTTCCTGTATTTCTTTCTCTCTGATGAAGTGCTGAATGCCAGTATGGTGTCAGCACATGGGTCCAAGATGAAAATGAATTTTCTGTATGTGATGTAGATGGTTGAAGAACTGTACAATTTTTGGTGCAACATATGTGCTCCAAAGGTAAATCCTACAGCAGTGATTCTTAACCTTTTCTTTACTGGGGACCTCCTGCAAATATAACTTTTTGCTGGGGACCTCCCCCCCAACTTAACTTAAGATTTGAATATTTAAATGTTGATTTTTAAATTTTTAAATGTTTATTTATTAAAGGCTTCTGGAGATTAGGATTCTATCTGCATTCAGACACTGCATGACCTTGAGCAAGTCACAGTCTTTCAGCCTCAGAGGAAGGCAAAGGCAAACCCCTTGTGAACAAATCCATGTGATAGATTCACTTTAGGGTTATGATAAGTCAGAAGTGACTTGAAGGCACACAACAACAAAGTGCCGCTGCCAGGGATAGGTTCTTTCTGGCTATCATGTCTTTCCCCTTATAATGCCTTATCCACATGTGGGTCCCAAACTAGATCACAACCCCATAGTTAGCTGGGCACTGTGAATGAGGAAGCCTTCAGGTCAAATCACATTTCTGCCCTGAGTTCATTATGGGTACTTTTAGGCAAGGCTCTTCTCCTAGGGCTTTTTCACACTGCACAATGATACCAGTATGATTCTGCTTTCAGTGCCATGGCTGCATCCTAAGAAATCCTGGGATTTGTTGTTTGGTACAGCACTACATCTCTCTGGCTGAGGATTCTAAATCCCCCTCTCTAAACTGTCAGTCCCAGGATCACATAGGATGTTGCCATAGCAGCTGAAACAGAATCATACTGCTGTCATTGTGTAGTGTGAAATGTTACAGCGCTGCTGCAAGGAATGGATGAGAGACTGTATGTTAAAAACTTTGAACATCTCAAGTGCTGTTTTATGTGTGTGTGTGTTTGTGTGCATGTGTGCATGCGCTTGCCTTCAAGTTGCCTATTGACTTATGGCAACGTCATGAACTTTATAGGTTTTCTCAGGCAGAGAATAATCAGAGGTTCTTGTGTCAGTTCCTTT
Source organism: Cyclura pinguis (assembly GCA_030412105.1). Classification (NCBI taxonomy): domain Eukaryota; kingdom Metazoa; phylum Chordata; class Lepidosauria; order Squamata; family Iguanidae; genus Cyclura; species Cyclura pinguis. The sequence continues at coordinate 207,988,848 of CM059600.1, forward strand.
TGAAATATAGCCTACACCATCTGGTATTCTTTGGTAGTGTCCCATCCAAGTACTAACCAGGGCTAACCCTTCTTAGCTTCCAAAATCAGATGGATTCTGGTGCCTTTGGGGTATTTCATGGGTACGTTTTATTATTTTGAAGCTGTTTAAAATGAAATGTTTTGTTTGGAACCATAATACATGGTAGTTTGGGGAAAGGTGTGAGGAAGAAAAGACCAGCTCTGTCTAGTCTTACCAGGCTTTGACTGTCCACTTCAGTTCCCACAAAAGCTGCTCCTGAGATGATATCTGTTCATTAAGAGGAGTTTAGTACATATCTGTGGTTCATTCATTTATTATCCACAAAACAGAATGGCTGTCAACCATCAACTGCCAGGACTTCTCAATATCTTCAGGAATCCACATACCTGGGAATGAAAACCTGTGTTATTGGTCCATTTTATTTCAGATATTTTAATGTCAGAGATCAACATTGGATAGATATAGATGCAGAGGAATAGAGCTTCGGCTGATCTTGATCAGAAAACAAAATGGTTCCCTCATCGCTCCCCACAATCTTTCTATAGGGTTAAAGGTCTCAGTCTTGTTGACTGTCCTTCACCCTCTTTTGTTGAGATTCCTAAGGCTAGCTAGATGAAGGCTAGTTTACAGCATGTGATACTCCTTGGTGGCCTGAACCTGGTAGGCTTTCGAGATCAGACCAGTTCTGGTGTCTTCAAGGTATTTAGGCAATTAAAACAAGAGAATGTACATATGTATTTACCAACCATTCAACTACTGATTCTATTTTATTTGGGAGTGCAATTATGTTTGGAGAGTTCCCATTTCCCCATCCAGGAGGTACAGATGTTCTCTGCATGGTGAGTATGTGTCCATGTGCATATATGCAGCAGTTAGAGATGAAGAGATGTCAGGGGGAAAAGGTGACAAGAAGGACAGGATTAATCTGTCAGTTGTCCTGTCTCTCAAGTTCATTTTCACCCTATCTCCTGTTCTCTCCATGGAACTTATGAGGAAGGTGGGAGGAATTGCATATTTTTTCTTCTAAAAATAAAATAATTTCTCAAGCATCTACACTGGTCAAATTAAACTGGTGAAGCCATTTCCAACAGGAAGCAGACATTGTTGTATCCCTCCCTCCCATGCAGCCATTGGAGATAAGAAGCTTGGCCAGAGAAAAAGGGTGTGTGAGCCTAATTTGAGAGCCAGAGGAGCATAGTGATGTGAGTATTAGACTAAGACTCTGGGAGACCAGGATTCAAATCTCTGATAAGCCAGGGAAACCCAGTGGGTAATCTTTGACAGGTCACACTCTTTCACCCTTTGAGGAAGGCAATGGCAAACCTCTTCTGAATATACCTTGTCTAGAAAACCCTGTGATAAGGTCACTTTCAGATATCCATAAACTGGAAATGGCTTGATGGCATACAACAATATCACAACCCTAATTCAGCGCCAAAAAGTATGGTTGAATTCAAAACTAGAGGTCTAAGAATAAATCACTCAGGGCCTTCTGTCTGGATAGACAAATTAGTTCCACTTTACCTGCATTCCAGTTGTATAAAGTTCCTTCTATAAAATTTATGAAGTCATCTCTGAACTATTGAAAGTTCTTATGGAAGCTGGTCAAAATTCTCACTTATCCCTAATGATAAGGCTAATTTAGAACCACAAATATGGATGAGTACAAACCAATGTCACCCTAATCTTTTTGGAATGAAGTATTCAAAGGCTGCTGCATGGATTGGTGAATCTGTCATTTCATTTCCTCCTCGAGAATTTTTTAAAAAATCTTTCCATTCCATTGTTTTTTTTCCTTTTATTTTTTATTACATTCACAGCAATGAACAGTAACAGCAAACAAAATGCAAAGCAAGGAGAATAGAGAAGTTTACAATATTTACAATGAAGAAAGAAGTAAGTTTACAATATTACAATGTAAGTTCCTGATCTGGGCCACGTGTGTGTGTGTATACACACACACACACACACACACACACTAAAAAGAAAGAAAAGAAGAAGAAAGATCAGCCTCTATAGTACTAGAATTAATAGAAAAAAGAGAAAGAAATATATATATGTAGAACCACAAATATGGATAAGTACATACAAATGTCACTTTAATCTTTTGGAACAAGGTATTCAAAGGCTTATGCGTGGATTGATGAATCTGTCACATTTGCTTCCTCCACGAGAATTTTTTTAAAAAATCTTTCCATTCCATTTTTGAAGAAATGTCTGGTTTTCATTATTCAAAAACCTCAAATCAAATTTTCACCCATTCTTATATGTTAACAGCTTAAGTTCTTGTTATTAACTGCCTTCAAGTCAATCTTGACTTATGGAGACCCTATGAAGGAGAGACATCCAAGCCACTCTATCATCAACTGCCCTGCTCAGGTCTTGCAGATTCAGGAATGTGTCTTCCTTGATTGACTCTATCTATCTGTAATCCTCCTCTTTTAATACCGCCTTCTGTCTTACCAAGCATTATTGTCCTTTCTAATGAGTGAGGTCTTCTCATGATGTGTCCAAAGTACAACAGCTTTAGTTTAGTCCTCCTGGCTTCTAGAGAAAGTTGAGGCTTCATTCGCTCTAGGAGCCATTTATTTGTCTTTTCAGTGGTCCACAGTATCCATAGAACCTTTCTACAGCATCACCTTTCAAATGAATTGTTTTTCTTACTATCAACTGTCCTCACTGTCCAGCTTTCACAGCCATCCCTAGAAACTGGAAATGGGATGGCATAGGTAATCCTCCCTTTAACCTTCAGTGATATATCTGTGGACATGAGAAGCTTGTCTAGTTCCTTCCTAAGCTGGCCTTCTGATTAATGACTGAGCCAAGATATGGAAAGAGGTATGGAAAATGTTAATATACTCCATATTTATTGCATTTCTTGTTACAGTATATACTTTTGGCTTCCCCTGAGTTGTGCTTCTAGCTTTCCAAGTTACTATTGTAGATGTTGTGAAGCTTCAGGCTTTCCTATCACTTCGAAGCATATCAGCAGCTGAACACCTTTCCCTCTTGAGTCCTGTTGTGTCATGAGACTGTGCGCTATTTGTATTTGTCCTCTGTTCTTTCCCAATAGGTGCTTTCCAACCTGGGAGTCTCATCTTCCGGCACTATCCCTTCCCTCATTATATATCGTCTGACTATAGGATATCAGAGTAAAAGACATTCAGAAGTGGTTTACAAGTGGCTGCTTCTGCATAGTCCAAAGAAGAGTTAGCTCAAGTGCCTCTGCATGCAATCCCATCACTGCTGTAAATATGTGGTTAAACCTCCCCCCCTCAATTGGTTCTATATTAGTTCTTCTTATCATTGTCTTGAAATGTCGGTCCCTGTGCCTCTAAGGCTTGCACCTCAAAGAGGCTGTAAACCCCATGATTGAACCCAGTTCTGGGAAAGTGGCTTTTCAGAAGAATGAAACCATCCATGCTGAAGTGGTAGAATAACAGCTCTAGGAAACAGGCAGGGAACGGTTTCTCAAAAGGTGCAAGTAAGTCGACTGCTCTGCTTGGGTCAGAAATTAGGGTTTGCAAGAGCCTTGGAGCTGTCTGGTGTGGTAGGAGGCAGATGGGCTGCTGTATTTTTGCACAGCTTCTCCTTCCTGTTGCTGCTTTAATTAAGACTCTCTGAGAGAGGACAAATATCCTCCTTCCCCTCCCCCTCCCCCTCCTCCTGGGCATCAGTATATAGCAGCGCCCATGGTGTCTTCAAAACTGAAGCGCTTGGCCAACACTTGAGACATTGACCATGGTCATGGACATGACCTTGTTGAAAATGTCCTATTAGGTGTGCAGACGTTTCAAATGAGTTGATTTTCTTCCTGTGGGGTTTTGTTCACTCTCCGGCTTTCACAATCCTACATAGAAATCAGAAATTCCACGGCAAGGTTGATTCTCCCTTTGGTATTTCCTGATATTTCTTGGAACTTTTGAGGATCCTCCCTTTACAGCTGCTTTTCCAGGTTTTAGCCTTCTTCCAATGTCTTGACAGTAGCCTCCGTTTTGATTATAAATTAGCTGACATATAGGATATCTTTAACTATTTCTGTCTTCATCACATGCTGTACATTCTGTAACTCATCTCTGGTCATTATTTTGATATTTTAACACTCAGCTGTGGTCCTGCTTTTTCACTTTCTTCTTTCATTTTTATCAGGAGTTGGTCATTTCAAGTCTTTGCTGTTTCCTGCCAATAATATGGTGTTATCTGCTTATCTTAGCTTGTTGTATTCTGCCCTCTGCGTCTTACTCCACTTTCTATATGATATATTCTTTTTTGAGAAATAAACATACGTGGTGATTAAATGTGGGCTTTTTCAATGCCCTTCTCAGCTGGAAACCATTCTGTTTCTCTGTATAGTGTCCTGACAATAGCCTCTTGTGTGATATATAGGTCATGGAGGATAATCAGATCTCATGGCACTCTCTTTTCTTTTGTGGCAAACCATAATTTCCAATGATCTACACAACCAAACCCTTTACTATAATCTATAAAACACAGGCTGATATTTTTCTGAAATTCTTTGGTATATTCCTGCGTCCAGTGTATATTTGCACTATGATTCCCCATGCGACCTCTTTTCTGGAAGCTAGCATGGACATCTGGCAGCTCTTGCTCCACATAAAGTAAAAATCTCAAATAAGGTTGCTTATCTATAGGTAAGATATAAAATGTTCTTTTGTCTAATTTACAAATTCTTGATAGTTTTTTTTACCGTCCTCTTTTTTTCTCCTTGTGGGTAATTTTTTTCCCTTTATCATTTTTCCGTTTATTTATAATTCCTTTTCTATTGTGGATGTTGCTGATAACTTTTGTATAATGTTTGGAAATTTCTATGCACTTCTATAAAAAGAAATAATAAAAAATAAAGTAAAAATCTTTGCCAGATGTTGAACAGAAGTTTGCTTGCATGGGAGATCTGTGCAATAGTCCGGTGGTTACACAACCCCAATATTCCCTTTCTTTGGGGTTTAAATATATAGAGCATTTCCACTGTTTGAACTGTTTTGTTTTCGATATTTGTTAGTAGACTTTTGATAAAGTTTGTGTTCATATATGCATACATACATACATACATACATACATACATACATATATAATACACACAGAGTATGTTTTGTATACATATAAGGATATGCAAAAACAATATACACAACAAAAAGAAAATAAACAGTAACAACTAGTAATAAGCCAAACTTTACATGTACCTACTACCACGTGCAGATCAAACAACTGGGAATTCAAGCTTCTTAGTTGACAGCTATAAGATGTTTTATTAGTATACTTCCTCAAAGTTACTAAGATTTATTCAGCAAAAAGTATAGTACAGAGAAAATATAATTAGATTTTAACAATCTACTTGTGGAAAATCACTCACTATCACTTCTTAAACCACAAGTTTTTCAAAAAACACTTACTAAGAAATATCATGACCCTCTCCCAGTCTGTCCATTTGCGAAATTGAAATGTTCCCATCAGCTGAGAGGCTTTCTTAAGTGTTGAAGCTTGTTTCAGAAATGTTTGTGATCGCTGGCTTGCATCCCTTACACCAGTAAAGAGTTAGGTACAATGGATTCCCCGGCTCCCTCCAGTCCTCTACTCCTCTGCAGTCCGGTCATTGGTCTCCTCAATAACCAGGTTGGGAATCTGGATTATGGGGCACTCCTCCAAGTCTCCATTGCCTGGGGGACATTTCAGCTAGTTTCTAAGTGCCAAAGCAGCTCCTTCTCTTACTCAACACACTATCCTTCAGTAGCACTTGCTAAAGGACAAAGCCACACAGCACCATGCCAACCAAGAAGTCCCAACTCTTGATAAAATTTGGATGCATTTTGTCTCTTTAGCTTCAAACTGCTCTATTGTTGCATCCATCTGTCCTTTGAAATTTATTTCTTCCAAATGCATTGAGAGCATTTTCACTTTCTAAAATTGTGGCGTCATTGTCCAAAGCAACATATAATGCTTTTGGTTGTTTTATAGAATCATAGAATCATAGAAATGTAGAGTCGGAAGAGACCACACGGGCCATCCAGTCCAAACTCCTGCCATGCAGGAACACCCTCAAAGCACTCCCGACAGATGGCCATCCAGCCTCTGCTTAAAAACCTCCAAAGAAGGAGACTCCGCCACACTCCGAGGCAGCATATTCCACTGCCAGACAGCCCTGACTGTCAGGAAGTTCTTCCTGCGGTTCAGGTGGAATCTCCTTTCCTGCAGCTTGAATCCATTGCTCCTTGTCTCTGGTCTCTGGAGCAGTAGAAAACAAGCCCTCTCCTTCCTCTACATGGCATCCCTTCAAATATTTAAACATGGCTATCATGTCCCCTATTAACCTTCTCTTCTGCAGACTAAACATACCCAGCTCTCCAAGTCTATCCTCATAGGGCATGGCTTCCAGGCCTCTCACCATTTTGGTCGCCCTCCTCTGGAGCTGCTCCAGCCTGACCATGTCCTTCTTGAATTGGGGTGCCCAGAACTGGACACAGTATTCAAAATGAGGTCTAACCAAAGCAGAGCAGAGTGGTACCAGTACCTCCCTCGATCTATACACCATATTCCTATTGATGCAGCCGAGAATTGCATTGGCTTTCTTGGCTGCCGCATCACACTGCTGACTCATGTTCAGCTTGTGGTCTATTAAAACTCCTAGATCCCTTTCACACGTACTGCTATCCAGCCACGTGTCCCCCATCCTATATTTCTGTATTCCATTTTTTCTACCTAAGTGTAGGACCTTACACTTCTCTCTGTTGAATTTCATTTTGTTAGCTTTGGCCCAGCTCTCCAATCTATCCAGGTCATTTTGAATTTTGATCCTGTCCTCTGGCGTATTAGCAACCCCTCCCAATTTGGTGTCATCTGCAAATTTGATGAGCATGCCCTCTATTCCTTCATCCAAGTCATTGATGAAGATACTGAACAGCACTGGGCCCAGGACAGAACCCTGTGGCACCCCGCTAGTCACTTCTCTCAAGGATGAAAAGCAGCCATTCGTGATCACCCTTTGGGTTCAGTTGGTCAACCAGTTACAAATCCAACTAACAGTAGCCCTGTCCAGCCCGCATTTTACTAGCTTCTTTGCAAGAATGTCATGGGGAACTTTGTCAAAGGCCTTACTGAAATCGACAAATGCTACATCCACAGCATTCCCTTCATCTATCAAGGTAGTAACTCTATCATAAAAAGAGATAAGGTTAGTCTGGCATGACTTATTTTTGAGAAATCCATGTTGACTTTTCGTGATTACCGCGTTGCTTTCTAAGTGATTAGAAACTGACTGCTTAATGATCTGCTCCAGAATCTTTCCGGGTACTGACGTCAGGCTGACTGGGCGATAATTATTTGGGTCCTCTTTTTTTCCCTTCTTGAAGATGGGGACAACATTTGCCCTCTTCCAGTCTGCTGGAATTTCTCCTGTCCTCCAAGATTTCTCAAAGATTATAGCAAGCAGTTCCAAAATGACCTCTGCTAGTTCTTTTAATATCCTAGGATGCAATTCATCTGGCCCTGGAGACTTGAATTCATCCAGTGTGGCCAAGTATTCCTGTACCACCTCTCTACCTATTATGTGCCTCATTTCCCCTGCTTCCTCTCCTGCTCCCCAACTGCCAGGTTGAGTGCTTGTATCCTTCTGGGAAAAAACTGAGGCAAAGAAGGTGTTAAGTAGTTCTGCCTTTTCTCTTCCCCCTGTTAGTAATTCGCCATCTTCTCTGCGCAGCGACCCTATCGTCTCCTCCTTTTTCCTTTTGCTACGGACATATTTAAAAAAGCCCTTTTTATTGTTTATGATGTCTCTGGCTAGCCTAAGTTCGTTCTGTGCTTTAGCCTTTCTGACCTCCTCCCTACATCTCCTAGCTACTTGCTTAAATTCTTCTTTGGTCGTTTCCCCCTTCTGCCATTTCCTGTACGTTTCTCTTAACACTTAGCTCAGCTGAGAGTTCTTTACTCAACCATTCTGGTTTCTTCAGATGCCTTCCATTTTTCCTCCTTATTGGCACAGTTTTAGACTGTGCCTTCAGTATCTCCCTTTTAAGGAACTCCCATGCCTCCTGAACTCCTTTCCCTTTCGCTATTCTATTCTATTCTGTTCTGTTCTATTCTATTCTATTCTATTCTATTCTATTCTATTCTATTCTATTATGTAGTTCTTCAATGTGTTCCTTCCATCTTTCGAAGAATTTTGTCTGGATCATATATGATATTTTCTTCTTGGTCATAGAGTATGTCTCCTCTTGATTTATATTTCTCTTTCATTTGTTGGAGATTTCGGGTTCTCTTTGTTTTGTTAGCGTCTTCTGTTTCTTTCCATTGATTATTATCATTGTTTCTTCCTCCTTGTTCACAAGTGACTGAACAGTTTTTATGGCTGAAGTGTAATTCAGTTTTAATTTACATTGTGGTGAAAGACATGATATAGAAGTTTTGTGGGGGGCAAGTTCGGGGAGAGTTCTGTCCCTGCTCACACAGAGAGAGGCCTGCAGCAACCAACAGGCTCTCATCTGCCCTCCCTGGGACTTTAGGACTGCTCTCTGAAAGGCTTAGAAATTGTGAGATTGGTTGATTTGGTGACTAGGGTCACAGCTCCTTCAAGATCACCATGACAATTCCAAGCAGAAAGGCAGCACATGGAAATACGAGCAGTTCTAGAAACAATTTGTCTGCAACCCTCTCAGAGATGACCCATGTCAGCTCCTAATAGAGAGGGAGGGGGAGAACAAGGGGGAGATCGGTTGATAAGGCAAGGGAAAGAGAACACAATCTCCTTAAAGATGTGAGTATTATTTCTTTCTGGTTTCTAGAAATTCTCTAGAATTCTAATTCTCTCCTGATCATTGATGCTTGATAAGTCCTGGGGCAGACTCTCCACTTCTAGACGTGGCCAGGTTTTATCCACAGTACCATAGTAAGGGACTCATGGCCAGGAATACCTCTTTGTCAGGGGAATGAAGGAAGCAGTGAGCTGCATGTTTTGGATGGAATTCCTCTGGCTAGGAGATCCTCAGTGCATCCAACTCCTTGCTACTTTCCACGCTGGCCATTTGCTTATCTGCTCCTTCTGGTGCCAGTGAGCAATTCTTAGGACAACCCTACCATTAGGCAGAGTGAGGCATTCTCCTGGGTGGGACCATGTGAAAAAGGGGTGGATGTGGGCCAGAGCCTCACCTGCACACCTACCGCACCTGCCCACCTACTGTAGTCTCCTGACAGGTGCCCAAAACCCATAGCACCTTGGGGGGGGGCACCTCTTTCATCTACTCTGCTGCTCTTACCACCAACTCCCACTCTCCATTTTATAGACCAGCTTAGCTTTTCAGAATTTCCCAGGTTTCCCAGATCTCTGTGTTTGGTGGTTCTAGGTGCAGTCCCAAAGATTGAACCTTTTTCTCTGGGCCCCAGGGAAGACAGGGGCATCAGGGCTACAGCTCTTTCATGAAAATGCATGCACACACACACACAGCAAACTTTGTGTTCCTGCTTTCCATTGTCACAGACTGGTTTTGTAGACATCAGTCCTCTGCTTCCAAAAGTCTCGTGGTTATTAATAGCATGATTATGGTAGTATTTCTTTTAACTGGGGGTAAACTCAGTGTTGGAAAAAGAAAACATGCCCAGCTGGCTGCATGGTAACCGAAGGCGAGATTACTCAAAGACAGGGATGAAAAACTGAAGTTAGGGCTTGAGGATCATTTTCCTCACTAGGGGTTTTGGACATTCAAATTAACCCCATCTTTGCTCCCCCCCTGCCCTTGAACACTTGAATATCCCTTCCATCCCATAGAGCTGCAAATATTAAGCTAAGCTGGCCAAACCAGGTTGAGTAGTCTTTTCTTGTTTGCACCAAAGTTTTTCTTTTGAAGAAGGACCCAAGCTAGCAAGACTGAAGTCTGAGTGCACAAATTCTAGCGGGTCCTGCAGGAGAACTGTGTCTACTGTTTGGGCTGGGGGATATCACTGGAAGTTGTGCGGGCTGAAGGAGGTGACCCCAAAGGGGGATGGTGTGGGGAAGACAATTGTGGCGTGTCACAAGGCCAAATACCTGTCCTGCTTTTTGGGTGGGGTGGGAACATTACCTGTGTCTTAACACTTGTCTTCCTAGGTCAGTTTTGAAGCTTCTCTTGTAAAGAAAGTGCTCACCATCTTTGAATAGTTTGGTTTAAAGGGGCAGAGGAGACAACGGGACTTAGAAGTAGCTCCTGCAGTCGTACACAGTCGGGGGGGGGGGGGTACAGAAAGAGGAAATGTCTTCCCATGCAAAGAGCTTGAAGAGCCTTGCCAACAGTCCTCTTGGGTTGAAAAGGCTGCTGGGGAGTTCCTGGTTGATTATTTGATCCTGAATGAATCTGTCGCCCTGGCCTCTGTCACAGAGACCTGGTTGGACCACTCTCGTGGCTTTGCCAGCTGGGATTTTCTCTGCAGCAGCAGGCAGGGCTTTGACTACAAACACTCTTGTTATCTCACTGGAAAACCCTGTCCCGGAGTCTATAATTGTGATATTAAAATATGATTCAATGTGCCTGAGAGGTCACCCAGATGGGCACGTAGGCAGCAATGGTCAAAGATCGAAAACCAGGTCAGGCCAGTAAAATCCCCAGTCATGTAGCCCCAGGAGACCTCAAGCTGTGCAAACCCACAATAAACAAAGGGTCCTCAGCCCCCGAGATGCTGACTTGAGGGGATTAGAGTGTCTGCCCCAAGTTGAGCAAATATTCCATCAGGCGAGGACCATTTACATGAAGTCACACCACAAACTAACACAGCTGAAGATCCTGAGATTTTGGCAACACCTTGCAATCCCACCACACAAAGGAAATTACCATGGTGGAGCTTTGTTATCGCTCCAACACCCATTGTTCTCCCCGGGAAAGGATTAGTCCTCCAGGTACTTTTTTCCCTACAAATAGTCCCAGTTTTTGACCGTTGCTCTGTCCGTCGAGTGATCCCCTCAGCCCTCTCCATACTGAGCCCCACTTCTCTGCTGCCTTCCCGGACCCAGGACTTCAGGAAAAGGTGCAGTATTAGCCCAGCTGTACCCCTCCAATACTCTCCTATCTAATTTCCTCCCTTTTGTTTCTTAATAGCTCTTGGGTGCGTGTGTGCGTGATTGTGTTGGTGCGTGAGACTTGCCTTCAATAAAATCATTTACTGGACATTCTTGTTTGGTTTTTGGCTTGGCCTGATCCCGTAAAAAGTGGGCAAAAAGACCCCACTAGGTTACCCTGCCTCTCTCATTGCTATTGCTCATGCTCTGGCTAGTTTCCATTCCCCATCACATGGAGCACATTGAGGTGTCCCCCAAGAAATCAGGATAACACTCTTACAAACAGAAGGCTTGATCTAAAATTATGTTATCAACACCACAAATTGATTCTTATTGATAGTGGTGCTACAAGTCACTATTTCAATTGCAGAGAGCTGTTTGTGGATTTTGATGCAAACATAAATTTTGCTGTTTACCTTGCCAATGGGCAATCAGTGCTTGCTCAAGGAAAAGGAGTAGTCCAATTGCAAACAAAACGTGGCCAAAACGGAACAGGGACTTTGAGAATTCCTGATGCATACTATGTGCCAGATTTAAAGGCCTCACTTTATAGTCTGTGAACAACTACTGCAAGAGGAAACAGAGTCATTTTCAAAAAGGAATCCTGTTTTGGTTTTCATGGCAAAAATTTAATTTTTCAAGGAATCCTGAAAGATGATTGTTATGAACTACAATTTTTGGATTCATTCACAAACAGTGTAAGTCAGTGCAATCACAAAGATTGTTTAAATTTATGGCATCACAGGTTTGGCCGCAGAAATATAAAATTCATCAAGAAACTGGCTGATCAAGGACTTGCTAGAGACTATAAATTTAAAGCATGCTCTAACAGTGAAAAATGTATAGAGTGCTTAAAGGCAAAAGCAATTAGAGCTTCACATCTGCCAGTTACTGAGAGATTATCCACCAAGCCACAGGACGGTTTATATGCTGATGTTGGTGGTCCATTCAACCAAAAGTCTGCAGGTGGAAACTTACTTCATAGCTATTATTTATGATTCAACAAATATATATACACTTATCTTCTCAGAGAGAAAAGTCTGCCATCATATATTTAGAAGCCACACTCAAACGGGAAATTTTTTCTCTGTTACTCTGCTAATACTGAGTTCCCATATGACTAATCACCTGGGTAACTCACTCCTCCAAACAAAACCAAGGAAAATGTTCCCATAGATCACCTCTGCCCCTTTCCGCTCGTGAAGCCCCGTTGACGGGAAAACTTCCCTCTAGTAGGATAGAGCTAAAATGGCCCTTCATCTAGGGGTCCAAATACCCTCCACAAACATCTCATGGCCACCCAGCCATGGCCAGTCTGGAGATCTCCGGTGGCCCACTCTCAGTGCAGGTAGAAAGAGCCTGTCCAGACTGCCAGAGCCCACTACTCGGCTTCTACCCCTCTTCTGTTCTAGACTGAGACGGCTGCGGTGCTTCTTGGCTCGAAACAGGACTGCAGAATCATCACCTCCCTCTGGCCTCTCCATCAGTGCCCCCAAAACATCTGGGGCAGATGGGAAGAGCTCCCACTCTTCTCGCTGATGAAGCTGCAGGGGATGTAAGGTCTGGCCCCTGCTCTGCCAGCCACCCAGCCCAAGTGGCAATATGGATCCCCAGGTCCTCACTGAAAAGCTGGAGGACATAATGGAGGACAGAGCCAGTGCTTTGCGTGAGATGATATGCAGGGCTCCTGAGCAATTGTGAGGAGGGAACCAAGGACCCTGTAAATTGGGTGAATAGGGGTGGAGAAGGCAATGCTTCTCTCCCTTACTTCTGCCATGTCTTTCTGCCACAGAAAGGGAGGAGCGTCGTTTCTTCGATGCTGCAGTCGAAGAAACACCTGCCCCTCAATAACCGAGCTATTGAGAGGATGCTGAAGAAGATAAAAGCCAAGGAACAGGTACAAGTCATTCTGTCACCCGCCCCCCCCTCCCCAAAATACACAGACAAACTGACACATAATTGCATGGAAAGGAGCATTTCCACAATGCTTTCCTTCAGACATGTTTACTTTCTGGGACTCTCAGGCACTTAAGTTGGCCTCCTTCATCATGCTAGGGGAATCCCAGTGGGCCTGGGTCTTCAAGAAATGTGGCCGCCCTGGCTGGCCATGGCCAGACTTCATAGTATGGAAGGCAGTGGCTAGGATGGGTCCCAGTCCCACAGGCAACCTGCACAATGGGGGCTTGGGTGTCTGGAGGTGATGAGAGATGCAAGTGTCCTCCCAACTCTCAGACTGATTTTCTTGATTTCTAAAACCTCCAGGACTGTCCCTTTGGGAAGAAACTGGAGTTTCTATGAGCAGTGGCTGTAAGCTGCCTGGCAACCCTGAGGAGCGTGCACGGTGCCTTGGAGCTCCCTTTCCAAATGGCTGAGCTGGCACGGGCCATTGCAGTGAATCAGATGCAGCACTTGGATCCCAGAAGCGGAAGAGGGTTGATGAACTCCCAAAGAAAGGAGTTTGAACATAGAGTCCCTATGGGATCTCAACCAACTGCTCTCCTATACTCTGTCCTTTGGAAGAAAGAGTGAGGGGAGGTGTTTCATTCTGAGGCAGCAAAACATTAAGGAGCCTTGTGGTGCTCTGGAGGCTTACAGCTTAGCTTGAGCATCTTCCTTTCCTGCTCTTGATGATGTACTTGAGATTTTTAACACTCTGAAAGTAGATTATTTAGGGAGTGAAGAGAACTCTATGAACAATCTACTAGATATTTAGAAATCCAGCATGGAATGTTTCCATGCCTGTCATCCCTTCCAAACAGAGGATGGGCAGATTTCGTGGGAGGCCTTTGCCAAAGAATGAATGACAGGAGGGCTGCCCCAAATCCTCCACTTGGAGCAGGCTGAAGAATACTATGCCCCTCCTTTCCTCCTTCCCTCTCTCTAACGGACTGCTTTTCTTTCTCTCCCACCAGCAAGTTCCAGCCTGGTGCGCTTGAGTCAAGAATCCTGTGCCTGGCGCTGCATGGAGTTTTCAGCATGGAAGCTGCACAGTCCCGTGGCCAGGTTCTTTTGGATTAAACCCTGTGTGGTTTTCACAATGTCTCTTGTTTAACCTTTCCTTGAATAAACCTCACAAAGACCTGTTCCAACTTCCGCCGGCCAGTGTACAGTAAGTGCCTGGCTCCAGGGAGGGCAAGGTCAGAGGGGGTGTTTCTGCAGCCTGTTTCTCGGCAGGCTGTGTTGGTAAGGAGGATTACTCGGGTGTAAAACTAATTATTCATCCAAAGGATGGAAACCAACCAAAGGAAAGCTGTTTACAAAAGTCTTGACTTATCCATTCCCATCGATTCCCTGGATCTGCTCTAGCTAGGATTTTCAAGAGGGGCAGAGTCTCCGCTCATTCTCATGCCTCCTTCTGTCCTTCCTTTCAGGATTCCTATCAGTCATCAGCTCTGACTTTACAGCACTTCCTTGTGGGACTGCTGAATGCGAATCTCACAGTCGAGCACGTTCTCTTTCTGCTCAATGTAAATGTCTTAAAGAGGCCAGCCACTCATTTCCCACTTCAAAATCCAAAGGAGACTCTCCCAGGAAAGTGGGTCAATGGTCACTCCCTCTGGACCCCCTTTGGCTAGACAGGACACCAGTGTCCTTCAGTATGCCCTCCATCTTGTAAGCCTTGAGGTGAGCACCCCATGTACTTGCCTGACTTGGTGACCCTAGTTTCCAGAACAGAGAGGAATTAAAGCCAAAGAAGAATTAAACAGAAACTTACAGAGTAGTAAGATGTCTTGGTTTCTTTTCTGTTGCTAAACCCCCCCCCCAGGGTTCGTCAAACACCCACTATGTAGAAATGCCCTGTTGTTATAACAAAATAAAAAGAAAAATATGGATCAGGGAGTTGGATGGCTTGGATCTTCCTCCCTCTTGGTATAATAGAGATGCACCCAAGGTTGGGAGAATGCAAAGAGTCTCAGAGCTGCCCCTTTTCTGCACTGAGGGGGAAGTGCTTGTAGTTTTTCAGGTGGCCTTTTCTGCACTGGAAAAGAAGGTTTTGGGAAAGACAAAGGAAGTAGATAACTTTTCAGATTCCCACTTCTCAGACCACCACCACCCCCAGCAGCCTGCTTTAGAGAGCAGTCCAGGGCTCAGTGTACCTGGAGCCAGGAGGAAGGATAAAATCTGAGGCTTTTCCTGCCCTGTGTTTTTTCACAATGTCTCTTGTTTAACCCTTCCTTGAATAAACCTTGCAAAGACTATTCCATCTTCAATCGGCCAGTGTGCAGTAAATGCCTGGGCCAAGGGAGGGCGAGGAGAGGTGGTCAGTGGGGCTGTTTCTGCAGCCTGTTTGTCAACAGGGTGTGTTGGCAAGGAGGATTACTTGGGTGTAAACATAATTCCTCATCCAAAGGAGGGAGACCAACCCCAAGGAAGGCTATTTACAAAAGTCTTGACTTATCCAATCCCATCGATTCCCTAGATCTGCTCTAGTGAGGATTTTCAAGAGAGGCAAGGTCTCCACTAATTCTCATGCCTCCTTCTGTCCTTCCTTTCAGGATTCCTATCAGTCATCAGCTCTGACTTTACAGCGCCTCCTTGTGGGACTGCTGAATGCAGACCCTACAGTCGAGCACCTTGTCTTTCTGCTCAATGTAAGTGTCTTAAAGAGGCCAGCCACTCATTTCCCACTTCAAAATCCAAAGGAGACTCCCCCAGGAAAGTGGGTCAATGGTCACTCCCTCTGGACCCCTTTGGTCAGACAGGACACCAGTGCCCAGCTGCGCAGGTTCTGAATTGCTGCTTCCTTCCACAGCACATCAACTTCTAGCTGGAGTCCCCCAGCAGCCACAAAGAAACCCGGGCCATCTCTTGTGCTTCAGCTCTCCTTCAGCATGCCCTCCATCTTGTGAGCCTTGAGGCGAGCACCCCATATACTTGTGTGACTTGATGACCCTCATTTTCAGAACAGAGAGGAATTAAAGCGAAAGGAAAATTGGACAGAGACTTCGAGAGTAGTAAAATGTCTTCGTTTCTTTTCTGTCACACCTCAGAAACCCTCCCCAGCTTGGGACATCTCGTGACCGCCTATGCCCTGTGTATCACATCATGCCATCCAGATGTGAGCTGCAAAGCCAGGGTGGCACTTTCATGCCTCCACACGTTCCTGCTGAACTGTAGGGGTAAGGAAGCTGGAGAGGAGAGTACCAGAACTCTTGCAACCAAGAAACAGAAAGACACAGGCCCTTTCAGCACCAGGCAGTTAGAACAGGGCAGTGCGTCCTCTTACGGAGGTCGTCTGCACCTTGGAGCCGACTAGGAGCGGACTACTTACCGGAGATCCACACCTCAGTCCGCTCCAAAACGATCCCAAGTGGTCCTCCAGCGTGTTTTCTAAAGACCGCAAAAAAACGGTCTTTATTTTCCTGGAATGCACCACTGCGTTCCTGCTCCCTTGTGCAGATTGGCAGGCTCGCACCAATGCGAGCCTGCAATCTGCGGAGGGCGGGCTTTAGGCATGGCGAGCTTCAGCAGTTGGTCGGGACCCACAACCAACCGGAAGCTGCCATTTTGGAAGCCGGAGCAGTGCAGATCTACAGACCTCGCACTGCTCCGATTTGCCCTGGACCAAGGAAGAGCCCTGCAGAAGGGCTTCAGGGACAGTCTGCGTTGCTTCGGACCCCAGAAGAAGCAATAGGTAACAGCACGGAGCGATTCCCTCGCCTCGTGCGGAAAGGGCCACAGACTGCTTTAAAAAAAACTTCTTTTTTCTTTCTCTCAGGCCTTCCTACTGAACATCTAATGGAAGACCTCTGGTGTGAGGAGGAACAAATTAAGAGCATGGAGGATTATACTGACATGTGCAGGGTGGGGGAGGTAGGGATATCCTCTTTCCCTTGATTGCCAAATATTCCTTTGAGAAAGAAACTGTAGGCGGCCTGCCTATGAAATATCATGCAAGAGAGGCACAGTTTCTGCCTCTTTGAGAGACCCTGAAGGTGTAGAAATGCCCTATTGGTATAACAAAATAAAAAGAAAAATATGGATCAGGGAATAGGATGGCTTGATTCTTCCTTCCTCATAGTATAATGGAGGAGGAGCCAAGGCTGGGTGAATTAAAAGGGTCTCAGAGCTGCCCCTTTTCTGCACTGAGGGGAAGTGCTTGTAGTTTTTCTTAGTGGCCTTTTCTGCACTGAAAAGGGAGGTTTTGGGAAAGATGAAGGGAGTAGATAGCTTTTCATCTTCCCAGTTCCCAGACCACCACCATCAGCAGACCGCTCTAGATAGCAGTCTGGGGCTCCGGGGCCCTGGAGCCAGGAGGAGGGGTGACATCTGAGGCTGTTCCTGCCCTGGTTGACATGGCAAGGGAAGGTTTGAGGAGGAGGACAGTCTGTTGGCCTTCAAGGAGAGCGTTTGTCGAAACAAGTAAGGAGAAGGGTGCAAAGGAACAGCAGTAGAAGGCAAAGAAAGGTCACCACATCTTCTCAATGACAAGCGCCTGCTTCCCTTCCTCCTCAGATTGGGGACTCAGTGAGGGCCATTCTTGAAAGGGAAACTTTCATTCCCAGGCGAGAAGAAAGTTTGCTCTTCTTGCTGAAGTGATTTCCTCCACCGCCCCGCCGCCTTGATTCCCCCCTAAAGTACTGCAGGGTTGCTGCTGTTTTTACTGGTGGGACTCTAGAAGAGAAACATGCCTGCAGCATTGGGTTCTGTGTGTCCCCACTCGTTTGGCTCTGTTGCTCCCGGCACAGTCCTCCAGGAATGAAATCCCCCTTTTCCTTTTAGGTATTTGGAAAAATTCTGAGGAAGGAGGAGAGGAAGGAGATGGTCCAGGCTGCTTGACTGGCTGCGTACCACTCTTTGAGAACGGTCAGCGTGCCAGGACTTCTCCTTCTATATGGATACCTTGGGAAGTCCGATATATTTGTATTGGATGCACTGGTAAGTGAGGAACTGACATAGGCTTAAAGGGGAAAAACTGCAGGGCCTGTTTCCTTCTCCGGTTCAGTGGGGCAGCGTAGGCAGGGCTTCCAGGACCTTTCATGAGCAGGGATGATGACTTCTCTCTTCTCAGAACAGACAGATTTTCTGGCATCTTGGTTTTGAGTAGGTGGTTAAAATATAGTAGCTTAACAATGACCAACTCCTCCTGCAGATGGAATCTGCTAAACTTGGTTTCTTCCTATGGATTGAATCAGAGTCCTGCCCTTTTGGATGCTTCCTGGAAATGCAGCTAGAGCGACTGATATGTTGTGTGATGCCAATCCCAAATGGAGCAATTCACTAGGATGCTGGGAGGCACATCACATGGAAGATCTCTTGATGGCAGGAAGGGAGAGGGGAAGGAGCATGTGACAAATGTTTTGAAGGTCCAGGTCCCAACCCCCAGAAAGCTCTAAAGATCTTCCCTGGGGTGTATAGACTTCCAATCCACCCCAACATAGGAGGACAAAGCAGCACATTGCCAAGTCTGATGGGTTGCATCTCCTACCTTTTTAGCCAGAGGTAGTGGAGCAGAGGGCCATGGAACAGCTCTTCAGAATGCAGCGGCTGAATGAGGTCCCTGTCGCACTGCGAAGCCTCCTCAATCTTCAAGGTAAAAGCTCTGACAAATGCCTGAACACCTGGAATTTCCATACAGACCGGGAAGAAGGATGTGTTTGTTGGTCCTCTTTACTGTGTTTGTCCGAGAGATGCATCAGCTGTGTGTTCTCTGGATCTTGCTGTCTTGCTCCTTGGCCAAAGTTGAAATGCCCCACGGCATTGAAGACACCCCATGGATGGAGATGCTCAGTAGGAAGAATAGTCTTTGGAGTAGGCCACCTGGTAGCTACCATTTCATTTCTTCCACACCCCTGCAAAAGCCCAGGACAAGGACGCAAGAACAAACACGATCCAGTTTACTACACTATAGAAGAGATGTCTATTTTTGGAATGAGCCTTGCCACCTCTTAGCAGTCTCTGCATTTTCACCTCCTCCTCTTGAAAATGTCCCCATTTGGAAGAAAGCTTGCTGCCCCTCCCCATTTGGATTGGACAGCCCAATTAATCAAAGAAGGCCAAATTCTTTAAAAGAGAGGAAGCTGAACAGTTTGGACTCTTTCTAAGTTGGATAGGCCACTAGGATTCAATGTCCCTTTTCTGCTTTGCTCTTCCATACAGATGACTTGGTGCTTGAAGATTTAGAGCATGGCTACAACCCTTAATTTATAACTGCTATGGCCTTGGAAGAGCTGTAGCATCAGAACCAAGCTCTTGTAAATCAAGTCACCCAGACGAATATGGAAGTTTGGTCTTTTTCTTCATGACGTACACAATCAGGGAGTTGACTATTTGGTTAAGAAATGCTCAGTTTTCCTGTCCTCTGTGTTCCTGTAGAACTGCAGGGCTGGTAGAACTCTGTTTCCTGGAGAATTGCAGGGCCTGTAGAGCTGCAGTTAGAACTGCAGGGCCTGTTGCCTTCTCAGGTTCAGTGGGGTGGTGTAGGCAGAGCTCACCGGACCTTTTCTCTTCCATACAGATGACATGGTGCTTGAAGATTTTCAACATTGAGACTGCAGTCCTGAAGACTATAGAATTCTTGGATTAGAAAAAAGCAGAAAAACTAATAGGAGAAATAGCAATCACTATTCATCTAATGTCATTATTCATTTAAAGACTTTTCTACTTCAGCCATCCTCTTGAGCCTGCTATCATCACCAATATTAATAAAGTGACATGGGATTTGAAGAAAAGATACCTGTGTGCATATGTATTATTAAAAAAAACCTGGATCTAGTATCCCTGGGAAACATTTGTTTTTTTTAAGGTACGGGGCTCAAAGCAGACCATTTTTAAAAATTACATTCGAAAGAGATCTCAAATGTACTGAAAAGACATTGCTCTTGGATATAGTAGCCCAAGCATGGAAAACTTAATTCCTTAGACTAAAACTTTCAGAATCCTCCAGCCAGCATGGCCATGATGACTGGAGGGTTCTGGGACTTTTAGCTCCCTAAAAGGAATTCTACTGAGCTCTGAAATAGCACAGTAGAAGGATTAGATCAGTTTTTCCCAACCTGGTATATTCTGGATCCATCAGGGCCACCCATAAAATTAGGCAGAATAAGGCAGGAGCTTTTTTGGCTCATTACTGAAACGCCTGAAAATTGATCTCCTATGCATGGTTTAATTACTACCTGAAATAGGTAACAGGAGATCTATCGAAGCATGGCATGGCAAATACTCAGAACAAATGAAGTCAGCTGGGAAATTCTGATTTACATTGTCCAGAGATTCAGGCTCCTTGGAGGAAAAGCAAGCCTCTGAATAGAAACACGAAAGCAGACCAGCAAACAGAAAAATGAAATAACTTTTTAAAGGGATAAGTAGCATCCCACTTCCTGAACCACAGAAGAATTCCAAAGTCATGCCTTACATTCTGTGCAATGAAATGAATGGGAACAGATTTCACATCAAAGTGACATCCAGGGATGGGCAAACTAGCCTATTACTGGCTTGTGCCACTTTCACATGCCTTCCTAAGCTCGTTCTGTGTTAAGCTGCATTTAAAAAAAATAAAATCTGTGCAAAACCCACATCTAAACACATTCTTTTTTTCAAAATACAAATTTTTAAAGGCATTTCAAAATGCATGTTAGTATATTCTTTTACCTGAGAGGTAAATCACAACCAGGTTTTTTTTACAGAAAAAAGCATGAATAAAAACAATAAATGGTAATAATAAAAACACAGGGGGATAAAGCATCATCTCAAAACACAAGCAAATTAATTTAAAAATACACATATATACCCCAACAATAAAGTGCAGCACCCTGTTAAAAGCTGCTTCCCTTCAAGTACTTCCATCAGGAAATCCAGAACTGACTGTTTTACCAGTTTTCAGGAAGCAGTCTGACCAATTCAACAGCTCTTGGTCTGAGCCAGGGCACAGTCTTAGAACCTGCCTTTCTAGCCAGGACTCTGGAATATGTAAAGTGGCATTGGGCAAAAGGCAGCCCTGGAGCTATATGTAATCCCAAAGGCTCTTTCTGTGGTCATGAACCCCTCAATTTACAGCAATTTACCTTTTAAATAGGTTTACAGGAGCCCTCTGCACTATTTGACCTTCAAAAAGTGCCTTTTTCAGAACCAGACGTTGACTTTTGGATGCTTCTGGGGGATTTGTTTGCTTCTTACACTGCAGTTTTGGGCAGTGCATGAAGACCTCAGAGGTCCCAAAAAGATCAGTGGCTCAGCAGACCCACAACAGCTGTGCATCACTGATGTACAGCAATAATCGGAAAGGAAAGGAAAGGAAAATTCTGTTGTATATCGGCAGAGTGCCTTTCTTTTGAGACAGAGCAATCATAGTCAATCATCTTCCATCTGAATCTAAAAGCAGGGCTGCTTCTTTTATTTATATATATATTTGTTTGATTTATATCCCCTTTTTCTCCTAGGACTCAAAGTGGCTCACAGCTAGGTTTTTTAAGGTAGATTTTTTAGGGAAAAAGCATGAATTAAAAACAATAGATGATAACGTTAAAACACAGTAAAACTATCATATCAAAACATTTCACAAATCAGTCAATGGGCTTTTAACACTGACAAATTCATTTTCTTAAATGATTCAATCTTCACATACTAGTGTTGATACTAATTCTCCCAAGCTGCATCCTTCAGACGGTGTGAGATGGCAGCTCCCACTACACCTCGGCCCTTTTAGCATGGCATTTGTCATGTGAAAGAGCCCCTGGAGAGTTGCGCGACTGTGAGGAGTGGTCCACACGACGCACTCGCAATTGCGTGATGCTCTAGGGCCTGGCAGGCGCCGATCGTGCATGGTGCGTGATTTCACATTGCTCTGGGGCCCTGCACACACTTGCTGTGAGTGCGGAGCTGTGGCGCTCGCGCTTCCTGCCCCAGTGCAGCCTGGGAAAATCCCAGGCTGCACTGCGGAAGGAAGAGAAGGGGCTCTCACGCTACCTGCTCGCGAGCAGGCAGCAGCTGCGGAGCTGAAGCAACGGGGACACGAGAGCCTCTCGCAAGAGGCTGCTCGCACAATCCCCGCACCTCAGCTCTGCAAAAAAGTGAGTTGCGGAAAGGTGCTCACCACTGGCTAAGCAGTCTAATGCTGATGGTAATTGCCATCTGAAACAGCGGAAAGGCTGCATGTTCTCCAGTGTTGCCAGGCACTCAGATGCCTCCCGATGAAGTGGGAAGATTCAGCAGCTACACCTTCTCCTGAAGGGTCTCTGTTTGTTGTCCATCTTTTCCCTCCCTTCTATAACCAAGAACTGTAGCAGGCTCTGAGAGGGATAGATAAAACTGCTGCTCTTTCCCACTTCCCCTGCAAGTTAAGAGGAGGATGTTACTCTCCAAGCTGCAACCCTTGTTAGGACGTCTGATGCAAAATAGGGGCAGAGTTCCTGTACAGTGCAGAGGTAGCCAGTTATGCAGGGATGAGGAAAGCTGCACCAGGTGGGAGTCCCTCCTCTACACAGCCATTTTCAAATGACACGCAGGAGTTTTATCCTCCTTCACTTTTGCTCGCTCAAGGCCTGTTTACATCTTCATGCTTGTAAGTCTACTTTTGTGACATTTGAGCTGAGATCCTCTTGGTTGGCTAATAAAACCAGTGCTCTTGGTAGCAACAGTGACCATGGTGCAGCAGCAGGAAGAGTACAATGGTCGTGGGCTCTGCTCGTGAGCCATTGATATCTGAGCCTTTCTCCAGCAAATCTTTCACCAGATTCACATTTTTGTTCACCACAGCTATGCAAAGAGCCGTATGCCCAGAAATACACAAAGAGTTCTTCTCCTCACTTTATAGTTAGAAAGAGAATACCATTTTAAAATAAATAATCCACGATGCTTGGTTCTCCCATGGGAAATGACTCACGACCAGAGCTAAGATATGCCTGCAATCATCTGAGATTGTGTCAGCTTTACATTATCTTCAAATAAGTTTAACTAGGTTAACTGCAGAAGAAAAGGGGTTGGAATAAGATGCCCAGGCCAATTTTAATCGCTATTGCAATCACAAAATTAATTATCATTAAAATGAATAGCTCAGATGCTCATCCAAGAAGGTCAGAGCCTTAGAGATTCTTGTTCTCATGTTAAACAAAGCATCTTAAATTTCACAGGTGGTTTTTCTGAGAGACGCAGTGGCAAAGAATTTGAACTAGGAAGGCCTTTCTTTAAGATGACCTAAATGGCCTCTCGATGCCATTTACTCTCAGTGCCTTTCCACACTACACAATTATAGCACTAAGATTTCACTTTAACTATCATGGCAACATCCTATGGAATCCTGAGGTTTGTAGTTTTGAGAGGCGCTAGGGTTCTCTAGGAATAAATTCTAAATACCACTCGCTAAACTTCAAATCCCAGGACCCCACAGCATGGAATCATGGCCATTAAAATGAAATCATGGTGCTGTAACAATGCAGTGTGAAAGGGTCCTGAGTCTTACCCCTGCATCTACGGAAGGAGGATAATTGGGATGGGCAGAGTGTGAAGGAGTGGGGCTAGAAGGGTCCTACTGCTACTGACCCTCTATCCCAATCACCACTGCAGCCAACTTGGGGTTTGCAAAAGGATTGCCCTTTGCAGTGTTGGGGCTGTGACAGTGGCACTGCTGATGCTGCTGCCTGCTGTTTCCTTCTCCCCCTGCCCACCAGCCAGGACAGGTACCAAGCTGCTCCCACAGTGCTTACCCAGCAGCTGCTGCTTCTACCCTCAAGCAAACTTTGCTGCCAGCTGATGGGAAGGGTCACCAGAAGCTGTGGCATGGGTTGGCCATTGTTCTTCCCTCAGCCATGCCACCCAACATGCTGAGGAGAAAGGCTCAAGCGGTTTTCAGTTATGCACCTGCAGCATGCCGGGTGGGTCAGGAAATGAAAAATATTCTCCCTTTTTTTTCCTGTTTTCTGGGAGTGAGCTCCATATTCCAGCAAGAAAATATTGGAAACTGTGTCCTACAATAGCATCATCTGAGAGAAGCAGGCATTCCGGCCCAGTTGGGTTCCAAGGAGACCACTGCTGTCTCTAACTTGCTCCCCTCTGTCCATTTCCCTTTCTTTCTCTGCAAGGTCAAAGGAGGGCTGGTGATGCCACTGCTTCCAGAGCCTGCTGAACCTACTAGCCATTCCCTGGGTCCCTTTCTCTTGCCTCCTCAGGTTTGGGGTCCAGTTTTATTTGTGGTATTTTTTTTTATTTTTTATTTTGTGGATCAAAAGGAATTTTGACATTTCATTTCTTTGGAGTCTGTTTCCCTTTCTTTATTACTGTCCAGACTGGGAAATGCTTTGTGGGACGACTGCAGAATTAAAAAGGTGGGATAGAAATGCCATACCACCATCACCACCCACCACCATTGTCCCCACCCCTCTTACCTGTGTAGACCTCTGACACCATCGTCTCATTCGCAAGTTCTGGAACTGTCTCCAGCAGCAGCGGAGCAGCTTCCAAGCTGTTGTCCAAGGCGGCCACATGAAGAGCTGTCTCCCAGACATCACCAAAAGGCCACGTGTCATTCCGCTGATCTAATGAAAGTCCTCACAGAGGTTACGAGAGCAATACTGACTATGCTACAGGAACCAAAGCACAACTTGCTAACAATTCCCGTTCCTTCACATTTCATGTTATCTGAAGGGTGTTTCTCCCTGTGATAAAAGGTCTTTGCTTATTTCATTCTCTCATAGGAAAGAACAAAAAAAAAATTCAAATGTTTTCTCTGTGGTGGCTGAGATGATGAAGATTTCTGTGATTTTTTTTATTATTATTATTAATTCCTCACATTTCAGGATATTTTGTTAATTTTTTGAAATTTTTTTTAGAAAAAGAATTTTATACAAAATATAACTTGTTTTGCAAAAATGCAATGTGTTTTCACAAAGTATAAAATAGATTGCACACACACACACAAATAAAAATGCTAAACAGAAGGTGGAGTTCTGGCTTTGTTTTGTTTTTTCTCACGCAGAGTCTAAAAAAATCTCTCGGCATATGATCTTTTTTTTTCCCCCATGGACATTCTCCGTGTCAAAACGCTCTTTCTCATCAAGGATGAGTAAATTTGCAAATATTCTTTATATTACTAATATCTCCTCTGTCCATGGATGTGCCCTCAATGCAGGGGTAGTGAATATGCCTTCTGAGCACATGAGATACAAAATTTGAGTTTTGTGTTAGGAGGACAAGCATGTAGGAGGCCCTTAGGCTGCCTCTCCTTACTGACACATTAGGATTCGCCTTAACCTTGTTCATCTCAAGAACACATTTCCCCCATTGTCTCCCACTTTATTATTCTCCTCAGAGTCGTGGTGCCTTCTCTGAGCAGGCAACGTGGCTGCAGTGAGAAAGATGGCTCAGGACCTCTCTTATGAAGGTCACAGCTGTGGTTGGCAAACAGCTTCTAGATGGCAGAGGCATTGTTTGCAGCCAAGAGGAGGGGAGATTCCCAGATCCTGAAAGAAGTGGAAAGGAAATAAATGTTAATAAACACAGACTAGTTTGCTACCAAATAGTCAGCACAGTTATCTTTCAAAAATTATCTGCCATATCTATCTATGACAGTTGCTTTTATCAGGAAGTAATCTCAGAAATGTCCAGACACACAAGTTTTACGCTTTCAATAGTCTATGTCAATCAAAAGGCTGCAGGTTTTTACCTTTTTTTAAAATGTGGTTTGTGTTTTATATGTACAGAAATATGTGTTTTTGCACTGTTGTACAGAAACAAAATAATGTCTTTTTGTGCAAAGAATCTCATGGCTGGCCTTTTCAGGATAACCTTTTTCACAGAAGATGCAAACATTAGTGGATATTCAACATATCCCCACTCTCTCATCATCCATTTCATAATGCCTTCATGATGCCTCTGAAAAACAGAATTTCTGATACACAAAATGAGAGACAGGAAGGAAGGAAGGAAGAGAGAGAGAAAGGAAGGAAGGAAGGAAGGAAGGAAGGAAGGAAGGAAGGAAGGAAGGAAAGAAAGGGGCTATATATCTTTTACAGCTATAGTATCCTTTCTTCTGTGTGATGGAGTTTTGCCAACATAAACTATGCCAGGCTAGAAGATTAAAAGGAGGCCATCAAGTGGCAGGAGTAAGCAGATGTCTCCACTCCATTGCAATATTTTTTTTTCCTGATTGACTATGCCTTGCATTCCACTCTACCTGTCTTTTAGACTTAATTTTCAAATTGGCACATGTGGAGTTCACTAGCTTCCATTTCATGCCCTGCCTTCATTTTCTTGTGTAAAATGCTGATGTTTGCGGGCACATTTGTTCAGTGATGAAATGAGCACACAGTATTGATGTAATTGTGCAAATGGATCGAGATATTGTAGCACTGTGATTTAATATATTTAGACTCTACAAACCTTCTCAAGAATTTCTTCAGAGTGAGCAGTGAAATAGAAACGGTGAACATTCAGCATAAATAAGGGCAGAATTATTAATGTTTGAGCAAATAGCCTAACTTCCCCCAACTGACACTGTATCATAACCCATCAGCCCTCTTATAATAAGACCAGGAGTTATTCTGTGATGTTTCACTTCACACACACACCTCAGCCATATTTTGTTTTTCAAATATGAGAATTCTGCGACAAGGCACTGGGATTAGTTGGACCACAGTTACAGTGACGATAGGAAAACAGATGTGATATGACTCCAGTGCAGAAAAGACTTTAATGTATGACGGTTAGGATAAGCAATCAGTCCTTTCAGAAAGAATTACCAAATGCAGACACTGAATTAATTTCATTATTATTTTTAAGTCAAGGGAGAAAATCATCCTGTTCACTTCCCCAGACCAATCCTACCAACACTTCACAGATGAAAATTCCCCTAGGAATTTTCTTGGTGGCAAAAAGCTAACCTACCGTGTTCTTGGGAGTGTGGGAATAGTTGATGAATATCAAGTCTGAAAGCTCAGCAGGGATCAGCTCCTACTTTAATTAAGGAAAACAGAATCTCTCTGAAGGGAACAAGTCCACCAGAAAAAGACAAAAAGAGAGAAGACAGTACAAGTACTGCACCTAGTTCATTTTTAATTTAAAAGCCTGGACCCAATTCCAGTAATTCCCAAAGTAAGAAAGTTAAGTTGGGATTGGAAGCAGCTGGCCAGTTGCTCCTGGTGTCGTTTGAAGATTTTGCGCAGGGAAAGAGTGCTAAAACACTCGCTGCCCCAGAAGAGAGAAATGGTCTCTTTTATGTGTTTTAGTGGTAGAGAATGAGAGGTTTTTACCTACTGTGAACGGTCATTCTAGAGAGACCGAAGGAGCAATCCACTCTTGCAACTGGGTTAATCCCTTGTGCCAACCAGATCAGTCAGGAGTCCAAAATTCTAAATCAGTTTTGACAGTTGACACTCCTCTCTCCCTTCAGTTTTGTTGTCATAGCCTGGCAACCAAAGAGATTAACACAGACAGATAGAAAATAGACCTTTAAAAAAAAAAAAAATCTCCGTGTGCAGGTGGATTGCTTCTTCAGCCTCTCTAGAAAGACCATTCACAGTAGGTAAAACCTCTCATTCTCAGATAGGCTGAAGGAACAATCCACATTTATAATTGAGACATACCCAAGCTTGTGTTGGCAATAAACTCTGGAGAAAACGATAGGGCACCAACCCTTAACGCTGCCAGGGCACCAACCCTGAAGACTGGGTGACAACCCAGAAAATGACCAGGGCACCAACCCTGAGAACTATTGGGCAAGAACCCAGAAAATAGCCCGGGCACCAAGCCTGACAACCATGAGGGAAAACTGTCAGGGCACCAACCCTGAGAACTGTTTGGACAATAACCCAGAAAACTGGTCCAGGAACCAACCCTACCAACCATTGGAAACTGTTAGGAAAAAAAACACATAGGGCCAGACCTAAAATATTAGATCTGCACAGACTACCTCAGGTAGCCTACGCGATTGTGGGTGAGCTCTGAATCAGCCTGGAAAGATCCCCAACTTTGGCCAAAGGGACTCCCCTCCCCAGGCAAGAAAGCAGTCCAAACTGCCCCTTACGTGAGCAAAGGGAAGAACCGTTTATTGAAAGAAGGGAAGGGTTAAATAGGTTTGGGATGACACTGATCTCATAAAGCATATCCCGCAAGTGCAAGAATATTAAGAATATTGGCTTTCCCAGGACTAGAGTTCTGATACGTGGTTGACAATACAGTAACTTCGGGTTAACTGTGAACAATAAACTCTGTATCACACATCCATTCGCTCAGCAGTGATGTGTAAGAAATATTGTTACGATGAGTGTTGGGAACCCAGGCTGAGAACCTAGGAATTTGCCGAGTAATGTCAGCATAATTTTAAGTAGGCCACAGGGCTAACAACAGGAACAACCTTTAAAGTCAACTAGAATTCCGAATGGAGGACTTTAATTAAGCAAATATAAAAAGACAAAAGAGAGAGTTTCTTTAGCTTAAACATTTAAGCAGGCAACACCCTCTGTGAATTAAACTGTCCAGGCCACTGAAACGCCTAACAGCCCTGCAGAGTAGATCAGGGAAAAAGATGGGAAACACTGTCCATTTTGTCTGCACTCTTTTACTGCTAATACTTCCACCTCAAGGACAGGTCTAAATTCCATGCCGTTGCTGCACCACCTGGAGAACTGTTTGTTCAAAGGTGGCCTGTGCTGTCTGAAATTTATCTACTTAATTGCAGTGCACAAATGAAGATGGCTCTGACCACTTGGCATCGTCTAACGATGCTGCCATTACGTAAACTACTGTAGCTGCCCTTAATTTTGCTGAGTGCACCCACACGTCAGGGCCTTGGCACCTTGGCATAAACATAATATAAGTAGATACAACCTCTCCGCCATCTGAAGAACATTTGGATGAAATGGAACAAGCAATACCTCAGTACGCCTCAGTCTTTTTGTATGATACATGTACATTTTTACTGCTCCCCAGCATTCAGAAAATGCCTTTCTTTTCTAATGGATATTTTGGATTCAGGCAGAATGTTGGCAACCCCAAGAATTGAATTTCTTCTCTCCTTCAGATTGATTTTGGAAAGAAAAATGCATCAATAGCTAAAGGCAGCCTTTCCTCATCAAATTTGTAAAGATTCGGATTGATAGACAAGGAAGCCAGTTCAGAAACCCTTCTAGCTGATGTTATTGCCACTTACATTTCACTTTAAAAGATAGCATCCTCAATGAACACTCTTTCAGATCTATTTGTTTGTGCACCCCTAGCTCTTCCATCTGAAATCTGTCCCTGCTTGTCCGAAATTAATTGCTTTGAACTCATTGCATTTATCTTTGCATTTATACATTAATTTTATATTTACAATCAACTGTTCTAAATTGAATCCACCATGTTAATAATAAATTGCCAACTTTCCTGCATTAGCCCAATAATTAAGAAATTGCTGCTTGATGCCAATTCCTGGCTCTGTATGCAACGATGCACTTCTGTCAGGGATTCCAAGCAAGGAACCCTGGGAAAATGATCAGCCCACTGAAAAGATGCTGCATCATGCTCCAGCTGTGGGTGATTGCAAGGTTGCATCAGAAACTGGGGTCATGTGCAGATGGTAGAGGGAGGTGTGCAAACCTCTATCTGATTGGTTGTAAATATGTATAAAAGAAAGCAATCCCCAGTATGTATTTGTCTGTTGACCAAACCGGTGTCTGGCGCAAGCCTTTGTCCGTCTGTTCCATGTTGTGTACATAACGGAACGTTGCTACAAGATAAAGTGCCTCCTGTTTGGAAGAAACCTCCGTGTGTGAGTATCCTTACTGGGGAACAAGGCTGCTGCTGTTGGCTCGCTGCCTGTGGTTATTCCGCTGCATCTCTGTGGGGCTGAAACTCCTATCATCCCCCAACAACTTCACTCCTTCTCACTTTGCTGGGCGGACTGCTTGTGTGTAGGTGGGGGCTCAGCATAGTCTACTGATGATCTGCCAACTTGCATGGCTCTGACTGGCTTGTTACCCTAATTT
Organism: Cyclura pinguis; assembly: GCA_030412105.1. NCBI lineage: Eukaryota > Metazoa > Chordata > Lepidosauria > Squamata > Iguanidae > Cyclura > Cyclura pinguis. Next base: position 208,018,797 of record CM059600.1, read on the forward strand.
CAGGGGTCCCTTGGGGAACACCTCAATGTGCTCCATGTGATAGGGAATGGAAACTAGCCAGAGCACAAGCAATAGCAATCCAAGAGGCAGGGTAACCTAGCGGGGTCTTTTTACCCAATGTCTATGGGGTCAAGCCAAGCCAAAAACCATACAAGAATGTCCAATAAATGATTTTATTGAATACAAGCCTTATGCACCAATGTACTCACGCACCGAAGAGCTATTTAGAAAAAAAGAGAGGAAATGGGACAGGGGAGTATTGAAGGGTTGTAGTTGGGGTGATACTGCACCTTGTCCTGAAGCCTGTGGTCCGGGAAGACAGCGGAGGGATGAGCCTCAGCACGAGGAGGGCTGAGGGGATTACTCAACGGATGGAGCGACAGTCTGCTGGGAAGACTGGGAGCAATCCAAAGAAACTCTCAAAAACTGGGACTATTTGTAGGGGAAAAAGTACCTGGAGGACTAATCCTTTCCCAGGGAGAACAATGGATATTGGAGTGATAACGAAGCTCCACAATGGTAATTTCCTTTGCGTGATGGGATTGCAAGAGTTTGCCAAAGTCTCAGGATCTTCGGCTGTGTTAGTTTGTGGTGTGACTTCATATAAATGGTCCTCGCTTGATGGGATATTTACTCAACTTGGGGCAGACCCTCTAATCCTCTCAAGTCAGCGTCTCGGGGCTGAGGACCCTTTGTTTATTGGGGGTTTACATACCTTGAGGCCTCCTGGGGCTACATGACTGGGGATTTGGCTGGCCTGACCTGGTTGTCATTCATTCGACCGTGCCTGCCTCCTTGCTCGTTCAGGTGACCTCTCAGACACACGGAACCATGTTTTAATATCAAAATTGTAGACCCCGGGCTAGGGTTACTCCGAAGGCTGCTTCCCATGCAGAGTTCCGTCCTCCTCCCAGCCTGGAATCTGAGTTTCCAAGATGGCAGCTGGAAGTAATGACTGTGTTTTTAAGCTCTGCTGCCCTTGTTACACCACTGGGATTCTTCCCTGGTGCTAAGAGAACTTTGAACTATGTACAGGCCAGAGGCAATGTACCAATATAAGAATGATTTTACGTTATATAATATTATGTATTCACATATTGCTCTTTTAAGACTTTATATATCCCAGCGAAGAAGGCCATAACAGTACACACAATTCACAGCACACCAATCCTTATTTCTTAATGAAACCACTTTTTTTTTTTTTTGGCATCTTGAGACACATCTCCAGTTTCTTCTCTGGATTCCATTGGATGATCCCCAATTTCAGCTTCTTTTGTGGCCCAGCTGAAGTCCTATGTGCAAGTACTGGGCCAGAACCAGCTCCTGACACATTTAAAACACCTCACAGAACACCCACATGTTATTTCCTTCCCCTGGGAAAACATTTAGGTCACGTTTTTGAAGGAAACTATATCTTATTTCCAAATAGCACCATAAAATTCAGCTACAATAAAACATCAAGACAAACCAGAGGCCAAGCAGCATATGTGGTATGTAGGAAAGTAATTTGTGGAGCTAGAAAGATCTATAAAGTATATTTGTATATGAGTGTTATTATTAATATCGAAGATGGATTCTGATGATGACGATGAAGAATGCTATTTGCATATGTATTACACTACATTAAAAGTCAGAGCTATGGTGGGAACGGTCCTTCTCAGTGGCTGCCCCGAGACTTTGGAAAACCCTCCCTAGGGAGGCCAGAATGGCCTCTTCCTTGCTGTCCTTCCATCAGCCAGTGAAAACTCTTTTATTCAAACAGTCTGTAAAACTGAAGGTTTTTAAGGAAAGGGACATACAAAGTGGTGTCTTGTTTCAAATGGTACTGTATTAACTGTTTTTTAAAAATATTTTTAAAGTTTACATTTTCAATGGTTCAATAGGGTTCAATATGGTCAGTATGATTCAATATGGTTAATAGTTTCTTTCTGTTTTAGTGTTAGTCTTTCGCACGTCCTGAGTTATACTGTGCTTATTTTTTTTTAATAAAATATACTTTATTAAACATACAAATAAACAAAAACAAAACAAAACACACACTAAACACACAATAAAAAAAACACAACAATACAAAACAAAATATACAACCACACTTATCAGTAACAACAGTTCTTAATACATAGAATGATACCCCTCCTTCTTTTCAACAGGAGGGGATCCTGCTTCCCATAATTCATACTTCAAAATATTATACAAACCTACATATAAACCATTCATCCCTGAGCAATTCTTCTAATTTCTTGCTCCTATCTTCACTCTCTCAAACATATACTAACATACTTAACTTCTTCCACCGAACCATTGGAGAATCTACACGAACTCTTCTTGTATCCCTAAAATCCTTCTTATTCAATTAATCCTTTTACTGGTATCACTGCTTCCACCTTGCTAACCTAAATCAAACCTATAAAACACTTCCTTACATCTTTTCACCAATTGTATGACATTAAAAAATTTAATATACTATTTTAATTTAATTAATTTAATTATTAATTACTTTAGTAATTCTACAACCACTCCAATACAAAGATCGATCAATACTTAATCCTACTTAAATCTAATTGCTCATTTCCCTTATCCATCAATATAAATACCAAACCATTAATTCGACAAACTTCCTAGCTATCTAGCCGCCTTAATATAACTAACTAAACAACCCTATTAAAGCAGCTTCCCCCCACTCTTCTTCCCAAAAGGGTTTTAATATTTCCCATTCCAGAAATGCTTTACCATTCATTTTATCTTGCAACCTTAAGGTTAGTTTGTCTAATTCTGCTAATTCATACACTTTACGCTTCCATTCTTCTAACTTCGGTGTCTCTTTGGATTTCCAAGATTTTGCAAATATAATCCTAGCTGCATATATTAAATAACACAAAATCCTCAGAGTTTCCTTCTTCAATATTATTTCTAATCCTTTCAAAATATTTAACAAATAAATTTCTGGTAATAATGCAAATTTTATATTAAATATTTTCTCTATTTGGCTATGAATTTGTATCCAAAATATATTTGCTTCTTTACATCGCCACCACATATGATAAAAGGAACCTATTTCTTGACATTTCCAACATGTGAGTGCTTCCTTTTTCCCCCCCTATTTTAGATAATCTAAGTGGTGTTAGGTACCATCTATAATAAATCTTAAAGAAGTTCCCTTTTAAGTTATAATTCCTAATAAATTTTTGATTGATATTCCACGCGGACTGCCATTGTTCAATTGTTATTGAACGCCCTATACTGTGCTCATTTTAATTTGTAAGCCATCTTCAATCCCAATCTTGGGAAGAAAGTGGGATATAAATAGGAGATGAAGATGGGGAGGCACCTTTGTCACGTCCCCCATGGGCCATTTTAAGGAGGGGCATTTTAAACATTGCAGGAAGACAAACAATATTTTTGGGGTGGGAGAACATGGGGGAAGGAAACTCAAAACAGCTCAATAAGGACTGAGCATGCTCAGTAGGCTCCAAAGGGTGACTCAGCTTTGGGAGAGACAGACAGAAATTGAAACAGGGGAGGGGGGTAATGGACTATTCTGGAAGAGGGCGTGGGTGGCTAGCTAAAATGCTGAACAGGAGCAGCCCATACTGCAACATATGGGCCATGTCCACACTGCACTGTTATAGTGCTATTATTCCACTTAGAACTTATTCAAGTAAGAGCCCAAAGCCGGGCTAGAGAAAAAGAAAAGAGCGATCAAGGGGCCGCCTGAGTCCAGCACACTGACCGCACCGCAGCAGTTGTGATGCCGTTAGCAGTAAAAGAGCATAGACAAAATACACAGTGTTTCCTATCTTTGTTCCTGGTCTACTCTGCAGGGCTGTTAGGAGATTCAGTGCCCTGGACAGCTTAATTCACAGAGGGTGTTGCCTGCTTAAATGTCTAAGCTAAAGAAACTCTCTCTTTTTCATAGAATCATAGAATCATAGAGTCGGGAGAGACCCCAGGGGCCATCCAGTCCAACCCCCTGCTATGCAGGAATACCCACCAAAGCATTCCCAACAGATGGCCATCCAGCCTCTGCTTAAAAACCTCCAAAGAAGGAGACTCTACTGAGTTCAACCAGACTTACTGCCAGGTAATTTTGTATCAGCTTGCAGCTTTAAAGTGTTGGAGTTGTCAGGATTGTGCCACAAAGTAACATTGGGAAATTGAGGTTTCTGTGTTTTAAGGATTCCTCTGCAACAGCACCCTGGTGCAGGGCAAATTGGTGCCCTTCCCAATAATAAAGGTATACCTTGTACCAAGCCTACGTGAGCCCCAGAAAGCTCAGTGAATGCCTTCAGAAATAACCTCATTTCGGAATCTGTGGCCATCGTACGTCCCAGTGATTATTCTTGGTTCAGAAGATTAGATTAGATCAGATAAGAAGGTGAAAATCAGGCAGCAAAACATATTAGGCTGCTTCAGACTGGGCAGTGGAAGTTATAAAGGACAACTCCAAAGGCTGTAGGCTCTCAAGAGGTCAGCTACCTTTTAGCTTGCATACATACAGCTTTTGGCTTAGGCTCAGTTTCTTCACATTCGCATTAGGCAGGCGACCCAGCTGGGTGTCAATCGCACACCCTTCAATTGTCCTGATTCGGCAGGGACCATACTGATTAATCTGACGTAGTCCCACCTTTTGCGCTGCATTTAAAATGTTCTAGTTTCTTGTAAAGTCGAAGACACTGCAGACTGATCCACCCAGAAAAATCAGCAGTAGCAGAACATGTCGTAAACCCGCCTGGACACAGAATGCTTTTTGAAAGCACAGAAATTCTGGACCATTCTGACAATTACTATGTCAGACGACGCAGAGAGGCCGTTGAAATCCATAAACACATGGACAATTTCAACAGGAAAGAAGAAACTCGGAAAGTAAACAAGATTTGGCTACCAGTCCTGAAGAACACTAAAATCAAGACTCAAAAATATGCCAGTGAACACCGCCCAGACTCTGGAGGTCCCTCTACAAGAAACAATACAATGGATGGCTAATGTAATTAACGAACTGTTATGCATATGCCCTGACTGACAACTCAACCCTGGGGGATATTCCATCTAACAATAAGCCATTACACAGGCCAACTTAACATATACAAATTGCTTCCTCCCACCCGGGCACTACCCAAGTATATATACTCTGGCCCTTTTCACATGTGGAGGGGGGGAACGGGCGAAAATGCCCAAAAACGGAGCTTACCCAAAACCGGATAAGTCCGTCGCCACGTGGAGCAGCGCGAGCTCGCTGCTCCACACTCCTCCGGCGTCCCAGATGACAGCTTCCAGTTGGTGGAGGCTCTCCACCAACCGGAGAAGCTCGCCAGCCGGAAGCCCACCCCCGGCAGATCTGCAGGCACGCACTTGCGCACGCCTGCAAATCCACTTCGGAGCCAGGCGATGGAGCGGCGTGGGGCTATGCGCTCTGTGCTTTTTAAAAACCTCGAAAAAGAGGTTTTTAAAAAACACGCAGTGCGGCTAGTTCCGGCCGCTCCTGAGTGGATTCTGGTGTGGAACTACAAAAAGTAGTCCACACCAGTCCACTCTACGGTGTAGAAGACCTCTGTCAGAGGTCACTCTGCACCATTTCAGAAGCCCGGTATGGAAATGGCCTCTGTCTCACTTCCATGCCACCAGGTCCTCTGAAGATGCCAGCCACGGAGCAGGCAAAGCGTCAGGAGAAAATACTAATAGAACACGGCCTGAACGCCCAGAAAACCCACAACAACCTATGTTCCGGTTTCTCTTTCCTCCTCCCACTTTCCCCTTTTCTCGCTTGCTTACGTCCATTGCTGCAAACTGACTTCAAAGTTCAAAGGTAGTTTGCACTCAACTCACTCAGCAGGTTGGAGAGGAGAGGAGGCAGTGGAGTCTGGATCTTCCCTGTAGGCTCAGGCAAAAGCAAAAAGCTGCAGCCTCACCTGGCTTGTGTTTTATTCCTCATCAATAACCTTTGCCATCCTGCCTGCATATGAGGTTGTCTGGCCACACACGTCCCACATATGTGTCTGCAAAATGTTGAGCACTATGCAGTCTGAAAGACTATAAGGCCCCATATAGGCCTGCCTGGGGTTAGAGGTCTACAGAGGAAGACTTTCTCTCAATCCCAGTGCTCTCCTTGACATATTTGATGAGACCATGGGAGAGAGCCTTCTCGGCAGCTGATCCCAGGCTGAGAAACTCCCTTCCAAGGGACGCTAGGCTTGCCCTCACTCTCATTTCTTGCTGCCTGCATGCAAAGGCCATTTTATTTAGTGCTTATTACACTGCATAGTTATTAGTGCTATCATTCTACTTTAGCTGCCATGGCTTCACCCTGTGGAATCCTGGGGTTTGTAGTTTTGGGAGGCCCAAGAACCCTCTTGCTGAGAATGCTAAATGTCCCTCCCTAAACTGCAAATCCCAGGATTCCATAGGATGTTGCCATGGCTGTTAAAGTGGAATAATACCACAATAACTGTACAGTGTGATAGGGCTCTTGAACTGGCTTTGGGGCTATTAACATGTTGCTGTAGAAGGGCCTTTTGATGGAGAGAGGTCTTGTGTGTTTTAAAGCATTTAAAACCAGCACTTGTGTTTGATATGATGACTTATTTAATTGTTTTTAAATTGTTCTTCAGTGTCATAATTTACTGAGTTTTTTTAGCTCTGTGTGTGTGTGTCGTGCTTTCAAGTTGATTTATGGTGACGCTATGAATTTCATAGGGCTTTCTTACACAAGGAACACTCAGAGGTGGCTTTGCCAGCTCCTTCTTCTGAAATATAGGCAACAGTACCTGGTATTCATTGGCGGTCTCCCATCCAAGTACTAACAAAGGCTGGCCCTGCTTAGCTTCCTTTGCAGTCTCCCATCCAAGTACTAACCAAGGCTGGCCCTGCTTAGCTTCCAAGATCAGATGGGATTTTGTGCCTTTAAAATTTAGGGTATTTAGCTGGTACTTTGAATTCATTTTGTAAGCTGTCCTCTTAATTTGGAGATAGGAAGGCTATAAACAAAATTGTATCAGGGATCCATCTATAGTATCAACCAAACTCTCTTTCTTTATTCTTTTTTCTTCTTATTTCTTCTTTTTAAACATGGCCTGGGTTTGGAAGCAAATTTTGAAATAAAAACTGAATTGGGGAGGGGGGAGGGTTGAATCTTACCTGCCCCTACCCTGATCCTGGGGCTCGATGTGCTTACTTGAATGTTTAGTAAATAATCTGAAAATGGGCACAACATCCTTATTGTTGGATGTTGTTCACTTCTTACTGAACAAAAACTCGTCTCTGTTCCAGAACAGCAATCTGAAAGGGTTCACAGGAGTAGGGGGAGATATAAATCAAATAATTAAAAAACAACAACAACAACAGATTTCTCTAGTCCTTATGTTTCAGACCACCAGCCACTAATCTCCTCAGTGTCATGTTGTTGTCCAGCCATAGCTGATGTGATCACTAAACAAAATAAAGAGAAGAAGAAGGTTAAGAGATGAAGAGGCGACATGATAGCTATGTTTAAACAGTTGAAAGGATATCATATGGAAGATGGAGCAAGTCTGTTTTCTGATGCTCCAGAAACTAGGATGAAGAGCAGGGGCTTCAAACTTCAGGAAAAGAGATTCCATCTAAATATTAGGAAGAGTTTCATGACAGTAAGAGCAGTTTGACAGTGGAATGCCCTGCCTTGGAGTGTGGTGGAGTCTCCTTCTTTGGAGTTTTTTTAAAATGGAAGTCTAATGGCCATCTGTCAGGAATGCTTTGATGGTGTACTGCGATCTCTTCCAACTCTATGATTCAATGAAACTACAAACCCCAGGATTCCATTGAATGCAGCCTAATAGTTAAGGGGGGGGGGCTATAAATGTTCCTATGAAGGACAGAGTATGTGGTTGCATCTCTAGCCATTTCCACACTAGACTGTCAAAGTGTTGTTATTCCACTTTCAACATCCTCTGGAATCCTGGGGTTTGCAGTTTCGGCAGGGCCAGCTGGAATCCAGGATTCCATAGCATGTTGAAAGTGGAATAATAGCTCTGTAACAGTCTAGTGCGGAGATGGTTCGAGTCTCAACAGAAGATCTAACTCATATACTGCTTGAATTCCTTATTTATAATGATCTTAGGAATTATTATATTTGTCCTTTGTTGAAATCTCTTAAGGAAAGTTCTCCTTTTGTGAAGGTCTGTTTTCTGTTATCTGATGCTGTGAAATATGTATCTTTTAGAACATCTAAATTTCTCGTTAAGGCCTTACAATTACGTGCTATAAAGTGTAACAAGGGGTCCAGAAAGTGATTAGCTGTTATATGTAAATTAATTTATTTGACTTTTCCCTTTGCTTTTTATATTTCTGTATAATAGCTGGTTGCTAAAATGCAATAAACTGAACTTGAACTTGATAGTTAAAGTGGCAGTAGAAAGCAGTCCCTTTTTCATGCCATGCATTCACATTCCTTACCCACAAACCCTTGTCTCCCATGCTGTAAGGCTTTCTCTTCTTTTCGACAGAAGCCAAGGACATATCCTCCAAGATTTCACTTGTGAAAACTGGGACACTAAGCCACTGATCCAGGCTGTAAAAATAGGTGAGCCCTATATGACCTTCAGACCATAGGTTGTTGAAGCCCCTTTGAAAATTCACTAAAGTCACTGGGACATTTTAAGCGTATGTGGAAATGGAAGGTATTGCTTAGAAATGGATGAGACTATGCATTATTATCATTATTATTCAGAAGAAACTTGAGCTGGAGCTCACAGGCCCTTGGATGCAATATTGTATAGGATTCCCACCCTTTTATAGTGCCCAGTTATAGCACTATGATTCCACCTTCCTTGCTGTGGTTCCATACTATGGAATCCTGGGATTTGCAGTTGAGGGAGGATTGCTTAGGACTCTAAGCCAGGGAGCTCCTCTAGTGCCTCTGACCAAACTGGAACCCACAGGAGTTTACAGGATGCAGCTATGGCAGCTAAAGTGAGATCACTGTGCTACAGCCGTGTAGTGTAAAAGGGTCACTGCTCCCTTCTTTGCATTGACTGTGACTCCACGTTCTGTTGGCACAGTAGCCAAGGGGAGGGCTCACCTCCTCAAGGTGCTCTCAAAGTCATGTTGACCATGGCATGACCTTTCCAAAGGCGTGCCACGGAGCCTGTTATAAAAAGGAGACATGATGCCCTCCTCTTCACAACTTGGATTTCCTTGAGCAGCCATGATGAAGACTCTCTGTGTGCTCTTCCTCCTCACCTGCATCCTGGCCACCGCACAAGGAGAGTACCTCTCACGACGTGAGGTGGCCCAGCAGCTCCAGCAGCTGGGGTTGGATGGCTATGCGGGCCAACTGTAAGTGGGCTGAAATGTCATTGGTTGGCAAGCGTCTATGGAAATGGAAGGCATTGCTTGGGAATGGGCAAGACAATGTATTATGTTTTAGGGAGAGGGTGTTGATCTTCTAGGTCTATCTGCCCAGGTATCCAGGCAGAGTTATGGAGGAAGGTGACTCTGTCTTTTTAGAGCTACGTTGGATTGGGAGGATGGTAAATCCGGGGACATCTTAATGGTACATTCTTTGCTTGTCTGTTACTTACGTTTATAACCAGTCTTTCCTCCAATCCACTATACCTGGCTTTCCTCTTCCTTCTCACTTTTATCTTCATAGCAGCCCTCTGAGGTAGGTCAGAATGAGAGAAAGGGATTGGCCCAAGGTCACCCAGGGAGTTTCATGGTTCAAGGAGAACTTGAAATTGCATCTCTTCAGCTTCAGTCCAGCATTCTTGCCACTATATCCCACTCTGAGAATCATAGCAATAGCAATAGCAGTTACATTTCTACACCGCTTATCAGTGCTAAGCACTCCCTAAGCGGTTTACAATGAATTTAGCTCATTGCCCCCAACAAGCTGGGTACTCATTTTGCTGACCTAGGGAACGATGGAAGGCTGAGTCAACCCAGAGTCCCGCAGGATTGCACTCACAATGTTGTGGCTGCAGTATCAGCATTTAACCACTGCACCACCAGGGCTCCTTATCATGCAGCCTTAATCATGCAGCCCTTCAGATGTTGTTGGATTGCAACTTCCAACAGCCTTGCCAATAGCAAGGAATTCTGGAAATTGCAGTCCAACAACATCTAGAGGGCTGTATAACTCCCAGCCCTGCACTATGCTAGGAGTGGTATAAGGTTTCTCAGTGAAGCTGCAACTTAGGGGAGACACAAGAAGGCCACCAGCAATTTTTTAGAGACGGGGTCCTGCCTGGTGTTACGTGGAACAGAGTCAAAATGTAGTTTTTCCACAGATGTGGCACCTGGCAAAATTTCAGAATGAACTCAGTTTTGATTGAGGTATTTTGATATTTTGCATATTTATAAATTTTACGTATTTATATATTTTATTTGATATTTGATATTTTACAAAATCTATTTCTGTATTATTTGACCATCCTTTCATTTTTCCAGGCACCACTAAAATGGTTTACAATCCACAGAAAATGAGTATAGAATAAAGCTAGAGTGCTTGACTACCACTGGAGAAGTCTGAGCAAAAATCCCCACTTGGCCTTTAAGATGACTGGAAAACCTCCAACCTGTCGCTCTCTCTTAACCTAAATGTTCTCATAGGGTTGTCATGAGGGTAAACTGGATGAGAGAAGAGCATTATAGACCCCCCAGAGCTTCTTGAAGGCAGGGTGGGATTTGGGTTTTGTTGATCTTCCAGCTCTCCATATATATAGTCGGCCCTCCACATTTTCTAGGGTTAGGGGAACGGGATTCATGCAAAAGTGGAAAATACACAAATATAAAAATGTGGGTGTATGTCTATGGGAAGCAGGCCAAGGCATGATGGGGAGACAGGGCACCCAGGGTTTAAACCAGGTCAGAGAAAGGAGAGAAAAAGGGGGTGGATCGGCATGCTGGTCCTATACTTCCTCTCTCACCCATCTCCTTTTTTGGGTGTAGGATGTATCAAGAGAGGGTTTGTGGTGCTGAGAAACTGGGCTGTGATCTGTCCTTAGCTGGCCAGACAGTGGCTGGTGAAGAACACCAGAGGCAGGTTTTTAAAGGGCTGCACAGCCTGATCCAAGCTACCAAAAGGGAAGGTTCCTCTGGAAAAGAAACACTTGTGGTGGGGTGCAGAGATTGGAGAAACTTGCAAATAGTCAAGTCCGTGAAAGTTAAACTTGCAAATGTGAAGGGTGAATAGAACACAGTGCATATGCTAATCTGGGGGGTGGTACAGGAAAGGGTCAAAAATGGGCAGCCCTCCAGATATTGTTGGACTTCAGCTCCCAGAATTCCTCACTATTGGCTATGCTGGGCAAGGCTGCCTAGGAGCTGCAGTCTAATGACAACAGGAGGGCTGCGTGATTTTCACACAATGGGATATTAATGCAAACCTGGGGTATGTATTTTGGGGGGGGGCATTTACCTTTACATAGGTTGGAATTTATGTAGACCAGAACCTCCACTCTCCCTCCCTGTCAGGTCCCATGACCTTCTCGGCAAGACCAGCCCAGAGAGAACTGGACCCTGTTGCTGACCTCAGTACCTAGAAGGTTGAAAGGGAGCCAATGGATCCCAATAACTTCCCTGGTCTCCAAAAAACCACCATCATGAAAATCACTTTACACTTTGCAAAACTGATGTGGATTTTAAAAGATCAATTCAAGCTTTTTTGAAAGACTAGAGACCGCTTACGAAGCAATATGAAATCTCATGATGAAATCTCATACCGTGGCTATGATTATTAGCAATCCTAGTAAGTTCAATATTTAGATCTGTAACAGTAGAGTGCATGGGATATTAATCATTTTTTCCTTCTCATTATAGTTAGTATGGGGAGGGGTCAGAGTGCCTTTGTATTTTAGTTAGTGTAGTATAGTGCAGTGTAGTTAGGATGTGTTCAATGTAATGATGAGTCTTTTAGCAATGGGTTGTCTCATTATGTTTTAGTTTTAGTTTAGTTTTAGTCCTGATTATACATGTGTGATGTTTGTTCATGTGTGATCTGCTTCTTTTTTCTGTTCTTTTTTTTTTAACCCTGTGGTTATGGATTGTTTTGTCTGTATCTTCTGTAAAACCAGTAAACTATCTATTTGTCTGTCTGTCTGTCTGTCTGCCTGCATATCTATCTATCTATCTATCTATCTATCTATCTATCTATCTATCTATCTATCTATCTATCTATCAAGAAAATAACTTTACTTGTGAGGTGGAAAGCAGCCTCTTCACATGCTCCAAATCAGAGCTGGGAAATATGTGGCCTGCCAGATGTTCTTTGAATGCATCTCCCATCATCCCTCACCATTGACTATGCCAGCTTGGGTTGACAGTGAGCTGCAGTCCAGCAACATCTGGAGAGCCACACATTCCTCATGCCTGCCCCAGATCAAGATCCTGAGGACAAGCTAGGGTTGGAACAGCAGTGCCAAGCCAACTATAAAGCTGCTCCTTGCTGGACAGCTCCCTAGCTCCTCCCCTGTATCTTCCGATCTTTTTGAAAACTCATTAGTGTAATATGCATATGAGGCCAGCCAAAAGGGCCTAATAATGTCTCCATACTTGTTCTCACCTGGCAGATTCTAGTAGGGCAAGGATTTTGCAACCTCATATAGCCTTTTTATTTTAAAAAATATATTTTTATTAAAATTTAATTGCAAAATAAAAAAGAGAAACGTGTGGGTTACTTCATCTTTGAGTATATCCCACCCCCACCCTTCCGCTTATATTCTCCAGTTGAAACTACATTGTTTCTGTTTACACAAAAGAAGAGCGATTACATTTCTATTAGTAGTAAAAAAACAATTACGTTTATATCTTGTTTCCATGTCTTTTGCATCTTATAAATTTATTTCTTCACCCAATCCAGTACTCCTTTCCATTCCCTTTCAAAATTCTGTATTGGTTTATTTTTTAAAGAAAATGCTAATTTTTCTGTTTCTACCATCTACTTTCAGCTTCCACTCTTCTAGATTTATATCTTTCTTCTCTTTCCAATGTTATGCATACAACAACCTTGCTGCTGTTATCCAATATAACAGTATGTTCTGATGACTTCTTATCTGTCTGTGTTGTCCTAACAACCTCATATAGTCTTAAGAGGGTGACTCCCCAATGAAAGCAAATCGTGCTTACCGCCAACCTCCCTCGGTTGCCTGTCTCAGGGATGTGCATGGCGTTTCATGAGAACAGCTCCGACACTGATGCCATGCACTGCGACAACGATGGTAGCATTGACTTTGGCATCTTCCAGATCAACAGGCATTACCGGTGCCAGTATGGTGACAAGCAAAGCGCCAACATCTGAGGAATGCAGTGTACTGGTGAGAATTGGCTTCCCATGGAGAGTGCTTGGTGTAAATCCAGGGATGGGGGACCATGTGTTCCTTCTGAGGTTCCTGGACTGCAATTCCCACCATCCATGACCATTAGTGGCCAGGGCTGGTGACAGCTGCAGTCTAACATCATCCAGAGAGCTAGTCTAAATTGTACGTGCACCACCGTAATCCTATCTGGGGGAAGGCACAGACATGTCTCTTCTCAATCTGGCACAATCTTGCCGGTGCTTTTTGGCGGCTCAGAGCCTGCATTCTCCAAGGTTAAACTGTGGGGAACTTGGGAGCTGGTACTGCAACATAAGCAAGTTTCTCTTGTCTTGAGTATATCTGCCCACTGGTTGGGCAGGCTGAAAATGCCCCCACCTTTGAAATACTCTTAACTCCACAGCAGGTGTGGAAGAGCTCCACGGGAAGCAGGAGGAGGCTGGAGCCCTCCCAACCACCAGATCTTACGTTCTGCAGAGTCTGTTCAAGCATTGCATGGGACATCATGGGGAAAAAGTTAACTCCACTATAAAGACAAATTTGATGTTCCCTTAGAGCAGGTCAGAACTAAAGAGCAACACCTTTCAGGATTCAGTGCAAACCATACCAGCTTGGCAAATGAAATGGTATATAATATCTTCATTGGCACTGTGCTCCTTTCTACTGGCTGCACCCTGTTCTTTCCATCCTGAAATGCAATCATTGGGTAAATCCTGAGAAAAGAACACCATTTTCTCCCCCACGCCCAGTGCATACCTGGGGTACTTGTTTTTCAAAGGAGAGCTAAACATTGGGTGAGACAGACATTACCTCTCTCTCTCTCTCTCTCTCTCTCTCTCTCTCTCACACACACACACACACACACACACATTCACAATCATATTTTCTTGGACTTGTACAAGGGATTCTCAACAGTAATCTTACAGAGATGGCAGAAGTTTGAAGCAAGCCCCAAATCTGTAAAATCTATTTATCAAAGGCTTATTGAGGAATACACACAAACACACCATAAGCAGTTGTCCTTCTTTCAAGTTGCCTAGCTCCCTAAAGAAACTATTGCTCCAGGCTTAATTTTCTGACAGATATGCAACAACTCTAGCAAAATCTCAGAAGATGCATTTATGTAATTTGAGACTAAGTGATATGCAGTCAATCCTCCACATTTAGAATCATAGAATCATAGAGTTGGAAGAGACCACAGGGGCCATCCAGTCCAACCCCGTGCCATGCAGGACCCCACATCAAAGTACTCCCAACAGACGGCCATCCAGCCTCTGCTTAAAGACCTCCAAAGAAGGAGACTCCATCACACTCCAAGGCAGCATATTCCACTGCCAGACAGCTCTGACCTTCAGGAAGTTCTTCCTGAGGTTCAAGTGGAATATCTTTTCCTGCAGCTTGAATCCATGGCTCCTCATCCTAGTCTCTGGAACAGCAGAAAAAAAGCCCACTCCCTCCTCGACATCTCTTCAAATATTTAAATACGGCTATCATGTCCCCTCTTAATCTTCTCTTCTGCAGACTAAATATACCCAGCTCCCTAAGATGCTTCTCATAGGGCATGGCTTCCAGACCCTTCACCATTTTGGTCGCCCTCTTCGGGACATGCTCCAGCTTATCGATATCATTCTCGAAACAAGGTGCCCAGAACTGGACACGGGATTCCAAATGAGGCCTAACCAATGCAGAATAGAGTGGTACCATTACCTCCCTTGATCTAGACACCATACTCCTATTGATGCAACTAAGAATTGTATTGGTTTTCTTGGCTGCTGCATCACACTGCTGACTCATGTTCAACTTGTGATCTACCAAGACTTCCAGAACCCCTTCACACGTACTGTTATCCAGCCACATGTCCCCCATCCTATATTTGTGCATTCCATTTTTCCTTCCTAAGTGCAGGATCTTACATTTCTCTCTGTTGAAAGCCATTTTGTTAGCTTTGGCCCAGCTCTCCAATCTCTCAAGGTCATTTTGAATTCTGACTCTGTCCTCTGGCGTATTAGCAACCCCTCCCAATTTGGTGTCATATGCAAATTTGATCAGCATGCCCTCCTTCATCCAAGTCATTGATGATGTTGACTAGCACTCGACCCAGGACAGAACCCTAACTTTCTTTGGAGGTTTTTAAACAGAGGCTGAGTGGCCGTCCAATAAGAATGCTTTTACGGTGTAATCCTGCATGGCAGGAGGTAGGACTCAATGGGCATTGTGTTCTCTTCCAGCTCTATGACTCTAAAAGTGTGGAACAGATACAAACATTATGTCCTAAGGCACCCTTGTGCATGTCATCACAAGAAGCTTTTTATAGGAAGGAGACAACGGCTAAGGAAAATGGGTAGTGTATCAAGATCTTCTGGAAGTTTATCAAGAACATTATAGAATTAAATAAATTTTAAAATTAATATCATTAGGTTATAGCTTTAATTGTTCTCATATTGACTAAACAGAAAAGCTTGAAATTGACAAAAACTGTATGATTTTGAGTCCTCAGATTCTGAGAAACAGTTGTGCTTAATGACTAACATTTGATTGGTAAGATGTAAACATTTTTTGTTAAAAGTAGAGATGGAAGAAGAGTTGGTTAAGGGCTGTATGATAAAATGGGCACAAAATCTTGGTCATAGCATATAGTTGGAAGAATGGGATAAAATGTGGTTGAAGAGAATCAAATGCAGCTTAAAGAGAACTTTTATAAGATGATGTATTGTTAATATTTGACACCAGAAAAAAATGGCCAAAATGCAAAAAAAGTCTTGTTAATATATACTGGAAATGTGAGCAACAAGTGGGATCTTTTTACCATATGTGGTAGGACTGTGATATAAACATACAAATAAACAAATAAATAACAAAAGTTAAAAAAAATCTGGAATCAAATACATTCTATGGTATATAAAATTTGGAAAGTTAATGTTCAGTTGAAGCTGGAAATATATTTGCTGAGATTAGAAGATAAACTGGAAATGAAATATGGCAAAGTATTATATATGACAACAGCAAGATTTTTATATGCACAGAAGAAGAATACAGTAATTCCAAAAATAGGGCTGGCTGATAAAATTAACAGACCTGGTTGAAATGGATAAATTGACAATAATGGTAACAGAAAAATCAGTGATGACTTTTTTTTTCAAGACTTGGAACCTTTAATACATTTTCCGTAAGAAGAGTACAATATGCTGACTGTAGGGTTCAACTGTTGGTATATTTGGAAAAGCAACAGCTGAACCATTTGAATAGTAAGCAGAGAAATTACTTTATATACTTACATATAATCTGCATTAGCAAATCTGGGAGCCAATGTGTATCTCTTTCCTAGCACTTTTTACTATTTTTTTTGTTTGTATTCATTCTTAGTATTTTTGGTTTTTTTCTTGTTTGTAATTTGTTTTTTCTGTATTGTCTGTACGTGCTTTGAAAATGTTTAATAAAACTTACTTTTAAAAATCTAGACAAGTGTTTCTGCTGAGTAAGCACGAAGGGATTTGCTCACCCATACATATTCTTTGCCCTTTCAAGCACCTAGTACTTTCAACAATAAACTCTGGTTAGTTCCCAACTAAGGGCGAGATCCATGGCATATTTCAGGGGTGAGTAACTCGGTTGGCTCTAGGGCTATTCCTTTTGTCCTCAGCACTCACCATAGGCTCCACCAGGTCTGGAAACAGGGAAAGGGGTAGAAAGAAAGTCACAACTAGAAATGTGAGGTTGTCAATTTATTTTGGATTAAGTTTAGCAGGGTTGTTGTGTGCTTTCAGTTGTGTTTCTGGCTTATAGCAACTCTAACACAGGGTTTTCTTGGCAAGGTTTGTTCAGGGTGGATTGACCTTTCCTTCCTCTGAGGCTGAGAGTGTGTGACTTGCCCAAGGTAACCCAGTGGGTTTCTGTGACCAAGCAGGGATTTGAAACCTGGTCTGTAGAGTCACTGTCCAACACTTAAACCACTATTCCATACAAACTGCTGCTTGTCAATACCTTCGGGACCATGGAAAATCATTTCCATTATAGCATCAGGGGACATGGAGAATCAGGGAATGTGTGTTGCCTGTCCCCCCCAACTTTTCCTAACCCTGTATATGAAGATGATGGGGAGGAATGAGCATGTGAACTCTCTTCCTCAACTAAACACCACGGAAACTTTAACCTTATAACCAAAGTATAGTCCCATTATTAGCTTCTCACATTTCAAGTGGTGGACAGACATTATGTTTCAATCTTTGACTGACATATGGGGAGGCACTTATTATACTTATCTGTAAATAGCTACAATGGCTCAAGTGTAACTTTGGTGATGTGTAGAAAATTACTTTGATGTAAAACTGAGACTAAAAATAATATGTAGGAAAACAGAACCACAACACGGTGAAGACGCTTTTGTTCCTGCCTTAACACATCAGGGACAGAGTACATATTTTTATAACGGAAATATCAACTTTTCTCAAGGAAAGAAAAAGTTAAGAGAAAGCTGGTCAGCTTAAACTCACATGATGAAGACACTGATCAACTAATCTGAATTGGACAAACAACCTCAAGAAGCTAGGAATACCAGTGGTGGTCTTTCCTTTTCATTGCAAAAGATGCAAAACTGAGGATTCTGCTTCCTAGCTTTATAATCAAGGGCATTTTAAAACCAGCTAATCTTTCACAATTGCTTAGTCTGAAATTAAACACATATTTGTAACCATCTAAGCCTATCTTGGGGGTTCCACAATAAAAGTGAAAAGGAATTGCTTAACTCCTCAGTATTTCTCTTATACCTTTGTATTTGAATAACACTGTTAGCTATAAATAATTGATTTCAGTAGCTTAGAATTGTGCTCCCATCATTTCATAAATTATGCTAACAATGAAATCTCAAATTAGTATGGTCTCCCCTTTGGTTACTTATCTATGAAATAAATGCTTTAAAGCAACCAGCCACTATTAGACAATACTTGAGTGGTCAGCAATTTTTTTTCACAATTCATGAACTGTTATTGGAAAGGAATAGCTCCCTGTTCCAGTGTCAAGCAAGATAAACATGGCAGTAGACACTTCTGCACTTAAAAGTCATGAGGTACTTCTCATGCTCTACAGCAGAGCTTGTTTTTGCAAACAGCATATAGAGAAAGCAGTGAAAATGGTGTCCCTTTGGAATCTGCAGCTTCAAGCAACTGTTTCATGATAACAATACTGCTTGGATTTGCTTAAAGGGAGGGCAGTGGGTCAGCTCAGCTCAGGAGCTAGTGAATTCTGGAGGATCTGGTGAATGCTGGCATCACAGCTGGCAACTTTCCACATTCCAGCAGCCACAGGCAGCTTCTCAGCCAAAATGTTGGCATATGTTGTTGACATCTCAGTTACCCCACTGCAAAACTTCAACAGCAGCAAACCACGCGCAAGAGAAAGCCATTAAAGGATTTCTGTGCTTGCCTCTCAGCTCCAATTTAGTGCCTTTCTCTTCTGCAGCAGTCCTGTGTGCCTCTTTGCAAAACGTTGTGTTAAAAGATGAGGAGGGCCACTGGCATATGGTTTAAATGAGATTCATTTGTCACGTAAGGTGACACGTCTCTTTGCTCTGTCCCTGAACAACGAGTATGCCTCAGTCTTCATCTGCAACATTTTGGAGGCAATGCCAGGAACCAATACATGATTGAAAAAAGCTGTATGAGGTGCAATTGTCACTACCAGAAAACCACAGCAGCTACCAGAAGAACTGTAGGGTCGGGAAAGCTATAATTTCGCCACGCTAACACTGCTGCCTGGTCTAGAACAGGATTCCTTCCAAACTAAGATCTCTAAATGAGGCCTCATCACAAATGAGTGGAACAGGCATAGAAGGGTAATCTAGCTGAGTTCTAGAATGGGTCCTTTACAGAATGAGGCAGGAAAAAGCTTCACCTTCAGCCCTGTCTTTTAAAAACATCTCACCTCCCAGGTTCTAGTTATATGTGAAATTGTTCTAGGAAGAAAGCTTGCTTTGGGGCTTTGCTTTTCAAGAACTCCCCTATGTCAGTCTTTTGGTGGCAAACGCATTATCTGAAGTGGTAACCCATAGACACAATGGAAAGCTTGAAGGCCTAAAACATCGTTAAGGTTTTCGCCTTGTTCTGCGCCTGCCACATTCTATTTGTCTTTTTTCTGCCAAAATAGACCTTTAAAAATGGCATTCGCCACTATAGCTGTCTGGCAAATCTAGTCCCACATGACCTGAGAGAGATGGTATACATGGTAGTGACTTCAGCAGGGTCTAATACAGGCCCATCTAAAAGTCAGTCATACTTAAAATGCCACTCCCCACCCAACCCCAGGTCTGTTCTGTTCAGATACCAAGGTCTGTCTGAGCATCTTGGCAATTCTGTGTGGACCTGACATTGGCCCACAGAAGGCAATGGCATCGGTTGCAATTGCTTGGCTTTGCTGTTCCCACAAAGAGGACACAGTCGGCCTCCATCTCATCAGGCCTCCGTCTCATCAGTCACAGGAGTCCACAGCCAGGCCAGTCTGTATCCCACAATGAATGAGGCAAGGCAGTCCCTTTTCAGTTCACCACCAGCACATTCTCCTGCAATGGGGTCCTGTAAGTGGGGTCAGGGAGAGAAAAGAAAACCAGTCAAGCTCTGTGCCCATCTCTCCCCACAGCAGAGGCCACCCACCACTCCAGACACCAGTCCTCTGCTCCCAAGGGGTTATTCCAACATTTAATATATATTCTGAAGGCTCAGCCCAGACCCTCTGGAGCACTTTGTCCCTGTGTGCAGAGGTAATAGTGAATACAAGGGTGTTGGATCTTTCTTGGAGATAGGAGCAGGACCCGAGTGGGTCTGCATCTCCATTGGTGCAGCCCCAGCTATCTGCACTGAACAATCAGACTCGCTAGATAAGGGAGGCAGCAAATGCTCAATGGCTGCTGGAAACAACATTGATCGCCCAGTCCATGAGAGACATTCAAGCCAGCTGAGAGACTCAGCCCTGTGCCCCCTCCTCAATTGATTTTGGTTCTCCAGCTTCTGATCCCGTGGCTCTCAATCTTCAAACTGCTGATCAACCACCTGGCTTCTTATTTCCCCAAGTAAGCTACAATGAAGGGGGAAGGAGAAAGAGGACAGTTTTCTCTTTTAGGCACTTGAACCTTTGGAGCAAACATGGAGCCCAACTGTTTGAGCCCAAGGGAAGCAGATGGAATGAAAGAGTCACTCAAATTCCTATCTTTGTACAGACTTACCGCTCGCAACAACAGAAGATGGAGCATGAGGAACTGCTCTCCCTGCGGAACTTGCCAGATTTGGGGCTGTCCTTACACTCAGCTATATAGGCATGAAGCTGTGTGACTGTTGCTTCTCCCTCAGACTGATGCTATAAGAATAGAAAACATGAGGTATTTGTGGCAAAGCCTGATATGCATACAGATGTTCTAGAGCAATGTTTCCCAAACTGTCTGATGTGGGGGATCTGCAATCTTTTCCCAATGTGCCAGGGCCCAGTACCATATTTACACCCATTAACTGTTTTTTTTTTCCTTCCTGAAAACTCAACAAGTGCCAGAAACCAATGACTCAGGAACCAGCACCAGTCCATGGACTACCACTTTGAGTAGTACTGTTCTAGGTGACTGAATTGTACAGCACCCAGGATGTTGAGGGCAGGTCTGCGAACCCTGGCAGTTCTAGATAGTCTCTTGGACACATAGTAAGGTAATGGAAAAAACAGCCCTTTCCTTGCCATCTTTATCTGTGCTGCAGCTCAGATGACTCTGGATGAAGAAAGCTACAAGAATTCAAGTCCTGGAACGCAGTACTTTGTTAAACCACTGAATGAAGCTGCTCAGCTCCAGTTCTACTGCAGGATGGGAAATTTCTAGAAAAACCAACCTTGATAGTCTCATAAGAGCCAGTGATGAGTGCAATGAAAAGGCTGAGCACCATGTAGATAAAAAGGCTGATGAAGGTGTACAGATAGAGCTGGCTGAAAAGCCAGACCAAGTAGTTGCTCTGTTGCATTGATGCAAAGGTCACAAACATGTCATCTCCATTGATGAGAGAGAAAAGGCACTCCGACACCATCGAGAGGGTACGGAACTAGAATAAAAACAGCAGAAATGGAAGTGAGGAGTGGGAAGATCCTAAAACTGGAGATAAAGCATAAACTGGGGGAAAAAGAAAAAAAACCAGGTAGGTGCCACTTTTAGCAGGATAGTAACTAGGAATTAAGGGTGCTTCTCTCATTTCACTGGTAAGCAATTACAATAAGTTCAACAAAATATGTGATGAGCATTGAACATAGTTCTGCCTGCATACTTCAGAAAGGCTACTTTAGTTCCAATGCCTAAAGACTGAATCTTGCAGCCCAGTGCAATTTGAGGCAGAATCTCCACACACAGTCTCCAGGAACGGTATGGTCTCATACAGCAATCACCTCAACGGCAAGAGCAGATCCCACAGGTCAGCTGAGCACCTAAGCGTAGCCAAACTGCAGAGCAATGAGGAGCCCACAAAATGCCAAAAGATTTTAAGAGTCTTCTTTGACATTTTAGGAGTTGGTAAACACACAGTAACGGCCTAAGATAAGCCAGTATGGACGCTGCCTGAAATGGAGACTTGCTAATTCTGTTGTCTATCCAGATGGAGCTAACAAATGCTACACATCCTTGGCCATTTGGCCTCCTTCTCATGCTTACTCTTCAGAGATCTGGCCAACCAGCTTCCTTCCTTACAGAAAATGCATGTTAATTGTGATGGCAACGCTTTGAAATAAGTCACTGGTTTGTTTGTATTAATTAATGGTGTCATCACTGCTTTCCATCCTATGCATAATTCCAGCAACCCATGAGCTCTTTCTCATATACCTTGACATGGTAGGGTCCTAGCACAATCCAGCCACAGAAGCAGTAGCCCAAGTAGATGACTGCCACGCAACAACAGAAACGGATGACGTTGGGGAAGGCAACCCGCATGGTGACAATGAGGATCTAGGATGACATCAAGCAAAGAAGACATGGGTCAGAAAAAGTAGTTCTGGATGAGGGCTGAGAGACACAAGTTCTAGCTATACCTCAGCTCTGGATGTGCTAGATAGCCTTGCTAATGTCATCTCTTTGATTCAGTTAAGGAAAACTGAGGCTACAAGAAGCATTAAGAAGCACTACACTAAGATATGGTGGTCCGCAGGACTACTAAAGTTGCAATGGGGTTCAGAATGCATCAGCTTAAAAGTCCTAGTGTTCATTTTTTTAAAGGTAAATTAAAGAATCACTTCAGCTGCAGGAAGGAGGGAGGAGGAGAAAGGTGTTCAGCTCACATTGTACTTCTGGAAGAAGCTGAGGTAGCGCATGACACCAACCCAAACCAAGAGTGTAGACGTGCCCAGGAGGATGCCACACACATCATAGTTGGCAAAGTTCTGCGAACAAATAAAATATGTGTTAGCAGGGCTTCTGTGTGGGCACTAGTGATATGGTGGAAGAAAGTTATGTGCAGTATGTTCTGAAGCCCAAAATCAGAAAGTATACCACAGCCCTCTGAAGGACTCTACTCCACAGCCCATCTAGCCAGTTCCTTACCTTGGACTCAATCCCAATCTTCATTATGGTCCCAGATACAGTCATGATGTCGCTCACCACAAGCAGGATGTACCAGCCATTCACAAATTCCATGCGGTCAGACAGGCAGATGTCTTGGTTGTAGTGGCGCTGGAAGAACTGGGTGAATTCCTGTACATGGAAAAAAGGCCTCCATTCAGTTGCCTACTTCGCCTCAAAACACAAAGCTCCACCTGCTGGGTACCCCAAATGTAACCAAGTACCTTCCTCTACAGCCCTTTCCCCTTGCTCTAAAAGAAGAAGATACAGATACTGCTGCTGAGCTTAGAAAATCATTGGCATGCTTTTGAAGAGAATGGAAAGGTAGCTCATGTCTTCTTGGCTGATAATCTATCTATCTTCTGCTAGGCTGACAAAGTAAGTGGGGGGGGGGAGGGAGAGACTCAGCCTCTTTTTGTTATATTGTAAGGAATTTCCTCATAAGAAACAGAATAACTTGGAACAAAATGGCTGAACTGGCCTCATCCTGCCCAATCAGCAGCACCACCCTTCAGGCCATTAGTTCTCCTGTCCCACAGCATACAGGTATGGTGACCACAAACACCACAGTTCATATACAGCAACTATTATATCATTAGATCATATCATGGGGCAGGAAGAATGACTAACTCCAACATGAGAAGAGAATATACTAGGGAAAGCTTAGAAGAGAGGAAAAGCAGCTGCCCTCTCAGGTCTACTACAGCCTTAGAATTTTAAAGACAGAAAAATATTTTGGCCTGGTGCTTTGTGTAAGTGGGCAAGACTTGAGCATGGTCAAATATGCTTGTAATTTTATGCCTGAACTGATTCTGGGAGGATGTGATGTCCCATCCCAGCATTGCTCACATGCTGCAGCAGAAGCCCCCTGACGACTGAGCGGGAACACAAGATGAAGGACAGCGCACAGATCAGGAGCACAATCACGTCAAAGAATATCCGGAAACCATTGTTTCCTACAAGAAAGGAGGACGACAGCAGTGAGCTTTTGAAATGTGAAAGGCAATGTAGAGAAGAGATGTCATAATGTTCTCTGTGCACAGATGTTAACAACCTAAACAGGCTTCATGAAAAAGTACATGGGAACATGTAGGAAAGAGTGAACAGATAAAAGTGACGCCAAGAGGGCACATGGAAGATGCCAGGTGGAATCAAAAGAAGCAGTCTAGCTGAGAAAAATGAAGGCTAGCTGAAGCACAGGAGGAGGAGATCACAGCAACTCTCCACAAGTCAGCATGGGCACAGCGAGAAGAGGAAAAGGGGAAATGGACAGAGAAGTAAAAGGATTGGATTGATAGAGCCTCACTTGGCCCAAATCACCCAGGACTTTTGGATCTCTGGAGAAACAAGCCACTGAGCTGTGACTATAAAAAAGTCCAGCTCGAAGTAAGAAGTAAAAACGAAAATAAAATAGTAAATATAATAGTTCCATTTTATAAATCTATGCTGTACTTGGCATACAGTATGAGGTTTCAGTCAACCCAAGGCTTCAGAATGTCCACAAAAAGAACAAATGGATTTGTAATGCAATCTAAAAGAGGCTGGGACTTCTGAAATGAAAGAGGGAAAAGATAACCAATGGAGAGACAATGACGAATATTTGAAACTTATCAATATCAAATAAAAATATTATCTCAATTCACTAGAAAGTGAAATCTGCCTGTGGAACCCAATACCAAAGCAAAACATTCATTTATGTAATACAGTCCTCTCTCTACATTCGCAGGTTTAACCTTTGTGAATTTGATTACAGTCAGCCCTCTACATTTGTGGGTTTCACTTTTGCAGATCTGATTATTCACGGATTATTTGCTACCACCTCTGCTGCCTCCCTGTGCCATATTAAATAGGGACTGCAGGCCTTGTGAGACTGAGAAATTGCAAACAAGGCTTGTAAGTCCCTCTTAAAAATGGTGTGGGGCAGCAGTGGAGGTGGCAGGAAGCCCCACCAGCCACCCACTTCTGCCTTGTGAAGGAATCCTGATGCCTCAAAGGAATCCACAGCGGGTTGAATATGGTGATCATATCTTTTTGTGTGTTAAATATTGTTTGGGAGGACCTGCTTATTCACATTTTTTTCACTTTCAAGGGGGTCCTGTGCCCCTAACCCTAGAGAATGTGGAGAGGGGACTGTATTTGCTAGTGCGCCTGCCTCCCCCCACTCCCTTTCCCATGCATTTTGCCCCAATGTGGAGAATTAGCATGAGGCAAAACAGAAGGGAAGAGTCCTGGGGAAAGACTTCTATGAGCCTTCCTTTCCTCCGCTGAAGTTCTCACTCCCATTCCTATGCATTTTGCCCCAGCATGGAGAACTTGTGTGAGGATCCCCCCACTACTCCTTTCCTTCCATTCTGCATGGGAAAGGGGAGCTCTGGGGGGGGAAAGGGAGGCTCGCATAAGGCTTCCTCCACTCCCCTTCCCTTCCCTTCCCTCCCCTTCCCTTCCCTTCCCTATTGTATGGGAAGGGGAAGGGGGGAGCGCCAAATGGGGAAAAGAAGGCTCTCAAGAGTTTTCCCCACCTTTTCCTCTTCTGTTTTCCATTGGAAATGAAAGGGGGGAGTCCTAGAAGGGAATGAGAGGGGGAGTGGGGGGAGTTATTTGTGATTTTTTCACTTTCACGAAGGTTCTGCACTCTGAACTCTCGCAAAACTGGAGGAGCTACTATACATGTTAAATTTATGAAATTCATCACCTCAAGACCTATTTTTAAGCCACTAAATTGTGTGGCTTTAATAACCAATTGGCCAATGAACAGACAGCCATAATAAAAGACATGGCTCAGCGTCATGCCATGAATGAGGTACGGCATCAGCCATTGCCAGCCCTGCAGACAATGGAAAGCCATGTAGGCTGAAAAAGCAACCCACAGGCTGCAAGGTCCAGGGTATATTTACCAAGTCAATGTGTACTGTTGCCTTTCTCTCAAAAACAGGACTCAAGAAAACCCCTTTCAAAAGAGAGTATACACTGCTGCCCCAAGCTCATACCGGTGCCTTTGCCATAGACACTTGGGTCTTTGCACTCCTGGATGTCCACTTTGTTGTCCAAGCGGATCTTCACTCGGCCACTGTGTGCTTTGTTGTCAAATGTGATCTAGGTGAAACAAAATGACAGTGTAGGGAAGAATGACAATATACCTCGCACTGGAAGCAGGGGCAATGTCAGTGGCAAAACTAGCAGAAGCCCTATGCCTGCATTTTTCTGTTTTTGGACTCTAGCAAAACAGAAAAACAAAACACAATAGTCAGATGGACTATCCTCAGACGGAAAGGCAAACACAGGTACTCACCGTGATGGAAAAGGTATAGCAATCTGGAATCTCGTTGTTGATTATTGTTTGTATGTTGATGGCTTTCAGCTTGAACTGGATGGTGACATTAATGAGCCTGCCAGAGACAAGAGGATGAGAGTCAGCTCCATCTCAACTTCCTGCTATATCTCACAGGACTGTCACTGCAGACATAATGGAGAGCTTCTCTTAGCAGGGAAGCATAAGAAAGTTTAGCTGTTTAAGCAGTGGGCACGGGAGGAAAAGAGCTTGATTGTCAGTCTCAACAAGAGTAGACCCATAAAATCAATCAAGGCAGTAAGTGGCTATGAGATGCTAGCTGATAACAACAGTCTGTAAAGTTTCAAATCTATCAAGATTTTAAAACAGTAAGAAAGACATGGAGTCTCAATTATTTAAAAATAACATGGGAAGAAAAAGAAACCCTTAGGCATTTCCCATGTGACTTCTTGGATGGACATAGTCCAACCAACTCTCCAGAGCTGCTGCAAACACTTTTTGTTTAAAAGAAAGGAGCTATTTACTTGTAGAACTTGAGAGTAAAATTTCTGTAACTGCGGTCTGGCTCCACAAAGTCTGGAAGTGACTCCCCAAGGTCCAGTAGAGCGGGTGTCTTCTCTGGGGGATCCACACCCAGGCACTCTACACAGAAAGGAGACATTGTCCCAGGAACAGTTTCCAGAACCTTCCACATCAAGGCATGTGAGTGTATGTGTTTGCATGTACTGATCTGGGGAGGGGGTCAGAAGCAGCTTTCTGATAAGCTTTCCACACCAAGTTTCACCTGTCGCTTACTCTTCATTCTACAATACAGAGCTTGGAAGAGTTACATTGTCTGCTGCAACTTCCAGAACCACCCAGCCAGCATGGTCAGTGGCCATGCTGGGCTTGCTGGGGAATTCTGCAGGTTGTAGTGAAAAATAACATTTCCACACTCTGCAAACAAAGGAAAGCGCTTTTAAAATTACTATATTTGTTGGCATACAAGACGCACTTTTTTCCCTAAAAAATACCCTCTTAAAATGGTGTGTGTCTTATACACCAGCAAATATAGTAATGCTAAAAACATAGGGAAGGAAGGGGGAGTGAAAGGAGTTCTCCCTGCGCAGGCAAAACAGGAAGGGAGGGGTTAGTGGAAGCCTTGATCTATAGGAACATAGACGTTTCTCCAGTTTCTCCTTACTTTCCCCTCCTGTCCTGAGCATTTTGACTCTGTTGAGAGTTTCTGCCCAAGTAAAACAGGAAGGGAGGGGTGGTGGTGCAGCACTCTTTTCATTCCCCTCCTTTCCCGGTGCAACACTCCTTTCCTTCCCCTCCTTTCCTGTGCATTTTGCTCACCAGAGAACTAAAAAAATTTTTTCCTGAAAAATACCCTTTCAAAAGCAGAGTGTGTCTTATATGCCAGTGCGTCTAATATGCCAGCAAATATGGTATCAAATGACCACCCTATACAAGACAGTCTTCTGCAACTTGTGCTGAAGTCAGCGCAAGTAAAAGGATTCAAAAACCTGAGAAACAGGACTACAATTTAGGAAAAGAGATGTGAAAGACGCAAGTCCCAGACTGTGCTACACTACAGAGAAAAACATTTGCCTTTCCTTTCAGCCTTATTGTGAGATGCAAAGGGACAAATGGGTTGCAAATAAGGGAAAGCAGCATACCCATCTCTAATGGACCTGAGTAGGTAGGATGCCTGAGGCCTGGAGGAAGCCAGTTACTTACCTGTGATAACTTTAGGATCAATGTTGAAGGTGTCATTGGCGGGATCAATACTCCCTTTCCGGTAATATTGCTGGCAGAGCATGAGTGCTGACTGGTTCACACCATGTGCGCGCACGTAGGCATAGCGACCGATTGTCTCATTTTGAATGGCCAAATACTGAAAGGAAAAGTGGCCACCAGCGTAGCAGTACCAATTAGTTTGAGCTGCCCCCTCAAATGGTCCCACAACCTACATCCCAACACTACTGTGCCCCTTTTTCACCTTATCCACAGCATAGAACATGTGGTCATAGACATCTGCCTGTGTATAGACCGCATGGGTATCTTCTGATCCATCTGCATAGTCCTTCAGGAAGAGGTGCTTGAATGTAATAGTGTTCTCCTCTTTGAAGGTCACCACCATTTGATTGCTGAGGCCAAAGAGGATGAGCTGCGGAAATGGAAATCAGAGAACATAGGCCTAGGTAAGGAGAATATTAGAACTTCAACTCCGTGAAGTCTCATATATCAGACCATGCCAGCTTCTCTGTGCTTGGGAGGCAATCCTCTCCAGAACTGAGCCAATTTGAAAGGACAGAAGATTATTTGTAATGTCTACCTCTCAAACGGTGTTCAAGTTCCCTATCATCCCTCACCCTGGGAGCATACTTTTCAGATTTACATAGAGCTAGTTCTTTCATGCACTCCATCAAGGCCACTGCCCTCTTCTTGTGGCCTGCTGGTCTCTGAGTCAAGAATAAAAATGAATGAAGCATTAAGTCTTGGGACTACCTACACTAAGCAAGCTTAAATACCACTCTTCTGGCATGAGAGACTCACGGAGCTTCCCAACACAGATTTTACCATACAATAATTCTTCTTTATTCACCAAATATTACAGGAAGTCTATGTTTGTTGTCTGTCATTTGTAACCCTTCAAGTGTTTAACTTGCACCTTCTTTTTTCTTACCGCAGACAATCTGTTAAGGCAGGAAAGGCAGAATAGCTGCATAATGCATTTTATTGGTTATGCTAAGAACCTTCTCTCTGGAGCCACCCTAAGCCCATTCTGACAGAGGGTAAGAGAAATCTTGTCCTGAATGGAAGCTAGCCTGGTGAGCCATCTTTTTCAGTTCAGAAATTCAAGAATCATATGCTGAATCCATTTCTGTCTATGATGTTGGGACTAGGATCCAACAAACATGCTCAAGCTTTTAATTTTCACTGTCATACTGCTAAATAATTGTTGTCAAAATGCAAAAGACATGTCTTGTTGACAAATACAAGATGTATTCCGAGCCAAAGTGTAATCAGGGCCAATCATCAGTAACAAGTTTGCCTGACTTATTCTGCAGGAATGCTAGATAAGAAATACCTGATGCCAAGTCTGAGTTTTGTCAGGTCGGCTGCACCCTCCCTGCCACGTTTATAGCCATATGGTAGTGCTGGGGTGATCTGCTGTATAGGGAGGAAGGAGGGGATGAGGCAATGGATGGGAAGCTGTGAACCTAGGACTGTTTGATTAACAATTTGTAGAAGTGACTGCAAGGTCACCCTGTTGGCAGGTTGCAAGAGAAGAGGGAGGAGGGGACAGTGAGCCCAGGAAAAGTGTTGTTTTAATTCATCAGCAAATGGAATAGCAATAGTAACAGTAAGTGTATTTGTATACTGCTTATCGGCTAAATGCTCTCTAAGCAGTTTACAATGTATTTAGCTAATAGCCCCCAACAAGCTGGGTACTCATTTTACTGACCTGCGGAAGGAGGTAAGGCTGAGTCAACCTGGAGCCCGGCAGGATCGAACTCACAACCCTGTGGCCGCAGTAACAGCATTTAACCACTGTGCCACCAGGGCTCCCAACAGCAGTGCATGCTAATTTTGAAATGTAATGCCTTATTTAGTACTGCAAATCCAACAGTTCTTCAGTCTTGGCAATTGCCCATGTTTGCAGCTGTTTTCTTCAATGTTCCTGAATAAAGCTTTTGAGACTTCTAGGTCTGATTCCCTGAACATGAAGCTATCCTGTACCTCACAGGTTTGCACAAATGTCCACAGGTTGGAGAGTGGAACCATTCAAAACACAGAGAGGCAGACAAGCCAATGACCTGGATAGCTCAGTTAAGCAATTAGCCTGGGAAATTTTAACTAGAACACAGCCCTGATCATTACTAACCCATACAGACATATTTGCAGAATTCCACACCTAATATAAGCATAGGGAACTGCTGGCCATACAGATCTTTGGGATTTCAGTTCCCATCTACCCAACCCTGCATGCCCAAAGGTCACGGAAACTATGCAAACTCAAGTCCAACATATATGGAGGACCAAAAGTTCTCGATCCCATCACAGAGCAAAGTGGGAGAAGCTACCCTCAGAAAGCTATCAGATTTTTTCTTTTTTTGTGAGATTTCAGGATAGCCGTGCCATCAAACTCATCATGCACTCTGCCCTACGTTCTCCCTTTCTTACGTACCTGGATAGTGACTATTATGATCTTGATCAGCTGAAGTACTAACTTGAATGGTTTCCGGCCTTTTGCACGAAACTTGTCACAGGGACTCATAAAGAAGTACTTAAGGCGCCTGCGGAGTTCCTCTTCTTCTGGTTGAAAAGAAGGAGGCCCTAAGACTGGCCCTGTATCTCCATCCTGGGACCCATAACTATTCACTGAGGTCAGCAGCTTCTGTGTCTCTAAAAGGAGAGAAAGCAGCACAAGGCTCTACAGTCTCCGCTTCAGGTAGTGAGTGGGGAGTCACTCCTTCTCATATGATCCAGACATTCATGTGATTTAACCAAGTTAAGTGAGGTAATCATGCTAAGTCTACCACCACCAATTCTGCTACGCAAGCAATCCCATCTTAATTATACAATACTTGCTACAGAAGCAGAAAATCACACTCAAAGAAACTTTTATGGTTTCACAGTGTTCACAACTCCCCCCCCCCACCTCCTTACCCATCCTGGAGTTCCAAATTCAGCTTTTATCGGATCTCTCTCACAAGACCAGCTTTGTGGTTTTTTAGTGCTTCTGGGTCCCCTTCGAGGCACACAGTTGGTCAGGAAGCACCTAAGAACAGGCAAATCAGAGCATGTGTGCATGTCTTCAGATAGGCCATGCCAGGTTATTACTATACCATATCAACTCTAAGGAGAGAAAGGCTTTGACATAAAACAATTCATTTCATTGCTTATATCAAGCAAGGAAAAAACCCAGCATAGTTACAGGTTGACTGCATTGCAGGGTATGAGCAAAAAGATACACCAAGCACTGCTATGGACACAGCTTGGAAAAGTTACTTTTTAGACTATAATTCCCAGACTCCTATCACAGTGACCCATGTTGGTGTTCAGTTGTAGTCCAAAAGTAACTTTTCTGGGCTTTCAATCAGCATAGAATACAATGGTTCTCAGTGAGAAAACCCTACGGTTCCAGCTGCTAGTCAAAAGGGGAAATTGCACATCAGAA
Source organism: Cyclura pinguis (assembly GCA_030412105.1). Taxonomy (NCBI): domain Eukaryota; kingdom Metazoa; phylum Chordata; class Lepidosauria; order Squamata; family Iguanidae; genus Cyclura; species Cyclura pinguis. Next base: position 208,050,101 of record CM059600.1, read on the forward strand.
TGTTGCAAAATGCTGACTGGTACAGAGGCAATATCCAGCACAATGGACAACAGAAACACAAATGTTTTTAAGTTCCCTAAAATGGAACTTAATGTTCCATGTTCAATGGAAATGTGTATGCCTCTGCATACACATTCATCACTCGCACAAAGTTCAAGCTACGTCCTCTGAAAGGCTGGAGGTAAGAGGGTTCCTTAATGCCTGTGAAAACTTAGGAATCATTTATTTGTTATATTTAAATCTTACCATTCCTTTTGGGAATTCAAAAGTGGACACACCTTGGAAGTTACTTTTTATGGCCTTTCTCCCCTATTTAATACAACACTTCTGTTAGGTTGATGAGACTAAAACAGACTCAGTGGACATTTGAATTTAGCCTCAGTAGCCTTAATATAAAAGTCCTAGTGCAATACTGAGCACTACACCACTACACTGGATGTAAAGAAACTGCACGTCTGTGCCCTCCGAAGTGGCAAGATTTTCTAAGCTTTACTTTCTCATTTCTCCTCTGAGGTTTTTTCACACCATCAGTGTTACAAGGCTTGGGAGCCATGCAACAAAACCAAAGCCTTGCAGTTTCAGTATAACACCGTATCAGTTATGATCAAAGGACAACATTTCCATGAATAATGGTGAATTTTAACAAAGCTGGCAGCCATAAGTACCACCAGTCTTATATTATTGTTTGAAACTGTGACATTCTACGTGTTTTGTTTTGTTTTGTTTTAATTGTAAGCTGACTGGTATCCCAAATAAAATAAGAATGACAGATTGTCATTTGGAAGAAAAAAATTAAGGGTATCCTGGTTTTCCAACACTTCCCCCTTTTGTGTGGGTGCAAGTACTAATTTTAAGACCTTCAGCAGGCTACACCTTGCCATTTTTAGCCAATTTTGATCACAAATCAAAACTGAAAATCACTTCACTACACAATAGTTTTTTTCTGGGGGGTGGTGGTAGTTTGGGACTGTGGGATGCCAATTTACTATTTCGGGGCACTTTGCATCTGAAAAACTTGCTGCCCCCTGCATCCTGACAGGGACGTCTCCCAGCTCTCCCAGCAATGGGGGTAAACCTGGAAGGCCATAATAAAGCCTCTGGAGGACACATACTGCCTGTAAGCAAGCCACATGATTCTGATTCCCCAGTTAAGGGGAAGGGAAAAAAAGAGGAAGCTCTGTCTGTGCCTCCACCATCCTTCCGTTTCAACCTCCAAAGACCACTGATTTTTCTTTCCCTTGTGGACTGGTGGATGGAACAGCCAGATGGCATTGCAAATCTTTCTGGAGAGAAGTTTAAGGTGTCCTCACCACTTGATGGCATGGCAGCAAGGACTACAACCCTGCTGCCCCACCCCAACAATCTCTCCTACATCCCTGAATGAGCCCAGTAATCCTTTGTGGCAGTGGATGAGCTCTCTTCTGGACAGCTCATCAGTTTCCAGATTTCAAAACTATTAAGGATGGGATTTCTGTTCAAATCCGCTTTGCTGAATATCATCTGAAATTGAAACGGGGGGGACAATAATAGAGGAATAAAATGCAGTTGGGCAGAGCCATACTTTTGATCACCATAAGGAGAGAGGAAAAGAACTGAACTTTCAGTGTGAAAGTCAGCCCCATCAAATCAGGAATGCCTAGCTGTCCAGAGATGGTAATTATCCTTAGTTATGATTCCACTCTGATGACCTTGTTTATCCTGGTTCATCAGCACTCAGTACATGAACACCCACACTGATTCCATCTTGTTAATTCTGCTGGATCTCACAAGTACTTGTGAGTCAAATTAGTTTTTGCACTGCTTGATTTCTAGCTTTTGTTTTTTGTAAAAAAAAAAAAAGCAACACGTTTTGTCCAGCTGAGGATAGCAAGGAGAGGAAAGGCTGCCTTCCAGGCTACAACAGGGGGTGGGAGACAAGTGTAAAACCTCCCTCCCCATCTTCCCCCCAGTTGCTTTTACAGAAACAGAAAGGCTGAATACAGTCATCCCTCCACATTTGCTAGGCTTAGAGGCACAGGACCCCTGTGAAAGTGAACAACCTTGAATACCCTATTTGCTGATTCACTTTTTTTCCTGAAAAATACCATTTGAAAATGGAATGCATCTTACACGCCAGTGCATCTTATATGCCGGCAAATAGTATTTCCCACTGTGTAAAAGGGGTGCATCTTATATGCTGGTGCGTCTTATATGCTGGCAAATATGGTAACTCTAGGCCCTCCCAAACCCTATTTAACACACAAAAAAGTAGGATCAGCATATTCAACCCACCGTGGATTCCTTCGAGGCATCAGGGTTCCTTGGTAAGGCAGAAGTGGGGGGCTGGTGGGGCTTACTGCTGCCCCACATCATTTCTAACAGGGACTTACAAGCCTCGCTCGCAGTTTCTCGGTCTCACGAGGCTTGCAGTCCCTATTAAAAATGGCATAGGGGGGCCGCAGGGGCGACAGCAAATAATCCGTGAATAATCAAATCCTCAAAAGCAAAACCCGCAAATGTTGAGGGCTGACTGTACTGACTCCCCCCCCCCCACGTCGCTCACTTATAAAAAGAGACCGAGGACCCTCTGAGGGTCTGGAAAAGACACGTGTATTGCTGCCCCCCTGCATCCCGACAGGGACGTCTCCTCGCTCTCACACCTGCAAACCGGTCGGTTACTACAAAACGAAGCGGGGCGAGGGCCGCCACTCCCCCTACCCCCGTGGGGTGGGAACGGGGGAGGGAAGGGAGGCGGCTGGGGCCCCGCGCCTTCCCCCGGCGTGTAAGGGGGAGACCCTCAACAGGGGTAGCTTCCCCGGCAAGCTACACTTGCTGAAATCCCCGCGTCGGCACCGCTATTAAAAAAAAAAAGGCACAGGAGCCCCGTCCCTTTCTTCATGGGGCCACCCCAGCTCCCGCTCTCCAGCCACCCTCTTCCAAGTGGAGGCCGCCTTCCCCCAAAAGCAGCTGGGATGGCGGAAGAGGCTCCCAGCCTCCTCGCTTTGTCCGGGGTGGGGTCCCCTCGCCTCACCTTCGGGGGGCCCCGTGCGGGTCAGGCAGCGCCACCATGGAACTCTCCTCCGCCGGCTCCAAAGTATAAACAGCGGCTCCACGCATGCGGTCATGCGACCAGCCGCGGCCGCGGGGCGCTCGCCGTCACGTGCAGAGGGCGGGGTTGCATAGAGCGAGGAAAACGGTAGAGTGGCAACTCCTCGGTCGGCCCGTCGGGCTCCCCTTGTGGGTGCGTGTTTCAAAACTGACGGGCGTCCTTAGGGGGAAAACGGCGTTTGGAAGTCGTATCGCGGTCGCGTTGCTCGGAAAGCAGGACGGGCGCCTGGCTCCTGGGCGAAGTGCCAGTAAAGGGGCCTTCTCGCACCTCAGAAGACGAATGCGTTTATTGTGACCCGTGGAGCCTCTTTTTCCGAAATTGCTGTAACGAAAAGTCGAAGTTTGTGGCATTTAGGGCTGACAATTAGGAAGCAGTTATTAACCAGTTTGTGTTTCTCCCGAAAAACCGGATGAAATCACTGAATTCAATTAAACTAGCCGTGTATTTTTTCGGTAAAATTAATATACCGTCCACCGTCATGCCTTATAAACGTGTTTCCTCATGCATGTCTTTCCCTCTTTATGAAGGGTCCGCAGCCCTATATATGTATGTATGTATGTATGTGTGTGTGTGAACATATCTGTATATGTGTGTGTGTGTGCGTGTATGCGTGTGTATCTATGTTTGTGTGTAGATGTATATATGTGTGTGTATGTTTGTGTGTCGATATATGTGTGTGTATCTATGTGGGTAGAGAGATATATATATATCTTTGTGTGTAGATATATATATGTGTGTGTATGTTTGTGTGTAGATATATGTGTGTGTGTATCTATGTGGGTAGATATATATATATATGTTTGTGTGTAGATATATATGTGTGTGTGTGTATGTTTGTGTGTCGATATATGTGTGTGTGTATCTGTGTGGGTAGATATATTGGAGAGAGAGAGAGAGATGTTTGTGTGTAGATATACGTGTGTGTGTATCTATATGGGTAGATATATATGTATCTATGTCTGTGTGTAGATATGTGTGTGTATGTTTGTGTGTAGATATATGTGTGTGTGTGTGTGTGTATATTTGTGTGTAGATATATATATGTGTGTATGTCTATGCTTGTGTGTAGATATATATGTGTGTATGTGTATCTGTTTGTGTGTGTGTGTATAGTGTGTGTGTGTGTGTCTATATCTCTATTTCCATCCATGCACCCACATGCATCTGTAGCTTGCCAGCCCTCAAGTAGGAGGCAACCCTTGTAATAAGGAGCACCTGGCAGCCCTAATTGTTCCCTCGGGTTCTGGCAGATGGCGTTAAGAGTCCACGATTACACACTTCGCATAGCCACTTGCCTATTTATGGTACAGTTAGGGTTGCCACACTGAAAACTGGAGAAGGCATCTCTACCTTTAATAGCTGTTTAGAACAAGGAATTTCAGCAAGTTGCTTGTTACCTGGTTGCTTGACAAAGTAGCACGTGCTGAAATTCACTTTTCTACTCAACCATTAAAGATACAAAAGCCCTCTCCAGTTTTTTTGTGCAGCAACCTAAGTACAGCTGTTGTATGCAGCATTAGGGAAAGGGTTGTAATTGGTGAGAAATGAACTATAAGAAACCGGTAAATAATAAACAAATGTGATAAAAACTGCCAGATTGCAGCAGTTAGAGACCAGATAGCCCTTTGGTAACCAAGCCAGAAGAAGGTACGGTATCTTATGCTCACCCTATAGAATGGATGAGAACTCTTTGAATTTACAGTATTCTGAGTGAAATGCTGGTTTACAGACAGAAAGTCTTTGAAACAGTTATTAAAACAAATCTGTGTGAATGTGCCATAATGTTGAACCAGGCTGAGAGGTATGTGAACTGTATTTTGTAAGAAGCTAGCTTCCTTACATGTAGTGCAATGTAACCAGTGAGAAATGTTCACATACTACAAATGCCATGTGCCTTGTAAGTACAAGAAATGCTCCTAATAAGAAAGTAATGTGCCTATACTGTGCAATGTCTGTGAAAGAGTGGGCCCGGACTAAAAATACTTACGTGATATGATGAATTTCTATAGGGAGAGTGTGGATGCACAAGCTAATTGTTTACTTAACAAATATACAGAAGAACTACAAAACCCACATTATTGTACTCCTGTAATAGAAATTTCTAGACAGTTTGAAGCTTAAGATATTCTTAAGGGGAACGATGATGTTGACCTACCTACTAGACATACTGTTTACAATCTTGGGAGCTTAGGTGAATTCCAAGGAACTCTAGCTAGATAGTGACAAGCAAAAGGCAACGAACCTTCCAATCCCCCAACAATCAGACAAGGATTGGTGTACCTTGTCTGCTTCAGTAATTTGTTATCAAGCTACCAACAGACAGAAGAATAGCTCATGCTATAGAATAATTTTTTATATGGATCTGATGTTGATCACACTTCTATCTGATCACAATTTTAAGAAAATTTAAGGTCTCTTGCTCTCTGGGGAATGTGGCTGAAACCCTGTTGATGTCTTAAGCATGTGTGTGGAAGTGGTTTGACGTTCGTCTGATGCACATTCAGTTCAAGGCCGTGGAAGTAGAGTTTTGCATGCAGTGCCGCTGCACATGGAGACGGCTGTTCTCAGCTAATGGGTATACATTTGTCCCTGCTGAAATGAGCAGCAGTACTCCTAGGGGTGTGCATTCAGGTGTGTACTTGGCTGTACAACTTGCCATTCATATCCACCAACTATCCCAATTTGACAGGTACAGTCCCGATTAATCCTCTGCTGTTCTTTTTTCACCTGCTTTTAAAATGTCTGTTTCTCTCTTTTCTCCCCACTTTCCTCCTTTGCCCTCAGCTAACTTCAGTGGTTGCAGAGTTCAAATTCAATTAACTCAGGAGGGGAGAATGCAGAGGACAGGGGAGGCTAGGCTTCTGCCCTTTCCAGCAGACTTAGGCAAAAGCAAATTGCTGCAGCCTCTCCTAGCTTGTCTGTTCTTCTTCTTTATTGTTTGCCATGTTGACCACAGTTTGATGTCACTTGGCCAAAATGTCCTGGTGTCATCTGTGAAATGCTGGAAGATATGTATTCAACAGAAAGGTTGTGTAAAACAATCAACGTGCAACTCTGTGTGAGGAGAATTACGCTGCATAGCACTGCTGGAGGATCTTGGCCTGTGTCTGCTAACTAGAAGTTGAGGTCATAATGACACTCTTATCAACTCTTTCCAAACTGACGTTTTGCAAGCTCAACACTACCTTCTCTAGAGGTTGACAACTGAAGCACTGTCTTCTATCTGTATTTGGCTTAAAAATTTGTGGAGCTTTGGAATGCCTCCCTCTCTTGCTTTTCTGTCCTTTCATTTGAAAAATTCCAAACGCCACATTGTTAACCCATCCATTTCTTTAAAATGATTTTAGAAATCTCTTCACCTGACATAGTCTCACTATCATATTGGAAACAGAATGCCGTGAAAGCAATCTAATATAAAACACCTCTCATGCTGCAACCACAATGGTAATATTGTAAAAAGCAATGCTCAACTGAATATTGTCACAGTTGCCCCCCCTTCACCAATGTTAAATAGGCTGCATATCAGTTTTTACAAATTCCTTGATGTTTATGTATGTGCAATTTTATAACCCTCCCCCCACCCCCGGTCTCTCTGTTTTCTTTCTGCTTTGAGCACAGCTTGAACTCAGATGTCCTTTGTTAGGCTGAGTGCTTGGATGAACAACAATAATTGGTTAATAATTCCAGAAAGAGAACTACGCCACGGCAAAGGGTGTTCTGGTTAATGACCAGTCTACTTACACAGTGCAGGGCTGTGACTGAAAGAGGTGCAGCTGGAGAAAGAGTGAGTTTATAGCTGGATTGAAAGCAAGCATTCTAGTCATTTACAGATGAAAACTGGAAGGACGTACTTTTTAGTGCCTTGATTTTCGTATCTGTTACCAAATGCTGTTTAATCCTGTCCATGCTTATTTGGACACATTTACCAACTCATACTGGCAACATCTTAAGAAAGCTTTCATTAATATCAGTACAAGATGGGGCCATGATTTATCAAGGCCCAGTAACTGAGAGTGGGTGGGTGGGATATCTCTGCTTAAACAGGAGCCCTGTTTCTGAAAGCATGAGAGGCCAAAGCTGCAGTGGGGAAGATTCTCCTCTTTGTTCAGACTAGGGAACTGAATTTAGTAAAAGGAATTTGGGTCTTTTGCCTCGGAAGCACAATAACAGCAAAGCAAGGGAAGCACCTTGGAGGGGTGGGGTGGGCTTGAGGAGGAGAAACTAAAGAATGTTTGTAATATTTGCTGTAAGACATGATTCTTTACAATCTAGAGTTAGATTAGAGTTCCTCAGCCATCATGATGCAAGAACATCTGTTGTACATTTAAAGCAATGGCAAAACTACATTTTTACAGTTGGAACCTGTAAGACTTTAATATAGTAGCACATTAACTGTTAGAAGATCTCTTTGTCTCTTTCATAATACCAGGGTTAAGCAGCAATGGCAAGAAGGCGGTCCTGCTCTGGTTTGCCACTTTAGGCAGAAAGCCCCTCTGACCACCACAGATCCTTTGTACACACCCCAATGCAGATTCAGAGCTAAGACCACAGACTTCCAGTCGTGTGGTGGTTGGTGGTAGTGGTCTTGCTGATCAATGCTTGGCAGGCAGCGGCTCCATCTGCAGCCACAGCCCATTCTCTGCCCTCAGGATCAGTTCTGGCTTGCGCCGTACAGTGTGGTTCTCATCCAGCCGCACCACGAACCGGAGCAACGTCAAGGCTAAAGCCACCTTCATTTCTGCCATGGCAAAATTCTGCCCAATGCAGTTCCTGCAAGGGAAAGACAGCTTAGTTTTATGAAAGGCAAATAGCCAACACAGCAATAATCCTATATCCCAGCACCAAAAGGAGATAGACTGGGCTGACAATCTACTGTGGAAACAAACTATGAAGTGGTGAGGTACAAGCTTGTACGTTATTCTGAAGGGGGGAAAGGGTGTGCTGAAAAAGGTCCTTTCCTGAACAATAAGCCAGAGAGACTCTGTATCCAGCTCATTATGCTCCGCAGGGTCTTCTTAAGGCAAATTTCCACAATGGCCTGTGTGTCTAATTCCCAGTATGCACCAACCCACTTTTCTTCTTGAGACAGAAGTCATGACAGTTAGAAGCCTACAGGGAGTGGGAGACATAGAATCTGACAGTACTAATACAAAAGCAAGCTTTATTTAAACTAGGGGAGAATTCATACTTTACAAATGCCTTTTTTAAGTCAACAAGTAGCCTACTTCACATTATTGTGATAAATCCAAATAGTTTTCATTCCTTAAAGATTATTTCTTGAAGATCATTGATTTTGGTCTTGAACATTGCCTTGCGTATTTCACTAGCAACAAGGGGAAAATTAAAAAAAACCCTGTGAATCAGATTGGCTGATGACGTTTTCAGACACAAACAGTGGTGACTGGTGGCTTCCATGTCAGTGGGATGGTAAATCCACTCCAGGCTTTAGTCTAGAGTATTTGGGGGATAAGATTCGGTACCTTGGGCAGTTCTTTTAAAATTCAGAGTAAGAAGTAAGACTAGAGCAGGTTCACTACCTCACTGACATGGAGGTGACTAAGCTGCTATCAGACACAAATCTCTCCCCCAATGACATCTCCATTTAAAATATCATAATGGATATCTTCTGGTACCACTTTCATGACACTGCTAACTAACATCTGATCATGTCAGGGAAAGACCTCTTGCCTATGTTCTAGAATGATTTTCTTCATTACTGGTGAATGCCGGTGAACCCATGCTGTGGAGAGCAACTGCGGAGTTCACTGGAAGTGTCTTTTACTGTAGGTGGGTGGGAGGAGAAATGAATGTACTTGACATTGGTATCGGTAACTTTTGCCCAACTTGACTATTTAAACTGCACAAATATGTTTGGGTTTTTTTGGAGGGGAGAGGGAAACAACTCCCTCAACTCCTTCTCCCCATATTGTGTATATAGTTTTCCATTTCTAAAATTAAAACAAATAAAACCTTGCCACAGTAGCCAAAAGGCCATGAGGCTGACAGCACTGGTGACTGGTAGTTTCCATATCAGTGTATTTGTGTGGGAAGGGAGGGTTGAATCCATTCTGGGCTCCAGTCTGAATTTTAAAGAAGCTATCCAAGGCACTGAACCCTATCCTTGAAATACGTTCTGTGCCTCAGCTAGCTGTTTGAACTTGGAGGTAGGGGGACAGGATGCATTTACTGCCTTACTGAAATGGATGCTAGTATCTACCACTGACTGAGAGGCCTGACTCCAAAGACTTTGGAAAGCTGTGCATTCCTGCTCACCTGGGCCCTGCTGAGAAGGGCACAAATGCCAGTGGGAACTGATCCTTCGAGGTTGCTGGATCAAAGCGGTAGGGGTTATAAACCTGTAAGAGTAGTAACAGATTTCAGGAACAGGTTGCACGGGGCTGGGAAGAAGCAGGGAGTTCCCAGAGAATAGGAAGTCAAGTCCATCTATTGCTGAGCAGTTTAACAGGCTTTTTCAGGACTCCTAATTCCCAAAGTACCAAAGACCAGGAAGAGCTCAGTAGAAGACAGGGAGAAAATGATATGGCTAAACATTATGGAGTACATGTGCTTATGTAATGAAATCACTATGACACTGAGTGATTCATTTGTCAAATGCCAGTGTAAGCTAGGCGTAAGAGATCTTGCTTCTATGATTCATACAGGAAGAGGCACTGCCTAGGCAATAGACAATGAAAGGAGCAGCCCAGGTAACACGTAGTACAGAAAGTTGCCTCATAATAGCTTCTGAAAGAAATGTACATCCCAGTAACAGAGAACAGTTAACTCCCATTAAGCCACCAAATTGGTTCTAGTTGTGTATGCAAACTGCAATACATATCTTGCAGGTGTGTGTGTGTGTGTGTGTGCGCGAATGCGCGCATGCATCCGTCCCCTCTTTCCTTGTGGAGAGTACTAGTCTGTTCTTGGTGATCCACTGAGTCTAACATCACCTCCCAGCTATGTATTATGAAGGGTCAGGTGCTTAGCAGCTCCCTTTGTTTGTGGTCAATTCAGTCAGTCAGCAAAAGACAGGAGATTTACTGAGTTCATGGTGTGCTGTGTTTGCCTTAGTTGTGGCTTGACCTTCACAGGCTTTGCGGCTGACAGCTCACTCAAATCCCAGTGTCATTAGCAGGTAAGACATATCTGCCCCATTCTTGTACTGGAGTTGATACAGAGTTGGTCAGAACAGAACTTCCTCCTGAGTTCTCTTCCTGTGTGCCTGGAAGGAGCACCATGAATCTATCCCCAACTATCTGGGTTCCCTAGGGTGGACAAAAATGATCTGAAACAGTGAACCAAGAATCAAAATATATGGAAGAAAAAACAATAAACTCCAAACCCCAAGTAGCAAAAATATAAAACTGTATTGGGACCAAGGCTGAATGATTTTGAAAAATATCAAATGAACATAGGCATGCCCACCAAATTACTATTAATTTAGGAGGATGTGATATTACACAACTCTGTGTGCAGCTATGTTGGTGCACATACAACAGAGCTTCCTTTCTAGCAGTACCATGACTGTGGAACTCCCTGCAAGGGACATTAGGCTGGCTCCATCTGTTTTGAGCTTCCAGAAGGTAATGAATATGCATTGTCTTTGGTGTTTGGTCCGGTCTTTTTGGTTTGTTTTAAAATAATTCTAAGGGCTATTTTATATTGTTTTTAAAATGTTCTTTAAAAAGTATTTTAATCTCTTCTAAAAGTCTTTCATCTGTACTTTAATTTTCTTTTAAAGTTTTTATGATTGTTTTGTTTTAAATGCTTTAACCTGTTATGCATTGCCTTGGAGGCCCTGAGGGGGATATATATAGCTATATAGATATATAAGCAAAAAAAAAAGTTTACTAAATGGCAGATAATGTAAGCATTCCACATTCAGGTATGCAACAAAAGTTATTAATCAGCGTAAGAAATTGGAAGAAGTGCAGAGAACAACAAGCAATAGCAGCAATTTAATTATTGGGGTTCTACTTGTTATTTGTTGTCCATACATTCTGGTCTTTCATTCACTATTCCTTTTTCTTTCCTTTTATTTATCTGAGAGACTCTCTCTCTGGTGCAACTGTGCTAGGGATGGGAAGAACATTCTGGAGAAGTAAGAGGCATGCCACTGGAGGAAGAAGCTTCCTGGGCGGGGACTCTTCAGTTATATAGACTGAGAGGACGTCGGTGAATGATGAACATTACAGTTAGTCCATCAGTCAAACCCCTCATTTACAATGTACTTTCTAAAATACATTGCACAAGGCAGTGAACAATCAACCAATCAATCTTAGTATAGAGAAAAACAATTCTAAGCACTTCTGGTTTTTTTTTCAGAAGAATTATAAAAAGATTTTTTTCAGACTATTGTTACCCTGATTTCTGGGGGTCCTGGGAGGGACACCAAATTGCTCTCAAAATTATACAAGTTGGGGAAATTAGTCAAAGAGCACAAGTTAGCGCTGCGAGAGACAGGGCAATGTAGCGAGATCTTTGACCCAATGTCTACGGGGTCAGGCCGAGTCAAGCAGCAAACCGGAGTGAAATAACAAATGTGATTTTTATTAAAAATACAATCAATCAGTGTATGCAACACAAACATACAGAGAAACTATAGAAATAAAGGTTGGAGTGGGATAGAGGGATTTTTAGAGGAGTTGTTGGTTTGGGTAATACTCCACCTGTCCTGAAGCCCGGTTGGAAGCAGAGAAGCTGGGGAGCGTGGATCTCAGCACGCGCAGCGGAGGGGAAGGCTCGCTGGACAAAGCGACAGCAAGGCGGGATGGAAGCCAAGAGCGATCCAAGGAAGCGCTTAAAGTCAGGGGTTTTTATAAGGAGAATTGTGACCGCAGGCTAGGTCAGACTTGGGGAAAACAATGGATTTGGGGCTGGAGACAAATCCTCCGAAAGGTCAGAATTTGAATGATTGAATTATAGCCGAATTATCAATAGGATAGCCAGTATGCAAACGCCCAGTGCTTGGGCATTGTATAGTCAGATCATCAAGCTGCTGGTGTGGGGCAGAGGATCTTTGGAAAGTTGCATGCATACATAATTGAGTACTTGCCTTGAGGTCTCCTGAAGCTGTGAGTCGGCTATTTCTGGCCTGCCTATATTGTGTTGGAATATTACGGCGATTATCGGCCAAGCCTGTATGCGTGCTTGTCCGGGGGCCTCGCAAGCACGTGAAGCGGAATGGGTATGTGAGGCCGAATTACTGATATCAAGAGATATCTTTAATATCTCCCAAGCTTGGGCCAGCCAGGGCAGTAACACTATGCTGTTTTGATTTAATGTTTTTACTATTCAGTGTTTGTGCTTTTGTTGCTGCTGCTATGTGTGTTTTGTGGTTTTTTTTTTCAAAGAAATAAATCATCCTGAAACTGCAGTAGTATATGTGGGTAGACATCGTCTTGTTGGCTCCTTTGGACTTTCTACTGATCACAAAAGCAGCAAGTGAATTTGAAAAGAAAATAAATAGTCTCATCCTGGGGATCAGTACCGTCCTTCTTCTTACAAGAGTCCATAGGACTCTTTTAGGAATGTATTCCAAACGGTCACACCAGAGACAGGAACAAACTGTAAATACTGAAGACTGGAAAGAATTACCTCAGGTTCTGGCCACACAGCAGGATTGTGATGGGTCCCGTGTAAACTGATAAGGCAAATAACCCCTGCGGAGGGAAGAGTAATGAAAGCATTTTGCTGCTCCTTCAGGAGACAAACAATAAAACAGATGGGGGGGGAGAGGTAAACACTGAAAGAATGACATTACAGTTTTCAGTATCTTGAAAAATTTTGTCACACAGAGAAGTGCAACATCTAGATGTCTCCTATTAATGTGTAGTTTGGTTCCTTAAAATGGATGAGTTTTGCCTTAAATTTCTCACTCACAATCATGATAATTAAAATGGGATCCCCTCTCCCCCACCATTTGGGGGGGGGACACACATGATTTTGACTCATATCTTGCTGGCACTGGTGATCATCTCCACTGATCCGTTAAACTTACTGGGTCACACTGTACCAGTCAGTCTTTGGCCACTTCCACATTAGACTGTTAGAGCGCTATTATTCCACTTTCAATATCCTATGGAATCCTGGGGTTTGAGGCCCCTCCCTAAACTGTAAACCCCAGGATGCCATAGGATGTTGAAAGTGGAATAATAGCACTGTAACAGTCTAGTGCAGAAATGGCCTTTCTTTCTGAGTCCGACATACCTCACAAAACCATTGTGAGAAAAAAAAGTGAGTTGTGAAAAGACAGCCATGTATCCTCCTACCTTTTCCGCTCTTTGGAGGAAAGGTGGGATATTACTAATAATAAACAAACAAAACTAAGCTGTAATGGAATTCTATGTCATAGCCTATGAATAAGGAAAGTAAGTAGTCATTCCATATGAACTAATTAAGTGAAGTACCCATAGGGTAAGTGTGAGCACACCACTTAATCAACCTACCTTCCATAACACTGAGGACTTTTTCAAATTCTAATCTTCACCCAGTATCACCAGTTTACACAGTGCCAAGCAAACGGTACAGAAACACTGCAGCATTTTCAGCCTCTGACTAACCGCTACCCCTTTAGGATGGGGGAGAATGGAGAGCCACCTGGCGGCTGAGGCAAGGGGTGGCACCAAACAGCAGAAGGTGCACCCAGATCCCTCTCTGGACAGATACCTTTGGGGATAACCCGTCCATCAGGCAGTTTCACATCCTCAGTGCAACGTCGGGAAATGGCTGTGACTGGTGGGTGGAGACGCAAGCTCTCCTTAATGCACATGGTAGTGAATGGCATCCGGGAGAGGTCTTCCCTGAGAAGAGAAAGGGGATGGAGGATATGGAGTTTAAGACAAAACGGGCATCTATTTTGAACAAATGTTCCTTAGACTTAATGCCACTTTTGATTGAGAGATTAAATAGTGAAATATCTATGACAGATCATAAAATTAGTGCTATACAAAGCAATTTCCAGGAAAGTGGGACGAGCCCAGTACATAAAAAACTGGAGGAATTAGACATTCAACTGAAGGAGTATTATGAGGAAATAGGACAATTTAAAATAACTAAATTTCAGAGAGATGTACTGGATTATAAAAATGAAAAAGTCTATCCTTGGTTGACACAGAGTGAGCCTAGTAACAGTTCATGTAGGAGATGGTTTAGATTTAACCCACAATCCAGGGAGACCTCTGAGAAATCCTGTACCTCTCATGAATCAGGTGGATCTACAGATAGTACAGGCAAAGGGAGTGATTCTTTAGGGCAATTCATGGATTTTACTACTGGACCTCGTGGGTCCAAAAGGTTGTTACCAAAAAACTGCAGTCCAAAAAAACAGTATAACTGCAAGACTTAATTGTGAACTTATTAAGTTATAGTTTATCTAGGACAGAAAATACATCATTGAATTATGTTCCTTCATTTGTGCCCATACCTAAATACAACGCCTTCCAAAGTAGAACAGACTTATTTAAATTAATTAGACTTATAAAATTACATTGTTGTTTTTTTTTACTCTTTGCCTCAAAATATAAAAGAACAGTTTAGAGTTAGATCTAAGTTTGTCCCTCCTATTAATAACCATTTCATTTCTACTTTTGAGGAATTGGTTACTAAAGATATTTCTGACTTAGAAAATAAACAAAAACAGCTATGGTTTAATCTCTCACACTGTGAAGTAAGTGCCTTAAAAAGTTTACCCAAAAACAAAAATATCATCATAAAACCTGCAAATAAAGGTGGTGGTATTGTTATTCTTAACAAGAAGGACTATTTGAAAGAGGTGTATAGACAATTGTATGATGAGAACAATTATAAAAGATTGACTAAGAATCCTACTTCATCCATCAAATTTATTATAAAAATTACCATACAGGTTATATTAATTCCAATATTTCTGACTATTTGCTTTCATCAGAGGCCCACATTACCATCTTTTATATTCTTCCTAAAATACATAAGCCAGGATTCCCACCTCCTGGCAGACCAATTGTGTCAGGCTCAGGTTCTATTTTAGAACCTTTAGCCAAATATTTCTAGCACCCATGTTATCTAAAACTCCATCATACATACATTCGGTTCACCTTATACAGAAAATAGAAAATTTCCATATGAATAAGCAGTTTGTCTTAGCCACTTTGGAGGTCAATTCCCTATACATTTCAATTCCTCATGAAGAAGCTCACTTAGTAATCCAACAGGCATTAGAATCACGTGAGTCCTCTTGCCCCCCAACTCCATTTCTTTTAGAAATTTTGGATATTTTGTTAGAATATAACTACTTTAGGTTTGGAAATGAATATTTTTTGCAAATTCAGGGGGTAGCAGTGGGTAGTCCTGCAGCACCCAGTACAGCAAACTTATATATGGCATATTTGGAAGATCAAATTATATTGAGTTCTGCAGTAAATCCTTTCATCTCTCACATGCTTTTTTATGTGCGATATATTGATGACTTTTTTTATATATATTTAAAAATACCACACAGATATATACATTTTGTGATTGGATTAATACTATTAATCCCTTTATTAAATTCACCTCCAATTTTAGTCAGGAAGCAATTATCTTTCTAGATATTAAGATTTCAGTACACAAAAATAAAATTATGGTATTTAACTATCGAAAATCTACTGATAAAATTTCCATTTTACATTATGCGAGTTGCCATCCACATTCTTTAAAGGTGAATTTACCATATTCACAACTACTATGGCTAAAAAGAAATTATACCCACCATAATCAATTCTTGAAGGATGCAAATTATTTTTTGAACTCATTGATTACTAGGGGCTATCCAGCTACTGTACTTTTCGCATCATTTGATAGGGTGAATACAATGAATAGAGAAGAGTTGTTCCATGTGAGGAATAAAAATCAGCAGGATTGTATAATCTGGACCATTACATTTAATTCTTTAGCTCATAGAACTAAAAATATTATCTACAAATATTAGCATATTGTCAGCCATATTTCAGGCTGTAGTTCT
Organism: Cyclura pinguis; assembly: GCA_030412105.1. Taxonomy (NCBI): domain Eukaryota; kingdom Metazoa; phylum Chordata; class Lepidosauria; order Squamata; family Iguanidae; genus Cyclura; species Cyclura pinguis. Next base: position 208,066,168 of record CM059600.1, read on the forward strand.
CCATCTGTTATAGCATTTCGTAGAATGCCTAATTTTAAGGATAAGTTGGTCCACACGGACTGCTTCAAGACTATTAATTTTGTGCCTATATTAACAGGATGTTTTAAATGTGGTAGATGCTCATGTTGTGCACAGAGTATGAACATCAAGCAATTCACACACCCTGTTACAAAAGAATTTTTTAAATTAAAATCCTTCTCCACATGCCAAACCACACGGGTAGTTTATGCTCTTACTTGCCCTTGTCAGTTATTATATTTAGGAAAAACCAACAGATGTTTGAGATTACGTATACTAGAACATAAAAGTAAAATTAGAAATCAATCCAGGGATAGTCCTTTATATGAACATTTTTTTTATAAAAGGACATCATTCTGACTCATTTAAGTTTTGTGCCATTGAAGTGGTTTATGCTCATGATGATCAGGATCTGGGTACAATTCTACTTAGAAGGGAAGCTTATTGGCCCTTCAGACTTAATACTATTCTACCCATGAGTCTGAATGACAATATAAATTTTAGTTGTTTCCTGTAACATGTTACACCTAACACTCTGTTCTCCTGTTGTCTCTGTGTTTTCATCATACATGAGAAAGTTTTGTTTGCAGTTTATTATTGCAGTTTGTTTATATTTAATCTTTATATGTATTTCAGTTTTAGTATACTTTGAGAATTTATTACTATTGATGTAAGGATGCAACTTGTGAATATAAGTGTTTGAAACTGGGGTTCTTTAAGAAGGAGGGATTACAGGAGCTTTGTACTCATTCAGACTCCCTAGTCCCAGCTGTTACGTCTTTGGAGTAATCACCTTGGCTCTTTGCTGTAAATCACAGGTTTATTGTTATAGTGAAAAAGCTCTCCTAAGGTACATGTGGGATTATACTCTTGTAAGTACGTATTGAATTTTTTTTAAAAAAAATTCTAGTAAATTTTAATAATTTTTGTGGTGTGTATGAAAGAACGTAAGTCTCTGACAAGGAGAGTGGAGAGTTCTTAAAACTGAAACTTATACTGCATCACCAGTTCCAGAAAAAGTGCTGCCTCTACACTGCATCTGATCTTGAATAAAACCTTTCATCCATGAAGCCTAGTTATTGAGTCTGATTGAGACAGAACATTACAGGAGCCTCTGTACTACAGATTTCCTGCCTCCCACCTATCTTTCCAGCTTCAAAGACAGAAGGAGGGCAGCAACAACTGTGTGGCACAGATGCAGTGTTTTTAGTATGATAATTTTGCTCACTGTAGAGCAACTGACAGTATCTACACACTTTTCCTATATATTATATAATGAGGAAATTTAGGTAGTATTTCCCAGGGTTATGATTTCACTTATGGTTCATACGAAAGAAAACACTGTAGCATTTACATTCCATAAAATTTGTTTCACATCAACTCCCATAAAATATGGAGCAAAACCAGCAATGTTCTTTTTATTTTAAAGCCAAGTTTTTGCCAATTGCTCCCAAACTTGCCCAAAATATTTGGGATGTCAGCCTGTGTAAGTATCACAGTTGGTCAAAATTGGTTCATAAATGCACATTCTAGAGCAAAACATACAGAAATTCAAACTGTTGTTTGAGTAGTGGCTGGCAGACCAGGTCCAAACCTTACCAGGGACATGGCAACAGGCACGAGTATGCATGTTTGCAAATGAGGGAACAGTTTCAGCACCTGCATACGCAGTCCACTGCTGTGTCCCTGATGAAAGGGACATAGTGGGAGGCACATGCGTGTGCCCAAACTATGACTCTGGAGACCAGGGTTTGAATCCCCACTTGGCTATGGAGACCCACTGAGTGACCATTCTCTCAGCCTCAGAGAAAGGCAAAGGCAACGGCAACAAACCTTGCCAAGAAACCCTCCACAATAAGTTTGCCTTAGGGACACTGCAAGTCAGTTTTCAAAGGGGAGAAACATAATAGCTAGAAAGAACCACCCCCTCTCAGCAGTGCTTTGTTGTTCTGTGCCTTTGAATCACTTCTGACTTATGGCAACCCTAAGATGAACATATCACAGAGGGTTTGTTTTGGCAAGATTTGTTCAGAGGGGGTTTGTCTTTGCCCTTCTCCGAGGCTGAGAGAATGAGACTTGCCCAAGGTCACCCAGTGACAAAGAAGGGATTTGAATCCTAGTTTCCAGAAGACATTAATTAATTAATATTTGAATGTTTAAATCTAAATATTTAAATATTTAAATCTTTAGTTAAGTCTTGGGGTCCCCAGTAACAAATTATATTTACATGGGGTCCCTGGTAAAGAAAAGGCTAAGAACTGTGGGTCTAGATGAGTTGAGCACTGACTACAGAGATCCTTCCTTGTTAATGCAGAAGATCTATGTTACTCCATTTGTCCTATTATTCTAATCTTATTTGGAGAGAGCATTCCTTATTCATTCAAATTATACACTGTCTGCCAAAAAATGCACTCAAGACAGCTTTAAAAACAACCAGTGTAAAACAAACCATCAATTAAGCACAAATAATTGATTAAAAGCACAACATAAAACAGAATTTATGAACTACTAACTATTAAAGATTAAAAACAAACTACTACACTAATTATTTAAACAAACTATTTACTAGAAGTGCAACACAAAAATAAATAAAATAAAACTTAATTACACAAATCCTTTCAGGGCTAGGTTTCAGACCAGCTTGCACGCCAAAGACCTACCTCAAAAAAAATGTCTTGGTTGCTGGTAAAAATGAACAACAGAGAGGAACTGAATCTTAATTCCCTTGGCAGAGATTACAAGGGTCTTCTTATTTCTAAAAATATTCTCTTTGTGTGGTTTTAGGCAGGTGAGAGATACTCAGTTACATTCCTTTCATAATGTCAGGTTACGATGCTTCCCTGTTACCATAGTAGTCATGTAGAAGAGCAACCTGATTCTGTGCATGCATGCACACACACACACACACACACACACAAATATATATATATATATTCTAATGCTATGCTTGTGATGTTATGAAAACGAGGTGGAACTGATATAACGGAGAGGGCTAGGAAAGGACTCAACAACTGCTCAAGGTTGAGAAAGCCTGGACAATGCACTAGCCTGGGAAAACTGGGGAAACCTTTACTAACCAATGAAAACTTAGTGCACGAGGATTTGTATGAACAGCCTATACAAAAAATGTATGATTGCTGTACAAATCAGTTCTGGCAACTCTGACGGAAATGTACAACTATTACCCACGATTATCCTTTGAATAAACTACTGTTAACTTCAGAGTGTGTTCTTTGAGGCAATTGGGGTTATGCTGTACTGGCATCAGCCAGTAGTGGTTCAGTGCCCTTACTTAAATACTTGGCAGCAGGTCTAGGAGCAGTAGTCCAAAAAAGTAACTTTTCCAAGCTCTAGAATCTAACTCCGTGTGGATCCCTATGTGTCTTACTTATTATCTTGGTTCACTTTGTTTAGAGTGTCTGTGTGAGTGTGCACATGCAGAAAAGGTTAATCTCCTTCTAGCAAAATAATCAACTTCTAGCCTCTATTCCACCTTAATCCTTCCATTCCAAATCACACCCCCCGTCCATTTACCATGCAATTTCTTCACTGTCCTGGTCACGCAAGAGTTCCTGGATTTCCTCCCGGCACTGTTTTTGGTACTTGGGGTGTCGAGCCAGATTGTACAGCACCCAAGACAAGCCACTTGCTGTAGTGTCATGACCTGCAGTGAGAGAACAATAATGAGACATATACACACAGAGAGGGATGGCATATGGCAGATGCAAGAGTACTTGCTTGCCTGGTGCAGCCATGACACTCCAGGCCACTTCATCAGCAGCCATTCAATTTTAAACTGAAATATTTTTTTAACAATGGGAACATAAACTGATTGAACATATGTGCCAGGATACCTGTTTTTCTGCATTTAGGTTTTGTGGAAATGCACACTTTTCGCCTTTTTTTTTTAAGATCAAGTATGCTAAAGGATCAAGTGTGGTCCATTAATATCCCACAGTTTTATACTAAAATCCCTTAATATATTCCCTTAGTATATATATATATAAAATATATATATATTAAATATTACCTTTCATTATACATGAACTACCAAAATACAGACATAACTTCACATTTTCAGATTCAAAGAGTGTGTCTAGGCCAAGAATTCCAGAAAAAACTGTAATGTTCCTCCCTGTCCATACTTATCGGACTGACAGTAGTAGTACTATCTGACAGTAGTCTGTGATGGGACAGCAGAAGCTTAACCACTAAACTGTCCCTCTATCCCACTCTCACTCCCTCAGGTCCATTGCTGATAGAGCCAGTCTAAGCCAGGCATCTCACCCTCAAACATGAATGTGTCAGCCTCAGCTGCGATGTCTCCATCAGACAAGTGCTGTCCATCTTCATCCTGTAGGCACAAAACCAAGTATTTGGTGAGGCAAGATTTCTATCTGACCATTTGCGAATCCCACCAGAACCCACCAGCAGCGGCAGGAGGCACTCCCCACTGTGAGACTCTGGGTCAGAATCTCATGCTACCTCTGTTGTTACTCTACTTCTCTCCACAGCTGCCAGAGACTATTTCTCATAGAAACAGCTTTCCCTATGGGTCAGAGGGCCTCCATTTTTCATGGCCTCCATCTTCACAGTTGTCAACAGCCCTTCCCATGCCAGTTGGCAAAATCCATATAGGCCAGGGCTCTTACTCCCATGAAGGTTTCTACCACATACACAGGAGTCAGCTCTACCCTCTCCCGCTACCTTGGCCAGCAACAGGACATCAATGAAATCCTTAGTTTTGCCCTGCTTAGATTTAAGCCAGGCCTCCTCTCCCAAGTGGCTATGGGCCATTCGTCTTTGCTGGACCACATCAGCAGTGAAACGGTGCACAACGTCACAGGCACGGCGGAAGCGGCAGCCATCTGGTGTCAGATAGTAGAACCAGTCAAAATGGTTGTGCAGATGGTGCTGCCGCTTCACTACAAGAGAACTGAGCAGCAGGATGGATGCAATGTACTCGCTTGGTTTCCTGGAATAAAACAAATAACACTTGTCAGGAGGTATCAGGAGACAAAGTTTCAAAAGAAGCTGGTTCTCAAGCATCTAGGAAATTGGGAGTGGAAGGAATACTGGTCAGCCCTTGACCTTGCCAGGGTGTGAGCATACACCTCAGGCCTGAATAGCTAGCTTATTATCTCCAACAGTTCTTGGTTGGTTTGTACACTTCTCTTCCAAAAGGTCTGTCAGAATATTTCATGTGGTGAACCTCTAGTGATGAATTACTCAGAAAAACTCTCATCATGTTCTAGCACAGAAAGGACATCACAGGATGTCAGCAATGAGGCTCCTGATTTAGCTGGACTGCAATTCCCAAAATTCTTCATTTGTGGCTTTGCCAACTTGGGCTGCTGGTGATTAGGGTGCACCAAAATCTGGAATACCACATGAGTCCTATTACTGATGTATGCTTACTCAGCAGTTAACTCTTTTACCTTAATGGGTTTTACTCCCAAGTAAGCTTGCCTATGAGTGAGCTTTAAAGCACAATCATCTGCATCTAAATCCCACTGTGTTCAGTAGGACTCACTCCTAGGTAAGTATGTAACAGCAAACTTTAGAACTCTCTGTGAGGCTGCTACATACAAACAGAATTAACTTTCTCAGAGACCACAGCCACAAAGACTTTGGATGCCAGGGTGTTTTTTGTTTTGTTTTATAAAGCTATTTTTTCTTATGGAAAATATTTCAGACATTTCCAAAGGTGGTAAGCAACTGTGAATCCCAAGCAAAGCTCCCTGAGAATGTTCTCTGTATGGCTCTCAAATAAATACTTACCAGCACCTCAAGAACCCACAATTCCCACAGCATTTGAGAAGAAAAGCCACAATGGCTGAACAAATTATGAGAGATCATATGAATTACCCTCAGTCATAGGAAATGTACCTTTGAAGTTCTGAGTCTTACTTCTCATTGAGGAATCATTTCATTTGCTGAACTATCACAAAAGTGATTCATTTGTTCCTAATTCCTTTCAGTTCAACAAAGAAGTTCTTCTGGCAGAAAGAGCTCACCCTCTGAGAATAAGTGGGCAACTCCCCTGCCTCTTGTTCTTTTGTGAAGTGGGTCCACCCTGGAGCTAGTCTTCCTGCAGAAGCAACGTATAAAGCAGGGGTGGCCACAGTGCGGCCCACGAGCCACATGTAACCACCAGCGTCATTTCTGTGGTCCCTCCTCTGAATCTATTTTTTTCCGAACAAATTTTTTGCTCCAAAATGTCCCAAAATGCCCTTTAGGGACATTTCCACCATGTTTGGAGACACAACCACCTGGTGTCCATGAAAGTCCTTATTTGAAACAAGAAGTGAATGGGAGGGACTTCTGCTCACTTCCTATTGTTAAAGAAAGCCTCTGTCCAGAAAAACCCCATCCCCAAATGTTGAGAATGACCCTCATGTCCCCTGGAAGGCATTTAGGGGCAAAGGACTGATCCTTTATGGAAGCGCAGATGCAGTGGTGGTTGGTTCTACTCTCTAATGTCCCCTCGGGGACTAATGGGATCCCCTAACCTTCCACAGTTGCCCACCCATGGTATGCAGGTATTCCTGGGACTACCTAAAGGTAAACAATAAAGAATTGCAAAAGCAGCTGGATTCCTCTTGCTGGTTTACTCACTCCTGGCAGTTGCTGTCATAGCTGAAGACACATTTTTGTAAGCTGTCTAGAGTCATGAGGCTGATGTGCTCAAACATGTCAATGGAGGCAGGGCCTGCGGAAGTCAGCCTGCGCCATTTGGCCTTTTAAAAAAAAGAAAAGAAAAGAGTGTGACCAGACAACCTGAGTCAGTCTTGCTGAAAGAAAGGACACTGTACAGAGTGAAGAAGTAGATCACTAAAGTGGCAGAACTCTGGCAGAAGGACAAGGGTTAAACGGCACAGGCTGAGGAAGATGATCCTGCCAATGGCTGGTGTTTCCGTGAGCAAAGGAAGTAGAGGGAGCAACAAGAGTGGGTCACGCTTGTCCATAGGACACTTAAAAATGGAGGGCAAGGGAAACTTATGCAGAAAAAGCTAGTGTATGCCCAACATCTGGGCAAGGAAGAGCTGGAAATAGAATATTTCAGGTGTTAAAAATATGGTGGACTTGTAAAATTTGAATTTTAGGTGTGAATAATTATGCAAGTTTGTTCTTATGATCTCACAGATAATCTATTCCATATCCAGCAAGTACATCTCTCCAAAGCATAGCCCACTTGTTTGTGATTCCTATCAACACTTTATATTTAAGACCAGAAGGCCTGGTATCTAAATTTCAGAATGGCCGAATGGAGCGGGAAAGAAAGAATCATAGAGTTGGAAGAGACTCCAGGGGCCATCCAGTCCAACCTCCTGCCATGCAGGAACACCCATCAAAGCACTCCCGACAGGTGGCCATCCAGTCTCTGCTTAAAAACCTCCAAAGAAGGAGACTCCACCACACTCTGAGGCAGCACATTCCACTGCCAGACAGCTCTGACCATCAGGAAGAACTTCCTGAGGTTTAAGTGGAAGTTCCTTTCCTGCAGCTTGAATCCATCGCTCCTTGTCCTAGTCTCTAGAGCAGTTGAAAACAAGCCCACTCCCTCCTCAACATGACATCTCTTCAAATATTTAAACATGGCTATCATGTCCCCTCTTAGCCTTCTCTTCTGCAGACTGAACATATCCAGCTCCCTAAGCCACTCCTCATCGGGCTTGGCTTCCAGACCCTTCACCATTTTGGTCACCCTTCTCTGAACACACTCCAGCTTGTCGATATCCTTCTTGAACTGAAGTACCCAGAACTGCACACAGGATTCCAAATGAGGCCTAACCAATGCAGAATAGAGTGGTACCATTACCTCCCTCAATCTGGACACCATACTCCTATTGATGCAACCAAGAATCGTGTTGATTCTTGATTGCCGCACCACACTGCTGAATCATGTTCAGCTTGTGATCTATCAAGACTCCTAGATTCCTTTCACATGTACTGCTATCCAGCCGCATGTCCTCCATCCTATATTTGTGCATTCCATTTTTTCTTCCTAAGTGTAGGACCTTACATTTCTCTCTGTTGAAATTCATTTTGTTAGCTTTGGCCCAGCTCTCCAATCTCTCAAAGTCATTTTGAATTTTGATCCTGTCCTCTGATGTATTAGCAACCCCTCCCAACTTGGTGTCATCTGCAAATTTGATCACTATGCCCTCTACTCCTTCAACCAAGTCATTGATGAAGATGTTGAATAGCACTGAGCCCAGGACAGAACCCTGTTGTGCTCCACTAGTCACTTCTCTCCAGGATGAAAAGCAGCCATTGGCAAGCACCTTTTGGGTTTGGTCAGTCAACCAATTACAAATCCACCTAACAGTAGCCCTGTCCAGCCTGCATTTTACTAGCTTCTTTGCAAGAATGTCATGGGGAACTATGTCAAAGGCCTTACTGAAATCAAGATATACTATGTCCACAGCATTCCCTTTATCTATCAAGCTCGTAACTCTGTCGTAAAAAGAGATAAGATTAGTCTGGCACAACTTATTTCTGAGAAATCCATGTTGACTTTTAGTGATTATGGCATTGCTTTCTAGGTAATTACATTCTGACTGTTTAATGATCTGCTCTGGGATCTTTCCTGGTATTGATGTCAGGCTGACCAGGCGATAATTATTTGGGTCCTCTTTTTTCCCCTTTTTGAAGATGGGGACAACATTGGCTCTCCTCCAGTCTGTTGGGGCTTCCCCTGTTCTCCAAGAGTTCTCAAAGATTATTGCGAGTGGTTCTGAAATGTCTTCTTCCAGTTCTTTTAATATCCTTGGATGCAATTCATCTGGCCTTGGAGACTTAAATTCATCTAGTTTAGCCAGGTATTCCTGTGCTGCATTTCCCACCCACCCCCTTCCTCACCTGCTCCCCATCCCCCAGACTGAGTACTTCGATCCTTTTGGGAGAAAACTGAGGCAAGAAAGACAGACAGACAGACAGACAGACATCTGAGGCACAAAACATGAGATCTGTAATTTGTTGGAAAGGAGGAAGGGCATAACTCAAACTCAGTATTCTTCATCCTCAATTCATACTCTACTACTTTCCCCAAAAGAGACATGCAAGGAATGCCTGTCCAGTGCAGTATTGCAAGGAGATTCAAGTTCTCAGCATTCAAGCTCCTTTTTGGAATAAAATACAGGTGTTAACAGTGTTCATTTAACAAAATACATGTGTTCTTGGCCATTACTTGTTTAACACCAAATTGGCTATTACTTCTTTAAGATCAAATTTGATACTAAAGGCACAAAATATACAGGGGGAATAGGGGTAGATTCCTGCACAAAACAAAACAAAACAAAACACAGTTCGACATAGCATTTTTAACAAGCTGGGTGCAGCTACTGAGGCAGGCTTATCTATGTCCTCCTTTCTCTCAGTTTTGCTATTCACACATGATCACTAACGGAACCTGGAGGCTGCTGTTGCTGCTTACCTTGCCTATTACAGAGGGTCACACAGATCTATTGTAGTATTCATTGTAGTACAATCCCATTCTTTCCTAGCTTAGACTTCATTGCATTGCTTACTCTAGATGTGCTGCTGCTACAATTTGTGTGATCCTCTGGCGCTCTTTCACCATACTCCCCAAACCAGTGGTAGTAGAAAAAAAGCACCACACATGCAACCCTACCAACTACAGACAGAGAGCAAAAAGAAAAAGAAATGGGGCTGGATGGGTATAAAAAATTTTGTAAAAATTAGTGTCTTTGTCAGAAGCTTTGTTAACTGAGGTTTGCCTGTGTTAAGATTGTGCTGGAAAGCTTGAATGGAGGAGCATATGCAACTGCGCAGAAACTTAATATGAATGCAAAAATGGCACAGAGTATTTGAAAGCATAAAGAAGGAAATAAGGAACAGAGAGGAAATTATGCTGCTCCCTGACACAAACAATATTAGAAAGTATCCAAGTATTGTTAGAAAGGACCTTCACAAAGAACTAGTGAAGCCTTTGCAATCACAACCCAAAACGAAATTAAAAAGGTGATGAAACATATCATCTGAAAAGCCTACGTTCTATAAACAACTGCACTGACCCACGCACATTTGGACAAAAGATGAAGAGGAAGTTCCCTTAATTTCCTGTCTGCTCCACAGTTCCTTTAAGCTCTAGCGCGAGAGGCAACCAGGAACTGACTGCACTGCAGAGACGGTGTCAAGAGAGAGTGATATTTAATGGGCATGTGTGGGAACAGGCAAAATAAAGTGGCGGCACATTATCAGGGTGCACAGGAGTTTTGGAGAAACTCACATGCATAATATTTGTACTCTGGTTGAAGATTTTCATGTAAGGCTTCAGGATATCAAAATGAAAGGCAGGAGTGAGCATGCGCCGGTGTCGTCCCCACTTCTTCCCACTGCTCAGAAGTAGTCCATCCCCTGAAGGAAGAAGAAATGGCGGGCTGGGATATATTCTGCTTGTCAGAGAATGGCTCCTGCAACTAGGCCACCTTCCCTAGAACCTAAACCCCCAATAAGCCCCAAAGAATCCTTCCAGGGGGATCTACAGGAAAACAAAACAAAACACTCACAATGGTTGGCACTTGATGGACCTCGCCAGTAAACTGTTATGCCTGTCTACTAATTTGATTGGTTGCTAATGATCATGAAAGACAAAAGTACAACTTTTACTTTCAGAGTCAAATTGGATGACAAGAATTAAGCAGGAAGAATAAATATTGCATCCTTGCCTAGATCCTGCTTGTGAAGCCCTCTGCCTTATCCAGCTGTCTCTTCTTATCAGACAGGAAGATGTTAATTGCTTGAATTTAGTCTGATCCAACCTGAGCCCAGAGGTTATCAATCCAACTGGATTATTTTAGGGAACTCTGGAAACCAAAGGGTTAATAGGATGGATGCAGAACACTTCTTAAACAAAGAGGTGCTCACTATTCTCCCAATTATAGGGTAAAAACCTTGCTTAAGGTCTAAAACTAAACATCCTCTGTAAAAACGAACGCAGCTTATTAGGTTGCACCAATGAAACCAGCTCTTCTCTGTGTATGCAGAACCAGTAAAGGTACAACAGATAATCTGGGGGAAAGGTTAGGGATAGTTTTTTCACATCATAATAGAAGCCTTACACAGAGATTGCTTTAACTGCAGGCAGGGTGTGTCCAATTCAGTGAATAGAGTCATTACATAAGTTAATCATTAATAACACTAGGTATGGTCGCATCTGGATGTATTTTGGACTTTTCTCCTGCACTCTTGTTCTTGCAGAGTTCCGTGACTGACAGCCTTCTAGGGTGTTTCCACCAAAGAGAGAAATCATCACCAATTGTAATGACCTACTTTTGGGCATGTAGGTTCAAGATTATCATAAAGATTGCTTCCCAGATTCTGGGCTAAGTCACAGTGGAGACATGTCTAGTTAACACCACACTATATATTGTACCATCATGACTGTCCCACAGCTGCTTCTTTGTCACATTTCCTGCTTGTCTTATACCTGGCCTCCACTGGAACTTTTTCCAGTGTTACAGCCACCTGGAATCAATATACCAGAGAAACTCACCAGGTAACTGTCTTATGGCCTTTTCTGGCAACAAGTGAAGACTTCTTTTTTCCCTCCTTCACATTTTACATATTAAGATCTTCAAATGTTTTTATACCTATTATATAAACACTGTTCATGGTTTTATTTTTCATACTGTTTAGACTGTAGATGGTTTGATTCTGTTTCTTAGGAGGGAGACCTTACCAAGCCAGGGCTTCAGGAAGCCATAAAAGAGTTTGTCCTTTGGAGCAATAGCAGCTGCAGGGAAGAGAAAAACAAGGTCAGTACTCACTTTGGTACTCTTCATCTTATTTTTTTTTTATACTGTTCATATCTCTAGTCATTTCATCACATGATTTTTTACCTTAGTGCATTCAGGGGTATTTAAACTGCAAGTAAAGCAAAAGCAATGAAAGTAGTACAGCCACAGTCAGAGGCCTGAATCCTACTGTTCATCTCAACTAGAGCAGAATCACTGAACCAATGAGCTTTACCTATATCTGGACTTGTCATTCAACCAACAGTTCAATGGGTCTCCTCTAGTTGGGATTAATCAACAGAATATCAGCCAGAACCTTCCTTACTGCCACCATCACTACCACCCAATGGTCCAGTCTCGTAATGCGTACACAGCACAGGTGTCAATGTACTCTGAAGGCTAAGTAGGCTGGCAGGTCTCGGGGACTGTTAGAGTTACAGAATGGCCTGATTCTGTTTATCACACATTTTCATTTGAGGGCTGGTCTAATCATTTTTTTTAAAATGCTTTCTTTGGAAATCAGCATCCTGTGCAAAGGAACATGCTCTCTACCTCTCTCATTACATTAGTACAGGCCTCCTCTTTACTCCCTTGTTTTACCATGCAAAGAGTACCTATGGAGGGGGACAACTATACTGTAACATAGTAGTTTACATAACACGCTTCATCCACACATCTCAAAGCACTTTACAAAACCATTCCCTCCCAACATTAGTACATAAAGAAAACCAGAAACAAAATGAGGTGCACGGTTTTGCACCTATCTTAATTAGGAATGGGTGAGAATCTTGTTTCAGTTTATTTTCTATAAGAATGTAAAATATCTGCATAAATCTTTATATTCAGATCAGAAAGAATATGAGTTTTTAAAACTCCAAATGTGGGAAAACCAAAAGTGGGAAAAATTATGCATCCATGCCTAGGGCTTTCAATGTTTAGTTTGTAAAAGCCTGACTGTGAATGCCTCTCTATTCAACCAATTGGCACAGAATTACAGCTGCCACTTCTCTTTCCTGATGGGCTCCTCATTTTCATTGACCATGTGGCAGCTAGCTGTAAATTTCATCAACATACTGACTGAAAATACACCATTACAACTGTTCCAAGTTGGCAGAGACAATGCTGACTAATCCAGCGTTGTCCCACTTTTTAAGATGCTTTTAAAACATCCTGTTATCTCCTTTTGTCCTCAGCCTGCTTCAACTGCTGCAAAATTTTCAGTGTCATGGTAGCTTGCAGTCAATTAACTCGGCAGGGGGGAAAGCAGAAGGCAGAAAAGCACACAATGTTGCCCTTTCCAGAAGGCTCAGGCAAAAGCAAACCGCAGCAGCTTCTCCTAGTTTGCGTGTTCTTTCTCATTAATAGTTTGCCATCTTGGCCACACCACTCCCAGTTTTCAACTGTGAAATGTTGGCGGGCATGTGAGAATTTTGTTTCAGTTCTGTTTCAATAAGAATTTATCAAAACTTACAAATGTCTTCATATTTGAGACAGAAAGATATTTATATTTAAATCTTTTAAAAACTTCAGATGTGGGAGTAAACTCAATTGGCAGGCTCCTCCATCCTTTAAAGGAACAGATCTTGCACACCAGAAGTAGAAGGTAAGAGTGGGTCATCACAGGACATTATTGAGACGAAACACACTCAGTACCAAGAAGCTCATATACAGCTCCTTCCCTGACTCCCCAGGTAATGACTAGCATTGCTGAAGCATGAGGAGGGAGGCCACACTGTGGCTAAAGACTCACTTCCCCTCTTATGCCACACACATCTGAGGAACTGGGCAAGGCAACAGAAGTGACACGCATCAAAGGCAAAAGCCTTGATGCCTTAGCTGGGACACGAGGGAGGATACAGAAGGCTAAAGGCAGGGAGAACATCCTGGACGACACACAAGGAGCAGGTGCACGTTATCACAGATGGACCATTCAGTGTCAACACAGAGAAAAGTCATAAAGTAGTGGCTGTGAGAACAAATGGGGGAAACAGAGCAATGACAGCAAAGGGAGACAGACAGAATGCACAGTCCTCCAAGGAAATTAAATTCCCTTTACAAACAACATATGCAAATAATGAACGTTATTATTAATGTTAACCATTAATTCAAAGCTGCTTGACTGTTGCATAACATACAGCTTGGTGTTTTGCAGAATGACGTAATTTAACTGGGGCCATTTCTGCACTAGACTGTTATAGTGCTATTATTCCACTTTCAACATCCTATGGAATCCTCAAAGGCCCCTCCCTAAACTGCAAACCCCAGGATTCCATAGGATGTTGAAAGTGGAATAATAGCACTATAACAGTCTAGTGCGGAAATGGCCTAGGAGTAAAGGATAATCAGTAAAGGATAAATAAAAGACAAGAAATTCAAGATGGTGGAAATGGACAGCAAGATAGTTAATATAATTCATCTATTTGCCCTGTATCAATAGGCTACCATATGAGGAGTCCTAGGCTAGATACACAGGTTCAGATCCTCTTCTCAGTTATCAGATTCTCTCAGTGACTCTGAGCCAATGACTCCAAATGGCACATTGAATTCTATGAGCTTTCTTGGAGTAATGGTGAGATATAATAAGTGATGACAACAGTGATGATGATAAAGATGGTGACAATAATGATGTCAACAATGTGTGACACACAGCAACAGGTTCTTGGAGTATCATATTAGTAGAGCGCTGTAGTTTACAAAGAGTGTCATGAAATCCCTTACTCGCATATGGAGTTTTAAAAAACAGCTCCTTAAACTAAGGAGGCACTGCAGAGAAACCCTGAGAAGTAACTGCCCTGGTATCAATTGTGGAGATGCATTTACAACATTTCCACTGGCTCCTTTGTATAAAACTATGTCTTTACTGGAAAAAATTTACATTTTTGGTTAATAAGCTCAAACTACTTTAAGAAGATCTTTCCCTCTTCTGTTTAACTTGTTTGCTATGGTTCACTGGAGAAAGCTCAGCATTCTGTCTCCCTTTTCAAAGCTTCCTCTTTAAAAAACAGAACACTATTCTAACATGGAGAAGCTCATTGCTACTTCAGAATGGTTTGTTGCTCCGCATTTTGTTTTTAAAAAAGGGCAACTGTAAGTCTTCTAAAGGAAAAAAGAAACCCAAACTGCATCTAGCACTAGAACTACTCCTTAAGCATGCCAGATAAGAAGGGTGAAAGGACAGGGACTTGTGACAAAAGAGGGTTAGACATTGGCTGATGGGGGACAAAGTGTAATGGGGTGTGATGATGGTTATAAAAAGATAAGTTCGTACATAAGTATTACAAGTTCAAAGAAAAGAACCTTTGTTCCTTTACTCTTTGATCCTGTTTTATACTCCTGTTGTGGTCCTGAGGTGCATCCTCCTCATGAATCCAGACAGCTGAGCAGGAATGGAGTTGGCAATAAGGAAGGTCTGCGCTCCTTACCAGGGATGTCATGCTTAGCAGCAGTCCTAATAACAGGGAGAGGTTTGAGCCTCCTTGTGTACTAACAGGCAAACAGAGCTTGGGAAAGTTACCTTACAAACTACAAGTCCAGCTAGCTCCCCAGCTAGCACAGTTACTGCAGAATGCTGGAAGCTATAGTCCAAAACAGTAACTTCTCCAAGTTCTGCGAGCATATCCTTTCCGCCCCTTTGCATTCATACATAATTTCTCCGCCACCATCTACCTGATTTCTGGAGCAGCGGAGCAATGGCCTCTGGATGGAAAAGTCTCAGAATAGGAATCCAGGGCCCAAACCACCAAACACAGGAGTGGCCGTACTGGGCAGCCAGGTGCGCTGCATCCTGTAACCCTTCCTCGGTGCTCCGTGCCTAGGACGAGGATTGGTGTTAGCAGAAATGCCAGCTCAGCCTGCTGCCCAACTTGGAATTAATCCGATCTGGAAAGCTCAAAGCCTCCTCCAAGCAGAGTGTAATTAATGTTTCTTCTGCTGATGCACCCAAGGGAGAAAAAACAACTGGTAAGCTTTCACCTGCCACCAGAAAGAGAAGACCCAACTCTCCAGTGCTTTTATCAAACTAGGGAAAGCAAGCAGAGTATGAATTAGTTCATATTAGGTTTTTGGCTTTCCTCCTTGTGGGAATCCATGATCATCAGGACAGGCTGGATGAGGTCTCCACCATAAGCCAAAGCTTCCACACTCTCCTCATTATTCAACAAGTGTGGACTATCATCAATTATTGGAACAAGTCTAGAACAGAGTTTCTAGGGAAAGGACACCTTGCTCAGCCTTGCTCTGTGACTCTGCCACATTTTGTGTATGTGAACCTTGAAGTGGTTTTAGCTTCCAGTAAGTTTGTAATGTGCATTTGAAGTCTAAAAGGGGTCAGAATACTCACTGCCATTGCGAGTGCCTATGAAGTCCCTCAACAACAGTCAAGTATTGATGTGAATAGCTCTTGAGAGGCTAACGTTGATTTAAGCCTCATCCTCTGAAAATACTCCTTGTTCCACTTCTTACAGAACATTGTACTTCACTCTGTCAGGCGCCACAACCAGTTTACTTCCAGATTTGTGATTGGTTGCAACAAAACTCCATTACCAAATTTATTTTTGGACTAATGGTGGGCTGAAGAAAACTACAGTACGGAAGATTCATCCTCTCCCCCAGAGTGATAAACTAGGAAACATGAAAGCAGCAGCAGGATAAGCCAAAGGGAAAAGAAAGACACCTGGAAATATCCCAGAGCAAGCCAGTTAGGTCTAGCTCTGCTGCAGGTCATGCATAGATAAAGCTCCATTTCTCTGATCACAACAAATATGATGCAATGATTCAGACATTTTCCAGATAGCCAATGTTTTATTGCTACTAAGTCTGAAGTCCTTAACTCTAGCCTCAGCTATGACTTTACTAGTTGTCTTTTCTCTAGGCCAGACGTGGGAATCATGTGGTTCCCTAGATGTTATTGGACTGTGACTCCCAGCATTCCTCACCGTGCCTACTAGGGCTGCTGAAACTTATAGGCCAATATCTGCAGGGTCACATGACTCACAACCTGCCTCATACTTTGCATTTTTAACTCTCAACCTCCTACTTACAGTTTAGATATGATAAGATTACTGACCTACCCAGCTTGTTCTAAAATGCCGAAATGACAGCCATTGGTGTGTAATGGTTATAATTCTGGAGGGGGACTCAGGAAAGAGTTGAACTGGAACTTGGGAAATCCAGGTTCAAATCCCCACCTAGCCATGAAACTTTTAAGTAAGTAAAAGTTAAGTAAGTAAAAGTAAAAAGGGCCAGCAGTCATACACTCTTTCAGCTTGGCCTACCTCACAGGACTGTGGCTATAAGCAAAAAAATGGAGTGGGGGGAGAGCCCCAGCAGTTTTTCTCAGCTTCCACAAGAAATTAATTTATCTGTTTCCAGTCATCAGACCATCACCTAGCAATAGTGTAACAAAGTCTACTACAATTGTATCTACAATTTGTGTTACTGCAACCTGGATTATATGAAGCAAAACGTCAAATCTCTGTGATAGTCTTCTTTTTAAAACATGCCCTTATGTTCATGTAAGTTAAGATAAATAAAATGTATACCAATTAGAATAAAAGTCAGCCATGCATTTAAAAACACAAGTCTTCATAACAAGGTACAGTTGTATCCTTGAAGACTTCCCCATAATTCCAGTTATTATACTCAGTTTTGCATTTGGTTGCCTAGTTTGGAAAGCTCCACACCAGGGTATATATTTAGCCAAGCTCTTCTCTAGCAACCACGGATTATTTCTATCAACCCTGAGGAGGTGCTGTAGAGAGAGGAATCTTCTGCCCTTGTGGTATTCCCCTTCCACTTCCAAGTTTTGCCACAATTCACCGGCACGGTACCTGAGGCAGTCGCAACTGGCTTGATAGTGTCTGGATGAACCAAGCTCACAACTGGCAAGAAGGGCCCCATCCATGTCAAAAATATTGGGGAGAATGTGGCTACCAGCTGGGCCACTTCGGTCAAGCCCTCCTCACAGGGATCAATCTGCAGGGGATAAAGGCAGTGAGTACTAGTGCTATTAGGAGAGGAAGGAACACAGCTGGTGGAGGACTTTTCAGGCGGGTAGGAAAACATTGGGTCTGGAGTTCAGTCTCTGGCCGTCTGCCATACCACTTTAACTGACATGATGCCAACCTAAAGAAAATTGGGGTAAGTAGTTTAGTCTACAGTGTTCAGAATTCTGTGGTAGAGGCTTCCAGTGCTGTAGCCTGGGAGTGTGCACTAGAAGTCTCTAACAGTGAATTTGAAGTACATCACCAAACTACAAATCTCAGGATTCTGTATGATGGAGCAATGATACTTAAAGTGGTATCAAACTGCTATAGCTATGCTGCTATGGCCTGGAAAAAGTGAGGAGTGTAATAGAGGTACATACCAAGAACCTCCAAAGGCACTGGCTGAGGATGTAGTAATAATGATCACTTGCACTTCACCCTAGGCCAGTTGGGCTGGGAAGAAAGGCTAAAGTCCTTCCAGGGACTGTTAAACTATTGCAGTGACTCATCATGTGCAAACAGTCTTTTGGCCTAATAACCTCCCTAGCATAACTCCAGAGACAGGTTCATCTCAGATTCCAGGAAAAAAAATGCAGTAACTGAGTGACAAAGTAGACATGATGTTTGTTACATCGCCAGCTCTAGCATGCTTGACTTTTTAAAAAGAGTAGTGTGAGGAGCAGGGGCAGACACAGACTGGGACCATGACTTTAGAGAGGGTTTAACTCTGTGTCCCCATCATGGTACCAACAACTAGAATCCATCATTTGCAAAGGGAAGAATTCACTGGAGTTCACAGCTCATACGGCATGGAGAGTGGGAACTGTGATCAAAGATCAGTGGGGCAAAGGAATAAAATTTACTCTGGAGTCTTGAACACACTCTTTCTCAGCCTGCTCTTTTCTTTCATCGCTAGACCACAATTTAGTTTTTAAAACCATATATGCCAGGACAAATTATGATGAGCATCACGGCTCATCTGATCCCAAGGCAGCCTTCTTGGCACTTGTGTGCTACTGGCAGTGCTCCACTTTGCCACCTTTAAGTTAATGTCCGTATCCATCTTGGCAACTGTATCCCAGTCTACTAGGGAAGCTTTGCTCCTCAGAGGCCTCTGCCAAGAAACTGGCCTTCCGCAGGCTTCACT
Source organism: Cyclura pinguis (assembly GCA_030412105.1). Classification (NCBI taxonomy): domain Eukaryota; kingdom Metazoa; phylum Chordata; class Lepidosauria; order Squamata; family Iguanidae; genus Cyclura; species Cyclura pinguis. The sequence continues at coordinate 208,085,079 of CM059600.1, forward strand.
GTCAGGCACAAAGGGGCCCTGACACAGCACGTCTTGGACCAGGACACAGTGGAATGGGAATTCAAAGAGGATGGGGAATTTGGCAGACTCGAACAGGATCAGGAATGACAGGCTGCCAAGAAGTGAGTTGATGTGCACATTTTCAGAGTCTGGCTTCCAGAATGAAGGTGGTTAGGTCCTACTAGTATTTTACTCTTGACAAACTTTAGGCCTAAACTAAGCCATGTGCCTCTACCATTTCTGTGGCTAGAAGAATATAGATGAGGGAAGAACCAAGACATAATAGATCAGATCTGAGTTCACAGATCTGCACTGAGGGCTAAACTATACTGCAATTGCATTCAGCAAAACCTCCATTTCTTTTTGGTTTGAAGTAAATATACAGATCAGACTGTTTCTCAGCTGTTTCCCCCCTCACACAGGAAGTACAAAAAGAAAAAAAAACTTAAGAGAAAAAAGTGATGGGTATGGGAAGAGAGGGGACAATATTTGAGGCAAGCAGGGGTAGAAGTTTGGCCAAGCAAATCTGCAAGTTCAAAGGCTCAATTCTGTCCCCAACTTCTTGTAGAGGGTTAACACCAAAAATCTTCATTAACTCCCACTTCTTCTGAATGATGTTCAAAATAGTTTTCACCTTTCCTGCACCTGTAATTCTACCCACTGCAGGCTCTTCATCTGATTCAATATGGGATTTTAAAAACAGTACTCTTTTTGCTGTTCTTAATTCACCACAACACTAACTGCACATATACATGATGTGTCCCAAACGGATAAGCTGCTCTTGATATTATGTGTGCAAACAGACCAAAAGTCAGAACTCAGCTAGGCTTGCAGCACTGGATTTAAGCAGGAGTTGGGAGAGTTTGGTATTCCTTTCTCTCTGTAGCCACGGATGGCTGGTAGCTCCCATGTCAGTAGTGCAACGAACCTGCTCTAGTTTTAGACTAACCTTTGTAAGAGCTATCCAAGGTGCTGCACGTAGCTCCTTTAGAGTTCAGACTAAATCCAGAGTGGACTCGTTGCCCCTCTGACGTGGACATCTCTACTAGCTGCTTTCTGCTACCCACTGGTGCCTTCAGGTGAAAATTCCTACTGATAGCACTCTCTCCCCATGCTGATGGCCTTGCAAGTACTTTACCCATCACTCTCCGCAGTAGAAGCAGGGACCATCCTCCTCCTTGCAGGATGGTCCAAGCCTGAGGAGTTCCTCAGGTGGTTTCAACAGTCATACTTACCAAGCCCTGTGGTGGTTTCAACAGTCATACTTACCAAGCCCTGGTGCCCCAAGAGCCAGTTGCGGCGTGGGGGCTCTGGGAAGCAGCGCAGCCTCTGGCAGATGACATAATAGTGGTAGCAGAAGCCCAAGACCTTCAGAAGCAGGTGGATGAGCAAAGCCAGCAGTGTAAGCAACAGGCCAGAGACGGCTATGGTCCTGAAGCGGGTCTTCTCCTGCACCAGCTCCTCCAATATCCAGTCTGTGAGAGGCAACATTCTCGGGGAGACAGAATACCTGAAGAGAAACCCACAGAGAAAAGGGGAGGCTGAGAGCGGGAATTTAAACACGCCTCTGCTCCAGCCACTTATGGGCAGAGTGGTGGAGTGACTGCTCTCAATTTATATGTCATTTCCCCTGCTGAAATGTTTGTGGCACATGGGCGTGGAGCAGGGATTGTTTAAGAATAGCAGCCAACAAGGTGAAAAGCCACCTGGAGTAGGTTAATTCCACCTGCTGCAACTTAACTTCCAGTTTCCTCTGCTGCACCTCCTCCTACTGGCAACAGAACTGGACTTCAAACTAATGTGCTGTCCTGTGTATCTTTCCTCCATTTCTTTTTAACTGAAAAAGACCCTCAGAAGTTGCTATAATGACCAGAAAAGCAGCTGGGGCTACTTTAACTTGCCCCATTTTGCCAGGTTTTTTTTTTATTCATAATCTTTTCTTCCCCAGCCTTTCCCTTCCCTATACATATGGGAAAGATATACAAGAAAGATATCAGGGAAACATACCAGTTGTTTTAGTTATGTGCCCTCAAGTCATTTCTGACCTATGATGACCCAAAGGTGAACCTATATGGGGTTTTCCTGTCAAGATTTGTTCGGGGGGTGGGTGTGCCTTTGCCTTCCTCTGAGGCTGAGAGGGTGTGACTTGCTCAAGGTCACCCAATGGGTTTCCATGACTGACCAAGAATTCAAACCTTGGTCTCCTGAGTCACAGTCCAACACTCAAACTACTACACACCGGCTCTCAACAGTGCCTGTACCTTCTCTTCTGAGCAAGAAAAAAAAAACCCTGTAGAATTCTGATAAAAGAGCTAAGCTGCATTTTCCCCTGCCATTCCACCACTTAGTCTTCTGAAACTGCTTCTGGTTGGGAAAATATGTTGGATACTCTGTTTAGACTTGAGACATAGACTGAGATGCCACATCAAATATCTCTTGTGCACTCCCCTCATCCTGGAACTGCCAAAGGGTGGGAGGGTTCCCTGCTGCTGTTTACCAGTGGGGAAGGGAGTGGGGAAGAGGAGGCAATTCTGAAGCAAGAGCAGTTTGACAGCGGAACGTGTTGTTTCAAAGTGTGCTGGAGCCTGCTTCTTTGGAGGTTTTTAAGCAGAAGCTGGATGGCTGTCTGTTGGGAAGGCTTCAGTTGTATATTCCTGCATGGCAGTGGGTTGGACCTGATGCCCCTTGTGGTCTCTTCCAGCTCTATGATTCAGGTAGAAGCAGTTGGGCTTGGCTCAGAGGGGGAAAGTAACAAGGGTCTACTCACAGTTGGAGTGCATGGTCCCCCTCCCCAAACTCAGATCACATGCAAGAGTGGAAAAACTGCAAATATCTTCAGCCCTCACAGAAACATGCATGCTGGAGACCATTATCCTGCCAACAGCCCCAGCCCATACCTCCAGCCGGCCCCTCCCTAAACTGCAAACCCCAGGATTCCATAGGATGTTGAAAGTGGAATAATCGCGCTATAAGACTGTAGTGCGGAAATGCCCTTATTCTGACTGACTTATTCTAAATATTTTTAATGGTACCCTGCAGAAATCAGCAACTGAACCATTTTTTGCAGCATGAAAGAGGCAAGTAGTATCTCTTACTAACATCTCTAGATCATGCTGCTTGTCATATCACAGAAGCCAGAACAGTTTTTTTTAAAAAAAAAAAAAATCTGGCAAACTTGTTTTGCCAGTTTGCTTATATGTGTATTTAGTCTTTTAGCAGCAACCTCAGTCAGCTCCAGAGCTTGTGAAATTTGCCATGCCAGCTGGAGAATTTTATGAGCTGTAATTCAGAAAAATAATTCAGAAAAATATAACAAGGAGAAATTGAGGTGGAGGGCAGCAGGTTTCATAGCACTTCTAGAGAGGAGAGAAAGCACCAAGGTAAATTCTAGACACAAGCTGTAACAGGCTGAATCCTTGCGTGCCAGAACTTTTGTGAACAAAGGCAAGTGTTTTCTTACAATTCTCCCATAACTCCACCCTATTCTACAATATAAACAATACAGCTTCAGAAGGACTTTCATATAAGGTTGCCTCATTCCACTTCCTCAAATCTGAGCATCTAATTTGCATGTTATGCAAATTATTCTAATTAAGCTAATCTAGCAATTAATTGTTGCATTTTTCTTCCACTTTGTTTTAACTGTCGTAAGCATTTTTTTTAACCATTACAACTGATCTGAGAGACCCAGTAAAACATTTGAAATGCTAGATATGGAACAGGCAGACCCAAGTTCAAGTATGTGCTTGGTCATGAAATTTACTATATAACCATGCCCCACTACTATCTCAGTAAACCTACTTTACGGGGTTGCTGTATAGATTAAAAAGGAGAGGGAAACTGTATGAAGTGGACGTGTACTTTTATAGTGCAGTAGAAATAAAAGAACAATAGCAACTATACTAACATATTGTCTTCAACAATTACAACAGTGGTATTTCTGTTAGCTAACTATTTTTGCCATCATTTCTTCACAGTAGTGACTCTGATTCCCATTAAAGAGAAAATGCTTTTTATAAAATTAGAAAACAGTCTACCCAAATCAGTATCTATCTGCCAAATGAAGCAATATTTCATACACCTAACAAAAGTGGATTGCAGTCCCAATCCAATGTGGTGGATGTACTTCCCCACTTAACACCATTCTTATAGTTCTCAATATATATCTCAGCTACCCTTGTGGCTACTGTTTTGTTTCCTAGAGTTTACACTGTAGAGGAAAATGGCAAGTAAATTTAACTCTCTACTCCCTTCCTTGCCTCACCTCATTTGAACCCACGCTGTGCAGCCATCCCTGGTTTCTTGTATTCTGCCACTTGCACCATTCACTCTCTCTTTCATCATGCTTGAAATTTGCAGGTGGACTTCGAACACTTGAACAAGAACAATTGGACTGCATAGTGCCTCCAGATTTTGCCTCACATCTAAGAGCCAGAGACTTAGGGTTTCAGGGTTTTTTAAATAAAATTTTAGAATCTGGGCCAGATGATGGTCCAACAGGGCACTGGTGACATGCTTCATATCAGGATAAAACCTGACCAAGCTGCATGTATGTCCACCTCAGCTATGAATAATCTGAAGTTTTGAGCTATGTGTGAGAAAATCTGGAGTGATGTCACAGCCAATTTAAATTGACCACTCCCCTCCCCCTGTGGAATTCAGTATTATTAGTACACTCTAAAGAAAGGGGTCCATTAATTAACAACTGTCCTCAATGGTGCAGAATGCTGAAGGCAGCCTTCCTTCAGTACAGCATACAAAGCAATGTTTTGTTTTCGACTTCAAAACAGAAGTGGGTTTCTCTGCATACTTAAGAACAGTCTGCCGTTAGCTCAGTTTCTTGACCCATTCTGAATGTTTTAGATGTTAACTGTGAACATCCTACACTCCCTAGTTTTTTAGCAGTGTGTGTAGTTTTGGAGCAATGGGTCCCAATTCATCTCCCCTATTCTTGGGAAAGGTTGCTTCAGGCAAACATAATGACAATGGCCCCACTGGTTATCTTGACTTGAACAATAACTGGGAGAAGAGGAGGCAGCTCTGGCCTAAAAATAAATCTCTTCCCCTCTTCTGATACCCTCAGTATCAGAAATTAGCTTTGCAGCTCACATGCAGCCATGCTGTTCCCACTGCTTGCTAGCCATGTGGATGGGCCAAACAGACTGAGATGGACTGAAGTGTGGTGTGCATGCTTGCCCTGCGGCTGATTGTGCTTCATCTGTTTAGCAGAACTGTAAACGAATATCTTACAAACATGCCTGAAGAGCCACACACACGTATCTATATAAATCTCACTCCAGTTGATCTTGGGCCAGTGTCCCTCCAGCTCATCTCTTGTCTCTCCATGAACAGTATGTCAGAAATGATGGAAAGAAAAGCACAGTTGCTTCCAATCCTAAATGCTCAAAATTAGCTGTTCTGCCCCACTTTGCCCCTAAGATGGAGTCTGACACTAAGCTCTGTGGTGAATGAAGCTTCAACATCCAAGAGTAGGTTGCCTCAATAAGATGCCCTCCAGACATATTTGTTGGGGATGACAGGAGTTTCAACCCCACGGAAATGCAGCTGAAAAACCAGAGTTCAGCGAGCCAACAGCAGCAGCCTTATTTCCCGGTAAGGTTACTCACACACAGAGGGGTTTCTTCCAAAACAGGAGGCACTTTATCTTGCAGCAAAGTTCCGTTATATACAAAACATAGGACAGACGGACAAAAGCTTGCGCCAGGCACCAGGTTTGGTCAACAGACAAATACATACTGGCGTTGCTTTGTTATATACATATCTACAACCAATCAGGTAGAGGTTTGCACACCTCCCTCTACCATCTGCACACGACCTGTTTCTTATGCAACCTTGCAATTACCCACAGCTGGGGCATGATGCAACATCTTTGCAGTGGGCTGATCATTTTCCCAGGGTTCCCTGCCTGGAATCCCTGACAATCCCCTTCAAAATGCTCAGGCCACTGTGTAGGACATTTTCATAATCCATACATGTCATACAATATATGTTACATAATACATACAGTACATACATTCAAGGGTACAACTCATCTTCCACCTTACACCCTGGTGGCAAGGCCCAGTTTACCTGCCAACTTCTCATGGCCTACTACTGGAAGGGCCTTTGTGAGCAAATCCGCAATATTGTGTTCAGATGGATAACACCGCAAACACAAAATCCCATCCTGGATCATTTGCCTTACATTTTGGTACCATACCCTAATGTAGTCCTACACTCAAATTTTCTGCCTAATTACACGGGACAACAAAATACCCTCCTCCTGATCTTTTAGGGATAAGCATAACTTTACTTCCTGACTCAGCAAGTTGGGTACTTCCTGACCCACTTTCACTGGAACCACTGCTGGAACTAGTGCTGACCTCAGTGCCAGGCTCTTTCTTGACCGCAAATGCAGGTTCAGCACTAGGTGACGGTGTTGAACTCTTTGGTGTGACGTTGAGTGAGATTTTTGGCTTCTCCTCCTCAGTACTTTCCTCAGTACTTTCTTCTTCATCATCAGCCATCACCGCCCCTCCATCTTCAGAGCTTTCAGGTGTATCCGGGACACTGTCCTTTTCCTCATCAGACAACACTGCCCCTCCATTTTCAGTAATTTTGGGAACACGTTTCACACTTTTACCCAGAGGAATCAAAACCTCTTGGTTACAGTGCAGTCTATCCCATCCTGAATGGATTTCAAAGTTTGCACTCCTAGAATACACTATTTTGCCAGCATGGTGTAGAAATCTATATTTGTTACCTTCGTATCCCACAAAGCGTAACCGTCTAGATTTCTCCTCTCCAGACTTTCTGAAACTTGGTGGAACATACACACTAGCAAATCGACCCCAAACGCATAGATGCTGCAGGTTTGACGCTCTACCATACAATAGGTAATATGGAGTTTGCTTCACATTTGAACTCCACATCCTGTTTATGTGATAGTTTGCTGTCACTGTTGCTTCTCCTCAAAGTCCTGCTGGGGCTTGGGCATCCTCCATCATACAGTCCTTCATTTGTTTTAACAGCCCAATTCTTCTTTCTGCAAGACCATCCTCCACGGGAGATGCGGGGTTGGTGGTTTTATGCCTTATGCCTTTCTTATGCATCCAGGCTTGCAGGCTATTGCACAGGAATTCTCCCCCTCTGTCCGATACAAGACCAGCTACTTTGTAAGGAAATTCCCTCTCAACAGCATTCACCCACTCTTGGAACTTTTCAGCTGCTTGACTTTTCTCTTCCAGTAGATAGACATAGGAGTACCTGGTGTGTCTGTCTACAATTACCAGGACATACCTATTTTGCCCTTCAGTTGGCTTGAATGGCCCAGCCAAACCTGCATGTACAACCTCGAATGGCCGTTGGGTGACACACTTGCTTTTCTTGGCAATGGGGTAAGCCTTTACCTTAACCTTTTTGCACACAGAGCACTCTAGGAACTTAGGACATTTTTTTTACTTGTAACCCAGGACATACCTTTGCCAACTCTTGCAAACTTTTGTAGCTCACATGTCCCATCACTCTGTGGAGGTAATGTACACACTTTTCTTGTAGAGGTTTGTTACACAAAGGGTTAACGTTTGCCACTTTTCCTTTTGGCAACATGTGGTACAACTCCTGCTTTTTCACCCCTTTTGCACAAAACACACCATTTGCAGTTATTGTACATTTCTCCCCTTCAAATACCACTTTGTAACCCTCACTGGCCAGTTGGGAGACACTCAAAATACAGTTCTGCAAATTTGTCACACACAATACATTATTAAATGATTTACCAAAGCATGGCACACGTGCAGTACCCATCTTCTGCACCTTGCTGGGTGCCCCATCTGCAAGGGAAATTGCTGTTATATTTGCATTTGTATCATTACTCAACAGCTTTAAATTGTTCACCATGTGCTGAGTTGCACCACTGTCTAGCAACCACACACCATTCTCAGACTGTTCTTTTGCCACAAACACATGGCCTTCAGCCTGTGACGACACGCCCCTCCGCTTCTGGGCTGTCTTCTTCCCTCTGCTCGGCGCTGGCATTCTGCAGTCCTTCTGGAGATGGCCGACTCTCTTACATCTGTAGCAGCATCTGGCAAAGCTGCACACGCCTTCTTCCTCCTGGCGACTGGCTGTTCTCCCCTCCGACTGCACTCTGGAATCGAACTGCTTACGTTGGACTTCCTCCAAAATCCTCTCGGCTACTAAATCTACAGTCAGCTCTTCCTCATGCACACCCTGGAGGCTGTACATCAAAAAGTCCCACTCCTTAGTGAGGCTTCCCAGCAGAATAAAACTTTTCTGCATTTCTGGGATATTTACCCCCCTGTCAGCTGTCTCTTGAAATAACTGTTTCATCAGCATGAGGTGCTCTCTTACACAGCTTCTCGGACATAACTTTGTGTTATACAGTCTTTTCGTCCACAGCATTTTGGACAAACATGAGGAAGATTGATGCACACGCTTCAGAGCCTCCCAGAGCTGATATGCTGTGTCCGCACCAGCAGCGTGAATCAATTGGGAAGGACTTAGAGTAAGCAAAATAACTGCTTTGGCTTTTTCGTCAGCAATCCTGAACGCTGCTATTTGAGCAGCAGTTGCTCCTTCTGGGGGCTGTCCCTCATTTTCCAAAACGTGCCACAAGTTTTCCTTCATCAAAGCGGCTCTCACATAAATTTGCCAGCTTTGATAATTAGCGTCAGTCAACTTTTCAAAACACAGATAACCTCCTTCAGCCATGCTGCTGCCTTTGTAAGGAAAATTCAACAAACAAAGCAGCTGGCTGCAGTGACCTTGGTGAGCTCTGGACTGAAGATTAACTGTCTCTCTGCCAAAACACAGACTCCTGAAGCACTGGAGAGCCAGGTAAACAGTCAAAAACAGTCCCAGTATCCAGGGGAAAAACAACTACAGGTGCGCTGTGGATGCTGTGCACTCTGGGCCTGGGCCCATAACCACTGTTGGGGATGATAGGAGTTTCAGCTCCACAGAAATGCAGCTGAAAAAACCAGAGTTCAGCGAGCCAGCAGCAGCAGCCTTGTTCCCCAGTAAGGATACTCACACACAGAGGAGTTTCTTCCAAAACAGGAGGCACTTTATCTTGCAGCAAAGTTCCGTTATATATAAAACATAGGACAGACGGACAAAAGCTTGCGCCAGGCACCAGGTTTGGTCAACAGACAAATACATACTGGCGTTGCTTTGTTATATACATATCTACAACCAATCAGGTAGAGGTTTGCACACCTCCCTCTACCATCTGCACACGATCCCAGTTTCTTATGCAACCTTGCAATTACCCACAGCTGGGGCATGATACAACATCTTTGCAGTGGGCTGATCATTTTCCCAGGGTTCCCTGCCTGGAATCCCTGACAATATTGGGACTACAGTTTCCATAGTGATGCTGCCAGCACAGGTGGCTGTATGATCACAGCAACTGTAGTCCCATCTATCTGGAAGGCACCAGCTCATGGGAGACTAGGTGCAGTCTTGGTCCAAGAAGGAGGCTACCTCTTTCCCAAATGGCGAGACGAGCCCCCTTTCTCGCTGAGATTATGAAAGACCTCCCCTGGTTCAAGATACCATATTAGATTTCAGAGACTGTACCATTAAGGAAGGCACTAAGAAAAGATACTTTGGACCTATATCATAACACATCTAGATGGTAGTTTCTGAATTCTGGATCTTTGATACACTCTACAGTGATCAAGACATGGCAAAAGCAAGCTGGTATTCCCTATTAAAGATCAAATGCTCATAAGCATCAAACTCTCATGTATTGCCTATACCAGTCACAGAAAAGGTGAATTTACAGTTGGCCCTCTGCATGTGCGGGTTTCACTTCCATGGATTTGATTATTTGTGAATTTCTTCAACCCCTCCCCCCATATAAGGTACTTCTTTTCTGGGGAAACTTCCCTTTTTGCAGCTCCAACCAGGCCATGCAGCATTTTAAAAACTTTCCTCCTGCCCTCCTCCTCCTCCTCCACTAGCCACTGCCTGGCCAGCTAAGAACAGCTCAGAGCCTGATTTCTGAGCACTACAGACTTCTCCTGCTGCCCGCTCCACACCCAAGGAAAGAGATGGGAACGAGAGAGGAAGTCTAGGACCACCATGTTGACCCACCCTCTTTCTCTTTCTCTTCCCTGACCTAGTTTGGACCTTGGATATCCATTCTCCCTTCTATGCTGTGGCCCCTTTCCCATCGACACATATCCACATTTTGATATTTGCAATTTTCGCACGTTTGTGAGGGTTTTGTGCCCCTAATCCTAGCAAATGTTGAGGGCAGACTGTATAACCAAAAGAAATGCCATTGTTTCTGATGCATACATTTTTTTTGCCTCTTTGTTCAACAGTTGGCCCCACAAGTATCCTGATTTTCTAACCACTCTTTTACTTTTTTTTTTTTTGAGGTAACATAACACTCACTTCTAACCAACAGGGCCCATGAGGGCCTCATCAATTAGGATTTAAAAATCCAGATACTTCAGAGTCTTCCCCTTGAGAGGCACTTGATGTTTGCTCTATCCTGGAGCAGTCCGAGATGTTTTTGTTGCTTGAAGGTGATATAGATGAAACAAAATTCAAAGACTCGGAGGGAGGAAATGAAAAAAGAGGTTTCTCAAGCACTGGGAAATCTTGATGAAAAGAAGCCTCCTGAAGATCCTTTTTCTTTTTCCACTCTCAGTTTCTGAACAGACCTAGAGGAGTAAGCCTCACTCCAACCCAACAAAGACTCACCTTTTTTCCTGTTGCCCAATAGGGCCACAAATTGGATCACTGTAGGCTTTGTTCTGACAGCCAGCACACTATGGTGACAACATCCACCAGCATCTCCTGGGGACCTCCTGGAAACCCCAGAAGATGCCATCATCATGCGCTAGACGCTAGAACCTAGAGGCTGATGATCCCTGACTGTTCCACAGCCCTACATGGCTGTATTGGGGGAAGGAAAAAGGTTACTGGGGAGGGAAGACTACCCTCCTCATGCAAAAACATCTCTGAGACCTGCACAGTTTTCAAAGATGTTCCCACAGCAGTAGGAAATTGATGAAGTTATTCATTCCTCTCTTTTAAGAACAAGTAGTTTAAATAAACACATCCCTTAATTTTGCTCAGCTTTATCGTAAGTTTTTTTTAAAGTTTTTCCAAAAGTCCTTTTTTGGTTATCTCTTCTGTATGTGTTCTATCACTCCCGTTAACACTGGAATTAACCCAGTAGGAGGGAGCATGTCCTCTTAGGATTAGTGGGTTTGAAGTCACTTGGATGAGATCTCCTGATCTTTCTAACTAAATCAAGCCCACTCCTCTTTCTTAACTTCTTATCACAAAGTTGGAATACTGCTATTACTACTACTACTACCATCTTTTTTTTATATCCCTCTTCTTCCCCAGTTTGGGGCTCGAATCAGCTTAGGGCAAGTTAAAAGACATAGTTAAAAACCAGAGAATACAGAAGTTAAAGCACAGTTAAACAGTCAAAAAGAATTAAAACAAAGTAAGAATACATAATTAAAAACCCACTGGCCCATACAAATCAGCAACACAATCAAAAATATCCAACATATTCTATCAAACAGGTCACATATAATCACACACTGAATGCCTGTCAGAATAAAAACGACTTGACTGCAGAAAGAAAGTAGGGAGGGTGCCAGTCTGACTTCTCTGAGTAGGGAGTATTTTTTCCCCCGTCTTTGCTTTTAGCCTCCAAATGTTCATATTGTTGCCACAAAACTGCCTCTCTCTGAGCTATATGACAATGAAAAACAACTCAGAGAGGTTGAGTGGAGTGAGAAGATAGAGTTTAATTAAGACCATTGGACAATGGACCAACTCTGAGCCCATGCTCGAAAGATGAGTCGGTCCTGAACAAGATTTTCATCTGACAATTATACACTCTTGCATTTATTCAAAAACACAATGAACACTTCCTATTGGCTAAAATCACACTGATGTAAGATACATCCTCATTTCCAGAACTGCATAGTTTGATTATCTCTGCCCTGAAGATCTGATTTTATCTATACTAAGAGTTTGTTTTTAACTCTGTATTGTACCAAAACTACCAAAGGTCATTTTATTTTCTTCTCATCCCTTATCTCCAGCTGGCTTCCTGACATGTTTAATTTGTTTTGTCTTTTCCTGGAGCATCTTTTTATCTCTTTTTTTCTAGTAGGCACGCATACACATTTTCTCAGTCATATATTAACCCCTTATTTTGCTGAAAAGATACATCATCTGCTAAATATTTTTCAATTTCTTAAAATAATTTTCTTTTCTACATTATTCGCTATCAATATGTTTCTACCGCATGCATACATATTTATTCATTTTATTTTATTCAATTTATATCCTGCCTTTTTCCCACCAAGAGACCCAAGGCACAGCTCCAATGCATAGCTTCACTCCCCCCGCTTACATTAAAATTTGTAAATAAAGGTTTATACTGCTTTTGGCAGGGGAAGCAGTAGGATGAATGCAACCAAAAGATGAATAAAATAAAAAACGTTCCTTTTCTTTTGGGGTAAGCAGAAAGTCCAGCAATACCAGCAGGTAAGCTACCAGAATTCAGATACTGAGCAGGTTGTGGCTGGTGAATATTCACAAAGTACCACAATCCAGTTAGCAGAGGAATGCCTCACAGAAACAAAATCTACAAGAAAGAAATACAGTCATCCCTCCACATTCGCTAGGGTTAGGGGCACAGGACCCCTGTGAAAGTGGAAAAACCGTGACTAACTCTAGGCCCTCCCAAACCATATTTAACACCCAAAAAAGTATGATCACCATATTCAACCCACCATGGATCAAATCCGCAAAAGTGAAACCCACAGACATGGAAGGCTGACTGTAGTGCTCTTTGTATGTGGCCAAAGTTCAGGTTTCCTTTACTACAGTGCCTCCACAGTTGCACAGCATCTCATGTCCCCTTCCCATAGGGCTACAGGACAAATTCTGATTTCTTTCTTTGAGAGGAGAGGATGACTGTCTGCTTCTGCAGTGATGGGATGTTTGGAATAACCTTACAAATGGTCCTAACATGCCATATGCCCCCATCTATGCCTTAAACAGAGCATCCTCACATTTCCCCACTTAGCTCAGCTGCTACTACCTGCCATTTAGGGTGGAGATCTCCACACGTTCTACTACCGTTTCCAGGAAGGAGGTTGCACGCTGTATTTTCATAGACTGGTGTATTTCCACACACCTACAGCTTTCAGATTCAATGGTCTCTACCTCCCTTTATGCTTGACTCTATATACTGTAGCTTGACACTCTTTCTTAAAAGAATGTTCTTTGGCTGCATTACTGGCTTTCCTTTATACACAGTAACCTTTGTCCTTCAGTCACTTGTTATCTCTCAACTAGAGGCAAATATCCACACTCTTCATTACAGTGGTACCTTACAAATCAAGAAAAATAGCAAGAGGTGTGCACTTCCAAAAACTACAGGGCAGGCAAAAGACATGATTCCAGGCATGAAGGTGCACCAATCATTAGATGGGACCAGGCATGACCACAACCAACAACCACGTCAGGGAGAGATACTATGCACCCTGCTGCACATGGCTTCATAGGTTCATGCACTCATACAGTTGTAAAAAAAAAAAAAAAAGATGCTGCCAGTTGTGCCCCATGTGGCCTGCATATAATTCAAATCAATGCAGATCAGAGCTCCATGTGAGCACTACGGAACTGTACCATAGAAATAAATTTGCCCTAGAGTCAGGACCTGTACAGCTCTTTCTTTCCAGGACAGAAATTAGCCCACACGCTGCAAGTGAAGCAAAAATGGTTGGGAAATAGCCTAAGATAGTCCTAGATAGGCTCCAGCTTAGCCCATTTCTGCACTAGACTGTTACAGTGCTATTATTCCACTTTCAACCTCCTATGGAATCCTGGGGCCTTTGAGGCCCCTCCCGAAACTGCAAACCCCAGGATCCCATAGGACACACGTGTCAAACACAAGGCCTGTGGGCTGAATCTGGCCCACCAGGCCATTTCATGTGGCCCTTGCACCTCTCCTGCAGCTGCAGCATTCTCCCCACCTGACCAGCCCGATCCTCACATTGCAGGCCCCTGGATGCTGGTATTCTGAATACCAGCAGCCAGCACTCCTGATGTACTTTTACTTCTGACTGCTCCTCTGTCCAAGTCTCACTGTCAGAGCATTGCCACGGGTTACCACGGCAATGTTCCATACGGCTCACAAGAGTTGGACAGAGAAGCAGTCAGTAGTAGAAGCAGATTGCGAGTGCCGGCTGCCGGGCCCCTCTTCAGAATACCAGCAGCCAGGGGCCCGCAATGTGGCGATTGGGCTCGCCAGGTGCAAAGAGGGGCAGGGGGCACAAAAGAGGCACAGGGGAGTGAGGAGGAGAAAGAGGCACAGAGGAGTGGGGAGCAGAAAGAGGAACAGGTAATATTTGTCTGATGATTAAAAAAAAATTAACTTTCAAAACTCATTGCTCAATAAACTGTACAATAGTTGTACACTTGAATATCTGCTTGACATTATTTTTCCTAGACTTCTAAAGTTTCAGAGCTGGTTATTACTAAAACCAGTAACGATCAAATGCAGAAGCAATTTTTTCATATGATAATAGAGTACATACATGTATATAGTCTCACAGATACGGCTGGCCGTTTGAGGGCAACCATAATGCTGAAGCAGCCCAAGATAAAATTGCGTTTGACACCCCTGCCATAGGATGCTGAAAGTGGAATAATAGCACTATAACAGTATAGTGCAGAAACGGCCTTAGAGCGTTTGCTAAGAATAGTTTGCGGGCTCCAACCCGCGCGCCCTCCCTTCGAGGACCCAGGAATGGGGGCGGCGGGGAGGCTCTGGCGAGCAAGGAGGGAAGGCCAGGACCCCCTCCTCTGTGGGCGGGGCTTGAAGCAAATCGACTAATTGTATTCCTCTCCCCGCAGCCCGGGCCCGTTCGCGCTTCCCGTTCGGCTCGCTCTGCCTGCGAGCGGGGGTCTTGGGCTCTCCGCTAACTCCCGCCGCACCGCTCTGCGCGTGATGCACACCCGAGGCGGGGTAGCACGCCGAGGGTCCTACTTTTTCCTCTACAGCAGAGTCGCGGGTAGTGGGAGGAAGAGGTAATTTGGGAATGCAACTCCCAGACTCTCCATCTCCCCCCCACCCCACCCCCCCCGCCGGCAGCCACGCAGGCTGGGCGGCTCCGAGAGTTGACTTTCGAACTGCCAAAAAAAAAAGGGGGGAAGAAAAAAAAGAGTCCAAACGAAAGAATGGCTTCAGATTGTGCCGTGAGGTAACGCCAACGCCGCCCCTCCCTCAGCCCCTCTTCTTCACCCGTCTCCTCTTTCCTGAGGAGGATTTTTCGTGCCTCCTCAGCTCAGTTAGAGAAAGAGAGACAGAAAATTATTTGCTGGGTGCTCCTAGCTGCGGGCCATCTCCAATTCAGGAAATATGTTCGGTAGGAAGACCCGAGGACCGAAGGGAACGCGCTAAAAATGCCCCCAAGTCGCCCCCCCCCCATTCCGTCGAGGGCCGGCTGAAACTTGAAATTCGCCGCCCCTTACCTGGGCGCGCCAACGCTTTGTCACGCCGTCTCCGTTCCTATAAACTGGTGTAGGCAACCCACGAAGACCTCCCCCCTCACTCCCCGCTCCAGTCGCGGCGTGAGTCTAGGTTGAGATGCTCCTGCCCCCCCCCCCCGAAGCCGAATGGACCGACTGTCGCCTTTCTAAGCCAAGGCCGCCTGGCTAGTCCTGACCTGCCGGCGGCGCGCCCGCCGTTCTTGCTTCGGGCCCTCTTTTCGGTCCCGTCTGTGTTTTCCAGCAACCGCGTTGAGGAGCGCTATGGGGCTTCCCACGGTGACAACAAAACCGCTTCGCTCGCTGTAGAAGAATTGTTTGCAAGACTTCTTGATTCCGGGAGGTCTCAGAAAAATAGAGATTCCTATCTCGACAGAAAGGAAGTCTTCTAACGCCTTCCAAATTAAGATGAACTCCCGTCAGGGCAGCCTCTGGGCCAGAGCTTTCCAAACGTTTCGTGTTGGTGGTGCATTCCTTTTTTAGACATGCATCATTTGGTGACACCGTAATTCAGTTTTACTAGCAAACTGGAGGTTAAACTAACCCCTTGTGAGAGATACAGAAATTGTAATGACAAAATGTATGGGGGCACAACATATCTCATGAAAACCTTTCATATATTTTTAAAAATAGATGATTTATAAATAATAACATACATTTCCAAGATTGTAGGGAACATGCCTAGACACTTCAGGTGACACGCTGACACACGGCTTTGCAAATGGTGTGCCCCATGACACATTAGTGTGTCTCCTACAATCTTTGAAATGTATGTTGTTATTTATAAATCGTATATTTTTAAAAATATATGAAAGGTTTCCGTGAGATACGTTGTGTCCCCGTACATTTTGTTATCACAATTTATGTATGTGTCTGAATCTCTTATAAGGTGTTAGTTTAACCTCCAGATTGCTAGTAAAACTGAATTACTGTGTTGCAAAATGGTGCATGTCTAAAAAAGTGTGTCACCAATGTGAAAAGTTTGGAAAGCTCTGCAATGTGTCGTGGCACACCATTTGGAAAGCCCTGCTGTAGATGGGACTGGGGACTTGTGGCTCTTCAGATGTTGTGGGACTACGGATCCCACAAGCTCTAGCAAGCGTTGCCAATATGATGAAGGACCATGGGCCTTGTAGCCCACGCCAGCAACACAAGAAGTATCTCCTCCTTGCTCCAGCCTAACGCCTGTCCATGGTAATATTAAGGCCATTTCTACACTAGGCTGTTATAGTGCTATTATTCCACTTTCAACATCGCATGGAATCTTGGGGTTTGCAGTTACAGGAGGGGCCTCAGGCGCCCCTCTGTATTTGTCAACAGTTGTGTTTAGGAGCTCCAGGGAAGCACTATGGGGCTTACCATAATGACAACAAAACTGCTTCACGGTAGAACAAAGTCCACAATTGTTTGTAAGAGTTCCTGATTTCAGGAGGTCTCACAAAAATGGAGATTCCTATCTGAACAGAAAGGACGTCTTGTAACTCCGTCCAAATTAAGATGAACTCCCATCATGGCAGCCCCTAGATCAGGGAGGGGAAACTTGTGGCTCTTCAGGTGATGTGGGACTACAGCTCCCACCAGCCCCAGCAAGCTTTGCCAATATGGTGAGGGACCATGGGCCTTGTAGCCCACACCAGCAACACAAGAAGTAACTCTCCTTTGCTCCAGCCTAACACCTGTCTATGGTAACACTAAGGCCATTTCTGCACTAGCGTGTTATAGCGCTATTTTTTGACTTTCAACATCCTATGGAATGCTGCGGTTTGCAAATCCCAGGATTCCATAGGAAGTTGAAAGTAGAAAAATAGCGCTATAACAGGCTAGTGCAGAAATGGCCTGAATCACTTCTTTCCTTCACATCTTGAATCACCTTCATTTTCACTCTCAATTTCTTCCCTTGCTAGAGAAGCTTCAAATTATCTTTTTGCTATTGCTGGAAAGGTTAATTATTAACTATATTCTGTCTAGTAATGACAACTTCAATTTGGACTACCTCTCAAAGTCTTGCTTTATATCCTTCCAGGATTTTAGCACAATTATTTTGAAATAGTTGCTTAGCAGTTATTTGCTTTCTGGACAATTTTAAAGCCTATCATTTCTGATAGTAACCCTTGATGTTCTTCTGTCATACATTTGGTCATAACTGTCTTGTGTCCATTCAGTTTGAATCCTGCCAAGGACCCAGAGTCAGTCATCATCTTAAGTAAACCATCCATTCCTTTTGATGGATCTTGTAAAAATATTATATCATCAGCAAATGCTCTCAACTTAAAAATGTGTTTCTTGATTGTAATACCTTTAATCTTTTCTTTGTGTCTAATAGCTCTATTAAGGAATTCCAAAATCAGTATGAACAATAGGGGTGACAATGGACAGCTCTGTCTAGTCCCCTTTTATATATCACAAAAATCAGTTTTTTCCCCATTAACTGAAACCTGTGCTTTCTGTTTTGAGTAGATGGCAGTAATCCACTTTAAAAAATTTTGACCAAAATTCATTTTGTTGAGAAGTTCAGTCATGAAAATCCAAAAAACATTATCAAAAGCCTTCTCCATGTCTACAAAAATTATGGCCGCTTGCTTTTCATTGTGAGGCCCTAAATACTCCAAAATATTGGTTAAACGTGTAGTACTATCTCTCAAATATTTGTTAAGTAAGAGTTTACATTGATCTTCCTGTATAGTTAATGTTCTTTTTAGTCTCTCAGGTAAGATACAAGTAAAAATCTTGTAGTCATTATTCAAAAGAGATATTGGCCTATAATTCTTTGGGTCAGTTACATCTCTATCCTCTTTAGGAATCAAAATCATATTTGCACTAGTCCAACTCTCAGGAACTGTGCCAGTCAATTATTGAATTCATTAAATATTGCAGTGGCAAGCATAAGTGACCTTCTCATGCCTTGTAGTAAGAGACTGACAATCCGTCTGGTCCTGGGGCTTTCCCAACTTTTATATTTTTGAATTTCTCTACCATCTCTGCAACTGTGATTCTTGCACTCCAGCTAGGTCGTTGCTCCTCTGAAATTATAGGCAGCTTGGAAGAATCTAGCTAAAATTGTACTTTCTCAGTTGGCACTCTTTGCTTTTTATAAAGTGATGACTTAAAAGAAAAATCTACACCTTATCATTGCCTGAAGTTAAATGCTTCCCATTTTTAATCTATATAATCATTTTCTTTTCCTTTTCCTTTCCCTCAGTTCCTCAGTTCCTCAAACCTTCTGCCAGGCTTATTAGCAAACTCAAAATATTTTTGTCGTAGATATTTCATCTGCCTCTTTATTTCATATACCATGCACATCAAAGCTTACTTTTGCAAAATCTTCAGTTCTTTCAATAATGTTGAGATTGTTGTAATGCATTCGTAATGCATTCTCTTTTTTTTCTTACTTTCATTCAAAATTTCTTCATGCTGCCTTTGTCTCTTTTTTTATCTCTGTGTTCTGTTGAATTAAAAAACCCTCTCATCACATCTTTACTTGTCTCCCAGATGACCCCAATATCAGTCCCTTTGTTCGATATTCAATCAAAATAATTTTGGAAAGCCTCTTTCACTTTCTTCAAAATCTGATCATTTTTAAGTAGCTCTTCATTCAGTATCCAGTTATATTGAAATCTCTTTCTCCTGAAAGATGGATTAGTGTCAGAAAACACACTCAGCAAAATTTCCATATCTTTTTTAATTTATGTGTCAATGATTTCAAAATCAAAAGCATATCAATTCTGGAAAAGCCCTTTCAGAACAAAAAGAATATTCTTTCACTGATCTGTATAAAACTCTCCATGCATCTATCTCTTAATTCAAAATTTTCTGTCAGATCAAAAAAAGTTTTCGTTAGCTTTCTCATTTTGATCTTATCTTTTGTGACAGTTTATCAATTTTGGGGTCTATAACTCCATTAGAATCTCCCAAGAACACAAATTTATCAGCTGATATCCAAAATCTTATACAATAATTTTTCAAAAAAGAGTGCTTGGTTCTCAGTTACTGCATAAAGACTGACCCCCATCACATTTTGTCCATGGAGTTGAATCTGAACTCTAATTACTCCAAATACATATCCTTCTGATCAATTTTCTTTCCAGGGCTAAATTTGCTTAAGCATAAATTACTACCCTTCTTTTTTTTTTTCATCTATAGATGGGATAAATTCTTTTCCCAGTTGGGAATTCTTCAGATATTTAACCTCTTGATTTCTAATATGGATTTCCTGTAGGCAAATCAAATTCAATCTTGGTTTTCTAAATAATGGAACATCTTTTATCTTTTATCAGTCAGATTTATCCTTTCGTATTAAAAGACAAAAACTTTGTAGCCATCTTCACATTTCTTCTTCTGAGCCTGAGTTCCTGGGCCTGGTCACTTTTACCATCTTTTACATCAGAACTTGCTTCTTTTGTGGTTGCTCCAGTGTTCCTCTTCCACTCAGGACTTTGTTAAACTTCTTTAAAAAATCTCCTGTCTTTGGGACTGTATTAAAATCATATCTCTTTTGCCTGTAACACATGACCACTTCTTCAGTGTTGCTCCCCCTGACGGGAATGCCACATTGTCTAAGCTTGGTGGTCAAAACAGTGTAACTCATATGTTTCTCTTAGGGAGGAAATCGTTAAAAATTAACACTTCTAGTCCATCTATTTGAAGTCTAGTTGAGAAATGCCATTGCAATACTTCGCCATTTCTTCACTAGGCTGTTCTAGTGCTACTATTCCACTTTCAACATCCTATGGAATTCTGGGGGTTTGTAGTTTACTGAGGCCAAAGAGCTCCTCCATAAGCTGCAACCCCAGGACTCCATAGGATGTTGAAAGTGGAATAATAGCACTACAACAATGTAGTGCAGAAATGGTCTTTGATCTCTCACTCTTCTTTTCACAAAATAAATTACCATATCTCTTGACAGATTTATTTTTTGAAATATTCTTGAATTGATTTGATATATCTGATCGATTTCTGCCAAAATCTCTCCAAAATTTGTAGTAAGTTTGCATCACATACTTGTGCTTGGATGTTATTCTCTTCTGGTATACCTCTTATTCTCAGACATTTCTCTTTCTTTCATCTCCAGTAATGCTATTGTATCAATATTCCTTTCCTGTTCTTTTATCAATTTTTTAATTTGCCTCTTCCAAATATTTAGTCTTCATCTCTGTGGCTTCCACTTTATCCTTTAAGTGTTTCATCTCAATATCAATTTGAGCCAAGGAGATTTTTATTTCCTTCAGATCCAACTTAATTTGTGTTGTTAATTGTTGCATTTCACCCTTTACCTCCTTCTTCATCTTTTTTACCTCTGTTTTTGTGTCTGTTCTCAATTGTTGAATCTCTGCCATTAAGGCTATTTCCACACTATGCTATTCTAGTGCTATTATTCCACTTTCAACATCCTGTGGAATGGGGGTTTGTAGCTTACTGAGGCCACTGCAAACCCCAGGATTCCATAGGATGTTGAAAGTGGATTAATAGCACTAGAGCAGTGTAGTGTGGAAATGGCCTAAATCTCCCTTCATCTTTCTCATCTCAGCCATTAGTAATTGATTTCATTCTATCTCCCTGGTTTGATCTGTAGAGTCCTTTCTCTGAGCCTGCGGTGCCTTTTGATCTGTTTTTAGGACTTGTTTTGCAAGCCTGGCAGCTTCTCTTTCTTTTGGCATATCTTTTGACATTCTTAATACAGTAGGCCCTCCACATTTGCGGGGGGTAGGGGCAGAGAACCTCCGCGAAAGTGGAATACTCGCAAATAACTCCCCGCCATTCTCTTCCTGGGCTCTGGCACGGGAGCCTTCTTTCCCCATGCTCAAGCCAGAGGCAAGGGAGTGAAAGGGGGGAAGCTACGAAGGGGAGAAGGAAGGAAGTGTGCACCCCCAATCGCTTTACCTATTGCCTGCACACAAGTTTCCCACTCAGTGTGGGAAAGAGGCAAAGCAATGGCAGGGAGAGCTTGGAGGGCACAGGGACAGCGTGTGCATGCACGTCTTCCACCACCATATTGCCTTTCCTTCTCCCTTGCGCGAATTCTCAGCATGGGGCAGAGGCAAGGAAATGAGAGAGGAGAGCTCCAGAGCACAGGGAGAGTACGTGGGTCTGTGTCTTCTGCCGCCCCGTTGCCTTTCATTCTCCCTCGTGCGAGTTCTCAGCACCAGCAAAGAGGCAAGGAAATGGGAGGGGAGAGCTTCGGAACATCAGGAAAATGCGTACATGCGCATACATCTTCTGCTGTCCCTTTGTCTTTCTTTTTGCCTCACAAGAGTTCTCAGTGCCTGCACAGAGGCAAGAAAATGGGAGGGAAATGCAAGTGAATGAGGGGAGGAGGAGAATTGGGGACAGAGGCATGGGTGCCTCGCGGATAATAAAATCCATGAGAGTCAAACCTGCGAATGTGCAGGGAGAACTGTAATTAAAAATTGAAAGTTGATGTTAAGAGAGAACAAATGGAGGAAAATTCCTTTATATATTCTGACAATCACCACAAGATGGCAGTGATGCACTGAGTCTACCTTTCACTTCAGTTCCAGCGGCTATCTACCAGGAAGGTGAAAAGCTAGAAGGGCGCTTTAAAATTCACTTCCTGTTATTTCCAACTCAGGTGTGACCTTGGAGCTTATCAGTTTCCCACGTAGGCTGATTTCTGCAAACTTTAAACTCCTTATAATAACATATGTGAGCAAAACGTTCACACTGTCTCTTTAAATTTTCCTTTAGTTGCTGCCGTGGGTGGGTTATTTAATTCTGGTTGGGTTATTTAAATCTGTATAAGTTAGAATTCAAAAAGATACCCATTTGGTCTTGTTGCAGAACATAAATGATGAAGTTAAGTCCTTCTGTTTCTGGGGAGTGTTTTGTCTTATTTTCTTCTTAAATTAAAAAAAAAACAGTAGCATGAAGGTAAGCTGCATTTGCAGCAACATTGAAACAGTGGGGACAACCTAGATCTTCTCCAATCCAGCTGGTATTCATGGAGACTTGCCATTTCCTGTGGTTCCTGACTTGGGCCAATGATGACCAGTTCCCAAAGTTCCCTTGTCCCCAGGGGAGTTTTTTCCACTAGATCCTGGATGGTTTTGGCTGGCTCCTGCTGCTTTGAGTAACATGCTCCCCGAGAGCTCTCCCTGTGGTGCTCCATCATCTTTTGCCATCTGACCAAAAGTTCCCCGTTAGTGGTTGTATCTAACCATCAGGAAAACTTGTTATCCTGAGGGTATGACAACAACTTCTATGTAATATTTGTAGGAAAAAGCCACTATGCACATCACCCGAATTGCATGGTCCTGCAATGAACCAGCACCACCTGTCCACAGAGAAGGGATAGCACTGGCAAAGAAAGCATCCACTTGACCTATGCGTTTGTTCATATTATGTTAACTGGAGCTGTATATGTAACCAAACCCCCAAGAAAGTGACTCCTGTGGTCCTCTGGTATTGTATGATAAGTTTAATTGAAAACAAGATGTCTTTTCAACCCCTTCCCCATCTTCCTGGCTTTCCTCTTGCTTAAAGGGCTTGTACCCTGAGTGTGAGAGCAGAGCACAGAAAGGTAGCTTATGGGACCACATCTTCCATCATCCCTCAGCCAGCATGGGCAGTGGCCAACCTGTCTGGAAGACACTGGGAGAGGCAGTTCAAAAAAAGTAATTTTCTCAGCTCTTGGTCAGAAGTAAAACGTCAGTGAAACATTCAACACATGAAAGTTTTGCATCCATTACTCTGTCCATAAAGGCAATGGCTTTGATATGTAGCCAAGCTCTGTCCTTTATGTGTTCCTCTTACATTCCTTGATAAGGAGGTGAAGGTGCAGTGGAATGGAACAGTGGCCCGCTTCCACCACTGCTCCCCTCAGCTTTGCTGTCTGTCTTCTCTTGGGTGGATTGGAAAGGAGGGCAGGCCTGAGATTCCAAAGCTGTACCAGCCTGCCCAGGCTCTGGCCAATATCAGCAAGTTCCAAATGAACTCAATGCACAGCTGGTACCAGCTCCTATAACCACAGACATTGCTGTTCCTACATGGTCACGCCTGGACAGCTGCTGTTCCATGTTTTTCCTCCTCGTCTCTGCCTGCTTTATTCCTATACTGAAGCCAAAATGTCCAAAGGCAGGCAAGAGCTGGGCTTTGAAGGCACATTTCCACTCTGCTTAAGTTGGCCGGGCTCAAAGCAACCAGGCTGTACTTTTGCGAAAGCATTGGATACTTGACTAGTGGAAGGGAGTCCTCGGGAAAATGAGTGCAGATACTATCCTTGCTCTCCCTTTTGGGTGAAAGGAGGCAAGAGCAGGACTCCAGTACCCAAGGGCCCTGATTTGAATGTAGTGGCTCCATTCTGCTTTCTGTTGAAAAATCAATGGCATAATCACTGAGGAAGCTTGGGGTGGAGGTACCACTCTGTGAAGGAGCCAAATTCACACTCTGTTGATTAGGAATTGTGGGGGAGTTGGAGGCAAAAGAGGAGAGGTCCTCCTCTGAGCATGACATGGGCAGATCTGGGGTGGCATTGATGAGGCTAGTGCCTGCTGCTTGTGCTGAGGGTGGGAGAATGGCAAGCTTATTCTCTGCGGCTGGGGCTCTGGTGACCAGGATGAAGTCTGGAGGTTAAGCAACCATTTGCTCTTATGCCTGATACAAGAAGTATTTGGCCTGCATTGCAAGATTGCCTGCAGTGGATGGCTTTCTTGACCTCCTAGGAAAATGGAGCAGAAGATACCAGGGAGGGTTTTAGGTAGATACCAATCAGTTGAAAGCTGCCTCTTTGCAGTCTTCATCCACTTTCCCTAGGATAAAAGAGTATCTCTGTTAATCTTTGAATAGCAATCAGGTCTGAGAGACATCATAAATCAAAGGTATTCGATGTAAGTGGAGAAACTCAAGTTCAATGCATTACAATTGCCAGAGTTCATGTCAGCTGAATCAATACTATCTATACACAGTGCAAAATTTAACTAAGCATGGAATTGTTTGATGTTCCTGGTAAGGAACAGAAGACTAATTGGCTTTAGTTCTAATTTTGCATTACTTGTTGTCTATTATGTAACTTAATAAAATTCATTATATGTGGCCTCCCATCATCCTTCCTTTTCCATCCACTTTTGCTCTCTTTCTGTCAAAGTGTCAGTTGTTTGGGTCATAAGGTGGAGAATGGTCTTTCTGTGACTTTTTTTGTAAAGAGCCAGGAATATCCCTAATATCTTATCAAGAACAGAGCATAGAAAGTTACTTTTTGAACTATAACTCCCAGAATCCTCCAGTCAGCATGGTCATGTTGGCATGGTGATTCTAGACGCTATAGTCCAAAACATAATTTTCCCACTTTCTCATAAAGAATCATGCTGTAATTGCTGTTGGATGAAATGGACAACGATACTGCATCTAGCAACGAAATGTTACATTTAAATACTTGTACTGCTAAGTTCTGTATGTGCAATCAAGATGTGATATATTTCAACTATCACAGCTTTTAAACCATAAAAGCTTTCTCATAGACTCATACCTGATGTATTGTTGTGGGAGAAGTTGTAGTGCATGTGCATGCACTATTTCCTGCTGCCTCTTTTAGGAGTCCTGTTTTACTACGTGATAACCTAAGTTGCCAACTGTCTCTTTCCCAGCTGAAGAAGTTCCTCATAGAGATGGTCACAACCAGATAGTGTGACTTTGTACTAAGATGCTCCCTTTCTACCAGCCACAGATTATGTAAAACTTCAGAGTGAAGCATGAAAGTTCAAGGTAGTGTGTAATGCTGCTGCAATGTTTAAAAACAAATGCTGTTATCTTTCTGGATGCTGGCACTGACAACAAAAGGGATACTTGCTCTTTGACTGAGGCTCTGGTGACATTGCAAACTACCAGGCCCTTCTTACACAAGCTTCACTAATAAGCAAAACAGCTGCCAATTTACAGTGTATACATTTTTGGACTGTGTGTTCCAGATTCCTTCAGCTGGCAAAGCTACTGGCCAGGTTAGCTGGGGAGGGTCATGAAAGTTGTAGTCCCAAAACTTTGGGTGCTCTCTTACAAATGTAAAAAAAGAGTCCTGAAGGATACGGCCAAAGGTCTATTGACTCTGTTCCCACAAGACACCTAAGGCAAGTCCGTAAGCAGAACGTGGGTACAACTACACTCTCCTGCTCATGTTCTTCAGGAAATGGCATTCAGAGGCATAAGAACTGGAAGATGCTCCTGTGAATGGACACTATGATCCTATTAGTGGCCCTGCCTAGTTGCTACTGGACTACTGATGTGTATTATACCTCTGTTTTTGCTTGCATGCGTCTGAATACACTGCTTCATAATGCTAGAAAGGTTCTTTGGCCCTTGGAATTCAAGGGGCTTAGGATAAGAACAACTACCTGCTCCGGCAAGGATCTTGTTGAAGCAGGTAAAACTCCCTGGAAACATGGAAAGATGGGGGCACGCTCCATCAGCAGCTTCTTTCTTCAGATGAGATGGCTTCAAAGGTACACAATGACCAAAATCACACCCTGGCTCAAAATAAGATTAGATCAGTGGTTCTTAAGCTTTGGTCTGCCAGATATTTTGGGCTTCCATTCCAAGAAGCCTAAGCCAACATAGCTGATGGGCAGGCGTTCTGGGACCAAAAGATACAAGATATGATCGTATGAGATATGATCAGAGGAGTCCTTCAGATATTTGAACAACAATCAATGGCACCCTGAATATGAAGACATCTGTGAAGGCCTCCTCCGATGTAATAAGATACAATTAAGGTGATGCGTGTTTGCCTGGCTTGTCCTTTTGGGATATGTGGTCCATTGAATAGTTTGAGCCAACAAATGTTGAAATGCTCTAGAGTCCTAGGTTTCTGGCAGGCAGGTGTTGGGAACTCAGGTGAATTTTCCTCTGAAGCTTACTCGTGTAAGGAGGTTAAGACATATTGTTTAGGCTAGAAAATAGCCCTCCCATCACAGCCAAGGACACCTCCTTCCCTCAGTACAGAGCAGCTCCAAGGACTGGATAGTACATGTTTGGGAACTGCAAGCACTTAGTCAGTGAAAGACCACAAAGCCATGATAGACCTGGCCTTGTTCCTCTGCCATGTCAACAGCAAAATCCTCTTTGCCCTTCCCTGTGGCACTTTTCTACTAAAATGTGGAGGCCAAGTTAACGTCACCACTTCATTTTCTCTTATCTGTGCGTAGCTGTGACTGCAAGGCACAAAACATTTCAGAGACAAGTTGCCACCTGCCTAAATTTAAAGGCAAATGAGTGGTTTTCAGACTGACTAGTAGGAGTGAGAGGGTGGGAGCTGTGAGGAACAATTGGGCAAAAAGGGATAGCTGCCGGCCCAACTGAGGCCACACCCCTCACTATGCGGTCCTCAGTGTATGTTTATGTGTATGTGTGCTTGTGCAGCACACACACATCCTTTGTCTGTTTAGGGGCTCCCTTCTGCGTAACTGATTTACATTGACCAGGGTAAGCCCAGCTATCGCAAACCAACTTGGGAGCTAAACCCTGGGGAATAGTCAGAAATTTCAAACAGGGCTTATAGATGGAGAGGTCTTCTGCTAGGTTCAGAATGCTGGACAGATATCTTAAAAGGTTCAGCCTGAGGCAGAACACAATTCCATGTTCTTTTTTGGGTAAAAATTCTTACCTTTCCCCTCAGCCAGCTAGACAAAGGGTCAGTGAAAGACCACAAAAGCCATACTAGACAAAAGGTTCTGGGAACTGTTAAAAAAAATCCCAAAATTTCAATGTGATCAAGATTGCAGTTAATGCAGGACAAACATGCTTCACATGGCTTTGACGTGTTTCTGTAACTCTCATATACAATATTGTTGCTTGTGATAAACAAACAACACAATAATATGTAAGTGACTTTATATATTTTTATACACACACACGCATACACACGCATCGTATGGTGAGCCACCATAGTGTAGTGGTTTGAGCATTGGACTATGATGCTGGCGACCAAGATTCAAATCCTAACTCAGCCATAGAAACCCACTGTGTGACCTTGGGCAAGTCACATTCTCTCAGCCTCAGAGAAAGGAAATTCTCTCTGAATAATTTTTGCCAAGAAAATCTCGTGATACGTTCAACTTAGTCAGAAATAACTTGAAGGCAAACAATATATCTTATGGGTTACTTTTACGAACAGAATAATCTTTTCACAATGGTCCCTTTGTTGTCTTAGGATCGTCAATAAAAGGTTCGAATTTAGAATTTTGTTGCTTTTTAATTATTTTTCTTGAATTCATTTTGTCTTACGAGTAGACCATCCTGCTACTTACTTTAAGCCTCCATTCTTTTAATCTCCACTAGCATTCTGTTTTTTTCTAAATCTTGTTCTATCTTGAGTAAGATAGTTTGACCTACATTTGCACAGATAATAGCTTTGATTATATATAAAGGAAGTTAACAATGATTGATACTGATGCAAGGTTACTATTTCCCTGTAAGATATCTAAGACCCATTTACAATGTAAAGCCAGTATAAATACTCAAAAAGAACTAATGAATGACATGACACATTTCCAGAGAAGGTTTCTATTGTGCAAACATAGTTTTACAAGGATCTCAGGTGATAATATCCTCAATTTGAAACAGTGTTTTTCAGTAACTTCCTCTGTCTTTTTTCTTTTCACAAACAAATCCATTAAGGAAGGAAAGAAGATAGGTGGTGAAAATAAGTGCTGGAAATGTAAAGATAATCTTGGTACATTTTACCACATTTGGTGGACATGCCCAAGCACAAGAAAATTCTGGTTGAAAATATATGAAACTATGAAAGAAATATTCAGTGTGACATTTCCCATGATGCCTGAATTGTTTTTATTAAATATGATATTTATGTTTGATAAAACTTTTCAATTGAAGAATAAGAGAGTTTTATTGTACTTGATAACAGCTGCAAGAATGGTGTTCGCAAGATTATGGAAAACAACAGCAATTCCTGCCATAGAGCAATGGGCTCAGAAAATAGCTGAATATAAACAATTTGATGTGTTTTCTATGAGGTTAAAAGGGAAACAAATGGAACAGGTAGAAAATGATTGGAATCCAGTGACAAAGTTTATGAGGAAATATGGGTATTGGCTTTAAAGAAAAAGGAGAAAAAGAGAAGGGAAAGAAGAAGAAAGGGGAAGAAAAAAGGGGGGGGCAAGATAGAGAGAATGGCAGAAATTCAGTCGGAAGGTTAATTAAATACGGGGATATATCCAATAACATAACAATGACAGGAAAATTGAAAAATAACGTGAAAAAAGTAAAGTCATACAGTGTTTTTTTTTATTATTTGTGAGTCTATATGAATACATTGTAGAAGACATGATAACAAAAAATACACAGAAATTTTGAACTGGGGAGTTTCTTTATACTTAAAACAGCTTGATTAGCGACTCTTGGTAGATGATAGGAAGTTAAGGTAATGTAAAAGTATAACTAGGATATTTTTATATTGCCAAGAAAAGATGTATATTTATATATTATATTTGTACAGTATTGTATATATGAACAATTGAATCAGAAATGTATAACTTTCTAACACGAACTTTATTATTTGTATGTACACAATAAAAAGAAAATTTTAAAAAAAAAGGAAGGAAAGAAGACATAGCTGTATAGTGCTGAAACTGCTACCTCATTTGCAGAAGGGACATTTGCAAACAAAGGAGCAGTTTGGGTGCACATGCATGCCTGTTGCTGTGTCCCTTTCCTTAAGGATGCCATCTTGGAGGGTATAGGCACTGAGAGACACAGCGGCAGGCATATGTGTGCACCCAAACTGCTCCTTCGTTTGCAAACAAAGGGGCAGTTTTGGTGTCTACATCCCCAGCTGCCACATCTCTGGTGACAGGCATGTGCACACGCTCAAACTGCTTACTCATTTGCAAATGAGAGAGCAGGTTTGGCACCTCCACTCTCCCACCGCTGTGTCCCTGACGAAAGGGATATGGAAACGTGTGTGTGTATGCACGAACTGTGACTCTGTAGATCAGTTTGAATCCTCATTTGGCCATGGAAATCCACTTGACGACCTCAGGCAAGTCACATTCTCTCAGCCTCACAGAAAGTCGAAGGCAACAAATCTTACCAAGAAAACTCCCACGATAGAGTGATCTTAGGGTTGCCATGAGTGAGTTTTCAAGGGGGAGAGACATGGTGGCTAGACAGAACCTTCCCCTGTCAGTGGCACTTTGTAGTTGTGTGCCTTGAAGTCACTTCAGATCTGACGAGATCTTGCCCAAGGTCACACAGTGTCTGAGCGGGGACTTAAATCTTAGGGCCTTTCCACACTACACTGTTGTAGTGCTATTATTCCACTTTCAACATCCTGTGGAATTCTGGGGTTTGTAGTTTACTGAGGCCGAAGAACTCTCTGACTGAGAATTCTAAAGGCCCCTCCCTAAACTAGTCTCCAGAAACCTTTAATAAATATATGTTTGAATATTTAAATAAATATTTGAATATTTAAATCTGCTGTGAATGTGGTGTATCTTGATTTCTGTAAGGCCTTTGACAAGGTCCCCCATGATATTCTTACAAACAAGGTAATATAATGTGGGTAAGACAAAGCAACTCTTAGGTGGATTTGTAATTGGCTGACCGGCCAAACACAAAGGGTGCTCACCAATGGGTCATCTTCATCCTGGAAAGAAGTGACTAGTGGGGTGCCACAGGGTTCTGTCCTGGGCCCAGTGCTATTCAACATCTTTATCAATGACTTGGATGATGGAATAGAGAGCATGCTCATCAAATTTGCAGATGACAGCAAATTAGGAAGGATCGCTAATACCCCAGAGGACAGGATCAGAATTCAAAATGACCTTGACAGATTAGAGAGCTGGGCCAAAACAACTGTAAAAAATCTTAAGGGTTGTGTGATACCACCAGCAGAATGGACTCTGCCAGAAGATTAAATTCACCTTCCCTCTTGCAACTCTTGGTGGGCCTCCTACATCCTGTCTTCTCTAGATCCTCTGGAACAGATTTGAAGGGTTGAAAAGAACAGGTGGGGAAATCCTGTTCTCATATGTGCAGGCATCAGGTCATGTAGCACTGAATTTGTATGGGTAGGCTCCCATACCTTTCATGGCTGTGCAGAAGAGGGAATTTAAGCAGGTGTTGCTTGTCACAGAACCAGGTAGCAAACAACATTTGCTGAAATTCCTTCTTCTGCACAAACATTAAAGGTATGGGAGCCCACTCTAGTTTTCACTCTGGCAACTCCAAGTCAGAAAAGCAGGTGTTGCTGTGGAAGATTTCACATAGCTTCAATAAATGAAATCTGCATCACCAGACATTTAAAGTCTTTTTAGAAATCCTTGAAGGTAATCGGCAAATAGAATGATCCAGCAGAGTACACCTGAACTTACAGAAAGGTTTTGGTAAAATTCTTCACCAAAGACTCTCACGAAGACCTGTTCATCATGAGCTAAGAATCCATGGACTGAAAACAAGTTGCAAAAATGGGAAGTAGGTAACGGGGGAAAAAGTTTTTATGATGGAGGGAGGAGTGGTTAAAAAAAAATTGAAGACCATCAAGGATCTACATTACTGTTTTATTTATTCATTAATAAATAAATTCATTATTCATCAATTCTATGATTCTATGATTAACTGGATTATTGTTAGCTTAATCCTACCAGAACTTCCCTGCAGCTGGATATGATCCTGCTGGAGTTACCTTTTCCATAGTCCTACAAGGAAAGGAAATGTGCTTATGCAGATGAGAGGATCTGGGCTTTTAAAACTCATTCTCCCTGTAAAACTGTAGGAAATTTTTCATATGAGTCCTTTGATGAGGGTCCAGTTAGGTCTCGCATGTTTCCCTAGCTTTAGTTTAAATAATTTCTCAGTTTTTTTCTCCCCTATAATTTGAGTCTTTCACCTTTCTCCTTTTGCATTTGTTCCATCTTTGTTGACTTTTGGCTTCTCCACCCATTCTGTGAATTTCCATTCTTACCACACAATGGAACTTGCACATCCAGCTCCAACTATATTTCTTCATAGTGCTCTACTTTAAGATGGGCTCCTACATTTATGAATGTTAATGAAAAAGAAATCTATTTTCAGTATATAATGTTGAAAACAACCTTATCAAACTTAATGATACGTGCATGCAAGCTTCTAACTTTAAGCCTGTTTTATCCCTTTTATTGCTTCTGATACTTTAATGAGCACTAAAATTTTTGATAGGTACACTATTGAACATAGTAGTCCTAACGTATTTGCTGAGGAGACTTGTGGTCAACAGGCGAGTTGAGATCAGGACAGTATTATGTGTGGCAAACAGGATAAAATTACAATCTTTCTAATAATAAACTCTCTTGGATCAGACTTACCTGTAATTAGTCATTCCATAATTCAGGAAACAATATAATACATTTCCTCAAGCAACCAGCCTTCAATCTGACAAGATTTCTCTCTCTTAAATTAACATACAGCTATGTATAATAAAATACAAAGGTCCTTATCATACTATGCAGTTATACTGTCATAGCAGAGATATAGGCCATTTCCTATAACAGTGTTACAGTGCTATTATTCCACTTTCAACATCCTGTGGAATTCTGGAGTTTGTAGTTTACTGAGGCCAATGAGCTCTCTGGCTGAGAATTTTACAGCCCTCCCCCACTGCAAATCCCAGGATTTCATAGGAGTTTGAAAGTGGAATAAGAGCACTATAACAGTGTAGTGTGGAAATGGCCTTAGTCCCGTTTCTGTCTTCAGCCTTACTTTATGATGTTGTGCTTTTTCCGATGTTGTTGTACTGTGAGGTCGCTGGGAACATGATTTCTTTTGACACATGTAAAATAACCTGTTAATGACACCCTTTCCCACTATATTCAATAGGCAGTTTGAATGCAAATATCTCATTCTACTTCCTTGCAAGAACATTAGTAGGTGTAGTAAGGGTGTGACTTGGTTGTCCATGCTTTGCGGATTCCCAAGGAAATCTGCAGCAGGGAAACCTCAGACTGTTTCTGGTGCTTGGGCAGGAAAGACAAAACTCCCAAAAGAAACAAGTGTAGTTTCTGTGGTCTATGCTCTTGAAACCCTTTTCAGACTTTTTTTTCTGTTACAGTGCATTAACACTGTGATCCTGACCTATGAACCATTGAAAGTCACTATTCAGATGCCTTCTCTACATGGGGGTGTTTTCCAAAAATTTCTACGCTGCTTTCCACACACCACAGTGTTGCCCTCACAGCATTACATCATCATCATCATCATCATCATCATCATCATCATTATTGGTGATCATGTTGTAATATTGGTGATCATGCTGTAATAGCATTATTATGGCGCAGGGAGTACAAATGAATTGGGCTTTGAACAGGACAACCTGAAATAACTGACTAGCATGATCAGTACTGCTGCCTTCCACAGCAGAAAGATATCAAAAATAGTAAAGGATGGTGTGGTCCATTTCTCACAATGTGAGAAATTTCTCAACATTTCTCACAATGTGAGATCTGGGCAGTGATGGGTGCATTGTAATGCTGTTGTGCTGTAAGAGTGTTATTACACCTTAATGGGTATGAGTGAAGCAGTTTTGAGCACGACAACCTGAAATAATTGACTAGTTTGAAAGCAATTTTGTTTTTCTCAGGAGAAAGAAATCAAAAATGGCAGGGAATTCTGTGGTCTGTTTCTCTTCCTGTATCATCCCTCCTGCTGAAAGAGTTGGGCAGTAATGGGTAGTAGCATTATTACGGCTATTTTTAAAAATACAGTGGTCCCTCCACTTTCATGAGAGTTTGGGGCACAGAACCCTTGCAAGAGTGGGCAAAAACAAGAGTAACTTCCATTGCTTTGTGCCCCCCCCCGCATTTCTTTGCCTTTTGCCAGAGTGTACATGCCTTCCTTCCCCATGCCTGAGCAAAAGGCAAGAAAACGGAGGGGGCATGTGTGCCTCCCCCCATTCCCTTCTCTTTTGCCCAGGTGTGGAGAACGTGGGCCAAGGAAAAAGGCAAAGGAATGGGGGGGGGATGTGTGCCTTTGTTCTCTGTGCCTGGTGCTCCCCCTCCCATTCCCTTGCCTTTGGCCCAGGCACAGAGAAGGCAGGTACACACACCCAGGCAAAAGGCAAGGGAATGGGAGGAGCGGAATGGGGAGGGGAAGCATGCACACGCCTCATGAATAATCAAATCCATGAAGGTCAAACCCATGAACGTGGAGAGAGAACTGTATATTGAAACCCAAGGTGGGGAACATGGGGTGGTGATAACAGCATTAGTTCAGTTAAAAAAACTCTGTGGAAAGTATGCTATTATAATGCAAATGTGACAAGAGTACATTTGCTAGGGTTAGGGGCACAGGACCCCTGTGGAAGTAGAAAAACCGTGAATAACTCTAGGCCTTCCCAAACCATATTTAACACAGAAAGTATGATCACCATCTTCAACCCACCGTAGATTCCTTCAAGGCATCAGGGTTCCTTCACAAGGCAGAAGTGGGTGGCTGGTGGGGCTTACTGCCACCGCCACTGCTGCCCCACACCATTTTTAATAGGGACTTACAAACCTCGATCACGAGGCGTGATGTCCTGATTAAAAATAGCATAGGGATGCAGCAGGGGTGACAGCAAATAATCTGTGGATAATCCAATCCGCAAGTGAAACGCACAAATACGGAGGGCTGACTATACACAGCATCAACAATGAATTGTTGTTGAGAATACCACTGAAATGCTGTTACATTGGGAATAACCCAATGTAACAGCATGGTGTGCTAAGGACCAAACAGTAATTACTAATTACTAATAAATTTTGATTAGTTACAGTGCCTGATCTTCAGTATCATCGTGTCATGATGGGTGGTGACATGGATCATGGTAATCAGAAAGGGGTGACAGTTCTATTTGTGGTAATTATGTTGCTGAGCAAGCAAAATGGGGATTATGGACTGCCCATGTACCTTAGAGTATGGCTGCTGAGAGTGAATCTGGCCCTGGTTTAAAAAAGAAAAATTCAAGCAGTCCCCTAGTTGTTCACTAGTGTCAGATCTCTGCAAGAGGCAGGGGGTGGGGGGTGGCTGTTGTGTGACCATGGCCCGGTTGACTGGATGAGTGTCTCTGGGTCATGCTGCTGGCTTTAAGCTGAGTGGGAAAAGGACTGCTGGCTGTGCATGAGGGGATAGGATCTGGGGAAAGGGTTCTCCTCTGGTGCCCTCCTAGCCTCCCTCCCTATCTGATTCCTGTTGGTGGGGGAAAGGCTGCAGAGACTGCTGCCCTGGGGAATCTCCTTGTGGGCAAAGGTGGATGAGTAGATGGGCGGGGAAAGAGCGAGAGAACCCCTTGGGGCAGTGGGAGGGGAGGAAACGGGGAGGGGCTCTGGTGCCTGGGGCGGCCTGGAGCCTTCCTTGGGTGGAGGCAAGAGGACTTTCCTTGTTCGCCCCCGCGGTGTGAGCGCTTCACCTGGCAGCCGTAGGACTGACTCCTGCGGAGTCCAGCTTTCTTACTTGGCCTAGACTAGATAGAAATCTTTAATTTCAAATGTTATATACCATTATTTTATATGAAATTCAGCACTTTAACAATTTATGTCAAAAACAAAAATAAATCAACAAATAACAGTACTTTTGAAAAAGACAAAAATACATGCAGCACGTGCAGCATAGTTGGGCCTGAGCCCCTTCTGGATCCCCAGGCCATGGTAATTGGTACTGGGTTCTCCCATGCCTCTCGTTGCCCCTGCCTTGGAAATGCCCATTGAGGAGATGTCTTTGAGGATGTAGGGGTCCACTAATGGAGTACCTGTGGTTCAGAGAGTCTTGCTTTGGAATTACTGCAGACCTAAACATCTCACCTGTGGAGGGCAAATATCTGGAAGCATCTATTAATATCCACTTCTAGCTTCTAGGAGTAGGAATTGATTTTTAAAAAATGGGGGACAAGATACAGGTCACTTCTATGAATTGAAAAACCCAATATTTCTATGCTAGTGATGAAACTGTGGTATTTATCCCACTACTCAGTTGTTTGGGGTCTGTTCTGACTGCGGACAGCCAGGGAGGCAGTGATGTGATACTTGCCCTCTTGCACAGAATTATTAGTAGACATTTTCAGTGGCAATCATGATGCCAGAACATACCTGTCACCTTCACCGGTTTAATCCACCTAGCATAAGGTATGCTGCCTTGGAGATGAATAAAGGAATGAAACCCCCACTCAACAGGTTTGATTCAGCCATCTCAAGATGCCAAAGGACTGTGCACATTCTCATGTTGCCACTACTTATTTAGTTCCTGGTGTCAACAATACGTTTCACAGAACAGCCTAAATCCCTGCTTTGAGTACCCTGGGGAAGTCCCTCAAAGGGTCAATGAGGTCAGGAAGGAGTGCTAGGAATTCCTCTCTTCAATGAGTGGCTTACCTACCTTGAGAGAGAGCCAAGCAGGTTTGCAAAGCAGTACAGTGACAACAAAAACCACAACTGTCAATGGGGAAATCACTTGTGTAATGCTGGGAGGTGGTAGGGAATTATATAAAGCCCAAAGAAGCTGGCTGCACTAGCATTTTCAGTTTCCTACAGGAGAGAGGTAAGTGCTCACTTTCCTACGGGAGCATACTAGGTGGCTTGGGGGATGTGAATGCCGTGGGAGAGCACACCAGAGGAGTACATGCTGCTCCCCTTCCACTCAACGAGCATTGGGGATTGATTCTATGACCTGCACTCAGCAGGGGCATGGTCCTTTCAGTGTACAATAATTCTGTAACTTTCCAGTTTCTGCTTCTAAGCCTCAGTCTATACTTTCCATTTAGAAAAATGCAACAACTTTAATTCTATAAATCATGCAGATAAAAGGCACTGCGGCTTCTTGTGCTGGCATAAAGAACAGTCTCAGAGTTTGAGATTGGCCCACTAGGGAGAATGCAGCCCCCTCTGGAATGAGTTCAAAATCTCTCAGCTGGACAGATGAACAACATACGATGAGCAGATGAACCTCCATTTTGTCTTGGTTATTCCTTGAGCCTCAGTACTGGTGTTTGTCTAATCCATTACCGCAGCCAGACACAAATTTAGACATCCCAAACCACCTCATTTGGGTTTGATGGAGATTGGTCTGGTGTCATTCATATATGGGTGACACCAATTGATGAAATCTCTGGATGATCTCATCCAAGATTAACAATATCTTTGCTGAATCTTTTGAGGTGAGCAAGTGAGAAAGTGACAGCCAGGTGCCTCCTGCAGAGGGGGAAGGAGTACAAGGGGGTATAAGGTTCAGAGAGTTGTGTGAGGTCCAGAACAAGATAGATTTTTAGCTAATATACCCTAACATGAATGCTCTCCCTCTCTCACACACTTTCTCTCTCTCTGCTAACTGGTTATAAAGTAGCCACAGGAAAACTACTGTACAATTGTGGTGGGGGATGTATAAATTCCATTCTTGTGGCCAGATAATAATCTGCTGCCACTGGTTACTCTAGATAGAAGAATTTTCTATGCAACCAAGAAACCACCTGACAATATTCTGTGTTGCCAGTGGTTTTCTACCGAAAAGAAGCTGCTATGTGCAGGATGATGAAATGGCTGGAATGTGCCCTATTATAATCTGAATTCAGCATGGGTACATTTGTACATCTCAATAAATCCATGTTCCTCATGAACCCTGACATATCGTGACAAGCCAGCATGCTGGGTCCTGCTGCCTGATCAGTCCCACTTGCAGCAAAAGCAGCTCAACAAACCAAAGAACTTTGGTCCATTATTTAGCATGATGTGCAGACCTGGCAGCAGCAAGAATTTATGGTTCATGGTTGGATAGCACTTCCCACAGGCATTAGGACCCAGCAGGCTTGCTTATTCCCAACAAGGGGGAATTCAATAGAGTTCCACCTTGTGTTGTACAAATCCAGCCTATGAATCATGCTACCTTTTACTTACTGTTGAAAATAAAAGCAGGCCAAATAAACACACCGTGAGCTTAAGAGGGGGAAAGTCCACAAAAACCGATAACAAAGTTGCAATCACAAACAGTGTACAGGAGTTTATGTATTCTATTCAGTTGTGATAGTCTACAGAAGAAGAGAATCAAATTTTCAGTTTTTCAAAAGGCAAGTTTCTGGTCCTTACAAAATTTTATTGGGATATTATACACAGCATTTGGTGAAATCTCATAATTCAGATACAGCAACAGGATGGCAGAACATTTGTTACCCATGGTCACCAAGGAAGGGGGAGAATAGATTCAGATTTCTTCAAAAATGCTATTTAGGTTATGAGAGGTTAGGTTAGGATGGGAAGAACCCTTTGTTCAATGGAAGGAAGGAATCTCTTTCTCTAGAAGGTTATATTAAGTGGTTTATGTCTACACAGCAGCTCAGATGCCTTTCAAGTATCTGCTAACTTGTCCCTGTGCTAATTCATCTTTAGTTTTAGAAGAAAGAGTGTGAAAAGGCTACTCCAGCAGCAGAAATGTGTGGTAAAAGATCTCTTCTATGTGCTGGCAGCCATGTTTGTTTCAGTTTCTTTGAAAGCCAGTGTGGTGTACTGGTTTTAGAGTTAGATTACAGCTCTGGAGGCCAGGGTTCGAATCCTTGCTTGACCTCATTTGATTCTACAAACGTGCACCAAGACATCACCCCAAAAGAGGAAGTGCATCATAAAGAAAAGAAGGCGCAAATTTGCACAGAGCCTGCTTGGTCATTTATACGTTTAGATGCAAATTTATAATCAAGTACTATAGTTTAAATAATAATACAGTCCTCTCTCCACATTTGTGAGGGTTCGGGACGTAGAACCCTCACAAAAGTGGAAAAATCACAAATAACGACACCATCTGCTCCACCTTCCATTCCCCGCTGGGCCATATGGAAGGGAATTTCCTTCCCTTCCTTTCCTCCTCCGGAGTTCCCCCCACCTTTCCCATGCATTTTGCCCCAGCACAGAGAAAATGGACCTATCTGGCCACGCACCTCGTCTGTGAGCCACAGTAGATCACAAAGGCCTTGCACATGGCTGTCCCAGGAACCTCTCCCTAACTTAGGTCTAATGGTGTGGGATCTGAAGCATTAGGGCAAAGACACAGTAGGAACACACACACCAACTGAGAAGCACTTAAGGTTATGGAGGAAAGTAAGGTTAGCACATTCTAACCTCCATTTTGTATGGGCTGTGTGCCACTTGCAGGTCTGTGTACCTCTTGTATCTTGGTAGGGCAGGTAGCAAGACCCGATCCCTCTGGTATTGGTAGCTCAGCAGGGTAGCGCTCTGAGAGATTTGTGGTCTGTGCGTTGTGTGTGGTCATAACTGATATTTTGGGCAGTGCATGCATTGTGTGTGGCAGTGACTGGCCCTGGGTTTAAGCACTTTGCCCAGACTTGGAGGAAGGTACTCCTCAGTCCAAAAAAGCAGCCATAAAAGGCAGGACTCAGCTAAGACCCCTTTTTTTTTTCTTCTGTGCTTTTCTTGTGCCCTTATCCCTTATTTCCCATTGTTCAGCCAAACAACAATATGCTCCTTAGGGTTCATTTCCCCCCCATTAGTGGCTCTGTGTGTGGTAGATGCTAGGAAATTCCCCCCAAGGACCTCAGTGGTCTCCCTGTCCTTGAGTGCCTGGTCCTCTAAGCCTAGTTTTGGGAGTGTGCCTGACCAGTGGAGCTTGAAGGAAATGTGTATGGACGTCCTCAAGTAGAAAAGCCAAAAAGGCATTTGTGCAAGCAGGCGAGCATGTTAAGAATGCACCCTTGCTTTCTTCTTGTTAGTTGGATTGGCAAACAAATTGGCAACAATGTTTAAAGAGCAGAACAGGCTCAACAAATTGGAAAAAAGGGTTGTCAAAAAGGAAGCAACCCTTGGAAGTAGGGCTCTATCATAACCTCAGATCCATTTGGCACCCTGCGTGACAATCTCCTTGGGCAGCAAATTCCATAATCTCATTTCCTCCACCAGTGAGATTGTGTGTATCACACGTCACCCATTTTCCTCATCTCAGATGGAGAAAAGCGCTTCTGTTGACCTAAGCCCATGGGTGGGTTAATAACAGAGGAAAGTCATAGAATCATAGAGTTGGCAGAGACCACAATGGCCACTGAGTCCAACCTCCTGCCATGCTCGAACACACACTCAAAGCACCCCAGCAATGGCCATCCAGCCTCTGCTTAAAAAGCTCCAAAGAAGGAGACTCCACCACACTCTGAGGCAGCAGATTCCACTGCTGGACAGTTCTGACTGTCAGGAAGTTCTTCCTGAAATTCAGGTGGAATCTCTTTTCCTGTAGTTTGAATCCATTGCTCCTTGTCCTAGTCTCTGGAGTGGCAGTAAACAAGCCTGCTCTCTGCTCAGCGTGACATCCCTTCAAATATTTAAACTTGGCTATCGTGTCCCCTCTTAACCTTCTCTACTGCAGACTAAACATACCCAGCTCTCTAAACTACTCCTCATAGGGCATGGCTGACAGACCTTTCACCATGTTAGTCACCCTTCTCTGGACACCTTCTAGCTTGTGAATATCCTTCTTGAATTGTATGGCCTGTAACTGGATGCAGTATTCCAGGTGAGATCTAACCAAAGCAGAATAGAGTGGTGTTATTACTTCTCTAGATCTCAGCACTATACTGCTAACAATGCATTGTAGAATCACATTGGCTTTGTTAGCTGCTGCATCACAGTGCTGACTCATGTTCAGCTTGTTGTCCATTGAGACTCCTAGATCCCTTTTACACGTCCTGTTGCCCAGCCAGGTGTCACCTCCCCCACCTCCCCATATCTGTGCATTTCATTCTTCCTTCCCAAGTGTAGTACCCTACATTTCTCCCTGTTAAAATTTATTTTGTTAGTTTTGGCCCAGCTCTCTAATCTGTCAAGGTCATTTTGAATTCTGATCCCATCGTCTGGGATATTAGCAACCCCTCCCAATTTGGTGTCATCTGCAAATTTGGTCAGCATTCCCCCTATTCCATCATCCAAGTCACTGATAAAGATGATGAATAGCACTTGGCCCAAGACAGAACCCTGTGGCACCCCACTGGTCACTTCTCTCCAGGATGAAGAAGAGTCATTGGTGAGCACCTTTGTGTTTGGATGGTCAGCCAACTGCAAATCCACCTAACAGTAGGATTGTCTAACCCACATTTTACTACCTTGTTTGCAAGAATATCATGGGGGATT
Organism: Cyclura pinguis; assembly: GCA_030412105.1. Taxonomy (NCBI): domain Eukaryota; kingdom Metazoa; phylum Chordata; class Lepidosauria; order Squamata; family Iguanidae; genus Cyclura; species Cyclura pinguis. The sequence continues at coordinate 208,125,722 of CM059600.1, forward strand.
TTGTCAAAGGTCTTACTGAAATCAAGATACACCACATTCACAGCAGATTTAAATATTCAAATATTTATCTAAATATTCAAACATATGTTTATTAAAGGTTTCTGGAGACTAGTTTAGGGAGGGGCCTTTAGAATGCTCAGTCAGAGAGTTCTTCGGCCTCAGTAAACTACAAACCCCAGAATTCCACAGGATGTTGAAAGTGGAATAATAGCACTACAACAGTGTAGTGTGGAAAGACCCTAAGATTTAAGTCCATAGCATTCCCTTCATCCACTCTATCAAAAATAGAGAGATTGTATTAGTCTGGCATGACTTATTTTTGAGAAACCCATGTTGACTTTTCGTGGTCATGGCATTCCTTTCTAAGTGCTTACAGACTGTCTGTTTAATGATCTGCTCTAGGATCTTTTCTGGTAAGTCCTTAAGTTTCTTCCCAGATCTCATATAGCAGCTCTCTGCAACATGTAGCTTTCTTGATGGGTTGGACCATCATCCTCAACCATCATGGCCACACTGGCTATGGACAATGAGGGTTGTCACACGTATGGACAGCACCATGTTGGGAAGGTTCTGAAAAACGTCCTCTTAAATTAGATGGTGGAAACTAGGAGCCAATGAAGTTGCAGTACTTGTTATATGATCGATCTGATTCCTCCAGTACTTTTTAAATATGAGAAATATGTTTTCAAGTTAAATATATAGACAATATATCTATCTGTCTGTCTATCTTGACAAAAGATGAAGACAATGAAAAAGGATTAGATGCAATTCACTGTTAGAATCCTTAGTTATCTCCTGAGTAGGTGTGTAGGATAATGTGAATAATAAAAAGTCCAAGAGGAGAATGGTTATATGTGTTGAGAAAGTCTGGACATGTATGGTGTATTGTTAGAAAATATATGCCCTTGCTACTTGTTACCCGCTGTTGCTAGCCCGAGTTTGTGGGATATTAAGATATCATTTTGATATCAATAATTCGGCCTTCTCTACCCATTCCTCTCCATGTGCTTGTGAGGCCCCCGGACAAGCACGCACACAGGCGCATCCGACAATAGCCGAACCATTCACATCCCAATCTAGGCAGGCCAGTCATTGCCGAATGCAGCTTCAGGAGACCTCAAGGCAAGTACCACATTATATATGCACGCTACCTACAAAAGATCCCCTGCCCCGTGCAGACAGCTTGATGAACGGACTATACAACTCTCAAGCACTCCGCGTTTGCATACTGGCTACTCTATTGACAATCTGGCTATAACTCAATCATCTAAAGTACTGACCTTTCAGAGGCTTTGTCTCCAGCCCCAAACTCATTGTTTTCCCCAAGTACGGACTAGCCTGCGGCCACAATTTTCCCTATAAGAACCCCTGACTTTGAGCACTTCCTCGGATCATTCTTGGCTTCCATCCCGCCTTGCTGTCGCTTTGTCCAGCGAGCCTTCCCCTCAGCCCCACATGCTGAGAATCCACGCTCCCCAGCTTCTTTGCTTCTAACCGGGCTTCAGGACAGGTATAGTATTTCCCATACCAAACCTCCTCTCAAAATCCCTCTATCCAACTCCTACCTTTATTTCTATAGTTTCTTGCGTGAGTGTGTTGCATACACTTGTTTGATTGTGTTTCAATAAAACAATTATTATTATTTCAACAGCTGCCTTGTCATTGACTCGGCCTGACCCCATAGACATAGGGTTCAAGATCTCGCTATGTTACCCTGCCTCTTGCATTGCCAACGTGTGCTCTGTGCAAATTCCCTCCCCATTGTTTGAGCACATTTAGGTGTCCCTCCCGGGACCCCCAGAAATCAGGGTAACACACTTGCACTGCAACTCAACTGTAATCACAATGAACTTTTTAAGGGCAACTCTGTGTACTCTAGGTTCATTACATTAATCTAATCTGGAAGTCACAAGGATGTCTATATGACCATGGTGAAATCTTGCTTGAAACGCAGCTGGTGTTTCAGCCTTAGCTGGTAAAAGGCACCCTTGGCCACAGCTATCATCTGAATGTCCAGAAACAAAGCTAGGTTTAAAAATAAATCTATGTGGATGACCACTCATGCTTTCTTTGAGAGGCATGTTAGTGAAAAAATGTTTCCAAGAACACTTTGTGTATATGTGTATGTATTTAGGTACTATGCTAGCTATTCAGAGATCTGTTGTAGCAGAACAGGTTGATCATCTGGCGATGGTCAGTTTCAGCTTTTCCCAGTGTGCAGCTTCAAGTGCTACAAAAACCTGATTTGACCAGCTGGATACAATGAAATGGAACATGTGTGATACCAATGATTGTTGTTTGTCACCGCCTACAGTCCTCCGGGAAGGGGAGTGAAGAATCAGCCTGTACACAGCAGCTGCCCCAATGAAGGGGAGCAAAAACTTCGAGTCCACCTGATTCCTCGCAGGTTTTTCAGATTGGCTTCTTTGTTCAGCACAACATGGGGCATGGTCCAGGGATGCTGTGTGACTAGGCTGTCCTCTTTCCCCATTGGCCTTCAGCCTCCTGTCATGACCCAGAGCCTTGTCATTGATTTGTGTTTTTCCCTACTTCCTCTATTATGTTGCAGGTACCAGTTGGCTCCACTGCCCAAAGGAAGCTCTTCTCCCTCCTGGCAAGATGTTTCTGATGTGGCTGGGATTTATGCCTGTGCTTCTTTTCAGCTCCATGGCCAGTACAGGTAAGACTCAATCAATACGCTTGCAAACCTGTGTTATCCCTTAGGAAACCACCTAAATAGACTAGCTAAGACTTCCATGAAATAAACAAGAGTGCATAACAGGGAGATTATGTTTGGCATCAAAGTGTTCTGTTCTGATAAGGCCAAGAAAACCTGGTTGCAGCCTATTTGAAAAATTGCATGATTCCTACTGGCTTTGCCTGATGGAAAACCAAGCAAGTGTTATGATCAATGACATTCTTTTCTTTTCTGTTAAAGTCCACACTCTAATTTATATGGTTAAAGGGTTAAAGGCTTTATTTCCTTTCAAGGTTCCTCTCTAGAATGTATGAGGTGATTCAGCCTGCACTAGTGCTCATGGGCTGCCCAGCAGTGACTAGGACTCAAACTCTTTTAAGATTTGTTCTACAGGTTGAGGGTGGAGTACAATGTCATTACTATAGATATATAAGTGCTGGAGTACAGAGCAGAATAACAAAGTCCATTGTAAAGAGACGTTGTTAAGTTTTGCAGTTTTGGAGGCTTGTTGCCTTGTGATCAGCTTCTCCTTTCACTGGCCCACTCCATCCCAGTCTGCAACTGCAAGATGCATCATGGTTGGGTAGAACTATTCATTAGACACTACTGAACAACACAACTGCCAGGACTGAAGGAACTGTCCTGAAAGAAGTTGGTGGACATTTTTGTTGAGATATTTCTCTTAATAAGTGAGATATGCAAAGGAAATAAAAGGTATAGGTCCTGTCTTAGTTGCCAAGGGACCATTGATGTCATGGTCTCAACCTGTAGTGCAATCCTATACACATCTACTCAGACATATCTACACAGCATGAAAAAAGAAAAGAAAAGAAAAGACTGTTTTAGACTACACTTCTGAATTCAATAGGGCTCAGTTCCAGATAAGTGTATTCAGGATTACAACATCTGTCCTGCTAATAATGTCAATTAAAGCACAAACATTTAAAACGGGTAATGTAACTGAACTTATTTATGGATTAAAGCAATGGTCACTGGACTCCAAAAGAAATGTGGGAGAAAATGTTCTCTTTATGCCATGTGTGTATATGTGTGTGTGTGTGCGTGTGTGTACACATATATACTACTCCTGTTGAAAAAAATAACCTGAACCTGAAAATATAAGTATCATTTTCTCTTAAAATAGGTCTGGGAAACACAGCCATCCAGATGTTGTAGGGTTTTCCCACGATCCCTCACCATTGGCTATATTGGCTAGAGTTTATGGGACTGGCAGTCCGACATATGGTGGGTCATACTTTCCCCCCAGCTTTAATTTAAACACATGTTTTCTTGTAGTTTTCTCACAACCTGTATGTGTGCATGTGTGTGCATGAGTTATGTGAACTGTGAAGATTTTCTGTACCAATTAATTTTAATTCCTGCCACTCGAGAGATGCCACAATGAGATTCAGTTATTAACTACTCATGTTTTGAAAGCGCATGTTTGGGTAGGAATGTTAATTTTCAAGAACTTGCTCTCTTCTTTCAAAAAAAAAAAAAAGCATGAGAAGAGTGGCACCTTCCTGCCAAAGCCTGTTTTGTCCTTTGGGGTGCATTTCACCAGGAATTCCTGCTTTGTGCACACGCCACTCAAACAAATGAGAATTTCAAACAAACATAAGAGAGTTTTCTTTGCACCACAGCTCACCTTGTTCATGACAGAGGGTGCACGCAGCGGTTAGAGATCCTGATTAGGGAGCAAATACAAAGCTTGAAGAAACAAACTAAAGGCTTGATTATAGGAACTCCATTCCAAGATAGGAAAGTTACTCAGGATGCTAATGTAAGGAAGAGCTGAGAGTACTGGCGGGAAGAGAAGAGGTAGAAAAACATCCCTAAGACTATCAGTGTATAGCACAGAGAGGTCAGGATAGGTAGAGCCACATCATGTTTTCTAAGCAGGCAAGAAGGGAGGATATTTTGGGTCATACCGTCTAACCCTATTACTACTGTCCACTCTGAGGCATTCTTGGCTCTTCAGTATTAAAGGTTGTTGCACTCCAAACAGTTTTCAGCATCCCAGCTTCCTGACAACTTAAGAATGGAGCTGGACCGTTTCCAAATTAGGCCTTTGTGTTATGGATCAAAAGGCCCAGCCCTTTTTGCAACATGTATCTGTCATGCCAGGTCCAAGAATTAGTCACCCATGCACTCTGGATGAACTTGATTCTTTGCCTATTTTCTGCTTGCTTGCTCTAACTGTTCTCTCTCTTTTGTTCTGCCTCTTTCCAGATGATTTGGCATTCCACATGGATTCAGTGATTGGAATTCTAAAAGACTTGGAGCTCCATCTGAATGGGACTCCAGATCTGGCAGTAAGGGAACTTTTCTGGGAGCTAGAATACTGTAACAGTGAGTTCTGGAAGCTGGGATACTGCAACAGTGAATTGTGGCAGCACTTCCTTGGCCCAATGACTTCAGTGCCCTCAGATGTATCTTACCTGAATGAACAACAGAGGACTTTCCTCAAACACTTGGCAAATCACACGGTTGATGCCTCCTCGGTAGAGCACGGAGTGGTCTTAACCCCTGATGGGACCACAGTTTCCCTCAGTCCTCTTCTTGCTGGAATAGTGGCTGGATTCAAGAGAAGGCATGATGTGGCCACACCTTTGGTCACTGACGTCTCAAACAGCTCTCATTTAGATCCACATCTTACCTTGGATCCCCTCTTTGCCACAACAATTGCTATGAACCTTGGCATGGCTTTTCTGCTCCATCACACTAAGCAGAGCCAAGTGGCCCTGGGGCCAAATGGCTGCTGGGACAATATTTCTGCACCCCACACATTTACTTTGATGGGGCCTCCCTCCCACATTACTGACGCTTTCATCAATGGTGCAATGGATGGCCTCATTCTGGGAACCTTTGTGGCAGAAAAACGTGAGCCACCGTCCAACCTCAGTGCCCTGCTGGGTGATTACTATGGAGGAGAAGGCCTGGAGGGGGGAAATCACCGGAGCAACTTCCGTCGAAAGAACTTTGCAGCCCTGGTGAAGGAGGAAAAACTAAGGGAGCAAGTAAGAGGTTCCATGCACCTGCTCAGGCGGCTGAATGAAGACAGTCCCCTCTTTGAAGACATCACGAGTGAGGAAATAGAACTTCTTGCAAATCAGGCAATGGAAGAATTCACGGCATTGTATGTTGGTATGTTATGAGTAGTTCAGGCTGTCTCTTGAATGGGACCATTAGTTTTATTGCTGTTTTCTATAGCTTAGCTATCTGCCCTATCCTTACCCTGGTACAGTGATGTGTTGCTGCAAATCCATCACTGATCTTTAAGAATTAACCTTTGGGAAATTTGTTATAAGATGCTTTGTGTCTCATTCTGGGAGAAAAGCAAGCAAATAAGTAAATGCCCTTCTCATTTTTTACATTTGTTCTCATGAATTTGTGGAAATACTTTAGCCTTCCACCTCTATTTGGAGGGCTGTCCCCATTCTCTGCCCCACACCCCATTTTAGATACTTTAAAAACCATTACAAATATACTAAAAATGGCAGCTATGCCCTATAGGGCTGTTTAAGGCTCAGGAGAGGCCCTTTTTACAAAAACACAAGGAGTAAACCAGCTTGTGGGTGGGTATTACTAGTAAACTAACTAGAGGGACAGGGAGACATTTTAGGGGGGGCGGAATCAATCCTCCCTCAAAGTAGGGGGCACACTTTGTCCACCCCAAGCTAGGAAAAAGTACTCAACTATCTATTAGCAATGAAGGTATCTTCTGAGTCTTTGCTTAGGTAGTCCACCCTAAGCAAAGTCTCAGGACAGGAGATGGTACCTTATCTGTCAATAGACAGTCAAATACCTGTTCCTAGGTTGGGGTGGGCAAAGAAGGAAGATAAGATGGAAGAGAGGAAAAAAGAAAAGAAAAGAAGAAGAGAGAAATACAGCTAAGGGAAAACATAAGGGAAAAGATTATATCATAAGTCCCTGCCCCACTCTGCCTCCTAGCCCTTACACTGGCTGTGACCAGAACATGAGATACATTCCATCAACGACAGGACACATAGACACATGATGACCACTGGCCGTAGACTGAACGGTGGTGTGCTCTAGGGTGGCCAGAGTAAAAATTGGAGAGGGCTCCTGTCCCTTTAAAGGTTGTGTAAATACCTAAAGGCAGCAGATCTCATCTGATCTTGGAAGCTGATCAACCCTGGTTAGTACTTGGATGAGACACCACTGATGAATACGAGGTGTTGTAAATTGTATTCTATAGGAAGAAACTGGCAAAATATTCCTTGCCTAAGAAAACCCTATAGAATTCATGAGGTCACCAAAAGCTGACAGGCAACTTGAAGACACATACATACACACAGAAGGGAATATTTCAGCAGTTGTTCATTTCCTCATTGCACAACAGGCCACACCTACTGGACGTTTCTACATAACCATTAAAGGTACAGGAGCTGTCTCCTATTTTCTGTCTGACAGCCCCAGACTGAAAATAGCAGTTTTCCTGGTCATTTTCATGAGACAGATGATATGCAGTGAACGTGGTTCATGCAGACCAGAGTATCAAAGGAAACACAAAATCTCAATGTTGTGGCTGTTTTGCATTCATGACAAATTTTGTATTTACATTCTACTTTTGCATGACAGCCTCATTGTGCAAAAGGAATAATGAGGATGACATCACATCACGGCTCTAGCTCACCTATGAACTTGTTCAATCACCAGGCAAACATGCTGGGAGAATTGGGCCTACTTATTGTGTTTCAACTGTGTCTCAGTTTAACAGTGTGCAACTCCTCTAAGCAGATTGTCTGCTGTTCTGCTGTGTGACTCTTTCTTGTTTGATTCCTCTTTCCCAGAGTGTCCTGCAATCATCCCAAGGTGCATGTGGGGGGCCCGGCCCTATAGAGGAACACCAAGCCAGCTTCGTCTCCCCTTGGGCTTTGTATACATCCACCATACTAGCACTCCTTCAGAGCCATGCCGAACCTTCTCAGCATGTGCAGCTGACATGCGCTCCATGCAGCGATTCCATCAGGATGACCGTGGCTGGGATGACATTGGCTACAGGTGAGCAGTGTCTCTCTCTCTCTCTCTCTCTCTCTCTCTCTCTCTCTCTCTCTCTCTCTCCTTCCTTCCTTCCTTCCTTCCTTCCTTCCTTCCACCCATCCATCACTTTATTTATACCCCACCTTTCTCCCAGGCTGGGACTCAAGAAGGCTTACAAAAGGATAGAATGCAATTTAAAAAAACATGTATTTAAAAACGTACAAAATCAAGACCAAAACAGTATTAAATAACAACAGAATAAAAACCAATTAAAATTTTTAAAACTGATTAAAAACAGAACAGTACCATAGGAGTCATTTTTATTAAAATCAGTTTTGAAAAGCTCGCTGGAAAGATTGGCCTTAACCTGCTGCTGAAAGGAAACCAAGAAAGGAGCCATCCTGACTTCCCTAGGAAGGGAGTTCCAAAGCGTGAGAACAGCTACAGAGAAGGCCTTCTTTCGCCCTCCCATCAGCTGTGTCTGTGAAGGTTGTGGGTTAGAGAAGAGTGCCTCCCCTGCAGATCCTAGAGCTTGGGCAGGCTCAGATGGGAATATACAGTCCTTCAAATAGCCTGGGCCTGAGCTGTATAGGACTTTATAGGTCAAACCCAGTGCTTTGAATTGTGCTTGGAAACCAGCAGCTGGGATACCACCAAGGACAGCTGAACCTGTGTGTTTACAACCTGTGTCATTTTTGCATGTATTTACCTGTAATTGTTTCATGGCTAAGATTCTATAACATGGTCTATGTTTTATAACTGTATGCATCCGTGACTACATTGTGGAAATGCAAGGAAACCCTGTTAGTGAATTGTGAGAATGTGCATCCAGGTACTGGCAAAAGGGTTCTGATGTACATCAATGTTTCTGATGTGCATTGAGTGCTCCTGATGGACATTGAACAGCTCTGATGTGCATTGGACAGCCCTTCTCCTGCTTACTGGGTACTTATGATGCCCCTTGACAACTTCTAATGCACATTAGGTACATGTTGTGCACTTTGGGCACTTCTGGTGCACTCTAGCATTTCCTAGATGGTGTTTGGGTGCACACCAGCAGTGTCCCAGTGCACTTTGGTACCCATTGCACATCAGGAAGGATGTGCATCAGTCACTCTGCCCATCAACTATAAAGCCGTGGCAGCCCCTAGATGAATGCAGAGGTTGTAAAACTACTCAGTTCTATTTCCCACATGTCTAAGTCCACTTATACACCCCATACTGACTTCTGGCCCATATTTTTATTTAAAAAGATTAATTTCAAAACCATATTTCAAAACCACTATTTTTCTTTCTCAAAAAGCATATGCACAAAACACATTTAATGCATAGGCCCTACAGTTAATCCATTTTCCTCTCTGGCAGTAAAAGCATGACTCAGCAACTACACTTGCAGATAAAGCCTGTGTTTGTCTTTCAACGAGCAGCCACAAAACAAAGCACACTAACCTCAAGAAAGGCTTGTGCTATGGCAAGCAGACATCTTTTCTTCACCTGCGGAAGCGCCTCTACTATATATGTCTAAGTGCTCCACATACTTTGACCTGAAATTTGAGTCCACACATTAATCTAAGAAGTACAAATTTCTTAAGCATTCCTAGAAGGCTGCTGGGGAACCCCCCCCCCCCGCAAATTAGAATACTGTGAAAGGTAAAATGAATGAGAGAACATTGTGAATGGAGCTGACTGCAGTTAGACGTCTTTCGTGTTGTATCACAACAATCTTTCCCAAAAGAAAACATTAGTTTCCACTAAGGTATTAAACCTATATCTGGGTCACTTATACTATTGGAATTGTACAGACGAGCTTATAGAACAAAGGATCCACATCCCCTTCATGTATGATGGAAACTGTGCAAATTTCCCCAGTACAGTCATCCCTCCACATTCGCTAGGATTAGGGGCACAGGAGCCCCGTGAAAGTGGAAAATCTATGAATAACTCTAGGCCCTCCCAAACCATATTTAACACACAAAAAACATATGATCACCATTATTCGAGCCACCGTGGATTCCTTTGAGGCCTCAGGGTTTCTTCACAAGGCAGAAGTGGGGGGCTGGTGGGGCTCTCTGCCGCCTCCACTGCTGCCCTACACCATTTTTAATAGGGACTTACAAGTCTTGTTTGCAGTTTCTCAGTCTCACGAGGCTTGCAGTCCCTATTAAAAATGGCATAGAGAAGCAGCAGGGGTGACAGCAAATAATCCGTGAATAATCAAACCCGCAAAAGTGAAACTCGCAAATGTGGCTGGCTGGCTGTATTATGGACTAGGCTACAATCCTTCTCTCCTGATTTGGTTTTACGTCTGGAAACATTTTTTGTATGAGGGACAGTCATTCAATTGTGTGAGTCCACATGTAAACTAAAGTGATATGGTCCAGGCACAAGTTAATTATTTCAAGGATTAAGTCTGTTTAAGCAGAGATGACATAACAGGCAAAACCATAAATCTGAACACCTGTTAATGCACAGTCCCTCCTAGTCAACCTTCTGTTCCCAGAGAGAAAGTCCTGTACTTAAAAATTTTCCCCGCGAATGACTGTAGAAAGCAGCCACACTGTTCCACTGGAGATGCTGCATTTTCTTTGAATTAAAAGCAACATATTATGAAAACACTACAAAAATAGGGTCGGGTATATTCACGTGTGATATATCAACATATTCAGATACATAATATCCAATAGTGTGATAAGCCAACTTACTTTTTGACTATTTATTTATTTAATCTTAAGTATTTTGCTAGTAAAGGTTTAATTAAATGTAGCAGTTTAAACTACTTTCTAATATTGTCCACTCATAGGCGTCTTACAATTCCAGTAAGATTTTCTCTGCTTTATATATACTCCTGTACTCAATTGTTTAAAACAGTGAATTACTTAATCCTCCCAGTACTGTCTCCTAACATGTTTACCACTCTAGCAAATACATTTAAAAAACCCCCTCTTTATTGTCCATTTTATGTCAGCAGTATACATCCAAACAATAAATTCTAGATAAGATAGCTGGGGTGACATACCATTTGTGTAATTAAAAAAAAATCTAAGGTTACTGTCTTGCAAATAAACGGCCAGTCTCTGACCAAAATCCCACTGGTGCCATACAGTAGTTAATGCATTTTTTTCCAGGATTGCACAGCAGTGGTGAAGGTATGCAGACAAAATCTGTCGAGCAGACTATTTCTTAAATGCCAGACTTCATACACCAGGAGGGCAACTCCCCTCAGGGCGCCTTTCAGGCCTGCCCGACAAGCCCAACCGCCTCACTTTTCCTCTCCAGTCCCTCTCAAAATGGCAACAGGAAGCGATATTGCATTTTGAGAAAGAATGCAGAAGAAAGCAGGTATTTGGCAGTAAGACAAGGTTGTGGGGCACTGGTGAGGTAGAGGGTTGTTTTTTTTTTTAATGTTTCCACACATGGCCAGGGGGCTTTGTGAGTGATTTCGGGACAAAATTTTGCCAAAAATTGTGGTGAAAAAATTGGGAATGATTGCTGGGGCACTTTGGGAGACCGTGGGCCATAGTCCACACTATGACCACACCTGTCCTACACAGTCACTGCACTCAACACCTTTTTCTTCCTTCCACCACTGCTTATCCTGGCGTACCTGTTATGGGATAGTGTACCTAGAGGAACCCAGCCTTCACCTATAAATGCCCTATTTAATGCTGTAATGCTACACCCAGTCATATGCCCACTGAAATCCATAGATCTTAACACTCTATTCAAGAACTTTTTGGAATTGCCACCTTTGCTTCATAGGTGCAATAAATATATATATATAAATTATAAATTCTTAACTATCCTTCATTTCTAGGAAGTACGCTTCTTTTAAATATGGTTAGCTCCTACATCTTGTGTCATGGAAGACATGTTCCTACTATACATGAAGGATATCATTTGTAACTATGGTTGCCCTGCATATCTGCCAATTCTGTTTCCACAGATTCAACCAACCGTGGCTTGAAAATATTCAGGAAAAAAATGCAAAAAGCAAACTTTGATTTTTGCCATTTTATATAATTTTACATGATTATAATTAGATAATTTTACTACACCATTGTACATAATGGGACCTGAGCATCCACAAATTTTGGTATCTATGGGTGATGATGGCGGTCCTGGAATCAAACCCTAGTGGATAGCAAGGGTCTCCTGTATTAATATATGAAAACTCTCTTCCATTGTTTAAATCACATCAGCAAAATGGTAAATCTTTCCACAGAAAGATTATAGTCTGATAAATTCACATTTGCCCAGAAGAAAACAATTTTCACTACTTCTCATGTTATTAAATCCAGAGGGAGTTAATGAGAGAAATCCCACTAGCCATTTCCACCACAATCCCCTCTGCAACATTTGTCTTTTCTTCCTGAACAGCTTTGTTTTCGGAAGTGATGGATACCTGTACCAAGGGAGAGGCTGGCACTGGGTGGGAGCTCACACGCTGGGCTACAACAGCAAAGGGTTCGGCATCAGCTTCATTGGGAATTACATGAGGGCTCTTCCAGATGCCTTTCCTTTGGAGCTTATGAAGAACAACTTCTTACAATGTGCGGTGAGAGGCTCAAGGCTGCAGGCCAACTATACCATCCATGGACACCGTCAGATGGTATTAACTACATCCTGCCCAGGAGACAGACTCTTCCAAGAGATAGAAACATGGGAAGGTTTCAAGATGAGATGCTTTACGGACCAGGGTGTTCACCGCTGTGTTTAGTGTCAGCACAAAGATCCCAGTACAAGAGACAGACAGACAGACAGAGTCTTCAGTCAGCATCATTCTGAAAAACGGAAGACGCACAGTCCCATCAATGCCCTTGTCAAACACCAGGGGGCGGCATCTGCCATGAGCCAAGGAGCGACAAATTCACATTCTTTTGCTGAAATAAACTGTGAATGTCACGTAATGATACACTTTGATTTGCACTTTTGAGGTGGGACAGACATGAGATATGTAGGACAATCTTGGTGCATTTGTGTAGCAGAACTGAAAAGAGTGGAGGAAAACAACCAGGTGTCCTTTGGAGCTACAGAAGACCCATATTTGGCTAAGAATTATGCAGCCATCCCTCCACGGGAAATGGTTTCCCAGCTTCACTTTGCACAAAATTTTTTGAAAAATACCCCAAAGCAAAATATAAATAAGTAAGTTCAAAGAGGCATTTGTGTGTATTTTGTTTTTTTCCTTAAAAACAGTGATGACAACAAGAGCAAGCAGTCCTTGACCTGGAGAGCATGGGGAGAAAGCATCCATTACAGTCGTGTAGGGACATGGGAGCAGGGAGGTGATTTGCCTCAGGCGGCAATGTTTCTGGGGCATCCCAGCCCCTAGCCACACCCCTGTGCAACCTGGCCATGCCCCCACACACTGCGGCCACATCCCCGTGCACAGTGGTCCCCCTCCTGCCCCCCCTCCACACACTCCAAGCTCCGCCACTGATCCGTTACCTCCTTATGCTGTATCACTGGCTCCGAACTTGAATATCATAGAGAGAGGCCTAGCTGTGCAACTACATGCCAGCCACAATCTAATCCATGGTACAGCAAAGCAGGGTTTTTCCCCCTTTAGTCCTCCATACATCTTATCTGGGGAAACTGCTGTATAACCAGTCTCCTACTTCAGCAGTACAGCAGACCCTCCTCTTGTGCAATCTCCGCATGTACGAATGTGAGATCACATGAAGTGTCATGTCCTGTTATAGTCAATGGACACAGTGGGTACATGTCTGTGCTACTGTGGGCATGTACGTGTTGCATCCATTGACTATAATGGGACATGACACTTTGTGTTTATTGTTTATATGGGGGTTGCTGGAATGGAACTTGCACATATGTGGTGGATGAGCTGTACAGCAATGGAGTGAATTTTCCTAAGCGTTCCTCTCCTCCCCATACTGTTTGTGACTGCAGAGCGCAGCTTGGCCCTACCATTAGGTAGAGTGAGGCAGTCATTCCAGGTATAATGAAAAGGAAGCAAATTGCTAGCTATTTGTTATTTGTCTGCTAGGGATGGGGAGAGATTTGTTGTGGGATTTTCTCCCTCATGTGCCACAATTACTTGGCTGACTTTTGGCATTCATATTCGTTTGGGTGAGCAAGAGGTACCACTTGCTGCTTCACCTCAGGAAGTAAAATGGCGTGGGCAGGCCTTAGTGGACAAAAGATTCTCCACTCTATAATAATAAAAAAAGCGTTGGGGTAATTAAGAGAAGTCACTGAAAAATGAAGTATAACTAATTCTTGAAAAGTAACAACAGTATGCAGTAAAATGGGCAGGACATTCCATCCAGCAAACTTTTAATTAAAGGCACAGAGGCCCTTAATAGCATTTTCCTGACGGCAACAACAACAAACAACAACATATTGGTAATGTTATTATTAAATAAAATCTGTACCAATGAAGGCTGAAAAAAATGGGCAACACTCCCCCTCCATGTAAAATGCTGGTCTGCTATGATTTAATGTCTTGGTTGTTTATTAAAAGTGAGAAAAGAAAGATGATAGGGTTGTGGAGCTGGACATGGATCAAGGCTCAGTAGTTAACAGATCTCAGAGCAGGACGAGATACTACACTATTTGGTCAAGAGAGAGGGAGTAAAGGTACTTGTCCTCCCTCACTTTCCAAACCCTAACTTTCAGCCACAGCGGCCCCTTCCCAACACAGCTATTGCCTCACCAGTGGAGACCATGGGGGGGGGGGATGTACAGAGGAGCCAGTGACAAGAACAGAGCTGGGTGCTCTTGCCTGTCCCTCCTCCCCTCCCTCACCCCTTTTCAGAGGATGTGGAGAAGGCCTGCAGTGCCTGAGTACTCCCACATACTTTCCATGGTGCTAGCAGAACTGCAATTGCCAACATATTAGGAAAAACAAAACAAGGTAAGTTCACTGTTGTTTTAACCTCTAGGACAGTTACCAGAATTTCCTGAGTAAAGCCTAGCTGCTGAGTAAAAGCCAGCATCATTATTTTAGCTCACTGTACATTTGAGGTGGGAAACTTTTAGTACTTGGATTGGAGACTGCTAACACATACCACATGCCTATAGGTTATATTTCAGAGAAAGGAAATGGCAAAACCATACCTGAGTATTCCTTGACTAAGAAAACCCTATGCAATCCATGAGGTCGCCACAACAGGTGTGACTTGAAGGCACATACCCACGTAAGAACCTCAGTCCTCGATCAAGGAAGTCACAACCTTGGGTTTGCAAGACCTGAGCATAGGGTTGCCGTAAGTCAAAGTGAACTTAACTGCACTTAACAACAACAATGAGAACCCAGAGAGAGAGAAAACGGCAGAGGACCTTTCACATTACACAAATATAGAACTGTAGACCCAACTGCCATGGCAACATGCTATGGAATTCTGGGAAGGGGCAGTGATCACAAATTGGCCCCACAGTGCTCAGCCAGGATGCCATCTACAACAAAATTGAACCTCCATGGCCCAGAATAGTCAGTTGTGGTGGTGGGAAGAGCGTGGGAAGTGTCCATGGGAAAACAGGGAGAATGATGCTGTCTGCGCCTGGGAAAAGGTGGGGCTGGGCAACTCTTTCTGCCACTGAACCCCCAAAGTCTCTGATGTAATGGGAAAAGGTGCTAGAGTGGTATCTGCTCTCTACTGATCCTGCTGTTTTCCCTTCATTGCCCTATTGCTCTTCCTCTGCACCATCGTAGTGTGCCAGCAGCCCAGTATTTTTCTGCAGGAATGGTGAGGCAGGGAGTGGCTGTACAGAGGACCATGACTACTGCTGCTGCTCCTTCTCCTTCTCCTTACTATTATTATTACTGTATCCCTCCTTTTCCTCAATAATGAGACTCAGGGTGGCTGAAAACATATTTAAAAACAGTACAGATTAAAGCTACAAGGGGGCCACTGTATTAACAAGTGTATGGTTCCTGGACCCCTCATGAATACTAAAAATTGTGTGTTCTAAAGTCCCTGTGAAAAAACAGCACAAGGTAGCAGCAGAAGTGGCAACAAGCCACAGCTGCAGCGGAAGTGCCCCAATCACTGCTGCCACGCAAAGCTCCTCACTGCCCTGGGACTGTTGTGAACAAAGAACCAGGATCAACACTGACACCCTCAACAATCCCAGCAAAAGACAGAAGGCATGCATTCCCACCACTTCACAGGTCCTCCTGTTTTGCAGTCACTTTGGAATGAATGGCTGAATGGCATGGGCCAATTTCCTTAGTTCTTAGTCAACTTGAATAGCAAGTGACCAGGACTGGAACTGCCCCCACTGCCAACAATCACAGAAGGCAAGGAGCTTCAGCCAGAAGCAGCTGGCCACCCTTGGATTGTTGAAGGTGGCAGTGCGGATCCTTGACACTTGTTCGCAAATGTGCATGCAGGAACAGCACTGCCCCCACTGATGAAGCTCCTCTCTGCTCTGCAATTGTTGAGGTGAAACAGTAGCAAGCTGTCTTCTTGATGCCCTGCTCTGGGGAGCATGTGAGACACCCACTTTCCAAGGCATCTGGGCCTTGCTTAGAGCCCGAGTCTTGCTAACACCTCCCCTGTTGCTTTGGGACCACTTCTGCACTGGACGTCAGGTAATTTAATTTTTAATTTTTTTTTCATGTTTCAGTTCAGTTCACATAAGGTTAAGTTTGCAGATCCTGAGCTTGAGAATACAATAGGCCCACTGTGTACAAAAACTTCAGTAAAAATATAAGTATCAAAGATATTTTAAAAACCAACAATTTGTAAAGTAAAAAACTTAAACATGAACATTAAATTTTTTAAAAAGATTACATACGAACCTTAAAAACAACACCGCATAACATTAAAAGCCCATCCCAGTCAGTTTCTAAAAGATTATCCCAGTCAGTTTCTAAAAGCCTGATGACGTAAACAAAGTTTTGACTTGCTGATGGATGGAGAGCAAGGACAGAGCCATTCTGGCCTCCTTAGGGAGGGAGTTCCAGTCTGAGAGCAGCCACTGGGAAGGCCCTCTCCTTTGTTCCCACCAAATTAGCCTAAGAAGGTGGGAAGGGCCTCTCCAAAAGTTCTTAGAGCTGTAATGGGCTCCTGGATGGAGATATGATCTGTCAAAATAGCCTAGACCCGCATGGGGATTTATAGGTCAAAACCAGCACTTCAGATTGTGACTGGAAATGAACTAGAAGCCAATGGATCTGTTGCAACAAGGGACTTGTGTGTGCCGGGTAACCTGACCCAGGTAACAATCTGGCTAAACAATCTCTTTGGGTCAACTGGCATTTCTGAGCGCTTTTCAAAGGCAGCCTCATGTGGAGAGCATTACAGTAATTCAAACAAGAGGTAACCAAGGCTTGAGTTACTGTGACCAGATCTGAATTCTCCAGGAACGGGTAGAGTTGGTGCACTAGCTTTAATTGTTTAAGTGCAGTCTTGGTCGCTACTGAAACCTGGGCTTCCAGGCTCAGGACTGGATCCAGGAATACAATCCAAACTGCAAATGTTTGTTTGCAGGGAGAGTGTAACCTCAGGCAACACAGGCTGAATTCCTTTTCCCAGATCTGTCTTTGGACTGACCAGGAGCACCTCTGTCTTATCTCGACTAAGTTTCAATTTGTTTGCCCTCCAGTCCATCACAGTTGCCAGGCACTGGTTTAGCAGAGAAGCTGCTTCCTTGGAATTGGATAAAAAGAAGTAATAGAGCTAGATATGAGCATGCTGGTTACACCTGACCCCAAAGTTCCAGAAACCTCTGCAAGCAGTTTCACCACGTATATATTGAATAGCATAAGAGACATGACAAGAGAGCTGAAGAGATCCACAGACCAGTGGCTGAGGGGTCAAAGAGGGTTTAAATTTAAAGATATTTATTGTGCGGTCACAGACCCAATAAAACAAGCCAAACAATAACAACATAGTTGGTACAAAAGTTAAAAGCATGATTGCTAAAACCAAAATCATTTAAACAAATGGATCTTAAAAGAAAATACTCATAAAGCATGGGGGGTGTATTATGATTAAGATAGTCATTCAAGTATTCTTAATTAGAGGGTCATAGACCATTAAAAGCATGTGAAATCCATTGTAAAAAAAGTGTTTAAAGCAGAGCAGAGAACAGACAAACCAAAAGGAAGTATATAATCACAGACTCGACATTTTACATATGTGTCTTAATCATATTTTTACAAGTATTAACAGCAGCAAGAAGAAACTTTACAACAGTTTCTGTTACAGATTTTTTTATGTCTCCTAACAGATAGGCCAGATACCATTCAGGGGATCTCCCAGGTAATTTATTTAAGAGAGGTGAAATTAATCTGAGTCTGTCATCTTGGTAAAAGTTACAAAAAAGAATGACATGGGATAAGGACTCTATTGAGCCGTCACCACAGGGACAAAACCACTCTTTATAAGGAATTCCCTGAAAGCAACCCTCTAGAAGGGCTGATGTTATAATGTTAAAATGGGCTTTGGCAAAAACCCTACAGTATTTGATGACAGTCAAGTTATCCAAATAATTTGCGCCCCTCTCACTATTAAATGACAGTCCCAGATGGATTGGAGAACAGGAAGTACAAGCAACAGATACTGAGTATTGTATATCCAAATCTTTAATAGGGCAATCGAGGATCATTTTAGCTTTGACCAAATCTTGAGTAGAAAGAAAGGCATTGGCAAAGCCTAATCTTTGTACTTTATCATTGATGGTTTTGGACCACTGGCTTTGATAATTGTCTGCTGGCAAAAGGTGTATGTAGCCAAATTCAGATTTTGAACAAAAAAATTTAAGCCAGTATCTTAATGCCCATAGCCAAGCTGTGCATTCCACAGATTAAATACCTGCCTCAAGCCGAAGTGCTGCTGATGGCACACAGGTAGGTACACCAAACAATCACTGCAAAAACACTGAAAGTATTTGTTTCATAGCCTTGGAAAAGCCTAAAATCCAGATAGAGATGCTGAATAACAATTGGGGCAGTACTTTGGCCTTAAATACCCTAAGGGCAGCAGGAATAAATTGCCCACCTTTAGTATAGTAAAAAAAAAGACTATAGCTTTGGCATTATTGGATGCAGACTGGAGGGCAGAGGTTCAATGAGATGCCCAAGTACCAGTAGATTGAAAAGTGACGCCTAAATATCTAAACCGTCTAAACTATTCAATCTTTTGTCCTGCTATAATCCATTCAGACAGAGAATGACTTTTAGAAAAAAACGTAATTTTAGTTTTGCTAAAATTGATGGTTAGTAGATTATCTTTACAGTAATCAACAAAAACTCTCAGCATACACTTAAGGCCCACTTTATTAAAGGAAAACAGGGCAGCATCGTCTGCATACAGGAGTAAGGGGATTTTAGCAGCAGCCAGGTTTGGGGCCTGAAAGGACTCTGAATCAAAGATTGTGGAAAGGTCATTGAGGTACAAATTAAAGAGAGTAGGTGCCAAAATACAACCTTGATGGACTCCTTTTTGAATAGGACTAGCTTTAGTTAGACTACCCTGTGTATCACATCTAATTTGTATGGTGATATTGTGGTATAGGGACATAATTAACAAAAGAAGTCTTTTATCCATAGAAGAGGAAGAAAGTTTAGCCCACAGTAGATCTCTGGATATTGAATTGAAGGCTGATTTTAAATCTATAAAGGCCACGTATAATTTGGAACTAAATGATCTTGTATACTTTTCCAATAGGTGGCTTAAAATTAAACAATGGTCAGTCAAGTGTTGAGCTGTTCTTTCTAAAGCCAGCCTGCTCATTTCCTAGAAAATTTCCATCCTCAATCCAGTTGATAAGTCTATTATTAAGGTATTGGGCATAAATTTTGCCCACTATTGAAAGTAGCCTAATGGGCCGATTATTGGAGGGATCATTCCTGTCCCCTTTTTTATAAAAAGGAATTAGAATAGCCTGAGTCCAGTTATTGGGTAATTGAGTAGTCCTGTTAATTTGGGTAAACAGGGCTGCTAATAAAGGTGCCCACCAAGTGATATTGACTTTCAGGAGCTCAGGTATTATGGAATCAGGTCCTTTGGATTCACCAGATTTGAGCTGTGTAATTAGTATCTTTATTTCAGTTGGGGTCACAGGTGCCCAGTGTGGAACATCTACAAAGTTCAAGGAATGGGAATCAATCTCTGTGGAGATCTGTTCTCTATGATCTCCAAATAAGGTGGAAATGAATGTTGATAGGGATCCCAAGAGTCAGAGAGAGGGGCAGATGATCACTTTCGATTTTGTTCACCACATAAAAGTTTTTAACGGAAATGAACAGCATATCTGAAATTAGTACATAATCAATAGTACTGCTCCCTGTCCCTGAAATGTATGTAAATTCTCCACAAGACTCAAAAAGGGGATTTCCATTAAGTATTCTTAAAGTGAGCTGACCTGCCAACTGAACAAGGCATATGCCTGCAAAGTTTATCCCAGTATCTTTAGAGTACCTGTCATTATTAAATATGCGGTCCTCTATGTCAGTCAGGCACCAATACTGGGAAGCAAAAAGAGTGTCATTGTTAGGTTCAATTCTAGCATTAAAATCTCCCATAACAACTAAGTAGGCTGAGGGAAATTGTGACTCTAAATTTACCATATAGTTTTCTAATTCTTCCCAATGCTGTATGGTCTGGTCTCTTCTCGAAGTGGGAAGAATATAAACATTTACAACTAGAAAACTCATACAGCCAAAGACAATTAAACAAGATATAGCAATCTGTTCTCAATGAGGCAGGCACTTAATGGAAACTTGAAGCAATGTGGCAACCAAAACAGCTATCCCTGCCTTTGATCTTCCCTTACCAGTGGTGATGGAAGTAACCACTGGTAAGTCATTGATAAAATAACCATTAACATCTAATTTATTCGTACACCATATATATTGAAGGAAGATCACATCATGCTCCCCAATAAAGTTTATCACATTGGTGTCTCTAGATTTATGATTCCAACCAGCTATATTCCATGACAATGTTTTGAACTGATATTTTGGGGAAGCTAATTTTGTATTAATGCAGGTCAGGGAAGTGAAACTACAGCTTTGTGTCTCGGCTGAGATAGACAGCTCACTATAATGCTTGAGTTATCAATCTATAGAGTGAATCTGGTCCAAGTGTCCCTCCTTGTCAAGGAACACTGGCCAATTTTTCTGGAGGAACATCCTATTACAGCACTTTTCTTTTTGTAAATGTGTTGTTGATAAGGAAATAGGATCCTCTAATGTACTTAGAACTTGAGTTCTGTTTGCTTTTCTTCCATCTTCACTTTCGGATTAAGTATAGAAGAAACAGGATTGTGTTCACTCCTGTCAGCATGTAGCTCACTCCTCTTGATATCGGTTGAATCAGCTGGATTGTTAGTGTCATGTGTAGTTGATGGCTGAAGCCCCATAAATAATCTGTTCTTCTTTACCTTATTTAACAATAAGTTCAGAACAGACAGTGGAAGGCTTACTGAGCTTGGACTTCTCTTCTCTTGGAAGCTTAGTAAAACTATTCTCAAGGATGATAACCGCTCTTATTATTTCTGATTGTACCTGTGGAGGAAGTAATTGAAAATTCTCCAAAAGAGACTCTTCCTCTGCAATACTGATTTCATTAAAATTTTGTGTTTGGCAAAAATGCATTGTGATAATCAGTCAAGGCTGGTTCATCTTGAGAAGTATGAGTTCAGCAGACTACACTGTCCTCCAGATTGATGAGATTAACCGATCCCCTTTTAGGCTGTTCATTAATTGAAACTGTGCTGGGGGGATTCTTAACCAGTGACATGGGAGGGGCATTATTTTAAAAAACCGAGTAACTAAAAGTACCATATTTAAAAAACTATTCCGTAATGAAAGGACTTTTTTTCACTATGTACTGATCCGTGAAAGAAACTACAGCTCTGGCATATGTGTAGTCAAAAAAGAGGTGCTCCACTTGCACAACTTTATCTCCTGTGAGAACCTCTTGCACCATGGGACCTAAAATGTACAGAAGGTGCTGTTTACGCTGCAGCTGGGTCAGCATGCCTGCAGGTTTTGGATAATTACTAAAAACTAGTTTGTTCTTCACCAATCTCAAGTTCCAGTGCATAATTCTAGAGCTGTCCTGATCATCCAAAAGTTGTGCTGCTGTTGAAAGGGTTAATTTCTTGCCCTTACGGCTAGATTCTTTCCTGAGGATATCTTCCTGAGAGTCTTTGGTATCAAACTCTTCACACTTCTTTGGGGAGACAGAGAAGAGGTCACAGGAGTTGCTAGTTCGCATCTTCATCTTCTCAGGCTGTAGTTTATTTTCATCCACATTCTTTGCTTCTTCTGCCTCCTTTGTGTTCTCCTCCATCAGATTAAAAAGTTTCTGATAGTTCATCTTCTTATATGTCTGTGTTAACTTCGGTCTCTTCATATTTTTACTTTTCTTTACTCTGTTTATCTTAGGTTGATGGAGCTTCTGGTCTTTTAAGGTTTTTTTAGTCTTTTTAGTCATTGTGGAGGAAGAGGACTAAGTCAAATCATCCACTTGAGAGAGAGCCCTAGAATCACTTATGGTCTCCACCTTTACTAAAAATACAGCAATTGTAGTTAGTAAGCCATTACACTCATTACACATTATTGTAAAGAAGCACTAATTACACTGGTCACCTACTCAGCCAGCCCCCTTCTGGCCTATTTAATAAGCCAGGAGGGGCAAGAGAGGGTTTATATACAAATAACACCCCTATCAGTGGCGGAGCTTGGAGTGTGTGGAGAGGGGGCTGGGAGGGGGTGGGACCATGGCACGAGGGGTGTAGCCACTGTGCATAGGGACGTGGCTCTGGTGTGGGGGGGTATGGCCAGGGTGCGCGGGGGCGTGGCTACAGGTCAGGACACCCCAGAAACATTACCGTCCGGGGCAAATCCCCCCCCTCCACTTCCACATCCCTCTGCGACTGACCTCTATTCTGAAACCAAGGATATTCATCTACTTTCAGGATACAAGCCTGTTAAATGTGTAGTGATTCACTGAGTAATAGCTTTTCCTTTAGTGGCTTCTGAGAAATAGTGTAATTAACAAAAAAGTCTTCTCTGAAAACAAGAATTTGTAGTAGATTTAGTAACAAAGAAGGCTTTGGCACCTTAAATACTGACAGATTTACTGTAGCATGAGCTTTTGCAGTATATAGTCCAAATTATCATATGCATGAGGTGCCATCCAGCATTATAGGTATAATACATACACACTGGACACACAGTAGGGTGTTCTCTCAGTGAGGTCAGAGGGAAATCAAATGCAGAACGCACTGCTTGTGACATTTACATTAGCGATATTGGCCATTCACAAAAACTGTTGCTGAGCGATAACAACTACCAGGGCAGAAGATAAGCCAGATAACACGGTCCTATTCAAATCTCTGGTGATAAGACCGGACATTCCTAGTGAATACTTACTGAGCAGTGGGGGATCAGCCAGCAAGGTGTAGTGCTCTGAGTGTTGGACTACAACTCTGGACATCTGGGTTTGAATCCCCACTCAGCCATGGAAACCCATTGGGTGGCCTTAGGTAAGTCACACTCTTTCAGCCTCAGGAAGGCAAAGGCAAACCTCCTCTGAAGAAATCTTGCCAAGAAAACCCTGTGGCCCTGCCTAGGGTCTCCATAGGCTGGAAACTACTTGAAGGCACAAACAAAACAAAGCAAAATGGTGGGTGTTACTTTGTGAAGTGGATTGCTTTAGGGTCCTTGGGATTAAGTTTTCCCCTACAGTGGGCCCTGTGAGCGGTAAAGAAAATTTAATTCTGAGAGCCAGGGTGATGTAGTGGTTTGAGTGTTGAACTATCACCCTGGACACCAGGATTCAATTCCCTAATTGGCCATGGAAAGCCACTGGGTGAACTTGGGCATGTCACTCTCTTAGCTCCCGGAAAAACCTGCCTTAGGGTTGCCATAAGTCGAAAATGGCTTGAAGGCAGACAACAACAACAAGACTTATGTTACTTGGATGGAGAAACCCTAGCCCGGGGTCTACAATTTTTAATATTAAAACATGATTCCATGTGCCTGAGAGGTCACTCAAATGAGCACGGAGGCAGACACGGTCGAACGACCGAAAACCAGGTCAGGCCAGTAAAATCCCTAGTCACGTAGCCCAAGGAGACCTCAAGGTATGTAAACCCCCCATAAACAAAGGGTCTTCAGCCCCGAGATGCCAACTTGAGGGGATTAGAGGGTCTGCCCCAAGTTGAGCAAGTATTCCATCAGGCGAGGACCATTTAAATGAAGTCACACCACAAACTAACACAGTCGAAGCTCCTGAGACTTTGGCAACCCTGGCAATCCCATCACACAAAGGAAATTACCATTGTGGAGCTTCGTTATTGCTCCAAAATCCATTGTTCTCCCTGGGAAACGATTAGTCCTCCAGGTACTTCTTCCCTTACAAATAGTCCCAGTTTTTGAGCGTTTCTTTGGATCACTCCCTATCTTCCCAGCAGACCATCACTCTATCCGTTGAGTAATCCCCTCAGCCCTTTCTGTGCTGAGTCTCATCTCTCCGCTGTCTTCCCAGACCAGGACTTCAGGACAAGGTGCAGTATTACCCCAACTACACCCCTTCAATACTCCCCTGTCCAATTTTCTCTCTCTCTTTTTCTTTCTTAATAGCTCTTGGGTGAGTGTGTGCGTGAGTGCGTTGGTGCATAAGGCTTGTATTCAATAAAATCGTTTAGTGGACATCCTTGTTTGGTTTTTGGCTTGGCTTGACCCTGTAGACATTGGGTAAAAAGACCCCGCTAGGTTACCCTGCCTCTTGCATTGCTATTGCTTGTGCTCTGGCTAGTTTCCATTCCCCATCACATGGAGCACATTGAGGTGTCCCCCAAGGGACCCCCAAAATTAGGGTAACACTTAAGTCTGTGTAGATAGCATTGAATTGCTCTGTAAGTTTCACTAGCCACAGCAGTTTCCAACACAACACTCTTGATGTTAGATCATGTTTAAATTTTCTTTCTTTAATTCTCATCCTCTCTCAGCTGATTTTATAACTAATGGCTCAGACCTCTTATTTATATTTCAAATATTTACTTAATTGACCTTCTGTTCTACTAATTTCATGCTTATTGAACAATTGTAGTAGATTGTTAATCCTACAGCAAATACCCTAAGGTCAAAAGAATAATAGAATCACAAAATTGGAAGAGACCACAAGGGCCATTGAGTCCAACTCTCTGCCATGCAGGAATACATCATCAAAGCATTGCTAATAAATGTTTAAAAACCTCAAAGAAGAGAAAGATTAGAGACAGAGAGTTGAAGACAGAGGGCCTTTCTGTCCTACACTGTTATAGTGCTATTATTCTACCTTCAACATCCTGTGGAATCCTGGGATTTGTATTTTGTTGAGGCCAAAGAGCTCTCTGGCTGAGAATTGTAACCCCCCCTAAACTGCAAATCCCAAGACTCCATAGGAGGTTGAAAGTCAAATAATAGCACTATAACAGTGTAGTGTGGAAAGGCCCAGGGTATATGGCATGTAGCAACAGGGAAAAATAAGTGTGTAAAAGTAAGGAAGAAAAGGCTTGCTTCAAGAAATGAATAAACAGAAGGAAGGAAGGAGGAAGGAAGGAAGGAAGGACAGACAGACAGACAGACAGACAGGACATATCATTTTCAAGACATTGCTCTCACCCTCAGAATCCTCCTGCTTGCCTGAGGATTGAGAAGAGGGTCCAGGCCCTGAGACTGTGGGTCAAACACTGAAATCTGGTAGCCCAGCAAGGAAAACTTGCTGCTGCTATTTCTCTGGAGTAATGAACTTTTGGAAATTTCTGTTGTTCTCTCTCATACTTTTATTACTTTTGCTTGCCACAAGAACAAACAAAAACAAACCAATTTAGTATCAAAAGTAAGAAATGCAGCCTGCACTCTGGAGATAAAGGGATCATCCATATAGAATGTCATTTATGCCTGAGTCCAGACACTGGTGCTAATGATGGAGGCTGAGAAAAAAATGGTTGAAGGTTTGTCCCAGCAGTGTAACAAGGTGTTTTTTAAAAATGCCAGCACCAAAGCGCTTAGAGGAAACAGACAGCGCAGTTATTTTGGGAAACCACAACAATGTAAGTAAATCATGCAGTACATCCAGTTGCAAGGTGGTGGTGGATGGGCACATACGTATCTATGACACAGTTTGAAATTGTCTGTTTGCTTAAAGGCCAGAAGGAAGAGAAGGTTGGCTGACACAAGATGTGTGGGGCTGGCATTTGAAGTCTGTTGCCTGTATCCTGTGTCTTTTAGCAAGAGTTCATGCTCTTTGTAGCTGCCTGAAATAGCCCTAGAGAACAGATAAGGTATCCTGGCAGGCATGTTGAGGTTTCATTGAGAGTGCGAAATTGCAAAGTCATGTGGTGAAACCTGTTTGCTGTTTGGTAGGACTAAATTTGGGCCAGAGCTTCTCAGATCCATAGCCAGCAGTGACTGAAACCATTGTAACAGAATGAAAATGTACAAAGACACTTTGTCTTACCAAAGGGATGTAATAACCCCTACCCTGACGCATTTGACATTAGGAACAGGGCTTCCAGATCAGAGGATGTGGTTGCAGGCAAGCTTGAGTTTGACAGATGAAGTTTTCCCCTGAGAGCCCTGAGATGTTTGAATTCCAGTTGCAAGGATGATATACAATGTAGAATAAGAATGCACCAAGCGGGGATAGACATATAGTAGATATACTATGTCAATCAGAATTATACTCCACAACATTTAGAAACCTATACAGAAGGGGAGAGCACTCTGTGACATCGAAATTCTACAGACACAAGAATGTTATATTCAAACTTCACAGAACTCAACAAAAAGATGGCCTTATCATGCACGTGGTGATAGTGGTAGTATTAATATGCAGTTAATGTATACACAAAATGATTATATTTACAAATATGATTACTTATTTCTTATAGCATGGAAAGTTATTTTGAAAAAAGAAAATGGTTTTGGACTTTTTCAATTTTTTTTTAAATTTTTAATAATTTATTTATTAATAATTAGTATACAAAATACAAAATATATTTATCAAATACATATAACAATTTTACACAACCGTCTGTGTCGGTGCAACGTTTATACAACACACAATCAATACAAGGAACCCCCCCTTTCCCTCCCCCCCTACTTTTTCAATTTTTTAAAAAAGAGGAAGTTTGTGTGATCTGGATCAATGCTGCTCAAAATGGTCATCCCTGGAGATTGTCCACGAAAGAAGCAACCATAGCAAATTGGCAAGAATACAATGCCTGTCCCTGGCACATGGAGGAACCAGGAGATTGCTGATCCCCTACATGAGATAGTTAGAGAAGCAGTGAACGTGGGTGATTGTTTTCGTATAAGGAGGTAGAGAAGATGTTTTCATCTATATCCTAGATTGAAAAATAATACTGGAGAGCTAAGAACCTCTCCCTGTACATGGCTGTCTCTCACTATAATGACAAACCTAGACAGAAGATTTCTCTTGTTTCAAAATTCAGTGCTTATTCCTTGAACAGTGTGCTGTATTTGATGGAATATTTTAAATAACTTCAAGAAGGCTTTATTCATTGGGAAACAGAATGATTGCTTTGCTGTAATTGTGTACTCACACACAGATAACATACCTCTGCCTTCAAATGGTCCCTGTTAAGAAATATAATATTGGATATTTTCTGGCATCACCGCTTTTATCATAAAATGTACAACTTCACAAAGGGCTACCGTGAGATATTTTGATAAGGGAGTTGCAAGACAAGGTGGCATCTTTCATTCTGTGCATGGAACCCGACCAGATATGCGTCATTTCAAAACTCAATGGGCCCATTCACACTACACAAATATAGTGCTATCGTTCCACTTTGACTGCAGTGCCATTGACATGGGATCCAGTAGTGTGTAGCTTGGGCCATTTCCGCACTACACAGTTATAGTGCTTTTATTCCACTTTCAACATCCAATGGAATCCTGGGGTTTGCAGTTTAGGGAGAGGCCTTTAGAATTCTCAGTCACAGAGCCGTTTAGCCTTAGTAAAGGACATACCCCAGAATTCCACAGGATGCTGAAAGTGGAATAATAACACTGTAGCAGTGTACTGTGGAAATGGCCTTGGTGAGGCACTAGAGTTCTCTGGCTGAGAATTCAAAATGCATCTCCCCAAACTACAGATCCCAGAATTCCATCAAATGCAGCCATAGCAATTCAAGTGGAATCATGGCATAGCAGTTAAAGTGCTATAACTGTGTGTAGTTATAACACCTGCAACTGTGTACTGTGAATAGTCCCACTGTGACAAGAGAAAGGAAAGAGAATGGAAACATCTTGGAAATAGGAAAGGTGTGAGGGGATCACCTATTTCAGTTGTCACCAACACATTTGATGATGATCAACTGTGTTGCTTCAAAAAAATCACCTTTCAGGTAAGAAAAAAAGGACTATGAAATACGGTCATCCTTCCACATTTGCTAGGATTAGGGGCACAGGACGCTCGTGAAAGTGGAAAAACCGTGAATAACTCTAGGCTCTCCCAAACCATATTTAACACACAAAAAAAACTATGATTATCATATTCAACCCATCATGGTTTCCTTTGAGGCACCAAGTTTCCTTCACAAGGCAGATGAGGGTGGCTGGTGGGGCTTCCTGCCACCTCCATTGCTGCCCCACACCATTTTTAAGGAGGACTTAAAAGCCTCGTTTGCAGTTTCTCAGTCTCACGAGGCTTGCAGTCCCTATTACAAATGGCACAGGGAGGCAGCAGAGGTGACAGCAAATAATCTGTGAATAAACAAATCTGCAAAAGTGAAACCCGCAAATGTGGAGGGCTGACAGAACTGCAGAAAAGGAGGGGAAATAACCATTGGCAAAATGTCATTTGGATCTTTTTCCTTAAAAAGTGGGACTTACACCAACAAATACTGATATCTTTCAACACTCTTTCCATCTGAAAAAGCTGACACAGAGAAGGAGAGAGAGAACCAGCTCTTATAAAGGCTACCAGCCATGCTGCTTGAGGGATTCTGACAATGCAAAATACAAACCACCATAAAAACCATATTTATAAGCTCTAGAGGGAATGGGTAGAAAACATATAACTTGCTCTTTGGTGATATAGTAGATACCAACTATGTGAGAGGTGGAGTCTTGTAAAAGTTACTTTTATGTACTACAGCATCTTGCCAACATGGAAATCAGAGGTATAGCTTCAAAAAAGTAACTTTTTCAAGGTCTGGAATGATAACGCTTGGCTCAGTTGAAGCAACCTGAATCTGTGTTTGAGGAGCAACCATGCACCTTGCCGTCCACAGAGGCAAAGGATGGGTTGAGCCACCCACATTGCAAGAGGCAGCTTTGGTTTTACAGGATGAGGTGAGATTATCATCTTGCAGCAGATCACATGGGGCCTTGCAGAGCACAGGCTGAGCAGAGGAGGAAATCAGTCAGACAGAGAGGTGGTGAAGACAGGAACTGAGTGAGAAGCACAGGAGGAAGCCAAGGCGGATGACTCTCTCTGTCATGGTGGAGAAGGAAACTGGTTTTTGAAAAGGCAGCCCCCTGGGCTGAGCAATGAAGTGAAGAGGTAAGAGCAGAGACAGCTGGGAGAGGGGAACTCTTTCTTGATCCCTTTGTGGCAGCACATGTGGCTGTTGGTTAGGCAAAGAATTGGAGACTAGGGAAAAGACTGGTGGCCAAAAGTCCAGTGGGAAGAGGAATAGCAGCAGGGAAGTGGGGTGACGGGGACTCAGGTGTGAATTCAAGTGTTTTAAACTGTAGTCTCAGTAAATGCCACTCAAGCAGGTGCCCCAAAGAGGCCATCCCATCATTCCTTGTCTGAAACAGTCTCCGTGCTTGGTTCAGCTCAGGTGATCTCAAGGAGACACTCAGCAGGTAGCGTTGAGAAGCAACTGAGAAGAACTGAAGACCCTCTCTCGGATCTTGCTAAGCTAGTTTTCACAGAAGGCTCCAAGGATCTGCAGAGATACACTTCCTGTAGAGAAGGACTAACCCAGCTCCTCTTTTAGTTGCGGGGGCAGGGGGAGGACAATAACGAGCAACTTGTAATTTGGATTTAGGTCTTCAGTGGACATCTAGAAGTGCAGAAGCCATTTCCAGGATAAGATGAATGCCATGTTGTTGTTTTTGTTGCTTCTTCTTCTGTTTTTGCTGTGTCTATGTGCAGTTTTTTTGCTAAGTAGTATCCAGAAAATTCCTTGGTCCATGATGCAACATGGGTTCAGCCCAGCAAAACACGCAACTAGGACTTAAAAGAAGAACCCGCACAACGAAATGCCAAATCATTTCATCTTGTTACCCTACCCCACTTTTCATATTGTTTAAAGATGAACTGCCACACATATAGATCCCATATGCTCGTCCTCCGCAGCAAGGAACCTCTTGTAAAAAGGGTGGAGGGCAAGTTGGACAGAAATCCCCACATCCGTGGGGAAGACAGGGGAGCAAACGTTGCTACCTAAACCTCTCCATTATGCAGAACAACACTTGAACCATCCCTTCTTGGAAGCTGGCACTCTGCAATGCTTCCCCAGGCACAAAGGGATGCAGTAAGACAGGTTCTGTGGGTGTCAGACCAGAGTTAGTTGCTCAAGAGGCAAGCCCCACAGTGCCTCACCCAGAGTTCTTTGGAGCCGGGCAGCAGTCTGTGAGGTTTCGAAGAAGAGCGCTCGATGATTTTAGAAGAGGCAGGAGGGCTCCACTCTGCAGGCTTCTGGTCTGCGTGTTACAATAACCAGCAGCAAATTCTTTCATCACAGGAAGTGCTTGGGTATGTGAACAAAAGCATAGGATGCAATTGGGGCTGCCGACTTTTCTGCTTGTGCTGTTAAATTAAGGCGTAGGAGACTTGGTGCGGTCCCCCCCCCCCCAACTTAGCAAGAAAGAGATGTAGTTGGCACAATGACAGCATCTCTCAGGGAGAGAGACCCACAGCCATTGCTCCTTGAGCTGACAGGCCGTGGCTGTGTTGTCCTGCTGCACCCACCTGTCCCTAAGAAAGGGGCATTTCTTTTAGAACAGCCACGTTCTGAATCCTAGTGGTGGGGAGGGGAGACAGCATTGTTCCATTGCCAGGAAGACAGCTGACATTTTCTTTCCTTGCTTTGTTTTAAGGGAGAAATTCTGCTGTTGGTTGAGCTTGGAAAAGTTACTTTACTGGACTGTAGCTCTCCACATCTACCAGCCAATGTGGCCACATTGACCAGTGGCTGTGCTGGGTGCTGGTTGAGGGTTTCTGGGAGCTGTTGTCTACAACATGTAACTTCCCAAGAGCTGACTCTAGATCAAGTTGTCAAAACAGGGAAAATGTTAAATATTTGGGATTCCTTCTAGTTCAACTGTGGTGTCCTGAAAATGTCAGGCATGAGATTTTGGGTTCTGTTCTTTAACTTGTTTTTCTGAAACACTCCCTCCTTACTCTTTTGCTTGGCAGATGGAGGCTCCCAGAAAGCCTAAGTCTGGACCAGAGGATCCATCTTTGCTGAGGTCCTACCAGTGGCAGACGGTTCTGCAGAATGGGGAGAAGCTTCCAGAGTTGAATCCTCCTAACCACCATGGGTCAGGAGCCAGTAAGCGCAGGGGCAAGCTGCAGAAATGGAAGCGGGTACACAGCCAGCCAGAGACCGAACTTCCTCAGTCCAACACTGAAAACCCACCTTCAGCATACCCCCAAGACAGCAGAGCTGGGACTAAGAGGTCTGTCTTCCAGAGGGCTTTCTCCACTCCTGCCAAGATGCCCAAGGGCCACGAGGGAAGCAATAAGCTGAGCCTAAGGAGGTATCTACGCTCCATGTCCCACTGGAAGAACCAGGAGGGGACCCCCAAATCAGAAAGGGAGACCGGAGAAGCAACCAAAGGTAGGACAGCTCTGCATCACAGCAACTTTGGGGTGGATCCAGCAGAGCCATTTTGTTGTTTTGGAAAGGACAGGACAGGAGGATCCACCCATGTGGAGGTGTAGCGATAAAGTGCTTGTTCAAGGTTGAGGATTATTCAAAAATAAACCCCACCCTTTAAAGTAGTGATAGTCTCCCTTTTACAAACTAATAAAAACACTATTTTATGCCTGCTCTTAAAGAAGACTGCTGAATATATAGCTATGAAGCCAAGTTCGTGTGCAAAATTTGGTGTGCATTCCAGAATTTGGTGCCTTTCACTTTCTGTCAAGTTAGGTTCCGTGTCTGAGATCTCTTAAAAACAGCAGCCATACCTACTGCAGCCCCAAGAACCAGCATCGGGATGCTTGAAAGGACAGAGTTTGAGTGTCCTGCAGAGTTGCTATACATACACAGATAGTAGATTACATATAAATATGCTTAATTTGCAAACTTTATTAATGACATAGTGTTTGGATTGTTTTTCTTCTAAGGCAGAAATAGGAAAGTGAAGCCCATGGGCCACACTGGACTTGTAAAACCTATTTTTGGAGTTCCTGAAGCCTCCTGGTAATCCCTCAAAATTTTCTTAATTTTTCTGGCCAGTTTTTGAGTGATTTTTGCACCTAAGAACATTAAAAAAATGCATTGTCACAGCATGAATCCACTTTCAAATGGAACAGTTCTAATTTCCCATACCCCGAGAACCTCCCAAACCCCAAGGTCTTTTCCAGCTAAGAAGAGTGATTAGAAGTGATGTGACATCACTTCTGGAGTGCTGCCAAGGCGCTGGTGCAATCCATGGGAAGGGGTGGAGGGGATGAACATTCCGCTCCCCCTGCATTTGTGTATCCCTACGCTGAGCTGGCACATCCCTAAATTGTTCTAAACTCTGTTAGTTGTATCATTTATATCTGTTACCATTTATATCTGATATCATTTATATCTGTTAGTTGTATCATTGTAGTTACAAATCTTAAAGCTTGTTACTTTCCTATTTCTTTAAAGTAACTAAATATTTAATTCTTGTTACTTTTTTTAAAAAAGGAGTTCTTTCAGCCTTTGTGATACAAAAGATACTCTCTTGCCTTCCATCTGATTGTCACTTCAGCATCTGCAACAGAAAAAAAGGCAGCCCCACAAGGCAGAGCTCCAGCCAGTTCCTGAACCATGGCAATATTCCTCCTCCATCTTTTAGTGAGGCCATACCCCCGTAACTTAAATGCAACATTTGAGAAATTAATAGCACCATTACAAGAGCCAGCATGGTGTGGTCTGCGTGTTGGACTAAGACTTTAGGAGGCCAGGGTTCAAATCCCTGTTTAGCCTTGGAAACCCATTGGGTGAGTTGACTTGAAGGTACACCACCATAACAGCAACAGCACAACCTCCTACACCAAAAAATGGATCAAACTATCATCTCTTGTTAGCCTTTTCATAATATGAGGTACCCATCATTTCATTATGGACAAAAGGAATTGATTACAAGAAACTCATTATATATAATGAGTTAGCTCCATGCTCTGGGCAGTTGTTATACCAAAAGAGTTAGAGTAGGGTAGACCTGGGCCATTTCCACACTAGCCTGTTATAGCGTGATGATTCCACTTTCAACATCCTCTGGAATCCTGGGGTTTGCAGTTTCAGGAGGGGCAAACCCCAGGATTCCAGAGGATGTTGAAAGTGGAATCATCATGCTATAACAGGCTAGTGTAGAAATGGCCCTGGTGTAGTGGTTTGAGCACCAGAGATCAGGGTTCGATTCTCCCACTCAGCCATGGAAACCCACTGGGTGACGCTGAGTGCATCACACACTCTCAGCTCCCAGAAAACCCTTTGCTAGGTTTGCTTCAGAGTCACCATAAGTTGGAAACAATCTAAAGGCACACAGCAACAACAGACATTCAAGAAATTGTGCTTGTAATATTGAACTTTATCATATCAGAGAGTTAAATCACACTTTTTTGTTGTTGTTATTGTATTGCAGCAGGATAATAGTGTCTTTGTCTGGGACTTATCACATTGCTTTTTTGTTGTTTTCCTGATGGGAGACCATTAGGAAAGTGTTTCTTTTACAAAGGGGGTCATTTGATGTCATGTGATAAGTCCCAGCTGAAAAACCGCTATTATCCCGCTGTAAGTGCAATTTACCTCCCTGGTATGATAAAGCCTATTGTGTCTGTGTAGCCAGTGTCTTCCTCCAGTTCTCAGAGGATAAGCCTCTCCATCTCTCTAGGAACTGCTTTTCTCCTTCTGATTTCTGAAAATAATAACACTTGGCTGTTTTAACCACAGTTGAGAACCTATTGGGCAAGCAGTTCTCTTTAGAGCTACAGTGAAAAAGGAAATGATGTGAAGATGGGTGACATAAAGAGCTAAAGTCTAGGAAGGTACATGTTTTTAGTCCACAGTCTCCCAGCCGTGCCACTTTTCAATATGTGGAAAATAAGTTTGCATCCCTTCAGAGAGACTGGAGGAAAAAATGCTGCAGCTAAAGCAACATACCACGATCTAAACAGATGTATTGATGGCCTATGGGTTAAACTGAAAGACCTTAATGTAAAGCAGTTCAGTCCTATTGACACCTTAGTGAAGTTGTGGCTCTTCCTGATGGCTTAAGCCTTTGGCTTGATGGAACATGATTATAGACTCCTAGAAACATAGAGTTGGAAGAGGCCACAATGACCACTGAGTCCAACCCCCCTGTCATGCAGGAACACTCAGAGCATCCCCAGCAAATGGCCATCCAGCCTCTGCTTAAAAACCTCCAAAGAAGGAGACCCCACCACACTCCACTGAGGCAGCAGATTCCACTCTCAAAAGGCTCTGACTGTCAGGAAGTTCTTCTTGATGTTTAAACGATCTTTGGTTTGATCCAGCTCTTAAGCTGCAAACGAAAATTCTTTTGGTACCATTTATACCTCCATCACTCTCTGCTAGTACTTTTTGGATGAACTCTTCACTACGTTCCCCTGATAAAAAGTGGGGAACTATTTCCTCAACAGCAGCTCCTTATTATATCGGTAATCTGTGACATGCCTCTGTTTTATTTCCTGGTTGGACCATGAGAGGCCACAACAGGAGAGGAAGCAGGCCTTTTGCTCTGCCAGCTTTAAAAGGACAAGCAGAGATGTCAATCTCTTCACTTTACTGAAAGCCCTTTTCAGCACAATCTGTCTTAATCCTCCCTCAATTGGCACTTGTTTTCTGTTTGTTGCACTCAACCCACCCATCTTCTCTCAAAGCAATCTTTTTGTGGAATGCGGTGGTGTGACAGCTGGGTGTCAGTGCGTGTGTGTCATGCATTTGATGCTGTTTAAAATGTAGTTAGTGACAAGTCGTGTAACTTCTCCTTTCACTGTTAGCCCTTTGTCTTTTTTCTGCCATTCATTGTATAACTCTTATGTGGGTGTCTGGGAATCCCTTTTAACCACTTTGTTTTTCCCTTTAAAGAGGTGGTAGAGTTTTCTTTAGGAACACATGCACAATTATTTCCATAAATGTCTCTTCCTCATTATATAGTTTTATCATCAAGGTTGCTAACCTGGCAAGCTTTAAACTCAGGGCTGCCACTCAGTTTCCTCTCACAGCACAAGCCTGGTTTTCACCACTACTTTTGCCAACTATTTTGGCGCCTTACACAGCCCGAACAAAGAATATTCATGCAGTAGATTGCCGTGCCTACTTCCCACCCATTGCTACTGGGGTCAATGCAGCTAATTATTTAAAGTCGAACTGGGTAACTGTTTGACAAGAACAGTCCAGATTAAGGCCACTTTTGTCCCACTTTTTCAGCTGCTTTCAGGACATCCAAGTCTCTTTCTCCTCCTTTCACTTTCCCCCTTTGTCGTCTACTTACTTCAGTTGCTGCAGACTGGGTTCAAAGTGCAAAAGTAGTTTGTACTCAATTAACTCAGCAGCAGAGAGAGGGGAGGAGGGAGGTGGAATGTTGCCCTCCACGGTAAGCTCAGGCAAAAGCAAACTGCTGCAACCACTCCTGCGTTGTCTGTTCTTCCTCCTTAATACCTTTGGCCATCTTGACCACACTCTCACGTTGCTCCACCACGCATCTCCTGGTTTTCGTCTGTGACCCGTTGGAGAGAATGTACTTTCTTTCATCATATATGTAAAAACAAACAAACAAACAAACAAAAACAAGCAAACTACAACTAACTTTCTGAAAGAAGAACAAATAACCTTCTCTAAGTGGGAGGGGGAGGGAAGAGGGGACCTTAGGATGTCAAAGAGGCTGCTATTTTACTATGAACAGGAAGATGACATTTGAAAAATTGTGTCAGTATCGAAACCTCAGCACTGTTTCCTTTCAAGGTAGTTGTAGTTGCTGACTCCACTGTTCTCCTGCTGTAAAACTGGAACACAGTCTTCCCATGTTGCCTGGGAGCGGTGGCAGCAGTTTGTTAACACTCCCCAGACACCAAGTGAATTAAGTAATTTTATTTGTGCCTCTCCCTTTGATCAAAGCACGTAGCCTGAAATAAGAATTTAGCATGCAGAGGGACATATCCTAGGGCTATCCAAAGGTACAGGCAAACTCCAGGTTTTAATTTAGAAACTTTATTAACAGGAAGGCAGGAGACAGAAGAACAAGACATACAAACCATTTTCTTTGTCAATCACCAATCTTAGACTGTCCTCCTAAGAGGGGCCCTCTACTTAACTTGCAACTGATAAAGACTACTCAGAGAGTTCAGTGGAAAAGAACCATATTCATACCTTCCACATTTATCCCTGAAAGATCAGGTGAGAGGTGGGGAAGGAGTACCTGTCTGTCAGGTTTCCCCAGATTTCCTTGATGGGAATTAATGTTTCAAAATGCTACACAGGAGAAGGAACTGATGTCTTCTTGACCCAGAAAGGTGGAAATAAGATGATAGGTGGGGAAGATTCCTGTCTCCTTCTGATATACAAAACCTATCAGAAGAAATGCTGATCCTGTATATTGGAGCATGTACGAAATGCTTGACACGATAGCTTCTTTGCAACTGAATGAGATTCTCATCACTGGACCAAAGTGATTAAGGAGATATTTGAAGATATTGTAAGTATTGTTCAAAGAGAAGATGGTAGATCTGTGCTAAAGACAATGAAGGTACTTTCTGACAGACTCAGCACTCAATTGTCTTTCTTGGCACAGTGTGAAATGTGTTATCTAGGAATTTCATCTGTGCTGCATTGTTTAGTTTTAATAGCGATCGATGAAGAAGACCTTCTGAGATCTGGACAGGAGTGGAGAAGCAGAACGCACCATGCGGCATCTATCCAGTCCCAAAGTTGGGCAGTGGGCTAGAATTAACCCCTGGATAAAGGGGGCTAGGGGCGGACAAAACAAAGATGCTCTTATTATCCCTTAGAGTTTCAGCTTTTCTGTGAAGAGGGAAACAACAAAGAGATAGCACATGCTACAATTCGCCCTTCCACATGGAAGAAGTCAGTTAAACAGCAACTAAAAATCTGCCACCACATTTCTTGGATTAGTAAAATTCTAAATACATGAAATAAGGAAATGAAGTTTTTTCATGCTTGGATTGAGGTTAAACTTCAAAAAATTGACTTCTGCTGCAAGACCAGGACTGTGACTAACCAAAACAAAGAACTCTCTTTATGTTAGGCCAGTGAGACCAAGAAAACCAAGTAAGTAAATCAAAAATAGGTCAGGAGGAGTTTGGAGTGGTGCTCAAGGATTAAGAAATGTTAAGAAGAACGGTACTAACATTGTTAGCTGCCTTGACTTTTTTGGTTCCCTATAGTATGTGTGGATGTGAATATAACAGTATAACAGTAAAGTTTGCTAGCAAGTGGAATGAGGAAAATAAGAATTTAAAAAGCCATTTGGAAAAGAAAGACTGAATAAGATATTCAGGTTTGTAAGAGTTTAAACTCTTATAAAAAAGTTTTTATCTTTATCTTGAGAAGAACCTTGAAGAGAACCAGTAGTAGGAAAGACCTTGAGAATTCATAAACCCACCTGCTCTCAAGGACAAAAAGCAAAAAATAACAAAGAAACAGGAGTGCAAGGAAAGCCTTAGTAGAAAGCAACATCTGCTGGGGGAGAAAGATAATCATACCTCCAAGAGAAAGATTTAAAGTGACCACAGTGTCAAAATATCAAAAACTGAGATCCAAAGATTAAGGTAAATAAAGAACGGAGAGTGAGTAAATAAATAGGGGGAAAGTAAATTAAATGCAGCATTTAATAATCACTATGTGAGGAGATTCTTGCTGAAAATCTGAAACAGATATATATACAGTCTTCTCTCCCTCCTTTGAATCTGTCAGGAATGCTTTGATGTGGATTCCTGCTTAGCAGGGAGTTGGACTAGATGGCCCCTGGGGTCTCTTCCAAGTCTATGACCCTTTTCGCACCTTGCCTTTTCACAGTGCTGGGGTGCGGTGCTTGCGCAAGCAGCCTCCGGAGAGAGGCTCTCGCATCCAGGGTCCTTCGGCTCTGCACGAGCTTCCTGCTCACGCAAGAGCCCTGCCTCTTCCTTTCGCAGTGCAGCCTGGGACCTTCCCAGGCTGCACTGGACAGGAAGCGCCACCGGCCCGGCTCCCAAGGCTCTGCACGCAAGGTAAGTGCGCGCGGGGCCCCGGAGCGATGCGCGACCGCGCACCATTTTCAGCTTCAAGCTGAAAATGAAAAAATGCGTGCACGGTCCCTGTCAGGCCCTGGAGTGTCACGCAAATGTGAGTACGTCGTGTGGACCGCTCCTCACATGTGCGCGATGCTCCAGGGGCCCTTTCGCATTGAAAATGCCGTGCAAAAAGAGCCTATGATTCTGTGATTCTATGACACATGCATAGGTTTGACCTTTGCAAACTTGATTATTCGTGAGGCACCCTCTTGCTTCCCATTCCCCTGCCTTTTGTCTGGGCACATGTGTCTTCCTTCCACGGACCTGGGCAAAATGCAAGCAAATGGCAGGAGGCAGCCCTGCATGCATGCCTTCTCTGGTCATGTCACTGCCAGCTCCCATTTGCTTGCCTATCAGCCAGGTGCCTGAAAGGCAGTGCGCCCAGGCGAAATGCAAGTGAACGAGGGGGAAAGCACACGACATGCCTTCTCCAGCTGCTTGGCTGTGCCCTCCCATTCACTTGCCTATCACCTGGGTGCCTGGAAGGAAAGCAGCATACCTAGGCGAAATGGAAGTGAATGATGGGGGAGCCCTGGAAGAGAATGGGAGGGGAAGTGCTTACTCAGGCAGGGGAAGTTATTTGCATTTTTTGACTTTCACAAGGGTTTTGTGTCCTGAACCCTCATGAATGATGAGGAGCCACTGTATATAAAAAACTGTGCCCAAAAATACCAATACCACCCCAAGAAGTCTTTTGTAGGAAACAGGTTATAAAGAAAGATGGCTTACATATCAAGATCTATTGGAAACTAAAACAGAACAATATAAAATTAAATAATTAGAACAGTTAATCCAGGAAGGATTCAGCTTCCAATGGTCTCCTACAGACAAATGGTGGAAAAATACAAGGAAGACAAAAAGTTACATGGTTTTTAGACAACTGAAAATGAATTTGAAACACAAATGTAGAGAAGTGACCAATATTTGATTGAAAAACTGTATAAATTGTTGTTAAAATTAGATCTGGAACAAGAAGTGGTGAAGGACTGTATGGTGAAATGGACACAAAATATAGGACAAATATAGTATTGGAACAATGGGAGAAAAAATGGACAGAAGGGTTAAAATTTACCTTGTGTTATGACCTAAAAGAGAATTTCTATAAGATGATGCACATATGGTATATGACACCTGGAAAACTGGCAAAGATATATAATGGTGCCTCAAATAAGTCAAATAAGTATGAACTTCCTACTACATGTGGTGGATCTGCGATAAAGCTAAGAAATTTTGGAGTCGAATCCATACATAAAGGAAAGACATTTTAAAATTAAACTTCCAAAAATAACCAAAAACTTTACCTACTAGGTTGTTAGGCATGGCATTGGAGAAAAAAACGCAGGAAAATTTTGAAGTATGTGACAACATCAGCCAGAATAATCTACGCAAGGAATTCAAAAAACAAAGACATTCCGACCACAGAAGAATGAATATTAAAGTTGACGGACCTAGCAGAATTAGCTAAACTGACTATTTTGTTAAGGAAAAAATCTCTGGGGTCGTTTGAGAAGGCTTGGGAACCCCTAGTCAGTTTTTTTAAAAGACAAAAGGAATAATTTATTAATTATTGGTTTAGAACATTAAGTTATGGGGATATAATATCAATAGCGTGAAAATAATAATATATGGTAGACTTAGCAGTAGAGGTACTAGGGATAATAGGATAAATGGATGTCAAATCAATATTATGATAAACAGTCTGATGGTGGAGAGAGCTGGCAATCAAACACATAGAAAATAAGTTATCATTTAAAGTAATGTAAGATGTTTGTTAGTATATTATCATAAGTAGTTTTAGTTTTTGTCATTTTTGTTTTGTTTGTTTTGTGTCTGCTTCTGTTTTCTTTTTGTAGATGTGTAGTTTTTATATTCAGCATAAAAGTCTTGAATAAAATAATATAAAAAAAAGAAGACCGCAATACTGATCTCCATCTTCATCTCACCATCCCATTTCAGATCTCATCTCCACTACCTTTGTCCTCAACTTCATGTAAAGTGGTTTGAATCACAAAGTATGAATTAAGTATCTGAATCTGATCCCTTATTTACAATTAAGTAAAATTGTCCAAATCTGTGTTTGCCCAGATAAGTGGACTTTGCAATATAACTCCATTTCAATAAAATTAAAACACACTTAGCCAAACTAAAACCTGAAATCAAAATGAAGTAATCTGTTTTTGAGACTGTGGTGAAGCCGTTTTGCAAATGAAGATTAAAGCTGCAATCCTACGCACGCTTTGTTGCTGTGTGCCTTGAAGTCATTTCCGACTTACGGCAACCCTATCACGGAGTATTCTGGGGCCCAGAGTGTGTGACATGCCCAAAGTCACCCAACCAAGCAGGGAATCGAACTCTGGTCTCCAGACCACTACTCCATGCTGGCTTACCAGGCAGTAAATCCTGCTGAACACAGTGAGACTTGTTTCTGAGTGACCATGAGAGAGTCAGATTCTGAGTAAACAGAGTGGAACCCGAGCATAGAATCAGATGTCTCCCCTTTGTAAGTGGGAGATTAACAAATAAAGATGATGGCACTGTTGCTCTTCTTGTATATTTGTAAATCTCTCTGAATTAAGGTTGAATTTAGTCAGTGATTAAACAATTGAACTGTGAGCAGGATGAGAGGTTATATGACAGCCATCATGTGGAGTTTACTTTCTGCTGCTTCACAAG
Source organism: Cyclura pinguis (assembly GCA_030412105.1). Lineage (NCBI taxonomy): Eukaryota > Metazoa > Chordata > Lepidosauria > Squamata > Iguanidae > Cyclura > Cyclura pinguis. Next base: position 208,166,564 of record CM059600.1, read on the forward strand.
ATAGCACCTGAACCAACAGAAACCAATTAATACACAAGTTTTTGATTAAACATTTGGAGAAGGTTCCTGATGGAAGGAGCTGTTTGACAGTGGAACAGAGGTTAGAGAAACCCTTTTTCATGGAGGGTTTTAAACAGAGTTTAGATGGTTGCCTCTGAGACACGTGTTAATAGTAGATTCCTGCACTGGCAGAGGGTTGGACTAAATGGCTGTTGTGCTCTTTTCCAATCCACACACTTACGGGAATCTGAGATCACTGAGAACCGGCCTCTTAGCAGAGACTGACTGCTGTTTTGTCTGATTCTCACCACAATTGGTATCAGTTAGCAGTCTCACCAGCAAATCGGAAAATTATTTAGTGGCTGAACCCAACTTCTTAACAATCCTGTTGTACTTGAATTATAAAATAGAACTATAAAATTATAAAATAGGTCCAGCTGGACAAATCATTGTGCAATTAGTGCAAACTAACTTCAGTTTTCAATACATTTTACAAGACAGAAAGTAAGATTTAGCCTATTCAGGTTTCTTGACACTGCTGAAAGATGAATGCTCCAGGGAGCTCTGTTGGGCTACGGCAGAATTCAAGGGTTCATTGCACACCTATAGATAGCAATTCAGTGAGTCATTTTGATACCACAAGTCTTGAGATTTGACTAATCCTGAAAGCTATGGGTATACAGATACACAATCTCCTTATTCAGCAGCCAACTGCCAGTTTTCAACTGCTTATCTCGTAAATTACCCATCAGAAATTGAGCCAAGAGTTTGCTTTACTTGAAATAAAGTAACATAGAAGATCCCTGTTGCTGTCGTGGTTTAGCTAAATTGTTCTTTCACCCACCAGAGAGGATAAGTAAGATCAATTGCTCTGTAAAAGTGAACCAGAGGCCCTTTCACACTTCAATTATAACACCGTGGTTCCACCTTAACCACCATGATTCCATCCTATGGACTCTTGAGACTTATAATTTGTGGGAATGTTTAAAATTCTTAAATGGGAGCTCCTCTAGTGCCCCTGACTAAACTATAAAGATTCCACAAAATATAGCTGTGACTGTTAATCAGTGCTATAGTGCTATAATATGTATAGTGTGAAAGGACCCCAGGAGAAGGGAGGGAGGCAAAGACCCCATAATAACCTCTTACCTCTACTGAGTGCAATGAAGCCCCTTTACAGAAATACTGGTCCAAAAGCAAATTAATTACAGATCAGTGATAAAGCCACTGAAAAGATAGAAAGTTCCCTTTAGCTACATTCAAGATTATCTAGTTCGACCCTATTCTCTTCCTTCTCAGATCAAGAGGTGAAGCATAGCCCGTTCCTTCTTGTCTTTGCCCCTTCAGTTTGTCTTCTAAAACAGTAGTACTCAAAGTGGGGGGTCCATGGACAGTGCCAGCCCATGAGCCATTGGCTGCAGGTCTGCAAAGAGTTTTCAGGAGAGAAAGAAATGGTTATATCCAGTGGACACTAATAAGGTACTCATCCTTGGAACGTTGTTTTAAAAAATGCTGTTTCCCCTCACTTCAGATATCATGAGGAGCACTGTTCTAGATCTCCTTGGTTCTCATTTGAATAATGTTCCATTAGACAAAATCCTTTTTGAATTTTAGTGTCAGTGGAGTGTTGAATTATGAATCACATTTTCTCCGTGGGCTGGCCATGGTGGTCATGGCTGTGTGTCTCCTGTGATTCTACACAAGCATGAGAACACAACAGAAAGTGGAAATGGGCATTGAATTCAGCTCTTTCCTGACCTAGAATGCTATGTCTTTTCAGGAACATATAACCCTGCTGGATTTCATGGTCTGGGTCTTTTGCAGCTGGATTAATTTAATGCATACATCTGTGTGAAAAGGCATGCTGGTCTAGTTTTTTAAAAAAGAGTTTTCTGTCCTAGAAGCCTTCCCTAATTATAGGTTTTGGAAGTGAGCTATGGATCCCCACTGCTGAAAGGGAAGATTCTCTACATATGCTTTATTTGTTTGGTTGGTTGTTGTTGTTCTGTGCCTTCAAGTTGTTTCCAACTTATGACAACCCTAAGGTGAATATATCACATGGTTTTCTGGGGCTGAGAGTGTGTGACACAGGCAAGATCACCCAGTGGGTTTCCGTGATCAAGTGGGAAACCGAACGCTGGTTTCCAGGGCCATAGCCCAGCGTTCAAACCACTGCATGACGCTGGCTCTATCTACTTATTTAGGAATAAATTTAAAAATATTTTTCATTTTTCTAAAAAATGTGGTCTACAATAAACATAGACACAGTAAAACCACTTGCTAAAAGTACTAAAGTGATGATAATACCAAATAATGAACAGTAATCCATTTTAAATGTCATTTAAAGCCTTTAGTGACTGACAGTGTTAGCAATCAGAAAAGAATCAGGAAAGTGGCGAGGGAAACAGCTCAGTTCTAGTTGATGGACGAAAAAGTCAACACTGGGAGTTCACCTAATCTTAATAGAGAGATCATTCCATACCAGAGCTTTCCAAACTTTTCATGTTGGTGACACACGTTTTTAGACATGCATCATTTTGCAAAACAGTAATTCAATAAGTAATTCAGTAAGTGGAGGCAGCCTCTCCACCTGAGACTGGCCCACCCCCGCCCTCATCGAGGTCTTCCTTGGCCCAGGGCAGCAGTGGTAGGAGAGGCAGCCCCTTCATCCAGGCCTGTCCTGCTATGGTGGTGGGAGAGGCAGCCCCTCCACCCGTTATGTTTGCATGACACACCTACACACTGCAGCTGACACACTAACATGTTGTGACATACAGTTTGGAAAGCTCTGTACCACACAGTGAGTGGCATGACAGAGAAGGCCCTCCTCCAAGCTGCAACCAGATGATCCTCAGCAAGCAGAGCCTCTCTCTAGCATAGTCAGCTCTCAGGGCCTGGCTGTGACTCCCCAGTTGTCACGGGTCATTTCCAGATCTCCACATCTGGAGGTGGGAAATGAGGGCACAGATTGTCCAGTTTTGGTGGGCTCACCTCTGGGCAAGAGGAAAGGGCTATGTGCAGATCTCCAGCTCAGCTGATAGAGCAGCAAAGTGCTCCAGTTTCCAAAGCTTAATTGATTTTTTTGTTGCAACTTACAAAGACTCTGGGAGTGGGCTTGTCTATTTACTTAGCAAACTATCTCGTTCCCTCTCAGTTGTTGAAGTGATAGGGTTTACTCTCCTTTCTGTTCTATACCCACCTTCTGGCCAAAAGCAAGTAGGCTAGAGTGTTGAGTGTCTTCAAGTTGTTTACAACTTATGGAAACCCTAAGATGAATGTATTTGACATCCCCAAGGTCACCTAGTGGATTTCCATGGCTGAGAGGAGAACTGAACCCTGGTTTCAGGGTTGTAGTCCAGTGCTCAAAACGCTAAACCATGCTGGCTCTCATTAAATGGTCCTTATCTGGGTCTCCCTAAATAAATGAGAAGGAATAATCCTGCCATTTCACCTTGATTTGGGAACAGCCTATTTAGTTAAATTTTCTGTATTAATTTTAAGCAAGAAAATATGTTTCTTCTCTCTCCTTCTCACCACTGCATTTGCTTGATTTGCAAGCTGTGAGCAACTGTTCTGACACATATGAACGTCACCAAAGCTGTCCCTAGGTCTCAGGTTTTGGCCTGGAAACTTCAGGCCCTGGGTTGAACCTGAATTGCTGACCTCATTGGTACTCATTTGTACTTCTCTTCCTGTCCCCATGGTGCTTCTTTCTAGAATATCTGATAGCAATAAAAGCATACTGATGAAGCACCATGATTATGCAAAGGAAGCCAACCTGCAAAGAATGCTGTGTTCAAATTTTATTTTGAGCTCTGTGTACAAGCTTCTTGGCTTGTTGGAGGCTGATTCCCTTTCCTCAGTCCTGCCTAACTGCACCAAGCCTCTCCAAATCAAGCTTGTGTTTGATGCACACTTTATGATAATTAAATTGGTAAATAATTGCTGAGTGCTACGGAAAAAAGATGGGTTGGGTTGGGTTGGCCTGTGTTGGTGGGAATATCCTTTGCAATGCCAGCAGGAATGGCTCTTGAAAGAATCACTTTTTGTAGCCTACAACTGACAGAATCCCAAGCCAGCATAGTAACATCATCATCATCACCATCACCATCATCATCTCCAAACAGAAATGAAGGTCACCCATGCACACACTCTGTTACAGCTCTGGAGCTGCCTGGAGGGAGATGTCTTGGGCCATTTCCGCACGAATCTGTTATAGCGCGATGATTCCACTTTCAATCTCCTATGGAATCCTGGGGTTTGCAGTTTCGGGCCGGGCCGGCTGGCCCCTCCCGAAACTGCAAACCCCAGGATTCCATAGGAGGTTGAAAGTGGAATCATCGCACTATAACAGACTCGTGCGGAAATGGCCTGAGTGTCCTTTTGCTTTTCTGCTGCAACTGGTATTGTCAAGCCATCTTTGTTCCTTGTCTCCCTCTGCACACAGCTGCAGAAACAAGGGCAGAAATCACCTCAGGGGCAAGAGAAGTGTATAAGCTACACCCTCATTTCCCTCTGACTGCTCCCTAAATGTTTGAATGGCAGCTGTTGTCAGCATGAAGGTGGAGAATCCAGCCACCATGAGCAGATAAAGACAGCAAAGTTCTAACCTATATTCTTGACTTTCTGCTACCCATAGTCAGGGTGGGCCTGAGGCAGAATAGCAAATGGCACTCCCCACCCCATCAGTCCAAATCAAGAGGGATAGTATCCAAAGACAGGTAAGTCAGTTTGGCACATATGTCAGTAATTCTCACAAACACCTGTCCCCAATCTCACCATTAAAAAATGAACAGGGCTCAATAAACAATAATTTGCTATCCTTCCATGACACTAAAAATCTGAGGTGGCTGCCTCACTCCATCTAATTGTAGGCCTGCTCCTGCCTAGCCACTATATTTTCTGTATCTTTGCCTTTATTTGGCAAATTTGTCCCTCCAAGGCAAGTTTTAGCCTATTTTACTCTTGGCATCGCTCAAGGCCTATCTGGTCAGACAATGTGTGTGTATGTGTCTTCCAATTGCCTGTTGACTTATGGCAACCTCATGTATTTCATAGGGTTTTCTCAGACAGGTTATAATCAGAGGTGGTTTTGCCAGAAGTAATCTCTTTTACTCAGAAGTAGTATCTTAAAAAAATTAGTATGATGTGTGTTCTTGGCCTGTGACTTTGTAGGTTTCTCCACCTTACAGCATCTCCATTCTGCAGGTGTTGATTCTTCTGTCCAGCTGGCTCCAGGTGTTACTCCTGATGCTCACCTCTGGGATGTGGCCAGTGTGTCTCTGCTGGATCGGAAGTTGGTGGTCCTGGGCAGAGAAGAGGAGGTTCGGCACTCTCTGACATCCGAAACGATGGGAGGGAGGGAGGGAGGGCGGGCATGGATTGAGGCACCCCTGTGGGCAGACCCAGCTGGACTGTTGGGCACATCAAGGAGGTATCTTCTCCGTAGGCTGAGCAGCTGCTGAAGCCAGGTCTTTTCCACGTTTGTTATCTGGAAAAAGTTGGCCTTTGCCTCTTGCGACCCAGGCTTCTCAGAGACAGTTGCACTCAGCAGTCATATTTATCTGTTGACTGTGCTAAAGATTTCATGTCTGGATCTCTAGACTGGCTGAAGAGTCCTCTCCTGTCCTTATTTCCTGTTCCCTCCTCTCTTTGCTCTGGGCATCCATATAAACAGTCTGCTCCATGGAGAAGAGGGCATTCTGAATAATATCAACAGTAGTCCATGACATCTGGTTTGCTCTTTTAGGGTCTGCTCCAGAATTGGAAACAAACCAGTGCTTCTGTTTCGGAGACAAGTTCGCTACACCACCCAGGTAATCAGAGGGACAGTGGTGAGTGCTGAGAGGATGGTATTTTTATTTATATGTAAGTTACATGTATATCTTGCCTTTCTCCTAGTGGTCTCAAAACAGGGTACATGGCTCTCTTCCTCTTCACTTTATTGTCAGAACAACTCTGAGAAAGAGGCTGGCTTGAGAGACTGACCCAAGCTCACCCATGGCTCAGTGGGAATTTGACCCTGAATGTTGCAAGTCCCAGCTCAAAACTGTCATGAGTGTACCATGCTGGGGTTGGAAAGAACATTACAAAATTTCCAAAATAGGATTAAAAATGTTTCTTGAGTGTTAGGAAACCCTTACAAGGAGAATTCTGGACTGACAAGAAACTTTGAAGTTTGAGACTTTTTCTGTACAAAATTTATGCTTTTTTATTTATTTTTTTTATTTTGCAGATAACAGAATTTTCTGTGCAGGAAATTTTTTTTTCTTGCCAAAAATATTATGAAGAAAATGCTGTTTTCTATACAAAAAATATGCGAATTTTGTGCAAAATAAGTCTCTAACTGCAACATTTTCTGCATAGAAAATAATATCTCTGCGCAAAAAATCCCCAACTTGTAAACTTTGTGCAGAATAAGTCCTAAACAGCAAACAGACTTCTAAAACTGCACAATTTTTGCAGTAGGAAGAAAGCTGGTGAAACTCCTTGTTGCTTCCTTTGAGATAGTGAAGAAATTAGTGAAGAATTGCACTCCTTCACCATACTGAATGAATCACAGAATCTTAGAATCATAGAACTGGAAGAGACCAAAACCACCATCGAGTCCAATCCCCTGCCATACACATGGTCAAAGCACCCCCAGCAAATGGCCATCCAGTCTCTGTTTAAAAACCTTCAAAGAAGGTGACTCCATCACACTGCGAGGTGAATGCAGTGTATATACAGTGTATTAGTGTATACAGTGGCCCCTCCACTTTCGTGAGGCTTTGGGGAGCACAACCCTTGTAAAAGTGGAAAAACTGCAAATAACTCCATCTGCAATCCATCTCGCATTTGCTTCCATGGCTCTCCCATCCCATTCTCTTGTCTCTGGCACCAATGCACAAAAATCACCTTCTCCAGAGAGGAGGAGGACGGCTCACATGAGCCTTCCCCTCCCCTCCCCTTGCTTTTTGCCTTGGCATGAGATCTCAACACCATGGCCAGAGGCAGGGGAATGGGGGGGGGCTTCGTAGCCCCCTGCATTCTATTGTCTTTCATCTGGGCACTTGTCTTGGGAGGAAGTAAATGGAGCGGGGAGGCACATGCATGCCTCGTGAATAATCAAATTTGTGAAGGTCAAGCCTGCAAATGTGGAGCGAGGACTGTAGTTTACAAAAACTCATGTAATACAGTTGTTATTCTTTAGGTTACCACAGGATTCTTTGTTGCATTAATGACATATCATGGAGCTGCCTTCTTTATTTCCTGTATCTCTGCAGCTGAACATGTGAAGCAAACCCACTCAAATATGCTGATTAAGATTAGGTTTCTCCATTAGCTGAAGGAATGGTTCATACACAGTGTTCCAAAATGTTACTGTACTTGGAATTGTCTTTTTCCACCACCAGTTGATGTCAATGTCAGGCGGCGGCTAAGCAGACACAGAGGCAGGAGCTGAGTTTATGGCTTTAGTAATAAAGAAATTAAGAGGTTACGTCACCAAAACAAACATCCAAGTCCCAGGAGCAGCAAACCCAAACAGCAAGGTTTATCCTGGAACAGACAGTTCATGCCACAGGGCACAGATTCCCGGTTGATAGACGGTTGTTGCCCCGTGCCCAACTCCAACAGCGTCTGTCTTAAACACACAGTCTTTAGCCCAGCTGGGGCTGATCAAATGTCCGTTGGCCCAGCTCACAGCTGGAGCCCCTCAAGCCTTCAGGGCCGATTCATCAGACGCTTCTCCCGCAGCCGCTGAGACCTCCGAACCAGCCCCTTTTCCAGCCGCCTCTGGAGGAACGTGGGGGGAGGGTCTGCTGCAAACTCCGGGCTGGAGTCAGAAACACCAGCCTCTGTCGAGTCAGCAGCACTAGCCTCTGCCTCTGGAGCAGAAACATCTGCTGCAGGTACTGGCTCGGGATCCGTGCCCGGGACAGCTGTGGGGTCGCTGGCAGACTCCTCCCTAGACTCTGAAGGAGCCCCCTCTCCCGAAGGCCCCTCCAAGGGATCCTCCCCCGGCTGGGAGTCCAAGTCTAAATCGGAGTCCAAGTCTGAATCGGCAGCACGCTCAGCCTGGCTCATGACAGTTGACAGTTGACCCCTATGTCTTCCTGAGGGCTAAACCATTCATCACTTGTGATTTGTATTACCATACAGAGGGCCTTTTCACACGGTCCAATTGTAGCACTATGATTCCACATTAACTGCCATGTTTCCATCCTATGGAATCTTGGGATTTGCAGTTTAGGGGGGGATACTTAGAATTCTCTGCCAGAGAGCCCTAGTACTTCCTCAAAACACCAACCCCAGGATTCCACTGGATGAAGTCAAGGGCCCATTTACACTACAGAGGCCATTTCCACACAAGACTCTTATAGAGCTATGATTCCACTTTCAACATCCTATGGAATCCTAGGGTTTGCAGTTTAGGGAGGGGCCAGCTGGCCCCTCCCTAAGCTGCAAATCTCAGGATTTCATAGGATGTTGAAAGTGGAATCATAGCTCTATAAGAGTCTCGTGCAGAAATGGTTACAATTATAGTACTATTACTCCACTTTAATTGGCATGGTTCTGTCTCATGGGGGAGGCACTAGAGGGCTCTGGGTGATAAATCTAAATACCACTCACTAAACAGCCCATCCAATTTTGCTTCCAACAGAGATAGCTGCCGAGGGACGAAGCTTCCTAGATTCACAGGCGCCTGAGAAAAGGCCCTCCCAGGAGGCTTCCTCTGGGACACAGCTGAGCAACGTCAAGGTACAAAAGCCATCACAGTTCCAGAGGTGCTTAATGCGGGTGAGGGGGAGAGGGAAGGGTTTGGAGGGTAGGCTGTGGGGAAGACTTGCCACTACAACAGTGCAGCTTACCAGGGTCTTTCTGGCTTGTATGGTCTGATTACCCAGCCACTCACCTACTACCCCCACCCCCACTCCCGCTTTGCATGTAAAAGGCCAAAAGTTAGGAGTGTTTTCTTAGGAGGGTAGATGGGGGAACTACAGCTTCCAGAACTCCTTAGCCAGCATGGATACAGTGACAAATTCTGGGACTTTTAGTCCAAAACCATAATTTCCCCAGACATTACAGAAAGCTTCCAGAATTTGCCAGGAAAGACCCATTGTCAGACAACACAAGGCTAGATGGACAAAATGCTTTGGCTTGGTACAATATAGCTTTTTATGTCCAAATGCTCCTCTTTGCCTGGGACCTTTGTCATAATAGAGAAGGAGTGGGGAATGTTTTGGCCCTCCAGATGTTCTGAACGTCAGTTCTCCGACACCCCAGCCTGTATGCCCAGTGTAAGAGATAGTGTGAGTTGTAGTTCTAAACATCTGGAAGGCCAAAAGGGCCCGGCATTGTTGCAAAGTAAGAATAAGACAAATTGACGAACTCTCTTCCACATTCAGAAAAAAGAAATCCATGCTGCAGGAGTGTAGTGGCTCCTTACTGCTGGGTTTTTTTGGTAGTGTCTCTGTCATGACCTTCATAAAAAGATTGCCTTCTTTATCGGACCCCGCTCCCCCAACCTTCCACCAGGGATCTCTACAGCTTTCATGAGGATGCTTAGTAGGGTCAGACTCATTCTCAGTTAGAGTCAGACTCACCAGCACTTGAGGTGTGAATGGTTAGCAATCATGTGTCTGTTGGGGGCAGAGAAGAAAAGAGTCGCTTTGTGTTGTCCATGTGGCTTGGTTCATTTGTGTGAGTCATAGGACTCCAGTTGATCCTCAGGCACGTGGAGAAGAAGCAGCTTTTTCAGTCTCGCTCTCAGCTGGTTGGAAATGAAGGGCCTATCTTGCTTAACGCTGGTCTGTGAAGGGCCTGAATTTGCCTGTCTTGGGGGAATCCAACCTAGGTGACCATTAACCTCTTCCAGTTTCATGACAACAGGTAAGAGACCCCTTTTCCTGTGCTGAACCTCCCCTTCCCTCATCTCTAGGGTTTGCTGTGGAAACGCATCAGAGACAGAAAAAGTTGGTTCCAGGCCAAGACTGATGTCTCAGCAGGGCTTGCTGCGAATGGTGACAGGTAGGCTCTGAAGCCTTTTTGGATGCAAATCTGCATTGTTTTGTCTCCTCTCCCTCTTTATTGTTTCATCTGTAACTGATGCATTGCTTGGCTTGTGGTGGTCCCAACTTTTCCCTTCTGGGAAAGGAAAAGCATCATGATGAACAAGTTCAAGGCATGGTAGCAGATTTTCTGTTTCCCTGTGCCTAAACTTCCAGGAAACAGTAAAACATGCTGCCCGGAGAACCAGGGAGATTCGACACACACATGATCACACAGAGAAAATTTGCATAGATCTTTTGAAAATGCTATAAGTCTCCTGCTCTCCTGAGTACTTCAAGTTGAAAGAATAAGTGCTTCATTCACTCCTTCATAACCCCTGGGACTAGTCCACAACCTATGAATGGGAAACATGGTAGATCTGGCCTATCAAGTTGTGTTTGGAGAATATCACATTCCCACTGGCACTGCCTGTGCAGCTCTAAATGCTGTCCTCTAGACACACCAATGAGTCATCACAAATGTTTGGACAGCTGTCGAAGAAAGAGCTTCAGGAATCATGTTAAAATGTTGTGTTGCTTCAATACTGTGGCTACTGCTCCTACTACCACCCACACTGGCTGAGGGATTCAGGAAATTGTAGTCCAAAAAGCACAGAGTTTCCAAGCTTTGATTGGACCCCACTGGGGAGGCCTTACTCATTTCTTTGTTAGTCTCCCCTTTTCTAACATGCTCTTGTGACCTTGATACAGAGCACACAGGAGCCATTTCCGCACGAGGCTGTTATAGCGCTATGATTCCACTTTCAACATCCTATGGAATCCTGGGGTTTGCAGTTTCGGGAGGGGCTGGATGTTCAACATCCATAGGATGTTGAAAGTGGAATCATAGCGCTATAACAGCCTCGCGCAGAAATGGCCAGGCTCTCCAGTTTCTTCTTCACGAGAAGCACTCAGGTCACAGGAGACCTTGTGCTGTCAGATAGGAAATGCCTCTTTGATTCTGTGCATTTGCTCAGACAAAGCACCACTTCTGGGCTTGGGATTATGGAAGTGATACTGTCACCTTCTACGCCCTTAAGAAGGACAGCTTCTTCTGAGAAACAGGCAAATGACCAGACGTTTCTTGGTTCAAAGGCTAGAGGCCAGATTTATTGAGTACAAAAGTATAAAAGTATAAAAATATATAAATCTGCTGCAGCAGGGTGCCAGAGGTTCGGGACAAAGGCCAGAGGCTTGGCAAGGCCTTTTTATCCAGGTAAACAGCATACACACCCACTGCGGCATTTTTCCACCAATTGCAGACCACCCGCCCCATATTAGATAATGTGCAGAAACTTCCATCCATATAAGGAAATGTCCAGAGGGGCAGGTGATATGAGGTTTCCTCCAATTACAAACTACCTTCCAAATAAGGCCATGTCCAGGGAGAGATGCTACAGGTGAGGTAGAGTCATGAGTCCGCAGACGGGAGGGGCTAGAACTCCTGTGTATGTGATTACCTCCTAGCTTGTAATGGAGGTTGTCTTTCCTTCACTCACAGTTTGAGCAAGACTAGAACAGAGGTATGCAAGTAATTTGGTCTCACTGGCTCCTCTGAAGCTGTGATTTCCTTCCTTGGTAATGCCCTTCTTTTTTTTTTTTGTAAAAAAATTGTTAATTTTCACCAATTCCATACCCTCCAAAATCTCACAGATGAAAGCGAGGACACATGTGGTCAAGTAACATCAGAGTATGGTGAAGATGGCAAACATTACTAATGAGGAAGAACACACAAACTAGAAGAGGCTGTAGCAGTTTGCTTTTGCCTGAGCTCTCTGGGAAGGGCAAAATTTCACCCCTCCTTTAATGATTTAAAGGAGTACACACTATTTTTTGCACTTTGAACTCAATGTGGAGCTACTGAAGTAAGCAGAAGACAAAGGGGAAAGTTGAAGGAGGAGAGAGAAACTGAGACATTTTTAAAGCAGCTGAAACGGAGGCATGACAGAGGATTAATTAGGACTGTCCCTGCTGAAACAGGACAGCTGGAGTATAGGCAACTCCCCCCTGACTCCTGTTAGTCCCATCAAGGGTGTCCCTTCTTTCTGAGGATTTGTCTGCTCCTAAGTTACAAGTTTTGAGGTTTATTCTTAAATGGCAATGACTGATGGAAACTGACAGGATGCGGTGATCTTGCTGTTGGTGATGAATGGCTTTGGGGTACATATGTACACTGTCTACTCTTACTCTGTGCTGGCTTATCTGCTCACTTTTTCCAGAGAGACCCTGCCTGGCCCTGCTGTTCTCCTGGACTTGGACAATGAGAAGGACATCTTGATCCGCCCGCTTCACAGCAGCCTCTTGGGAGAGCGGTACTGCTTTGAGGTGAGGGCCTCCTGATGTCCTCCAAGCTGAGGAGCTGCTTTTCCCTATTCCATTCAAGGTTCAAGCCTTTCACAAAGCCTAACCTCAGATGCTGGTCAGTTCACCCAGTGATGACAAAGCGGTTTGCACCCACACTCAGAGGCTCTACGTTCTCCAGCTGGTCTGAGATATGTTAAAATCAGCTCCTTGACTAGATAAATTGACTTTATGAGTTGAAGTTCAATCTTCTGCTGTTATTCCATCCATAAAGGTGTCCTAGCTGCATGAAGCTCCTCTGTTGGGACTGAGCTTCCATGAGGAAAAGAAAAACTCCCTGCTTTATATTATGTCTGGATAAATACCATCAAAGTCGCAGGTCCTGCTCGATCTGGGAAGCTAAGCAGGATCAGCCTTGGTCAGTCCTTGGATGGGACACTACAAACAAATACTAGGTGCTGTAGGCTACATTTTAGAGGAAAGACTAACAAAACCACCTCTGAGTAATCCTTGCCTAAGAAAAACCTATGAAATTTATGGGGTCACCGTAAGTTGACAGATGACTTGAAGGCACACGCACGCACACACACACACACACAATAATTTGTTGGATGATTTTTTTACAATTGTATTGCGTTTGCTTTATATTGCATTACTTCTTCCTTACCTTATGTGTGTTTGTGTGTATATGTGTGTGTGTGTGTTTAGACTGTACACCTTTGGCAGGACTGCTGTTTGTTCTTGTTTTGCTTTGTAAATGCCATATATACTCATGGTGCTATATAAATAAATGGCAACAATAATGACAACAATAACTACAGAATAGGCCAAACATCACATTAGGGAAGACTATTGAAGGGCAGGGAGAGTATCATTCTTAACAGGAGGAAGGCATATAAGCAGATTGAGAATCTCTACTTTTTTAGATGATGATGATGATGATATAAATAATAATAGTAATATCAATAAAAATAAAATAAATAAATAAAATTAAATTAAAAAATTAAATTAAAAAATTTAAAAAGGCTGAAAATAGGCCAAAATGGTGCCTGGAGGTTATGCAATGTCAATTCTGGTTTACTGAAATGTAAGGGTGCAGCTCTTGGGACAGGGGGCAAAGGAAGAATAGCCTCCATTGCCTCTTCAGGTGTCCACCCCTGCTGTAAAGGCAGGATCAACCCACACTTTGGGTTGACCCCTTTAACAGGGAATTTGGCTTCAAATCAGAAGCTTCCCTCCTCCTCATTGCCTCTCCACATCCTGATGGAGAAAAGTTTTGGTTGTCAACAGTGGATGGCCATAGCCACAGGAGAAGAGCAGAAGACAGAGCTTGCCCTAAACAGAGGTCTCTGCCCTCTCTCTCAGGTGCTGAGTGCCAGAGGACGACGCTGCTTCAAGTGTACTTCTGCTGCGGAGAGGACTCGTTGGATGGAAGACTGGCGCCGAGTGGTCCAGCCCAGTATGGTAAACGCAGCCCCTTCTGTGCTTTGTCTGCTCATGCTAAGTGCATATTTCTGCCAGCTCCCCTAGCTAATGCTTTCCCCCTCATGACCTAATTTCCCCTCATGTGTCCCTGCCACCATCCCCTGTATAAATTCATCTTCCCTGTTTTTCTGCTTCACCTTCTTCATTCATCTGGAGCAGACACTCTAACTTGATTATCTCAACAGTTCAGGCCAAAATACTTAGAAGGAAGGTAGGCCATGATGTTACCCTGATTTCTGGGGTCCCTTGGGGGACACCTTAATGTGTTCCACGTGATAGGGAATGGAAAATAACCAGAGCACGAGCAATAGCAATGCAAGAGGCAGGATAACCTAGTGGGGTCTTTTTACCCAGTTTTTACAGAGTCAGGCCAAGCCAAAAACCAAACGAAGATGTCTAATGAATGATTTTATTGAATGAAAGTCTCACGCACCAACGTAATCACTCACACACTCACTCAAGACCTATTAAGAAGCAAAAGAGAGGAAACTGGATAGGGGAACTATTGGAGGGATTGTAGCTGGGGTAATACTGCACCTTTTCCTGAAGTCCTTGGTCCAGGAAAAACAGCGAAGAAGTAGAGCTCAGCACGGAGAGGGCTGAGGGGATTACTTGACTGATGGAGAAACGGTCTGCTGGGATGACCAGGAGTGATCCAAAGAAACGCTCAAAAACTGGGACTATTTGTAGGGGAAAAGGTACCTGGAGGGCTAATCCTTTCCCAGGGAGAACAATGGGTGTTGCAATGGAAAAGAAGGTCCATGATGGCAACTCCTTTTGCATGATGGGATCACAAGGCGTTGGCAAAGTTTCAGGCTCTTCAGTTACTTTGGGTTGTGGTGTGAATTTGTGTAGATGGTCCTTGCCTGATAGGATTTTATTGCTATCAGTGCTCAGCTTGGGGGAAAGCACACTAATCCCCTCAAGTTGGCTCCTTAGTGGCTGAGGACCTCTTTTTCTACTGTGGGCTTGCACAGCTTGAGGTCTCCTGGGGCTACGTGACGGGGGAATTGTACTGGCCTGACCTGGTTTTCAGTCGTTTGACAGTTGCTGCCTACATGCTCATCCGGGTGACCTCTCAGGCACATTGAATCATTTTTTAATATCAAAATTGTAGACCCCAGGAAAGGATTTACCAGTGAGGTAACAACGAACCCTTTTATTCTTGCCATTTTGGCCACCCCTTCCTTCCCATGGCTTTTGTGGTCATAATTCTCACTCTTCCTTTGACCTTTTCCCACCATCTTGGGAATTCCCAGCATTGCACTAATGCCCCCAGAATGTCCTTTCCAACATGGACAGCTGGGAGATTCTGGAAGTTGTTGCCCCCAAAAAGTAATGTTTCTATGCTTTTTTTCTTACCTATATATGGAGTTATATCTCCATGAACCCAGTCCCTGTCCCCCAGACCTTCTTTTTTCATTCCCTCTTCCTCTCCTCCTTCTCCTCCTCCTCACCTTTCTTCACATCCCACTTCTAAATCTACTCCCTTTGCCATCCTCTTAGGACAACTGTGAACGGACTGAACGTATGCTCAGCTTTTGGGTGTACGAGGCCCGGGATCTTGCTCCAAGGCGGTCCTATCTCTGTGAGCTGCGCCTGGATGGGGCTCTGTATGCTCGTACCACAACCAAGCCAGCCAGCCCTACTGGAACCATCTTCTGGGGAGAGCACTTTGACCTGAAGACTCTGCCCCAAGCTGAGGAGCTGCACATCTGCCTGGTTCAGGAGGAGGAGGGGCAAAAAGGGGGCAGCCTCGTTGCCAGCGTGGCCATTCCCTTAAAGGAGTTGGCTGCTGCACGCCAGCCCTTGGAGAGGTGGTACCCTTTGGGCAGGGACAAGGCAAACCAGCCCAGCCTCCGACTGCGAGGACGCTACTGCAATGTCCGTGTGCTGCCTATTGTACAGTACAAAGAGTTTGCTGAGTATCTCACCTTCCATTATCGGGAACTGTGTGCCACGCTGGAGCACAGCCTCAGTGCTAGGGACAAGGAGGAGCTGACCAGTATCCTGGTGCGCGTCTTGCAAAGCACAGGCAAAGCCAAGGTATCGCTGGACTTACAAATACCCAAATTGGGAAGGGGAGCCTGAGTTGCAGTTCCATGTCTGCCTGGAACATTTTGGGCTGCCTTGCTGCTGTTGTTTGATGCATGTACCGTTTCTACTGCCATCTGCTGTTTTAATGTTAGAATGCCTCGTATTGTGGGCGGTTGCTTTTTTCAGTTGCAGAAATTCCATGGCTGTTTTACTCTACTCATTTATAGTGGTATGATTCCATTTGAATCGCCTTGACTGCAGCCTGCAGAATCTATGGCTTGTGGTTTGGTGATGCACCGAAGTGATCTCTGATTGAGAATTCTTAGTACCCCCTCCCTAAACTGCCAATGCCAGGATTCTTTAGGATGTTAAAGTGAACTCATAGTGCCATGATTTTGTACTGTGACTCCCACAACATTTGTGGGCCAGAAAAGTAGCTTTGCCAAACTCTAGCTGTATGATTCTCTTTTTGGCTGCTCAGATGGCTCTCTGAAGCCACATCCACCAAGAGGATAATCCTGGGCTGTTGGTACTTTCCCAAGCTGGATCGGCCTGATCCAGAATTGAGGCTGGTGGAAGCTTCTATGTTGTTGGGAAGTAGTGGATCTGCTCTCAGCTGTAGTTCAGAGTTGAAAGAAATTACCCAAGGTTCTGCAGCTTGGATAGCTATGTCAATAAAGCGGGAGCCACCAGATACCACTGAGGCTCTCTTGGACAGGGCAAGACCTGTTCCATTAACCCAGAAATGGGCAAAGTGTAGCCTACAGCTACATGTGGCCCCCGTGACCATTTTGGGGTCCCCAGGGGTTAAAAATGCATTTTTCCCGTTTTTTGCCCCCCCCAACCCGTAATCATTCTCTGAGGGGATTTTTGCCATCTTTTTAGGGCCCTGCCAGACCCCACCAGGAGATGCCTTTATAAAACACTCATTTCCTATTATTCAAAAAGAGCCCTTTGCTGGGTTTGAATTGACTGGAGAGGCAAAATGTGCTGAATATACCCACCACACTCCCTGCAGGGTGTGTGGGGCCTTTGGGGGCAAGATATGTTTTGCAGATGGTGCTGTGGGGTGATGCAGCTTTCCAAGGTCTCCGGAGGGGCTAATGAGGCCCCTAATCTTCCCCAGTTGCCCACTTCTGCATTAACCTCTCCTTTCCCTTCCCACGTTGTAGGACTTTCTGATTGATTTGGGTGTGGCAGAGCTGGACCGTTTCGATGAGCGGGAAGCATTGCTTTTCCGTGAAAACACACTTGCCACCAAGGCCATTGATGAATACATGAAGCTGGTGGGTGGCCCATACCTTCTGGCCACACTGGGTAAGTTAAGAGAACAGCTGGTTGGGAAGGCAGGGGTAGAGGTCTGGTATTTGCAGGAGGAACTAGTCGTGGGTTTTTTGTCCCTGACTGCAGCCTTCCTTACGACTATAGAAAAATTGTCAAAGAGTTCTTCTAGCCTAAGACCATGCTAGAGCTTTTTGACACCAGTCCTTACCTCACAGTTCATACTCTATGAAACTCTCTGCCACTAGAACTACTGATGGCCAAAATAAGCTCCCTAAGGGAAATTATAGATTTCTAAGATCTCAGGCCTTTCACAGATCACCTTCCTGACCTCAGATCTCTAAGGCTTTTAGATGGGTTCAAATTGTAAACAATCCCACTCAATTCAACATGCAAAAGGACTATACCTCAGTTAATGAAATAGATGTGTTCCTGGATATGACTTCATTAACAGAAAGTTTGGTACCAGAAGCACAAAATAACATGAAGGGATAAGTTCCTGCATCACAAAAAAGAAGAGAAATTCAACATGTTTTGGCAAACTTTTTGTCCAAAGCTAACAAGATGCTCACATGAAATGAAAAAAAAAAACCAGGTCAGGTAAGCCTTGGATAAGTAAACAAACTTCTACAGACCACTTGAAAGCTTCTTGTAAAATCAGTCCAAGGTTGATTATTTTAATTCACTAGTCTCCACTTTTCTCATGATTTCCAGTTTGGTCTACAGGTTATGATTATGCTTTTTTTTTTTTAATGTGCTTGTTAAGTACACTAATCTCTTTCCCCCTTTTACCTCTGTTTTCCTGTTGACACATGCACTGTTAGAAATTCTGGAGGCAGATGTGTGTTATAGGCATGCACACACACAGCTACAGTAGAATCTGCTGGAAGAAAATCCCATACTTTTCCCAGCTCAAGCTTTACTGGAATATTGACTTACAGACATACTGTTGCAAAGTTGACACTGAAAATCAGTGCTTGTCCAGCCCTCCTTTCACTACCTTTCTAATGCTAATGAAGCTGGAAAACTTCCAGCTAGATAGAGGAAAGGAAAAAGGGACTGGGCAGGTGTAAAACGATATTGTAAAAAAGAGCTTCTTTGTCAGGAGCTTTGTTAACTGAAGTACGCCTATACTGAAACTGCTGCTACTTATAAATTGCCACCGCATGAGTGAATCTGAGCCACTACTGTAGGAAATGCACTTAATTTTCAACAAATGAGATTTGTATGATTTCAGCTTCTTTGTTTTAGCATGGAGTACATTCTTGTAAGAACAAATTAACATAACTATTTCCCTTCTTGCCTTTTTTGCAGAAACTAAAATAAATATATCATAAATTTATCAATTTTTAAATAGAGTCCCAAGTGCCTAGTTTTCAAACTGCTGAAGAGCTAGTCACTCCTCTGTGGACTTAATAACAAGAATTCTTTTGGTGAATATCTTTAAATTAATTTCTGTCTATTTATTCTTAGCTTCAAAGTTGCATCTTCATTAGTCAGTTCCTGCTCCCTGACAGACTGGGCTTTAGCTACCTGCTTCCTCATGCTAACTAGGTGATTTTGGGAGCTACATCCAAAACAAAATAAAAACAAACACACACACAAAAACCCTTTTCTTCATTCTGTTGGAAATCTTGGTTTTCCCGTGAATTGTGGCTCATGCTGTAATCCATGGATACTTTGGTGTAGACTGGCTGCAGCTGAATCACACAGGGTATGTTTGCATGTTTGTGTTGCAGGTGATTTTGTTGCCCAGCCATGCTCTCTAGAGGATAGCTGTGAAGTGGACCCCAGCAAATGTGCACCGTGTGACCTGGTGGACAACCGCAGCAACCTACAGCATCTCTGTGAAGAGGTTTTCCGGAAGATTGCTGAGTCCCTCCAGTGAGCATTTGAGCAGGAATGCTGGGGGAAAACTTTGCTGGGTCTGGTTTCCTTTGTTATGGGCAGACAAGACTACTAGGTCAGAAAGGTCCCTTCCAAGATCCTTTGTGGCCCCTCTAGTAGACTGCCAACATAAGCTGTTAACAGCACTGCCTGAATTTATGTATGGGCTCTCTTATGGTTCAGCAGGTAATGCTAGGAACAATAATAGAAAGGGGTGTCTTTGAGCATGTGCAGAGTGCCAGTCCCTCACTAGAGTGTAGCCTGAAAAGCTCACCCTTATATGAGATTATATGGAAGAGTCTCCAACAGAGAGAATTAAGTAATCAGTGAGTTTCTACTCTGATTACGTGCCATGCATGTCAGAGTCTCTAAGTCTTCCTAGCGTTTAGCAAATCATTGTGGTATATGGTCATCCTACCAAAAAGTCATATGAAATAGCTAGGGAGGCCTTTTGGGGCCTGTTATTTTGAGGGGCCCCTCCCTAAACTCCAAACACAGCATTCCATAGGATGTTGAAAGTGGAATAATCAAGCTATAACAGTCTAGTGCGGAAATGGCCTGAGTATCTCAAGGATATTCTAGGATCCTTTTCTGTATGTTCAGCTATCTCTTTAAACAAGAACAATTTAAAGAAAAGCAGGGAGGGTATTCTTCCCAATTATCCAGCAATTGCTAGACATGTACCTGACTTCCAGCAGCCCAGCCATGATAGGATAAGCCACTGGCATAACAGTCAAGCAGTGAGAAACTATTTTACATCTTATAGAAGTTAGCTTTACCTTATTAATATTTAGTACAATGCAAAAGAAACCTTGAAGTATTTCAGGTCACCTGCATTTTGGCTCTGACAGATCAGTATTGACTCCCCATCCCATCCTGGTATACCTGTAGGGCTCATCAGACAAAATAGCTGCTGTTAGACCTGCTTTCCCAGCCCGTCATCTCATTCTTTCTTTCTGCAGCTCCTTTCCGGCTGAGCTGAGCGAGGTCTTCACTGCTTGGCAAGAGGCATGCCAGTTGCGTGGCAAGCCTGGGATTGGCCAGCGACTCATCTCAGCATCCCTCTTCTTACGCTTCCTCTGCCCAGCCATTATGTCCCCCAGCCTCTTTGGGCTCACTCAGGCATACCCAGATGACACCACCTCTCGCACTCTCACTCTGGTGGCCAAAGTTATCCAGAATTTGGCGAACTTTACCACGTAAGTAACTGGGGTCCCTGGCTGGGTCCAGGAAAAAGGGTCCAATGTGAAGCTTGGAAATTGGCATTAGCAAGGACAACACAAAATTAACTATAGCATTAGTTTTAGTATAATATTAGTATTATGTGATTGTTTTTTGGCATTGAGTTCTGTGTGCACACAATATCTTTGATATATGATTGCTTCACAGAAGAAGTTCTACGTCCCTTATAGAACAGTAGTGGAAGAGCTATCGTGATACAACATTCATCAGTTTATAAAGGGGAAGTTCTTCTCCAGCTAGCAGATCATATAAGATATGTGAAACTAATCCAATTGAGTGTATTTCCAAAATTATAAAAATTGTGGTTGAAGAAGGGATGTCTCTGGGCTACCTAAGAGACAAAGAAAATAATTCTGTTAAAAACAAATCCCAAGACCCCACTGTTCTGTGTCCTCCATAAGATACATAAAGACATGAATCTTCCCCTGTGTAGACCCATAGTATTAGGATGTGGCTCAATTTTAGAACCAGTATCACAATTTGTAGGCCAGTTTTGAAACCCTTCACAGCCAATATTTTATCATATATCAGGGACTCCACAGACTTTATAAATAAATTAATGCCTTTAAAATTTGAAGAAAAAGACATGTTAGGAAGTACAGATGTAAGAGCATTGTACACTAACATACTTCAGGATGAAGTCCTAGAAATTACAGAATCTACTTCAGGTAAGGGGGAAATCAGACAACCTGCAACATGTTTTCAGCTATCCCTAGCAGAAATAGCATTAGCAAAAAAATACTTTAAATTGGGACAACAGTTCTTTTGGCAAATTAAGGGGGTGGCCATGGGGTGCCCTGTGGCACCAGAAATAGCAAATCTTTTCGTAGCAGATTTTGAAAGAGGAATAATTAGAATAATAGAATCATGGAGCTGGAAGAGACCATAAAGGCCATTGAATCCAACTCTCTGCCATGCAAGAAAACACAATCAAAGCATTCCTGACAGATAGCCATCCAGCCTTTTTAAAAATCTCTGAAGGAGACTCCATCACACTCCAAAACCACATATTTCACTGTCAAACTGCTCTTACCATCAGGAATTTTTTCTTAGTGTTTAGATGGAATCTTTCTTTCCTGAAGTTTGAAGCCATTGCTCTGTGCCTTAGTTTCTGGAGCTCCATCTGCCATATGACATCCCTTCAAATATTTAAGCGTAGCTATCATGTCACCTCCTAACAGTCTCTTCTCCAGGCTAAACATACCCAGCTCCCTAAGCCACTCCCCATAGGACTTGTTTCCAAGCCGTTTACCATTTTGGTTCCCCTCTTCTGGACACATTCCAGCTTGTCAATGTCCTTCCTGAACTGTGGTACTGTCATGTGCTAGTTAACCTGCCTTCCAAGAAGCACAGAGTGCAGCCGCAGTGTTTTTATTGAGGTAACATAGCAACGCAGCACTTTGGCATAAGTTTCTACAACTGAAGTACATCAGTTAGTAAGTGGGTTATATGGTTGAGTATACAAATATGAGTGCAAACAGCATTGATTGGTGAGAGGCATAAATGTCACTTTGCCTGGCAAACCCCCAAGCTTCCCTGGCATTTTAGGATGTTTACACACTTTTCATCTTGAGAACCTAAACACTTCTCTTGCTCCTATCTGGCCCTCCTGGTGATTCTCACAGTGCCTCCCTGGCATCATACATTCCATTCCCTTGATGTTCCCTCTCCACTGGCCAGATGCCCTTAGGCACTTTTCCAGACACCTGGAAGCCTTTGATCCCATACCTGGATATATACAGTAGTTGGGTTTTAATACATAATTGCAAGCCAATTGATACATAATACATTGTTATAAGTAGCCATTAGCATTAGTTACATTGTTGCTGCCACGTGATCTATTTCTACAAGCAAGTTAAGCAAAGGGGTTTTCCCTTTGCATTAAAGGCCCACAATATTGGACATGAAATTAAGTTAGAATATTGGGAAAAAAGCTGGGAAAATACTTGAAAATTCACATTAACACAGAACCTGAAAGAGAACCATCTTAAAATGATGTACAGATGGTATATGGATCCATCTAAAATGAGTAAGATGTATAAGACAAAAGAGAAGAAATGTTGGAAATGCAAAGAAGAAAATGGCACATTTTTCCATATGTGGTGGCTATGTCCAAAAGTAAAAAAATATTGGAAAAAGGTTCATAAAATAATCATGGAAATTTTACAAATAAATATACCATTATCACCAGAGATCTTTCTATTGAATATGCTGCACTAAATAGACAAAGCTTATGAGAAACATTGGAAAGCTATACTATATATGGTGACAGCGGCAAGGATAACATATGCTAAATATTGGAAAAACAAGCCCACACCAGAAATGGAAGAATGGCTGACTAAATTACAAGAATACACAACATTAGATGACTTAACTTGCGCTATGAAGGGTGAGAAGCAGGGGAAGAAAGAGAGAGAAATGGCATCAGTAAAGAAATACATTGAAAACAACTGGACTTGACTGTGTGAAGACACTAAAAGATAACGTTACCGAAATAGGAAAGAAAAAAGCTAAGAAGTGACAATGAGCTAAAGCAGACAAGTATTCATGGGCATTTCTTAGAATTAGGCAAGTCAACATGAATAGAAAGGTTAGTGAGGTATCTTTTTTAAAAGATAAGGGGAAAAATATATATATATATCCGAACAAGAGAAGGTAGGAAGTAGAAAAAGCATTAAGAAATGAAGAAAAGATAACAAAATCATTAAAGATAACAAAAAATGGAATTAAGATGAAAGTAAAGGATTGATTTGAAATAAGTAAATGGTGTGTAAAAAGTGTATAAAGCAAGTAGATCTTTAACATTTAACATTGGTAAATAAATTGAAAAAAAGGATTGTATTCTATGCAAATATGTATTTTATGCAATTCTAAAAACAAATAATGTATACTGTTTATGTATTTGGAAAAAGGGTAAGATTTTATAAAAATAATAATAATAATAAAAAAATACCAGGGCAGGAGCTGAGCCTCCTGACAGGTACCCAAAACTGGACACAGTATTCCAAGTGCGGTCTGACTAAAGCAGAATAGAGTGGTACTGTTACTTCCCTTGACCTGGACACCATACTCCTATTGATGCAGCCCAGAATTGCATTGGGGTTTTTTGCTGCCACATCATACTGCTGACTCATGTTCAGCTTATGGTCCACTAAGACTCCTAGATCCTTTTCACAGGTACTGTG
The DNA here is from genome assembly GCA_030412105.1 of Cyclura pinguis. Classification (NCBI taxonomy): domain Eukaryota; kingdom Metazoa; phylum Chordata; class Lepidosauria; order Squamata; family Iguanidae; genus Cyclura; species Cyclura pinguis. The sequence continues at coordinate 208,190,013 of CM059600.1, forward strand.
GTCAAGCCAGGTATTACTCATCTTATATCTGTGTATTTCATTTTATTTCTGCCTAACACTTCTCCCTGCTGAAATTCATTTTGTCAGCTTTGATCCAGCTCTCTAATACGTTAAGGTCATTTTGAATTCTGATCCTGTCCTCTGGGGTATTGTCTACCCCTCCTAATTTGGTATCATATACACATTTGATAAGAATGCTCCTATTCCTTCATCCAAATCATTGATAAAGATGTTGAATAGCACTGGGTCCAGGACAGAACCCTGTGGAACCCCACTAGTACCTTCTCTCCAGGATGAAGAGGAACCATTGGCAAACACCCTTGGGGTTTGATCAGTCAACCAATTACAAATCCTCCTAACAGTAGCATTGCCTAGCCCAGATTTTGCTAGCTTGTTTGCAAGAATATCATGGGGGCCTTTGTCAAAGGCCCTCCTGAAGTCAAGATATGCTATATCCACAGCATTCTCTTCATCTACCAAGCTAGTAATTCTATGAAAAAGAGAGAGAGATAAGATTAGTCTGGCATGACTTGTTTCTGAGAAACCCATATTGACTTTTAGCGATCATGGCATTCCTTTCCAAGTACTTACAGACTGTCTGTTTAATTATCTGGTCTAAAATCTTTCCCAATATTGATGTCAGGCTGATTGGGCAGTAATTGTTTCAGTCCTCTTTTTTACCCTCTTTGAAGATGGGGACAACACTTGCCCTCTTCCAGTCTGCTGGGACTTCTCCTGATATCTAGGAATTCTCAAACATTGTTGCCAGGGGCTCTGAGATTACTTCTGCCAATTCTTTTTAATACCCTTGGGTGTAGTTCATCTGGCCTTGAAAACCTGAATTCATTTAGAGTAGCCAGGTATTCCTATACTACCTCTTTACCTATGCTGTGCTGCATTTCACCTGCCGCGTCATCTGCTCCATTTTCCCCAGGTAGGGCACTGTTTTCCTTTTGGGAGAACATAGAAGCAAAGAAGGTGTTGAGTAGTTCTGCCTTTTCTCTGCCCCTTTAAGCATTTTTCTATCTTCTTCATGCAGAAGCCCTGCCATTTCCTTATTCTTCCTTTTGCTACAAACATAACAAAAAAAATCACTCTTCTTATTAAACATCTCTAGCAAGCTTGAGCTTGTTCTGCGTTTTAGCTTTTCTGACTTTCTCCATGCACTTGCTGGCTTTTTGTTTGAATCCCTCTTTGGTGATTCCCCCCTTTAACATTTCTTGTATATATCCCTTTTAAATTTTAGTTCAGTTGAAAGTTCTTTAGACATCCATCCTGGATTTTTTTAGACACCCCTCATTTTCCCTCCTCATTGGAATTGTTTAAATTTGTGCCTTCAGTATCTCACTGTTAAGAAACTCCCATTCATCATAAACTCCCTTCTCCCTTCTCTTTTAGTATTCCTGACCATGGGATCATTCCCAGTATTCCTCTAAGTTTACTGAAATCTGCTTTCTTAATGCTTAGAATGCATGTCTGACTACACTTGGCTTGCCCTTTCCACTATATCATAAACTCCAGAAGAACATGGTTGCTTCCACCTAAAGTTCCCGCCACCACCACCTCATTAACCAAGTCATCATTGTTGGTTCGGATCAGTTCTAAAATAGCTGTTCCCCTTGTTGCTCCTTCCACCTTCTGGACAATGAAATTTTCTGCAAGGCATGTGAGAAATTTGTTGTACCTGATCCTCTTGGCAGAGTTTGACTTCCAACAAATATCAGGATAGTTGAAGTCCCCCATTACTGCTATAGCTCTCCTTCCTGAATGTTTGATCATCTGCTCCAGGAAGGCATTATCCAAGTCCTCAGTCTGGCTTGGAGATCTGTGGTAGACCTCCATAATGATCATCACTGTTGTTTCTTTCCCCGCTCAACCTGGCTTCCAGGATTAAAAGTCTTGGATCTCTTAACAGGTGTAAATGTCCCTGATATATAGTGCTACTCCTCCTCCTTTCCTTTTTGACTTATTTCTCTGAAATAGGTTATACTTCTCTATTGTGACATCCAATCATGAGATTCATCCTACCAGGATTCAGTGTTGCCTATTATATTATATTTACTTTGCTATGCTATAAGTTCAAGTTTATCCTGCTTATTTCCCATGATCTGCGCATTAGTGCAGAGACATCGAAGACCATGGGTCACTCTCCCTAATTGCTTATTTAAGTTTCTTTTCCTCCCACTGTTGAGTTCTCATACCATAAGCCCAGTTCTCCCCATAATGTTCTAATTCTAATAATGAATATAAGAAAAAATCCTTTTGGGGGTGGGTATTTAGATATTTTACATTTGGAGAGGTAATGGTGATGATTTAAAACAATTGCAGAATGCCGTTAACTCCATTAGCACCAATATACAGTTTGAATTTGAACAAAATAAAGCAAAAGTCCATTTTTTTGGATCTGAAAATTAGGAAATAAGGAGGTTGTTTAATCACTTCATGTAGCTTAGCAATCATCCTACAACCATGAGGTATAATCTTCCATATGGCCCGTTTCTTAGAGTAAAGCACAATTGTTCTCAGGAAAGAGAATTGAATGCACAGTCTGTATTGTCAAAATATCTGAGGGCAAGGGGATATCCACAACATGCAGTGTCTATGGTTTAGGAAAAGCAGCAGAGAGACTCTGTTCAGGACTGTTAGTAAAGCAACATGGAACTCAAAGCAATTGTCTGCGCTGCTCTCTCACATATAACCATATCACAAAAAACCGACAGAGGTTTATAAATAAGCATTGGTATTTACTGGAAAATATCCCAGGATGTAATGAGAAACCTCTTATATCCTATAATAGTAGAACCGATCATGGGATCCCACTCAGTATCAAAACTATTATGATTCAGACAGAATTCAGTGCCAGAAAACAATCACATACTACTTATACTATGATGGGTGTGAAGAAAACAATAGGACCTTATCCATGTGGACATTGTACTGTACATTCATAACCAAAATGACTTTATTTATAAACAATATAGATCAAAAACCTAATTCAATAAGCAGGCTTCATGGATATATCCACAAAGCATTTATTAAAGATTAAGTTCAGAACACAGACAACATTCTTGCCAGAACTGAAGATGAGCAGACGGTTTCACCTTTTAGAACACTTTTCACCCCTCCCAGCTCTTTCCCGCACACATACCCATTCTCAGCTCATACCAATCTCTTGAGCAACTCGGATTCCCGTACTTCAGCCAGTTCCCCGCTCCCATCACTCAGACGTTGAAGGAATCACAGTTGTGAAGGAAGGACAGCAAAATGACTACAGTCAGGCTAAGCGAGACATGGCAGAGATGGCAGTGCCCTCTGACACAGATATAAAAAAATATATATGTGGGAAAAACCTCCAGACCTGTTAATGAAGAATAAGAGAACACATTTCAAATTTGAAAAAGGAATGGGTGGGTGCTCCTTTAGTCAACCATTTTTTAGAAACGCATTATTCCGTAGCAGATAGGTGTTTTGGGGTTCTGAAGAATATTCACAATCACAATGAAGATACTCTTAAGAAGAAGTAGACAGAATGGGTTTTAAGGTGAAAATCACTAGGGCCTACAAGTCTAAATGAAGCTTGAATGTACAATCTTTAATATAAGGATGACTGTGAAAGACACAGTAAGTGCTCTACCTCAAATCATTAAAGAGAATTTGTTGGTCAAGTGACAGTTAAGGTACAATTGACTATGAAATAAGATGAAAAATAAGGGAAGGTTTTAGGTAGGTATATAAAGTGTATTTTGTATGGTTAGATGTTGTATCAAAAAAATTAGATATATATGAAATAAGATTTGATATAATTGATTTAAGAATAAGGATATGAAGTTCTATGAAAATATACAGAAAATGATGTATAACATGTAAGAAAGTATAATTATGTATGTAGTATGAAGACAAGATGTTTTAATTTTGTGTTTTATTTAATAAAAAGATTTTTAAAAAACGAAAGAAAGAAAGATACAGTAAGTGAATTGAGGCAATCTTCTGACTATCTGAGTCCATGTACAAATATCTAAGGATGATAGACTCTAGTTCTCTTTGTTTAATAGTCTGTTTCTTTGGAGAGTGTATCATACAGCTCCAGAAATGTCTGTGTAAAGGTTTGTATATGCACTTTGTTGTGTGGAATAATGTAATCTGTATGTTTCTAGAAATTATAGTTAATGTTGTGTTGTTCTTGTTAATGTTATAAATTGAATTCTATTTGTATTTTTTAGTGTAGTCCTTGAGGAAGGCCAACTTTGATAGACGCTGAAATGTGCTGGGCTTTTAAACACAAATAAAGCAAGCGACCATCTACCAGCATGTGGAGCTTCGTCTCCTGTTTTGCTTTTACTTTTCAGGCATCTTCATCAGTGCTGTCCTTTGGGCAACATTTAGTCCAATCACTTGGCCACCTCAAATCCTCCTGCATTTTTAGGAGGCCTGCAGGATGAGCTGTGTGCTGCTGTGACACCAGCACTGGTGCCTGTGGGAATGCCTGGCCTGTGAAACCAGCATTTCATCTATGCAGGAAGGCATCGAGCTGGAGCCCCGTAACCTAGTTGCCTCTTTCACCACAAGTTCTTCAGAGTGAGGAAAACAACATCTTTATATAAACCAGTGCTGCTGGATTGGTCCTCTTTGTCACTTGATTTCCCAGACCTGGAGGATTAAGCAAAGAGGAGGATTAAGAACTCAGTCCTAGCAGGAACAGCAACCATTCCTTCCTTTGTCAGCAGTGCCTGGTGGTGCACAGAGTCAGCATGTGATTCCCCAAGAGTCAGCCACACCAGACCCCATGGTGCTAATTTGGCATTCTCTTTTCTGTAGATTTGGGGAGAAGGAGGCCTACATGAGTTTCATGAATGAGTTTCTTGAGAACAACTGGGGCACCATGAAGTCCTTCCTCAGCAGCGTCTCAAGTCCTGGCAATGCCATCCATATGGTTGCCTTTGATGACTCCATTGACCTGGCCCTGGAGTTATCTGTCCTGCATTCACTGCTCTGCAACATCTTCTCTTCTCTGGAAGAGGTACACCTACCTACTTCTTTCTGAATGTGCAGGCATCCTCCACACAGTGGGCTTGCCTGATGCCTAGATGGTGGGATGGCAAAAGGCAACTCTGTGATCAGAATGGAACTCCAGGCTCTTGGCTACCTCGGTGCCTCGCAGTTGGTATGCAAAGGAGCACAAGGAGAAGACTGGGTCTGAAGTCATGGGGGAGACTGAACCTTTCAAACTTTCCTTGAACTGGCTTCCTCTCCCTTGACCTTATAGCTTACCAGTGACTTGAACAAAAGTTATTTCCAGGGCTTGGGAAAGTAATCTTTTTGGATGACAGCTTCCTGAATGGCCGGTGGCTATGCTGACGGGGAGTCTAAGAGTTCTTCAAAACTGTAACTTTTCCAAGCTGTGGCTAGGGATGGATTTGTGGAGTGGTACAAAAGAAGAGATCATTTTAAGATAAGTTGAAGAGTGTGTTCATAAATGCACCTATGTCAGTTGTAGGAGTTGCTGCACTCAGCTGTACAGCGCTGTGAATATGACCCCACTGCTCTCACTAGCCAGTTTTTGTTGTTATGGGTTTTCAAGGTAACCTCAACTCCTGGTGACCCTTTCCTAGAGTTTTTTGGCAAGATTTGTTCAGCAGAGAGAGTTGCCATTGCCTCCTCTGAGGCTAAGGGAGTGTGGCTTACCCAAGGCCACCCAATGGGTTTCTGTGGCTTAGTGAGGATTTGAAGCCTGATCACCTGGAAGTCCTAGTTTAACACTCAAACCACAGTGCTACACTGACTCTTCCCCACTGGCCATAGTGGGGGCAAATCTTACAGTCAGGCCTTGACCAAGCCACCATAACCAATTCCCAATTTTTGTAAGTCCCCCTGGGGTGGTGTGAGTAGGCAATTTCATTCATTCATTCATTCATTCATTCATTCATTCATTCATTCATTATATATTTATTTATTTTTTGCCACCCCTTTCTGTTGTTCTTACTGTAAGTGGACAAAGGAGAGATTGGAGCCTCTGCCCACAATCCTCCATGCCATCCAAGAGGGAACACCAGTACCTGTCTCTGTTCAACTTGGACCAAATGCAGTGGTGAGGTAATGACTAACTGACCTCGTTCTGTTTGCTCCTTGATAATGTATGCAGAGGGCTGAGGGGGTGGACCAAACTGGGGACAAGGAGAACTCGGTGTGGAGGGTTGAACTGGCCATAATACCTAGTGCTGATCAAAAGGCATATTCCCAAGACTCCCACAACCCAGGGTAGGTTTTCTTTCCCTATGATCTGGAACATGAGTGGAAGGGAGGATTCATAAGCAGGTAGACTTGTCTTTGGATATCAAATCATTGTCTTTGGGGCATTTTCAATTTTTTTGAAATGCCTTTAAGAAGCTGAGGCCTTCCTAACAGGGGTCTTCATCCCTCTTTCTGTGCACCATGCAGGCCCTTGCCTGATGGGGCGGGGGAGGAATTTTTCATCTTTAAAATGTTAAAAATATCAAAATCAAAGAAATCGGTCTGCATTTTTTATTTTCATGTTTATTTGTTTTGATTTTGCATAACTTAAATTGCATGGTTTAAATCTTTTTCAACAGAATAATCATGAACAAATCCCAGTGCTGTTGTGGGTGGAATCCCATCCCCCAACATCATTCATGAGGATGAGACTTTGCTCAGTCTTCCCTCTGGTTCCAGTAATGCTACTGTGCAATAGCAGGGTCAGGATTAGGTGAGAGACTCAGCTCAGGATTCAGGAGATATGTGTTTAGGGCACAAGTGTAAAAATCTAGCAGTCTAGGGCCACATTTCAGGCCACCCACTGGGAATTTACCTCTTCCCTCCACATTAAATTGCCCCCCACAAAAAAACTCCAAAATGCTACTAATTTTTAAGAGCACGATTTTATTTTTAAAAGAAGGCACATATTGTTTGCATGCCTGTCCAATACCTGGCTGTTGGCCTGGGGGATCCCTCAGGGGTCCCTCAGGATGACCTAGGACAGGTCATCTGGAGTTTTTGGGGTTCAGTGTCACCAATATGCTGATGACACCCAACTCCTTCTCTTTTTTCCATGTGATTCCAAGGAAGCTCTATCAGTACTGAACCAGTTGTGCCCCTTCCTGGAGAAGTCTAGACTACATGAAAGTCTGCATCTCCCCATATAAACCTGCCAGAGTCTTAAGATCCACAGGGTAGGGCTTTCTCTTGGTACCACTGCTGTCACAGGCTCATTTGGCCAGGGCATGGGAGAGAGTCTTCTCATTGGCAGCTCCCACCCTCTGGAACTCCATTCCATGAGAGGCTAGGATGGCCTCCTCCCTGTTCTCCTCCCCGGCAGGCAGGCAACAACCTTTTTGTTTAAGCAGGCTTTTTAACGTGCAATTGCTCACAGAGAGGCTTCTTATGGGAAGTGGGGGTTTTTTTTAGTTGTATGCCTTTTCAAGTCATTCTTGATTGTTTGTAAAAATTTATTGCTACGTTTTAGTTGATTCTTTTTCAAGCCACCTTGGGTCCCTCTCTGGAGTGAAAGGTGACATTAAAATGGAAAATTGGGTGAGGAGTACAGGCAACCCCTGGAACACTTGTTTCATGGTCTGGAAGCACGGTTAAGCTCTGCATTGACTCCTCTCCTCTCTCCCACATCTGCCTCTGCATTCCAGACAGGCAGAAAACCAGAAGCCAGGATTTGTGCCGCCACGGGACCTGGACAAGCACAGCCCTTTGATCAAGAGCCAGTCCATGACCAGCATCCAGAAGGGCCCAAGAAAGGAAGAGCCACCAGTGCCTTTGCACCCAGCCAAACCCAGGAGCAAAGTGCAGCGCACGCAGAGTGTCCCAACCCAGAGCAAGGGGGCACGGCATTTCCAAAAGCAGACCAACATGGAGCATGGGGCAAACAGTAGCCCAGAGCCTAGTGCTTCTGGCCCTCAGAATAACAAGGCCATGCAGGTAATCGGGACTCCAGACTGGATCTCCTAACCATTTGGGCTTGGGTGTGGAGCTGTCCTGGGCAGGGACTAAAGGAGTAGAACATATATGGTCCTGGAAGCTTTAGTACGATCTGAACAAAGCCTTCATTCAGGATGAGGAATGAAATCTATGCTTATTACAATCTCATGGATCAGAATGAACCATTTCAAAAAAATTTTTCCCCGCTGAGCAGGATTATAAGAGTTCTTGCTCACTTTTTGATGATTTTTCCACTTCAGGAAAGTTTTGTAAGAATTTTTAAAAGGTTCCTCAAGAGTTGTATTTTGCACAAAATGGACAATAGTATTGGTCTTTTTCCTCTTGTACATGGCAAAATATCACACTTTTATCACACTGAAATATCACACTGAAAGCTTTTGGTATTTTGGGGACAAGAAAATTTGCAAATTTTCTTCATATCAGGGTAGTCCCATTCCTTTCCACATTCTTCCCTACCCCATTTTTTTTTGTCCAGAATTCCTCCTGCTTCTTTACAGTCAGACATCTAACACTAATGACAGATGTGTGAGCAGAGTAGATGTTATTTCAACGGACCTAAATATATGTAGATTGTTACTTGCTTTCTGTGCACTGTTTATTCTGATTGCAGAATATCAACTTTAGTAAGAACCTATGGTTTTTTAAATGCAAAACATGGCAGTAAACAGACAAGGAACCCAAGCAGTTATTCTTACAGCACAAAGCCACCAATGAACAGTTACAGTGACCCTTCCTAATATAAAAAAAGAGGAAGAGAGAGGGAAAAAGGGAACGTAGCAGTACCTTTAAGGCTAACTGCTTTCTATTTTAGCATGAACTGTTGGGGATATAAACCCACTTCTTCTGATGCAGTAGAGTGTCCTAATATTTATCTCTGTGGTTAGAAGTTTGCGGATGGGGATGGTAGGGCATCGATCCTAACTAATGATCCTCTCTTGTCACATTCTCTGCTGCTTTGTCAAAAAGAGGAAAAGAGGAAAACACACAGCCAAAGTACTTCCCCACTCTCATTATGCTACTTGTCCAGTGTCCAGCCCTAATTGGAGATGGTGGTGTTACCCCAAAAGGTCCTCCAACAGTACCCACAATTCAATGTAAAAATGAGGGATTGATTAATAAGGCTGCAAGAGGTGGGGTAACTAGCAGGATCTTTTCACCAAGGTCTATGGGGTCCTTGCAAGAAAACCAGCCAGAGATTCAAAAGTGAACTAAAAATGTATTTGTTGAGGGGAATTCAATCACGCATGCACACAAGATTCAAACAGTCATGCACTCACACAAGAGCTAGCCAAAGAAAGTGAGGACAAGGTTAATAGTGAAGCTTAATGGAATGAATTACAATTACCAATCCAGAAGAGAAGTGAAGAAACAGCAATATGGCTTAGACTTGTGCCTAAGGGCAGTACAATTGGGGTTCAGAGTGACATAGTGGTATTCAGTATCTTAGGCACTGCATTGAGGTGCCCAAAATCAGGGATTCTTATACCCAAAATCTGCTGTGAGGGCAGGGGATGTAAATGGCTCTCTGCCTGAGCAAACAATGGAGGTTGCACTGTGGAAAAAGGTGACCGGAATGAATAGATGATCTTAACTTGTGAGGGAATTGTGTTGATGGTTTAGCATGTAGGTGACAGAGAGTCAATAGCTGGTTTGATAGCCTTATATAATTTGGCCAGGAAAGGATATACAGAAATAGATGTTGAAGGGAGGAGGTGATGGAAAATGCCGACCAACATTTCCATGAGAACATTGGTGACTCTTTTGTCTCATCTCTTTGTCTCAATGGCTAGCTGGAAGTTCGTTAGCACTTGAAAGCTTCTGGTATGACTTAGCAAAGCCTTTATGGGGTCTCGTGATCCGTTTATCCGGCCAACTTGCCTCTTATTCAGCCTGGCTTCCAGCTGTAGCAGTGTATGATTTATATCAATTAAGCCATATCAAATGTGGGGGCTGCAAAACCATTAACTGTGGGGCTTGAATCTGCAAGGCATAGATTTTGCCACTGGGCTATGGGGCTTCTCGAAGGCCTTGGACTTGGGTCCTCAGGTCTTCTTATCTTGTGTGATCTCTCCCTGCTGACTGAGTGGCACCTGTGAGCAAAGATTCAAGTTTCCTAGGAAGGCTTTCAAATCTGTGTTCCATTTTTCTGCAAGAGGCTGAGTAGAACACTCTGTTAATGGAAGTCAGGGGATTGGATCAGTCATGACTCTTATGCATTCACCATCTCTGAACTGACCCCCTCAATGTTGTTCGTGTTCCAGGGTTGTTCAAAGCTCCACCCTTCTGCATCACTTCCTAGGAAACCTACTGTGCCCTGGCTACGGCACTCAGAGGAGGCATCTGCTGCACAAAGTGGCCTGTATGCTATGCATCCACTGGAGGAGGTAATGGAACAACCAGTGCACTAATCCACTTGGATGTATCATGCCAGATCTCATGTGCTGTTCTTTGACCCAGATTCTGTCTTATGGAGTGACTCATATCCCCTCCCTTCCCCTTTGCTTCTTTGTGGTAAGATAGATGTAAAAGGTTCATGTGGTCTGATATCATGATGCCAGTGTTCCCTTGTCCCTGAGGGTGCAGCCGCTAATAAATCAAGGGTGTCAGGTCAGCTTTGCTAGCCCTGCCATGGTTTAGGTAGTTGCCTTCTGTTGAACTGAACTGCTGGGTGGGGGGAAAAGAGGCGGTGACTATCAAATAAACTTCAAAGACTTGGAGACATTTTTTTGGAGGGGGCTGGTTGCCCTTTTGAGATTTGGACAGACTTTGGACTTTGCAGAGCCCACACAAGCTAAGCCCAAAACAGATACAACGGGCAAATTTTTTCTCCCAAGTTTAAGTTCACTTTGAACTACTTGCAGGGCAAAAAGAATTTCTTGGCTGATGCCTTGTCCCATTTACCTCACCATGACAGCCAGAAAAAAAGAGAAAGTTGACACTGTATTTATAGCTCAACAGTTAGGTCTAGTTACAACCTGCAGGATGGCTGGGCCAAAGAACATGAAATGGAGCTCACTGACAGAGAGGGAGAGTGTAAAATGGAGGAAAAAAAGTCCCCCAGACATTGAGGAAAAAGATTTTGCAACACTACCATGATGTCAAATTGGCTGAGCATTTTGGGTTTGTCAAAACATTGCACTTCATGAGGAGAAAGTATTGTGGCCAGGACAGAGTGGATGTAGAAAACTATGTGAAAGAGTGCTAAATTGGGTCCTAAATACATAGGGCTGTTCCACATTGTATGCTGAGTGAATGATGTGACTGCTGAATTAGAGTTGCCCAAGTTATACAGACAAATCCACCCTGTATTCTATTTCAGCCTTCTCAAATTGGCAGCCACGGCAGACAAGCGGCACCCTGTCCAACCAGCCCCTCCCTCCTCCAATCATGGTGGGAAGGACCAGCATTTTGAAATTTCTGAAATTTTGGATTCACAGCAGCACAACTCTAATATTTTGTTAATTGGTAACACTTGACTGCTAGTAAATGAAAATGGGTAGATGCTCAACATGTTAAAGCACCTTGCTTGGTTAGCAAGTTTCATGGCACCTACCCTCATAAGCCTGGATAAATGGGGAGCAGAAGGGAAGAACTGTTTGGTGCCGTGGGGCACAGAATGTCAGGTCAGCTTTGCTCTTCCTGCCATGCCTAAGGTAGTCACCTTGCACTGATGTTTAATAAATAGGCTTTATTGTTCTGTGAGTGGATGACTGGATTGGGTGAGAAACAGTGTGCTGAGACTGAAGGAATGTTGTTCCAACAACCGCCGGTGATGATGAAACGGATGCAGTTGCAAGGTCACACACCTGGCACGAGAAATGAGAAAACAGGAGGGAGAGGGAAGAGCCTGGAGAAAAGAGTTGTTTAACTAACTGTCACATGGGGGAATTCTAACTGCACTTATCTGAAAGGTTACAGCTTACAGCTTATAAGGTACTGCAACACCAGTAGTTCTTGGCAATTGCCAAGGTGTGCTGATGTTTTTCTTTGCTGTTCTGAGTGAACCTTTGGAACCCTCTAGGCTTGCTCTCTGAACTCAAAGCTAGCCAGTACATGGCAAAGGTTGTTCACCTCCAGTAACTGGGTTGGAGGGCAGCTCCTCTAATCAGTTACCCACATTGGTGAGGACTTTTGGACTTAGTGAATTCAGAGGGGGCATTTTACGGGTGGAGGCCTGTAAAGCCCGTTGGCGTATAATACCTGAAGCTGTTATGAAAGAGTTTCGAGGCAAGGGACTAAAGACAAAGATCAGGAACTCCAGGAATAATATTCAAGGAACATTTTGATAGTTCTTTCCTAACTTTTGTGGTCTATGGACCACAAACAGAGAATATGTTGCCAGGGAAACAAGTTAAAGGGTTTGAGTTAGTAGCAAGACAGCCGCTCTGAGCAACCCCCCTCCTCGTGGTTTCTTTCAACAGTACACAACCTTCATACTTGACAAGGAAATGACAGGGCTCCCTAGAAAGGAAAGGAGGTGGTAGCAGTGGAGTTAGGTACTTGCAGGCAGAATTGGCAAGCGGGCAAGATTCTTAATATTAAAGACATGGGTGCAACCCAAAACAAACTTTCTTTACTGTTTTATTCCAGTGACAGCTTTTGATGCAGAAATGAAAATCCTTTGCTACAATGAATTTTTCAGAGTATATAATTATAGCACTGTGATTGCAGTTTAATTGCCACGGCAACATCTTATAGAATCCTGGGACTGGCAGTTTGGGGAGAGCCATTTAAAATTCTCGGTCGGAGATTTTCTCTGGTGCCTCTGACCAAACCACAAAAACCAGGATTCCACACAGTGGTGTAGGGACCGGGGGGGGAGGGATGGAGGTGGTGTGCCCCTGGTGGCAATTTTTTGGGGATGCTGCTGCTCCTTGCCTGCCCTCCCCATGTGCCGTAGCCCCACCCTGCATGCCATAGCCCCGCCCTGTCCGCGGAAGCCACATCCCACATGCCGTAGCCCCGCCCCATCTGCCATAGCCCCGCCCCATCTACCATAGCCCCGCCCCCACATGACATAGCCCTGTCCCTGCTCCCCCTCCTGCCCCCCCCTTTGTGCACTCCAAGCTATGCCACTGATTCCACAGGGTGCAATCATGGCAGTTAAACTGCACTCATACTGCAATTGTGTAGTGTAAACAGATCCTTTATTGTTGAATGAAATATGCACAATCACGTGAATTCAGGTCAGTGGAAACCTGTAAAATTCTTTGCTACTCTTCTTGAAGCATCAGAGTCGAGACTACCCTCCCTTCTCTGGAATAGAGCAAAGCTTCTGTTTTCTAGCCTTTCTTCTTCTCCTCTTTGGCTTCTGCTCCCCTTTTCTAAGCTGGGATGGGATTCCTGCTTCTGAGACCCTTGTCTTGTTTCTACCCTGTGAACCCTTCACCCCAGGAGGGAGATTCCACTGCTCCAAAACCCCTGGGTGCCTTAACTGTTGACTTTGTGTGCCCCACAGTATGGTAGGCAGATGGAAGAGCTGCAGGCAGAACTGACCTCCACCAGGGAGAAACAAAAGCTCTTTCAGGAGCAGCTGGAAAGTCTGACTGTGCAGAGTCAAGTGCTTCTGGAAGAAAAAACAAAGTCTCAGGAGCGGGAAGAGACTCTCTGCAAGAGGCTGGAGGAGATGGAAAGCTGCCTTCTTCAGCTAAGCAACAGGTGAGAGCTCCAAGTCCCACGGTGCCCTGAGTTCAGGAGTGGGGAAAGAGGCAGCCCTCCAGATGTTGTTGGGCTGTACCTGGGCTGAATCCTGGGCTGAGTCCAGGAGTGGGCAAAAAGAAGCAAAGAAATTGTTGTACTGTAACTTGCAGCATTCCTTGCCATTGCCAATGCTGGCTAGAGCTGATGGGAGTTGCAATTCAACATCTAGAGGGCTGAACTTTTGGCCACTCCTATAGTAATCAGGACTTTGAAAAAGTTACCTTTCTGGACTAGTTCTAAGAGCAGCACCACCACCCATGCCTCGTTTGTTGGCATTTACAGAAATAAAAGTTATGGGGAAATTTTGCTCGCTCTCCGTGTTGATAAGGACTTATTAAATTTCTCACTTGGTACTAGACTGCTGTTGTTGCCTTTCTCAAAATTTGCAGTGGAGTTGCATAAGTTGCAGAGAGTACAATACAAAGCACCGTATCAAGGAAAGCAGTTTGCAGTAATGCATATACAAGTGCCTGCAAAAATGCACATGTCAGAAAAACTATGGACCAAAAAAAAAAAAACATCCAATTTTTTGTTCAGACTTTTTCCATGTCACAAACTGATGTGGACATGGGATACAACAAATTTAAGATGGGGGAAGTAAGGGAAACTAAAACTAATAGATTTGTGTGTCCTTTGCTATGAGGTCTCAAACCTGTTTCGAAGCCTGTGGTAAGCTGCTTCTCACCCCTGTAAACAGCAGACTCGTATCACAGTAGTCTGGAAGAGGGACAGAGCAGTCAAGGCCCTTGATTGAAAAGAAGAAAACTTCATGTCCGTTTTGTCTTGTATAATCTTTCTAAAGTTTTGCAGGTGGCGGCCCAAAACAAAGTGCTATGCCCCAGGCTAGCTAGCTAGCAAGCCAAGGTTGTTCCGGGGCTAGCTAGGCAGGTAGTGGGAAGTTGAAATCTCTAAGTCATTCTGGCTCCTCTTCTGTTGCAGAACATCAGCTCTAGAGGCCAGCTCAAAGAAAGATCATGAGAAACTTCAAGCCAGTGAGGAGAAGACCAAGCAACTGGTAAGAGCCCACCAGAGCTATTGAAGGCTTTGCGTCAAGCCAGTGGTCTGGGGGCGATGGGAGAGAAATGTGGAACCCCTTTAGGGATATAATCAACAGAGGATCAGAGATGCCTGATAGGGCATACCACATACTAACGCTTACTCAAAACATTAATGACTCATGGGGTGGATGAAGGACTCACCCCAAAGGACAACTCACTCACATTTTCTCTTACATTTTGACAAAGGCATGCCTTCTCACAACTACATACACTATCTCACAAGTACACAAACACCATTTCACTGTAATGAGATATGAGTTGCTGAAAATCCTGGGGAAATGCCCACCTGATTTCAATATGCTGAGCCACACTCTGGGTGTGTGGTGATGGCTAGGTAGTTGCTTCCCTGAACATCTAGTAGTAATCCATTACCCAGTAGCGTTTGTGTGTGTGCACCTCATTTAACAACGAAAGGTTCTAGGGTTTAAGTGACTGATTCTCAAGTGTCTTCTCTTGCAGGAACACCGCTTATCAGGAATGGAGAGAGACCATGACCAGCTTCTCCGTGCTGTAAGCCAGATGCTGGGATATGGAGGAAAAACATCCAATTCACTCCAGCGACCACTCTCAGGGCCAGTGTGGGTAAACAGAACTGAGAATGGGGATGAGACCTAGCCCAGCTTTATTGGGATCTCAACACATAAAGCAGGCACATCAACTGTGGGGCCTTTACAACAGTCAGCTTGAAGAGCCTCAGTTGTCTTGCAGATGTAAGAGATGACCCCTCCATTTGACAGTCCTCTGGCCCTCCAAGAGTGACCCTGATGGGTGTAATAGTCTGGTGGAGCCCTTAAATGCAACTTGCGCTTTTAGCTTTTCTGTCTTGAACTTTCTACTTGGCTTCCAATGCTCAAGGACCATTGCTGTTGATTCCAGTCTGTCGTTGCTTGAGAGGCTGTCCTCCATTGTGGCAAGGCCTGTTTTTCTCCTCTCAGACTGGCATGGCAGCTTCCCTCTACCACCACCACCCTGAGTCTGCTAAAGTGCCTTGCCACTTCATACAGCTCTGCTTTTCCCTTTAAACACCACCTTCATGTAAAAAATAATAAAGCCTTTCAGTTGTTATTTAGAATGATTTACTGATCTATGGCAGCGTGTTTCCGTTTGGGCCATTTCCACACAACACTCTTATAGCGCAATCATTCCACTTTCAACATCCTATGGAATCCTGGGGTTTGCAGTTTAGGGAGGGGCCAGTTGGCCCCTCCCTAAACTGCAAACCCCAGGATTCCATAGGATGTTGAAAGTGGAATGACCGTGCTATAAGAGTGTAGTGCGGAAATGGCCTTGGTTTGAACTACTGAAAAATATTCAGCTGAGTCAAAATTTGTAAAAATATACTATAATCTTTATTAAACAAAATAAAGTATTGGTTTTGTACGTATGTCCAACTCAAGCAGATCTTCAAAATGTGTTTAAATAGTTTCTTATTTCTTTACATCAGCATAAAAGCACAAGTCTCTCTCTCTCACACACACAGCCCTCTGGCTACCCTTTTGCCAAAGGCTCTGTTCCCAAATCTAGGTCACTTTCTCTGACCAGCTTCAAAAACAGGTTGATTTCTCTTCTGCCCCTCTTTCTAGGCTTTCTTTGTGAAAACACACCTCTTTCATTCAACCCCCCATTGATTGAATGAGAACTTCTCTGGCTGAAGGATTCACCCTTAGCCCTTGCTCCTTGAAGTCTGATTACTAAACCAAATCAGTGTCTGTGCTATTTATGCTTTTTTTTTCTTGAGGACCCCAACCCCTCCTTCACACTAAAGGGGCTGGGTGTCTCTCTGGAGTAGCCATTCTTGTTGCCTAGCAACCTGTTGCTGGGCAGCTTCTCTGATATCCAAGATAACTACTCCCCCTAGGGTCCATCACAGCTACACACCCCTGTTTCTCTCTCAGGCAGAGTCATTTCCTGTGTTGAGGGTCTGGCTGAGAAAATGACCTTAGATGACAGACACTGGGGAAATCAGACACTGGGCAGACAGATTCTGTCTCTTTGCTCTTTAGCTCAGATCCATCTTCAACCTCCTGTTTTACCTTTTTGTGTCTCTGGTCAGGCTTTTTTGTAACAATTTGGGATCTCTCCGACTGTGAAGGACACCTGGAGCTACAGCTTGGAAAAGTTACTTTTTTGGTGGTGCTGTCAGAACGTCTGGGACTTGTAGTTCTTAAAAATTAATTTTCAAAGCCTTGCATGTAAATCAGCAGCTGTTTTTTTTCTACTCAGTGTTCCAGGAACTGGGACAATATTTGTGCTCTTTGGGTATAACTGTTTCTTTATTTCCTCTGCGGACTGGCAACTAATGGCTCAGAGCTTGGCACCCCACCAGGGACCACCATTTCCATTGCTTTTAGACCAAGAACTGCAGCTTCCCAAGTGTGCCCTGGATGGGCCGATAGGACTTACTTCCTGGAACAGGGTGGGCAACTCCTGGCCTTCCTGCTGTTGTTCAGCTGACACTCCCATCATCTGACTAGGATTGATTGGGTGAGAGGCTCCAGCCAGTGTTACTCTTTCGGGAAAAGCTGTACTCCCTTCTCAACCTCCCTGGTTTTGCCCTTGGAACTATGTCGGGCAAGCTCACAGTATATCTTGCCACAAGCCCCTGGCCAGTGCAGCGGAGAGGGGTGACTGATGAGAAAAGGGAACCTTTGAAAAGCAAAGACAATAAAGGTTTGAATGGCGAACAAGGATCCAGGAAGAAGAAAAAGGTCCCAGGAAGCCTTGAAAAAGAACTGACATCGGAGAAATTGGGAGCCATCCGTCCCAGGTCCCTGCCAGAAGCCCCTCTGCAGAGAGTTGTTCCTATCTCAGAATCCCTCGCTGAAGAGCTGTCCCAAGCCATGCTCCGGATGGACATGGGCCTAGAGAGGGAGTACGCCTATGACATCTTCAGCATCATGATGCAGAAACAGCAATTTTATGCTTTCCAAACCTTTGACTTGCCCTGTTCCATCACAGCAGAAATGCGTGCCCTTGTCATTGACTGGCTTGTGCAAGTTCACAAATATTTGGGCCTGCCTGATGAGACGCTCTACCTGACAGTCTACCTGATTGATTGGAGCTGTAGTCCAAAAGCATCTGGCAGGCTACAAGTTGCATATACCTGTCCGAGGAAGTGTGCATTGGAAGGATCTGAATCTTCAGTCAGGTCTTGCTGTTTGTTGCCAGTTTACCAGCTCCTGCTTTTTTCTGGTCACCAGGAGGAAAGATTTCCAAGAAAGATTCTAGAGCAAATTATTAAACAGATAGGCTGTTAGCATTTAGAAAGGAATGCCACGATCACTAATAGTCAACATGGGTTGTTCAAAAACAAGTCATGCCAGACTAACCTCTCTCTCTCTCTCTCTCTCTTTAGATGGAATTATTAGCTTGGTAGATGAAGAAATGTAGTAGTATATCTTGTGGGTGTAGTATATCTTGATTTCAGTAAGACCTTTAACAAAGTCCCCCATGTTTTCTTGAAAACAAGCTAGTAAAATGTAGGTTAGACAGTGCTACTTTTAGGTGGATTTGTAACTGGTTGAATGACCAAACCAAAAGGGTGCTCACCAATGGCTCCTCTTCATCCTGGAGAGAAGTGACTAGTGGGGTGCCACAGGGTTCTGTCCTGGGAACAATCCTATTCAACGTCTTTATCAATGATTTAGATGAGGGAATAAAAGGTAAATTTGATAAATTCTTATCAAATTTTCACATGACACCAAATTAGGAGGGGTAGCTAACACCTCAGAGGACAGGATTAGAATTCAAAATGATCTTAAGAGATTAGAGGGCTGGGCCAAAACTAACAAAATGAATTTCAACAGAGAGCTGAAAGGCACTACAGGAAAAAAAATGAAATGTACAGATGTAGAAGGGACCTGGCTTGACCACAGCACATGTGAAAGGGATCTAGGAATCTTGGTAGATCACAAAGTGAATATGAGTCAGCAGTGTGATGTGACAGCTAAAAAAGCCAATGTGATTCTGGGCTGCATCAATAGGGGTATAGTATCTAGGTCAAAGGAAGTGATAGTACCACTCTATTATGTTTTGGTCAGACCGCACTTGGAATACTGTGTCCAGGTCTGAGCACTACAGTTCAGGAGGCATATTGACGAGTGGGAATGTGTCCAGAGGAGGGTATCCAAAATGGTAGAAGGCCCAGTAACCACGTTTCAAACAGAAACTTTGGAATTTATGTACTGAGTTTAGAAAAGCCATAATACTGAGTTTTATGCGGGAGGAGGCAAATGATCCTACTGTGAAGGGCAACGCCCTGCCCTCTTCTCTCTTACCTCCCACCAAGTTAGTTGGGTGCAAACTATATTTGCACTTTGAATTCGGTTTTAAGCAACTGAAGTAGGCAGAGGACAAAAAAGGAAAGTGGGAGGAGGAAAAAGAAACCAGGAGATTTTAAAAGCAGGTAAGAAAGTGAAATAGCAAGTTTACTGCATATACTCATGTGTAAGTTGACGTCATATACAAATCGAGGGCAGGCAGGGAGATGAGAAGGGGTAGGAAGACCCAGAAAGAAGCCCCATCCCTTCTGCTCACTCTGCCATGGCAGCAGCTCTTTGGCACTTCCCTGCCAGGGCAGGGAGAGCGGAGGACATCGGGAGAAGCTGAAAAAAGCCCCAGTCCTCTCTGCTCTCTCCACTGTGGTGGCAGCTCTTTAGGCCTTTCCCCCTGGGTTGGGAAGAGTAAGATGGGGTTGGTGCTTCTTTTAGATTCCCCCACAGACAGACTAAACTCTTGCTTTGAGAGCTTTGTCTGTCCACAGAGAGCCTAAAAGAAGCACTGAGCCCCTCTACTGTCCCCAGGGGCTTTTTGCAATGCCTGGACAGGAAAATGGTGATGGTGGCAGTGGCTGGGGTGGCTGACAAGGCACTGGCGCTTTTGCCTCTCCATAGAATGGGTCCAAGCAGCCCCATGCTGAGCCCCAGAGTTTTACCCTTGGCTTAGCTATGGGTTATATAAGAACCTGTAATTTCATCCTGAAAACTTGTCCTCGACTCTTCAAAAACCTCCAATCTCAGCATAGCTTCTATCTCTTCATTTACAATTGTATTCAACCACTGGGGCTACACTTTGACCTGTGCCAAGAAACAGACCAGCATGGTGACTGAGCATTAATAGCCTCATTTTCCATGAAGTTTTCAAATCCCCTCTTCAAGCTGATCCTCTTTATGTAATCCTTTTTTAAAATGATCTCTACAAAGGAGATGAATGGACCTTAAACTGGCCAACATGTTTCAATGTGAGCAAGTATAAAGTGATGCATATGATGGGACAGAATCTCAATTTCAGTTATACAATAATTATCAAAGTATTAGAAGGCTTTATCATATGAGGCATACACATTGCAATTACCTCAAGATAATAGCATCTTTTGCTGGGACTTATCACACGGAAGCATTTTTCAAACAGTCTCCCACTGGGAGAACAGAAGAGAAATGACATCATGTGATAAGGCCCAGCCAAAGACACTGTTATTCTGCTACAATTGCTATTTACCTGCCTTCTGTGATAAAGCCCATATTTTAAACTGTTATAGTATACAGACTAATGAAGTCTGTACCAGCAATGGCTGACCATGTAAGGATGTAAGGGCTGACATTTTCACCCTTGCTAAGCATAATTAGAAAATGAACTGGAAATAAAACTGGCAGTGTGATAGTTCCCTTATACAAATCTATGGTGCAATCTCCCCTTGGAATACTGTATACTGTTCTGGTCATTTGACTCAAAAGGGATATTGTAGACCCAGAGAAGGTGCACTCACATACCTGCAAAGTGGGGGAGGAGATATTGTGCTGCCCTACACCAGAAATCTGTGTGTGTGTGTGTGTGTGTGTGTGTGTTTGTGTCTTCAAGTCACCTGTCAATTTATGGCAGCTCCATGAACTTCATAGGTTTTTCTTAGGCCATTTCCACACGAGAGGGGAGGAGCAGTTCACTGCGTGTCAAGAATGGTGTTTTTATGCTCCGATTCAGCAACTATGCTGTCTGTGCCCCCTCATTCACATCGTACTACCGCAGAGAACAGCAGCTGTTGCATCCACAACAGCAAGTCTCTGGTCAGTCCCATTTCCCTCCCTCAGCCTGCCCTGCCATTGCTGATTGGTTTATTTTTAAAAACACACACACACACACACACACATTTTAAATGCATTTCTGCATTGCTATGTTTGTGCATAGGTATGTATGTATGTTCATACATGGGGAAAAACACGTCTTAACAGTCCATTACCAGATCCACTCTCTTCCTGCTGTCTGTCTAATGCACGCAGTCACGTAGGAATGGGAGGCCCGGCGGAGGGGCACTTCGCCCCGGGCGGCAATGTTTTTGGGATGTCCCGGCTTGTAGCCATGCCCCCACATGTCCTGGCCATGCCCCCACATACCACGGCCATGCCCCATGCACTGTGGCCCCACCCCCCATCCACACACTCCAGGCTCCACCACTGAACACATGAAGACAATAATGACAGCACCCTGTCTTTTGATGCGCAGAGAAAGATAGGGATGGAAATTGTTACCCTGATTTCTGGGGTCCCGTGGGGGACACCTCAATGTGCTCCAAATAATGGGGAATGGGAATTAGCCGGAGCACAAGCTGTAGCACTACGAGAGGCAGGGTAACCTAGCGATATCTTTTACCCAATGTTTACGGGGTCAGGCCAAGTCAGAACTACGACACAATAAAGTTACAATTATGTTCTTTTATTTGTAAAGTCACAGCGCACTTGCGTGCTCACTCACACAAAACTAAGAAATACTGCATACTTGCGTACTCACACACACAGACCTAAGAAAATAAAGGGAGGAAAGTAGATAGGGATTTTAAGAAGGAGTTTTGAGGAAATGCGACACCTGATCCTGTAGCCCAGGTAGTCTGAAGAAAGTCTGTTGGAGCGGAGGTTCTCAGCACGTGGAAGCTGAGGGGAAGGCTTGGTGAACGGAGCGGCAGCAAGGCGGTATGGAAGCCAAGAGCGATCCGAAGAAGTATTCAAAACCAGGGGTTCTTATAGGGGAAAACGTGCCTGTAGGGTAGTCCGTTCCCAGGGAAAACAATGGGTTTCAGGTTGGAGACAAAGCCTCCGAAAGGTCAGTATTTAGCATGATTGGATTTTGACGGCACTGCCAATAGCACAGACAGTATGCAAATGGAGAGTGCTTGACAGTTGAGTAGTCAGAAGCGCTAATCTCATCAAGCTGCCTGTTCAGGGCAGAGAATCTTTTGTGTGCCTCGTGCATACGTAATTTAGTTGTAAAGTGCACTTGCCTGGAGGTCTCCTGAAGCTGTGTGCCGGAAAATTACTGGCCTGCCTGGATATGTTTTGTATTTTTCAGCTTGTTCGGCCGTGTCAGCGTGCGTGCTTGTCCAGGGGCCTCGCAAGCACGTGGAGGGGATCAGTTCAGAATGGCCAATTCTCTGATATCAACTTATATTTAGTAGACCTCGGGCTCGGACTATATACCACAGTAACAAAATGATCAAAGGGACAGCTTGGGAATGCCCATAGTCAGCCACTTCTGCACTGTGAATTGATGCTATGCTTCTGTATGTAGGCAAAAAAACAAGCAGAACCAGTGTGGGAGATTTACAATCAGAGTTTTTCCAGTTTTCTGATAAAGTGGTTTCTCATCACAGTGAACCGTTCTAGGAGCTGAAAATGTGCAGAACCATGAAAAAACACAATGCTAAAACGGTTCAACGTGCAGACGGGAGGGTAAGGATTCAATGCTACTACAATGTATCGACCTCGTGGAGGAGGAAAGAATACTCAAGAGATCATTTGGTCAGTTCCTTCCTGAACCACACGAGAAATAATTTCTGAACACCAGGGGGCAATCTGCTTCTGGCTAGTTCTAATAAAAATATTGCCAGCCCTTGGATTTTGGAACCCCTCTTTTCACATCCCATTTGGAAAATGTTCACCAGTCTTTGCCTTCTTGTCAAATACTCAGGGGGATTAATCTACCTTTTTAGAACCTTAAATGTGTCCATGTGGATCAACAAATGAGGAAAGAGAGCAGAGTCTTGGCCACCTTCTCATCTTTGTAAGAAACATGATGTCCAATGTATCATGAGGTACTCTTCAAAGCTGATATTAAGGTGGGTTCTGAACACATAAGGAAGATACCCTTTCCATTGCCAAACATAACTTTGGCAGTAGAAGGCAACAAAGGGCCACTGGGAACAAATTGGTGTATTAACTGGAAGAAACCAACCACCTGCCTAGAATGAATTCCCCCATGGTTCCCTCTGGGAGGTTGACATGGCTTAACTCACTCAGGAGCACACAGGAGAGTACTATCCAAGTCATCTACTTTTTTAAAAAATAATTTAAAATACTTTTATTAATTATAAAATGAAAAAACAAAAAAATACATAATGTGATAAACATAAAAGTGAAAGAAAAAAGCTACAGCAGAAAAATATTACATTTTTATTTCTCTCCAAGTCTATTAACATAATATACTTATCCAATGTATTATAAATCATACTGATTATATATTTTTGTTATATGTATCTGAATCTCATTCTCATTACACCCATTGTTAGTATTTATTCTCATAATTAGCATATTAAAAATATACTATTAGTAATTTCATTATTTCTATCCCTTTCAAACTAAATTTAACCTATTGCTATTATTGAATGTAACCTTATTACTAAGTATGCTGTTACTGAGTGTACGCTAAGTGTACCCCATCCCCAGAGCCAATTATATCTCAAGTTACTCCACCTTCCAAAATTGTAACTCTTCTTGTGGAGGTATGGCACCTTCCTCTTTTATTAACACCTTTTCCACAAATATCTTTCATATCGCTTCAAAATCATTCCCTTTCATTATTCCTTTTTTGGTCTTAATTCCACAGGTTAACTTATCGTTAATCGCAGTTTTCCACACTTCGTTATACCAATCCTCTATTTGAAAATCTCCTTGAGTTTTCCATTTTCTTGAGATAATTAGCCTTGCTGCAGTTAATAAATTTGTAATTAAATCCTTCATTGCCTGGGTACAATTAACCAAGTCATCTACACCAACACTTTCTTTCCCCTGAATTTGCTGCTGTTTCCCTTTTCTCTGTCTGGTACTGGTTACTGTTTGTGAAAGAGAGCCAGCATTATATAGTGGTTTGAATGTTGGACTGTGACTCTGGAGAACAGAGTTTAAGCCCCGCTTGGCCATGAAACCCACTGGGTGACCTTGGGCAAGTCACACTCTCTCAGTCTCAGAGGAAGGTAAAGGCAACCCCCCCCCCCCGAACAAATTCGCCAAGAAAAGCCTGTGACAGGCTCACCATAAGTTGGAAATGACTCAAAAGGACACAACAAACAGGTTGTGATACCAGAGAAAAGCTGTCAGAGGAAAAGAATCAACAGGGGGAGGGACAAAAGGAGAAGGATTCCAGGAATAGATTGAGTTGAGGCTTGTGAAGAAAGATTAAAACAATCGGAAATCCTTTCTTTGCCCAATGCATGTTGAGAAACCCTTTCAAAAAGTGAAGTCAGCACAAGGGACTGCAGCAAGAAAGAGAAATAGCCAGAATTGGTTTCCCTCTTCTTCCTGGTAGCAGCTGCACTGGATTTTAAGCCCTTTTGCAAATGGGGGGGGGGGGGGGGACTTTCCATTAAAGCAGGGGTTGGAATCATGCAGTCCTCCAGAGACTAAACTGCAGTTCGTAGTAATTCTAGCTAGGATAGACATTGGCAGGGAATGCTGGGAGTTGGAGTCCAGCAAAACCTGGAGGACCCTACCATTCCAACCCCGGCATCAGTGGAAGGGCATGTTTGCAAGATCCAGCCTGACGCCTCTAGAAAAAAATGGGATCGTGCTAAGGATGACTGGCACTTATGGAGACTGTGCTCCTACTCTGATCTTCCTAAGAACTTCAAATATCTCAATGGCAGCTCCTAAGGTTCTGACACGCTTTACTATAACAAAGGAACGCAAGCTAGGATGAAATAAACTACCTGTGGTATGTTGAGAAGAGGCTAAGCCTACACTTCATTCCAGACTCTCTCAGGGTGCCTTGTCAATATCAGTGACAGCCTGTCCATCACTCCTATGATATCCTCTAGGGGAAAAGGAGAAATCACAGCCCTTGGGATTAACGGCTGGCAATCTCTTAGTGAGTTACAATAGCATAAGTCAATGACTGCTTGCCCAGGAGGGCGCTGAAGCTGGGCTGAGACCAGGCAGTGGATGGAAAATCCAGTCTGGAGCCCAGAAAAAGGAGTCTGCTTTTTCGGTTATTGCTCAGGCTGGAATTTTTTACTGACAGTACAATGACCAAAATCAGCAGAGATGCCTCCAGCTATTTTCCTGGACATGCTGCGAGGATGTAATCTGCAGAGACTTCCACAGACCCCACCCAGAGGCCCCTGTAGATGTCTGTCCCTGGGAGATCCCTGCAGATGGTTTCTTTGGAGCACATCCAGCTACAGATAAATAGCTAAATGCATCTCCAGTGGCACAGAAACGGCTACGCTGTGGGAAGACGGAGGCTGTGCCACTTAAAAGATGAGCTTGCGGGGACAGCATAGGGAGACGTAGGTGCACGCCAGGCTTACATCTTCTGGTGCAGGATCTCAGCCTATGTTTTGGAGTAGAGCCTGCCCACTACCCTTCATTCTGGGTTTCTCAGACACTACTTCTGCTTTCAGGGATCCTGAGTAGAAAAAACATGACCCAATGCACTGAGCTCCCAGGGTACACGGTGCATAGGCATGATAATGACGGTAAACACACAGTCATGAGAATTATGGTAGTTGTAATATGCATGTGAAGAGGAAGCAAGTCCACTTCTGCTTCCTTTCCTTCTCCTTGCAGCTTCTTCTGAATAACAAATTCAACCTGCAGCTGGAACTCCCTAGAGTTCTTGCCGTAGTGCTAGACTACATTCAGAAGGCACAAAAGGAATAGAGCTGACAGCCAAAGGAAAAAAAAAGTGGGAGGAAGAAACAATTTCTGAAGTGCTAGAATTATTCTTTATTATGACTCCTCTGAACCCCGGGGTCATCGTCACAAAAATGTTAAGATGAAGGGAACTCCGTTCTGATGATCCGCACAGCACAAGGGAAGGAAGCAAGACATTTTAAAAGATGCTTCTGAGCCGGGAGATGCCACTCTGAAAGTGACAACTGCCAAACCTACCTTGGGGTTGGGAAGCAGACCATCAGCTGCCCAATCGAAGAAAGAGCAAAGACTGGGCGCAGCTTTTCTCAAGAAGACAAGGGTGTATTTTTATTCCATAACTTGTCCTCTGTATACAGAATTTGGAAAAGACTTTGCTTTTGGACTACAATTCTTATGATTCCTGCAGTCTCTGCAATTGAAGCAACCATGGTGATTAAGGCATTCTTTGAGCTATAACTCCCCCTCTACACACACTTTTTTTATTGAATAGTAAAAAGAGACACAAAAAAACCAACAAAATAGAAATACCACAATAACACTACGCATAACAAAATAAATACAAAAGGCAATAAACTATAAAATAAACTACACAACAATATACTATCAAAAAAAAAAAGGCAAAACTACAAATATCAAACAAAGGGCCTTTCCACTCTACACAGTTACAGCGCCATTATTCCACTTCCAACATCCTGTGGATTTCTAGGGTTTGGAGTTTACTGAGGCCCAAGAGCACTCTGGCTAAGAAGTGTAAAGTCCCCCCCCCCAAACTGCAAACCCCAGGATTCCACAGGATATTGAAAGTGGAATAATGGCACTATAACAGCGTAGTGTGGAAAGGCCCTAAATTACAAGACAACTACAAAATTACATATAAGTAAAAATTGATTCTCACCTCTGCTGCAAACAGTGAATAGTAATCCAGCAGCAGCAACTAACCCACCGTTTCCGCTGAAATGTGTATTCTCCCCGAGTCTTGGGACCTGCTGTGGCTGCTCTGTTCCTGAGCAGACACTTTGGTGGTCCCGATCCTGGCTCAACAGTTTTTGGACTCTCTGTGGATTGGGGATGCTGCTATCTTGACAGGGAGACCTCCCCCCCCAAAAAATCAGGCATGACATTTCTGGGGACCGTAATCGAGCACAGCTTGCTAGATCATGTCTACCATAGACATGGCTGGCTGCTGGAACCAAGCTGTAACTTTTCCAGGCTCTGTTTGTAAATGGAGGAACACAATGTTGCTGCTTCTATTGGGTGTGCTGTAGTCAGTTCCTCACCACACTCAGCTGAATTTGGGACCTAGGATTAGATGATAAAAGTCATACATACAAAGTTTTTGTCTGACATTTTTTGGCAGGAAGCTGTGGACAAAACAGGGCCACAAAACAGGTTATTCCAGAGTTGGCTCCAGTATCTTTTCAGCCCCAGGCTTTGTGTCCCAGGGGCCAGATTAGACCTCATAATATATTTCGCATCTTCCCCCACAACTCCCATAAAAAGTTGGAAGAGCTTTTTTTTTTTTAAGTGAGAAGCAGGCTGATCACCTTAACCTTACAAAAGATAATTGGAAATGATTTTAAGTCTGTCAGGATGACTTGATGAAATGGGACAACGCCATGACTTGTATCTAAATCCCCTACAGGTGATGGGGCAGTTAGCTCTATACATGATTCCCTACTACATACCTCACATAATTGCCTGCTGTTAGCCCAAAAGAGAAAAAGCCATTGAATCAATGAGATTTACCTACATGCTGACTTTTATAATAACTGGATGCATCTACTTTAGTTTGGACTAGCCAATAGAATGCCAGCCACTGTCTTAAGCAAAAGCAAAAGGTATGCATACATAAGGTATGTACACCTGGTCTTTAAAATTCTTTATGCTAAAAAAGAAATTAAAAAAAAACAACAGGAAGACTTTTCTATCTCACCACCTTCTCAGGCTCATTTGTTGTGAACAAGTGAGAGGACCTCCTCAGTGGCTGCTCCCAAGCTTTGCAACTCCATCCTAGGATGGCCGCATCCCTTCTCCCCTTCCGCTGGCAATTTAAAACATACCAATTTCAGCAAGCTTTTAAAACTTGACTCTGACAGGCTTTTAATGGTGTGCTGTGCTGTTGAGTTTTAATAACGTCTTTTAATTAATTTTAGATGGTTTTAATTCTAACTCTTTAATTGGCTTTAAAATAACTTCTATAATTTTGTAGTTTTTAAACTGTAGTTTTTTTGAAAAAAAATGTACACCACCTTGAGTCTCATTATGGGGAAAAGGCAGAATGTAAATGAACAAAATCACCACTACCATCACTGGCACTGAGCACATAAACCAGTTCTGCTTTCATCCTTTGTACGTGAATGATGCTGCAAATGTGATGTACCTTAAAATCCGGTTCCTGACAGGTTGAGCCTCCACAGTGAATAGCCTGGGGCCTGAGCTCTGGACAAATGGAGATTCATATCTACATACATCTGTGGTTGCTACTGCATGGCCCTCCAGATATTGTCAGACCGCACTTTCCAGCAACCTTACCCAGCATAGTCAATGTTGGAGAATGCTAGGAACTGCAGTCCAGCAATATTTGCCCACAGAATCCCTACCCCTGACACAGAATGAAGGACTCCCGGCATTTTAGCATAAACTTTCACAGTGCAGCGTAGGAGAAAAAAGGTTACTCATTGAATCATAGAGTTGTAAGAGACCACCAGGGACACGGAGTCCAATCCCCTGCCATACAGGAATACACAGAGCATTCCTGAAAGATGGCCATCCAGCCTCTGTTGAAAAACCTCAAAAGAAAAAGACTCTGCCACACTCTGTCCACTGTCAAAATGCTCTTGCTGTCAGAAGTGCTTCCTAATGTTTATATGGAATGTCTTTTCCTGTGATTTAAAGCCATTGCTCTGTGTCCTAGTCTCCTGAGCAGCAGAAAACAAGCTTGCTCCATCCTCCATATGACATCCCTTCAAATATTTAAACACACGCTATCATGTCAACCTTCTCTTTTCCAGGCTAAACATATACAGCTTCTGAAGCTACTCCTCCTAGGACATGGTTTCCAGGCCTCTACAGAGTATATGGTCTTTGGGGTACCACTCACAGAATCCTCAGCCAGTAGCCCGGTTGGCTGGGGATTCTGAGACGTGTAGTCCCCAAACGCAAGGCCAAAACACATGCAGGCACATCACACCATGACATTTTTAAAGTAAAAGGCCTGACTTTGGGGCATCCACTGGAGACAAATGGATGCGTACACTTTAATCCAGAGCTTTCCAAACTGTCTTGACACGTTAGTGTCTCGGCTGTGGTGTATAGGTGTGTCGTGTGAACCTAAAGGGTGGAGGGGCTGCCTCCGTTTACTGAATTACTGTGTTGCAGAATAGCGCATGTCTAGAAAGCGTGTCACCAACATGAAAACTCTGGAAAGTTCTGCTTTCATCAGTGAACAGTGTCCCTTCCACCCTTGCTTCAATGTCTTCCATAAGCTGCTGCCACCCAAAACGAAAAATGATCCCCTAAACACGTAACAGTTATGTTTCTCAGGAGAGCCCGCGCGGTGCAGCGCTCTGAGCGTCGGGTTCGGAACACCCAGGGACGAGGGTTCGAGTCCCCCCTCGGGCCGAGTCACACTCTCTCAGACTCAGGGGAGGCCAAGGGCAAACCCCTCTCAACACACCTCGCCACGAAAACCCTGTGACGGGTTCGCCTGCGGGTGGCCATAAGTCGGGAAGCACTTTGAAAACACAAAAGAACAAAAGTTTCCTAGCGCGCCAGTTCTGGAGACCGAGGCCACTTCCGCACTAGGCTGTTATAGCGCTGTGATTCCACTTCCAACCTCCTATGGAACCCTGGGGTTTGCAGTTTCGGGAGGGGCCGGGAGGCCCCTCCCGAAACTGCAAACGCCAGGGTTCCATAGGAGGTTGGAAGTGGAATCATAGCGCTATAACAGCCTAGTGCGGAAGTGGCCTAGGCTTCGAATCCCTCTCCGGCCATGCCAACCCACTGGCTGACCTCGCCGGTTCGCCTCAGAGCGGCCATACGTCGCAAACGACTTGAAGGCAAGCGAAAACAACGAAAGCAAAGGCCAGCGCCTGCTCCGGCCACCCAACCCCTTCCCTCTCTTTTCCAAGAAGCCTCCCACGACAGGGGCTCGCGAATTCCGCACATTGCCGCCGCCGCCCCGCCCTGTACTTCTTCAGCCAATGAGCTGAAGCGAGGGGGGAGGAGTCACGCGGTGGTCCGATTGGGCCTCTGGGGCCGTCGCCGGGCCAATCGCGGGGCAGAGCGCGGGGCAGGGCGGGGCGGGGCTGGCCGGGAGCGGCCTTTGTTTCCTGGAGAGGAAGGGGGCGCTGCCTGGCGTGAGAATGGTGGGCGGGAGGAGGGGCGGCTTCTTGTCACGTTGGGGAGTGTGGCAACGGGGAACGAGGAAAATGAGGACATCGCCGGCAGTAGGAATTCAGTCCGCATGGGAGAGCTAGGTTTGAGCGCTGCCCTACGGCTGTGGGGCTGGGAGTCCAGCACAAGCATACGAAACCCACTGGGTGACCTTGGGCGAGTCACACTCTCTCAGCCTTTAGAAGGAGGCAAGGGCACGCACGCCCCCGGACAAATCTTGCCAAGAAAACCCCATCAGTCGCCGATGACAAGAATTCTGCAGCCCCCACCCCCACCCGCTGGCTTGTTCCTTCAGTCCCCAGATTTCAGCCATCGCAGGGGATGAGACGCTGAACATTGTTCACACCTAGAACTCCTCTCTTTGGTGTGTTCACGTGTCCTGTGCATCTTCGCCTGTTGTCTTTGCATGGCTACGTGGTACTCCTAAATGCTCAATTGCAGTTTTAAGTTACTGCAATGCTAGAAGTTTGGGAACTAGAGGAAAAAAAAATTAATGTTGCGGGGCAGGCTTCTTACTGGGGGGCGCTTTGCCACGCCCGTCCCAAGGGTAGCTTTTGTGTTTTGTAGAGGGGCAAGGGGCAATTTTAGGACTTTCCAGAAATGGAAAAGGACAACCTGCACTCTCTTCATAATATATCCTAGGGGAAACAACTCTATTTCTTGTTAGGTTCATTAGAACTGGGCTTTCCAAACAGTGGATTTGGCAGCAAACAAACGGCAGCAAATTAGTGTGTCACTTGAACTGTGTAGGTGTGCCGGCCACAATCTTGGAAATGTGTGTTATTATTTATAAATCATATATTTTTAAAAATATATGAAAGGTTTTCATGAGATATGTTGTGTCCCCATACAATTTGTTATTACAGTTTATGTCTGTCTCTCTTACAAGGGGTTAGTTTAACCTCCAGTTTGCTAGTACAACTGAATTACTGTGTCACAAAATGAGGCATGTCTAAAAAGTGTTGTCACCAACGTGAAAAGTCTGGAAAGTTCTGCATTAGAGAACCAGCTTGGAAATGTTGCTTTTTGGATATCAGTTCCCAGAAGCTTCTAGCCATTCACTATATTGGTTGCAAGATTCTGGTAATTTGCAAAAGATCCTTAAAAAGTCTTTTCCATGTTTTCAGACCTTTCCAAGCCACAGGGCAGTAATTTGAGTTACCCTGGGAACTTACTCTGAACAGGTTGGGAGGAGGGATGGCTCCTAAGACCTCTCAACTCTCATTTTATATTGTGTTGTATTTTACAGAGTCATTCATCATCCGCCCAGTATATAATTCAGTCTTCTTTGATTGAATCTGGTCCTGTTTTTCTGTAGGAGCAGAGATTCTCTCCTTTCATTGCAGATGTCAAGGACTGAACCTGGTTGTCCGTGCTAAATGTATGCACGTCCATAGACCTCAGAATGCAAAAGCTAGGTTTTGTGTGGCATTAACAGGGAGGGCACTATGATTAGGCAGTGAGGAAGCTGCCTCAGGCAGAAGGTTGTTAGCAACTTAATTAATCATTATTGTATTTTTACCCCAAGGGTGGGGAAAGCTGCTTATGGAGTCTTTTCCCATGTTACAGAAATAAGTAGGTTGGTGGCTAAATGTTCTGTTCTGCCTCGGGGAAGAAAATATCTTGGCCAGTTGACTACTAGTGTATCTGATGTGACAAAATCCTTTCGAACAGCACTTTTTTAAAAAGCATGGAGATGGAGATGTAATCCTAGTAATCATGGAGATGTAATCATAGTAATCCATGCAAAGCCCTGATCTTGATTGATCTATGGCCTCAATAAAATATGGTTGGCTTATCTTACCTGCATTGAAATTATGCAACACACAGACATCAAAGCACTGCTGCATATTTCAATTGTTCTGTCTGTATATTGTGAAACAAAAGGATAGAAAGACCATTAATTAGCCTTTGCAACAGTTGCCTGAGGTTGAAGATAATTATGCTGTGGTGCAGCTTCTGGGCCAGTTTGAAGTGCCTAAGGATTTATTTCCCACATGATTGCCCTGCTCTAGTGTTGGGCAGTCATATAGCTTTGATGATGGCAATAGATAGATTACCTAGAATAAGAGAGATGAACGATCTTTTTTTCTTTTCCATCATGTCTCTTGGGAGCAATCTGCCAGATGGTTCTGGTGGTACTGGGCTGGGCTAATGTCAGCAGTGGACAACGCCAGAATCAGAAGTGAGTAGGTCCACTCTCTTGGTTACACCCTTGTGTCTCTCTTCTTCCCCAGAGAATAGGCTGCCAGAGAAGGGACAAGTTGTCTCCACAGATCCCTTGCAGAGGGTTTCTGAAATTAGGCCAAGGGCTACCTGATACCAGAGGGAGAGCCAAAGGTCACCCACACCAGACGTAAAGCAACAGACTAGCAGGTGTATCCTCAAATGGTTGCATTTCTTCCCATCAGGACATCCCAAGACAGATCTTAATGGCAGAAAGGAAATGGTCCTCATCAATCCTTTTCCAGTCTAGAGTGGGACTTAGGAGGTCAGGATACATGATCAGGACACACTGATTCCATACAATTCATTCTATTTATGCTTAATTTCTCAGAGAGAGAGAGATTGAGAGAGGGAGATATAACACAAATGCTACTTTCTCTTCCAGTGAAAGTATCTTGGAGAGGCGTGTTCTGCATGGAGATGTTCCCAACAGAAAGGAAATTATTGTTAGTGTGAGCAAAGCATTCTTTTATTGGGCAGGAAATACTCTCCTGATCAATATTGCTTACATTCATGAAAGGGGAGTGATAGTTCCAGGGCATCTTTGAAAAAGCACACTTTATTGATTTTATTAAACCGGGGGTGGGGGTTGGGAAGCAGTATTATTATTAAATCAAGAAAATCAGTCTCCTCCCAAGCTATCTCAAAATATCCCTTGATTTATCTAAGAGTAAGGAATTTTGAAGACTGATGGAAGACAGAGGCAGTAGAAGATGAGAACAAAACAAGAGGCAAAAAACAGGGTCTAACTCCCATGTAGACATGTAACAGGTCAGGGCAGAAGGTCCAAAGGTTGCACATGATCCATTTTCCAACTCCCCTACCCTGCAGGTCACCCTTGCCCATTTTATAAAATCAAAAGTTACTACTCCCTTTTGGGACCTAAATAAAGTATGAAAGTGTGGAATACAAACATCTAAACAAAGAATTGCGCCCTTAGGAGGCATCTGGAGGTGAGATTCTCCATTTGTGGCTAGCAAAAACCTTTCAGCAGTGATAAGTTTTTGGGAAGATTGCATATAAAGGCCCACGTGGTACATTTAGGTCCTGCAAGGCCACACTAGTCCCACTCTTTTAACAGATGTCAGCAGTTGCTATGTTTTTAGGTGTGTATGCATGTTCATGGTTGCTGATGTGTTCATCCATACATGCATGTGGACCCCAGAGTGGGGGGGGCAGTCTTGAGCCCTCCCAGGACTGGCTGGGGCATTTGAGACCCTGCCCCCAAGCGTCTGACAAAATTGGTCCACCAAGAACTCCTGTGCAGGTGAGCCTCCTCAGATGCTATCAATCAGAAGTGTAGTAAATGATCAAACCCTAAAAAATTGACAGCTATTGTCCTTGAGCCCTCCAAGGAATAATCAAGGCTGCCTGCAATCTGTCTTAGGCATGCTTACTTGGAAAGAAACTACACTGAACAGAGGGATGACAATTCTAAGGGTATATTGTGCATATAAGAGTCCTCACAATTAAGAGTGTTTGTATGGTAATTTGTGGGAAAAGTAATTTGCTCTTCCCCTGCAAGTAGGCTAAACGAGTAACCACGGCCTGCCAGGGGTGGGCAATTGCTGAGTGTTGGGGGGGGGCACATTTCCATTCCCTCAGTCCTCCATGGGCAACACTGCTGGTGATGCCCCACTGGAAAAAGCACAGTTTTTGGTCTTTGTAAAAGTCACTTCTGCATTTATACAAAGAAAGCAAAGAATGTGTGCCTTGTTTGTGAGCCACTAGTGGGAAGCATTATTTGGCAGCCAAATGAGGTGCACCCTCCTTTCTCACCTTTTCTTAACACAGTGTTTCTTCTGGAGCCCCCACCCCACCCCTGCCAGCATCCAGGGAATGGGGGGACTGGCAAAATGGAGGGTGGGACTGCATATTGCCCTCTGAGATGCAATCTGGCTGCCTGCTCCATAAAGGGTCTGGAGGGCAGGAAGCAGCTACAGCACAACTGCTGGTGGTCCCTTCACACTCTGTAAACCCTCCAGTAAAGGAAAACTAAGCACTTTATCAGGCAGCCTGTTTCCCTGCTGAGCAGCAGTCAGTCACTGTCACACGTTTCTCCTAATGGAAGTGGAATGGACTACCTCAGAAAGGCCGTGACATGAAAATTAACATTAGAGAAAGAGAAAATTAGGAAGGACAGAGCAGAAGAACAAAGCTCTGATTGCTATACCATTTATACATAAGGATGTTGTATGTAGGTTCCCTTCCTTCCAAGCTGCTTTTATTTTATTTTCTGCTGTATCTTCTCAGATATTTCTGTTTTCATTTGACATCAGTGAACGTTGTTACCCCACGGACAGACCCCCATCCCAGGAAGTATGATTTTGATATGAAAATATATCTGAGCCAGAGGTGGCCAGGTTAGTGTGTAGACAGCCAGGCTAGAGATCGGACAAAAGATCAAAGACTTGTAACTTCCCCCCCGTCTCCGTAGGAAACCTCGGAAAGGCATATAGGCATAGGTAATGGGCCATTAGCATGATAATACTTTGGGGAGATTGCCTGATCTCCCTCCAGAATGCTTGGAACAAAGCAAGGCATATCAAAGCAAGGTCCGGTTACCTGGTACAATATCACGCAGTCATCAGGCGGCTATCATACCGTCATCCTTCTGTTTAGGCCATTGTTCTTTCCAGGAAGAGAGTCTGCCCCTTGCAGTCTGCATGTTTGGCCCTATAACTAGACCCCTTTTCAACTCCATTTCAGAGTTCTCCCAGACTTGACTGGCAGGCTGTCACTCTGTCAGTTGAGGCTCCCCTCAACCCCGCCCCTAAGCTGAGTTTTACTCTCCACTTGTCTTTTTCCCAGCCAAAGACTTCTGGATCGGTACAGTATTACCCTCTTCTCTCATTGCCTCCACTTTTCCCCTAATCCATTTTCACCTCTTTCCATTTCAATAATTCTTCTGTGATTGCGTGAGCCTTGGTGCTGAGTGAGTGTGATTAAACGTATTAGAGAAATAAAACATCTTGAGTGAACTAATAGCCTGGTTCTTTCTTGATCTGACTCTGACTTTGGGTTATAAGATCTTGCTAGGAGTTGCCCTGCCCTTCACTGTTAAAAGCCAGTGCTCTGTTAATTTCCCCAATTTTGGCATTTTAGAGCAAATCAGGGTGTCCTCCAAGGATTACCCCCAGAAGTCAGGGTAACAACATGATGCTCTTTCCATGGGGAGACCTGTGAAGTCTTGTTCTTAATGTTGATCTCTATAAAATGATGAAAGCAGAGACTGCTTTGGAGTCTGATCCTGCTGGATGGTCCTACAGTGGTACTACATGCTGTTAACTTGCGTTGATGAGAACATGGCCTTGACCGGAGTCTCGTTGGCTGAACGTCACTAGGGATGCAAGAGAAGCTCGTGTGATGCTGATCAAGGTCATGACAGGACAGAGAAGTGACGTTTGTTGGCTCTGACCACCCCAAGGACTTTGAAGAATAAGGAACTACCTTCTACTGGAGCCAGGGAAGTCAGGCTCCTGTTCTCCCAGCATTTTGCAGTTTAGTTCATTTAAAAATGAAAGACCTTGGTGAAATTGAGTATGATGTGCACAGAAGTGAGTGTCTCCTAATGACAAGGGAGTCAAGCTGGACCAGTTTTTAAAATTTATTTATTTGAGTATTTCTATGCCACCCTTAATTATGAGATCTCAGGGCGCCTTCAGTTAAAACAATCTGAGCAACTTAAAGCAGTTCCAGATAACAAGAAAGAAATCATTTGAATAGGATAAAAGTATGTTAAACAGATCACCAAGTTAAAACAGCAGAAAAGAGTTAAAACAGTTACAACTATGTTGCATTGTTGTGCACCTCTACATTAAACTCTACTTATGACAACGCTAAAGCAAATCTATCACAGGGGTTTCTTGGCAAGATTTGTTCAGAGAATGTTTGCCTTCCTCTGAGCCTGAGAGAGTGTGACTTACCCAGGGACAGTTGGTGGGTTTCCGTGGCCAAACAGGGATTTGAACCCTGGTCTTCAAAACTCCTAGTCCAATACTCAAACCATGATACAGTGCTGTCCCATATTTTTATTTGGCACCTAAAAGAAAGCAATGTTGGTGTTAACTGGGCCTCCAAGGCATTAAAAATGTGCCCCAGCAGAGAAGGCCCTGTCCCATTTCCCTGTGCAATGTTTCACCCCACTAGTGGGACATGAAGGAGGGCCGTTCCAGCAGAGCTCAGCGCTCATGCAGATAAATATAGAGAGAGAGAGACACTTCTTCAGTATCAAGGTGCCCAACCATTTAGGCCTTTGAATGTCATTGCCAGTTCCCCTGGCCTTTTAGGTTGTGGTATATTCATTGTGAAATGAAAAGGCAATATAGTCCTGAAGCACACTGATCACTCACAGAATTACTGCGGAGTGCATCTTCATGGACCATTTTCTTCTATTAGCTTTTAAACTTAAGTTAAAATAATAAAAAAAAAGATACAGAAGAAAGAATGGCAGCCATAGGCCTGAATTCTTTTAGTCCTCACTAGAGTAGACCCATTGAATCTATCAGATTTCTCTACATGTTGACTCGCTATTCACAGTTGATTAAATAGGTCAACTTTATTTAGGACTAACCAAGAGGGTGGCAACCATAACCAGTTTTCTTAAACCCTAATCCTGTATATTTATAATCAGCTCCATGTATGTAACACACAGAACCAAATCAGGTTATGCACTCAGATTTATGTCCATGTTTCAGCTTGTTAGTACTGTGCAGAAGGAGGTACGGTAAACCCCGTTTGAATGTCTTTTATTGTGAAACCCTATGATGAGACAGTCCAAAATGAAACAAGAGATAGGGACAGAAGATGACACTCCCAAGTTGGATGAGTGAGCTACTGGGGATGAACAGAGGACAGTTACACGTTGCACTGTGGCTAATGACGCAAATGGACTTGAGCCAAAAGGACGTTCAGCTGTTGACATGGAAGGAGGCAAAAAGAAAGCCTGAAGCTGCACAACATATATTATAGATCATGATATGTGAGAAGCATGAATCAGGGGAACCTAGACGAAATAAAACAAGAAATAGAACATATAAACATTGCAATACTTGGGTTGAGTGAACTAAAATGGACAGGAATGGAACATTCTGAGTCAGACAATTACAGACTGTTTTAGGAAATGAAAATCTGAGAAGAAATGGGATGGCATTATAGTGAGGAGTGATATAGCAAAAGCAGTCAAAGGATACAATAGAAAGTCAGACCAAATGATGTCAATAAGACTTCAGGGGAAACCCATCAATGCAACCATAATCCAGGGTAAAGGACTAACCAGTACTTTCCCATCAGACAGAGAAGAGTAGAGTGCTGACTTCTGGCATTCTAGCTAGTTCCAGTTGCCATCTTGAGAAAGGAGATTCCTCCTACAGGAGGGCTAGGAGCAAAAAGAGCACCTGACCAATCTGTGGACATCACACAGCAGAATGTGCGGCCATGTGGCAGAGAAGATATGCCTCCAGCAGTGGGGAGGGACTTAGTTCACCCAAAAAGAAAACATATCCATTTTAAATTCAAGCCTTACAAGCCTGGGGTGAGGAATGCAAGGGAATGGGAGGATGAGAAAACAGAGGAGGCAAGTACATGCCTCACAAATAATCAAATTCACAAATGTCAAACAAATGAATGTGGAGGGTGCTTAGACAATTCACTTTTATCTTTAGGCTCACATATAAAGAACAAATATCATAACTAACCCTTTGGCTACACTCCCACCAAACGCTCAACCTGTTACCACTGTTTCTAGCCTGAGCTTGTGGGATATTAAGATATCATTTGATATCAATAATTCGGCCTTCTGTACCCATTCCTCTCCATGTGCTTGCGAGGCCCCCGGACAAGCACGCACGCAGGCACGGCCGAAAATAGCCGAACCATTCACATCCCGATCTAGGCAAGCTAGTCATTGCCGAATGCAGCTTCAGGAGACCTCAAGGCAAGTACCACATTATGTATGCACGCTACTTACAAAAAGATCCCCTGCCCCGCGCAGGCAGCTTGATGAGCGGACTATACAACTCTCAAGCACTCCGCGTTTGCATACTGGCTACCCTATTAACAATCTGGCTATAACTCAATCATCTAAAGTACTGACCTTTCGGAGGCTTTGTCTCCAGCCCCAAACTCATTGTTTTCCCCAAGTACGGACTAACCTGCGGCCACAATTTTCCCTATGAGAACCCCTGACTTTGAGCGTCTCGTTGGATCGCTCGTGACTTGCCTCCCAACTTGCTGCTGCTCCGTTTGACGAGCCTTCCCTCAGCCCCACGTGCTGAGAATCCACGCTCCCCAGCTTCTTTGCTTTTAACCGGGCTTCAGGACAGGTATAGTATTTCCCATACCAAACCTCCTCTCAAAATCCCTCTATCCAACTCCTACCTTTAATTTCTACAGTTACTTGTGTGAGTGTGTTGCGTACACGTGTTTGATTGTATTTCAATAAACCAATTATTATTATTTCAACTTCTGCCTTATCACTGACTTGGCCTGACCCTGTAGACATAGGTGTTACTGCCCTGACTAGCCCGAGCTTGGGGGATATAAAAAGATATCTCTTGATATCACTAATTCAGCCTCACATACCCATTCCCCTCCACGTGCTTGCGAGGCCCCCAGACAAGCACGCATACAGGCTCGGCCGATAATCGCCGTAATATTCCAAAACGATACAGGCAGGCCAGAAATAGCCAACTCGCAGCTTCAGGAGACCTCAAAGGCAAGTACCTTCATTAAGCATGCACGCAACTTTCAAAAGATCCTCTGCCCCGCGCTGGCAGCTTGATGATCTGACTATACAACGCTCAAGTACTCCGTGTTTGCATACTGGCTTCCCTATTGACAATTTGGCTATAATTCAGTCATTCAAATTCTGATCTTTCGGAGGATTTGTCTCCAGCCCCAAACTCATTGTTTTCCCCAAGTACGAACTAGCCTGCGGTCACAATTCTCCTTATAAAAACCCCTGACGTTGAGTGCTTCCTTGGATCGCTCTTGGCTTCCATCCCGCCTTGCTGTCGCTTTGTCCAGCGAGCCTTCCCCTCAGCTCCACGTGCTGAGATCCACGCTCCCCAGCTGCTCCGCTTCCAACCGGGCTTCAGGACAGGTGAAGTACCACCCAAACCAACAACTCCTCCAAAAATCCCTCTATCCCACTCCAACCTTTATTTCTTTAGTTATCTTGTGTGAGTGTGCTGCATACACTGTTTGCTTGTGTTTTAATAAAATATCATCTACTGTTTCAACTTCTGTGTGCTCCTTGACTCGGCCTGACCCCGTAAACATAGGGTTCGAGATCTCGCTACGTTACCCTGCCTCTCGTATTGCTAGGCAGTGCTCTTGACTAATTTCCCCAACTTATAAAATTGAGAGCGCATTTAGGTGTCCCTCCCGGGACCCCCAGAAATCAGGGTAACATAGGGCTCAAGATCTTGCTACGTTACCCTGCCTCTCGCATTGCAAACTTGTGCTCTGTGCTAATTCCCTCCGCATTGTTGTGAGCACATTTAGGTGTCCCTCCCGGGACCCCCAGAAATCAGGGTAACAACCCCCCCAATCTAGGTCACACTCTCTGACCAGATTCTATTAGAGTTCAATTACTCTTCTGCCTCTCACTAGGCTTCCGCTGAAAATTAACCCTTCCCACACAGTCATCCTCCCCGGCTGACTGAGGGACTCTACTCTTAGCTTCTTGCAAGGAAACTCACTGAAGGACTCAATGCCAATCGATAGTTGGCTTTATATAACTTTTTCTCTCAGCCGCCCGCCCCTCCTACACACCACTGGGCTGGGTTTCTCTCCTGAGGAGCTATTCTGGTTGCCTGGCAGCCTGCTTCTAGACTGCTCTGGCACTTCAGATGGTCGCACCCCCAGAACTTCATCACGTGCTCCAACTACAGAGGCAGAAGAAGAAATTGAAAGATTCTATTCAAGAGTCCAAGAGGAAATTGATCATACACTGCTACGTGATGCTGGCTGTAGACTGTGGTACTTCATCTCATTTCAGCAGATCAGAAATGAGCCAGGTGGCCATTCCACTCACATACACCTCGCCCTCGGTTCCTAGAGGGGAAGGGACAGAGGTGCTCCAGGGCTTACCTGAGGGAGGAGGGCATTCTTCATTTACAAAGGCATAAATGGACAGACCCATACCAAGCATTTCTGGGATTCATACACACATAGCAACAGCAAAATAGAATCACCAAAGCAAGAGACAGATATATATTTGTCTTGGGGTTAATACATACATGCAGGCTGAACTTTGAGCACAAGCAGAAAACAGTGGCAGGTTGAGACAAGCCTCAGGAGAGAGAAATGGGTTCCCCTCAGATTCATCATGTTCCAGGTAGGAGGGGATAAGAAAAACAAATTACAAATTCGGTGCAGGAGGAGTCCTGTGTGAGGGTGGGGTGATGGGATCCCTGTGTTCTACTTCCACATCTTAAATCTATGTACAGTTGTGATTTGTAGTGCATGCTGGGTGAAGCTGCCATCATGTATTGGCCAAGTTACAAAGGAGATCCCCTAAAAGGAATGAGGATTACAACAAAGAGATCAGCTTTCCAGCATTCTTGTGGTGCAAATGTGATCACAGCAACCATGCCTAGGAATGGGTCCTGTGGGTAGAAGCAGCTGTCCTATCCACTAATAGCACTATTTTCCAGGTGTAGAGTCGTATTTTGTACCAAATGTAAAAATGAGCAGACTCTGGGTAGAAACTAGGGAGGGGAATTTGTTCTCCCCCCCCCCCCCCAAAAAAAAAGCTTTTATGTCTGGGGAAAAAAATTAAAAATGGATGACGGAACATTTTCTTTTATACTAATTTTAAAAATGTGTTCGCGTGGTTACCTCCCCTACATTTCTAAAAACTGGGCAGCCAGGTAGACACTTATGTCAAACCATGTACAAGGGCCCCACATAATTGTAGTACCAGGTCTTGGTTTCCTTTTCTCCATTCTTTTTACGGGAAGGATTGCTTTGTGTCTAGCTTGACACTGTGGAAGACTAGAGGAGACAAACTAATTTTCTTTGTTTTACTAATGATGGTTTCTTCTGTTTTTAATATTTTGATTTTATCTGAGCCTCATAAATTGGCAAAAACAAGTAAGTTCCTTAAAGGCCAGGTATTCCGTGCAGTTTAGGACTTTGTAGCTCCATGTGTAACATTTGTAAATATTCCTCAAATAAACTGTACCTTTAATTTATCAGACATAATGCTTTTATGCCAAGCCCAGGTTATACATAGTGAATTTCATGTTCCTAAAATAACAAAGTGACTTTCAATCTGCAAAGGGTACTAATATTGCATTTTTTAATTAAAAAAAATGTCTTTTTCTGAAACAAAAGTTTTTCCTTGTGCTCTCAAAATTTCTGGAACTTTTACATCACTGAACAGATGCATACCATCACACACCAGAAAAACATCAGCAGGCTTGGGAGACACTAAAGTTTGCAGAAGTGGCAAAAAGCTTTAGAAAAGAAAACTAAACCTCCCCGGGGGTAAAACCCCAAGCAGTCAAATGGAGAGCAAGCATGCTCGGCGAGCAAAGAATGCTGCAGAAGTGGGTTAGGGGAACTGATGGGGGCAGGTAGGAATTGGAATGCAGTATCCTTAAAATTTCATAGTTGGAATCCTGATTGGGAGCATTCCATACCCCACAACATTTTATTGCAGGTCTGAGTTCTTAATTTCAGCAGGGTAGCAAAAGCCATCCTAGATACTAGGTAAGGCTGCAGACTGCCTGCTACAGTAGCTAGGATATCATCCTAGCCTATCAACAAAATGTCTGCTGGAGAGAGGCTGAGCTAAGCTGACAGCACAGTACAGGTCTTTCCTCACTGTCATGGGTCAGGTTTTGCAGAGAGTAGCAGAAGGAAGAAAAGTGCAAAGGAAGGTAAACAGGATGAGGTGTTTCATATAAGAGTCAGCCAGAAAAGCCACAATTTTTTGTGTCTGTGGGAAAGGAGAAACAAAAAACAGAGTACAAAGTAAATATGTTGCATTGTTCTTTCCTCTGCATCCATGGTTTGGCCTGTTTGTAAGGATCCTCTCATATTATTTGTTCCCTAACATCTTCTACTACTACGGACAGAAGTCCTACTTGGTACAAAACCACCTTCAAACATAGTGTTTATAGAGGAATTGCCTTCCCTCCTGTTGCTTTACACACACACACACAGAGTGAGGACAAGATAAATTGCACATTCCTGTTAAGTACAGTACATTCCCTTTTCTGCAGTTGGCTGTTCTTTTATACCACTTAGACTTGAAATATGTAATAGGTATGTAAATAATACTGTTAAACAGAACATTACTATGTTTCAAAATTATTTTTTTAACTTTTTTTTTTTTTACTATTATTTACTTTTTTTTTTTTTTACTACGTTTCAAAATTATTTTCTAAACTCTGGTCTCCTCCTCACTGTCTTTCAATCTCCTGCCAAGATGTCTAGCATTTCTGTACTTTGCAAGATGTGAGGCATGTCCCATTAGTTACCACAGTAAATTAAAAAAAAACTCAG
Source organism: Cyclura pinguis (assembly GCA_030412105.1). NCBI lineage: Eukaryota > Metazoa > Chordata > Lepidosauria > Squamata > Iguanidae > Cyclura > Cyclura pinguis. The sequence goes on from CM059600.1 coordinate 208,232,785, forward strand.
AGTAACAGATAGGGCAACATGCAATCTAAAATTTTAATGGGTGACTCAACTTTCCCAGTCAATCTTACTTGCCAATCACCTGCTTAGTTTTTTGAAGGAAACCGTTGGGCTCATAAAACTTGCCAACAAGTCATCAGACACCGTTTCAGGAAAATGTTTGTCTGGATGTGTAGCTTGTTTATTTCATATCCCACCTTTTTTCCAACAAGGGATCCAAGGGATTCGGCTCCACGGGGGCCACTGTAATGAGAACATCGCCCCTCCAATAAGAATTCTGTTGTTGCTGCTGCTGTGTGTCTTCACATCATTTCCAACTTATGGTGACCCTAAGCCAAACCTTTCAAAGAGTTTCCTGGGGCTGAGTGTGTACGATGCTCCCAAGGTCACCCAGTCGGTTTCCATGGCTAAGGGGGAATCAAAGCCTGATTCCAGGGTTGTGATCCAGATTCAGACTGCTACAGTGGCTCTCAAAAATTCTGTACCCTCCATGAACTTTTCTTTCAGTCCCCAGTTTCTAGCACTGCAGTAACTTGAAATTTCAGCTTAGCATTTTGAAATGTAGCTTACGCTGCCAGTTTAGGTGAAGTGACCAAGGGAATGTGAACATAGAGAGTGTAAGGGTTCTAGGCCTGAATGATTTTTCATTGTCTCACTCTCTGTAATGCTAAAAATATGGAGCCTGGAGGAAAATTTCTTTGGGAGATTGAATTCTTATTTGGGGGAGGAAGCCATCATTCCCCCTGTTACCTTGATTTCTGGGGGTCCCGGAAGGGACACCTAAATGTGCTCACAACAATGGGGAGGGCATTAGCAAAGAGCACGAGTTAGCAATACGAGAGGCAGGGCAACGTAGCGAGATCTTGAACCCTATGTCTGCGGGGTCAGGCCAAGTTAATGATAAGGCAGAAGTTAGTAATAATAATAATTGTTTTATTAAGATACAGTCAAACACGTGTATGCAACACAACTCACACGAAGAACTATAGAAATAAAAGGTAGGAGGTGGATAGAGGGATTTTGAGAGGAGGTTTGGCATGGGAAATACTATACCTGTCCTGAAGCCCGGTTAGAAGCAAAGAAGCTGGGGAGCGTGCATTCTCAGCACGTGGGGCTGAGGGGAAGGCTCGCTGGACAAAGCGACAGCAAGGCGGGATGGAAGCCAAGAGCGATCCAACAAGATGCTCAAAGTCAGGGGTTCTTATAGGGAAAACTGTGGCCACAGGCTAGTCCGTACTTGGGGATAATAATGAGTTTGGGGCTGGAGACAAAGCCTCCGAAAGGTCAATACTTTGCATGATTGAATTGACATGGTTGTCAATAGAGTAGCCAGTATGCAAACGCGGAGTGCTTGAGAGTTGTATAGTCCGCTCATCAAACTGCCTGCGCGGGGCAGGGGATCTTTTTGTAAGTAGCGTGCATACATAATGTGGTACTTGCCTTGAGGTCTCCTGAAGCTGCATTCGGCAATGACTGGCCTGCCTGGATTGGGATTTGAATGGTTCGGCTGTTGTTGGCCGCGCCTGTGTGCGTGCTTGTCCGGGGGCCTCGCAAGCACGTGGAGAGGAATGGGTGAAGAAGGCCAAATTATTGATATCAAATGATATCTTAATATCCCACAAGCTCGGGCTAGAAGCAGCAGTAACACCCCCTCCTCATGGTTACACCCCTGGACTGACTATAGATTACAACATAGAATAATACAAAGTACAGCTAAAACACGATGGCCACCTTGAGTCCACTTTTGGGGAAAATTCAGGGCATAAATAAAGTTAACAATAATTGAAACATAGCAATGAGAATACAAGTACAGCATGTGGACACACACACACTTTAAAAGATCCTTCTGCAACAACCAATTTTCAGCTGAAAAGGCCTTTACCTGCTAGCAGCAGGACAGCAGTGAAGTGCTCTGTAGAATATGCAGGAAAAAAGTTAGATGGACTCATCCCCCTCCACTGTCCCAATTTGTCAGCAACAGTCCTAATTAATCCTATGTCATACCACCTTTTCAGCTGCATCTAAAATATCCAATTTTAATTCTTCCTCCCCCCGCCACCTTTGTCCTCAGCGTCAATTACTGCAAAGTTAGTTCAAAGTGGAAAAAGTAGTTTACATACAATTAACTCAACAGGGAGGAGAGAAGAGGACCAGGCAAAATCTTGTCTTTCCCAGTAGACATAGGCAAAGCAAACTGCTGCACCCTCTCCTAGTTTGTCTATTCTGTTGGGGAATTGAGAGAAATTTCAGTAATAAGTTTCCCAATCAGCAGAGTATTTTGTAACGCACAGGCAGAAGTTGAACAAATTACCAGTCCCACTTCATCATCTCCACCCCAGACACACTTAATCTAGCTCAAAATAAACACAAACAGTTTGGTTAAAAAGTATGTAAAAAGGATTTACTCATAAAATCTTGTGCATACTCTACACAGATTCAAATTCTTGAATATAGGTAAGAAGAAATTAAGAACTCACATGCTTACAAAACAGCGTGCTTGCCAGAGAATCAGAGACCACATGCTTGCAGGGAAGCCATAGAACAAAAAGAGGAAGAGGAAGAGAACACGAAAGGGGAAGTAAGTTTGACCAAACAACAGGAAGTTTACTCTAGGCAGTCCCCTCTATGCCTGCAATAAACATGCAAACTAACCAGCCAGTTAATTAAACATGCAAAGATTGCCACTCCCAACAGATTCATCCTCATTAATAACTTTTGCCATCATGCCAACATTCTGATGTTGCTTGGCCGTGCCTGTTCTAGTCTTCATCTGTGAAATGTCGGAGCATATGTGGACTTGATATGCTATTGTGGGCAATTGTCTAGCAGCTAAAGATTGCAGGCAGTAGATCTCAATCTAGCATGCTGTCCTGGTGGTCTTTCCTGCAGGTTTCTCTGCATTTCTTCCTCCTCCACTTTCTCATGGTCATCATTCTAAGAATGGCAGCAAACAGGGGAAGTTTTGGTGAATACTGGAAGAGTGGAGACGTCTTGTGGAAGCTATAATAGCAAGTGCCCACTTTTCCAGTGACAGAACATGTAATACCAATGGTTACCAATCCAGAATCCGAGGAAAGATGATAATGAGAGGACGTTTTTACAAAGGAAAGAGAAAATGTTCCACATACTCAGTATGAGCATTGCCATCAGCTCTTATTGTTTCCACTATCCTTGTGGGGACACATTTTTATACTGTTACAGTTTGTTTTGAAAGACATCATTCCTGGGTGTATAGAACAAATATCATAGAAGCCTGGGATTCCTGATTTCCCTCTTGTAGGATAGCTCCCTGTTTCAACAAGGTGTGATATGGATTTGTACATGGCTCTTGTTCTGCTAAATCCTTTATGAGGCATCTTTAGAAGACAAACAACACCTTACAGCACCCCCCCCGTGCTACAATGAGCGTAAGTGACAAATGGATCAGGTCTACCTGATCAATGAGGCTTTAAAAATTAGGACTTAAAACCACATGGACTTTTGCCACTCCCACATTGAAAGGTATAAACCCAGCCCAGGTATACATCTCTTCGGAATAAGCCTTTCCCCCAAGTAAGGGGCTCCAGGACCAGAACTAGGCCATTGATGATGCCCGAGAAGACCAGGCCTTTAGATTTCAGCGAGTCCTTCTAGGCTTGGCCCACACGGTCACTGAACTGTCAGCCTAAGTTGAGTCAGGACTGGTGTCATGGCATGGCAGCTCTTTAGACAACCTAGAGTCTCCCAAAAATGAACAGATGTTTCTGGGAGCTTCCTTCACTTATTTCAAGGTACCATTTATGAGCTTTTGAACTGGGGAGCAAACTGGCTGGGAAAGGTAGCAGACCCTCTAACTGTCCCAACTTTTTGAAATATCCTAGTTTCTCTTGCCTTCTCCCACTTTCCCTCATTGTCCTCAGCTTAATTCAATTGCTGCAAGTGAGTTTGAAGTGTAAAAGTAGTTTGTGCTCAGTCAACACAGTGGGGGACGGAATCTTGTCTGTCTCAAAAGCCTCTCCAAGGCCATTTCTGCCCTACACTATTATAGTGCTATTATTCCACTTTCAACCTCCTGTGGAATCCTGGGGTTTGCAGTTTAGGGAGGGGCCTTTAGAATTCTCAGCCATGGAGCTCTTTGGCCTCAGTAAAACTACAAACCCCAGAATTTCACAGGATATTGAAAGTGGGAATAATAGCACTATAACAGTGTAAAGTGGAAATGGCCTTAGTTTGTGTGTTCTACCTCATTCATAACTCTTATCTTGATCACACTCTGATATCACTTGGCCACACATGTGTCAGTTTCTCTTTAAAATTTTGGAGGATATGAAATGGGGTGAGAGCCCTTGCTGAAATGTCTCCCTGCAGCCATGCTGTTCAGCCCTCTGATCTTGCTCATGTTGCAGGCATGACATGTTCAATGTGACCTGAGTTTAGAAAGCAGTAGCTGGATTATTCCAAAATATCAGCATGATAGTGGCTGAAAAACAAAAGGAATTCCAGGATCTTCCCCTACTGGGGCAGCCTGTCATCCACACTAGGAAAAAAAGTTGAGCAGAGAACAGCCCTAATTCAGAGCTAGGTATCTGTCAATTCAAATCTATGGCCATTTCCACACTACACTGTTAATAGTGCTATTATTCCACTTTCAACAACCTGTGGAATTCTGGAGTATATAGTTTAGGCAGGGACATTTAGAATTCTCAGTCAGAAAGTTCTTTGGCCTCAGTAAAGTACAAACCCCAGAATTCCACAGGATGTTGAAAGTGGAATAATAGCACTATAACAATGCAGTGCGGAAATGGCCTAAGTGTCTGTGGATGCAGCGGATATGGCAAAAATATTTAGAATACAGTATTTTACAGTACAGTAGAAGTCAAACAAGCTGGGTGCATGTAGCCTATAAGAAAGGGATGGGAAATGGTTGATCTTCCAGAAGTTGGAATGCAAATCTCATAAGCCCTACGCATGTTAGTCAATAAGTGAAATGGAAACGGCAATCCATTATTAAGAAAGAAAGCTACGCATTGTTCACCCCTGTTATAGAAGCATAGGAAGAACTGTACTAGAGCAAACCGAAGACCTACCCACCACACTATTCTGTTTGTACAGGGACCAACTGATTGCACACAAGGAGGACGCAAGCTTCCCATCAATGCAACGGGCATGGGCACCAAAACACTCTCTCGCTCACATTTCCTGGCAACTGATACACAGAGGTACACTGCCTTTGGTAGTAGAAGGAATATACTTTTATCTTGATGAGTAGCTAGCCGTGCATAACCTCATACTCCATGAGTTCGTTTAATCATTAAAAAAAAGCCAATGGATGTCACATTTTGTGTTAGCAAATTTTACCTTTTAAACTATGTTTTGTTTGAAGAAATAGTCTCTTTTCTCTGTCCTGAATGTCTCAGCATTCAGTGTAATTTAATGGCCTTGGGGTTCTGATATTATGAGAGAAAGTGACAATGTTTTCTCTCCATGCATTATCTTCATGCTATGTATGTTGACAGATAGGGCTATATAAATACATATCAGGAAAGAGACTGAGTTGGGACATGACAGTGTTCTTCCACTCGCTAATGGACTCCAATATGTGTGTGTACCTTCAAGTCACCTGTCGACCTATTGTGGCTTCATGAATTTTTCATAGCATTTTCTTCAAATTACCTGTTGTCTTACGGCAACCTCATATATTTCATAGAGTTTTCTTTGGCAAGTTATACTCAGTGGTGTTTTTTGCTGGTTCCTTCCTCTGAAATAAATAGCCTATGGCACCTGACATTCATTGGTGGTCTCCCATCCAAGCACTAACCAGGGCTGACCCTGCTTTGCTTCCAAGATCAGATGGGATCTGTTATCTTTAAGCAGGGCTGCTATATAGCAGAGGGTAATAGAAAAGGGTAAATTCTCTGCTGCACCAAGGTCAGGACTAGATTTAATGGGCTGAAGATATGGAAAAGTAGATTAGGACGAATCCTGAGATGGTAAGAGCAGTTCAGCAATGAAACTCAATTAGCTGGTAGGTGGTCATGAAGAACTCTCCTTCCATGGTTTTAAAGCAAAAATTGGGCAGCCCTCTCTTGGCAATAGTCTGTCACTAGATTTCCTGCATCAGCAGAGCAGTGGACCAGATGACTCTAATGTGTGATACTATTTCACAGTACTCAATGGAATCAAGGGCACACATGTATCTCCAGTGACATGCAGGTACATCATCCCATTGCATGATGTGGCTGATGTGGGAATAGCAGGGAAAGTTTCAAAAGTTAAAGATGAAAGCCATGCCTGTCAATTATGACAAACAACCAAACTGCACTGCAAGCAGCAGTCCTGAAGGAATTAGTGTTTAATATGACATCTGTCAGGATGTTGCAAGAAGAATTCTCAATCAATGGTACTTTTAATACCTTTAATAAGGTATTGATCACCCTGCAATAGATCTCAAGGGTGGGGATTCTGGAGTGTCTACTTGAGATGAGATATGGGCTGTCCCATCTCAGAAGCCCAGAAAATAAACAATGCCTGTGCAGACACACCCAAAGCAACTGTTGGAACTTGCTGGATATGTCTATTCAGGAAGCAAAGAGTAATACAGAAGAACTTCAGTCTCTTTGAAGGTATGGAGAGCAAAACATGCAACCATGAAGACAGAGTGGGAGGAGTTATCTGTAGAGAATGGCATGTGGAGATTCCCACACCTTTAAAAGCCCCTGGATGGTTAGTTGTAATTCCACTGGTAGCCCTGGAGACACCTGGGCCCTCGTGACACTGCACAATTATAGCACTCTCATACCACTTTAATTGACATGGATACTGCTAGTGTAATCCTGGGGTTTGTCTTTTGGTGAGGCACTGAAGTTTTTTGGCAGAGAGTCTGAAATCTCACAGAACTACAAATCCCATCATTCTATAAGCTGGAGAAACAGCACTTCAAGTGGCATCCAGGTACTACAATTTTATCACTTCCATTTCAGGCAGTTTTTTTTTTAAACTACTGAGTTATTCCACTCCTTACAAACATAACACAACAGTCAGTTTCTGTCCTCCCTCTCTTCTTCTTCCAACACTTAATTAATGAACATCAGTGTATATCACTGTCCATCACCACAGATACAGTCTACTTTTGGAATATTCATATTAATCAAAACATACTTTCCAGAAAATTGCTTCATCAAAGAGTGGTTTAAATCCAGAATTTACTCACAGAACATGAATAAAAAATGGCGTATAAATTTCTTAAATATGCCTTCTCTGATACCTGATATCACTCTACTCTGCTTTGGTCAGACCCTACCTGGAATACTGTTTCCAGTTCTGGGCACCACAGTTCAGGAAGGATATCAACAAGCTGGAATGTGTCCAGAGGATGGTGACCAAAATGGTAGAAAGCCTGGAAACTATGAGGCCCTATGAGGACCAGCTTAGGGAGCTGGGAATGTTTAGCCTGGACAAAAGAAGGTTAAGAGGTGACATGATAGCTATGTTTAAATATTTGAAGGGATGTCATGCTGAAGATGAAGCGAGCGTGTTTGCTGCTGCTCCAGAGACTTTGCAATTTCTTCAAGCTTCAGAGCAATGGCTTCAAATGTAGGGAGGAAATCAGAAAGGCTAAAGCACAGAACGAACTTAGGCTGGCCAGAGACATTAAACACAATAAAAAGGGCTTTTTTAAATATGTCCGCAGCAAAAGGAAAAAGAAAGAGGCGATAGGGTCGCTGCGCAGAGAAGATGGCGAATTACTAACAGGGGGAAGAGAAAAGGCAGAACTACTTAACACCTTCTTTGCCTCAGTTTTTTCCCAGAAGGATACAAGCACTCAACCTGGCGGTTGGGGAGCAGGGGAGGAAGCAGGGGAAATGCGGCACATAATAGGTAGAGAGGTGGTACAAGAACACCTGGCCACACTGGATGAATTCAAGTCTCCGGGGCCAGATGAATTGCATCCTAGGATATTAAAAGAACTGGCAGAGGTCGTTTCGGAACCGCTTGCTATAATCTTTCAGAAATCTTGGAGGACAGGAGAAGTTCCAGCAGACTGGAAGAGGGCAAATGTTGTCCCCATCTTCAAGAAGGGAAAAAAAGAGGACCCAAATAATTATCGCCCAGTCAGCCTGACGTCTGTACCCAGAAAGATCCTGGAGCAGATCATTAAGCAGTCAGTTTCTAATCACTTAGAAAGCAACGCGGTAATCACGAGAAGTCAACATGGATTTCTCAAAAATAAGTCATGCCAGACTAATCTTATCTCTTTTTATAATAGAGTTACTAGCTTGATAGATGAAGGGAATGCTGTGGATGTAGCATATCTTGATTTCAGTAAGGCCTTTGACAAAGTTCCCCATGACATTCTTGCGAAGAAGCTAGTAAAATGCGGGCTGGACAGGGCTACTGTCAGGTGGATCTGTAACTGGTTGACTGACCGTTCCCAAAGGGTGATCACCAATGGCTGCTTTTCATCCTTGAGAGAAGTGACTAGCGGGGTGCCACAGGGTTCTGTCCTGGGCCCAGTGCTGTTCAATATTTTCGTCAATGACTTGGATGAAGGAATAGAGGGCATGCTGATAAAATTTGCAGATGACACCAAATTGGGAGGGGTTGCTAATACGCCAGAGGACAGGATCAAAATTCAAAATGACCTGGACAGATTGGAGAGCTGGGCCAAGGCTAACAAAATGAAATTCAACAGAGAGAAGTGTAAGGTCCTACACTTAGGTAGAAAAAATGGAATGCAGAAATATAGGATGGGGGACACGTGGCTGGATGGCAGTACGTGTGAAAGGGATCTAGGAGTCTTAATAGACCACAAGCTGAACATGAGTCAGCAATGTGATGCGGCAGCCAAGAAAGCCAATGCAATTCTCAGCTGCATCAATAGGAGTATGGTGTCTAGATCGAGGGAGGTACTGGTACCACTCTACTCTGCTTTGGTTAGACCTCATCTTGAATACTGTGTCCAGTTCTGGGCACCCCAATTCAAGAAGGACATGGTCAAGCTGGAGCAGGTCCAGAAGAGGGCGACCAAAATGGTGAAGGGCCTGGAAGCCAAGCCCTATGAGGATAGACTTAGAGAGCTGGGTATGTTCAGTCTGCAGAAGAGAAGGTTAAGAGGGGACATGATAGTTCTGTTTAAATATTTGAAGGGATGCCATGTAGAGGAGGGAGAGGGCTTGTTTTCTGCCGCTCCAGAGACCAGGACAAGGAGCAATGGATTCAAGCTGCAGGAAAGGAGATTCCACCTGAACCTCAGGAAGAACTTCCTGACAGTCAGGGCTGTCCGGCAGTGGAATCTGCTGCCTCGGAGTGTGGTGGAGTCTCCTTCTTTGGAGGTTTTTAAGCAGAGGCTGGATGGCCATCTGTTGGGAGTGCTTTGAGGGTGTTCCTGCATGGCAGGGGGTTGGACTGGATGGCCCGTGTGGTCTCTTCCAACTCTACATTTCTATGATTCTATGATTCTATGATTCAAACTTTGGAAAAAGAAATTCCATCGAAACATTAGGAAGAACTTCCTGATGGTAAGAGCAATTTGACAGTAGAATATGCTGCCTTGGAGTGTGGTGGAATTTCCTGTGGAAGTTTTTAAACAGAGGCTGGATGGCCATTTGCTGGGAATGTTTTGATGGTGTATTCCTGCATGGTGGGGAGGGGGTTGGACTTGATGGGCCTTGTGGTCTCTTCCAGCTCTGTGAATCTATGATTCTATGATTTTATGATCTCTTTGTAGGTTTTCTGATAATACTATGGACCACGCTCAGGCTACCCACTTTGGTACATAAAGTGCTTTCAAAGTTTTACATGGGTTCTCTATTTCAGTCCCCCCCTTTCATTCCATTTGAGGACAGACCATCACTATTTAGGAACATGGGCTGGGGGGGGGGGGGAGGGGAGATTCTGCCCTTTGACTATGAATGAAGACTGAGTGGATAGGTATTGTCTAAAGCCATGGAAATATCCATATTTTCCAGGGAGGGAATTGTTGTTCCTTAAGTGAGCTCTAGCACACATCTCCCTGCATCCCCCCAAATGAGCATTTGGTAGTTCCATACAGTGGCAAGATGACATTGTTGTTTGGATAACTCATGCAAGCATCGTTTATCTCTCCACCAGGAAAAGCATCACTTGCTTACATAACAATGGGTGAAGAACACTGTGTTCTTTCTCCATCCTACGGCTGCTGTCTTGCAGACATATCAGTTACAGCAACACGATGGGACAAGCAGTGCCAGCACAAATGTGTTACTAGGTTAGGCCAGCATGTGGAAGTAGTTGTATTTTTGTGTTCGACAGGCATCATGGGATTTAGCATCAGTTCTATCCTCTTCCAGCAGCTACAGCTTGAGGATGTGTTGCACTGTTGGCAGAGGACAGATGAGGACAGGGTTGCTGCTAAATCATCTCTGGCTTGTAGAACTCAAAATTACAGAAGTATAATTTGTGTATGTTGGTCTGGCATAGCAATACCATTGTCTGGGCACTATGTTATGCTGTTTTAACCAGCAGTGAAATGAAAGAAATGGATGGGGATTGGACATTGACCAGGGTCAAAATCTTATGGTGTCTCAGAAGTCAGTCCCCTTAATCACAACCAACCTGACAGATAAGCCATGGCTTGAAGCACTTATCTTGTACACCAAGGCAAACAGCTGTATCACTCAGCACGAGGGTGCCTGGTAGCTTCCATGTCAAGGGGACAGAGAATTGTCCTCCCATTTTAATCCAGGCTTTGAAGGAGTTGTCTAAGGTGCTAAACCCCATTCCTAAAGAGATTCAGCAATGTGGATAGCTTCTTTAAAGCTGTTGAAAACCTGGAATAGTTTCACCACTCCTCTGACATGGGAGTCATCAGTTGCCACCACTCTGCATATCCAGAGAATTTAGACCATACAAGTGAAATCTTAGTGCTGGAAATCGAAACAGGGGTTGGACAAACGAACAGCAAAGGATAACAACAAAGAAAGGTCAGGCTGCTTACACTTATCTTCTCCAAACTCCATACAGCAGCCCTTTCCCAGCCTGGTGCCCACTTGATAACTGAAATTTCATGTCTTATCAGTCCCAGCCAACATAGTTAAAAGTCAGGGATGGTGGGAGTGGTGGTCCAAAGCCATCTGGAGGACTTCAAGTTGGGAAAGGCTGCCTTATATGTGCCCTGTTGTAGGACTCTAGGCACAAATATCCACTGGGACTCCCAATTCCACTGCTGCAATGAGGACTGCAGGGGCAAAGCACCACACAGAAGTGGAATTGTGGGAATCCTTCACATCAGCCTCTACCAAAACTTCACATGAAAAGAAGATTGCCTTACTGAGGGCTGAAACACCAGTAGCCTTAGAGTACCCCTGTTCCCTTTCCTCTGTTGGGAGACAGAGGTCAAAATCCTAACGATGACATATGCTGGTGTAATCTCTTGTTACATCAGTGTATGTGCCATCTCAATTGTTGTGAAAAGAAGCATTCATACCCCATGCAAAATGGCATCCAACTTGCCAGTGCTGGAGGACTTCCCCACAGCCAAGTGGCCAGGTGATTCTGGGCAACATCCTGCTACCTGGTGCTCTCCTGAACCTGCGGCATACCTGCCAGCTGCCAGTGGTTAGAGTCAAAATTTCCTTAGTAGAATAACCATTTCTCCCTTTCCATGTACAATATTTGATTATTAATACACCATAGCTGAGGTGTGTTGGACAGTCAGGTTTGTAAACATTCTCATTATATAGAGATGCACATTAATAAGAATGTTAAAGGGATGAGATATAGTGGGAGATTTCCAACATTTTGATTTTCTTATACCACCCATAACACATCTTTCTTGATTGCCTGTGCTTTGGACACTGTTTACTCAGTAATGATGGCAAAAATTCAAGGACCAAGAGTGAGTGGGTTAGGAACAAGTATTCGCTCAGCAAGGCTTTCTGTTACGCTGTGACTGGATGGTGACCTTGACCAGACTCTGTAGAAAGCGTCAACCTTCTAGTGATGGACAGAAATGGAATAGTCCCTCTCCTCTTGCACGTTCTTGTGGAAAGATAACTGCTACACACTTCAGAGTCCTTATTGACAAGGAATAGGAAACTGATGAGGAATAAAACTGACAACAAATAGAATTGTTGACAAAGACTGGAAAATAGACTGTCAGAATCAAAAGAAGTGGAAACTAGAGAACATTCAGTGGAATCCACAGAAGAAACTGGGGACACATCCCAAGCTCCTTGAAAGATATTTTATTAATAGTTCTGGATTTTTAAAAAACTAACACTTTTTTCTAATGGTTAGCAACCATTTTTGAACATCTTGAGATCTGTCAGAATCAGCAATGTGCTTATAAAGTTCTCCTTAAGATAACAACATAATCTAAATTTAATTCCCTCTGACCACATATTTTGCCATTGTTCCAACAATATATTATACCCAACATTTTGTGCTCATTTAGCCATGCAATCTTTCACCACCTCTTCTTCCATTTCTGATTTTAACAAAAGTTTATACATCTTCCCAATCAATTTTCATCGTCTGAGTACAACTGTTTCTCAAATTCATTTTCAGTCAATTCAGAATCATACTTCTTAAAAATCTGCTTTATATTTTTCCACTATTTGTCTACAAGAGAATGACTGAAAACTAAATTCTTGAGATGTTAATTTTCCAATCAAGTTAATTCTATATTGCTCATGTTCAGTTTCCAAAAGATCTCTATAATTTGCCCATTTTTCTTTTGCCACCATTTCCTTCCTATAAAAGCTTCTTTTGATAACATCCACAAAGCTATTTTAGGAAAGTATGAACCTTTGGTTATAGTCATTCCATATTCCACAAAGGTGTTTAGGAAAACATAAGCCTTGGTTCATATTTGTTTCATATTCTCAGCAAAGCTTTTTTCACATAATGGGTATTAAAACTCACATTTGCTTTAGTTTTACCAAAGAACAAGTATCCATGCCACCTAAACCTCAATTCGTACCCCTCAAGGTCCAGTAATCACTTATTTGTCAACATAATCCAGTCTTTCAACCAGTCCAAACAGAATGCAGAAAAATACAATTTCAGATCTGCTAATTCCAGCTCTACCCTTTGTTTAGCACCTTGTAGAATTTTATATTTAACTCTAGGCATCTTTCCTTGCCATATGAATTTTGACAACTCAGTGTGCCATGTTTTAAAATAAAGTATCATTGGTCAAAATTGGTTAAATACAGAACAAAAACAACTTAGGTAATACATTCATTTTAATCATAGAGATTCTACCCAATAATGATAGTTCAAGTTTTGCCCAGCTTTGCCAATATTTTTAAAAATCTCATTCCATGTTTTGATGTATTCATATTTGTCATTATAATAACTAAACACTTTGCTTTTTTCTCTATTTTGAAACCCGACTTTCCCATCAGATGCCCTTGATCTTCCTTTCTCATATACTTTGTCAACATTACCATTTTTTATCTTGAATCTATCCATGCCCCAAAGTTCTTTTAATATTACTAATAACACATCTATACATTCAACGGATCTTCTAGAATAATCACCAAGCCATTAGCAAGTACCCTTAATTTATACACTTTTTTTTTTAAAAAAAATTCCTTTAATCCTTTTATCTTGTCTTATCCCTTTATTCAAGACTTCCAGGACCAGAATAAACAGAGATGAAAATGGGCAACCTTGTCTTGTTCCTTTTTGAATATTTACTTAATTCTCTATTAATCCAAATTCATGCATTTTCCATGTTATAGATTGCCTTAACCAAGTCATAAAATCATCTCCAAAACTTATCTTCTCCAGAATGCCAAACAAAAAAATCCCAATTCAGATTGTCAAAAGCTTTGTCCACATCAGAAAAGTAAGTGCTCCCTGTTTCTCATTATGATTGTCTAAGTGTTCCAAAATATCCAAACGAGGAAATATCATTAGTATTTGACACCAGGAAAGTTATAGATATTTTTTTCCCTTAAGCTGGGATTTGGCTCTAGCTAGTCATTTTAAAGCCCTGGAGGTGAACAGAGCAGCAATATCAGAATGAGCTCTGATGTCACTGATTCTTAATCTAGCTAATTTTTTATGCTATTGTTGGACCCCATTAGGCCTTCCAGACTGAAGCCATGGTTAGGCAACATTCTTGTAAATTTATGTAACCAATATGATTCAGTCTTGTAAACCAACTGTTCTTGTAGACATTTCTTTGGAAGCCTAATTTATTCATCGATGCTAGCTTGAATGAATATTCATATAGCCTTAGCTGAATTTGGTCTGAGACTGCCATAATTCCAACTCGCATTGTCCACATGGCTGGGAGAGCCATTCACACCCATATTCACAGGGTAGTTTTGGGGTATAAAAACCCTCAGTTTTGTGTGATTCAGTGCAGTACTTCACTTGCTGGTCATCGTGCTGTCACTCTGATTTCTAAATGAGTACTGTACTTCAGCATTTGCCTGAGCCACATTGCTGCTTTATTCACTGCTCTCTGGATCAGTAATTATCACCCGAACCCCAAAATTCCTCTATTCACAACTCTCTTCCCTTTATCCTTTGGTTAGCTCTTGTGTGAGTGTGTGAATTTTTGGATCTTTTGTGTGCATGTGCAAATCTTTCAATAAAACACAATTTAGCTTATTTGGAACCTCTGGCTGGTTCTTTCCTGCAAGACCCCATAAACATTGGTGGAAGGCTGTCGTTAGGTTACCCCTCTTTTGCAGGTTTCCTAATTTGAGCTAATAATTCCCCACATTTGAATGGAATTACTGGCCTGGTGGGTGGACCCCTGAGTCACCCATAATGCTGAGATCGTTAGTCCATCCTGGACATCACTGTCCACTCTCCAAATTCCATTGCTCACTTGGCTGGAGAGCCATTCATATGCATGCCCTCCAGGCAGGTATCAGGTATAAAACTCCCCAATTTTAGTCACAGTACATCACTTGCTGGTAGCCATGCCATTACTCCAATTCCTGATCGTGTATTGCCTTTTGACAAGAGTCTAAGCCACATTGCTGCTTCTTCACTGCTCTCCAAGACTGGTAAATATTATCCACGATGCCCTGAATCTTGCTATCCAAAGCTTTTCCTCCCTTTTTCCTTCAGTTAGCCTTGTGAGAGTGCATGACTGTTTGGATCTGGTGTGAGTGTAATCAATTTCCCAATAAAACACATTCAGACTTACTTTTGAATCTCTGGCTACTGCTTCCTTGCAGGACCCCGTAAACATTGATGGAAAGATCTCACTGGGTTACTCCCCTCTTCCAGGCCTCTGAGCTAATATCCCCCATTTTGCATGAAGGTACTGGCATTTTGGGCAGACCTCTGAGTCACCCATGTTTTGAGAATTGGAGAATTGGCATGAGGGAACCAGTTATATTGTTATTTCCCAAAAATTAAAACTTTTGATTTCTTACTGTTAATTTCTAAATCATTCTCCTTACAGTATGAGCTAAATTTCCTTAGTAACCTATGCAAACCAACCAATGCTATAGACGATAATATTATATCATCTGCATATCGGACAGTATTCACTGTGGCATCAGATACCTGTGGTACATGAAACTCTTGCCAAGAAACTGTAGAGACCAGATCATTAATATAAAAGTTAACAAGAAATAGAATGAATACAGCCCTGACTGACCCCTTTGTCAGTGGGGATTTCATTGGTTAATGCATGATTCACTCAATTTCTGATTCTCAGTTGAGTGTTTGTATACAATGCTTTTATAAGAAAACAAAGCCTTTGCTCAATATTTGTTTTAGCCAATTTTGCCCATAACAAATTTCTATTTATAGAATTGGATGCAGCACTTAAATCCATGAAAGCAGTAAAGAGCTGGTGTCCAGTTGTTGAATATTTTGATACCAAATGGGACAGGATAAAGCAGCTGGCTATAATTGAACTTCCTTATCTGAAACCAGACTGCTCCTCTATTAAAACAGGCTTACATTCAGCCCAGTCTTCTAATGTCTGCAGGAGAAACTTAGCATAAATTTCGGCTGAGATGTCAATTGAGGAAATGGGCCTATAACTTTTTGGATCCCTATTTTTGCCTTTTTCAAAAAGAGAAATTATTAGTTTAAGTTTCCATCCATTGGGTATACAGGTGGCCCTCCATATTTGCTGGGGTTGGGGGTGCAAGACCCTTGTAAAGGTGGGAAAATTGCAAATATCAAAATGTGTGTGTGTGTGTGTGTGCGTGTGTGTTTGTGGGAAGGGGACTGAGGCATGATGGGGAGAACAGGCATCCAGGGACCAAACCAGATCAGGGAAAGGAGAAAGGGGAGGGGTCAGCATGGTGGCACTCTCTTTTGCCCACCTCCTTCCTTGGGTGTATGTGAGGGCACTGAGAGATGGTTTACGGTGCTGAGAAATCAGACTGTGAGCCATCCTTAGGTAGCCAGCAGCGGCTGGTGGAAGAGGAAGAGGACCAGAAGCAGGTTTTTAAAGGGCTATGTGGCCTGATCAGAGCCACAAAGTTTCCCTGGGAAAGAAGCGCCTGAGTTGGGGAGAAGGGTTGGAGAAACTTGTAAATAATCAAATCCATGAAAATCAAACCTGCAAATGTGGAGGGCTGACTGTATAGCCAGTGTTATTTATATGTGTGAACAAGCCAGCAAGTATAGCCGTCCAAAGTTCAGGAAGCAAAAAATCCTCTCCTGAAGCTTTATTATTAATGATCAGATAAGTGGCTTGATTTCCTGGGTGGAGACTGGGAACCATTTAGGCAGGATATCAATAACCCTACAGCTATCAATAACATTGACGATTTTATCTGTTTCCAGCTTAGCTTTAATTAAGTAAGAGTGACAAACTTCTCATTCCTTAGCAGGAACTGGAATCACAAGATGGCAACTAAAAGTTCTAAGTTAAACTGACATTAATTGCCAAAATGCAACAGAAGCTTTGTTTCTGGTCTCCTGTTCCAAATCTGCCCAACCCTTTACAAAATAACATGCTTTCTTTTCAGCAATTAACGTCTTATCATTTTATCTAGCTTCAAGCATAGATGTAAGTGTACTACAATCTGAGTAATCATGAACCATTCTCAATTGATTTCTCAGATATTTCTTCATTATTCTGCAATATGCATCAAACCAGGCTGACCTTATACTCCTAGGTCCACTGCCACTGGCTTTAGTTAACAGCCAGGGCTTGATCTGAGGACATATTGAATGAAATGCCAGGATAACAGGGTCAATCAGAGTCAATCATTGCATTTGGATCACAAACCATGTCTTTCAGAATGTTGCCCTCACATGAATGCACGAAACCTTTCGTGTTTAAAGTTTCCACTTGGTGCCATCTTAACTTTTTCTCATTTAACCTGTTTGTGATAGAACTATCATCCCAGGTCACTGGTGTCTAATCTGAATCTATATTTAAATAGGCTGATTTTGGCTGGTGGTCACTTTCTTCTTCTACATCTACCTGAAAACAAATGGACACTTTGACTGGAAACATATATATAGTCTCTAACACTGCCTGCAGAATGTGTGAAGTACTGTATCTGCCAGTGTAAGACACACTCCCCCCCCCCAGAAAAATACTGTTTGAAAATAAAGTGCATCTTCTATGCCGGTGCATCTTCTACACCGGCAAATTTTGCATCTGGGCTGCTGCTGTCACTGTTCCCTGACAGAGAACAGCCCTGCCCTTCGTTTCCCTGGTGTCAGCCTAGCCCGCCTCCGCTCTTCCTTCCCTCCTTCCTCATGCACTGGTGTACGGACAGGAGGGAGGGTGATGACATCGGTCCGCTCCAGACAGCAATTTTTGGGGGGCTTCCTGTGCAACGTGGCCATGCCCCTGTGCGACATGGCCACATCCCCACACAATGTGGCCACGCCCTGCATGATGCAGCCACACACCCCACGCAACATGGCCATGCCGCTGCCCCTCCGGCCCCCTCACCCTGCCCACCCCTCGCTCCAAGCTACGCGACCGTCCTCACACAAGTTTCCAAAGGGTGGATCAGCTTGGTGGCTACTGCCACCGGCACAGAACATGGCCATGAGGGGCCTTTCCTGCTCTAAGCTGAGCTGTATGAGGCAATCACACTGCCCGAGGATGTTCATTGGCCAGCAAGGAGGCAGCTTGGGAATGCCTAGATGGGAAACACAGAAGATTAGAAATATACTAAAAAAAAAATTATAGATGTTTATAAGGATTAGGCTTAAGCCTAAGGTTCTCAACCTAGGCTACAATGTGATTGTGAAGATTCACAACAACAGAGACAAGAACCTCAAGTCAACCCAAGTCTTCCTTTACCAAAATTGCTACCTTCCCCCGCTGCTCTTCCCGCGGCTTTTATTTTACATGAAGATTTATACCAGATTTTATAAGCAGGGAGCAGGTTAGTATTGCTTGTAAGCCACGTTTCTTGAAAGGCAATAATATCAAAGTTGAATAGGAATTTTGTCAATTTTTCATCCCATTGGCAGGGCCTCCAGCTAGCACTATTCCAGGAAACAAGTCTGACTGTCTCACAAGGCTGAGGAAAATGTGGGCTGTAAGAGTGTGCTTGTAGCAGTGGACCAACTGACCCAGGGCTATCTGATCCAGTGGGGATCCATTCTGCAGTAACTCACATTGCTCTCTCTCTCTCTCTCTCTCAGTTCATTCAGTGCCTCTCCTTGCCCAACCTGTGCAAAATACTGCGTAATTTTGGTTTGTTTTCTGCACGGACTTGAATGACCATCATAGGATTAACATTTTAACAAAGTATACCAAAAAAGAGAACCAGAGTGGTGTAGTGGTTTGAGTGTTGAACTACAACAGAGCTTTCCAAACTTTTCATGTTGGTGACATACTTTTTAGACGTGCATCATTTCCAGATGCAGTAATTCAGTAAGTGGAGGCAGCCCCTCCACCCAAGCCTGGCCCACCGCTGCCCTCGCCAGAGTCTTCCTCAGCCCAGAGTGGCAGCACGGGGAGAGGCAGCCCCTCCAGCTGGGCCTGGGCCTGGGCCACCCTTGCCAGGGTCTTCCTCAGCCCGGGGCAGTGGAAGAGGCAGCTCCTCTACCCGTTACATTTGTGCGACATACCTACACACTGCAGCTGACACACTAATGTGTCTGGACTACAACCTTAGAGACCAGGGTCTGATTCCCCACTTGGCCGCATCACGCGCTCTCAGCCTCAGAAAACCCTGTGATAGATTCACCTTAGGGTCACCGTAAGTTGGAAATGACCTGAAGTCACACAACAACAACAATGCTAGAGAGAGAGAGAGAGAGAGAGAGAGAGAGAGAGAGAGAGAGAGAGAATCAGCAATGTGCTTTGCTGCTAACTAGAGCTTGCGGAAATGACTTTTTTGGATTACAGTTCTCGGAATTCCCCAGTCATCCCAAATGCCATGCTGACTCAGTCGTTCTTGCGTTTGTAGTCCCAGAAATTTCCTAAGTTCTGAAGACCTACTTCTTCTAGTGACCACAGACCATACGAAATCGAGTGACTGAAAACAATTTGAAAAAATAATTTGGGTACAACAACAAGAACAACACAAGAGATAAGCTGAATGGATAGAACCGATGGACCGGGTTTTGGTCTGTCACTACAGTTTTCTAGGGGCATCGGTTGCCACTTTTAAACCAATAAATGTAACCTCTAAAAGTAATCTCTCCTTCCTTAAATGGAAACTATAGTCATAGTACACACCAAAGTATGTGTTTATAACTATTTTTTGGTACAGGAGTAACATGTTCCAAACACTGTAGTAGCCCATAAGATTACAGCACTCCCTCTACTTTCGTGAGAGTTAGGGCTTCAGGACCCCCACAAAAGTGAAACTGTTGTGAATAAACTGAAGCCTATTTTAGAAGCAGTTGGCAGTGACAGTGATCAAGCTTCTCGCCGCCCTTTTCTTGCCCCCTCTTCTTCCCTGTTCCTGGTAGCCTGTCACCATCCGGTGCTCCCTCTCACTTCTCTTCCTCCCCTCCTCATGCCTCCTTCTCATCCCAACAATAGCAGCCCCTCACTTTCTTCCTGCACACATTGGAAAATTCATCCCTCTTCCAGGTTCTCAGACCAGAAAAACTGAAATGAAATGACTGGAACAACCAGCAGCCTCCCATCATCTGGAAGAGGTGTGAAATTCCCAGTGTGTGCAGGAAGAGAAGTGAGGGGTTGCTATTGTCGGGACTGCAGAGAGGCGGGAGAAGGTTAAACCTGGCTGAGTTTCCTGGTCTGAGAATCTGGGAGAGGCTGAAGTTTGCAATGTGTGCAGGAAGGGAAATGAGAGGTTGTCGTTGTTGTGAGTTGAGGCGGGGGCAGAGAAGGTGAACACCTGGCTGAATTTGCCTAGCCTGAGAATCTGGGGCCATTTCCGCACTAGCCTGTTATAATGTTATTATTCCACTTTCAACATCCTATGGAATCCTGGATGTTTAGGGAGGGGCTTGCAGTTTAGGGAGGGGCCTTTGAGGGCAAACCCCAGGATTCCATAGGATATTGAAAGTCGAATAATAGCACTGTAACAGGCTAGTGCTTGAAGTTTCCAATGTGTGCAGGAAGAGAAATGAGGGGTTGCTGTTGTTGGAACCGGAGAAAGACATGAGAAGGTGGGAAAGAGAAGTTGAGGGAGGCACTGGAAGGTGGGAGGCTGATGCTGGTGTCTCTAAAACTAAGTGATGTTTTTCTGGTCTGAGGATCTGGGAGAGGAGCGGTGGTGCAACCAAAGAAGAGGGGGGCATAGAACTTCAAACACATGAATAATCAAATTCGTGAAAGTCAAACCCACAAACGTGAAGGGCTGACTGTAACAGTCTTGCTCTCCCCCTTTTTGCCCTACCCTTTCCTTCATCAAGCAGATTGCTGCTAACACCCAAATGGCTAAGTGATGTTTTCTCCCTGCTTCGTTGGAATGAGGGACTGTTCTCGACTGCTGACGGAGGAAAAATGTTAATACAATTCGGAAGAGATATGATATTGACAAATGCCAAAGGAGAGGGGAGAATGGGTCAAAAAAGTGGAGGGCGAGTGTGAAAGGACAGCTCTGCAATGATTGTACATTACAGCTTGTTTTTTCTTCTCTCATTTACCTGTGCGGTGTGCTCTGTCCTGGCACCTCAGGAGTGGAGTGGGTCTACTGAGCGAGACTGAGGCCCTTTTCGCATGGTGTTTTTTAAGCGAAAGGGCCTCCTGAGCGTCGCGTAAATGTGAGGAGCAGTCCACACGATGCACTCACATTTACGCGACGCTCAAGAGCCTAATGCGGACCGCACACGCATTTTTTTTATTTTCGGCTTAAAAGCCAAAAATGCTGTGCGGTCGCGCGTCACTCCGAGGCCCCGCGCGCACTTACCTGCCCTGCGGAGCCTCTGGAGCCGGGCCGGTCGCGCTTCCTGCCCCAGTGCAGCCTACAGCTCCCAGGCTGCACAGCGGAACGAAGGGGTGGGGCGGGGGCGGGGCATTCGCGCGACCGGCGAGCCAGCTGCGGCGACGAAGGAGCAGGGAAGTGAGTGCCTCGCGCAAGAGGCTGCTCGCGCGAGCGCCGCCCCCCACCTCCGCGAACAGGTAAGGTGTGGAAAGGGCCTGAGTGTTGGTTGAATTTGTGCCCAGAGGCCATAGCAATATTCTCAAGTACCCATCTGAACTCATGGAGTGAGTGTTACCCAGACATACACCCCCCACATTTTTATGGTCTAACTGGCAAATTATATTGGCAGGTATGTTTAATTGACATAATTGACATAAAATATAAATTATACATATAACTGGCAAGGCCATGTGGAAGATAGGGACACTGGCTGGGAATAGGTCAGAGATGACCCCGACATGGCCAGCTCAAAAGTTCACTCAAGTTAGCCAAGAAAGCCTGACTTAATGGCTCTGAGCTAATCCTATCAATGCCAACCTCAGAAAACAATAAAGTGCCTGGATGCAGAGGCCAGGACCCCTGCTCTGTGCATTTCCTACCGAGCCTGGCCCAGAAACCCCCACTTAACCAAGACATTGAAACCAATCAGTCCACTCCAGACCCCATTGTCTCTGTTGCAGCTCCCATGGTCCACTAGGTTGGGAGAGCAATCAACTCACACCCCTTCAGGGAGGAAAACAGAGTATATAAACCCTTGGTTTTGAAAAGTCAGATGCAGTCAGATGAAATGCTGGACCCCACTATGTCGCTCTGAATCCTGATCTGGCCTGCTCTTAGACAGAGGTCTAAGTCACATTTCAACTGCTTCGCTACCCTTCTGGACTGGTAATTATAAATCCCCCCAAACCCATCAGCCTCTCTATACATAATTTTTTTCTCCCTTTCTCCTTCAGTTAGCTCTTGTGTGAATGTGTGATTGTGTGTGTCTTGTGTGTATGCACGAGTGAATTTCCGCCAATAAAAACACATTTTTAGACTTTTGAATCTTTGGCGGGTTCTTTTCCTGCGTGACCCCAAAAACATTAGTAGCAAGATCTCACTCATTTACCCTCCTCTCGCAAGCCTCCTGTTTGAGCTAATTAATTTCCCACTTTTGCAAGGAGGTACTGGTATCACGAGTTGGCCCTTGTAGCACCCACATTTTGGGGTAACAAGATTGGTGGAGTAACGCAGGCACTACCTTGCCCCCTTGCCCTGTGAAATCGACACACTTCACAAGGGAAGTGCAGACGTAGGTAACTCTAGGAATCCCTGCCAGTTAAGAACGCGTAGGAATGAGAATCTGTGTGCTTGAGTCAAAGGGCTACTGTTTGGGTTAGGAACATTTCTTCCTTTTCTATCTTTGTCCATGTCTGGCAGCCGCACCTATCTCACGGTAGAACGCGAAGGCTGGACATGTGGCTGCCCTGGGAAACACTCCCTAACTTGGGCTAGGGCTAGGGCTAGGAAACTAGGGCTAGGAAACACATTAGGAACACACACACCAAATCCGTAGCGTCTCTGTTTGTGTGGTCTGTGTGCCACTTCAGTCAAGCCTGTGTGCCTTTGTGTGCCTTTGTAATTGTTAGGGTAGGTAGGAAGCCCCAATCCCTTGTGTAAGTCTCTAGCGAAATTGTCGTCTGCACACCGTGTGTGGTGGTGACCAATAGTTGGGCAGTGTGCAACGCCATGTGGGGCCACCATCGGCCCTAGGTTAAGGCTTTATCCTGAGTGGTAGGAAGGTACTACTCCATCAAAAAAGCATATAGGCAGGGCTCAGTTGTGTTCCTGATTCCTTTTCCCCCACTGTTTGGCCAAACAGTGTTAGGTTCATTTTTCTGGGTTTTTTTCCCCCTTGGCAAGACCTGAGTGCCTGGTCCTCTGTTTATTACCAGTTCCATGGGTGTATACTGGCTAGTGGGCTCGAGGGAAACATGAGTAGGCATCGTCGATTTTGGAGTTTAATTCTTGTTTGCTTTTATGTTTAGCAAGCATATTAGGACACACCCTTGCTTCTTTTTTTTCAATTGCCAGTTGAAATTGGCAAACTTTGGATTCGGTGTCTTTGAATTGCCATTTTTTAATTGGCATCATGCTCCATCGTGAGGAATTGGAAAAGTGGGTTATTCAAACAGGCAATAAAACATGGAAGGAAGGATCCTTTAACACTGAGGATCCCTTCCAAACCCTGTGGGAAGTTTACTGCACCAAAAGGAAGGAAAAATCACTTTTTGGCCCATCTAGAGATGCCATGGCAGCATGAGGATTCTGGATGGCTATGAATGATGCCACCCATTTAATAAAGGATCTCCGTAGGATGGCTGACAATCTGGCAAAGAACTGGACACTGTAGAAGCCCAAAATCAGATGCTGATGGCGGATAAACCAGCCTTTTCTGCCTCATCCCAAGAGGCCCATGCTAAATTGGATACAGCCATGGTAGAAAATCAAACTCTCAGGGCAAAAGTGTTTGTGTTGGGAGGGAGAAAGAACTGGGAGAGCTCTAGATAGGGAAGTGGCCACCTCTGGTAGCACCAGAACTCAGGAGAGTTACCTCTTTTAGACCACAACCCCCAGAATCCCTCAGCTAGGATACCCAGTGGCCATGCTAGATGGAAGAGTCCAGAAGCTGTAATTTAAAATATGAACTTTCCCAAGCTCTAAATGCCATAGGTGCTTCCCACGCCCTTCTCTTCCACATGTGCTATTATTGCTTATACTGAAGGTTGTTCTCTGTCTCCTTTGCACAGACTCAATTTGCTCTGTAACACAGCCTGTCCCACAACACTGTCTTCTGAATCCCTTGAGCAACTGAGTGTCTGGCATCCTCCCAGATAAGCAACATTGGGAATAGTGGAGTAATGGAAGTCAGGGCTTACCAACACAGCAGGGAAAATGACATTAGCTACATTCCTGTTGCCTTATGTTAGTGTAATGCTACATTACACTGGTGTAGTGGGCTTTTCCCCTGGGACTGAGGCAGAGAAAGTCTTCTCTGTCCCCACCCAAATCAGGCAGTTTCCCAAAGCATCCCCTCCAGAGCATCTTTAACTTTGAAGTACCTACTGGGAAACTTGGCAAAGGACAAATCAGGCTGATCAGGAGCTGGCAGCTTTCTCTTTGGATGGCAAGAGAGAAGGCTTTCTCTTCTCGCCCCAGGCAGCCACTTGTACCCTTTGTACTTTCTCATGTTGTGCCAGCAGAGTTATATCAGCTAACAGGATTTTGGCCTAAAGCTGAAAACACTCTTGGACTTTGCTGGTTCTTCTAAGTTTAGCTGGAATTCTTACAGCAGCTGGGGTGAAAGTGAGCTTTCCTGGAAACAATACATTACAAGCCATCCCCATTGTAATGCACAGTATTTTGAGGTGTCTTGGTCTTGGATGGAGAATTAAAACCCATTAGTTTTAGAAAAGACCCCATTTTGGTCAGGGTGATAACTGCTAAAACAGGTTTGTTGATATAAATCAACACAACTGCCTGAATTTCTGGACTCACTTTGAAGGTGTTGTAATTCCAATGGAGAAACCCTATCCCGGGTTTACAATTTCATATTAAATATGATTCTGTGTGCCTGGGAGGTCGCCCGGATGAGCACATAGGCAGTCGTGGTCGAAGGACCGAAAACCAGGTCAGGCCAGTAAAATCCCCAGTCACGTAGCCCCAGGAGACCTCAAGATGTGTAATCCCACAATAAACAAAGGGTCCACCGAAGAGACAACTCAAAAATAACATTAGGACAATCCTGAATGTTATAGAATATTATGAGAGAAACAATGAGAAGAAACTAGCCCTAATTTTTATAGACGCCGAGAAGGCACTCGACAATTTGAGATGGGACTTCATGTTCCAAGTATTGGAAAAAATGAACTTTGGAAATACATATATGAATTGGATAAAAGAAATATATAAAGACCAAGTGGCTACCTTAATCATAAACGGGGGAAAAATGAAAAAAATTGCGATTAAAAAGAGCACAAGGCAAGGGTGCCCTCTATCCCCTCTACTATTCATAATAGTATTAGAAATATTAATAAAGATGGTAAAAGAAGATCCGGAAATAAAGGGATGTAAAGTGAAGGGTCACGAATACAAGTAAAAAGCATATGTAGACCACTTGGTTATCATCTTGGAACACCCAAACTTATGCATAGACAAATTAATAGAAAAGATGAATCAATTTGGTGAGCTAGCTGGATTAAGAATTAGCAGAGAAAAGACGAAAATTCTGACAAAAAATATAAGATTGGAAGAAGAAAGAGAACTGATTAACAAAACAGGCTTTGAATTAGAAAAGAAAGTCAAATACTTAGGAATTTGGATATCTAAAAGAAATAATGAGCTATACGACAACAATTATAAAACGACATGGAAAGAAATTAAAAATTGATTAAATAACTGGACTCAACTGCAATTGTCGCTATTGGGAAGGATAGCAACAATAAAGATGAATGTGTTACTGAAATTAAACTTCCTGTTTCAAAACCTACCAGTAATCACAAACGAAAAACCTTTTACAGAATGGCAGAGAGAAATTTCCAGATTCATATGGGAGAAAAAAAGACCAAGAATAAGATAGAAGACACTTACAGAAAGGAAAGAAAAAGGAGGCTTCGGATTACCTGATTTAAGAATATACTATCAAGCGAACTGTCTAATCTGGATTAAAGAATGGTTAACATTACAAAATGAAAAAACATTGAATTTGGAAGGTGCGGGATTGCGTGTGGGATGGCACGCATACGTTTGGTATAACAAAGAAAAAATAGACAAAGAATTTCTGAATCATTACTTGAGGAAATCCCTTTTATTAAATTGGCAAAAATTTAAGAAAAAACATTACAGGAAAATCCCATTATGGATCTCTCCCCATGAAGCCTTTTATAGTAGATGGCGAGAACCGCACGAGGGAATGATAAGATACAAAGATATAATAATTGAGGAGAAGAATCGGGAAATCAGAATGAAAACCAGAGAAGAATTGGAAAACGAAGGATTCAAGTGCCAATGGTTCCTATATAGACAACTTAAAGAAAGATTTAATATGGATAGGAAATTAGAGGGCTTTGATTCAGAGAAAAATCAAAAACCATTTGAAAAAATAATATTTGAATCACAAAAACAATTGACCTCCAAACTATACGAATTACTTATGGAGAGAGAATTGGAATCGGAGCAGATAAGACCCTCGATGATTACATGGGCGCAGAATATAGGTCATGAAATTCAACTGGAGGACTGGGAGAGAAGCTGGATAGAAACATAAAATTTCACTGCAGCCCAGAATCTAAAGGAAAACTACCTAAAGATGTTATATAGGTGGCACCTTGATCCTGTAAAAATAAACAAAATATATAAAACAAGAGAGAACGAATGCTGGAAATGCGGCCGGGAAAATGGAACTTACTACCACGTCTGGTGGACCTGCGAAAAAGCGAAAATATATTGGAAAAAAATATAAGGGTTAATCTCAGAAGCATTACAGACTAATATCCCATTGTTGCCAGAAATTTTTCTCTTGAACATATTACAGAAAGTAGACATAGAAAAAAGAAGGAAGTTCTGGAGAACAATTCTGTACATGATTACTGCAGCTAGAATGGTATTCACCAGGAAGTGGAAAAATAAGCAAACCCCTCAAATTGATGAATGGAAAGTAAAGGTGATGGAGTATCGAGAAATGGATAGACTAACAATGATGATACAAGAAAGAAGCCAAGCAGCCAATGAAGAAGAATGGAGGCAAGTGGAAGCGTTTCTGCTCCCAACATGACAAAGAAAAAGTAAAGGAAAATAAGAAAGATCAATCTAAGGTTCGGACAGTTTAGAAATAACAAATCGTATGGATGAGATGAAAGGATAGACGGCAGGCAAGGTATAGATGGAATGAGTCTTGAAGAGAGACATTAGTGTAACCAAGAAGGAATAACTCTAGGGGAAGTATGGAAGTAATATATGATGATTAACGAGGTGTTAAATACCTAGATTCCATATTTAGGAAACTACATGGATAACGATAACACGAGATGGAATATACATTACAGAAATAACCTTTGACTAATATTACGGTACTCATACATTATTATGTTTGCATTTTCTTGTAAATGGATGCTACTGTAAATTACATACTATTGTAAATGGAGGCATGTTAAATTGATGCTATTTTAGTTTCGGTGGAGTCTGGTGATATAACAAATATAATAATTAAAAAAAACCAATAAACAAAGGGTCCTCAGCCCCAAGACACTGACTTGAGGGAATTAGCATGTGTGCCCCAAGTTGAGCAACTATCCTACCAAGCAAGGAACATTTACATGAAGTCACACCACAAATAAACACAACCAAAGATCCTGAGACTTTGGCAACACCTTGCAATCTCATCACGCAAAGGAAGTTACCATTGTGGAGCCTCGTTCTCGCTCCAACGCCCATTGTTCTTCCTGCGAAAGGATTAGTCCTTCAGGTACTTTTCCCCTACAGATAGTCCTGGTTTCTGGGCGTTTCTTTGGATCACTCCCGGTGACCCCCGGCATACCGTTGCTCCACCCGTTGAGTAATCCCCTCAGCCCTCTCCATGCTGAGCCCCAGTTCTCCGCTGCCTTCCTGGACCCAAGACTTCAGGAAAAGGTGCAGTATTACCTCAACTGTACCCCTTCAATACTCCCCTATCCAATTTCCTTTCTTTTGTTTCTTAATAGCTCTTGGGTGCGTGTGTGCATGATCGTGTTGGTGCGTGAGACTTTTATTCAATAAAATCACTTATTGGACATTTTCGTTTCAACCCCGTAAAAACTAGGTAAAAAGACCCCGCTAGGTTCCCCCACCTCTTGCATTGCTACAGCTCGGGCTCGGGCTAATTGCCATTCCCCATCACATGGAGCACATTGAGGTGTCCCCCAAGGGACCCCAGAACTCGGGGTGACAGATCGGTGGAGAATGCGGGCAGCCCCTGCACCCCTAATTTAGTGGAAGTCGCAACTCACTCAGATCAGGTCGGTGTTGATGTAGGGAACAGCCAATCAATCTCCGGGAGTGGTAGGAACACGAGTGCTTGTGAATCTTTGTGTCTGAGCCTTAGAGCTGTTCTATCGGGGTTGGAAATCTCTCCCCCTTTCTATCTTGGTCCGTGTATGGCAGCCACACCTACGTGGTCACTAGCAGAGCAGTGAGTCACGGCAGTTCGCAAGGACTGTACACGTGGGTGTCCTGGGAATCACATCCCTAACTTGGGGACTATCGTGGGTTGGAACCCTGAGCACTAGGTGTTAGGCCAGGTTCAGCTCACACGCACACAGGGTAGTGTAGGCACACGCTACCACAGGGGGAATCCCCCAAAGCAAAACGGGTGGTGAGTCCCGTTCCGCAGGAGCACGGATGAATCCCGGACTGCAAGACAGCTAGGTGCGAGTGGTGATTCCTGACCTAGATTAGGGTTTAAGCAGTTTCCCCGAGGTAGAGGAAGGCACCCCTCACCCGAAAAGCTAGTTAAGGGATGATTCAGTTTGGTTCCTCTCCCTCTTCCCCTGCTGCTTGGCCAGGCGGCACTGTAAGTTCCGTTGAGTTTGTGTTCCCCCTTCATTGCTAGGTGGAGTCTAGGTGGAAGTTTCCCCCAGGATCAAGGCGATCCTCCCAGTCCCTGAATCGTATCCTTGTCCTTTTGCCCTGAGCTGTCAAAGTGGAAGGCCGGGTATAGACCTCTGTCACCTCTCAGGCTTGAATTTGATATCAGAGCCAATAAAATGTGTTGCCAATTAGGTATGGTGCCCCTGCAAACCACACTGATATTGGGGACCCCCAAAGCAGGGCCTTACAGATCCCCCCCCCAAAATGGAACCTTCACAGAACTTGCGAGCTTTCATTTTTCTAGATGGGACCCACTTTGCATAATTTGAAACTTTGTTGAATTTTGGAAGAGGGAGCAGGAAAGTTGGGGTAGGAGAAGAGGGTTAGGGTATGCTCTTTAACCTCCATCATGCTTGTCAGCCAAACACTTGGTTGGGTGGACAATTTAGTAAAAATGTTGCCAATTAAGTTTAGAAAAACAGGGGAAAGAGAGAAAGCAAAGACAAGAGCATCTAGTAACAGATATCAAGATAAAGATACAGTATACATATCTCACTGGCAATTAGAACCTCAAATTCAAATATAGTACAGACACATCAATATACAAACGACTCAGAGGAGAAGCAATGTCCAGGTGGAAATGCTTCTTCAATAAAGCACAGGGAAAAGGTTCAACTTAGCAAAGTCTGTTGGCTCTGAGTTCAAATTCTACCACATTTCCACAAATCCTGTAAAGTTGGTATTAAACTACAAATTTGGACAATAATGAAGAAGGAAGAGAGAGAAAGAGAAGGAGAGAGGGAGAACAGGGCATCTACTAAATGCATATACATTACACACACAGAGAGATTACACTTCAGCAATTGAAGCAGAAATTACTAAAATGACATATCACATACATACAGCAACAATTAAAGGAAAATACACCCACAATTAAAGGCAGTGATCCCGCTAACTTTGTTACTGTAGTTTCTAGTCCGGACTTGTGGTATATTAGATATCATTTGATATCAAGAATTTGGCCTTCGCTACTCATTCCTCCCCATGTGCTTGTGAGGCCCCCGGACAAGCACGCACACGGGCACGGCCGAAAATAGCTGAACTATTCAAAACAAATCCAGGCAGGCCAGTAATTGCCAGACTGCAGCTTCAGGAGACCTCCAGGCAAATACCCTCTTAAGGTCACATTATGTATGCAGGCCGTTTACAAAAGATCCCCTGCCCCAAGCAGGCAGCTTGACGAGCCGAATATCCAACTGTCAAGCACTCCGTGTTTGCATACTGTCTATGCTATTGACAACGCTGTCATAATTCAATCATCTAAAGTACTGACCTTTCAGAGGCTTTGTCTCCAGCCCGAAACCCATTGTCTTCCCGGGAACGGACTAGCCTACAGGCACATTTTCCCCTATAAGACCCCCTGATTTTGAGTGTCTCTTCGGATCGCTCTGACTTCCATCCCACCTTGCCGTCGCTCCGTTCGACGAGCCTTCCCCTCAGCTCCCACGTGCTGAGAATCTCCGATACAACAGACTTTTCTTCTGATAAACTGGGCTTCAGGATCAGGTGTAGTATTTCCCCGGAAAAATCCCTCTTAAAATCCTCTATCTAACTCCTACCTTTCTTTTGTTAGGTCTGTGTGAGTGGCTGCATACATACGTTTTGACTGTATCTCAAAATAAAGGAAAACTATTATTATTTACTTCTGTTTGATTATTGACTCAGCCTGACCCCGTAGATATTGGGTTCAAGATCTCGCTAGGTTGCTCTGCCTCTTGCGTTGCTTAGTTGTGCTCTTGCTAATTCCCATTCCCCAATATTTGGAGCACATTGAGGTGTCCCTCACGGGACACCAGAAATCAGGGTAACAACATGGTATCAATGAAGGCCAAGTTCCATGTGGCAAGTTGCTAAAATTGAATGGCAGCAGCTGCAAAAGGAGAGTCCAGTTCATCGGGTATAGAGAGGAACCTCGTTTCCAGAGTCTAAGACAATTCATAGGGCTTGTGTATTTTCAGAGTTGGAGGATGTGCTTAGGTTCCATGTCTTTTGCATATTTGGAGAGGCGGAGTGAAGTTCCCCTCCCTTGTATCTGGAGAAACTGGGGTACAGTAGGAGCATTCTTTGGCTTTCAAGGTCTTCCTGGATCAGTGGTGGCCTTGCATATTGAATCAGCGTATGCCTGCAGCTGGCTGTCTCAGCATGGTTGGTAGACTGGACCAACATCTTTTCAGTGGATCAGGGCTCAAGATGAAGTCAACCGGGTTCCTGTATTTTTGGGGAAGAAGCTGAGAGGGTAGTTAGTAGCAGGGCCCCTCCAGCCTAAGGCTGGGGGCCATGCTGTGCAGACAGGCTGAAGTTTCAAGAAGATTGGTGTTGCCTTGCCTTATGGGCATGCAACACTGAGAGAGAGAAAAACCATTTTTGCAGAATAAAGAAAAGACCGAGCCTTGGCTGCATTGGCCAATTCACCAAGAGCTCACAATTTTAGGAGCTGGCAGCTCCGCCAGTATGCTAAACCAGCAAGACAGAAAACTAACAAAATTTCAAATGCCAGAATGACACTGTGTTGTTCAAGTTTGGAGCCATGTTGCCTTTGTTGCAAAAGGGGAAGAAGTTTAAAATCTACAACTACAACTACGACTAAGACAAGCTGCCAGCCCATGAAGGGAAGTGGAGCTGTTGCTCCGCTCCTTGGCTGCTGCACAAAATAGGGGTTGCCCAGTCTGGGGGTTTTCCTTTCCAGTCTTTCAGAGCTGACAGCTTGTGTATTTTTGAAATTGCCTGTATGAGTGGCTGTGCCCACTCAGTGTCTGTCTTAGGGTGGAGGCTGGTATTTATCCAAAATGCCTCCTGGAGTAATGCATTTCGTGGCAGGATGGTGATCGAGACAGAGCCATGGACTATCTTGGTTGCTCTCAAGATCACCAGCGTAAAAAGGTATTGGGTGCCACTGGATACGAATGTAAGCTGGCACCATCACAGCTTTGCAGAATGGAACGCAGGAGCCAAGTCCACCTCTCTGTGGTATTTGGGGTTCACAGTTGCAGTTGAAATCTCCCCTGGTGGAATCTAGTCAAGGGGAGTGTGTAGTGTCAAGTTAGTGTGTGCCAGGATGACTGCCTTTGCTAACCTGTGGTCTGGTTGGGCACGAGCATTTTGCTGCTTGGATTCCCACTCTGACAGGAAATTCTCTTGAAAGAGGGCATGGAGAGGGTGGACTCTCTCTGCCAAGGATTCAAGGAAATCCTAGGAGAAACTGCAGGTATCTAACAAGGGACTCAGAGAGGGAACAATGGCAAGTTCTGGAAGCTTGGGGTTAGCTTCCACTTGCTGCACGTTCTCTTTTTCCTGGCTCTCACACATGCTGGCAACGTTCTGTGCCTTGTCTGATTCTATGGGGGTTTCTTCCTGAACCTTAGCTTTGCACAAGCCTTCTCTGTGCTCTGAAAGCATCATGTTCTCAGAGGTGGTAGGATTTGCACTCATGGCTAGGTCAGGATGAGAGACAATCTGCCTTGTTCCAGTGTCCACTGGGAGCTTAGCAGGGGATTCTGCCCGTGAGGTCTGGATGCCTGCTCTAACCATCTGCCTTCCCTGGCTGTTGGACTTCGTGTGAGCCTCAACTCTTCGGGGAAGTGCTTTGGACCTCGGGCGTCCCTAACATGTCATGTCCGTGTTTTGTGTATAGCTTGGTAGGACTGCATCCACCGGCTGTGTGCTTCCAGCAGAGCCTCCCTGCAGCTTCAGGAGTGCATCTATCAACTCAGTGGTTGGCCTCATGTGGAACTGAGACATGCTGGCTCCTGCTGTCTTTAGCAGCTCCCATACATGTCTTCGTTCCTTACCGTAAACCAACTGCTGAGGATCATAACCTCCAGACTGCTGCCTAGGGTTTGAGGTCTGGCTCAGGTTTCCTAGTCCTTGCTGTTGCATGAGGGCAGAAGAAACATTGCCTCGGCCACGGCTGTTGCCAGAAATAGAGTTAACACGCTGGTCTCTCCAGTTCTGACTACTGGTACCACCACTGGAGCATTTGTCTCTCCCCCCCCACAGCTACTGTGAGGAGCTGGGTTTCCTCGACTGCCCACTCTGTTGTACTGTGTGTGGGAGCCATGACTGCTATAGGCCACCATTTGGACGGGCTCCCACGATTTTGGGTCCGTACCTTTCTGACTGACCTTAGTGTTCCTTACAGCACCAGTCTCCCTAAGGAGATCAGACACTATCCTGATCTGTCTTGCAAACTCTGCCCGTGTGAGTGTGTCGGCATGGATGGGACCTAAGGTCATCTGGGAGTCAAAGCCTCCATAAAGCAGAGTTTTAAACTCCTCAGTGTCAAAATCAAATGTGCCTAGCCTAGGAGAGGGAAGAACCTTGCCAGCTAGGATAGCCAAAAGCTTCTTCCTAGCAACATAGGCCTCTGGGATTTCTCCTGGGGCCTGTCTCTCAACAACAAAGAGTGCATTTGCAGTTTGCCCTGGCCACAAGATCTGGATGATCTCTTTCATCCAGTCATGATTGTCTAAAGCAACCAGTTCACACGCTGCCACTGCAGACGCTAAGGCGGGCAGATCTGCAGGGGACATACAAAGTCTGCCTAACTCGGTCAAGTCCTGACTGTTAGCTGTGGGGTAGGAATGGGCAACGGCATTCAGCCACATGATAGCTGTCTCTTTATTTAAGGGGCCTGGCTGGTCAGCAATGGTCTTGGCTTCGGCAGCTCTCCAGGGGACACAAATTGTTGTCACTCATTGCTATCATCAGAGGCTTCAGCCCTGTGCCTTGTCATGGACCCGGTCTCAACTGGGTGGAGTGGCATGGGCTCTTCCCAGTTGGGGTTGATGGGAGTCTGGGGGTTTGCATCTTTGCGAAGAGATTCTTCCAAAGCATGCACTGGGATGGGGGCAACTGCCTTGGGACACACTGGGGAGATCACAGCTTCCCTACCGACTAGTCTTTGGGTTACTTCTGCGAGCTTGCGCTCACAAGACTCATGGCTAACCTTTTCTTGGTTCATTTTTGCCTGGTTAGCTAGAAATTGAGCTGCATACTGTGATGTGGTGAGATCACTCTCCAGGATGGCAACTTTTGCCCTGAGAGTTTGATTTTCTACCATGGCTGTATCCAATTTTGCACGAGCCTCTTGGGCAGAGGCAGAAAAGGCCGATTTATCCGCCATCGGCATCTGATTTTGGGCTTTTACAGTGTCCAGTTCTTTGCCAGATTGTCAGCCATCCTACGGAGATCCTTTATTAAATGGGTGGCATCATTCATAGCCATCCAGCATCCCCAGGCTGCCACGGCATCTTTAGATGGGGCAAAAAGTGATTTTTCTCTGCTTTCGGTGCGGTAAACTTCCTGCGGAGTTTGGAAGGGCTCCTCAGTGTTAAAGGACCCTTCTTTCCATGGGTTATTGCCTGTTTTAATAACCCACTTCTCTAATTTATCTTTTTTGTCCTCAGGGCGGAACACGATGTCAATTGAAAAATGCCAGTTCAAAAACACCAAATCAAACATTTGCCAATTCAAATTGCCAATTAAAATAAGAAGCAAGGGTGCGTTCTAACACGCTTCCTAAACACAAAAGCAAACAAGAGTCAAATTAAAAAAATACTTTTAACTCAGGGGGCGCCCACTCACGTTTCCCTTGAGCCCGCTGGCCAGGACACATGTGGGGAACCAGCAGTAAACAGAGGAGCAGGCACTCCAGGATGGGAAAGTCACATGTGACCCTTTTGGGGAGATCTTTGGTGCTCACCACACACAGCGCTTGCCAAGGGGGAAAACGAACGCAGAAAAGGGAACCTAACACTGTTTGGCCAAAGAGTGGGGGGAAAGGAATCAGGAACGCAACTGAGCCCTGCCTACGTGCTTTTTTTTGAGGGAGGGGTACCTTCCTACCACTCAGGGTAAAGCCTTAACCTAGGGTCAGTGGCGGCCCAACACGGCGTTGCGCACTGCCCGACTATTGGTCACCACCACACACGGTGCGCAGACCACAATTTCTCTAGAGACTCATACAAGGGATTGGGGCTTCCTACCCACCCTAACAATTACAATGGCACACACGCCTAACTTTACAAAGGCACACAGGCCTGGCTGAAGTGGCACACAGACCACACAAACACAGACACTAGCGATTTTGAGATGTGTGTGTTCCTAACGTGTTTCTTAGCCCTAACACTCTGGATCCCACACCAATAGACTCAAGTTAGGGAGTGATTCCCAGGGCAGTTTGTGCACAACCCTTGTGTTCTGACTTGATTCACTGCAAAGCTAATGATCAAGCAGGGGCGGCTCCCATACTCAAACCAAGACAGAAGGGGGAGAGATTCCCAACCCAACAGTAGCCCTTTGGCTCAAGCACACAAATTCCCATTCATATGTGTTCTTAGATGGTTGGAATTCCTGCAGTTACCTACGTCTGCATTTCCTTTGCCAAGTGTGTTGACATAAAAGGGCAAGGATGCAGGGTAGTGCCCGCATTCTCCACCAATCTTGTTACCCCAAAACATCGGGGTAAAAATCGGGAAAAAGCTCAACTGGTCACCACGGAGGTCAAATACCTAGGGCTTTCCCTGGGAACAGAGGATCGCACTCCCAACGCCCAGCGAGTAGAGGTGATTGCTAAGCTGCCAGCCCCTACCGATGTGCACTCCCTTCGTTCTCTCCTTGGCACTCTCAACTTTTCTCGAGACTTCATCGAGTCCTTTGTCACCAAGGCAAGACCCTTGTATGCTCTCTTGAAAAAGAATGCCCGATGGGAATGGGGCCCTGCACAGCAGCAAGCGTTCGCACAGCTAAAAGAGGATCCGATGAAAGCGCCAGCGCTAACTCATCCAAATATGTCCAAGCCCTTCCTCATACAGTTAGCCACCTCTGACAAGAGTATCGGAGCAGTCCTGTCACGGCCTCTAAACGGCACTCAGCACATTATAGCTTACGCCTCCCACAATCTGGACCCACACGAAGCAAAATTCACTCCCTGCGAGAAAACGTGCCTCGCATTAATCTGGGCATTAACACACTGGGAATTTATGATAGGAGGTGCCGTGTAATCGTCCAGACTCCCCACACGCCACTGAAATATATTTTGTCTGGGAAGGTCCAGAACGGCCAAGTATCTAATGCTAGGATAGCCAAATGGACTGTTTCCCTGGTGTCACGTGGAGTGGATGTTCAAAAACAGCCACAAGAACCACCGGTTCCATATGACTTAATTGTTACGTGAGCCACCTACCACCAATAAACGCTGTAAATTGGCCAGTCGAGTGGGGAGCTTCTCTGGAAGAAGCGCTATTGCCAGGATTTACTTGTTGGTTTTGTGATGGATCCTCGATGCACATGGAGGGTAGCCCTAGAACTGGCTTTGGAGCAATCCGTGTATCGGACTCCTTCTCCCTTCAAGGGAAAGCCAGACCCCACTCCAGCCAAGCGGCAGAGGTAGAAACTCTACCTGCTATACTGGAGCACGAACCGCTTGACCGCCCCTTAGCGATTTACACCGATTCCGACTGGCCGACCAAAGCTGCCAGCCTGTGACTCCCAATTTGGCTCCAAAATAACCTAAAGACTTCAGATGGGAAACACATTGCCCATTTGGAGAAGTGGGTCCGAATAGCCGCACAAATTGAGGAAAGAACTGCTCCGACCTGGGTTGCTCATGTCAAAGGACACCAAGAGAAGGGTTCGGCTATGGGCATTTGGAACAATCGAGCAGATGTCCTAGCCAAAGAAGCAGGTTTGCAGGATGACGGAGCTCTCATCGCCCCCATCAATGTAAACCCCAGACAGCCCCTCATTCCTCCGACCTTCGATTTAGGGACGTTGCAAAAGGGAGATCCCGAAATCGCTGAACTAGCCAGGAAGGGAACTGACGATTCTGGTCAGTTTAAAATAGAGCAGATCGAAGGAGTGTTTTGGGCTGTGGATGCCAGTGGTCAGCGGCATTGGATAGTACCTATGGACCTCCATGGGGATGTGATCCAGCTTGTATACAAGCAAGGGCATCGTGGACGAGAGGTCACGTTAGATAGGGTGCGAGAAACCGGGTGGCGGCCTCAGCTCAAGCAGGATGTAGATCAATGGGTGGACAACCGCTTGGCTTGCGCCATGTTTAACGCTGATCCCTCTGGACCTAAGGCTCGGTTCCAACACCAAAGGGTCCCTGGTCCCGCATCCAGATAGACTTCATAGGACCCCTCCCTGCAACACCAAGAGGGAACAAATACCGCTTAACAGTAATTGATCCCTTTAGTAAATGGACTGAGGCTCTCTCCTGCCGCAACAACACCGTCAGCACTGCTGCGCGCTTGCTGTTCAACAATGTTCGGGCACGCTGGGGGGTGTCACGTGACCTTGACTCCAATATGGGGGTCCATTTCACTGGAGAGGTAACTCAGGAATTGTACAAAGCTTTGGGAATAAGGCAGCGATTCCATATCACCCATAATCCCCAGAGCTCGGGCCAGATCGAAAGAACAAACCGCTCATTGAAGGAGGCACTTAGGAAGGTCGTTCGCTCCTCACATGGCTCCATGCCCGACATGGTGATGACCGTGCGGAAAATGATGTTACCAGAAGCTTTCTGGATTGGCACAAGCCTCCCCTCTGATTTAGAGCCCGTGCGTTTAAACAACGAATGGGTGAGAAACTCGATTCAACACATAGGACAGATTCACAGGCAAGTTGTTGCTCAACTGGGGAAAAATCTCCAGAAAGTGGACAGGAGACTGGGATGGGTGCATCACCTCTGCCAGTGAGAAGAGGGACAGCTGGTCTTGTACAGGAACTTCTACAAAGACAAGCATTCTCTGGCTGCTAAGTGGATAGGACCCATCTCTATTGAGAAAAGAATCTCCCTCGCAGTGTATCAAGTACGCATTCCTCGCAAGAAGGGGGACTGGCTTAAGTTCTTCCATGTCTCCCAGCTGAAAGAATGGAAAGGGGGACCAGTCGACTCTAAACGAATACCCATCCCTGAACCTCCAGAGGAGCTCGTGGGGAAATCCAATGTGGATGTTTTAGCACCTCAGATGTCACTAAGCCACCAGGAAACACCCAAAATTGACTTGTCTGAGACGTTTGCGTCCATCTACGCACCCTTTGAGCCGGGCTAAGTAAGATGGGTGAATTAGGAAAAAGCAGGCTGCTCGAGCTCCCCGTCCCCCGCCCCTTGTAGTCCAGGGCTGTGTTTGTAAGTCCCATGTTCTGTGTTCCCCTACAGGGAAACAGGATGGGCACTCTACTTTGGAGCTGGATATTGTGGGGAAGTGTCACAGGAGCCTCCAGGATTAGCCTGTACCCTACCCAGTTCATCACCGACTGGGAATATAACATACAAGCAACTTGTCAGTGGAACTATTATCCTGGAGTAGAGGAGAATTTGAAAGAAATTGGGCTGCTTCTGTGGTATCAGCAGAGGTACCCTGTAGAAATATACACCAGCGTATATATATACCGGAAAGCACAAGTCAGCTCCGCCTTAGATATAAGTGCTCCTGGTTTTGTGAAGCGAATCCTCACCTTCCCTACTCCACACTTTGCGCCACGTGTTGGTTCACCACATGTGGGGGTAAGCGAAGCAGATCCTTCTGTTGTTGCAGAAACCTCCTACGATAACTGCCGACCGTCATAGAAATGGAAAACAGCCTTCCTGACGTGTCGGAATATCACCCGAACACCCACCAATTGTAACTTTACCTGTGACAGCACACGCTGCCCTCCTCGAAACTCCCACCGGGGAGTGTCCTCCTCAAAGCCCCAACCTGGGAATTCCCCTCCAATGTACTTGGGAAGTACTATAATTCGGAAAGACATAGACGCCTACGCATATTTCCGAACCCAGCCGATTAGCACGACGATCGTGCTTGATTTCACGGTAGTAAATGTCTCAAGGGCGCTGCCCATATGTGCACCCTTTTTGAAAATAGCTGGACTCAATGGGAACACTGGGAGAAGCGCTGGCTCTCCTTTTCACATCCCCACGCACGTAGCAAGCGGGACACAATAGACACAGTATTAGGGGGCATCGGAACCGGAGGAGCCGTCCTTAATGTCATTGACACCGAGGTTCTGGCCAAGAAATTGGGAATTGTCGGGATGAAAACTAAAGACATAGGGGTCTCATCAGCCATGGGACTCACCAATCTAGCAGGTGGCATAGACTTAATTGGACAATTAACTGATTTAAGCAAGAGGGTACAAGAGGTGTCAAACACGTTGCACATCATTGCCATTAAAGTAAACCACACAGCACAACGTATTGTAAAGACCTCTAAAGAGCTTGCTGAGGCAGCGCTATTGGTCACTCAGCGCTCCACTCCTTAGTAGTCATTTTAGTCTTTCAGGTTGCCTTGGTAACCCGAGGAAAGCAGTTTACACCTGGCATTGGGATCTCCGAAGACCAGCTAGTTTCCATTCCCCATCACGTGGAACACATTGAGGTGCCCCCAAGGGACCCCAGAACTCGGGGTAAAAGTGTGATTATGGAGAATGTCAGGATGAGTGCCTACATTTCAAGAACTTCCATGACATACAGCATAAGGAGTGACAGGAGTGCAATTCTGCCAACAGAGAATGTTGCAAGGCTGCTAGAATGAGATGCATGCCAGCAGAACTCTCCCAGACCCCAGCAAAGCACTATTCTGGCACTTTGCAACTCTATTAGTAAAGATGTACAAGGTGGAGCAGGCAAATGCAGACATGCCATGTGTGGGACAGGAGCATAGCGTTGTTACACCACATCCCTTGCCCCATTATTTTGATGACATGCCCAGAACAATGGCAGACCTTTTTGCCAAGCCTGGAACTGGCATTATCTACATTCCCTCCAATTCAAACTAGTGGGAAGGGAAAACTGTTTTCTTAAGGGAAGTGCCTCTCCTTCTATTCTGGAATGACAAAGTTCAGGATGTGGAACTCAGCGCAGCATCTCTGCCCCAGCATGGAAGCCCCAAAAAACCATTTCAGATTGTGGTGAATTTGGCAAATTCTCTCTGGATTTATGTTGCAGGTTCTTAAAACAAACAAGGAGAAGTTTAATGACAGAATATTGCATGGAAAGAGGAATGCTGCCTGAAAAGTGGGGACTTTGCAAAGATCTTTTTTTAAATAAATAAACTATGGGGAAGTTTGTATGAGACTCATGTTACCGCAAAACCTGGGTGCCACAATGGCCAACCCACGATGCCAGTACCTCCTTGCAAAAAAGGGGAATTAATTAGCTCAAACAGGAGGCTTGCAAGAGGAGGGTAAATTAGCGAGATCTTGCTACTAATGTTTTTGGGCTCACGCAGGAAAAGAACCAGCCAAGATTCATAAGTAAGCTAAAATTGTGTTTTTATTGGGGGAAATTCACTCATGCATGCACACAAGGTACACGCAATCACACATTCACACAAGAGCTAACTGAAGGAGAAAGGGAGAAAAAAATTATGTATAGAGAGGCTGATGGGTTTTGGGGGATTTATAATTACCAGTCCGGAAGGGTAGCGAAGCAGTTGAAATGTGACTTAGACCTCTGTCTAAGGGCAGGCCAGATCAGGATTCACAGCGACATAGTGGGGTCCAGCATTTCATCTGAGTGCATCTGACTTCTCAAAACCAAGGGTTTATATACTCTGTTTTCCTCCCTGAAGGGGTGTGAGTTGATTGTTCTCCCAACCTAGTGGACCATGGGAGCTGCAACAGAGACAATGGGGTCTGGAGTGGACTGGTTGGTTTCAATGTCTTGGTTAAGTGGGAGTTTCTGGGCCATGCTCGGTAGGAAATGCACACAGCAGGGGTCCTGGCCTCTGCATCCAGGCACTTTATTGTT
Organism: Cyclura pinguis; assembly: GCA_030412105.1. Lineage (NCBI taxonomy): Eukaryota > Metazoa > Chordata > Lepidosauria > Squamata > Iguanidae > Cyclura > Cyclura pinguis. The sequence goes on from CM059600.1 coordinate 208,273,474, forward strand.
TTCTGAGGTTGGCATTGATAGGATTAGCTCAGAGCCATTAAGTCAGGCTTTCTTGGCTAATTTGTGAACTTTTGACCTGCCCATGCCGGGGTCACCTCTGACCTACTCCCAGCCAGTGTCCCTTTCTTCCACATGGCCTTGCCAGCCATATGTATAATTTATATTTTATGCCAGTTAAGGATATCTGCCAATATATTTTGCCAATTACACCATATAAAAATGTGGGGGGGGGGTGTATGTCCTGGTAACCCACCCACCCACCCTCCCCCCCCAAAAATGGAACTGCTGTGGTGGTGCCACAGAATTGCATTTTTCCTTGGAGAAGGTGCCGTACACCTACAGTTTATTGAATTTGGAGGATGGAAAACACAGGTGCAAAACACATAAAAAGGAGAGTTAGGGTGAGAGATATCTTCTATTAATCACTGCTGCCTAGTAGCTTGGTTGAAGTTGATTTGGCAAAAATTTATCCAGTTCAGCAAAAATGTTTCCAGGGAAGAGGAAAGAAGGACAAAGATTAAAGAAAGAACATCTAACACACATTTATAATATACAAATCTTGCTAGCAATTACAACCTCACATTCAAATGCAGTACAGACACATCAATATACAAATAACTCAGAGGAGTAGCAATGTCCAGGTGGAAACGTTTCATCAGTAAGGCACAGGAAAAAGCTTCAACTTAGCAAAGTCTGTTAGTTCTGAGTTCAAATTCTATCACATTTCCACAAATCCCATAAAGTTGGTCCCTAAACTAAAAGTTGAGCATAGTGAGAAAGGAATAAGAGAGAGCGAGAAAGAGAGAGGAAGAACAGGGCATCTAAATACATGCATACATTACACATACACACACACAGAGGTTACACTTCAACAATTGAAGCAGAAATTACTAAAATTACATATCACATACATATAGCAACAATTAAAGGCAAATACATCCACAATTAAGGGCAGTGATCTGGCTAACAAGGTTTCAATGAAGGCAAAAGTCCATTTAGCAAGTTGCTAAATATTGAATGGCAGCAGCTGCAAAATGAGAGTCCAGTATATCAGGTGGAGAGATGAGATTCATTTCTAGAGTCCAAAACAGTTCCCAGGCCTTGTGTATGTTTGAAGTTGGAGGATGCACTTAGGTTTCATGAAAAGCAATCTTCTGCATATTTGGAGAGGTGGAGTGAGGGTTCCACCCCACCCCTTGTATCTGGAGAAATGGGGGTACAGTAGGAGTGAGCAACATTCTTTGGCTTTCAGGGTCTTACTGGATCAGTGGTCGCCTTACACGTTGAATCAGCGTATGTCTGTGGCTGGCTGTCTCAGCATGGTTGGTAGACTGGACCAACATATTTTGGGTGGATGAGGGTATGAGATGAAGTCAACAGGGTTCCTGTATTTCAGGGAGGAAGTTAAGAGAGAGGTTAGTAGTAAGGCCCCTCCAGCCTAAGGCTGGGGACCATGCTGTGCAGACATGTTGAAATTTCAAAAAGGTTGATGCTGCCTTGCCTTATGGGTGTGTGACACTGACAGAGAGGAAAACCAGTTTTGCAGATTAACGAAAAGATTGAGCCTTGGCTGCCTTGGCCAATTCACCAAGAGCTTTCAATTTTAGGAGCTGGCAGCTCATCCAATATGCTGAGCCAGCAAGACAGAAGACTGATTAAATTTGAAATGCCTGTATTGTTCAAGGTTGGAGCCATGTTGCCTTTGTTGCAAAAGGGGAAGAGGTTTAAAAACTACAACTACAACTAACACAAACTATATATACGAAAAAAAGGGGGAAATTTGTTGGAGTGTGTCTTCAAGGTGGCTGCCATCCCATGAAGGGAATTAGGGCAGTTATCTCACTCTTCAGGTGTTTCACAGAAGAGGGGGTTGCCCAGTCTGGGGGCTTTCCTTTCCAGTCTTTCAGAACTGACTGCCTGTGTATTTTTGAAGTCGCCTGCGTGAGTGGCTGTGCCCGCGCAGTGTCTGTTGTAAGGCCCCGCTTTGGGATCCCCAATGTCAGTATGGTTTGGTTGGGCACCATACGTAATTGGCATCATGTGTAATTGGCAACACATTTTATTGGCTGTGATTTCAAATTCAAGCCTGAGAGGTCACGGAGAGGTGAAACCGAGCGAGGGAAAGAATTTGACTGTAAATGTGAGAAGGATAGGTCAACTCAAAACCTCCTCCAGGTAAGACTGAGTCATTTGTCAGGCAAATACACACCATTCCTGTGGATAATAGGCTTAAACAGAAGCTGGAATTTTCCAGGGGATCCAACTGTCAGGAGCCCACCGGGACACTGATTGACAGATATCCATCCTTTGTACACCTGGATTCTTTCCTCTTTCCTCACAGCGCCCACACTAGACAGCTATCACAACACCCATCATTTCTTTGTCAATCAAAGCACTAAGCCCATCAACAGGCGAAAGACTCATTGTCCACAACAGGTTCCCTTCGTCTTGCATCTGGAACCTTCACAGCCACGAGCCATTTTCGGGGTACAAATACCCTTGATTTCAGGATGCCCAGTGCAGTCTCTCGAAGGTCTACCCGTCACTCTGTCCGTCTGGCTCCTGAATGAGAACTGTCCTTAGGTCCTACCTAAGCCGAAATACATTTCTGCTCTTCACTACTCTTCTGGACTGGTAATTCTAAATCCCCCAAACCCCTCAGCCTCTCTATAATTTTTCCTCTCTTTGTCTTTCAGTTAGCTCTTGTGTGAACGTGTGATTGTGTGTATCTCGTGTGCGTGCATGAGTGAATTCCCCTCAATAAAACACATTTTTAGCTTCCTTCTGAATCTCTGGCTGGTTCTTTTCCTGCGTGTACCCGTAAACACTGGTAGGAAAGATCTTGCTAAGTTGCCCCCCTCTCGCAGCCTCCTGATTTTGAGCTAATTAATTCCCCACTTTTTCAAGGAGGTATTTGACATTGTAGGGTGGCCCTTGTGGCCCCTACCTTGTTTGAGAGTGGAGGCTGATACTCATCCAAAATGCCTCCTGGAGTATTATCTTTCCTGGCAGGATAGTGACCGAGACAAAGCCGTGGGCTGTCTTGGCTCCTCTCAAGATCACTAGGGCAAAAATGTATTGATGGCCACAGAACAGGAATGCAACCTGGCAACAGTATAGCTCTGCAGAGAGGGAGGCAGAAGCCAAGTCCACCTCCATATGATATTTGAGGCTCACAGTTGTGGTTGTTGAAATCTCCCCTAATGAAATGCAATCAAGGGGAGTGTGTAGTGTCAAGTCAGGGTGTGCAAGGGTGAGTGCCTTGCTAACCTGTGCTCTGGTTGGGCAGGAGCATTTTGCTGCTTGGATCCCCAGTCCCACAGGAAATTCCCTTGAAAAAGGGCATGGAGAGAACGGACTCTCTCTGCCAGGAATTCAAGAAAATCTTGGGGGAAACTGCAGGTTTCTAACAGGGGTCTCAGAGGAGGAACAATGGCAAATTCTGAAAAGTTTGAGTTAGCTTCCACTTGCTGTGTGTCCTGCTCTTCCTGGCTCTCACCCATGCTGGCAATGTTCTGTCCCTTGTCTGAGTCTATGGGGGTTTATTCCTGAACCTTAGCCTTGTACAAGCCTTCTCTGTGCTCTGAAAGCACCATGGTCTCAGGGGTGGTTGGATTTACACTCATGGCTAGATCAGGGAGAGGGTAAATTTGGGTGGTTCCGTGTCTACTGGGAGCCTAGTGGGAGGTTCTGCCCATGAGGTGTGGATGTCTTCTCGAACCATCTGCTTTCCCTGGCTGTTGGGTTTCATATGAGCCACAACTCTGCAGGGAAGCGCCTTGCACCTCGGGCGTCTCTAACATGTCCTGTTTGTGTATGTGTCTGGTGGATATATGGAGTTCACAGGCTGTGAGGCAGTAGCTGGCCTACTCAAGAGCCTGGCGAAAGCATTGATCAGCTCCACGGTGGGTTTCAGGTGGAGCTGAGACATGTTGGCTCCTGCTTGCTTAAGCAGCTCCCAAACATGCCTCCTCTCCTCACCTGGGCTCAATCGTGGGGGATCTTGCCCACCAGACTGCTGACTAGGGTTTGAGGTCTGGGTCAGGTTTGCCAGTCCCTACCGTTGCATAGGGGCAGAAGAAGCATTGCGTCGATCATGGCCCTTGACAGGGATGGAGTTACCACGCTGGTCTCTCCAGTTCTGACTACTGGCACTGCCACCGGAGAGTTTGTCCTTCCCCCCTAGCTACCGCGAAAAGCTGGGTTTTCTGGACCGCCTGCTCTGTTGTACTGTGTGTGGGAGCCCTGACTGCTATACGTTACTGACTGAACATGCTCCCAAGGCCTGGTTTCTCTGTTCATGTGGGGAACCTTGGGATTCCTAATGTTGCCCGATTTTCTCAGGAGATCTGCAACCCTGTGTATTTGTTTCGATAAAGTGGTCCATGTGAGTGTTCCAATATCTACAGGACCCAGAGCCATCTTAGTCTGGGAATTTAAGCTTCCATAAAAAAGTGTTTTAAATTCCTCTGTGTCACAGTCAAATGTTCCTAGGCTTGGAGAGGGAATGACTCTGCCAGCTAGGATAGCCAAGAGCTGCTTCCTGGCAACAGAAGCCTCTGGGTTTTCTCCTGGAGCCTGTCTCTCAACAACCAACAGTGCATTTGCAGTCTACCCTGGCCACAAGATCTGGATGATCTCTTTCATCCAGTCAAGGTTATCCAAAGCAACCAGTTCACACGCTGCCACTGCAGATGCAAAGGTGGGCAGGTCTGCAGGGGACATGCGAAGTCTGGCTAACTCGGTCAAGTCCTGACCATTAGCTGTGGGGTAGGAATGAGGAACAGCATTAAGCCACATGATATCTGTATCCTTCCTTCAGAGGCCTAGCTGATCAGCAATGGCCTTGGCTTCAGCGGCTCTCCAGGGAAAACGAACTGTTGTCACTTCCTGGACCTCCTCATCTGACACTTCATCCTTGCGTCCGGTCATAGATCGGCTTTCAACGGCATTCGCTTTTCCCAGTCAGGATTAAAGGGAGTCTAGGGGTATTGTTACCCTGATTTCTGGGGTCCCTAGAGGGACACCTCAATGTGCTCCATGTGATGGGGAATGGAAACTAGCCAGAGAGCGGGCAAGAGCAATGTCAGAGGCAGGGTAACCTAGCGGAGTCTTTTTCCCAGTTTTTACAAGGTCAGACCAAACCAAAAACCAAACAAAAATGTCCAATAAGTGATTTTATTAAATAAAGGTCTCACGCGCCAACGCAATCACACACACACACATCCAAGAGCTATTAAGAAACAAAAGAGAGGAAATTGGATAGGGGAGTATTGAAGGGGTAGAGTTGAGGTAATACTGCACCTTTTCCTGAAGTCCTGGGTCCGGGAAGGCAGCGGAGAACTGGGGCTCAGCACAGAGAGGGCTGAGGGGATTACTCAATGGACGGAACAGCGGTCTGCCAGGGGCGACTGGAAGCAATCCAAGGAAAAGCTCAGAAACCAGAACTATTTGTAAGGGAAAAAGTACCTGGAGGACCCATCCTTTCCTGGGGAGAACAATGGATGTTGGAGCAAGAACCAGGCTCCACAGTGGTAACTTCCTTTGCGTGATGGGATTGCAAGGTGTTGCCAAAGTCTCAGGATTTTCGGCTATGTTTGTTTCTGGTGTGAATTCATGTAAATGTTCCTTGCTTGGTAGGGTATTTTCTCAACTTGTGGCACACACACTAATCCTCTCAAGTTGGCGTCTCGGGGCTGAGGACCCTTTGTTTATTGTGGGATTACACATCTTGAGGTCTCCTGGGGCTACATGAGTGGGGATTTTACTGGCCTGACCTAGTTTTGGTCGTCCAACCATCGCTGCCTACGTGTGTGACCTCTCAGGCACACAGAATCATATTTAATATCGAATTGTAGACCCCAGGATAGGGTTTCTCCATTGGAGTAACAAGGCCCCCCGCCGAAAATGGACGATGAGGGTACAATATTGGACATTTTCCAATTAAAAGCAAAAATAATTTTAGAGTCAAATTAGAAGGGTAGCGTAGGACAGGAATGAGGCAAAGCTGCAGTACACCAGCAGAGGGAGGAAGGGAGGGTTTTGGAGGAAGGGTGAGAAGGAGAAAGAGGGAGCTAGGCCTATTATTTACAATTCTACGGTTTCTGTACACATTCGCACCAGTATAAACAAGAAGCAAAATGTAAAAGTCATGCTCACCAATGGAGAAGTGGTGGCAGAGTATCAACATGCAAGTAAACAATCCCAAATAAAGTATAAGCAGGATTCACAATGAAATAATCCACGAAGCTTGCAGCAGTAGCCAGCATTAGTCACAAGTTTTTAGTTTAAAAGCAGAAAGCATCTTGGCCACCTGCACCCCAGAGTCCAAGAAGCTTCTTTCACAAAAAGGGAAAAGTGGACAACAATATAAGTCCATTTTGGAATGTGTGTAAAAGTTCGTGTAGTCTGCAAATGGCGTGGGAGGCCAAAGAATCATCTTGTCACCCCTCCTTTGGTGCTGGGAACAGTCTGAATTCGGGGTTGAATACGTTGGCGGTGGCAGGCCTCTCAGAGCGCTCCTAGGTTGTTGCTCGCTCCTTGCCTGCAGCTCTTCCCAGGTTTGGTTCCCACGGTCGTCCAGAACCTGCTTAGGAGAATGTCTAAACAATTTGGTTAATAGCAATTGTGCAAATCACTGTCCAATCAGAGGTTGAGCAATGCTCATCATGGGAATTAGACAAATTGGGGGGAAGGCTTTCTCTGCTTATTTGGGGTTTGGGGAGAAAGTGGAATGGTGAAGAATTGTGCCTACTCGAGTATAACCCAGGTGGATGTGCAAAGGCTAAGCCGGGCATGGATCACCCTAAGGCTTTATGGTGTTGGTGTTGGCTGGTGCGGCTGCTCTCGAAGCGGGCCTCACCTCTGGGCTAGACCGGGCCTTCGGGGATCAGATGGACCACACAAGGTCAGACCTCAATGGTGGCATACTATGTTTCATCCAGTAGAGAGGCATACTAATGTCTTCTCCTTGCAACACCACGAGGAGGTGCAATGGCCATGGTACCACTGTCTCAGCTTGAATTAGGTTAAACTCTGGTCTCCAGCTCCTTGCTCTGGAGAGCGGGAGCACCCCTTTACAGTTAAAAGAAAGAAATAATATAGGAAGGGGCAAGCTTGGGCTATGCTTGCTCCTTGACAGAGAGAGCGCTGAAGCTCTCTTTTGACATTCTGTAAGACAACGGCAGATTGACATATGCAAATGCCTTAGAGACGTATGTAAATTTCCCAGGGTGCACACTTACAAGGAGACTATGATTTTTGGAGGGGTTTATTTTTGAGTGAAACCATGGGGGAGGTGTTTTATACTCACGCATGTTGATGCGGGAAGCAACGATGGTCATTTTCAGGATTTGGGTGATCTCACCCTAACTGGTAGTGCTCTCAGGTGGGATCGGGTCGATGGTCTGTGGGGAGTCTGAACCCATCTGGGTGTTTAGACTGGCTTTCCAGAGTTAGACCTGATTTGCCTGAGAGGTTCATTAAAGGACCTGTCACATCCACCCCATGGTGTCATTGTACGCAGTGTCTCCGGTCTTTGGCGATCCCAATGCCATGGTATAAACCACTTTCCTTAGGGCACCAGGGCTAACTCTGGAGGCATGATCTACCTCAGATGACCTTGGGATTTTTAATCCCTTGGTTTTTTAGCTGGTCCAGGTTCTACCTGGACCCTTAACTTCCACACCCCCTCCCCCTTATACAAGTAAAAACTAGAAACATTAACTCTTTCCTAACTGGCTTACTTGGAGCATTAGGAATTGTCTCCTAGCCCAGCAGGCTAGTATAAAGAGACAATGGGCCAAGGCAACCTGAAAGACTAAGATGACTATTAAGGGGTGAAGCACCCAGTGAGCAATAGCGCTGCTGGTGGACAACCAGGCAAAAACATCCCACCGTGATCGGTGTGTTACCTCAGCAAGCTCTTTAGAGGTCTTTACAATATGTTGTGCTGTGTGGTTTACTTTAATGGCAATGATATGCAATGTGTGTGCTACTTCCTATACCCTCTTGCTTAAATCAGTTAAATTGCAAAGCCACATAGACACGTTTAATTCATCTTCTAAATGGAATCCTTCCAGCTCTGTAGGCTGTGGCATGTACTCAGCCTCCAAAATGTAATCCTTAATGGCCTGTCTTAAATAGAATTCCTGTCCAAAGCAGTCCCTAACATGTTGCTGGCAGAAACATGGATTCCCTGCAGTCCTGTTAATCTTGATGGCATGATTCCCGGGCAATACATATACAGTAGGGCAAGGGGTACATAAATAGAAGCAGGTTTGGCTGAGTTGGACTGACACAGACGTATTCACGGGCACAATATGGTAATCCATGTCATTTTGTTGGGCTATTTCCTTTAAATCATCAAAACAGTGAACCCATTGTCTGATAAACTCTCCGGGAGGAGAGTAGCGTTAGTGTGGGCTAATGGAAGACCTAGGTAGGAGACTGGGTGTAACTTAATAGGGTTCAAAACCTTTTCCTGCAGGACCTCCACGTACAGGGTTAATTCTCCCAAGAAGCCTGTTTTAGGCTTATCAAGGAGGAAGGATGTTGTATGGAATCGGGATATCTTTCCCCGAGTAAACTTAGAATTTCAGGATGTAAGTGACCCACGAGGCTGGACTGCATGACTTGGGCAGGAAACATAATTACGTTGCTTTGTAACTGCATACACTGGATAGCTATGGATAACTCGTGGGTGTCTCTGACAAGGGACATTCCTAATTCCCCTATAATGTCTTTTTCTACTCCCACCCATTGTGACATTAATTGTCCAATTAAGTCTATGCCACCTGCTAGATTGGTGAGTCCCATGGCTGATGAGACCCCTATGTCTTTAGTTTTCATCCCGACAGTTCCCAATTTCTTGGCCAGAACCTCGGTGTCAATGACATTAAGGAAGGCTCCTCCGGTTCCGATGCCCCCTAATACTGTGTCTATTGTGTCCCGCTTGCTACGTGCGTGGGGATGTGAAAAGGAGAGCCAGCGCTTCTCCCAGTGTTCCCATTGAGTCCAGCTATTTTCAAAAAGGGTGCACATATGGGCAGCGCCCTTGAGACATTTACTACCGTGAAATCAAGCACGATCGTAGTACTAATCGGCTGGGTTCGGGAATATGCGTAGGCGTCTATGTCTTTCCGAATTATAGTACTTCCCAAGTACATTGGAGGGGAATTCCCAGGTTGGGGCTTTGAGGAGAATGCTCCCTGGTGGGAGTTTCGAGGAGGGCAGCGTATGCTGTCACAGGTAACGTTACAATTGGTGGGTGTTCGGGTGATATTCTGACACGTCAGGAAGGCTGTTTTCCATTTCCATGACGGTCGGCAGTTATCGTAGGAGGCCTCTGCAACAACAGAAGGATCTGCTTCGCTTACCCCCACATGTGGTGAACCAACACGTGGCGCAAAGTGTGGAGTAGGGAAGGTGAGGATTCGCTTCACAAAACCAGGAACACTTATATCTAAGGCAGAGCTGACTTGTGCTTTCCGGTATATATATACGCTGGTGTATATTTCTACAGGGTACCTCTGCTGATACCACAGAAGCAGCCCAATTTCTTTCAAATTCTCCTCTACGCCAGGATAATAGTTCCACTGACAAATTGCTTGTATGTTATATTCCCAGTCGGTGATGAACTGGGTAGGGTACAGGCTAATCCTGGAGGCTCCTGTGACACTTCCCCACAATATCCAGCTCCAAAGTAGCGTGCCCATCCTGTTTCCCTGTAGGGGAACACAGAACATGGGACTTACAAACACAGCTCTAGAATACTAACTACAAGGCGGGGGGAACGGGGAGCTCGAGCAGCCTAATTCACCCATCTTACTTACCCCGGCTCAAAGGGTGCATAGATGGACGCAAACGTCTCAGACAAGTCAATTTTGGGTGTTTCCTGGTGGCTTAGTGACATCTGAGGTGCTAAAACATCCACATTGGATTTCCCCATGAGCTCCTCTGGAGGTTCAGGGATGGGCATTCGTTTAGAGTCGACTGGTCCCCCTTTCCATTCTTTCAGCTGGGAGACATGGAAGAACTTAAGCCAGTCCCTCTTCTTGCGAGGAATGCGTACTTGATACACTGCGAGGGAGATTCTTTTCTCAATAGGGATGGGTCCTACCCACTTAGCAGCCAGAGAATGCTTGTCTTTGTAGAAGTTCCTGTACAAGACCAGCTGTCCCTCTTCTCACTGGCAGAGGTGATGCACCCATCCCAGTCTCCTGTCCACTTTCTGGAGATTTTTCCCCAGTTGAGCAGCAACTTGCCTGTGAATCTGTCCTATGTGTTGAATCGAGTTTCTCACCCATTCGTTGTTTAAACGCACGGGCTCTAAATCAGAGGGGAGGCTTGTGCCAATCCAGAAAGCTTCTGGTAACATCACTTTCCACCCGGTCATCACCATGTCGGGCGTGGAGCCATGTGAGGCCGCCGTGCCTCTAAAGGCCATCAGAATTATGGGGAGCTTGATGTCCCAGTCCTTCTCTGAGGAGCGAACGACCTTCCTAAGTGCCTCCTTCAATGAGCGGTTTGTTCTTTCGATCTGGCCCGAGCTCTGGGGATTATGGGTGATACGGAATCGCTGCCTCATTCCCAAAGCTTTGTACAATTCCTGAGTTACCTCCCCAGTGAAATGGACCCCCATATTGGAGTCAAGGTCACGTGACACCCCCCAGCGTGCCCGAACATTGTTGAACAGCAAACACGCAGCAGTGCTGACAGTGTTGTTGCGGCAGGAGAGAGCCTCAGTCCATTTACTAAAGGGATCAATTACTGTTAAGCAGTATTTGTTCCCTCTTGGTGTTGCAGGGAGGGGTCCTATGAAGTCTATCTGGATGCGGGACCAGGGACCCTTTGGTGTTGGAACCGAGCCTTAGGTCCAGAGGGATCAGAGTTAACCGTGGCGCAAGCCAAGCAGTTGTCCACCCATTGATCTACATCCTGCTTGAGCTAAGGCCGCTACCCGGTTTCTCGCACCCTATCTAACGTGACCTCTCGTCCACGATGCCCTTGCTTGTATACAAGCTGGATCACATCCCCATGGAGGTCCATAGGTACTATCCAATGCCGCTGACCACTGGCATCCACAGCCCAAAACACTCCTTCGATCTGCTCTATTTTAAACTGACCAGAATCGTCAGTTCCCTTCCTGGCTAGTTCAGCGATTTCGGGATCTCCCTTTTGCAACATCCCTAAATCGAAGGTCGGAGGAATGAGGGGCTGTTTGGGGTTTACATTGATGGGGCGATGAGAGCTCCGTCATCCTGCAAACCTGCTTCTTTGGCTAGGACATCTGCTCGATTTTCCAAATGCACATAGCCGAACCCTTCTCTTGGTGTCCTTTGACATGAGCAACCCAGGTCGGAGCAGTTCGTTCCTCAATTTGTGCGGCTATTCAGACCCACTTCTCCAAATGGGCAATGTGTTTCCCATCTGAAGTCTTTAGGTTATTTTGGAGCCAAATTGGGAGTCACAGGCTGGCAGCTTTGGTCGGCCAGTCGGAATCGGTGTAAATCGCTAAGGGGCGGTCAAGCGGTTCGTGCTCCAGTATAGAAGGTAGAGTTTCTACCTCTGCCACTTGGCTGGAGTGGGGTCTGGCTTTCCCTTGAAGGGAGAAGGAGTCCGATACACGGTTCGCTCCAAAGCCGGTTCTAGGGCTACCCTCCATGTGCATCGAGGATCCATCACAAAACCAACAAGTAAATCCTGGCAATAGTGCTTCTTCCAGAGAAGCTCCCCACTCGACTGGCCAATTTACAGTGTTTACTGGTGGTAGGTGGCTCACGTAACAATTAAGTCATATGGAGCCGGTGGTTCTTGTGGCTGTTTTTGAACATCCACTCCACGTGACACCAGGGAAACAGTCCATTTGGCTATCCTAGCGTTAGATACTTGGCCGTTCTGGACCTTCCCAGACAAAATATATTTCAGTGGCGTGTGGAGAGTCTGGACGATTACACGGCGCCTCCTATCATAAATTCCCAGTGTGTTAACGCCAGATTAATGAGAGGCACGTTTTCTCGCAGGGAGTGAATTTTGCTTCGTGTGGGTCCAGATTGCGGGAGGCGTAAGCTATAATGTGCTGAGTGCCGTTTAGAGGCCGTGACAGGACTGCTCCGATACTCTTGTCAGAGGTGGCTAACTGTATGAGGAAGGGCTTGGACATATTTGGATGAGTTAGCTCTGGCGCTTTCATCGGATCCTCTTTTAGCTGTGCGAACGCTTGCTGCTGTGCAGGGCCCCATTCCCATCAGGCATTCTTTTTCAAGAGAGCATACAAGGGTCTTGCCTTGGCGACAAAGGACTCGATGAAGTCTCGAAAAAACTTGAGAGTGCCAAGGAGAGAACGAAGGGAGTGCACATCGGTAGGGGCTGGCAGCTTAGCAATCACCTCTACTCGCTGGGCGTTGGGAGTGCGACCCTCTGTTCCCAGGGAAAGCCCTAGGTATTTGACCTCCGTGGTGACCAGCTGAGCTTTTTCCCGATTGGCTTTGAAACCCATGTCTCTTATGATTCCTAAAACCTCGCGGGTGATGTCCCTAGTTTTTTCCTCTGAGTCTGAGTGTACCAGAATGTCATCCACATAGGACAGGACATGAGATCCTGAGGCTGGCTGCAGCCTACCCCACATCTTGACCACATCTGCATGGCAAATGCTAGGACTCGAGTCGAAACCCTGTGGCGTTCTTTTGAAGACGTACTGTTGCCCTCTAAACGTGAAGGCAGATTTATACCAGCACACTTCATGCAGCGGTATGGAGTGGAAGGCATTAGCCAGATCCAATACGCTGTAGTACCTAGCACCGGCAGCGATGGCTGACAAGATTTCGTTATATTAGGCTACGACCGGGGCTACAGGGGGAGTGCCGGCATTTAGGGCTCTAAAATCCACCATCATCCTCCAGGTCTTTCCACCTGCCTTCACAACGGGCCATAAGGGCACATTGCAGATGGACTGCATCGGGGTGACTACATCCCATTCGACGAGCCCCTCAATGGTCTTCCCTATACCTTCCTCTGCTTCTGCGAGGTACTTGTACTGCTTTTGGGGTGGCGGATCTCTGCCCTTAATCAGAACACATGCACTTTTTACCTTCCCGCACTCTATCTTTTCCTTTATCCATACTTCAGGGAAAGCTTGCACCCATGAATCACTAGTTAGGGTTTGCACAGGGGCCGGAGCCCTTATGGCTGCGCAGCGGTGCACCGTTGATATCTCAAGGGGGCCTTGATCTAATTTCCATAGGAAACCATTCTCATAGTCCACCGTGAGCTTGTTTCCTCAGAGAACGCCGATGCCCGAAAGACCTTCATCCTCTCTCTGATTCTCACAAGCTGAACTGGAATGCGTTTATGGTCAAGGGAATGTCCTTCCAAACCTTGTGGCCTCCCCACCGTATCCGGTCAAACAGATGGCTTCTGAGGTGGGCTTGCCATGTCTTACCAGTTTAGGGTGCAGCACATTTAGCGCTGCCCCTGAGTCTACAAGTAGCGTGGCAGGGGTCTTTTCCCTATCAGTCCCAATGCCTGCCTTCACCCAAAATCTCCCCCATCTGTCCAGCATTAGCCAAGCCACAACATTTTTAGGGAGATCCTGGGACCGAGGGCCCCCCTATTCCAGCAACTCCAGATTGGGATAGTACCCCGCCGGAGGAGGACCGTTGGTCATGGTATTCACCGGCTGATTACTTCCCTGCTGCAGGTGCTTTTCCAGCGCTTCAATGAGCTCTAAGGTGGGCCGCCTATCAAATAGGCTCATGTCTAATCCAAGCTTCCTCAGGGCACCCCAGATTTTTACTCTCTCTGTGGAATATGTCTGGGTCGTTGGGTCATATCCTCCGGACGACTCTCGAGGAGGGCCATTGCCCGGGGCAGGCTTGGGAGTCTGGAGCTGAGGCACGGGGTTCCCTGCTTTGCTTGGTGGGCCTCGGGAATCTCTGGCTTGACAAGGTTCCTGCTTCCCTTTGTATTCCTGCCTTGGAGGGGGATGAGAATTCCAGTTCCCCTTGGGAACTGAAGCCGGGGCTGACTTCCTAGGTTGGGAATGGGGTCCATAGTTGGAGTATGTCACCTCCTGTATGGGTTCCCAGTTCCCAGCCTCCTTCTTCTGTGACCTTTGGGGGGTTTCAGGTCTCCAGCCTCACGGAGTAAGTCAGCGGCTCTCTGGAGATTGTCATTAAAATCTTCCCAGGGTATTGTCTCGGGATTTATGAGACCCAAGGCCATTTTGGTCTTATGGTTCAAGCCTCCGTAAAGGAGCATCTTGGACTCTACGTTGTTAAAATTCCAGCCTCCCGTCCTGTTGGAACCTTCTCGGCCAGCATGGCCAGAAGCTGCTTTCTGGCCACGTAGGCTTCAGGATTCTCTTTGGGTCCCCGCTGCTCCATTACATACAGGACTCCTGCACTCTGTCTGGGCCATAGGATCCTAATGATCTCCCTCATCCAGTAATGAGCTTCCAGCCTTACCAACCCTCGGGCTGCTACAGCTGACTCTAGAGTAGAGAGTTCAGAAGGGGACATGCACAGCTAAGCCAACTGGGTCAAATCCTGGCCATTGGCTGTGGGATGGGAATGGATCACTATGTTGAGCCACATGATCCCAGTGTGTTTATTAAGGGGGCCAAGCTGATCGGCGATCGCCTTGGCCTCTGTGGCTTTCCAGAGGATTCTGGTCTCTGTCTCCTGCGTCTCTTTTACCTCCTCTCCTTTCTCTCCATCATCTTTAGGAGGAGACACCCTTCTCTTAGTCATGGAACGGGTCTCGACTGGGTGAACAGGGCTGTTATTATCAACCCAGTCCGGATTATGCGGGTGCGTTGATACCGCGTCTTCAGGCAGCGGCTCCATGATGGCGGCAAGGGGAAAGGAAGGGAGAAACTCCGGGCAGACTGCTGAGATCACTGCCTGCCGGGTGTGCAGCTCTCTCTCTAACTCCTCTACCCTTTGGCGGCAAGCCGTGTGACTAACCACTTCCTGCTGCTCCTTGAACTGCTTCGCCATGAACTTGGCAGCAGTTTTAGATTGGGCCAACTCCTCCTCTAGTGATTCGGCCCGCTCCTTCCAAGTCTGAGCTTGGAAGGTCGCTTCACTAAGCTTCTGGGACATGGCTTGTGCGACAGATGCAAAGGTTAGTTTGTCCGCTCGCACAACCTCAGCCTCGGCTTGAAGTCGCGCAACCTCTTTATTCAACTCTTCAATTTGGGCTCGAGCCGCTACCAGGGTGCTTGAAGTGTCCCTTGCTGCAAGCCAAAGTCCCCACGCTGCCAGGGCGTCCTTGGAAGGCCCAAAACAGGTCTTCGACGTCCTAGCCTGGAAATAAGCCTCCGTCAGGGAAGAGAAGGGGTCGGGGTTTTAAAGCTGGAGTCCTTCCAGGGGCATTTCCCCTTGCGGAGAACCTAGCATTCTAGCTTCCCCGTGACCTTCTCCTCCTGCAGGAGATTTTTCACCCCCATTTCTACTCTCAACACTCTCACTAACACACTCACATGGGACCAGGTCTGTAGTGATGGGAAGGATCACTGAGACCCCTGGGGGAATGCTAGGGAGACAAACTCTACGGAACTTGCTTCAGGAAAGAAGGTTAGGAACCTAGCTACAGCCTGCCCAAAAGTCTCTCTTTTGCTTGTCTAAGCCCGGCGTTCCACCTCGACAGCTTAGGGCAAAAGGACAAGGATACGATTCAGGGACTGGGAGGGTCGCCTTGATCCTGGGGGAAACTTCCACCTAGACTCCACCTAGCAGTGAAGGGGGAACACAAACTCAACGGAACTTACAGTGCCGCCTGGCCGAGCAGCAGGGGAAGAGGGAGAGGAACCAAACTGAATTGTCCCTTAACTAGTTTTTCAGGTGAGCGGCGCCTTCCTCTACCTCAGGGAAACTGCTTAAACCCTAATCTAGCTCAGGAATCACCACCCGCACCTAGCTGTCTTGCAGTCCGGGATTCATCCGTGCTCCTGCTGAACGGGACTCACCACCCGTTTTGCTTTGGGGGATTCCCCCTGTGGTAGCGTGTGCCTACACTACCCTGTGTGCGTGTGAGCTGAACCTGGCCTAACACCTAGCGCTCAGGGTTCCAACCCACGATAGTCCCCAAGTTAGGGATGTGATTCCCAGGACAGCCACGTGTATAGCCCTTGCGAACTGCTGTGATTCACTGTTCCGCTAGTGACCACGTAGGTGTGGCTCCCATACACGGACCAAGATAGAAAGAGGGAGAGATTTCCAATCCCGATAGAACAGCTCTAAGGCTCAGACACAAAGATTCACAAGCACTCGTGTTCCTACCACTCCCGGAGTTTGATTGGCTGTTCCCTACGTCAACACCGACCTGATCTGAGTGGGTCGCAACCTCCACTCAAATTAGGGGTGCAGGAGCTGCCTGCATTCTCCACCAATCTGTTACCCTGTGTTCTGGGGTCCCTTGGGGGACACCTCAATGTGCTCCACATGATGGGGAATGGCAATTAGCCCAAGCCCGAGCTGTAGCAATGCAAGAGGTGGGGTAACCTAGCAGGGTCTTTTTACCCAGTTTTTATGGGGTCGGGCTGAGCCAAAAACCAAACGAAAATGTCCAATAAGTGATTTTATTGAATAAAGGTCTCACGCACCAACGTAATCATGCACACACGCACCCAAGAGCTATTAAGAAACAAAAGAGAAGAAATTGCATAGGGGAGTATTGAAGGGGCCCAGTTGGGGTAATACTGCACCTTTTCCTGAAGTCCTGGGTCTGGGAAGGCAGCGGAGAAGTGAGGCTCAGCACGGAGAGGGCTGAGGGGATTACTCAACGGGTGGAGCAACGGTCTGCCGGAGGTGACCGGGAGCGATCCAAAGAAACGCTCAGAAACCAGGACTATTTGTAGGGGAAAAAGTACCTGAAGGACTAATCCTTTCCCGGGGAGAAGAATGGGTGTTGGAGCGAGAATGAGGATCCACAATGGTAACTTCCTTTGTGTGATGGGATTGCAAGGTGTTGCCAAAGTCTCAGGATCCTCGGTTGCATTTATTTGTGGTGTGACTTCATGTAAATGGTCCTCACTTGGTAGGATATTTGACCAACTTGGAGCACACATGCTAATCCCCTCAAGTAGGCGTCTCGGGGCTGAGGACCCTTTGTTTATTGTGGCATTACACATCTTGAGGTCTCCTGGGGCTACGTGACTGGGGATTTTACTGGCCTGACCTGGTTTTCGGTCCTTTGACCATGACTGCCTACATGCTCATCCGGGTAACCTCTCAGGCACACAGAATCATATTTAATATGAAATTGTAGACCCGGGATAGGGTTTCTCCATCGGAGTAACAACACCTTCAAAGTGAGTCCAGAAATTCAAGCAGTTGTGTTGATTTATATCAACAAACCTGTTTTAGCAGTTATCACCCAACCAAAATGAGGTCTTTTCTAAAACTAATGGTTTTTCTTCTCCATTCATTCTTCATCCAAGACCAAGACACCTCAAAATACTGTGCATTACAACGGGGATGGCTTGTAATGTATTGTTTCCAGGAAAGCTCACTTTCACCCCAGCTGCTGTAAGAATTCCAGCTAAACTTAGAAGAACCAGCAAAGTCCAAGAGTGTTTTCAGCTTTAGGCCAAAATCCTGTTAGCTGATATAACTCTGCTGGCACAACATAAGAAAGTACAAAGGGTACAACTGGCTGCCTGGGGCGAGAAGAGAAAGCCTTCTCTCTTGCCATCCAAAGAGAAAGCTGCCAGCTCCTGATCAGCCTGATTTGTCCTTTGCCAAGTTTCCAAGTAGGTACTTCAAAGTTAAAGATGCTCTGGAGGGGATGCTTTGGGAAACTACCTGATTTGGGTGGGGAGAGAGAAGACTTTCTCTGCCTCAGAACCAGGGGAAAAGCCCACTACACCAGTGTAATGTAGCATTACACTAACATAAGGCAACAGGAATGTAGCTAATGTCATTTTCCCTGCTGTGTTGGTAAGCCCTGACTTCCATTACTCCACTATTCCCAATGTTGCTTATCTGGGAGGATGCCAGACACTCAGTTGCTCAAGGGATTCAGAAGACAGTGTTGTGGGACAGGCTGTGTTACAGAGCAAATTGAGTCTGTGCAAAGGAGGCAGAAAACAACCTTCAGTATAAGCAATGGTAGCACATGTGGAAGAGCAGGCGGTGGGAAGCACCTATGACATTTAGAGCTTGGGAAAGTTCATATTTTAAATTACAGCTTCTGGATTCTTCCATCTAGCATGGCTACTGGGCATCCTAGCTGAGGGATTCTGGGAGTTGTAGTCTAAAGGAGGCAACTCTCCTGAGTTCTGGTGCTACCAGAGGTGGCCACTTCCCTATCTAGAGCTCTCTCAGTTCTTTCTCCCTCCCAACACAAACACGCCCTACTGTATCCTAAAAGAAAGAAGCAAAGTGGAGAGCAGCACAAATGCAATTGGAACAGCTCAGTGTGTGAACAACCAGAAGGCTGGGAAGACTCTGCTGAGCAAGAAATGTTAATTGACATCAGGTCAGGTACGAGATGTGACCTGCAAAAGATTAGTAATTTGTGCTGTTCACCACAGAAAGTCCTCTCTGAAAAACACTGCTTGTTCCTTGATAACTGCCACCAGTGTGACAACACAGTCAGACTCTTGAATTTGAACAACAGCTTGAGCTCTGACACACTATTTAAAAACGGAAACAGTAGCATGTGAAGGGACTGTGTTTACCCACATGAGCTTGCTCATAGATGTTATCCTGATTTCTGGGGTCCCTTGGGGGACACCTCAATGTGCTCCATGTGATGGGGAATGGAAACTAGCCAGAGCACAAGCAATAGCAATGAGAGGCAAAGTAACCTAGTGGGGTCGTCTACCCAGTTTTTACGGGGTCAGGCCAAGCCAAAAACCAAACAAAAATGTCCAATAAATGATTTTATTGAATGAAAATCTCATGCAGCAACGCAATCACTCACACATGCACCCAAGTGCTATTAAGAAGAAAAAGAAAGGAAATTGGACAAGGGGGTATTGAAGGGGTGTAGTTGCGGTAATACTACACCTTTTCCTAAAGTCCTGGGTCCGGGAAGGCAGCGGAGAAGTGGGGCTCAGCACGGAGAGGGCCGAGGGGATCACTCAACGGATGGAGAAATGGTCTGCTGGGATGACTGGGAGTGAGCCACTCAAAAACTGGGACTATTTGTAGGGGGAAAAGTACCTGGAGGACTAATCCTTTCCCAGGGAGAACAATGGGTGTTGGAATGATAACAAAGCTCCACCATGGCAATTTCCTTTGTGTGATGGGATTGCAAGGTGTTGCCAAAGTCTCAGGATCTTCGGCTGTGTTAATTTGTGGTGTGACTTCATTTAAATGGTCCTCGCCTGATGGAATATTTGCTCAACTTGGGGCAGATACGCTAATCCCCTCAAGTCAGCGTCTTGGTGCTGAGGACCCTTTGTTTATTGTGGGTTTGCACAGCTTGAGGTCTCCTGGGACTACATAACTGAGGATTTTACTGGCCTGACCTGGTTTTCGATCTTTGACCATTGCTGCCTACGTGCCCATCCAGGTGACCTCTCAGGCACATTGAATCATATTTTAATATCAAAATTGTAGACCCCGGGATAGGGTTTTTCCAGTGGAGTAACATAGACTTCCTCTTTGTGAGATGGGGTTGCTGGCTCAATAAGGTCTTCTCTCTTGTGTCAAAGAGATCTACACACACATCAGCACGCACAATTGTCACACTTCCCATGAAGGGGTGGTTTGTGTGGCCCCTGGGTGTAGTGGCAGCAGGACCGGTACCAGCTTACGTTTTCCTGTAGTCGCCCCCACCCATGTTCTTTCTACATCCTCTCTGTGCTGAAAATCTGGGGCCATTTCTCCACTGCAGAAGTAAATCAGGGAACATTTGCTCACCTGTCCACCCAGCCACCTTCTGACCCTGAGAAAAGCAGAAGCAGCAACTGGAATTTCTTTGGGCTCCACTCTGTCTTTCATGTACTGGCTAGTTCAGAGAACAGGCTTACAGGATTGAAAACCTTTGGTCAGAACAGCAAAGAAACACCAGCACACCTTGGCAATTGCCAAGACTATTGCATTTGCAGTACCTTATAAGCTGTAAACTTTCAATTTAGCACACACTAGTATTCTGTTTGACAATTAGTTAAAGCAACTCTTTCCCCAGACTCTTCCATCTCCCTCCTGGTTACCGATTCCTCCTGCCAACTGCCTGGGCTTGCAGCCGTGTCTCTTCATCCTTGCCAGAGATCATTACAATAACATTCCCTTGTTCCTAGCACACTGTTTCTCACCCAATCCCATCATCCTCTCACAGCATCATAAAACCCATTTGTTAAACATCAATGAAAAGCTGCTACCTTAAGCATGGCAGGGAGAGCAAAGCCAAGCTGACAGTGGGGGGGGGGGGGGGCGTTCAATCCGTTGGAACGCTCTGTGAGGAGAAAGCTTCCCAGGGGATTCTTCTGCCAACTCACTTTTCATGTAGTAAACCACCTCTTTTCCTTCTTAAACTTAATTTCTGGGGTGTTCCAACACAGTTGCTGATAGACTTTCAGCAGTATTTCCTCAAGGGACCTGCTTGCCAGACATAGTGTATAATCCTAAGCACACTTACATTACAGCAAGTCTCACCAATGGAAATTCAGGGAGAGTGTGACCCTCCAGACATTCTATTGCATCCCCCAGCAGCCATAACCAGCAGAGCCAAAGGAATGATAGGAATTGCAGTCCAGTAACATCTAGAGGGTCGCTTGATTCCTATCTGTAGAGTAAGCCACTATACTATGGCCCTTTCCGCACGGTGTAGTCACTGTGTAGCTGCGACGGCTTGAGGAGATGTGCATCCGCATGACGTCGTCACTGTTAAGTGGACGTGAAGCTGCTGGCACGCCTTTGCATGTCGCTAAAGCATTGTATTTGAGCAATGGAAAAAATACATTTTCACTCCCTCGGACCGCTTTTACTACATTTCTACAACTCCATGCGGAACCACTGAAGCGCTTTCTTGCAGGAATGGGAGGACTGAGGGTGTACCCGGCTTGTCCGTCCATCACTTCCTGTCCTGATTTGTCCCTGCCCACCAAAGCAGAGATTGTCGCCATTTTTCCTCCATGTGAGAAATGATGGAGGAGAAGAAAAGGTGGGAGAAAGTGGAAAGTAAGTTTTTTCTAATTAATCAATCCTTGCAGAACTTAGGAACCCTCTTCTCACTGGGCTAATTTTTAGGGGAAGGGGTGGGCTGGGGGACGGTCACTTCAGGCATTCTGGCTGTTCACACGGATGTTGGGAGTTTCAGCCCTTCCCCAAGTAAATGTTTCCAAGTCTCATGGGAGCTGCCGTCGCTCAGAACCCCCCCCCAAACACACCGCTCCGCTCCCCTCCCCTCCCCGCACCCACCCATACCACCCCTGGAAAACACTAAACATGCCCCACTGCAAAAAGGACCATCTCATTATGGGCTCTGCCAGCCTTGTGGGACCTGCAGTCGCTTAAATCACTCCTCAAAAACATCCACCACCCTCCCTTGGCCAACAGAACCCCCCTTCCACCCTGCCAAACATGCGTTCTGCCAGCCTCATGGGACTTGCAGTCACTCAACACACACACACCCCCCAAAAAAATCCACTAACCTCCCCTCACCCACCTATGCCTCCCTGGAAACCGCCCAACATGCCCCATTGCAGAAAGTCCCCCCTGATATGCGCTCTGTCAGCCTCATGGGATCTGTAGTCCCTCAAAACCATCTCAAAAACATCAACTAACCTCTCCTGACCCACACATTTCCCCGCTGGAAACTGCCCATCTTGCCCCGCTGCACAAAGTCCCCTCGCTATGTTCTCTGCAAGCCTCATGGGACATGCAGTCACTCTGATTTCCCTCAAAACCTCCACTGACCTTCCCTCATCCACTCCTGTCCCCTTTACAGACCAACCAAGATGCCCCTCCACATGAAGGCCCTCTCTGCCATGCACTCTGCAAGCCTCATGGGACCTGCAATCACTTCAAAACGCAAATTCTTTGTGTCTTTTCCATCTTTTTAGGTACTTAGCTGCATCTTCTTCGGCCTGACTGAGGACTTCATGGATTCTACAGGGTACTCTGAAGGCATCCCCAACAACAACAGAAAGCATCATGTATACCACAGTTGAGCAGGCTGTCCATCTGGCACACAGGCATGGTGGGAGCCGCAGGCCTTCCTACCTCAGGAAACACTCTACGAGCCTAATGGGACCCGCAGTTGCTCCAGCAGTCCCTGGGAACAACTGAAAACTGTTCATTTGACTTGAGACCATATCTACTCAAAATGTTAGTGGTCCAAAGTTAAAAATGTAAAGCCATCATGAGAGTTGGCTAATACATGTAATGCTTAGGGTTATTCATGTTCTCCTTGTATATACTTTGCTGATAAATGTTGCTCTTTGTTGTTTCCCAGTAAAAGCTGATCTTTACCCTCTCCCTGCAGCTTCTTCTCCCTTTCAGTAGAGGGGCTGGGCCAGCTGACAGGGGCATTTCTTGTGTAGCAGCAAAGGTACTGCACAAACACAGTTACTGTGAAAAAACAACATCTTTATTAGCCATTAACGTCATGCTGGGAACAGTAGCCATGCCAAGGGCAGACATCCTCCACCCCCCAGGCACCCACAGACCGCTCTTCCCCTGTCCTTGCCCCCCCCCCATGATGCCCCCAGAGTGGGCAGGGCAGCCAGCTCAGGTCCTCGGAGGGCACTGTGGGGGAACTGGAGATCCCATCCTGACGCCCAGGAAGTGTTTTACAAGCCCAGGGGTGAGCACCGTAGAGCCCATGGTGCTGGCAACAGTAGCCGTGCCAGGGGCAGACATCCTCCACTCCCCAGGCAGACACAGACCATGAAATGGTGCCCTGCTGTCACATTTCAAACGGGGCTGGAAGTTCCATGACGTTGTTTCTACATAGAGGTGTTCCCATGCAGAAACGTTGTCTGGTAAAGTTAAAATAAAAAATGAAGTATCCAATCAAAGGTGCAGAGGCGGGGTAAAGGCGACGCAGGGGAGTGGTCATGGACACTGTAGTGCGGAAGGCAAAAGCGACCTTCTCCGCCTCAAGCGGAGGAGGGTGCGGAACACAGCGTCGCAGAAACAAAGTCATAAACTACGCTCTTGCGACGCCACGAGGTGTTTCTGCCGTCCCGTGGGGAAAGGGCCTACAGCAGTGTTAAGCGAGCTTTTCCTCTATACCTTCTTTGGACAGAGTACAGTGGCCCCTCACCTTTCGCGAGGGTTTGGCGTGCAGAAGCCCCATGAAAGTTTAAAAAATGCAAATAACTCCCCCCACCCGAGTGAGCACTCTCCCTCCTATTCTCTTCCAGGGCTTTCCCCCACATTTGCTTATGTTTTGCATGAGTGCATCTCATTCCAGGTGCCCAGGCAAAAGGCAAGTGAATGGGAGGGGGCAGCCTCACACCTGGAGAAATTGTGCATGTGCATCCCCCCATTCACTTGCCTTTTGCCCAGACATACTGCCTGTCTTCCAGACGTTTGGGTAGAAGGCAAGTGAATGGGAGGGGGCAGCCCTGTGCCTCCTCTCCACTCACTTGCATTTCACACAGCCACACTGCATTCCAGGCACCCAGGGAAAAGGCAAGCAAATGGGGGAGGCAGACCCATGCCCAGAGAAAGCAGACGTGTGCCTCCCCCCATTCACTTGCATTGTTCCCGGGTGCACTGCCTTCCTTCCAGGTGCCTGGGCAAAAGCCAAGTGAATGGGAGGGGGCAGCCCTGCACCTGGAAGCCCCCAAGGTACGTGTGTGTCTTGCCCTCCATTCACTTGCCTTTTGCCTAGGTGCATGGAAGGAAGGTACCCGTGCCTGGGCAAAAGGCAAGGGAATGGTAGAGAAGACACACGTGTGCTTTCTCTGGGCACAGGGCTGCCCCCTCCATTCCCTTGCCTTTTGCCTGGATGCCTGGATGGAGGGAATAATCCAATTCACGAAGGTCAACCCCGCAAGTGTGGAAGAGGACTGTACTTGAACTGAAGGCTCCTCATCACCAAATGAACAGGCACTGAAACATATCCCAATGGGGTCTCTTAAAATGACATTTCTTATATTAGAACAATATGTTCTATAGTATTTGAGCTGAACTTAACAACATAAATAAGTTGGTTTTACAATGCATTTCCACCAAGGAGTTGTTACCCTGTGTACTGGGGGTCCCGGGAGGGACACCAAAATGTGCTCAACTAAAGGTGGGGAAAATTAGCTCACAGCACTGCTTAACGTTACGAGAGGCAGGGTAACGTAGCGAGATCTTGAACCCTATGTCTACGGGGTCAGGCCGAGTCAAGGAGCACACAGAAGTTGAAACAATAAATGATGCTTTATTAAATACAAGCCAAACAGTGTATGTGACACATTCACCCAAGAGAAATAAGGAAATAAAGGTTGGAGTGGTATAGAGGGATTTTTAGAGGGATTGCTGGTTTGGGTCTTCACCTGCCCTGAAGCCCAGAAAAATAGAGAGTGAGGCTGGGGTGCGATGTAGCTCAGCATGTGGAGCTGAGGGGAGGCTTGCCAAGCAAAGTGGCAGCAAGGCGGGATGAAACTCGGGAGCGATCCGAGGAAGGTCTTGGAATCAAGGGTTTTTATAAAGAGAATTGTGACTGCAGGCTATGCTGTACTTGGGGGAAAACAATAGATTTGGAGTTGGAGACAAAGCCTCCAAAAGGTCAGAATCTGAATGATTGAGTTATCTCAATAGAGTAGCCAGTTTGCAAACGCAGAGTACTTGGGTATTGTATAGTTTACCCATCAAGCTGCCATCGTGGGGCAGAGGCTCTTTTGGAAGTTGCGTGCATACCTAATTAGAGTACTTGCCTGGAGGTCTCCTAAAGCAGCGAGTCAGCTATTCCTGGCCTGCCTGTATTGTTGTTTGAATATTACTGCTATTAACAGCCGAGCTTGTTTACGTGCTTGTCTGGTGGCCTTGCAACCACATGTACGGGAATAGAGAAGTGAAGCCGAATTGTGATATCAAAAGGATATCTTTTAATATCCCCAAAGCTCGGACTAGCCAGGGCAGTAACAGAGTGCTGGTTAAAATGTTAGCATATATTAGGTCTAGCTTTCCATGCAGAGTCTCAATCAACAAACCTCCCAATATACAGTCATGTCCACGATGAAGACACTATCTGTTAAGAGCAGAAGAATAGCATCTATGCAGGGCTGCACCAGGGCTGAGTTAAAAGTAGACTCTTGGGCGGACAAAACAGTCCACAAAAGGGGGAAACGTAACTATTCGATGTTCGACATCAGGATGCATCTAATCCTCCCTGGTGTGCATCTTTGCTGCTGCTTTGGTAGAACTCCCCATCCTCCTATTCTTTTCCCTTGGGAAGTCTCTCAGTACAATAGTTACTACCAAGGGTAGGAAACTGCTGCCAAGGGCCATTTTTCAGCTTGGGTAAGTTTGGGCAAGTGGTCATAAGTAGCACTTTTTAATATTTTTAATTAAAAACACATAAAATTAGCTAAATAGGTCAAATATTAAAAACTGGTTGAACTAATTAACAGTCTTCAATGATCTCAAATTCACTAATCACTCTCATTCACTATTAACAAACCTCCCACCCCAGTCATACTTGATTATTCTAATATTTATATAGAATACTAGCATATATACCCGGCATTGCCCAGGATTTTAATTTCTCATAGGTGCTTGTTAGAAAGATTTGAGATCCTGTGTCTCTAATTTCCCAAACTGTCTTGTCCAGTACCCATAACTTTTCCCCATATTCCCCAATCCAATCTGGATTCCGTTATTAAACATACAGAGGGTTGGGTTCCTGAGGGAATACACTGCCCTCCTCCTTGCTTCTAGGCCTTGTCTCCATAGCAACCGGCCAGGTCCAAGAGCTCTCTCACTGAGAATTCTAAAGGCCCCTCCCTAAACTGCAAGCTCCAGGATTGCATGGAATTTTCACAGCCAGCCAATCATACGAGGACTTCGCCTGACACAGACAAAACAGACAAACTTTGACTTTTATATATTAGATTAAATTGTCTTTAACATAATACGATGTCAAAGTACTGAAAATGAACTAAAAATAAGTAAATTATGTTACTGACAGTTCCACTGACAATAGTCTAGTTAGTCCCCTTTTCTGCGTACTCACTTTGCACTCTTACCCTTAAGCCCCTTTCCTGATCCTCGTAGTTGAGTCCCAAGGTGACCCCTATACTGGACAAGTGGGTGTGTTGGTCAGTGTAGTAGTTTGTGACCCAATCCTCCCTATCACTTCTTAAACGTAAACGTTCATAGAAAGTTCTAGAAAATAAAACCAGTAAAGATTTACGATGTATCAAGTAAATTAAATAAGAACTCCCTGATCTCTGTCTGCATTCTGATCTCCCAGCAACCCCAGAGCCTCTTCCAGTCTCATCAGTGCCTCTCTTCCTACCTGACCCTCTCTAATTCTGTGGCCATTTCTGCACTAGATTGTTATAGTGCTGTTATTCCACTTTCAACGTCCTAGGGAATCCTGGGGTTTGCAGTTTAGGGAGGGGCCCTTTGAATTCTCAGCCAGAGAGCTCTTTGGCCTCAAGAAACTCCAAACCCCAGAACTCCACGGGATGTTTGAAGTGGAATAATAGCACTATAACAGTGGAGTGTGGAAATGGACTCTGTCTAACCAGGTGCTCTCTGACAGCTTAACAGACAAACCTCTAGTTTTATATTCCCCCACACAGCCCCCTAACAGCATCCCATGAGCTGTGAGGGTCTGGCTGCACCCAGCTTTGACCGGCTTCTCACTACACACATGGGCAGCCTTGCAAATAAAAGGGCTACTAGAGGGAGGCGGGAGAGCCCAGGCTGCCCATCCCTGTACTACACAATCCCAGAGAATCAGTGATCACAGAATGGAAGTAGTGAATCATGGCACTGTGAAACAGTCAGAGGCTGACTCGGTGAGATCACTTTGAAGGCAAATGAAGTCACAGTGCTCTTGCTCATCACCAGCCCATCCAGCAAGACTAGGAAGGTGTGCCTGAACACTAAGAGATTTCTCATCTGCTGTGATACATTCTCCCTATAAAAACTTGGTTCAAAACCATCTCCCATCCTGGGCACCAAAGACCAAGGTGTGTGTTTGCTTTGTTTTGTTTTGTTTAACAGACAGCTGCTAGGGACGCAAACCAAACTCAGTAGTGGTTACTTAACCGTTGAACGACCACGTTTATTGAATGCCTTTCTGAAAATGCACTGCAGATGATGCACTATGTAAAAGGCTTTAAACGTATACATGCTGTCCTATGGGGTAAGCTGCATTAAACCCAGTGGGATTACTTGCGAGCAGACACACACAGGGTTGCAAATAGATGCAGTCGTCTCTCTACATTTGCCTAGGGTTAGGGGCACAGGACCCCTGTGGAAGTGGAAAAACTGTGAATAACTCTAGGCCCTCCCAAGCCATATTTAACACACAAAAAAAGTATGATCAGCATATTCAACCCACCGTGGGTTCCTCTGAAGCAATCAGGGCTCCTTCACAAGGCAGAAGTGGGGTGCTGGTGGGGCTTGCTGCCACCCCCCGTGCTGCCCCACACCATTTTTACAAGCCTCCTTTGCAGTTTCTCAGTCTCACCAGGCTTGCAGTCTCTGTTAAGAATGGCATGGGGAGGCGGCAGAGGTGACAGCAAATACCCTATTTACTAGTGTGTAAGACTCACTTTTTTCCCCTCGGAAATACTGTTTGAAAATGGGGTGCGTCTCATACACCAGCGCATCTTATATGCCGGCAAATAGTATTTGCCGGCATAGAAATGGGACGTGTTTTATATGCTGGTGCATCTTATATGCTGGCAAATATGGTAATCCGTGAATAATCAAATCCGGAAAAGTGAAACCTGCAAATGTGGAGGGCTGACTGTACGATGCAAAAGAGAGAAAAACAGAGAAGGAAGAGGGTCATGACTCTTTCACAACTGGTACCAATAGTAACAGTTTCCGGGGAGGGGAGTAGAGCTGGTGTTATGTTGTCAGAAGACCTTGCTGCACCCTCTCTAGACCAACCCATTTAATGCAACAATCGTTTTAGACATCCCGCGTGCAGGGTTGAAGGGGCTGGAAGGTTTCTTGGTGGTTTTTGAAAGAGCAACCAAGTGACAGGGCTGCTGATGGAGGGAGGAGCGGCTGGGAAGGGGAAGAGGCCGCTGGCTCTCCGCCCAGCACCGTCCATTCCCCCATTGAAGAACCACAAGATGCTCAGATGCAGAGCAGAGCGGGCACCGCTGAGCCAGCTTGCCAGTTTCTGTCTTGGCAGAGGCTCGGGACCGAGGCGATCCTTGGCATGAACCATGTCTCCGGGGTGGCAGCGCCCCTGGCCGCCCACGGTCACGGAGGAAAGCCCCGGGCAAGGCTTTCCTTCCCGTCCCCATCGGTCCCCATCGGTGCCAGCAGAAGCTGCCCGCTCAATACCTGAGGGGGTTTCTCAAAGGGGGCAGAAGCCTTATGCGCTACCTTTGCTCCCATAGTTAAGATCCTTCTCTCAATCCCCGCTCTCAGACCGCCTGGTTTTTGCTTCCAAAGTGTTAGGGCAGGGAGGGGGGTATGGACCCTCTAACAAGACGAGGCTGGGGTGTATTTGAGTTCCCCCAACGATCTGGCAACACTGAGCCCCCAAAGTCACTTTTGTAGCCGAGCCTCCTCCTCGGGAGTTATCAGTCGGAATTGTACTAAATGCTCAAGCACCGAGACACGAGATTGTCCTCCCTCCCGGGAATGAAGGCTGGCTGCAACCTATCCCAACCCCTTCCATGAGACGTGCGAGAATAAACGCGTGGAGCAAACTACAGACTCCACAAAACAGCAAATACCTTGATTGGGCCAGCTGAAAACTCAAAATCGAAGCTTCACTGGCTTCTTCGTGGGGCAAAAATCATACAAGGGAACAACAGCGACACAAGGGAGGGCACTTTTAAACACACATCCTCCTTGTAAGGCCATTTCCGCACTACACTCTTATGGCGCGATGATTCCACTTTCAACATCCTATGGAATCCTGGGGTTTGCAGTTAAGGGAGGGGCCCACCGGCCCCTCCCTAAACTGCAAACCCCAGGATTCCATAGGATGTTGAAAGTGGAATCATCGCGCCATAAGAGTGTAGTGCGGAAGAGTTTTAAAGGCTGTTTGGAAGATAGTGGAGGGGAAAGTAATTTCCCCTCCTCTTACAAGCAACTGGCAGGTGGACAAAATTCATAACGTGTGTGTGTGTGTGTGTGTGAAGAATGTTTCGTAGCGCGTTCTAAGAAACGTGGTAAGTGAATGGGGGGGGGCGGAAGAAGAGGAAATGATCCCACCAGAGTGGACCTCCCCGCCCAGGGAGATAAGAGCGGGGCGGGAAGGGTTAAAGCGCCGACGTCACATCGTGCGTTCGGGGCCCCTCCTCCGCCCTGTGATGTGGGAAAGGTTTGAAAATCACCCCATTGGAAGCCCCGCCCCTCGCCTTGCCATGAGGAGGAGCGCGCGGACAGGCTCTAAATGAAGCCGGCGGTGTCCGCGTGCGTCGGTGAGAGCTAGGCGTCGGGCAGCACGCGCGCACTTCTTTTGGGGCAGACCCCCTCCGCACGCGCCCCCCCCCCCGTGGCCTCGCCCGCTTTCTCGGCTCTTGCGGAGACTCTCCGGCTGCAGTCCAGGCTTCGTGAGCGGAAGAGGGAGGAGAGAGAGAGACCTAACAACCATGAACCCAGGGGGACTGGAAGCGACCTGGCTTGCCCTGGCGGTCTTCCTCGTCAGCATCCTCGGCCAAGTTTCGGGAAGAGGTAAGGCGGGAGAAGAGAGGGCGGCTCGCACCCGTTGGAGCCGGGAGTTTGGAAGTTCAAAAGAAAGCGGGTGTTCCCGGGGCGCGCGCGATGGGAAGGTTTGCTGACGGTTCAGGAGGCAAAAGCCATCTCCGCACTAGAATGTTACAGCGCTGTTATTCCACTTTCAACATCCTATGTTTGCAGCATAAACTAAACTGCAAACTAAAACTGCAAACCCCAGGATTCCATAAGATGCTGCAAGTGGAATAGTGGCGCTATAGCAGTCTAGTGCGGAAGGACAGCAAAGACTAGGCGCGGCCGGGGGGGGGGAGGAAGTTTGGGGTGGGGTTTCCAGGGCTGTAGTCCGGTGGCTGCCAGTTATGCACCGTCTGCTTCATCCAAAACTAAGTGGGAATGCGCCTTCCTGTGCGTGTGTGTGTGTGCGCCCTAAGTCTGAAGAGATGCCCCTTCTTCGTAGGAAAGGCGTTTTAGGGCACCCAACGCGGGAAGTGTCGCTGCCCTGCTTTCGCTCATTTGCCAGAGATGCAGGAGGAGGAAGACCCACTTCCTCCTCCTGCCTTGACTTCAGAGCTCAGCCCCACAGAGTGTTCGGGACCACTGGGGCTCCCACTTCATATTCCTCGCACCGTATGAACTTTTCTAGTCCTCAGCCGTCCTCCTTTCGAGCCTTCTCTGGGGGGACGGTGAGAGGATGATCCCTATCGGACTTGGGAATTTAAAAAAAGGATCGATACTTGGCGCGTCCCTTGCCCCTCCTAACTGTCTGGAGGGCTGTGCCCTTTGGAGCCTCAGCCAGAGAGGCGGAAGAGGGGAGGTCCCGGCGGCTGGTGACTCCCCCCCGCCTTCAACTCGGACAGGAGAGACGACCTCCCGCGCCCTCCTGCCCCCCTTCGGGACCACAGCTCAGACGTCCTTTTCAGCTTCTTAGGACTGGGCAGCCCGACTCAAAGGCTCACGAGTCCTGCCCCCCCCCCCCGCGACGTGTTTCTTTCCCAGCAATCACCCCTGGAGTCATTTCACGCTCTTATTAATGTATTATCCGCGCCGGCCCGCTGAGGGCTTCCTTGGCTCTGTTCGTGCTGACTTTAAAGGGCGCGCAGAGGCACCGGGGGGAGAAAGGGGCTTGGCGACCGCCCGCGCCTGAGGAAAGGCGAGTGCGCGTCGCCGGCGGAGGCCAGAAGTTTTCGTAAAAGGCGCTCCGCGGGGGAGGGGCAGGTGGGTGGGCGGAGCTCCCGCGGCGGCTCGCGCCCGGGCGCGGCGGAGGGGCGTGGCTCCCTGGGGGTGTCCGGGAGCCGGGAGGCGACGGTTACCTGAGGCGAGGCGGGTCGAGGCGCCGGGAAGCCCCCGGTGTCTGAACTCGTGTGAGCGATGTTTGGTCCCCCTGGAACCGAGCTTTGTCCCTTCAGTTCTTCGGCCGGGAGTCCCCCCCTTCCCTTAGAATGGTTGAGAAACTTTTCATCAGTGAGTCGTCTTCTTCCGTGGGTGTCTCGTGTGAAGGAGTAGCCCGGGCCAGGCCGGAGAACCGAAGTAACGAGAGTGGCCGACACGGCTTTTTTTTTTTTTTCCCTTAAGGCGAGGATGAACGTGTGTCACGAGCGGGATGCCCTGTTGTATTTTGTTAGCGTGTGGCAGCCACTGGGTGGTTGGGGGGAGAGCCCCCCCCGCTCTCTTTGCCAAATTGGCTTGTGGAAAAACCGGGCGGTCGCCTTGCCGGGCCATTGAGGGAGGCCGGTGAGAAGCTGAGCAAGAAGAAGCCGCGCGCCTCAACTCTGCTGCAGAAGAAACCTCCTGTCACTGCGCACGTGCAACTGTTTTCTG
Source organism: Cyclura pinguis (assembly GCA_030412105.1). Classification (NCBI taxonomy): domain Eukaryota; kingdom Metazoa; phylum Chordata; class Lepidosauria; order Squamata; family Iguanidae; genus Cyclura; species Cyclura pinguis. The sequence continues at coordinate 208,305,069 of CM059600.1, forward strand.
TGTGAAATTTTGCTTGTTTCAATGTCATCCCTTCAGAATTCCAAGGCTGTTTTCCTTCCTAATCCTCACCTCTGCTAATTGGAAATCCCTTGTGTGTTGTGAGGATGGCTTTGTGGTTTCTAAACTCTTGACGTGTTTCATTGTCGAAAGGAGTGTTAAGTTTGTTTTTTATATATTGATAAGAATGCATGTTAATATCTTAAATTTCTTCATATTAAAATCAGTGATGAAAAATGGGCTGCCTTTCCCAAATACATTTAAGCTTAGTTAATAAGTTTAGTTGCTAAGCAGGTTCTGGCCTGGCTAGTACTTGGATGGGAGACCAGCAATGAATAATAAATACCATGTGCTGTCAGCTGTACTTCAGAGAGAGGAACTGGCAAAACCACCACTAGTATTCCTTGCCAAGGAAAACCCTATTAAATTCATGGGCTCACCATAAGTTAACAGGTGATTTGAATCATAGAATCATAGAAATGTAGAGTTGGAAGAGACCACACGGGCCATCCAGTCCAACCCCCTACCATGCAGGAATACCCTCAAAGCACTCCCGACAGATGGCCATCCAGCCTCTGCTTAAAAACCTCCAAGGAAGGAGACTCCACTACACTCCAAGGCAGCATATTCCACTGCCGGACAGCCCTGACCATCAGGAAGTTCTTCCTGAGGTTCAGGTGGAATCTCCTTTTCTGCAGCTTGAATCCATTGCTCCTTGTCCTGATCTCTGGAGCAGCAGAAAACAAGCCCTCTCTCTCCTCTACATGGCATCCCTTCAAATATTTAAACATAGCTATCATGTCCCTTCTTAACCTTCTTTTCTGCACACTGAACATACCCAGCTCTCTAAGTCTGTCCTCATAGGGCATGGCTTCCAGGCCCCTCACCATTTTGGTTGCCGTCCTCTGGACCTGCTCCAGCCTGACCATGTCCTTCTTGAATTGGGGTGCCCAGAACTGGACACAGTATTCAAGATGAGGTCTAACCAAAGCAGAGTAGAGTGGTACCAGTACCTGCCTCGATCTAGACACCATACTCCTATTGATGCAGCCGAGAATTGCGTTGGCTTTCTTGGCTGCCGCATCACACTGCTGACTCATGTTCAGCTTGTGGTCTATTAAGACTCCTAGATCCCTTTCACACGTACTGCCATCTAGCCACGTGTCCCCCATCCTATATTTCTGCATTCCATTTTTTCTACCCAAGTGTAGGACCTTACACTTCTCTCTGTTGGATTTCATTTTGTTAGCCTTGGCCCAGCTCTCCAATCTGTCCAGGTCATTTTGAATTTTGATCCTGTCCTCTGGCATATTAGCAACCCCTCCCAATTTGGTGTCATCTGCAAATTTGCTGAGCATGCCCTCTATTCCTTCATCCAAGTCATTGATGAAAGTACTGAACAGCAGTGGGCCCAGGACAGAACCCTGTGGCACCCCGCTAGTCACTTCTCTCCAGGATGAAAAGCAGCCATTGGTGAGCACCCTTTGGGAACGGTCAGTCAACCAGTTACAGATCCACCTGACAGGTAGCCCTGTCCAGCCCACATTTTACTAGCTTCTTTGCAAGAATGTCGTGGGGAACTTTGTCAAAGGTCTTACTGAAATCGAGATATGCTACATCCACAGCATTCCCTTCATCTATCAAGCTAGTAACTCTGTCATAAAAAGAGAGAAGATTAGTCTGGCATGACTTATTTTTGAGAAATCCATGTTGACTTCTCCTGGTTACCGCATTGCTTTCTAAGTGATTAGAAACTGACTGCTTAATGATCTGCTCCAGGATCTTTCTGGGTACTGAGGTCAGGCTGACTGGGCGATAATTATTTGGGTCCTCTTTTTTTCCCTTCTTGAAGATGGGGACAACATTTGCCCTCTTCCAGTCTGCTGGAACTTCTCCTGTCCTCCAAGATTTCTCAAAGATTATAGCAAGCGGTTCCGAAATGACCTCTGCCAGTTCTTTTAATATCCTAGGATGCAATTCATCTGGCCCTGGAGACTTGAATTCATCCAGTGTGGCCAGGTATTCCTGTGCCACCTCTCTACCTATTATGTGCCTCATTTCCCCTGCTTCCTCACCTGCCCCCCAACCGCGAGGTTGAGTGCATGTATCCTTCTGGGAAAAAACTGAGGCAAAGAAGGTGTTAAGTAGTTCTGCCTTTTCTCTTCCCCCTGAAGGCACATCCAAACACATGATATGGCGAAAACACACACAGAATTACTTCATCCTGCCAGGATAATATTGTGTGTCCCTACAAAAGTTCCCTCTATGAAAAGTTTTTGAAAGTTGCATTTATGTTTTTGTGTGAAAGACATCTCTTCTTGGGCAGTTGTTAATCACTGTGGGATTTCTGTGCCTGTCTAATGTATCTGTCCTTTGGAAGCAAAGTTCAAAAGGACAGTAACACCAACCTGACTGTGCCTAAGCTATTTGCTTTAATAATTGTGCTGCACTGAAGTTCAGTCACCTTTACAAAAGGAGGTTCTTGACCATATGGTTGGTGCTCATATGTGTATTTGATGGCCATAGTCAAATTATTAAAATTTTTAAGCTGCCACCCTAGATAACACCTTTCTCAATAATTGTGCTGTGGGTACAAATTCTGAGGAATGTGTATTCTTATACCATAGTGAATTGCTGCAGGATTTGTTGCTGGTTTTTCCGCAGATATGAGAAAAATAGAACATTTGCTATAATTTTCAGTGGAAGATTTTCCATACTACACACAGGCACATGTTTATCCATGCTGGGTTATTGCACTGCAATCAATCACATTAGATGGACTAAATATAGGATATGATGTTCTTAGGAGGCAAACATTTAGGGACCTAAGTACTCAGAGGAGTACAACAATAAATGAATGCGCTGCTAAGCTCCTAGCTATTTAAGAAAATCTTTTACTTGTTAGCCACAAGTACAGTGTGATAAGTTTTCTGTGCCCTAACCTGGCATATATCCTTTAGTGAAACAAAGTTGTGCTGAATCAATTTTTTCTCAATTTGAAATGGAACAGAGACATAGTACAGAGAATGAATGAGCGAATCTGAAGGTACTATAGTTATACTTCAGCAAAAGGTAGCTGAACTATTGAAATAAGATAGATCAGGTACACTTTTTTTAATTTATGTATGTGACCTTTTTAAAAAAGTGGTTTTAGGTGCAGTCTTTGTTAGTTAAAAGAGTACTATATGCTAATCTCTTTACATTAGTGCAAATATTCCAGTAAAATAATTCCTGTATATGTTTGAATATGTTTCATACATTAAACCAAACTTCCTAAATTAGAGGACATTATTTGGAGCACTGAAAATCAACTTTCTTCAGAAACCTACTTCACTGCAAGAAACTCACATAACAATTCTGTTAGAAATCCTTGGTCTCAGTAATTTACTGGTCATACTGGAGTCTGCATTTCAGTTTATTCCTGTTGAAAAACTGCTGTTCCATGTTTGCATCATGCTCGGGTCTTTAGCCCAAGATGTCCTTATTGGGCTGTCCTATGAGCTGTATGCACATGCAAGGAGACACACCTAATTTTTATACCCTTTGGAAAATGAAAGGAATGTCAGTCTTTATAATGAACATTTCATCAGGTTTTTAGGTGGTGGTACTTTTTACACTACCAAATTACCTGTTAACTTTCCAAGAAAACTTATTTTCCCATACCCCTTAATTTGTCACTGGTTGTTTTGATTCTGCAAGTGATGCAGTAAGAGTCCATATGTTCCATTTTGAAATACAGGGGTCATTTTCTCACAGCTGCTGCTGAGACTACAGTAGGAATTGGGAAGTGAACATCTTCAGCTCAATACAGAGTAAGCTAGAATAACTCAAAGAAGAAGCTTCTTGTTACTGTGACTCAAGCTTTCTGATGAATCCAGCAAAATATTTTTCTCCATATTTTCTCCATATAGTCATTACAATAATTCAGAAAAGCCCCACTGTGTTTACCCTTCTGAGTTAGCACTCTACTCTCTTGCAAGTTCTGCTTTTGACATGCTATTCTGCTGCTTGCATGCCTTGGTAAGGTGGCCATGTGTCCTGCTTTATATAGAGGGCGCCATTCTGTTGGAAGGGCTGTCTGGTCCAAGTAAAGAACTCTAAGATTGGGCGAGCAAGAGGCTTAGATGTTGCCTGTCATTTGTGAGCAATTCAGCAGCAGGCTAAGCCAGGAGACACACTAGTCACCTGCTCCCAGCCTTCCCAATGAAATGTGTTGCAATTTTATTGAAATTATAGGAATTGTTGCTAAATTCATAATTCCATACATAAATTGACACATTCTGGTTTTATGCAAATATACTCCTATTTTTTCCTCCTCTTTTTTTTCTCTGATGTATTCTCTCCCTCCCTCTTTCTCACTCACTCACTCTCTCTCTCTCTCTCTCACACACACACAGAGTTTGTAAAGTGACAGGGCTAATAGAGAGAAGGTTGAGTGTTGTCTCAAAGGAATTTCTGAGCAATCAGTTGTTGGCTTTAAGTATGTAGTTGGTTTTAAGTATATAGTTTATGCCATTTACATGGCATAGCTTTCTGGCACTAACCATGGTTTCTCTCATGCTACAATGCTAGGGCTGAGAACAAGTCCCATCTGAGGAAACATAGTTAAGCCCAGAATCAGGCTGAAGAAGTTCAACATGCATTATTACAGTCTTAATTCCATTCATCCACCCAGCAATGTGAGGCAATAAACAGGTGCAACTTGAACTGACACATCACAGATTAATTTTGCTCTCAAGTATCACCTGTCATGCAATTGTAAGCTCATGATTTTTTGAAATGAATGCGCATGTGGGTACATGCACACACATACAAACTGAAGAAAAAGACATTAATTTCATGAGACATTTTCATCTTTTTTAAAAAAACATAGCATTTATATGCCAAATGAAAAGTTTACAGTTTCTTATGCAGCAGAGATTCTTGAAAGGACAGGACAGGGCAGAGGGGCAGGGCAAAGCAAGCAACTTACCCAGAAATAGATTACTATCAAGTAAAAAAAAAATACAAATTAATCTACTGTATGTGTTCTCCACAGTATTCTTTCAAGTTGCATCTCAGATATTCTGAGTCTAAGGATGAAGAACTTTAACATACTGCAATTATGTCTGTATTGGCATCCATTACATTCAAGAATTTTGAATAATAAAAATTAGCCTTTGGTTTATCAGCATAGTTCTGTGCTGTGTTTCCTGTTCAGACCTAACATACTGAGCCAGATTATGTCCCCCTTCATGCTAGTCCTCAAATATGTACTGCCTAGTTCTGCTTTCCTCTAAAAAAATTTTTTTCCTTCAAAGGACCATGTTTTCTGTTCCTAGTCTTATGAAAAGTTGTGAATCAACATAATTTACCAGAACAGATAAAGCAAGCAATGTCTTTGCCTTATGTTCTACTTGCGAAAGCACTTCATGTGTGCTTCTCACACATACTAAGTTACAGGGGAGTGTTGTCACTCCCTTCTCGTCATGTTCAGCAGTGCCTTTGCCGTATCCAGTAGGTATTCTCATAGGCTGGCTTGTGCTGGGTAGAGGAAGGTTTAGAAGTTGTAGATTGAAATAATTTCTCCGAAGTCTGTTGCAGCCAAGTGCCCAGCTAGCAGTTTTATGCTGCAGCATTTTATTGTAGGGCCACAATTGTGTTGCTCCTAATTCAGAATGATGTGAAGGAGGAACACACATACACACAACACTCATTGGTGGTCAACAGCTAATAATTACTGTTAAATAGAAGGCTTGGGTATGATGACACCAGGTTAATTAGCCAAGAAACCTTTGGGATCCATCAGATCTTGGAAGCAAAGCAGGGTTGGCTCTGGTTAGTACTTAGATGAGGCACCACTAACAAATACCAGGCTATATTTCAGGGGAAGGAACTGGCAAGATCACCTATGAGTATTCTTTGCCTTTAAAGCCCCCACTATGAAACTCATAGGGTCTCTGTAAGTTGAGAGGTGACTTGAATACTCATACACACACATATGGTTTTGGTCACTTGACCTGCCCAGTCATTTGAAATCACTGGGGCCAACCTTGACATAACCTTGGGTATGGCTATGGTTATTGTTCATGTCCCAGAGAAAGATCTCTTTGAGGTCATGAGTGAAACACATACTCATGCCTCTCCCCTGAAAAAGAAAATTACAGTGAACATGGGAGACATCACGTGCTGCCCACTTCTGGCAGCTTTCCTTGAGGCTGTATAGCTTTATGTGTAGCTTTTAATTCACATTACGCTGGTGTAATTTTTATGTAGCAAGTGTTCTTAACCTCTGTTCCACATGTCTGTAGGTGAGTTTCAGGGGGTCTGTCAATGGGACACAAGCCCATTGTGAATTTTCCTTTTTCATTTTCTTCCAGTTTCTGTGCAAATTGTGTGTCTGTATATGTGCCTTCAAGTCACCTGTCAGCTTATGGCAACCTCATGAGTTTCATAGGCTTTTATATGTGTAAGTGCATGTTTCTGGGAAGAGGTCTGTAACTGCCAAAAGGTTAAGAACCGTTGCTTTACTGGTAGTGGGCAATACTGGTGAATTTTCCAGCAGACAACACTGGGCATCCTTCTAATGCTATTTCTTTCTCATGTCTTTCTTCATTGTTACTTTCAGTTATGTTTGATTTAAAAACTGAACATCATTAGTAAGTAGTATTTATAAACACTCCTGCAGTTAGACTTGATAATTTTAAAAATATAATGTATCCAGGAGAATGTAAGCACATTATATTTAAAAAAAAACTTACAAACTTTTGTAGATTAATATATGGATTTGCTTTGTTCAGTAACATGTGTGGATATATGCAGCTTGAAGTAATATGTAGCTTCTCAAAATATTTTCGTAGTATTTGGCTACATCTGATGGTCAGATATAAATAAAAGCCCAGTGAGGTTTATAATAGTAAGAATGCATGATATTACAAGTGCTTTAAATTGCATTTAAGGAAGATCTGTGAAATCATTCTCTGATTTCAGGGCCCTAAGTCTCCGGTGAAGATACCCTAGGAGGAAGGTTGGATAATAAGACAGGGTGTGTTTCGCTGTGTGGTTGCGTGGTGCTGCTTGTAGAGAGGATATCCTTGTTTGTCTTTCTTTATTATGATTCATATCACCGTGGTTAAATCGCCTGATAGTGAGTGACTGCCGTTGGCTGAGCAGAGCCTTGTGCAAATAATGTGAAAGGCTGTGGGGCCTCCCATTCTCCCTTTGATTATCTGTCTGTGCCAATAGCAGCAGAGAGTGTAAGAGAGGCCAGTGGTGTGACTGGAGCTCTGCCTCCCAGCTTGTGTGGTTGACATTGACAGATAACCTGGGAAGAAACTCTCTTCCCCTCTGTGGCAAAAGCAGCACTCAGGAAAATTACTTCTTCTATACTACAAACCCCGTATTTCAGAGGGATTCCTGGTGAAAGCACTTTTCTAAGTTCAAAGGTACTGATTTGCAGAAAGGAAGTGAATAAACTTACTTCTTCTTACTTTCATTCTTCCTTGCAGAATAAGTTGATTTAAATCACTGCGAGGATGGGGAAGGACTAATTTTACAGCTGGCCCTCCACATTCACTAGGATTAGGGCACAGGCCCCTCCTGCTAAAATGCAATAACCACATATATCAAAATGTTTGTGGGGGAGTCTGTGAGGGAGCAATCATGGTGCGGAGAGCAGGTACCTAGGGTCCAAACCAAGACAGAGAAAGGAGAAAGGGGTTGGGTCAGCATGGTGGGCCTGTACTTCCTCTCTTTTGCCCATCTTCTTCCTTGGTTATGTGTGGGGCATCAGGAGAGTGTTTGCAATGCAAAGAAATCAGGCCGCCATCTGGTGGAGGAAGAGGAGGACCAGTGGCAGGTTTTTAAAGGACTGCACAGGCTGATTGGAACCACCAAGAGGGAAGGTTCCTCTCTAAAAGAAGCACTTCAGGTGGGTGGGGGGGCAGGGGGAGAAACTTAACTGTGAAAGTGAAGTGCACAAATGTGGGGGGACAACTGCAATCATTTTTTTTTTCATTTTAGCAGTTGCATATTTGCTCAAACAAGCATGCATTCTAAATTGTTGCTCTAACTATTAGAACAAATTGGGTTGAAGTTAAGTAGAGTTTTTGTGCATCCTGAAATAATAATTCAAAATCTCTGACCCCGAAGCCTGTTTTGCTTTTGTGTTGTAAAATTATATCTGCTTAGAGACAGAATGTGTAAGTATGCAGGGATATTAAGAAAGATCACTTGCTGGGAGGCTAAGGCTTTGTCCTGTGCATGCTTATTTGGAAATAAACCCCCCACTGAGCAAAGTGGAACGTATTTCTGATAAGCTTTGGTATAGGTTTAAACTGCAGCGAAAGCTCCACAACTTTCCTGAAGCAACAAATGGTGCTTACTGAGGAAGAGTGGGTGGGTACGTATGTAAAGTGAGGAGACTATCCTTGTTCATGTTCTCTGTTTGATAGAGACATAAATACTAACTCAGACTGGAACATATTGCTGGAGTTTGATTGTTGTGCATAAAATAGGAGTATAACTATAAAATCAGTCATATGGGCTCAGTGGATGATCTTGGTAACACACAAAGAAGACAAATGTGTAATTGAAGTATAAATCGGTTTTTGGGGGGAAAAAAGTCACTTTGTATCCACTGCTTTATTGCTTACAAATGCTATGAAAGAGCTCCAGGGGAACATAAGCAAACTGTATCTTCCTTACATTTTTTAAAAGGAATGAGAGTTTTCAAATAGTCTAAGCCAGTGGTTTTCAAACTTCTTAGACTTCAGCTGTTAGAAGTCTGTGCCACTGTGATCAGTGTTCAGGAATTCTGGGAAGTGAAGTCCCAGACATCTGGAGGACCAAAGTCTAAGAACCATTGGTCTAAAGGTACACTTTTAATTGGGCATTGTATCTTGTAACTAAGGTCACTAAATGAATGAATTGGCTTCTCCAACAATTTTGTATATCTGTAATACGAGGTATAATTACGTCTACTGTAGTATAGGGGCTGTAATTCTTTAGTCAAATACACTCAGCTGTTAATGGTGATAACAACAGCTTTTGGCAGTGTGGTTGTGGCTACTGTAGTGCATGGGAGACCGTTTCTGTATTCCGATATGCTTGGCTGCTAATGGGCATGACTGCTCACACAGCCTGTGTCTCTCCAGTGGTGGTGATGGTGATAGTGCAGTTCTACTTCTGCAGATTAGATGGATCTTCTCCTGCAATAATGTACATGGTCAGAAGAACCAATTCCTCTCCTGCTGAAGCACCACCACTGCCACCCCAGTTAAGTGGAGCTGGGTAAATGTCTATGTCTCTGTGACCCGCCTTTTTTTTTTTTTTGGCAGCTGTCAAACTGCTGGTGAGAGCTGCTTCACAGAAACTTCTCTGAACCTGCTGCATACTTTATATGACAGCTGTCTGGCAGCAATCCCCAACTTTATGCCTTCCTATATGTCTTTGACGACAACATACTCGGTCAGGCTGGCTGAGGGTAACGGGAGAGGTAGTCCAAGTCATTTGGAGGGCACAAGGTTGAAGGAAGAGCTGCTAGCTTTAACTTCATTCTTTTACTCCTTTGACAAATGTGCTAGATTAGCTGAAACCTGCCTGGAAGTCAGGCCTCTGTTGGGATATCTTTCTTTAACCAGGGTGAGTTGCATATGGCCTTCCAGATGATAGTGAACTTCCATTTTCTGTCAGACCTAGCCAGCTTGGTCACTGGGAAGGGATGATACAAATTGCAGCCCAGCAATGGTGTGAACAACACAGGCTTCTGATCTGGCCTCTCATATCTAGTTTTACAAGTAGGATATTGACTGTGCTGGTACTGTAGTGAGGAAAAAAAACTTGGCACATGTTCTGACATTTTTCTTTATTAATGGCAAGTTCGTAGTTTAAACCCAGGTGTTAAAATAAGCTCCAGGTTGTTTGCTTGTGACTATGCTCACAAAATCATAACTAGTCCAGACCTGGCTTCATTATGTGTGTATCCTGGCTGGTGAGAAAGCTGATTTGAGTTGCTTTTTCAGTTTTCCCCCATACAAAGTACTATGGGAGTAGAGTTGACAGGAGGGCCAACTCTCAAGGAGGTAAGAAGTTTTAACTGCATTGTGAAGACAGTGCCATTTCACACTCTCTGACTTCCTGTCAGAGCCAAAATAGTTGTATGTTCACAAAGCACAGTGTGCTGATCCACTAACTACAAAGAACATGCCTTACTAGCATTATAAAATATTATACAGTAGATTATAAAATATCTCCTCTTGCTTTTCTGTGTGCGCAGATGTATGCAAGCACAGTTCAGAATGCTAGTGCTAACTTTTAAAGCGAAGTACATAGAGGACCTTTTTCTTCTGGATGCATCTCCTTGCTGGTTGAGACCATTTTCAGGGGCTGCTTTCTGGGTGCCCCACCTTTAAAGTATGAACAGTTGTATATATTATATGAATATATAAGGTAGAGCTGGATTTTCCCAAAATGAAGGTGCTGCCTTCCAAGTAAGTGGGTTCTAAAATAAATTATGTTTGATTCACAGTTTAGAGGCTCTGGTCACAGGATGGTGGGTTGTAGGTTTTAGGAGATTTGTCCCTCTTTCTAATGGTTAATGATGCTCCATTTTATTTTGTAGCTGTGGATTCATGTGGAAGAAATGAGTTCCAGTGTGGGAATGGAGAATGCATCCCTTACAAATGGATTTGTGATGGCAAAGCTGAATGCCAGGATGGTTCTGATGAGTCGCTAGATGCCTGCAGTAAGTTAGCTAACCCTGACCAGCCCTCTTTCTTCTCTTGCTTCCTGCCACAGAAGGCAGCTACATTTCCATGTTACATACTCGGAGTTTATCCAGACACTTTCAAGACTGACACTCTTAAGGGCTTATTTGCACAGTTCTGTAAATCATGCTCCAAGCTTACTATATGGTCTCTTACATATCTACATGAGATTATAGACAGGAGAGGTGGCATACCTTGATACTGATCAATTGATTGGAGGGCTTGATGTCGGGTTGAAACAGTATATCTCAAAATAATGTGTGGACAGAACCCCTGTCCCCATCAGTTTGCCTCATTTTGGTGTGGGACTACAATAGCACTGTTAGAAGAAAAAAAAATACTTTAAAGTGGGCAAATCACTATATGCCTGTCAGCTAGAATTGAATATAATGACTGTTAGTCACAGCTTGCATCACACCATGTCCCTGGGAATTCTGAGCCACAGAATGTTATGTGAGTGCTAGGTACAATGTCATTTCTGCAAGTGTTTGAAGGGTCTTTGAGAGAAGAGGCAGACTGCGTGCTATTGGCAACTGCATATTTGACTAATTTTTAGGGGCAGGTGTAGCAATGTTAGTATCTTGCTTAAGAAACAACAGAATGGCTTTTTGGGCAGCAAATTATTTATAATAATAGTCTGTTTAGGTGCCACAAGACTTTATTGTTTTATAAGACAACTGTCAAGAGGTCCTAACAACTGTGTCTCCTTTGATCAACTCTATTCTCCAATCCAAGAATAAAAAGGAGGCAACAAAACTTAAGTCAACCTTTCCCCCTTCCTCTCTGCATCATTCCCTCCAGGTGATGTAGAATTGTAATTCCATAGAAACCATCCAAGAACAAACACAGGCTCTCTAACCAAATTGTGATGAAACTGAGATGAGATGGTATAGCAATGCTGAATGTTATCTGTTTTTTTTCCCTTTAGAATCTGTTACCTGTGATCCAGGCCAGTTCAGCTGTGGTGGCCGCATAAATCGTTGCATCAGTATGAGCTGGCGATGTGACTCTCAATCTGATTGTGAAAATGGCTCCGATGAAGAAAACTGCCGTAAGTCAGGCTGAGGGCTTTGCAGATCATTGCTAAGTCAGAGAGCTTGTTGCATCTTTGGGTGGGTGGGGCAGGGATGCTATTGGGCCAGAACCCTAGATTCTGCTCCTCTTGCCAAATTTGGAGTCCAGTATTCTAAAGCCTTGTGGTATAATAACACTGGAACTTAGGTAATCTGTTAATTCACTTATACAAGACCAAATTAAGTTTAGCAGAATCAGCAACTTAAGATGAAACCTTGAGAGAGCAGCCCAGGTGACAGTTAATCTAAATGGAGAAATAGCAGAATTTTATTTCTTTCTTTATTTCCCATGCTTTGAAATATATTAGTCGAAACTTGCAATGCTTTTAAAGAGTTATTCTCAGGAAGCAGATTTTTGCTTATTTTGACTTGCTGTAGTTCACCGTGATAATTCTGTTAATGCTGATTGTTAACCTCCTAATGCAGAGCTAGTCAAAGTGCAGCCCATTTTTGGCTCCCAGGGATAAAAACATTTCTACTCCAAAATGCACATTTTTAAAATCAGAAGTAGACTGAAAAAAATAGTTTTTGGTGGTGGGAATATGACCCTCCAAAGTCTCCTAGTGGGCTAATGTGGCCCACACAAATTTCCACAGTTGCCCACTTTTGTGCTAGAGGAAGTGACATAGTTGTGCAGAGTTGTACTGTTGACTATAAAAGAGTAATGACTTTCTAGACAGCAAGTAATTATGATATTAGTGGGAAAAAGGTTTCAGATAGCATTTCCAAATGGAAATGTGTAAAATTCAGTATTTAGTGCTTAATTGAAAAAAAAATTATAAAAGTGCAATAGAGCTTTGAACAACTTGAAAAAGAAACTACACAGGCTGCAAGGTAATCCATTTGGTGAAGTCCATTTGTAAATTTAAATGCCTGAATTTGCATGTTAGGGCAAAGACTAGTCACTTTTTAAACGCCATTGGTACACCGCTTTGTTCTATGTGTGTACATGGACACAGTGTCACTGTTTACACCACACTGTAAGGACAAAATGTGACTGATATGCTTGTCATTTTCTCTTATAGCCCCTAAAACCTGTGCAGATAATCAGTTCCAGTGCAAAAATGGGAACTGTATTACTTTAGAGTTTGTCTGTGATGAAGAACATGATTGTGAGGATGGGAGTGATGAAGAACACTGCCCTCCCCCAACCTGTAACCCTGAAATGTTTCACTGCAACAGCTCAGAGTGCATCCCTAAACTCTGGGCCTGTGACAATGATGTGGACTGTAAGGATGGGTCAGATGAATCACCTGAGCACTGTGGAAAGCGAGAGGTGACCAATCCTTGCTCTAAATTGGAGTTCCACTGCGGCAGTGGCGAGTGCATCCACCAGCGTTGGAAATGTGATGGTAGCTTAGACTGCAAGGACCGATCAGATGAGGCAAACTGTGGTAAGCTACAAGAAGTGTGGGCTGGAGGGTACCTGCATTCCCTGCGGAAGGCGAGCTGGGAGGTTGTGATTGGTGTGTGTCCTGAATGTTCCTTATCAGAGAAGGGTTGAAGTATTCAGATCCTTGCTCTGGGAGGGTTTTTGAACTGAAGAAAGGCTTTGTTGGGTAGGGAGTTTGCAGTTCAACATTATCTGGAGGGCTCTGTAATTCCTGCTTGTGCAATTGCTTACGGCAGTATTTTTCAAATTAAAAGAGAACTGAGGCACACTTTCCAGAGATGCCTTAAACCCAGTTGAGAGTCCCAGCTGGAGTAGACTCATTGCACTAGTGGGATTTACATAAGAGCAGAAGAGGCAGCAGCAGCAGCATCTTAAGTGGGTTCAGTGGGCCTCCAGGCTCCTTTTGTAAGAAGCTTGTGGAATCCTGTAGTTTGTAATGCCAGTCATAATAAAGACATTCGTTCAGGCCCCCCCCCCAAAAAATGAGCTGAAGAAAAGCGATAAAATGCTACAGTTGAAGTGTACAGCCCTTTGCATGCAATTGGACTGCAACTCCCTGCATTCACCACATTGGCTTTGTTGGGTAGGGAGTTTGCAGTTCAACATTATCTGGAGGGCTCTGTAATTCCTGCTTGTGCAGTTGCTTAGGGCAGTATTTTTCAAATTAAAAGAGAACTGAGGCACACTTTCCAGAGATGCCTTAAACCCAGTTGAGAGTCCCAGCTGGACTAGACTCATTGCACTAGTGGGATTTACATAAGTGTTACTGTTCGGTAGTGGATCTACTCTAGTTTGAAATGCCAACCTTGTCAGGTAGGTTCAGTATTCCCATATTTCAGGTAGGAAAGTTGAAGTTACCTGTTGAGTTCAATAAATTTGAACTGGAGACTTCCTGAAACATAGCTCAGTCTGAAAGCTAATGTTCTGTTTACCAGTTCTCCTAGTACTGAGACTTGTATAGTGTTTTAGAGCCATTTTTGTATAGGTTACCTCAGCATTTCCAAGGTAAAAACCCTGGAGATCTCAGTTTTCCCTGTGTTTCAGTGGTAGATGAGATAGCTTAGTTGTGACCACCAATAAAAATCATGTTTGAAATGCTCAATAATTCTCATTCAGTAGCTTTTGGCCTATGAGATGCTGCAGCTCTGTGACTCTACTACTTTATACCAGGACTGGTCCAAATGATAAGTCTTAATGTTCTTTAGGCAGGACTGGGGAGCCTGTGGCCCTCCAGATTTTGAAGAACCCCCTCTTCCTCCTGCTGGTGACAGCTTTGCAGTGGCCAAAGAAATTCTCTTGGCCTTAGTGTATGAACAGTGTGGTAATGGCACTTGTAGCTTTCTGTTTGCTGCATAACATAGGTAGGGCCATTGGTTAACAAGCTGAAGTATATGTTCACCCCGTGAGCAACGCTACCCTGCTGTGACCTCATAATACGTGAAACCTCACATTTCATGGAGGCGGTTGGCCTTGTGGTCCTTTCTGTCTCTAACAACCTTTGCTTTCTGTCTAGCTAAAGTCACATGCCGGCCAGATCAGTTTCAGTGTGATGATGGTACTTGCATCCATGGGAGCTTGCAGTGCAACAAGGAAAACGATTGCAAAGACATGAGTGATGAAGTTGGCTGTGTCAATGGTAAGGGTTGCTTCCTGGCCTTATGGGTGTGGGGTGAGAAGAGCAAGTGAGGATGGAAGTTCATTGGGATTGTAATGCAAGCTTTACAGGGCAGAGAGGTTATTGTACCCTACTTGTGTATTGGGATCACATAGGACCTTCCATAAGGTCTGTCACTGAGAAAAATGCATTATAGGCAAGCACTGTGGTAGATCCATGGCCCTCCCAAATGGTACAGCTGCTGCCAACTTGATTTATTTTTATTTTATTTTTGGTGCAGGCATTTAAAAGTAACTTTGTTCATTTGGATGGTTATACGTTTGTTTCTTTGTCTTCATTGTTTTTGTAATGCTTGTTTGTTTTTTAAGTCTTGTCCCCCAGTCTGAGATCCCTTGTTTACTGAGAGTGGTTTAGAATTCAGGCTTTTCTTAAAGAGATAGATGCAGAGCAGGCTGGTGGACAAAGTACCTGCCTTGCCTCATCCAACTACTGTCTTAGCCTATGCTGTCTAACCCCATAGCGGCCTTTCCAATATAGGAATATGACAAATGTAATCCCAAAGGCTACTGTGAGTTAAAACAATGCTCTCTTACATTTGCGACAGTGACAACCTGCAAAGGGCCAAACATATTTAAATGCCATTCTGGAGAATGTATCACTATGGACAAAGTCTGCAATGGCGTGAAAGACTGCAGGGATTGGTCCGACGAGCCCCTCAAGGAGTGCCGTAAGAAGTTATAATTAAGTTTTAACTGCAGTGTAGTACTGCGTATTATCATTGTACGCTGCTTGGTTTTGTATTGGGTAGAATGAGTGATGTACCAGATTACAGTAGCTTGCAAGAGACTTCCCACTGCTTCTTGTGCTTCTACCACTGTGTGAGCCACTCTCACCATGAAAGAAGATAAAATTGAAGTTAACTGAAATATAATTTTGATGTAAACATGAATTTATTTTAAAACTAATTAATGAGTTCTATTCTTGGTAATATTCAAGGAAATTAAATATACATACAATGCATTCCTTGTATGCAGTCCTTTAGGAACAACCATATTTTAGCTGAAAGGGCAGGGCAGACCTCATTTGGAAAGACATGCCGCAGGACTGGTGTCACAGCTGAGAAAGTCCTAATTTGTTTATAGTCACCCACTGCTAGGCTCAAAGGGTGAAATGGAAATTATTTTGAGGGCCAGACTCTCTGGTCAGTTTCAGAGGACTTCTACTCAGTTGTATTGCCGAGTAGATTACCATGGAAGTAAGGGTAGGCTTGTAGGGTAATGGATTAAAAAGTGAACTGTGTACTTCAAGATCCCTGGCACAAATCTATCTGTCTTTCTGGCTATACAGAAAGAGCCTGTGGATCTTCTTGCTTGAACAGAGCTTTTCCACTTCAGTAACTCTAGTGAAATACCTAAACAGCCATTAGGAAGGGAACGCTTATGCTTTCCCAGCAGTTTTTAAGTCTGTTGGAAGAGCCAGCTGTAGCGCTCAAAGAACACCCATATTGAATAACTGTGTCTGCTTCTGCCACTTCATGTATTTGTTTTTATTTAAAAGATTTATGAGTCTTCCAAGGTGATGCTTAGCAGAACTTAAAACCACAAAACAACAGTTTACAAAACCAATAAAAGGTCATTGAAAGTGATATCTCTGAGGATAGTGCCATAGCATATTCTTTTTTTTTTTAAATCCCGTTGCAGGAACTAATGAATGTTTAGCCAACAAAGGTGGTTGTTCTCACATATGCAATGACCTCAAAATTGGATATGAGTGCTTATGTCCTGAAGGCTTCCAGCTGATTGACCAAAGAAAATGTGAAGGTAAACAGTTGAACTGTTCTTTCTCTTTCTGCAGAATGTCTCTTTCTTACTCAGTGCGTCTTGTTGGAGATTAATAGGAGATGAGAATTAAGGTTTGAGCATGGAAAATTTACTTTTTGGATTACAGCTTCCAAGAATCCAAGTTGACTGTGCTGGTGGGATGATTCTGGGGGTTGTCCAAAATATAACTTTCCCAAGCTTAGGTGAGTTAAGTGGGTAACAGTAGTTGGGTCCCATAGTTAGTTTGTTGGTTGGTTGGTTGAATTTATCTCTCGCCTTTCTTTTACAGTACTCAAGGTGACTCACAATATGAATTAAAACAAAATACAGTAAATAATGGCTAATATGTTTTTTTTATAAAAATTAAACAGTCATATTAGAAGTATTACATTCACACCTCAACTTTTGCAAGAGTTCAGGACACAGACCCCTCACAAACAAACAAACAGACCAACCAAAAAAACCATGAGTACCCCCCCCCAAGCTAGCACTCCCCCTCCCATTCCCTTCCAGGGCTCTCCAACCCCATTCGCATGTGTTTCGCCCAGGCACACAGGCTATGAAGTACTCAGATGGTAGGCAAGTAAAATGAGAGGAGGCAGCAACAAGCCCAGAGAAGGCAGGCTGGTGGGGATGCCCCTTGCCCTTCACTTGTCTTTTGCCCAGGTCGTGGAAGAAAGACATATGTGCCCAGGGAAAAGGCAGTGGAATGGGAGAGGGAGAGGGGGGGAAGACATGTGGGTGCCTCATGAATAAAGTTCATGAAGGCCAAGCCCGCAAATGTGGAGAGAGGACTGTAGCTTAAAACAGTTTATAAAGGCTGCTAAAATGAAAAAAAATAATAATAATGCAGCGTGCTCCAGTTAAGAGACCTGTATTTGACTGTTAACATTCAGTGGCCTAGGTGAACAGAAAGGTCTTTGCCTGCAGGCAGAAAGAAGACAAGTGAGGCCAACCTAGCTTCCTATGAGAGGGAATTCATTGATCTGGGAGCAGCCGCCAAGAAAGGCTCTCTCCTGTGTCATCATGTACGTGTCTGATGGTAGAGGCAGAGTCAGTATGGTGTAACGATTTGAGTGTTGGGCTGCAACTCTGGAGATGAAGATTCAGACCCCCACTTGGTCATAGTTAACTACTCAGTGACCTTAGGCAAGTCACATTCTCTCAACCGCAGAAGAAGGCAAAGGCAACCAACCCCTTACCCTGGTCCTCCATTATATCACTGGTAGTGGTTACTATACAAAACTTCAGTGTGTGGTATGGCAAACCCAAGATGAGGCTGTTTCTGTCTCCTCTTGTTTGATGTGGTGTAGTGGGAGCTGCATACACTAACAAATTGCATGTCATTCTGGTTCCACAGAACAAGTTTGTTGCACCATAAAGACCTATTTATGTTTTAACCAGGTGTTTACTTTCATTTGGCTTTGCAGATATCAATGAGTGTCTCAACCCTGATACCTGTAGCCAAAGCTGTGTGAACTTGGAAGGAAGCTATAAGTGTGAATGTAAAGAAGGCTATCAGATTGATCCTGCAACAAAGACCTGCAAAGCAATTGGTAAACCTAAGTTGACTTCTGCATTATGGTAGAAATTCAACCATTTCAAGTCGAGGAGAATTAAAAGAGTTAAAAAATAAATAAAAGCTTGGGTTTCAACAGCCTTGGTGTATTGTACATGTCAGTACCAGGTAGAACACATCAATCTGTGAGAGAGGGTTTCATGTTCCCTTCTACAGCATTAGAAGAGCTGCAGCAGCTTATTTGACCCCTGTCTATTGTACTTCTGACTATTACAGTTTATTCTACTTCTGACATCCACACATCTTGCTTTTGGGGTTTCTTTACTTCATGTAAATGATTGGTACTTAAATTTATTTGTTTCTTTTCCCTGTGGTCCTACCTGTTAAATAGTAAGCTGCTCTTTGCAAGTCCTGTTGCAGAAAGACACGTGTGTGTGTGTGTGTGTGTGTGTGAGAGAGAGTGAGAGAGAGAGAGAAGAATTTTCCAAGTTTTACTCCTAGCTCTGTCACTTATGAGAAGGCCAGTCTTTAACATTCTAAACTCAGGATCTCATCTGTTCAGCTGAGTATAAATAAATAAATACTGTTCAGGATCGTTTACTGCATAATTTAATGATAATGTTTAACAACACACAAGCAATAAACTTTAGTAGGCCTTGTTCCACAAAATTTATTTCAAAATAAGAGATGTGTTCTGATGCAAAGTCTTCATCAGTGGTGTAATGGAATGTCACAAAACTGCAAATCTGTTATTTAAAATCAGCACTTACAAAACTAAAAAATTTTAAAAAGGCATCTAATCACTAATAGTCTGGCAAGGGGCTGTACAAGTAATGATTCTAAACACCTGAAGGACCAAAGTTGCTTCACTCATTTTACCTATAAAACTTTAAAAAGAGCAAGATAAATTGTTCCTTTCAGGCACTGTTACAAGCAACCGTCTTAAATGTTTTCATTGATATTGTAATATGTTTTATAGAATGAAACCTATTGGTTTTTAAAATTTGGGCAGTATTGTAGGTTACTATTAGCATATGTAATAAAGAATTGTTTACACTAATATTGCTCTCCTACCCCAGTTTTGATTTTGTCAAAATAACATTTTGTTTAAAAAAAAATTGATGTCTTTTGTTTTTATTTTTTTCTCAGTGAGTGTAAGCCACCAGTTCTTGATGGCAGGTGACAGCATGCCCTTGAAGTTAAAATATTACCTTTAAGATTATACTGTATTAATTTTACCTTGAAGTATGCTAACTATCTTGATTTTAATTATTTCAAGTCTTTGAAAGTAACTTTATTATTATTAGTTAATAACTTCTCATTTATTATGTGCAATTAGAATTTTCTACCTAAGCTTGTGCCCTTCCTGTATAGTTTCTTTCTTTTTTTTAATGTGGATTAATTGTATTGATTTGAATCTTGGGGGTTGTATCTCTGAGGACTAAAGTTAGTCAACTGTGGCTTCTAAACTGTGGACTTCTCTCTTGTTTTTAGACTGGAAGGTCAGGCTTGAATTACAGTTCTCCAGACTTTGAACTGAACTCTGCTTGTGTATTTAGGATGTCACACTAAAGGCCATAGAGATTTCAGTTTGCCTCTCTTTCCTCTTTTGCTAGGCACAGTTGCGTACCTCTTCTTTACCAATCACCACGAGGTCAGGAAGATGACTCTGGACCACAGCGAATATACTAGTCTGATCCCCAAGCTGAAAAATGTAGTGGCCCTGGATATGGAAGTTGCCAACAACAAAATCTACTGGTCTGACAGCTCTCAGAAAAAAATATTTAGGTAAAAATAAGAGTATGGGGTTTCTACTAAGTGGGCAGGTACTCTTTGGTGCCACTAGAAATGGGAAATTAACAGCTCCTTCTTGAATTGCAGAGACAGAAGTGGGTGAAAATGGCTGCTATTTGCCCACCAATCCTGCAGCCACAGAGCAGACTTCATTCATTTTCAGAGGGCTTTCTCTGTTTTGTCTGTTTTTTTCTTAGCACCCCCATAGATACAGCTCACAACCACTCCCACCATATCACTGTGATTGACAGTGGCATCCGATACCCAGATGGCCTAGCTGTTGATTGGATACACAACAACATTTACTGGACTGACTCTGGCCCAGGCACCATCTCTGTGGCCAGCAGTGAAGGCACCAAGAGGAAAACATTGATCAAGGAAGTTGGCGCTAAGCCACGTGCCATTGCGGTGGATCCAGTTCATGGGTATGTGAGCTTTGGAAGTGTGATTAAAGAAGCTGAAATTTTGTGAGAAATGATGTGCTGTTTCTGAGAAAACTGTGTTCTAGAAAAAGACAGAAACAAGTTTTAAATGTTAGTTTTTAAAAGCATTTTGTTCAAACTCATTGCAGAGCTGCTACCCCTTGAGTAGACATGCATCATTTAGAGAAACAGTAATTCAGTAAGTGGAGTATGAGCAGGTACTAGAGCAGAGTTTTGCAAACCACCCAATCCTGGACCACCACTGTCCTCGCCAGGGCTGCGGGATAGGCAGAACCGCTCCAACTGGGCCTAGTCCACCACTGTTGCCCAGCATGGTGGCAGCAGCAGAGGGAGAAGCAGCACCTCCCCCCGGGCCTAGCCCTGTGCAACCCTCATGGGGGTCTTCCTCAGCCTGGGGCAGCAGAAGAGGCAGCCCCTCCACTCATTACGTTTGTGTGATGCACCTACACACTGCAGCTGACACACTAATGTGTTGCGACACACAGTTCTTCGTGGTATCTGTGCCTCACACACTAGGAGCTTTCGCGCATGCGCGGTACCGTTCGGAAAATTCTAGAGCTTAGTAGCTTGGCGGGAACCCCTCCCCCTTTGCCTGCACTGAGCATGCTCAGCCCGCCGAGCAACGGTCTCTCCTCAGTTCTTTCTCGTCCGCCGTCTCGTACAGAGGTTCTGAGTTTGGTTCTTGCTTGGCTTACTCTTGGTGTGTTTGTTTGACTGGCTTTGACTTCGGAATTGGATTTGGACTACCCCTCGGATTGCGGACTTGGTTTTGGTGATTTTTGGCTCCCATTTACGGGATTTCCATCTCTCTTTTTCCCCCCTGTCGTCTTCGTTTCCTTCGTCGTCCTCTTCGTCTCCGCCATCTTGTCTTCTCCACGCTTCTTCCCCGACGTCTTCTCCGTTCTTCTATGTCGGCGCTGTTCAAGCCGTGCAGAGTGTGTGGTCGTAAGGTCGCCTTAACTGACGGTCACAGCGAGTGTCTTTGCTGTTTGGGTGAGGCCCACAACACCAGGGCTTGCCCAATCTGTAGAGAATTCACCTCCCAGACTTTGAGAAATCGCCTGGCTCGCCTGAAATCTCACTGCTGGGAGCAGTCTCTACAGGCTCAGGAAGGACCCTCGCGACCGTCAGTTATTACGATGTCCAAACCATCGGCATCGGGGCGTTCTTCGACCATGCCCGTGTCGGCGTCGGCGGCTGCTGACCCGACCTCGTCAGCGGTACCGGGCTCGGTACCGCCACCACGGACGCCGATCTCTGCTCTGCCGAGGATACCGAAAATCTCTGCTTTGACCTCGGGGGAGTCTTCGGTTCCGGCTTCAGAACCAACGAAGCCGCTGACCTTGGCCCAGCGCAAAAGGCCTGCCCTTCCGGAGAAGGGGAAGGACAAGGACAAGAAAAAGAGGAAGAAGGAGAAGGAAAAGCGTGCCTCTCCATCGAAGAGGCCCGCTCTTCCCACACCTCCTCCGACCCAACAAGAACCCGAGGAGGATTCGGAGCACCAGGAGATCCTGGAGGTCTCCGACGTGGAGGAGTCCGCTGCCTTCGCGGCACCCCCCGGCCCGCCTCTCTTGACCGCAGCGGTGTCTCCGCCCGGATGCCCTGAAATGGCGGCCCGCCTGGAGCATGCTCTCGCCTCACCCCAGGCCTCACCTCGTCCGCGTGGATCCTCTTGACGGAGTCGATCCCGGACACCGGAGCGGCGGATCGGGCAACGCTCTCCGCGCCGGAGGGAGGCCTACCCCGGCTGGTCTAGACCGCCGATGGACTCTCCGTATTCTTCGGCCTCTTACATGGCCAGGTACGGCAGAGAGCATACCTGGAGGGAGTACCCGGTATCCTATCAATCTTACTCCCCAGCGTACCGACAGGTACCATCCTGATGCGCAACGCTGGTCGCCGTATCGTCGGTCCCGCTCTCCATCACACGGGGCCTACCGCTCTCGGTACCATGACTCGCCACGTTCCAGCTCCAGGTCACCTGCTCCTCGCCGCTCGCGTGACCGCTCGCCTCGTTACCGCGCGGTCTCTCCTCCACCACGGGTTACCTCCACAGCGACCCGTCCGTCGTCGGAGACCACTCAGGCGCCGCCGCCCCCAGCTTCGGTGACTGTGACCCAAGCCGTTGAACGTCCTAGACCTGCGGTAGTCCCGGCCACCCGGGTTCCTCAGGCACCGGTCACTGCTGCTGCTGCTTCTCCTTCTGTGAGGCCTCCCACTGTCACCGCTCCAACTGTGACACTTGCCGTGTCATCCCGCCAACCGTCACGGGAGAGGTCGCCCGATAAGCCGTCCTCCGACTCCTCTCAGTCTTATGAGTCGGACTCTGACTCAAATGAGTCGACACCAGCGTCCCACGAATCTCCCCCCTTGACGTTTGGAGACCCTGCCCCGGAGTCGGCCCCGGAGGACGTTCGGAGTTTCTCGGTGATCCTCCTTAGCGTGTCTGCAGCCTTGGGCCTGAAGATTGCGGAACTGGCCCCGGCTGTTTGGGATCCGGTGTTCCAGTATGTCAACACCCACACTCCATCAACGGCTCCTCTGCCATTCTTGCCGGCCTTGATGGAAGCCCTGAAGCAGCCGTGGGCCCAACCGGCCTCTGCTCAGCCTATTCCGCACAGGCTTGAACACCTCTACAGGACCCAGAGGGAGGACGCCGAGTTCCTCTTCAGCCATCCTCAGCCGAACTCCGTGGTGGTGGAGTCTGCCCAGACCAAGGGGGCCACGAGGGCGCATACCACGCCGCCGGATAGAGAGGGTCGGAGGCTCGACACGTTTGGCCGGCGATTCTACTCCGCCTCCTCATTGATAGCACGGGTCTCGAACACTCAGGCCTGCCTCGCAGCCTGCCTGAGGAACCTGCTGGACAGGTTCCACCCGGTTCTGGCGAGTCTCCCGGAGGAAAACCGAGCGAGCGCTACCGACTTCTTCAACGAGACGGTAGCGCTCGCGAACCAGCAAATCATCTCTTCTAGGCACTCCGTCGAGGTGGCTGCACGGGTGCTAGTGGGATCGGTTTCGCTCCGGAGGTACGCGTGGCTCCGCTCATCCGGGCTGCAGGAGGACACTAGAAGGCGGATCGAGGACCTTCCCTTCGATGGCACCGCACTGTTCAGTGCCACTACTGACGAGGCGATGGACCACATCGTCAAGGCACGTCTAACGGCCAAGAAGATGGGGATCCATCAGCCTTCGCGGTCACGCCGCGCCTTTGGCTCTCGACCTTCATGGCGCAGGTCCTCCTCCTCCACGCTCCCATCGGGCTCCCCGCACTCGGGACTGTCGTTGCCAACGGCTTTGTCCTCTTCTAGGAGGCCTCCTCGGAGACGCCAACCCTCTTCGAGGAAGTCTTCCTCGGGGACGAAGTCTCATTTTTGATGGGAATTGCAGGTCGCCTCAACAGCCTCTCTTCCACCTGCCAGCATCCCTGGAAGATCATCCCGGACTGGCCAGACACTTCGCCGATTGGTGCTATATCACTTCGGACTCTTGGGTTCTCTCCATCGTCCGTCTTGGTTACGCCATCGAGTTTGCAAGTATTCCACCGCGAGGCGTCTACTATTCCACCCCCGCAAGCCCGGCCTTGCTGGAAGAGATCCAGTCCCTCTTGCAGAAGGGAGCGATCGAAAGGTTACCGCCCTCGGCCACTACCACCGGCTTCTTCTCCCGGTACTTCACGGTACCGAAGTCGGACGGTACCCTGCGGCCCATCTTGGACCTCAGAGGGGTGAACGAGTACATCCGCCCCAGACGATTCAAGATGGTCACTCTGCCTTCGATCCTGCCTTTCCTTCGTCGAGGGGACTGGTTCGCCTCCATCGATCTTCGGGATGCGTACTTCCACATCGCCATTCGTCCGCAGCACAGACGGTACCTTCGGTTCGCGATCGACGGCACCTATTACCAATACAGGGTGCTGCCTTTCGGACTGTCTACCGCCCCGAGGGTCTTCACCAAATGCATGGCCCCGGTGGTATCGCACCTGCGGGCGAAGGGCGTTTCCATTTACCCTTACCTCGACGATTGGCTGTTGGTCGCGTCCTGCAAAGGCAAACTGTACAGGGACATCCACAGGACGCTGTCCCTTTTGACTCGCCTTGGTCTCCGGGTCAACCCGAAGAAGTTGCACCTGGAGCCGGTGAGGGTGCTTGATTTCATCGGGGCGACCCTGAACTCGGTTTCTGCCAGGGCCTACTTACCGCTGGAGCGCGCACGTAGTCTTCACCGGGCGGCAGCCACCACCTTCGACGCGCCTACGGTGTCGGCGAGGAGGATACAGCAGCTCCTCGGGTACATGGCCTCCACCACAGCGGTTACCTACCTCTCCCGGCTGCATGCGCGCCCGCTCCAACACTGGTTCGTCCGGGTTTTCAATCCGCTCCGGGACGACCAGAGGCGCCATCTACGAACTCCTATGCACGTGCGCCGCTCCCTGCTCTGGTGGCTTTCTTACCGCCACCTGCTCTCAGGGATGCCGTTCCGAGAGCCAACTCCTCGTCTGACGGTAACGACCGATGCCTCCCTGTTCGGCTGGGGAGCGCACTGCCGTGGCCTCAGGGTACGAGGACATTGGACCGACGACGAGACCGGTCTCCACATCAACGCTCTCGAGCTACTAGCCATCTGGAAAGCTCTGAGAGCGTTTCGCAATTTGGTCGCCGGACAACACGAAGGCAGTCTGTTATGTCAACAGGCAAGGAGGGACCCACTCGACCATGCTCCTGACCATCGCGCTCCAACTGTGGGACTGCTGCGTGTCGCTCCGGGTCCACCCGATAGCCGTGCACCTGGCGGACTAGGACAACACCACAGCGGACGCCCTCAGCAGGGACACTTCCTGCCACCACGAGTGGTCCCTGTCGAGAGAAGCATTCCAGCTGATTCGGGACCGATGGGGCGAGACCAAGATCGACCTCTTTGCCACCGAGGCGAACGCGAAGTGCCGTCGGTACTGCTCGAGAGCCCGTCGGGGCCCGGGCTCTCTCGGCGACGCCTTCCAGTTCCGATGGAGCGACGGCCTTCTGTATGCGTTTCCTTCATTTCCCCTCCTCGGTCGGGTGGTCGCCAAGATCCTGGTGGACCGAGCAGACGTGGTTCTCGTGGCTCCGTACTGGCCGAGGCAGCATTGGTTCGACCCCCTGTTCGAGGCGGCTCGGGGTCGGCTCCTCCGGTTCCGCTCGACTCCGGACCTTCTGTCACACTCGGGCAGTCTCGTTCTCCATCCCGACCTGCCCCTCCTGGCCCTCCACGCATGGCGGATAACGCCTTAGACGACCCGGTCATCCAGAATGTCCTGACCACGGCCAGGAAGGAGTCGACGCGCCGTAACTATGCCTACAAATGGCAAAAATTTGTTGCCTTTGCTGAGACACGGGGGGAGCCGGTATCGCCTGTCGGCCAAGGTACCGTCCTCCACTTCTTACTCCACCTTCGGCAGCAGGGACTGGCATTCTCCTCCTTAAAGGTCTACCTTGCCGCCATCGTGGCGTATCAACCTCGCGTCTCTCCATCGGCAGTGCTCTTTCGTGACGCCACCATGAAGCAGTTCATGAAGGGCCTACAGCATCTATACCCGCCGGTATCGCCACTGTTACCGCCCTGGTTGCTCTCTCTGGTGCTGTCGCAGCTGACGCGACCACCGTTCAAACCCATGGCCACGGCGGATGATAGGCTCTTGACTATCAAGACTGCTTTCCTGGTGGCTGTCACCTCAGCCAGGCGAGCCAGTGAGCTGACAGCGTTGCGAGCCGACGAACCCTTCCTTGTTTTCCACAGGGACAAGGTAGTTCTCAGACCTGACGTCTCCTTCCTGCCCAAGGTGGTGTCACACTTCCACCTTAATCAGGACATTATTCTGCCAACGTTGCATCCGAATCTGGCGACACCCTTGGAGCGGTCCCTGCACTCCCTCGATGTTCGCCGGGCCTTGGCGTTCTACACCAGCCGGACTGCGTCTTTCAGACAGACCCCACACTTGTTTGTGTGCTATGGTCAGCGCCGTAGAGGCCACAAGGTATCCACCCAGCATTTTTCTAAGTGGGTGACCCAGACTATACTACTGACCTACGAGCTGGCAAAACAGCCTCCACCAGACTTGCTCCGGGCTCATTCCACCAGAGCCGTGGCATCCTCGGAAGCTCTCCTGCGAGGTGTGGACCTGCAAGAACTGTGTCGGGTGGCGACCTGGTCCAGGCCATCGACCTTCGTGTGCCACTACAGACTGGACTGCCAGTCCCGTAGGGATGCCCGGTTTGGACGAGCGGTGCTAGCCTCCGTACTCTAGGACCTGACCCACCGTCCTTCTGGTAAGCTACAAAGTCTCCTAGTGAGGCACAGAGACCACGAAGAAGAAGAACAGGTTGCTTACCTGTAACTGTGGTTCTTCGAGTGGTCATCTGTGCTCTCACACACACCCGCCCAGCCGTCCCCTCTTTCTCAGGTCCCTTTTTTCGGCGGACTTCAGAACTGAGGAGAGACCGTTGCTCGGCGGGCTGAGCATGCTCAGTGCAGGGAGAGGGGGAGGGGTTCCCGCCAAGCTACTAAGCTCTAGAATTTTCCGAACGGTACCGCGCATGCGCGAAAGCTCCTAGTGTGTGAGGGCACAGATGACCACTCGAAGAACCACAGTTACAGGTAAGCAACCTGTTCTTTGCAAAGCACTGCTCTAGGACCTGCCCATACTCCAAAGTAACATGTTACAGGTCAGGTCTTCTCAGCACTGAGAACAAGGCTGGGCTTAAAGGAGTGGAACCTCAGCAGAGGACTAACAACATGAATTGTTAGGCGGACCAAAACCATTCAAGGCAGAACACCTGTTCAGTTTGCAGAAGATCCTGGGTTGACTCACGGGCATCTCCAGCTAGACTTTACTGAACTAGTGGGGGCCAGTGATCTAACTTGATAAAAGATACCTTCCTGTGGTAGCTCTGTTTGATCGGACAGAGCTTTTTTAAAGAATGCTGTTTTCTTTTTAAACAGCTAAGTCTGTCTACTGTTTTCTTTTAAATCAAAACTGTAGAACCTTTAATCTTCCAGATATTTTATATTGTGGCTCCCATAATCTCTTACTGTTAGCCATGCTGCGTGAGGCTCATGAGAGTTACAGGCCAGAGTTTTCTTACTTCAACGGTGTATTGTAGGCATATGTGGAAAGAGGAGCATACCCCTGGAGGCAAGAGTTGCCAATAGGGGTGCTTGGTAGGTGTGACATCTGTTGAAGGAAGGGGCATGGGGTTTGCTGGTCTAAACCTGACACTCTCTTTGTCTTTTTGTGTCTCTCCTTTGCCTTGCCCTGTTAGGTTTATGTACTGGACTGACTGGGGCATGTCTGCTAAAATTGCCAAGAGTGGTTTGAATGGAGTGGACAACTTTCCCTTGGTGACAGAAGGCATTCAGTGGCCTAATGGAATAACACTTGGTACGTCCTGTGTAGCTGTGGAGAATCTCTTAGTAAGAGTCGGCTGGAAAAGTTGGGCAGCTTCAGTGACTCTTGGGAGCAATTTTGCATTACCCCCATTGGTTCCCACTGCAGGTTAGACCCTTCCCTCGTGCTGCCACTCATTGCAGACAAACTGAAGCAACTAAATCTACATTTAGTTGCTAAAACAGGGTGCTTGGGGAATGGGCCACTTGTTTTAGACTGAAATTCCACTTCTTGGAGGCTTTGATTCTAGCCTAAAACACCATGGACACTCTCTGCACACCTTGTTTAGCAGCAAATCATGTTTGTTTTCTCTGCCAATGCCACCGAATTCAAAAGCTGCAATTTACCCTTTCTTGTGATAGGAAGAGAGCAGTTGGGAGAGCCAGGAAATGCAAAAATTGTTTTGCAGTGCTGCATGCAGTCTTAGGGCTGATTTTGCCCAGCAGTTTATGAATCTGAACGCTTGAGATAGACGCTCTAACAATAAGAGCATAATTTGGAACCTTTGCTCGTTTTAAAAGTAATTAGTTTCATTGCTCATTACTATTGCCAGAAGTCATTAGTTTCCTTTAACAATTTATTGGGGAGTGTATCAAGAGAAAAGATGCTTATTGGATCCACTTTCAAAAACAGATCTTAAAGATCACCAGGACTTGTTGAATGTCTCAGGTCATGTTTTCTCACTTTGATGGTAGAGTTTTCCACAGTGGCAAGAAATCAGATGTAGCTCTTGGAGTCTGCTAGGGTGTTTCATCAGGCAAACAGCTTGAACACATCTTTTTGGAAACTTGCTGCACCCTGCAGAAGTGTGGCAGTTGTGTCTAAAATGGGAATTAACATGTGGCGAATCTTGATCTGAAATTGATGACCATTCTTTGGAACTTCTGGCTCAGTTTGAAAATTGCTCCCTGAAGCAGAACAGCACGAGATCCAGTGATAAATTCATGAAACATTCATTGCTTTCATTCTCAAATCTTATATTGTTTGGCTAGTTTCTGTGCCCATACACAGAAAGATGTGATTTCCTGTCTCTGTGTGACTTTGATACCTGCTTTCTTTGCTAGACTTGGCCAACCAGCGCCTCTACTGGGTTGACTCTAAGTACCACTCCATTTCCAGCATTGATGTGGATGGGGCAAACAGGAAGACCATCCTTGTGGACGAGGAGAATTTGGCTCACCCTTTTGCTGTCACAGTCTTTGAGGTGAGGCATGATATGCCTGAATGCATTGGGGAATACCTGTAGTCAAGAGGTGCAAAACCTCCTCACCACACCAAAGCAATTGCTTAGCTATCTTTGCTTCCTTTCTTCAAAGTGTGTATTCTCTTTGTACACTTCTTATGAGAGGAGACTTGAATCCTGGGTAGCTCAGAACAGTACTGGATCTCTTGGCTGCTGGCTCTGTTTATTTGCCCAGAGTAGACTGAGTACAGTCCTCCCTCCACATTTGTAGGTTTGACCTTCATGAATTTGATTATTTGCAAGTGCACTGTGCCTCCCCCACTTCTCCTCCTCCCATTCTCCTCCCATTCCTATGCATTTTGCCCCTGTATGGAGAAATCATGCCGAGAAAAACAGAAGAGAGCAAAGGAAGGCTTGGACGAGTTTTTACACTGGAGCAAAATGCATAGGAATGGCAGGGGGAGCTCCAGAGGGGGGAGGGAAAACTCAAGCGAGCGTTTCCCACTCCACATTCCCTTCCATTTTGCATGGAAGGGAGAAGGGGCGAGCTCCAAAGGAGGAATGGAAGGCTTGCACGAGCCTCCCCCCCCATTTCCTTCTGTTTTGTACGGGAACAAGGAAGGGGGAAGCCCCAGAAGGGAATGGGGGGAGCAGGGGTTATTTACCTTTTTTCAACTTTTGAAAGGGTTCTGCGCCCTGAACCTTTGCAAAAGTGGAGGGGCCACTGTAATGTGATATTGTATGTATTTCTGGAGTAGCTCAAGTGATGAGCAACATTCTAATTCCTCTCAAATATTGAATCGTCATCCAGGATAAAGTATTCTGGACAGATGTCATGAACGAAGCTATTTTCAGCGCCAACCGCTTGACAGGCTCAGGTATCATCAAGGTGGCACAGGACCTGTTTTCACCAGAGGGTTTGGCTGTTTTCCACGACGTGCGTCAACCAAAAGGTATCTGTTCATCTGCCTTGTTCTGATGCATATATATAGGCATATTTCCCTTTTCTCTGTTTCATGCTTTTCCTTTTCTGTACGGTGTGTTTTCTTTGTAAGTCTGAAGGTGGAGCCTGTGTTTTGATTTGTAAAAAAAAAATGTACAGGAAGTATACAGCTGTTAGAAGAAGCTGGCAATTTCATAAATTATAAGCATTCAACTTTTTTGTTTACCTGTGAAAATTTCAAAAATTTCCTTCTCAAACTGGTTGCTTGTTTACCTTCCTTTACAGGTGTGAATTGGTGTGAAAGGAATGGCATCTCTAATGGAGGCTGCCAGTATCTGTGCCTTCCCGCCCCACAAATCACTCCCCACTCTGCCAAGTACACCTGTGCCTGTCCTGATGGCATGTTCCTGGCCACAGACATGAGAAGCTGCACAACAGGTACAGAAGCAAAATGGGCACTGCTAACAGGGACCAGGTGGCGCCAGGTTTTGTGGATGGGGGTGAGAAGGAGTGTGTGGGTGTGAAAGGGAAGATGTGTGCCTCACCCGCCATTTCTGCAAAATCAGGAGGTATGGTCACTATGATTGCAGCACAGATATGCTCTCTTGTCCACTGCACAGATCCTGTTGCCCCTGTTACAGAAGCTTCTGCCGTCTCTACCGCTCTGCCGTCCACTACAACAACCAGATCTTTGGTGTGGCCCCTTTCGACAACTGGGGCTCCAGGAGCGAGACCTGAACCTGTCCCTGTATCTACTGTGCCAAACAAACATTTCATTGGAATCCTTGAACACACCACTCCTGAAATGGTCACCCTTTCCCAGCAAGGTATTGGAGACTTGTATTTCAGCAAGTTGCTCTTAGCATGGCCCTTCAGACACTTGTCCTGCAAGGCTTCAAAACTTCACTTTTTTGGAAACTTTATTTGATGGATTATACCAGTAGCTGAGACTCAAGTGATTTTTCATTTTACTTGTTGGGTTTTTTGCCTGTTAACATTCTGGAAGCAAATAATGTTGGATGTCTCTCTGTGATTTAGTTCATGCCAAGAGAGGCAGCAAGGTGTAGTGGTTTGATCATTGGACTATAACTCAGGAGACCATAGTTTGAATCTCCACTCAACTGTGGAAACCACCTGGGTGACGTTGGGCAAGTCACACTTTCTCAGGCTCAGGGGAAGGCAAAGGCAAACCCCCTCTGAATAAACCTTGACAGGAAAGCCTGTGATAGGGTCACCCTTGGATCAGCATAAGTCAGAAATGAAAGTGCACAACAATAACAACAGTAACAACAACAAAGTGTTTTTACAGTGTGAAGGTTGCTGTCTGTCTCACTATGCTAGAAAAGCTCCTTTTTTGGAGTTCAACTCCCAGAATGCCTCAAACAATATGGGCAGTGGCCAAGTCAGCTGGAGACATTTCTGAAAGCTGCAGTCTTAAAAACATAACTTTTTCAAGCTAGTGAAAAAACTCCCAACTTTTTGCAGTGTGGAAATATCTCGGCTTAGTGACATCTTACGGTTCTCTATCATAATGTACCTTAATTCTTTGCATACATTTTGTAGTAGGCAAGATTTTAGACTTTGAACTTTTGTCACCAAGAAGTTTCAGCTTTCATCTAATCCTAAAATGGAGGAGATTGGTATGGACAAAGGGTTAAAATGTGTTTTAGGCTTAGCTTGAAAGAAAACCATTTCAAGAAGTAGAGCAGTTCATAATTTTCTTCTCCCTCCCACCCAAATCTGCATATTTGGAGAGAGTTTCATTTAGTATTTTGTGTCTTCTCAGCTCGAAATGGGATTGCTGCAGAAACAGATGGGGCGAAACAGAGGGGTCCACCAGCACTTTCTGTTGTCCTGCCATTAGGTAAGATCTGAGCTCTTTTTCAAAGCAGCTTTATTTGGCATGGGGTTGGGTTTTCCACCATCCAACAATAAATTGTTCTGCTAATGGCAGTCACCAAAATTAGCATTTATGCTCAAGGTACCGTTGAGCTAAACCTTCTTACTACAGTCAGCCCTCCACAGTCAGTAGGCTTGGAGGCACAGGACCCCCCAAAAGGTGGAAAGAACCACAAATATCAAACTGTAGGTATGTGTCCATAGAAAGGGGGCCGAGGCATGGCGGGGAGAATGGACACCCAAGGTTCAAACCAGGCAAGGAGAAGGAAAGGGAGTAGGTCATCATGGTGGCCTTATACTTCCTCGTTCTTGTCCATCTTCTTCCATGTGTGTGTGTGTGTGTGTGGCGGTGTTGGGAGAGGATTTGTGGTGCTGAGAAATTGGGCTGCAAGCCATCCTTAACTGCCCAAGCAGTGACTGGTGGAGGAGGAAGAGGATCACAGGCAGGTTTTTAAAGGGCTGTGAGGCCTGATGTTCCCCCCAGAAAGAAGCGCTTCAGGTTGCAGGGGAAGGGTTGGAGAAACTCTTTAAGTAATCAAATCTGTAAAAGTCAAGCCCACAAATGTGGAGAGCCGACAGTAGTATAGTTCCATTAGCCACACTGTGTTTTACTATTTTTTTATTCTGCATTATTCACGGAATGGCAGCTCACAGTTTTCTAAACCATATAGCATATTCTATGCTCTCCTAAGCTGTTACGATTGTTCAGTTAAGTAACGAGTCTTCTGCGCTTGCTTTTTTCAGTCCTGATTTGCTTAGTCTCTTTTGGGGCTTTCCTTGTTTGGAAGAACTGGCGGCTCAAGAACACCAACAGTATCAACTTTGACAACCCTGTCTATCAGAAGACAACAGAGGATGAGATTCACATTTGTCGGAGTCAGGAAGGATATACGTACCCATCAGTAAGCTAATATTTAAAAATTGAGGGAATCCTGATTTCTTAGTGTGGGTTGTGGATGGCACTGGACAGTGTTTCTAGGTACCTCCCAATAGACTTTTGTTCCTATCATTCTAATTATTCTGAAGAACTCAGCTTATACTTGCCTGGGGTATTATTTTGACCGTTCCTTGGTATCCAGGGTAGAACACCTTCAGTAAAGTCTTGCGCAAAAGCTATCTGTGTATCTCTGTGCATTTGTGTTCCCATGGTTTGCGTGCACATAAGAACCATAAATGTTTCTGGTTTTGTTTTCATAGATGGAATTCAAATCTAGCCACTAACATTTCAGCTGATATTCTTCCTTCTCACTGCTTCCTTTCCCTGCTGGAAACAGCTATTTCATTCTGTGTCTGAGTGCTCTTCTTTTATTATCCCTTTGTCATTTATAGACTTGTCTTACTAGTTGTCAGGGGTGGAGATGGTGGCTCAAGAGAGTTCCTGGTTAAAATGGAAAATAGAATGTGGATGTTTAAATGCCTGGTTTTCATGTGATTACTGAGAGCTAGCGTGGTATGGTGGTTTGAGTAGAACCATGGAGACCATGGAAACCCACTGGGTGACTGACCTTGGTCATGTCACACACTCTCAGTCCCAGAAAACCCCATGATAGTTTCACCTTAAGGGTCACCATAAGCTGGAAACAGCTTGAAGGCATACAACACAAAACACACATAAACTCTTCGCTGTATTAGGTCAGCACTGAAGCAATTACAGCTATGAAAAGGGGGAAGTTTAATGGGATCTGGTGTGATTAAGAGTTGTCTTTCCCCATGCTTCTGTTTTTATACCATGGAGTTGAAGAGATTTGGCTACAGAATACCATTGCCAAGGGCAAATGAAAATAATTCAAAATGGGGTTTGCTACTTTTTGTAAGAGTTAGTTTTCTTTAGTGATGTTATCAGATAGCTTATACTATTTGGCTTGATAGTGAAACATTTAAATTCAAGCTCTTGAGAGCTTTGCTGCTAAGGGAGGATTTGAACTCAAAAGCTTCTACAGAAATCCAGTGTCCCACTAAGAAATGCATTTATCTTTTTCTTACACAGAGACAAATGGTCAGCCTGGAGGATGATGCAGCGTGAACATGCCTCAATACCTGTGAAGTCCCTCTCTCCAGATTTTGCTGTTTATTTTCAGGGAGGAGAACCTCTGTGCCCTGGCCTGGCCTTCAGTTCTCTTTCAGCCGTCCAACACCATGCCCTGAGTGACTTGATGAAACTTTCCCCCCTCCTTAATTATTATTATTATTATTATTATTTTAAGAAAGAGTATGTTGGTCAACTGCTGTCTGTGGAGGACATTGGAAATGAAGCTTGGCAGTCTTGTTGGGTTTTTACATTTTTGTATATTTATTATTTTTTCTTCTTTTTGTGTCCAGTACTGCCAAGACACACTGTGTCTGCTGTGCTGCAGTTCTCCTTCTTAATCTGGGCAGGGTCACTATTTTCTTGCACGTGCAGGACAGTAAGGATTTGACAAAAGAGAAGGCTCTTCTCTCGATGCACAGCTAGGTGTCTCAGGGTCCTCTCAGGAGCTGGCCTTCCTGCCCTGCTGCTCTACTTTAAAAGTACCCAAAAGCAGCCATGAGTCCACCTTGGAAGGCATAGGAGGCCAGAAGCCAGGCCTGCCTTGTCTGTGAGCCTCAGGAGTCCTTTCTCTCTTGGGCTAGCTCAGAGGAGCTTTAGAAATGGATACCAGCCATCCACGCAACCAACGAGAAGTAGTGACTTTGTTCTCTCTGGTTCCAAAGAAGAAGCCAAACACAACACAAAGCTCAAGCTCGTGTGTTTCCTGCTTGGATCCTGTTGGAAACCTCTTGGTTGGCTCAGGGCTGCCAGTTCCTCTTCAGCCTTTTCCTGTCAGCCCGCCTTGCACTTTTGTTCCGTTTGTCTTTGCTTCTGTTCATGGTCTGTGTAGCCCTCTTACCTTGTATATTTGCACTTGATCCTTTTTCCTAGTTTCTGGCTCACACAAGCTGGAAGGATAAGAGGAAACCAACCAACCAAGACTTCTGCGTGGCTTGGGTGCAAGTAGGCGCAGGAGAAGTAGATTGTGGTGGCCAAGAAACCAGGAAAGTGAAGCCATTCCTCCTGCCTGTTCTAACTTGACCACAGGTTTGTGGTTGCCTTACGCTGCACCTCTTTATGTCAGGAATCTTTCACAGCTTATTCTGCCTTTATCTTTTATATGCCTTTCCCTCCCTTTACTAATGGAGGGGTTTTTAACATGGCTGAGGCAAGATGGAAATGCAGGGTGGACTCTTGTCCCCTTTCACCCATCACTGTCAGCTCTGATGCTGTGCTTCAGACAGGAATAAATATGCTTTGTATCTGCCACTTCTGCAGCACTCATAGATGAAAGATGTGGATTGTCATTATTCTGAAGCAGGTTAAGTTGGAGCTGGTATATTCATCTGCCACCCATGTGACTTTTCTGTAACAGCAAATGGGTGATTGCCCATCAGCAATTTTAAAAATGCTGTTAATTGGTGCATCCTCACATGTACAAGGAAGAAGAATCAGGGTGCAAATTCAAAAACAGACGCTGTAGTTCAAACCTCCCTAAATGCCTAGCAATGGAGAAATAAATTTCATCTATTCCCATTTCCCCCATAACACCAAGCAAATGTTGGCAAGATTCTAGAATAACTAATTGGCAACTTTGTGTTCTTCGCCTAGTAGAGCCTAATTCCCTTCCATTGATGGGGCAAAGCACTAAATACCAAGGAAAAGCACTCAGACCTTTGGCCTTGAGCTGTGAAAGAGTCCAAACACTTTCTCCTATTTTGTATGTAAATAATGTATATGTACAATGTCGAGATACACACACACACACACACACACACACACACACATATATTTTCTTTGCACAAATGTTGCCTTGTCTGTTTGTACATATGTTCATAAAATATGAGTTATTTATTTAAATGTATATTCTTACAGTTGTTAATTTGAGTTTCTCTTTCAAGCCATCTCTTCCTCTGATGATGCCTTTTTTCATTCTTTGTGCTTAAACAACACTAGGATGGACAAAATAAGTGTGTAGGGATGTGTTGGGGGGCAGATCAACTGTGATTAAATAAAGTGCAGGCCTGTTCTGGAACAAATCTGACTGTGAACACAATGTAGAACATGCACTTGTAGAAGTGTACTTTTAAAAGAGAATGTTTTATACACTGTTCTATCAAACTGTTGAGTTCTCCTCACCTATGTTGGTGCTTCGATTAATAAAAGATACTTACTTGCTGCTCTTACTGGTGCTTTTAACAGCAGTGCCCAAAAGTGAGGAGCCTGAAACCAAAAGAATGATTAGCTTTGTGTTTTGTAAGATTTGTTCATATTGCTAGTTAGATGGGAGCACATTTCCCATACGTGTATGCTTTCATACATCTCTAACAAGTTGCAACACAGCAGGTTCCTGCGAATTCAGCAGGGAGTGGTTGCAGCCCAAGATGATCTGAAACCATTTGCTGTTTTTGAGTCTGTTGCTGTCGCATATTCTGAATTGCTTAAACTCATGACTGTATCTTTAAGCAGACTTGCATGTGGCTGTCCAAATTCAGAAGCACAAAAGTTGGTCAAGTATGGCTTACAGCATTCTGTGTATGATTGTGTTAGTGGCCTAAACAGCTTTAGAATGTTATGCTTTGCATACCCTTGAGAGCAGAACTTGTCTTGAACTAGGGGCCTTAAAATGAGCTTCAAGTGGTTTTTTTGTTTATGGAGTAAAACTTGACCGGGGTGGGGGAGTTCTGAAAGGAAGGATCAGTTGGTTGACTTGCTGTGGGCGGGGGGAGAACTGACAAGGTACCCTTGGTCTTTGCCTGGCACATTCCTACTTGTCAGGTGAATCAAGAGTCATCCTCTTACCTGGGGATGCTTCAGTGCCTATGTTTGTCATTGCAGGAGTGGCAAGACCTGAGCCAATACCCCTTCCAAGTGACGGGTCAAAACAATAGCCTCCAAGCCTATGTATCACCCATTAAGCTCTCTTCTGGTTTTGTCATCCTGCTTTAACTGTGTTACAAATTCTGCAGTAGGAAATACATTTTCTACACAGGTATTAATAATGGTGCTAATTGGGAACCCGAAAAGGGAAAATGACGACTTCTGCTGCTATTTTTGTTTTCCCTGCGGTAGTCCAGTGGGTTGCTCTAGCTTCTTTCAGTGAGCCTATTTGGTTCTGCAGGGTCAAAAGACGGGCTTCTTTGGTGCCTTCCTCTCCTCAATGAGTCTTAGGAGAATCATACCTATATAGGACTCCTGAGCCATGGTGACCAAACTTGTGGGGGCATGATGAGGTGAGCCAGATTTCAGGTTGTTAATACTAAAATTTCAGTGCATCCTATGCGATGCAGTTTTGCCAAAGGGCAGAAAACTTGTGCAGGATTGTCTAGAATGCAGACTGTTGAGGGGGTGTGGTGGGGACGGGAGATGGACGTCTTACTTGCAACGGGTATGGATAAAGTCCTTGAAGAATGGCCTGGAAATTGGTGGATGACAGGGCTATCTCTCCCTCCGTGCAGAATCACTGTTGCATCCTTGCATAAACTGACACTTTGTCCTTGCTGGATGAAACAAAGAAATTGAGGTGAAACCCTTTTAGCTCAGAACATTCTGGATTCTCTTTCTGGCTAGAAGCTAAGAAGGCACAGTTTTCTCCTTACCAGTTTCTAGTTGCCAAAGCAAAAATACTACAAGTCTCTGAAAGCAGGAAAGAGCTACCAGCCTTAAACATCTTTCCTCAACCTGGTGTTTGTAAGAATTTTTGGGCTGCAGTGCTGATGATTATTATCTGTCAGTGCTCATTGGCTGCGTGTTTGGGAGTGATGAATGTTAAAAGTCCAAAACATGTAGGGGTACCAGAGTGAAGTTGGACCTAAAGTACATGGTTTTGTGCAGCTCCTTGAGCTATATGCAAGAGGCAGATGAATGAGAGGTGTATTTGTAGCTCGCTGAGTTATACATTTTTTTTAAAAAAGTATTCTCTGTTAAAAATCTATGGGGATCTTTCCCCAGATTATGGCACAGTTCAATAAATCTTTATATACGCTGAAACTGGCTCTTGATCTTCTTTTTGGCTGTTGTATCCCTACCAACTTGTAGTATAATTGTTCATTAGGAAGATGACTGAGATCGTGGGAGGAGAAGGAGGGAACTGCTTCCTAACCAATAGTAGTTCCGGGAGAAGGTTTGGGTTGAAGCCTGGCAGAAAGAATTTCAAGAAACCTAAGTGTTCTGGATACACAGGAAGCGACCAAAGCTGGGGGGAATTTAAAGGCAGGTTTGATTGGGCCATCAATATCCAGATGACCCCCTCCCCAGAAAAACAGTCCCATCCTGCATGAGGAGGGACTGCAAGATGAAATATGGCAGGTACAACAACAAAATGACTTAGAAAAACGAAATACTTGGTCAGGCTGCTAAAATATTGCATGCTGGAAGTAGGTTACTGTAGCATGCTTGCTCTTACTTTTCTTGTCTGTCCACCAGCGAAGGATGACTAGGAGATTCAGAACTGTGATTTAAAAAGAGAACTTTCCCTATGCCAGCAATGCTGTTCTTTCTGCAATGGAGAGGATTTTCCCCATGTTGCTGTTACATTCTGCCCCAAGTCTCTTACTGATTTCTGCACAGAGTGCTCTACCTGGAAGTGCCTTCGGAGAGTTCCATGGCAAAGCAGCCCTAACTCATCTGCCAACAAAGCCCCATCCTCTCCTCCTCCCACCTGCTGTCTCCATTTCTCCTCAGGAGAAGGTTTGGAGTGTTCCATCCCCATGCGGGCTTCAGAAAGCCACTCCGCTCCTCCGCAACACTACCTGCCAAGACCGGGGACAATTCCCCATGATGCAGCTCCTGCCAAGGCCTGGGCTGGCTCCTAGGGACTTGGCTATCATAGCACCCTCATGAGAAGCAGGAGTCTGCTTAAGCAGATTGCCCAAAGGGGTTCTTGGGAGCTCACTGGCTTTTTAATTAGAGAAACTGGTTGCTTTTTCTGCTAAGTGGCTTTCTTTTTCATTTTTCCATGACACAGCTGTTTGTGGCAGTTCATAGCCCTCATTTTGGCTAAAAAAAGGGACTAGGACCCCATGCCAGGGTGGAATTCCCAACCATCTCCCCTGAGGAGGCAGAAAGTCCGCTTGCTGGTGGTGTATTGGTTTCTGCACCTCTCTGGCTTAGGAACCTTTTTCTCTCATGAATCTCTTAGACTCAAAAGTAACTCCAACATGGAGAGCCGGCCCAACACCTCATGGTGCTTGAGGGGACAGCATATGATACACCCCTCGTTCCCCAACTTGAGGTGCACAAGTTCCCAAGCCAGGTAAGTTATTTCAGGACAGAAAGCAGAAAATCCAGCATCTCTTTACATGACCCACACCAAAACTTCTACCCCTCAAATCAGGCATGGCTATGTTGTCCACCCAAAGACCTCTCTCTTCTGATCACCTGCTGGCACCTCTTCATAGTTATTTTTCCATTCCAACATTTTTTCTTGGCACTCTGTCTTGTGTCACTTGGATTATTAATAGTTGACATAAAATACGGGTTTTAATGTTTCATGTTCAGAGTAGAACTCTGCTTTTCATGAAAACTCCACAAAGATCCTCAAAGTCTAACTCGTCTTTGGAGGAGTCAAATAAGATCTACCGTCATGTCAGGCTGAGGGCAAATAGAGTGACTCTGAATTTCAGCAAAGATCACAACCGCCACAATCTCTCTTCATCACACCGACGGTGCTTTTTGCCCCCAGATGGAGCACTAGGAGGAATGGCTTTGGAGAAGAAGCAGGCCTGGGTTGGAATTCCTTGCCAGATATCCTGAAAATCAGTATGGTATAAGCTAACTATGCATTCCTCTTCCTTGTGCTCTGTCTTTTCCTCACCAAATCCTTTCTCTGGGTGTTTCAATTCATCACAGTTGAGCCACTTTTGCAAGCATTGTCTGGTGTTCTTGGAGGGTAAGTTGCAGGAGGTTGTGTCCTTTAAATGTAAAATTTGTTGGCACTTCGCTCTGAGATAGGCCAGAATGTGAGGGTCTTCTCCCTATCTATCCCAGTGCTACCACCCACTATGAGTGCTTCCACTTATTCCCGCCTCTGCCACCAATGTGAGAAACTCCTCCAGTCCTGTTACTATGACATCCAGCATGAAGACCTTCTAGATGCTTCCATGGTTTCTGCACAAGACTTTGCTAATCTAATCTCCCCACCGGACACCACCTCCCTTGACTGACTGCTGCCACCACACCTTTCGCCAAGGAAGCAGAATTGGCCAAACGGCTACTGGGCAGTGACGGTGAATGGCATTGGCAGAGAATCTGTCAGAGATAACAGCAGTGGCATCACAGTTAACTCTTAAAACACTGCACAGAAGAAAAGATCATGGTAAACTGCTCCCAAAGATTTTACCTTGAAAACTCTATGATGAGATAATCCAGAATGAAACGAGATAGTGCCACAAGATGAAACTTCCAGGTTGGAACGTGCTCAGTGGAAAAAGCAGAGGACAAGCATGAATAGCACTGTGTCTAACTGCACAAGTGGGTTCAAGCCAACTGGATGTTCAGCTTCTAACATGCACAGCGGTGAAAGAAAAGTCCAAAGCTGAACATCAGCTGTAGTACACGAGTCAAAGGAAAAGAAATAATGCTTGGCTCAAGCAGACTTTTACTGTGTGAGCGGGAGAGATTTTTTATTTTTACTATTATTATTATTTATTATTTAAACTTTTGTATGTTTTTATAATGATTTTATGCTGTTTTACATGGTTGATTTTAATTATTTTTAAATGTTATTGTAAACATTTTTAAGTGTTCTGGAAGCCATCTTGCCTCCCACTTTGGGGAGAAAGGCAGCATATAAATACAATGAATAAATAATTAATTGGGAAAGTGGAAGGCAGTAGGAAAAGAAAGAGATCATATGAATCAAGGAAGCCATGGCCCTGAGTCTGCAGGACCTGAGCAGGGCAGCTCATGATCAGGTAGGTCTCTTGGAGGTCTCTCACAACAACCACCAAAAAGGGAAACAAATCTGGGGAATGCAGAACTAATTCAGGCTTGCATGAAGTGAGATGCACAAAGCCAAACATGCCATCTAGCAAGGCCAAACTGAGTCTTTCTGTACAGCCCTGTAATTCAAGAGAATGACGTCTCTGTCTTGACCCCCATCCAGGTCAAATCAGAAGCCGAGCTGTCCTAACTTAAGAATCAGGGAAGCTTCAGAGTTACTTTACCTCTGCTATCCAAGCATTGGGGATTGGTTAATGAAATTATATGATTTAGCTGAATTAGACAAGTTAACAATGATGCTAGCGGATAAAAAGGAAAATCAATATCACAATGTATGGAAGATAGTTGCCCCCCTATGGGAAAAGCAGTGGGGGCAACCTGCAACAGTGCGAGTTTTGGAACGTTAAGTACAATGGATATGGTGTAACTGCTTAGATTTTACTCCAGCTTTTACTGAGATTCTAAGATTTATGAAACTCTGTTTAAGCAACATATGTATTCCTGGATGGGTTAAAATTTCTATTCACTGTAATAAGTTACAGGAAATATGTATAAAAATATATATAAATCTATAGAGAAAAAAATAAGGGAAATACTGAAGGACGAAAGTAGAGAAATAAGTAATATAAAATTAAGAACGAATGCCAAAACAAATTAAAAAATAAGAAGCACCTAGAACTTTTAGATAAGGAAGTTAGTAAAAGGTTAATGTTAAGATTATAGGACTGATATTTAACACTAATAGAATGTATTAGATGTAAAATGTAATGCGATGTATTTAAACTTTGTTTGTTAGTTTATTTTATATTCAAGTAGATGGATTTAATTAAAATATTTTAAAAGAAAGAATTACTTTTTCGTGGTCTCTGTGCCTCACACACTAGGAGCTTTCGCGCATGCATGGTAGCGTTCGGAAGATTCTAGAGCTTAGCAGCTTGGTGGGAACCCCTCCCCCATGCCCTTACTGAGCATGCTCAGCCCGCCAAGCCAACGGTCTCTCCTCAGTTCTTCCTCGTCCGCCGTTGCGAACGGAAGGTTCTTTGCTTAGTAGCACTCTTGGCTGTTTTTCGGACTGTTTTTTCTGGTAATTTGACTTCGGACTTTGGTTATTTGGCTTGAATTGGTACTCAGACTTGGATTTTGGTATTTCGGATCTTCTCAACTCCTCCTTCGACTTTTCTTCTTCGGTCTTCTTCTTCAGTCTCCGTCTTCTCCGCCGTCCTCATGAGTTTCTCCTCTTGGGCTTTCTTTTGATCTTCACCTGCTTTCTATGTCGGCCTTGTTCAAGGCTTGCGTCACCTGTGGTCACGAGGTTGCTCTGTCCGATGGACATAGTGCCTCTTCTGTTTGAAGGAGACTCACAACGTCAAGGCCTGTCCCATCTGCCATGACTTTACCGCTCAGACTCTGCGGAACCGCTCATCCCGCTTGAAATCCCATTGTTGGGAGGAGTCTCTTCAGGCAAGGGATCAGCTGGCGGGAGAATCCACCATGTCTCGGCCTTCGACATCTAGCCAACCTGTGACCACACCTTCCTCGGTACCGGCGGCTGCCGCACTGACTACATCGATGGTATCGGGCTTGGTACCATCGTCTCGGCCTCCGATATCAGCCTTACCATGGATCCTGAAGTTATCAGCCACTGCTACTTCGAGGGAGGCTCCTGCGGGCTCGCAGGCAGCTAAGTCAACTAGGCCCCTTACTGCTGCACAGCGTAAGCGACCTGCCCCTCAAGAGGTCTCTTTGGAGAAAGAGAAAAAGAAGAAAAAGAAGGAGAAGTGGGGTTCACCCTCCAAGAGGCCCCGCCTTCCAACACCTCCTCCAACGCAACAGGCTGGGGACCCAGGCGAAGAGTCGGAACCGCAGGACACTCTGGAAGTGTCTGACGAGGAGCAGACCGCTGGCTTGGCCGTGCCTTCGGGCCCGCCTGTGCTCACTGCCACGGTATCTCCGCTCAGTCACCCAAAAAGGGTGGACCGCCCAGAGGATGTTCTGGCCTCACCTCGGCTCTCACCCAGTCATCGGGCGGCGTTCAGCAGGAGTCGCGCTCCCCAGAACGCAGGGTGAGACGTCGATCCCCGCGTCGGCGGGAGGTCTACCCGGAGCGGCCTTCATCCAGGCCCTTGCTTGACTCGCCGTTCTCGTCTGCATCGTACATAGCAAGGTACGGCCGAGAACACGCCTGGTGGGAGCACCCGGGCTCGTATCGCTCCTATTCGCCTGCATATAGAGACCGGTACCACCCAGACGTGAGGCACTGGTCGCCCTACAGAGGGTCGCGCTCTCCATCACGCGGCACGTACCACCCACGGTATCGACGGTCGCCATCTTGCTCGTTTTCGTGGTCTCCGCGCTACGAGAGGTCCCAAGAGCGTTCGCCCCTTTATCGGGCTGTCTCTCCACCTCCGAGAGTTACCGCAACCGTCTCTCACCCAGTTTCCGAACCTGTTCCACCAGAGACTACGACCTCCGCTGTGACCATCACCCAGGCGATCCAGCGCCCGCGGCCTGCTGTGGTGCTGATCACAATAACTCCGGCACCCCAGCTGACGGTTACGCCATTGGTACCGTCGACGGTACCGATGACAGCAACTGCGCCGATGGTCACCTTGGCACTACTGCCCCAACGGTCATCGAGAGAAAGGTTTCCAGACAGGTCCCCGTCTCAGTCTTCGCAGTTCTACGAGACGGACTCGGACTCTGACGAGTCCATGCCCACGTCTTATGAGTCCCCGCCCTTGGTCTTCGGAGAACCTGCACCGGAATCGGCACCGGAAGACGTGAAGCAGTTTTCCGACATCCTCCTTCGGATGGCGACGGTGTTGGGATTGAAGGTCGCGGACCCGGCTCCAGCCATGCAGGACCCGGTATTCCATTACGTGGATACTCGCCCACCGTCCACGGCTCCGCTACCGTTCCTGCCGGCCTTGATGGAGGCCCTTAAACATCCATGGGCCAAGCCAGTGTCCGCCCAGCCAATCCCTCACCGACTGGAACACCTCTACCGGACCCAGAAGGAGGAGGCCGAATTTCTCTTCACACATCCGGTGCCCAATTTGATAGTAGTCAAATCCGCCCAGACCAAGGGCGGTAGACGCGCACACCCCACTCCGCCGGAGCGAGAGGGCCACTGGCTGGACACCTTTGGCAGGAGATTTTACTCTGCGTCATCTCTAATTGCCAGGGTGTCCAACACTCAAGCTCGCCTCGCAGCCTATCTGAGGAACCTGCTGGACAGATTCTGTCCTCTTCTGTCCAACCTCCCTGAGGAGAATTGGGCGAGTGCTATGCAGTTCTTTAACGAGGCGGTAGCACTCGCCAACCAACAGATCTCCTCCTCGAGGCACTCAGTGGAGGTAGCGGCGCGGGTGATGGTGGGCTCTGTTGCCCTGAGACGTTACGCGTGGCTGCGATCGTCTGGCCTGCAAGAAGACAGCAGGAGGAGGATCGAAGACCTTCCTTTCGATGGCCGGGGTTGTTTAACGCCACGACCGATGAGGCGATGGACCATCTCGTCAAGGCACGCCTGACGGCAAAGAAGATGGGCATACACCAGCCCCCTCAGCCTCGCTGTAGTTTCGGCTCCCTCTCATCTTGGCACAGGTCATCCTCTTCGACCTATCAACCTCGCTCGCCTTGTTCGGCTCTGTCCCGCCCGTCGACCTCGTCTTCGGCTCGGAGACCTCTTCGGAGACGCCAGCCTCCTTCTTCAAAGAAGTCTTCGTCTGCGACAAAGTCCTGGTTTTGACTGCCTTCACAGGTCGCCACCACAGCCACTCTTCAGCCTGCCAGCAGCCCTAGAAGACCAACCGAGCCTGGCCCGACACCTCACCGAATGGCGCCATATCACCTCGGACTCTTGGGTTCTCTCCATCGTCCGTCTTGGTTACGCCATCGAGTTTGCAAGTATACCTCCGCAAGGCATCTACTATTCCACCCTGGCCAGCTCGGCTCTGCTGCAA
Source organism: Cyclura pinguis (assembly GCA_030412105.1). NCBI lineage: Eukaryota > Metazoa > Chordata > Lepidosauria > Squamata > Iguanidae > Cyclura > Cyclura pinguis. The sequence goes on from CM059600.1 coordinate 208,349,828, forward strand.
GAGATCCAGTCCCTGCTGCAAAAAGGAGCGATCGAAGAACTTTCGCCCTCAGCCAGTACCACCGGCTTCTTCTCCTGGTACTTCACGGTACTGAAATTGGACAGTACCCTACGACCAATCCTGGACCTCAGAGGGGTAAACGAATACATCCGCCCCAAGAGGTTCAAGATGGTCACTCTGTTTTAGATTCTGCCCTTTCTTCGGCGAGGGGACTGGTTCGTCTCCATCGATCTTTGGGATGCTTACTTCCACACCGCCATTCGCCCGCAGCACAGATGGTACCTATGGTTCGCGATCAACGGTACCTGTTATCAATACAGGGTGCTACTGTTTGGACTCTCCACCGCTTCCAGGGTCTTTACCAAATGCATGGCTCCTGTGGTATCGTACCTGCAAACGAAGGGCGTCGCGATCTACTCTTATCTCGATGACTGGCTGTTGGTGGCGTCCTGCAGGCAAAAACTCTACAGGGACATCCACCAGACTCTTTCTCTTCTGACCCGTCTTGGCCTTCGGGTCAATCCGAAGAAGTCGCACCTCGAGCCGGCGAGGGTCCTCGACTTCATCGGAGCGACCCTGGACTCCGTGTCTGCCAGGGCGTATCTGCCCACAGAGCGTGCACATACTCTCTGTCGGGCCGCATCCGTTGTTCTCGATGCCCCGACGATATCAGCGAGAAGGATCCAGCAACTTCTCGCGTACATGGCCGCGACCACGTCAGTCACCTACCTGTCTCGGCTTCGTGCACGTCCGCTTCAGGACTGGTTCCTGAGAGTCTTCAATCCGCTCCTGGATGACCAGAGGCGCCTCCTACGCATTCCTCGACAGGTGCTTCACTCCCTGTTATGGTGGCTGTCCTACCGTCATCTACTGTCAGGGATGCCGCTCCGGGAACCGACCCCTCGGCTCACGGTAACGACAGACGCCTCCCTGTTCGGGTGGGGAGCACATTGCGGCGATCTCAGAGTCCAGAGACGTTGGATCAACAATGCGACCGGCCTCCATATCAACACCCTCAAGCTGCTCACCATCTGGGAAGCTCTAAGGGCATTTCGCAACCAAGTTGCTGGCCGGCCGGTGCTGATCCTGACAGACAACACAACGGCAGTATGTTACATCAACAGACAACGGGGAACTCACTCGACCACTCTCCTCACCATTGCCCTTCAGCTTTGGGACTGGTGCGTGTCGCTTCGAGTCCATCCAGTCGCGGTGCACCTGGCTGTCCAAGAGAACACCACGGCAGACGTCCTCAGCAGGGACACCTCGTGCTACCACGAGTGGTCCCTCTCGGATGTGGCGTTCCAGATAATACGAGATCGGTGGGGCGAGCTGACGATCGACCTATTTGCCAGCGCCCAGAACAGGAAGTGTCATTGGTACTGTTTGAGAGCCGGCCTCGGCCAGGACTCCCTTGGCAATGCCTTCCAGTTCGAGTGGACTGATGGGCTCCTCTACACGTTCCCGCCGTTTCCTCTCCTGGGTCGAGTGGTCGCCAAGATCCTCGCGGACCGAGCCGACATCGTCCTCATAGCCCCGTATTGGCCGAGGCAATACTGGTACGGGCCCCTGTTCAAGGCCACTTGCGGTCGACTCCTCAAGCTTCCAATAACATCGGATCTCCTGTCGCACTCCGGCGGTCTCGTTCTCCACCCCAACCTGCTGCTCCTGGCCCTGCACGTCTGGCGGATAACGCCTCAGAGGACCTGGCCATCGTAGATGTCCTCACCGCGGCCAGGAAGGAGTCGACACACCGCAACTACCACTACAAGTGGCAGAAGTTTGTCTCCTTTGCAGAGGCGCGTCAGGAGCCAATATCACCTGTCAGTCTGCCTACCGTGCTCCATTTTCTTCTCCACCTTCGGCAACAAGGGTTCACTTTTCCATCCCTGAAGGTGTACCTCGCCGCTATCGTGGCCTATCAGCCGCGTGGGTCCCCTTCGGCAGCGCTCTTCAGGGACGCTACCCTCAAGCAATTTTTGAAGGGCCTGCAACACCTTTATCCGCCGGTATCGCCACCGCTACCGCCTTGGTCGCTGTCCTTGGTACTATCGCAGTTGACGCGACCGCCCTTCGAGCCCATGGTGACTGCGGATGACAGGCTCTTGACCATCAAGACTGCTTTCCTGGTAGCTGTCACCTCAGCCAGGCGGGCAAGCGAGCTGACAGCACTGCGATCCGACGAGCCTTTCCTCGTCTTTCACCGAGACAAGGTAGTCCTCCGACCTGACATTTCCTTCCTTAAGGTGGTCTCACACTTCCACCTTAGCCAGGACATCATCTTACCTGCTTTTCACCTCTGGAGCGCTCCCTCCACTCCCTTGATGTTCGTCGGGCCTTGGCGTTCTACACTCACCGGACTGCGCCCTTCCGACAGACACCCCACCTGTTCATGTGCTACGGTGGGCGTCGAAGAGGCCACAAAGTGTCCACCCAGAGGTTTTCCAAATGGGTGGCCCAGACCATTCTGCTGGCGTACGAACTGGCTAAGCAGCCTCCACCAGAGCAGTAGCTTCTTCAGCAGCTGTCCTTCGAGGAGTGGACCTGCAAGAACTGTGCCGTGTGGCGACCTGGTCTCAACCCTCGACCTTCGTGCGCCACTACAGACTGGACTGCCGGTCCCGGAGAGATGCCCGTTTTGGACGTGCGGTGCTGTCTTCCGTTCCCTAGGACCTGGCCCACCGTCCAACTGGTTAGCTACAAAGTCTCCTAGTGTGTGAGGCGCAGAGACCACGAAGAAGAAGAACAGGTTGCTTACCTGTAACTGTGGTTCTTCGAGTGGTCATCTGTGCCCTCACATACATCTGCCCAGCCGTCCCCTCTTTCAGGTCCCTTATTGGCGGACTCCAGAACTGAGGAGAGACTGTTGGCTTGGTGGGCTGCGCATGCTCAGTATGGGCATGGGGGGAGGGGTTCCTGCCAAGCTGCGAAGCTCTAGAATCTTCCAAACACTACCGCGCATGCACGAAAGCTCCTAGTCCGTGAGGGCACAGATGACCACTCGAAGAACCACAGTTACAGGTAAGCAACTTGTTCTTTACCTCTGCTATAGATGGATGGATGGATGGATTTCTGGGTTCTCCAGCCCTCCTTCGCCATCCTCCAATGACAATTCTGTTAAAAGAGTTTCCAGGTAGATAGAAGACAAGGGGGGGAAAAGAGGGTAGGGAACAAAGAAACTCTCTGCGAAAGGGATTTTCACTGTCAGAGGCTTTGTTAAGTAAGCTGGGGAGGCCTAGCTGTGAGAAGGAGGAAAATACACTTCATTCCCTCCTTCACTCCCTTTTCCTTCCCAACACAAGGGAGAAGAGGTCGTGGAGCAATTGGCACTGCTAGTTTTTTTAAAAAAGCTAAAAGCAGTGATGTAGACTCGAGTCGACTGGACTCAAGTCAGACTTAAGTCACTTTAGTGACTCGACTCGGACTTGACTTGGCAAATACAACACACTGACACAACTCGACTTGACTTGAGACTTGCATATTTTTAGTGACTGACTTGCTGCGTTTGATTCAGTAACAACACATTCATCCAGAAGCCTTACAACTTGCCGGTCACATGACAATCTGTCTCAAGCCCAAAGTGTGGACACATTTCTCAGAGGGAACAGCAAATGGGTCAGGCAATGAGCTTGAGGTGGGGTTGAGGTTTTAGCAGCCTGTCCCGTCTACATACAAGAGGAGCTTTCTAAAAATTTTCCTAAGAGCAGAAGGCAAGACTCATGCGCAGAGTGCAGGGTGCATGTCTCAGAGAGGAACAGAAAATGTGTTAGGCAATGGGCTTGACGAGGAAGGATCCTTCCCTCTAAAGCTCTTGAAGCTTCAGTAATGGGGAATAAGAGGGATCCTATTCCCAACTTCTGAAAAAGCCTCAAGTTTTGCAAGATCCTGTTCCCCACTTTTGAAGCTGCAGATGGCAAAATCACAAAAGTAGAGGGCCAACTCTACTTAAATTGTTAAAACTGACTTTATTCAACTCTGTCCAGAAATTTTGGAACACAGGTTGGGGTATAAAGTTGGCCCCCGGACTCAAGACTTGACTTGAAAGTATCTTGCAAGGACTTGAGACTCGACAAGATTTGAAGGTAGAGACTTGAGACTTGACTTGAGACTTAGAGTAAAAGACTTAAATACATCACTGGCTAAAAGCAAAAAACAGAAAACATTTGTTCTGGCAAAGCAGCCCTTTTTCATTTGAGGCAAAGGAAGGGAAAGGTCCAGGAAGATCACGGTAGAGCCTGTCTGGAAGCCCCGAAGCCTTGGGGTGACAGGTGACTGAAATTTGAACTGCTTTCTCTAGTTTGCCCTTTCCGAACTGAGTACTACGACCGCCCTTCACCTAGGACAGCAGTGAGTAAGCATGGGAATGCTCAGCAGTGGAGGAAGGAGTCTCTGGAGCCACCCTCCAAAGGGCCAAGCCTCCTTGTTTGCTTCCTAGCACTTTGCGCATTGTGATTTTTCCTTACCACAATACTTAATTTTATATCTTACTCAGAAAGTTTTGGACTTCAGCACCTCCTGCTTCCCTCAATAATGGTTCTATTTTGGTTTCCTTGTGATGTTACAGACTTTTCTAAAAAAAACAAAAATGTGATTATTAGACCAATTAAAGTAAAATAAAGTTATGGACATCACAGATAGTATGAGTAATAAGGTAAGTATGGAATGTGGGAGTAACGGGTGATTGGCTGAATGACAGGATTTTAAAAAGGCCGGTGAATATGTCTCAGAGGAAGGCAGAGGCAAAGGCAAACCCCTTGAGGCTGTGTTGCTCAGCTCAGCCGATTTCTTTGATGTGTCTACAAAAAAATTAGGAAAGTGTTGACAGTAATCAGAAACATACAAGAGGTCTTGGTGGAAGGGAAGGCTGAAAAGGGAAAAGGAAAACAGGAAGAAAGGAGCTTTGTAAGCTCCTAAGGTTGGAGTCAGCCGGGCCATTTCCACACCCCACTGGTATAGTGCTATTATTCCACTTTCTACATCCTATGGAGTCCTGGGGCTTGCAGTTTAAGGAGGGGATTTAAGACTTCTCAGCCAGAAAGCACTTGGACTCAGAAAACTACAAACCCCAGAATTCCACAGGATATTGAAAGTGGAATAATAGCACTATAACAGTGTAGGGTGGAAATGGCCCCAGTCATAGCTCAGGGAATGCTGTGAATGGCGGGGAGCGGTCTGTCAGGAAGAAAGGTTACAAAACTGAGGCTTATCTCTGAAAGAAGACAGGGAAAACACAGCCTCGAGATAGGAGAAGGACTGCAGAGATAGAGGGGAAAGATGGCGTTGTTGTCGGGTTGTTGTCAGGTTGTTTCCAACTTATGGTGCCACTAAGGTGACCCTACCACAGCCTTTTCTCAGCAGGATTTGTTCAGTGGGACTTGCCTTTGTCTTCCTCTGAAGCTGAGAGAGAGTGACTTGCCCAAGATCACCCAGTGAGTTTCCATGGCTGAGGGGGGAGTCAAAACCTGGTCTCCATTTTTTTAAAAAATAAACTTCTATATCAGCTTCATCAGCTCATGACGAAGTAACTCCAGACTCTTTAAATAGACTCAGAAATAGACTTAAAGTCGGATTTGTTTAGATAGCCCACCCATAATTTACTGTCAATATATAAACATATAAATGTATTGTCTAGTCATACATACATGTGTTCCCTCCTCAATGAAAAGCACGTATAATTGAATTATCCCTGTTGATTAATAAATCTGTAACTCTATTCCAGACCTGATGTTTTCTAAGATTTTGTGATACATTGTGACGTCTAGCAATTTGTTATGTCATAGCTCTACTTGTAAAAAGTTTTCAACTACCGGGGTCAACTCCCTTTTAATTTTTTCCTCGTCTTTGCCCTTGATTATGTGTGTTAAGATGTCCATGGTTTTCATTTTGAAAATTTCATATTGCCATTCCTCTACTGTTGGGGTTCCACTTTTTTTTTTAATTTGGATTCAACTGTTTGTCAATTTGTTTGTGTGTTTTATTTGTCGTTTATTTGTGGTTATCTGATTTTGTTTTATTTTTATTTATTTATTTTTGTTCGGTTTTGTATTCGATTTAATAAAAAATGATCTCAAAAAACAGCACCTGGGCTCCAGCATCCTAGCTGAACACTCAAACCACCACACCACATGCTAGGTGAAAGCAGTAACACAGATGGGACAGTCACCCAGAAGGAAGAGCTGAATAGGGTTTTGGAGAGTCATGCATGATTAAATACTTCAAGGGTTAATGTATGATCTAATCAGGTATTAATAAACTTCTCCAGTTGGCCCTCAAGTGTGCAGATTTAATTGCTATACATCTGATGGTTTGAAAGTTTGCCAGTTAAGCAGCAGCCACAGTAGCTATAGCTGTAGGTGGTGATAGCATTGTACTGTAATGACAAAGAGCGGCTCCCTGAAGGCTGGCTCTGCCTTCCTTTCCCCTCCTGCTTCTCCTCTCCTCCTCCTCCTCCTCCTACTGTTTGGCAGGGCAGCTGCAGTTGGTCTTCCTCACCCAGCACCCTCCAGAAGCCGGGCATCATGAAGCACTGTCCAAAAAGGGACTTGTGCACGTGGAAATCAATAACTTGGCTCCCCGGAAGGGGGAGAATCACCAAGGAACATCCGCAAAGGGACTTGTATGAAAGTCAACAACTCTGCTCCCAGGGGTGGGGTGGGCATAAAGTACAAAGGACTGTCCAAAAAGGAAATCAAGCCTGTGAGGATCTAGGGCCTGTTCTAGGGGAGGGCTGGGAACCCCCCCCCAAGGCAGCCCTGGAGCAAGGCGGAGACATAGCGGCAAAGGTAATAAGGGGAAGAGCAGTTGGCAGCTGCCGCAAAATCTCCTTCAGTGTTGCGCTCCTTCCCTTCCTTCTCCTGGAATAATTGTGGGGGGTGGAGGCGCGTGGAAAACTCCCGAGAAGGTCCCAGGAGTACAAAAGGGGAAAGGAAAACTTCTACTTCAATCCAGGAAGCAGCTGTGTAGATCCACACTCACTACCATGTCCGAACGTAATAGCTCTGATAGGAATAGTTCTTTTTTAAAGATGGTGAATCTTAATTTGCCAAGCTAGATAAAAATATTTTCTATGGCAGTAAGGAGACCTCCTGATCTCTTCTTGCTGGGAGAGTTCCTCTCTGTCCCACAGATCCCGTGAGGATTGTGACTAATCTCAGAGGGAACAGAGAGGCTGAGGGTGACGTGAGTGAAAATTTCTTGAGTCCTGGCCTTTCTGGGCCTGGTTCCCCTGAGCCACTGCCATGGGGTGGCTCTGCAGCTGCTTCCCAGTAGCTGGGAATAGCTTGCTGCTGCCTCTTTGCTCTACTTACTTGTGGAGTAGGAGGAGTGAATTTTTGAGGAGGGGGGAAGAGCTGCATTGCCACCCAGAAGAGGTGTTTGTGGTTGCCCAGGTGGCAAAGTAAAAGCAACCCTGGAAGATGTCTGGTGGTGCCCCAATCAAATCTGGTTCCTGACCTGGTTTCAACAACTCCCACAAAAGACTAGTAAGTTCAAAAACCTTAACTATGGCCATTTCCGCACTAGCCTGTTATAGCGCTCTGATTCCACTTTCAACATCCTATGGAATCCTGGGGTTTGCAGTTTCCGGCCCCTCCCGAAACCGCAAACCCCAGGATTCCATAGGATGTTGAAAGTGGAATCAGAGCACTATAACAGGCTAGTGCGGAAATGGCTTACATCTCCTGTCACCTGAGACAGGCTGGAGACAGCTTCTCTTGACAAACTAGTTGGATAGGTAACTCTGGCTGTTAAGATCTTGTCTGTGACTGCTCTCAGTGTAGGAAAAGGGCCCTGATATTAAGGAGAAAGCAAAGGGTCAATCACGGAAGCTGGGTCAAAGGCCCCCTCAAGTCCTGGGAAGCCAAATCAAGGTAGCAACTGTAGGTTATCAGGACCATCAGGAAATCCAACACGGGCCCTGCGCCCCCCGAGACTACCAGCTTCCCTGTTCGCTGTTGCTCTTTTTCTGGGTGGCTGGTCTGGCACCCCACAGGACAGAAGGCAGCAAAAAGAGGACAGCGGATTGCAGGCATAATACGGAAAATGTAAACAGGATTGATTTCAGGAAGAATCATTTTGTGCTTTTTCAAATACTTGAACCCCAGTCCTTCTTTGTTTCTGGTTTAAGTGCAACCAATCTACATTTCTTCTTCTTCCTTTGTAAACAAAAGACCTTTATTTATACATCATTTTCTCTCCAAAATTGGGACTCAAGACTTAAAATTCAATGAAGTCAAAAATATATAAAAGATCACCATTCGAATTAAACTGTCAATAACGTTAAAAAACAGTTTAAATATACAACGATAAGCAATAAAAAGCTGTTTCAAAAAACAAGTAGAATTTAACAATAGAGGACCCTCTAAAAAACCCTTTCTCTAAAATCCTTCAGTTCTCAAAAGCCTGCCAATGACTTGATGGTCTTAACCTTCCAGATTCGCTTAAACACACTTAAATACAATCTACACTTCTACTTACCTTTCCAATCATCAGATAATATAAGACAACCTCAAGGCTTCACCAGTCAACTGATCTAGGGTAGGGCTTGCCCTGGAAGATCTTGGGTGCTGTTGTGAGTGGGGTCCCACACAGGCTTTTTGTCTTGTCTCCATATCCCATGCCTGCAATAGCAAGAGACACGAGGGCATGAATGCGTCTTTACAGAAAGTGGGGACCACAGTCATTGGCAGCCATGCCCTCACCTTCTCTGAAGAGGCTGAAGTCCCTGATCTTTATGTAGTCCCCTTTGTCGACCATGAAGTTGTCCAGCTTCTGATCCCTGTACAACAGACACGCACAACAAACAGGACAACTTGAACTTTCTTTTCTTTCCCCGAGTGTTACCTGTAACTGTTTCCCAAGTGTCCCTGCCTTCGTTCCTACCAACAGCGTTCCTTCTGGGCAAATGAAGCCCACAGGCTTGTGGCGGGAAAGGAGATTTCAAGACGAAGAAAAGCAAATGATGCTGATATGGAACGGCCACTCAGTGAGCTTCCCAAAACTTCCAGGTGTCCACAAAGGAGCTCCTCAGCCTGCTGGAGGAGCAGAACGGACACAGACGCCCCTACATAGCCTTTCAACAGGAAGAGCACAGCATGGTGCCTGCAAGCAGCACAGAAACTTCAGACCCATTTTCTCAGTTCTCAGCCGTTCTGTATATATTTGTCTATGGAAGCCCCTCAGCCTTTCTGAGAACTGTGATCAGGTGGAGCACTGGGTAGGCATTGCTCTCACAAGATTGGTCAAAAGACAAAAAGCCCTTGAAGGAAGCTTACGCACAGAGAGAGAGAGAGAGAGAGAGAGAGAGAGAGCGCATAATTGATTTTCTTGGAAGGACTGCATAGTTCCTCAGAAAAGGGGCTTTGAAAGCTACTGCACTGAGACAATTATTCTCCACAACCCACCCCCCCAAAATCCCATCAAGTTCGAGGTATTGAATGAGAACACACCATAAATCAGTAAAATCCCTTCTTCGAATAAATAATTAGGATTTTTCTGTTCCAAGCAGAATACGACTAAAAATAAGCAAGAAAGCCCCTTCCTCAGTCTCCCCTTTTGCATTCCCTTCTGATCTTGTCTCACAGGTGAAATGACTCTAAAAGTTTTTGGCTGAGTGGAGTTATTTTAGGCCCAGACTCACACAGCTTCCAAGGAACCTTTCCAAAAAGATTGGGAGAGATTAATGTTCTCTCTTTCTGTATGAAACTTCTGAAAGAGGAGCCTGCCTTTTAACTGATCAGGAATGATGGTGAGCAAAGACAGGTCCTTGCTTGCAAATAACCCCAAATCTTTCCAGATAAAAATGACCAAAAAAAAAAAAAAAAGATTGCACAGAACTCCCAAAGGAAGCCTTGAACTCCCAAGGAACAGCAGCTGTCCAGGGAAGGGATTTTGGTTTCGTGGACACTTTCAGATTAAAATGTGGTCAGTGTAGGATGGCTGAGAACTAATCCAGTTCATTGCTAGGAGCAGTTACGGAGCTGATTGAAGGTCGAACTACTAATGTCTGTGATATGATCTTTTTTTTAATATTGGGTGCAGTTCTCATAATATCTGGGAAAGTATACTTCCCCAGCATGGCCCAAGAAGGGAAATCAAAATAGAGGAAGTGAACTACTGGCTCAGTAGATGCTGCTGCCAAGAACAGTTTGGCTTCTTGGGCCAAGGTCCACAGGTTCATAAAGATGGACTTCTGGCAAGTGATGGGTTGCACTTTACAGGAGTTGGCAGAAACATTTTTGCTAAGAGCTTCACAAATCTGATCAGGAGGGCTTTACACTGAGTCATGCAGAGGAGGGAGACAGTATTCCTGAGGGCAGAAGTTCCTCAAGTGCTAGAGATAATAGTCTGAACCTTACATAAAGAACAGTCACGTAGGGACGGGGGGGGGGCAGTTCGCCCCAGGCAGCAATGTTTTTGGGGCGTCCCAGCTCGTAGCTACACCCACACACCACAGCCATGCCCCCACGCACAGTGGTCACGCCCGGACGCATCATAGCCCCTTTCCCCTTCCACCCCCTCTCCCCACACTCCAAGCTCCACCACTGAGAGAGAACAGGGTAAACACTACAGGAAACCAATTGTGGGAGGTAAATAAACTTAAATAAGTAACTAGGGAGAGAGACCTATAGTCTCAGATGCCTCTACACTAACGTACAGAGCATGGGAAATAAACAGGATGAACCTGAACTTGTGGCTCAGCGAAGTACATATGATGTAACAAACATCACTGAAACCTGGTGGAAGGGGTCTCACGATTAGAATGTGGAAACAGAGGGATAGAACCTATTTCAGAGAAATAGACCAAACAGGAAAGGAAGAGGAGTAGCACTATGTATCAGGGACATTTACAGCTGTGAAGAGATCCATGACTTAAGTCCTGGAAGCCAGATTGAGAGCATCTGGGTGTTATGGTGCCGTATGCCCCCCCAGGATTGATATGGTTTAATTGGCAAAATATTATTTAATTGGCAACTACATTAATTGGCATTGATCTAAAATGGAACCTGAAGTGACTGGAAGGTCAAGCTGGGCAGAGGAAAATTACTGACTGAAAACGTGTGATTACAAGGCAGGTCAGCCAACATCCCCTTTAGGCATAGCCGAAGTCATAGTCAGGCAGATTACCAAGCAACTCCACAGATAATAGACTTAAATTGAAGCTGGAACATACAATGGCCAAAGGAAGTTCCCACCAAAACACTGATTGATTTAACCCTGTCTCCTCACACCTGGACATTTCCCTGCATTGTCCTCAAAACCTCTCCACAATTGCAGAGCTATTATGACAACCACTAACTCGTTGACATCCAACAATAAGACTATTAACTCTGTTTGAACCCCTTTTGTGCAACTTCTGTTGTCTACTCGGCTGGAAGAACTATTCACACCTGTCCTTCCAGCGACATTTTGAGTATATAAGCCCTTCATTTTGAGCAGGCAAATGCAGCATTTCACTTGCTGGTAGCCATGCTGTCGCTCTGATTTCCAATTCTGTACTGTCCTTAGACTCACAAGTCTAAGCCTCATTGCTGCTTCTTCACTACTCTTCTGGATTGGAAAATATTGCCCATTTTACCCTGTCTTAAATCTCACTGTCTTAAACTTTCCTCCCCTTTCCTTCAGTTAGCCTTGTGTGAATGTGTGACTGTTTATATCTTGTGTGCATACATGAGTAATTCTCTTCAATAAAGCACATTTTAGTTTACCTTTGAATCTCTAGCTGGTTCTTTCCTGTGAGGACCATGTAAACATTGGTGAAAAGATCTTGTTAGGTTACCCCCCCCTCATCCATACTAGGTAAGATTCTAGAACAGATCATTAAACAGACAGTCTGTAAGTATTTAGAAGGGAAGGTTAGTTTACTGTGGTGCAGATTGTTTCATAGTCCATTTTCTTTTGTATTATTTAATTTTATGTATTATTATTGTGCATATTTTTATTTTGCCATCTTGTTATTCTTTTTATTATTCAATTAAAAAAAATTTAAAAAAGAAGAGAATGCCATGATCACTAAGACTCAACATGGGTTTCTCCAAAATAAGTCATGCCAGGCCAGACTAATCATCTCTCTCTCTCTCTCTTTAATAGGGTTACTAGCTTAGTAGAGGAAGGGCATGCTGTGGACATGCTGCATCTGGACTTCAGTAAGATCTTTGACAAGATCTCCCAGGATATTCTTGCAAATAAACCAGTAAAATCTGGACTAAACAATGCTACTGTCAGGGAGATTTGTAACTGATTGACCAACTGAAAGGGTGCTCACCAATGGCACCTCTTCATCCTGGTGAGAAGTAACTAGGGGGGTGCCACAGAGTTCTGTCCTGGGCCCAGTGCTTTTCAGCATCTTTATCAATGATTTGGATGAGGGAATAGAGGGCATTTATATCAAATTTGCAGATGACATCAAATTAGGAGGGGGTAGCTGACATCCCAGAGGACAGGATCAGAATTCAGAATGATCTTAACAGATTAGAGAGCTGAGTCAAAACTAAAAAAATGAATTTCAACAGGGCGAGGTGTAAGGTACTACAGTTGGACAGAAAAAAAGTACAATGCACAGTTATAAGATGGATGACACCTCACTCGACTACAGTACATGTGAAGGGGATCTAGGAGTCTTAGTAGACCACAAACTGAACATGAGTCAGCAGTGTGATGCAGCAGCTAAAAAAGCCAATGCAATTCTGGGCTGCATCACTCTATTCTGCTTTGGTCAGACCCCACCTGAAATGCTGTGTCCAGTTCTGGACATCACAGGTCAGGAGGGATATTGACAAGATGGAATATATCCAGAGAGGGGTGACCAAAAAAGTAGAAGGCCTGGAAAGCATGCCGTATGAGGAGAGGCTTAGGGAGCTGGGTATATTTACCCTGTACAAGAGAAGGTTAAGACGCGACACGATAGCTATGTTTAAATATTTGAAGGGATGTCAAATGTAGGATGGAGCAGGCCTGTTTTCCACTGCTCCAAAGACCAGGACATGGAGCAATGAATTCAAACTTCAGGAAAAGAGATTTTATATAAACATTAGGAAGAATTTCCTGACAGTAAGAGCAGTTCAACAGTGGACTACCTTCCCTCAGAGTGTGGTGGAGTCTCCTTCTTTGGAGGTTTTAAGCAGAGGCTGGATGGCCATCTGTTGGGAACAGTGGCGTAACTAGCATAATCAGAGCCTAAGGTAAGCGTGGAAATTGTGCCCCTACCTTCTTCAAAGATAAGTGAGCACATTTCGCTAAGGTAGAGGAGGAGGGAGGCAGAAAGTAATACCTCCGCTGTCAACTCACATGGGGTCCCAGCAGCAGCCGAGGGATACAGATGTATTCAGATACTCATTCCAGACTTTAAGACACCTGGCTTTAGTAAACTTAGGGAGATACTGGGTGTGATCCCACAGTCAGGAATATTAAAGAAGAAGGGAGTTCATGATGGATGGGAATTTCCTAAAAGTGAGATACTGAAGGCATAATTTGAAACAGTTCCAGTATGGAAGAAAAATGGGAGGTGTCTAAAGAATCTGGGATGGATGTCTGAAGAACTTTCAACAGAGCTAAGTTTTAAAAGGGCCATGCACAAGAAACGGAGGGTGGATGGCCATCAGTTGGGAATTCTTGATGGTATATTCCTGCATGGCAGGGGGTTGGCCAAAATGGCCCTTTTTAGTCTCTTCCTGCTCTGTGATGCTAAGAGAAGAAATGGACTACACCATTCCCTGCCAATGTTTGATATCCTCCTGTGAAAAACAAAGGTGCTTATCTCCTAGTCAGGCCATTTCCGCACTAGACTGTTATAGCGCTATTATTCCACTTTCAACATCCTATGGAATCCTGGAGTTTGCAGTTTACGGAGGGGCCAGCCGGCCCCTCCGTAAACTGCAAACCCCAGGATTCCATAGGATGTTGAAAGTGGAATAATAGTGCTATAACAGTCTAGTGCGGAAACGGCCTCAGTTGTTCCAGGTTGTCCTCATCAAAAGTGTTTCATCTGTACCCATTAAGCTCTAATAACATTATTATGAGAAAACATTATAGTACTATTACAGTATTGCCTTTAAAAAGTTGCTCAAGCCTATTTTCTGGGATTGGAACGATCCTGCACATGATGCTTCTCCTGTATGACTTTTTAAGACATCTTTTGCCTGATGAACAAACGGTTGGAGCTTTGAAAAATTGCATGATGTATTTTCTGCATGTTGCTTTGCCATTAAAGGTATTGCTCTTTGTGGATTTTGGATTTTGTTGTATTTTGCTGCATGACCAACACGGCTCCTACTGAATATATGTCCAAGAGCTGAAAAAGGGTGGATCTTTTTCAACTGAAAGACTTATGTAGAACCACTTACCCAAAAACTGGTATTCGGATTCAAAACCGGCTGATGACATTCCATGTACTTGGTTACAGACGTTTCAAAGAGTTCATTTCACATCCCTAACAGAGCTTAAAGACTGAAAGACTGAATTCTCTTTGAAAAAGTAATTGTTATAAATCAGATGCACTTAAAGGTCTAGCCTTCAAAATACATGGCATTTTAATTAGGTCTGCTTTCTATTACTGGGAATTAACCAAATCTATACAGGAGAAAGACTTAGATCTAGTTATTGCTGGAAAAAAGTGGAACTAAATATGGACAAATTGATGTGTACATTCATTTTCAGCCTCCCCCAGGGAGCAAGGAACTAAATTAATCCATATTTCTTGAATTATAGTCTATAGCAATATTTCTAAGACAACCAATCAAATAGTTTTATGTCACCCCAGCCTGGTTCCACTACATGTTTTTACTGAAAACAATAAAGACCTCTTTTGTACAAAAAATTAATTGGATTCTTTTGCTTTGCTGGTAGACCAGAAAGAGCAAAGACCTAGCAAGAAACAAAAGCTTTATTTAATCGGCCAAACCAGATGATGGCAAATAGCCCTTATGGAAAATCTTACAGCTCCCATTGAAGATCAAAGAAATAATAAGATGGCAGACACATTCTGTTTAATATGACAGCTTTCTATTAAAACTGGAAGAGCAACAGTAATATATATGCTCTAATAACAACATTCAGTCATTTATTGAACATACTGATGAAATCAGTATATTAAGGAATATATTTATGGAATCTACTTTTATAGAATTTTTTCTTGTATTGGGCTTGATGAAATCTATAGACAGGTGATTATATTGCGTCCTGTGTTCTTATAAAACCTTCTGTACAGGTATCCACCAGTTAACAAAGCAATGCGTTTGTGGGCATTACTTCCATAGAAGATTTGTTCCCAGAGGCGGCAATAACCTGGAAAGAATAGAGATAAGTATTGGAAGGAAAGAGGTATCAATGCTTGTATCAGGTGATAAGTGAGAGAGAATAGTCTAAATAATGCCTGCCCTTTGTTTCCCCTCTCTGTATCTTTCTTTCTTTTCTTTTTATTATTTTTTTATTAATTATAAAAGAAAAAAACAAAAAAAATACATAACGTGATTAACATAAAGGTTCAAGAAAAAAAGTTACAACAGAAAAATGCTTACATTTCTATTTCTCTCTAAGGCCATTAACATGATATACTTATTCAACATATTATAGATCATACTGATTATATGTTTTTTATATGTATCTGAATCTCATTCTCATTATACCCATTGTTAGTATTTATTCTCATAATTAGCATTTTAAAAAATATACTATTAGTAATTTCATTCTTATTTCTATCCCTTTCAAACTAAATTTAACCTATTGCTATTACTGAATGTAACCTTATTACTAAGTATGCTGTTACTGAGTGTACCCTAAGTGTACCCCATCCCCAGAGCCAATTATATCTCAAGTTACTCCACCTTCCAAAATTGTAACTCTTCTTGTGGAGATATGGCACCTTCCTCTTCTATTAACACCTTTTGCACAAATATCTTCCATATCGCTTCGAAATCATTCCCTTTCATTGTTCCTTTTTTGACCTTAATTCCACATGTTAACTTATCGTTAATCGCGATTTTCCTCACTTCTTTATGCCAATCCTCTATTTGAAAATCTCCTTGAGTTTTGCATTTTCTTGAGATAATTAACCTTGCTGCAGTTAATAATTTTGTAATTAAATCCTTCATTGCCTGGGTACAATTAATCTTATCATATATAGATAACAATGCTATAACAGGACATATTTCTAAATCAATTTCTGTTATCTCTTTTATCTCTTTAAACACCATTTGCCAAAATTTCTGCACACATTCACAATTCCACCAAATATGAATATATGTACATACATATTTCTTGACAATCCCTCCAACACAACCTTGAATAGTTCTTATCTATGTGATTTCACCTTACTGGTGTTAGGTACCCTCTTCAAACCAATTTATGATAATTCTCTTTTGTCCATACAGATAAGTTTTTTAAATGATACTGATTCCAAATTTCCCCCCGATCCTGAATATCTATTTTTTGTACTAATTCTTCCTCCCATATTTTTCTAAGATATTTCTCTTTGTCTTTATGTTTTGACAACATTTTATATATTTCGCTTGTGGTACCCTTCAAAATTTCATTTTCCTCCATTCCTTCTCTTTGATTAATCATTTGTTCAAATTTAGTATATTCTCTGAAATCTTTATTATTCCTATTTCAACTCCTTGTCCACTGCTCTAACTGAATATAATTAAGCCATGATGTCTTAGTGTCCTGCAGTCTCTCCTTTATCTTATCTTTATCTCTCTGTATCTTTCTTTGGTATATGTACTCAAAGCTTTTACTTCCTTCCTAACTGCAGACGTACTTCCTCCTTGTTTCAAGAAGTTAGTCTCTTTGTTATCCTTTGTTCTGGAAGGAGCCTCCATGAGGCTCCAGTCTCAGCGACGAACGCTAGCTTACACCTACACACGAGGGCCAGCTTTTAGGGGCTCTTGTAGCCAAGTGTAGGACAACTTCTTGGCCTCACTCCTTTCCTAACCTAAGGTGGATTTCCTGTGACAAGAAACATAGGTTTTCCTTTTTACCTTAAAAGAGCATCCAGATTATTTTCTCTTGCCTCTTTCACAAGCTCATATTGCGCCAGCCCCACTGCGCTCTGCTCAATATAGATACCAAATATTCTTACAGTGGGTTCCTACACCACAAAAAAGACGAGCAGTTCCAAAGGTGCCGGCAAACGTGGCATCCAGAAATAACATCATGCAGAGATGAAATGAAACAAAGAGGTCAGACGATATAAACTTTTGAAAGTTAATCTTCAATTGAGGCTGGAATTATATCTGTTCGGATTAGTAGAAGACCAACTGGAGAAGAAATAGGCAAAGATGCTACAATCTATCGCCACCGTAGAACAACCACTATATGCACAGAAGTGGAAGAATACAGATATTCCCACGAAAGGGGCTGATAAAACTGTTGACCTTCGCTGAAATAGATAAACTGACAGTGTTAATAACAGAAAAATCAGTAGTGACTTTTTCTAAAGATCAGGAACCTCTACTAGGCTTTTTGCAAACAAAAGAGCACAATGTGTCCACTGTAGGTTTTGACACGCAGTTTATTTGGAAAAATAGCAGTTAAAGCATTTAAATGGTATT
This sequence comes from Cyclura pinguis, assembly GCA_030412105.1. Lineage (NCBI taxonomy): Eukaryota > Metazoa > Chordata > Lepidosauria > Squamata > Iguanidae > Cyclura > Cyclura pinguis. Next base: position 208,367,374 of record CM059600.1, read on the forward strand.
CGTAATTAGAGAAGTTGTTTTACAGACTGATCCATAAGCTTAGTGTTTTATTTTTTATCCATCTTTGTGTGTTTTTTCTTGGGTATTTGTTGTTGTAATTTCTTGTTTCTTTTTGTGTTTTGTTTATATGCATCTTGAAAACCTTTAATAAAACTTCTAGTACAATTTTTGAACCTCTTAGAGATCACTTGAAGCTTTCATCCCAAATGCCTTGAAACACTACCTATTCTTTCGAAGCCTCAACCTTTCTTACGATTTCAATTTTGATGGCCATAGTTACAGATCTAAGCCTTTTAACGTGATGGAATTAACTGGGAAGGTTGGCTTAGCTGCTCTCCCCTTTTCTCTTAGCAGGGGATTACGGAGGGAGTTGTTGCTTATTTTGCCTCTTGGACACAGACACAGACGGCTGCAATTGGATTGCTAGTGTAGAAGCTTTATTGTATTGTTTATTGCAAACACGGCACTGTAACTGAAAGTCAGTGTTCATTCAGCCTTCCTTCATGATCTTCCCAATGCTGATGCTGCTAGAAAAGATTCTGGTTAGACAGAGGTTTAGGAAGAAAAGCAGGGGATGGGCAGGTGTAAAAAAACTTTACAAAAAGGAGCTTCACTGTCACAGGCTTGTAAACCGAGTTACGTATTCAAATGTAAAAATCTGCAATCATTTTTCACCTTTCCTTTTTACATACTTGTTGGAATGATTTCTGTAGGATTATCCCTGTTATTGTTACTGGTTGTGATGTGATCGATCTTGTGTAAAACTCAACATCTTTGTATCTGTAACATACAATAAAAGTGTTTTTTTCCAAATAGGGACATGGATGGCAACTTGGCAGCCCTTGACCAATATGTAACCCCCAAGGATGTTTTTGTAGTTTCTGAGCCCCACCCAGACCACACCTTCTTTTTCTGGCCCCAAAGATATAAATGATCTCTCCTTTCAGCAGTCAGGAGCGAGGATTCACCTTTGAAATGGGGAGCAAACCCCTCTGCAGTGTTTAAAATTATCTAGTTTAAAAAACCGGCAGTAGACTTCTGGCCACAGCTCTTTTTGTTTCTGATTTTTCCTTTGGTATTTGGCATTTTAGCTGTCTGTGCAGCCTGGGGGGGGGGGTCCCCAGGGCCATAAAACTGGCCCTCAGACCCCGAAAGTTGTCCATGTCTTGGATAGGGGAGCGGTGCTACCTGCTGAGATAAGGCAGGGTCAGAGTGATCCAGCCATATAGCAAATGCCAAAGTCCCCGTCCGGCATTCAAGCTACTACAACCACACTGGCTGTCTGATCAAACACTATCTCCACCCACAAAGAAGAGGGAACAGCAAAGGCTGGGATCTGGCTTTTCCCAGGTTCAGGCCTTCCTTCATGCTCCCAAAATGTATATTTATGCACACATCTTTAAATATTTTTAAATGACCCGTCTGATAGAAATAAAGTCCAGTGTTCTTCTACTGGGGAGGGAATGCAGTCAGTGCCTGATAGAAGTGGGTTATGTTAGCCCTGTGAAGGAGGTTTTCACCCTCTGCTTGTGCTTCTGTATCGGTGTGGGGGGTATTATACAACATCCTTGCAGTGTAGACTCATGTTCATCCAGGGTCCTGGTATGTTGGTGGGAGAAGGGGAAGATCTTTGACCTCGAACGTTATTGAGGATGGTGGTGGGGAGATTTCTTGCTTTTCTGCATTTTGGGAAATTAAGGGCTCTCTTGGAAGTAAGATTTGGAAGGGAAAGTCTTGACCACCCATCCCCAGTGTTGCTTCTACCAATGACTTCTCAGCCCCTTGGCAAATCCCTGCATTTTCTTTAAAAAACAACAACAACTTCTAAACTCCCCCCCCCCCCAAAAAAAACCACTCTCAAACTGACTCCCAGTCCAATTGCTGGGCTCAGCTGTTCTCCTGAGCTGCACGCAGCCACCTCCACATGACTTTCTTGCTCCAGCAAAGAGTCCAATATCATCCTTAGACAAGAACGGCAGTACATAAATAAAGCAAAGCCACTGGGTACACCTCTCCTAGCACCACACTTGCCTACAGGTCTGTGTCTGATTTTTTTTTTCCTGTGTAAATCTCAATTGCTAAGTCAGGAAACTGAGATGAAGGATCAGAGAGAAACTACCTCCGGCCACTCCAACTCCACAAAGAGAAGGCTGAGAAAGAAGATAGAAAGAGAATTCCCCAAGTGGGGAATCGAGCCCTGGTCTCCAGGCTCAGTAGTCCAACGCTGAAGCCACTATATCATGCTGGTTCTAGAGCTACCAATCGGAATTTCAAGCTTCTACTACATACATCATGTGAGTGTGATAGATCAGAGGTCGAGGAACAATTTATCTTGCCAGAAACAGAGACCTTACAGCCAATACCTGTGATAGAGCAATCTGTCTTGCTGGAGCCTCCACCTTCTGAAAGGCAAGCTGAGACAGATTTTACAGCCAGAGGGAGAAGGGATCAGTGATGGTTTAGGGGAATTAGATTCATCTTTTCCCCCCAGCCTGCAGTCAAGGAGGAGGCAAAAGAGGGAGGCTCAGAAGGAAGCTGTTCTGCTGAGATTAAAAAGACAGGACGCTTGTTAAGAACATCTGTTCTCCCTATTACTTAAGTCTGTTGGCATGGCTTGTTTTTTGCTTGTGGCAAATTGCTACTCAAGCTCCCACCGCCCTTGCATTCTGGCATTCCTGACTTCTTGGACAGACCTTTGGCGTTCTTGACTTTCTTGGACTAACCTTGCCGTTGGCTTATGGCTCAGCGTTACTACCAGTTTGTTAGCTTTGGACACTCCCTGTTGCTTCCTCTTCCTTCTCCTATTGCTTTCCTTCCCTTGCTGGCTGAGAAGCACAGGCTGGGAGTTAAACCATGATATTGTGGCTCCTTTCTCTAGTTACCAAAAGGGAATACGAGCACATCAGTTCACACACCCACATGTGCAACTGTTCCATCTGGCCCCTAGACTAAAAGGGATTCTAGTAGCTGGGTGCAAATCAGGAATGAACACCAATGGAAAAGTCTCTCAAAAATGGGACAAATGTGTGAGCAGGCGTTCAGTGTAAACCTTCTCTTCTCTTCACAACTACTGTGTCTAAAAAGAAATTGCACCCACCATAATCAATTCTTAAAGGGTGCAAATTATTTTTTGAACTTATTGATTACTAGGGGCTATCCAGCTCGTGTACTTTTCGCATCATTTAATAGGGTGAATACAGTGAGTAGAGAAGAGCTGTTCCATGTTCCAAGAGTTGTTCCACGAACATTGGCATATTGTTAGCCATATTTTGGGCTGTAGTTCTCCATCTGTTACAGCATTTTGTAGCATGCCTAATCTTGAGGATAAATTGGTCCACACGGACTGCTTCAAGACTATTAATTTTGTGCCTGTATTAACAGGACATTTTAAATGTGGTAGATGCTCATGTTCTGCACAGAGTATGAACATCAAGCAATTCATACACCCTGTTACAAAAGAATTTTTTAAATTAAAATCCTTCTCCACATGCCTAACCACACAGGTAGTTTTTGTTCTTACTTGCTCTTGTCAGTTATTATATGTAGGAAAAACTAACCGAAATTTGAGATTACATAAACTAGAACATAAAAGTAAAATTAGAAATCAATCCAGGGATAGCCCTTTATATGAACATTTTTTTTATAAAAGGACATCATCCTGACTTAAGTTTTGTGCCATTGAAGTGGTTTATGGTCGTGATGATCAGGATGTGGGTACAATTCTACTTAGAAGGGAAGCTTATTGGCGCTTCAGACTTAATACTATTGTACTCATGAGTCTGAATGACAACATACATTTTAGTTGTTTCCTGTAACATGTTCCATCTAACACTCTGTTCTCCTGTTGTCTCTGTGTTTTCATCATACATGAGAAAGTTTTGTTTGCAGTTTATTATTGCAGTTTGTTTATATTTAATCGTTATATGTATTTCAGTTTTAGTATACTGAGAGAATTTATTACTGTTGATGTAAGGATGCAACTTGTGAATATAAGTGTTTGAAACTGGGGTTCTTTAAGAAGGAGGGATTACAGGAGCTTTGTACTCATTCAGACTCCCTAGTCCCAGCTGTTACGTCTTTGGCTCTTTGCTGTAAATCACAGGTTTATTGCTATAGTAAGTCATTCAAAGCTCTTTGAAAAGGCTCTCCTAAGGTACATGTGGGATTACACTCTTTTAAGCACATATTGAATTTTTTTTAAAAAAAAATAAATTTTAATAATTTTTGTAAATTATTGATGTATTATATTAAAATGAATATATTTTGCAGGCTGTTAATAATGTATTAGCAAACTAAGGAAGATGTAGCTCGAAACGCCTAGACATTTCCTGGGCTGGCCATTACTTTTTACTGGATTTTCTGCATTAATCATCTCTACATGGATTGTTGTATACTCATGTGAAAACTTTGACCTGTGCCTGCTGCGGTGACATTAGAAAACTTGCCAATTTGTCATTTGCTCCTGATACTCCAATGGAACATTTTTACTTGGTATTCTTTTGACTACTCCTTTGGATTTTTTCAGCTTTCATTTGCTCAATGGACTTCATTTTGTGTTCTACATGTTGTGTTTATACTGTTCTGTATTATATTGATTATATTGTAGTTGATATAATACTTTATCACACTTACTAGTATTTGTAGTTTGTGGTTACACCTTAGGCATATTTTGTTCTTATTTGGCTACTTGTATTCAGAGTGTACACTGGTGAGTTTGTCATGTCTGTAGACCTCATGAATTTCACAGCTTTTTAAAAAAGGCAGAGTACTCAGAGGTGGTTTTGACAGTTCCTTCCCCCAAAATATAGAATACATCAGCTGGTGTTCATTGGTGGTCTTCCATCCAAATACTACTGAAGGCTGACCTGGGTTAGCTTTCAAAATCACACAGGATCTGGTGCCTTTACGATTTTTAGGCAGACATTTGAATGCTACTCAGTGCAATTTTACAGCCAACTCATCTGCTGCTAATACCATCTGAATTTCCCTGACAGAAAGGGTTCTTGTATAAACCTAAAGAAGCCTCAGAAAGAAACCCTATGCCACAAATAAATGCAAGCTGATAACACCACCACGTGGTGATTATTGGAAACTGCAGGGACTGATTTCTGACGAGTTAATGTAATGTAATGTAATGTTGACTAGTTTATTGTCCTAACATTATGCTATATGAAATGAGTTTACTGATACCCATTCAGTATGAATTGTCTTCGGCTTCTTTGAGATTCCACTAGACAGTTGTCCTCTTACACGCTGGCTTCCACAGTACAATTCTCTGCACTTTCCCATGGACTTAAGTGGGGAATGTACAGAGAAGGTCCCAAGTTCTCTTTGGGGAAGAAAGAAAATGCTGTTCTCAAAGTCTGCACTATGGAATCAGAGCTATACTGTGACTATTGTGGTTCATAGGCCAGTGTCTTGCCAGCTTGTTCAGTATAATTAACTTGGACAATGTTCAATTGTGTAAGACACACGTGACTTTTGCTATGCAGTTTGAGATACTCTTGCATGTCAACTACTGGGTTATGTCAGATATTCAATTATAGTAGGGCTTGTCAATTTGGCTGTAACATAAAGGGGGGAGATGTTTTATGGCGAGACAGAAGCAGCAATCCATCTTATTCCAGAACCTCCATTCCCCCTTGTTCTCCCATCCTAAGGAAGATTTTGGTTATGTCCGTAGCAAAAGGAAGAATGGGGAAATGTTAGGGTCTCTGCATGGAGAGGATGGTGAAATGCTATAGAGGACAGAGAAAAGGCAGAACTACTGAATACCTCCTTTGCCTTGGTCTTCTCCCAAAAGGAAAACAATGTTCTACCTGGGGAAAATGGAGCAGATGATGTGGTAGGGGAAATGCAGCACAGTATAGGTAAAGCAGTAGTACAAGAATACCTGGCCACTCTCCAGGTCCAGATGAACTACATCTAAGGATATTAAGACAACTGACAGAAGTAATCTCAGAACCCCTTGCAATAATCTTTGACAATTCTTGGAGAATGGGAGAAGTCCCAGCGACTGGAAGAGGACAAATATCGTCCCCATCTTCAAAAAGTGGGAAGAAAAGAGGCCCCAAACAATTACCACCCAGTCTGACATCAATTCTGAGACCAGTGCATTCCTGCATGGCAGAGAGTTGGACTTGATGACCCTTGTGGTCTCTTCCAACTCTGCGATTCTATGATTCTAGGATGAGAGGGATCACTTTTAGTGTAACAGAGTTAAAAAACAAAACAAAACTTGAAAGTAATCTGAGCACCAGCCCTTCCTCCTGCTCTTTCTTTTTCTTTTCCATCTCCTTCCATATACTGCTCAGGTGAAAAGAGAGATCTGAAAACAAGAAGAACTGGCTATTTGTTATGATGTTCCATGACAGGGAGTCTGGTTTCTCCTTACTTGTTCCTTCAAGAACAGAAAGACAATGGGTTTGAACTGGACCCACGTGAGGCTTTCAGACTGCTCCTCCTTCTCTCCTATCCTCCCTCTCATTTCCTTCTCCATCTTATTCTTCTTTCAACCCTGTGTCCCACAACCGCCTGACTCTGTCTTTTCCTCTTCTGATCTGTGCTGCCATTGCCTCTCACTCCACATGGTCTTGTGGTTGCTACTTAATCTCTCCCTTGAAATGCAATAAGCAGGTTCAAGGGGAGATTTTTGATAAGCACTGCAGTAAAGAAAGATTTTCTCCTCTCTAATTCTGAGGTTCATCAGGTTCACAGTGTCTACTTTTTTGCAACAGAACACAGAAGAGATTTCAATTCTTCAATATAACAGAAGAGCCCTTTACTATTAACACTGCCAGACACTGTCCTATCAGATAATTTTATTTTTTGGTTATGTTTTATAAATTGGATTAACTTCATTTAAATGTGTAGAAATATCATATTGCAATTGGAAAAAAGAGATTACATATTTATGAGGAAATATCCCACATACAAGATTCAGATACTCTCCTAAAGCCATGCAACTTTAAAACCTCCTGTTGCCCATTTAAAATGTCAGCTTGGTAGGCAGCAACAGAAAACAGTTGTTAAGAAGAAATACTTGTACCGCCTGTGTGTTTAGAACATCACAAGAGCCACAGCTCTAGATAAACATTTGTTTTAAGCCCAACTAAGTTTCTATCGGCTTTTACACAAGGTAGAGAATAAAGTGTGCAAACATACTAGCCAGGAGATTTGCAGCTAAGATTGCAGTCTTTTACTCAGCCAGCTGCTCCTCCTGGTCATTTTGGACACGGACTCCATGAAGATCCCTACATAATGTGCACTAAAATAATTTACGTATAGTCTTTTTCTTGATGTATATTAATATACATATATTTTCATATAAAAATAGGATGTACCTTTCTATTATTTCAAATCTTTGGCTTCTTTTTTTAAATCAATCACTATGGTTCATCTTCTTCATTAATTCTTTTTCCTACCCTAATGAGTCATTTTTGGTTAGGAGAGGAAAAAAAAGTTTTGGCACTGAAAACCACAGAGAATTAAGTGAAGAAGACTTTTCAACTTCAACTATATGGCATGTCCCATTATTTAAAGAAGATTCATAAACAAACTTGATGGATAATTAAGAGAAAGCAGGTGGGTTTATCTAGTTGATAATATACTATTTAAACCATGCTACTGTCTTGAGAACTCAGTTGCCTGAGATTCTGAAAACAGATTTTACTGAACAGGAGATATGACTTGCATTACAGCTAAGAGGCCCAGGTTCATTGGAAGAACATCTCCAGTGCAAAGTCCATAAAAAGACTGAAGGGTTCATTCTTCACACCCTCTTCTTGTGCAGAAAAATAGTTACAAATGAAATGAAAAGTGAAGCAGTTACTTTTACAGACTGCAGCTGACAGAATACTCCAGCTTCCACTATTTCCAGTATTGTGGAAGCTATAATAAAAAAAGTACATTTTCCAAGCTGTGGGCCTAGACCAATCATGGTTATAAACTAGGGCCAGTGGGTATGTGGGTGTGTCTCTGTGTGTGTCCAGATGGGGAAAGAATCTATATACCAAAAAACAAACAAACCCCACGTTATTCCAAGTATGTAAAATCCATTGAGTTTAATCTTAGCCTCTGATATTTACTTTTATTGTATTGCAAGATTTTGCATATAGCAAAATAACTTTTTTCCCCCAAAAGGAAAACTAGAAATTCTTCTAAACCCCTCTTCAAGTGAAGAAATATTATTTCACACAAGGCAAGGTACCCAAGTTGCTTTCCCAAAATTATTTCAAGTAAATTCATGTTTAAGTAGGGACGTTTGCCTAAGTCCAAGAAAAGGTACATCTCTTCTGTCTGGAGTTGATTTAGAGAGATATTCCTTCATTAGCCTCTTTAAAATATATTAACCCTCAATGGAAGGAGGAGCTAGGATAGAGAAGGCCAAGGATTTGGCCCAAAATCATCAAGATATTCAGGGTAGAAGCATATCTCAGTAGTCCACTCTTCTTTTCTACTATAGATGGAACTGAAATTCCCATGAACCCTGACTAACTCAACTCAGTTCTAGTAAATGACACTGCAACTGTCCCTCCTGTGGTCTCTTCTTGCATTACCAGTGGTGGAAGTTCAGGCTGCATTTCATTCCTCTCCTCCTGTAGTAGTTCGGGGTGAAAGAGAGAACTCTATCTCTATGAAGCTGCAAAGCTGTGCTAAATTGGCTGAGAAGCTGCTTCCAGAAACTTTCGCCGATCTTCCCTTTGGCTCACTAGCCGGCAGAAACATGGCCATTCAGGCTTTGCTAGCTACATTACAGCACTTCTAAAACACCTGCCTGAAAGCCATACGCAAAGCTGGTTTTGCTAGAAGACCAACTAGCCCAGACAGTGCATCAGATGGGAGATAATCCTGCTGCTGGAGTGGTGAACAAGGCTGCATATGGACAGCATTTCTTGGGAAACAGATTGACTTGTAATATGCACCATGAGATCGTTTTATTCCTCAGTCCTTGAAAAGGCTGCAGCACTTCTTCAAAGCCCCTGATGCTAGTGAGAAATGCCACATTCATCCTTTGTATTACTGTCACTGGATGTCACAGCTGCACTGTCAGGCTTTGGCTGCTTTGGGGTCCCCTGAAAAAGACATTTAATGTTTAGCTTTTAATTAAATTTCCACACACACACCCCCCCCCCGATTGTGCTCTATATTTTCTCAGCTCATTCTTAGCCTCAGAGGAGCCACCTTGAATTGAAAGAGGGGAGAGGGGGTTCTCACATGTGGACCGCTGCTCACTTGCAGCTCTGTGTGCATAGCAGCTGTAGATGGATTAGGGTAAGAATCTATACCAAGTGTGTGCAGAATGACAACCAAAGAGATAAACCAAGAAGTGATTCAGCCCAAGGCTGTATGGCAAGGTTTTATATCAAGTGCTCTGATTACTTCTGCAAGGGAGTATGGAACTTTTATTTCCAGTCCCCCAGTTCCTCACAGGAAAAAAAATGCCCCTTCAGGGACTGGGAATATTTGTCACTGATGCTGTCTCCACAACATCTTCTTGCCCCCAAGGGTGTTTTTAGGCACTTAGAGTAAGGTATGGTGGTAAGAAGATGGGCTCTTACCATAATTGAGGGTCCTAGTCTGTAGGAATTTGGTGCCCACCCAAGTTATAACAGCAGCATGAGGTGAACGTGAGCCACAGATAAGCATCCTCCAGGTACTGGTGTAATTTTGAAAGGCAGCACAGATAAGAGTAATTACTGGTAGAAAAAAGTTTGGCATCCAAAGATAAAAAAAGTGTGAAGCCAAATTCCCTTGATTATATATAGACACATTTTAAAGGATGGAACAATTGAACTGTTGAACATTTGTTGTTTTACAACAAAAACGATAACCTAGGGGTGTTTAAGGGCTCTTCCTTGGTACAAGGATTCGAGTACTGGAAATGGTCTAGCACTGGGGTATCCTGTCCTGAACAGACTGTTGGTTTAGATGGTCTAAGAGGTGGTCCAATTCTTGTGATTCCGTGATTCCTTGACCACAGGTGGCAACTCACCGGAGATGTAGATTTGGCAAAGTTCAAATGAGCATACAGCATGATGGCAATGTCATTCTGGCCTGCCTCTAGTGCAATGGAGAGAGCTGTGCTGCCATCCTGAAAGAGAAGGCAAAAGAACACCACCTCAGTGATGGCAGTTCTTACTAGATGGACCACTGCTTCTAGCAAAGGGGAACAGCAGGGAAGAGACTCACTTCATTCACTCACACCAAGGCTGCCATCCCCAAGAATTCTAGGAAATGGTACTCATAATTAGATTAAAGAGCTCTATTAACAGCTATGAGCCAAGATAAGCTAAGTGGAGCTCCCAGGTACCCCTGAATGCTGAGGACAAATAGGAGATTATGTTGTCAGCTAAACTATGCTGTCATTCACTGGCTTGCATTCTGTTAGTGGAATACATAGGCTTAAGGCAATCTTATGCCTGGGTGTGCCTCTTTTTGGTCAATGTGGAGGTTGATATCCTCTTTCTCCACCCGCTTTCTCAACACCGACCAAAGCCCTCTCACTGAGACCTCCTGACAGCCACTCTATGCCTGGTAAGAAAGCGGAGAGACCGAAGAAGGATCTGGCTATATCTTTGCAGCCAGGTGCAAAATGATTACATTATCCACTGAGACCTTTGGAGAACATAGCCAGACCTTTCTCCAATCCCCCATTGTTTCCACCAGGCATGGAACGGCGAAGGGGGCTACAGAGACTCCGTGGGAGGTGAAGGTATCAGTGAATGGCCAGCTGTAGCTGTAGCTACACTATGCTGGGGCATATAGATTTGTAATGCAGCAAAATAAGAAAGAAGCCCCCTACACACCAAGGAGCAGCTGAATTTGGCATAGGACAAAAGAAACAAGTCAATTTATTGATTTCAGTGCTCTGTTCCTTTCCTTATTTTTCAAAGCCATTGAGGCTCACATTCCTGCCAATTGAGAGTGGTTATCAATTACTAAATAGGGAGTTTTCGAAAAATGCTATTATGTCAGATACTTCAGTGCTGAAACCTGGCACATATTAGTTATTCATTTTACTTCAATATCCTATTAAAAATGCTGCGAGAATGTATGCATATAAAGCAATTAAAGGCTTTAAAAATATATGGAAAAACAGCTTGCTTTGTTTTTACTATACAGTGCAAGCAGAAACCAGGCAATCATGTTGTAGACACTGAGATGGAATAAAAGGGGCTCCTTTCACCTGCCAAACTCAGCTAGTGGTGCAAGCAAAACTCACATTGTCAGAGAGGGCAACATCGCAGCCAGGTGTGGCCAGCAGCAGGCTGACAATCTCGGCATGGCCATGTTCACAGGCGCACATCAGTGCTGTGGAACCGTCATCATCTTGCAAGTTGACATCTGCTGCGCTTGCAAGCAAGGCACGCACCATATCGAGACGCCCGTGGCTGACGGCCAACATCAATGCAGTCTGTCCAGCCTGCAGGAGCAGGAATGGAGGAAGCAATAGTGTTAAGCTGCAGCTTAACTGCATGAGCGAGGAGAAGACTGGCTTGTGGAAACCACTCAGAATTGTTAAGCATAAAAATCTGAACTATTAAACAAGGACGAACTCCTGATTTAAATACAGTTCTGTTCTGAAAAGTCTTACTATCATTCTAAGGTTCCTTAAAAAGAAAAAAAATCTGAAAAGATTCTGCAGTCTGCGCTGCATCTGACAAAGTGGATGTATATCCATGAATCATAGAATCATAGAGTTGGAAGAGACCCCAGGGGCCATCAAGTCCAACCCCCCTGCACGTTAGCTTCTCTGACTTTCTCCCTACATCTCCTGGCCATTTGCCTGAATTCCACTTTGGTGGTTTCACCATTCTTCCATTTCCTGTACATGTTTCTTTTAACACTTAGCTCAGCTGAGAGTTCTTCAGTCAACCATTCCGGTTTCTTTAGGCACCTGCCATTTTTCCTCCTTACTGGCACAGTTTTCAATTGTGCCTTCAGTATCTCACTTTTAAGAAACTCCCATCCGTCATGCACTCCTTTCTCTTTTAGTATTCTTGTCCACGGGATTTCATTCCACAGGAATGAAAGCTCATGCACACATTAAAACTAGTTAGTTTTAAAAGTGCTGCTATATTTCTTTCCTCCTTCCCACTCCCTTCCTCTGTTTTATGCACTATGTATGTGGATGAGAGAGAGAGACAGAAATGTCCATTTCTTCAGAGGAGAATAACTGGAGGTTTGAGTGCTCATTGCTGACAAAACCAGAATCTTTCTTGTTGCTCCCATGTCTGATTGGTACAGCCCACTGACTCTCTACTGGCAATGTGGGTACCTGGCTGGCTTTGGCATTAACGTTGCCCATTTTTAGCAGTTGCACAATGGTCTCCATATCGCTTTCTGACTGGGAGGCAGCCAGCGCTGTCAGCATAATGGCTGTATAACCAGCTTTGTTCTGTTGGTCCACGTGGCACAAGCCTAGAAGAGGAAGGGAGGTATGAGAGATGCCTTGCTCCTTTGCAAGTTTTCTAGCAGCCCCCGATTCCAACCCTAGGCATTCCACAACAGGCAGCTCTCTGAACCTGTTCAAAAGTCTCCAAGGAGAACTTATAATTTTCCCAGACAAACTGGTATCCATAATAACTCCTTGCTTATGGTTAGCTGAAACTGGGACAGGCAAACTCTGGGATTCTGGGCAATAACGTGCCATTCTCAGGACCCTCTAGGAGTAACATCAAGCCCCTTCCTCCAACCAAAAAATAGTCTGGAAAAAACAAAGCAAAACCAGAACTAGACAGATTGATAAAAAAAAAATTAAAGCATTAACAGGGGATGTGGTGGTGGGGATAAGTCATTTAAAATATTAATTGCCACTCAGAGAAGCTTCCAGGCTGAGAATTCACATTTTTCACCTACACATTTTTTCTGGAAAGAGAGGGTGAGGAAGAACCTATGAAGAGACTCGGGACTGCAAAAATGGACTGGAGGAAGTTGCACATGGTCTGTGCAGAAATATGAAGGGCTAGAAAAGAGCCATAACATTAAAAAAAGAAATCCTGTTTCTTACCACAATGCTCTTCCCCAGAAAAATGGGGGAACAAACATGGATTACAGAATATTTTTTGAATGTAGAATAAAGTTAAACTAAATTAAACAATAAATGCTTAATACAAGGTGTTCACATATTTATTGCCTCCAAATCATTTCTGAAAACTAGGCAAGAGAAAAGTTTTTATTTAAAATTATGTACAGTATCAGATTATTACAATTACTGGTCTTAATTTCCTTTTCTTAGCTCTGTTTCATAAGAATGAATGTGTTATGGCTGATTGAAACTATGGAGAACTAGTGGAGACAAAATAATTTGTTTTATTAATATTGATGGTTTCTTCTTTTTCATAGCTAGCTAGCTATCGATTTATTTTTGCCTTCCACTTATAAACTGGAAAAATGAAAGAGGTTCCCTACAGTTTGGGGGTTTCTTATGGTTCAGCAAAATTTACCAAACAAATTCAAAGTGTAATTATTTCCTGAATAAACTGTATTTTAATGTACCGGACATAATTTTGTGCCCAGCCAAGTTATATATTACACATTTTTGTTCCTGAAGGAACAATGTTACTTTCAATCTGTAAAGGGTGCTAATACTACATTTTCAATTTTTCTTAAAATATCTGTTTTCCTCCCTGACTTCAAAATTTCCAGGCATTTTGGATCCATGCGCTCTATTATTCCAAATCCTGACCTTGATCTCCTGCCCACTGCAACTTACACAGCCCTCAGCCAGACGCAGAGCAGTCCTAACAATTAGCCCCTTTACCCAAGGGCTGAAATGAATTTCAGAGACGTTCTTAGGGGTTGTAGTCTAGTGGTGGTCAGGACTGAAATCAAAAGAATGGGACCCAAATAGCCACATGTTTTAGCTTAGTTACTAAGTTTTTCATGAAGCCTTGCACTGAAGTTGGAAATCACAAAATACTAGTCATCGAGAACTGTGGTATGGCCATCTGGGAAAGCCTGGCGGGTCTGACATGAACATTAGGAGGATCAGATTTGGCTCCAGAACTTGAGTTCCCCACCCCTATTTTAGCCCCAACCCCATTTTTCCAAATTTCTGTACATAAAAATCCCAGCTGATGTGACATAATGGTCACAGCCACGAAATAATTTCATCGTTAGGAAACAGCCTCCAAAACTAAATCTGGGCTCAGCCTCCAAAAAATTCAGCAGTTGGCACTCTGGGCCACATGACGTTTGGAGGTTTTGAGAAGCTAACGCAAAAGTAGCCGTATGGATCATCTCATGAAAGGCGAGTTCCTTGGATTCCAAATTTCCCCATTTCTCTGTGCTCACCTACCTGTTTCAAGAAGCTTTGCAACCACAGGGAAGTTGGAATGTGAGACAGTGTAATGCAGAGCTGTATTACCATTGGCATCAGCCATATTGATTATGAACTCCAGCAGTTGTGGGGAGATGGCCTGAAAAGCAGCCAAATGCAGCGAGACCAATTCTGGATCTGCTTCTTTGTGGCAGGAAAGCCTCAACCAATAGGGAAGCACTGTGGTATATGCCAATTTCTACAGTAATGTAAGGGAAACAACAACACTTGTCAGGTATTAAGGTATTACGTCTCCATAAGTCTTAGCTAAATGCTGTGGGTTTCCTTTAAAAATTGTTATACTTTTGCTGCGTGTATATAATGACAATCTAATCTGCCATTGGTTCAGCCAGCATGACTTCACCAAGGAAACCCTGGGAACTGTGGTTCCATGAAGTGCAGAGAAGTCCCTATGCAGATATTCCAAATTCTGTTTGGATACCCCAACAATATCTCATTAGACATCTCTTCATCTGGCAAAGTTTCAAAAGACCACTTTAGTCACTACTAGAATATATATGAGACCACAAATGCCTACCCACAAAACCGGAAATGTCTAGGGTGGCACTCATAGAAATGAGCTTCACAAATTCAAGTCTACACAATGACCCACATTTTAAGTTTTTCTCCACCTTCCCAAACTAGAGAGATGCATATATACCATCTCTTCATCCATGTGTACATTGGGGCTCTCCAAGTATTTCTGAAGAATTTCACAGGCTGAAAGCAACTCCTTGCTGAGTACCATCCTGGGTATAAAATGCAAGAGAAAAAGGAGAATGCACATGAGTGTTTGAACAGGACATGCTTGCTGACAATAGTACTCACATGAAACAATAAGTAAAGTATTAGTATTACATGTATAATTCAGAGTGTTAGCCATGATCTATAAAGCCCTATATGGCTTAGGCCCAGACTCTCTGAAAGGCACTGTTTCCCCAGATAAACCTGCCAGAGTTTTAAAATCTGCAGGGGAAGTCTTTCTCTCAGTTCGACTACCACCAGAGGTTCACTTGGTGAGGACACAGGGAGACAACTTTCCCAGTGGCTGTTCCCACCCTCTGGAACTCCCTTCCACAGGAGGCTAGGTTGGACCCTCCCTGCTTTCCTTTTGCTGGCAAGCAAACACTTTTTTTTATTTATGTTCTGTTGCTGTGTGCCTTCAAGTTATTTCCAACTTACGCCGACTCTGAAGTGTACCTATCACAGGGTTTTCTGAGTGTGTGATGCACTCAAGGCCACGTAGTGGGTTTCCATGGCTGAGTGAGGAATTGAACGCTGTTCTCTAGGGTTGTAGTCCATTGCTCCAACCACCACACCACACTGGCACTCTCTCTTTCTCTCTCTCTCTCTCTCTCTCTCTCTCTCTTTTTAATAGATAAGCAGAGAAGCTTTTACTGGGATGCTTTATTTACTTATCTTTTTAACTTCTGTTAAGGTTTTTAAATGGGAGCGGTTGCTAATACACCAGAGGACAGGATCAAAATTCAAAATGACCTAGACAGATTGGAGAGCTGGGCCAAGGCTCACAAAATGAAATTCAACAGAGAGAAATGTAAGGTCCTACACTTGGGTAGAAAAAATGGAATACAGAAATATAGGATGGGGGACACGTGGCTGGATAGCAGTACGTGTGAAAGGGATCTAGGAGTCTTAATAGACCACAAGCTGAACATGAGTCAGCAGTGTGATGCGGCAGCCAAGAAAGCCAATGCAATTCTCGGTTGCATCAATAGGAGTATGGTGTCTAGATCGAGGGAGGAACTGGTACCACTCTACTCTGCTTTGGTTAGACCTCATCTTGAATACTGTGTCCAGTTCTGGGCACCCCAATTCGAGAAGGACATGGTCAAGCTGGAGCAGGTCCAGAGGAGGGCGACCAAAATGGTGAGGGGCCTGGAAGCCATGTCCTATGAGGATAGACTTAGAGAGCTGGGTATGTACAGTCTGCAGAAGAGAAGGTTAAGAGGGGACATGATAGCCATGTTTAAATATTTGAAGGGATGCCATGTAGAGGAGGGAGTGGGCTTGTTTTCTGCTGCTCCAGAGACCAGGACAAGGAGCAATGGATTCAAGCTGCAGGAAAGGAGATTCCACCTGAACCTCAGGAAGAACTTCCTGACGGTCAGGGCTGTCTGGCAGTGGAATATGCTGCCTCCATGGAGTGTGGTGGAGTCTCCTTCTTTGGAGATTTTTAAGCAGAGGCTGGACGGCCATCTGTTGGGAGTGCTTTGATGGGTGTTCCTGCATGGCAGGGGGTTGGACTGGATGGCCCCTGTGGTCTCTTCCAACTCTACATTTCTGTGATTCTATGATTCTATGAATGATTTTATATTGTTTTATATGGGGGTTTTAATTGTTTTAAAAATTTTATTGTTCTGGTTTTTGTTCTGGTCTGACTCCTCTGGAAGCTGCCTTTGATCCCATTTTGGGAGAAAGGCAACATATAAATGAAATAAATCAATGTGCCTCTGTTAACCTGCAGAAAGCCTTAATACTTACAGAGTACTTAACCAGAATGCACCTTAACTTTTCCTACTTTTTGGTTCATTGTTACCTATGAACTAGAAACCGTGGTTACAACTAACTCTAGTTTCTTAAACAAGCCAACAAACTGATCCAGGTTATAATGTTAGCTTGTTCAACAACTGACCAAGTAGTGTGCTTCTGTTATCTGACTGGTAAACCCTGTCCCGGGGTCCACAATTTTAATATTAAAATATGATTCCATGTGCCTGAGAGGTTGCCCGGATGAGCATGTAGGCAGCAACAATCGAACGATCAAAAACCAGGTCAGGCCAGTCAAATCCGCAGTCACGTAGCCCCAGGAGACCTCAAGCTGTGCAAACCCACAGTAAACAAAGAGTCCTCAGCCCCAGAGAAGCTGACTTGAGGAGATCAGCGCGTTTGCCCCAAGTTGAGCAAAATCCTATCAGGCAGAGACCATTTACAGAAAGTCACACCACAACCTAATGCCGCCAAAGATCCTGAGACGTTGGCAACACCTTGTAATCTCATCACGCAAAGGAAGTTACCATTGTGGAGCTTCTTTCTCGCTGCAACACCCATTGTTCTCCCCGGGAAAGGATTAGCCCTCCAGGTACTTTTTGCCCTACAAATAGTCCCAGTTTTTGAGCTGTTCTTTGGATCACTCCCGGTCATTCCAGCTGACCGTTTCTCTGTCTATTGAGTAATCTCCTCAGCCCTCTCCGTGCTGAGCTCTACTTCTTCACTGTCTTTCTCGGACCAAGGACTTCAGGAAAAGGTGCAGTATTACCCCAGCTACAATCCCTTCAATATTCCCCTATCCAGTTTCCTCTCTTTTGCTTCTTAATAGGTCTTGAGTGAGTGTTTGAGTGATTCTGTTGGTGCGTGAGACTTTCATTCAATAAAGTCATTTTATTGGACATCTTCGTTTGATTGTTTGGCTTGGCCTGACCCCCTAAAAACTGGGTAAAAAGACCCCGCTAGGTTTCCCTGCCTCTCGCATTGCTATTGCTTGTGCTCTAGCTAGTTTCCATTCCCCATCACGTGGAGCACATTGAGGTGTCCCCCCAAGGGACCCCAGAAATCAGGGTAACACTTCGAAGCACAATTCTTGGTTCACACCTAATTACGTGCCAAGAATTTTGGAAACCTGAAATGAATGATGGTTTATTCCTTCTCCCAACCATACTGAAAGAGGAGAGAGAAGTAGGCAATCAGAAGTTTATGCAGGTAAAGCTAAATCTTGGTTTAGAACTAAGTGCAGACTAGACCACTGAGTTTCTCCAAGAAGGAAGATAGGCACCACATAACAAACAAGTTCATCTTTCCCACCGAAAGCTCCAGAAACTACAAGCTACATCCTTCCTTCCGTTCATTTTGACTACCTCACTCTGCCACAATGTTAGCAGTATTTTAGAAATCAGCAAAATTATGGCACCCATTCAGTGTGCACTCCTTCACTGATTCTAAGCACAAGAGTGAGTTTGTGGAATAATATAGGTGCAGAGACTTAATAGCCCCAAAGATGCCTGCATTGATAGTTACCCAGTAGTGCTTGCTGGTTCCTTGCTGGTTCCTTCTGCTGGTGTTGATATTTCACCTCCCTCAGTGGGGACTCTAAGGTGAGCTGTGGCTGTCTCAGAAGGCTTTGCAAGCTCTGCTACAGCTGCCTGCACTGCGGGGAGCCCCTCACTTGCCTCGTGGTATTCACTCTCTGTGCTCTCATTGTCTGAGACATTCTCTGCTGTACTGGAGTCCTCGGAGGACGTGGATTCATACCTGAGCAGAGCAACAGGGGATGAGAAGAGTCACAAAAGGCTTGAGAAACCAGTCCTAGTCTTCATTGGAGAGGGAGATTAAAGAAATCCTGGCTTCCTCCTGGCTCTTGCATTAAAGTATTTCAGGATAGCTGATTTTACATGTGCCAGGTGCAATGATTTGGGACCCCAAAACAATACTTGGGGGTGGTGAAGATTCCTGTGGAGATCTTGTTGGAAGTCATATTCTGCCAAGAGTATCAGGTCCAACAAACTCCTCACTTGCCTTGCAGATAATTTCATTCTCTAGAAGGTGGAAGAAGCTACAAGGGATTCAGCTATTTTGATAGCTGACCTGATCCTAACCAACAGTGGTAACCTATTTAATGGGATGGAAGTGGCTGGATCTTTCAGTGGGAGTGACCATGTTCTCTGGGAGTTTGTTTTACAGTGGAAAGGGGAAGCTAAGCATAGTCAGACTTGCACTCTATACTTTTAGAAAGCTGATTTCAGTAAACTTAGGGAAATATTAGGTGTCATCCCATTGTAAGGCATACTAAAACAGAAAGGAGTTTATGAGCGAGGGAAGCTTCTTAAAAGTGAGATATTGAAGGCACAGTTTCAAATAATTCCATTGAGGAGGAAAAATGAAAGGTGTCTAAACAAATCAGCATGGATGTCTAAAGAACTTTCGAATGAACTAAGATTTAAAAGGGTCATGTACAAGTAATGGAAAAAGTGGGGAATCACAAAAGAAGAATTCAAACAAACAGCCAGCACATGTAGGGAAAAAGTCAGAAAACGTAAAGTGCAGAAGAAGCTGAGGCTTGCCAGAGAGTTTAAAAGCAATAAAAAGGGCTTTTTTGGTTATGTCTGTAGCAAAGGGAAAACAAGGAGATGGTGGGACCACTGTGAGGAGAAGATGGAGAAGTGGTAATAGGACAGAGAAAAGGCAGAACAACCACTTGGCCCCAGTCTCCCAAAGAAAAACAGTGTTCAACCTGTAGAAAATGAAACAGATGGTGTAAAGTGTAGAACAGAATAGATAAAGAGGTAGTACAGGAATAACTGGTTACTCTAAATGAATTCAAGTTACCAGGGCCACATGAACTACATCCAAGATATTAAAGGAACTGGCAGAAGTAATCTGCGAACTGCTGGCAATAATCCTTGAGAGTTCCTGGAGATGAGGAGAAGTCCCAGCAGACTGGAGGAGGGAAAATGTTGTCCCATCTTCAAAAATGGGGAAAAAGGGACCCAAACAGTTACTGCCCAGTCAGCCTGACATCAATACCAGGAAAGGTCCTAGAGCAGATCATTAAACAGACAGTCTGTAAGCACTTAGAAAGGAATGCCGTGATCACTAAAACATGGGTTTCAACATGGGTTTCTCAAAAAGAAGTTATGCCAGACTAAGCTGATCTCTTTTCTTTTGTTTGGATGGAGTTACAGGCCTGGTGGATGAAGGGAATGTTGGGATATAATGCATCTTGATTTCAGTAAGGCTTTTGACAAGGTCCCCCATGATATTCTTGCAAACAAGATAGTAAAATATGGCTTAGACAAAGCTACACTCAGGTGGATTTGTAAGTGGCTGACCAACCAAACCCAAAGTGTGCTCACCAATGTCTCATCTTCATCCTGGAGAGAAGTGACTGGTGGGATGCCACAGGGTTCTGTCCTGGGTCTTGTGCTATTCAACATTTTCATCAATAATTTGGATGACGGAGTACAGGGCATGTTATCACATTTGAAGATGACACCAAATTGGGAGGGGTTGCTAATATGCCAGAGGACAGGATCAGAATTCAAAATGACCTTGACAGATGAGAGAGCTGAACCAAAACTAACAAAATGAATTTTAACAGGGAGAAAAGTAGGGCACTCCACTTAGGAAGAAAGAATGAAATGCACAGAAATAGGATGGGTGACACCTGTTTTGAAAACAGTATATGGGAAAGGGATCTAGGAGTCTTAGTGAATCACAAGCTGAGCAGGAGTCATCAGTATGATGTGGCAGCTAAAACAGCCAATGCGATTCCGGGCTGCATCAATGGGAGTATAGTGTCGAGATCAAGGCAAGTAATACTACTACTCTATTCTGCTTTGGTTAGACCTCATCTGGAATACTGTCTCCAGTTCCGGGCACCACAATTCAAGAAGGATATTGACAAACTGAAACGTGTCCAGTGGAGGGAGACCAAAATGGTGAAGGGTCTGGAAACCAGCCCTATGAGGAGTGGCTTAGGGAGGTGGGTATGTTTAGCCTGATGAAAAGAAGGTTAAGAGATGACATGATAGCTATGTTTAAATATTTGAAGGGATGTCATGTTGAAGATGGAACCAGTTTGTTTTCTGCTGCTCCAGAAACTAGGCCACAGAGCAATGGATTCAAACTACAGGAAAAGAGATTTCACCTAAACATGAGGAAGAACTTCCTGATGGTAAGAGCCGTTTGACAGCTACTAACAACAGAGAATACAGAGAAACAGAATGGAATAGGGTCAGGCAAGGCTGCATTTTATCACCCTATCTGTTTAACGTATGCTGAACATATCATACAAAAAGCAGGATTAGACTCAGGGCCATTCTGCACTACACTGTTATAGTGCTATTATTCCACTTTCAACATCTTGTGGAATTCTGAGGTTTGTAGTTCACTGAGTTCCAAGAGCTCTTGGGCTGAGAATTTTAAATGCCCCTGCCTAAACTGCAAACCCCAGGACTCCATAGGATGTTGAAAGTAGAATAATAGCACCATAACAGCATAGTACGGAAAGGCCCTTAGAGGAAGGAGGCATGAAAACTGGAGGAAGGAGCATCAACGATTTAAGACACACAGATGACACCATACTATTAGCAGAAAATAGCATAGACTTGAAATGATTACTGAAGAAAGTCAAGGAAGAAAACACAAAGGCAGATTTACAGTTGACCATCAAGAAAACAAAAATAATGACCACAGATTATTTGTTGTTGTTTTTGTTATTTGCTTTCAAGTCATTTCCAACTTATGGCTACCCTTAGGTGAACCCATCAGGAGGGTTTCTTGGTAGATTCCTTCAGAGATTTATATAACTTTAAAGTAGATGATGAAGAGATTCAAATGGTTCAAGATTTTCCATACCTTGGTTCAGTCATTAATCAGAACGTAGCCTGCAGTCAAGAAATCAGAAGAAGACTAAGACTTGGAAGGGCAAGATCCTGAAATGTAAAGATATATCACTGAATATTAAAGTTAGGATTGTCCATGCCATCATATTTCCAATTTCTGGGTATGGTTGTGATAGCTGGACAGTGCAGAAAAGTGACAGGAAGAAAATCAACTCATATGAATTGTGATGCTGGAGAAGTTCTACAGATACCATGGACTGCTAAAAAGACAGTTTAATGCATCCTAGAGCAAATTAAACCTGAACTCTCTTTAGAAGCCAAGATGACTAAACCGAGATTGTCATACCTTGGCCATATCATGAGAAGACATGACATGCTAGAAAATACAATAATGCCTTTTAAGCTAGAAGGCAGTAAGAAAAGAGAAAGACCTCATTACAGATGGGTAGACTCAACCAAGGAAGGGACATCCCTGAATCTGCAAGACTTGAGCAAGGCAGTTGATGATAGGATGACTTGGCAATCTCGCATTCATAGGGTCACTATAAGTTGAAGTCAAGTTGACTGTTGTTAGCAACAACAATGTGCACGGGTGATGTGGTTTTCCTGCCCTCCAGGTTAAATGTTAAATCAGGCAACAGAAGTATGGAAAACTGTAGGTACTACTATTTAACTGAAGCCACTGGAGCCATGTTTCCCCTTAGGTGGATTCAGAAGCAGGCTGGAAGCCCTCTCCCACATCATAATTCAGCAGTGGATGCCTCACTGTACCCGCCATTGACGCCCATAAATTGGAGGCTCTTCTTGCTGGTCAGAGTCTCTGTAGATTCCTCTTTCTTTTTCATGATTGACCGGATCCCTGCAGTGAATGAAGCTGTGGGGATATTGAGCAAGAAAAGAGCAGTCAGTCAGGGGTAGTTCCATACACGATTCTAGGTGTCTCTTTCCAACCCACACTTCTTACCTGGGTCTTCTCCATCAGTTTGGGCATTTAATTTAGGCTCCTGGGACAGGCAGGGAGTTGCTTGCTCTGCCTGGAGGGAGTCAGTAGCTGAGTGCTCAGCTTTCTCCAATGGCCTCTGAAGCTCTGAAAGAGAAGAAAGGTACCAACAGCATCAGTACCTGCCTCTTGCTAGCCCTCTGACTTGACCCACCATGGAGGTGGGGAAAAGGGATGTCTTGTGGCTCCTGAGTGAAGTGGAGCATCTTGGCTTAACCTTTTCCCCAGCTGACCCTGCTATCTTCAATTACAGTAAATGCATGGTAAATAAGATGGAATTCTTGTTGAACTGGTTCAATTTAGTGTGAGGGGACTACCCAAGGTTTAGGTTGCCCTGAGTCTTCCAGGAAGATCAAGATTTTTTTTTCTGGGACTGAAACAAATCAGCAGTAAAAATACTCCTGTAGTAATGAATAAATAAATGGAAAAACTATTAACCATTTTAGAGATGCTATTTACTGTGACTGAGTTTCTGTGGATGTGGCTATCCTGAGTGCCAGAGCAGCCTAGAAACAGGTTGCCAGGCAACCAGAATAGCCCATCAGGGGAGAAGCCTAGCCCCACAGTGTAAGGGAGGGGCTGGTGGCTGAGAGGAAAAGATATGTAAAGGCAAACCCTGATTGTCATTTGTACTACTTTAGTGAGAAGGAGCTCTGGAGTAAAGTCCCTCAGTAAGCCCCACAGGTTGTTTGTGTGGGAAGGGTTTAATTCTCAGGGAAAGCCCAGAGAGAGAATGGCAGAAGAGTAGTTAACCCATTATAGAATCTGGTCAGAAAGTATGACCTAGACTGGGGTTGAGTCTCTGGTGAGAGTGTTTATGATAATAGGGCTGTTTATGATAATAGGGCTTATATAAGAGTTTAAAGATACAAGGAAACTGACTAAAAGTACTCTGAAGAACTGTATTACCTTTGACCTGCATATGAGTTCCAATACTTTGTTCTGTATGTTCTCTTAATAAATATTACAGTTTATTTTTATAACTACTGACTTGGTTGAGTGGTATACAGTATTTAAAGACACCCAGAAAACATGCTACTGTTGAACTATAGTGCAATTCTAAATAACCATTGAAAGGCTTCACCCTTTTACACAAAGGTAGTGTTATAAGGAGGGGGAGGCAGAATTGTGTGGAAAAGACAGGGCACTTGGGGAGCTGCCAAACCAATCTGAGAGAGAAAGAAAGAAGCCCTGTCACATTTACTGACTTCCACAGATGTGTACTGGCCTCTATAAACTTTTGCTAGCAATTACAGTGGCTAGCCTCTCATCCACCTGTCCTGTGTTTTACAACATTGATTTACAGGTATACTTCAGTCGACAAAATAGATGTGTTCCTGGACATTGCCTCTTTAATAGAAAATTTAGTACCAGAAGCAGAAATAACATCAGCAGAATAGGGATACATTTCTGCAGCACAAAAAAGAACAGTTTCAACAAGTTTCAGCAAAGTGGTTATTTAAAACTAATACTTAGCATGTGTAAATGAAACAACTAGGTCAAGTAACGCTTGCCTAAGTAAAGAAACTTCAAACTCTCTGAAGACCACTTCAAAATTTCTTTGAAAATGTATCCAAGAATAACTTTTTTTCTTTCACCAGTCTCTGTTTTACCAATGATTTCCATTTTGGTGGCCACACTTAGAGATCTCTGCCTCTTTAACATGCTAGGAGGAGCTGGTGAGGTATGCGTATCTGCTTTCCCCTCTTCTTTCAGTTTCAACTAGCATAGCAAAGAACTCAACCACATGGAAGCTGTTACCATCTGTGCAATGGCATTATGCAAATCATCCATCAGAGCTGAGACCTTCAAGATACCTTCCTTCCAAACCTGGGGAATTCATGGAGAGGGATTCTCCTTTCTACTCCATCCTTATTCGTAAAAGCAGGCTGAACAGAAACAAGTGAATCCAAGGGTGGGATCTCAAGTTTGTCTGACTTAGTCTCAGCTAGCACAGTCAATGGTGAGTGGTGCCGGGCAGTGAGTCAATAGTATGAGGTTACAAGTTCCCTTCCCCAGTCCTAAACCTTTATACTTTACAGTATACAGTACTATGCTGCATAGCTTAATCTCTCCTCAACCTCATGTTCAGACAACAAGGACTAAGTCTGGAGATAGGGGACTCTGTGGCCCTCCAGATGTTGTTGAACATCTGGGAGGGCATCCAGCCCAACAGAATCATAGAATCATAGAGTTGGAAGAGACCACAATGGTCATCGAGCCCAACCCCATGACATGCAGGAACACACACTCAAAGCAATCCCAGCAAAAGCCATCTGGCATCTCTTTAAAAATCTCCAGAGAAGGTGATTCCACCACACTCCGAGGCAACACATTCCACTGTCAAACAAGTCTTACAGTCAGGAAGTTCTACCTGATGTTTAGGTGAAATCTCTTTCCCTCTAGTTTGAATCCACTGCTCTGTGTCCTAATCTCTGGAGCAGCAGAAAACAAGCTTGCTCCATCTTTAACATGACATCCCTTCAAATATTTAAACATGGCTATCATGTCACCTCTAAACCTTCTTTTCATCAGACTAAACATTTCATTCTTTCTTCCTGAGTGTAGTATCTCCCTGTTAAAATTCATTTTGTTAAGTTTGGCCCAGCTCTCTAATCTGTTAAGATCATTTTGAATTCTGATCCTGTCCTCTCAGGTATTAGCTATCCCTCCTAATTTGGTGTCATCTGCAAATTTGATGAGAATGCCCTCTATTCCATCATCCAAGTCACTGATAAAGAAGCTGAATAGCACTGGGCCCAGGACAGAACCCTGTGGCACCCCACTAGTCACTTCTTTCCAGGATGAAGAAGAGCCATTAGTAAGCACCTTTTGTGTTCTGCCAGTAAGCCAAATACAAATTCACCTAACAGTAGTTTTGTCTAACCCACATTTTACTACCTTGTTTGCAAGAATATCATGTGGGACCCTGTCAAAGGTCTTACTGAAATCAAGATACTCTACATCCACAGCATTCCCTTCATCCACCCAGCTTGTAACTCTATCAAAATAGGAGATCAGATGAGAATCATAGGATAATAAGAGTCAGAAGAGACTCCAGGGGCCATCCAGTCCAACCCCCTGCCATGCAGGAACACACATCAAAGCACTCCTGACAGATGGCCTTTCAGTCTCTGCTTAAAAACCTCCAAAGAAGGAGACTCCACCACACTCCGAGGCAGCATATTTCACTGCTGGACAGCTCTGACCATCAGGAAATTCTTCCTCAGGTTCAGGAGGAATCCTGTCTCCCGTAGTTTGAATCCATTGCTCCTTGTCCGAGTTTCTGGAGACATGGAAAACAAGTCCGTTCTCTCTTAGATATGACATCCTTTCAAATATTTAAACATGGCTATCATGTCCCCTCTTAACCTTCTCTTCTGCAGACTAAACATATCCGGCTCCCTAAGACACTCCTCACAGGGCATGACTTCTAGACCATTCACCATTTTGGTTGCCCTCCTCTGGACACATTCCAGCTTGTCAATACCTTTCTTGAAATGGACACAGTATTCCAGATGAGGTCTGACAAAGCAGAACAGAGTGGTACTATTACTTTACTTGATCTGCACACCATACTCCTATTGATGCAACCAAGAATTGCGTTGGCTTTCTTGACTGCCACATCACACTGCTGACTCGTGTTCAGCTTGTGGTCTAATAAGACTCCTAGATCCCTTTCATACATACTGTTGTCCAGTCAAGTGTCTCCCATCCTGTATTTGTGGATTTCATTTTTTCTGTCTAGGTGCAGGACCTTACATTTCTCTGTTGAAATTCATTTTGTTAGCTTTGGCCCAGCTCTCCAATCTGTCAAGGTCATTTTGAATTTTGACCTTGTCCTCTGAAGTATGAGCAACCCCTCCCAATTTGGTATCATCTGCAAATTTGATCAGCATGCTCTCTATTCCGTCATCCAAGTCATTGATGAAGATGTTGAAAAGCACTGGGCCCAGGAAGAACCCTGTGGCTTCCCACTAGTCACTTCTCTCCAGGATGAAAAGCAGCCATTAGTGAATACCCTTTGGGTTTGGTCGGTCAACCACTTACAAATCCACCTGAAAGTAGCCCCATTTAGCCCACATTTTTACTAGCTTCTTTGTAAGACTTTTTCCCTACACATGCTGGCTATTTGTTTGAATTTCTCTTTGGTGATTTCCCCCTTTTTCTACTTCTTCTCCATGACCCTTTTAAATCTTAGTTTATCTGAAAGTTCTTAAGACACCTATGCTGGTTTCTTTAGACACCTTCTATTTTTTCTCCTCAATAGAATTGCTTGAAACTGTGCCTTCAGTATCTCACTGTTAAGAAACTCCCATCCACCATTAACTCCTTTCTTTTTTGGTATGCCTTACCATGGGATGGCACCTAATATTTCCCTAAATTTTACTGAAGTCAGCTTTCTTACAGTCTAGAAAAGCTTTCTTAAAATGATAGAATGTGAGCCTGACTACGCTTGGCTTCCCTTTTCCACTGTATAACAAACTCCAGGAGAATGCGGTCACTCCCACCTAAGGATCGCACAACTTCCACCCCATTAACCAGGTTATGGTTAAGGGAATGCCTTTACTTAATCAACTTCCTCAATGGTTGGTCCAGAAGATGCCCCTCCAGAGAGAGGTGCTCCACCACCAGGGAAGCCTCCAGGCATGCTTCTTGGCATCCCATTGGTTAGGATCAGGTCCAAAATAGCGGATCCCTTTGTTGCTTCTTCCACCTCACCAATATGAGGCATGATGTAGTATTTCATCGGCATCTGGCGGGAGGTTCTCCATCCCTTCTACAGGCTGTTTATCCTAAGGCGGCTTGAAATTCCCTTCAGCTTCTGTCCTGGAGTTTCTTTGTGTGCAGAGGACCTTAACAGCACATCTCACAGTTGCAAGCAAGGCTCAGCACTGGGAAGAAGTGCTGACTCCTGTTGGGGTCTCCTGAGATTTGGAGTTCAAGTTGGTTCTTAACCTGTGAGAAATCTTCCCTTCTGCCCTCCTCCAATGTTTTTTTATGGCATAGCTGGCTCATAATTGGAGTTTCCAATAACCGTTTCATTCCAGGATCTTTGATTTTACCCGGGAACTTGACAGGCTATTTTAAGAGCTTCTGTTTCCCTTATTCCTATTACAAACAGCTGGTAAAAATCACCATAGTAAACGCACAGAAGTCTTTTAATATAAAAATTGCTAGGGGAATGCAGTGAGAGCTTTGTCATGGATTGGCAGATCAGAGACTAAACACAAGGATGCATACTATCTGATGAGTCAAGAGAGAAAAGGGTGCTGGGGACCCCCCTTCCTAGGACGTTCCACCAAAACTGGAACTTTTCCTGGAAGTCTAGTCGGTTTTTGGCAGTGGAAATTCATCTGGTAGGAGCTAATTTTTAAACGGATATGTTATTTTATAGTCACTTGATTTTTAATACTATTGATCAGTTGAAAGCATCTACATAACACATTTTAGGGTAGCCCTGAAACTTCCACTTCAGAGCAACAGCCAGGAGAATTGCCAGGTGCTTTTAAAAATGCAGAACCCAGACTCACAGCACTGATTTAACTATAAAAACTGCACAAGCTCATTGATATGTGCAAATTTAAAATGACTAAAATTAGTTTTAATTTCGCAAACATATTGTAAAAGAAGTGCTTTTCCTAGACTTCCAAGGAAGGGAGTTTCAAAGCCTATGAGTGGTTGCTGAGAAGCCTCTCTCTCATATCTCCAGTAAAGGTGGGGTGGTGTTACCAAGAGAAGGACCTCTCTTGAAGATGTCAAGATCTTAGCAAACACATTGGGGGACAGATAGCCGAGACCTAAGTGTCTCCCACAATTCCCTCGTATCTCCCCCAAACATATTAAAACTTCAGTATTCTCTCTTTAGAGACTAAGCACTGACCACACCTGTTGTAAGCAAAGAATTCCATTCCATTCCATTCCACTCTATGCAGCAGGCCCTGCTCTCTTTTCCTTTCTTTAGCAACTCCTGGTTTTTTAAAAAATTGCTTTCTGTTAGTGGTTTTGCAATTCTCCACTAACTTGTCTACGTTACAAGCCAGTCGCATAGGAAATGGGGTGGGGGGTGGGGAGGCGCTTTGCCCCAGGCGGCAATGTTTTGGGGGCATCCTGGTTTGTAGCCACGCCCCCGCATGCCCTATGCACTGAGGGCACACCCCATGTCCTGAGGCCACGCCCCCCCACTCCCCTCCACACACTCCAAGCTCTGCCCCTGTCACAAGCATGTTCTTGTTTCTTCCTCCCCATAACTTCATTTGTGTCAAGATGGCACGAGAATTCAGCTAGGGAACCTCTTTTTAAAACTAAAAAGAGAGCCAGTGTGGTACAGTCATTTCAGTGTTGAACTAGGAGCCTGGAGACCAGGATTGAATCCCAGTGCAGCCATGGAAGCCCTCTGGGTGACCTTGGGTAAGTTGCACTCTCTCAGCCCTAGAGGAAGACAATAGCAACCTCCCTTTTAACAAATCTTGCCAAGAAAACCCCATGATAAGTTTTTCTTAGGGTTGTCATAAGTCAGAAATGACTTGAAAGCACACAACAACAACAGAGTTCTAATAAGAGACTAGAAACTGCCAGGAATAGAAAGAACCACATTAACCCCTGCCACCTGAGAGTGTAGAAGCTCTCCCCAACTCCATAAAATTAGCCATTTGGGACCGTTTCAGGGTCTCCTGGATCCATTTGGGTCAGCCAGGCATTTTTTTTTACAGAACTGCAAGGGACATAAAGGTTGCTGGGTGCCCAAGCAGCCAGTTTTTCAGCCAAATTACATGTGAGGCATGGGTGCACTTTTCACTCTGGTGTCAGAACATGAGGAAAGTACCTCTGAGCACATAGCAAGTGCCTTTGCAGCTAGAGGTCATGCAAAACAGGGAAACACAAATGACAAAACATGCATAAAGTTGGCTGGAAGTATAGTAAACTCAGTGGAAAGGAATGGGGTGGGCCACTGGTGAATGTATCTTGCTCAGATCTCATAATCACTCAGGCTGCCAACCTTCCTCAAATGTAACTTAAGCTGTGATCTTATGTATACTTTCTGGGAGTAAGCCCCACTAAACACAATCGGACTGACTTCTAAGTAGACATACACAGGACTGCATGGCTGCGCACTCCTTATGTCCACCCACAATTATTTATTGGCTTTTATTGAAAGCTTGCAATTCTGCTTCTGGGAAACAGTGACAAAAAAACCCGGCCCAGATAGCTTCCTTTGCAACTGTATGAGCCCACTTTCACCAAACACTTATACAAGAAGGAGAAAAACAAACCCTCTCGTGTACTTGTTTAAAGTCATGCAGGACACACAACTTTTCTTAGCCACCTCCTTCCCCTGATAAACTACTAAACTCAGAGGGACAGGAAAACTGACATTAAAGGAGACAATGCCATCAGGGCAACTCACAGGATCCAAGGCACGGCCCAGAAGATTTGGGAGATCTGTCCTAGAGTGTCCTCCCGGAGAAATGCCCATGGAAACAGGCAAGCATAATATCCAGGGTACATGCAATGGAAAAGGAGGAGCCCTTGGGGACAGAGGGAGGCTAGCTGCCCTCCCTTCATGGCCAGGATTTGGGAATCTTATGCAACAGGTACATAACAGACAATTTCCTAATGACTGGAAAGACTCTAACTTAACTTTCCTTATTTTGTTGCATCACTACTTATCTTGAGCATTTAGCAGGGAGGGGGAAAACTAAACAGAGACGATACTTCACTCTGAGGACTGGCTGGGCTTTTGGAAAATACTCTAAATAGTCTTTTGTTTGGGAGTGAATATGCTCTCTTCCTCTCAGATGAAACAGAACAGACAGATACCCAATCCCTTTACCTGTTACATCTTGCTTTTCATTCCCATCTTCTTCTGTGCCAGCAATGCTGATTTTTTTCACACAGTGGAATGTGGAAGATGGGGTCACTGGGCCAGCATGGACAGGGAATGTGGTCTCCATCACCTCACTGCTGCGATATGTGGTACAGAGCGGCATCTTCACTTCCTCAGACCCTGTACTTTTCCCTGCCAAAGCTTTGAGGCTGGCATAAGGCTCCTTGCTCTCCAAGGTTTGGGCTCTCTGTGGCTTGTGGTCCATCCCCGTGGCTCTGCTGGCTGCAACCTCTGGCTCTCTCTCCACTTGGACAACCTTCACTGTATTCACCTGGATGGGGGAATCTTGAGGGCCCTGTAACGGCCCGTGACCCCACTGCCCTGGACCTTCTTCCCCTGGTCCCCATTCTGTCAGGAGACCCCCATCTCTTGTGGATGTTTCTTTGTCTACCTGCTCCCTGCTCTGATGCTCCAGTTTCTGGTGGGCAGCCTGGAGTTCTTGGAGTGCTCTCTTCAGCTGGGTCTCCAGTACAGCAATTTTGGCGGACAGGGCCTGAATGGCGTGATGCTGCCGCTCCTCCTCGGTGGAAGACAACCCCAGCTCCTCCTCCTTCACTGCCACCCCGACATCACATCTCCCTGTCTCCCCACTCCACTCTCTGTCTTCAGCTGACCTACCCACACCCACTGACCTCACTTCCTTCCTGTCCAGCCTGACTCCTGCGTCAGGCCTTGCTCTGCCCTCCTCTGCATTTCCACTTGCCCCCTCCTCAGGGATGTCTATGTAGAGCTCCCCCCTGGACTTGCCCTTACCAACCCCCCCAGGATGCCCCAAGAACTTCTGGCTTTTGAGCTGGACACTAAGCTGCCGCTTCTCCTCCTGCAGCACTGAGATCTTCACCTGAAGCACAGGAATCATTTTGACCTGCTCCTCCAACTGACGCAACTTCTTCAAGGCAACCGCCATCTGCTCCCGGACGTGCTGGAGGTGGCCTGGGGTTGGGGAGACTGGGGTGGACAAGCCTGAACCAACTGGTGTGAACTGTCCAGAAGTGCCTAGCTGTGAGCCATTGTAAGAAGTCTGGCGGGAAAGGTTCTGGCTTCCCACCAAAGAGCTGGTTGACCCAGATATGCTGCTATGGAGGCTCCCAAGGCCACTTGCTCTGGACCTTTCCCCATCTCCTGAATCTGCCTGGTCTTCTAGCTTCTTTCGGGCATCCAGCAAGGTTTTCTCCACACGGGCATTGAAGCTCCCTGGTGTTGTGTTAGGGTACTGTGGGTAGAAACTGCGTCCACAATAAGAATAGGAAGAATGGCGGCTGTCCATGCTCACGTTGGAGCAGAGGGACTCAGTGGAAGTCCACCATGAGCCAGTGTAGCCATATCCCCGTGGCAGTGAACTGTAGCGTGGTCGCCGATGGACTGGGATCCGCTTAATTGTGTGGCCCTTCTCAATGTCATCCACGTACTTGAGAAAGTCCAGGTCCAGGCGGTAGCCATAGGGGGTTTCCACAGAATAGGGCAAGTCCTGGTCCTTTCCATGGAAGGCTGTAGCTGGATTGGGCTTCCCTACAAAGCACAAGGGAAAAGAAATCAGCCTAAAACATTGTCCAAGACTTTTGTGAATGGACTGACCATTTCCACCATACTGTTCGTGTCATCATGCCCCGGCTCAATAAATATGTTTAAACTTTTCCAGGTTATAGCAACATAAGAGTTCAAAATGTGTGCACATGTATTCATTGGATCAACTTCCTTTGCTCTATGTCTTGGCCATGGCCACTTTTAACTCTGAAACAGTTAGAACGTTTATGATCATCCTATGGCATCATAGAAGTTCCCTCAGCAGCTTCTAATTTCTAAAGCATCTAGAGTTTCTCTTCTTTCTTGACATAGTCCACTTTTTAACTTTTTGCAAAGCTACACATTTAGAACTAAATCTGCTGTTTCAGTTAACCTGTCTATATCCACAATAAACACTACAACAGTTCATCCACAAGCATATTATATACATGTATGTATAAGCGTGTGTGTATAGAAAGCACCTCATGATCCCAATGAGTTTATCACATGAGTTTATCACAAGAGCTACGTCCATGTAGGAGCTCAGCCAAATATCGGGCATCTTTCGTCATCTAGTTGGGTAAGTTACTGAAAAACGTAAAGAGGTAAATTATAAGGGTAAATTATAAATAATTAGGGAGAAATGGACAAACAGTACAAGAACCCAACAGTGGGAGGGAATAAACTGGGGGAAGTGACCTATGGTCTCAAATGCCTCTACACTAATGTACAGAGCATGGGAGATAAACAGGATGAACTGGAACTCATAGCGGAGCAAAAAAGATACAATATGATAAGCATCACTGAAACCTAGTAGAATGAGTCCCATGATCAAAATGTAGCAATAGAGGGATATAACCTATTTCAGAGAAATAGACCAAGCAGGAAAGGAGGAGGAGTAGCACTATGTGTCACAGACATTTACACCTATGAAGATATCCATGACTTAAATCCTGGAAGCCAAGTTGAGGGCATCTGGGTAAAAATTAAGGGGAAGAGAAACAACAGTGATTTCACTGCAGGGGTCTACTATAGACCCCCAGCCAGACAAGACTTGGATGATGCTTTCCTTGGACAGATGACAAAACAGTCAGAAAGGAGAGAGACAGGAGTAACAAGAGATTTCAACCATCCTGATATTTGTTGGAAGTCAAACTCTGCCAGGAATGTCAAGTTCAACAAATTTTTCACTTGCCTTGCAGACAATTTCATTGTCCAGAAGGTGGAAGAGGGAGCAAGGAGAACAGTTATTTTAGATATAATACTAACCAACAACGATGAACTGGTTAATCAGGCAGATGTGGTAAGAACAGGCAGATGTGGAAGTGACCATGTTTTTCTGGATTTATGATACAGCAGAAAGGGGAAGCCAAGCATGGTCAGACATGCATTCTAGGCATTAAAAAAGCTGATTTCAGTAAACTTAGAGAAATACTGGGAGTGATCCCATGGTCAGGAATACTAATAGAAAAGGGAGTTCTTAATGGATGGGAATTTCTTAACAATGAGATATTGAAGGCACAAATTAAAACAATTCCAATGAGGAGGTAAAATGGTGGGGGCCTAAAAAATCTGGAATGGATATCTAAAGAACCTTCAACAGAGCTAAGATATAAAAGGGACACATACAAGAAATGGAAAAGAGGGGAAATCACAAAAGAGGGATTCAAACAAATAGCCTACAAGTATAGGGAGAAAGTCTGAAAAACTAAAGTGCAGAATGAGATCAGGCTTGCTAGAGAGGTTAAAAATAATAAAAAGGGCTATTTTTGGTTATGTCCATAGCAAAAGGAAGAGCAAGGAAATGGTAGGGCCTCTGTGTGGAGAAGATGGTGAAATGCTAGCAGGAGACAGAGAAAAGGCAGAATTACTGAACACCTTCTTTGCCTCAGTCTTCTCCCAAAAGGAAAATAATGCTTTTTTGGGGGCAAATCGAGGAGATGATGTGATAGGGGAAACGCAGCACAGTACAGGTAAAGAGGTAGTACAGAAATTCAGAATGTTTGAGAATTCCTGGTGAACAGAAGTCCCAGCAGACTGGATGAGATTAAATGTTGTTCCCATCTTCAAAGTGGAAAAAAGAGGACCCCAAAAAATTACCACCCAGTCAGCCTGACATCAACACCAGGAAAGATTCTGCAGCAGATAATTAAACAGACAGTTTGTAAGTACTTAGATAGGAATGCTGTGTCACTAAAAGTCAACATGGATTTCTCCAAAACAAGTCATGCAGATCACTCTTATCTCTTTTTTTGATAGAGTTACTAGTTTGGTAGATGAAAGCAATCCTTTGGATATAGCATTCAGTATAGCATTCAGTATAGCATTCATTTGGATATAGCATTGACAAGGCCTCCCATGATATTCTTGCAAGCAAGCTTGTAAAATGTGAGCTGGACAATGTTACTGTTACTATTTAACATCTTTATCAATTATTTAGATTGACCAAACAGAGAGCATTCTTATCAAATTTGGAGATAACATCCATTTAAGAGGGGTAGTTAACACCCTAGAGGACAGGATCAGAATTTTAAATGATCTGAACAGATTAGAGAGCTGGGACAAAACTAACAAAATTAATTTCAACAGGGAGAAATGTAAGGTACTTCACTTGAGCAGAAAAAAAAATGATACATATACATATACATATACATATACATACATACATATACATATACATATATATATATATATATATATACACATATATATATATATATATATATAAAAATAAATAAATAAATAAAAATATGAGATGGGTAACACATGGCTTGACCACACTACATGTGAAAAGGATCTAGGAGTCTTAGTAGACCACAAGCTGAACATGAGTGGGCAGTGTGATGCGGCAGCGAAATAAGTCAATGCAATTCTGCGCTGCATCAATAGGAGTGTAGTGTCTAGATCAAGGGAAGTAATAGTGCCACTTTATTCTGCTTTGGTCAAACCCCACCTAGAATACTGTGTCCAGTTCTGGGCACCACAGTTTAGGAAGGATACTGACAAGCTGGAATGTGTCCAGAGGAGGGTGACCAAAATGGTGAAAGGTCTGGAAGCCATGCCCTATGAGGAGAGGCTTAAGGAATTGGGTATGTTTAGCCTGAAGAAGAGAAGGTTAAGAGGGGACATGATAGATATGTTGAAATATTTGAAGGGATGTCATATGGAGGACAGAGCAAGCCTGTTTTCTGCTACTCCAGTGACTATGACACTTTCCTGTAGTTTGAAGCAGTAGCTTCAAAATACAGGAAAAGAGATTCCATCTAAACATTAGGAAGAAATTCCTGATGGTAAGAGCAGTTTGACAGTGGAATCCGCTGCCTCAGAGTGTGCTGGAGTCTCCTTCTTTGGAGGTTTTCAAACACAGGCTGGAGCCATCTGTCAGGAATGCTTTGACGGTATATTCCTGAATGGCAAGGGGGTTGGACTAGAAGGCCCTTGTGGTCTCTTCCAGCTCTATGATTCTGTGATTCTATGAGTCTATACACCTACAAGTGCCTTTTTAAAAATGCTACATGTGTGCACAGGTAGAAACTGCTACAGAGGCAATATAACTATTTTGTATCAATAAATCTTGAAGCATCACATTGTAAAGCCAAACAACAACAATAGCAACCATATGTCTCTGCTTGTGAGTTTCCAAACTCACAGTACAGAATACACACAGCCCTAGCTGTTATCTGCCAATAAGCAGGGCTCACGCACCCACCTGGGAAGGCAGTCTCCATGTGCAGAACCTGAGCCATTCTTCAGTTCTGATCCAAATTCACAGCACATCCAAAAGAAACACAGAAGTCTTCTCGGAGCACAAACAGAATCCACACAGCCTGCAAGAGAAATACACATGCTGTTCAGATCCACACACGCCTGTAGCAAGAGGCTGTCAGACTACATGATGCATAAAACATAGTTAGGAATGGCTAACTGGGGAATTTTGACAGTACTACAGAAGTCAGGGCACTTGCCACAATGCCTTCTGCTGTGACAGTTAATTGTTTCTAATCCTTTTGTGTCCCCAAATGGTCAACAATAAATATGTTGCTGTTGTTGTGTGCCTTCAATTTGTTTCTGACTTATGCCAACTTTAAAGTGAGATTTATTCCAAGAGGATTTTGCCTTTGCCCTCCTCTGAGGCTGAGACTGACTTGCTCAAGGTCACTCATTGGGTTTCCATGGCTGAGTAAGGATTCAAATCCTGGTCTCTGGAGTCACAGTCCAATAGGGGCTTCACTGAATGTGAAAATGACACAGTGATTCTTGTATAAGAGTGTTTCATAACCTTTACAACAGGCATCATGAGCAGTATTCCTATCTTAATTCCTTCAGTTTTATGGGGAAAAACAAATCAATCAAGAATGTGCAAACTGTCTACTGCCACTGTCATGGTCAGCTTTGCAGCAAAATAGGGAAGTGAATCTAGCTCAAAGACAAAAACAATACCTTTAGGACCAGACTCTCCAAAACACTTTGGATCTTTTTTTGGGTCATTCGGAGTAGTAGACACTAAGACTTGTGATACTGAGGTGAAAGACCATGTTCAGCTAAGAACAAAGCCTCAACTAGCTCCTTTTCCTTTCAGACATGATACCAAAATCACAGGAAAAAGCTGATAATCCTTGGTAAAAGAAACAGGAAAAAGGGAAGGCTGCATTACTGATGAACAGTCTCCGTGAAGGAAGCCATGGCCCCGAGTTTGCAAGACCTGAGCAGAATCTCTTGGAAGATTCTCATTCATAATGTTGCCATAAATCAAAACTAGCTTGACAGGACACAACAGCAGCAAATTATAACAAAGATGCTGTTTACTACTGTTAACAACGTGATAAGTCAATGACAACTGCGGGTGTGTTTGTGCAGGAATAAGGGCAGGGATTTTCGGTGGGGAAAAAATATCACAGAGAGAAAGTCTTAAGCCCCAGAAGTTCTCACAGCAGCTGCTAATTAAGGAAAGAATGCCAATTCCGATCAAAGGATTCAAAGGTGGCCATGCTGGTTGGGGGATTCTGGGAGCCTGAGCTCCACAACGGTAACATTTCCAGTCACTAGCTTTGAAGCACAAACATAAATGGAGTGGGTTTAGGCAAACTGGTCCCAAACATGTCACGGACTGACATGAGGGACAAGATGGTGCCCGTTTTCATTTCACACTTAGAAAGGCAGGATTAGGACTGGATGGTCCTTGCAGCCCTTTCCAAATCTAGGGTTCTATGACTCTATGAAAAACTGGCATTTTTGAGTGTTAAATGGTGTAGGGGGAGTGCTGCCTATGTGAAAGGTTAACTGCCATCCCTGGAGGCTTCCAGAAGAGGGAATTCACTACTGGGGAAGGGACAGGAATCTGATCTGAATCATCTGGAGAGACTGGAAGGAGGCACACAAGGTTTCAAGGTCACACTTCACTCATCCCATCCCGCCTGCTGAGTTCAGCTCTTCCATGCGTATGTTTAGCAAATAACTGCCTTAAAAATATTGGGTTTAGGAGATCCAAGCAGATATACTTTGAAAACACAGGACAAAACTTATTGAACATAGGTAAGAAGGAGGGCACAGAGGTGCATGAGAGTTCTGAGGGTGTGAGAACAGTGAGCCGTTTGGATCGCAACAGGACAAAAAGCCCAAAGAATTGGACAAGAAGAGCAGAAAGAGGGATCAGTGTTCCTTATTGTTTCCCACTGACCAGCCAGCCAGATCTTTGGCTGCAGCTCTCATCTGTGGGAAAATCATTGCACAGCCATGAAAATTCTTTTGTCTCCTTATCCATTTTCTCATTTCTGTTCTCACGTCCTCTGGTTGGAAAGCACAGCCACAGTGACGGACGGGCAGTGGAGAGGAGACACTTCCTCTGCTTTCTTTCTTACTCCCCTTCCGCCTCTTTCCTCTGTCCCATCTCAAAATCCCATACCCCTGTCCCACAGTGCTGGGTCAGCAGATCAGTCTTGTGCTCTCTCTCCAGCTCCCTCCCCTGCCAAAACCTCAACACACCAGACAGTCCTGCTAACTCAGCCTGTTCCAGCCACCCCGCTCCCTCACTAACTCCAGCCAAAGCCTGGCAGATAACAAGCCTGCCGGAGCTTTTCCAGTCAGAATTCCTGTGTCAAAGAGAAGGAGTGCCGCAAAATGAATAGGAAGAGCAGAGGCCTGGAGCAGGAGGCACAGAGACTCCAATAGCAGGCACGGGGCCAGTGATGAATATCGTGGAAGGAAAGCGCCAGATCCCCTGGAGGGCTGCCTCACAAGTCACAGCCTCTGGGCTTGGAAGTTCTAAGTGTGCCTACGAGCAGGGAGTTCAGGAGGAAAAGGCACTCCGTACATGCACAAAGATTCTTCCTCACACGAGCTTACTTTCAGATATACTGTAGGCCTTCCAGGCATCAGAGAGGGGTTCCAGAGCTACGCCAGGGAGGGACAGAGTGAGCCTCCCCCCGGCTATTTCTGTGGTTCCTGACCCCTCTACACTGCTCAAAGCTATCCTTTTCATAGTTAAGAAAAAAGTGAATTTCCTCTCCTGGAAACATCGAGGAGTTGCAATTCACCATCTAAATAGTTGGCAGCCCCCATAAACTATTCAATGTCAGACAAAATACACTTTTTTTCAAAACCAAAAGCTGGATTCCAGCCACTTCCTTTAATTTGACAATGTGGGTATTTTACAAGACCAAACTATGATCTCCTCACCTGGTGTGCCTGCCAGGTTGATTACAGTGTCCAAAACACCCAGCCATGGCTGAGGATGGGTGATTCAGATACTTCACTGTACAAAGTGCAGCGGCTACCACGGTTGTCTAAAAGGATGACACAAAACCATGGAACATAGGCCTACCACCAGCTGTTCACTTTGACAGCTGTTCAGAGCAGAATGTACTGAATAGCAAATGTCTGCAGAGACAGTCAACAGGGGATGGCTATTACCTTTAGAGCTTGGCCAAAGGATCTGTGCCCCTGACACCCTACCCAATTTAATTAATTTGCCTTCCTGATTCATCTTCCCCTAACTCCCCCAAAGTTACTTCCAAAACCCTCCTCAAATTTACCTCTAATTAATTTTCCTCTAATTTGTCCCCTAAAAGAAGTACCTCATTCCACTCTCTCAGTCAGCATCAATTCTGCTTCACCTCTTCCACCACAATCCCAAATTCCTTACTCATCTCATAATCAGTTGCCAGAAGGAGCTTATTCCCTCGAGGCTTCCATCACACTGGAGAACAAAGGCATGAAATTTAAAACGGGCAGCTGGTATCCAAGCAGCAGCCACCAACTGTCCGCTTCTTTCCCATGCCTCACTGCAAGCACCTGCCTGAATAGTCATCAGTTAAACCACAGCAAGGGTGGGCAATGTGTTGCCATCCAGATATGGTTGGCTGCAACTCCCTTCACCCATAGTCAGCATGGACAATAGTGAGGAGTGCAGGAGGTACAATCCAGCAACATCTAGAGGATCACGCTGCTCCCTCCAAAGATCTATAGAGTTAGATGGGCCATCCAGAAGTTGATGAATCTTCCGCACTGGCTAAACTGACCAGGGCTAATGGGAATTAGAGTTCAGTAACATTTGGGATAGTCAGTCTGGTTTGAGTCTTGGACTAGGACTCTCAGAAAACCCAGGATCTGAATCTCCACTTGGCCATGGAAATCTACCTTTGGCATGTTACATGCTCTCAAGCTTAAATAAATGTCAGTGCCAAACCTCCACTGAATAAATTTTGCCAAGAAAGCCTTGTAATATGTTCACTTAGGGCTGGCATAAGTCAGAAACCACTTAAAGGCACACAAGAACAACATTTGAGGTGTCAGAGGTTTCCTCAGTCCTGAAGGCAGAGAAAGAGCAAATCCAGCAAATTCTTTTTATGCTCTTGTGCAAGTCCACTGGTACAAATCCCAGCTCAAAGCTTCCAGAAAAATCTAGAAGAATGAAGGTGATAACAATGTCAGCTGCACCCATACATATTGATCCTTAAAGTTTATTTTGTTCTTCCTCCCTTCCTAATGGCAGCTATCAGTGGGCTTTACGTACTGTGTTATCACAGTTATGAAATCAGAATAAAAAGATTGTGCAAATGCAATAGCCAATCCATATAGATACAGAGGATGAGCCATACATTCTTACTGTAAATAGTCTATAGCTCATGAGGGGAAATATTTTAGGTTCCTAGGTTCTACCTTATTAACTCTAACTCAAGTAGGTAGATATACACTAAGAATGAAAGAATAAGGTACCTTTGAGCATATATCCAGCTTAGGAAATTTTTAATAAATACCTGAACCAAATTCAGGAGTCATTTTATTACCACCAACCTCATGCATCACTCCTGGTTTTGCCTGAAGTTCAGGGGTGGGGAATTTCTTGTTTCTTCTGTTATTAGATATTAGAGGTGAGGGCCCCTTGTCTGTCCAGTACCAGTAGTTCTAGATTTATATTCTGCTTACTCCACTTTAGCTGAGATGGGTCTTTCAGAGTCCACGGAAAAGTAGCTTTCTTCCAACACCAACCACTTTTAGGACAAAATCATTCCATGTAAAGTGGGGCCAGCTATTAATCCCAGACTTTACCTGTGTGCATGAACCAGCATGACTGTGCTGCTCTAAAGAGAAAAAGAGCACACACCTTAGGCTTCATGAAATAAATTTAGTGGCTTTATAGAACCTCCAGAAGGAGTATACTACTGAGTACCAATTACTAGGCAGCAATGGGGTTTCACAAATCTGTCAATTTCAGTTTTTCTCTGCTTCTAATTTTTTCCAGTCTTTCATTAAATTTGTCTTCTTTCTACATACATTTGTACATTATGAAAAAAAAATCCTGTCCAAAAATGCATATCCATTTTCAAGTATGTGTTTCCTAATATGTCATCTTGGGTCCCATGCTGTCAGAAAGGCAAGATGTAAAGTAAACAGACAAATAAACTCCAAATTTTTGCATAACGTGCATTTTTACAAGTAGTTTTTCCTCACAGAATGCTTTCCTGCATGTTTCTCTTTAAAAATACAGTACTCTTTTCCCCTCAACAATTTGTACACAAAGGACAGAACTTACAAAAGGAAAACTGTATTTCAGTTCACATATTGATTTGGAAAGTGTGATTTTGGTTAAAATTCCTAACAACATGTGAACTGAACGAAAATCTCTTTCATCCCTTGGGAGCAATAATGGAAAAATTAAGTTACCCTCACACCCTGATTACGGGCTTCTCAGAGGCATCTGGCAGAAAACAGGACTATGTGGAAAACAGGATGTAGAACTGGGACTTTGGTCTTAACCAGCTGGATTCTTCTTATGCCTTTTCTAAATTTTATGATAGTGTGGATATTTTGCTTTCATCACAGGCATTTACTTCGGTGCCAGCAATGAAATAAATAAGACTACCCTTCTGCAAATGGTTGCCCTAAAAGATTCTTGATTTTTGATGAAAGAATGCATGCAGCTGCTTGGAGATTAAAATCAAGAACTGGCTTATTTATTTGTCTCCTTCCACAACATTGCCAAAGCTGAAGACAGGCATCAATCTTGCAGCCAAAACATCTATTGAACAGTCACTAAAATCTTATTTTTATAGTTGACAAAGTACCATGGAACAGAGATGTAAATTGAGGGTCACCCTGCAGCTCCAATGGTGTATTTTCAGAGAAGCCTGGCCATAGGAAAGCCAGTGCTGACAGATGTGAGAGGCTGTTCTATGCAAACAAACCACTGACTTTTAGCTATACTACACCCAGCCAAGGATGCTGCACAGCTGCCAGTGCTCATAGAAGGCATCAGATGTTTCACTAGGCTAAAACAAGAGGTTTTAAGGTGTCTGTGCATGGCGTTAAAAATTTGAGAAAATATTATTTTTCTAATTATAACTTCCAGCTTGCACATTCAGGGCTGGGGCGGAGGGGATTCTGTAAGTTGTAGTCCAAAAAGGTAATTTTATTAGCTCTGTGAATGTCCATGTGTAAAAACGTGCTTCAATTGTGGTCACAAACAGCTGAAAACCAGCACATAATAATAATAATAAAGGCAATTGTGTAAATGATTTGATCCCACAGCTTTTCTTTGTAAGCAACAGCTGGTTCATTTCATTCACACTGCATGGAAAACAGCCTGAGGCATAAATTCACTACTCAGACACAGAGAGAGGCCAGATCCCACACAGCCTTATGCTGGGAAGTGGGATGAGGGCGGGAGGGAGAGTACTGTACAAT
Source organism: Cyclura pinguis (assembly GCA_030412105.1). Classification (NCBI taxonomy): domain Eukaryota; kingdom Metazoa; phylum Chordata; class Lepidosauria; order Squamata; family Iguanidae; genus Cyclura; species Cyclura pinguis. The sequence goes on from CM059600.1 coordinate 208,409,628, forward strand.
GTTTGAATCTCAGGGTCTTGCTGGAAGACCTTCTTTTGACTTATCATTCTTTCAAACCAACCCCCTTCCCAATCCTCTCCTTATTTTTGTTTCCTGGGGCTGGCAGAAATGCTCTGAGACTTTCTGGAGGATGGCTAGTGTGCTGTGAAAAACTGATTTGAGATGCTGCCAGCCATTACATCACAGCCACGCCTTCCGAGCTATGCAAGGCAAGGTGCCAGGCCAGATGTGAAGAGAATTTAGGCACTGTCTATGCCAAGGAAACCTTTTGACAACTCTTCCTATCTCACCTCTGATTTCAGATCACACTCCCCACCTTCCCACTACCTTTCGCAGCCATTAATCTTCCTGCTTCTCAGCTGCCAGAAGCCCAGAATATAGAACATGAGCCTGTAAAGGCAAGGGTGTGTGAGTGTGAGAACGGGAGAGAGAACTCCCATGCCGTACAGCCAAGAGAGCACATAACAACAGCAATAACAATAAACAGTGCTTAACAAATAAATTAAAAATAATAATATTTAACAAATACACAATTCTCTTCTGAGCACGTTTTGAGATCTTTGGGTAAAAAGCTTTCTCTCAGTCCTAGCACCACGGCAGGCATTTTTGATGAGGACACAGGGGAAAATTCTTGGCAGGTGTTCCCAGACTGCAGAATTCCTGAAAGGGTTGGCCCCTTTCTCCTCCCTTTCCGCTGGCAGGCAAAGATCTTATTTAGGCACGATTTTGGCATGTAATTCAAGTTTCTTTTAATGGGTCTGTGCTTTCGATTTTCTAATAATGTTTAAAGTTTTAAACTGTTGCAACACCATGTTTTTAATGTATTGTTTGTTTAATTGTTTAACTTTTGTATAAATAACTTTATATCTGTACTTGGTTTTTAATTGAATATATGCTGCTTTGGATCCTGTGCAAGGTGAAAAGTGGGATCAATTTTGTGAACGATAGTCCGCTTAATATGACTTTCTCTAAGAAAATAATTGTTTTGGCTTACTAAGCAACAGAGAGATTTCAAGATAGACTTAGGGCAGAGGGAGCAGAAAAGCAAAAATGGTAATTTCTCATTTTCCTTTTTTTAAAAATTTCTAGTAGTAGTAATGCCGACTGATAATCAAGCGGACAGAAAAATTAACCATCTTGAAAAGTTAGATAAAACACCATTAAATAAGTAGGTTTCAGGTAAACATAGTTCCTAAACTTTCTACCCTTTATGTTACTTGATTTCTAAAGTGTGTATGAAGTAAAAACAGAAAGAGAGAGGATGTGCTAATGTACTTACTTCTTCCAAGTGACTCTGACTTTCTGAAGAGCTTTTCCATAACAACTGAGGATCACAAACCTTTGAAGGACAGTTCCTGAAATCCACCTTCTCTCCACAACAAAATCATCCCAACGTGCATTGCAAATCTAACAAGTTTATTTTTAAAAAGGAAAAGACGCAAACAAAAAGTTCATGATGCTGACATGTTGTCACAGGTATGTCTTTTAGGCAAGCTGTGCTCCCAAGCCTCTCTTTTTAGAATCGGGAAACAGGAAAAGGGAAACGTAATGATGGAGTCACTAAGATAAAGAAAAGACCCAGGAATGTTGAATTTTATCCATTCTTCTGTGATTGTTTGATCTCCATTGCATTTCCAGACAGAGAAGGAGATTTGGTCACAATGCTCACCTTTGCCAAAAATTCCTTTGCAGTGTCAGAAACAGCAGCTTAGGCTTTAAGCATAGAGAGGATCAATCTTGCTTCCTTCACTGCAGCAGCATGCCATGGAATGAATTTGGGCTCGGTAGCATATTTAATCCATTAACATATTGGCAAAGTAGTTGCAGACCCAGGGGAAAGGGTGCTGCTTCCCATGCAAGCCAAGAGAGGCATGAGTTTTTTCCAGAGCTGTAGCCAAGCCAACCGGCAACTCCTAGCAAAATTCCATGTGCCTTGGTCACAAGCACACATTCTAATGCCACTATCTCTGGAAACTCTGGGACAGGCAGGGGGAGTGATACTGAGTCATGGTTACACATTTCATACTTCTTCACCATACTGCACAAGTTCAACAAGCATTTGAACTCGCAACAGACTTCACTTGCAACAGACTTCACTTTGAGCTGTTTGAATGAAGGAAATCATGAGGCAGAAGCGGAAGGAAGGAAGGAAGGAAGGAAGGAAGGAAGGAAGGAAGGAAGGAAGGAAGGAAGGAAGGAAGGAAGGAAGGAAGGAGGAACATTTCACATGGCAGTAAGGGACAGGAAGCTTATACATACTGCTCTGTTAACAGGAGGCAGAAAACTGAAAAAGAAGGAGGAAAGGTGGATTTTGAGAAGAGAGAGTGGCAGCATATTTGAGTGAATCCATAACTAAAACTGGAGACCAGGTAAATGTGGGACCAGATGTAGTGTGGGGCATTAAGATCCCATAGCATCCAGCTACAAAACCACTCTGCCTCAAGAAGAATAAAACACTAATTTCTCTAACTTGTGCCACCACAAAAACTAGACATTGTACACACCCCATATTATGGGTTTCTCCTTTGGGTGTTACCCCAAAAGGTGGGTGACTGAGAGATCTGCCTGCAGTACCAGTGCCTCCATGGAACAGTGGGGAATTATCAGCTCAAAGGGAGGCCTGTGAGGAGGGGTAACCTTAGAGGATCTTCTAACTATGTATACTGGGATATCAGCTGGAGATGCAGGGACACCAGCTGAACATTGAAATAATGTTTTACTGGGGAAAATCCTAAACACACACACAAGATTCAAGCAGTCTTACAACCACACAAGGTTAATTGAAGGAAAAATTGGATGCCAAGAAGTTGGGGCGAAGTGGGTGATATTTGCCTATCCTGCAGACAAGAAACGAAGTGATATGGCTCAAACTAAGGGTCTCAGCGTAGTACAAGAACGGGAATCTGAGCAGCAGAGTGACAGCCTATGTCCAGACTACTGTGACTTGTCTGGCTTGGAGCCAGGGTTTAAACACCCTGTTTTTGCCCTGGGGGGGAAGGTGTTAATGGTTCTCTGGCAGAGTGAACAATGGGGTCGGGAATGGGCAAGCGGCCTTAGCATTAGGTGACAAAGCACTAGTAGGAACTGTGATAGCTCCCGAATGGCTGGGCAGGTGAGAAAACAAAGGAGAATTTCAGAGGGAAGAGGGAATAGGTTGAAGGCAATCAGTTGCTCTGTTGAGGCAGTTTCGGGCACTACTATTTTTGAAGGCTGAGTTGTTGAGGGGATTATTGCGCATTCATGAACACCAGAGTTTCCCAACTGATCCCTTGACTATGACCTGGCCATGCCTGGAGGTTCCGTCTGACATACGTCTGCACATGTTCAGCCAGTCCTCTTTGCCAGCATGGCCTTTCAGCCATAAGAGTGTATAATTTATATTTTATGCCAATTAAAGAATGTTTATTGCCAATCATATCTCGGAGCGGGAGTGTACGGCATGGTAACATGAGAACCCATTGTTGCTGTTATTCCACTTTAACTGCCATGGTTCCATCTTATGGGATTTTGGAACTGGCAGTTTAAGGTGGAGCATTTAGAACTGTCAGCCTGAAAGCTTGTCTACTACCTCACCAAACTACAAACCCCAGGAATTCCATATGATTGAACCATGGCAGTTCAAAGTGGAATTGTAGCATTATAGTTGTGCAGTGTGAGTGGGTCCCAGCCCTAAAATAAAATACGCAGGCTATGGCTGAGCCTTGGAGCATGCTGAAATGTACTTATGAGACAGGCCTGAACAAGTTCTGGTTCTCCACACATTGCGGGGCTGTACCTCTATCAGTCCTAGTCAACAGTGCTAAGGGATTATGGGAGTTGCAGTCTGATAACATTCTGATACCTCTGCATTGCCCAGCTTGATCACCAGCCCATGGGGAGGGGCACAGAAGACTAAACTAGCTTGACTCAGTTACATAGGTTTTGTTCTCCAATTAGCTCCAGTACTCAGGATGAGGTAAAACAAAGAAAGGGTCTTCCATGTGATCCTTATGCATGACAAGTGATTAAATAAACTACTGAATCAGAGCCAGGCTGCTATAACGGTTTGAGTGTTTGGCTGGGACACTAAGAGACAAGGATTCAAATACCCACTCAGCCATGAAAAACTACTGGGTGGCCCTGGGCAAGTTGTACTCTCTCAACCTCGGAGGAAGGCAATGGCAAATTGAACAAATTTTGCCAAGAAAACCGTACAGCAGAGTCATCGTAAATTGGAGTTAACTTGAAGGCACATAACACCAAAAACAACTTAAAAGTCATCTTGAATATGCAGAGTGACAAAAAATTCAGAAACCAATGCATCCTAATAGTGAGGCTGGATGGCCACCTGGATAAACAAGAGTGCACCACACTGATTTGAGTGGGCCAGGAAACTGTGGCAGGTGGAGATGTCAGAAAAAACTTTGCAAATGAGCACACAACACGAGCAGCACTGTGATACAGCCTCCCATAGAAAAGGAATGTGCTTCTGAGAAAGAGAAGAAATATCTCCCTCCCAACTATCAAAAGCAAAAGAAGAAAACTGAATCATGTGGACATGGATTCCACTGAAATAAGGGAGACCAAAAAAAAATGAGAGTCATGTACACGTGTGCACATACACGTTCAACACAGTCTTGTGTCTGGCCCCTCTGGCTGTACAAACTCGGCTGTATAAAAAAAGTTGGCACACATGGGAGAAAATAGCTATTCCTTTAAAAGATAACATCCTGACTGGTAGAACTATATGTAAACTTTGTACATACTGCAGCTAGGAAAGAACTATAAATCTCCCATGCTGTAAAGGTTTGCTTGTTCTCTTGTTCTTGTATTTTATTTTATTGGTCTCCAACTAAAGTTAGTCTGCAATTTAATGAAGTACATTATGGAAAGCCCGTACCTAACAGTCTCTGCCTCCTGTGCTGCAAAGAAAAGGACTACTTAAAAGTTTTAAATTCAGACTACAAGAGGCCAGCCTTGTATAACCCCATGGACAAGATTAAAATTCAGATGATTCTGTTAATTCTTTTTAGACAGCACTTGAAGTGTTCTGCTTCTGTTACAGCTCAAAAATGAGTGATTTAATGAAGATTCCTACACAGTTAACGTGCAACAAAGCTCAAACAAGTTCAGCCTGGGCTCCATAATTCCTGAAAAAGTATTTTTAATACCTATTTCATGATAAAGATAAGAGCATCAAAATCAGTGCCGTAGCTTGGTGCGAGTGAGGTGGGGTGGAGGTGTGGGGGCAGGGCTATGGCACGCACGGGCATGGTTACAGCATACATGGGCATGGCTACGGGGTGTGTAGGCGTGGCTACAGCATGCGGAGGAGGAGTTAGGGCATATGTGGGTGTGGCTATGGCACGTGGGGGAGGAGCTACAGTGCATGGGGAGGCCGGCAAAGAGTGGTGGCACCCCAAAAATGCCACCCAGGGCGCACCGCCCCCCTGGCTCCTTTGGCCCTATGTGACTGATTAAGATGTATAGTTCTTGGTATAAAAAATCTTACTACAAGGCAGTGATTCTCAACCCTGAATCCCCAAACAGTGTGGATTATAACATCCAGAATTCTTGATCACTGGCCATGGTGACTGAAGCATCTAGGGAGCATAGTCTAACAACAGCAGGAGACTCAGTTTTCAGAATCACACCTAAAAAGTTTCCTGAGCATTCCAGGTTGTTATTAAGTCTAAAAGCATCCCTATTGCACACCACCCTATGTATCTTGAGAGACCTTCCACTCTGTTGAAATGCTTATTCATTTTGTACAGATTGTTCTGTTAGAACTTCTGTAAGAGCTACATATTAAATGAGTGTCAGCTTCTGATTAGTTTTGCTACCTGACAGCCAAAGGCAAAGATTCTAGAGCAGATCATTAAACAGACAGTCTATAAGCACTTAGAAAGGAATGCCATGATCACTAAAAGTCAACACAGTTTTCTCAAAAGCAAGTCATGCCAGACTAATCTTATCTCTCTTTTTGATAGAGTTACTAGCTTGGTAGATGAAGGGAATACTGTAGACATAGTATATCTTGACTTCAGTAAGGCCTTTGACAAAGTCCTCCATGATTTTCTTGCAAACAAGATACTAAAATCTGGGCTAGACAATGCTACTGTTAGGTGGATTTGTAACCAAAGAGGGCTCACCAATGGCTCCTCTCCATTCTGGAGAGAAGCGACTAGTGGGGTGCCACCAGCTTCTGTCATGGGCTCAGTGCTGTTCAACATCTTTATTGCTCAGTGCTGTTCAACATCAATGATTTGGATGAGGGAATAAAGGCCATTTTTATCAAATTTGAAAATGACACCAAATTAGGAAGGGTACCTAACACCCCAAAGGACAGGATCAGAATTCAAAATGATCTTAACCAATTAGAGAACTGGGCCAAAACTAACAAACTTAATTTCAACAGGGAAGACAAGGGAGAAAAAAAATGAAATGCAACGATATAAGATGGGTGACACCTGGCTTGACCACAGTACATGTGAAAAGGATCTAGGAGTCTTAGTAGACCACAAGCTGAACATGAGTCAGCAGTGTGATGTGGCAGCTAAAACTGCCAATGTGATTCTGGGCTGCCTCAATAGGAATATAGTGTCTAGGTCAAGGGAAGGCTAGTACCACTCTATTCTGCTTTAGTCAGAGCCCACATGGAATACTGTGTCCAGTTCTGGGTACCACAGTTCAGGAAGGATATTGACAAGCTGGAATGTGTCCAGAGGAAGGTGATCAAAATGGTAGAAGGCCTGGAAACCATGCCCCATGAGGAGAGGCTTAGGGAGTTGGATATGTTTATCCTGTAGAAGAGAAGGTTACAATTGAAGGGATGTCAAATGTAGGATGGAGCAAGCCTGTTTTCTACTGCTCCAAAGACCAGGACATGGAGCAATGGCTTCAAACTTCAGGAAAAGAGATTCTATATAAACATTAGGAAGAACTTCCTGACAGTATGAGCAGTCTGACAGTCAAATATGCTGCCTCAGAGTGTGGTGGAGTCTCTTTCTTCAGAGGTTTTTAAACAGAAGTTGGATAGTCATCTGTCAGGAATGTTTTGATGATGTATTCCTGTATGGCAGGGGGTTGATGGCCCTTACAGTCTCTTCCAATTCTATGATTCTATAAAAGGAATGGTGTCAGTTCTTGGAGAAATCATTATTTTAGGATACAGTTCCCTTAGCTAACATGTTTAGTGGCCAAACTGGCTAGAGGATTCTGGGAGTTCTATTAAAAAACATTAATGTTTCAAGATTCTGAATCAGCTTGGTATCGTGCCAGGAGACTATAGGGTCTGAGAAATCACATGCTTCCTCAAAGTCAACAGAAGATTCTACGATGGTGAAAGGGAGAAAGATGGGAGTGCCTTGAGGACAAAGAGTGGGGCTCTGACTCTGTTGTGTCTGGAGCTGTCTTCTCCTATCTGGCAGTTCAACAGATGTAGCACATGGCTCATAAAGACGCAGTTTTATGACCTAAAACTGAGGAGTAAAGAATATGCAGAAGCCACATTTTGTGAAGGCCAAAGTACTGTGATAAAGTGTATGCAATCTCACTGTGGTAGATGAAAAGATATTTAGGATTTAATTCTGCTTTCCAAAAGTAATATGGGAAGAAGAACCTGTTGTTGTCAATAGTTCCTGTTAAAATGGCTAGTAAGAATCTCTGCCCTTTATTTACAGAGCTTGGAAACATTTTGAGCAACAACGTTACCTGAGACCTTACAGGGGTGGGGAATAATAAGAGTCCAGCTGGCCTCCCATATCTGCAAATTCCATATCCATGGATTCAACCAACCGGGGCTTGAAAATATAAACAAAAAATCCAAAAAGCAAACTTTGATTTTGCCATGCTATATAAGGGATGCCACTTTATTACACCACTCTAATGGAACTCGAGCATTCACAAAATTTGGCATCCATGGGGGGACCCTGGAACCAAACCCTAGCGGACACCAAGAGCCCACTGTATATCAATATTCCTTTTGCAAAGTAAAGCACCAACTAGAACCTTGTAGCTTGCAACACTAACTTTTACCATTACCTTTGCTCATTGGTTCTTGGAGTGCATTTTGAGAAGATTGATATTCAGCCATTTGCTTGCTGTGTTAGTTGACTTCCCAATCAAACCAAGAAAAGGAGAAGTAACAAAAGTAACAAAAAGTAAGGAAATAAGTGGGAAAATTTTAAGAAGTTACAAGAAATAGGGAAAATGAGTAATGGCAGTGATTCCTTTTTTAAAAAGTAACTTTCCAAGCTTTGATCAATTGTGTCATGTACTGAAATAAGCTGTTTAAGTTACTTTCTAACAGGCTTCATCTGCTCTCAGTAGAAACCAGAGAACATGAGTGTACCCCTCTTACACCAAGTAATGAATGTTTGTGTGCTCTGAAACCATTTTTAAAATAATTTTGTTTCTTCACTTAAAAGAATCTTTTTTCCATTGCATTTCTAATTAAAAAAATATTTTAATGTTTCTAAACAAAAAAGAAAATAATTAGGTCTCCCTAATATGGACATTTTCTCATTTCAGAAGGCAATTGCTGGCAATCTACAAAAGCTATATAAGAACTTTAATGAATTTCAAATGTTTACATGTGATGTCTCCAGGAAGAAGAGAGATGACCTCATCAGTGAAAGCATTTTGATTTGTGATTATCTGTATGGCATTCCTACAATACACAAGGTAGCTGTCAGACATTTCTGGCAAGAAGCCAGAAAATATAATCACTGGGTCATCAGACCTGTTATATGAGAAATCTCCCCAGGTCCAGGCTATGCTGAAGCCTGGAGGTTCACCACAGAATGCAAAATGCAGCTACGTAAGACAAAGGTGCTCTTGATTAGTTCAGCACCCTTTTCTGCAATGGCAGAATGTCATTTTCCACTTTGAATCCTTGCTCTGAACTCCACATATGTCAATGTGGAAAGGAAGACGCTGGTGTGTTATTACTTTAATGATTCTTTTAGGCTACAGCACTCTCATCGTTACTCGAGCTGAGCAGCATCAGTCTGCTTCTCATATTACAATTACATTAGTACCTCAAAACCAAGGCCCACTGTTGCTTTTGGCAGCCTCAAGAGCCATTTGCAGGCTTCTGGGAATGGTTTTCCAGGCTAATGATATTTGCAACAGGACCAAAACTGATCTCAAAGAACTCTTTTCACATTCAGACCCAAGAGACATATACAAAAGGGACAGAAGTACTGAGCCTAGGTTTGTGTGTGTGTGTGTGTGTGTGTAATTTGTTTACAAAAATATTTAATTCAGTTCCTCTACTGACACAGATGCTATTTGCATTGGTTTCTACACACACACACACACATACACACAACACTATCAAAACAAGGAATCATTCCAGTTTTTAAAGGAAAGTGTTCTTATTTTAAAGATGTGGCTTTTATTAAAAAAGTGCTCCCTAACAAATAGCATTGCCTGCAATCTTGTGAAGGAAATCCGAGGTTGAGAAAAGGCCCTATTATGCTTAATTTAAATTATCCATGCCCCTTCTTCACATACACATATGCTCTATAAATAGAATTTCATAAATATGTGTGCTTTTAAAAATGAAGCTTTGACTTTGTGCACATATGACTAACAATTCTGATTATGATTGTCTTTGAGAGAGAGCTCCAAAATCCAACTGCTAGTCCCAACTCAGCTAGATGCATTGAACTAACAGATCCTATGTGCTGATTTACAATTCAGCACTTGATCCAATTGGTCTACTTTAGTTAGGACTAACAACTAGATTTATATATAGTGCATCTGTTTGATATGGAAAAGATACCCCCTTCCAAATGTTCCCTGTATATGTGTGTGTGTGTGTGTGTGTATTTAAATTAACACAACAGACAGACCACAGAGTGATCTGTTTTTATTGCTCAGAGAGAGAGAGAGAGAGGGAGAGAGAGAGAGAGAGACCTCAAGGCGTGTTCCAGCAGCAATTTGGCCTGTTTTTCTCAAACCTGCCCTCACCTCATCAAAACCAAAAGTGGATAGGTGGTCATTTACTCGTTGCCCTTCAGATGTACTGGTCTGCAACTCCCATGATCTCCTTCATCAGCATCCGAACAGCAGCTAAACAGTCATATGATTCTCATCTCAGGCACATGAGAATGCACTTCATTACAAAATTAATTACATGTATAGCTATTTTCAAAAAAACACTTCTGTTAGTCTATTTCAATGCGCACAAAAGAGAAGGAGAGAGGAGCTGTGTGGCACCTCTGAGGCTAACTAATTTATTTTAGCATAAGCTTTCATGGTTTGCAGGCTACTTCCTTGGATGCATTGCTAGTGAACAGAAAAGCTTCTGGAATATTCATTTTAGCAGTGCATCTGAAGAAATGGACTGCAACCCAAGAAAACTCATGCTGATATAAATTGGTTGGTCTTAAAAGTGCCACAAGGCTCCTTCTTTGCATGCATAGTTATATATACCAAAGAGCAACCACGTGAGAGCAAACTATTCCATGTCACAAACTGAAAAGGCTATATTGGTTCCCGGTATCATCATTTGCTGGAAAAGATGGAATTCCACCATGAGATACCTGGCCAGCTTTCCCAAGGTTGTAAGTGTATGTGTGAAGAGACAGAACAGTGATGAACTGGTCCATTAGACCCTAGACCCTGTAGAGGAGGAATCAGAGACAGGGTTTTCAATTGAGTGGTTTGTGCAGAACGACCAAGATCCTCACGGTGAATCAGTGGAGGGGCTGCTGAGTGAGGTTCCTAGGGTGCCAGGAATCTGAGTGGCCTTGGTGTGGAGATTGGGAGCTAGCTGGAGGACTACACTGGAGAACCTCTCGAATCACAGGGCCAACAACTATAAAAATAGAATAGAATAGAATAGAATAGAATAGAATAGAATAGAATAGAATAGAATAGAATAGAATAGAATAGAATAGCACAGAACAGAATGGAATCATAGAGCTGGAAGAGATGACAAGGGCCATCAAGTCCAATTTCACGCCATGCAGGAGTACACTGTCCAAGCATTCCCAACATATGGCCATCCAGACTCTGTTTAAAAACCTTCAAAGGAAACTCCACCACACCCTGAGGCAGTGCATTCTACTGCTGAATTGCTCTTACCATCAGGAAGTTCTTTCTAATGTTTAGATGGAATCTCTTTTCCTGAAGTTTGAACCCATTGCCCTGTGTCTGAGTCTCTGGAGCAGCAGAAAACATGACAATATTTAAACATAGCTATTATGTCACCTCTTAACTTTCTCTTCTTTCTCTTCTCCAAGCTAAACATACCCAGCTGGGTGGTATGGAGGGAAGTGGTGGTAGTGGGAGTATTTGGCAGGACTCTGTTGATGATACAATGGTGACCCCTTGGTAGGTGCCAGTCTAATTCATCCTCCTCTTAGTTGCTTTCGAAGGGAAGGGAACCTATGTTCTGGTAATGAGAGGATTGATAATGGTGTTGACGATGCTGGTCCTGAAGCCTATGGCCACAGCTCCCTGAATCACACCCACCTTGACAGAGTGTGCTACGATGAATGTGACACCGTAAGCACTGAGGGAACCAGCTCCTAAAAGCGGAGATGGATGATGCCATAGAATGGATGAATCCAAAGAAGAGAACGATGCAGAATGCTGACATCAAACCACTGAGTACAGAGAAGGTGGTAAGAGAGACCTTTTCATTGGTTGTGCAGCCAGAATCATAGAATCATAGAGTTGGAAGAGACCCCAGGGGCCATCCAGTCCAACCCCCTGCCATGCAGGAACACACATCAAAACATTCCCAATAGATGGCCATCCAGTCTTTTTTTAAAAACCTCCAAAGAAGGTAACTCCAACACACTCCGAGGCAGCAGATTCCACTGCCAAACAGCTCTGACCATCAGGAAGTTCCTCCTGAAGTTTAGGTAGAATCTCTTTTCCTGTAGTTTGAATCCATTGCTCCTTGTCCTAGTCTCTGGAGCAGTGGAAAACAAGCCTGCTCCCTCCTCATCATGACATCCCTTCAAATATTTAAACATGGCTATCATGTCACCTCTTAACCTTCTCTTCTGCAGACTAAACTCCCTAAGCCGCTCCTCATAGGGCATGGCTTCCAGACCCTTCACCATTTTGGTCGCCCGCCTCTGGACATGTTCCAGTTTGTCAATATCCTTCTCAAAATAAGGTGCCCAGAACTGGACACAGTATTCCAGATGAGATGGAACCAAAGCAGAATAGAGTGGTACCATTACCTCCCTTGATCTAGACACCATACTCTTATTGATGCAACCTACTGATGCAATCAAGAATTGCGTTGGCTTTCTTGGCTGCCACATCACACTGATGACTCATTTTCAGCTTGTGGTCTACCAAAACTCCTAGATCCCTTTCACACATACGGTTATCCAGCCACATGTCCCCCATCCTATATTTGTGCATTCCATTTTTTCTGCCTAAGTGTAGGACCTTACATTTCTCTCTGTTGAAATTCATTTTGTTATGTTGTTGTTGTTGTTGTTTTATTGTATATAGCCAATGGCCTTTACAATGCTTAGAATAAAACGTGACTAAAATTAAAATACATTAATACAATTAAAAATGGGTTATTGCCAAAGGTCAGAAGGTTCCAAATGATGCACTGTGGAGGTGCAGTAAACCTATTTGTGTGAGTCACAGTGACCATGAAGAAGAATTTATAGTGAGCTCAGAAGATTCACTGCGTTCTCCTAGTCAAGGAATACTCAGAGGTGGTGTGCCATTTCCCTCCTCTGAAATATAGCTACGGCACCTGGTATTCCTAGACAGTCTAGAGGTGAGGTTCCATTTAGTTCCTTCAGCTAGTTTTTAGAGCTTGGAAACACTGTCCTTTGGGGTCTCTTCATAAAGACCTGGAGTTCTGCAGCTCAAAATTATTTTAATTTCAGGCTAGCACTAACCAAGTGATTTGAGTTCAGTAAAGAAATGATCGGGAGCCTCAGAAACATGAAAGAATGAGGATTAGTGAGAACCAGAGCAGGATGAGAATGAAGAACACTGGACTTTTGGATTTTTCTAAAACATCCCAAAGAAGGGAGCTGCACTGACCCCAGACACATCTTGACTATGAAGAGGTGCTTGGCTTGGTAGGGCAGGGAGCCATTTCCCAAAAATCTAATCAGGACAGAAGCTTTTTGCCTCAGCAGGGTGGCTATCATTGGCCAGCTCCAGGAGACCCTGGGGAATGTGACTCTTTGCTTGTGTATACTGATACCCATAACCTAACTCATTATTCTCTGGAAGCTTGGAAGGAGCCTTACTCATAACGTGGGCTCATTCGTGTTGCATTTACTACTGGTTGTGCTTTCTCAATCACGGTGGTGGGGGGGACGGGATGAAAAAGAGAAAGAGGGGGGCAGCTGATCCACTGAACCTACAAGGCTGGAACCTGCCTGTTTGGCTTGTCCTGTACTCCATATCTTGTGGGGCTGGGAGTTTTGTGGGCTTTCCTGTATGCTCCAATGCATAGAACTGTTCTTGAACCTCACAGGCCTCAATATACACATACACACAATTGAGTGTAGATGCTGCACTAGTTCCTGCAAGCTGCCAACAACAGTAGGTTACAACCTCTCCACACCCAGCCTCTTCAGACCCAGGACCTGCCATTTGGGAATCTGGGAATCAATTTATTATTTTCCCCTTACTATATAGTCCCACAGTGACCATGATACCTGTGTAACCCCCAGGCTCTAACAGTAGTAAATTCTTACCCACCAGTTGGAAGCAAGCACTGAAGGGCAATGCTTGGTGACTTACAGTTACCTCATTAATTCCATGGGCGGTTTTAGGAAAGAAATTATCAGGGGTGGTTTTGCAAATTCCTTCCTCTGAAATATAGGCTATAGCACCTAGTATTCACTGGTGATCTGACCCTGCTTAGCTTCCAAGATCAGCCAGGATCTGTGCCTTCAGGGTATTTAGCCCCTTCTGTCCATTTTATTGTAATAAAAGTCTAATTAACAGCTGACTGGCTGGACTAGTGGAAGCTGTCCCATGTTAGGTAGAAGAAGGAAATTAGCCTATTAAGAGGTTTGACAAGAACCACTTGTTAGTATGCCACTCTTCTACTTCCAGAGAGCTTTTTACATGGACAAGGAGGTTCGATGAATTTTGAAGAGGTATCAGACTACTCTGGTAACATGAGGCTTAAATGAATATAGCAAGCAGGGAAGAGACATGTCTGCTACACAGTGGTATTGAGAAAAGAGGAGCCATAAAGAATAAAAGGCAAGTAATGGTGGGAACAAGATCCAGAAGTTTGCATTTTAGATAAACAGACCCTAACCATAGCAAAACGCTTTGTTTGTGGTTCTTCGCTACATTCCTCAATGAGTCAGACACAGTGAGGAGCAGGCTTGGGAAACTTTCATCCAAGATGAAATGTTTTAGGAGAGATTGAAAGCGCCATAGATAAGAGGATGGGCTACAAAACGGTGGCATCATCTCAAAAAAAAAATCAGAACAAATAAAACATAGAAAAAGGGGAACTAAACATTTAGATAGTTTAAGTGCCTTTTGTATGAGGAAAGATTATACTTGCCTCCAGCTGGTGGGTGACAATTTACTGCACATACAAACACATAAAGTGGACAGAAACATCTGGACCAAAGAAATTGGGAGGTGGAACCACTAATGAGCCATCTGATTGAGCCCTCAGGCTTCTGAAGCCATAGGTGGGGACTGTACCTCATGCTGACTGGTAGTCATTGCTAGTATTGTGGATGGCATACATTCCTACTGTTCCTTGGCTTTGACCTAGACCCCATGGCCTTCTTTCCCAAGGGGATTTTGTGTGTAGAGCTAATTATGCTTGCTTTCTAAAACAAAACATGAAACAATCATTGGCAGACTGGAAGAGGGAAAACGTTGTCCCCATCTTCAAAAGTGGGGGAAGGGGACACAACTACCACTCATTCAGCCTGATATCAATACCAGGAAAGGTCCCAGAGGAGATCATTAAACAGGTAGTCTGAAAGCACTTAGAAAGGAATACTGTGATTACTAAAAGTCAACATGGACTTCCCAAAAAAAGTTGTGCCAGACTAATATGATGTCTGTCTCTCTGTCTCTCTCTCTCTCTCTTTCTCTCTCTCTGATAGTGTTACAAGCTTGGTGGATGAGGGGAATGCTGTGGATGTAATGTATCTCGATTTCAATAAGGCCTTTGACAAGGTCCTCCATGATAGTCTTGCAGACAAGGTAATAAAATGTGCATTAGACAACGCTACTGTTAGGTGGATTTATAATTGGCTGACCAGCCAAATCCAAAGGGTGCTCACCAACGGCTCCTCTTCCTCCACCTGTCTTGGGGAATTTATTGCAGACTTCCGGAAAGACCAGACCTCCTGACTCCCCATGGTGGTTAAGTATTGCATCCATATTTGGGCACCCTCAAATCGACAGCTTGGAGGGTACACTTCTACACTCCTTCTTGGCTCTGGTTCATTGAATCCTACAGCTGCTCTTAGACCTTCAACTCGATGATCCTATGCTTACAAATGAAATAAATTCCTGCCCTCTTTGTCATCTAGAGGGATTTCTCCAGACCAAAAAAAGACCTGTCATGTGCTGGAATTTCTGACGCTACTGTCTGATAAAGGGCTATCCCTCTCATCCATTGCATGCTACCTGGCCGTAATTTCTCACAGATTCCAACTAAAACTGTGGCACACCTTTCTGCTTTCCATACCCATTGGCAAAATGATTTCTTTCTTTTTTTAAAATCATTTTTATTAAAATATAATTCTAAACATAAATCTCATGTATCTCATTAATACATTGTTTACACAATTAATTTCTTTATCAATAATATACAGATTCCTACATACATTCCTACATATAGTTACAGCAGTTATTGACCTTTAAATCTTTTCGATTTAAATCTACCCTCTTATAAATCTTCTGTTTCTCCCCCTCTTAATCCACAGCTACTAGATCACATTTATCTTATTATCTATCCTATTACTATAATTACCTTCCTTTTACCCATTCAGAAACCAGCTTCCAATTCCTTTCGAACTGTTGGTTTGATGCTCCTTTCATCGAGTTTGACAACTTCTCCATTTCTAATAGGTCTGACATTTTTAGTTCCCATTCTTCTATGGAGGGTGCTTCTTTTCTTTTCCAGCCTTGTGCATAACATAACTTTGCTGCTGTGACCAAGTAAAGTATGACTTTCTTTTTTGTTCTCAAACCTTCTTGTCCAATTATATTCAACAAGTATATTTCTGGAGACATTTCATATTTTATACTCAGAATCCTTGTAACTGAATCATGTATCCCCTTCCAATATTTCCTTGCTATTTGACGTGTCCACCACATATGGTAATATGTTCCAATCACCTTCCCGCATTTCCAGCATTGTCCATTTCCTTTATGAGTTATGTTCGTCAGTTTTTGCGGTGTCATGTACCAACGATACATCATTTTGTAAAAATTTTCTCTCAGATTTAAGCTCAATGTAAATTTTAATGTCTTTAGTCCATATTTTCTCCCATTTAGCCAATTCTATATTATATCCAATGTTTTGTGCCCACTTTATCATAGGCTCGTTGATCTGTGCTGGTTCTAATTCTCTCGTTAATAACTCTTTGTATAATTTAGAAATTCTTTTAGTTTGGTCTCCCAGCAGAATTCCATCTAACTTATTCTCTTTTTCTTCAAATCCCATAAATTTATTATCAGTTGAAAATCTTTCTTTTAGCTGTCTGTATGGGAACCAGTTTAATTCGTGATTTTGAGCACTTAATTTTTCTCTTGTTCTCATCACTAGTTTCTTTCCTTTCCATTTAATCAAATCTTTATATCTTAGCAATTCTCCTGTTTTTGTTTCAGTCATTTTAAAAGTTTCATGTGGTGACGCCTAAGTTGGTAACTCGTTATAGAATTTCTTATTAATAGTATGCCATACACTTATGAGGGATCTTCTAAGATAACGATCTTTAAAATCTTTATTTACTTCTGTTTTTCGATAGCAGAGATAGTCATGCCAACCAAGTCTTATATTATAACCTTCTAAGTCCAATAGTTTATTATTTTTGAAGTCTATCCATTCTCTAATCCAATCCAAACAGCAAGCTTGATCGTAGACCTTCAGATGGGGTAATTCAAAACCACCTCATTCCTTACTGTCTTGTAAAGATTTCAGTTTTATTCTCAGGTTTCTTCCTGCCCAGATAAATTTTGTTAATTCTTTATTCCAGGTTGTGAAGGGTTTATCATTGTTTATTATTGGAATATTTTGAAATAGAAACATAAGTTCGGGGAGTACTGTCATCTTTATTGTGTTAATCCGTTCCAATAATGAAAGATTAAAATTATTCCGGGCGAAATGATTTCTGAAGGGCTACAAGAACCTGTATCCTTCACCTGCATCTCAGTGGAGCCTGGAGCTAGTCCTAACTCAGATAGTTAAGGAATCATTCAAGCCAATGGCAACGTGTGACATTCATCTTCTGACATGAAAGACACCCTTCCTTGGTCATCACATCAGTCAGACAAGTAGGGGAATTATGTGCCCTTTGTGTGGACTCTCCATACCTTAAATTCCACAAAGAGGCCTGATACCTCGTTCCTTCCAAAAGTAGTACTAGCCTTTCATTTGAACCAGGATATTTTACTGGCTGCATTTATGCAGTCACCTTCCAGTGACTAGTATGGACCTTGCACTGTCTTGATGTCAGGTGGGCTCTGGTCTTCTACATCAACAGGACTGCTGACTTTCACCAGTCTCAGAGACTATTCGTTTGCCACTCCTCAACCATGAAGGGACTCCCAGTTTCATCCCAATGCCTCTCTAAATGGGTCTCATCAGATATGCACTTAGTATATGAACTGGCAAAGTAGGACCCTACTCTTTGTATGTATAGCCACTCTAACAGAGCTGTGGTTGTCTCTGTCTGTCTCTCTGAAAGGGGCATAAGAGGGTATTTGCAGGGCAGCTACCTGGTTTGAGCCCCTGACCTTTATTACATATTACAGACTGGATGCCAGGTCCAGGGCTGATGTTGTCTTTGGGAGAGTAGCATTGTTTTCCTGTGTTGCATGACTCGCCCACCTCCTATGGATAGTAGCTTGCTAGTTTCTCATTTGTGTTAGTCTAAGAGACCACAAAGAAGAATCAGTTACTTACCTGTAACCGTAGTTCTCTGGGTGGTTATCTGTGAACTCATGCAACACCTGCCTACCCTCCCCTTGTTTTGTCATGCTTCCTATCCTTAGCTCCTGGGCTGCTCATTCAGCAGCCATGGACTGGAGGATCTGAATGGAAGATGGACTGGTCACATGGACCAGGAGAGGAGGGGCTACCATCAAACACTCGCATAACTGTTCTAGAGGCTTCCAAATGATGGACTGCACAGGCAAAGTAAACCAATTTGTGTGAGTTCACAGGTGATCACTTGAAGAACTATGGTTACAAGTGACTTCAAGGTACATACATAATCCAAAAAATCCATTCTGGGAAGACATATTTAGAATACTGTATTCAAACTGTGGCACTGAGAAACAAGAAGACTGCTGCCAAGTTGAAAAAGATTTCAGTGACAGGTTGAGGGAAACAGCTGTCCAGAAGAAACTCAAGATTGAAATGTTGAAGGGAATTTTTGAAGACTAGAGAGGTTAACACAAAAACAGTCCTGCTGCATTAAACCAAAGGTCTCTGTAGTCCAACATCCTGTTTCTCCCGCTGGACATCCTGATGTCTCTAGGAAGAAGCAGGACAAGAGAAGCAGGACATGAGAGCCAAACCAGCCTAACTGATGTTAGCTTCCCAACAATTCCTTTTCAGAGGCATCCTTCCTCTGATTCCTGAGGTAACAGATAGTCATCACAAGTATTAGTCATTGAACTTTAACCTCTGTGGAGGGGTCTAGTCCCCCTTTATTAAAGCCACTTAAGGGGCCAGAAATGGACCTGCGAGGAATCTACAGAGTTTGGGGTAAGGCACTGAACTGCTTTCCATTGCAGGCTTCCTATCCTCCAACATACTATGCGTTAACAAAACAGAAATGCTATCCAGTTTGGAGCCTGTGGCCATAATGTGATCACAGATATTCAGCTGCCACTACCCATTCTTCTACAACTTTGCAGGTCAACCACTGCAGCACATTCAACATGACTGTACCATTGAAAACTGTTGACTTGAATGCAGTAATTTGCTTGTTGGCAGAGTTCAGAAGGCAGTATATGCATTCTAGTTCTCTGCTACATATACCATATGCCTCTAGGGTTAATTGAAGGAGCTACTGGTAGAACCCTAGCTGCTCAATTATCCTTTAAGGACAACAGGGGAAAAGATTCGGCTGTGTCTCCTCTCAAAGCAAGAGGGAAGCTCTATGGAAATATCTGCATTGGCTCAGAAGACCTACACACAGAGCTTTCCAAACTGTGTGCAGTAACACATTAGTGTGTTGGCTGCAGTGTGTAGGTGTGTCACACAAATGTAACAAGTGGAGGGGCTACCTCTCCCATTGCCACCGCCCAGGGTGGAGGAAGGTGGTTATGGTGGTGGTGGTGGCAGCAGGCCAGGTCTGGGTGGAGAGGCTGCCTCTCCCGCTGCCGCCACAGCTGCCCCAGGCCGAGGAAGATTTTGGTGAGGGCAGCAATGGGCCAGGCTTGGTGTAGGGGCTGCCTCTACTTACTGAATTACTGACTGAATTACAGTGTCACAAAATGACGCATGTCTAAAACGTGTGTCATCAACACAAAAAGTTTGGAAAGCTCTGCTCTAAAAAAAGGAGAGATCACAACTGATGAATAAATCCTCCCTAATCATCAAATTGATTGTCAAAAAGATGCTTGATTTCAAGACATCTTGCAGTTATAGGCACTAACACATATATAGAGGCCCTGCATACTTAAATTTATCTAAATTACTCTGTCCTGAAGATTGGGAAGTGAATACAGATTTTGTGTACAGAAAGCCAACTGGGCAGAAATCCACAGTGCAACTGAAAGAGTGGACCCTTTCAGGCCAGATCCCAGCAAAAGGCCACAGCCTGATTCAAACTCTACCCCAGAGGCCATTACTGGAGACAGACAAAAGCAGCTGATTGGAGACAGGAAGGGTGGGTGGGCATCCTGAGCCCAGGGGCTTCCTGCTCTGCTAAAAAATATAATCCATGATCAACAAAGCATCAAATGGAAAAGAAAAACAAATGTTTTAAAAATAGCAATAAGGGTGGAGGGAAAGCTGGGAGAAGGTCTTCTTTGCTTTCTTTGAGCCAAAATTCCAAACAGCTCAGAAACAAGCAGGTGGGGCAGACCGTGGATCTGGCAATTGCCCATAACAAAATTATGCTGTCTCCAGACAGACAATGAAGATAAACCAGTAGTTCCAAAACAGGAGAGACTGACCACTGTATTTTCAACAGCTTCAGCTGATGAAAACTTGCAGCTGTTGCGAGAGAACCAAATTCTAAAATAAAGCAAAAATCCATTGCCTCTCTTATTCTGTGGAAAATTATCCAAGCAGACACACGTCAGTCTTTGCAGACTTGCCACCTGACAGTGAATGAATAAAGCATAGGCTCATTTTCCCATAAGTTTCCATGAAGAGCTGCAAGGTGGGCACTCAATCTGGTTGCTCCAGAGTTGGCCCGACCCTTCCGTTAAGGTGATATCTCTAGGGTGGGGGTTGGTAAGCTGTAAACCTCGGGCTGCAAATAGCCCCAAAGCTGTTTTTGCATTCCTCAACCTCCTGTGACTCCACAGACTGCCTTCTTTCTGGCCAAAACCTTCCAGGAACAGCAAGTCACCTCTGAAACTGGAGAGATCTCATGAGCTCTTTCACAATAGGAAAGGTACTTGAAGTGGTATGGCTCAACACTATGTTTACCATCCCAGTGAGAAGAATTAGGAAACAGAGTACCAGAAATGGGGGCTATGCCATTTAACAATAGACCATCACACAGGCCAACTGTAACACATGCAAATTGCTCCCCCGCACCTGGGGACTACACAAGTATATATATTTTGTCTCACTTCCATGCCACCAGATCCTCTGAAGATGCCACCCACAGATGCAAGCAAAACGTCAGGAGAAAACACTAATAGATGTTACCGCTGTTTCTAGCCCAAGCTTGTGGGATATGAAGATATCATTTGATATCAATAATTTGGTCTTCTGTACCCATTCCTCTCCACGTGCTTGCGAGGCCCCTGGACAAGCACGCACACAGGCCCGGCCGACAATAGCCGAACCATTCACATCCCAATCTAGGCAGGCCAGTCATTGCCGAATCCAGCTTCAGGAGACCTCAAGGCAAGTACCACATTATGTATGCACGCTACTTACAAAAGATCCCCTGCCCCGCGCAGGCAGCTCGATGAGCGGACTATACAACTCTCAAGCACTCCACGTTTGCATACTGGCTACTCTATTGACAATTTGGTCATAACTCAATCATCTAAAGTACTGACCTTTCAGAGGCTTTGTCTCCAGCCCCAAACTCATTGTTATCCCCAAGTACGGAGTAGCCTGTGGCCACAATTTTCCCTATAAGAACCCCTGACTTTGAGCGTCTCGTTGGATCGCTCCTGACTTGCCTCCCAACTTGCTGTCTCTCCATTCTACGAGCCTCCCCTCAGCCCCACGTGCTGAGAATCCACACTCCCCAGCTTCTTTGCTTTTAACTGGGCTTCAGGACAGGTATAGTATTTCCCATACCAAACCTCCTCTCAAAATCCCTCTATCCCACTCCTACATTTTATTTCTATAGTTCTTGTGTGAGTGTGTTGCATACACGTGTTTGACTGTATTTCAATAAAACATTTATTATTATTTTCAACTTCTGCCTTATCATTGACTCGGCCTGACCCCGTAGACATAGGGTTCAAGATCTCGCTACGTTACCCTGCCTCTCGCATTGCAAACTTGTGCTCTGTGCTAATTCCCTCCCCACTGTTTGAGCACATTTAGGTGTCCCTCCCGGGACCCCCAGAAATCAGGGTAACATAGAACACGGCCTCAAAGCCTGAAAAACCCACAGCAACCTATGGATTCCGGCCGTGAAAGCCCTCGACTTTACATCAGAGTACCACAAAGTTTAATGGTCTAGAGTTGGAGAAGAAGGAAGAAGAAAGTAGGGATATTAAATTTAAAAAAAAAAAAAACATCTTCAGAGACATAAAAAGCAGAATTCAGAGTGATAGCAGCTTACTTCTACCATTCTCTAATGCTGCCAAGATGGCTCTGCTTTCCCTGCCATGATTTTTCCAAGATAAAAAAAAAATGGGCAAATGTTGAAACACTTCCCAACTCTTCAGGTCATCCAGACTGACCCATGCTTACTGACACTTGGTTAAATATGGGGAGAGGAGATGAGTTGCGGGTTTTAGGTAGATATTTAGCTTTGCTGCTTACAGGCTGTATTGTGTTGTGTGCTGCGATGATTTACTGCATTTTACTGTGTTATGCAGGGATGACAGAAATGACTGGGAGAACTTGTGTGTTGGGAACTGGAATATGTTATTACAACGAAGTGTGATAAGGGTACGGGTGCAGCAAGCAGCAATGAGTATGAGGTTGTACTGCTGGCAAGTTGTAGCAGAAAATGGGAGAGGGTAAAGGAGCCTGGGAAAAGAAGTTATGATTAGCTATCCAACAGAATATCCAACATGTGTAGCCTTCAACAAAATGCTTGTGTGAGCTAGTTTGAAATGTTGCAGCATACAAAGTACTACAAATCCAATGCTCCTTTAGTCTTGACAATGCCAAAGTGTGCAGTTATCTCTCTAATGTTCCTGAATAAAGCTTTTGAAAACCCTAAACTGAATTACTTGAACATGGAGCTATCCTGTACACAACACATGCAGACTCAGGCTCCAAGGAACATTCAGTGGAATAATTGTATGTGTCAAAGAAGTAAGATTTCAGGTGGAGGGAAGCAAGTAATGGAATAACACACACATACACACCCCATTTCTATATAAAACAGGATTTCCTTTTGAAATTTGGAAAGATATTTGGATG
The DNA here is from genome assembly GCA_030412105.1 of Cyclura pinguis. Classification (NCBI taxonomy): domain Eukaryota; kingdom Metazoa; phylum Chordata; class Lepidosauria; order Squamata; family Iguanidae; genus Cyclura; species Cyclura pinguis. The sequence goes on from CM059600.1 coordinate 208,432,576, forward strand.
CCTTTTCTCTTGATTTAGGTCAGAAATTAAGAATATGTGGCCTTCTACTGTTCAGATGGACTGATTGATTTTTGCTGGGTTTTGGGAAATAGTGGCCCAAGGAAACAGAGAATTGTTTCTAGGAAATAAGAAGGGCTGATATGAGGCCTGCAAACTTCTCCCTGCAAGTTCCCAAGGACTATCTTACATGAGTCAAGAAGTGTGTAGCTAGAATCCCCCACTGTGTTGCTGTAAATGCCGGACAGACTGAGCACTGCATCCCAACATCCTCTTCCACTATGAAAAGTATTCGAAGGTATGCTTCTTGGATCAAACTCCAAGCAATACGACCACTCTCAAGTGAACAGGTGGACTGTTAAGCAGTCATGGCTCAATCAGACTTCTTAGAGAACAAACAAGTGATGGTATAACAAGGGAGATGGAAAGATAAGCGCTGGCTAAGACTGGGAGAACTTCATTGAGGAAGATATGCAGACAAAGCAGAGGGAACACTGGTATTACATGCAGGTACCCTGAGATTTGGGCAGATGAGGAATGTTATTTCATTAATTTTTCATGGTTATGGTTTTTACATGGATTTTTTCAGGATTTTTCAATGAAATCCTCAATGCAATTGACGAAAGTACAAAACAATAAAAGAAGCAGGCATCAAAATGATAAAATTGATACTAACAGAATGAACTCACTACATCCAATATTTTTCAAAGCCAAAACAAAAAACAAAAAAACTAGTCTGTCTACCATCAAAAACAAATAAGGGATGATATAACGAAATGCCTCTGTGGCATTTCAGAGATAGGGTGAGACTTTTCCCTAGTAATCATCCACCTATTCTGGAGGAGGGCTTCGAAAAATGGTTACATATAGGAAGGTACATATTGGAGAAGGTAAACCTTCAGGTACTGAGGTTCCAAACCATTTGGGCTCTGGACGTAAGGCGTAGTGGTTTGAATGTCGGGCTATGACTCTGGATACTAGGGTCTGAATTCCTGCTCAGCCACAGGAAGCCACTGGGTGGCCTTGGGCAAGTCACATTCTCTCAACCTCAGAGGAAGGCAAAGGAAACCCTTTCTGAACAAGTCTTGCTCAACCTCCCAAAAAAACTGTGATAGGTTTGCCTTAGGAGTGCCATAAGTTGGAAACAACTTGAAGACCCACAAAAATGGCAACATTACTCTGAACTGCATGCAGAAATATACTGGAAATCAGTAAAGTTGTTCTAAAACAAGTGAGGTACATTCACATTGCTAGGTTCCAGTGAGTAGCTGAGCTGTATTTTGGAGCAGGTTCCATTTCTGAGCAGTCTTCAAAGGCAGTCCCAGTGCAATGCAGTAGACTATTTTTGAGATTACCAAAACATATCTAATGCATACAACTTCAGTCTTAAGAGCCAGTGGAGGGAAGAACGAGCGAGCCCAAGAAGAGAAAGGCAAGGGAAGGAGCAAACTGAATGTTTCAGTACAGGGTGGGCAAGCATGCCATATGTGAAAGCAGCCAAACAAGAGAGTATCCGCTCTTCACAAGGCAAGCTGAACAGTTCTGGCCCTTTCCCCCTATATGGAAGCAATTTTCTCCAAAAATAAACAATTATGCAGGCTGTTACATGAGAACTTCCTCCTGCTGATACAGAAATCTTGGCAGTGATGGGGGAGGAATAGAGGATGAAACATCAACTCAGTGGGATAGCAAAGAGCAAAGAATTCAGCAGCCAAGCTTTTCCCGGAGCAGGAAGCAGGGGTGGAGGGAGCACAGGGTTTGCAGGCAGAATCAACTTAAGCAGCAAAACTTTGAACTTGGGAAAGTGGAAATTGGATTTCCCTTCCAAGGGTCAGTAGGACAGGGAGACCTGGCTGGTTGAAGAACAGGTCATAAAACCAGTTGACCTTTCCAAGGGTCAGTAATTCAAACTACTAAATTTGGTAAGAATGAAATCTACAGTGTAGAATATAACCCTGTTCAGGATTTTGGCCAACAAAATGCAGCTCAAGTCACTTTGTTCTCTGAGATGCAATAGAAAATGCCCCCAACCAGATGTATCATACCTGAAGTTGGGTTAAGTTATTGTGGCACCTGAGAAATTTTTTGATAGTGTTTCACACTATTCTTCAGAGTGGAAAGTCATTAAATTCAGTAGCCAATAATTTGCTCGCCTTTCATGATGTATGGATCTATTGTCTCAGCTGGCTGCCTTTTTCTGAGGAGGGCTGGCCAAAATGATTGTGCCTTTTGTTAAAGTTGAGGAATTCTACCACCACCACTCTCCTGTTTTCAGTTCCTCCACTCCCCAAAACAGTGGGTCTTCATTCTGTGTTCACTGAGCCATCTTCTGTGTGCGTCTATGTGTATTCTCCAAATTTTGGGGACACGTCCCTATTGTTTAGGGGTGTTGTCATTTCGATTACACAATGACAGGCATGTTGGATTGGACCCAAGTTATTTATTGGAGGCCTAACTGCTTTCTGGTGCCACTATATTGTCATTATTAGACTTATAATTGTCCTGTTGTGTGAAGCAACCACATGCCAGCTATGTTTTGTACTTGATCAACAAGGGACTCACCCGCATACTTTTAGAAGGGTAGAGAAAGTTATCTGGTTAAATCTGGTGGAAGTCAGGGGGACAGGCTTCTGGATTTCAATAAATCTCACCATCACCACCTTTCAACATATATAATTCAAGCACTGCTACTGCACCAAGATGGAAGGCAGGTGCCCATTCAGGAGATAGCATAATGGCGCGGAAAGGGGAAGAATGCGTGACCATGACCTTGGAGGCAGAAGCATTTATAGATGTCAAGAAGCATCTTAGGGTGTTACGGAAGAGGCTATTTTTCTGTCATCCTTCCTCTTTAAAAGATGAGAAATGTAGGTGAAGCTTTTTAAAGGCATGCACACCCTGAAGCACTGACCCTGGGACATAGCGCAAGGGGGGATTCTGCCTTGGTGAAAAAAGAGCCTGGACCAGAGGACTCACTTCCTCACTTTCAGTCCTTCAGTGCCATGAATGAGGGAAAGAGGGAATATTCAAGGAATCTGCCAGCCACAAACCAGCAGGTGGAGGTGTTGGCTCTTCATACATTTCACTGCCCAAAAGTCTGCTTGTGTGCAGCTGCAGAGTTGGGTCTGTGTGTGTGTCTGTGTGTGTGTTTATTCTGGGGGCTTCCAATTATTCCCACCTCTACCACCAATGTGAGGACCTCCTCCTATCCCACCACTGTGGCATCAAATGTGGAGACCTTCTAGATGTCCTCATGGTTCCTGTGAGAGATCTGATTCACCCATCCAATCTCTCCACTGGACACGGCCACCTTGGATTAACTGCCGCCACTACAGACAGTGTGTGCCTGAAGTTAAGCTTTCCAATATCCTTTCTATAGCATTCTAGAAGGCACAAGAATAAAATACCAAAAAACAAAACAAAACAAAACAAAACACCCAATTGAACATAACATCAAAAAGTACTTATTTAATACATCCAAATCTTTACCGATGCTACTTTAACTCACATCTTTCACTCTTTCCCTCTCACTCATATCCTATGTCTGACCCTGACTAACTCTGCCAACATCCCTAACTCTTCATCCCTCATCATACCCACCAGCTTTTATTTAAAAAAAAAATCCCCTCAGATATTCAGCTAATCACCAGTCACTCCTAACATCCCATTCTCTTACCCCCTCCTAACAGATCCTTACCTTATAACATATACAACACAATGCACACATAAACTATACTTTACCTTAATATGTCAAATAACGGCAACATTATTTTGTACATAAGTCCAGAACATCATGTGTACATGCACAAAGAGAAGGTGACTGGCAGTTCCAGCTGTCCATGCTCTATCAAACTAGCAGCTAAAGGGGCTAGGTGGCTTTTCAGTGCTCTTCTCCTTACCTGCCCAGCCACCAAAGTGCTCGAATCATTCACCAGCCAGCAAGGTAGCAAGTTGCACACAGCAAAGTCTCTGGCCCTCCCTAAAGCTGCTGCTGCCATCCAGTTTGTTCTGCTTTAACATAGAATGAAGATGACCAAGAGAGATGACTGTTGCAACAACCACTCAGCAAGAGAACATGAGGTGGTGGTATGGTGAGCAAGGAAGGGTGGGACAGGCAGGATAAACCAAAACAAGATAATCTATTAAAACAGACCAAAAGGGTCAAGAGTTGCTTTTTCTTGGGTACCCTATTGTATTTATGGTAAACAAGTCTGGTACGGCTGTCTCAAACGATAGAAATGTAGGCATGAATAATATCATGCACATTTGTGGCTGAACATGGCTTTTTGAACTCAGCAGCAGGGCCACCTTTTGAATAAACAAAAGGAAGAGGAATGGGCTGCTGCATAAATTCCTAGGGTCTTGTTCCTACAACTTAAAGCACACATGTTTTTAAAAACATGTACACTGTACATGTACACTGCCTCTTCTTAATATTGTTGATATTCTGCAGCACCTATCTAAACTTAGAGCTTTTTATGAGAACTATGTGACTTGAAGAACTTCCCTTTTAAATACTATTGTCTCTAAGCATGTACAAAACATCCCAAGTACATACAAAATAGCTTTCCTTCAAATATAGAACTGTGCACACTGTCCTTTCTTTATTTAGCAGGTTTTGCCAATGACATTTTTGTTTGTTTGTTCATTCTAAGATCTCAGGATGGTATATTACATGAAAGAGGAATGCTGAGTTCCCATCTTCCAAGGTTTGTGTACTTTCTTTCTATCCCATTCTCTCCCTTATTTTTCTCTCTCATCACCTGAAGGAGAATGCTTTTGTGATTTTAGTCTTATTGAACACTGTGGAGTGAATTCTGTTAAACACTGTGGGAGCTTTACATCTGAGAAAATAGGCATAAGATCCAGGTATGTCACACAAGCTTACCTCTGGAGGTGATGGATTGAGATGAGACAAGCATTGAGCAGCTGAGCTGCTGTCACGGTTGGGAGACCCTAGGATTTGCAGGCCAGATTAGGAGCTTTGTTGCTGATTAAAGCAGAGAAAGCTTGAGCTATTCCTTGAGTCTGGATATGTTGCTGGGGGGGGAGCTATCACTCCTAGAATCCCACAGCCAGCATGGCCAGTCCCAGAATGCTGACCCAAAGATTCTGGGAGTTAGGGTACAAAAAAATAACTCTTCTATGCTTTGACTATTCCTCTCCGGTGCCTTCATGTTCTTCATCTGAAGCTTCAATCTTGCAAACAGAGATACAGTTTATTTTCCCCAGTTCTTCTCACTCTTATTGGAAGGAATTATAGCTGGGGGAAGGGGGGGGCAGTCAATGTATATTTCATCTTGGAAATCAAAGATATTATAAGAATGGGAAAGGCATGATATCATCAATAGTTCTGATTTTCAGGATGATCCAGCTATTCAACATAACACAATCTTAAATACAGTTCAGTCCTACACACATCATGTCATGAACTATCACCTCACAATAATTAAAGCTTTCAATAAGGCTTTGCAGGATGTGGAGAACTGTAGCAGATCTTGTTATGGCCCTGGGCAACCCCCAAGACTGATATGGTTTAATTGGCGAAATATTATTTAATTGGCAAATATATTAATTGGCATTGATATATGGAATCCGAGGTGACTGGAAGGTCAAGCTAGGCAGAGGAAAATTACTGACTGAAAACATATCATTGCAATGCAGGTCAGCCAATATCCCCTCTAAGCATAGCCAAAGTCACTGTCAGGTAGATCACCAAGCAACTCCAGAAGTAACAGGCTTAGGTTGAAGCTGGAACATCTCTAAGCATACAATGGCCAAGGGAAGTTCCCACCAAGACAATGAGTGTTTCAACCCTGTTCCCTCACAGCTGGATATTTCTCTGCTTTGTCTTCCCAAGCTCTTCACAATACTGAGCTATTACAACAACCATTACATCTTTGTCACCTAAATACTAAGATCATTAACTCCATCCGGACCCCATTGTCCATGTTTCAACTCCCATTGTCCACTCAGCTGGGGATCCATTCGGACCCATACCCACAGGGCAGATTTTGGGTATACAAGCCCTCCATTTTGAGCAGTCAAATGCAATACTTCGTTTGCTGGTCACCATGCTGTCACTGATTCCTGAACGACTGCTGTTCTTAGGCATTCATCTAAGTCACATTGCTGCTTTCTTCACTGCTCTCCAAATGGGTAATTATCACCTGAACTCTAAAATTCCTCTATCCACAACTCTATTCCCTTTATCCTTTGGCTAGCTCTTGTGTGAGTATGTGAGTGCTTGGGTCTTTTGCGTGCATGTGTGAATCTTTCAATAAAACACATAGTTTACATTTTGGATTCTCTGGCAGGTTCTTTCCTGAAAGGCCTCGTAAACATTGGTGGAAAGATCTCATTAGGTTACTCCCGTCTTGCAGGCCTCCTAATTGAGCTAATTAATTCTGCATCATCATGTGGAGGTACTGCCATCATGGGTGGACCCCTGAGTCACCCATGTTTGGGATAACAATGTGGAGAGCAATTTTCTACCTAAGGGGGAAGAACAGCCTGGGGATTGCAAAGACTGACAAAACTGCAAACAAAACAAAACACCCACCCTAAACTGGGAAATGGCCAGAAGTCCACTTCTGTTCCTGAAAAGAATGGATTTTTAAAATGTGGAACAGTGCAAGAAAGGGGGGCCCACAACATATTTACAAGGCTTCCAAGACAGGCCTTCTACCTTTTGCGGGGGGGAGGCAAAAAGGTGGATTTACAAGATCTGCAATAACAGCTGGGGGAGGGTTCATGTTTCCCAGTGGTCAACTTTGCACTGCAGGGATGCATAGCTACCTGTTTACAGATGGTCATTTTATATTTTATTTTTATTTTAAAACATATTGTCAGGTTATCAAACTGGTGTGTTCGATTTTTCTGGTATCATATAGAGAACATAGTAACATGGAATGCTGAGCAGAAGGAACAGAAATGACCTTCTGAAGTGGAATCCCTGTAAAACCATTAGTTCCAGGATCTAAAATAAGCTACATACAGTACTGCAAGAACTGAGAGGCGTGGTTACAATCCCAGCAGGTGGCAGAGAAAGGGAAGTAGCGGCTTCCAAGGTAGGAACAATCTTGTTCATTCCCAAGTCAGTTGCTGAGTTTATGATCCATTTCAAGGCAAGCTATGGTAACAGCTCGTATATATTCTACCAGGGATGCTATTTTTCATCAGCTCAAACTGGGGTGTGGGTACATGCACTCATACCAGGAAACAGGTGTCCAAGCCCTTTTTCATAGGCACAAATTGCTCTCTGCACAGCTATAAATATATCTGGGAGATAGCATCCACCATCATAATACAAACAAATGGCATTGCAAAAAAAAAAAAAAGGAAAAACCCCTATCAGTCTAGATAATTGTCAGCAACATGCTGAAAGCTAAACCTTCACCTGAGTTTGTTTGTTTTTTTCCCCCACACATTCCATCTGGTTAAAATCTGTCAACCTCTCACTCTTCTATTTTCCCCTTTCTTTTAACAGAATAGATGTCACAATACTGAAAACTATCTTAGCTGAAGATGAAAATGTCTGCAAGAGCCCTTAGCCAGAGGTGATTTTTTAGGTGCAGTTCTCATCAATGCTTTGCCTACCTCAGTGTCCTGAGAATCCACCTCCAACAGGGCTCCCACAGACCATCTTTCTCCAATCTTTGTGGAAGCCAAGGTGACAAACCCAGGTATTCTTCCTTCACATGGAAATGCGTACAACCCATGATCATTAATCCACTTCCCATGCACGACCCAAAACTGTATCCTCCTAATCTGCAAGTGAGAGACCTCAACCAACTTTGCCCCAACTTCCCCTGCAGAGTAGAAATCAAGACTGTCTAGCTGCTGCTGAATCTCTTCTTTATTCTGACAGGTTTCTACCCTTATTGGACCAGACTCATCATTGTCCTGTGGATTTGGGGGCAACCACAGTTAGCAAGCCATGACTTCCCAACTGCCACTTTCTCTACATGTGTTCTTTGAGGCCTTTTAGACCTTTCTTCCCCATTCTGGCCCAAGCTATTTCCTCCCACACTGATCTTTCTCTGCCTTACCAGACATAAGAACCCCACCACCACCATGCTAAAGCAAAGTAACCACAGAGAACCTATTAATAAAACTCAGTTGCCAGACCCAAACTATACCCTAAGTGATTCCTGCCATTAGATGTTAGAAGAAGCTAAATTTCTGCTGTTGATGTTGACACAGAGCAGCCAAACTGAAAACCCAATTTTAAGATGAGTGGGTCCAGAACTCCAGATGTAAGATCTTAACAATGTTCCAGCTCTGTTACTCACTGATTTGACAGCTGCAGCCAAAGCACTCTCGTGCAACCTCAGCTTCAACACCTTTATTCCACCCCAAGCCATACCAATCCATGAACACTCATCAATCTCACATTATGAAGCAGGAACAGGACCTGAACTTGTCACAATGGAATGCCAAGTGGTAGAAGCTATGCCAGCCACCTTTCAACAGCCCCAACCAACCATCTCAAACCTCTTGGAACATTATTACTGCAGCCTGACAGATAAGAAGTCAGCTACTGCCACCTTGTTGCTCACAGGAATCTTTTCTAATACCTAGAGGATAACATTGACATGTTGCCCTTGGAAACACAAATGGGAGCAGAAGATATGGGCACTTATCCACACAGCTGGTAGCTGCAGTAGTGGAAAGAATTTGCAGTTTTCTTCTAATCCATGCTGGAACAATCATCCTTCTCAGTAATAAAAGGGATACCTATCTTCAACTCTGAACTCCACAGGAAACTCCCACACAGACCAAATGTATGGGCTGCAGAAGTTTCTCTTACCTCAGTCAGTGCCACATCCCCATCTTTCTGCTGCCTGGAGAGATATTTCATGTCTTATCCTTCCTTCTTTCCTACCCAACAGTTCCAAGGTATCAGTGACCCTGCAAAAGAAAATGGGAAAAGGTATCTTCTGCAACTTGTGTACAAGTGTACAACTTGTGATATACAAAGAACACATCTATTTATTTTACCCTAAAATACTCAGTCCAGGTAACGATCACCATTCACACCTGTATTTATGTTTACAACTTAGTTGCAGTTACAATATGCAGAAAGGCCCTTAATGTGAGCAGGGGGAAAGCCCTAAGTTCTTACCTGCACAATAAAATCTCTGTTATTGTATACAGTGTCAACATTTCCAGTTTAGAGCATTTCATCCACATCCTGACCATTCTGCTATACCTCTCTAGCAAAAGCTTCAAACACTGACCACCACACACTGTCACGCTATCTTACTTATATGCCTCTGAAGCTCATTTATTCTACTCAAAGACAACAACATTCAGGGAATCTTGCAAGATTTTTTTCCCCTTCCTGTTGCTAGTACAAACAGAAAACACATATATAATGACTGTGAATTCAGTCACTCTAAATTCACTCTAAATAAGCTGTTGCCTAATAATTAATAGATTCTCAAAACTCCAGAGTTATTTCTACCAACTACCTGCAATTCAGGTCTGCCACTGTAACTCTCATCCAAGCATCCATTGCTGCAGAAGGACTCAGCCTGTTATGTTTTTATTCGTTGCAACAAGATACCAGCAACCCTGGAAACAATGACACTTTCAGCCCTGAGACAGGCACCAGAGTCCAGGAAGCTGGAATTCATCTCCTCTCAAATCAGAAGCAATTAGTTACAAATAACTACTTTCTTCTGGTTGGGTCTTTCAACACCCTCAACAAATCTAATCTATTATATTACAACTGTAACCAAACAAGAATAATTTCACTCTTTCAGTGATTTTAACATTAACTTTAATAGTACCTCTTTGTTTGTGGGAGGCACCACTAAATAGTAGAGGAGGGAGAACATTACTTGGTTCAAGTGCTGGATTGTGCTATGCCTCATTCTGCTGTGGATGCTAAGGTAACAACAAGGTAGGTGGAAGGAGAATATGTTTAATACCCTGGACCAGAAGCACTGAATTTTTTAAAATCTATTTTTATGGTATCTAAAATGTAATTCTTTTGGTAACATTTAGAATATGACAGTATTTTTGGTCACATTTAACTGCAACTAACCATTTTGGGGGTCAAGGCTTGGAAATATAGCCACAACTGATCAGTTTTAAAAAGCAACTTTCCTGCCATTGATCTGAAGCTGGCCTGGGTTCATTTTCCATAGATTTTGATTTAAAATGTTAAAGGTGGCCTCATATTGGGGAGGTACTAGCATTTTATTGCTAAGTAATGTTCAGGTTTTAGAAGGTGAGAAGAAAAGCTTTGGGATGGTTCTTGCTGTATGGTTGGGTGTTTCCGCTGGGGAGCCATAAGAGGGGCTGCCACGCAAGATTTATAACTCACCATTTTCAGCAGACATCTTGGGACTACAATTATATTTTTTAAATGCTTTATAATTTCAAGTGTTTTTAAATACTCAAATGATTTTAAATGCTATTTACATGTTTTTACTGTTGCTGCTATATCCTAGAACTCACGAGATCTTTTCCTCACCTGGCCCCTTGCTAGGAGCTTGTGATTACAAAAATGTGAACAAGTTTTCAATGGTGTACAAATTTTATATAAAGCAGAATATTTAACGGCTATATAATGGCATCATTTTACAATGGTTTAATTTTTATCAGGTATTATTTTGCATTAATTTTAATGAATGGGTGATATTAATTGGCCCACACTGGTACTACCTTTTCCATGGCAGGGGGACTGTGTGCTCCTGTGAGGCAAGAGGCCACGCTGACAGTAACTGTGGCCCCTGGCAGGCTCTCCCAAGTCAGACAGGCTCCAGCTGAGGAGCAGACTAAATATGCCAAACAGCTACTGGGCGGCACATATAGAGCCTATGGGGTGTGTGACTGTGTGGAACGATGATGCTCAGTCAAGTGGAAGTCCGTAGGAAAAGAGGAATATAGTCAATTACATTGACTGAATCAATGAAGCCATGGCCCTGAATCTGCAAGATCTGAGCAGGGAGGTTAATGCAGAGTCTTTTAGAGGACTTTCATTTAGAGGGTCACCATAAAGCAAAGATGACTTGGCAGCAAATAACACAACAAAGTATTAAGTGGTAAAATCAAGGAACAGTATTAATTGGCAACACTGGTGACATTAATTGGTAGCATTAAACAGCTCCATTAACCAGTTTGATTGCTAGGAGTGAGAATACTAATAGAGGGCAGTGTAAAGGGAAGGCAAAAATCCACTATGCATGAAATGAAATATTTAGTGTGGAATTATATCAAATTCATGGTGGTAGGCCTAGGTCAAAAGACCAAAAGAATTTTTTTTACAAAGGATAGCAATTATATTGCTGTGGCAGCAATTCACCAAGAAGGCCAATGAAAGGAGAAAGCAGATGCGACTACATAAATAACCAAGATACTACCCTGTGCTTCAAATAGTAACAATGAGAGAAAACCAACTTGACAACTGAAGGGAGAACTGAAGCAGGAAGCAAACTTGCAACTAATGAAAGAACTAATACAAGAAATTATAAATCAATTAGAATCCATCAAAATTACAATGACAGCCTCCTGGTTTTGTTTGGTTTGGTTTTTGGAGAGTTGGATGTAACATCTAAGAGAGGTTATGAGGCAAACACACATCAATTGGCTCAGTTGGCGGATAACTCAGCAGCTCCAGGATAATCCTAGTGCAACATTTAGATGGAAACCGTTGTGCATTTTTGATATGCACCATATACTGGGAGATTAACGGCTATAATAGGCATTGGATGGACAATGTTCTGATAATTTGCTCAATGATAGGTGAATGGCTACTACAAGCAGCCCCTTTTCTACACAAAGTGAAAAATGCCATTTCACAAGAAGAAACAGAAACAGTACTAAACTGAAGAAAAGACTAAAGAAAAGAAGGGGAAATATTTCTGTTTTAAGTGACATAGATTATTTCTGTCTCAAGTGTGGTCACATAGGTTTACTCTGCCACACTCCGAAGATGTTAGTGCTGTGGTGGAAGAAACAGAACTGTTGTTGTTCTTGTTGTTGTTGTGTGCCTTCAAGTCATTTCTGATTTATGGTGACGTTAAGGCAAAACTATCACAGGGTTTTCTTGGGCTGTGTGTGTGACGCACTCAAGATCAATCAGTGGATTTTCATGGCCAAGCGGGTGATTGAACCCTGATCTCCAGCGTTGTAGTCCAATGTTCAAACCACTATACCACCCTGGCTCTCAGAAGAACTGTAGGTCACCTGAAACATGTGTATACAGGAGGAGAGGTGGAGCCACCACCAAAATCTTTAAATCTAGAAGATTCCAAAGCTGTGCTTTGTGCAGGTGCAGATTCATGTGACTTGTACAGAGATCCCAATGCAAAATTTGAACTTGGAAGAAGCCCAAACAAAACCCAGCTTTCACCTGGTGTTTTAAGCTCTTGGTTCAGGCTCCATATTGATTATGACAGACCTCAGCAGTCACTTGGCATAGCAGTATTGCCTGAGCTGCCAACATTTCAGAATGCACATCAAGAAATGTCCCATCAAACCACAAGTCAGAACTATACAATCCTCCAGTTGTTTTCATATGGCAGCTCCTCACCAGTGAGGGCTCATGAGTTGTGGAGGGCTGCATGTTTCCCATCCCTGCATTATGAAAAAGGAATTTTTTGCTCAGAGGTACAGTGCCTGCTTGTAGGCAATAGCACTCAAGTATAACCACTGCCACCATAAAGAATCTCAGGTGAGAGTCTTTCACAGCACATGCCACTTGAGGCCTTGCAGAGTAGATACTATAAGACAAGAGTAGGCCACAGTGGCTCAGAAAGAAAGTAACAGGAAGCTTCATAGGCTAGTTCACCCTCAGTTCTTTTGCATTAAAACTAAAGGTCAAATCTTGGGGTGATTCCGAGCAACCCTACACAGAGCTGCAGTCAGGAGAAGACTGACCATGAGGGAGTTGATCCCCCATGTAGCAACCATAGGTCTTCCTTTGTCCTGACTACATCAGAGCAGTGGGAGAAGTCAATCCAACAATCAGGAGGTTCAGCCTCTTCTCTGGTGGGAAATGAACAATATTCTATTGTGCATATTACGATATGGCAAACCCAGCTGTCCCATATTCCTGAAGTCTCACAATTTACAGCCAGTATCTTTCTACAAACTAATCTCAGGCATGATTTTTGGACAAACCGTGGCTTGCAAAAACCACCTTTCAGTATGATCAGCCCTACACCAAATGGTTCCAGTTTCATTAAATATTCTTGTTCTCTAAAATGCCAGACCTACTGAATATGCTATGGGGGCATATAGTGGTGGTGCAGTGTCTGAGGACTGAGCTACATGGGCCATGGGGCATGCCTTGGACACTCTCAGCTAGTTTACTGGCCTCAAGTGTGGTGCAGCATTGACATAAAAGTCAACTGTCAGTTCAGTCAAGCTTCTGTGTATGGAATAGGGTGGGGGAAAGGCATATTTTACCTCAGGTAGCAAAACATCTTGAGCTTTTAAAATCCTGTGCCACATGGAAACACAACAGCTATAGCAGGAGCAGAGACAGAAAACAGGGACAGGAGCAATCTCTAAAGAAACCAGGTGAGTGGTAAGATAAAAGGGGCCCAAAAAGGGAAACACCATCTCTTCCATTAAATATTTTGTTTTGCATTTCTCACAGTTACGTGGTGTGCCTGGAATGTTCTCAGGGAGTCCCAACTAGAGCAGACTCTCCAAATTAACTGTTGAATGGTAAGAGAACACAGACCTAAACTCAGTAGATTCAGTGGCTCCTCCTAGTCAGGACTAACAACAGGATTCAGGCTCAAATTAGAGTATTTGTGGGAAATACTGCTTTTCAGAGTATCCATCCCAGCCAGCAAACAAAGGGGGAATAGACGTCCCAAGTAATATTATGGCAATCAAGGGAAGCCACGAAAGTGCTGAGTTTTTAGATCAAAGGAAAGCTCTTAAAGATTGCCAATCTTCCTCATTATTTCTTATTCATGACATAATCTATTTCTTAGAACACAAACATTAACCCATCACGCTATGAGGAAAAACAGTCCATCTGAAAAAGTTTACCAAACTTTTCATGCTGGTGACACACTTTTTAGACATGCATCATTTTGTGACACAGTAATTCAGTAAGTAATTCAGTAAGTGGAGGCAGCTTCTCCACCCAACCTGGCCCACCATCCCCGCTGCCCTCACCGGGGTCTTCCTTGGCCTGGGTCAGCGGCGGCAGTGGGAGAGGCAGCTCCTTCACCCAGACCTGGCCCGCCGCCATCCTCACCACCCTCACTGGGGTCTTCCTTAGCCCTGGGCAGTGGCAGTGGGAGAGGTAGCCCCTACACCCATTACGTTCACGCAACACACTGATGCACTGCAGCCAACACACTAATGTGTTATGACACGCACTTTGGAAAGCTCTGCTTTACAATACAAGAACAATGCCAAAGGTTTTGTATCAATTATTTACTGCTAATTAATTACTCATAGTAAATATACTGCTACTGGAGTAAGAAGTACTTGGCTATAAGATCTGAGTATTTTTATTTCTGAAGAAGCTTGGGCTAAAATTTGGAAAACAGTACCAATGAAATCAATTTTGGCAAAAAAAAACAGAGAAACTTCCCTCAAAAGTCCATATAGGTGGTATCTTACACTAGTAAGGATTTCTTACATCACATCTGGTAATGCAAACTTTTGCTGGAGAGGGTGTGGAAATATACTTGCACATGGTGCAAAGGTACCCAAATGTGTAACTTCTTGAGAGAAATACACAGTAATCTGAAATATTTGCAATTACTAATCAAACAAAAGGAGCAATCAGTTCTTCATCTTTTAAACATTTTTCAAGGACAAAATTTAGAACTGCCCAACAAAGATCTTATCAACTTCTTGTTAAGTGCAGCCAGACAAGAAATATCCAAAAACTGGAATGTAGTCATCGTATTGTTTTGGATAGTTAGCATCACCAAATTTGAGACCCAGCATTTCCAAAGAAACTAACATGTTAAATTTCATCAACAACAAGCTGGGATTTCAGGGGAGACTGTAATATAGAAAGTATAAAAACTCCTCTTTGAAAATGTATATATATTTGAAATTGTATGTATATAAACGTATAAGAAAATAGAAAGATATTGAGCACTAATTGTTTGGCTGGTTGCAGTCACACAGGGACATGGGGGCGGGGGGGCAAATTGCCCCAGGCGGCAATGTTTTGGGGGCGTCCAGGCCCGAAGCCACACCCCCGGGCACTGCAGCCACGCCCCCATGCACCATAGCCACACCCCCATGCACAGTGGCCACGCCCCTCATGCTGTAACCCCTCCCTCCACCCCCTCCCTCCACACACTCCAAGCTCTGCCACTGGTTGGTTGAACAATGATTGAGTATGAATGTAGCACATAACGAAATGATTAAAGTATGCACTGACAATTTAATGTTATAAGAGACAGTTTTAACAGAAGTACTGATGTGGATTCTATTACACCAAGAATGAAGACCAAGCAACAACAGAAGTATAAGTAAACACATTTTCTGAAGGCAAAGTATACATAGCGAAGCACTCAACATCTAGAGGGATAAGAAGTCAGGAGAAAGGAAGGGTTGTTAGAAAGGAACAAAGAGAAGCTGTTATGGTAAATTCATATTAATTTGATTTATTGTAATTATATATTATATATATTAGAAGGGAGTATTGTAATAATTAGCTCAATTCACTTTCATTTCTCTTTTTCAATAAGTCATGTTTACTGATTTACCATTTATCCTGTTGAACAACTATTTATTTATTTAATAGTTTTCTTTTGTATTTTTAATAGACATATTTTTAAAAAAAGTTTTTGCCACAAAATACAGAGACTCTGACTTGTTTTAAGTAAGCTTATTTTGATTTGTTATCCAAATCATGAATCAGATGATCTGCACTGCCCTCCCACATCATATGGAAACATCTGGAGAAATATATTTGTAGAATGATGAACTGAAACCCTTTTTTACAGAAAGAAAGAATAACCATCACATGATTTTGTAATGGTGTACTAGCCCAGTTTGTATCGTTAAATCCCTTTTATGCGGTAATTCTAACTTTTTAACTAAAGTTTAGATAGTGCCCATCTTCCTTAACAAGCTGATTTATGTCAGTGTTGTAGAATAAAACCCACATTCAAAATCTTTACTCTTTTCAAAGGTTGATACACAGTCAGCCCACCCCATTCACTAGAATTAGGGGGAAAATGGGAAAATCACAAATATCAAAATGCATGTGTGCGTCTTTGGGAAGGGGATCGAGGCATGGTGGGGTGAACAGACATCCAGGGTCCAAACCAGGTCAGAGAAAAGAGAAGGAAAGGGGATGGATTGGCAAGGTGGCCCTATACTTCCTCTCTCGCACCTTACTCTTTCCATGAGCACAGGGAGGGACACTGGGAGAGTAGCTGCGGTGCTGAGAAATTGGGCTGCGAGCCGTCCTTAGCTGGCTAGGCAGCAACTGGTGGAAGAGGGGGAGATCTACAGGTGGGCTGCGTGGCTTGATAAGAGCCACCAAGAAGGAAGCTTTCCCCAGAAAAGAGGCACCTGAAGTGAGGGGACAGGGGCTGGAGAAGCTTACAAATAAAATAAAATCCATCAATGTCAAAACCACAAATGTGGAGGGCTGACTGTCCATTTACTCAACCTTAGATTTTACAAGCAGACACTCTTTGCACAATGTGACCGAGACAACTGTAATCTTTTCTTATTGTCCCTTTCACTGTTGTCCCTTGGATGATGTGATGTTCTGTAGTCTGTGTAAATGTTACTGCTTATATATGATGTGAATGACGGTAAATTGTTATATTCTATAAAGTTGTATAATATGTGTATTAGTTTATGGTAAGTGATCTTTTCGGAATGAGGTGGTAATGGATGATGTGCTTGGAGTCTGAAACATCTGAAAGCTATTGTGGGACATCTGAGATAAGTCAGCTGGAGCTGGAGAGTAATTCTGGTAGGAGGTGGAAGTTAGGGAGAATAGAGTCAGCACTGTTTACTGCTCTGGCTAGAAAGCAAGGATGGAGTTTAGATTAAACATATATATACTTAGGTAGGTAGTTGTCTGAATAACAGCAATATTTAAGAAAGTGCTTATCTGAAACTATAAGCTTCTAAACACTGTGGCCCTTTCCGCACCTTACCTGTTCGCGGAGGTGGGGGGCGGTGCTTGCACGAGCAGCCTCTTGCACAAGGCACTCACTTTGCTTCTCCTTCCTTACCACAGCTGGCTTGCCGGTTGCGCGAGCGCCACGCGAATGCCCCGCCCCTTCCTACTGCAGTGCAACCTAGGAATTGCAGGCTAGCTCTGAGGCAGGAAGCGCGACCAGCCCAGCTCCCGACACACCGCACAGCAGGTAAGTGCGCGCGGGCCCCGGGAGCACTGCGCAACTGCGCACCATTTTTGGCTTAGAGCCGAAAATAAAAAGGTGCGTGTCAGCTCTGCGTCCGGCTCTTGAGCGTCGCGTAAACGGGATTGCGTCGTACGGACCGCTCCTCCCATTAACGTGACGCTCAAGGGGCCCTTTCGCTTTAGAAACAGCGTGCGAAAGAAATGTTAAACCTTTTAATCCACCACTGTTTATAATAAAGTTAATGTTTCTTGACTGATTAAACTAATAGTGACATACGTTTTCAGACATCATTGTATCTATGGTGGCAGCAATACCATTTGTACAAACAAATGTACAAACTCAGTTCATAACTGTAAGTTTCCAAGACAGAAGAAGGTATTAGGCAGAACTGAGGTAGTCATGAGGCCATTTCTGCACTAGATTGTTATAGTGCTATTATTCCACTTTCAACCTCCTATGGAATCCTGGGGTTTGCAGTTTAGGGAGGGGCCTCAAAGGCCCCAGGATTCCATAGGAGATTTAAAGTGGAATAATAGCACTATAACAGTCTAGTGCAGAAATGGCCTGAGTCACAGAACTTTATAGCTGAAGAGAAGGAGCAATTCCAGAGAACCAGTAGTGTAGTGACTACAGCAGGGAGTGAAAGCAAATTAAAAAGGTAAATGCATATATAAATTGTCTGTTGCTGGCCTGACAGGTGGTGGCCAGTGATAAAAGCTGGAAAGGAAGGGTTCTTGCTTGCAGGGTACCATTCCAGACATCCTCACAAATGGATCCCCCATTTTGTGCAGAATTAATGACATGGCAACTACTCAGAGATTAGAAAAGTTACTTTTTGAATTATTAAGTCCCAGAATCTTTTCACCAGGACAGCCACTGACTACATGGGCTGAGTGATCCTGAGAGCTGTAGTCCACAAATTGTAACTTTTCTAAGCTCTGCCAATGACTCTGCTATAGGTGCACACTAAAGGACTGCACAACACCCTTCTTGAGAGCCATTTGATGAAGATCTGATTACCATAAAGAAAGCTTCAAACAAACAAAGTAGGTTTTCTTTGTTCATTTGGAATGGACAACAGGTGCCCCTGGGGCATCCTTAATTTATTTCTGGCAATTTTTTCAAATCATGTTGAAAATTGATTGAAATTGGACTAAATATTTTTCGCACTATTTTTCTCAACATAAAACTTTGCCTGGTGTATTGTGAGTTTGTGTGTGTGTGTGTGTGCGTGCTCTTAGTTGTTCCCCACATATTCTCTTAATGATACATATCTAATTAATTACTACCACTTTCTCAAGAACAAGATTAATGAGGTAAGCTGAAGTTTCATAGTAGACAAGTTTATTTATATTAATTGAGGGAATTTATCATTCTGGTACTATTTAAATTCAGTCCTGCATACTTGACAATTAATTCATTATTGTTCATGCTGTTCAACTGTTCACTGCCACTGGTAATTGTTTTGTTATGAAAAGGAAAATGCATCGACGGATATCTTACAGCCAGCACTACTGGCCACACAGAAAAACACAAAAACATTTGGGGTTGTGGGGCAAAGAGGTGTCTTCTCCACCCTAAAGCAGAACAGGGCTGATTTCTTTGAAGAACGCAAAGAGTGACAACATTTCAAAAGCCAAAAGAATGTAATGGAAGTGTGTAACCGTGGGCTGGGCTTGCAATAAGACATTATGCTGCTTGAGGTAGAACAGAAAATGTTGACATACCCCCAGCTGAATCAAGGTCCACAAGCTTCAAGCTTGCCAAGTTATTTTGGCAGAAGAGGCAAGAAATGCCAAAGCACTTCTTGTCCCTAGTAGTAAAACAAAACAAAACAACAAACTGCACAACAAATTACCTACTCTCTTCCAAGATGCCCCAATCTGCTGCCTCTCTGAGCTAACAACCCTCTGGAACCAGCCCCACCAAGGGCCTAGGAATGTGATCTTGCAGGAAACATCTACCAAAGTTTCAAATGTCTCAGTAGACTGTACTGCAGTAAAGAAATGCAGTGTGGATGGGCAGTGCCACTGCTTTCTGCACTACTGCATGTTTGGAGATGCACATCTACCCAGCATGCTTTTTATATGCTGGTTTTTAAACACTAGCAGAGCACCTGTTTACCTGAGCTGCCACGGAAGCAGCGCAGAGGGGAACTGTCAAAAGAGCTTTATGATGATGAATCATATTCCTTGTAGCAGGCTAAAATCAGAGTTTGTGAGTAATGTGTTAAAAAGTAATGTCATTACCTGTTAACTAATCAGTTTTCTGGACAATGAGGGGGTTAATGGCACTACTTTTAAGGATTAATGTTTTTCTGCTAAAACAAGAAATGGCCATTTCTCCTTTCATATTGAAGACAGGCAGGATTTGGAGATTGTGCTCTTTCTTTTTTAACTGTTGAACTAAGGTCTTGTGCTATTCAGAGCTGTGCAGGAATTCACCTTCCACTTCTGCAGCTGAAATGAATGTAACTCTGCTCAAGAGGAAATGCTCCAGCAGCTGCAATAGGTCTAGGTGCCAGATTTGTTGGGGGGACTGGAGCTTCACTTCCTGAGCAAAGTGGTGTCAATTTCAACTTTGGAAGCAAAATACTGAGCCCCAAGGTGCTCTAAGTAGCACAGAAACCTCATTTAACAGTTTAAGAAACAGAAGAGAACTCCCATCCTGTCCACCTCTGATATTAAGGTATTAAAGATTAATATAGGCGTTACTATCTAATGATAAGGTAAACAATTTGCCAGTATGAGTAATGTAAGAATTTTCAGAAGCTGTATTGCAAGCTTTGGCTAAAATCTACAAGTATTTCCTACTTATCGCCAGCCAATATACCATGAGTTCTTGGTACGGTCAAAAGTAGAAATCCGTAGTTTCCCTGCATAGTAGTCCCTTGCAGCAAGAGATGCTCTAAGAATGGAATGTTCTTAGGCTGACAACTTCATCCACACCAAACTATTTTTTTATTCATCTCCACACCCACAGTAGTATCTCTTAGGCAGACCATCGACAGCTCACCCTGATCCATATGTCTCTTCCACTGCAGTGAAGACAACAGCCAGACCAACTTCCCTAATTTATTCCTACTACCAGGGATAAGAGGCAAAGGGGGTGGGTGGTGGGAGAGAAAGCTGCCAGATGTACCGGAATGCCACTCCGATTCGCCTCAGAATGGGGATCCAAAGGCTTGCAGTCTCTGAAATACAGGCAATGCTTTCTCCACCCTCCCCTTCCCAGCTGTCTTCCTGCTCTACTCCCAGTTCCTTAAGTGGAGGGCCTTCTTGGCCAAGTCCTCACATTCAAGGCCTAGAGGAGGGTCAGCAGCTTCAGTGCAGCAGCACAGGGTTATTCTTAGCCTCCGAAACTGAGGATGGAAAGAAGCCAGAACTCTGCAGCACAAAGGTCTGCTCGTAGGAGAAGGAGGAGGAGATGAAAAATAGCATCCAAAACTTGAAGTTAGAGAGGGATGGGAGAGGTCTGGCCTGGGGTGAAGCAGTGGGAGGAGCGGAAGAGCTTCTGAAATAAAACAGAAGAAACACAAGCGAAAGAGGGAGAGCACAGAGACAAATAAACCCTCAGCAGGCCTAAGAGAGATCTGGAGGAGTCACACCCCAGACACAACCAGAATTCTAGCAAGGAATTATATTCCTCCAAGTTTCTTCCTGTGACTCACTACTGGCTCTTCCCCGGAGGTGAGGCCTGGAAAAGAGGAATGCCAGCAGGGGTCACAGGGGCTCAAGGCCACAAGGGATCCATGAAAGCAGAGCCGGCCTTTTGGCTTGCTAAAATCTACTCTTTGCTCAAGAATAAAGTCTGTTACACAAAAATGGGACCACACAAGCTTGCCATGTGGTCAGTTTTAAACCACACCCAACTACTTTGGTATTTGGATGAAGAAATCATGACTTCCAAGATTGTTTTTAAAGTTCCGCTCACTGCTGGTCACTTGCAAACTTTTTATTTTTGACTCTGCTTGGAAAATGTAACGTACATAAACAAGTAGATTGCTTTTGCTCTCAAAACTGTGTCAGCCTTCAAACCTCTGTGCAGTCACTGGACACAGCTGTTTAATGGAGGTCTCAGTCCTGCTTGTGTGGGTAAAAAACGAAGAACCAAATTTGTGTGAGACCATATCCAACAGGCAGAGTGCAAAATGCCTACTGGCAGGAGAATCTGAAACAGGCAGGAGAATCTGAAACAGGCAGGACAATCTGCAACAGAAGTAAAATGCACAAAACTAAAACAATTCCAGTGGCCAGCCTGGAAAAGTATATCCATAAAACCATTCATTTGAACCTACTCTTAAGGTTCAGAAACAACTGTATAAGTTTTACACTGTAAAGTAACAACACAACAGAAGCATGCAATGGTTTTTCATTCCTCAGGCATAACTTCAAATCCACCTTTATTTGTTGTGTATATAACCGCTTTGAATTACAGCCCATACTTTTGACAGAGGTCTTAGTTCCTTTTATGGCACCATGTTGAGAATTAAGGCTACTGTGTGGTCTACTGACAAAAGAAACTGCAGAGATATACATTTACCAGATGATCTGAATTGTTCTAATCTTCTCTCTGCATTTAACTGAGACCTTTGAACTTAAATGTTCTTGTCATGATCCAATAAGGAAGACCTCTGTATGCAACTCCGGAGAATGTGTTTTGCAATGTTCGTCTTGTCTCTAATGGACTTAATTAATATTCCAGAGAATGGACCTTCCCATCTGCCTTATCATCCACACCAGAAGTGTAACCGGAACTGGACTCAGAGCGTCTATGATTCTGAAGCACCTGTTGACAAGAGTGGTTGTACTTCCTGATGTCTTGCCTTCCATTCTAAACAGAGCTTGGAAAACTTACTTTTCTGCACTGCAACTCAAGTGGCCATGACGGTTGGAGGATTCTCTAGGAATGCCTTGTAATCTAATATTTCCAAGTCTTCTTCCTAATCAGAAATGTTTGCCAGTGCTACCATTCAAGAAATTCCTTTATACTAGGGATGGGACAATTCCAGAATTTTCCGAATTCAAATCTGGATCCCAATCCCTGGAAGGTTCTGGGAATCCATGACTCTCATGAATCTTGAATCTTTTGAATCCTTTTTTTTTAAAGGGTTTAAAAAGCAAAGGAAAGAAGAATAATCTTGGGCAAGACACATTCTCTCAGTCTTAGCAGAAGCCTAGGCAAAGGCAAACCTCCCTCTGAAGAAATCTGGCCAAGATAATTGTCATAGTTTCGTCTCAGGATCTCCCGAGACTGAAAATGACATGAACGCCCTTTCTACACAGGCAGGAAGATGTGGATTAATCCTACATTTTCCTGCCTGTGTAAACAGGGCCACATACTACAGGACAGAAATAATCCAGGTCAAAACTGGATTTTCTTTGCATAGCTCCTTCTGGCATCCTGGAGTCTGTAGTTTGATGATGCACCAGCACGCTTTGGCAGAGAAGGCTGTGACACCTTGTAAAACTACATACCCCAGAATTGTGTACGAAAGAGCGTTGCAAGGGAGCCATGCAGAGGAATCTTTCAGCTGTCCTTGAAATCTCAAGAAGACTGTACCTTCCAGCCAGTCAGACCTTTGGCGGGCCCCAGTGGCACCAATTTTTAAAAACAATTTTTCCTTTCTGCTATATGTGGTTTGTCATGTGGCTGATGAGAAACCATGACAGGCATTTTACTTCTCAGCCTATTCTAGCTATAGGTTTACAACCAGGCACTGGTCTTGTGGAAGGAGATACACTGGCCTACATGTGGCAATTACTGGATGAGATTGTGTGACCTTGCCCTCTGCCCCACCACTTCTGATAGGAGTCAGACACACTGAACCCAACATTTCTACATGCCGTTGATTTTCAGCACAGAAAATCGTGCTGAACTTAAATATTAAATGTTCAATTTAAATATCTCAGAATACAATCCCGGATGTAATTTCTGAACTTGTTCGCAAAGGCCATTGTTACTCCAAGGGAAAAACTCATCTACTTGCCATCTCCCCTTGTGTCTCTGGTCTCCCAGGTTTTCAGGCATCCCGGTCTCCCAGGTTTTCAGGCATCGCAGTCTCCAACAAGCTATTTGGTTGGTGGATTTGAAACATTCGGTTTGCCTATTTTGGTGCAGGGATTCGGATTCACAAATCTCGAATCCTTGCCAAGGGTTCGAGGATTCAGTTGGCCCATCCCTACTTTATACTCCTTCCTAATCAACTCCTCTGTCTTAAACTATTGCATCAGTTGTCACTACTACAGCCCAAAGACCATGCCCCTTGTGAAGGAAGTTCTGTTTTCCATCATACCTCACTCTGCACCCAGATCTGACATCTGTTGCTCCCCTTCACCAAGACCAAGCAAATTCCAACTACATTCACAGCCTCTTCCATGTCTGAATATTGTATTAGCTTCTTCATAGCCCTTCACTAGGTTAAAATATTTTTTAAAAAATCATACCATGTACTACAAGCCAGCATGGTATAGTGGTTTGGACTAGAACCCTGGAGACCAGGATCTGAGTCCCGCTCAGCCACTTGGGCAAGTCACATTCTCTTAGCCTCAGTGGAAGGCAATAGCAAACCTTCTCTGAACAAACCTTGCCAAGAAAACCCTGCAGTAGGTTTGCTTTAGGGTCACTGTAAGTCAGAAATTACTTGAAAGCACACGAAAACCACTGTGCACTGCAAGGAAATCAAACAAATCTGACCAGCAAGTTCCTAGTGCTGCTTAGGTTCCAGGCTGGGTTTTATACTATTGAGATGGGCTTGATTTTTATTTCTAATAAATACTAGGGTGTGTTTACTGCCTCAATCATCCATATATCACAGGCAATCTTCACAATGTCTTTTCATACAAGTGGAACAGAAGAAGACAACAGAATATGCAGAACATTACAGAGGAGGTATGGGGTAGGGGTCAGAACAGAGGATCCTACAATTCTTCCTGCTTCTGAGGTAACATCAAAATGACACAAAGCAGAACGCGAGAGAGCAAGTTACAATGGCAGAATCCACGTCAGGGCCCAGGCCTATATGCTGTTTCCAATGTACTTTGAAGCTGTTTGCCTGCTTTCACTTAAATGAGAAATGACAGTTGGGCTTTTCACACTTCCAATTTTTATTTTATTTCATTTTATCTGCCAGAGCTTACAGTCTGGATGCTCTCTCTTAAAGCTAAGCACTGGAAAGTACTTAGGATTTTATCTTTTCCCAGTACTGAAAAGCCACAACTATTTCCTTCTGGAGACAGTAGGGCCTTCATTCATGCACCGCAATTGTAGGACATATCACAGGGTCATGATGCAATGTTGTTTCTGAACAAAATGCACAAGAGACACAGCTCCTCTCCCACCACTTGCTTAGAAACAAGATACTGGGTTTGTCAGTCCTTTTGCCCAATTCTGTTAAGAACTTCCTAAGCTAAAGAACTTGACAAAGTTTGGTGCTGTGTGTGTTCAAGTCATTTCTGACGTATGGCTAGCCTAAGGTGAACCAATCATGTGGTTTTCTTGGTAAGATTTTTTCAGAGGAGGTTTGCCTTTGCCCTCCTCTGAGGCTGAGAGAGTGTGACTTGCCCAAGTTCACACAATGGGTTTCCACAGCCAAGTGGGAATTCAAACCCTGGTCTCCAGAACTGTAGTCCAGTGCTCAAACCACTACACCATACTGGTTTATCTACTTGCATAATTTGTGGAACAGATATTGATCCAGAACAAACACATGCCCTCCTTTGTTTCTTCTCTCATAGTTGAATCCTGGCTAAACATTCACTTTAACCATCCACAGACCAGTTGCTTGGCTTTCCCATTCCTTCATCCTACAGAGAGACACTGCCAACTATGCAAATGCCTGTTACATAATGGACTTGTATAACCTAGACCACCACAAACAGCCATCACAGAAGACACAGCCAACTGCATGCTTCTGAATGCAAGATGGCAAATGGAAGGCAGGCTTCAAATTTCCACCACAGAGAACCATAACATTAATTTAATCTGATGATGGAATGTTTGGTTCTGTCTATGCTGGATCTCAAGTGGACAGTCTGAGAGAGAGAGAGATAGGGAAAAACTAACACAAGTGCATTTATTCAGTCACACATACATTCATCTGATTAAAAGAAACATCAATTGTAAAGATATCGGACAGTGCTTCTTGGGGACCAATACTTCAGCAACTCCAGCCAACAACTATTTGAGAAGATTATACAGTCATCCCTCCACATTTGCTAGGGTTAGGGGCACAGGGCCCCTGTGAAAGTGGAAAAAAACACGAATTACTCTAGGCCCTTCCAAACTACATTTAACACACAAAAAGGAATAATCACCATATTCATCCAACTTTGGATACCTTTGAGGCATCAGGGTTCCTTCACAACGCAGAAGTGGGTGGCTGGTGGGGCTTACTGCCACCTCCGCTGCTGCCCCACACCATTTCTAATAGGGACTTAACAAGCCTTGCTCACAGTTTTTTGGTCTCACGAGGCTTGCAGGTCCTATTAAAAATGGCATGGGGAGGCCGCAGAGGTGGCAGCCAATAATCTGTGAATAATCAAATCTGCAAAAGTGAAACTTGCAAATGTGGAGGGTTGACTGTAGTAACTAAGGATGTTATTCAAAGGGAATAAAGCGAACAGGAAGTGGTGTAGGGGAACATTATATGCAAGGGAAGTGTACACCTGTGAGCGTATCCATAAGCTGGAGCATGGAAGACAGGTTAAGAAAGGCTGAGTTAAGTGACATCAGTGTGCGGTTCTACAACAGACCTGGAGACAAACTGAATGCTTGCATTGTACCTTCCTAGTTCAGATTACTTAACATCCAGAAAGAAAAGATATGGTGAGAATGAGATACTTCAGCTACCTTAGAATCTGTTGGAAATCAGACTCTGCCGAGAATACAAGGTCCAAAAATTCCTCACTGCCTTCCTGAAAATTTCATTTTCCAGAAAGCAGAAGAAGCAACAATAGGATCAGCTGTCTTAGAACTGATCCTCACAGTGGTCCATGAAGCAGAAGTAGTGAAAACTTTGGATAATAGTGAACACATTCTCTTGGGACTGTTATTGTGTGCCTTCAAGTCATTTGGCTTACGGTGACCCTAGCACAGGGTTTTCTTGGCAAGTTCCATTCAGAGGGGGCCTGGCTTTGGCCTCCTCTGAGGCTAGGAGAGTGTGACTTGCCAAAGGTCACCCAATGTGTTTCCATGGCTCAGCATGGAACCCTGGTCTCCACAGTCATAGTGTCCAACATTCAAACTACTACATCATGCCGCCTCTCTTGGGATAAAGAGGGGATAAAAAACCAGATTTAGTCAGACATGAACTTTTAAGAATGCTAATTTCAATAAACATAAGGAAATATGGGTGAAATCTCAAAGTTAGAAACAGGGAAGGGAGTTCATGATGGATAGGTACTTCTTAATGTTAAAAAGCTCAAGACACAATCACAAACAACTCCAATGGAATATAAAAACGGGAGGCATTTAAAGAATCTAAGGTGGCTGCATAAGAAGCTTTCTGAAGAGTGGTTATTTTGAAGGAGCATATACACAAATTGAAAGAAGAGGAAAATTCCCAAGGAAGAGTACCCAAAAGAAGCCAGCATTTTTAGGGTGAAAATAAGGAAAGATCATACTCAGACTGAGCTCAAACTTGCAAGGTAACACAAAAATAACAAAACGACTTTTTCAATTATCTTCAAAGCATGAGTAAGAACAAGGAAGCAATAGGTTAAAAACATGGCAGAATGCTAAATGAGTGAGAGAGAGAAGGTAGAACCACTCAACGCTTACTTAGCCTTCTTACAAAAGGGAAGTGTTTGGCCAGGTGAAAACAGAATAAATGACGCAATGAGGGGGCTCTGTTCATTTTATGTAAAGAGGTGATATGGGAACACCCAGCTACTTTAAATTAATTCAAGTCTCCAAGATCAGATGACTGGATAATTTGCAGGGTCTATTTATTCTTACCTTCTCAACACCTTATCTTTATAGAAAAAGGGTTCAAATGAGGTATTAACATCTATGGGCAAGTGTAAGAATGTGTGTGTGTGTACATGTGAAAGGCAGAAAAGGTGGCCATTAATGCCCGGGCAAAGAAGAAACTGGAGACATACCTAAAGATGCCCAAAAGATGGTGTTAATTTTTATGTTTTTTTTCCACCTTGGGCATTTTCAGTAGTAAAATAATAATCTTCTGAGCATCCTGATATGTGTCTCCTGTTTCTTCTGTGGATTCCACTGGATGCTCCCCAGTTTGTGTTTCTTTAATAATGTCTTCAGAGCCAAAGTAAATCATAATGACCCTTTGTTTCAGGTAAGGGTCAAAGTTATTGCAGTAATTAATCTGTGAACTTTATTCTGAATAGCCAGAGTTCCAAAAAGGAGACAACCTCCATATAACTCGCCTGATCACTTCAATATTCTGGTCTTCAAGGACAGGAATGAAATACTTCCCTTGACAAAGCAGGTTTGGCCTATTCTCTGGTGAATTTATGTCTATAAACTACAGTTTAGTTCACAAAATGGCCAATCAAGTGTTCCTGTTCCATTTACATAACAAGATGTCAGAAGAGAAAACCATTTCTGCAAAATATCAAAGAAAGAATCTTTAGCGTGCATAATGCAGTCTTTGTTCTGAAAGTGCCCATTTAATTGGGTATTTTCCACACTTTCTTGAACATGCTTTTGAACAGCAATGGGAATCACTGTACGGAGAAATGAAAGTTGGAGGATGTTAACTAGGTACCCAGCCCAGAACATCTGACCTCTCCAGAGGTACAGATATCCATGATGTCTTGTGGCAGTGCAGTGGAAACCTCGTGAAACTATACATTCTAAAGTGCAGATGCATTTTTTTTTTTAAAAAGGACACATATACAGGAAGATGAAAAATCCCTATCCCATAGTCTGTCACCAGGATTCATTTCCTCACCCACCCTCCCTTCCAGTATCACAGCAGGAACAAAAGTACCTGAGAAAACAGAGAATACAAAAGGGAATTCAGATACCCACACCCATGCTGAATCTATACCTTCTCTTGCAAAACAAAACAAAACAGCCCAAATGGTAAAGTGCATGCAACAACACAGTGGTAAATATGGAATTATGATTTCTAGGAATAAGCACCTGCTTCCAAGAGGTAGTATGGGGAGAAGAACCTCCTGCTGTTAGGAACTACTGCTAAGACAGCTGATTGGAGATAGAATTTCTAGGTCTTTTGTATAGTAATTTTATTCTAAAACAGTCCAATTTACTTCCTAAGACTTCCAGGCTATTCTTAGTGGAGGCCAGAGAACATCACTGAATTTGTAATACAACAGACCTATCTATCTATTTACACACACACACACACACACACCAATGATACACACATTTAAAAAAAAGTTTCACATCTTTTTTGCTGTTGACATTTTGGAGGTGATTCTTAGGTGTACTTTTGCATGTGTTCTCCTTGACATCCAAAGCAACCATGTGATCCTCTTGTGCAAGGGGGTCAGTTCTGGTCTACAGTTAAATTATCCCATCTTGAAAGATACCAGGGCTGGGGAGAGTCATATGGAAAGAGTACCAGAAATCCCTGGAGAAACAATAAGCTTTCATCTCAAGCACAGATTCCCTGTACTGCCCTGGGCACACACCAGTGGGAAGTTCTCAAAAAGCCACTGACACAGCATGGAACTTGTAGAAGAGCTCTACTAGTAGGTTATGCACTAGATTTTTTATCCTCTGGCTTAAAGACCCTAAAGGTACTTGTCTGATCTTGGAAGATAAGCAGGGTCAGACCTAGTTACTATTTGGATGGGAAACCACCAACAAATACCAGGTCTGTCGGCTATATTTCAGAGGAAAGAACTGACAAAAACGCCCCTGAGTTATTCATTTTCTAAGAAAACCCTATGAAACTCATAGGATCACCATAAATTGACAGGTGACATACATATGCATATGAAAGTGTTCCTCAGTCAGAAGGAATGAGCTTCTACTCATAAGAGTGTATGACCGAGATACAAAATTTTAAACCTTGTTAGTGCCTCTCCTTATTAGGACAATAGTAAGAAAGTTTGGGATCTCCAGATATTCTATGGACTCCAATTTGCTTCAGCCCCTGCTAACAAAATTAGTGGTCAGAGATGGTATGTGCTGCGGTCTAGCGAAATCCAAAAGGTTGCCTGCTACTGCACTAGGACACGACTTTTACATACCCTCAGTTCTCCAACTGTAAAATGAAAGTAAGATCAAGCAACCTCATGCCATAAATTGAAAAAAAAAAGATAACTAAAAGATAATATGTAAGAACAGTTGTATTAATTTCCATATCTCTCACTTATAGAGAACAATAGTCTTTGAGGTTTCCCAAAGTAAACAGTATTGGGCTGGTTTTATTTATAACCATAAAGAAATAAGTAAAGAAGTTATTTTTTCTTAATTCAGGATTTTTCTGAGGATGTTTTGAGTTTGTATCCCTGACTGAAGCTGCTGTTTATAGAAAGCAGAGATTTTAAATGCTATGAACAGACAGGGAAGGTTATCTTTGCTTAATGTAAAGTATTTGTTTTAACAAGGTGGAGGCTTCAGGGGATGTTACAGATAAGTTTTGGAAACTTATTTTTCATATATTCCAAACAGAGGTGAAGATGGCTAAAAGCACACAAAAGGACCTGTGCGTGCTGCAAAAATGGCTTTGAGGAACCACACGCAGCCTGCAAACTCCACTTTGCCCACCTCTTTTTCTTGTTGGAAGTTTGGGGCTTACTTTCCAGTACTTAGATATGCATGCAGTTTGTAAATCAGTTTTATATGAACTTAATATTTCACATTTGGCACAATGCAAAAGACATGTTAATAGGGTAACATCCATTTGTAAGCCAAATACTAAATGCTACGAACTTAATTTACCAGATACCACTTAATCTGAAGCCATGATATTACCACAGTGAGGCTGCTGCTTGAGAACCAATGAACATTTGGCCACAAGCTAGAAAGGAAGACCAGAGATTAAAAGCCTGTTCAGCCTAATGACTGCTGGGTAACCTCTCTGGATAACCAACAATGGTGGGGAAAGGACAAGGCACCCTGGGTAGGGCATCTACTCACATAGTACATTGGTTGTTAGAGCATGTGGGTGATGAAAATAGAGAACACATCCCATCCAGTTCTGTCAAAATCAAGTCTAGGAAATTCCATTGTTCCCCTAAATTGCTCCTTCAACAGGAAAAAAATAATAATGCACATATGGTGGACACCCAGCACATACAAAATTCTCGCATGCACACCAGAAAGATGACAGGGAAAAGGAACTTCACAGACTCTTCCCCAATTCCTACTCACTATTACTGACTCTTTCACTGCTGGCTTTCTATTCCTCAGCATTCTTTTTTCAGAGAGTGCAGTTCTTTCCAGGTTCCTATGTTTAAATTTGCTATTGGGTTACAAATAAAATGGATAAGCTTCCAAGTTGAGGGAAGTAATAGTCCCACTATATTCTGCACTGGTCAGGCCTCATCCAGAGTATTGCGTTCAGTTCAGTTCATTTTAAGAAAGATATAGACAAGTTGGAGTGGATTCCGAGAAGGGCAGCAAGGATGACATATGGAGAACAAGACATATGAGGAAAGCTTGAAGGAGCTAGGCATATTCAGCTTGGTGAAGAGAAGATTGAAGGGAGACAGATTACACTTTTTAAATATCTCAAGGACAGTCACAGAGAGGTGGGGAGAGGCCTGCTCTCTGCTGAGTAGCAGGATGGGACCAGGTCTAATTTTTTTTTAATTACAGGAGGGCAGATCCCGACTGAATATTAGAAGAAAGTTCTTGACAGTAGAGCAGTTCAGCAACGGAACCGATGGCTAAGAGAAGTGATGGTGTCTCCTTCCCTAGATGTCTTCAAAAAGAGGCTGGACTGCTGGGGATGCACTGAGCAGAGGGTTGAACTTCATGGCTCATGAGGCTGCCTCGAACTCTATGATTTGGCTCAAATGCTCAGTGTATTTTTGCTGTTTTAGCTGATATGGTCCCAAATGCCAAAACAACATGTGGTTGCTATCATAGTGCTTGGGATCATTAAGAGACTGCCCTAAGTTCAACATCCAACAGAAGCATGGTGGACAGGAGGGTAGTGAATCACTTAATCAGGGATGTAATATTCTGCCTTCAGGGCAGGGTCAGGGCTACTTTCTCCATAGAGAATCTGGTTCAGAAGCTGGAGTACTTATCAGTCTCGAAAGTTCAAGTGAGATTCATGATGTAGGGGGTACTTTATCAGCTGAATCTAGTTTCACAGTAACGCCCCCACAGCCACCCACCCATAGAGATAGCCTAGCCATAGTAACCCATGCTCTGGCTACTCCCCAGATTAGATTATTGCTATACACACTGCGTGGAGGTGGTTTTCTTTGAAGGCTGCTCAAAAACTTCAGTTCCTCCAAAAGACACCTTTAGGCTACCATATTTTGGACTAGCTAATCAGACCCTTTGTTTTCTTGTGGGCCAGACTGTAAAAGGCCCCAGAACAACCTGAGACAGCTCCACTGGACAACACTGTACAGATGCAACGGTGGCAGAGAAATATAATTTCTTCACTGCAACCATTGCCATGGCATAGGCCTTCCAATGGGCTCTAGCCTGTGTTCAGTTGGACTTACTCCAAGTCTTCCACCGATGTAATGCTAGTCTCTATCCCATTTGTTTCATTGCTGCCAGCTTCTTAGTAAACCAGGGGGCTCACTTGGCCCCACTTCATAGGAGGGAATGGTTAGGGTCAATAGTGTCCACTGCCCAGACCATTTCTCTACTCCAGATATCAGGCAGGGCTTCAACAGGATCACTTGCCAGGGCAACAGGAAATTCCCCAAGAGCCATCAGGAATCCATCTGGATCTGTAAGCCTCCTGGGATGGATCATTTTAATTGGCCCCCACCCCTGCAAAGGCTCCAAGTCCTAGTGAGTCAAACCCCTACCAAGTAGTGAAAAGTCCACGACAATTACAGAAAGTTCCTCCAAACCCAGGTCACCATCATCCCACTCAGAACAAAAAAACCAGGTCCAGAGTATGTCCTGAAGTGTAGGTGGTACCAGATATTACTGAAGGTGAAGGTTTCCATCACCTGCAGAAATTAGGCCACAGCTTTAAACTTTTTCAGTTGAAGCATCCTGTATACATGGACTGTTCTCTCTAAGGCCTGGTTCCCAACCTGATGTCTCATTCTAACATCATGTTTCTGCTTGGTCAGGACTGCACACCTACCATCCATGCTGGTTTTAGTCTGACAAGTCCTGACTGATATTGCTCATTTTGACTGCTCTTATTTGATGTAATACTCTGAAGTATCCATTTTATACTATTATTAAGGAGCTTCATTTTTATATTGTTTAGCTACCGTTATGAGCAGCCTTAGATTAAAACTAAAAGGTAGCAAGTTCTTTTTTTAAAAAAAATACAAATAAATAAATAAATAGCTATTTGGATACAAATTGATTAATTAGTGGTGGACAAGAAAAATCTAATTCATGTTTTCTCCACTTTCTCAGCAAGAATTTATTGTTTACCAAGCAACCTCTTCCAGAAAAGTCATCCACAGAGTATGCTAAAGCAAGAGTCAAGAATTTTGCACCTAAGCAAATTTGGGCACAGTCCCCAGAAGCCGAGAAAAGAGACAAATATATATTACTCTCTGCAAGGAAAGCTGCCACTTCTACAAAGATGCCATGGGATTCAACAGACGAGTTGGTTGACTGTAAGCCTGCCTGCTCTCCTGCCTGCTCCTAATTGTCTGATGTCGCTCCTATGCTGTATTTCTGTCATTTTAAAAAAATGTTATGTTCATTAGTGCGTATTACCATCACTTCCATGTAACTGATAATGTTCTCTGGACATTTTGTATGCATGCAATTCTCTTCTCAGTACAGTAATTTCCATGAGCATTTAGGGAAAAAAGGTACACTGCCAATTGTTAAAATTATACATACGAGCATGAATACACACCAGTTTCCTTTTTCTTTGGCTCCTCCTTTTTTTTCAAAATCTGAGCCTGAAGAAAAGCAAGTCTTAAGAATGTCACCTGAGAATCCCTACACCTTCCCCAGTAGAAAAGCACCATCACTCTACCTCTATTTCCATCATCCCTAACCTTGAAAGAAAAAAAAACTGATTTCCTGAATGATTCCCTAGGGCACATGTGTCGAACACAAGGCCCATGGGCCAAATCCAACTCACCAGGCCATTTCATGTGGTCCTTGCACCTCTCCTGCAGCTGCCGCACTCCCCCTGCCTGGTGAGCCTGATCCCCACATTGCGGGTCCCCTGCTGCTGGTATTTTGAAGAGGGAGCCATCTAGGGAGCAGAAAGTGGCACAGAGAGGGTCTGGAGAGAAGAAAGTGGCACACTTTGGATATACTGACCAATTGTATATCACTTTATCAGAGGTAGAGGGACCATAAACTGCAATCATATAGCGCCAAAATGTCCAAGGAAAGAAAAGTTAATGCAGAGGGAAGGCAATTTAAAAACCAGTAATAATTGAATGCAGAGGCAATTTTTTTAATATGATAAAAGAGCAGATACATGTATAGAGTCTTACAGATAGAACCGGCCCTCTGAGGGCAGCCATAATGCTGATGCGGCCCAAGATGAAACTGAATTTGACACCCCTGCCCTAGGGAATATGGACTGTGAATTTTTGATGGTGGTGGGATACACATCCATCTGCTTCCTATGGCAGAAGATCCATGCAGTTTTGACTAAGGCCTTGCTACTTCCTGTGCCTCTTGGTTAGCATTTTCCCATACCCCTAGGCCACTTCAGAGGTGTTCAAGTGACCCAGAAAGTCTCTGGGTCTCTTGTATCAATCTTGCCTTCTGCTCTGGACAAATGCTATGGGATTCTCCACTAACTCTCTGACTAGCGATGACTACCTCTCTTGCCCTCCTTCTAGTAATGGTACCTCTTAACCCAGATTGAAGATGGGTCTAATTTGTGGTAAGCAGTACAGATATCATGTGGGCAAAATTTGTCTGAAAACTCTGCTTATATTTACTCCTCTGTTTATTCCAGGTCTTCTCAAATGCAAACAAAATCTGAATGTACCAAAATACTAAGTATCACTTGGTGTAGATACAGAAACAGGCTTTTTTTCCCCCCTACTCTGACTGTGTTTTAGGCCTCACTTGATTATTCTTCAGCTGTCCTAATAGCTTGCGAGTTCTATACCCAGCCACTCAGCAAGTGTACTTATACACCTCATGAGAAGAGATCCCTCATGTAAATAATTTTCAGTATTTTGAAAACGAACATACCAATTTTTAAACTTTTGTGGTTCTTGTTGTTGTATACCTTCAAGTCATTTCTGACTTATGGCAATCCTTAATGCAAACCTATCACCTTTTTTTTTTCAAGATCTGTTCAAAGGGGCTTTGCCTTTGCCTCTCTCTGAAGTTGACAGAATGTGACTTGCCCAGAGTCACCCAGTGGGTTTCCACGAGATTCAATCGCTGGTCTCCAGAGTCATAAAGCACTCAAACCACTACACCATGCCAGCTCTCCTAGTTTTAATTGCACGTGAATTGAAGAATTAAATGATTGCACAGATGCCTTTGTTTTGTTTTTCAAAAACTTGTTTATAGTAACCTTATCGAAACAGCTCAGTTATCACGAGGCACATCAGCTGCTCTTAAGATATACTTCTTTTTCAGTTTAATCTTCCATCTTCCACTGTACTGAGTCTGAAATACTGCCTCGGGTAACTAGAGGGCAGGATACAGGAAGAGAGAAGGCTCTAATACAGTCTCTTACAGAGGAGATTTCAATACAATTTATCCATTAACTGCCACCCTGGTCTACAAAGTTCCTTTCTTCCAGATTCCTCTCCAACTGAGTCCCCTTTAAGAAGGCTTCATCTGACGGCCCCTCACACATGGGTCCAATTAGGTCTTGCCTGCAAGACCTGGAAATGCAGCAGCTGGGTGGGGTTTCTCTGGAAGTCTGCCTTTCTAGATCAGCTTCTTCCACTCAGATCATGGCAATGGGACCCCTTTCCCACACCCATGCTATTGCACATTGAGCCTTCATAACTTCTAGTCAAGGGAAAGGGTGGTCTGTTTACAGAGAGCCTATCACTGAGCATTGAGAGACAATTACACCTGGCACAGTTATTTAAAATGGGATCCCTCTTCCCATATGAGATGGGGGATGCCAGGGTGGAGTGAGGCTCCCTAAATATCAAAAGCAGGATACAGTATTCTTAATGCCATGGCATCAGGAAACCTTTGCCTCATGAAATGTAACCTGACATATTCTACTGAGAGCCTTTCCAGATTAGCCCAAAAGCCAGGCAGCATGACTCGGGCTGGGAGGGTGAAAGTCTCTTCGCTTCACCTGTACAAATTAAAGAGTGAAATGAGAGACTAGGCTGGGAGCCTTCTTGGGTCCTGACCAAACAATGAAAGCAATCCAGACAAGCAACAAGACAATCCACTCTTTCTGCCCTGGCTACAAACACTCTCTGAACTGGCACACCTGGACCTGAGATTCAGAGGTCCCAGGATGTTGGGGGGCAGGCATAGCCAGGAATCCCTTGCCCCTGGCCTGTAGAACAGCTCAGAACAGCTGTTTCTGAGATTCTAGGACAAACAACAGATGCCAATGGTGACAAGGCCTTTGCCTGTTTCCTGTTCAGCAACAGGAAGCAGCCCAGAGGCTGGGAAAGGTGTTTTTTTTAACTACATCTCCCAGAATCCACACAGACAGGAAGTTCCCAAGTTCTTCCCAAGACACAATCTTTCCTTATTTGTGTGAGGCAAGTGCAGCACCCCAAAGATTTTCTGCCCAGAATGCTGTGAAGTCTAACCGTGATACTGCGCCATTCTATGTTAAAATGTTGATACCCCTAGTTAGGGTCATAATGTGTCTTGGCAGAGAAAATTAACTGAGAAACTATTATGGCTTTGCCTGGGCTAACTTTGCAACAGGCAGGCTTCTCTTCTGCTTGAGTGGCACTAACTGAAAGGGCACTGGGAGGGCAAGATCCTGCTTTTTTGCCACTAGGACTGCAAGTATGAGACTGAAGAATGTCAAGAAATAAGTAAGTTGAGACAAATCAAAGTTGGAAGATTTACTTTTTAAAGGCCACAACTCCCAGAATACCCAAGTCAGCCACTGTAGCTTTCAGCAATTTTCCCCAGCTCTGCAAGTGATCTCGCATGAGTTCCCCCGGAGAAGATGATCCCATTTCTTAAAGTTTCTCTCAACCACCCTAACATACAGACTCCCTATGAAGGGTGGGTAGGCATTTTGCCTTCCTGGTATCACAGTTGCCACACGCATGACAAGGGGTGGCCTTTATACTCTGTGAAGAATGCCACAAACATCCAGAGGAGAGGGCATGGAAACAGAAAGGGCATGGTTTGAATTGTAGAAAGGAGCAAGTTTCTAGCCTGAGGGTCACTGGAGTGGAAGTGCAAGAGAAAAAGCCCATTTGAGCTTGGCAGAGGCCAACTGCAGCTGGCCACACCCCAGCCCTTTCCAACACTTGGGGGCAGCGGCAAAGCAAGGAGGAGGAGAAGGATTGGATTTTTTAATAAGCATCTCCGGCTGCCATGAAAGAGCCAATTGTGTGATCTTACCGAACTTTGAAAGCCCATTTATACAATGCGGCCCTTCAGCCAACAACGCTGGAGCTCCCACCTTATGCCCCTTGTTGCCTGGGGAGATTTGGGTGGGGAGTTCAACAGATGCTGCTGATGCACACCCTGTGGATCAGGCCCTGTCACAACACAGATCCGGAAAAAAAAAACAGGGATCTTTTTTCCCCTAAGGAAGAAGACAGCAAAGCTGCAGGGGATGGGGCAGAGCCTGCAGACAGTTTGGAGCAGAGGTTGGCCAAATTACTTTTTGAACTACACTTCCCAAAATCCCCATGGCCATGTGAGTAATCCTGCCCACCTTCTTTTTTTCTCTTCCTCATCTGCTGTTTCCCACATGCAACCCTGAGTTTGTTCAGTCCCCCTACCCACACACCCAATCCCTTCTCACTTAAACATTTCTCTTGGACATTGTAACTGAGTACCACACGAGAAGAGAAAGGCATACTTTTTGCTGTAAAGTGGCACTCAGGAACAACACTGCCTCTGAGGAAGACTTGAGGAATAGCCAGTGGGGACAGGGGTCTATTTTAATAATGGTGGGGGGTGGGAGAGCTTTCACTCAGTTTTAGTCAACTCAGCTTTAGTCAACCCAGCTTCACTCGACGTTAGCCAACTTCGATCCTAGAGATAGCTTGCCAACCATTCTTTCCCTAGATATTGCCTCCTGCTAACAAACCGCTTCTTGAACAATAAATCAGTCAAATCAAATTAAGATTAAAAATTACACAGGCAAAATGAAACTGTCTGCATATCTTATGTCGACCTGCATCATTTAATCTAGAAGCATAATCTGCATTTTCTTAGTGCTGAATTTGCATTTCTTTGACACATTATTTTCCATACCTCAATATAAAACAATTTTTAAAGTGTATCTGGGCTGTAGCTTCACTCATAAAAATAAATGTTATGTTGATGTTCATTTTAATTTCAAGTCCAAAGACAATCTTTTTTTCAACCCTCATGGAGGCAGGCAAGATATTTATTTTAGGCCCCAGAACACCCTTGTGTTGCAAAATTCACAGAGAACCTTCCATACAAGATACATATTTTATGACATTTTCACCTGTTTCAGCCAGCGGCCACGTATAGGTGTTTTTTGTTCCTGAACAGGCAAAACCAGTCAGGGGGGAGGGGAGGAGGACTTACAGCTACTCAAAATGGAAGATGTACTTCATCTGACCATATGTTTTGTGGGTCTGGGTATTTGATTACTGTTGCATACTCTTTGATTATGAATACACAAATACTCCTATGGCTATGGGGCATTTTTATACCTCACAATACATCTCAATTTTCATTCAGTTCAGAAAAATACTCTAGATCAAGGCGCTCAAAGGCCTTTAAAAAAAATCTGCCTAGGTGAAGTATATTATCAGTAATGATACAGGTTACACATCCTAACAATCACAATTAAAAGAACCACATATTTCTAGCCAAGGTTTGCCATCTCTTGAGGCTGCACTGTCGGAGCTAACTTCGACTTCACCAATACTGAGTATGAAACAAGTTCATCCTGGAAGAAGCTATGTTTGCGGTTTCTCTCTCTCTTTTCTTTTCTTTTTTTTTCTCTCTCTCTGGTTTGTTTTTTGAGACTGGATGGATGTGGTGAAGCAAAAGTAAACGGTGCTTTCTGTATGGGAGGGATGACAAAAAGTGTGCCAGTCCAAATTTCTTGGGCTGCAGCTCCCATCAGCCCCACCTACCACAGCTAATGCTAAAAGATCATGGCCATTGCAATCCAGCATCTGGAGGGCCACATGTATCCTAGCCATACTGTATGAGGCTGCCTCTCTCCAGGCAGAAGAAGGTACAAGAGCTGGGCTTCAGGTACGTGGATCCCTTTCAACAATATGATCCTATCCAAAGTGATAAATAGGTATTTTGGAGTAACTGGATTGCTCCCTGTCCCCATTACAAATCTAGCCACCCCCAGTGTCTGGATGGACTATAAAGACCTCCTTCAGATGTCCAAAAGAAATCCTAAATCCCACAGGGATCTCCCATCCCCAAACTCTGCCATTTACATTCCATGAACAAATTTCCATCCCTCCAGGGCATCGGTCTGTTTGTTAAAAGTCAAGGCAAAGCACTCCTCTCTCTTGACCCAAATGTCATCCATTGTTAAACAATACAATGACCTTGCAAAGCTACAGCTGTAACTTGGAAAAGTTATTTCCACAAAAGAAAATTCCCAGACCAGTTTGGCCTGGATATTTTGGGCACTGTAACCCAAAACACAACTTCTGCAAGCTGTGGTTCTAAGCTGTGAGAATGTTCCTCCTGGACCAAAGTGACCTTTTGACCATGCCTTCTCATTCCTGGGAGATTTGATGCAGGACTTCTCTTGCCTTGAGAGTCCCAAAGCCAACACAGTCATGTAAAAAAAAAACTGTTCCCCATGATAATGTGGAGTCTTTTTGGGAATACAAAGTCTTCTCACCCTTCTGCCTTTTTTAAAGAGAGGGTTGAGTGTACACAGCCACCACCTGCCACCTTTGATAACCGGCTTCAATTAGACCTTAACCTTCAAGCCATTAACAGAAGGCTGTTAAGTAGCTAATTGCTAATCACCTTCTAATCGGCTCATTCCCCTCCCGCTGCTGTGATCCTCCCATGACATCAAATAGGATGCCTGTAGGGTCACAAGGATCAGGTAAATTCAGGACTGAGAAGGATGTTCCAGACATGGCCAGCCTTTTCTCTGGAAGACTCTCCCTCCCGCAACCCTGGCCACACACACAATCTGTCTAGTGCCTCGGTTTCAAATGCAGTGAGAGTCTTTATAAGCTTTCCCCTTGGTATCATTAGGTACCATACAGAGGCAGACTTTGGAAAAGTTACTTTTTAAAACACAATTCCCAGAGCCTCCAGCTAGCATAGCTAGTGGTCATGCTGTCCGGTGAGGCTGAAATAATCTTTAAAAAGTGACTTTCCCAAGCTCTGTGGTAGGGGTACATCAAGATCCATAGCCTGATTAGATTGATTTAAGTTGCTTGCACTATACTGGTGTGGATTTCTGATTTCTAAATTTTTTACAATATCAACAATTTCCTCTGACTGCCTTAAATTATTCTTCCAAAAGCATGAATGGTTTTTCAGGTGGTAGTACAATATTCCCAGGAGTGGATTTTGTATAGAATAACTCTGAATTCCACCTCTGGGAGTTAAATTCCTGGATTCTGCTTCTAAGTATACGTATTTTGCACCTGGCTCTAGTGGTTAGATCTCAGGGTTCTAATAAAAAAAGAAAGCATCTCCCAGAAGCCTAAAGTTTGCCCAGCTCAGCAGTACTGGAATCAAACAGGGTTAGGTAGGGGATTTAGCCTTGGAGGAGTGGTTTGCCCAAGCCTATCCAAGGAAAGATACCCATCCAAGTCTGTTCTCCAAAATGTTTCTTGTTGTTGTTGTTGCTGCCCTCTACCCTAGAGACACTGGAAATCCAACACAACACAGACACAGTTGGGGACAAAAGCATTTTGTAGTTTGTGCCTAAGCACTCTGCATTACTAAAACCAAACAGACTAATGTTATTGAATCGTAGAGGTACAGAGGTGTTGCAACTTATGTTGTCCAACACTTGCTTGATGCAGGAAATCCAGAGCAAAGGCATCCCAAAGCCTGAAGACTTCCAGTAGAGCCATGGAGATGATATGGTCAGGATCATTCACTTTTGCTGCTGACCCACCAAAGATCATGGACGCACTATTAATTGTATAGTCCACCTACACTATCTGTACCTAATTTCAAGGTTGGCATTTCGTGGAACAGTTCATTTTACTGCCACCCCAAAAAACAGTCCTCTGCCATCCCATTTCCCTGTTTTTAGAAGTCCCAGTTTTTTCTCTCTTCCTGCCATTTTCCTCTTTTATCCTCAGCTTATTTCAGTTACTGCAAACTGAATCCAAAGTGCAAAAGCAGTTCACCCTCAGCGGGAGGAAGGAAAGGGAAAGTAGAGGATGGAATCTTGTCCTTCCCAGTTGGCTCAGGCAAAAGCAAACTATTATAGCCTCCGCTTGCTTTCTCTTTATTAACTTTTTCCATCTTAACCACACTTCCATGTTGTTTGGCCACATGGGCCCTGGTTTTCATCTGTGAGATGCTGGAGAGTATCTGTGCTGTCCACTTTTACTATTTGGTACAAACACTGCTAAGACCTCACACCAAGAAAACTCATTCTGGCTGGCTGATGAACTTATTATCTATGGAGGTGACAGAGCATGTCTAAAGAAACAGGGCAAGGTCTCAAGACACTAAAGATTTCAGGTTTGACTTGCACCTTCTTCTTGTAACATAGGACCCTTTGGTTTCTGAAAGTCTGCTTCCAACAAGCAGATTTAGAGACATCTGTTTATAATTTCTCTTCCTCCATTCCCACTTCCTGCAGCTTTTCTGCAAAAAAGTCCTCAAAATCTACCCAGAAGGTGGCCTGTGACCAAACAAATGCAACGTGTGCTACTCCAGGGAGCAGTTCTGTGATTCTTCTTTAACTGCCATGACTGTATGCAATAGAATCCTGGGACATTAGTTTGGTCAGAAGCACCAAAGGAGCTCTTTGGTTGAGATCTCTAAATACCCCTCCCTAAACCACAGTTCCTAGGTTTTCATAGGATGGAGCCATATCAATTAAAGTGGAATCATAGCGTTATAAATCTGTATTGTAAGAGAGGCATAACTTTGCGCGAGTTCTCCAAATACATGGTACATAAGCAGATGGTGTGTGATTCTGCAGAAAAACACACTTTCTTTCTTGAAGCCAACTCACAGTATTCCATCTGAATGCTCTTAACATTCCATCATGCTCAAGAGTGACCAAGAAATAGAACTCAGGGCAGGGCATGGTTGCACACGCAGAATCCAGCCAGTCCCTATGCAGCAGCCCTTGACGGTGTTTCAACCTGGGAGACAGTCAAAAGCCAACAAAATTCGCTTCTCACTCAGATCATAAAGGCAGCAGGAAAGTTTGGCCAAAGGCACCCCTTGCCTTTTTCTCTTACAGGGACAGCAGAGATTCACTCCTTGTGGTATCAAAAATAAAGTACTGACTGCATTTGGGATTAGGACTACAGTGGGACAAAAATGCTCATCTATCTGGAGGCATCTAGGCCTCCTAGATATTCCACGGGGTTCACA
Source organism: Cyclura pinguis (assembly GCA_030412105.1). Classification (NCBI taxonomy): domain Eukaryota; kingdom Metazoa; phylum Chordata; class Lepidosauria; order Squamata; family Iguanidae; genus Cyclura; species Cyclura pinguis. The sequence continues at coordinate 208,474,662 of CM059600.1, forward strand.
GCGAGGTATCCATGTACATGCAGGTCTCCACAAAGTATAGAGCCCCCTTAGTCTACACAAACTCTGCCTGGCATGATAATAAGCATTTTTGCTAGCCTCATACACATCTAGGAGTAGAGAACACTCAGAATGATTATAATGCAACAAGTTAAAGAAAGACAGGGAATGCTCCATTGCTCACACTCCTACAGTTAAACTGCAGGAAACACCAACTACACAGAAGGCATCGATCCTAAGCTAAATATCCCTGCTGTTCAGAGGGCTACCGAAGCCCTAAAAGAGATATTTGAAAAGCAGGGAATACCAGTCTCTTGACACACTGCTGGAAATGGATGTAGAACTGCCTAGCCGATTCTTGTCTTTTTTCCAGGATGGCTACCCAGATGTTCCCAATTAGGCTCCTTCCTCCATACACTCCCTTTTGTCCCAGCTGCCTCTTTTCCGGGGACCCAACAGACTCCCCCTCTGCTCTTCTAGCGAGTGAGAGAGATTTGACAGGCCTTGCCTTTTTCTCCTCCCTCACCCCCCCCCCCTCGCAGCCCACTTATTTTCGATCCTGCCATTCCTCTGGTGAACCTCTAGCCTCCAAGATGTTTATTTGATTCCTGCCCCACTGATTCTTGTGGGCAGAGAACTTGGAAATCCAAGATCCACCCCCTGGAGGTCCCAAAGCAAGGATCTTGCCAACACCAGTCTGACAGTGGCGGGGGGGGGGGGGAGAGAGAAAGAGCAGCACAAAAGTAGAAAACAACTCTTAAAACTGGAGTTCTGCCTCCCAACAGGGGAGTGCGGCAATCTCTAATGGCAAACAGCTGTAGATGACCATGCTCTGCCTCCTTTTCTCTCCCCCACCCCACCCGACCCACTGCCTTTCTCCAAACCTAAAAACAGGCGCGGAGAATTGGGAGGCAGATCACAGGACGAGAGGGCTGGAAACACACAGATGTTGTTTGTTCTCCTTTTCATTTTTCTTTCCAGCACCAAGGGAGGAGGGTTCGTAGGGTAGGGCTGGCAGAGAAGTGGCGTTTTAAATTAAATGAAAACCATAACCCAGAGGAGCTAGGGAGCGCTTTTCAGTCCACGGGACTCGCTTGCTGGCTTTGTCTGGAGTTAGAAAGAGGGCTTCGTCTCGGAGCTGGTGGCAACCGATGAGCCCGCTGCAGAAGCCAGTCGAAAGGGTTCGGGGCGGGTGGGCGAGGGGTTAGGAGCCGGGTGGCCACTTATGAGGAGGAGGAGGAGAAGGAGAAGAACGAGACTAAGGCCATTTCCGCACTAGACTGTTATAGCGCTATGATTCCATTTGCAACATCCGATGGAATCCTGGGGTTTGCAGTTTCGGGAGGGGCCAGCAAACCCCAGGATTCCATAGGATGTTGCAAGTGGAATCGCAGCGCTATAACAGTCTAGTGCGGAAAGAGTCCGAGAAGGAAATCTCGACACTCCAGAACTTACCCGAAGGCTGAGCGGGGTTCCTGGGTCACGCTTTCCCCCCGCTGGCTGGCTCTGCGATCCCTCCTCCGTCCGTCCAGGGGCGCTTCCTAAACTCCGAGGGGGCGGGAAGGGGGCGAGAAGAAGAGAAAAAGGCAGTTGAGAGGCAGAAGTTTGGAAAGCCTGCCACGGGATGGCACATCTTAAACCCAGGGAGGGCGCGGAGCGAAAGCAGAGGCGCATCTCCTCGCTCGCTCTGCGCTCCCGGCGGAGGGAGATGCCACGGGGCGGCCCGGGAGCGCCAGCGCGGTACCTTGGCTCTGCCTGATCGGCCGGCCGGCCAGCGGCGCGCCTCTCCGGGCTCCGGCCACAGCGGCGGCGGCGGCGGCGGCAGCGGAGCCTCCCAGCTTGCGGAGCGGGGTCCCCGCGGCTGCCTGGGGCTCCACCTCCGCCCCGCCTCCTCGGCAGCCGCCGAGACCGTCTCTGGAGGGGCCCAAGGAGCCGGGGGTGGGGAAGGACCCGGGCGGCGGCGCTCCACCCTCGAAGGCTGGCGGGCGGCGGCAGCGGCAGCGGCGGCTCTCTGGGTCGCTGCGCGCGGAGCGGACCTCCCGGCCCCCATTGAGTGTGGGGCGGGGGCTTCCTCTCCCGCGGGCCTCGGGGGTTTTGCACGTCGACCGTGTGCAGGCGACCCCATTTGCGGCGTTCGTTTTAGTACCCTGTGATTTTACGTTTTAATAAAACTATTAAGCTTTTTGAAGCCAAACGCTCGTCCTTTGCGGTGCGCCCGTGCGCTGGGGAGGCTGCCATGTCAGGAAGAGGCATTCCCTCGCGGGGAAGGCGGGCGAGGGAAGGAACACCTCAGCGACGGTGGCTTGCTCCTTCTTGGTTTACAAATATACAAAAACAATGAATCTATTTAAAAACCAACCACAACCCTGCATTCTAAGATTTTTTAAATAGGCGCCACCTTTCCCCGTGCCGGAGCTGACTGGCCCGCGCTCCAAGCTTCGGCACTGGTGGTGAGAGGGCACCCCCCGCCTCACCTGAGGGGAACAGGCTGCCTCGGCGGGTGGGACAGCAAGGCCCGTGTCCCACGCCGTCTGCCCCACAGCGTCTGCGGCCTGAGGGGGCTGCTGCTCACTCGGCCTGCTAGGGACAGGCCACCAATCGCGGTTACTCCGGTGCGGGGAGAAGGAAGGAGGGAGCGCTGTAAGGGCAGACCACATATCCAGGAGGTGCTAAAAACTCGGGAAGTGGGAACACTTTCCACACCAGACAGTTATAGCGCTATTATTCCACTTTCAACATCCTTTGGAATCCTGGGGTTTGCAGTTTAGGGAGGGGCCTGCAAACCCCAGGGTTCCATAGGATGTGGAAAGCGGAATAATAGCGCTATAACTGTCTAGTGCAGAAATGGCTACAGACTCAGTGACAAGTTTATTCACCTCACTGGCGTCTCTTCATTTCTGTACGATTGTACCCAAAGGTGCGTTCTGTCCTTGTTGAGGGGCTTCTGCCAATTTCTCACGCCTTCGGCCACTGGAACCCAAATAAATGATTGCTATCTTGTGCTTTACAGCCCAGAAACTTTCCTGAGAAGAGGTCTTATTAAAATAATGGGACTTGTGTGTGTGTCTATGTGCCTGTCACTCGTCGACTTACGGCGACTCCATGATTTCATTCTTAGGCGTACTCAGAGGTGGTTTTGTCAAGTCTCTTCCGATATATAGCCTATAGCACCTGGTATTCATTGGCGGACTTATTTTCACCTAAATGGGTGCAGAGATAGATTGCTCAGGATTCTGTGTTTATTATTACCGAGGTCCTCCCCGAACTGTCCTTGTTTTCGGATTAAAATAGACTGCTGGTGACATTTTTTGGCCTAGAAACCATGAGACTGGCTTCTGGTAGTATTCTTTCTTCATAAGCCATCAAGGGGACAGTGAAAAAGTGCATTATCTTTGACTGCTTTTTTAAAGAAGGTCTGTAATCCCCTTTTAAAAATTGCTTATAAGGACGTACCTTTTTTCATGGCTTGGTTGGTTTAAAGTGATGTTACTCTTGCGTTTTATTCCGACGTGTAAATGCATTTGAAAAATTTATCTTGTGGTTTATCCTTGGTGAGGGCATGCGCTCGAAAAGATAGACTGTTAAAGATCTCAAAACACATGTTTCTAAGTTACACAGAACACACTTTGTCAGAAGCTAAAAGTTGTTTCCTAGAATATATTCATGTTCATGTTCTGATAGCCAAGTATAAACTTTGCTTGGGTTACATCTTTTACAAAGGATGCACATGCAAAGCACTGTTTTTCCTGGAAATTACTTGCAAGCAACAACAGGGAAAGAGTCAAACTCCACGCTGATCTGTGTCCAGAGCAAGGCTAAGCATGCCTGCAATGTTATTTGTATAATCAGCTCGTGCACTCCCACCAGCTGCATAAGAGAGCAGGAAGAGCTGGATTTTAATTTGGAAGCCTTTGAAGTAGCTTCCCACACGGGCAGAAAAGATGGAGATCCACCAACCAGAGCTGTAATACAAAGCTTAAGGATGGGCTGAGAAATAGGCTGTTGCTACTGAATTCAAAATAGATTAGTTGAGGGTGCTTTCAGGAGAAATGTCTGTTTGCCCCCTCCCCCAAATGCTAAATTTAGTGCATAGCTAGCATTGGCAAAGTAGCTCCCTGGGGGAAGGTTCACACACATACAGAGACACATTTTCTTTACTTCATCACGGAAACCGAAACATCGCATGATGGCTCGCTCATGTACAGAACTGCTAGAGTTTAAACAACAACAAAAATAACATACGTATCACCCCAGCTGTAAGGCTTTTCAGCAGAGTTTGTCCATGTGCACAGATGCCATGTATTCAGGTAATGTTTCTATGCAGAGTAGCATAAGATGCTGGGAGAAGAAAGATACAGCTTCTTCTCCTCCATGTGTAATACATCAGATGTTTATCAGGGTCAGCCATTTCCCAGCTCCTTCAGGAGCAGACGGTGTGATAGAGGCATAAGTAAGAAAGGTTGGTAGGTAACTGATTATGATGATATAGTAGCAGCAACTGAATTGCACTTTTTGCCACTTAGGAGCCTTGTTGCAAATCCAGGTGTGGGATTCTTAGCAGTAGACTCGAGTCAGACTTAAGTCACTTTAGTGACTCGACTCGGACTCGACTCGGCAAAAATTACACACTGACTCGACACAACTTGAGACTTGCATATTTTTAGTGACTGACTTGCTGCCGTTGGTTTAGTAACATAACACATTCATCCAGAAGCCTTACAACTTACTGGTCGTATGACAATCTGTCTCAAGCTCAAAGTGTGGACACATTTCTCAGAGGGAACAGCAAATGGGTTAGGCTTGAGGTAGGCTTGAGATCTGCTCAGCAGCCTATCCCAGCTACATATAGGAGTAGCTTTCTAAAACTTTTCCTAAGAGCAGAAGGCAAGACTTGTGCCCAGAGTGCAAGGTGTGTATATCAGAGTAGCACAGAAAATGTGTTAGGCAATGGGCTTGAGGAGGAAGGATCCTTGAAGCTCTCGAAGTTTTAGTAATGGGGAATAAGAAGGATCCTATTCCCCACTTCTGAAAAAGCCTCCAGCTCTGCAAATGGGAAGTAAGAAGGGTCCTATTCCCCACTTCTGAAGCTGCAGATGGCAAAATCACAAAAGTACAGGGCCAACTCTACGTAAATTGTTAAAACTGACTTTATTTGACCCTGTCTGGAAATTCTAGAATACAGGTTGGGGTATAAAGTTGGCTCCCAGACTTGAGACTTGACTTGAAAGTATCTTGCAAGGACTTGAGACTCGGCTTGAAACTTAGAGTAAAAGACTTAAATACATCACTGTTTCTCAGTTATTTGTTCCAAGTGAACCAACTGCCCTGAATAAAACTTGTAAGTCAGCATTCTCACTTCTGGAGCAGGAAAGCAGGTACACAGAAAGGCCCGATGTACAGCAGAGAGGTATGCCAACTTCAAGTCCTCTCCCCTAATATACAAGTCGTACTGAAAGTAATGCCTGACAAGTAATAATTCCTTTAAGCAACATAAGACACATGCAACTACATACATATGTGAAGTAACTCTTTGTCTACAACAAAGGACTATTCAAAATAGTCTCCACCAGTAGTGACGTATTTGCACCATCTTTGAACCCACTCCTCAAATCCACTTTGGAAAAAACTCTTTTGGAAACAATACATGGAAGAGCTAGATAAAAGAAATGAAAGGTTGACAAATCCATTCAAGGAAGAACCATATGAAGTCAAACCACCAATTTTAGAAAGTAAAGTGAAAACTGAACTCTGAACACTTGAGAGAAATGAATCACCAGGAACAGATGGCATACCAATTGAGCTGCTTCAGTCTACAGATGCTGAATCTACACTAGTTCTAAGTAAAATCTGTCAACAAATATGGAAAACAAAAGAATGGCCCACAGATTGGAAATGCTCAATATACATTCCACTCCCCAATAAATGTGGTACCAGGGATTGCAGCAACCACCAGGCCATTGCATTAACCTCCTATGAAAGCAAGGTCATGCTCAAAATTCTATAACAAAGTCTTCTACCACATATGGAGTGAGAAATGCCAGATGTCCCAGCTGGGTTCAGGAAAGGAAGAGGCACTTGGGATCATATTGCAAACATACATTGGGTAATGGAGCACACCAAAGAGTTTCAAAAGAAAATCAGCTTGTGTTTCATAGATTATAGCAAAGCCTTCTATTGTGTAGATCATGAGAAACTATGCATTGCTCTTAAAAAAAGGGGTGTGCCACAACATTTGATTGTCCTGATGCATAACCTGTATGCAGGATAAGAGGCTACTGTTAAGAGAGAATACGAAGAAACTGAATGGTTTCCAGTTGGCAAGAGGGTCAGATATGTCTGCATTTCATCATCTTATCTGTTTAACTTGTGTATTGAACATATCATATGGAAAGCAGGAGGTATGGAGGAAGAGGGAAGACTTGGAGGAAGGAGGTATGAAAATTGGAGGAAGGAATGTCAACAATTTAAGATACGGAAATAACACCATACTACTAGCAGAAAAAAGGAAAGACCTGGAAAGATCACGGAAGACCATGCTAGAGTGCCGCTAGGGCAGAGGCACCTCTGACAATCACTGACCAGTGGCAGTGGGCCCCTGATGCCAGTGTCTGCAGTTAATGGAGAAATTGATGCTCAGAGAGCTGGGATGTGAAGCCCAGCAGGATGTTTGGCTCATTCTACCTGTAAGAAGCTGCTCTGGGGGAACTGAAGGGGTGGAGGCAATGTGACTGACTGTGAAGCTTGCCAAGCAGAGACACAGTGTGTGTGGAGAGATGGGCAAAGTTAAAAGCTACCCGCAAGTGATTTTAAATTGGCTGCAGTTCACTGAGCAGCAGCAGAAAAGTTGCTCAGAATAGGCAGAAGACCCCCACAAAGACTGCGAGGAAGGGGAGGTAGCTGATCAGTGCTCAGGGTGGACAACAACATGAGGGGCATGGTGCAGGGAATGGTGACCCCCTGTGTTCCTGCCAGCCCAGCCCTTCCAGAGCCACACCCTTATACCAATCGAGGTTTGAAAGCTTCCCACAGCAGGGACCCAAAGAAGCTGCCATTCTTTTTGAACTGAGTCAAAGGCCTTATGTGTGAGTGGGAACACATGTTCAGGATGGAGACCTCCAAGGTGTGCTGGAGGGGGAGCTGGTGGAATGGCTGGTCAACTTATACAACTTGGGGGCAGTGGAGTTAGAAGATTTCAGTGCATTTTTTGACCAGCTTGCATGCCCACTTTGAAGACCCATTCCAGCAGGAGAAAGCACACACAAGTATTCAGTGACTGAGGCAGGACAGCAAGTTGGTGGCACAATATGCAGCAGAATTTTGGCACCTGGTCAGAGATGACCAAGTTACGCTATTTCTATGATGGCCTGAATCCCAGCATACTAGAATGGTCTCTATCACAGGGGAAACCTGAAACCCTGCTGGGACGGGTGCGGCTGGCTGAGGAGGTAGAGGCAATGCGACTGCGTGTGAGGTTTGCCAAGCAGAGACAGTTGTGGGTGACCAAGGCAGCAGGAGGAGGCGGCAGCACAAGGAAGACCAGTCAAAGTCCTGTCAAACTGGCAGCAGGAAAGAAGGAGAAAAGGATGTGGCTTGACCTGTGCTTGGGGCACAAAGAAGAGGGGCATCACATTCCTAGCCACCCAGTGAAACACAGAAACACACACTGACTGGACCAGCAGTGAGACTCCAAAGGGGAGGGTCTCAAGAAACCTCCAGCACAGGGGCGAGGCAGCACTGCCTCTGCAGATATCCAACCAGCGATGGAGCTCTCGTGAAGAGACAACTTGTTGGATAGGTCTGAGAGCAAAATGGGGGTGTGGGAAGCAACCAGAGCCTGTCCTAAATGGCACCAAGAGGCAGGCTGTTAGCAAAGGGCACCCTGCAATAGTGGTGAGTGGATCATTACCCCTTCTTTTGTCCAAGTGTGGTTGAGAGGCTGGGAGGGAGGACAAAGCATCAATACAGTACACATGCTGGACTCGGGCTGCCGTAGATGCCTCATGCACCCTGCAGTGGTCATGGGACTCAGGCGGAAAGGTGAAAAGCTGCCGACTCTTTTTCAGTTTGTGCAGATGGATGGGAACCTGATGATGGGGGTGGAGGGAGAGCAATCTGATATTGCACATCCCCAGTGTGCGTGGGGGAGCATGGGGAGACCATGCAGTTCATTTTGGCCTCCACAGCTTCCCACTCAGTTGTGCTGCAACTGAACTGGCTTAGGCATCACAACCCAAAACAAGCTGACTGGACAACTGAGGAGATGAAGTTCTTGAGCCCTAGGTGCCAGTCCCACCACCTAGTTGTGCTTGTGGTGTCCAAGCAGGATATAGAATCATAGAATCATAGAAATGTAGAGTTGGAAGAGACCACAGGGGCCATCCAGTCCAACCCCCTGCCATGCAGGAATACCCTCAAAGCACTCCCGACAGATGGCCATCCAGCCTCTGCTTAAAAACCTCCAAGGAAGGAGACTCCACCACACTCCAAGGCAGCATATTCCACTGCTGGACAGCCCTGACCGTCAGGAAGTTCTTCCTGAGGTTCAGGTGGAATCTCCTTTCCTGCAGCTTGAATGCATTGCTCCTTGTTCTGGTCTCTGGAGCAGCAGAAAACAAGCCCTCTCCTTCCTCTACATGGCATCCCTTCAAATATTTAAACATGGCTATCATGTCCCCTCTTAACCTTCTCTTCTGCAGACTAAACATACCCAACTCTCTAAGTCTATCCTCATAGGGCATGGCTTCCAGGCCTCTCACCATTTTGAATATGGTGAACAGTGAGCCAGCAGCAAGACTAATAGCCAGTGGAACGGCTCCTGAGCCAGAGGACCCAACTTGCAGGGTGAATATGTAGACCTAAAATAGTTTTTTGAGGAAAAAGAGGCAGACTTTTTACTGCCTCATTCCACACCTGACTGCACTATTGAACCAATTCTAGGGGCAGAGCTGCCTAAAGTTAAACTCTATTCCATGACTCCCAAGAAATGGGTAGCTTGGGGGAGCTTATAGATAAAACCTTGGCCCAGGGGATTATAAGAGTGGCCACGTCCTCTATGGCCACTCCAGTGTTGTTCCAAGACAAGAAAAATGACACTGAGGCTTTCCACAGATTACAGAGGGATGAATGCCATATGCAGCTCCAAAAAGTATCCCCTTCCCTTAATGAAAGACTGCTTTGACAAAGAGAAGGTGCTTACCAAACTGGACTTGAGGAAGCCGCATTTTCTAGTGTGAATTGCAGAAAGGACAAACAGAAAACTGCTTTTAACTTTCAGTTGGGGTTTTTTGAATGCCCTTCAGATTAAGTGGAGCACCAGGTGTGTTTATGCACCTGATCAATGAAGTATTTCATGACTATTTATATCAAGGGGTGCTGCTATATTTAGATGCTGTCCTAGTGTACTGAGAGGACACCAATCTCATGTGGAATTGGTGAGGAAGGAACTGAAGAAATGGCTAGATAACCAGTTATAGGCGAAGTTATCCAAATGTGAGTTCTACAAAGACAAACTGGACTATTTGAGGTATCTCATTTCAGCTGAGGGAGCTGAAATGGATCGTGCGAGAGTCCAAGACACTGTGGGATGGGAAGTCCCCAAAGCAAGGAGGCAACTCCAAAACTTCATGAGATTTTTCAATGTCTGTAGAAATTTATCCCCTAATAAATAATAATAATGGGTATAATGTGAATGAGATTTAAATACATGATATATACACACACACACACACACACACACAAGCAGTATGATTTATAATATGCGGAATGAGTATGTTATGTTAATAGATTAGGAGAAAAATAACAATGTAAGTATTTTTCTGTTACAAATTTTTGTTTTTCACTTTTATTTTTATCACATAATGTTTTTCTTCTTTTGTTCTTCTTTTTGTTTTCTCTGTGTAAAACTAAATTAAAAAAAGAGAAATTTATCCCCACCTTTGCCCAAATAGTGCTTGCTGTTGACTGACATGCTAAAGATGAAGGGAAAGGGGGATAACACTGATTTTAAAAAAAGCCCAGCTCCCAAGTCAAGCGGAACTCAAATTGAGCACCTGAAGTAGTTCTTCACCTGTGAGCCTATTTTGAAATACCAAGACCCCTCACGATCCTTTGTGGTGCGGGTGGTATCAGACGTGGCCACAGGGGCTGTCTCGCTGCAAAAGGATGTGGCTGATCAGCTATGGGTGTGCACCTATTTGTTCAGAAAGTTGAGGGACGGAACAGAAGTGGCCTGTGTGGGAGAAGGAAACTGCTGCCATCTAACACACTTTGATAACTTGGAGGCACCTGTTAGAAGGAGCTTCCTCCCTTTTTTGAGGTGTGGACTGATCACTGAAACTTAGAGGCACTTATATCCCAAGGAAATTGGGTCCACAACATATCAGAAGGAAACAGTTCTTTTACAGACTTAATTTCCAGATACGATATTTCCCATCCTGCAAGACTTTCCTAGCCAATGCCCTGTCTAGACTGCCACAGCATGACAGCCAGTGTAAAGAGGTGGTAGACACTGTGTTTACCACCCCCCATCCCCACCGCAGTTAGGATAAGATGCAGCCAGTCCAGACCCCAACTGAAACCTGATCTACAGTGCAGCAGGAGGGAGGAACTGGAGCAGGATACCTGGCTGAAAGCTCATGGACATGAGATAGTCTTGAAGGACCATATCCCTTGCAAGTGAGACAGAATTTATGTGCCAGAAGCATTAAGGGATAAAATCCCAAGGCAATGCCGCAATGTAAAAGCAGCAGGGCACGTTCGGTTTGTTGCAACCTTACATCAGTTTTGGTGGCCAGGACTTAGACAAGATATAGAAGCTTATTTTAAAAGCTGCCCGGTGTATGTGATGGCTAAGCAAGTGTGAGGGAAAGCACAAGAACTGCTGCAGCCCTTTCTCACTCCCCACATCCTTGGACTGAAATTAGCATGGACTTTATAGTAGACTTGGCTGAAAGTAGGAAAAAGACAGTGATTTGGGAAGTGACTGACCTGTTTTCAAAGCAAGCCCATTTTGTGCCCTCCATTTTTGTCCCCATGGCTCCTCACCTGCCCAAGATGTTTGTACAGTATATTTGTAGACTTCATGGGATTTCCAGTAAAATAATCTCTGAGCAAGGGTCCAGTTCATCTTCCAGTTTTAGAGAGCTTTCCTAAAGCTACTAGGTATTTAGCAAGGGCCGAGCTCATCCCCAAATGGATGGACAAGCTGAGAGAGTTAATCAGATTCTTGAGCAATGCCTCAGGTGGTATATTAATTTCCAACAAGATGGTTGGATTGACCACTTGCCCTTTGTGGAGGTGGCTTATAACAGCTGTGTACATCTGGGCACAGGGAACTTAACATTTCAGGTGGTTCATGGACAAGACCGTAAACCTTTACCAACTTTATCAGTGGGGAAAAGTGACTCAGTAGCATTAACTGAGTAGGTTGCACAAATCAAAGCTTCTTGGCCTGGGATTGTAACTGGAGCAGAGAATTGGAGAATTGGAGCAGACTGACACAGAGAATTACAGTCATTACAATTGTTGCCTCACCATACACATTTCCAAGTCTTCTGTAGATGTTGGCTGCAATACATCCTTCTTTGGTAAAGAACTCAATGACTGCTCTTTGTTTCTGCTTCATGTCCATGGTTATGCTACATCTAGAGATACCAGAGAGACCCAGTGTGGTGTGGTGGTTTGAGCACTGGACTACAACTCTGGAGACCAGGCTTCAATTCCCTGCTTGTCCATAGAAACTCACTGGCTGACCTTGGGTACATCACACACACTCAGACCCAGAAAACCCCAAGATAGGTTCATCTTATGGATGCCACAAATTGGAAACAACTTGAAGGCATGCAACAGCAACAGAAATACAGATATCATGTTAGTCATACAGCAAGAATTACTCTATCTGTTGGTGTAATAGCATTTGGATTAATAATTTCAGAGAAAATGGTACGCAGGGATTATTTTCAGTATGACCCTGGTATTGTCGCTGTTGTGTGCCTTCCAGTTGTTTCCAACTTATGGCAAGCCTATCACAGGGTTTTCTGGGGCTGAAACACCCAAGGTCACCCAGAGGGTTTCCATAGCTGAGTGGGAACTGAACCTCAGTCTCAAGGGTCGTAGTCCAACACTCAAAGTGCTACACCACACTGGCCTTGAAGATCCTTGTATACTCAGTTCTTAACTGATTTATTTGGTCTCCTAAGTACTAGTTTCAATTCAAGCAGGACCTTTTTTGGTCTGGTCTTCCAACTGCTGCTCTTGCTGGGAGCTAGTCCAGGTGGCAGAGGGCCCTGTAGGCCTTGCAGTGGCCAGGTCTGTCCTGTAAAGATGTCCTTATCCAATACTTCTGTGATATTCTGCACTTTCCCCAAATACTATAAAAGAAGGAAGAGCATGGGCAGTTTCACTGGTTCTCCATACTGCTCATAGCAGCTGGATCAGAGCTGGGAAACTTCAACCTTCCCCAAGTTGTCAGACTCCAACTCCTGTCAGTCCCAGCAACCATAGCCATAGTAAATGATGGTGGAAGTTAAGAGTCCAACATCTGGAGAGCCAAAATCCCTCTGCCAGCCCTGAGCTAGAGTGTCCTTGTGTCAGAACTAAGACTTTGTGTGCTACCCCAAGCAGATTGTGGGGCAGCCTCTGCCTTCCCCTAGTATGATATGCAATGAATGGAAAAAGGAAAGTTATTATACAGAGTATAATTTTAGAAGCAAAATATTTACTGTGGCATTACAAACAGGGGATAAGAATAACAGCAGTCTTACCTTGCACATCTTACTCTTTAATTAAAAGAAGAAAGAAGAAGTTGGTTCAGACTCTCATGCTAACAAAAAGTACCACAAAACACTCCATCCCCGATTAGAATATTACTTTCCTGGCGAGATTTCTGCTCTCACAGTGGAACTCTTTTAAGTGTTGATCACAGAAGTGGTGGCCAGAAAACAGTTATTGCATCTGGGGAAGCGTCTGCTTACGGTCAGTGCCTTCTAATCAATCACATCCACTAGAATGGGTAGCCCCATCTTATGGAGGGACACTGGACCATCTGGCCAAGGACCATGTCCTAATAAATTTAAATAAATGTCCATCCGTATACTGGTCTTTTCATTTCTCTGTCTCTTCAAACCAGCCCCCTTAGGATTATCGTCTCAAAGTGGCACGAGTACAGTACATTCCCACTACTCCATCTCAAAAGCTCTGTTTTCCAAAAGTATCCTCCAAAAAGTGTAGGAAATCAGAAATATTGTATTCTTCTTCTTCTTAAAGACTGGTCTAAGCTAGATGAAATATCCTTCACAGTGACAATTATCAAGCGATGTACTGAGCATCAGCTGGACTGGGATCTTGATATGAGGTCCGTTCATTCTTTGCCAACTCACCTCACAGTGGTCCTGATTCAGGCTGGAAATTTAGCACTTCCAAAACTTCCATTTGTAAACCACTGACAGTGGAAGGGGAACCTCCTTTAGGGCAGGGATAAACCTGGAGAGCCAGCATACTGTAGTGGTTTGAGAGTTGGATTACAGCTCTGGAGAACAAGGTTTGAATGCCTGCTCAGCTATGAAAACCCACTGGGTGACCCTGGGTAAGTCACACTCTCTCAGCCTGAGGCAAAGGCAAACCTCCTCTTGCCAAGAAAACCCTGTGATAGATTCCCTATAAGTTGGAAATGACTTGAAGGCATGTAACAACAAAGAAACCTGAACTGTAGCCAGATTAGCTTACAGGTCCTCTCCGTGTGCCCTCTCCTTGACCCTTCAACTCAATCCCTGAATAAACTCCATGCAGGTCCTACCCTTCTGTGTTGGCAAAAGCAAAGCAGTGGGTACGTGATAGAGGAAGAGATCCTTGCAAGATGCTTGAGATGCTATGCTCTTTCCGCACCCCATTCTCCTCTTCTGAGTCAAGTCTCTCCAAATTCCAGTTCATATCCAAAGCAAACTTCTCACCCTTACTTCTTTGCGTTCTTGATCACGTTGTCACACCCTATCAGCTCTTGCTCTTTGCCACATTCCTGCCTGCCCTCTTCCTCTGCACCTATACAGAATGGAGCAATAAATTACTCAAGCACTACTTATTCCTCCTTAAGAGAGGCATGCTTAACCTTTCTGATTGGCATCATTTGTCAGTGTGTTTACTAATTTTTAAAATTGGCACTGAAACTTGTTTTTGCCTGTTTATCTTAAAACAACTATTTTAAATGCATGTAATAGCACTTGAATGAAAGATAATGTTAACACCATCTTTAAAAAATGGATACACATTTTTGTCTCTTCTCTGCTCCATACTTTTTAACCTACATTGGCTGAAACATAGTGCTTAAGTAAGAATATGCTCCAGAGCAACCCCTAAGATTCAAATGCTGTACTCAAAATAATTATTGTTCCCTACCCATAAGGTAATGCCATACCTATTAGTGTGAATCGTATATAACGGGACATAATAAACAGAAAAGAAAGATCTGTACTCCCTCCAGAGCATGGAAAGTCAATTTCAATTCTGAATGTACCTCAGAGCAAAAAGATCAGTGACTGGGCAGTGCTACAAAAAGCTGCCAGTTTGGAAGCACCCAAGGACAGCCAAGAGCTGCTGTAGCCGGGATTAAGTGGCTCAGATTTTGAAAAGGTTACTTTTTTTGGACTACAGCTCCCTATCTGGGATACTGGATGCTGTTTGTGCTGGTTGGGATTCTGGGTGTTGTTCTAAAAGTAACATTTCCAAGTTGTGGCAAGAGGTACTTCTATTCAGGGATGTGGAAGAATAAAACAAAAACACACTTCCCATAGTTTCCCAGTCTGGAAGACTATGGGGCCTTTTCCTATAATTCTAGTGCTATGATTCCACTTTAATTGGCACGTGAACATCCTATGGAGTCCTGGCATTTTCAGCTTAGGGTATTTAGACTCAGTATTTAGACTCAGCCAGAGAGCTCTTCCACAGTCCCCCTCCAGTACAAACGCCACGATTCCACAGGATGCAGCCATGGCAGTTCAAGCGGAATCACACCACTTTTATTGGCAGTGTGAAAAAGCTCTCAGTCTACAGACAGGGCAACGTTCCAACATTCTCCTCTCCTTGACTTTCTGGAGAAGGGTACCTTGAGGAAATTTGTTCCATTCTCTGGATGTGTTCTTGAACAAAGCATTCCCCAAATAGGGGTGATCATGACAAAAAGAGGCCTGTAATTCCACTCCCTACCCTTTCCTAAACTTTTCTCAGAGATAATCCCTTCCCTTCAGGGCAGATGACGGCTTTTAACATTTAACATCCCACTTTGGATACAAATTTCTGCCTAAGGAGGTAGGAGTTTTGCGTCTGCAGGCCCTTATATTAGATAATATTCTTTTCTTTTCACAGTAACTAGACATTTTTAGTGTTTCTGCAGTGGATTTTTAAAAAATAATAATTTGGGCAAAAGCCTAAGACGGGTTATGAGTGAATTGAAACAACTGTTCTATTTTGAGCCACCCCAGCAGAGCCCATCCTTCACCGTTCTGCTTTATTTCTGCTAAGATAATCAGACAAGCACAAGACGCTATTTTCCGCCTTGCTGTAAACATCTCAAAGTCACGGGGTTCCTGTTAACAGTTCTGGGCCAGCAGTGAAGACTGACTCCTATGTCACCCCAGCTGCCTTCCCCAGATTTGGAAGCTCTTTAGAATCACACCCAAAGTTGTAATTCCTCCCCCTACCCAGTTTCCAAGGGGTTGATGTATAGAATGATACATGTAGCCTCCTAGAATTTCCGGTCCACATTCATGATATTCAGAGACCCTTTCTGAGTGTTTGTAATTTTGTTCCTTGCTGCCATCAACACTTAAAAAACAGAGGCATTCTTGTTAGCTCTTCCTCAACCACCCACCCCTTTTCCAGCACATCATTGAGTTTGTAGGTTCAAAAAGGCTTTGAATGGAGAATATCTTTAATCTGCCTATGGCCCACCTGGAGGAGAGGTTAAATAGGTGCTTCTTTTAAATAGACATGGAAAGCCTAGATACAGGATTCAAAGTGTGCAATTATAATTGTATGAAAGTGTTAGCTACAAAAACTTTCCCACTGTTTTGGTGTTTTGCAATCCACAAAATGCAACTTCTCCTAGCCGTATAACAGACATTTCCAACAATGGCCATCAGTGGGACTTGATGCAAGTCTCTTTCCCCTGAGTCCTCATCGCTATGGCCATTTCTGCACTATAGCGCTATTATTCCCCTTTCAACATCCTATGGAATCCTGGGGTTTGCAGTTTAGGCCCCTCCCTAAACTGCAAACCCCAGGATTCCACAGGATGTTGAAAGCGGAATAATAGCACTGTAACAGACTAGTGCAGAAACAGCCTATATCTTTGACTAAATGAACTTAGCGGCACCAGCTGCCCCTGGCCACCATGTTCAGAAGGCTCAGTGATAATCTTCGCCCCTTGCCCAGGAGTTTAGCAGCCACCTCTCCTCTCCTGCCTTGCCTCTGTATCTAAATTCCCCGCCCAATTCTCATAGTTGTTAGCTTTTCCACCCTGGTCCTCAAGCTCTCCATCCCATCTGTCTCTCTTTTTGTTCCTGCATAACAGAGAGGCACCTGCCAAGATAGCAGTGGGAAGACTCTCCCTGCTTCTTCCTTTCTTTAAGTCTTGCTTCCCAATCAGTTCCACCACCACCTCTTCTCTAGAATTCAACCTGCTCCACTTCTGCACCAATGGACCCATGCTCCAAAGGACTCTTTCTCCCCAATGTTTAGATGTGCCAGGCAGTCGCGTAGGGACATGGGGTCGTTGGGGGGGCGATTCGCCCCGGGCGGCAACGTTTCTGGGGTGCCCCAGCCTGTAGCCATGTCCCTGCGTATTCTGGCCATGCCCCCATGCACCGTGGCCACGCCCCCATGCAGCGGTCACATCCTTCGCGTTGTAGCCCTGCCCTCCCCTCCACACACTCCAAGCTTCACCACCCATGACAGGGATGAAGCCAAGGAAGCAATCAAACTTCAAACAGGAAAGGGCAACACTGGTGTTTCTGAAATAATGGCGCAGATCAAGCAGCAGGGTTGTAACAAAAATAAAGCATAGCTGAAGCTGGACTTTGCATTTGTTAAAAGTTTGGAAACGTTTTTAGAGCCCTTGTATTTTAATAAAAGCAGGGCAAAGATCTGAGGGAAGGGTAAAAAAAAAAGAGAAATACCTGTCTATCAAGACAGACAGCAAACAAGGACTGAGCGCAACCATTATTCCAACCATGCTCTTTTAACTTCTTTTCATTAAGCAAAAGGAGTCCACATCTGTCAGCATTCATTCCCAGCAATGAGGACTAAAAATATGACTCATTCAAAAACAGGAATGCAAGTTCTTAGGATTTACGAGATTTTTAAGTTAGTTTCTTTATCTCAGTGTTTATGGCATGACTGTAGCTTGTGTGGATGCCTAGGATCACCAAGTGCAAAGAAATAAGAATTTGTTAGTACTTACTAAGAAAAATTTGTTTATTCCTATCTGTTATATATTTATCCTCTAATTTTTTTATTTCAATTTCTAACTTTAATTTTTTCTCTCCTTGCCATCTTTTTTAAATTACACGATTCCTTAATACAAATCCCTGTTGCAACCGCTTTCATAGTATCCCATAATACCTCTTAAGAAACCTCCCTATTGTTAATATCCCATATATCTTGCCATTCTCTTTCATTCTTGCTCGCTATATCTTTATAATTGAGTTTCCTGGTGTCCAACCTCCATCTTTTCGTTTCTCTATAATCCTTTCAAAATACAAAATCCATATTTACCAAGGCATGGTCCGCAACTCTTATCACTCCTATTTCTATATTTAATACCCTTGAACCATATTCTTTGATACAAAATGAAAATCTATTCTAGAATAATTTTTATGAGCCGGTGAGCAGCAGGTATTCTTTTCACCCCCCTTTACCAATCTCCAGACATCTTTTAACCCATTTCTATTCATTACTTTGTTCAAGGTTGTGATGTTATTAAATCTGTCCCTTGTTGTCGGGTCTGATTTGTCTTTCCACTTATTCATAACCATATTAAAATCTCCCGCCGCAACTGTGAAATCTCCCTGAATATCTTCCAACTCCTTAAACATTTTTTCATAAAATACAGGTTCTTAGGATTTACCAGATTTTTAAGCTAGTTTCCTTATCCCAGTGTTTATGGCATGATTGTAGCTTGTGTGGATTCCTAGGATCACCAAGTACAAAGAAATGAGAATTTGTTAGTACTAAGAAAAGAACAGAGACAATTTCTTCCTACGTTTTTTTTTAAACTGCATTATAAATAAAACGTTTACAACCTCCTTCACTGAAGAGCAAACCAGACAGAAATCAAGGCTCAACTATGCCCCATAGGCCTGGCCATGGCACAAAGATGGCATTCACATTAGGAAATATCTGACTTGGAGCAAGATAGGAAAAATGGAACTCTGATCCAGAGAAGAGGGTAGGCATATATTGTGGATACAAACAGTTGTAGCTTTTGTTATAGGAAGGTAACTGAGCCCTAGCATTGATCTTGTTTGCTCTCCATTGTTAAGAAGAAGCAGAAACCTTCATGTTAAGGTCCTTGTTTGGTAAAACAAAAGGGAGGGAGGTCTAGGGGAGAAACAGATGGCGCTCATCTGTCCCAACGGCCTCGTGCTTATACAAGTCCCTGAAAACTTTTAAAAAAGGTGAACGTGGAAAAGATTCAAGGTCTGTCTGTACACATTTGCCTGCTTTAGTACAGTTTCGTTTAGTTAAAGAGTGGGAGGTGTGTGTGTGCTTTAGAGGGATTAAAAACAGAAGTGTACCTCCAATTAAATGCTGCTCCTTGTCCCCTAAAAAGGATTGAAACAGCAAAATTTAAAAACCACATGCGATGGGTGAGGATTGCGGGAATCTGGGATGGCCAAAAACGGAATGGATGCAGCCCTTTCACACTCCATGGTGGCCCCCTCCTGGCTTACCTGAAAGTGATGCTAACCTGTGTACATATAAACATCAAACCAAATCAGGGAGCCCATACAGACATACAGGGCTGTATCAATCCTGAGTAGTTTTGATGAAATGCTCTCCACCAGGTTCAAGTAAATTTGGACTTTCTCTCTCTGGTTAAAAAAATAGCCTGCTTAATCCCCAAATCATAAATCAATGAAGTTGGGAGGTGCATCCCTTTCTTCCCCAAATATTCCATTCTGCTCCTGTGGGAAGCAGTATCCCCAAAAGAAAAAGAACACCACTTTTGCATTAGCACAGCAAAGCCTACATTCCATTCTTTCCTACAGAGAGAGCTTTCCTTCTGCTGCGCACTTGCGGAAGTTGGGGAGCAGCATTGGAAGGAAGAAAAGAGCACTCACGGATGCTTATCTTCTTAAGAAACACACACACACACAGCCCGCAGCTGGCATTCAGATGGAAAGAGGTGAACAGGCACCTCTCTCCAAACCCAAACTCTGCCCTAAGAGGCACTGCTGTGATTGAATGTGCATGAATTTTAGCCCTGCTCTGGAAAAGTTTTTGCAAGAGGCATGCTAAATAGAAAAGGATCTTTGGTCCCATGTTCAAAAGATAAAAGTTAAGAATTCCAGAAGGCAGCTGGAGGCAGCTGCCCTGGAGACCAGCTACATAAAATGGCAGTTAGGACACCCTGGAAAGGAAGTGAATGAAACAGCACAGCCAGAACTCCCAGGTTTCAGCCTACATTCTTGAGTGGGCAGCTCAATTTCTTAAAAAAAAAAAAAAAAGTCTGGTCACCTCCTAATGCCACATACAGGAGTCAGATGTCCCAAGGTTTAAATGACTCCTAGATATCACTGCCTTCTTCCCTGAGTCAAGAATGAGTTCCAAAACTTGGGCCGGTCATTCTTGTTGACCCGCAAACAGCTGGCAGCTCCAAATGGTTGATTAAAAGTGAGAGTGAAACACAGGACAAGAGAAAGAGGGGCAGACAGCCTGAGTCCTTTGGCTAAACCCTGCCCTCAGAGAGAAAAATGACACAGAACCCGCAGTGGGTGAGCCTCCAGCAACAGTCTGTTGAGGCCGAAGACCCCATGTGCATCAAGCAACTCTTGACTTGGGTCTGGGAGAAGATCTGTAGAAGATATTGGTCAGAGTGCCTGATGTGGAAGGCTGCACAGTCAGAAGCTTCCTGAGGTGGAACACAGCCCTCATTAGACCAGCAGGTGGAAAGCTAAATCGCTCCCAGCACCGTCTTCCCCAGATATTCTCTTTCCTGTTGGAGTGACAAGACTGGCAAGCCCCACATGCTGGAACAAGTCTAGAATGAATGACGGAGAAGGAGATTCCAAATCTCAGTGTTAATTTCCAGTGCACAGCAAGTAACATGTCCCCAGCATGGCTGAAATTTGGGGAAATGTTGAGCACTGGCATCCCTTTCCCGCATTGGGTCTTTGTGGCTCAAGTGGTCCATTTAATGGGGATCCCTTTTCTAAGCTTCAATCTTCCGCAGACTCAATCTGTTGAAGGAGTTTCTGGAGAAGACACAAGTAAAATAGCAGGATTAGTTTATTTATGAAAGCAGTCCTGAACTGTTTTGGCCCTAGCAGGTCTTGAAAAGGAATTTATTCTGTGCTGGGTGTCACGGAGCAACTGTGAGTTTGCAGACTTACAGCTTAAATCTACAGAACAGAAAACCAAGCCACTAAAACCACAAACCCAGACTCCAAGGACTACTGCCCTCATAAAAGGGATTTACAGTGCTTCCAAAATATTGTACAGGAAGGGGTGATTCTAAGACACCAAGCAGGCATGAGATGAGTTCGAAGAAGCCTCTTCAAAACTTGTATGCAGGCAGTGGTGGTGTAGGGGGAATGTGAGCACAGAAGGCACCATAGGGAAATTTTCCCTTCCCCTCTGCTGAGGAACAGATCGTCCTGCTGTGCTTTCAGGGGTTAGACTGGATGCCCTTCTGATGGTGTCCAACTCTTATCAGTGGTTGCTACTCATCAAGTTTCCCTTTTATAATTGAGATATAAATGCAGTGAATTAAGAAAGAGAAAAACCCTGGGTATTTTATCCTAGACACCTTTTAGAAGAAACGATTAGTAACTTTCCAGGTTATCAAGAATTAGACTGTCACCCTGGACAATTACTGTGAAGGTGCATTTTGAGTTGGTAGAGAAGAGGAACCCATGAAAACA
This sequence comes from Cyclura pinguis, assembly GCA_030412105.1. Taxonomy (NCBI): domain Eukaryota; kingdom Metazoa; phylum Chordata; class Lepidosauria; order Squamata; family Iguanidae; genus Cyclura; species Cyclura pinguis. Next base: position 208,495,793 of record CM059600.1, read on the forward strand.
AAAGGTAAGGAATGTGGGCTGTGTTCTGTGATGCAATGGCCTATGTGACAACCTAGAGCTCTGGAAACCTTCCAACACGAACAAGGTATTGCACTCTACAGAAAGGTTGTTTTAATCTTTGATGAAATGATGATGAACAGAACACGGTTGGTTGAGAACGTTTTGGCAGCTGTCAAACTGCCTACTAGCTTGAAAAAGCACTTTGTGACTCCCTCTTCACTGCCCATGTCTCCTTATAGCCTCACCTGTGTACAGAAAGGGGGGCAACAGGGTTGTAGAGCTGAGGGATTTTGCGGTTCAGAAGTGGGTTCAGGGCTTCTTTTAGGCGCTGGTAGTTCCTCTCTAGCTCTCGGAGGAACTCACGTTGGTCTGGTCCAATCAGGGTCTTACTCTTGCGGAGGGCATCTTCACACCTAAAAAGGCAGCGGTGGCAGCTGAGGTGAGACTCAAGGCAGCACTAGCTCATGGCCAGGTCTTGGAAATATTATATATTTGAAGTACAACCACCAGCCAAGCCTTGTCCAGGGCTGAATTTAAGAAATTCTCTCTCTCCGGTCTTTGGGCACAGGTCACAGGCATGACAGGTTACTTAATATGTGGTGCAATCAAGAGGCTCTTATCTTGAGTGGAATTGCCACCAGATCCTTGTTTAAAGCCACCCCAAAAGGAAAACACAGCCCACTGTTACAACAAAGTGACAACTCTAGGGATAATTGTGTTGGCCTGTTTTTTTTGTACTACCAAGTCAATCTGGCCACAACAAATCACTCAGTCTACAATTTTATACTTACTTACATGGGAGAAAGTCTTGCTCAACTTCTTGAATGGGATTAACTTCTGAGTAGACATGCATGGGATTGCTGTTAAATCAAGTACAAATGTAACACCCTGGTAGCTGGTGACCACCAGAATAGTAAGGCTTAACAATATAAAATATTTTTTGAAGGAACCATCTTCTCAGGAGTTATCTTTCATTTTCACTTCCTGTTATAGTGGTTGTCAGCTTTATATTCAGTTCCAAAACTGCTCAGGGAGGTAGCAGAACTTTTCTGAGGTGACGTTGTCAGGTGCTAGCTATCCAAACATCCTTACTTTGGCCATTTCTGCACTACACTGTTATAGTGCTATTACTCCACTTTCAACATCCTATGGAAGAACAGGTTGCTTACCTGTAACTGTGGTTCTTCGAGTGGTCATCTGTGCCCTCACGGACTAGGAGCTTTCGCGCATGCGCGGTAGCGTTCGGAAGATTCTAGAGCTTAGCAGTTTGGCGGGAACCCCTCCCCCATGCCCGTACTGAGCATGCTCAGCCCGCCAAGCCAATGGTCTCTCCTCAGTTCTAGAGTCCGCCAATAAGGGACGTGAAAGAGGGGACGGCTGGGCGGGTGTGTGTGAGGGCACAGATGACCACTCGAAGAACCACAGTTACAGGTAAGCAACCTGTTCTTCTTCTTCGTGGTCTCTGTGCCTCACACACTGGGAGATTTTGTAGCTTACCAGCTGGACAGTGGGCCAGGTCCTAGGGAACGGAAGACAGCACCGCACGTCCAAAACGGGCATCTCTCCGGGACCGGCAGTCCAGTCTGTAGTGGCGCACGAAGGTCGAGGGTTGAGACCAGGTCGCCACACGGCACAGTTCTTGCAGGTCCACTCCTCGAAGGAGAGCTGCTGAAGAAGCTACTGCTCTGGTGGAATGAGCACGCAGCAAGGCTGGCAGAGGCTGCTTGGCCAGTTCGTACGCCAGCAGAATGGTCTGGGCCACCCATTTGGAGAACCTCTGGGTGGACACCTTGTGGCCTCTTCAACGCCCACCGTAGCACATGAACAGGTGGGGCGTCTGACAGAAGGGCGCAGGCCGGTGAGTGTAAAAGGCCAAGGCCCAACGAACATCAAGGGAGTGGAGGGAGCGCTCCAGAGGTGTAGTCGGGTCCGAGTAAAAAGCAGGTAGGATGATGTCCTGGCTAAGGTGGAAGTGTGAGACCACCTTGGGCAGGAAGGAAATGTCCGGGCGGAGGACTACCTTGTCTTGGTGGAAGACGAGGAAGGGCTCGTCGGATCGCAGCGCTGTCAGCTCACTTGCCCGCCTGGCTGAGGTGACAGCTACCAGGAAAGCAGTCTTGATGGTCAAGAGCCTGTCATCCACAGTCGCCATGGGCTCGAAGGGCGGTCGCGTCAACTGCGTTAGTACGAAGGACAGCGACCAAGGCAGTAGTGGCGGCGACACCGGCGGATAAAGGTGTTGCAGGCCCTTCATAAACTGCTTGAGGGTAGCGTCCCTGAAGAGCGCTGCCGAAGGGGACCCCCGCGGCTGATAGGCCACGATAGCGGCGAGGTACACCTTCAGGAATGGAAAAGCGAGCCCTTGTTGCCGGAGGTGAAGAAGAAAATGGAGCACGGTAGGCAGACTGACAGGTGATACCGGTTCCCGACGTGCCTCTGTGAAGGAGACAAATTTCTGCCACTTGTAGTGGTAGTTGCGGCGTGTCGACTCCTTCCTGGCCGCAGTGAGGACATCTAGGATGGCCGGGTCCTCCGAGCCGCTATCCGCCAGGCGTGCAGGGCCAGGAGCAGCAGGTCTGGGTGGGGAACAAGACCAGCCATGAGGCAAGCTTGAGTGTTGGACACCCTGGCAATTAGAGATGAAGCAGAATAAAATCTTCTGCCAAAGGTGTCCAGCCTGCGGCCCTCTCGATCCTGCGGGGTGGTGTGTGCCCATCTACCGCCCTTGGTCTGGGCGGATTCGACTACTATTGAATTGGGTACCGGATGCGTGAAGAGAAATTTGGCCTCCTCCTTCTGGGTCTGGGAGAGGTGTTCCAGCTGGTGAGGGATTGGCTGGGCAGACGCCGGCTTGGCCCATGGATGTTTAAGGGCCTCCATCAAGGCCAGCAGGAACGGTAGCGGAGCTGTGGACGGTGGGCGGGTATCCATGTAATGGAATACCGGGTCCTGCACGGCTGGAGCCGGGTCCGCGACCTTCAATCCCAACGCCGTCGCCATCCGAAGGAGGATGTCGGAAAACTGCTTCACGTCTTCCGGTGCCGATTCCGGTGCAGGTTCTCCGAAGACCAAGAGTGGGGACTCATGAGACGTGAGTGTGGACTCACTGGAGTCCGAGTCCGTCTCGTAGGACTGTGAAGACTGAGACAGGGACCTGTCTGGAGACCTTTCTCTCGATGACCGTTGGGGCGATAGCGCCAAGATGATTGTCGGCGCAGTCACCATTGTCGGTACCGTCGACGGTAGCGATGGAGTAACCGTCAGCTGGGGTGCCGGAGTTGTGATCGGCATCACAGCAGGCTGTGGGCGCTGGATCGCCTGGGTGACGGTAACAGCGGAGGTCATAGTCTGTGGTGGAACAGGCTTGGAGACCGGGCGAGAGACGGGCGCGGTGACTCTCGGAGGTGGAGAGACGGCCCGATAACGGAAGACCGTGAGAATGAGCTAGATGGCGACCGTCAATACTGCAGGTGGTACATGCCACGTGATGGAGAGCGCTACTGTCTGTAGAGCGACCAGTGCCTCACGTCCGGGTGGAACCGGTCTCTATATGCAGGCGAATAGGACCAGTACGAGCCCGGGTGCTCCCGCCAGGCGTGTTCTCAGCCGTACCTTGCTATGTACGATGCAGACGAGAACGGCGAGTCAAGCAAGGGCCTGGATGAAGGCCGCTCCGGGTAGACCTCCCGCTGACGCGGGGATCGACGTCTCACCCTGCGTTCTGGGGAGCGCGACTCCTGCCGGACGCCACCTGATGACTGGGTGAGAGCCGAGGTGAGGCCAGAACATCCTCTGGGCGGTCCACCCTTTTTGGTGACCGGGCAGAGATACCGCGGCAGTGAGCACAGGCGGGCCCGAAGGCACGGCCAAGCCAGTGGTCTGCTCCTCGTCAGACACTTCCAGAGTGTCCTGCGGTTCCGATTCTTCACCTGGGTTCCCAGGTTGTTGGGTCGGAGGAGGTGTCGGAAGGCGGGGCCTCTTGGAGGGCGAACCCCGCTTCTCCTTCTTTTTCTTTTTCTCTTTCTCCAAAGAGACTTCTTGAGGGGCAGGCTGCTTACGCTGTGCAGTAGTAAGGGGCCTAGTTGACTTAACTGCCTGCGAGCCCGCAGGAGCCTCCCTCGAAGTAGCCACGGCTGATGATAACTTCGGGATCCACGGTAAGGCCGATATCGGAGGCCGAGACGACGGTACCGAGCCCGATAACGTTGATGTAGTCGGTGCGGCAGCCGCCGGTACCGAGGAAGGTGTGGTTGAAGGTCGGCTTGATATCGAAGGCCGAGACATGACGGATTCTCCCGCTGATCCCTTGCCCGAAGAGACTCCTCCCAACAGTGGGATTTCAAGCACGATGAGCGGTTCCGCAGAGTCTGAGCAGTAAAGTCACGGCAGATGGGACAGGCCTTGACGTTGTGAGTCTCCCCCAAACAGAAGAGGCACTCACTATGTCCGTCGGACAGAGCAACCTTGTGACCACAGGTGACGCAAGCCTTGAACAAGACCGACATAGAAAGTAGGCGAAGATCGAAAAAAAAGCCCAAGAGGGGGAACTCATGAGGACGGCGAAGACGCAGGCCGAAGATGAAGAAGAAAAGTCGAAGGAGGGGTTGAGAAGATCCAAAATACCAAAATCCAAGTCTGAGTACCAAATCCAAGCCAAATATCCAAAGTCCGAAGTCAAATTACCAGAAAAAACAGTCCGAAAAATAGCCAAGAGCGCTACTAAGCAAAGAACCTTCCGCTCACAATGGCCGACGAGAAAGAACTGAGGAGAGACCGTTGGCTTGGTGGGCTGAGCATGCTCAGTACGGGTATGGGGGAGGGGTTCCCGCCAAGCTGCTAAGCTCTAGAATCTTCCGAACGCTACTGCGCATGCACAAAATCTCCTAGTGCGTGAGGCACAGAGACCACAAAGAAGAATCCTGAGATCCACAGTTTAGGGAGGGGCCTTTAGAATTCTCAGCCAAAGAGCCCTCTGGCCTCAGGAAACTACAAACCCCAGAATTCCACAGGATGTTGGAAGTGGAATAATAGCACTATAACTTCCTTGACAGCCTTTCCATACTGTTAGAATGCTACTATTTCACTTTCAACATCCTGTGGAATTCCGGGGTTTGTAGTTTCCTGAGGCCAAAGAGCTCTCTGGCTGAGAATTCTAAAGGCCCCTCCTTAAACTGCAAACCCCAGGACTCCCTAGGAGGTTGAAACTGGAATAATAGCACTATAACAGTGTACTGCAGGATGGCCCTTACTTTTGATACTAACAACTTTTTTTTTCCTTCCAGTGTTACTTGTTACCTTTAAAGCTTGAGATCTGATTGCCTGAAGAATTATAGACAGCATGTGACTGAAGGATTATTCCATATTACATGTACTTACTAGAGACCCAGAACTTGGAAAAGTTCCTTTCAAAGAGCTACAATTCCAAGAAAACACTAGCCATCATGGCAACTGGCAGTTTTGGCTAGTAGATTCTGGGAGCCATTATTACAGAAAAAGCAACTTTTCCCAGTTCTGCTTGGACCCTGACATTATCTGCGGAGGCCCTTTTCCATCCATCCTTGCTAACTGAGATGCAGTGGGACTGTTGGAGAAAATGCCATTTCAGCGATGGAAGGTGTGCCTGGTGTCTTTTGTGCCTTTTTTTTCAGTATCAGATGAAACCTTCTGTCCCCCCTTGAGAATTATGAATTGTGGATCCAATGAACTCTGGATCTGTTGGTTTTTATAGTGACACCATATACTCTTTTATGCTGTTGTACCCTCTCCCACTGAAACTGCTATTCTGAATGTTCTAAGCTAGAACCTGTATGCTGTTTGCATTACTATGTGACCATTAGCTTCAATACTGATTCTTTCAAGCCATCCAAAGAACCCTATTATCAGGTGGCACACAAGTGAGATTCTTGGTGACATTCAAGCAACAAGTAGCTTCATGGCAGCTATGCTTGCACAAGTACCTCTTCGTAAAATCCTTGAAGCAGAGCCGCAGCTTATTGTGGTGTCGATACAGCTTGGGATCATCAGGGATCTCAGCCAAGAATACCTGTGCCACTTCCAGAGGGCCCTGAAACATAATAGGTTGTGATAGCAAGCTGGGGTGGGGAGACCCTGAGTCCATTTGGTGCCTGGGAGAAGATGCAGAGGTCTTCATCACCTCCCACCCAAGCTCAGCCGCATGGACCCCACCTGGTACACAATCTGATCGTCCACTCCTGGGCATTATGATGGTGCAAAGTCTCTTCAGCTCAATCCCATATTTCCTCCCCCTGCTCTCAAGCATCAGTTTTAACTTGAATTGGCTACTCTGTCTTTTCTAGGATTCCCTGATCTCACCCCACAGGCCTGACATGTTTCCTAGCCTGACTTAATAACCCCCTTTTGCCAACGATAAACCAGGTTTTCCTATTCAATAACTACCTGGTTAACTATGGTGCCAACGCATCCCTGCAGCACCATCTGCAACATTTTGGCATCAGGTGGGTCTTGGTGGGTAGCAAAAGCCAGCTCCTGGGTTTTCTTCTGCATGTCCTCAATGGCCACCTCAATTGGGATGAGAATAATCTGAGGATAGAAACACAAATAGCAAATGTTAGAGGATTATTTCCATGAACCCAGAAATGTGTGTGCTTTATTTAGAAATAATACATACAATCCAAATCAAGTAAAGTTGAATTCTATGATTTGTATACCTTACACAAACTGAGCATATCTGTACGACCTCCTTCTTATTAGTATGTTCTGCAATATTTATTATTTTGTATAATTCGTTCTGGTTTTGCTACTCAGTAGCCAAGTGGCCTTACAGAATACTGAATCCAATCTTGACGATGGAAGTATTATGTGGCCTCTTCTCCAATCCTGAGAATTCAATGTATATTGCTCACATACTTTTGAGCCTATTTCCACTGCCACAAGGGACTACAGTGATTCTCAGCAAGTTGAAAGGCAGACAGAGACAAGAAAAGATGACTCTCGGCAATGCACTACATTCTACACTTTTTCACTCCTGACAACTGCAGCACACAAACTCTGTGTGCCCCCTCCATTCTCACATGCCTCCCTACATTCCTCCCCACACACCCCAAAGTACCTCCTCCTTGTGGATGACATTGATGCGGGTTTTGATGTAGGGGAAAGCATGGGAAGTGGTGAGCAAAGTTTTGCGCTTGAACTGCTCGTGCAGATCACCATGTGCTCGTCCATCCAAGGTGAACGGTGTACAAAACATGAAGGTGCGCAGGTTGTAGTTTTTGTCAAAATATGTGACACGATCTTTTAACTCATAGGTGTCAAAAAATGGTTCCACGTAAGTCAGCTGGATGTATGCCTGTGGCAGGGAAGACAACACAAGATGGGTGGCAGGGGAGACTCAGCAAGTGTCCACCTTGAGCTCAAATTTTGTTTTGAACTATCAGTACCCTATGGCTGTGGGGCTGTGGGAGAGAGTACAGAACGACAACCACAACAGGCCTCTAAAACACCATACTAAACCACCATACTAAACCACCACTAACAGATGAATGATACTATATGGTAAACAAAAATTAAATTATGTAAACCATATTCCTGTGAGAGACAGCCACCCTCACATCAGGACAAGCTCATGGCCATTAAGCCATGTGAAGAGGAAGGAAGCTGGAGCACTCTCTTGACTCTTGCTAATTCTGTGATTACTCTGGAATTTCAGGCATCAAGAGGCAAGCTATGCGTCTGTCAACGGTGAGCAAACAGGCACCTATTACAGTTTGTCCTTGACATCTGTGGTTTTTACTTCTGTGAATTTGATTATTTGCAATTAATTATTTCCAGCCACCTCTGCTGCTGCTCTATCTATTTTTAATATACCCACAGCTGAACCTCTCTGTCTTCCTCTGCTGCCACCTCTTCTCTCTCCTGCATGCAAGTGGTAGCTCTGGGCCGAGGCATCTCCATGAAGACAGAATTAGAGGGCCAAGGTGTCGTTCCTATCCCCCAATCCTGCAAGCCACTCCACCAAGGCTGCTGCTGCTCCTGCAGGGGGAGCTCAAAACATTCCCTGGAGTTGCTGCCTTAGCCTTGCATACCTGAGACAGTGGCATTGGCGTTGGCTGGGCAAAACAAAGTCACAGGGAGAATGCATCAGCAGCAGCAGGAAGACGAGAAGCATAAGCAGGCTTCATTTGCTGCTGCTGCTTCAGCTGCCCTGACAGCCTCCAGCCTGCCCTGCTCTCAATTGCCTCCCCCACCTGCCACCTCTGCTGCTGCTCTATACCATTTTTAATAGGGACTTACAAGACTTGCCATACGCTTGCAGTCTCTCGTGCTTTGCAGTCCCTATTAAAAAGGGCAGCAGCAAGGTGGCAGGTGGGGGCAGCAGGCACGGGCAGGCCAGGCTGGAGGCTGCCAGGGCAGCTGAAGCGGTGGCAGCACATAGAGCTTCCTCCTGTTCCTCTTCTTTTCCTTCCTGCTGCTGCCCACAACATATGACTCTGTTTCGCCCAGGGAACACCAGCAATGCCACTGGCTGGGACATACAAGGCTGAGGTGGTAGCGGTGGCTCCAGGGAGCATGTCAGTCTCTGCTGCAGGAGCAGAGGCAGCCCCGGTAGAGTACCTACAGGATGAAGAGGAGATGATGAAAGAACTCTGGCCCTCTGATGCTGCCTTCAGGGTGATGGCTCTGCCCAGAGCCACCAGTTGTGAGCAGGAGGGAAAAAAGAGGTGGAAGCAGAGGAGGATGGAGAGGCACAGCTCTTGGGCAGGGAGCAGCAGCAGCCAGACTCAGGCACATCCGCATAAAGAAGGGGCCTCCGCAGAGTGGTGGCATCCTCTGCGATTTGGTTAGTAGACAAGGGAAGTGGGGAGGCAGGCAAAGGTGGAACAGTCCAGCACCAGTCCACTCCCTCCCTTCTGATGCCCACCCACTGGACCAGCTGAGCTTGTCTGTGAGTGAGGGAGGAAGAGAGACAGCAAACATGTTAAATATAATTGCCCCCGCCCAATATTTGTGATTTTTCCACTTCTGCAAGTATTTCGTGCCCCTAACCCTCGCAAAATGTTGAGGGCCCACTGTAAATCATTTCTACTCTGTATACAGGGCAGAGGAGAAGGAATGCACCAACTCGGCTCCATTGCTTAGAAAAGGCTCTTTCTGTGGATGAATATTCCCTAAATATCTGTTACCAAAAGTTACACTGCCCGTATTGGCTTGGGGATTCTGGAAGCTGTAGACCAAAATGGAATCTTCCCAAGCTTTATTCAGGTCTCACCCAGACTGTCCAATGGTCAACCTCAAAGGAACTCTCCCACTGTAACTTCACAGTGTGTCATGCAATTCAGTTCCAAACCACTTGGGGCATTTTTTAATAGATATTCCAGCCCAACAAGAGTCACAGATTAGTGCTTCAGTGCTTTCAGTGACCTGCCGGCTAATGCAATACACTCAGACACAAGAGAGAAACTACCTTGTTAGGATCCAGCTTTGCCTTGTCAACAGGGTTAGAGCCTTTGATGATTTCTACCATTTCATGTCCAAAGCGCTCAGCATAAAACTCCTGCAGAGGAAACAGAGACAAGGAAGTGGTGCATGGTAAGGCAGAAGGGACAGAGAAAGTTCTGTGTGTCTGCAGCTGTTTGGACCAAGGAAAATTCCTTGCAGCTGTCATGCAGAGAGAATTATTCTGTGCTTCTCAGGGCCAAATCAGGCATTGTCTGTGTTTATTAAACATGGGGGCATTTATCCATTCTGCTGAGAAGAGGGCAGGGCAAGTCCACTTTTTATATTTAAAATTGAGCAAGTGTGATAGGGAGCAAGACCCACATCCTTTCTTGTTTGCACACTATGAGTCATTTTTTCTGGCCCAGCTTTCTCTCCAGAAGGGAGCAAGGTGGGGGAAAACAGCTTAAAGGATCTGAGTGTGACAGGACAGGACAGGACATCTCCTTCTAAACTTGTTTCATTTAAATAAGAAGACTCATCCATCTCCCCACTGCAGAATGGTCAAGTCCCTGTTAAACTACATGTATTTGGTTCAGCCTTTACAGCCAGTGGTGGGAACAGCCTTAGGACCTAACGAATGAGATCTACATGGACCACGGTTGATGACAGTCTTGTGAAACTCTGTGGCCAATGTTCATCAGCACAACTGGCTCCAGAGCCACAGCCCCTTCCTTTATGGTCCTTTTGGCTGTGCTTGGAGGACAGGTAGGTGACATCTGGACCAAGAACCAGGGCTGTCAAAGCTAAAGAGAAAGCAGAAGGGAGCCCAAATGCACTTCCAAAGAGGAGAGACGGTTCCAGCTGGCAGCCTGAATGCAGAGTTCAAACCATCTGCAATATAGATACATCGGGGTGGGGTACATAGCTACTAAATTTTATCACAGCAGGGTGAAGGGGAGCCACTTGTAAGTTACAGTTTCCTTGCTCTTCCAATACTGTTTCAGTAACTTTCACTACTACTACTACTACTACTACTACTACTACGCTATTCTCAATAAGGTGAAAGGTGACAAATTAAATGCTTGGGAACATAGAGGCAAAATGTTAGCAGAACTGTCAACTAAGGACAAATCATTTTACATAAGATGAAACTTTTAAACGAAAAGAGAAGATAATAGATATTCACTAAAGAGAACGCCTGTTCTCCCTGTTTACTTTCACTTACATCCTCTTGGGCTCCCTTTACAGTCCCCCTGCAGTGCTGCTTGAGATCAGGAGCAGGCAACTGGGGTGGATCAAGGGATAAATTTTCTGGGGCCACACAAATGGCTGGGAGCAGTTTCCAGGGGCCACACAAACAGTCAAAAATGCCGATAAAAAAGAAAATAAAATCAGAAATTGACAGAAGTTCATTTCTGGTTTGAAAAACAGAAAATATTTTAAAACGGAAAATTGTGGGAGGGAGAATTTGCAATTTATTTAAAAGGTGAATTTTTCTTCCCCCAAAAACAGCAAGCTGGGGAATCTGGAGAAGATCACAGGTCACAAAAATTGCCTTGAGAGGCCACATCTGGCCCAAGGGCTGTACTTCACCCACTCCTGTTTTAGACAGTAACTTCCTCGCAGAGAAGCCAGTATTCATTCATTCACTCATTCACTCATTCACTCACTCACTCATTCATTCATTCATTTATTTCAACATTGTAAAGCACAAGGCTCACCGTGGAGGATATCTAAACACTAAGTAGCCAATAACCTACCTGTTGTCCAACCATTCTAAAAAACAAAGAGGCATATATATTGCATTGAGCACATATATGCTAGTAAGCTAAGATAGGTAGTACACACAGTGCCAGGTGTACAGGCAAAACAGTACAGGCAAATGTACTAATTAAGCTCAACAACTGAAACTACCTGAGCTCTAATGGCGGCCCTGTCCTTGTCCCTCCTGCAAGGTATTATATTCCCTCCACATATGCTCACTTTATGGCTTGACTCACACATCTTTCAAGGACACTTTCACTCTTACCTCAAGTCGATGAGATATTTCAGCTAATTTGGTGATTGAAGGTTCCTTGTAAACAAACTCTTGCTCATCAAGGTCTCCAAACTTGGAGCCATAAAAACCAACACGGAAGTATGTACCAAACATTCTCTACATGACCTAAAGGTATGGAATGCGAGACACTATGAGAAGAGGTGTAGCAGACTGTAAAGTGGCAGTAAGCACAACATACTAAGCCAACCATCCAACTTACTCCCAGAGTATCTCTCCCTGGAATTTTCCATATCCAGATATAACCCTACAAGTAAAAATCTGGTGCTTGAGAGTCAGTTATATTCTTATTCCCATTTTAATTAGGTCCATGATGAACCACTACAATGACTACTAAGATGATTAAGGGTGCATAAATGAGGATAAAGGGCAAACTCAGTGATCTGAAAGAAGTTACAACTAACATAATTACCTGTCATAAGTTACCCCTTTGGAAGGAGCAGAGGGAATGAAGGTAACAAAAGCACATATCAAAAAGTGAGAACACAGTTACTTTACTGGTGTAACAAGTGATATTTTCTAGTTACCTTTACAAATCACTTTTAATGAGCATCTTAAGAGTAATTTTGACAAGAATTTTTCAGGTTTTATGCCCTTATCACTCCTAAGCCATCACTCAACTCCCAATTAATGCACAATGCAAGGAGTAATGCCATGTGTTATCTTTTTTTGAAGCCTTATGACAAGTAATAATGAAGTACTTTCAAAATACTATAATGAGTAATTAAAAAAATACTTTTAAAAAAGTAACTTTCCACAAACTGGGCAAACTCCATATCTGTCCTCCTGAAACCTAAAATTGTTGACCTGATCAAGTTCTGCAGTTTTAGTGTCTACTCTCTCAAAATCCTTTCTTGGGAGACTGATGGCTTCCTGTAATGCACAGAGGCTAATCAGTTCACTGCTCCTCCCTGCAAAATCCCCATTTTGATACTACTTACCAAGTCAGGGCAGGACGAAGAAGAGTTGCCAGGATTGGAAAATTGAACGGGAGGCAAAACGAGAAAGAGGCATTAGGAAGGGTATGGCACATATTGGAATACAGAAAATGCCACAACAGAACAAGGCAGAAGCTGGAGAACTCTCTCAGCATTTTCTTTTGCTCAAGGTATCACCAAGATCACCCCTTACCGTACAGAGATGATTGTAGTTCCTAAGGATACATACAGGCAAATCTCCAGAGGCCTCTAGCTGGTATTGTAGACCATGTCTTGCACACAAGCGCCTCTCGTCCCAATCCTTTCTGGGCAAATTACTTTTAGAGTTTTCTTTCCATAGCATTTCATGCAGTATTTGTGAGAAGCTAGAACCTGCTCCTAACTGACACAGATATTTATATACATCCCATGGTTAGTACCCTAGTATACCATGGCTAGTATCAATAGGACACTCTTCTACACACACACAGTGCCTAAAACAGTTTTACTGACTCCCACAATGCTGGAAGAAGTGGGGAAAATTAAGCAAAAAGCTTTTTCACCCACAAAGATTTCCCTAATTTCTTTCATTAAATTTATACAACTATCAAGGATCAGGATTAATGCCAGAACCATTGTAAGGGGAAGCGCATTACCACTGCTTTGCAGAATCAACTGTGGTCACACAGTACAACACTGAAGCAAAGTGTTCCCCTCAACAGTAACTTGCTTTAGGAATCAATTGACAATTTAGAAGATTCCTTCCCCTGCAAATTCATCAGTGCCCTTATGACAGACATGTTTGGGATTACTAGGCTGGGATTATTTTATTCATTGCTACTCCAGTGAATATGCTACCATATGCTGATATCTATCTTTAGCCTTCAGAACACAGGCAGGTATACATTGAATGAACAACTATCTGGGTACTCTCAAGACACATGGCAATGAAACAAGATCTTGATTCAGAGCTTCACATACGCCTCCTCTCTCCCAAACACACTCTTCTAATTATTTTCCAAGCATGCGTGTATGTGTATACTCACACACACAGTCTCAGTTTCTCTCTTCCTTAAAGTAGGGAAGCTACAAAGACTAACAAATATCATCTGAGTGCATTTCTGTCAAGCTGCAAGGAGGAGTGAGTTAGGACAAGAGAAGCGGCATTAATAAAGCCCGCTATGCCAACCCACTGTACCCAAATCAGTGCCAGTTTGTGTGCAAGGGCTTCAGATGTGGATGAGGCTACCGCCAGGTAGTTTTGAAGGGGCTTTTTCTTTTTCTTCTGTCTGAGCAGAACAGGAGGGAGTTTCTGAATTCCTTGTTCCCTGCTGCACAGAGTCAGCTTCCAAGCAAGCTAGCAGAGGGTTTCCAAGTATGAGTCATCCTTTCAGGGTCACCTCTAGCTAAGTCCAGCTGCTAATTCCAACTCTTGGAAGAGATCTGCTGAATCAACTGTTGTATGTTAAGTCAACACTTACATAAACTCCACTGTTTCAAATGGTCTACTCTAGTTGGGACTAGCACTTGGATTTAGGTCTATATTTTCTTACTGGTGATTGACAATATATGTATAAAGAAAAGATAGATTCCTTCTACAGCTTCACAATGATCTTGAAATCAAAGCAATGAAGAATCACACACAAATTAGTTAAGAATGGCCAGACCGGACTTAGGTGCACAAGTTTCCCAATTCTTATCCATTGTTCATCCATCTCTATATTCCCAGATAGTAACAGTTATTATTAGAAAAGAAGTTTCTGCATGTTTGGACTGTCATAAAAATGGGTGATGGGGTGGGGTAGGGAGAACTGAACAGTTGCAGGAAGTCTATGCATACACAGAACTCAAAACTAGTACATTCCTCTCTAAGGATAAGCCACTCAGATATACATCTGAAATCTTAAAACCAGATGAAATCTTTTAAAGTGAACCAGCATCTGGCTTAAGTATTTTAGCAGCTTATAATATGACTGAATTGAGAGTCAGGGTGGTATAGTGGTTTGAGCACTGGACCACGGGTACATCACATACTCTCACTCCCAGAAAACCCCAAGATAGGCTCACCTTAGGGTTGCCATAAGTCAGAAACAGCAACAATAATATGATTAAATAGCAGCAACAATAACACGATTAAATAAAAGTAAAATATTTCAAGTGATCATACAAGACTGGAAGAGGCCTATTCATTAACATCAGCATTTTGAGATCACTGTAACAAACAGGTGTTGGGAAGGCAGAGAACGGAAGATGCAAGGCCACAGAACAAAATCCCCAGCACATGTAACAACATTAGCAATTTAATTTGCATGCCCATTAAGGGTGAGGTCTATATCAAAAGCAGCATTAGCTGCTCTGGGCTATAACTGCATGTTTTCACTGACCATCCCTTAAGCCACAGAAAAGATACTTCACAACTCTGGAAGATGGGCCTACCATGCCCCGTACATAGCTGTGTGTGGCCCTAAGTATGAGGAGGACTGCTCACACATCCCCACATCCTGAAGAAGGGTTGTTGTTCCCAGTAACACTCCACAGACAGAGCAAAACGCACCATGCCATCTGCAAATTGGTGCCGTGGTGCTTTCCCTCTGGAACACTGCCAGGAAATTAGGAGGTCAGTACGGGGCTTTTGAAAAGGGCTGAACCTCCACAGGACTCACACATGAGATGGTGGCGGTGGCGGCAGTGGCAGAACAACAGTGTCTGCAGTGTAAGAACCTGCCATGCAAGGCCTACTCCCAGCCAATGCCAATCAGCACTGTGAAAATGGTGTGTACATACATGCATACAGTTCTGTTCCTGCAATGTGGATCTTACATGCTGAACAAATAGCCCAGTGTCAGCCTACACCAAGTTAACTAAATGAAGAAATGCAGAAGGGCTAGGAGAGCGTCTGCAAAGTGCACAGGCCCATTTCCAGGGCCCGCTGGCGTCCTTCTGCCACACATGGGTGCTTCTTCCCCAGACATTCCTGCGGTATTCCTTATACCTAAATGCCTACCTTATACATCTTAGCACCATTTGCCAGCTTCAAGAGATGACTATCACATGCCCAGACCTTGTGTGAGCAGATAAATGAAACATTCTCAACAATCCGAAAGATATCAGTATGCAAATATCTGCAGATGTGTAGTGGGAGAAGGAAAATAATAGTGCAGGTGTGAAACTGATATCCCAAAACAAGCTTTCCTTTTAGCACTGTGTGTATTTTAGCAGTGCAGATCTGTGCCATTTTAAGGTATGCACACAGATTTTCCACTCAGTCAGCCTGCCCAGGAAAGACCTGGGACTCCATTCTTTGTTCCCTGAAACTGCACTAGAGGAAACGCTGTGATAAGCGAACAGAGGAAGGGCAGAAATGACTAGAAAACAAAACAACATGCACAATCACACATGGATTAAGATAAAGCAAGACATATTGTAGCCTACCTCCCAGTCAGAGGCCTGATTGACAGAACAAAGGGATGAGCAGGGGACAGAGAAAACAGGAAGAAGAAGGTAGTTAATTTATTTGAAACTCAGAATGTTTTAGCTACAAGGTGATCACTGAAAGGCCACTGCTTTATCTGAATATAACAATGCTTTGTTTTTTCTTTTCACAGTAAGGGAACAGGGTGAGGGGGACTCTGCAATGCAACCCTTTCCCTGTCTACTCCTGGCAGCACTTTTCTTGGAGATCTTAAAGAAACATTTAAAAAGTTGGCAACTGAGCCTAGCCCCCTATGTGACCAACGTAACCATGAAGGAAGGCCTTTCCAGGTGTCAGCCAAGACCACACGCAGAATCTGGCTGTACTGACTAGCACAGTGACAAACACTATCAGCCCCTGAAATACCCCATGATCTGAGCTGAAGGGGGACAAGTTGTCTTATGCAGTGTCTTCTGCAGTAAGCACTGCTACTATAAGATGCTAACAGTAAGCACTGCTACTATAAGATGCTAACAGCCCTTTTTCCTAAGCTGACATAGTTTGTCTTAATTTATTGGGGAATAAAGTAAACCTGACAGAAATCAGTGGCACTTCCTGTTTGGTTCAAACTGTGTAAGATAAGACTCAAATTTTGGCTTTAAATATAAGACTAAACCACTAGGCCTTATCTCTACCCAAGGGCTGAGAAATGTTGCTTTTTGGCACCATGGCACTCAGAATGTTCACAGGCCATAGAGCCTTCTGGGAGCCATGATGCAAAGAAGTAAGATTTCTAAGATCTGGGATGGCCTCCATAAACCTGAGAATAAATTTGAGAATTCTGGCCTCTCAAGTGCTCCTTACTAAATCTGTGCTCCCCATTCTACCTTCCAAAATGGGAAAGGGGTCTGGGAGAGGCAGAGGTACTGGTTTCCAGCTTGACAAATGGGCATGATGATGCTTCTTCTTGTATTATTGTAAGGCCAGAGAGTCTTCCATGAACTCCTGGTTCAACTCTTTCTCCCACAGCGGGACTGTCCACACACCTGAATACACCATCCCCACTCAGATTACAGCACACCCGAGCTTGGGACAGGTTTGGAAAAGGAAGCACCATGCCAGAAGCAGATGCCCAGTTCAGAAAGTTTCCCTAAGAGAAGGTGCTATAGCTCTGCCACTCAAAGTGGCATCATCCTGTTTTTTTGGCTCTAGTTGCAATAGACTCTTGAGCCCCAGATCCACTTTACATTTACGTTTTCTGTCAAGGATAGTGCAATGCGAGTATGAGCATGGCTGGGCAATCACCCCAGAAAAGAGGAGTGTTTTCACTCACTTGGTTGGTGATCTTGCTGAAGGCATCCTGCAGTTTGCCATGCAGTGCTGCCAGCTTCTTGAAGTCGCGACTGGCTTCATGGATGGGAATGAGGATCTTGTAGACCTCATTGACAGCCTCATAAAGTCCACCCTGAAGAGAGTGAGAATATGGATCAGGTACTCACAGCGTCAAGAGCCAGCATGGTTTGAGTGCTGGGGTTTGATTCCCTGTGTGGCCATGGAAATGCACTGGGTGACTTGGGCAGTTCAGACACTCTTAGCCCCAGAAAACCCCATGATAGGTTTGTTTTAGAGTCTCCATAAATCGGAAATGACTTAAAGGCATGCAACAGCAACATCACAATCCACTGGGTCACTTGAGCCACAAGGGCAGACACGGGCCTTTGAAGAGCAATCAGAAAGACAGCCAGAGCAGCAGAGGGGACAAATCAGAGACAATGGAGATGTGCAGAAGTTCTCAGGCTGGGGCCTGGAAGCAGTTGGCAATTTTAAATGGTGTCAAGCAGGGGGACAGAAATAACCTCTGGAGATATAGCTCCCAGAAAGTAACATCCAACACAGGCGCAGCCGTAATGGTTCGGTGATCCTGAGTGCTGTAGTCCAAAAAAGTGATTTTCCAAGCTTTGTCCACAACAGGGCTAAACAATATGTGACCCTCCAGATGTCGCTAGACTGCCATGCCCATCAGCCCTAGCCAGTACAGATAATGCTGAGGGAAGATGGGAGGTGCACTCTACTAACTTTTAGAGGGCCACAAGTTACCCTTCTCTGGTTTATGAACACCTCAGGCTCTTTCCACATGATCATATGGTCCAAGTGGGAGTCAGCAGTTTCAAAGGTCCTCAGTGGCTCCCATTATCACTTGACTCCTGCAGGGAAGTGAAACCACAGGGCTCCACTTGTGAATCCTCAGCAGTGAGGGATACAGCTCCCATCAGACCAACTTCCATACAATCACCAGAGCAGAGGAAGGAATATATGTGAGGCCAGAGATGCCTAATAATAAGGGAAACAGCCTATTTCAGAAGGACACTGCCTGTGTATTTCCAAACAGGCCTCCATAGCCACATACCAGAACATGACAATGAAGAGAAACAAATAGCAGGACTTGGGGCCAGGTTGAAAATTCAGCATGCTGCTTTGGAGAATGCTGATCATTCTTTTCAAAGGGATAAAGCTTTAACAAGATTGGTGGAGAATCCCCTGAGAAAAACACTTTTGGTCGTGTAGAAAGCACTAGCTAATTATTACTTGTGGGGTTGGAATTCCATACAAACAACCAGCCTCTCAGAGAACAAATGATGCACATTTAATATATTTGTTCTTTATTACTAGGTCAAGTTTTACTCACAGCAATTCCAGCAAACTCAGGGCTGCGGTTTCCTTGACTGAGTCAATCCACCTTTAATGTGGTCTTCCTATTGCCTTCCACTTTACCAAGCATTATCATCTTTTCTAATGAGTCATGTCTTTGTTATATTTTTCATTTTCGATCATCTCATCATAGGGCTTTATGTAAAAGACATTCAGAAGTGGTTTACCAGCACCTCCTACTGAGCCGTACTAACAAGAGTTAAATTGCCATTGTTGTTGTCTCTGAGAGGTCTTCTACCAGTGTCACTACTGCTGCTGCCCAGCAGCTATTCAGCAAATTTAGCAAAGCCTATCCGACAAGAGAGACTACCAGCAGCAGTGCTACTAGCAGCACAGCCTTGCCTCACAGGAGAACACAATCCCACCAACACAGAGAAGTAGTGGGACCCTAATATTACTCTATATAATCTATGCACAATAAATTAACAACTGAAATTTTGTGCCCCAAGATATCTGTGGGCTTTTTGGTTTGTTCGTAAGAAAGAGTTGGGTAAAAAGAAATGAGAAATTCTGCATCCAGTTCCATTTACATAGTTTTTACTGAAGTATAACGGGAAAACGATACCATAACAAAAAGCAACTTTCCATACGGACATATTGCTGAAAAATAAAAACAACACCACTGAAACCAAAATATGTCTCCTTCTTAAGAAAAGGCACCCAGAGGTAAAATGATGTATCTGCTGCACTACAGAGAGTGTGGAAACATTCAGAGTACCTGAGTGCAAGCCACAGCATTTGACAAAAATGGTCAGAACTAGCAAAATAACAACTGTGTCAGGGGTGAGGCAGAAGACCAGTTATGAAACAGGAGGGCAAGAATTTGGGAAGGGCTCATGATTTGGCCATTTGAAAAAAACAACTGACATCCAAGTTTCCAAGACATTGTAGGTTTCTCTTCCTTGTGCTAACAGAGAGGTGGGCAAAGAGCGGCTTGAGGGATGCTGCCTCTGCCAAAGGAGGAGGAAGCTTCCACTGCCAGACACAGCAGGTGCTTTTATGTGCTAGAAATTAATGTGCTGTCCCATCTCTTGCAACCCCTCAGGAGTGCATGCATTAAGTCCAGCTCACCATGGTAAACGAGGAAGCTGCTTGTTCAAGTAACCCTACAAGCCCTTGTTCAGTGAAGTACTTCCCGGAGCAGATGCCCTCTTCATCAGGGGAGAGGACGTCATCTGAGACAGCAGACTCTTCCAACACATTGGAAGAAATATTCTTGGAAAAAGAAGAGATGTTACTGTAAGAGGAAGAACAGCCCTTCAGATGGACAAGGTATGAATTTAGACTATCGAGGGAGAGGGTGGGAAAAGCATGGCCTGCAGGTTGATTGTAGCTTTTAAGGCTGTTCCTCTGGACCCCCAAAGTCCCCTGCCCACCCCCAATTTTGGTTGTTCCCTGCCACCTTATGTGGGAAATTCTGCCATGTCCCTCCAGATATTTTCAGCATAGGGGCCCTTTTTGCAAAACCAGACATGGCTTCCAATTCTCTTCCTGATTAAGCAAAAGGTTTCTGCCTAGTTACTGACTTCCAAGCTAAGGCTTCAGTGGAGTACAACCTTCCGTGCTCCGTCCTCAGCTCTGCTGGAGTGCACCTTGTTTTAAACCGAAAGAGTAAGCTGTGAGCTAGAACTTTTGGACAGCAAAACTGGGCAGGCATATCAAGCACTGGGGGAAGAATGAACTGAAGAAAGGAGACATAATGGCTTGACACAGAAGACTGGCCCTTTTTCCCAAGAGTGTCCTACTCCCGTCCCACCCTCTTCTTACCTGGAAAGTGACACAGCCCACAGGCAGGTAGCGACAGTCTTCCAGCATGCTCAGGTATTCAGCCACCAGTGCAGCAGAGTGTACCAGACACTGAGCTGCCTCTGCATGGTTCCCACGCTCAGAGTGCTTTGCTGCCATGTTCTGCAGCCAGGTCAACCTCAGATCTGGAGATGTCTGGTACCCCTTGGCTATCCTGAGAAATACGCAACAATCATGGACAGAAGCCTCATGTTCTGTGGAGTGGCTTTCCCACTAAATCTGTTTAGGATGACTTGCTTCATTCCTGCTCTATCCCTCTCAGAAAGGAGAAGCTTTGTTTCTGAAATCCTCTTACAGCACTTTTCACAAGCAAAGTGCTTTCCATTAGTATAACTGAAGTCCCTCAGCTCTATTTTTATCTTTTTAAAGAAAGACACCTATTCTTTTTAAAAGTAATTTTTAAAGCCACATGAAAGTGGTTTCTACTTGCACTGACCAAACCTATAAACCTTTAACTATGTCTATCCCCCAACCAATGAAAATCAGAAAATGATTTCCTAAACCCATAGCCCTGCTTCATTTCTTTTTTAAAGGTATTTTTATCAAAACATATTTTAGATATATAAAACAACATACAAGGATTACAGAGACAGACAAGAAACAAACTAAAATAACTATACTACAACTAACAAATCTAAAACTACCTAAAGCAAACTACACAAAACAATGGTAAACAGGGGCTAAGAATATGTATAAATGACTTCCAACTCACCAACTGTCAGTTCTATAATAACATATAAAGTTTACTTTCTTCTCCTTTATATCATTATCACATACTACTGCAGATCAGTAATTACTATTAAGCTAATCATCAAAACCAAAAAATGACATTCTTCCATACAGAACTCGTAACTATACAAACAGTTTGTCCCAACCATTCTTAAATTTAACCAGAGATTCTTCCTTAATTAGAATAGTTAATTTGTCCATTTCCACCAAGTCAAGCAACTTCATCAGCCAGTCTTCTTAAGATGGAATAGCCACATCTTTCTATTTCTTTGCAAAAAGTATTCTGGTAGCTATAATCAAATACTGAAAGATTCTTCCCAACTTCTTGCCAATCTGCTCATCTATCAATCCCGTAGAAAAAGTTCAGGTTTCGACTCAATCTTTATCTTCAAGGTGTCTTCTATAAATCAATGTATCATTGCCCAGAATTTCTTTGCCTTCTCAAAGGTCTACAGCTTTACACATGTGAAAAAAATCCCTTCTTTTTGTTCACATTTTCAACAAACATTTGAAGAACCTTTATATATTTTAGGCAGTCTTTCTGGGATTAAGGACTGTTTATATATAATTTTATAGAAAATTTTCTTAAGATAAGAGCTTAATGTATATTTTAAATCTCTTAATCAAAATCCTTTCCCATTGTTCCATTTGAATATGATGATCCATTTTGTTCCTTTTTAACTACACAGTCTTTTACTTGCTCATCTTCTGTTTCTATTTTTAACAGTAACTTATTCATTTTAGCAATTCAGTATTCCTCATTGACACATAATTGTTCTTCAAATTCAGACTGAGACATTTCAAAACCCATATAAATTCTTCTCCATTCTAAACCATTCAATCGTCTATAGGAAAACCAATGCACGTCATTACCTTCTTGATTCATCATTTGATCTCATTTTAAATTCCCCTTTTTCTATCACTTAACAAATTTCTGTGAGTTAACCAACCATATTTAAAAGTTATTTCTCTCTTAAACAAACCTTCATTTGGTGAAACTCACAGTAGCATTTTAGGACATAGTCTCATCTTGTATTTGTTCCAAATTCTTAGTAAAGGATGTCTAACATAATGATTATTAAAATCCACATTACCTTTAAGTTTATCATACCACAGAAAAGCAAACCTCAGATTAAACCCTTCCAATTGTAAAAGTCTATCTCTTCTCAAGGTAATCCAGTCTTTGAGGCAAATCAGACAGAATGCATAACAATACATCTTTACATCTGGGAGTCCAAGTCTTCCTCTGTCTTTTTCAACCTGCAAAGTTTTGAATTTTACTCTCGGTTTCTTCCCCTGCCGTGCAAAATTAGCTATGTCTCCGTGCCATTGTTTGAATGGCATATTATTATTCACAGCAGGAATTTTATGAAATTAGAACAGTATCTCTGGTAACACCTTCATGTTTATAGCTGAAATCCTACCTAACAGGGAAAGCTTCAACTTAGACCATCTTTGTACATCTTGTTTAACCTCATTCCAAACTTTGACAATTGTTCTGGAACAGCTTTGCATTCTGTTTTCGAAAAATTACACCTAAATATTTAACTTTCTTAATAATCTGGATCCTGTTTATCCATCAAAAGCTTTTGACCCTCTTTTATCATGTTTTGAGTCAACACAACTGCCTTACCTTTATCTTAAAACCTGACAAACAACCAAAGTCATTCTGAGTCTTAAGTAATAAACTGTGCATTTTAAAGCATCTTGTAAGAACATCACTAGATCATCAGCAAATGCCCTTAATTTAAATATTTGTTTCTTTAAAGCCATACCTTTTATTTTTTTTCTTCTTGTCTAATAGCCCAATTCAGAATTTCTAAAGTCAATATAAAAAATAACAGTGAAAGTGGAAAGCCTTATCTGGTCCGTTTTAGTGTGTCACAACTTTTGGTCGTCTCACCATTAATGAAAATCTTCGCATTCTGAGATGAATATATTGTCATAACGCAGTGAAGAAAATTATGTCCAAAATTCATCTTCTTCAAAATCTCAATCATAAATGACCCATTCACATTATCAAAATCCTTCTCTGAGTCCAAAAGTAATATGGTCACTTGTCTCTCGTGATGGGTCTCAAGATATTCCAATGTATCTGTTACACATCTTATATTGTCCCTCATCAACCTTTTTGGCAAAAATCCACTTAAACTTCATGTAATATCTTGCTCCTCCTTTCAGCAAGAATTACTGAAAAACACTGTAGTCATCATTCAAAAGTAAAAGTAAGTGTTTCATTTTTAGGATCTGTCACATCCTGTTCTTCTTTCATTATAATGTCATGTTGGCTTCACTGCAACTATCTAGTAATTTACCTGTTGTTGTAGCTGAGTTCATGAATTGTTAAAACGGCAGATACAAGTGTTCTTCCAAACTCTTATAAAAGATTGAGGGAAAGCCATCTGGACCCAGAGACTTCCTACTCTTCATTTAAAAAAAAAAGCCTCCACCACTTCTGTCACAATTATAGACATGTTTAAACGGAGTCTCTGATTTTCTGAAATCATAGGTAAGTTCTGTAAATTCAAATACTTCTCAATTTTCTCTTCATATATAACTTTTTTTTTAATAAAGCATTGAAAAAAGGTTTAAAATTTTTTCTTAAACCTGCCATTATCAGATGTCGGTTTCTTTCCATCCTTAATCTTTAAAATCAATTTCTTCTCTCTCTCTTTATTTAATCTATAAGCAAGCCATTTTCCTTGTTTATTTGCCAATTTGAAATATTTTTCCCCAAAATCTTTATTTCCTTCAGGAACAATGATTTACATGGATTCTTCTTAGGTTTTTTTTCTCAATTTAATCCAAAATAATGTGATTCTTCTATTGTCTCTTCCTTTTTAATTCTGTATTTTGTTGTATAAAAAACCATCTCATAACAGCTTTAACTTGCATCTCAAACTATTTTATTATCCATACTTTTATTCATACTGATTCTCAGTTGGAGCATAAATCCCCACGACTGAAACTGTCCATGGATTTGCATCTCTACTCCAACATGGCATCCATTTATCTCCTCCACAATTTTTCTGGATTTACCATCTGCATAAATCACTACTCCTCTTTTCTTTTTGTTGTAGGATGAAATAAACTCTTTACCCAATTTGGGATTTGACAAATACGTATTATCTTTTTTTCTTATACGTGTTTCTTGTACAAAATCAAATCTAATTTTTGTTTTTCCAAGCAATGAGAAACTTTTCTCCCTTTTTCAGGTGAGTTTAGCCCTCGTGTTCCAAAAGAGGAATTTTTAGGCCTCATCATCTCCAAAATCAATATCCACATTCACCTGAGCCTGTGCACCATTCTTGATCTGAACTCTATCTTCTTCTTCTCCATTACTTCCCTCCTTGGAGATATGATCCAAGGTCTCTTCTTCCTCTCTTGCTAGGGGTTGCCCCTTCAAATTCTTCTCCATATTTCCCCCCAAACTCTTTTGCCTTGGAAACTGTGTTGAGTTTAAATCTCCTCTATAACATAGCACAAGTCCTTCTACGTTTCCCCACCTGAAAGGTACCCCATATTGCTTCAACTTGTCACTTAAAAACGCATAATCTCATCTTCTCCACAGAATTCTGGCTGATATATCTTCAAAGACTATCACCTCTTTCCCATCAACTTGAAGCTTGTCCAAGTAGCGTTGTTGAGGAATTTGGTCTTTTCTTCTTCTCACAAAATAGACAATCACATCCCTTGGTAAACTCCTCTGTCCAGCAACCACAGAATCCAGACAGAACACTTTATTTAGTTCACAGAAGGTCCTCTCTTTTGATCTCCAGAAAATCTGGCAAGGCATCTGAAAATCTTGCACAGATACCTTCATTCTGCATTTCCAGTATACCCCTTATCTGAAGATATATTTCCCTTTCCTTAATATCCATAAATGTATATTGTTGTTGTTCCATTGATAATTTCCCATCCACATCTTCTAGCTTCTAATATCTCACTTTTTCATTCATCTCGTTCATCTCTTTACCAGTTTAATTCAAGGGGGTTCCTGTATCTTGAAATTCAGCGCAGCAGTGCAGTTCTCTCTCACCAGATCTTCACTGTCTGTCCTCTGGGAATTGTAAGTAGGGCCACTCAAAGTTTAATTATTATTCTCTTCCTCCTAGGAACATGGTAGTCATCTTGAGCTTATCTTTCCAAAAAGGTAGGCAAACACTTTATCATGGTCTGTTTTATACAGAGAATCACAGCCTTAGTGGCTTTAAAAAATTAAGGAACTCAAGAATAGGCATTTAAGTCTGTTATCCACCCACTGTGCTTTTCAAATACTTTAAAAACTGTCCCTTTAAATCAGTTCTTCCACACTGGAGTTCAACACATTTAAAGGGAAAAAAAGAAAAAAAATACTGTTTTACACTCAGAGTTGACTTGCAAAGGAGTAGGTAGTGAAGTTGTTTAGCCCAAATCAGTTGGTGAGCTTCCCTGAGTGCCAATTTTTATGTTCAAGATGATAAGAAAGTTGGCTGGGTGTGCTGGGTCTGCAAAATGGCAACTGCAGCACAGCCGAACACGATGACAGCTCGATCTTTTCTGACCCTACACACTCCCAGGGACTCCTTAATGGGGTCCCCTGGGTGCCTGGATTGGAAACATTGGGTCATGGGGGCAATCCTCTGAGTCACCCATACCCAAGAGACAGTGTCAGCTGGTTTCTCAGTGCCAAGTCATTTGCCATGTCCATTACCGCACCATTTCCAACCTGGAATTCATCATTACTCCATTTTATTAACCTTCTCCTTTAATATTCTATGGTATTTCCCTGCTTTCCTCCCCAACACACCTGTCCAACTCCAGTGCTGCGAAAGGATACACAGATTATTCCACACATCAAAACTGCTAACTGTCCTACTCCCATTATATGTCAGGGTATATGTGGATAGTATTTATTTTCACTAGATGAAGTTGATACAAGTGAAAATGACAAAAAACAAACAACCCAAGATTGTTTTGCCCTGTTTAGAAAAATTCAACATCTTTCGCTGGGAAAGCAGGAGTGGTGGTGGTTAGCCAGCCACCAATCAGTGTGCCTACAGCTGCTATGGAATTTGAATCCTCTGACAACTCAAGTTCAAATGCACCAAATCTGGCTTTTTAAATCTTGACTCATCCTCCCTGAAGGTAATTGTCCAGGGAGGAACTGAGACCTCAAGATATGCTCACCTCTCTTCTTCCCTTCTGCTTTTCTGCCTGGGTCACTGGCTACTGTCTCACCTGTACATCAGGTCTATTAGCATCTCAGGATCCTCCTGATGCTCCTTCATCTTTACTGTGTCCGTCAGGATCATATGCAAGTTGAACACAAGGTCCTGAACCTGCAGGGAGAGAAGCAACTTTTGACAGCCACAAAGAACAAGGCACAAGAACACAGAATTTGAGGAAGGACATTCAGAAAAGTGACTACCACTTGTATGAATACTTGTGAATTGGATCTATGTGAACATCTTTTCCATTATTGCTCTATGAGCAGGTCTGGGCTCACCTTAAGCACTCAAATGTCATACTCCACTCCCTTTTATGGCTTCAAATGCCAAGAACTTACACTTGGAACTGGGGAAGACACCAATGGATTTAAGAGAAGATGGAAAATTTCACTAGCAATTATTTGCTAAAAGTCTATTTTTTGGTATGTTCTTGAGGTATGGCAAGCACTTGCTCAGGAATATAAGAGTACCGACAAATAACTAGGCTTTTCCATATTTAGATACTCAAGATACTTGCTTCCTAAGATATCAAATGTTACTGGACAGCTATTTGAACAGAGGGTTCACACTGAATATTTGCTCGAATAGGAAAGAGAACACTTTCAGGATTACAAGATATAATCATTTCCCCAAGTCAGATTCACATTTCATACGTCCATCACATTCTATTTCTGTTGCAATATTTTGTAATTTAGAAAATACTCTTATTATCTGAGCAGATCACTGCTTCAAATTCAATATATTTCAGTATATTAAAATCAGTTTTAGTGGAAGATTTTTATACAAAAAATACTGGCCAAAAGATTCTTTAAAATTTGCAGTATTTTTAAATAAATCTGAGTGTCATACACATTCTCACAAAACTATAAAGATGTCTAGCTATCCATAAAGATTAAATGATTCATCACTAACTAGAGGACCACAGAAGAAATGCAACCTACTTATTATATGTTCCTTGATTAGAGAATTAATAATTCACCATATGTTAACAAGCAACGAACGCATACATACACACACACATAAGACATCTGCAAAGCAAAGTCTTACCATGTTTCCAAAGGATGTGACTCACGTTAACAAGCCATATTCAATGTTTTGCTGAACAATCAGAGAGGAAATTATTTCTGTACACTTCAACCCAAAGGGCAGCTTCAGATTCCCTTCATACATAGACATATCCCAACTCACATATCCCTAATCATCTACAGGCTGAGTACAAAGCCAAAATGCCTAGGACATCCATGAGGAACACATATCCAAGCTCATGAGTGCCTGGGTAGTTTTTGTATTCTGTATTTTTACAACAACCAGACAGGCATGGCTGCTTTCTCCTAGACTATTCACCCAGCTGCTTCCCTTAAGTTTCCCTTCATCTGAAGGCATTTCTTTGTTGAAGCAACGCATCACAAGCAAATGAAAAGACGTCACTCAAGACAACAAGAGTAGCTGCCCATATTTCTCCCTGGCTTGGAGCTCTTCAGGAAGGAGGCAATAGATAGGGAAAAACTCTTGAGTGCTAGCAAGAGCAGCCAAACATCTGCTCTGATCTCTGGGGCTGCTGGAATAGGCACCTGCTCAGCAAAGGTAGTCTCTCGCAGTTCTGGGTCTTCCTCAGCATAAGTCAGGATGGTCTTCAGCGAGCGCCGCAAGTGCTCCTCATTGAAGTTCTGCGATGTTCCCACAAGTGAAGAGAGTGACATGGTGACCTGCATCTTCACTCGGGCAAAGTTCTGTACAATAGAAATGAGGCAAAGAATACTAGATGGTAATTTCCCTTTCACAGCAGTGGCTATTTCAATTTACAGAAGACATGCCATTTTCTATCTGTATCCAGGTTCCAACTAGGACTCCCAATGGAGAAAGCAAACACATCATCTTTTCAACCGTGTCTTCAAGGAGAAGCCCTTTTTGGCAATCTGAGACAAAAGCACACTGAGGCAGTCCCAGGAGGGGATGAGAACACATTCCATCCAAACCTCCTAGAGCAACAGATCTGCTCTCAGTGCCCATGATAATAGATTACAGAAGTCAGCTGATGATCCAGGTAGGCACTCAAAGTTGATTATTGTTTTTCACGAAGCAACACTGATATAAATTATACCCTTTTCACACAGAAGTTCATTTATTTTTCTTATTTTATTTAAAAACATTTTTATATCACTTTTAAGAAACCCCCAAGTGGTTTAAAATAAAAAATAAAATAAAATAATAAAAAGATAATTGAATAATAAAACCAATAGAATACTCTATTAAAATCTATCCCAGAGGTAACTGACAATGTTAACTATTAGGAAAATAATCATTGTCATCATTAACATTCTATATTGTAATATAAATACTGGCCCCTGGTTCCAAGAGGTTTATAATCTAAATTTCAATAAAGCAGGGGAAGAAAAACACAAACAGGGAAAGAAAATATTGTAATATGACAATGTTCCAAGGTCCACTGTGAGGATTAAGCTCCCAGAGCTGGGGAGTACCCAGCCCTGCCTCAGAAAGCTAATATTAAGTTGGAGGAGACCAAGTACAAGTGAGGACCTGAATGTAAGAGATATGGTTATAAGATGGTTTCCATACAGACAAATATCTGAAAGATTTAAAATGGATAAAAAAAATTGATTTTGATATTTAAAAAAGATTTTGAGAATCAATTCTGTAAGGATGATGATAATTTGATTGCTAAAATGATACAAAGTTAAAATTGGAAATGGTGGAGAAACAGGCAAAAGAATGTATGATTAAATGGGCTCAAAATTTTGGTTATGTGAACCACGTGGATTAGCGGACAAAATGTGGACAAAAGACTTAAAATTTACTTTGAGTTATGATTTGAAAGAAAAATTTTATAAGATGAGGCTTAAGTAGTATCTGACCCCTGAAAAACTGCCTAAAATGTATAAAGGCTCTCCAACTAATTGTTGGAAATGTAATCAATCAGAAAGGACATTTTATCATATGTGGTGGACTTGTGATAAAGCAAAGAAATTCTGGGCACTGATACACCGCTGGATAAAGATCAATATCCAACTGTTACCCGAACTGTTCTGCTGGGACGAATAAATAATCAGATTGATAAAAACTGTGTAAAAGTATGATTGTGGTAGCAAGGATATTCAGTGATCAGTAGTGGAAAGCTCCCACTATTCCATCTCAAGAAGACTGGATGATGAAGCTACTGGATATGGATGGATAAACAGATGACATTGTTAAGAGATGGTTCTCTTAATGATTATAAAAAAAACCTACTAATTTTTATAAAATATTCTAGTTTCTTCTTGGGTTGTATAAATCTTTCACTTTTTATTACAAAAGCATTGAGAAAGGGTTATATTGTTTTTTAAATGGGTACGCACAGCAAGAGGGTTTGATTAATTGGTAAGGTTAGATCTCTTATCTTGGAACATTAAATCCGAAAGATTTAAAGAATATTTACATTAACAGTGAATTAGTTGAGTTATAGTGGATAAAATTTTATTAATGGTCATAAATATAGATAAAAGTAGGTAAGAAATTAGAGGAAGTATAACTAAGGATAACAAACTACTATTCTCTGAGGAGTTGGAAGTCAAATGTATATTTTTATTTCTCTTTTGCATTTTGGGTTGTCTAGGGGTAGCTGTAGTTTGTTACTTTAAATATTTGTGTATTAGTTTAGTTTAGTTTGTCCTTTGTACTGAAGTTTTGTTCTATATGTTATTGTTGCATCCCTTATATGTAGGTTTTATATATTTTTTAAAAAGTAGGTTAACAAAACCATTTATTAAAAAAGCAATCTTCTATTAATTTCTAACCAGAAATTCTAGTAAGTTGAATGTACGTAGATCTGTAACGGTAGAATAAGATATGGGGGGTTAAATGGTTTTTCTTTTACATTTCAGGAGGAAGGGTCAGAGTTCTTTTATGTTTAAGTTAGTTAGTGTAGTCAGGATATGTTTAGCAATGGATTTTGCTATTATGTTTTAATCTTAGCTCACTTCAGTTTAGTTTAGCTTAGGCCCTTTCTGAACAAGGCTGATACAACTCAGTAGCATCGTATTGTCGCTTTTGCATCTGCGCGTTAAAACGGTTTGACATCGTTCTGTCCTCCATGGTTCCGCACAAATTGAGGTCTTAGCGCGGTTAACATTGATGTTAAACCGATGTATTGGAAAAATGGAAAAAATCCAATGTAAACCACCTAAACCGTTTCTGCTGCATTTTTTCCTACATGCAGAAGTGTTACATCGATTCACACCACTTGCCCTAAAATGTAGCAACTGTTTCTACAACGTATTTTTAAACTGACCAATCAGTGACGGTGGAGTGGAGCAAGGGAGGGGAGTAGGAGTTCTATGAGAATTGACGATGCAGAAGCTACAAACAATTTTCTTCACTTTACTTCAATAAAAACCAGAGGGCACGCAGATAGGAATTGGGGTAAGTCAGAGTAAAAAACACTGCTCATGACACGTGGTGAAATGCTCCTCCAGTGCAGAAATGGCCTTAGTTTCAGTTTTAGTTACGCACTTATATTGTTTATACACAGTTTGTTCCTTTTACTTTTTTTACTTTTTTTGTAGTTGTGAATTGTATAGTTTTGTAGTTGGTTTGTATGTTTGTATTAAAACCAACAGATATGAAATCTTAAAAAAGAAAGTATTCTCATAGCAGAAATGACTGAGGACAGCTCTGCCCCATACCTGCTTACTCCCACTGACACTTACGTTGCCAATCTCAAAGTTCTGTCGCATGAGAAGGTAGAGCGAGGTGCTTGCATGCGTCCGAATGGTGGCCACCCTGCTACTGCAGTGGCGCAGGAGACGCAAACACAGATCTGCACATAGCTCTGTGTCTTCCTCAAAAAGCATTTCAGGGAACTGCAAGCACAAGATTGTTATTTTGCTTTACAATGATAAAAACTGCCCTTCCACTGAGTGCAGACCATGCACAACAGAAGCATAAAAACAAAATCATTTGATGACTTTGGACGAAAAACTAGGTATTATAACTCTAAGATTTTAAATCAAAGCCTTTGCAAATCAGATTTTCACATGACCCTGGGAATTATACCAAGTGGAAGCCTCTATGTATTGGCTGTTCTGGACCATGACCCTTTTCGCACCTTACCCTTTCGCGGAGCTGGGGTGCGGCGTTCACGCAAGCAGCATCCAGCGAGAGGCTCTCGCGTCCTGGTGCCATCAGCTCCACAGCTGCTTCCTGGTCACGCGAGCACCCCGCCTCTTCCTTTTGCAGTGCAGCCTGGGACCTTTCCCAGGCTGCACTGGAGAGGAAGCACGGCTGGCCCGGCTCCCGAGGCTCTGCATGCAAGGTAAGTGCGCACGGGGCCCCGGAGCGATGGGCAACCGCGCACCATTTTCGGCTTCAAGCCAAAAATGAAAAAATGCATGCACGGTCCACGTCAGGCCCTTGGGTGTCATGCAAATGTGAATGCGTCGTGTGGACCTCTCTTCACATTTATGCGACGCTCAAGGGGCCCTTTCGCATCCAAAATGCTGTGCAAAAAGGGCCCATAAGAACAGGTTGCTAACCTGTAACTGTGGTTCTTCGAGTGGTCATCTGTGCCCTCACACACTAGGAGCTTTCGCGCATGCGCGGTAGCGTTCAGAAGATTCTAGAGCTTAGCAGCTTGGCGGGAACCCCTCCCCCCATGCCCGTACTGAGCATGCTCAGCCCGCCAAGCCAACGGTCTCTCCTCAGTTCTAGAGTCCGCCAGTGCAGGACCTGAAAGAGGGGATGGCTGGGCGGGTGTGTGTGAGGGCACAGATGACCACTCGAAGAACCACAGTTACAGGTAAGCAACCCGTTCTTCTTCTTCGTGGTCTCTGTCCCTCACACACTAGGAGACTTTGTAGCTTCCCAGTTGGACGGTGGGTCAGGTCCTAGAGAACGGAAGACAGCACCGCACGTCCAAAACGGGCATCTCTCCGGGACCGGCAGTCCAATCTGTAGTGGCGCACGAAGGTCGAGGGTTGAGACCAGGTCGCCACACGGCACAGTTCTTGCAGGTCCACTCCTCGAAGGACAGCTGCTGAAGAAGCTACTGCTCTGGTGGAATGAGCACGCAGCAAGGCTGGCAGAGGCTGCTTGGCCAGTTCGTACGCCAGCAGAATGGTCTGGGCCACCCATTTGGAGAACCTCTGGGTGGACACCTTGTGGCCTTTTTGATGCCCACCGTAGCACACGAACAGGTGGGGCGTTTGACGGAAGGGAGCAGGCCGGTGAGTGTAAAAAGCCAAGGCCCAACGAACATCAAGGGAATGGAGGGAGTGCTCCAGAGGTGTAGTCGGGTACAAGTGAAAAGCAGGTAAGATGATGTCCTGGCTAAGGTGGAAGTGTGAGGCCACCTTAAGGAAGGAAATGTCCGGGCGGAGGACTACCTTGTCTTGGTGAAAGACGAGGAAAGGCTCGTCGGATCGCAGTGCTGTCAGCTCACTTGCCCGCCTGGCTGAGGTGACAGCTACCAGGAAAGCAGTCTTGATGGTCAAGAGCTTGTCATCCGCAGTCGCCATGGGCTCGAAGGGCGGTCGCGTCAACTGCGATAGTACCAAGGACAGCGACCAAGGCGGTAGCGGCGGTGATACCAGCGGATAAAGGTGTTGCAGGCCCTTCATAAACTGCTTGAGGGTAGCGTCCCTGAAGAGCGATGCCGAAGGGGACCCCCGTGGCTGATAGGCCACGATAGCAGCGAGGTACACCTTCAGGGATGGAAAAGCGAGCCCTTGTTGCCAGAGGTGGAGGAGAAAATGGAGCACGGTAGGCAGATTGACAGGTGATACCGGCTCCTGACACACCTCTGCGAAGGAGACAAACTTCTGCCACTTGTAGTGGTAGTTGCGGCGTGTTGACTCCTTCCTGGCCGCAGTGAGGACATCTAGGATGGCCGGGTCCTCTAAGGCGTTATCCGCCAGGCGTGCAGGGCCAGGAGCGGCAGGTCCAGGTGGAGAACGAGACCGCCGGAGTGCGGCAGGAGATCTGATGTTATTGGAAGCTTGAGGAGTCGACCCCGAGCGGCCTCGAACAGGGGCCCGAACCAGTGTTGCTTCAGCCAATACGGGGCTATGAGGACGACTTCGGCTCGGTCCGCGAGGATCTTGGCGACCACTCGACCCAGGCAAGGAAACAGCGGGAACACGTAGAGGAGCCCATCGGTCCACTCGAACTGGAAGGCATCGCCGAGGGAGTTC
Organism: Cyclura pinguis; assembly: GCA_030412105.1. NCBI lineage: Eukaryota > Metazoa > Chordata > Lepidosauria > Squamata > Iguanidae > Cyclura > Cyclura pinguis. The sequence goes on from CM059600.1 coordinate 208,529,233, forward strand.
TGGCCAAGGCCGGCTCTCGAACAGTACCGATGACACTTCCTGTCCTGGGCGCTGGCAAATAGGTCGATCGTCAGCTCGCCCCACCGATCTCGTATTATCTGGAACGCCATATCCGAGAGGGACCACTCGTGGTAGCACGAGGTGTCCCGGCTGAGGGCATCTGCCATGGTGTTCTCTTGGCCTGCCAGGTGCACCGCGACCGGATGGACTCGAAGCGACACGCACCAGTCCCAAAGCTGAAGGGCAATGGTGAGGAGAGTGGTCGAATGAGTTCCCCCTTGTCTGTTGATGTAACATACCGCCGCTGTGTTGTCTGTCAGGATCAGCACCAGCCGGCTGGCCTGCAACTTGGTTGCGAAATGCCCTTAGAGCTTTCCAGATGGCGAGCAGCTTGGGGGCGTTGATATGGAGGCCGGTCTTGTTGTTGATCCAACGTCCCTGGACTCTGAGATCGCTGCAATGTGCTCCCCACCCGAACAGGGAGGCGTCTGTCGTTACCGTGAGCCGAGGGGTCGGTTCCCCGAACGGCATCCCTGACAGTAGATGACGGTAGGACAGCCACCATAACAGGGAGCGACGCACCTGTCGAGGAATGCGTTGGAGGCGCCTCTGGTCGTCCAGGAGCGGATCGAAGACTCTCACGAACCAGTGCTGAAGCCGAGACAGGTAGGTGACTGACGTGGTCGCGGCCATGTACCCGAGAAGGTGCTGGATCCTTCTCACTGATATCGTCCGCGCGTCGAGAACAGTGGATGCGGCCCGACGGAGGGTACGTGCACGCTCCGTGGGCAGATACGCCCTGGCAGACACAGAGTCCAGGGTCGCTCCGATGAAGTCGAGGACCCTCGCCGGCTTGAGGTGCGACTTCTTCGGATTGACCCAAAGGCCAAGATGGGTTAGAAGAGAAAGAGTCCGGTGGATGTCCCTGTAGAGTTTTTGCCTGCAGGACGCCAACAGCCAGTCGTCGAGATAAGGGTAGATCGCGACGTCCTTCGCAGGTACAATACCACAGGGGCCATGCATTTGGTAAAGACCCTGGGAGCGGTGGAGAGTCCGAACGGTAGCACCCTGTATTCATAACAGGTACCGTCGACCGCGAACCGTAGGTACCGTCTGTGCTGCGGGCGAATGGTGATGTGGAAGTAAGCATCCCGAAGATCGGTGGAGGCGAACCAGTCCCCTCGCCGAAGAAAGGGCAGAATCAAAGACAGAGTGGCAGTCTTGAACCTCTTGGGGCGGATGTATTCGTTTACCCCTCTGAGGTCCAGGATTGGTCGTAGGGTACCGTCCGATTTCGGTACCGTGAAGTATCGGGAGAAGAAGCCAGTGGTACTGGCTGAGGGTGGAAGTTCTCCGATCGCTCCTTTTTGCAGCAGGGACTTGATCTCTTCCAGCAGAGCTGAGCTGGCCGGGATGGAATAGTAGACGCCTCGTGGAGGTATACTTGCAAACTCGATGGCGTAACCAAGACGCACGATGGAGAGAACCCAAGAGTCCGAGGTGATATGGTGCCATTCGGCGAGGTGTCGGTCCAGGCTCGGTTGGTCTTCTAGGGCTGCTGGTAGGCTGAAGAGTGGCTGTGGTGGCGACTTGCGAAGGCGGTCAAAACCGGGACTTTGTCCCGGATGAAGACTTCTTAGAAGAAGAAGGCTGGCGTCTCCGAAGAGGTCCCCGAGCCCAGGATGAGGTTGACGAGCGGGACAGAGCCGAACGAGGCGAGCGAGGTTGATAGGTCGAAGAGGATGACCTGCGCCAAGATGAGCGGGAGCCAAAACTACGGCAAGGCTGAGGGGGCTGGTGTATGCCCATCTTCTTTGCCGTCAGGCGTGCCTTGACGAGATGGTCCATTGCCCCATTGGTCGTGGCGTTAAACAACCCCTGGCCGTCGAAAGGAAGGTCTTCGATCCTTCTCCTGCTGTCTTCTTGCAGGCCAGACGATCGCAGCCACGTGAAACGTCTCAGGGCAACAGAGCCCACCATCACCCGTGCCGCTACCTCCACTGAGTGCCTCGAGGAGATGATCTGTTGACTGGCGAGTGCTACCGCCTCATTAAAGAACTGCATAGCACTCGCCCGATTCTCCTCAGGGAGGTTGGACAGAAGAGGACAGAATCTGTCCAGCAGATTCTGCCAAAGGTTTCCTGCCTGCCACGGGATGGAGAGCGCGACCATCTGTAGGGCGACCAGTGCCTCACATCCGGGTGGTACCGGTCTCTATATGCAGGTGAATAGGACCAGTACGAGCCCGGGTGCTCCCACCAGGCGTGTTCTCGGCCGTACCTCGCTATGTACGATGCAGACGAGAACGGCGACTCAAGCAAGGGCCTGGATGAAGGCCGCTCCGGGCAGACCTCCCGCTAACGCGGGGATCGACGTCTCACCCTGCGTTCTGGGGAGCGCGACTCACTCCTGCCGGATGCCGCCCAATGACTGGGTGAGGGCCAAGGTGAGGCCGGAACAGCCTCCAGGCGGTCCAGCCTTTTTGGGTGACCGGGCGGAGATACCGTGGCAGTGAGCACAGGCAGGCCCGAAGGCACGGCCAAGCCAGTGGTCTGCTCCTCGTCAGACACTTCCAGAGTGTCCTGCTGTTCCGACTCTTCGCCTGGGTCCCCAGCCTGTTGCGTTGGAGGAAGTGTTGGAAGGCGGGGCCTCTTGGAGGGCGAACCCCACTTCTCCTTCTTTTTCTTCTTTTTCTCTTTCTCCAAAGAGACCTCTTGAGGGGCAGGTCGCTTACGCTGTGCAGCAGTAAGGGGCCTAGTTGACTTAGCTGCCTGCGAGCCCGCAGGAGCTTCCCTCGAAGTCTCCGCGGCCGATGATAACTTTGGGATCCACGGTAAGGCCGATACCGGAGGCCGAGACGACGGTACTGAGCCCGATACCGTCGATGTAGTCGGTGCGGCAGCCGCCGGTACCGAGGAAGGTGTGGTCGAAGGTCGGCTCGATGTCGAAGGCCGAGACATGACGGATTCTCCCGCTGATCCCTTGCCCGAAGAGACTCCTTCCAACAGCGGGATTTCAAGCGTGATGAGCGGTTCCGCAGAGTCTGAGCAGTAAAGTCATGGCAGATGGGACAGGCCTTGACGTTGTGAGTCTCCCCCAAACAGAAGAGGCACTCACTACATCTGTCGGACAGAGTAACCTTGCGACCACAGGTGACGCAAGCCTTGAACAAGGCCGACATAGAAGGGAAACGAAGTTTAAGGAAAAAAAGTCCAAGAGGGGGAAAAACTCACAGAAGCAGCGGTAAGGGGACGAAGGTAGAAGAGGAAAGTCGAAGGAGGGGTTAAAAAGATCCGAAGACACCAAATACCAATAACCGAAGTCCGAGTACCAAAAGCCAAGTCAAATACTGAACTCCAAAGTCAAAAAACCAGCAAGAAACAGTCCGAAGAGTAAGCCAAATAACGCTACTATGGTAGAACCTTCCGTTTGCTATGGAAGACGAGAAAGAACTGAGGAGAGACTGTTGGCTTCGCGGGCTGAGCATCCTCAGTATGGGCATGGGGGAGGGGTTCCCGCCAAGCTGCTAAACTCTAGAAGCTTCCGAACGCTACCGCGCATGCACGAAAGCTCCTAGTGTGTGAGGCACAGAGACCACGAAGAAGAACTGAGTAAACTCTGCTTTGGGCAGGAGCAGGCAGTAGGGGAAATCAACTCATTCTAGAGAGAAGGACCTGTGCAGCAGAAAGTCTTAACATTAATCTTTAGGAAGAAGATAGCAGTTAAAAGACAGATATACCATGCAGCACAGATGCTGTGGCTATGGATAAGGCCTCTAGCTGTAGCCACAGCAACAGGAATCTAGACAGGGAGAAAGGATTTCTTCACCCACCCACCTGCAAGCTTTGTAAGATAGCTGAGTCAATCACAATATTTGCATCAGCCAAAATTTCCCTGCCAAAGCACACTCACCTTGCTCACAAGTGCCCTCTGGGTGGCAAAGCAGTGTTGCAGGAAGGCAGCACTAGGTGTACAGCCCATGCTGTGCAGAAGGACCCTGAGCACCCCACCCAGGACACTCTCCTTAGCTTCTGATAACATCACTGTCTGAAGAGAACAAGCAAAAAGAAGGTAGAATGAGAGAGAGGGAGACAAGACAAACCAGACTCAAATTAGGAATGTTTACAACAGATAGAACACGGCCATAGTGAAGCCCAATTTACAATATGGCCGTGCTGGTACAACAGCTTTTCCTTGGTCAGACTCCCAGTTGCACTGGTAACACTTACAAACCCCGAGCAGTCAAGATACTAATGCAACTCTGGCATGATCCTGAAAATTCTGGTTTGGTAACATGTATGACTTCAGCATGGAAGCCCCACCACACAGAAGTAGTTAAAATCAGTGCCAAGAAAATGAAAATCCTGATTCAAAAAACCCCCTCAAATTTTGCAAGACTGAACTTCCCATGGCCTTGCCTTCCCCTCCACCCCTCTAACTCAAATATCCCTCCCTATGATCTTTGCTCAAACACAGCTGTAGAAGAGCCAAGAACAAAAAAGGACAGCTGCAAAAGTAGATACAGTTACCAAAACATTTAAAGGAAACCCTTAATAAAGGAAATGTAATGCCTCTTAAATAAAAACCAACTGGGACAACTTGTCTCATCCGGCTCACCTAATCAAAATGCTTCAGAGGAAGAAGGATGGCATCAAACTGCTTTTATTAACAAGCGTTACACTGCCTTTAATTAACAGAGAATTACTTTGGAACATGTTGGGGTCCATTTCAGTCCATTTCAAACTTCTGGGATCTGGGAGTCCCCCAGTTCCTTTAAGTCTCATGTTCTAGGATCTTGTGGGAACATGAGTATTTACACTCCTCATTGTGTCAGACTCTGTGTGCTTGAACATTTAATACATAAGGCCCAGTTAAAGCTAGCAATGGCGGGAGAGGGACTGCAAGTACCTCTTCCCTGTCTAATAGCTCCTACTCTGCTTATTTTGCCTTCTGGAAGAGGGCCGTCCTTTACTACAAAGGACCTCTTATTCATCTTGTGCCCCCTCTGTCTTTGCGTCTGCACTTTCCCAAACTATGCATCACTTACTACACACACACACACACACACACACACACACACACACACTTGCCATTCCTGGTTCTGCCTTGGCTTTGTGCAGCTGGGGTTCTAAAAAATACCATGTAAGTGCGGAAAGACTCTAGAAATGCTGAATGAAAACAACAAATCTCATTAGCCTACAAGTAAAATTTTAAAGAAATGTAATAAGCTTGGTTTTAATTTTCCATTGTCTTAGGAAATTTTCCTCCTTTCAGGGATTCTTCTGTTCAGAGCAGAAGGCTGCCAAGAAGGCTTCCTGGAGATCCAGGATTGCCCTGGAAAGCAGTGTAGTCCTTCTTTTAGGAGGTCCAATCCCTGATCTGAGAACTCCAGAACAATTACAGTGATAAGCCATAAAGTAGAAAATCATGCCTACACTACCCCAGAGCTTCATTCTGGTGGGTAGGCACAAGACTAGAGTCTGTCAAAACCTACCTGCACAATAACTTCCAGTGTGTCCAGAACCACCATGTTGGCCTCTGTGGCCATATTCCCTTCCACAAGAGCATCATGCTCCATTTCATCCTTGGACCTGAGCAAGGGGGAAAAATGATATACATTAAGATCACCAGATATCAAGTCCACCTGGCAAGATTACTCAGCAGATTTCTTCTCACTGAGCCATCCCATACACCTATCATAGTCAAGGGTAAGAACTGTCTTTCCCTAATTCTAACAAGGATTTTACTTGAAGACATGTGAAGCCAAAGTCTGTGGGCTCTGCAGAAACTTCTGGTTCATTCCCGCCCCTAGTTCTTGCTAGAGCCCTCTTTCAGGCCAAAATCAATCCACGCTGTATTTTTCTCAACAAGAAAGGACAGGGAGTCTGGAAATGTGACAGTGCTAGGCCGAGGGCAGGGGAGCTGGGAGCTGAGAGCTGAGTAAAAGGCATGGCTTTCTTTTGGACACATTTGTTTTCTGTATTAAAAAAAAAAAAGACTTCAGAATCTGGTAGAAGTTTTGAATGTCATGGCATCATGAAAACACAGCACACAGCACTCTGTTCCCAATCTGAGGCTGAGCTCACATGTTTAGCTGCAGTAAGAGGCCACTGCACACTTTAGTCTCAAGTAAAATTCCTGGTGCTGGGTAGTGACCAAGCCTGTGCCTATTAGTATGGATTAGCTTACACTGAGAAGGACAGACCACACAGCATTGTAACAGGAATGAGGGAAGAGCTAAAAGGACCAAAGATTCCTTTATAGCTATTGTGTCATGCCATGTGCTATGTTAGGCTAACAGATGAAAGTTATCTGTGACTGAACAAAGCTGTTGGAGGTCAGAGAAAGAGGTGGATCTAAGGGCAGGATGGGATAAGAATGATTTCAACCCATGGAAAGACACTCATGGTTCCTTTGTTATGGGAGACTATAGACATTTTTCCTTCTAGGAAGTAACATTTTCTTCAAGGATCCAGCACTGACACTGCATTGTTGACACACCAAGTGCAACTTTTTCAAGCACTGAACAGACAGTTGCTCCCAACCTCCCAAGACCTGTAATGCTATAAGAAGCATTTCCTTTTAATTAATTTTTAATTTCAATCCATTTGTATTAGTTGATTCCCACACATAAAAGCTAGGGGGAAAAAAAGCCAGTCAAGTGTATTTTCTCTTCAAAGGTAGAGGGAAGAACTTCTTCTGTCTCCCACAATCACATCTGCCCATATAACAGAAAAATGCCTTAGCTAATGAGTGTGCACAAGGTATACTCTCTCCCTGATCCCCCAGAACTGTCTGCACACGCACTTGTCCACCTTATCCGAATTCTGCCTCCAGTGGGCGATATTCTTCCTCCAGCGAACATTTTCTTGATTTCCAAACGGGCTGCGTTCTGTGAAGAAAAGGGGTTGTCAGGGTACCTCAGGTTTGGAACAGCCTCTAGAGAGCCAGCTCACTCCTGAATTACAAATAAGGGACACCCAAGATCCAGGAGGGGCTTACTCTTTCTATAGGGGGCCAGGGGCTCTGTCACAGCCCAACTCTCCCGCAGTCCAGCAGTAGCGAGCAGAAATAAAAGGAAGATAGGAAGGAAGGAAAGAAGAAATAGCTCGCCTTTCTTTGTTAACAATGTCTTTCTATCATATTTTTAATCCATGTTTACGTCTTAACTCGATTTGTTTCTATTTAATTTTTTCTAGAGTCACCCCCCCCCATGACTGCCTCAGACACAAATTCTTGGATTACCTGCTGCCTTTTCATTCATTCATTAATTAAAATTTATCTCTTTGCTTTCTCCCAATGTAGGACCCAATATGTTTAAGTTCAAATCAACTTTTCATGAAGAAGTTTAGCCGTCCTTTAAAAGCAGCAAATATTATATGATGTGTGTTTAAATTAGAACTTTGTTTCCATACTATGAAAAGTTAGAGAAAAGTTTAAAAAGGAAAGAAACTATATTGCACACACCCATAATTTAAATGCAAGGATCAAGTCTGTGATTTAAGAGAGTAGTTAATGCTAAACTGTAAGCAAGTTTAACTTGCTGTATTAGGGAATTTTTAATCATCACAAGGTGAATCTGTACAATTTCAGACTGCGTTTATATATGGCATGTTTGGGAAACTGCAGCCTTTTTACAGCAACTGCAGCCTTTTTACCAATCTCACCAGCCCCCTACCAGATGCCCTGGTCCTAAATTAAAAGGGGGGGGGGGAATTACCTCCCAAACAGCAAATCACCGCTCTCAAAGTCACAGAGCCTAATATCTCCCTGACGTTTTAGATTTTTTTAAATATATACTTTAATTTACCAAACCTGGAATAATTAGCTGCAAACAGAAACCGCAAGCATTTTGGGTGCTGTTTTTGGTACACAGCAGTGAATTTTGGGGTATGCGCCGCTCACTGCGGGGCCTGGGGGGTAGAATTGGCATCTACGCCCTCTGCACTTGACCGCTCCTATATAGCTTGAAGCCATCCATCCAACGTGGGTTGCACATTTGACTCAGAGATTATCCCACCTCAGATCTTTAGGAACACACAACAGACTTTCACCAAAGAAGTGAAAAGGGGGCCCCTACAACAGACTGGGATTTCTTGAAATTTATATGAGCTACCAAAAGCAGATAATTTAGTAAATGTATCACACAGGAATAATAATAACTGAAACATTTATTTAATTTTATTTAAGTAATATTCTACCTTCCTCCTTGCACAGGATCCATGGCTTATACAGGATTCATGGCTTATAACCAGTATCAAGTATGAATTTGAGAACACGTTGCAAAAATGTTAAACTGCTATAATTCACCCATTATTCACTAGATTTTTCTTAGATCTGTCCACATGATACTTCCTAATAAGTTGATTAATGTAGCAAATTATCTCAGTTTTAGGTCAAATAAATGCTCAAGCCTTATAATGGTATGAAACTGCACAACCAACCTCACTTAACTAGAGAGGCACTCCCTTAGTGCTCTAATAAACAGTAGCTTCCTTCTTATTCACCTACATACTAAACAATTTTTAAAAATAGCTGGAAAAATGACAGGAGGAGAGATAATAGATTTTCCTCAGTTACAAAATCTTTATCATCATGGATTTCTTTACTCTTTATTATCACTGATTTCTAGGGAAAAAAATTCTAGAAGTTGTGGGAAATTCTTCCAACGATTCCAGAAATTTAAAGCAAGATTTATACTAGAAACAATACGTTACTTAAAAGAAAAATCAAAGTGCTATGTTATAAAACTCCTCAGAGGAAGGAAGGAAGGAGGAACATCCCTAAAAACAGTATCTGAACAACATTTTCCAATTATGCCAGTTTATGCTTGCTTGCACACTCGCTTCAAGACCTGAAGACTGTAGGAACAAACTCATGATGGCTGCTCCCTTTCCCTTCTCTACTTCTCACCTCGGCTGCGTCGAACCATCTCCTGCCGTGCTCCAATAGTGCCCAGGATGGCTTCTTCGAGCCGTGCTTTCATGTCCAGCGACTTCTTGAAGGTCAGGCTATTGATGCGTTCAAAGGCTTTCTTGCCCTGTGGGATGCACAGAGTCTAGTAGTTCTCAATAAGCAAGAAGGACATGTTCAAATGAAGGAACAATATTTCCTTAGCAACTGCTGGTGAGCATAGCTGCTCATTGAAGGAAGTGCCCAATTCAAAAGGAGTTGAGCAGTGGAATGTAATGGCCTGTCAGCCTCACTTGGGCACTGTTTCTGGCAGAGGCCAGATCTGTCAGTCTAACCAGTTCTGCACCAACATCTCTAAAATGGATTTTCAAGTTGTCACATTTGACTTGCAAAAAACAAGTATTTCAGAATTCTAAATGCAGGGTTCTCCTTCCTGTTTTAGCTGATAGACCCCAAAAGTATTTTGCTGGAACCATTTATATTATCAGACGTCACAATACTTCTAAGATTTTTTTTTTAGCAGAGGTTGAATGAAAGTACATCTTATAATGACAACTTTCAATAATGTCTTGCACTGAATATCCTGCCTAATCTCCATGAAGTGATTATAATCCTCAGACACTCAAATCACTGTAGGCCTGCTGTTTTCTAAGCTTTCCTATGGAAAGGTATACTGACTACTAGAAGATTGCTACACTGCTCTCCCATCTCTGTCTGCTTTGCTCTGTTTAAGGTTGTGTGCTCACAACGTTTGAAATGTGCACCTCCCAAGGAAAAACACAGTGTCAAGAGAATAATTTTTGTATTATCTTGCTACTGAATTCTAGCTCTTTCAGTCCACATATATACAGGAGACATTTTAAATTAACAATTTCTTTATTAATTTAAGCTTATTTTTGGGTGAAGTTATGGTTAGGATTTTTAAAAATCTGGATGCATCACTGCAGTGTTAATCCCCATGATTACCAGTTTTTCCTGAGTATTGATATAAACAAGAGTTTCCCCAAAAAAGTTGGGAGCTGGTGAGAAGAATGGTTAGAGTTGAACTCTGGACATGTATCTAAGTCCACGGGAAAGGTTTACCAGCTAAAGGCAGAATTCCAGAGTTCTATCTCCAGTTTGCAGGGGATGGGGAGAGGAGGAATGAGGAGGGGAGCAAGAGAGCACTCTTTCAGGATCCCAAGACTGGGCTAACCTTATATTCAAAGCAGGACACACAGAGGTAAAGAAGGTCAAGGAGACGGTTCACATGTAGAGCAGAGAGATCAGAAAGCCAGCGGTGGAGCACAGCTTCATCTGCATTCTTCAGTACCCAAAGGAAACACACCAGCAGGTTACGACTTGCCTCAGCAGACAGCATGCTGTACTGACGGGGAGGCTGCAAACAAAGAAAAGCCAGGCTAAGGGCACAGTCATACTATTCTCATGACAGAGGCACCCACCGTCCCCATAAAGGCAGCTTTAAATGTCACAGTAACACAATGGATCAGCACACCCTTATTATAACATCAGTTGCAATCCTAAGCGGGGGGGGGGGGGAGGGTTGGTATAGTGACCAATTTCAGTTGATAACATCCAGAATAAATAGCTGTTATCACCCTGTCGTGTTAGTATTGTTGTTATTCCTTAATAATGCTTTCAAAAATGTGCGGAGCACTTTACTATAGAAATTAATGTCATCCATGCTGTGGCATACTTTAGAACAGGATAAGCATACCAGGCATGGTGGATTCTTGCACTGGCAAGGGGTTACATGAGACGGCTTTCTGTGTCCTTTCTAGCTCTATGTGGTTTTCTATGGCTATCCCACAGTTTTCCACTGGAGCTCCCTTCCTTCCCAGATACTCATTCACAAAAGATTCAGTTTGACTATCTTTATTTGGACTGTGACGTACCTGCAGGGAATGGGATGGCCATACCTGTGCCAAATGAGTTGTTTCTGTTGTTTAACTGGCTGCTTCACTTGTTATTGTCATTTACTGAGAATTTCCAGAAGAGTTTGAGATCAAGTGTGCTATAAATCTGAACAAACACATATAGCCTTTCTGCTGAAACCTAGTGGATATCATTAAGACTCCTGGATGACCTTGGATTCATTCCACTGCGATGTCACAGATTTCCAATGGATCAAGGGGCTCTCCAAAGCTGACATATCCTGATTTTTTTTAAAAAAATCCTACTTGTAATGGGCCAGGATTCCCTACCCCAATAAGCCTGAATTCTCTCTGCTCCCCTTGCCCCTTTCTTCCACCAGCCTCAATTTAGGGATCAATGAACACTCACCACTGATGGCATCTGGAAAACAGTGGACCGGTGAGCATGAGGCAGTGGAGAGCCAGCAATGGCCATGGCAACTGACTGGCTAATGGTACTGCCATCTCCATCATCAGCCATCACAGAGGCAAGCCGCCCTCGCTGGCTGTGGTTCTCTGTCAAGGAGAACAGGTTATTTTCTTTTTCAACAGTAAAGAATCACTGAATCATAGAGCTGGAAGGGACCCCAGGGGCAATCCAGTCCAACCCCATTCTGCCATGCAGGAACACCCATCAAAGCACTCCCAACAGAGGGCCATCCAGCCTCTGCTTAAAAACCTCCAAAGAAGGAGACCCCACCACACTCCATGGAGGCAGCATATTCCACTGCCAGACAGCTCTGACTGTCAGGAAGTTCTTCTTGAGGTTCATGTGGAACCTCCTTTCCTGCAGCTTGAATCCATTGCTCCCTGTCCTAATGTCTGGAGTGGCAGAGAACAAGCCTGCTCCCTCCTCAACATGACATCCCTTCAAATATTTAAAGATGGCTATCACGTCCCCTCTTAACCTTCTCTTCTGCAGACTAAACAGACCCAGCTCCCTAAGCCGTTCTTCATAGGGCATGGTGTTTGCTAAATGCACTGGGTTGAAACAACTTAGTTAAAAAAAAAAGCAACCTTTCTCCCCTGCTACTTTGTGATGGCTCTGTTGTACAGTAACTAATGCCTAAATGTGTAAACCAACCCTTAGCCAGTGAAGTTGAACAACTGGATTGTCCTCCTTCAGCTGGAAGAGTAACACATTTAGTCAACCAGTTTGACATGGATGGACTGAGCAGTCAACTGCCTCCTCTCTAAGAAAGTGGGAAAACACTGAGGGCTGCTGGCTTGCCACCCATCAGGGACATTTGGGAGAAGCTATCAGCTTTAGGACTGGCAGGAAACCTGCACATGCACTGGCACCTCTACCTGTTATCTTCGTCCTCTTCTCCCCGCTCCCGCCTACTCCTTCTCCTGCTGCTGAGAAGAAATATTCCCTGATCTCACCTGTAAAGTCATAGAGTTGGGGCAAGGCGTCCATGATGATGCCAATCAAGGGCAAGTACAGCTGAGCCACGTGTGCCCGCACAACACGGTCCATGTAGCGGCTGTCAGAGTCATGGTTGCACAGCAGGTTGTGGAGAGTGCTGATGGCCTTCTTGTGCAAGAAGAAGGCCCTGAGGAAGGATATGAGTAGTGCTGTCAGAAAGGGGTTTCACTGAAAGGGCCTTGGAGACCTAGCCATTGACTGTGTTGCCTCATTCAAACTTAGTTGTTCCAAGTAATTAAGGAAAACCCATGCCAGAGGGTATGGAGGCTGCTCAGCAAGTCTTTTTTCCAACCCCCATTGTGTGTGTGGGGGTGTGTGGTTGTGATTAATAGGCATCAAAAGAATGACACTGTGCGCCATGCTCCTCCTGTTACTGTTTCGCATATGCCAGAGCTGAGCCTCAGCATTAAACCCAGCTGCAGGACTGAACAGAAACCTAAATGAGGCCCAGTCCAAGAAAGATGGGTGGTATATTTGGACTGGGAGACAGTGTTTGGCCCCTATGGGATGGGGTTGCACTCCCTTTGAAAGAGCAGACCTGCAGCCTGGGGAGGGGGTGATGCCTGATAGGCTCAAATAACCCCTGTGGAAAAAAACACTTCCCCATTAGCTGTAGGTGGTATGCTACCTGTGACTTCTCCAGGAAAGAGACAGCACACCGACAGTCATTCAGTTGCCAATGCACTGGATATTCACACTGCTCCATGCATCACTAACATCCAGTTTATAAATGTACTGCTGCGTGTTGCTCATGGGACAGACTGTCGAGGCTGCTAGAAAAGTAAAGTGAGAAACACGCTGCTGCATTTTGCACTAACTGAGGATGGATTTATGAAATGTTGTGTTGCCAACATTGGGACTGCTGTAATGGCTTCTGGTCATTTCTGGGCACCATTCATCTCTGGGTGTCATTTAACCTGTAAGGCCCTAAGAGACTTGGGACTAATGCACCAAAAGGATTGCCTGCTCCACATTAAGATCAGCTTCTAACATCCTGCTCTAAATCCCTCATGCTGTCTGAAATAAGGTGGCTGATGATCAGGTACAGGGCTTTGGGGATTTTGACATCCTCCTTTGGGAATCCTTTTTCCAGCAAGGCTCTCCTGGAAATAAAGTGTCGTTATTTTCTTTGTGATGTTAGGAATAGACTTTTTAATCCACCCTACAGGTTTTAATTACTTTTATAGTTGAATTTTATCTGCCGTGATTTTTTTTTTATTTCCTGGTATTCAGTGTACTCTAGATTTTTGTTCTTATAATATGTCCTATAAGGTTCAGGTGGTAAACAACTTAAACAGTCAACCAATCCCTGCTGGAGACATACTTACCCCTCTGCATCTGGATCCAGGATAAGTGCCAGCTCCATAAGCACCAAGCCTGCCAGGAAGTGCTGCTGCCGAAAGACGACAGACAGCTCAAACATGTTGGCCACTCGCTGATCCTGTGTGTGGCTAGAGAAGGCTGAGCCCTGGAAAAGGGGAAACCCTGTGAGAAACCAAGCGGACCCGTATGTTCCTACTGCCAGAATATCACAAGTTCTTCCTTCTCTCAGCGTCACAGAGCAAAGTGCAGCATCCTTTTCCCCTGTTAATCCAATGGCCCTTCCCACATCAGCTGCTATCGCTTAGTGCTGAGATGGGAAACATGCAGCATCCAGCCCACAGGTGTTCCCCATCCCAACTCCACAATCTGCATTCCTCCTCCTTGTAATGCTCTACAAGAAACTCTTGCTCTTATCTCTGATCAAAGAGAAGAGCTGGAATTTTCCTGCTCAGAGTTTCAGAAAGACAATCTTTTTTCAGCACTGGCTTTCAACTAACTTCTCAGCTAAAAGTCAGATCAGTTCCCCTGCTGTTCCTCTTTGGCAGTCATTGGTTACCTTCACCATGGCAATCCCACCAAATTCTTTTCCACCCACATTCCACAGCAATTTACTACTTTTGCTCTTCTCAGCTTCTACGGAGCTAAGCCCTATGTTTTAAAGAGCTATCCTCTCACTGTTGGTAAAAATAAACTCTTCTCTCTTTTTAATTTTTCTAAGAAAAACTACTCCAGCAAAGCCTCCTTACAGCACCCATCTCATCGCGACCACCTGGACTGAAGTGCTCATCTGGCCACATACTGAAATGCATTTTAAAAAGATTGGCTAGATTTATGGATGGGAAGTCACTCTAGGGCTAACAGACATGGAACAGAGGAGAACTTCCAAATGTTCCTGTTGGAGACAAGAGTGCTGGGCTTGTAGCCTGAGCCCATCAAAGTGTGACCTTTTCATGCTCCCTTCACTTGTGCTCATGTGCTTACCTGAGAAGTAGCTGAGGAGACAGACGGGGACGGGGAAGCAGGAGGGGAGAGGCCACTGCAAGGTAGGTTCAGAGTGACATAGTGCTCATGGCTACAGATAATGCGGATGAAATCCATCCTCAGACCAATGAGAGTGTTGGGATTCTGTGTTGTCAGCAGCCGGTTATTGATCTAGAGAAGAAGCAGGAAGCTTCAGGTTACTTGGGAACTGTTATCACAAGGTAGGCAATCACCCACCAAGCTTACCCCGATCTAATCTCTTTCCCCAAATACGACACGACAGCAATAGTTACAAACAAAAACCATTCTAACCCAGAACTTGGAACAATACTTTTTGCATGAATTCTCCAGTTATCATTTTTTGGGAACTATCGTTCAAAAACTGTTCCAGAGTCTGTTCTTACCTTATCCCAAATGGAAGTCAATTTCTACCAGTTTTAGGGAACTACGGGGCTTGCAGTGTCCAAGGGACAGAGAGCAGTGGTTCAGATTTTACCCGTCTGAGGTAGGGATGAGTTAAATTAATCCTGATACTGAGAAATGGCATAATCTCCTTCACAGAAAAACATATACGAGAAGCCTGAAATGCCAGAAATGACACTGTCTGTGTGTTTGCATGTGTATGTTTCTTCAATTTGCCTGTCGACATACTGTGACTCCATGAATTTTATAGGACTTTCTTATGCAAAGAATATTCAGAGATGGTTTTGCAACTTCCTTCTTCTGCAACATAGCCTACAGCACCTGGTATTTGTTGGTGGTCTCCCATCCAAACACTAGCTAGGGTTGACCCTGATCAGTTTCCAAGATCAGACAGAATCTGGTGCATTAGGGATTTAGGCCCTAAGAAATGACATTACCCTGTCCCAATAGTATAGACAGCCAGTGTGCTATAATGCTTTGAGTGCTGGACTATGGGCCTGGAGATGCAGGTTCAATTCCTCACTCAGCCACAGAAACTCACTGAGTGTTCTTGGGCGAGTAACACATTCTCAGCACCAGAAAACCCTGTAACAGGTTCACCATAGGGTTGCCTAAGTTGGAAATGATATTACAGAACAGTCCATGCTGCACAGAGTAGTCACAAGAACTTCTAAATTCTTCAGATAACATAAAGAAACTTAGTTCTTATCCCAAGAAAATCAAAACACAATCTCAACAAATGCAGGCAGGTATCAATATTATCTAATTAATAGGGATGAACTCTTTAAACCATTTGCATAGAACCATGTATGTGTCCTTTTTCCCTCCTTTTCTTTTTTTTTTTAATAATATTTTTATTGATAATAATAAACATAAACACAAACAGACACAAACAGAATCAGAAACTACCAGTGAAGACAGGTGCAGACTAAAGAGTGAACTGGGCTTATGCTCAGCAAGGGGCGAACTAGGAGACCTGGAGGAAAGATCTGAAACTTTCATGAAGGAAATGCCCACCCATCTGCCTCCTGTTTCCCAAATTAATAATGGAAGCCACAGCCACAGGCTGGTTTACTAAGCTGCTAACATAAACCATCCACATCTGTCAGTCTTCTGTTATGAGTCCCACAGTACACCCCATTTCCCAGAGTCACCTACAGAAAGACAAACCCCATTCCTGTGTGCCGGTCAGTGTAGCTCTGTCCAAAGGTACAATCGCTATGTAAGTGAAAGGGTACCACCAGGTTTCTCTTGTTACCTGCTTATAATAGGAGCGCAAAAGGTTGAAGACGAAGCCACGATCCATGAGGGACAACAGGTCATTGAGGAAGAAGGCCAGACTGCTGTTAAGACGTTCTACCAGCTCCACATCCTAAGGAAGAAGACCAAGCACGTGTATGAGGTGGCAACTAACGAGACTTCCATGGGTCTTTGGAAGGGACAATGCGCAAGGAAGTGGTTTGGTCAACGTGAGCTAGCTGGCACCTGTGAGCATGGCAAGTGGGACATAAATGGGACAGAGTTCTGGTACAGCTCCCATATCATACCAACAAGGCTTGAACAGGAAAAGCTCTCATCATATCATGCCAGGAGGTTTCATTTCTGCTCTAGTAACAAATTTAAACAAGAAATTCTCCTAATACCGCCTGGATTTCTATCAAGTTATGTGAAGTGATTATTTAAAGCTAGTTTCTAAACACAGGCTTGTTTTTAACTTAAAGCTTCTTAACTGTACTGTTTTCACTCAGTAATGCATCTGAAAAAGTGTTTATATCCACAAAACCTCATGCAAAAATAAAAACCAGTTAGTCTTAAATGTGCTGCTGCATTCTTTTTCAACGTTCCCCCTTTCCTCCTTCCTAGCTGTACTGTGTTTGCAAGTACATTCATACAGATGAATGAGTAAGGTCTGTGGCATGTATCAACCTACCATTAAGTGCCACTACACTTCACCATGAAGGCACCTCATTATTTTTATACTGTAAGTTGCTCAGAATGATTGCCTTATAAATACGCTATTTAGTTTCATACTTTTGTAATTTACATTTTATACAAAACTTGGGCCTCAGCAATTTGAGCTAAAGGGTATCCAATGCAGGATGCTCCATATGTCTGTGTCACTTGAGGGATGCTTTACATTACATATGAACATGTAAAACTTCCTGTGATTATTTACACTCATGACTTGTGGGAAGAATAAAGGAATCAACAGCTTATAACTCTGAAGACACATTCCCACATTATACACTGAGATAGAAGTGCTCAAAGTAGCACTTTTATATTCTACCACAATAGCAAATGGTGACGTCTAGGTCCTGGTTTGATGGATAATTTGGACCTAGCTCAACATATTCATTAGCCCATGCAGATTTAAAAGCAGCCTTGCTCAAACCTTCTGACAACGGCTAGCAATTTCGGCACTGACAGTGCACACCAAGGCTGAGATGTCGTCAACGAAACGGCCAGGGAAACGTAGTTTGCGAGGTGCCTCTAGCTTGTCACACAGGAACAGGTGGTGTGCCATGCTCTTCACCTGCAGGAAGAAGGAAGCAGGGCCAAGGGGGATTCATCCTGGATCAGCAAGAGCAGCCCAATACACCTGTATCTTCTTTGTGTTGTTGTTGTTGTTGCGTGCCTTCAAGTCGTTTCCAACTCATGGTGACCCTAAGGCAAATCCTATCACAGGATTTTCTGGAGC
Source organism: Cyclura pinguis (assembly GCA_030412105.1). Classification (NCBI taxonomy): domain Eukaryota; kingdom Metazoa; phylum Chordata; class Lepidosauria; order Squamata; family Iguanidae; genus Cyclura; species Cyclura pinguis. The sequence continues at coordinate 208,546,913 of CM059600.1, forward strand.
TGAGAGTGTGTAACATCCCCAAGGTCAGCCAGTGGGTTTCTATGGCTGGGCAGGGAATTGAACCCTGACCTCCAGTGCTCAAATCAGTACATCATGCTGCTCTCCACACCTACATCTTTGGACCAACATACACGGCTACCCATGACCGGGAAAATCCTCTGCTTGAGGAGGGCATCAACATGAATTGAATTTGTACCTCACTTTGTTTCTCTGCACAACATGGAACAGAGGAGCACTTCTGACCCTGAAGTTATTGTAGTCAACTATCCTGACTGTTGAGGGATTAAACTGCCCATGAACAGCTAACAAAATAGGATGGTAAAAAAAAAAACCCATCAGTTTATATCTGAAAAATTTCCTCAGTATGATCAACACACAGGAGGCATAGCAAATCAGACTCCTGTTGTCTCCCTTCAACTAACAAATACTTTGTTCTATTCCACAATGCAAGATGGTGAGACATGAGCCTTGGTGAAGCTCTTTGCTGGTAGCACTACGTACAGCTGCAAACCTGATTCTTCTTGTGTCTTAGAGGTTTTTTTAAAATGGCCATCATGGAAGACAACAAAAGCAACAACAACACACCCTCTTTGCACACCTTGAGGAATATCTCCATCCTCCCAAACTTTCTATTTGGGATGACATTGCACAAAACAGCAAACAGAAGATTGTACATCAAAGTAACAATCTGAAAGGGACAAGACATAGGCAAGTAATCAGATCACAGATACTCCTCACCTCAAGATACTCAGTTTAGATAAATCAACAGTTAAAAGAACATACCATCAACTGGAAAAAGAACCAGGCCTGGTGCAAGGCAGCCTCTCTCACAGAGCTGGTGCTCACTACCCACTGCAGAGCCAGTTCTTCATGAAGCAGCTGTGACCCCAGAGAGCAAGAGACAGAGAATTACAAAGGGAAAAAGGGCCTGGCACACCCTCTCTAAAAACTCAGGGCCACCTTTGCAAAGCCAGTTCTGTAGTCACAGCCTGGTGCTTTTGCAGTGGCCAGTACTTTCGAGGCACTAGAAGGGAGAGGAAGTGACAAAACAGCCCACATCTATACTCCTGATTCTTCACACTCCAAATCAGTTTATAGCATCCTAAGTTCCCTCACTGAAAAAAACAAAAACAAAACATCATCCTCTTCACTGTTTCCACCAAAGATGCTGCTAGAGTCTAGTACCTAGACCAAAGATAGCTAAGCAATGGCCAGGAAGTAGCTCAAGTTTTAGAATACAAGCTCACTTGGTAGGACCAAAGAACCCTAATGAGTTGTTCTTCTTCTTCTTATTGATTGGTGGAGTCATTCATCCTCCGTAAGTTTTCATGGATAATGCGCCTGCTATAACTGATGCCATACAACACGTTTCTTATGCTCATTTTCTCTTCAGCACCATCAGTTAGGACAGCCAGATTATGCAGGGAAAGCATGCAATAAACGCAGCCACTGAGAGAATAATGGTATGGTTCACTCCAGGCTTTCTGCATGCAGAGGTCTGGAGTGCACACATTTGTGCACATGCACGCATGTGCATACATGCACAAACACAAACACACACTCCTAAACAATGTTGCCTGCACATGTTACCTTTTTTTAGTTCTTAAAACACCATTATTTGGCTACAGTAGTCCAGTCTAGACTCCAGAGCAACTAGGCATTCAGAAGTAGACACTCTGAACTGTATCCCCCTCTTCTGTCATTTGTTTTGGTTAGGAGTCAGTAGTCTTTCACATCTAGGCAACACTAAATAAGTGGAACAGAGAAACTGAAGCATTTGGGACATAGCACCCTGTTAACATAGCCAAGAAATCCAAGCTGCTTCCCCCCTCAGCACACAGCTCAGTCGCAGCTAGCAGCAGCTCTCAGCTTGGACTGCCACAAGCAAGCAACAGTGGACACCTGAGCTCGCCCACCTAGTCCTGGGAGATACTATGGATTCACTGATAGAGATCTGGGGGGTGGGGGTAGGGACTGGGAGGAAGGTTCAGGTGAACTGAATCTTATGAACATTATGAACTGAAGAATCAGAGAAACAGCTCAGCCAGGAGGAAATAAGATAACTGACAACAATTAACACCGAAGGGGCAGAAATGAAATGCAAAGCAAGAACGACAGCAAGTGTGATGACTTCAACAAGCAGAACTGACTTTTTTTAAAATCACAGATAAAGTGGTTTGGTCTCTGCAATAAGTACTGCCTGGAATTCTTCATGGCAAAAGCCAGCTATGGAGATACGCTCAGCCCCAAAGGGCTTAGCCAGAGCCATGGCATACTGAAGATCCACTGCTAGCTGGTGTCATACATTTGTGGCACACAACATTGTTACAGAATCCCATCACCACCCAACATCACTTCTTTCTCCACCAGAGATGCTGGCCTCAATGCCAACTAGCCCAATGCTATGCGTGCCTATTGGGAATTAGGTCACACTGGTTACATTCAACTAACTCCCCACGTGCACATCGTATCATAGATGAAGTCTGCCTTCTAGGGCAACATTTCTGGGATGCTTCCCAGTCCTTCTCTACCTTTCTGGTCGTTGGTCTCATCGGGGTGGCCGGAGCAAAAGTGGAGCCCTCAAGATAGGAGGAGATACGATTAGGTGCTCGCTCCGCAGCCTGTGAGATGAGCAGCAGCAAGAGAGAAAAGAAGAGGACACGATGGTGGTGAAGAGGGTATTTCTCAGAATGGAAGAAGTGGTAAGGTGATAGTTGAAGAAAACCAGCTTGGCTTCCTTACCTGAGAGAAGGGAACTCAGAATCTGAAAGTCAAAGGTACTTCGCTAGAAAGCAAGGAAGCTAGAAGGGATCTGTCAGGTTACCACACCCATGGATGTTGCTCAGCGGAGTTTGAGATACCCCAAAAATGTTTTACCCAACATGGCTGAGCTCCAGCTGGGCAAGAGAAAACAACAGTATCTTCCTTCACCTTTCCTTTCAGTGCAAGGTACTAATTTATTTCATTTCCTGCAGGTTCCAAGCCCATTCTCCTCCAACTCAACTTTTCCTTAAAGACGTGTTCCACCCCCAAACTGTACCATCCTCTGGTCCCGGAGTCCTCCCTGACTGTGATTCACACTGTAGAATAGGCAGGAAGAAACCAGTAATGCAACCAGATGGCTTTCAGGCTCCACAATCCCCAGGGGATGACTGAAAAGCCTCTCTCCCTCCAACAAAATAAAACCAAAAGAGCTACAGCAGCCTCACTGTGACAACAGTGCTTATCCATCTGGAAGCATTAAACACACAAAGGCACTGTAAGGGCAGGAAGTGTAACTTATTCTCATTCTTCTGGAATAGTCCCAAATCAATCTGCTCAGACATCTAGAATTGCGGAAAAAGACAAGACTAGATAGTCTATGTTTTCCTGTCAGCATCAGAAGCATGCGGTTACACACAGGCCTGGTAAAGAAGTAATGCTGAAAGGATGCCTTGGTGTTCTGTGCATGTACTCTGGGAATTTCCTTCCATTTCCAATTAGCTGCACTTAGCTATAATGCTGTCAATCTCAACTGTTTCTTGAAACCAGCCAATTTCGGGCTTTTTTTCTCTCTCATCTGCATTTTACATACATGGAATTTCTTTTCTTCCTAACCGTTTGGAGTGGAGTGGTGCTTTTTTGGTGCTGGGGAAAATTGTTTTTTTTTTTTTTTTGTGGGACTTGGCAAGCCGCAGGACAAAGTGAGTTCTTCTTTCTCTTTTTCCTTTTGCTCCTATTTGCTCCCATTGAAAACTCTTTGGTATTTTTATAAACTTTCGCAAATGGATTAATAAACTTGGCACCGAGACTTTGATTTGGAACTTTTAAATGGATAAAGAAGTTAAATGAAATAAAAGCAGAAATTAAGGACTTTGATTGTAACACTTTTGAGTGTTTGAACTTTAAGGAACTTTATTTCAAGGAACTGATTTTGGGAACTTCATGAGCTTCTAAAATTATTTTATTGGACTTTGTTTTAAAAGGATATCTATCTTCATTTATTTACTTCATATAGTGCATCTGGTATTAGACCCTGTTGATCTGACTCTTAAAAATGAAGGCTTCTTCACCTTGAAAAACAGTGAGAACTGAAAACTCCCCACCCACACAGACAGCGATGGGGAGCTGCATTCCTTATCCAAGGTCGTAGCTGCAGAACTGGAAAAAGAGTGAACTGTAGAGGACTGGATAAACACGTTTGGGAGGGGGAATCTGGAGTGGTTGAAACCTCAGTGGTTAAAGTAGAACTAAGATTTTTCATGGTTTACTATGTAAATAATATTGTGTGAATTCATCTAAAAAGTGGAGAATTATATTCTGTATTATTATATTTTCTATTATTAAGACACATTATTGAACATTATTATAACATAATTAAGATTTCATTTATAGATATAGTATTATACTGCAATTAAGACTTCATTTGTTTATATAAGTTTATGATGTTTAGAGCATATTAAGACAATTCATTGGACTACGAAATAACAGGTCTCAAAATAATTGATGCCAAGATCACTGAGTTCATTGATTATTGAATTAATTAAGATAACAGAGAGGAGCAGAAAGAATAACAAGTAGAAGAGAAAATTTTATTCTTTAAGAAAGTTAATGGATACAAGAACAAGGAAGGCCACAGCGGCTGCAGCAGCAACAATGACTACCCAGCCAGCAAGAAGGACATCCACAGATACATCCCAGAAGCCACAAGACCTAATGTTACAAATGACGGAAGAATTGAGGAATATTAGAGAAGGTGTCAGGAAGACAAGAGACAGACATAAGACAACACTTAAAAGAAATAAGAAAAGAGATGAGAACAGATATGAAACTTGAAATTGATAAGTTGGGAAAGAAGCTGGAAACTTTAACAAAGGATGTTTCAAAGATAAAGGTAGAGACAAAAGAAATAAAAGAACAGGTCATACAAGTACAAACTGAAATGGTTGAAGTAAAAGGGAAACAGCAGGAAGAAGATATTCAAATTATGCAACAAGAGTTACGATATCGAGAAAGATGTCTTCGTTTTCGGGGCGTCCCTGAAACTAGTACGGAAAATTTATATGAGAAAATGCTACTGGTTTTGGCTGAATTTCTAGACATTGAAGAAGATGGAATGGAAATGTGCATCGATAGGATGTTTAAGAGTATCCTCAAGGACAGCGAGAGAAAGAAAGCTTCCAAGAGATATTACAATAACTTTCACTAGGACCGCTACAAGAGACAAAATCTTACAACTAAGCTACGAAGGAACATTCAAGATTGAAGAAAAAGACGTCAGAATTTTTAAAGACATACCATTTCAAATACTCAAGAAGAGACAAGATTATAAACCTTTGGCAAACCTTTTGATGAAGCTTCAGATAAACTACAGATAGGAGAAGACTGAGGGCATTTCTTTTTCCTACAAATAACAGCGTTACAGAATAAATACAGTGCATAAAGCTAAAGAAATGATGGAAAGATTGAAGAAAGATCTTCAGAAAACATCAGCAGAAGGAAGGGAAGAAGAACAGCAGTTGCAAGAGGAAGGAAATGAGGAAAGGATACAGATCCAGGCAGAGGAGAGTGAAGGCGTGGTAGGACAGACACAGGACCCAGAGCAAGAAATAGAAGAGGAAGGAGAACTTCCGGGAGAAGGCATACAAGATTAATTGAATCAGATTACATAAATTAATAAACAAAACAGCAAAATGGGGCTTAAAATATACTCTTGGAATATAAAAGGATTTAACTCGGAATATAAGAGAAGATAGATATTTCATCATCTGGAGAAACAAAAATTGGATATAATTTGTTTACAGGAAGTACGGATTAGAACCCAAGACATGAAGTATGTTTGGAATCCGAAATTAGGTAGCTGTTTTGCTGCAACAACTGATCAGAAAAAAAGGGGAGTATTGATATATGTTAATGCAAAATATGGTGCACAGCAAAAATTCTGTGATAAAAATGGAAGATATTTGGCAGTGGAAGTTGATACATTGCAAGATAAGATGTTAATAGTGGGAATATATGCACCAAACGGCGCTAAAGGAGAATTCTTTCCCAAAATTAATATGGAAATACAGAAATACTTATAGGAAACTGGAAATGCTAATGTGATAGTTCTTGGGGACTTTAACAGAGTCATAAATCCTACATTGGACAGATCAGTACAGAAGTTGGTGCCCAGAAACAATGGAAAATTACCTAAAAGTTTTTTCCAGATGATGGACGATCTAGATCTTTATGATGAATGGAGATATAAAAATGGACAACTGGATGGCTACACATTCTACTCGGATAGACACAAAACTATGTCTAGAATTGATATGATATTGATATCAAAAGACCTGTTATTGAAGACATCGGAAATGGACATTCTCCCCAACCTATGTTCAGATCATAATCCTATACAAGTGACACTCAGAGTTATGACTAGAGAGAGAACATGGAAGTTTAATGAAGACATATTCAAGAAGGAAAACTATATTAAACAAGCAAAAATAGAGATAAATAACTATTTCAAGGAAAATGTGACACCAGAATTACCAATGAAGACAATTTGGGACGCAAGAAAAGCTGTGATGAAAGGAAACCTAATAAGGTGGTCAGCTGAAATAAGAAAAGAAAGGAAACGAGTTGAGGAAATGATATTGGAAAAGATGAGAAAGCTGGAGAAACAGTTGAGGGAAAACCCAACGGACACCAATATAAGACAGAGGTTGAAGGTTTGTCAAGCTGAACTTAACCAACTAAATTTGGGGCAAATAGAACACCAAATGCGCAGAGCGAAACATACCTACTTTGAACAGGCTAACAAACCATCTAAACTCTTGGCAAACTTACTTCGTAAAAGAAGACTAAAAAATACAATAACAGAAATTAGAATTGGGGAAAGAAAAACTACAAAGCAAGAGGAGATAAAACGGACTTTTTCCAATTTCTATGTAAAGTTGTTGAGTAATATCTCCTCAATTAAAAATCAGAGGGAAATTGAAGACTACTTAGAAAAAAATAATAAAATGAGATTTACAAAAGAACAAAAAACGGCATTAAGCCAATGATGGAGATAGTAGGAGCTATCAGAAACATGAAAAATGGTAAATCTCCTGGACCTGACGGCTTTACAGCAGAATACTACAAAACTTTGGAACATGAACTCTCAATTCCATTACAAAACACAATGAATGAGATAAGAAAAGAAGGTATACCAAATACATGGAAGGAAGCTAACGTAGTTTTAATACCTAAAGAAGGAAGAGACTTAACCGATGTCAGGAATTACAGACCTATCTCACTTTTAAATACAGACTACAAGATATTTGCTGCTATTTTAGCTGAGAGACTTAAAAAGGTTCTTCGAGATAACATACATGAAGATCAGAATGGATTTCCACTAAAGAGAACAATGTGAGATAACATCAGGACAGTATTAAATATAATTGAATACTATGAAAGACATAATGAAAAGAAATTAGCTATGGTGTTTGTCGACGCGGAAAAGGCTTTTGATATGGTTAATTGGGCATTTATGAAGATGGTTATTAAACAGGCACAAGCAGGAGAAAAATTCATTTCTTGGATTGAAGCAATTTATAGTCAGCAAATGGCGAGACTGATTATTAATGGAGAGAGAACAAAACAGATTGAACTTCATAGAGCAACAAGACAGGGCTGTCCATTGTCGCCTTTGTTATTTATAATGACACTGGAAATTCTTAATAATATCATATGGGAAGAAATTACAATAAGAGGAGTCCAGATAAAGAAATATCAGTATAAGCTTAAAGCATTTACGGACGACCTGGTTTTGTTTCTAGAGGATCCTCTCAGCAGGATACAGGGATTGATGAATATTATTCAGGAGTATGGAGATTACTCAGGATTTAAGATAAACAAGGATAAGACAGCGTTCATAACAAAAAACATGAGAGAGAAAGAAGATATGGAGTTCAAACAGATAACGAGATTTAATAAAGGACAGAGAGCAAAATACCTGGGAGTTTGGATTTCCAAGAGAAACAATGAGCTTTTCCAAAATAACTATGAGAAAAAATGGAAAGAGATATCTAAAGACTTAGAGAAATGGACTCAAATGCGATTATCTATGCTGGGAAGAATGTCTGTTATAAAAATGAATGTACTACCAAAGATGAATTATCTTTTTCAAAATATTCCTATAATCACAAATGCTAAGCCTTTCATACAATGGAAGAGAGATATAACTAATTTCATATGGCAAGGCAAAAAACCAAGAATAAAATGGAAAGTCTTGACTGACATACCAAGAAGAGGAGGCTTCAGATTACCGGACTTACACGTATACTTTAAGGCTGTGGCATTCACTTGGATAAAGGACTGGATGGATTTACAAAATACGAGAATGCCGGCTTTAGAGGGAGTAGATTTAAGGATGGGGTGGCATGCTTACATGTTTTATGGAAAAGCAACAATTGATAAAGATTTTATGCATCACTTTGTAAGGAAATCATTATATAAAATATGGAATGGTTATAAGAGTAAGAACATTAAGCAGCTATCCACATGGGTCTCCCCTCAAGAAGTTTTTTTTGGAAGATGATCAGATACAGAAAAATGGTTGCGATATGAAGATATATTGGAGAAAACAAATATGAACACAAATACAAATGTTTTTAAGATGAAATCAAGAGAGAAATTGGAAATTGAAGGTATAAAGTTAAGCTGGTTTCCCTACAGACAATTATCAGAAAGATTTCAGATGGACGTGAAAATTCAAGGAATAGAACAGAAAGAACAAGAGAATCTGTTGAAGCTTTTACAAGAAAATCCACCTCATTTACTTTCACATTTATATCAAGAGATATTACAACAACAACGTGAGGAGGAGACAATTAAAATAGCAATGATACAATGGGCACAGAACATTGGACATCCAATTCAGTTGGAATGGTGGGAACAAAGTTGGCAACAAACAAAGAGATTCACGGTAGCTCAGAACCTTAAAGAAAACTACTATAAGTTATTTCATAGATGGCACATGACACCCGAAAAATTAAAGATAATTTATAAGACGGGTACAGGTCAATGCTGGAAGTGTCAAAAGACTGCAGGCACACTATTACATATGTGGTGGACATGTTCTAAAGCAAAAATGTATTGGAATGAAATCCATAAGATAATATGTGGTGTATTGCAGGTTCAAATTGGCAAGACTCCTGAAATGTACTTGTTAAATATGATACATATGTTAGAGGGAATTGCGGTAAAGAAATATTGGAGAATAATACTGTATATGGTCTCGACTGCCCATATTGAACTTGTAAGGTTTTGGAAAAGTGATATAATCCAACGACAGAACAATGGTGGGCAACTTTTATTGAAAATAGAAATGCAGATATTGTTTCACAGAGATTAAAAGGGAAATCAAATGATGATATCTATAAAGAATGGCAGATGATTTTGGAAGCGAGAGGGGTCTTGACAGGGAATAATACATAATTCATGGTATTAAAGGTTCTTACAAGATAAAATTCAGAGAAATATCATGGAACAAGTAAGGTTGAGTAGAAAAACAGGAACTAACGAATTAAATAGATAATACTAACAATTTATTGTGATGCATTGATAACAGTTCAATGGAATGATAAAGATTGTAATCCAGAGAGGAAGGAAGACAGTTGTAATACGACAATTGAGAATACAATGATAATTGTTTGTTTTATATGTTGGAACTTTAATAAAATTACTTAAAAAAAAAAAAGAAACCAGCCAATTTCACAATCTATGGTTTGAAGTCATCTTGTTTTGCTACACCACTGTCTACTAAGTACGGTTGTTTGGCTTTTAAATAATGGTAAACTACAGTTCAATTAAAAACTGAAAGGAAAGTTCCTGATCTCGAGGCCATGCTGGAGGAGGAGAAAAAGCTCAGAAATGTAAGACTTGTTCATATTCAAAAGAGGTCAAACTGTATTTTATACATACATACACACACACACACACTCACACACATGTATGTATGTATGTATGCATACATCACATATGTATTTGACACCACTGAAACAGGATGGTGAGGAGGAAGAACGTGTAAATTAGTCTGGTGCAATGACAAACTAGGCAGATAAGCAAACTGCACTAGCCAAATGGTTGCCCGCTTGGATTAATTATACCCCCCTGTATGTGCAACCCTGAGTCATTTATTCATAAGCAAATATACAATGTGTGCCAGGCATGGGGTGGAGGTGACCTGACAGTAGCATGGCTAGCAAAGTGAAGGCCACAACAAAGGAGTTTCATACTCTGATCATCAAAACACATTTTAGTCTACATTCTAAAAACAAGAAAAAGATCCAGTTTAAAAAAAACGAAAGCAAAGACTTTCAGAACCAAATTTTGAGGAAAAGTGAAAGCAAAGGCATGCAGAATTGCTCCGGTCATCTGTTAACAAGAGGCCTGGAGGTACAAGCTATACAGGTTAAAACAATAAAGAGTTCCAAATTAACAGAGAACCCTTGGTTTGATTATCAAAGACGAGCAAAACCAGCCAGATCTTTGGCCTTATGCTTGGAGCCCTAAAGATTTCCTTAACAGGAAAAAAAGGAAACTTGTTCTCTTCAACACAGAAGCTAAAATCTCTCTTCTCCCTTAACTAAGATCTTACTATCTTCTGGGTTTACATATTATATACCCTGATTTGTCCCACATCTCCAACCCACAAATGGCAGAAGACTAGCCATCAATCTCAGCTCCAACTTGTGATACGGAAATGATAATATTAGCCTAACTCACAGGGCTGTTTTAAGGACTGCAAAAACGTACACGACATGCTTTCAACAGCTCAAACATACAAATGTTATAGTGATGTTACAAATGTCATCCAGCTTTCAGCCTCATATGAAAGCAGAGCAGATCTGATAGCTGCACTGGACAGCTGACATACAAGGCAGACTTGCAGATCTACAGCACTAGATCTTCATGCCCAAATACATACGTGCAAATCAGTGAGGACAGAGACCAGGCACTGCACAAAGAAGCAGCACAATCAAGAAAATTATATACCTCAGCAGTGAGCAGTCACTGGGAGGGAGGGTGAGCACCTAACTCATGTTTGGAGAAGCGAAAGAGGCAAATCCAACACTCCTACCTAACTTTTCTGTGCTGCACTGCTGTCCAGCTCAGTAATGGGAAAGCTACTCAAACCTATGGGGGCTGCCTGCATTCTACATTTCAGATTTAAATAAAAAGCCACACTTACGGTATTTAAAAACTTGGCTGCTAATTGTCTGCACTGGAATGGAAATTCTGTAACCTGCAAGTCACATGTGGCCTGTGTGGAGGAGTCTTTTTACGAGCCTTCCTGAACCCTCTATTGCTAGGTGAAAAAAGAGAGAAAGAAAATGGTGCTCCAAGAGGCTTCCTGGGTGAACAGTTTTCCACTGAAATGCTATTTACTTCACCACTCAGCTGGCTTAGGCCCCAAGTAACACTTTTGGATGGGTGCAGCCTCCAGAAGTCCAGAAAATGGTAAAAATGGGGTAGGTGTCTCCCTTACATCATTATATAAGATGAACACCTGCAACCCACACAGATGCCATTAGATGGTACTGTTGCAGAGTTCTGTTGACATATTAGTGAGCAAGATTTTTCCAGTCTATATGGGGTTATCACTATTTCTTCTGCATCCCTTTGGTGGTGTTTTTGCAAAAAAAAAAGGCAACATTGAAACATGCGCATTTCCCCACTTCAGAATGGTTGAAGAAGTGCTTCTTGGAGAATCACAAGTGTTTACAATGCCTTCCAAAGCCAAATGAAAGGGGAACAGACTAGAGTGGAACCCAGCTCTCTTCCTCATGCAAGTCTCCCCAGTGGTAATTCCCAAATGCTGCAACTGGGCTTTTTTTTTTTAATTAGCACTAAACGAACTGTCACAAAATGGAGTAAACTTTCAAGATATCAAGTCTTCATAATGAAATTAAACAAAGCTGGAGCAGGAGGGAGTTGAAAAAAATTGCTGAATAAAATCCACGGAATCTTCAGCATTTGCCCGTGGTTATCTGATGACAGAATGTGGAAGGAGATAGCAGAACTGAACCTGAACCCTAACCAAGCTTCAAGTTGCCCCCTTGTACTCCTGAGATAATAAAACATGTACTGTTGGAAATTCTCCCCCATTTATCCATGAAAAATCCAGTTGTTGCTTGCACCTGTCTTTATCCTTAGGTGAGATACTTGAGTAGGGAAGAAATTGATAAGAAAATTACCAATACAATGGGAGTTATTTTATTAGAATTATGTTTTTTATATTACACTGTTAAAATGCATGGCTTTACAATGGCTCTTAGTTCAATACACTGGAGTTTTCACAAAGGGTGGAATAGACACCCTGGGGAAGTGAAGGACTCTCCTTCAGTGGGGATTAAACAGTCACCTCTTAGGACGGCTTTAGTGATGGTTTCCTGAACTGGCAGAGTGTTGGATTAAATGGCCCAATTACTTGCCTTTCCCTCTGGGAGGGTTGATCAGGTGAGCTACTCTTTGGCTGTTGCTTGGGAGAATCAGTCTACAGTCAGCCCTCCACATTTGTGAGTTTAACTTTTGCGGATTTGATTATTCACAGATTATTTGCTGTCATCTCTGCTGCTTCCTTATGCCATTTTTAATAGGGACTGGAAGTCTCATGAGACTGAGAAACTGTGAATGAGGCTTGTAAGTCCCTATTAAAAAGGGTGTGGGGCAGAAGTGAAAGTGGCAGGAAGCCCTACCAGCCACCCTCTTCTGCCTTGTGAAGGAACCCTGGTGCCTCACAGTAATCCACAGTGGATTGAATATGGTTTCGTACTTTTTTGTGTGTGTGTTAAATATGGTTTGGGAGGGCCTAGAGTTATTCATGTTTTTCCACTTTCACGGGGGTCCTGTGCCCCAACCCTAGCGAATGTGGAGGGAGGACTGTACTGAGCAACAAGCAATCCAGGAAGGGTAAACAAGGAACCTCATCTTCACCAACAGGACCAGCTGCAAAGTGCAGGCCCCCTGCTCTCTGCCACAGTGCAAAGGGTGATGGAAAGCAGTTGTGCGAGCTAAGAATCTTTTTTTCACTTGCGCACAATTCCGGTCTCCCTCCACAATGTTCCCTTTTGATCCTCACAATCACCTTGTGATGTAAGACCAGGAGATTGTGACTGACACAAGTCCACCCAGATAAGGTGAGTTGAGCTCAAGACGCTCCACATTCCATGGGCCCTACACTATGCTACGGGCTTGACAACTTCTCAACCTCTTTTTCCTTTCTTGGAAAGGAAGCAGCAACACTGCTTCATTAATTTGACTACTGCTTGGGAAAGAACAAAGCCTGCAAATTAATCCATGAGCTTTTCTGCTTGCTGTGATTCCTCTCTTGCCTTTCCCCAACTATGCAGTGCAGTGAATCCTGCCAATGACAACCTACTGTGAAAAGCAAAACTAACAGTGAAAAGAGTAGGTGGCTCCTTTCACCCAAACATCTTACAGAAAGGCAGGACCCTCCTGGTACTTTAAAGAGCCATCTCTTCAGAGGTGGCTGAGAAGCAGTTAACATCAACCCTTGCTAATTAAAAAAGGAAGAAACACAGTATATCTATCACCTGATTTGTATTCAGTCTGAAGACTATGTGAGCTGAAAAGCAGTAAATAAGTGTACATAATGAGGAAGAACATTTCATTAGAGCTTTAATGTGTGAAAAACCTCTGCTCCTCCAGATATATTGAACTACAATTCCCACCATCCCTTTTCATTGGCCATGAGGGATGAGGTTGACAGAAACTGCAGGCTAAAACATCTGAAGGGCCAAACACTCCCCAACATCAACTCAGAAAAGGCACTTGGGTTTAGGGAGGATACAAACTGGCCATGGTCAAGATACAGCACTTATGAGACTGATGCAGCCCAACCTCCAAACCATGTCCTGAGAGATTTGGGGGATACTGCACGAGGCCCAACTGATCCACCATACTATAGCCTTTAGTAACTATATACTACAACCTTTATTTTTTTTTCTTTTAATGTTTTGTACACTGCCAGGAGACTGTAAGTTGCACAAGGAAAGTAAACAAGGCATTGCACAGACTTCTGCAAACAAACCCCTTTCCCTAACAATGCCAGACCTGAAAACTTCTAAAATTAAAACATCTCTGTCCTTTGACAGAGAAGATTGCATCATGCCACTTTCTGCTACTGGGGCATTCTTCTGGAAGATATGATCAGCAACGCTTAAAAACTAAAATACAAATAATTCTTTCCAAGTGGCAAAAGAGAACTTGACAATGGTTTAAAGATCAGTTGGTACAAATGCTCCTTTGCCATGAAAATGCCCTTGACACCCAACTGTTGCGCTCAGTAGCTAGACAATCCACCATTTAAGGAAACATTATTCTCGAACTTTAATCTGGCTGCTACTGCAGCTGCCCTCTGGCAAGCAAAATCAATGAGGGGAAGGAAGGGAAGCTCTAAGCTCAAGGGAAGGAGAGGAAAGGCACCTGCTTCAGGTCCGTGCTGGAGTTCGGATGATTCCTGCGAAGCACAGACTTTGGGCCTCCCGGGGCATAAGCTGAGTTGACCCAGGAGTGAGAGCGGTCGATCCCCTAGGCAGTATGCAAAAGAAGAGTATGAAAGGAAAAAAAAAATAATCAAACCTGCGACACAATGATCAGAGCAAAAGGACCCAATTCCTCCAGAAAAAAAGCCACCACCATTGTTGCTGCTGTTTCGAATGCGGGGCGGGGGGAGCCACCCAAGCTTCGATGATGGGGTGGCTGCAAGGCAAAGGAGAGGGAACCTTAGTGCCAGGGCTCAATTTGACACAAAGGCTGTCTTTTGTCATAAGACAAAGCAAAGCACACAGAGCATCTTGGGCTTTGGCCCCAGGTTTCCCGCAACCACAAAGTGTTCTGATGAAGAAGGCTCAAATCATTTTCAGATCCCAGAATGCAGCACCAGCTTGGGGGCAAATCAGGGAAGGAAAAGAAGAGATTAATACAGAGATGGCAACAGAGAACTGGGTATAGAATATGCATGAGGGCAAGCCTTACACTTCTGGACACGCTCACTGCAAGGATGAACACTTGCCTCTTGAAGAGCTTTTCTGGGTTTGTCAGAGGCTTTTTATGCCCAATAGAGGTCACCATCTGACGGGCCTACCTGCAACTTTCTGGGACAACACTACTGCTGAAAGTGCTCAGAATATTTTTTCTACCTCTACATTACTGAAACAGAGCGCAATTGGTGTGCAAAATGGTGAAGGGTCTGGAAGCCATGCCCTATGAGGAATGGCTTAGGAAGCTGGGTCTGTTTAGTCTGCAGAAGAGAAGGTTAAGAGGGGACATGACAGCCATGTTTAAATATTTGAAGGGACGTCACGTCAAGGAGGAAGTGGGCTTGTTTTCCACTGCTCCAGAGACTAGGACAAGAAGCAATGGATTCAAGCTGCAGGAAAGGGGATTCCACCTGAACCTCAGGAAGAACTTCTTGACAGTCAGAGCTGTCCGGCAGTGGAATATGCTGCCTTGCAGTGTGGTGGAGTCTCCTTCTTTGGAGGTTTTTAAGCAGAGGCTGGATGGCCATCTGTTGGGAATGCTTTGATGGGTGTTCCTGCATGGCAGGGGTTTGGATTGGATGGCCCCTGTGGTCTCTTCCAACTATGATTCTGTGATTCTTGAAGGAGTTGCTTCAGAAAAGCGGCCATTTGCTTTGGATTGTTTTAGCTCTGGTTCCCTTGAGCCTGAACAAAACAAAGTCAGGGAGGCTAGTTGTGCTTTGACATTTGCCTATCACTTAATGCTTAGGAAAAAGAGAGTGCTATCTGATCTTACAGTAGCCATAACTACGCAAAAATGCAGATCCATAGAAGGAAGGAAGGAAGGAAGGAAGGAAGGAAGGAAGGAAGGAAGGAAGGAAGGAAGGAAGGAAGGAAGGAAGACAGAAAGAAAGAAAGACAGAAAGAAAGACAGAAAAAGAAAGACAGACGAGGTTGGCACAGACTTGCTTTAAGTCCAGGCAGACAATACGCATTAACCACATACGGTCTTTGCTGCCAGGATCCATCCTGTTTATTTTACTTTTAGTATATGCATGTGTGTAGTATTTCTTTATCTGGTGCTGGTTTTATCTTTATTTTCTTATGTGCTGTATTCTACATATTTAAATGTTTTGTATACTGCCTAGAGAACTGTCATTACCAGGTGGTTTCACAGTACAACTAAAAACAATTCTTTTCATATTACTCATTAATGATAATGTGACACATTTCAGTCTTCCACACTCTGTTCAATCATCAATTATGATCAGAAAACATCATGTTAATACCGTGTTAAACTAGGCTGCCTATCTCCCTGCCATGCTGAGACTGTTGAGTTGTGTCTGGAGCAAACAAACAATTCTTCTGTAGCAGATACAAGGGCACAAAACTAAGCTTCTTTCAATAATACTGGACCAGTGTGAGTAGCATCTCTTGGAAAATCTTAAAAGTAACATTAATATGTTCACAGGATAACTTTCTCAAACGAATTTTTTTTTTTACTATACTCACACGGAAGTATTCCATAAGAACTGGTTTTCTGAGTGCCATCTTATGAGACAGATTCTGAGTAAGTCCTAAGCAGAGATGTATTCCTGAAGTTTTACAAGTAACCAAATGCCCCAAATGCAATGATAGCTACAGGCCAAAATAGATCTTTTCTCTGGTTGACCAAAGGGTTCAGCTTCATGAAACAGATGGCTGGTACACCTCGTTCCTTTTTTTCCAGTTACAACATGGGTGGGCAACTGTGGTGCTTCAGATTCTTTTGGAGTTCCCTTAATCCTCCATGACTGACTATATCACCTAGGGCTGATGGGAGGTAATTGCTTATCCTTTAATCGAGCCATACGTCTCTCTCTCTCTCTCTTTTGCACAGCATGCAGCTTTGGATGAGTTGAGCTGATGGAATAGATTTAAAGTTTCAGTGAGGCCAGTGATTTTTTTTTCCTTAAAATTTTACTGTTTGACGGTAACTCAAACTATTCAACTGTTCTAACTTTATGAAATTCTTAGCCCTCGTAAATATCTGGAGAGATGAGGAGAACACTGAAAATAATAGGAAGATTATTTCCTGGAACTGAAATACTGTGTAAGAAGATGCCTTTAGAACTAGAGTAGGGAGCTAGATCTCCACCTCTTTGGGAACCATTTCCTGCAGGCCCATATTGCTGATGTCAGCAGGTCCCTGGGTGAAATGCTGGCTGAGACTTCTTTAGTTGGTGACCCAACTTTGTCTTCTAGGAAAGCATGAGAATAGTACAGCAAACTGAGCCAACATTTCAAAGAAGCCTGCAACCTCAAAGTACCTGCTCAGTGTTTCATTATTCCTTTGCCCTTCCCACTTACAGAAAGTGAGAGAAGGCAAGTATGGAGTGACTGAGCTGTGGCTTCAAGGCCAAAGTTCAGTTGCTCCCCTGCCACCTTATTTTGGAGGATGTGAAGGGACTTTGGTAAGTGGTAGGACCCAGAGGTCAGATATGGCATGGAAAGAGATTTCCCATTTTGCTTTCGCAGTTCTTCCTCTGAGAATAATGTGTCTTGTTTATAGTTTAGTAGATGTCATCATAGGATATCACAGGATAATATAACGTATTTGAAAAAAGTGAGAATCTGAATAAAAACACTTTTCCCTTGCATTGTGTGAACAATTACTCTGTCGGTTCATTCACACTTGGTCTTCTCCACGAGGTGACTGTCCCACAGTTTCTCCTTTTCGAGGGTCTTGAGGTACATACAGCATAGGCACTAAGGAATATCTTTTGGCCATCATCCTTTATGTTGCTGCCATTGGCAGCAGGAACTGTAGCAGGTGGTTTGGTGACTAGAGAAATGGAACATTATCAAGAAGACGCTCAAACAGATCCAGCCCCACGTTTCTCAGACAGGCTTACCTTGCTGCATATAATCTTCTGAACTTCTTCATCTGGGGAGTTCGGTGTGGTGGTCAGGTCAGGGTTGCTATTGCTGATGCTTTTTGAACGAGAAAGATTAAGGCTGACCGGGCGCCCAGTCGTGCGGGACAAAGTGGCATACTGGATGGGGCCACTCTGGGGTAGCATTCCAGGCTCTGTAAGACACACACAAAGTCCAGTGAGGGGATACAAAGACAAGACAACTTTTTCGGATGCACTGAAAATGTACATCACTACTGGGGGAGGGGCACCCTGAGATTCATTAACACCCTGCCAATTCTTTGCCTGTTTTAGTCTGATCATCACCTATCTTTACGTGGAATGCTTTTCTTTCCTTTATTCTGCTTCTCTGCATACCAGAGGATACCGAAGAATTACAGTGCCAGAGAACAACTAAGCCAAGTTTAGGGCCACCTGAAGCTGCACTGAATCCAAACCAATCCAAACCCCAAGCCTAGGGGCGTTGAAAATTACTAAGGATTACCCTGGTTCTAACCTCACTTTGTGCCAGCACTGTGGCTATATTGGGAAGGCTGAACCTGGCACAACTCAGCTCTTCCCTCCCTCTGCTCTTCTTCCATACCCCTCCTCCACCCTGGCTCATCTGTTGGGTGAGATCAGTCAGCAGAGCAGTTGTGCCGGCAGATTTCTCTTCTGCTGCCTTCTGAGATCAGCCAGTATAAGGGAGTCAGTCAGACCAAGATGTTTTTGTTTTTTCCCTACCCACTACAGCTGGCTTATCTTTGGGCTGGGATTGTACTGCCAATGTCTTTTTTTCAGGTTTCACCTCTTTCTCTGGTCTCTCTCCATTTCCCATGGGACAGAGCCACTGCACTCCAAGGAAAAAGGGGAAGGGCCCTGGATTGCCTACTTCCTGACAGCCTCTGACAAGTGTTGCAAAAGACGCACTGTCACTGTAGGATATAACTACAGTGTTATATCCTACAGTCCAAAGCCAAGTTTCTGTCCATCTGCCTTGTTCTTAGGCATTGGATCTGTGTTTGTTGTACTTGGCACAGGGTCAAGAAGTGGTAGAGGAAAGATTAACAGAATTACAAGAATATACTCTAACGCTACCTTGCTAAAACTAGAGGTGAAAACTAGGTGGGATGAGAGAATAAGAGAGTCTGAGGCCTTTCTAATCTAATGAGACTGCAGCAACCCTGCTTCCTTGAACAAAAACAGAGTAAGTATGAAGCCCTTCAGTGGCCGTTCCTCTTATCTTTTCAGAAAGGTCCAAATTTCAGACGGCATTTGCTAATCACGCTCAAATTATTCCTTGCTAATTGATGATGAAAACTCTTTCCCTTCTCTTTCTATCAAAGAGATGAATTTCCATTGTCTTCTATTTAGTCCAATCTTGAAGCAACCATTCAGCTTCTGAGCTCAGTTTTTAACAGTGTCACAACAGCTCAAAAGCAGCTGTTAGCTGAGTTCATCCCACTGCAGAATGTGTTAAGTGACAACCTCTCTTCACGGTCTATTTCACTCTTAAGCAGCTAATCCATAATGACTGGTTAAGGGAAGACCTTCCTTCTGCAATAATAAGATTTTAGAGTGTTCATACTTGGCCTATCAAATGGACTCACTGTTCTCACTGATACAGATATAACTATTAGCATTAAGTAGCAAACAATTTCAGTTCTGTGTTTATCTTATTATTGTTTTCTTTCAAGTCATTTCCAACTTATGCTACACTAAGGTGAACTTATTATGCAGTTTTCTTAGCCAGATTTGTTCAGAGGGAGTTTGCCTATGTACTTCTTTGAGGCTGAGAAAGTGCAACCTGCCCAAGGTCACCTAAGGGATTTTTATGGCCAAACAAGAACCCGCACCCTGTTCTCGAAAGTCTTAGTCCAGCACTCAAACCGTGTTGGTTCTCCACGTTTATAATGATTCCTTTGAACACCTATGGTAATTATGTAGCTCCTTAACTACAGGCAAGTGGAAAAGGCACACAGTTTAGCATGAAGCAAGACAAGGCACTCAGCATCATTTCTTCCCCTGAGCAAACACCAAGCACTACCTGGCACGCTCGGCTCTGCCACTGGCAGACGGAAAACATAGAAGATGTAAGAGGCCAGCAGATGGTTTCGGCCATGTTGATCTTGGCTGTTCTCCAGGCCCTTGTGGACCTGATTCACCATCACAGCAATGGCTTCAAAGGCAGCACGGCCCAAGTTCACTGAAAAGAGCCAAGGAGAGAAAACAGCAGAGGTGTGAACCTGTTTCAACACAGAAAAAAGAAGAAAAGGGTGGGGGGGAAACCCTCCAAACCCACCAAAATAAACTCTAAGTAATATTTGTTTTTATATATACAATCTCTTCCCTTACTCTTTTTGTTTCTTTAAAAAAAAACATTTGCTTTTGTGTGCCTTCAAGTTGTTTCCCTCTTATCTAGCATTCATTTCAGAGGTTCCTTTTTATACCAGTATTTGATCTTTTTCTTCTTTCTGTTGTTACTATTGAAATCCCTCCCTCCTGCTTTCTGGTTGTCAGCCCACACAAAGCCATACAAGCAGTGGGGAGTGGAAGAGAAGAGGCAAGAACGACTGACACATTGTTTCCATCAAAGAGTAAAGGATTCCTGACTGATTGTGGAAATTCAAAATATATTGGGATGTATGAGTAAACCTACAGAGAAAGAGGGACCAGAGCAGGTTTCTCCACTCTGTCTCTCTTCTTTCTTCACCACCCATCTGCCCCCCCAGCAGTGCTGCTAAACAGGCAGAGACTAATTGAAATTTAAAGGAGATGTTTTCCTGCATTCAGACTGAGAAGAAAGGTTGTACTTGTGCCCAAAATGTGTGAATGCAGAATGCAATAACCTATGCCTTTATTCATAGCTAGATGTACTTCAGTAGTAATTAAATGTTACATGCAATGTCAATGCAGTGTAGGATTTTCCCATAGGTTTGACTAATTGTGGAAGACAAAAAGAGAGGGCAGGGACCCTCTCACTGATTCTGGCATCCAACATGAATGCAAGACGTCAACACTGTCACTTCACACTGGGGATGAGCAAAGTAGGAAGCAGCAAAAGAGATCCTTACACTTCTGGCCTTCTCCAAATTAAGGCCCAGAGTGAAAAAAAAAACCTTCCCATGCATCCAAGGCTCTTGCCAGAAGGTGTGGGAGAGGGAAGGTCTACATTTCTGTGGGGCTTTTGCAAATACCAGGATGAAGAAAGAGGAAACATAACGCTAAGACAATACGTAGAAGACAAGAGATCATGATTGCAAGTAACAGCTGTGTGTTACGCCAAGCCAAAATGTGTGCACTTCTGTTATGCTATCACTATGGATCCCTTGATACATGCAAGTTTTTTGTGGAGTTCTAGACACAGCAGTCCAAACAGCAGTCAGTTTGGAAGCTACACCATTTCCATTCTCATGAACTCAGTACAGCAAAGATAATCACCTATGTTAATCAGTGAAGTTATTTTCTTCTGATTCTCAAGCTTTTCAGCTTTGGGCTAACTTACCTTTTTTTCTCTCTCTTTTCAAAGAGCATCCCTGCAGTTTTCAGTGTTATCTGATATTGATTTTTTTCTACCTTCTTCCAGAACTGTTTATATTTATTATTCAGTATCTTACTTCTAGTATTCCCCTACTCCGTGCTATTCTTTCTTTAATGCAAAATTTCTAACAAAAATCTTCATTATCTGCTAGTCATACTGCTAGCCTTTTCTGTTTTATTAACCTGGAACGTACATAAACACGACCCAGATGAAAATAATTCAGTATTATACTATTAAGGCACTACAGCCAGGTAACAGACCAACTCATCACTTCAACAGCAAATAATTCAGTAATCTGATAGAAAGGAAATCTAGCCACTTAATTTAGATTCAACTGAACTGAAGAGTCAAATGAAGAAACCGCAAGATGTGTTCTTGAGAAACATCTTCATTGAGATATTGTTTAATTAAATGTTTGAAAATTAGTAAATCAAGATTAATATGAGCCATATTTATGACAACAATTCTATATACACTTGCCAGGGAGTGACTCCTGCTGAACTCATTGAGAGTTACTTCTAAGGAAATATACAAATGACCGTATAACACATTGTACAAAAATCTGAGCAGCACAGATATCAGATGATCTTTGGATGCATCTCTGGTAAACAGAACCTGTCATGTCTTGTCAAAGAAAAAGGGAACGATTTCAAAATTACGTTTTTCTACTATTCCTGTATTAAAAATTATGAACAGCATTAATTCTGTTAAGTGCTAGAAAATGTCCTAAAGATACAAATACAGATAAATTATAAAAACACAAGGTGATCCACAGGTTTCTGAATAACCCTAAGAAATGTACATAGTTAAAACAGTTCTGATGAATATGAATAACACTTGCGTTGTATTTGTACTATTTATGACTTATTTTGTACGCTTTTTAAAAATTTAACAAATATTTAACAAAATACATTTGCCAGTGGATCTCAATTACAGGTGGAACAAAAGAGTCCTTCCTGGCTCTTCTCTACCTGCAGGTTGACTTGCTTCACACATGCATGCACGCACGCACATGCACACCCTCACACACTTTATAACAAGGGTTACGGGCAAAATCCAGAATTCCCTCTCACTCCCTTTTCACTCATTCTTACACTCCCCCACAAAGTGAGAGGTATCAAGACCTGTTCCTTCCTATCCCACTGTTTATGTGAATGATGCAATTTCAGGTTTAGTTTGTAGACAGGTAAACTGCAAATACAGCAGGATATCAGTGTCTCTGGCTGGGACTTAGCACATTACCTAATTCCTCTTCTGTTGTTCTTCCAGTGGAAGGCCATTTGGAAAGTGGCCTTTTTTTTTTAATAAAGGATTTTTTTGTGTTTGATAAAGACCTGTGAAACAACCAAGAGGCCAAGCAAAAGAACTCAACAACACATGTGGAAGCAGTGTCAGAGGTAAGTGGCTATGAGACTCACCAATCTGTCCTGCGATGACAGGTGGGTATACAATTAGCTGGATCAGCTTGTTGAGGATCTGGTGGCTAAAGGCAACAAGAGACTCTAGGCTAGCCACCCGTAGGTTGCCCACACTAGATTTCAACTCTGATTCCATATTGTTCTCTGTCAGGATTACGTCTTTCAGCCGAAATGGGAAGGTGTATTCTTCAAGCACATGGATCAAAGTGAAGAACTTGTCCAGGAATGGATCCTGCCAGGGCAAAAGATGAACGATTTATGCTGTAACCCAGGGTTCTAAACCCTTCTTAAGTGCTCAGTATCACTGATCAATTTCAACAATCAGCTGAGAGTAGGACAGGAAAAGATGTTCCAAGCATTAAGGGAAATCCACAATCTCCTCAATCTGATCTCCTTGTGGGATTTAAGATTCTTGCTACAAGAAATTAGGAAAGAATTGTCAAAGTGAGTCCAGCTCAGCATCCTAGGCTCAAAAGAGTCAAGAAGTATAGTCTCCTACCACATACTATTTGGGTGTTTAGATTACCCAAGAAAACCTCAATTTTCTCAAGGTGTTTTCTTTGATTTCATTGGCTGGGAATGAATATAACTTATTTTGGAGTTTGAAAAATATTATAAGGGGGGGGGGAGTGAAGGACCTTTGTACCTGCATGATGCCTGAAGGGGAGCTAAAGGTCTTCTTCAGGCTTAAGTTCAAGGACTGCAGAGGATATGGCTGACTGAGAAGCAAAAGCCCTTGCAAGATGGCTTAGCTGAGCCCAACCTTTGGCTTCTTCTCCCTCTCCCTTTCCCTTTACCTGAGTGTGGACAGAAGAGACTGCCAGCACTTCCACACTGAAGACACCTTTGTGATTATCCACCCACTTCATTCCAGGTAGCTGTACCTATAGAGAAGCACAGTTGAGGAAAGCTACTGTTATAAAAGGGCATGTGAAAAGCTCCCTGGAGGAAGACTCAGATCCTGGCTCTAAGCAAAGCAATGATCATCGTGCTCCAGTCAAGAGAAATTTAAATACCTCCCTCAGAGCAGAAAATGGGTTTAGGCCCTCTCCACTGTGGGTATTCTTGATACAGAGAGTATGAGATTCTTTTTTTTAAAATTTTTATTAATTTTTCACAACACATAAACAAGAGACATACATTGCCATGTTGGTATGTCCCCCCCCCACCTTCCCTATATTATTGTTCCCCAGTTCAGTCGTTACTATCTTTTCCGTAACGAATTCTCCATTTTTATACAAGTACATTTTTACCTAATCATCACATGTATTTATATTTTTAACCAATCCATTACCCCTTTCCATTCTTTTTCAAAGTTCTGAACAGACTTATTTTTTAAAGAACATGCTAATTTTTCAGTCTCAGCCATATCCAACACTTTTAGTTTCCATTCTTCTAAATTAATTTCTATTTTTTCTTTCCAACGCCGAGCATGTATCAGCTGCGCCGCCGTAATCAAATACAATACTATATTTTGATGTCTTCTAATCTCTCAATTCTGACCTAATATATTCAGCAAATAAAATCCTGGTGCCAATTCAAAATTCACTTCGCAAAGTTTTTGAATTACATCACGAATTCCCTTCCAAAATTTCTTTATATTTTGATAAGTCCACCACATATGAAAAAAGGTTCCCACCTTCTCCCCACATTTCTAACACTTCGCATCTCCATTTTTTGTTATTTTTTGCAACCTCTCTGGAGTCATATACCATCTATGCATCATCTTATAGAAATTTTCTCTTAAATTTAAATTTGGAGTAAATTTTATATGTTTCCCATACTTTTTCCCAAGCATCTAATTCAATTGGGTGACTTACATTCTGAGCCCATTTAATCATCGTCCCTTTTATTGTATCTGGTTCCATTTCCCTCTTTAATAGTAGTTCATATAACTTAGAGATTCTCTTGTTTTGATATTCTTTCAACAGTAAGTCCAATTCATTTTCCTTTCTCTCAAATCCATATAATTTTTGGTCCATTTTAAACCTTTCTTTTAATTGTCACCATGGGAACCAATTTAATTCATGTCCATCCGCTTTCAGCTCTTTCGCCATTTTCATTCTTGGATTATCACTCTCCCACTTCAGTATATCATAATATGTTAGTAACTTTCCTTGTTTTGTTGAGGTAATTTTCAATGCTTCCTGAGGTGATATCCAAACTGGGAGATTTGTATAATATTTCTGCTTTATCTGTAGCCAAACCTTCAATAAGGATTTCCGGATGCAATGATTACTAAATTCCTTATTTGCCGCAAACTTATTGTAACACAAATAACCATGCCATCCAAATCTATTATCAATTTCCTCAAAATCTTTTGTCAATGATTTTTCTAACAAATCCAGTCCTTAATCCAATCCAAACAACAGAATTGGTAGTATATCTTAAGTGATGGTAAATCTAGTCCGCCTCTCTCTTTTGCATCCTGTAATATTTTAAATCTTATTCTTGGCTTTTTGCCTAATCAAATAAATTTTTGAACTTCTTTTTCCCATTCTTTAAACACTTTCTCATTTCCAATTATCGGCAGCTTTTGGAAAAGAAACATAAATTTAGGTAATACTGTCATCTTAAAAGCGTTAATCCTCTCCAAGACAGACAAATTTAATTTACTCCATTCTCCCATATCGTTTTTAATGTCTTTCCATGTTTTTTGATAATTATTACCAAATAGTTCTTGATTCTTGTGACAGATATTCCTAAATATTTTATTTTCTTGGTAAGTTGACATCCTGATACTTTTTCCAACTCTATTTGCTCTTTTCAACATATTCAATGTTATTAACATCGTCTTTTCCTTATTTATCTTATATCCTGCCACTTGACCAAATCCTTGTAGAATTTCCATCAACCTCTGAATTGATTCTTTTGGATCTTCCAAAACAATTACCATATTATCTGCACAGGCTCTAAATTTCAATTCTCTATTTTTTATTTTCAAACCTTTTCTCTCTGAATCCTCTTTTATCTTATTTAGCAATACTCCCAAGACAGCAATTAATATTAATGGTGACAGCAGACATCCTTGTCTTACCCCTTTAGATATGGGGAAGCCTGTTGAAATATCTCCATTTATTAATAATCTTGCAGACTGATCTCTGTAGATCATTTCAATCTAAGTACAAAAATCATCTCCCAAATTATACTTTTTCAATATCCGCTGTATGAATAACCACGAGACATTATCAAATGCTTTTTCTGCATCAAGAAAAATCAGTGCAGCTTTCTTCCTAGAGTTTTTATCATAATATCTAATTGCATCAAGTATTATTCTCACATTGTTCCTCATAAGTCTACCTGGTAAAAAACCTGTTTGTTCCTCATTAATCTTATCTTGCAATATTTTCCTCAAATGTTTTGCCCACACTCTCGCAAAAATTTTATAATCTGCATTTAACAAGGAAATAGGTCGGTAATTTTTAAATTCTCTTATGTCTTTTCCTTCTTTAGGAATCAGAACAATATTTGATTCTCCCCATGTTTCCAGCTTACCATGTTTCTTTATGTCCGCTATAGTTGCTTGTAATGGTTTAATCAATTCATTCAAAAAATTTTTATAATGTAACACTGTAAAACCATCCAGACCAGGTGCTTTATTAACTTTTAAATCTTTAATAGCCTCTTCCAACTCCTTAATTGTTATTGGTTTATTCAACTGGTTCTGTGCTTCCTCAGATGCTTTCCGTATGTCTATTTCCTTTAAACATCCAGTCAAATCTTTTTCATATTGCTGGGGATTTTGTTTGCTTGTTCAAATTGAGTTAGTTTCATATACCTCATTTTCTTCTCTCCTCTTCGGGTGTAAGTATTCCCATTTCTTTCTGTATTTTCTTAATCTCTTGTTGTATCAGGGACTGAGAAGGGTTTTCCTTAAATTCTTTTTCCTTTTCTTGAAGCTTAGTTAGTAAAAATTGGTGTCTTTCTCTCCTTTTTTTATTTTGAATCTGTCGTTGTTGAATAAAAAAGCCTCTAATTACCGCCTTGGATGCATCCCATACTGTTTTCATCTTTGTTTCCTCATTCATGCTTTCTTTAAAGTAAACATTTATAGCCTCTTTCGCCTTTTTTACGGTTTCTTCATCATTTAATAAACTACTGTTAAGCCGCCAGTAAAATTGTTTTTTCTTATCTTCCATTTGTATCATCACTGGATGATGGTCAGACATCACTTTAGGCAGTATTTCTGTGTGTTTTACTTCTACTAACAATTGTCTGGAAATCAAAATCATATTAATTCGAGACCAGGTTTGATGAACTTCAGAAAAGAAAGTGAAATCCTTTGCATTAGGATGATTATGCCTCCATACATCTATCACTGTCAATTCTTCACACATTTCAAAAAAGCTTATAGGTAATTTTCCTTTCTTGCCTTGTCCTTCTTTAGCTTTTGAAATGGTTTTATCTAATTTAACATCTTGGACTCCATTCCAGTCTCCCCAAACAAATCCATTCCTCATACTCATATGTTATTAATTTTTCTCGCAATTTCTTACAGAATTCTACTTTGTATTCATTTGGGGCATAAATTCCAACTACTAAAATTTTTTTCCCATTCTTCTGAATTTCGACTCCCTACGTGCTCCCTTCATCATCTTTAAAAATTTCTTTGGCTTCGATACCTTTATCTACATATATTACTACTCCTCTTTTCTTCTTAGAGTACGAGGATGTAAAGCATTCTCCTAATTTTGGATTGTACAAATATGAGAGTATGAGATTCAATGGAATATGGAGAATTTAACATAGGAGAGAGAAAGGTAGCACGTTTCACAATATAGAACAAGGCATTTCAGGAGATTTTGTATTCACCAACCTAAAAGCAAACACGAGTGACTTACATCAGGGGTGAGTACAGAGTAGCTGGGTGGAGGCTTGTCCACTGATACAGGCAGGCAAAACTGGCCCGTCCTTAGCCGGCCATGTTGCATGAGAGGAATCCACTAGAGATCAGAAGGAAGAAAGAAGGTCAGAGGGAGGCTTAGCAGTTAAAACCTGTCACCCCTTCACAATAATTCACCCTCCTTTCTTGTCCT
This sequence comes from Cyclura pinguis, assembly GCA_030412105.1. Classification (NCBI taxonomy): domain Eukaryota; kingdom Metazoa; phylum Chordata; class Lepidosauria; order Squamata; family Iguanidae; genus Cyclura; species Cyclura pinguis. The sequence continues at coordinate 208,574,795 of CM059600.1, forward strand.
TTGTGCCAATTTCACTAAGAAAGGAAAAGACAGCAAATATTTCCTAGAGAAGAGAATGATTTGTTACTATTAATCTACCTTTTTGTCCCCTCTAATTGACTATCAGAGAAATTCCTGACAGGAGTTGGAAGGGAATTCAAATAAGGGGCATCATTTCAGGAAATTGAACATATGACTACATATAGTGTCAGGTCATCATGAATCTTGCCTAGAACTGTCTCAGTCAAGAAGCAGTTGCTTTTTAAAGTCTTAAGATAAAGGGCCTTCCAGTCACATGGCTTTTAACAGAGTCCATTCTGTAGGAAAAGCATTCACTCTGCTTCTAAGCTACGAATCTCAGCCAGTTTCGCATATTGCTCACCGTGTAGCCCACAGGTGTCTCTAGAGGAGTGTTCTGCTTCTGCTGACAGCTGATATGGTAAAAAGTGAAAAGTAAGTGGTGGTTGTCTGTCAGGTTGGCAGGGATCTTCAACTTGAACTCCTCATAGAACTCAGGGGACCTGGGGATGGGGTGAAGGACATCATATTAGCTTGCTGAGAACTAGCAGTGACAAGGCAAAGACCCCCAACTTCCCAAAGATGACCAACTGTGATAAAAAATGCAACTTCCCATTTCCCTTAGGGGCCAAGGCTGTCACAGTAAGGAAACCACATCAGAGATCTCTGACCATAGGAAGGCCTGGTTCTTAATCAAGAGCATCCGTTATCCTGACCAGCCTGCCTTCTTCCCCTGCCCTCTTCCAATAAATATCAGGTCCCGCTGCTCTAGTTGCTTTACACTCACTTGTTATGATAAACAACTGCTGTGTAGGACTCTTTAGCAAATTCACTGCAACTCGATTTTCCAAAGATAACCTAGAGTGAAATACAGAAACAGCACTGGTCAGAGACAGGTAGCCAGTGGGAGGGAACCTCAGAGACATGCCATTGAAAGAAGGACTTCCTAATGCTTGCCTACACCCCCACCAAAAATAAAAATAAAAAAAAATCCAGGTTTGTCTCAATGTTTTCTACATAGGCACCTTGGGGGAAGGAGGGGAAAAGATTTCAGCTTGGTCACTGATCTTCCTCCTCCACTATGTTTATTTTATTTTTATTTTTTGTTAGTCATTAATCAGAAAGTACTAAAGGGAACATCTATTTCAATGCTAAAGACCACAGAACCCTTCAGATATTGCTGACCCCAGTCCCCACCAGCTCCAATTTATCCAGCTAATGGCGAGAGAAAATGGGAGCTGCGGCTCTGCAATATTGGGGGGGGGGGGGGAGGTGTCAATGGTTTCCTGAGCTGGACTATTCCAACCTTGTGTATGAAAGATAAACAACATTTTAATTTGTCTTTTATTTCACATTGTACACTTCTTAAAGTAACATAGTGCTATAGAAAAGTGCTATAGAAAATGAAAAATTACTAACTACTCTGTTCTGGACAACTTTTCAAATATTTTTAATTAACATTATTATAATCCCTATTGCTTCCTCTCCCTCAAACACAACCAAAGTAAACAACCCCCTTTTCTTTTTCGTCTAAGGAACATGAACAAGTCAGTGGAGAGAGAACCGAACTCAGCTTGAGTTCTGGAGAACTGGGCTGCTGCCAACTTCACAGGTATGTCGTAAACCAGAGGTGACTGAATCTGCAGCGCACTTGTTTGCCCTCAGAATGCTTGGGGTGTGTGTGTGTGACACAAGCTGCAATAATACCAAACAAATGAAGAAACAGCTGGAAGTCAACTTCTGGTTTTGTTCAACTGTATCTTTTTAAATGTATAAGCAGTGCAACGTATTTAAGAGGCAAACTGTCAGTCCTGGAGACTTCCAGAACAGGCATTTCATCTTTTATATTGTCCAGAAAAACAAGGTCCAGGGAGTGGGGAAGGGGCTGAGGCCCATAAAACAGCCTTGAGAGAGTGCATTCCTCCCCAGAGCTGCCATCTGACCATAAAAAGCTGAACCAGAGTCTTGAGGGCAGGGACCAGGTAAACTACCACAATGCTACATTCACAGTAACATGGAGTATGAAGAAGGCACACATTTTACAAACAAATGCTAATTCTATAATACATTCAGTCTATAGTGTTTATGCACCTTTGCTTACTTTACCCGGAGTTGCTGAATCTTCATTATTTACTCTGAACATAATATCAGACTTTGAAGCAGGATGCAATGGGGTGGCAGGGAGGGTCTGAGAGGAGCATGACTGAAGGCCAGATGCCAGCATAACACACTCAACAACAGTCTGGCTGATGAACTAATTCTAGAGTTCACTGTGCACACTGTGCACTCTGCCCTCTCCTTGCATGATTAATCCTCCAAAAAACTAAAAGAAACAGGGACAACAGCATCTGCTGCTCAAAAAGGTCATCAGGAAGCCTGAGGAAGGTCACCAGAGTTAATGGGCTCAATCACAGGGAACACCAGCTGGACATTAAATCTACCACAAATAGAGCTATGACTCATCCTGTCATGAGAGTGAGGACTAGGAGCTTGACCTACATAGAGAAAGTTTTACAAGGGCAGAAATTGTGGCTCTAATTCATCTCCTGCAGTATGTGTCACTGAGAAACAGGATACTTTGAAAAATAGAGACAGACTGGCTAGGAGATCAGACTGAGGAAAGGTGGACCTCTGGGCTACATGCATCACACTACCAGAGGCACCACTTATCTCCAGTGGCTGCCGTTTGCTTCACAAGGCCAATGATACTACAAAAGACCTGAGGAGGAAAGCAGCAGAGTTTGGTTCACTCACTGGCATGGCTTGGCTAGGGTCCTCTCCAGCCATAAACTGGAGCTTCACCGCGATGTTCCGCACTGAACCCTGACGGCTGCTGAAGTTCAGGCTTTGAGGATAAACATACAGCAGGTTCCTGTAACAGAAAGGAAAACTTTACAGATGTGTGTGGGGCAGGAGTACGCGTGCATGCATAAAGGGACTGACTTTCCCTTCCTTTGCCTTGGCTTCTTCTTTTATCTGCAGTGGAAAGCGATCCAAATCATGACTGCTGAAAATCAGTTACTAAACTTGCCATCAGCTTTGGAAGAACTAGGACCCACTTCACTAGCAACTCACTCAGGACTGGTGGAACAGTGAAAACCTGTGGAACGCTATCCCGTCTTCTGCCTGCAAAAGGTTCCAGCCAGCTAACCATGCCTTTTTCAAGGGTATGCCATTCCATTAACCCTCCTCAACAAAGTTTTATTTTTCTCTCCCTCTGCCCCAAAGAGTTGGTCAGCATTCTGGGATCACTTAGGATATTCAATTCAGTTAAGTTTGCCTCTTCCCTTACAGCCATTTTCCTCAAGAATTATTGTACTTCCTGAAATCTTGGAGTTTCCATGAGTCTGCTAATTACCTCCCTCTCATTCATAGACACTCCTGTTTTATGGCTCTGTACGGAGTGTGCTCTTAGTTCGTACAATCTTAAGTACCATTTACCACCTTGCAGAGAAAAGGGGATTTTATCCCACAGGGTTGTAGATGATACACTGTAATAAGCAAGACAGAACAGACCTTTGGAGCACTGGTGTTTTTATCATGCAGCGCCTCCGTGGCACCTGCTCCAAGAGGCAGGGTATTACATAACATTGCTCTGCCTCTCTTCTTACCAACCCAGCCAAGATAAACATGGTCAGCACTGGACAGATACCTCATCACATGCATGCCCCTGCAATTTCTGGAGCCATTTAATAGGCCAGAGTCCATTTTATCCAAAGTCAAGCTCCAGGCAGTTGAATGTCCCTGTTACAATCAGCTACCACTCTTGTGTGCCAGCCTTGTGAAACTTGGCTGCCCCAGGTCTACGAGGTCAGTGCACCAGTAAATGTGGGACTAGAGCCCAGATTTAAAATACTGCTGATTCATTAAAAAAGCACAAGGCACAGGATAGATAGGGTGGGAAGTGCTCAACAGAGATCTCAGACCCAATATCATCTGCTACCTTCCTTTTTGATCCCTCCCATCTTGCCTATATAAGGGGCAGACTCCAGCTGCTCTGCTTCTGTGCTGCTCCAGCCAACCAATGGTGACTTTCACATTCCTGGGCATCTTGCTGCTCCATACAGCCACGGCTGCCCCAGCCCTAACTGGCCCCCAGCAGCTGGCTCTGCAGGATGACGTCAATGTTCTGGTCTATGGGGTAATACAGTTCAGCACAGCACTGAATGAGCTCTACAACTCCACAGCACAGAAGCTTGACAGGATCAGGCACAGGACCGACATCTACGAGCACAGCCTGAGGACACTACATGGCCAAGCTCAAAGTGCCCAGCAGAAGCAGCAAGAGATCAGAAGGCTTTTGGAGGGGCTGCAGGTACCTGGGTTTAAATGACAAAGGAGAAGTGGGGAGAAGGACTGTATCAGTAGAAGCAAAGCAGCCATATCATGAAGATTACATCATGGTGTGAGAACAGGTAGCAGGCAGAACTTGGAGTTGCAAGTTACAAATAACAAGGTACCTGTAACACCGGGGGGGCGGGGGCAACACTGCCCTTTTTAAAAATAATGTAATGACACCAGTGTAACGCCTGACATTTACTCATTACTGGAGGGGGGTCATTTGGGGGGATTCATTCTCCTAAAAATTTTAAGCCATTTTCTTACTGCTCTAGGTGAGTTTTCCCCCAAATAGAATAAACAACATGACAAGAAACTTTACAGACTCTTCCCACCCACCTGCCCCACTTTAATGGAAGTGATCATACTTTTTAAAAAGTAAATTTCCATGCTCTGGAAGAGGAGTACAGGGGCTTCCATCCTTAGCCTAGCTCTTTATCTGAAGCTGTAGTTTTGCTGCCTTTCTCCACCAAGGTCCCAACCAAACCCACTTTCAAGGGTGACAATCCAGCAGCCATATTGTATGACCACCACTCTTGCTCTCGCCTCCCTTCCCTGAATCTCTGTTCTTCCTCCGATAGGCTCAGGACATGATGATGTGGAAGGAGGCTCAGGGGAATAAGGAAGTGCTGGAGGGAGTGACTGTGGGTCATCAAAACCTGGCACAACGCCTTAGGACACTCGAAGAGATGCTCTCACGCATGGAAGAACGAGAATTCCAAGACCAGGAACAAGAAGTTGCTGCTCTGAAGGTAACCTTCCACCTCCTGTTCAGAGTGCACTTTTCTTTAAGTAGCTGCCCTAGGTCACTTGTTGTGCTCCCTTTAAGTTTTCCAAAGATCTGCTCTCTAAAATATCTAGGTGTCTCTAACTGATGTCTAGATATGTGGGTTTTGGCTCTTCAGTAATGTGTGTGGAGGGGGGAGGCCTCTAAATTTAGCCCACTTTTCTCCAAATCCTTGTCTGTATCTGACAGCAGACTCAACAAAGAACCAACCCAGGTGTTCCTTAACTGACATGTGAGCAGGGTTTGATGCACTGAGTCACTTGACTTCTACACAAGTAGAACAAACCCTCTCCACACTAAAATGTTGCATCTTTTTTCAAAGACGTTATCTGGGGGCTAAAACACCTATGTTTAAGTTTTCCCTTTTTTCCTGTGGGCCTCCCTCAGGGGCCTCCTCTGCAGGAAAACACATCCATCTGGCATTGACTAGGCACACAACACCATCAGGTACAGCACACCATGAACTGTGCCAACCACTGCATAATCCTTCCAGTTTTCTTAAAAGCATCACTCAGTTGCTTGGAATCTCCACAGCAGCAGCATTCTTGTTATGTGGAGTGGGGGGGGAGTCCTCCAAGCCAGATCTCAAACCGTTTTAAGCTGATAAGCTTATTTTCAGCTTATCTAAATCTCTTTTTAAGTTGCTGTCCGCTTTAACAGCATGAACAGCAGGAGTCTTGGGGGACGAGGATTAGAGCCATCAGAGCTCAGTGCACCATTTTTACTAGGCGCTTATTATCCAGTGCCAAAAACAGCAGGCTAGATGGGCACCTCTTGCAGGTTTGGAGCAGTGTCTTCTCTGACAACTACCTTGCCATAGTTCAGCAGTAGTATCACTTTGCTACACTAGCAGTGCCGTTGGAGAAAGCCAGTATCTTACCCTGTTCAAGGCAGCACCACTTGTCACAGCTGCAGCTGCAGCTGTCTGACATCTTCTTCCTAGGCCAGAAGGCCAGGTTGGGAATGTAATTGCATTAGAAGTACTGCCAAGCTTTGCTAGGTAACAAAAGAAAACAAATATGTATAGCTTAGCCCCTCCTCAAGAGGGTCTGAGAGGGGTCAGTATATAGAGAGCCCAGAGGGTGCAGTGAAAGAGGTCAGAGGTAAAGGAGTCCCTGGGGGCTTATAAATGAGAGCCAAGGAGTCTGAAGCATCAGAAACTCCTGGCAAGGGAAAGAAACAAAGTGGTTAGCCTTCACTGCTGACTTGATATCCTCTGCCACACCCTCTGCCACCCAGGCACGTTTGCGACAGAGGAACCTCTTCATCTACTACCTCCTTGGAGCTACTCAGAAGCAGCAGAAGCAAATGGCTCAACAGACTGAAAAGGTGCGCTGGATCCAAGAACAGGCAAGGCAAGAGGTTGAAGTACTTCTTGGGGAGAGATATTACACATGTATCAAATGTGGCCACGGTGGTGGTATCTTGCTTCAAAAATTACTGTTTGCTAGTTGTCACAACAGCGTAAGGTAGGGAATTTGTCCTACTTGAACGTGGCATCGCCAGAGTGACATCTTTTGTGAAGCCCATGAGGAAGGGGGGGGGGAAGACCCAGATTCTTAGTACATGAGGGTAACACACCTTCCTATCAGATGTGCATGTGCTGGAATGAACCCTCACAATCCATTTTCCCATGTTCTACAAACACAACACTTGAAGAAAAGTAGGTCTGACAAGTGGCATGCATATCTAATAATGCTTTTCCTTCTTTCCTTTTCCCAGATGAAGAGCTATACAGGTGGCAAACTGAACATAGGGAAATTAGAAAAAGCCACTGTGTAGCAAAATAAACTTCAAGGACATAGAGAAGATTGTGACCTTCAGAGATAAAAACCATGTGACATCATCTTTAAAGGCTGCAGGAGCCTCATGACAGCTATTTGCATGCATCCTGCAACATGACTGTATGTCAGAGTAGCCACAGGTTTAGTCCAGGGATCAAGAGTGAGCTAAGAGGAAAAGCTCCACCACAAGCACTTTCCATCCTCTGTGGATTTAGCTAAGTACAGATACGGAAGAGGCACCATGTCACCTTCTTGCATGAGTAACTGCAGATTGTCCAAGGGGCTTTTTAAAAAGTTAGATCATTCCTGAGCATAAGTAAAAGAAACAGCCTTTTTGCAAATTATGCACCCTTCGTCTGACTGCTGCCTGCTGCATCTGAGATGATTCTTGATATGTGGATCTTATTATTTCTCCTCTTTGAGCATCTGTTACTCAGTGGTGATGGGGATTCTGTGCTGTAACACTGCCATGGCTGCCAAAACTACTCAGGAATGAAAGCAACATTATTCCTGCTTCCTGAGATCAAACATCAAGAGAAAGTCACTGCAGTAAGTGTTTAAGGACTAAAGTTTCACTTCGTGTATGCTGGAAAGGGACTGGCTTAGCATTTAGTTTAATGACAACAGCTGCTGAACAGTTAAGGCCAAAGTTTTTGTACTGTACTCTAACAATTCTGAGAATTTAAAACTATAGATCAGCAGTTCTTAACCTTTTCTTTACAACAGACCATCTTTAAATATCTTTTGTTGCCATAGACCACCAAGACTTAATTCAAGATTTAAAACCCTAGAGTACCTTCAAATTGCTCATCAGGACTTTTCAGATTTGGAGAGAAGGGAGTAACAAGTAAATGCACTTTTTTTTTACTGTAATGATTACATACAAATTTAAAATTATAATACCTGAACAATGAATATTACTTGTTAATTATAATAATACTACTTATTAATTATAATGATATTGTTAATTTTAATTAATGAGAAGGCTAGTGTGGCATTTCACTTACAAGGCTTATCACATTAGGCTTAACAGCGTAAACTTGTATTCTGAGTACTGACTCTATGGTTTTCAGATGGTTTCTATACTTATTTTAAGGTAAACAAGACCAGATAATGATTTTTCATACAAATATGTCTTTCCTATAGGAATCAATGGCTGCTTTGATGGGTGTTCCTGCATAGCAGGGGGTTGGACTCGATGGCCCCTGGGGTCTCTTCCAACTCTATGATTCAATACTCTCATAGCCCTCTTTGATAATCCTGGAAAATCTGCTTTTAAATGAACCCAGGAACGTGGGAGAGACTGCTCCTTGAGCCACAATTTCAGAGCACCATCTGTGGATATCTCTGTGAACTTGTCTTCCTCTGCTGCTGTGATCCCCTCTAGTTCTTGCACATTCATTCATTCTACCTTAACTGTAAAAGCTCATAACATTTCTTCAAGCTTCTGTGGACTCCCTGCGAGGATGTCACAGCCCCCTTGGGGTCCGCAGACCACAGGCTAAGAACCAGTGCTACAGACCAACCTACTGGCTGATACATGACAGCAGAGACCTTGGTATTTAAAAGTAATACTGGGTACTGCAGAACAGATCAAGTAACTGTTTCTGTCATGTAAGGTTATGTCCCTTCCACACACAGTTAGACAGCCACCACACTGTTTATAAAGGAGCCTGGCATCAGGGGGAAAACAGGAAAAAGGGAGGCTAGACATGAAGGAAAAGGAAGTGAAGGCTTCAGGCCACCGAACACTACCCTGCAGAATAACTCCTCTCTTAACGGAGTGCCTTCATCTCCCTACTAGTCTACAGTCACATTCTTTTGTTTTTCCCATTTCAAACACACACACAGAGGAATTTAGTAGCACAAGACTGCAAGAAGCAGAGCTAAGACAGTTAAACACCATAAAGCACAAAAAATGGAGACACTTTGGCTCAGATCCCCACCTCACCCTCATATAGCCTTAAATCTTCCACCCTGCAACATGAAGTGCACCCACCTATATGTTGTGTGAGGTGTGTAGACTTCCCTGACTGGGAACTCAAGGATCTCCTTGGTGGGTCGGACACGGAAGTCAGGATAAGGTTGGACGTGCAGCAGTTCAGGGGACAAACAGTAATGGGGGTTCTCTGGTACTGGTGAAATGTCGATCTTGAGCTGGGCTGTGTTGCAGAAACACACGGGTAAGAAGGTCTTGCATAAAGAAAAAGACACAAAGAAGCAAGACTGAAAGTGGGTGGTCATGGGGTGAAGCGTTGTGGGACCCAGGAATTTTCTGCCCTGTCCATATCTCCATCACATCTGAAGTCATTCTGATGCTCAAAACTTCAGAGAGCACCACAGCACACAAAGAACACCATAGCACACAAAGAGCACCACAGCACACAGGGGCAAAAGCAACACCATACAAAACAGAGAAGATTGTCTTTTATACACACTCATGTTAACACACACAAGGTGATACAGAAGGGAAAGAAAGAAGCAACAAATCAACAATAAAAAGAATTTATTCTGAATTAGTTCAGATTGCCCTGCCAGAGCATAACACTACAGTCTAGGTTAGAAACATGTGACAGCGCCAGCCTGCTGGAGAAAAGGATTGCCTTCTGAATTCCTTCTGCACCTCCATCAGGTTACCCTGCACTTTAAAAGCATAAAACGCCCATGTCTAAGTCCCTAGCCCGTGTGCATGGTATCACGAGAAAACCTCTACTCTGTGAGTAGGTCATAATGGGGCAGACCGGATATTCTCTATTCATTTGTTTGCATTCAGTGACATCTGTAACTAATTTCTGCACGAAACAACTGCGAAAAATCTCCTAGAGTTTAGGAGTTGAGTGTCTACATTATGTTGCTGATGCCCAGCACAGTTGCCTGAGAACAGCAACGAACTGTGCCTGAGTGGAAAAACTGAGCATGAATCCATGCAGGACAGAAATCCTGCTACTCAACTGACAGGCCAACCACCTGTTGGTGGTACAATCTGTTCTTTCTGAAATATAAAATGCACAGTTTAGGGATGCTCTCCAATCAAATACTATTCCTAGAAGGCCAGGCACTTGGAGCAACCAAGAGTAACTTTGCTCAGCATTGTCCAGTGTAACAGCTACATCACTTCCTAGTGAAAGAGGATGTGGCTACAGTTATCGATATCTTAAATACCTCTCACTTAGATTACAATAAATCACCCTATACGGGTCATCCCTGAAAAAATATTCAGAAACCACAGCTACTGCAAAGCTCAGGAGGAAGATTACTGTTTGATATGCATTTTGCAAACAAATAACACTGGTCATGGATCTGCTAAACTGGCTTCAAGTTTGCTTCCCAGCATAATTCAAATTGTTACCTAGCCATAAAGTCCTTCCAGGTATCTGGTTACACTTGAGAAAGGGCCTTTGCTGCAACAACACCCCAATGAAATGAAAAACCTTCCCCAAGATTATCAGAGTAGGCCTTTTTTTGTTACGCTTATTAGAGAGATACAGGAGGCTATATTGTTTCATTGTTCTCTTACAGTTTCTTTAATGTCATTTTCTCATTTTATTGTGTTGCTGACTTGTTTCTATTTTATAAAATTGCTATAACTGTGTTTGTTTCATTCTGTTCTGTTGCCATTTTTATCTTAATGTTGTAGATTTCCTAAAGTGAGTAGAGGATCAATTTATAAATATGTTAAATCATAAAAATAAGTACTATTTCTAAAATTAATGGATCATTTGGCTTCTTTTCAACATAACATACATACTTTTTCCTTCTCTCTCTTCTCAGGATAGATACGATTATCCTCTTTTGTGACTATTTTATGCTTCTGACAATGCAGACTCTGGCCCACAAAAGCTGACACCCAAAGAAATGTTTTATCCTTTTAAGATGACACAAAAGCCTTTGTTGTTGTTCACTGGCACAGGCTACCCTGGCTAACCAATGGAATTCCCAACTTTATAACAAAAGGAAGCGCCACAGGGCAGGCAAAGACTGGCATACAGACACCACCACCCCACCTGTGACAGGCCGGAGCCTCCTAAGGACAGATGATGGCCGCCTCATGTCTGCCAGGAACTTGTACAGGTCCTCATCACTGAGACGATCAGCTTCCTGAAAGTTGGGGTGGGTCCAAGGAGAAAAACATTGAAAGTGGTTGAACTAGAATAGGAGAGTTGCACCCAATCATCCACTTAACTTCCTCAGTGAATGTGGCATTATCTCCCACATCCTCACCTGCTTTTGCAATTTCTCCAAGTCTTAATTCCCATAACAGGTTGGCATGCTCAAAAGGGGGTCAATCCAGGACAAAACAGAACTGTCTAGTCAACAAAGGGAGCCACACTCAATGACTCATGAGAACTCCAGCACTCAAAAATCAAGTAAGAAAGCAACACACATTAGGGAATGCAACATGTCCAGATGTCCCTTTGTCCCATACCCCCTTAATTGGATGTCTCTGGATGTCTCCCTCTCTCTCCAGAGCAGCTATGGTAGAAGACAGGATGCTGTCATACACCATCTCTGTTTTTGGAAGATCTAGAAAGGGCTTTTCTCCTTTGTTCCACAGCTTTCAGGAAAAGCTGAGATTCTGAAAGTTTTCTGCTTCCTTTGTAGTGTAGAACTTCACTCACCCAAATTCTCCATAACTACTCTTTCTGTAGCCATATTTTCAATTCCGATTACAGCAGTTCTGGCAAGTTTGACAAGGTTTTCACACCCTTGTGGACGACCTCATTGTTCTCCCCTTGTCTGGGGAGAAAATAATGAGTTGGAAATGCCTCTGAACTGGTGATCGTCACAACTGTTGTTCTCTCTTTCAAGCAGCCCCGCAGAAGAGATACAAGCCAGTCATTACCATGCCCAGAAGTCCGTCTTGAAAAATACTTGAACATCCAGAAGGGCACTACTTAGTGACCACAACTGAAACAAATTAGAGTGTGTGGATACAAAAGCCAACAAAGGGAGAGTGTTCAGTCTGCTGGTATACTCCCCCGTTGTATTTTAAGATGCAAATGGACTCCCATACCTATAGGAGTCTGCTATGGCTAACAATGCAAAGCATCAGCTGCTTCTGGTCAATCTGTCAGATTTTGACAGAAGTTCTATCAAAACACTGAAGCTGGGCTGGAAGCTATAGTTTCTGAACAGACTGTGACAACTCTTGTGGTGTGTGCTTGAGAGTCTTGCAGCTTTAAAAAAGTGAGGAAAAAACATTTAAATTAAAAACAGAGAATCCTCTTGGCCCTTGGGATGTGGACCTCCACCTACTTCGGAAATGAAATCCAGGCCAATGTTCAGCCTCAGACCAGAAACACCAACCCATACGTACACCCACAAACCTCATTTCAGAAGTATGCCAGGACTGGTCAGGAGGGAGTGGGATAGAAATGAGGGAGAGAAAAGGTTCACAGCTTCACATGAGGAAAAAGAAAATCCTGTAACACAAACATGGATTTGCTTTTAGCTTTCTGGCCTAGCCGTTGCTCTCTTACGGACTCCTCAGAAGTAACAAAACTAAAAGAAAATAATGCTACAATTCAGCCTGGGTCAACTCATGCTGCTAGCCCTACCTCCCACCCTCACCAACCTGCTTGAAGAAGTTGGTGACTGTGAGGGTAGCTGGACGGAAGTTGCTGAAGCTGCACTTCTCTTCTCCGACACTCATGCGCTCATATGCTTTCCTCTTGCGCTCATTCCAGGTGCCTCTGCGGTCTAGAAAAGAACAGGATGTACTTGATAAGAGAGAGATGTGGGAGAAAGACACACACACACACCAAAAACTCAGGGAATATAATCAGGCAGGAAGCAAGATTGTATAGTAAAAAGAGCTGGACTCTGCTATGTACAGCAATTGCTACCACTGTTTTTTAGTCTCATATTATAGCATGACAAAGAGAGTGACCTTCCTTGCAATGCCTTTGAGAGGAACTGCTCAAAAAATTCAAACTATTCTCAATAAGCTAAACATGTATGTTTAAAAAAAATAAAACAAAACAAAACATGGCTGCTCCTCAAGAAAACCACCAGCAGCTGTTGTCAAACATTGCACTGTTTAATTTGGCAAAACACTTACAATTTCCAAGAGACCCAAATTTCAGCATCAAGAAATATATATATAGTCTGCTACATGTGGGCAGTATCCTTTCACCTTATGAACAACGCAAAAGCATTAAATAGGACCAATTGAGTGATTGATTGATTGATTAATATATCAGCTTTTTCACACAAAGTTCTTAGGGGCTAACTGACTCATCAAGGCCATGAAAAATCAACCCCTGAACCCGACAGAGCTTACTATAGATAACTGTGATCTAAGGCAGCAGCTCTTAGCTCAAAGCTCAAAGGCCCCTGCAGCAGATCCACTGAATTCTTTTTGTTTAAAGTCTGTTTGCATGCTTTAGAAAAGGCATGAGGCATGGCATTGTGTTGGCAGCAAACTGCACTTGGGATCTAAGATATAAAAGTCCTGGAGACTGTTCCTCAGAGACAACCACATCTCCAAACTGTCGCCACTGATTTACTCAAAACATGAGAAGGCAGTATGCTTGTACTTAAAGAAAGGAGAGTAAAATATAAAATTGTAGCTTCCTTTGTCTCAGCCTCCAGTTCACAAATAAGCAAACAAGCAAAACACACAAATTCTCTGTCTCCATACTGTGAGCCTAAGGCACCACCAATCTGTGTGTTGTTTTTTTCATTGTCTGCACTTCTAATATGGTGTGGTTCACCTCTAAACTACTTATGTGCTGACACCTGTAATGGACTGCAGTGCCACTGTCCCTATCAAGCCACACAGGTCATCCTGTTTCTGACTGAGGACATGCAGCATCCTCTGCAACATATTGTACTTCCCTCTCCACAACCCATGCATAGACAGCTACACCCAGGAATGCTTGGTTTTGAATGTTTCTTCAGAATCAACATAACTAGAACAAGGAACAGCAAACTCACATGAGAGAGAGCAGGTAGTACTTTTGCATTTGAGCTGGGCCATATTGTCTTAACTTACCACTCTCAGACTCAGAAGCATCCCTCTCGAGCATACCAGTGCTGTTGATGATATTCATGAGGTGGATAGCAGTCCAGGCAAAGGGCATGCGGTACCTCCCCAACCGGTTGCAGAACTGCTCTCCTGCCACCTGCAGCTTCTCCAGCTTCTCCTTGTTCTGGAAACACAAGGGGGAAAATATCACTACAATGGAATCAGGGCTTTCAAGTAGTACATCAGACAAACGCAAAGCACTGTGGTGTTTTTTTTGACAGCAAGGGCAAATCTAATCTAATCTAATCTAATCTAGTCTAATCCAAAATAACTAGGGATAAAGTCATTCCAATTGCAATGGAACAATAATGAGTTTGGCTACAGGGGAGTGGTCTCACTCAGTGGTGCAGAAGGAATACCACATTGCTTGCATGCTGGTTCTTGCTACACTGCTTCCTTGTGTTGCGCCAGGTAATTTCTTTGGGTCAGGAGTACAAATTAATCTCCCCGCATGAACCCAGTAGGGGCAACACCCCGTTGTAGGTATTCTGCCACTAAATCCCTGAAAAGGCCAAATGTAGGCCACATGTACCTTCTAGGCAAGGTTAGCAATGCTACAACAAATTTCAAAGTTCACTGAGAACCCAGTATGTCCAAAAGGAAGAAAACAAGGTTAGCTTTCTTCAACACAGCAATGTCCAGCAATGAGGGTGCACAGGAAGTTCAGGGAACTGGGGGCTGAATTTTTTTTAAAGAAGTCCAAAATAACATGTTATCAATTACCTGTATGATTATACTCAGAATTAGTATGAATAAACAATGGAGCACTTGTCAAAATTATCAGCAACATTGGGAGGGGATATAATGTTCCATCTTCTGGATAGAATTTTATTTGTTGAAATCTTACTTCATCTACAATAAGGTAACCCTGTGAGTCAAACATTACTATTTCAATTAGGAGCGAGGAGGGGAGCAATACACCCCAGATAACAGAGAAAATGATTCAGGTATAACTGGAACTCTGAGCCATGTTCAGTGTACTGCACTCACGCCTTCACCAGCTTCCTTGTCTTACATTCCATTTACCTTCAGTGCATCTGTTTCCTTCATGACCATGTATGGTTCACAGCACTCGCTAATGTCCCCTTGCTGCAGCACCTTTTCCAGCTGTGCAAGAAGAGAAAAAAACAGATTACCAGTGAAATTTAACAGATGTCCCTAAATTCCTGAAAATTAAACCAAGAGCGTTGTGAGCTCTGTGTCAAGTTCTGTCTCTTAGCTCTGGCAAATGAAGTTGCTATCCATGATTTAAGTAACCAGAGTTTGCAACCTCAGATGAAGAAGTCTAGGCTAAATGCTGGGTTTACGCAGAATTAAAAATCAAAAACAAAACCCTGTGGTTTAAAAATAAAAGCCAGATTCTGACATTATTCATGTAATTCAAACATTTTTTCATGTTTTAAACAAGTTATTATGCTCCTGATAGCAACAGGAAGAAGCAAAAAGATGGGAACATGAAAGCTCTATCCTTCTGGCTCATGGAAACGTTACCAATCCTCACTTTGGTTTCAGAGAATCTACTAAAATTTCATGCACACTTCTCAAAGCTTTCTTTGTAGCCATAAGGACTAGAAACATGTTTTATTAAGGAAGACAGCTGAGATTCTTGAGATGATGCCTTGCACATCAGAGAACCTTAGAAGCAGCTCTGCATCTGAGAACTGAGTAGCTCACCTTGATCACCAAGAATACATCTGGAGAAGGATGTGTGAGAGAGAAGATCGCTGAACGTGCCAGCGTGGAGATGGCAGGGTGGGCATTGTGTGCTCTCAGAAGGCCCTTCATGTGCTCCGAATTGAGATCAAAATAAAAATTTTCAGAGATCTAGAAAAATAGTGGGGGGTGGCGGGGGATAACAGCCAAAGAGAGTTACTACACACTCTCGTGACATACCTGCCACAGCAGTAAAAACATAAACAACAACAGCCAACCAAATGACAGAGCTAAATTCTACACTTCAGATCTGCCAGGCAAGACCTACTTCCTGTGACCTTTAGGTCTGGCCTGCTATGCCACTCCTACTCTTGGGGCTGCTCCTCCATGTAACTACAGAGGATCAGCACTGCTTCTTACTGGCTTCTGTCACATTTGCCTGATATCATACTCTAGCCTCTCCAGTTAATCACTAAGCCCACTTTCAGTGAGCAGTGTTAGGAGGGAAGAGAGAATACAGAAAACAATGGCAGCAACGCATGTAGCAGTGGGACCTTTTATCATGGCTGAAGTACCTTGGGAAGTACCTTGAGGATCTTGGGAAAAACCAGAGAAAGCAGAACTTGTGGTCGGGGAAGGGGGACCACTTCCTATGCAGCGTCATTATCTATCTGTTCCTCACGGCACATCTCAAGTGAACCAAAATCCTTTCTTTGAAATTTGTACCTAAAAGGTAGCTCTTCAAACCAGACACCCAAGAGAACAACTGTGTTGACTAAAGGCAGGTGTTATTTACAGAAAGAGAAAAGTCTGGCTTCTCATAGCAGATACAAATACTGTAAAAAAAATTCTGGCTCCAGAGAAAGAGATAAGCCCAAATCAGCTGGTCCTGTGCTTGGGCTGCCATTACAGGTACCTCTCTGACATAATCCACAGCCTACCTGGCTGATCTACCAAAAACATCTTCACCGCGATCAAACTGCCACCCACTGCCAAAGTCCTTACACCTCCTGCTGCACTTCACCTTAAATTCCAGATCTGATACTAACTGAAAGGCAAGGGTTCGCTAACATCACAGACTCCTCCAGCTGTCTAGGCACAGCAGGTTAAAGTGGAAAAAAGATACCTTTTTCTTCTCCTTCACATCGTAGAGTGCCAGTGATCCGAAGATTGGCTCAATCTCTATCTCAAATCTACTCCACAGAAGGGGATATATGACAGAGAAGGAGAAAAAGGAGGGGGGGGAGAGAGGAGAGAAAATTATTAAGAAGATTGTTCATTGACAGAATCAAAGCCAATAATAAAAACACAGCCAAAGGCCCAGTTCTCCTCCAGGGAACTCCAGAGCTGTGCTTCAAAATGAATGAAGAGCGCTGCTGCTGGCAGCCTCCAAATCAGTTTATACAATCCAAATCACAATATGCTACAAGCAGAACACAAGTGCCCTACCAAATAAGCATACAGTAACTAACACAAGTCATTCAAGCATCACTACCTAAATGAACCAGGGTGGGTAAGTTTCCTTTCTCAGCCTAAATACTGGCCACCAATGTGAAATTCTAAAAAGAATCTGAATGGAATGTAATTTCACACTATTCAGCACTCTATCCATTACTATGGAAGCCTCTAATGCTTTAAAGTAAGAGGAGCCTCTCCACTTCTGCCATTGAATTAAATAGGTGAGCTGAGCCCTACAGTAAATGAGCAAAAAATACAAAGGATCAGAACTCCCAACTGTCAGCATACACAAAACAGCAACTCCCATTTCTACATGTACTACTCAAGGCTGTCCCCTCTTCTAGCTAATCAAATCTTCAGAATTTCATATGGAATCTGGGATGGCAATTTGAATTCCTAAGAATCTCCACTTCAAAAAAATAAATAAGCAGGCTTCTAGGTGCTCCACGCAAAATCACTTGAACACCGAGTTCAGAAGAGTTCATGTTTGAGGGGAAACATAAATAGACTGTTTGTTTTGAGCAAAAGGTTCGTGTGACAGCACTGGATAGCTATCATAAGAGTTGTTCTGTTGTTCGTTTATGGTGGGCATCTATACAGATTTAAGTTGTGGAATAGGCTACAGACAGTGGGAAAGATGAATGCCAACCAACACAAGGAAGTTTAAAAGTGTAGTTCAAGCATCTCCACATGCTGCCTGAGACATACATAAAGTAGGGTTTCTGCAGTTTGTTGGCAATCCATCACAGAAGTCTGCTGCATAGACAGAAAATTGTTCTAGTGCAGCAAACACATGCAGACACACACACTTCCAGGACAAACTGTGCACACATGAAACTGTTTCTGCTTCAGTCTCTTTCATTCAATGGAATCCAGAACTGAAAAACTGCACTGAATCCAAAAGTCAAAGTGTTTTCTACTCGGGCCTGCTGACTCTGTGTACTCAAATCAATAGCAACTTACTTTAGAGACAAGCACTTCACAAGGATCCTCTGACCAAAGTGCTCCTTTGGAACTTCCGGGATACTGCATCGCTCCACAGCTTCATCCTAAGGAGGCAGAAGGGAAGATGTGACCTGTATAATCATGCATTCAGTACATGAAAAATGAAGTCACAACTCCCTGGAACAAAATAGATCCCAACTGGAATGTATGGAGCAAAGCAGTTCTTTTAAGAAGCACTGAGTGTTTGAGAAAAATGAAGACAACTGCTCCTGCCCTCAGACTGTCTCTCAAGCAGCTTCAATCCTGTTCTAGCTCCCCGTTTTTAACAGAAACACAGAAAACAAAATGAGAAGCCTATAGCAGTTCTTCCTCCTTGCCTTTACAAAAGCAAACCTGGGAGGAGATAAAAGAGATAACAGGAATTGATTTACAAATATGTTCAAGTATAGCATTATTATCTATATTTGATAAGGTTAATTGTACCCAGACAATGAAGGAGTTAATTACAAATTTATTAACTGCAGCAAGGCTAATTATATCGAGAAAATGAAAATTCAAGAAGACTTTCAAATAAAGGATTGGTATAAAGGAGTGTGGAAAATTGCAATCAATGATAATTTAACATGTCGAATTAAAAGGGATAATGAAAAGGAATGACTTTGAAGCAATACGGAAAATATTGTGGAAAAGGCTTTAACAAAAGAGGGAAGTGTCACACCTCCACAAGAAGAATTACAATTCTGGAAAGCAGAGCAAGCTGAAATATAACTGGCTCTGGGACTGGGCTCACATTTAGGGTTAGAGTTTATGGTTAATAACTGGATCATATATAGTATTAGCAATAGGTTAATATAGTCGAAAAGAATAGATTTAAGAACGAAATTATTATAGCACTAATGAGTATAACAGAATGAGATTTAGATATATGAAATAGAAATATATAATCAATATGATACATAATAGGTTGAATAAGTTTATGATGATAAAGGATCTGGAGAGAAATAGTAATGTAAGCTATTTCTGTTGTAATTTTTCTCTTTTTCACATTTTCACATTTCACATTTATGTTATGTGTTTTTGTTTTATTCTCTTATGTATTGTTCTTTTTTCTTTATAATAAAATAAATAAAATAAATAAAGAAAAGAATAAAAAGAAAAGAAAAGAAAACCTGGGAGGCACTTAGGCAAGGAAGCAGCCTTCAAAAACCTTAGGATACAAATTTTCCCAGTCACATCAGCTACAATGGTATTTGCTGGATCACGCAGGATTCCACAGAAGGCAGAGGAGGAGAGGGGAGTTCTTACCTCATCAGGTGCAGGGTAAAGGGCCAAGATCTCACTATGCCGGTTCTTCTTGCGCAGCTCTTCATTGGTGCGGTCTGTCTCTTCGATGGCAGTGCGCACCAAAAGCGAGCGCAACAAGAAGTCAGCTGCAGAGTTCTTCAAGTCAAAGATGCTGGAAGCCCAGCTGCCTCGGGGTGTATCATCCAAGGAGGCAGAGCAGCGTTTCAGGTCATCCTGGGAAACACAGGGGCAAAGTTAGGGTGGAGGAGCAGCTTATGACTGTCTACAGTAATGCTGCTCAAGCTCCCTGATGGGGTGACTGTCAATTTTTTTTTCCCCACAATGTGTCAGGGAATTGTACCATATTTGTCACCAACAGCTACAACTCTTTTTTTTTTTTTTTTGAAAACTCTCCAGCGACACATAGCTGATGGTTGGAAGACTACCATCAGTCCTTGTAACTCTAGATAGGCAGCTTCCTCCTACTGGTAGCCACAAATTAGAGAAGATACATTTTTCAACTACATCTTCCAGAATCTCCCACACAACATGGCCACACAGAGATCCATGGAGCGGGAATCCAAAAACTAAGTGGCAACACCAAATCTCATGGAGAATCTAGTACATTCACAGCCAAGTGCTGCGCCAGTGCAACTATGCTAACCAAGATAGTATTGTTTCCCGCTTGCAGCTAGTTTAGCAGACGGTTTAGGTTTCTCTTCCACTACACTAAGGATGGGCAGATGTGACCTTCTAGAGGTTTTTCCAGATGCCACAGTACAGAGGTTTCTTGAGAAATCCAATGTTCTCTGCCAAAGAAAGGTGGACATAGCCTCACACAGAACAGAAACAGCCTGGATCTCAAGAGAAATTGCTTTTTCTGTTGCTAATAGGGTTTAAATTTTATTGCCTGGATTTTACAAGTCCTTGTCTCCCAGAGCCCATATGGTGAACGAGAGGAGTGGCCTTTGCCTATACAGATACCCCTACAGACCATCTTAACTGACAACAGCAAAAACAACACCTTGACAAAATGTAGGCCTGTGACACTAACATTTTCTTTTTCTTTTTCCTGTATGATTTTTAACACCTTTGCCTGATAAAGAAGCTGGTTGAGCTTTGAAAGCTTCTATGATATATTCTGTGCATTTTGGGTTAGTCCAATAAAGGTATCACTGACTTGTGGGTTTTGGACGTTTTTGTGTTCTGCTACATAGCCAACACTTCTAGATATTGTTCAATTGCAGTTCCCACAATTCCTCATTGATGGCCAGTGTAGTGTAGTGGTTTGGGTGTTGGAGCATGACCCTGGAGACCAGGGTTTGATTCCCCATGTGGCCATGGAACCCCGCTCGGTGAACCTGAGTGTGTCACACACTCTGAACCCCCAAAAACCCAATGACAGGTACGCTCTGGGGTCACCGTAATTAGGAAGCAACTTGAAGGCACACAACAACAATCCCTGACCAGTGGCTATGCCGGCTAGGGCTGATGGGAGTTACAGTCCAAGAACAAATGCAGGCCCACGGCTCACAATTTTTAATAAACAGTGAGGCAACATGAATTGCACAAAAGCAGGAGGTCACTGGGGTTGGTGGTGGCAGTACTTCTTCACTGGCCAGCCTTGCTCCTCCTTCACTGGCGCTCCAGTTGCAGATCCAGATGGACTAATTTTCCTTTTCTCTCACACCTTTCCTTGCATTTCATCACTTTATAATCCCAGATCTTGTTCCAAAAGGAAAAGAATTTGAAAAGTCCCTTAAAATAAGTTTTAACAATGACAACCACATGAAGAAATTGTCTTGCTAAAAACTTCCACAATTGAGGGAGAACTTTTTCTCAGTACCAAACTCACATTCTAAGATACTGAAGGACAGACAAATGTAGACAAGATCTCTATTCATACACAAGGCTAGCTGCAATGTGCCTGCTGTTTTGGCAACAATCTGGATATTTTCTTAATTCGTATCCTGTTTTTCCTTCTAGTGAATTTCCTCCCAAAAACCCTGCTGCTCCAAAAGACAGGCTTACAAACCTGACTTACCGAATCCCCCTGACTGCTCCGCTCTTCTGCTACTTCATCAAGTTCAAAGACCTGTCTTGGTAGCTCCTTCTGTCTGTCCCTTTGTCTCTCAGCAGTGATGGCATTGTACATGGTGCTCAGCCTTTGGTACCTAAATCAAGGCAGGAAGACATCAACAGAGGATTGATTAAGAAATTATCGAACATTTTCACTGTTGTCTTGTTTTACCAAGTAATTTGTTGAAAAATGGTATATAGATATTTCAATTGTCAATCTAAACTGATTTCTACTAGCCAAAGGGGTAGAGAGCAAAGGATAAACACTAAGCTTCCTGCAGGCACTGCTCTTGATCTCCTTCTCAGGGCCTAACCAGACATACAAAGTCTGGACGACTACCTCTAACAACATGCTCTCCATCAGTTTCCACAAGCAGCATGTTAGGTAGCCATGGCCAACATTCAACTCCAATCCTAAGAGCAGCCTCCAACAACTTGTTGTAGAGGTTGCTTAAATGGTAACATCATGCAAAGTGCATTATTAATCACAAATCAGCAACAGCCATGGGTCCCTATCATATGTAGTTAGATCCCTTACCAAGTTCAACTGCACCTGGCAGCATCAAACACAACTGGCCCAACACAATTTGCTGCCTGAGGTGGAGCAGCAAAATGGTCTCCCCCTCTCATCCAAGTAAATGTGAATATCACTTAAAGCCCACTAAGTGGTTTGGTATGAGGGAAAAAATCCCACATATACCTCTCCCCATTCCTGTCAGTAAAAGAACAAAAAAATGTAATAACAATTTGCTGTCCTTTCATGACATCCAAAATCCAATGCCCGAAGCATGTGTCTTACATGGTAGCGCTGGCCATGGGGTCAAAGAAGAGAATATACTAATTGGGAAAGGGTCACATATTCATGGCTATGCCATACCAAAAGTGTCTATAAGCTACTAAAATAAGGAACTGTCTCAAAAGCATGTAGCTGATTCCTCTGTGGGTACTGGGAGCAAGTTCTGGTGCAGCCAGACCAAGGGCCAAGAATGCACAGCTGACTCAAGCTAGAAAAGTATCTACCTATATGACTAAAGCTACACACCAAACAGAAAACTTCCCCCTAGCCTCTTCAGCAACACACGATGGCCAAAACAAGTCTCATACCCTTCTCCTACCTGACAATATTATCACAGTATTACCATGTCACAGCCTATCGATAAGTGATCCAGCTTCTTATTTGCTTTCTGTACTAATGGTTATTACTGCTGATGTGCTCTGGCCTCCTCAGAAGAGAGTCAACTGCTTCACCATTTAGCAGAAAGCAGAGAACTTGAAATGGACACTTAGGTGGGGCACAAACCATATGACTTCTTTTTCTGACACCATATCCACTGTGAATACAGCTGATCCCCTCCATAGTTCAAAAAATACTGAGATCAACTGGACCCACCTACTTAGTAAGGCAAGTAATCAGTCATAGCCTATGAGATGGGACCCAGAAATGTCTGTTATGCAGAAACTCAAGGGCAAACTTGTGTGACAGAATAAACTCCACTTGAAAGACACACAACAAGCAAGGTTGACATGCCTTTACTGAAAGCATTCAAGGTAGCATAACAGAAAGCATTCCAGGTAGCACTCATCCTTTGCTACTGTTAAAAGAATAATTATCCACATACTGAAAAAACATTATCTGTGAATCAAATAGTCACTGCTACAAATAAAAGCATGAATAAATACTTCAGTGCACTCCTTGACTAATGGCAAACAAATTATTCCTATCTGCTTTAACAGAAGTTTCATAAGAACTGTCTCTTTCTTGAGCTTTTCTGGCTCCTCCACTGAGTGAAGTTCTCTCCACTGGGTGAGACTCTCTCAGATTCTCCTCCCCCTTGAATGCGAAGTTGAGGACAGGGAAGGAGAATGGGGGATACAGCCATCTTGTTACCCAGCTGCAGCTTCAAGAAGCACTCCTCAAAGCTGCAACTGACTGTGATTCATTCCTCCCTTACCTTCAGGCAAGGTGCAAGGAGGAGTAAAAGTGGCTGATGACTCAATCAGTACCTTTAGGAGTGGCTCATGGAGGTGCTAACTGAGTTTCTTCACTTGCTGCTTGCTGTCCTAACCAGGGCAAAACAAGTGCATGACTTTTCCAGTGCTTAGAGGCACAGTTCATCCAAGTGCTGGCCAAGTTTCTTAACCCAAAGCTCACTGTCCCAATCAGGACATTGTCCCAGTCAGGCAAATCCAAACACCATCTAGGTGCCAAGTGCAAGGGGCTCTCTGCCTCTATCTGGACAGACAGGCAGAGTAGGCTGAATGACATCAGGTGGTAGCTCTATGGAGGAGAGGCCTATCCTGCTGGCTGGCTGTTTGTTCCCAGGGACAGGGTCATGTTGAATCTAGCTCTCAGGAACAATCACGGTCATCAGCCCTGATTTACATGATATCTACTTAGCTCACTTCCAAAAGCTGGCAACCTTTGCATTAAACTCCACAACACCAAAACTATAATGGCAGTGTTACAAGAACAGAATTACAAAGCTTACTTCCTCTGGACAATGACCCAGTCTTCTGTGTAGACCTGTACAGCATCTCGAACTCGGGCATCTTGTTTTCTGGAGAGTAAAGAAGAGGTAAGAAATTTTGTTTACACAGTAAATGGCCTGTTTAAAAAAAAATACAGCTCAGTAACTTCTATAGGTTCATTTGCCAGGATGAAGTTTCTCTCCACATGTTTTGCCTTCACATCTTTAGGCAACAACATCTAGCTTCCTCTGCACATACTCTTGTTCCATTCAGGTCACAAGAACCCAAATTACTTTTGTAGAGTCTATTTACAGAAAAACTTGTAAACCTGACCCCTGTAAGCTACTGACTGATGTGCTTGGTCCTCCCAACAGGAGCCTTCTTTGTCTCATTTACATTCAAAACCTATAGTTGTCTTTGTCACTGCTACTGAAACCTAGGACAGACACTAACTGGCAAGGCAGCCTTTCCTTTCAGATGTTCATCTGACAGCCAACACTCTTGGCTTTGTAGCAAACTGGGCTACTGCCATGCACATGGAGCAAACCCAGTCACAATTTGGAAGCTTAAGAGGTGCAGACTGCATCCTTTACAACAGCAGAATACGGTGCTGCATTCTATCAATATGCCAGCAATGGTACATCTGGTGTATTCTGGACCAAAACCAAAACTGGTTTTAATACAAATGATCTGGAAGACTTGAGCCTAGCGTAACTTTCCTTCCAATGTCTTGTCACATTGATCCAGACAGCACCCTCTTAAGTAAACTACTAGGGAGTATGCTTAGAGGAGCAATGGCTGTGACTTGTTGGACTCTGTTCATGTTCTCCTCCAACTGCATTACTAAGTCCAACAAAACACAGTTTACAGCATATTATTGAGGTTACAAAGCAGTAATGATGATGACAGAGGACGAGAGTTCTTTTCCATCAACACTGTATTTTCTCTGTAATCCAGAAAAGCTGTTCTGGGTAGTAAAAGGTCTGTTGCAGTATGGTTCTGGGAGAGAGATGATGGAGCCCTCTATAGCACACTTAATCAAACTTACAAACTTACTTTGAAGATAAAGCTGATCTTATATACTATGACTTAAGACTCTGCGTTTAAGGTACTTTAATGCAAATACACACTAGACACGTTTAAGCACTCTTAGATGAAACTGATTTTGTAGATCCACTTCAATCAGAGTTCAAGGTTGGTCTTCAAATGGAAACTGTACTAGACACCCCACGGAATGACTCCAACTGAGAGACAGAGGGGTGAATTCTGACCCTATTTTTTTTTCTCAGACTCAGAAGTTTTCAATATCACTGAATGTGGGATTCTTCTCCACAGACTCTCTGGGTTGGGGATGAAGGGTACTGTGCATTGCAGGGGTTCTGTTTCCACTTGGATGCTCATTTCCAAAAAGGGGTACTGGAGAACTTATTGGTCTGATAGTGGCAGTTACACCATAGGATTCCACAGGACACTATTTCATCCTCCATGGTTTTAAACATCTGCATGAAAATATGGGGGGAGTATCATTGGCAGAGGTGGACTGAGGTGTCAACAAAAATCATAGAATCATAGAGTTGGAAGAGGCCACAACGGCCACTGAGTCCAACGCCAGTGGGTTGGAATATAGGAACACACTCAAAACATCCCCAGCAAATGGCTATCCAGCCAGTGTTTAAAAACCTCCAAAGAAGGTAATGTGGATGCTAGATCTATTTCTCTTTTTCCCTGAATCCAAATAAGGCAGTGGCCCACAAGATCAATAAACTCGTTCAGTGCTTCCACGCAGTGAGCAGATAAATTTTCACTCATTGTCAAAACCTCTGTCTTATCTGGATTAAGTCCTATTTTATTGATCTGGGATTTAATCCAGACAGAACAGATGCTCTGCTACTGAGTGGTTCATCTGTCCACTGCAGGCAAGCAAAGAACCAACTGCGAAGGGTGTGACAGAATCCTGAAGGACCACATTCAGTGTGCAAGTTCCTGTCTCTAGTATTGCTGATGGAGGCACAGGTGGCCTTGAGTATCTTTTATCTGTTTAGGCTAACTACCAGCTGCAACTCAATCCAGACAAAGATAAACTCGGTGCAATTATCTATGCTCTGGTAACCTCCTCTTTGGATAACTGCATGGGGCTGCCTTTGAAAACAGCCCAGAAATTTAGTTAGTCTAAAGCTGGACATCAAGAAAGTTAAGGGGGATTGGATCCTATGATCACATTATACCAGTTGACAGGGATCCACACTGGCCTCCACTCTGTTTCTAAGCCCTGTCCAAAAATGCCGGTAATCACCTTTAGAGCCCTAAAAGGGTTGAGGTCACATTATCTTAAAGAGCATCTCCTCCATGTGTAGTTACATTGACTGCAAGCACATACTTTCTCTACACCAAAACTTAGGAGATACATGGCTACTCTACAGTAGTGGCTTCCTGGTTATACAGTCATTTTGGTGTCAAGTAAGGACCTTTTTGTTCTCACAGCTTTTTAGTCTTGATTTTTTAAAAACGTTTTAATGCTTTTTAGATCTTTATATGGTCAATCTCTGCTGCGGGTTTTTACTTTTATTCTACAGCCACTGGATCTTGAATGACAGAGCTGGACCCCTGATTCAAAAATAATGCTGAATTACATTTTGTTTTGTTTTCTCAATATCAGATTATTAAGAGGTTTTTCATTTCTTTTACACACACAGGTATATACTGTACACAACAATAAGTGAAGCTGTTGCTGATTCTCTTCCTTGATTTTAATACACAGGTACATTGCATACACAGAATATTAATTTCATATCAATGCTTGACCCTGCCTCCATTTTTTAATGCACTGTCTTCACTTCGCTCCCAGCTGAAACTCATTGAAAAGTCCACCTGAAAAATATTTTGGGCTTCCTCCAAAAAGGTAATTTTGAAATTACTTAAGGGATTATTTGGTTCCTTGCCATATCCTTACCTCACTCATTCTCCATTTTGTGCATGTACTTCAAATCAGATTCTCCTCTTTCACTTCTTTTGTGCGCACAAAAAGTGAGCAATGTAGAGACAAGCTATGCAGTGGTTCATGGCTATCAGTTTTTGTGACACTTTTAACATGTTCTGGAAGCTTCATTTCCCAACATACCACAAAAACTATCCCAAGGTCTATTTTCCTTTTTCTCTACTGCCTTGCTAGAGAATTTTCAAAGATGTGAAAACCCTCAACAAATTATAGTCTATATATTTTACAGAAAAGACTTGTAGGAAGAACCCATGGGATTTTTGTCTTGCGGGATCCCAGCAGGTTTCCAAATGCGAGGTACAATTGTTTACTTGTATTCTCCCCAAAATCTCCTCTTCAGAAGGCAAATATCATTTAACGTACACTTTCAAAATTCTATCCTGTAATAATTAAGATGTTAATTTGAGTATTCTAATTAAGACTGCGCCAGAATGGTGCAGTAGTTTGAATCACAGAGCCAAAAGAGACCACAAGGGCCACTGAGTCCTGCCCCCTGCCATGCAGGAATACACCAGCAAATCATTCCTGACAGATGGCCATCTAGCCTCTGTTTAAAAACCTTCAAAAACGGAGATCTCATCACACTCTGAGGCAGCATTGCTCTTGCCATCAGGAAGTTCTTCCTAATGTTTAAATGAAATCTCTTTTCCTGAAGTTTGAAGCCATTGCTCTGTATCCTAGTCTCTGGAGCAGAGTGTTGAGTGTTGGACCAGGACTCCAGAACACCAGGATTCAAATTCCCATCAACCTACTAGGTGACCTTTGACAAGATGCATTCTCAGCCTTAGAAAAAGGCAATGGCAAATCTCTTCTGAATAAATCTTGCAAGAAAACCCTAAGATGGTGTCACTGTTAAGTCTGAGCTGACCTGAAGGCATGTAACCAACAACAAATACTGAAGATGTCTACTTGAAGATCTTTGCTGTTGTTTCATGCCTTCATTTCCAATCTACTGGTCACCCTATCACAGGTTTTGTGGGGCTGAGAGCGTGCAGTGTGCTCAAGATCACCCAGCAGGTCTGCATGGCTGAGTGGGAAAACAAACCCTGGTCTCTAGGGTTGTAGTCCAAAGCTCAAAGTACTACAACACACTGGAAGGTTCTATCAAATCAAAAATTACCTCTGCCTGCCACATATTTTGACTAGTCAACAACACCATTTCTTACACAGAAAATCAGAGTACACTGACACATCTCTTGACTTGGCAGCCCTTGCACGCCTTGTACAGTATGAAGGACAAATGGACACTGGAGTGAAAGCTTGCACAAACGTGAGAGTACCATGTACCAGAAGTAATAAAATAACAAAAAAATATTAATATGCCACTTACTCATCTTCAGGGACCCCAGATTCCAGTGTCCGACAATCTCGGGGATCATGGATCACCTCCAAATCATCAGGAGGAAATTCAACCAGGTCACGAAGTGGGCCAGGCTCAGCATCTGGCAGGTGGCTGGCAAGGTACTCTTCAAAGTCTACCGGTTCCACAACTTCTGTCAGAGGCACCTGATCGGAGATGAAGATGGAAAGAGAGGGAGGGGCCTGCAGATGAGAAAGGAGCACGTGGTAGGGCTCATTTACTTAGGCTGTGCAGAGGGCCTGAATCAGTTCTAAGCCATCCCTGCTGCAGCATACAATAACACGATGGAGGTTTGTTCAAAGGGCTGAAGCTAGTTGTCATTCAGTGAGTTTACCCAACACTTCTTAATTTGCATCGCTGAGCACTTCACCTCACCAAAGAGCTATGGTGAAGACACACAGCCAGGTGCTAGTCCACACTTTACAGACTGGAAGGGTGAGGGGCTTAATGATAACTTGCCCAAGCCCTGAACAGGGCTGTTGGCGACAGGGTTTCATAGGGTTTCCATGAGTCAAAACTGGCTTGATAGTGGTTTCTTGGTAAGCTGAAGAGAAGCTGGGATATGAACTTAATTTCCTGAAGACTTCGCAGTGAATGGCTTCAGCCTCCCCATGCTGACCCCAGAGAATTACATTATGAAAGCAGAATCTCACTTTGGACTGAGAGAATTTTATAATATCTAAAGCAGAGACTTTATTCTGTGAGTATATTCTTTCCAACTATTCTATAAAGCTTCTAAATTTGATTCCTATCAACTTTTTTAGAACTAACAGATCATCTGAAATCATTTCCTGATTTTTTGAAATATAAAAACTGTGTAGTTCCTCGCAATGTCATTCTTCACCTATTAAGCAGCACAACTGTTTCAAGTTAAGAAGAGTACAGACCATTGTGAGTAACAGCAGTTATTTTCTTTTTAACATAGAATCAATTGTGGTGTGTTTGTTTCTTTGTTCCAGAAGTCATACAGACAGTGCAACCTACATGTCACTTAAAACACCAGATAGAAACTAATATAAATGCCTGCATCCTCCCTACCCACAATAAGACTAGCCAAATGTACCCTGAACCCTGGATTTCAGGAAGGGTGATTTTTGGGAAATACTTGGTAGAATAACATGGCTAGAGAAAGTAAAGGAAAAAGACACCCAGCAGGGATGGGATTTGATGAAGGAGTCATTAAAAGCATAATCTCTCTCTCTCTCTCTCTCTCTCACACACACACACACACACACACACACATCCATGGAAGAAGAAAAATGAGAAATATCTGAAAAAGCCCTGTGGCTGCACAGTAAACTTGAGGAAGCAGCAAAAAGAAAAAGAGCATGTATAAAGATCTGAAGGAAGGACAAATCACCAAGGAGGAATATAGATGTATAGCCCAAGCTTGCAGGAATAGTGTAAGGAAAGCTACAGCTCTAAATGAGCCGAACTGCTAGAAAAGCAGGAAGCAACAAGAAGTGGTTTATCAAATATGTTTGAAGTAAGAGAATGACCAAAAAAAAAAAAAATGGGGACCACTGCTCAGCAAAAATGGTAAAATGCTAATAGGTTACAACGAAAAGGCAGAACTGCTCAATGCAAATTTTGCTTCAGGTTCCCCCCCCCCCCAAAAAAAGAAGGCTGTGTGCTTCCATGCATCAGCAGAGGCCTCAGCAAGGAATTGCAAACAAGATGGATAAAGCATTAGTCAGGAATGAACAGGCTGCTTAACGGTAACTGTGGTTCTTCAAGTGGTCATCTGTGCCCTCATACAATGGGTTTTTTGCACCTGCACAGAAACCCTACTGGAATATTCCACAGCCAAGCAGCCTGGTAGGAAACCTGCACCCTCCAACATACTGTGCATGATGCAGCTGCCAAACTACCATCTTCAAAGCCCATCAAAAACAGGGACCTGAAAGAGAGGACGTAGGGCAGGATTTTGTGAAGGCACAGATGATCACTCGAAGAACCACAGTTACAGCTAAGCAACCTGTTCTTCTTCATTGCGGTATCTGTGCCTCACACAACGGGTGATAAAAAGTTTATCATAGGTGGGCCAGGTCCCCCCAAAATAGAGGACAAAACAGTGCAACCGAATCAGGCATCCCACCAGGTCCTGAAGTCCAGTCTATAACGATGTATGGTGTAGAGGGCTCGAAGAAGTGGCAGCTCTACAAAGTTTGGGAAGCAGGATCCTTCAAATCAATGCAGCAGAATAAGACAAATGTTCTTGTAGAGTGTGTGCATAGAGACAGAGGCACCACCTTGTGTGCAAGTTCGCAAGAGATGTGAACGATCTCAGTAACTCATTTTGAAAGACACTGGGCTGATACCTTGTGATCTTTGTACCTACCCCCATAGCAGACAAAGATGTTGGTGGATTGGCAGAAGGTGGCAGCCTGTTGAACACAGAAAGCCAGCACTTGTCATACATCAAGAGAGTACAGTGACCTTTCCAAAAGAGTAGATGGCTCAGGACAGAAAGCGGACAACACACTAACCTGACCTAGGCAGAACTGCGAGACAACCTTAGACAGAAAAGTCACATGGTGGAAGACAAGAAAGTGGTCCCCACATCTGAAGACAGTCAGTTCTCCCAGGTGACAAGCAGAGGTAAGAGCTACAACAAAAGCAACTTTGAGGGTCAAAAACCTTTCGTCCACAGCAGCCAAGGACTCAAATGGATGTCACATCAACTGGGATAGCACTAATGAAAGCAACTGTTACTGCCCTGGCTAGTCTGAGCTTTGGGGATATTAAAAGATATCCTCTTGATATCACAATTCGGCTGCACTTCTCTATTCCTCTACACGTGCTTGCGAGGCCACCGGACAAGCACGTAAACAAGCTCGGATGTTAATAGCCGTAATATTCAAACTACAATACAGGCAGGCCAGAAATAGCTGACTCGCTGCTTTAGGAGACCTCCGGGCAAGTACTCTAATTAAGTATGCACGCTACTTACCAAAGAGCCTCTGCCCCGCACTGGCAGCTCAATGGGTAAACTATGCAATACCCAAGTACTCTGCGTCTGCATACTGGCTACTCTATTGAGAATCGCTACGATAACTCAATCATTCAGATTCTGACCTTTCGGAGGCTTTGTCTCCAACTCCAAATCTATTGTTTTCCCCCAAGTACGGCATAGCCTGCAGTCATAATTCTCTTTATAAAAACCCTTGATTCCGAGACCTTCCTCGGAACGCTCCCGAGTTTCATCCCGCCTTGCTGCCGCTTTGCTTGGCGAGCCTCCCCTCAGCTCCATGTGCTGAGCTACATCGCACCCCAGCTTCGCTCTCTATTTTTCCTGGGTTTCAGGACAGGTGAAGTATCACCCAAACCAGCAACTCCTCTAAAAATCCCTCTATACCACTCCAACCTTTATTTTCTTTAGTTATCTTGTATGAGTGTGTCGCATACACTATTTTGCTTGTATTTAATAAACATCATTTATTATTTCAACTTCTGTCTTCTACTTGACTCGACCCGACTCCGTAGACATAGGGTTCAAGATCTCGCCAAGTTACCCTGCCTCTCGTAACGCTAAGCAGTGCTCTGAGCTAATTTTCCCCAACTTTAGTTGAGCATGTTTTGGTGTCCCTTCCGGGACCCCCAGTTCACAGGGTAACACAACCATAGAGTAACAGGGTGCAAAATAGGTAGATTTGGTACACTAGCCCTTTAAAGAACCTTTCCACAATTGGATCTGCCATAAATCCCTTCATGCGTCTATCCCCCTTTTATCTTCCTAGGCCAGTTCTTGCCCCAACCCAACCAGGGTGGCTCCTCTTGCATATTTCTCTATTCCTATCTTCACAGTACTTTGTTTGCGTAACATCTTAGCACTGTGAGCCTTAGTTTTGTTTTCCTGTGCTCTTCCCTAACATAAAACACAATGTAACAACAAGTGGTCTTTGCATTACAATGAAACAGCAATTAGCAATACTTAAGCCTGAGTGCAAAGTAGCAGTTAACAAAGAATACACATTGAACAGGTTAGTATTTTCATGGCAGGGAGCTTAGCGACCTGACAGGTAGGTTGATAAGCAACAGTAAGTAAATCTTGATAAGTAAATCTTTATGAAGGAGAAAGTTAAACCCTGCTCCTTCAGAGACAGTAGAAAATATAGAATTGTCAACAGAGATGCTGGGGAGCTAAGTTCAGATCTGCAAAGATGCAAATGAGCAGAATGGTCTCCATTTTTAGAGTCAGGACAGTTTAGTGGAGTCCTTGTAACACACCTGTAAAACTGCATTCAGTCTAGGTGAGTTTAATGAGTTTAATGGGTTATCCTTCAGACAACCACCGGATATCCTGAGAAGCTGTCCAAACCAGTGGTGCCTGGGCCAGCACGGGGTGGTCAAGATGGCATTCAACATCTCTTTCCACCTTGGCAATTATCTTCCTGAGGAGTGGAAAGGAGGGAAATAAGTAGAACAGACTGCCCTTCCATTTGAACACGAAGGCATCCCCCAGAGAGCCTGTTCCTCTTCTGGCCCTGGAGCAGTACTCACTGCATTTCCTGCTGGTGGCCAGTACAAACAAGTTGACACGAAGGGTGCCCCAAAGAGATATAATTCAACGAAAGACCTGGTCAGAGAGATCACACATGCTGTAGAGCAATGTTCCAGCTGAGTGAGTTTACAAGAATACTGTCTGATCCTGCTAGACGAATGGTGACAGGGCACATATCGTGAGGTATGCACCAATCCCAGAGAAGAGTGGCCAGTTCCAGCAGAGCGGTGGAATGCATTCGCCCTTGGAGATTGATGTAACAAACTGTGCTTGTGTTGTTCAAAATCACCTGGATGATGTTCCTTAGAAGCAGCCTCTTGAATGCATGAAACGCCTTAAGGACCACAAAGAGTTCCAGAGAGATGATGTAAAGCTTTGCCTTGTGACAAGACCAATGGCCCCGAACTGTTGTGGTAACACAGTGAACTCCCCACCCTATCAGAGAGGCATTTGCTGGTAACAGCCACTATGGGTTACTGGAAGGTGCGGATGGCATTCCGGTTGCAGTGGGACATCCACCAAATCAGAGATGTCTTCATGTGCTGAGGGACCATGAGCTCTTTGCATTGGTCATCCCTCAGGAGCTTGAAGTAACACAGAAACCAGTGTTGAAGCAGACAGAAATGAAAATGGGAGAGTAAGAGATGGACATGGTAGCCACCATGGGCCCCAAAAACCACTGAATGTTGAATGTGGAGCTGTGAGACCTCTCAAAAATGTTGAGAACAGTGTCACAAAGGACTTGGGTTCTTTGTAGTGGGAGAAACGCCTTCGCTATGATCCAGTCCAGTGAGGCCCTAATAAAATCTAGAGTTCACATGGGTTCCAAGACAGACTTCTTTGGACTGATGTTGAATCCTAGATGTTGGAGAAAAGATAGGATATGGTGTATGTCTCAGTATAACTTTTCCCTGCAGGATGCCACTAAAAGCCAGTCATCCAGATAAGGTATACTATGACACCACAGGTTCTCAGGAAAGAGATCACAACCACCACACATTTCTTGAAGACCCTGAGCACAGTGGAAAGGTTGAAAGGGAGCACTCTGGACTGGTACAAATCTTCTCCGATCATGAAGCACAGGTACTTCATGTGTTGTAGGCAGATGACAACATGGAAGTACACATCCCACAGACATCAAGGCAAACCAATCCTCTTTTGTGAGCAACGGAAGAATAAAAGTGACAGTGACCATCTCGAACTTATGGGTATGAATATACTTGTTCACACCACAAAGATCCAAAATGGGACGAACACTACCACCATGGAACCATGAACTAATGAGAGAAAACTGTTCACCTTGTAGTGAGGTGGCAACTTCTTGGTGGCACCCTTGAGCATTAAGGGAGTGATCTTCCCCGAGAAAACCAGATTTAGTGAGGCTGAATGGGAGGAATACTAAAGAACTCTGTGGCACATCATTAAGCCACAGGTCATAATTTGCAAGTTGGAGCTGCACAGGATTAAGCAGACTTCCTCAAAATTAAAGCTTGAAAAGTTACTTTTTTGGGCTAGAACTCCCTGCAGCCAGCAAGTTCAGTTCTCATGCTGGCTTGGAATGTTCTGTTCAAATAACTAACTTTTTCAAGCTGTACAGAAGCAACATGAGGACTGAAATGCTAGTTGGATACAAAGAGCTGAAACTGAAAGAGGTAAGCAGTGTACAAAAATCCAGGCATCTCAAGTCTACATGTTCAGCACAGGAACTAGATTTAAAAACCTGGGCTTAGGTAAAACCACTGGCGAATCCAGAGCTTAGAGGCACTGTTAGCTTCCAATTCTTTCCTTCCAAAGATCTGGGAAGAATGCCTCAGAAGCTGAATTTATCTTCCTGAAACATCTAACAGGGATAGTGATTGTGCTACTTTGTACAAGTAAGCCCATTCAAATCAATGTGAATACTGCGCATATTGATTATTATAAAAAAACAACTAAGATACCTTGGATCTAATCCTACAGCCAGCCCCAACTAGCAATAGCAACAGCATGTGTATTTCTATATCGCTTATCAGCTAAGTGCTCTCTAAGCAGTTTACAATGTGTTAGCTAATTGCCCCCAACAAGCCGGGTACTCCTTGACCAACCTGCAGAAGAATGGAAGGCTGAGTCAGCCTGGAGCCCGGCAGGATCGAACTCAAAACCTTGTGGCTGGAGTACTGGCATTCAACCACTGTGCCACCAGGGCTCCCTACTAAAGTAGATCCACTGAATCAATGGAATTTACCTAAGTGTTAACTTACCTTTCAATTGATTCAATGGTTCTGCTCTATTTGGGAGAACCAACAGGATTCAGGTCTCCACTTTCCAATGAGCCCCATTTAAAACTTTTGACTCTTCATGGACTTTACCTTCTAAGTTACCTGCTGGATAACTTGGCTGCTGCTGGGTCCCCTACCCTAACAAACCAACCAAAACAGAAGGAGCAACCATTTCCCCCCTGTAAGATAGTACTGAAATTCTTGCTGCCATTAATAAATCAATAAGTAACACCCATTCAACCTCTTCAGTGCAGAAAACACAGTCAAAATTCTCCTTAATTATTTTAAAAGTTTAAAGGTTTTCTGAAAGTTATATCATCATCTGTGACTTTGTAAGACATCACTGGTGCAACATTTTAGAAAAAACATATGAAGTTTAAATGTTTTACAATTCTTTCCTAGGAATCATCCTCCAACATTCTCCTCCACTCCTCTCCAAATATCTGCAAGCAGTTCTTCTGAATCTCTTCCTCAATTCTTTTGAGAAACTTTAGGATTTCTTTGTCTCTCCTTTATAAATGCATATATCAAGGGGCCTAAGGTAGTTGAACCAGGGCTTCTTCCAAGAACGGCAGTGCAGAAATCAAGATAATGACTGCAGGACTTGTCTTTTAAACATTTTTTTACAAGAAAGGCTAAGCAGCTCAGATGACAGCAAGGAGTCCCCCCCACATATACACATCCTCAGGTCTCTGGCCAATGCCAATTTCACAACTTTTCTATCAGGTCCATCTTCTCTGTGGAGAAAAGGGGAAGGAGGAACAAGGTGATCTATGCCAGCATTTGCAGATCACTCATTGGACAACATGATACAACGGTTTGAGTGTTGGGCTACAACTCTGGAAGAACAGGATCCCATTCAGCCATAGAAACTCTAGGTGACCTTCACCAAGTCATACATTCTCAACTCAGAAGAAGGCAATGGCAAACCCCCTGTAAATACAAAATGAACTGAAGGTACATAACAACAATAGCACCAGCAAGACTGGAGGAATTTCTTCTCCCTGATAGGCTATAGGGGAAGTAGTTGAGAGAGGTATGGCCAGGAAGCTATACAGGCCAGATTCTGATCCTCCCAAATGAGGCCCCTGAGATGGAGATCCCATTCTAGAGGAGTCATTTATTTCAGCTTATATCACACTGTCACTCTAAACATCACTACTTTGTCTCCCAAAGCCAGCTCTCAAATTCAGTCTGTGGCATCACACAATTAAACAGCTTCAGTTGTGATTTCATCATCACAATAGGAGGAGGGTTCATCTGTTAGACTGCTGAACCTCTATTGTTCAGAAAAGAGCAGGAGGAAACAGCTGCTGGTGGGAGGACTCTTCTCTCCCTTGAGATACCATGCCATG
Source organism: Cyclura pinguis (assembly GCA_030412105.1). Taxonomy (NCBI): domain Eukaryota; kingdom Metazoa; phylum Chordata; class Lepidosauria; order Squamata; family Iguanidae; genus Cyclura; species Cyclura pinguis. The sequence goes on from CM059600.1 coordinate 208,611,091, forward strand.
CCATGCCACAGACCACTTGGAAACATCCCAAAAGAGAGCATTTGTTCTTGAGACAAATGGCCAAAGGAGGAAGGCAAACATGTCTCTTTTTCTCTTGGCATAGCAGACAGCACCACCACCAAATAGCAATTGTCCTGCTGTTGCTGAACAAGAAAGGAGCAAGTGCCTATGCTTCCTAAGAGGCTGAATTCCCAATTCTGACACTTCCTCAGCACAATGAAATACCAGGAAGGAATCCACCGACAAATTCCAAGATCAAAGAATGAATGGCACAAAGCAGAAAGCAGGAGTAACCTGCAATAATGGGGTGTGGTGCTGGTGAAGGATAAACACACACTCTTCCCCAGGCACCTGCATCTTCCTAGCCAAGCCCTGCTCAAGAGTGTCTACTTCCAAGCAATTTAACACCTGAGGACAAAAAAAATCTGTCCTGTTCCCCAGCAGTGCATCCACCGACTCCTAACAGCTGCTTTGGGAAACCATGCAATAGGAAACCCAGCTGTTTTTAGCAGAAGACAACAGATGCTAGTAACAGCCCAGAAATTACAGCAGGGCCAGCTGTTCTGTTCCTTCTGTACATCTATAAAGAACAGAGAACCTTATCTGATTTATGAGGAAATTACTTCTGTCCCTTATGCAGTGGCATTATGCTGTCCTTACATCTTCCCTCTATGCAAATTGGAAGCAGGTGAGCTAAGTGGTAGGCTGCGACTTAACTTAGAGCCAGCAATAACTAGCCAGGAGGGCATCAACTATCCTCAGCCCCAAACTGACTGGGATGACACACTGTAGAACTACTTCCACTAACCATTCTGCCAATGAAGGACTGTTCCACTATTGGGAATGGACGTGGGCTGAAATGACAGTGCAGGCCAATTCCTACACAACCATTTTTCTCATGTCATTTCCTACAGAAAACAAAAGTGATGGGAGAGTTTAGTGGTTACTACACTTCTAGTTTCCTTCCTTCTTAGAAAATAGCTCAGTTTGGCTTCTACATGACCACAGTGAAAAAGGCTCCAGCCTTGAAGGCTAAGAGCACAGATGGGAAATCTCAGATCCTGATCATTGCTGTAGAGTGAGATTAGATCAATGTTACCTTCTATTAACAGTGTGTCATACAGATGTAAATTTCAAAAGGCTTTTGGGGAACTGATTTTGGTTGTCTAACTCGTTTTGTCATGTTTTGCTGCTGTCACTTTTAATATTGTAGTTTACTTTAATCTAAAATCTATGTTGCTTTACCTTATTAGACTGACATTGTATATTTTCACAAAACCCTTTGAAGATGTCCTCAAAAACATCCCCTGTATGAGTAAGAAAATTAATAATGAAAGGACAGTCAAGACTTGCTTGCTGATCCATGAACAGATACATACATTCACTGAACAAACAGTTCACCAAACCCAGTTTGATCTGGACATATTTAGCAGATATTGCTCTGTTTTAGTTAATCAACTTCAATGAAGAAATTCAGTTACATCTAATAATAGAAGAACCTGCTGTTTCAAACGCCTTTCTCATGTGAAGCGGCAAAGCTCATAAACCTTCGCAGAAGCCTGATTTCCACTGCCTCTATTTCATTTGTGATAAAAGATGTCCCCAAATCTTAGCTGTCCATCAGTAAAACTGAAGGGATATGACACAAAACTAAACATTAACTTGTGCAAACAACAAGAGCACATTTAAAAATGGAAGCCATCTAGTAACAATCTGCAATATAGTGAGAACTTGTCTCAAGATGCTGAAAAAGTTTATTTGTTTTATACTTAACTTGGAACAAATTCAACATCTTGAATTGCAGTTCCTCTACTGTATATGGGTAAGGCCAACTTCTAACACAACTGATACCAAACTATCTAGTGTCACTGTATCACATACATGTTTCGATGTGTTTTTGAATGATGCAAATGGAAAACCCAACATGTCTTTTTAATTGACTCTACCTATATTACTCTCGTCATGGCATTATCTTTCCATGGTGGTTGGACTGTCTGTTCCTGTCAAGCAAGAGGCTATGCTGACAGTTGCATCAACTGCTAGTAGGATCTCCCAAGTCAGTCAGGCTTTTGCTGAGGAGCCAGCCTAAATATGCTGAACAACTACAGTATTGAGAGGCCGCAGTTGTGAGGGATAGAGGTGCCACTGGCAGGGAATCTCTCAGAGACAATGGTAGCAGCTCTTTAAATAACTCTTACCAGTACTGTGCAGAAGGCAATGGTAAATTACTCCTGAATAAAACAAGAGATGGAGCTGGAAGATGAGGCTCTCAGGCTGGAAGACACTAAACTAGCTATTAGGGAAGAGGATCCAATCTGAAAGGATGTTCAGCTGCTGACTATCACAGAAGTGTAAGAAAAGTCCAAATCTGCACAACATATATAGTAAGAACATGACATGTGAGAAGCATTAGCAGGCAAAATTAGAAATTATGAAACAAGAGATGGAACATCTAGCCATGGCTATACGTGGTGTGAATGAGCTAAAGTGGGTAGGACTGGGAATTTTCAAAAAGATAATTACACAGTATTTTACTCTGGAAATGACAATGAGATGGCATTAACAGTCAGACAAGATGTAGAAAAAGCAGTCAGCGGATATATTGTGAAGTCTGACAAAATATAATGAGTAAGACTTCATAGAAAACCAATCAATATAATCGTAATCCAAGTTTCTGCTCCCAACAAAGAGGCAGATGAAGAAACTGAAAGATTTTATGCATGCTGCTAATCATAGTGTACTGGAATGCAAAAGTAGGAAAGAGATCAGATCCAAACTCTGGAGGGGAATTTGGTCTGGACTCAAGAAATGAGACAGCAACTTTCTGAATTTTCAAGCCAATAGGTTTTTCATTGCAAACATAGGAGTCTCATTTTCCAGCGGTACCTCTCTTGTCTCATCTTGGATTGTCTCCCCATAGGTTTTTCATGATAAAGAGTTCAGAAGCAGTTTACCATTGCCTCCAAAGTGCAGCACAAACTCAGAGTTAGCTGAAGTGCCACTGCTCTTGTCAGAACTAGCTAAGTGCTTCTAAGAGCTTGTCTGACAGTGTCAATCTGACACTACAGCTTCTGCCTCACACCTGTTTGGCACATTTAGTCTGGCTCTTTAACAAAAGCCTGGCTGATGTAGGAGACCCTGTTGGCAGCATTGTTACCAGCAGTGTACCTTCTTGCCTCAAAAGAGCACACAATCGAACCACCACAGGAAGGTAGTGCCATGGTAAGCATAAGCAGCTAACAGCTACTTTTTTTATCCTCAATACGGATAAATTCTCAATTCACAACATACAAGAAAACATCCTCTACTGATGACGCACAGGAACTAAACAGACTACAAAAGGCTTTCAGAGTCAAACCTCCTATAAAAAACATACAGAACATGGATAAGCCTTTCTTTAAGGATTAACAGAGTGAAAACATGATGCAGTTTATTCACATGGATCTCAGAAAGAAGCCTGTTCACTGAAGACAGAACAAGAAGCAACTGATTTATAACACATCTAGGTAGATTTACATTACACCTAAGAGTACAAATTAAAAACTAGAAAAGTGGAATAGATGTTACATATCCTCTAGCTCACTGCTAGAAATTTTACTTGTGCAATTTCAGAAATGCTGCTTAAATGAGAGAGTTCTCCACAAGCATTAGTAAAATTGTTGCACCAGCTATATACTAAATTTGGTACTTCTCAAGATGGCAGAATTCAAAGACTATGCTACATACTGAGTAATCGATAATTTCCCAATTCTTTGCAAAGTGGTAGTTCTCACATTATGGTTTTCAGATGTTGCATATTATTCTTTTTTGGGTCTCCAGGTTTTCCTCCTTTCTAGATCCTGCTTTGGGTGAAAGGAGGCATACAAATGTGATAAATAAATAAAGTCTCCATGTTATTAACCAAACATTAGAGTGTTTCTGATAGAACCACACTATAATACAGTGCAAGGGAACTCACCGACTGTGGGATGCCACCACGCTTCTTGGAAAGTTGTGGAGAGTTGCCATATTCTCGGGATACCTGCTTCCTCACTTCAGATGCCACTGTCCTGTGAGGGAGGAACAAAATAATAAAATGTCCACTCTCCTGTGTTTTAAACTAGAGAGGTATCCTCTGAGAGATCTGCTTTGTTGCACCTCCTTGTAAAAGTATAGAAAAATGGAAGAAAAGTATCCACCCACTCACAAAATGGTGCCTAAGCAAAAATTCTCATCAACTTCACTGAACATCAGTAGCCTACTTAAGCAGCAGCAGCATCTTTACTAAGAGCGTACCTGTACAAAGTACAAACTGCTCTCCCCACCCCAAAACTTCACAAGTTCATTCACCCACTGTGATAGCGAATACTTCAGAGTAATCATAATGAAATACACTAGATATTTCTAAAACTCCTATGAACCTGTTTTCAATTTTACAGCATAGGTAGTAATTACATGGCCCCCTAGGTATTGTTGCACCACAACTCCCAGCATTCCTCATCTCTAGGCCATGCCGGTTATAGCTGCTGGGAATTAAAACATCAGGACTGCCATGCTATTCCTGCACCTGAGTTACAGCATCTCAGAGGTACTTAACCTATGCTCCATGTGGAAACCTAAAGTGTCCAGGGATGAACACAGATGAGCTCTGTGAATCACGTGCAAAAAACCCCCACATTGTTTAAACTTCATTTTCCTTCCACTTATTCTGTAAAATAACCACATTTGTATTTAAGTGTATTTTTCAAAGGGGAGGGTTTCATTGCCTTCATTAGATTTTCAAACAGGTGGCTGTGACCTAAGAAAGGTTAGAAAAGACTGCAGTAAGTGAATGGGCAGAGCAACATTCCCAAAACACTAAAATAATTTTCTGTCTAACTGTATATGCTGTAAACAGGTAAGAACAACCTTTCCATTGGTGCCAAAACTCAAGGGGCAACAACTGTGGCCACTGGAGACAGGGACACTTCCCACATGATCTGCTTCAAAGAGCACGGAAGTTGAAGAAAGAAAGAAAGGAGAGCAATCAAGCATCTAAAGAAACTAAACGCTAAGGAAAAGCAGTCCTATCTTGTTCTTAACTGCCATCAAGTCAACTTCAACCTATGGCAACCCTGTGAGTGAGAGACCTCTAAGTCACCTTATCCTCAACCACCCTGAAGACTCAGGGCTATGGCTTCCAGCCTTCCTCTACCTTGCCAAACATTGGCTTCTCTAGTGAGGCATGTCTTCTCATGATATGTCCAAAGTACAACAGTCAAAGTTTAGTAATCTGCACTTCTGGGGAAAGTTCAGGCTTAGTTTGCTCCAGGATCTATTTACTTGTCTTTTTTAGCAGTTCATGGTATCTGTAGAACTCTTTTCCAGCACCACATTTCAAACAAAATGATACTTTTTCTATCAAGTTTCTTCACTGTCCAGCTTTGACAACCACATATAAAAATGGAAATAAAATGGCATGGACAATCCTAACTTTAGTATTCAGTGATATATCTTTATACTTCAGGACCCTGTCTAACTCCTTCCAGTTTCTAGTCTTCTTCTGATTTCTTGACTGAAGTCTCCATTCTGAACCAAGGTATGGAAAATCTTGAACCTTTTCAATGTCTTCATTGTTAATGTAAATTATCTGCGGTCATTATTTCTGTTTTCTTAATGTTCAGCTGTAACCCTGCCTTTGCACTTGTTTCAAATCTTTTGCTATTTTCTGCTAGTAATGTGATATTATCTGCATGTCTCCAATTGTTAATGGTCCTTCCTCCAATTTTCACACCTCCTTCCTCTGAGTCTCATCCTGCTTTATATATGATATCTTCAGTGTACAAACTAAACATATAGGGTGATAAAATACAGCCTTGCCAACTTAAAAGTATTGTCCTGTTTCTTTTTTAGTATTTATAATAGATTTGTATTTGTGTTCTGTTTTTAGCCCCTGAAGAAGACCTTTTCTAATATAGACTGAAACTCACTGGGGTTTTTAAAGAAATAAATAGCTGCGTATTTATTAGCACGTGGGAGCTTGTTCCTTTTTGTTTCCTGCTTATAGATGTGCCTTTCAATTCAATTTTGAATTGTTTCATCATAGGGTTTTCATGGTTTTTCTGTGTCTTCTTCTGCATAGAAGAATTGTTAGTTATGGGGACGCTGCCCTTGTCTCTTAAGAGAGCTTCCACCAGTGACACCCCTCACTACTGCTGCTGCCCTGTACCTGTTTGGCACATTAGTCTAGCTCCTGAGTAAAAACCTGTCTGACTTGGGAGACTCTAACAAGGGACCACCGCTACTGTCAGCATAGCCTCTTGCCTCACTGCAACATGCAACCCCCATCCACGGAAAGGAAGTATCATAGTTGGCCACCACCTTTCCATGTAGTCCCATCTATTATAATGGCAAGAAGAGAGAACTATTTTCAGTTAATGCTCTGGCAACAGGATGGCAACAGAACCGACTGGGAAAGTATTTGTCCATTCTTCAAGCGAAGTTTGGGAAAGTTCTTTTTTTTTATTCTTCTCTAGCAGGATCTCTCTACCAGCATGGCCAGTGGCTAAGTTGACTGGGGAATTCTGAGAGATGTGAGTGCAAAACACGAACATTTCCAAGCCCTGTTTTCAGAACAGACACAATCAGCCAGGATTTCTTCTTCTGAGGAGAAAAGAGCATTTTAGCTCTGAAAGATAGAAAACCTGTGTGGAGATTACTAGGAAGTTGATTCCCAGTTCAGCGTTTGTAGGACTACCAACTCACTATGGATGGATGGATGGATAGACGGACAGATCCGCCCTGAACAGATGGACATACTAAGTTGTTATTAATTACTGTTATAGCTGAAGCAACCAGCAAAGCTGAAAAGCTCAAATTTTCTGAATAAGGCTCAGTTTGGCTTCAGTGAAACAGCCTAATGAAATTCATCTTGAACAAAACCTAAAGGGTGCGCTTGTGCTACTCTCAAGCTCTACCCCCAAAAGCAAGAATTAGACAACCAGGAGGCATCCTGCTTGTACCAGGCACAAGCAGGCACTACAAGTAGAACAGGAAAGAACAAGGCGACTGATTTTCTCAGACTTTCACAGGAGGCCAACAATTACAGAACTGTTGTTGAAGACTGGCAAGCGTTGTAATTTGTGTGTTAAGAAAGAGGACTGTGGAGCACCCAGACAGAGAACTCCCAGAGCCCAAGTGCCTTGTTACTGTAGGCTTTGTAGAAAGGGAAAAAAAATCTCCTGATTCTGTTAGAAAACCTCCAATGGAGCCTTTTCAAGCAGCACACTGAGATATGTACTACTCAAAAAGCAGATAAATACTGCACCTGTGGCAAAGCAATTTTTTTTGCCAACATGCAATTATGTTCAAATTACAGCTCTTCTTTCTAACACTTTAATTACTCTGAGAGGTTCTCTGACGTGAGGTTTTCTCCGCATCCCCATCCCACCCCCATACCCTCACGCTGCTCTAAATGACATCTGCCCATTTTCTCAAGCAGAGTCAGTCTATGCAAATACAAAGAAACCAATTCGCCAGTATAAAAACTCTTTGTAAGGATCTGGGAGTTGATCAGCTATCTGAAGTCATATTCACTTTACAGTTTGTGGTGGGAGTTATTGTTTGAAATTGTGCCAAACTAAGTAATTGCTGTCTTCAGGAATGCAATTAAGATATCATAACTGAGGCAGGAAAAGACGATGTCAGAACAGCTTAGCAGAATAAGAAACGCTGGCAGTGTATTTTCAATGTAACCAAACCTGTACAGCATTGAAAAAAAAATGAAAGCTTTTTCTGAAGTCCAGTAACAAAACCTTCTTGTATGCCTTGAAGTCACTTTTGACTTATGGCAACCCTAAAACAAACCTATGACAGGTTTTCTTGGCAAGATTTGTTCAGAGAGGGTTTGTCATTGCCTTCTTCTGGGGCTGAGAAAGTGTGACTTACTCAGTGGGTTTCTATGATTGAGCAGAGGGATCTGAACTCTGGTCTCCCAGAGTTCTAGTCCAACTCTCAAACCACAACATCATGCTGGCTCTAATGAAATTCTTCATCATCTTAACACTATTTTTGGGTGGAGTACTCTTTCTCTTTTCAGTAGCAATTTCTCAGGACAATAGATGATGTACTTAGGCTGGCTGTATATATGGAAGACAGAGACCTGCCGGCATAGTACAAAGACACCTAAGTCATGACATTTGCTAGATTCACAACACACACCCCTTTCTCTCTCCTTTTTCAAATGGCTAACATTTCCAGGTGGTGCCAACTATCCTTATACAATATCACTTTCAAATTAAGAGGCAAACAATCTGGCAAATGTTAGCTTGGGGCAGTGATGTAGACTCGAGTCGACTGACTTGTACTCAAGTTGGACTTAAGTTGCTCCAGTGACTCGACTCGGACTCGACTCGGCAATAAACGACGCACTGACTTGATTCAACTTAAGACTTGTATATTTTTAGCGATTGACTTGCTGCCCTCAGTTCTGTAACAACACAATCATCCAGAAGCCTTACGACTTTGAACAACACTTCCATCTCTTTCTGCCTACTGGTCACATGGTGATCTGTTTCAAGCCCAAAATGTGGGTGCATTTCTCAGAGGGGAACAGCAAACAGGTTAGACAATCATAGAATCATAGAAATGTAGAGTTGGAAGAGACCACATGGGTCATCCAGTCCAACCCCCCTCCATGCAGGAACACCCTCAAAGCACTCCCGACAGATGGCCATCCAGCCTCTGCTTAAAAACCTCCAAGGAAGGAGACTCCACCACACTCCAAGTCCTGGTCTCTGGAGCCGCAGAAAACAAGCCCTCTCCCTCCTCTACATGGCATCCCTTCAAATATTTAAACATAGCTATCATGTCCCCTCTTAACTTTCTCTTCTGCAGACTGAACATACTCAGCTCTCTAAGTCTATCCTCATAGGGCTTGGCTTCCAGTCCCTTCACCATTTGGTCACCCTCCTCTGGACCTGCTCCAGCTTGACCATGTCCTTCTTGAATTGGGGTGCCCAGAACTGGACACAGTGGGCTTGAGGGGGTTTGAGGTCTGCTTCTAAAACTTTTCTCAAGAGCAGAAGGTAAGGCTCACCCCCGAGTGCAGAGTACTTTTCTCAGAAGGGAATAGCAAATGTTTTAGACAGCAGGCTCGAGGAGGAATAATCCTTCCTTCTAAAGCTTTTGAAGCTTCAGTAATCAGGAGTAAGAAGGATCCTATTTCCAACTTCTGAAAAATCCTCCAGTTTCTGAAATGGGAAATAAGAAGGATCCTATTCCCCATGCCCAAAGCTGCAGATGGCAAAAGCACAAATTTGGAGGGCTATCTCTGCTTAAATTGTTACAAATGACTTTATTCAACTCTGTCCAAAAAACCTGGAATTTAGGTTGGGATATAAAGTTGGCTCCCAGACTTGAGACTTGATGCGAGACTTGACTTGAAAGTATCTTCAAAGACTTGAGACTTGACTTGAGACTTGGAGTAAAAGACTTAAATACTTCACTGGTTTGGGGGAGGGGGCTTTTGAATGATCCTCTACAAAAATGTCTACTTTTGTTTCAAATAAGTTCCTGTACCTACCAAAACACTTTTGCAATGGCTAACAACAACAACAACAACAACATGTATCTAATAATAAAAGTAAAAGACTAAACAGAAATATGATGTACACATTACAATGAAAAATGGGGGCTTAGTACCCCGAATCTTCAGTCATATTATGATTTTGCACACACAGCAATCACCACTGGTGACAATTTTCACTTGCACAACAAAGTCTAGGATACCTCACTGCTCAAACAGCAAAAATGTCAAACTCTTTGTGCCATCTGTGCTACAACCATTTGATCCAACAGGATCCTGGCCTTGATACAGAAGAAATGCTTTTTAAAATACGTGATACAAAAAAATAAGAAGATGTATTAGTAATCTTTGCCTTGTTATTGTTGTGTGCCTTCAAGTTATTTCTGACTTACGATGACCCTAAAGTGAACCTATCACAGGGTTTCCTGGTGCTGAGAGTGTGTGATGCGCCCAGGGTCACCCACTGCACTTCCATGGCCATTTCCGCACGAGCCTGTTATAACGCGATGATTCCACTTTCAACCTCCTATGGAATCCTGGGGTTTGCAGTTTCGAAACTGCAAACCCCAGGATTCCATAGGAGATAGAAAGTGGAATCATCGCGCTATAACAGGCTCGTGCGGAAATGGCCCGTGTCTGAGCAGGGAACTGAACCCTAGTCCTACACTCAAAGCACTACGCTACACTGGCCCAATTCTTTCCTCCTTGTCCATATTACTTGGGGGAGGGGGTGGGGAATTGAAGAAATATTTACCTCCAGCAACATATCCCTTTACCTTGCCTAAAACAAAAAACATACAGCACTGTATTCCATTATACTCAATGGGCGCAACACGCACATGTCTCCTACGGACTGCTTAAAGCCTTCCCACTGATATTTTTGCCAGCCCCCAGTTCACTACCATTTCCAGGAATCCCCCAACACCACTTTTGGGAACTCATCCTACAGACAGGAACAGAATTTCCATAATGCAGTGCCTCATACTCCCAGTCAGGTAAGACACCATGATCAATGGTATCAAAAGGAACTGAGAGATCTACAACAATGAAATGGGCAGGACCCTCCCCAACTTTCATTCAGAGCAGCCTGTCAATCAGGGTAACTAAGAATGTTTCAGTACTGCACCTTGCCCTGAGATCAGATTGAAAGAAATCCAGAAAATCTGATCTGCCTATATTAAAAGATTTACCTATAGAGAGCCAAATACAAGATCAGGATCTCAATCAGCAGAGCAACTCAAATATACTACCTACTGAAAATACATTTTAAAAAGTAAGTGAAAACTGGCTTCAGAACTAAGTAACGTCCCCCTGCTCCACAAGCTCTTTTAACTAAACTGTCCATGCTGGCTAGGCAACTCTAGAAGTTATAGTCCAAAATGTAACTTTTCCCTGCTATGAGAATAATTCACACATTCTAAAAGTAAAGCAAAACTTGCCAATCAGGAACAAAAAGCATCAACTGCTTTGAACCTCTGCAAAATTAATTGACAAAAGAGGAGGACACGCATACTTCTGGGTCTTGGACATTATGTGAGGATGTAGAACATATATATTTTGAGTCACCATATAACACTACTTTAAACCAGTGGTAGTCTGTGGATCAATGTCAGTCTAACAGCCAGCAGCTGCTGGGACTCAGCGAGTCTCAAGGAAACCATGCAAAGACAATAATACTATGGCAAAAACATGATACCAATCCCTGGCATACTGGAAAAAAAACTGCCAGTTTACAATATCAGATAGCTTGAGAAGCACTGCTTTAAAACAACAGCAGCAGCCAAAAATGGGAGCCTGCCTGCATTCTGTGCATTGTTGCAGGGAGACACTCCTAAAGGAGTATCCACATTCGATCTTCAGATAGCCGTGGACAAACGCTAAAGACAGAAGAGACAAACTTTTCCTTTACAAAGAAGTGGAGCTGCAGAAGAAATGCAAAACCTTAATCAAAGATTCAGTCTTTGTACAACAGGGTTTAGATTTTTTTTCAAAGGCAATCAAAGACAATCACATGCCTAGGTTACAAAGGAAGTTCAGACTACTACAGTAATAAGCTTTCCTTGTCTATTCCACATACACCTCCAGCCATTTACACTTCAACAAAAGCAACCCATTTCCTTCAGCATTCAACACATGAAAATTAGTTACTCTTAATTTATCTTATATCTGCTAGCTCCAGTGTCAACAACAGATGTCCACAAAAGGGAGCTTGTTTTCTTTCCTGTTCCAAGTACTGACACACAACACAACATTGCTGATTACAGTCAGGAGAGAATACTGATAAGAATTATCCACATTCGTGGGTCTGACCTTTGTGAATTCGATTATTTGCAAGGTGCACGCATGCTTTCCTCCATCCCTAGTCTCCCCTTCCCATTCTCCTGTATTTTGCTGGGCACAGGAAAGGAAGGCAAGCACCTGGACAAAAGGCAAGGAAACGGGAGGGAAAGGCTCGTGTCAGCCTTCCTTCTCCCCTCTGGAGCTCCCCATTCCCATTTCCTTGCCTCTGGCCCCAGAGTGCAAAAGGTAAGGGAATGGGAGGGGGAGCTCCAGAAGGAAATGGGAGGGGGATTGTGGGGAGATTATTCATGTTTTTTCCACTTTCACAATGGTTCTGTGTCCTGAACCCTCACTGCAATGGCAGGGCCACTGTATTTCAAGTCTTGTAAAGAAATGCGGGTAACTGTTCCACTCATTATATCCTGTAATCTCCTTCGGTATATTTTTAACATTATTTTCTTATTGATATGTTGCCATTTAGGACCAGTTTCTCTCAAGGAGGCTTTCATGTCTACGATTCAAAAAAAGTAAATGTATGCCTGCCTAAGTAACCGCTACAAGACTACCTGAAACCTGCCGTGCACGGTAAGGAAGCCCCAGCAGCATAAAACTTGGCATCACTTGGTTTTTAAAATACATATATCACAGTAACTTTACACTAATTACCTTAAATGTGTCCGTGGAGCTAGAGCTTGCAGTACCACTTTCACCCACTAGGTGGCCTCCCTAACCAGGACATAGCTGGTGAAATTAACCTGAGGGACAGCGCTAAAGTGCAGGGAATGGGCAGATTTCTCCTTCAGAAGACTGTAGAGGAACGCCATGTCTGGGTATACCCAGGGATTCTAGATTATTTCACCTAAAGATAAATACAGACGCACGCACCAGTTAGATTTTTTATTATTCAAAATTAGAGGGTTCTTCTTCCACCATTGCATGTCTTATCACACCAAAAGTACAGAGGGACAACCTGAAATCTGTGTAGCTTCTAGCAGAGCTTTATCCATTCAGTTCTGCTGTCTCCTTCCACATTCCATCTTCAGGTAACCATGGACAAATGCTAAAGGCTCCATGGCTTTTATTTCTCCAAAATTTTTCGGTTCTCCCCCTGCCTTCCAGCTTTGTTAAACATCCTTAAGAAGATTTCTTGGTATTTTGTAAATCTGCTCAGTTTTGTGATTGTTCAGTTAGTTCTAATGCCCAATTCTAGTGTATGGGGTATTTTTTTTAAATGAACAGATCTGCATTATCTGAATTTTTTGTTACAAAGGCATCACACAAAGCACCTCTGTGCTTACAACATCAGGGTCTATACGTATTTTAAAAACTGGCATGAAGACTATTGTCAGAGATTAAAGTTTAATTTCTGCAGTGGGGCAAATATGCATATACAAAGAATAGGAAAGGACAAAGGGGCCTGGATTCCACTTCAAAGGCCAGTATAGCCATACCACAGTTTACAAAGCCTCTGATAAAAAAGCTCCTTTTTACAAAGTCTTTTTTATGCCCCCCCCCCCGGTCTCCATTTTCATCCTTGTCTCTGACTCACTGGATGTTTTTTTAGTATCACTGGCATTAGGAAAATGGTAGAAGGCCGTAGAGAAACAGATTTCGAGCAGCAGCAGCATTTCTACAGAAAACAATGCAACAAACGTTTCACAGGGGAAGAATGGAATTATACTCTAACCTATAGCTGTGTCTGCCTGCATACACCAAGCAACATAAACAGCATTTATCTCCAAAAAACAGATACGCCTGTTTCACCATGTTCCCCTCCGTATTTAAGCACAGATCTAGAACTTTGGTCCTAGATGCATTTTTGGAAGAAGCTTTCAGGTGATTTATAGAATTTTCTTTAATCATGCAAGGGGTCAGCTGTCAGCTTAGTTCACAGGTACATGTTCACATGTGCGTATTGATAGTTTTTGATAAAAAGTTTGCTGAAACATGTTGAACAGCTCTTCCATTCTGTAGTACCTGAACCTATCCATAGTCTTTCCACGTTATTTCTGCCTCTGGTACCAAATTTTCTGTTAAAGCAATTCCCAAGAACAGCCACTTGTTAACTGATGTGTACCTGTATTACAGGTCTTAGCTTATTCTTCCTATCAACATATAGACAACTATAACTGCAGTTCTTCCTACTCCTCTCTCCATTTTCCATCCAGTATACATTTCCTTCTATTTGGGTTGCTTAACAAAATGCGCAGATGTGCCGCTAAATCCACTAACGAGATCAAAGGGTATTTGGAGAGGAGGAGGGAGCGGAAGCAGAAGGTTGTAAATAAACTGTAATTAACAGAGAACTTTGCAGCCAGGGAGGAAACACGCAAGGCCTTACGGCTCTTGGGAATCGATACAGGAAACTGCCTCACCCTTTCCTTGAGCTAAGGAAACTGCTTTATCCGTGAATCCACGGCAAACAACGTACACAGCTTGTGGATAGATGGTGGAATCACATGACAGACCAGAAAAAGCCTGAAAGGCAGGGCCAACCACTGTAATCCCAACTACCCTGTGCTCCTGAAGTAGCAACAATGTCTTGGCAAAAAAGAAAATGGCAACAAAACCCAATGCCTGAACCCAAAGACACCAATTTCAACACTAGAGTGAGCAGGTAAGAATGGGCTAAGTCCAACAGGAGAGAAACTGTAAAACTAAAAGCAGGGCAGTTTTTAAAAATGCTTACATTACATTCTCTCACATACTCATTATACAATGCCTGTCCAGCATTTTGTTGAAGCCTTACGCTTGACACAGGTTTTATTTTTAGCACCCAACCGCAGAGGTGTTGATTTTGAAAACAGGAGGGTAGAAATTGCTATTGAATTAAAAACCCAGAGGGAAATCCAGGTTCATCTCATCTTTCAACACTTGACTTCCCAAGAGATGTTTTCCAAAGTACAACTCAAGCAGACTAAAAGGTGGAGGTAAGTAACATAAACAGAATTCCATGATTCCCAAGTATTGACTGATGTCTCCCATGAAAAGAACCAGTCAAAAGGAAACAAGAAAAGATGTCATGGAATACCGTTATAGCTCAATATTTTTTCCATAAGACATCTTTCATGGAGCAAGATTTTACCTCCGGCACCAATTCAGTATTTCCAACATTTGCTGCCATGACTTTCAGGTGTTTTACCTGATTCCTGCAGCATCACACAGAGACACTTTGTTAGCTACAGATTTCCCTCCCTGCCATCTCTTCCCCACAATTATCTGCAAGTGTGGGGTTATACCTAACTCCCTAGAGGCATATAAGCATGAAATGACTACTTAGTACTCATCAAAGTGAACCAAGTCTTCTTCAACTGTACAATCATGACAGCTATGACTGGACTCCTCTGGCATGTGGACATCAAATACACATCTGTACAACCACTAAGCAATTAAAGAAAAAATCTGCTGAGCATATACTCATCAGCATCTTTATTGACACCCTAGCTTTTCCCCAAAACCAGGACTCAAAGCAAATTGTAAAAAAAGATAATTAAAAACACAGAACTGGTCAACATTAAAACAGAATTAAAGCAACAAAATTTAAAAACAATTAAAAATGTACAACTTAAAAAAGATAAAAACTAGCTTTTTAAAAGCGCAGTTAAAATAGTACATCGTCCTTGTAACAGTCCTTTCTTTTTTAAAAAAGAAGCAGAAATAGGGGAGCAGCTAATTAAATCCACAGGAAAAAACTGCAGCGACATCTCAAGATGCTCAAAAATGGTCATTTCAGCAGTTAAAAGAAAAAAGAGCCTGATACATTTGGACCTGTGCATAACTCATAAGGGGCTATCCTGTCTTCCTTGATTGAGTCTATCCATCAGTAACATAGGCTTCCTCTTTTCCTACTGCCTCCCACCTTACCAAGTATTATTGTCTTTTCTAGTGAGCTATGTCTTCTCATGCAGTGTCCAACATATGACAGTCCCAGTTTAGTTACTCTTGCTTCTAGGGGAAATTCAGGTTTCATTTGCTCTTGAACCCATTTATTTATCTTTTTGGCAGTCCACAGTGTCTGTTGGACTCTTTTCCAGCAACACATTTCAAATGAGTTGGGTTTTTTCTTACCAGTTTTTTTTAATGTCTAGTTTTCACAGTCTCATGTAGAAATCAGAAATACAATGGCATGGACAATCCTGACTTTGGTCACAAACACAACTTTACACTAGTTCCTTCATAGCTGCTCTTTGGAAGTCCTAGTCTTCTTTATTTCTTGACTTGTAGTCTCTGTTCTGATTAATGACTGAGCCAAAGCATGTAAAATTATTTCAATGTTTTTGTCATCTACTTTAAAGTTATGTAAATCATTTGTGGTGATTATTTTTGTTTTCTCGATGTTCAGCTGTGAAGCTGCCTTTGCACTTTCTTCCTTGACTTTCTCTAGTAATCGTTCCAACTCTTTGCTGTTTTCTGCCAGTAGTATGCTGTCATCTGCAGATCTAAAATGTTCCTTCATCCAGCTTTCCCACTTCCTTCCTCAGAATCTAACCTGGCTTTATACATGATATGTTCAGTGTACAAGCTGAACAGGTAGGGTGATAAATACAGCCTTGCCTGAACCCCTGGCCAGCTGG
This sequence comes from Cyclura pinguis, assembly GCA_030412105.1. Taxonomy (NCBI): domain Eukaryota; kingdom Metazoa; phylum Chordata; class Lepidosauria; order Squamata; family Iguanidae; genus Cyclura; species Cyclura pinguis. The sequence continues at coordinate 208,627,489 of CM059600.1, forward strand.
AAACCTGGAAACTTTTCAGTCTGTGAAATGTACTAATGTTGCCTTATTTGCACTGGAGTTTTTAACATTTCGGGCTTTGTCTCAGAAAAAAAGAAAAAACATTTTTCTCATGGTCTCAAAATTTCCAGAAATTTAAATCTCTTTTTACCTTTGTACATCACTGAATGTGCTCTACAAACAACAACAAAAACGACATGAAAGAATTCAGAGGAGGAGGAATAGTACATAATATGTACTAAAGAAAGACCTGATTGAAAGTGATATTAATCACCACATCTCTCTTTTCTCTCTCTGTTTCCCACTCTTCACCATGTCTATTTACATCAAGTGCAGGGAATAACAAACAACTGTGGGATCATAATCTCTGACAAGTTTGTTCCAGTGTTCCATAAAAGACTACAGTGATCTGTGAATACAACAGCACTAGGAGTAGAGATCTCTTTAATATCATCTTCACCATCACGAGAAATAATTTCTCCCTACTAACTCCTATAACTACTCCTGAAAATTAATAAAAGGTGTACAGGTTGCATTTTGGCCTCACAACAAACAGGTGGGGCAGTTCAGCAACTGGACAAGGAATTCCTCAATAATATTTTGAGATCTGAACATTTAAAAATCCTCTAGGCTTGTGCCAGTAAATCAAGTGGTACAATGAGGGTAGTTTCTTTAACAGCTCAAGAGGCCTAGAGATTTCCATGGCCAAAGTCTCCCAGAGATCACAAAGTATGCCATAAACAAAGAAGGAGGATAAGTTTGAAGAATCATTAAAAAAGAACTTCAGTAAACTTTTCTTTCCTAGCTCCAAAGAGCATGTTTCTAACCCCCTCCAAATCAAGGATGGGCATCTTGTCCTTTAAATGTTGCTTGGTTGCAGCACCCACTGTTCCTCACTAAAAACTATACTAGGTAGGGCTCATAGGCGCTGAGATGCAACATATTTGGGTGGGCCATAAATTGCCCATCCCTGGAATAGGTAAAACCTAAAGTGGTCAACAGGTGGTTCTTCATCACTGAGCACAGTACCTATTCACCTGCCCAGAAGCAGAATTATCCCAAGATTCTTCTCCTGTTAGCTGATCAGCAGGAACAAGGTTTCCTTCTGTAATACAGAATGTACAGTGTACAGCTGCAGAGTGGGGGGAGAGGGTTCTAGATGATGATGATGATGATATCAACAATACCTCAAAAAAAATTCTCCAGTAATAAGCATGCTTAGCTGAAGGCAAAGCTATGGGTTGCAAGCACACATAACAAAATCCAGATAGCTGCTTCTATCAGAAAAAGCAGTTTCCAGAAGGTGATCTGGAACACGTAAATATCTACTGCATTCCTTCCTGCAGAGTTCAAAGAAGTATGTTTAGGGCCAAAGCATCTGGACCATCACAGAAGAGATGACTTGGGGAATGAGGTGGTCACATAAATGCAAAGAAATAATGAAGCACCCATCACTCACCCCCATCACTTTTTCATCTTCAAAACCATCCCTTCCCCAAAACTGCTCTGCCTCAACAGAAGTTGCTGTCTGTTGTGTTATACGTGCTTCTAAATAGTGTGACCACACGAAATGGAGTATAGGGCTCTTGTACTTTTTATACTTGCACTGAAAAGCAATTTTTAATGAGTAGAGAACGTCATGTGAGCTTCACCTGCTGGAATCTCCTCTTCTAGACATTTGTTAAAGGTATCAGAGCCCACACAGTCACCCTACTTTTAAGTGACATGTAATTAGCCCTGGATTCAGTTCCTGCTAATTTTACTAGCACGCTTCTTGTTTGAACAGATTGTAGCAAGAGACTATGGGTTGTAGACCTGAAGTTTCCAGGTTTGCATGTGTGTTTCCAGTTTCTTCATTTATGGTTGGAGATTAACCAATAACAAAGCCACAAGCTATAAATCAGTGGTTCTTAACTTGGGGTCCACAGGCCTCAGGGGTCCACAACGCTCCCACAGAGGGTTCACAAAGCTCTACTGCTAGACACAACAGCAGCGGCTGCAACAGGAATGCAGCAGTGAGGAGTGTGTGTGACAAAACTGCTCCATTTTCAAATAAGGGAGCAGTTTAGGTACGTGTACACACCCGCTGCTGTGTCCCTTGCATTGGGGACACAGAAGTAGGGGGTGTGAATGCCGAGGAACATAGCAGGAATGTGTGCATGACCAAACTGCTCCCTCATTTGCAAATCAGAGAGCAGTGTTGGCACCTGCATGCAAACCCCACTGCTGCGTCCCTAAGAAAGGGGACACGGCAGTAGGCATGCGAGCATGCCCGAACTATAGACTCTAGAGACCAGGGTTTGAATCTTCATTCAGCCATGGAAACCTTGGGAGTCCTCAGGCAAGTCATGTTCTCTCAGCCTTGGAGAAAGCCTAAGGCAACAAATCTTGCCAAGAAAATCTCCATTATAGGTTTGCCTTAGGGTTGCCATAAGTCAGTTTTCAAAGGGGAAGACAGGATGGCTAGAAAGAACCTCCCTCTGCCAGCAGCACTTTGTTGATGTATGCCTTCAAGTCTCTTCTGACTTATGGGAATCCTAAAGTGACTCTATCACAGGGTATCTTTTGGCAACATCTGTTTAGTGGGGGTTTGCCTTTGCCTTCTTCTGAGGCTAAGAGAACATGACTTGCCCAAAGTCACCCCCAATGTCTGAGTGGGGGGGTTGAATGTAAATTTGTAAATATAAATTTAAATCTTTAAATCTTGAATTAAATCTAGGGGGTCCCAGGCAACAAATTATATTTACAAGGGGTTCCCAATAAAGAAAAGGTTAATAACTACTGCTATAAATTATTTCTTGCATATGCTGTCACTTGCCAAGCTGAATGAAGCAAGACATTTTCCAAATGACACCACCATGACTTTCTACACTCAAGAGCACTGTGCCAAACAGACTGATGTCTCATTCATCAGTACTCATCAGTCCTTCAGAGAGAAAAAGCTCACTGGCTTGTCATCAGCATTTCCCAAACTAGACTCTACTTGATGTCACAGCTCTGTTGGATACAGAAGAGGTGAGAAGGTAAGTCTAGATTTCCTGGTACATAGGAATATGAATGATTTTCAACAGAGCAGCAGGGATTAATGATTTCCAAATATTTAATAATAGCAGCAGTAAAATGACTCCCCTCCCCAACCCTAAATTATATTACTTAATTAAATGAAGAAAGATGGCCAGGGAGTTTGGGCTGGCTCAGAAGGGTATTTCTTTCGCACCTAGCTCTTGTTTTGGGATTCTAGAAAAAAAAATTAAGCAAATCTTGCAAGCCTAATGCTTGCACACTCTAGCACAGAAAACATCAACCGTCCTTTGGGTCATAGTACATTAATCTGAGAGTAATATATTGGGAAAGACCATAAATTCTACCATTCTGTCCTTGCAGCTATCATTCAGTATTTAGAGAATCCTGTGTTCCTCTGTTTAAATTTATTCCACAGAGGAAGATGTCATACTTGAGAGTAACACCTGCCAGCATGCCACTCTTAATTTGGGTTGGCAGTTTCAGTAATACTCCCTGAACCACTCTGAACCTACAAAGTCAAGTTGCAGCGTGTTCTACAAGCCTGATATGATATTGAAGGCTGTAATATTTTCAGATTCAGATTTAGCAACAGTCTCCCATGCTTTCAGGGTGTCATCTTTCTGCAAGCAGATAGAAACCTTCTTACTCCAGCGCACCTTTGAGAATTAATTTTTCAGGGGAAACAGGCCTTGTATTGTGTGCTGGGCCTTTATTTTGTAATTGTTTTAATTTGCTTTCACTGGTTTCAAATTTTATGATGGCTTAATTGCTTTTTATCTTTTGGGTGCCATTAATTTTTAACTAGGTTTTAACTGTTGTATGTCTCCTTGAGCCCCAGAATAGGAAAAAGGTGGAATGACAATGATGATGATGAAAGACTACTATACCCTAAAGGCACCAGATCCAGTCTGATCTTGGAAGCCAAGCAGGATCAGCCCTGGTTAATTATTGGATGGGAGATTGCCGATGAAAAGCAGGTGCTGTAGGCAACTGTTCAGAAGAAAGAACTGGCAAAACCACCTCCCAGTATTCCTTAAGAAAACCTATAACATTCATGGAGTTGCCATAAATCAACAGGCAACCTGCATGCATGCGCGCACACACCCCCACATATACATATATTTGGATCAGTCAGAGGACTTCATTTATATTTCAAGTGTTCAGAAAACAACAAACAAGTCTTGAAAGAAGGGCAACAGCTGGAGGCACATTATTTACCTGTTCCCTGGGCTGCCCTGTCAACAGCACAACCTTAAGATAGTCATGACGACTAATGACTAACAAAGCCCTAAACAGTTCAGAGGCAACCTCCTTTCTTGTCCATCACGCAGGACTGCTAAGCTCAGTTGAATGAGCCTAGATAACAAGACTAGAAAAGGTAAGGAGAAATTGTTAGGGTACATCTCCTAAACTAAGCAAATCTCTCTCACCTGCAGAAGCCACATCTCCAATTGCCAGGATGTTTAGTATATTGTGGTTTATGCACATCTGTGTTGTACCCAATTCTGAAGCGTGTTGTCCACTGAGTCTACAAAATTAGGAAAGAAAAGTGGAGACCCCAAATCATAGAATCATAGAGCTGGAAGAGACCACGGGACCATCCAGTCTAACACCCTGCCACGCAAGAACCCACATCAAAGCACTTCCAACAGGTGGCCATCCAGCCTCTGCTTAAAAACCTCCAAAGAAGGCGACTCCACCACAATCCATTGAGGCAGCGGATTCCACTGCCAGACAGCTCTGACCATTAGGAAGTTCTTCCTGAGGTTCAGCTGGAATCTCCTTTCCTGCAGCTTGAATCCATTGCTCCTTGACCTAGTCTCTGGAGCAGCAGAAAACAAGCTCGCTCCCTCCTCAACATGACATCCCTTCCAGACATTCCTAGTCTACAAAAGGAATGTCCCATTCAGGGCTCCAGTCAACCTAGAACAATGACCTTTAAGCACTGGTTGGGACTTAGAGGGGACACCTTCCTCTCTTCTCCATCTTTTTGAAGTCTAACAGGCTCAGGTTCATGATTGGCTGCCAGCCCTGAACTCGAAAACTTTATTGCTATTCAGTTGGAGAGAAATACAGTGTACAGCAGAAATACAGCAGAAGTCTGTGCCCTTAATTCTCACCCCATCTTAGGATCTCAGATAGCCCAATTCACTCCCTCTTTATCTCTATCTATTTGCTCTTTCTTTCCCTTTCAACATTTTCTGCATTGTGTGGTTCCCCTCCTTCAACCATAAAGCGAATTGCTAAACTCCCACAGTCTGTCTGGCTGACATTTGATTTCATTAAATCCCTTTTTGCCTACCCTCAGGGAAAAGTCGAAGAACAACAGAGAGGTTTATAGGAGACAGGCACTCTCTAGCCACATAAGATGGTTTGTAGATCACTGGCCAAAGTCAGGGAAACCACCTACAACAGGGACAGGAAAACTATATCCTCCTCCACATGTTAAAGAGCAATCAATCTCACCATCTCCCAGTACTGGCCAGGATGAGTGTGGCTAATGGAAACAGGTGTCAAACATTATTTGGAGGCTACAGGTTCACTGATAATTGCCAGGCAGGAATAAAATGCCAGATTAGGAAAGGTTTGATATGATTTTAAAAAACCCTGTATATTCTTGAGGACGTATGTAATATTTAGAATCACATCAGTGGTTAATTTACTGTAAACAGATCTTGAGCAAGCATTCCTGCTTGGTTAATATATCACATATCCGTGGGCCATGGGGTTTTCACAGTGGACCACAGCAGACGGAAGTTATTTAATCCTTGCCCAAAAATATAACATCAGTCATGCTTGATCCTGTATACAGTGCTTCTCTCCTTATACCACTCTTGTAATCATAACTGCTCCATAAGACAATTTGGTTCCAATAACTGGCAAGGGACTGTAATATCTGGCCACATTCGTAGACAGGATTAACATTACTGATGGGAAATAAGGAAGTCTGGGATCATTTTAAACAGCAAGTTTCAATCCTACTACTAAAAGAAACAGGGCAAGGCTGTTAAACATGTTGGATGCACATCCAACTAAGCAAGTTTGTCTCTGTAAACTACATGAGTGAACAAATGGACAGAAAAAGTGATTGCTCCCATCAGTGCTGGCCTTTAGTAGGCTTTGAACCCATATGATGTTAGATAAATTTTATGAAGGTTGCTGGGGGTGGAAGGGTTTCTGTACTTTACCGATTGCTGGTTACTGGATCATCACTCTTTATATACTGGTCCAAACAGTGTCTCAAACAAGAGTTGTGAGTCATAACGCCCACCAGCACAATCAACAATAAGAGATTGTAGAAACAGTAATCTAAAACATCTAAAGGACCGAAGGCTCAATAATCCCCATTTAAAGATTTGGAAAACTTAGATACTACTCACTGGCTTTATGCAACATACTGTTGTTTGAAGATTATATCTTGAACATATATTTTAGAATTGTGATTAGTGGTTACGTATATGTCAGCCACCCAAAGGTGACATTGTTCTAGCAGGCGATTAACAAATAAATTTTTAAAATGATGTCAATAAATAAATAAAATTGATATGTATAACAAATTGCATCAGTGTTCAATAGCCTTTCATGAAAGAAGATAGTACATTCAAACATAATCACATTTCATCACCTATCCGAAGCATCTCTTGAATAAGGACTAACACATTTATTACTATGGTATAAACTTTCACAGACTGCAGCCCAATTCTTCGAACGCATGAAGGGTTGTCTTATATTAGCAAGTCTATATTCTCATGGCTGGAGACCAGGAGAAGCAATGTACGGCCCCAAAGACCTCTCACGCCAGCTGAAAACCACAACACCAAACATTGGTGGCAGACTAGAAATTCCCCTCTCTTAAAAAAGCAGGAAATGCTCCTTCTAAAGGAGTTTTCAAAAATCAGGAAATGCTCATTCCAAAGGAATTTTATTGTTTTCCAACAAAATTCAGTGGCAAACAAATGGGTTTTATTTAGCGTGTAATTTAAATAGTGTACAAATGTCTTTTGAAACTAGAGACAGAAGATGAACCCGTTAAAGTATATTATAAGGTGGGCCCAAAACTTTGGGCACAATGTTCAAATAGATGTATGGAACAAAATGTGGTCTAAAGATATAAATTTTATTTTATAATAATAATTTAAAAGAAAACATGTATAAGATGATATATAGATGGTATCTAATTCCAGATAAGCTGTTGAAGATGTCTAAGAATGTTTCAAATCAGTGTGGGGATGTCAAGGTAAGGAGGGCTAGTCAACATCTTTATCAATGACTTGAATGATGGAATAGAGGGCATGCTCATCAAATTTACAGATGACACCAAATTAGGAGGGAGAGCTAATACCCTAGAGGGCAGGATCAGAATTCAAAATGAATTGACAGGTTAGAGAGCTAGGCCAAAACTAAAAAAATGAATTTTAACAGGGAGAAATGTAGGGTACTACACTTAGGAAGAAAGAATTAAATGCACAGACAAGGATGGGTGACACCTGGCTTGAAAGTCAACTACAAGCTGAACATGAGTCAGCAGTGTGATGCAGAGGCTAAAAAAGCCAATGTGATTCCTGGTTGCATCAATAAGAGTATGGTGTCTAGATCAAGAGAAGTAATAGTACCACCCTATTCTGCTTTGGTTAGACCTCATCTGGGCACCACAATTCAAGAAGGATACTGACAAGCTGGAACATGTCTGGAGGAGGGCAACCAAAATGGTGAAAGTTCTGGAAACCATGCCCTATGAGGAGTGGCTTAGGGAGCTAGGTATGTTTAGCCTGATGAAAAGGTTAAGAGGTGACATGATAGCCATGTTTAAATATCTGAAGGGATATCACGTTGAAGATAGAAGAAGACTGTTTTCTGCTGCTCCAGAGCCTAGGACATGGAGCAATGGATTCAAACTACAAGAAAAGAGATTTCATCTAAACATTAGGAAGAACTTCCTGACGGAAAAAGCTGTCCGACAGTGGAATATGCTGTCTCGGAAGGTGGTGGAGTCACCTTCTTTGAAGGTTTTTAAACAGAGGCTGGATGGCCACTTGCTGGAGGTGTTGTGAGTGTGTGTTCCTGCTTGGAAGGGGGCTAGATTTGACGGCCATTGTGGTCTCTTGCAGCTCTATGATTCTAGGGCTCCTTTTTCATACACGATGGACTTGTTAGAAGGCAAAAAGTTACTAGTCTAAGATTTAGATACTAATCCAAAAAATTTTAAGGGTGGATTTTGTAACATCACTAGAAATCTTTTTGTTGTGTATTACAGATAAATCAATTGGATAGTAAATATGAATTACTTCTTTGTTACTTGATCATAGAAGCAAGAATATTATTAGATAAAACCTGGAAATGGGCTGAAGCACTGACAATGGAAAAATGGCTTCTTAAGGTTGCTGAGTTAGCCCAAATTGCCAAACCAACATGGGTTTTAAGGACAACTAAACTGACAATTTTTTTTTAAAGATTGGAAACTGTTTATGCAGTTCTTGAGAAACAAGAAACCTAACAATGCAATAGTTGTTCTGGTTCCTAGTAATTCTAGAAGGATTAATTAACTGGATCTGTAATGGCAGAATATAGTTTATCTTTTTTAATTTTTTTCTTTCATTACAGTTTGACTTGGGTGTAAGAACCCTTTTTTTAAACAAGTTAGTGTTTAATGTTTTAGCTTAAAGGATTAACATTTTGTTTTAGTTTTAGTTCTCTTTCTTCTTTTTGAGCACATATTTCTCTGACTATGACTCTGTGAATTTGACTGTTTTAGAACTAATAAATGATAGTTTAAAAAAAACAAAATTCAGTGACAAACCACAAAAATGCATTTAAAACAAACATATACTGCTTGTTTTAAAAGAGGTTTTTTTTCCAAGTTTCAGCAGCAGAGCAAGCTTCAAACAACTGAAATCAATTCTTGAAACCAAAAGAAATCACCCACCCTGTTGTAGATGGAGCAGTGACCTCTGAGAGTCAGCAGTTTTAGCGTCCCTAGGGAGGAAAAAAAATCCACTTTCCAAGGCAATGAAGAAGCAAATGTCCCTCTACATCTGTCTTCGTCTACTTTTACATGCCCATCACAGGCTTGATAAGAAAAGTAGAAGCCAAAAGCAGCCACAGAAACAGATGAACTGCCAGAAGCTGTCCTGAATTATTCACCCTCAAATTCTGCCAGCACACTGGCTATCCAGGGGCTCCACGAAGTGCTCTCTCTTTTATAAACTGGCAACCAGATGCTTTTTTGGTTATTTGCTGCCCAAGGGCATTTGATGAAAGAAAGAGTAGATCCGCATGAAAAGATGGGAACATTCTGATTTTAAAACAGAATCCAAAAGAGTTCAGCCATCAATAACTTCTGCTCAGGTCTAAATGAACTGCAAACGGAGGAGGTCAAGATGAGAGTCATTCAGGCAATAGAAATAACTATTAGGCTTTGTTCCAAAAGCATTAGCTTGAACTTTCCAGCGTTTGGTCAAAAGAAAGCAAAAGCAGGAAACAAACAGAACCAAAAAAAAAAAAAAGAAAACACACAAGAAATTCACAGCACAGCTGCCAAGGTTTCTTCCTGGCAAGAGCCAGGGGAAGATGCTGTTTTCTTTCTTCCCATAAAACAATTCATACGCCAGATGGATGAGAGGACGGAGAATGAAGCATGCACTGCTAGTTGCTTGCTAAGAATCTCCTCCCACAATCATGTTTACTCTCAGGTTCATGAATCAGAGCTTCCTAAGAAGTCACAGTTCAACTAAACAGACACTCCCAAAGAAGAGATTAATCTCATTTATCCGAAGGCTTGGGAAAGTGGTTTTTTCGGACTGAGGTTTCCACAGTCGCCCATCCAGCCCCAGTCAGCATGGTCACTGGGAATTATAGTCCCCAAAAGAAATGTTTCCAAGCCCTGTGAGGGACAAAATAAGCTTCCTCATTAAGCAGAAATAGGGAACCTTCGCCCTCCACATGTTTTCGATTTCACTTTCCATTTATTTCACCCAGCAGTGTCAATGCTAAGAGATTAGGGAAGGTGTAGTCCAAAATATCTGGAAGGCCAACAGTTTTCTCATCCAATCAGTTTTGGCCAAGCCTCCAACACTTTAGGTCCATGTTTCATCTTGAGGACAGAAACTGCTCTCCTTTTCTTTCCATAGCCTCCACCCAAAGACTTTTTCTTGCAATAAGTGGAATGTAACCTCATAAGTGGAATCTTCTTCATCTGTTGGTTCTCCAGAGAGATGAGGACAAGCTGTATTTCAACTATCCATAAATATATTTTCTGTATATGGATTCATTGCTCAAAACAGCATACATCTGCCCTAGTGTTAGTTTTACAAATACTACAGGTATCACCTATCCTGAATAGGAAGACAGACCAGTGCCTCTCACCACAGGTTTCATCTGAGACCCAGACATATTGCCAAAGCTTTTTCCTCCATCCCTTTTAGCTAGTTCTTAAAAATCAGAAACCTGACACAACATGTGGCCGTCCAGACGTTGTCAAGCTGCCACTCAGCATCCCTCACCATTTCCCAGCACCAGTGGGAGTTTCCGTCCAAGAAAATCTGGAGTGCTCCACAATCCCCATTCCTGTTTAAAGGAGTTTAAACTTTCAGATCAGTTGCATACCTGACCTGAATAGTCTCAAAGTGTACTTTTTACACACGAGTGCCACTTAACACTGTAGATGAAAACAAGGGTCATACAGGGTTTGTACTGGGGCAAGGATGTTTGTGAGGAGGGATGGGAGTTTTAGTGTATTTTCATGCATTTGAGGGGTTTTCTGGTTGATTTGTGGGCAAAACCTGCCTGATTTTTTTTTAAAAAGGGGGGGCTCCGGGGCTCCAATAGCCATAAAGGTGTGATCACAGGTTTTGCCCGTTCCCCGTCAGGACCCCCCAGATAGATACAAAAGTACCAACTAACAAGGAACCTTTGTGTATCAGATGAAATTGATTCTAGTTTCTGCAATTATAATTTGTTAGTACTTAAGGTGCTAAAACACCCCAACCCCCACCACACACACACAAGAAATCGGCCATACACATCCTTTAGGAAGTTCTAGGCTAACAAGTCGGCATTTCTATTACTTTATTTTTTATCATCCTGGGAAGTAATACTGAAGAACAATACAACTATTTTAGATTGTTTCTGTTAGACAGTTGTTGATATGCTTCTGGTGGATGATGTCCCACTTCTGGTGGGAAAGGAACAAAAAGGGGCAGGATGTTTTCTAAAATAAATAGACAAAGTGACCATATGTTCCAGAAAAAAACAAAGCTCATCTCTGGGAATATTGAGGAAGAGATGTTTGGTTAAAGTGAATTTAAGATTACATCAGTATTCCATCAAGGCCTCTTCCTGATCTACCTGTTGATTACTAATATTTATATCCTACTTTAACCTTCATACAAACACAGGTAGTTAACATACAATCTTTCCCCATCTATGTGAACACACAGAACTGTTTTACACCAAATTAGACTACTAATCTAGTAATTCTAGGGTTCGCTGCTACACAATTCAGGCCTACACAATTCCCAAACCTACCCGGAAATAACAGGGATTGACCTTTTGCATGCAACGCATGTGTTCCACTGAGCTATGGCCTCCCATTTTCTGGCAGGTTAAATGTTCCACTCCCCACTTAAAAATAACTGAAGGCACAATTCACCTCTATAGATTAAAAAGACTGTTTTCAGAATATATAGGAAAGAGAACTAACCACTTTCAGGGGCATCGCTCTTGTGCTTCAGAATGCTATTATCTTGTGCCCTTCAGAATAAAAGGACATACAAATAGTCAGAACAGTGTAACATACAAACCTAGAGATTTCTGGAGAGAATATATTTTTTCCATGGCAGGTGGAAATATATTAAGATTTTTTTAATAAATAAATTAAATAAGTAAAATAAAATGACCCACGAATAATCAAATGCACAAATGCTGAACTCGCAAAAGTGGCGGGCCAAAATGTATTTCACTGCTCAAAGCATAGCCTACTGATTCATATCATCATTCAAACACACACTAATTATTATGCACATCCCCAATTTCAGTCATATTCATCTCTCCTTGTGGTTGTTGCTATTGCTGTCGTTGTCATCTGCCTTCAAGTCATTTCAAACTTACGGTGCCCCTAAGGAGACCCTAGCAGGAGGATTTCTTGGTAAGATTTGTTCAAAGGGGATTTGCCTTTGCCTCCTTCGAGAATGAGAGTGTACGATCTGTCCATGGTCACACAGTGGGCTTCCATGGCTGACTGAGGATTCAAACTCTGGTCTCCAAAGTCAGATTAATGTTCAGACCACTAAACCATGTCATCTCTATCTTGTTTCTCCCCCAAAACTGTAGAGAAATTGTCGCCATAAGGCAGACCAGGCATACATTTCATTGCCTCAAAAGCAACTTGTACTTTAAAAACTTGTGAAAGAGCTAATATTTTCTAAAAGCCTTTTTTTCCCCTGGTAGATGCTAGGATATTCAAAGCTATAATTTGCAAGTAAACTCGCATTTTTACTGTTTAGATGACACAAGGGTAGTCTGGCTGTAAGAGAAAATAGTCGTTCATCTTCAAACTCAGATAACTCCAAGGGAAAGGAAAATACAGTTGGATCTTCATATCCATGGTTTCTTTACCCAGAGATTCAACTAATCACAACTTGAAAATATTCCCACCCTCCAAAGAAATTCCAGTAAGCATACTTTTATTTTGCTACTTTATATAAGGGATGCCATTTTACTACACCAGTGTACATAACAGGACTTGATCATCCATGAATTTTGCTTTCCATGAGGGGTCCTGGAACTGAATGCTAGTGGATACTGAGGGTCCACTGTAATAAAGATTATATGTCATATTATTAAATAGAATAAGCATAAGAAATGGACACTAGACATGTATCATCCAATATTGAAAGATTCACATGCACAACTACCAACTTCCTTGAGAGTTCTGGTCTTTTTATGCAAATTTAACTGCATCAAAGTAGTTCCTTTGTGAGGACAATGAATATGGGAAATACCACAGAAACGGGATCCCTTCTGCCCCCTCCCCCTGATATTATGCTACACTTGTATTGGTACTACCACAAAGTATATTTTTCCATGTTGCAAAGGAACTTGAAGAAGGCCATTTCTCCCATTTTTATGGCATTCCAGTAGGAAAAAAAATGAGACGAAGGTGGAGACAAAGAGATGAAGAGAAAAATGAGAAAGGATGGACTAATCCACACAACAGAGTAAGCTAGTCTTTCCCATTTAGGATCTCCTGCATCTTCTTCCATGTCAACAGTGTCCAACCGTATAAATCCTATGGAATGTACCTAGTGTTAGCTAAGGGGACAGGGTCTATACACATACCTAGGTGTGTATGTGCACACACACACGCACACATACACTGTCCATCTCTCAAACAGTGACACATCTCAACAGGTAGGAACAGAGAAGTTTAAACCTCCCTTCTCCACCCAACCAGATCTAAAGATTATGGTGTGCATGGGGTAAAAGCCCTCCCTTTCTCCATCTCCACGGCAATGTGTTTTCTTGATGCATTCTTAGAAATAAAGAACAACAATCTGCCCCACTCAGCTCAATTTCTGCCTTGGAGCAGTCAAGGGCCCCACATGGCCCCAAGGTAGAAATCTCTATACCCCTAGCCAACAGCCGTCCCTAATATATTTTTAGATTGTAAACTTCTCGGGGCAGTGACACGCCCTTTTGCTGTTATTGCCACATAAGCCGATTAAAAATCCCAATAAATGATAGTGATGGCAAGCCTAAAGGCCTACAAAAAGATCACACACCCTTCTGCTACATGGAATGACCTTTGTGCGCTTGCTGACAGTCTGCCGCAGGGGCTAAGACAACCCCTCTGCAGATCAAACACGCACCAAAAGGGCTCCTGGGCAAATGAAGGTCTCTGCGTCCTTAGTCCTGATTCACCTTATTCTGGGCTCACCAGGAAAGGCAGTGGGATGCAACCACGGCCCTTTGCATACTAGACCGCTACGGTGCTATAATTCCCCTTTCAACCTCCTGTGGAATCCTGGGCTTTGCAGTTTAGGGAGGGGCCTCAAAGGCAAACCCCAGGATTCCATAGGATGTTGAAAGTGGAATAATAGCACGGTAGCAGTCTAGTGCAGAAATGGCCTATGAGCCAGGGAGTGAGAAGCATCCGCTCACCCGCGGCCATGTGGCAGCGCCCAGAAGAGAGAAAGGGGGTGCCAGAGGGGGGCTGAGGACTTGGGGTGGGGTGGGGGCTTGGGTGGACTACTACTAGCCTTGCCAGCCCTCTCCCCCCCCCGACAAAAATAATTGCTTCCCAGGACCATTAAAAAAAAAAAAGGATTTCTCCCCCCCCCCCCGCCCTTGGCCATCTCCCGCCCTTCCTCTCAGGATGCTCTCCGGTCACCCATGGTTTTTTTTTTTTTTTAAAGAAAGTCTACACGGGGAAAGAAACATTCCGTTGGGCGAGTAACTTTTTTCTTTTCCGTGTTAGGAGGACGGTTTGGGCGCTGGGGGAGGGATGGGGGGGAGGCATTTGGGCTGACCGGGAGGAGGAGGGAACGCAGCCATGAGGAAGGGACGCCCGCCGCCCACGGAGACAGGGAGCGGCGGGACGCGAGGAATAAGGGATCTGGGGAAGGAACTGGGGGGCGCGGGGGAGCCTGGGGGGGTAGAGGGCCCCAGCGCACACGGAGCGCGGCGCCCCCTCCCCCCCCTCCCTCCCCACCTTCCCGGGCGGGCTGCCCACCCACCCGTCCCCCTCCGTCCCTCACCGGTTAATGCGGTGCGCGAAGGCCCGTCGCTCCGGGGCCGCCATTCTGTATCCCGGCCTGGCGGCGCGCCCGGCCTCCTCTCGGTCCGGGAAAGGAAGGGAGTCCGCCGGGGGAACGCGGGTGGGCGCGACACGCCTCGCCGCCGCCGCCGCCGCCACCTCCCGCTCCCTCGGTGGCCCCGACAGAGCCGAAGGAGCGGCGCGAGACGGAGCACCGGGCTGGGGGCGGGGCCGGCGGGACCCCCGAAGTGTTACCAAAGCGCCCCCTCTCGGCCGCGGAGAAACCGCCTCTGGCGCCCTCCGGGGGAGGAGCTCATGCATTTCCCGGGCGGTTCTGAATGACAGCATGCCTCACCTACCGCGTCCCTCCTTCAGATAAACTGCGATCTTTCCGCACTAGACTGTTATAGCGCTATTATTCCACTTGCAACATCCTACGGAATCCTGGGGTTTGCAGTTTCGGGAGGGGCCCCCCGGCCCCTCCCGAAACTGCAAACCCCAGGATTCCGTAGGATGTTGCAAGTGGAATAATAGCGCTACAACAGTCTAGTGATAGTGCTATTATTCCGCGTTCAACATCCCCTGGAATCCTGGGATTTGTAGTTTAAGTGGGGGCATTTAAGACTTCTCAACCAGAGGGCTCTTGGGCCTCAGCAAACTACAAACCCCAGAATGCCACAGGAGGTTGAAAGTGGGGTAAGAGCGCTAGACCAGGCTGGTGCGGAAGGAAACCTTCTCAGCTCTCACAGTAGAGGGATTCCATATGAGAGGAATCTTAAGAGCTGAAATTCAAAACAAAAAAAATGTTTCCAGAAAAACATAAAGCCCTTGCACAAATTCAACAGAAAGGAGGAAGAAGAAGAAGAAAAAAGCCAGTACATCAGCGTCACCAGACAACACAGATTGGATTGTGGACTATGGGGAAAAGTTACAGGTACTGGAATAGGCCGGTTGCTATGGAGATAATGCCTAGCAGCAAGGAGGAGGACAGCGTATTCCTGCAGGAAACCCAACCTCTGTATGTTAACAACTTTGGGTTGTTGGGGAATATGAGGGAAATTTGCAGGTACAGAAATAGGCCGGTTGCTATGGACATGAGGCCTAGCAGCAAGGAGGAGGACAGTGTACTCCCTCAGGAACCCAAACTGTGTATGTAAATAACTCTGAATATAGATTGCATTGGGAAATATGGAGCAAAGGTACAGGAAATGGAAAAGACAGTTTGATGAGTTCTTAACAGGAAAATAAAAACCCTGGGCAATGCCAGGTAAATACACTAGTTATTTATAAAGAAGAAACCCATTTTAAAAAAGGCATTCGCTCCTGACTGTGAGAGCCTGGGAATACCACTTGTCTCATGGAAAAATATTCTTCTGATCTTACTATTTTGCCATGTCTGAAATATTATAGACAAGGATAATATAGGTACAACTATGGCTCAGTTAACAAAGCCTCTAACAAAGAAGTTCCTTTTTACACAGAATTTTTATATCCACCCAGCCCACCCTCTTCTTTGACATCTTTCATTTAGCTGGAAGATTTTAGAAGCACGGACATGGGAAGGATAGCGAAGGAGGGCTGGAGAAACAGACCTTTGTTTCTTGGTTGGAGCAGGATGCTTGCAGTAAAAAAATTCGTAAAGATTGAGATGGAAACAACGGGCTCTAATCTAGGTTATCGTATTGTGTGTGTCTGCCTACAGTAGACATGGTAAACAGCAGCTTCCTCCAGAATCTGTTATGGAGCACATGTGAACAACAACACAGAAAAAGGAGAAAGGACAAAGCAAATAAGCCTATCTCAGCAGATACACTCAGCTTGAAGAGAGATACATATGTGTGTGTGTGTGTGTGTGTAGTTTGCTCCAAAATGAAAACCATATGAAAAATAGAGGCTGGTGAAAGAAAATGTCATCCCTGGATGCATTTTGGAAGGAGCTTTTAAGTACAGTCATCCACATTTGCCTAGGATTAGGAGCATAGGACCCCCATGAAAGTAGAAAAACCATGAATAACTCTTGGCCCTCCCAAACTTATATTTAACACACAAAAAAGTATGATCAGCGTATTCAACCCACTGTGGATTCCAGGGAAGGTCAAGGAAGAAGTGGGGGGCTGGTGGAGCTTATGGCCACCTCCACTGCTGCCCCACATTTTTTAATAGGGACTTACAAGCCTTGTTCGCAGTTTCTCAGTCTCACGAGGCTTGCAGTCCCTGTTAAAAATGGCATAGGGAGGCCACAGAGGCGGGAGCAAATAATCTGTGAATAATCGAATCTGCAAAAGGGAAACCTGCAAATGTGGAGGGCGGACTGTAGTCTCTACAAGATTCCAATTTTATTTATTTATTTTTGCAGGGTTCATCTGATCTGGTTGTTTCATTTCACATGCACATATTGGTAGTTTTGGATCAAAGTTTTGCTGAAAGTTGTTGTGCTGCTCTTTTTTCTGATGTAGAAAACTATCCCTATTTTTTCCATGTTAATTTTTTCCTGTCAGGCCAAATTTTCTGTTAAAGAAGTAATATCCAGGAACACATCTAATTCGTTAACTGAGGTACACCTGAGTTAATATACCTAGGAATATATCTAGGGATAAGCTCCAATTAACACAAGGTAGCTTGCTTCTAGGTTTGTGCAACTAATCAGCTAACTGGTTTACTCAAATGTGCACAATTTTATAAAATGTGAAGAGGAAGTCCTCACAGTAAAGGCCGCAGTTTACAGGCAGAAGGTGTCAAGTTAACTTCCTGGCATTGTTGGATGAAAAGATTTTAGGACGAGAAAAGGCTTCTTGTTCTTTCTGACACCCTGGAGAATGGTTTCTAGCTATAGAGGCCAGCAATTAGTTTGACAAATTCCTTGTTGTTCAACCATCCCATTTTCTCTCATCCACTGAAGACCCGACAGAAGCCAATTCTTATTCTTCTAATTTATTGACATCCTTTTAAAACAGAACTGTTTTAATGATGATGCAATGATAAAATGGCTTTTACATGCTTCCAATGCAGGAAGTCAGCTTAGAATCAGGAAAAGAAGATAGACAGTACTGTATAGTAGGAAAGCTAATATTAATCTTTGCACTAGTCATTACTATTCAGAAAAGATATAAAGACGTTGGAAAAATTTCTATTTGGGAAACAACATCTGAAAAATTACATCAAATTTTAATGACAAAATGTAAAATTTTGGGACATAGCATATATATTTAAAAAGAAACAACCACCAAGAGAAAGATTCAGGTGAACTTTAAAAAAAAAATTAAACCTGAAGAATATGTAGATGAACATGATACAATAGTAAATGGCTAATAAGAACACAGGAAAAGTCTAATCTGTCTTGTCTGGGCTAGACTCATTTTATTTGAGAGATAGTGAATAATATTTTAATTATGATTTTAATTATTTAGATGCATGCATTTGGTATGTTCTTGAAAACATCATTATAAAAAATTATTACTCAACTGAAATGTGAATTTAATTAAATTAAAAGATTGTGAATGAACCCATGTAGCACTCATCATCTCTTAAAAATGGATTTGGGATACTGGAGAACTATCAGCTTTAGCGGTCAAATTGTTGCAAAGCATTAATAATGTAAGACAGAGGAACAAGGCTTGTTGAAGATGGACCAGTATGGCTTCTGCAAAAGAAGATTTGCCTCAGCAGTGTTTTAGAAATATTAGGGGTTAGTGGAAAGAGAAAACTTCAAGACAGCATGATCTAACAAATAATATAATCCTGAACTTTCAAAAAGATTTCAGTGAAGTGTTGAACCAAAGATTTCTAACAGCAACGAAAATTTTCAGGTAAATAAACAGGGATATGCTTGCAGGAAACCTTATCTGAATCTGAAGTAGATTTTTTTAAAACAGGTTTTTTTTTCTTTACTTCTTTATTATTCACATACATAATGTACACTGATATTATACTGTACAAAGTTCTTGCAAAGTGAAAGATTATTACCATTTTTTCTTCCTCCTATCCTCCTTCAAACGGATAACAGAGGATCAAACATCCCATTTAAGTCAAAAATCATTTTCAGAGGTAGGGGATATATAACCTTAAATCGTCACGATCCAATTTTTCCTTTTACTTTCTCAGTCACAGTTCTCCATTTATCTCTTTATTATTCTTTAATATTTGGTCCATTTCCGCGCTGGACTGTTATAGTGCTATTATTCCACTTTCAACATCCTATGGAATCCTGGGGTTTGCAGTTTGGGGAGGGGCCCCGTGGCCCCTCCCCAAACTGCAAACCCCAGGATTCCATAGGATGTTGAAAGTGGAATAATAGCACTATAACTGCAGATCCGTCCTTCTTTGGAAAATTTTCACAGGAAGCCTGAGCCCTAGGAGTCTCCACACTTCAAGCACATATTGTCTTGATAAGAAAAGGCGACAGCGCCCTTTAGTGGAGACTAGTTAAATAAAAGCGCTGCAGCAGGGCTGACCTTCTTGTACTGTTTCCCTCATTAAATTATTGCTGTTTTTCTTTTCTTTGTTGCTGTTGTTGCCTCTGTTCTCTACTGCTGTCCCAAGATTAAGACTCAAGGCATCTTACAAAATAAAAGGATTACAATATACAGTCATCCCTCCACATTGGCTAGAGTTAGGGTCACAGGACCCCCATCAAAGTGGAAAAACCATGAATAACTCTAGGCCCTCCCAAACCATATTTAACGCACAAAAAAGTATGATCAGCAAATTCAACGCACTGTGGATTCCCTTGAGGCATCGGGGTTTCTTCACAAAGCAGAAGAGGGTGGCTGGGGGGGCTTACTGCCACCCCCACTGCTGCCCCCACACCATCATTTAATAGAGACTTACAAGCCTTGTTTGCAGTTTCTCAGTGTCAGGAGGCTTACAGTCCCTATTAAAAATGGCATAGGGAGGCAGCTGAGGCGGCAGCAAATAATCTGTGAATAATCAAATCCGCAAAAGCAAAAACCTGCAAATGCGGCGGGCTGACTGTAGTCAAAAACATACCAAAAAAGCCAACGTTAAAGTAGAATTAAACTATTAAAGCAATTGAAAACACATGCTCAAAAGGGAAAACGCAGTTGGAAAACCATACGGTTTAAAACAAAGCAGCACCCTCTTGAAAGCTCTTCGTTTCAACACCAACATGAACTTAATTAACTTAAATTAACTGTTTACAGTTGTAAACAATTCAGTGCAAGTTAATTTAATTACATTAACTCTTCACTGGCACTTCCCTAGGAGCCGAGGAGGGAAAAAGAGAAAGACAAAGAAAAGGCAATTATCTGGTTATTTGCCCTCGATAACAGCAGTTTTTGGAGACAGTGGTTTCCTGCGAAGAATGATGTAAGAGGGGGAAATTGTCAATTCCCCAGTCATGTCCAAATCCCTCCTCACAGTGTTTAATGGGGGGGGGGGGGTCAGACTGTCCAGTCATGGATTCTCTCGTGTCCCCTTCACTTTGTCTTGAGTTTCCAGAAATATTCTGGCGAACATGGTTCCAAAAATGCCATTTAGGAATTCACAGAAGGGTGAAGGCCCAGAGCAAGGTTCAGAGGTCTACTCTTTAAGATATTTAATATTAACTTACCAAAATAAACAAGCAAATCGTGGTAGGGTTTGTTTGTTTTGTTACAATATTTGTTGTGATCATGACTTACATCTCATAATAGCTACAGCTGGAGAGGGCGAAGCTGGGCGCTAGGGTTAGCTCCCAAAGCTGATTTTGCGGCCTTGACTCCCCCAAATTACCCTTTTTATCTGGCAGAAAAAAAAGTGAATTGTCTCTTTTGGAAGCCTCCCAAGAGCAGCAACTGACTTTTTAAAGCTGACCTTAAATTGCAAGGGGCCCCTTCAAACCATTTCTGTAACATAAAATGTTTAACACTGTTTCACACTTTACCTTTTTTAATTTTTCCCCCAACCACTTCCACTTTTGCTTTGTTTCCATTTTTCAGCATTCGGGGCAGCTCGTGTGACCCCTGGAGCAGTCTCTGAGCAGAAAACTGGTCTCACGCTCCCCAAAGTTGCTTGCCTCCGATGTCTACCAAGGTCATAGTTATAGAACCCTTAACTAATATTTTTGTGGGGCTTTTTTCAAACTAAAACAGAGATTTGCATACTTGCTAAGTGTACCGAACACATAAATGTGTTGAATTGCTTACAACAAAAGTTGCTCATGGAAGCATTAGATAGTATGAAGCAACTTCTTGGCACCGCTAATGCTGGAGCTGCACTAAGGGGCAGTGACTGTACCTTGTGAGCTGCCCGGCCATTTCTGGGGCTACAAAGCCTGTTGTGCCCCCCTAAAGTAGCTCAACTGGCCCCCAGTACATTGGAGGAAGTTCTCCCATATCAATAGTTTTGAAGCAAGATTCTGCTAGTCTGTCTTCTGTGTGTGAAAATGAGGAGACAGCAATAGGCTCCATCTTGTCCTTTATCTCAAGAAACAAACTGTCTCCCCTCTTTCAAGGGTAAAATCCAGTCCAAATTTAATTGTTAGCCCCAGTAAATGAAAAACAATTGGCTCAATAATATGTACATATATTGGGTTATAAGTTTGTGCTGATAGATGCTTAAAAAGTCCCTACACTAGAAGAGTGAGGCAAAATAAAATGGAGGACATCTCAAGTTCTTTTGTCGTACTTAATTGATTTCAGAAGAAGTCAAAGTTGAAAGATGGGAAATAATTCAAACATTGTTTAATTATTTCCATTATCTGTGCCTCACCTTTTGGTGTCCAGTCATCATTCCTAGAACACTTGTAAAAGAGTAAAAACACAAATAATATACCAAAACTTGTAAAATAATAATAAAAAAAATACATATCCCCAGAATAGACATCCAGGATATTCCATCAGCTGCCAAATGGAACTCTTGGATGTTTTGTCCTGAAATAAATTCATACTTGTAGCTGGATACTGTATTAATCTTCAAAGTCATGGAAATGCAGATAAAGTTATTATTCTAATCAAGTCACCAAACCCAATAGTTTCTCTTTATCCTGGAGAGAAGTGACTAGTGGGGTGCCACAGGGCTCTGTCCTGGGCCCAGGGCTATTCAATATCTTTATCAATTATTTAGATAAAAGAATAGAGGGCATGCTCATCAAATTTGCAGATGACAGCAAATTAGGAGGGATAGTTAATACCCCAGAGGACAGGATCAGAATTCAAAATGACCGTAACATATTAGAGAACTGACCCAAAACTAACAAAATTAATTTCAATGGGAAGAAGTGTAAGATACTACACTCAGTCAGAAAAAATGAAATGGACAAATATAAGATGGGTGACACATGGTTTGACCACAGTAAATGTGGAAGGTACCTAGGAGTCCTAGGGCCTTTCTACACTATACTATTATAGTGCTATTATTCCACTTTCAATGTCCTGTGCAATTCTGGGATTTGTAGTTTACTGAGGCCAACAGAACTCTGTGGCTGAGAATTCTAAAGGCCCTTCCCTAAACTGCAAATCCCATCCATAGGATGTTGAAAGTGGAATAATAGCACTATAACAGTGTAGTCCGGAAAAGCCCTCAGTTGCCCATAAACTGAACATGAGCCAAACAGTGTGATGTGGCAGCAAAAAAAGCCAATGTGATTCTAGGCTGCATCAATAGGAATATAGTGTCTACTTCAAAGGACGTCATAGTAGTTCTCTATTCGGCTCTCTGTTCTGCCTGAATACACATCTTTACCTGTTGTCGGACAGGCAATAAAGCGGGAGGGCGATTAGGCTTGTTGGTAAGAGAATTCCACAGTCTGAGAGTGGTTACAAAGAAGGCCCTCTGAAGATGGTGGGACAGACAGAAAAGCTGAAATGGGAGAATATGTTATTTCAGATAGCCCAAGTCGTACAAGGGCTTTTCAGGTCATAACCAGCACTTTAAATTTTGCCTGGATATAGACATATGAGTAGTGGAACTGTTGCAACAGGAGATAGAGATGTTCTTTCTAACCAGCCCTGCTCAACAGTGTGACTACAGCATTCCAGGCCACCTGCAGCCCCTGAAAAATTCTTAAAAGGCAGCCTCACATTGCGCACAATACAGCAATCCAAATGGGACAAAAGCAGTATGCCATTGTAGCCAGAACAGACATTTCCAGGTATCTTCTTCAGGGGCACTATTACCCCATCCAGCATAGGCAGAATACCTGTTCCTTGATTTGCTTCTCAGAAGAATTTCCCTCTGGTGTGAGAAAAGTGAGGGACAACAAACTTCAAGAGCAAAGAAGTTCATTTAAAGCAGCCATTCCCAACCCTTGGTTCCTCCAGATTTTTGGACTTCAACTTCCAGAATCCCTAAACATCGATCAAACTGGCTTAGACTTCTGACAGTTGACGTCTAAAGCATCTGGCGGACTGAAGGATGAGAATCGCTCATTTAAAGCCATTGCATTGCTGGGTGCACCAAAGACAAGAAAATGATAGACCTTGGGTAAGAAATAAACAAAGCTTTTATACTTTTAAAAACCTGGTGTTTTCTACAATTGATTGGCTTAAAAATGCCATGCAGGTGGAAGATGCGGTGGTGAAGCAACTGCATTACCATCCCATCCCCTTGCTGGTGTCTTCTGGATGAAACTCAGGGCACTTGGCCAGTATGTGACTGTTTATCAGTGTTAGCTCAGTAAGCACATTCCAAGAAACTCTAAAGGAGTGCTCCAACGCAGGGCACAACAGACCCAGTATGTTTGTTATCTCATGTTAACCGGGAGCACCTCTGTCTTGCCTGAGTTAAGCTTCAATTTGCTTCTCCAGCGCTAGAAGGAAAAGGGTTAAAGAGCCTCCCCTCTAGGGAACTCTGTGCTTCTCCTCCTTCTTTCCAGGCTGGCAGTAGAGGAGAAAGGAGGGGAGAGACAAATCTCAGAAGAACCCAGGGCTGGGAGAGACAGCACAGCTCCAGGCAGCACACTTATAGATGCTTGGTCAGTAGCTTCCCACACCCTGGAAACCAGAAGCAGAGAAGGTGGTGTAGGTACCCAGAAATACTGCATAGTTGAGAACCTGCAAAAGGTAAGCAAGAGTCTTTTGTGTTTGAACAACAGTTTTACCTGGATATAATTGTGATGAGTACAGTACCTTATGAGGCCTAAATACCCTAAAGGCACCGGGTCCCACTTGATCTTGGAAGCTAAGCAGGGTCAGCCCTGGTTAGTGTTTGGATGGGAGACCGCCAAGGAATACTCAGGTGCTTCAAGCTAAATTTCAGAGGAAGGACCTGGCAAAACCACCTCTGAGTATTCTTTGCCTAAGAAAACTCCATGAAATTCATGGGGTCGCCATAAATCAACAGGTGACTTGAAGTCTGAGTGTTGCAGTAGGTCTCCGGGAGACCAGGATTCACATTTCTCCTTGGCCGTGTAAACCCACTGGGTGACCATGGGCAAGTCATACCCTCTCAGTCTCAGAGGAAGGCATAGGTAAAACTTGAATAAATAATACCAAGAAAACCCCCATGAGGGATTTGCCTGACAGTCGCCATAAGTCAAAAACAACTTCAAGGCACACAACAACAACAACAACAGGGTATTAAACTCTGTAGAAAGATATCCAGGGCCAAATCAACAATGACCTGGCTCCAGAGAAAGGCAACAATGATTCCTGCACCTACATACAAAGAAAAAAAAATCAAAAAGTACCTCCCATGTAAGCATTTAATATAATTCCTATGGTATAAACAACGCCGTACCTATTTCTGTACAAAAGTTCAAGGTGGCATTACTGATCGTGCCCAATTTTTCATCCCATCACCTTCATTGGATCTTTACTTGCTGTACGGGGGGCTCATCTTTTTCTCCCAACTGGGTATGAGGCACCATCAGAAAGCAGGTAATCAAGTCAAGGCTCCCTTCCCTCGTCCAACCTGCACTAGGAGAACACCATAAAACTGGACCAATATGCAGTTTGTGCTGATGTACCTTCACACCATTACCTGCCTCTGCCTGGAATAATTTTAGGTTCTTAAAAGTTTCTGAGGGGAGAGGGAACTTAGGTGGGATGCCCCTTTTCTAACACAGCCCCTCATCTGGGCCTTGAAGAACAATTTGATCTGCAGGTAATATTGTTCAACTTCTTGCTCGCAGAGCCTTTGTTTGCTGAATTCTGCAGGCCAAAAACAGTTCAAAAACAACTGTGCTCCTTTGTGTTTCCGGGATGCTTTCTCTATTCTCTTCAGTCCCTGGCACAACTTGCAAGAATCAAGGCATCATTCCCCTTTTGCCACAAGTCCTTCCTGCTCATCCTGTTAAAAGCAATTGTGAAGGATGCTTTAGCCTAAAGTAGTCTAGCTGGCTCCAAGGAGATGTTGAACAGGCAGCTTTTCTCCCTCTCCCTTTTATTCTTCTAACTCTTTCCATAATTCAGCACTTTTCAGATGTTGCTGGACTGCAGCGCTTAGCATTCCACACTACTGGGCTATGCTAGACCCATTACCTAGATTCCCTGTCTTTCACAGTATCCTCTTCTCTCCACTACAGACTCCCAAACCACTGTTTCCTAAGTGCACGGACCTATATCAAGGGTTATCATACCCTGGAAATCTTAGAGAGAGAGAGACATATACTCTCCCAAATTATTTCTCTGGGAAGGCATCCGGGTTCACCTTAGAAAGGGATATCGGGGGACAAGAGAGCAGGCTTGCTTTCCTACCTAGACAGGTGTCCACACAGTTTTGCGCCACTGGCAAGCTCTGTCTTGGCTTTCTTGGGACTGTTTGTGTAGCTGCCCAGTGGATATCATCATGATCGAATGATCCAAACTGGTCTGGCATAGTTCACACTGTATTTTGAAGTGCACTTCCATGTATCACCTCAAAAAAATTAAAAGAAATTTATACCAATATGTAATTTGGTTTCGGCTTAACAGCTGCTTTTTTTAAAAAAAAAATCCTGTTCATTGTTTTAGTTTTGCTTGGTAGTAGGTTTGCTGTCAAATCCTTTCGGCTGTTGTGTATTCAGCAAGTGACGCAGGTTGGTTATTGACCACAAAGTAACTCCATCTAGCTCTTTAACATCTGTGAGAAGGGGAAATGGTATTTTAGTTGCTTTCAGACAGACCTAAGAACCAGAACTTTTAATGTGAACAAAATTAAAAGTGAGAGTAAATTAGGAATATCTCAAATTAGGAATATCCCTTTTTTGTTGCATTTCAGAATACTTTTTTTCTTTGTTAGTGATGACAACACATACATAGCAGAACCAGAATTTAATGAAACACTTGAGCCCAACTCTGCCAAAGTTCACCAGGCAAAAAACCAGTGCATTTTCAAAGGGTTATTTATTAAGCAACATGGTCTTAAAAAAAAAAATCAAAGATTCTATGGTCACTGTTTTTGTGGCTTCATGCATTTCATGCAGATCTTTTAAAAGAAAATACATTTTATATTTGCCTACAAAAGTGTAAAAGGCGAAAGATTTATACGATCTGAAGAGAAACCAGGGTATGTGTGCTTTGCCTAAGAGATTTTCTCATTGCACAAATACTAGTTTTTCTTAGTCATTCTATCCCTGTGCCTTGCCATTTCCAAAAGTGAACCAGGATCCACAGAACCACTGTAATAAATTATGGTACATAGAGAGGAAAAGTGAAAAGAGAGTGGCTTTTCATGGTACTGTGCAAAAACCCAAACAAACCACAGATTCTAATCTGATTCAAGATTGAACTTTTATCACAGAATATCAGGGATTTAGTGTGAGTGCAAAACAGAGACCACCCTAATGGGTATTTTCTCCAAAGGGATGGGAGCAAGCATGAAGGCTATCTGTTGTTTTTCAGAGTCATTCGTTAAGCAGACCTTGGTTAATGTTTCTTTGCCAGATACAAACACTTCAGTCAATTATTCTGTTGGCTATTTAAATCTTTCTAGCTTTTCTCTCATGTCTTCCAGTACTATGTATGCATGTGAGAAAGAGAAAAGAAGCTAACTGACTGAAACAAAAACAGTTGGGCCTTGGGAATTTGGGTATTTCCCCATGCCTCTCATCTCTCTTTCCCCAGACACCCCCTCACACTTTTTGTTTATGGAAGATAAAGTCTAATACACAGTAGAGGTTACTGCCCATCACGCTGGTAGGGCAGAGTGAAAGGTGAAGCCAAAGTCAAGAGTGGGCAGAGGCAACTAATTGTGTTTTCATCCCCTATCTCCTCCCTTGCATTGACACTACTCTACAGATCCTTAAGATATAAGGACTAAGTGAACTGAAGGACAGACTCTTAGGCTGGTTCAATAGCCTCCCACACTATCACAGGATTATCTACTCCCCACTTTGTCCTTAGCTTAATTCTGTTTCTGCAAACGGAATAGTTTGCACTCAATTAATTCAGCAGGGGGAGATGAGAGGCTTGAATCTTGCCCTTCTCGGGAGAACCAGGAAAAACAAACTGCTGCAGCCTCTCCTTGTTTGTGTGTTCTTTCTCATGAATAACTTTGCTTGGCCACACATTTCCTGGTTTTCATCTTTGAAATGTTGGAGGGTATGTGCTCTTATAAAATTAATGCACCCGAGGCTTCTCAACTGGTCCGTAATGCTTGGGAAGGAGACTACCTAGGAATGCACAAACACCAACAGAAGAAATGATCTTGTGGTACCTTCAAAGTTATCAAATTTATTATGGTATAAGTTTTCCTAGAGTCCTCTTCATCAGATAAAACAAAAACCAATTTTGAAACTGGAGGCAGGCAGGCAATTAATTTTCAGAAACGTCTTAAACTCTGGGCTCACAGATGATTCACATATCGCTCTGGTGGAAACGTATTTCTTTATGTATCCAGGAAAATGAATATATTGAGTCACATACACTGTGCTGACAGCCAGTGTGATGTAGTGGTTTGACAGCTGGACTATGACCCTGGACACCAGGGGTTGATTTCCCCACTTGGCTATGGAAATCCACTGGGTGGGTTTCTTCTCTCACTCTTGGGTACTTGGGTACTTCTCACACTCTCAGCCCATACGTTCACCTTAGGGTTTCCATAAGTCAAAATGACCAGAAGACACACAACAAGAACAACAACAACACAATGCTATTCTCCTTCACGCAGTCATTCCACTTAGTCCCTGTATATATTTTGAATCCCCTATTTAGCCCCCATATTTATTACTTAATTCCCCCCGCCCCAATCCAATGTGAAGTATAGTCTATCAGCCAAGAGCTGATCTGCAGTCACTATAGCTATAGACATTTTGAAGCTTGGCACCCAAGTGAGTTCAATGAGTCCATCAAGAGTTAATCAAGGGAAAAGGCAAGTACAATTAAATGAATGAATAAAAGGTTAGGTCACAGACTGAGGAAGCAGTTCAAAAACTGGTCTAGGAATTGGAACAGGAAAAGAGCAGCCTACTAGCTATGACAGATAAAGGATA
The DNA here is from genome assembly GCA_030412105.1 of Cyclura pinguis. Taxonomy (NCBI): domain Eukaryota; kingdom Metazoa; phylum Chordata; class Lepidosauria; order Squamata; family Iguanidae; genus Cyclura; species Cyclura pinguis. The sequence goes on from CM059600.1 coordinate 208,655,610, forward strand.
GCTAGGATGGGATTCTCCTGATCAAGAGGCGAGCTTCCCACCAGAGGGTCCTGAGGATAGAACTCCATGTTACGAGACACACAAGGCTATCACCCAAAATGGCATTCCAGAATGTCCCAGAGTCCAGGTTATCTGAAAGAATATGTATGTGTGTATGGGCTTTCAAAGTTTTCTATTGACTTATGGTGACCCCATGAATTTCATAGGGTTTTCTTAGGCAAGAAATAGAGGTGGTTTTGCCAGTTTCTTCCTCCGAAATATAGCCTTTACCACCAGGTGGTCTCCTGTTCAAGTACTAACTAGGGCTGGCCCTGCTTAGCTTCCGAGATCAGGTCCCTTTAGGGCATTTTAGGCCTGCTATTCTCCCATATAAGCTTGCTTCAAGGGAGGCCTTTCTTTTTGTCCCACTACCCTCCCATGTGCATCTGGTGGGAGAGGGCCTTCTCAGTGGCTGCTTCCAGACTCTCAAAATTCATCCCTTGGTAGGCTAGATTGGTGTCCTTCTGGCAGCAATAGGCAAATAGGGTTTTTTTGGTCTCTTTGTGAACTTGACTGCTCATAGGGGAAAGTCTTTCAATAATGTTCTGTATACTCTGCTTTGTTTTTTATGTTTTCAACTACTTTTAATTCTATTGATAGTTTAATTGTATTTTCACTTGTGTGTTTAACCTGTTTCAACCTTTGTAAGATGTCTTGAGCCTCAGTGCTAAGGAAAAGGTGGGACGATGATGGTGGATGATGATGATGATGATGATAATGGTAATGGTCATTTCCACACTACACTCACTATTATAGTGGTATTATTCCTCTTTCAATATTCTGTGGAATTCTGGGGTTTGTGGTTTCCTGAGGCCCAAGAGCTCTCTGGCTGAGAATTCCAAAGGCCACTCCCTAAACTGCGAAACCCAGGATTCCATAGGATGTTGAAAGTGGAATAATAGCACTATAACAGTCTCGTGCAGAAATGGCCAATATTGTCTTTGATCAAATAATTGCCACTCTGTTACATTAGAGTCTAGGAACATGACTTTCCAGATGATATACAGGGTGTTATGGTGACCTCAGGTTGCTAGGGTTCTATAACAGCTTTCTCTTATTACTGTGTTGTCTCTTACTGTCCATTTCTTTTGCTGTGGCTGGTCTTCTGATAGCTTTATAGTATTTTGCCTCAGCTACCTAGCTAAAATTTTGAGTCCTACAGCCCACTTTTTATTTGATGTCCAGGATCTTCAACATTTGACATGGTCCTTGATGGCCTGGGCAACAACTAATGCAATATGGAATTTGTCGGGGGGTGGGCGGGGTTGCACCATATGTAACAGGTTTTGGCATATTTAGTCATGAATTTAACAAAAGTCTATCTAATTTATGAGATCCTACCAGCAACATAGACCCTTTTCTTGAAGGCAAGTACAATCCCACCTTGGATGGCCATCTGTTGGGGTGCTTTGATGTGTGTTCCTGCACAGCAGGGAGTTGGACTGGATGGCCCCTGCGGTCTCTTCCAACTCTCTTCCAACCCAGTCAGCCTGACATGAATACCAGGAAAGATCCTGGAGCAGAGCATTAAACAGTCAGTTTGTAATCACTTAGAAAGCAATGCTGTAATCACTAACAGTCAACATGGATTTCTCAAAAATAAGTTATGCCAGACTAATCTTATCTCTTTTTATGATAGGGTTACAAGCTTGATAGATGAAGGGAATGCTGTAGACGTGGCATATCTTGATTTCAGTAAGGCTTTTTGACAAAGTTCCCCATGACATTCTTGCAAAGAAGCTGGTAAAATGCAAGCTGGACAGGGCTGCAGTTAGGTGGATTGATTGGTTGACCAACCAAACCCAAAGGGTGCTCACCAGTGGCTGCTTTTCATACTGCAGAGAAGTGACTAGTGGGGTGCCTCAGGGTTCTGTCCTGGGCCCAGTGCTATTCAACATCTTCATCAATGACTTGGATGAAGGAATAGAGGGCATGCTCACCAAATTTGCAGATGACACCAAATTGGGAGGGGTTGCTAATACCCCAGAGGACAGGATCAAAATTCAAAATGACCTGGACAGATTGGAGAGCTGGGCCAAAGCTAACAAAATGAATTTCAACAGAGAGAAATGTAAGGTCCTACAGTTAGGCAGAAAAAATGAAATGCACAAATATAGGATGGGGGACACGTGGCTGGATAGCAGTATGTGTGAAAGGGATCTAGGAGTCTTGGTAGATCATAAGCTGAATATGAGTCAGCAGTGTGATGCGGCAGCCAAGAAGGCCAACACGATTCTTGGTTACATCAATAGGAGTATGGTGTCTAGATCGAGGGAGGTAACGGTACCACTCTATTCTGCATTGGTTAGGCCTCATCTGGAATACTGTGTCCAGTTCTGGGTACCTCAATTCAAGAAGGATATCGACAAGCTGGAACGTGTCCAGAGGAGGGTGACCAAAATGGTGAAGGGTCTGGAAGCCATGGCCTCTGAGGAACGACTTAAGGAGCTGGGGATGTTTAGTGTGCAGAAGAGAAGGTTAAGAGGGGACATGATAGCCATCTTTAAATATTTGAAGGGATATCATGTAGAGGAGGGAGCGGGCTTGTTTTCTGCTGCTCTAGAGACTAGGACAAGGAGCAATGGATTCAAGCTTCAGGAAAGGAGATTCCACTTGAACCTCAGGAAGAACTTCCTGATGGTCAGAGCTGTCTGGCAGTAAAATCTGCTGCCTCCATGGAGTGTGGTGGAGTCTCCTTCTTTGGAGGTTTTTAGGCAGAGGCTGGATGGCCGTCTGTTGGGAATGCTTTGATGGGTGTTCCTGCATGGCAGGGGGTTGCACTGGGTGCCCCCTGGGGTCTCTTCCAACTCTGTCATTCAATGATTCTATGAATTCACTTTCATTCTTTAAGTAATCAGTCAAACACTTCTATTCAGGAAAAAAAAATTAGTTCTTTTAATCTGTATGTAAGCTTGTCCATTTCAACTATTCTTCCATAGACGGTATATCCACTTTTTCCCAGCATTTTGCATATACTAATCTTGCTGTTGGACTCGATGCCCCCTGTGGTCTCTTTCAACTCTATGATTCTATGATTCTATATGATTCACAGAAAGGTAGTGCCAATAGCGAAGCCAAACACAGTTACCTGGTAGATTCCGGGAACTGTAGTCTCCAAAAGTATCTTCCACAAGTTCTGCAAAGGATGTAAGAAGACATACAACCGTGGCCTCAGGTGGAAGAAAGAGATGCCTCACCTGTGTGAAAGCAAGGCCAGGCAATTCCAGGAAAAGAACAGCTGCCGCAGGTGCTGCTAGGCAACAGCACTGGCTCTCCTCCAGCAGCCGAGGCAAACAAGGTCCAAGCTGATCAACAAAAGGATGCCAGCAAAATGACCAGGGGGAGCCGCCAAAGGCTGTTATCACGATTACCTGCCAGTCATCAGCAAGCTGTCCTCCTCTTCACCTCTATAGAGACCATCATCCAGAGTGACCCAACACAAAAAGGGAAGAGCTGACCGGGGGGGGGGGGGATTTGATTGGGCCCCACTGCTTTTCTCTCCATTTTAGGAGGCAAATCCAAGGGGAATCTGGTCCCCAGCCTGCCCACATGGGTGGCACTGTTTGAAGCTAGTGGGACCAATAAATAAATTTTAAAAAAATAGGAAAAAAATCCACTGAGTCCAGATTAATATATAATTATATATATTATATAATTAATATGTGTCTGTATCTCTTATAAGGGGTTAGTTTAACCTCATGTTTGCTTGTAAGACTGAATTACTGTGTGGCGAAATGATGCATGTCTAAAAAAAGTGTGTCACCGACATGAAAAGTCTGGAAAGCTCTGACATAAGGATACAGTTAATCACTAAAAATATACAGTATATGCACCCTCTTCTGGCTCAACATCCGCATGCATGAATGCAAGGTCATGCGAAACATCACGTTATGTCTGTTGACTACAGTGGGACACAGTGCCGGCATTTTTTGTTTTATGTGGGTTGTTAGAAGGGAACCTCTGCACAGAGGGTGGGTGTACTGTATATTTATTATAGTCATACATAAAAATATATAAGTATTCAAATAAAAATAATAAATTGTCTATGTAAATAAACAAGTACTCATTTTTAACAAACACAGCACATAGTCACATATTAGACAGAGATATATTAGACAGAGATGTCCAAAGAATTCACAGACAAAAATGTTACAAATGCTGAGCTATGTAATTCCGCAAATTTAGCTTGTATATCATGTAGCAATGAATGCTGAGCTAAATTCCTGCCTCTGAACACTCTGATGTCTTAAGGCAAGGGAGGAGAAGCTGTTGGCTCTCCAGATCTTTGTGGACTCTGCCTTCCATCAGCTCCAAGCAGCATGGTCAGGGATCATAAGAAATGTAGTTAAATAAGAAGGAGGGGAGGTCACACGTTCCCCATCCTGTCTTTAGGGAAGGATGTTGCACAGCTGCTGCTTTATTGGGTGTTGTTTTGTATAAGTAACCCTGGAGCGAAAAGAAAGGCACAGTAATTGTTCTGTTCTCTCTGGGCTGCTTTACCTAAGGAAAACATTCAGTGGAAAAGAAGCATGAGGGCATTTGTTACCTTTTAACAGAAGTGAGCTCTACTTCCTTTTTATCCAGAAGCAATTGCTAAAGTTCCCCCAAAGCTAAATGCTCATCAATGCAAAATCTCCTTCATTTTGCTGTTTTAAAGATCTCCTTTATTTAAAGGTGTCTCTACCAGGCTGTGGAATTCCAGGATTAAAAAAACAAACAAAGCCCTCTGGTCCTGTACGAAATAAGTCCACAGGAATTTCTCACAGGAAGTATGCACGGCTGCATAGTGGTATGTGAGTATCATGTGCACGCATGGTTTGTGCAAGTACAAAACATCCGAGAGAAAAAATCTAGCAGCATAAGATTTCATAGACTTAAGCCTACGAAAGCCTATACTACCAACTTCTTTCTTCCAGTTAGTCTCAAAGATGCTTTTGCATACTGATCCAGACTAACATAGCTACAACACAACTGTGATTTTTGTTTGTGTATGTGCATTTGACAGTGCTAATGCAGAAAGCAAAAGGAATCAAGAACTCCAGTGCTCTATCACATTACATTGTCATAGTGCCATGACAACAGCTTATGAAACCCTGGGATTCGCGATTTAGGGAAGGACATTGGGAATTCTCAGCCAGGGAGCTCTTGGGCCTCATTAAACCACCAATGCCAGAATTCCACAGAATGTTTCCATTGCAGTTAAAATGGAATACTAGCACTATAACAGTGTAGTGTGATAGTTTAACAAGAAAAATGTATGCGGCCTTTGGGCTTGTTTCAAAATAATGAAATAAAAACCATCCACAGAGCATTTGGAGACGTATCCCTTTTTTCTTGCGTTTCTCTAGTATCATCATCTCAATTTTCACAAGGCTAGTTCAGGAAAAGGGTTCCTGTGGCCTAGAATTACTTTCGTCTTAGAAACATTGCTGAATACTAGACATACTACAAGTAGCACTGAGGCTGCAAGGATTCTCTATGGTGGAAAGGAAAAGAAATGGCTTTGGGAGCTGATCCGGGCAGGAACTTCTAGAGGAACCTGGATTCTTCACTGTATTTTTCCTGTTGTTATCAGCCACATGTTACATCAGCTGACACAAAATAACTCTGAATTACTTGAGTTATGAACTGTAGAATTTTTGTTTCAAACTGCACGTAATGTACGTGGGGGCAGGACCCTGTTTGTTTCACAGAACAAGTCTACCATCTCTAGTAGATCTCTGGTACCAGGTAAACCTGATCTCCAAGAAGTCTATAGTAGGCTTCCTTCTCTGTTATTTCCAAGTGGAAAGACCTGATGTTTGAATTATGCCTTCCCAACTGTTGTAGTCATAGGATCATAGAGCTGGAGGAGACCACAACGACCATTGAGCCCAACCCCCTGTCTTCGCTGAAATTAGATGAAAATTGTCTTCACTGAAATTGGGTGATGGAAATGATAATGAGGAACAGCTGCAATAGCTTGACGATTTGACAGCCGACTAAGAGGAAGGAGATGGAGACTCAGCACAGGGGATTATTCCTGATTTGGATATAACCTGGCTGCAAAGAAATTTCAGCCTTGACCAGATGTCACAGGAGATGACTACATCAGAGTTGGACTGTTCCAGGAATGGAGAAGAGAATGTCCTTTTGTTCCCAACCCTCAAGTTCTTTGGTGGGAAGAAGATTTTTCAGAGGGGGAAGGATGAAAACAAGCTGAAGATGGATTTACTAGTGGACAGATTTTTTGCTGTGAATGGGTTTGCTTACTGGGTGATTTTTCAAATTTGGATTTGTAATTACAAGAATCCAAGATACTGTTTATGATGGTCTGGTCAGAAAGTAATTTTGATTAGAAAGTAATTTTCTGAGTTTGACTAGATAAGATCTTGCTATTGTAAAACAAAATCAGAAAGATTAGTATAGTATATGTGATTTGCCAGACAAAATGGTTGTTGATTTATGGTTCAGTATATATGATGAAATTTAAAGGTAATGTTTTAATGATTGCCAAAATGTTTTTTTTTTTACCTATGACCTATGATGATACTTATATTGTGTAAAAGAAAATCAGAAAGGTTAATAATAGTAACATGTGGTTTGCCAGACAAAATGGTTGTTGACTTTTGGTTCAGGCATATGTGATAAAATTTAAAGGTATTGTTTTAATGACATTAAATCTTTTTAATGACATCAACTCTCTTTTCCTGTAGTTTGAATCCATTTCTCTGTGTCCTACTCTCTAGAGCAGCAGAAAACAAGCTTGCTCCATCTTCAACATAACATCCCTTCAAATATTTAAACATGGCTATAATGTCACCTTTTAAGATTCTTTTCATCAGGCCAAACACACCTAGCTCCCCAAGTCACTCCTCATAGGGCATGTTTTCTAGACTCTTCACATTTTGGTCGCCTTCCTCTGGACATATTCCAGCTTGTCAATATCCTTCTTGCACTGTGGTGCGCAGAACTGGACACAGTATTCCAGGTGAGGTCTAACCCAAGCAAAATAGAGTGGTGTAATGTTTCTTTAAGCAAATCTGCTGTAACTACAACTGTATAGTATTTAATGGATTGATACTCCTGTGCTTGTCAGACTTTGTCTACAATGCTCTGCTAGAGTTTGTGAAGAAATAAATGTTGCTTCTGCTGCCTTCAAAGATTATGCGTCTGTCTTATATTAATTACAACACCAGACATTACATGATGTCAGAAGCTGGTCTGAAATCTTTTTACTGAAGTTGGGAGTTTGTTCTAATTGAAGATACGGATTCCTTCCAGCCTATATCTCCTCTTGTTTTGCAAGGTAATTTGGCTGAGAACTGGAGTCACTGGGAACAAGAATTTCAATTATATCTGCAGCTGGACTTGATAATGTTGCAAAAAGATGGCAAATAGCCATCTTGTTACATTTTGGGGTGAAAGAAAGAATTTCTTTATATAATAGCTGTGTTTTCCCTGAAGAAGATTCAAGACATATCTCAAAGTTTGTAGAAAAACGTAGAAATCACACCTAAGCCTGTAAGAAAATTATTTTGAAAGATTTTGCTTCTAGAACCATTTGCAGAGTGCAGGAGTCACCAATGAACTATTTAAACTGAGCTCAAACTGAAAGCTGTTAGTTGCAAATTTGGTATTGCAAGCAAAGATATGGTGAGAGACAATTGTGTTCAGCATGATGAAGAAGAGATTGAAAGAAATACTTTTGAAAGAATTTGACCTTACTCTTGAGAAGGTTGTTGAAATATGTCCATGAGATAACAAGAGATCAGCTGCGACCATGGTAAGGACATCTAAGGAGTTATATGAGCTACAAGAGGCTCATGAAGATAACAGAGGAGTTTCAGTTCAAGCTCTTGAAGCTAAAGAGATATAGCAGGAGCACAAGACATGACTGGATAAAAGATTCCAAGTGTCCTCATTGCCGTACACTTCAAAAACCTTGAAGATACACAGTGTTTGGAAATACTTGCAACAAGTGTGGCAAGACAAAGCATTATGCCAGATTCTGTAAAGTAACACTGTTAAAACCTGAAAGTGTAAGCTACAGACAACGATTCAGGAGCTTCATATAAGCAGTTTAATGACAGAAAAGTTGGCTCAGGAGGTGAACAGTGCAGTTGGTGCACTGATATTACTATGTGAGGACGTTTAGTTAAACAGGTTTAACTTAGACAGGGGAGCTGAACCAAACATCTTGCCATTTTGTACATTCTGTATAATACCCAGCATGGAGGTGATTGATCAGTAATCAGTAATGGTAGATTTAGTTCATCGGGTTGATAGTATAACCATAGTTGAATTTCTAACCCAGGAATAACTGCTCAGTCTATATCCCGAAGTATTTCATGGTCTAGGTGAATTTCAAGGTTATGTTACCCTGGTTTCTGGGGGTCCCGTGGAGGACCCGTCACTGTGCTCAATATAATAAGAGGAATGGGAATTAGCCAGAACACAAGCTATAGCATACGATAGGCAGGGTAACTTAGTGAGATCTTAAAGCCCAATTTTTACTGGGTCAAGCCAAGCCAAAGAACACACCAAATTGTTAAAGAAATTATTTTTATTTTTATTTTAATTTAAAATAAGTCACTGCACATGTTCGCACTTATGCACTCACTCACACAAGAGCTAAAAAGAAATAAAAGCGAGAAAATCGATAGGGGGTTTATTGAGGGTTCGATTCGGGAGATACTGCACCTGGTCCTGTAGTCCAGGAGTCCGAGATGGCAGTGGAGAGCATGGAAGCGGATCTCAGCATGTGGAGGGCTGAGGGGGATGCTCGGAAAATGGTGTGACGGCAAGCAGGGAGGAAACTGGGAGCGATCCGAGGAACCACTCAAGATCAGGGTTTTTTATAGGGGAAAATGTACCTTGGGGGCTAATCCTTTCCCAGGGAGAACAATGGTTTGAAGAGCTAAGACAAAGCTCCGAAATGTCAGAGTGCTTAATTTGATTAGATTTGCCGGGGCTCGTCAAAAGCCTCGGCAGTATGGAAATTGCCCTTGCTTGACAGACAGAATGTCAGGAACGCTAATCCTGTCAAGCTATCATCTCGGGGCAAAGGATCTTTTGTTTGCTTTAACTGTTTGCATGTCTGGAGGGCTCCTGGGGCTACGTGACAGATTAAGTCACTGGCCAGACCAGGTTTTTCCAAGTATCGGCTATACGGCTGCGCTTGCCTACGTGCTCTTCCGGGGGACCCTGTCAGACATGTGGAGTGATTTTTAATATCAGACACGTGGAGATATTGGAGTTAATAAATTGTAGACCCTGGGAGAGGGCTAAACGACCTCAGTAACAGTTATCATCACATGTCTATTTATTGGCAATTGTTCCTGTTATTCAGGAATGTTGGAGAGTGCCTTTTGCAATATACAATAGATTAAAGGATACTTTGTGTCAGATGGAAAATGAAAGAGTTATATCTAAAGCTGTAGACTCTATGAGTGGACTTGTGAGTAGCCGTATAGGAAAAAGATGGGACTTTGCATGTATGGCTTGATCTTAATAAGGCAGTTCAGAGACAGCAGCATACCATTCCTACAGTAAAGGAAGGATTTGTAAAAATCTTTACAAATGTAGATGAGAAAGATGATTATTGGCAGATGAAACTGGATAAATCCTCCTCAGATTAGGTACATTCCAATTGCTCTAGGGAAGATACTGTTTTAATCACCTACCATTTGAGCTTAAGTCCTCAAGTGAATAGAATAGAATAGAATCTTTATTACGGTCATAGACCAGCACAGGTAAAAAGGGGATACAGAAAAAAGGATAAAAACACAGATTAAAAACAGGTTAAAGACAGCATTGAAATTCCCCTTCAGGTTGCACAGCTCCCATATAACAAGACCAGCTTGGAACTAGTCTACTGTGGAGGTCAGTGCCTGACGAATTTTAACCGCTGCTGTACAGAATCTTGCAACATTATATGTTATACGGGGGTTGGTGTCTGAAAGTAACAAAGAAATGTAGAATTCTCCAGTGCATCCTTGGTATTTATGCAGGAGAGAGGAAATAAGGCTGAGGTGGATGTCCCTGTAGTACGAGCACTGGAGAAGCACATGCTCTGTTGATTGAATTTGGCCAGAGCCACAGGGGCACAGTCTGTCTGAGAAGAGGATCTTCTTGTATCAGCCTTCCAGGACAGCTGAGGGGAGGGCATGACATCGTGCCAAAGTAAAGGCTCTTCAGTGTTTAGGTACTTAAGTGAAGTTTTTCAACAAAAAAATCAAGAAACCTTTGGGCAGCAGCAGAGACAGTTGAGCAGCATGATGAGGGTTTACATCAGGTTATGGAAACAGCATGTGCTATGAATATCAAATTAAATAAAGAGAAGACCCAGTTTAAGGTTGATTCTGTGAAGTATGTGGGTCACATAGTGAGTGGTGAAGGAGTTTGACCTGAGGAGAAAGTTAAGGTTATTCAGGAAATAAAGCCCCCTCAGGGTAGACAAGGTGTGCTCGGATTCTTAGGGTCAGTACAATATCTGGAAAAGTATATTCCTTAGGAGGCAGAGGTGAGACCACCGTTGAGAAATTTGTTGAAAAAGAATGTAGTTTTTCCATGAATGGCAGAACCTGATAAAGCATTTGACACTGTCAAACAACAGTTGTGTCATGCACCCGTACTTCAGTATTTTGATGTGGCAAAACCAGTTGTTGTCCCATGATGCACCAAAAGATGGCTTAGGAGCATGTTTGCTTCAGGATAACAAACTGGTGTCCTATGCATCAAGGTCACTTACCTTGACAGAGCAAAATTATGCTCAATAGAGAAAAAATTGCTTGCTATTGTATGTGCAATGAAGACGTTTCATCAGTATATATTTGGCAAAGTTGACTTAATTTGGACTGATTAAAAAAAACACAACTATAGGCAGTGCTTCTGCCTGCTTGCAGTGAATGCTTTTGCAGCTTCAGAGGTATCAACTTAACATGGTACATACTCCATGTAAATATAACCCTGTCATGAGCTACTGTGGATTCTCCTCTAAGTGAGGAGTGGTCTATGGAAGATGAGAGAGTAGTATATGGACTGAGGGCATTAGTCATTCATCCAGATGGAGTGTATACTGTACAGGAGGCAACAAAGCAAGATTGGCAACTTCAGGTTTGAGCAATGTTTTAGTAGTCCAGGATATGCACAATCTAATGGAATGGGAAAACAAGCAATCCAATAAAGCAGCTTATGAAGAAGGCAGGAGATGCGTATGTGGATCTGCATTTGGCATTGTTGGAATTTCGGAATGCATCAGTCACAGGGATGCCATACTCACCTGCACAAATGTTAATGGGCAGGATGTTAAGAAGTAAACTTCAAAAAATAACTAATTTACTGCATCCCAATAGTCTTACTGGTGTGCATCAGGACCAGAAGAGAGTCCAAAACAGGCAAAAATATTTCTATAATTGAAGTCTTGGCAAAGTCTTTTCAACTATTACAAAAAGGAAATTTAGTATGGATGGAATCATAAGGAAGAACCATAAGGAAGGAGGGCTCCCAGCTGTTGTTACAGAAAAAATAAGCAAGCATGTTCATATCAAGTGAGGACTGCAGAAGGCTTAGTAAATTGCCAAATCAGGCATTTGGTCAGGACCATGGAGGGAACCACCTGAAAGTCCTGGTTACATAGGTTTATGGCAAGATGAACAAAAAGCTCGATCCATCAGGTCTTTTGGTGGTCTGCTGAGTGACATAGGAAAGGTCAATGATCATCATGGTCAATCTAATGAGACATGTGTACATCCAGCAGTAGACAGGCATCCAGTGTATGTGACATCATGAGGTAGATCTGTGTTTTTGCTGGAGAGAGATATTCCTTGAGGAAGTAAGGTGGTGAAGACTAGCCTCAGAGGTGGGCCAAGTACTGGTAACCTCTGGCCCCATGATGACATTTGTAATTTTATGATGATGTTTTGAACTATTTGTTTGATATTGACATATTTGACAACTATGGTATTTTTAAAGTGTTCTATGATATTTATATTGACTTGTTTCATCTTCCATTTTATGATATTTATATTGAGTTGTTTTTCTTCTGTTTTATGAAAGGGATATGTGGTGTAATGTTTTTATGTTAGTGCTCTGAATGGTCCAAGCCTCTAGGCCCCTGAAGATTGAAAATAAACAAACAAACAATACATTACAAAATAAATGTTGGTATTCCAATTGACTGGGGGAGGGCTGTTACCCCTGTTATCAGACCCAGACCCGGGAAAGTATAATATTTGATATTATATATATTGGGCCAGAGGTTCACCAGGCAGGAACGTAGACACCCAAGTCAAAAGGTCAGACCAAGAGCTCTCCCAGTCACGTCTCCAAGAGGAAGCCTCGGACAGGCACGTTTGCACCTATAATGGGCCATCAGCCATTACAATATCTTGAGGGGATTGCCTATTTCCCCTGATGAGATTAACACTTGCAACAGTAAGACATACTAGGGCGAGGTCTATTTGCATGATCCGACTATTATCCTTTTCTGGGAAGGGGTCTGCCTCCAAGGCACATTGTGCCCTATAGCTGGATTCCCTTTTGGGACCCTCACTGGAGAATTCCCACCCATGATTAGTAGATCCACATTCTGCTAGTCAGGGGCTCCTCTCAGCCTTCCTCCGTTGCTAAGTACCTTCACCTTGCTTCTTCCAGACTGAAGACTTCAAGATCAGGTGCAGTATAGCTGCTTTTCCGATCTCTCCTTAACTCAATAGTCCTTGTGTGCTTGTGCAAGTGACTGCATTGCTGCGTGAGTATATGGTGGATATCTGTGCAAATTCCATCAAACAAAAACTATTTTGTCCTATCTCTTGTGTGGTCTGACTCTGTAAACACTGAGTAAAAGATCGTGCTGCGTTGTCCTGCCCTCCATTTTGCTAAGCAGTGGTCTGCTAATTTCCCCAACCTTAGTAAAATCCAGGTGTCCCCCGGGGACCCCTAGAAGCCAGGGTAACAGGGCTATGACGTCCATTGATAAATTTATGATTTATATATCATCCATCTTGTTCACTGGCTCTGTGCCCCGCATCCCCCACAAATCCCTTACTCTCAACATTTCACATCTGAAAACTTGCACTCATGCAGCCAAGCAACATAGTCCATTTCCACATGGGGTGAGAGAATCGCCCCGTGCCGCTACTTACGAGACTTCTTGGCCAGGGTCTTGACCAACTGCTGAAGCTTGTCAGCCTAAAGCTCCCCCCCCCCCTGCGAGCCTGCAAATCTGCACCGGAGAGCGGGCACGGAGTGGCGTGCTCCATGCTTTTGAAAGACCTGTTTTAAGCGGTCTTTCAAAAGCACGCTTGATGACCACTTGGGGTCGTTCCGGAGCGGGCTGAGGTGCGGATCTGCATTAAGTAGGTCCGACCCAGTCCACTCCCAGGTGCAGACGTCCTCCCTGGAGGCCGGTCCGCACCATTTCTATTAGCCCGTGCGGAAATGGCTGTAATCATGTGGTCAAAGTAGTTGGCTGCAAAGCAGGGTCACCCCTGGTTAGTACTTGGATGGGAGACTGCCAACATATACCAGGTGCTTCAGGCTATATTTCAGAGGAAGGAACTGGCAAAATCACCTCTGAGTATTCCTTGACTAAGAAAACCCTATGAAATTCATGGTATCACTAAAAATTGACAGGCAGCTTGAGGACACACACAGGGTGTGAAAAGAAATTAATGAGGAATTGCTGAGAGCTTAGGAGAGGCTGCAGCACTTTGCTTTTGCCTGAGCCTGCTGGACAAGATTCTGCCCCTCCTCTTCTCTGCTGAGTTAATTGATTTTGCACTTTGAACTCATCTTGAGCCAATGGATGCAAACAAATGGAGGGAGGAGGAGAGAGAAACTGGGACTTTTTAAAAGCAGCTGAAAAAGTGGGAGGCCCGGGGATTGATTGGCACTGTTGTTGTCAAAGTGGGACAGTTGAGGGGTGGGAAACCCACACAGCCTACATTCTTTCTGTTGAAGCGGTCTTTCATCCACCCAATTCCCATTTCTTCCTCCCTGCTGTTGTTTTTGCAAAAGAATAGAGGGAGAAATTGAGACCTAAGGAATACAGATGAGAAGAAGGAACCAAAGCTTACCAAGAGGAAAAGGAACTCTCAATTTCCCAGTTGCCTCTTGTTCTTCCCAATCCTCAATTTCTAGTAATATGAAGAATGTGGAATGGCAGCTGGACTTGCTTGCAGGTGATGAGGAGTGATGATCCATCCCAACTAATCCAAAACATAGAGTCATAGAATTACAGAATAACAGAGTTGGAAGAAGTGCAAATGTCATCTAGTCCAACCCCTGCCGTGCAAGAATACACAGTTAAAGCACTTCTGAAAGATGCCCATCCAACCTCTGTTTAAAGGTCTTCAAGGATGGAGATGTTTGCAGTAGAAGTACTTGCTGCTGACCAAGAACCTCTCCCACCAAGCCTGCATTACCTTTGCGATTGTCAGCCTCCCTGTGATTGTTTTCATCTGGATGACTTCTGCAGTCTATGGCTAAGCATGTAATTTCTCTCCCCTCCATCCCTCCTCTAGGTGCAGCAAGATGAATTGCTTCTCTTTCCTGAAGATGATGATGTTTGTTTTCAATGGTGTGATATTTGTAAGTATTCCAAGATGGTGATAACTCATGATGGCGGAAACAAGGAGATGGGTGGGATGAGCAAATTCAAAAACTTTGACATAAGAAGGGAGAGGATCAAAGATGTTTTGAGCCTTTTCTGTGCAAATGCTCCAAATGGGAATGTTTAAACTCCATGATTTAAAACACTGCAAAGGGAAAGCCCTATATTTTTCTTGCAGTAGGTGAGCATTCTCTGGGGAGAACTGGACAGGGGTGGAGTTGCTTAACATTTCACACACCTCTCCAATTCTTCATTTCAAAGCTCCTCAAGTATATCCAGATGGGCTCCAAAACCTGGGTGGGGGGACAGTGAGGCAAATGCAGATAGCGATATGAGCAGAGAAAAATCAGAGAATTAAGCATCCCTATCTTGCTGAATGATCCTCCCTCACAAGGCAATGTCCCCAGATTGGCATCATGTTTATCGGTAAACATATAGTTCCGTTCTCAGTATAATAACCTTGTTATATGCAGAGCCTGGGTGAGTTACTACAACTCTCAGAATTCCGTAGCCAGCATAGAATTCTGGGAGCTGTGGTACAAAACCCCAATTTTCCCCAAAAAGCTGATTATAACAAATTATCATCTCCTAGGATGTGAGCCCTAAAGGCATTGACCCACCTAACCTATCTTCCCAGTATTAGGGAGGAGTCAGAATGACTTGGAACAATTTTTCCTCTCTAGAAGAACACATAGGATCTTGATTTAGTATGGGCTTGGTGCTAAAAATTGGAGATGAGCTTCTGGTTGCTTCTAGTTTTTTTAAAATGTCAACATTAACTTCTTTTTTAGGAGAGTCAAGTTCACAGCAGAACTGAGCCAAAATAGATCCACCAAACTTGGCCACTCTTTTCTCAAAGGGATAATGAGACTTGCTCCGTAAAACTTTGAGTGGATTTTTTCATGCACAAAATATTCATTTATAGGAGAGTCTCTATTCATTTTTATCTGACTATTTTGATGTGTTAAATTTTTTGTATTGTTTTTATTGTTGATGTTTTATTTAAAACTGTATCTCACCTGGAATGCCCATTGGAGAAAGGGATAGAATTGCCAGAGTGAAAACTGGAAAGGGCTCCCGTAACTCTAATGGTTTGCAGAAGAGCAACCAAAGTAACAAACAACACCTGCTGAAAATCCTTCCTCTACATAATTATTAAAGGTACAGCACAGGGAACATCTCCAGTTTTCACTCTGGCACTTAGGGATGATTTATAAATACTTGCAATAAATATATAATAGTTTCTTTCCCTGAGATCCAATGTGGTACAGTGCATCGAACATTGGACGATGACTCTAGACGCTAGGGTTCAAATCCCTGCTCAGCCATGGAAACCCACTGGCCCAACCTTGGCCAAGTCATGCTCTCTCAGCTTCAAAGGAAGGCAAAGGCAAGCCCCCTATGAACAGATTCTGCCAAGAAAACCCCATAATGGGTTTGCCTTAAGGTCACCAGAAGTTGGAAATACTTGAAGGCACAAAAACAACAACACTTTCTTTCCCAGAAGTGGGATGTGGCTGGTTATACACAATTCTTCTGCTATGGAGTGGGGAAACCAGAAAGCTTTGCAAGCCTACAGAACCCCCAGACTTTGCTGCTGAATCAGGGTGTCCTACTATAGGAACATGGCAGAGCTTTCTGATCCCACTTCTCTCCCTTGTCCATCCAGTTGGGGGGCCTGGTTTTGCTGGGCATCGGCATCTGGGTGAAGGTGGATAGCACATCCTTTGTGAAGATCCTGGGAGCAGCAACTCCACACCTGATGCAGCTGGTCAACGTGGGCTACCTTTGCATTGCAGTTGGCGCCTTCCTCCTCCTCATCGGCTTTATGGGATGTTGGGGGTCTGTGAAAGAAAGCAAATGCCTGCTCTTGATGGTAGGTGTCCAAAACAAAGGAAGATGTCACTTGTGTTGGGACCAGGCTCAGGCATTACAGAATTGCTCTGCTGCAGGCATTTCACAGGGGTGTGGAATGCCTGACTTAAATCTGTCCCTCTCAACCAGGTCCAATTACTATCAGCTCCCCAGGCCATGCCATTCCCAGCCTGGACTGCTTGTAGAAGGTTTCTGATGAGCTTCTGCTCTTAGGCAAAGGCTCTGGATGGTCTCAGTCAGGAATACGGGACCAGATATTGTTGAATTGCACCTCTTATAATCCCTGACCATTGGCTAAAGCTGACTGGAGCTTAAGTCCAATAATACCTGCTCCCTACTCACACCTAGTCTCCACAGTAGTCCTCCCCCCTTTGTTCTGCATCGATTCCTCTTTGGATGGGTGATGATGTGTAGGATCCTAGACATGTGCTTGGATATGAAGAGCTTGCCTTGTTGCCAGTCAGTGCTTTCTCAACAGTAATCCATTTCACAGACCCATGGAAAGATGAAACATCAAAGAGCAAAGGCACCAAAGAGCAAACGCTGGTACAAAAAAGGGAAATAAAAGGTAGAAAATGTTGGGTGGACCTATGCTGAGCTGTTCTGATTTGTCAGTTTTGGTGTGTGTCAGATTGTCCTGATGTGCAGGACAGCCATCATCAGAAAATGTCCTGTTCATCTCCTTATTCCCTGTTTGCTTCACCTTTGCCAGGGATCCGCTGATGAAGCCAGCTCTGCCTGGTCGTCCAATTACTGCTTGGAGAATAATCTGGCTTCTTTGTGAATGGTTAGGTCCTACAGCTACTTTTCTGCCCTCCAGATGATTTGGACTTCAACCCCCATAATCTCTAGCAAAGCACATCGTTAGGCATTACGGGATTTGCAGTTCAAAACATCCGTGAGGTACCACATTGGAGAAGACTGTCATACAGTAACAGCAGCAACTTGTAGCAGTGAAGGGCTTTGCTGTTATGGGGCATATGCACATGGACAGAATAACTCATTGTCTGAGGAGGGCCTTGGAAGCTGAGAAAAGGTCCCTTTTTTGCATGACAGGTCCCACTCCACCCCATGGCATGACCACTATAATGGGATTCTGGAGATTGTAGTCCCCCCTACTGCCAAAAAAAAGAACTCCTCCAAGCTCTGCTCAAAGTGCAAAGATTGTTTTCTCTATAGAGCTGCAGGAAACTAAAACACAGTCTTCAGCTTGCGATACAAATGGCAGCATGGCTTGACCACCTTAGTCCAAGTGGGGAAAGCAGGCAACCTAGATAAGTATCAGTTTGTAGTACTAGCTGGTGCAGGCTGGGATCCTGCATTGTGTCAGTCGTGTTCTAATATTATAATTTGTTTAATTGTGCTTTGATATGATTTTTGTCTGTTTTCAACGCTATCTTTTAATCTTTTGGTGAGCTGTCTTGAGTCCCAGGCCCTTTTTGCACACCAGTCCTGTTGCGAAATGGCCTCGGGAGCATCGCACGACTGCGAGGACCATTCCACATGACGTCCTTGCAATTGCGCAACGCTCCCAAGGCCATTAGGGGGTGATCATGCAGTATATCGTTTTTGGCTCGTTGCTGAAAATGATGTGTGATTGCGCGTCACTCCCATGCCCCACATACACTTACCTTGTGTGCAGAGGGTCCGGATGTGCAGCCATCGTGCTTCCTCCCTCAGTGCAGCCTGGGAAAGTACCCTGCTGTGCTGCAGAAGGAAGGAGCGGAGTGCTCACGCTTCCTTCCGGCCAGCACAGAGCTGGTGCGGAGGGGAAGCGGAGGGGACGCGAGTGCCTCCCGGACGAGGCTTTTCACACGATCCCTGCATGACGTCAGTGGCACCAGGTAAGCTGCAAAAAGGGCCACAGTCTTGGAAGAAAGGCGGGATATAAATCAAATCCATCAAAAAGGGTGCTCTCACCCAGCATGAGGCTAGTTTATGAGGGGTCCTCAAGGGACCTGTAGAAACTCTCTGTCCTAACATAATTGCTTCAGCACCTGAGAAATACTGCTCTCCAAGATGCTTTTCAACAAGCAGCTCAGCTACTTTAGAAATTGATAGGTTTGAGAGCTTGTTAAGAAGGGTGTTTACTGTGATCCTTGCTACAGAGCCATTTCTTGATCCAAGCCAGGAATTTGCTTGCAATGCCCTGGAGTGGGTGTGGATTATCTGTCCCAGGTTTTCTATTGTGCCTCCGGGAGGGCTCGAGGCCTTGCACAGGGGAGGAATAAAACCCTAACATTTAGGTCAGTTTCTAAAGAGGGTACAGCCTTTTTTCTGGGAATGTCGGTCTCCCAACACTACATTTGCTGATAACTGTTATGAGACTCCTACCCAGCCCTTGAATATGAGGACTTTTAATAAAGGTGCTATGGTCAACCGTACTTTGTTTGGTGACTGGATGCAAGTGACTGGATGTAGCATGCAAACAGAATGCATTGGCTATTGAGTCTTAGGTTTGCTCTGGAGGGAAGAGAGGAACGGCACCATGATGAGAACAAGCTCAAGCATAAAGACCTTGAAGACTTTTGGGTTTTGGTTACCATAATATTTGCATATTTGTTTATTTTGTGTATGAGAAAAAAATAATATAGAGTTATCCTTGAGCCTCTGTAGTAACATGGAATGGGAAGCTCGTCTCCTAAGTAGCGTTACTTAGATATGAGTCTCTTTCATGCCACATAGTTAAAGCAGCATGATTCCATGTTAACTGCCATGGCAACATCCTATGGAATCCTGGGATTGGCAATTGAGGGAGGGTCCTTTAGAATCCTGAGCCAGGGAGCTCCTCTGGTGCCTCTGACCAAACTAAAGACCCCAAGGATTCCTCAGGATGCAACCATGAAAACCCAAGTGGATTATAGTGCTATATATGTGTGTAGTTTGTAAGAGATAATTACAATTTCACCTGCCCTCTATGACTGTTCTCTCTCCCGAGAGGCAGTTGCCATTTGTGTATTATCTCTGGTTGTGGACACACAGGCTTTTCTCTCCGTTTCTCTTTCCAGTTCTTTGTGCTCACACTGATCCTTTTCGTAATGGAAGTGGCAGGTGCTGTTGTGGTGTTGGCTTTCTCCTCTGTGGTAAGTCAGTGCTAGCCTCTGGGAACTGTCTGTGGCTTCTGCAATCCAACTTTTGCAGCAAGGAGAACTCTGACTAGAACAGGACTTTCCAAATGGTGTGCCATGACACATTAGTGTGTCGCCTACCGTCTTGGAAATGTATGTTATTATTTATAGATCATATATTTTTAAAAACATATGAAAGGTTTTCATGAGATATGTTGTGTCCCCATACATTTTTGTTATTACAGTGTATCTCTTATAAGGGGTCAGGTTAACCTCTGGTTTGCTAGTAAAACTGAATTACTGTGTCGTGAAATGATGCATGTCCAAAAAAGTGTGTCACCAACGTGAAAAGTTTGAAAAGCTCTGGACTAGAAACATAAGCTTGGATGTAAGAAGCACAGTTCTTGATTCTTTTTTTTTAATGAAAAAACAATAAAAAAAACCCTCCCTGCTTCCAGACATCAATTTTCCTAGTTGAATCTGAGTTTAACATTCCATTCCATATAAACATTCCGTTCCGTACATTATCTCCATTTAATAACAATCGTATACTATTGCTTTTAGCTTATATGTAACTATTTACAATGTATCTTTCACCACCTCATTTTGTCTTCCTCCTTTCTCACAGCTTTTCTTTCTTTCCCCCTATTTCATTCTTTTATCCAATTCAATACCTCTCGCCATTCTCCTTCAAAGCCCTGGATTGGCTTATTTTTAAGTGAAAAAGTTAGCTTTTCTGTCACTACCATATCCAGGACTTTGAATTTCCATTCTCTTATATCAGTATATTTTCCTTCTTTCCAATGTTGAGCATAAGTCAATCTTGCTGCAGTTATTATATATAACAATGTCTTTTGATGAGATCTTATTTCTCTTTCTTGCCCTAACATATTCAACAAATAAAGTTCTGGCTTCATTTCAAAGTTAAAACCATACATTCTTTGAATTTCATCATGTATTTCTTTCCAAAACTTTTTTGCTATTTTACAGGTCCACCACATATGAAAAAAAGATCCCTCTTTCTCATCACATTTCCAACATTTTCCATTCCCATTTCTTGTTATTTTTTTTTCAATTTTACAGGCGTCAGGTACCATCTATATAACATTTTATAAAAATTTTCTCTTAAATTCAAACTTGGTCTAAATTTTACTTCTGTCTTCCATGCCCTCAGTCATGTATCCAACTCAATTGGATGTCCTATATTTTAAGCCCATTTAACCATGTTATTTTTAACAGTTTCTGGTTGCATCTCTCTTTGTAACAATATTTTGTAAAATCTGGAAATTCTCTGTTTCTGGTCCCCTTTCATCAATACATCCAGTTCGTTTTCATTTCTTTCAAACCTGTGTAATTTTTGATCCATTTTAAATCTCTCTTTTATTTGTCCCCATGGGAACCAGTTAATTTCATGGCCTTGCTGTTTTAATTCCTCTTCTGTACTCATTCTTAACTTTGTACCATCCTTTTTCAATAGCTCTTGATACGTCAATTTTCCCTGCTTTGTTGGAGCAATATTAAATGTTTCTTATGGTGAGGTCCACATCGGAAGTCTTCTATAAAATTTGTGTTTTATTTGTATCCACACTTTCAATAGAGACTTTTGGATACAATGATTGTTAAAGTCTTTATTCATCTTTACTTTATCATAGCATAAGTATCCGTGCCAACCAAATCTATCTTCTGTCGCTTCAACTTCTTTTATTGTTGTGTTCTCTACTTTAATCCAGTCTTTAATTGTTTCTAAGCAGCATGCTTGATAATATATTTTCAGCGATGGCACATCAAAACCTCCTCTCTCCTTTGCATCTTGTAATGTTTTAAATCTTATTCTTGGTTTCTTGTCTTGCCAGATAAACTTCCGTAGCCTTTTTTCCCATTCTTTAAAGATCTTTTCTTCTCCTATTATTGGCAAATTTTGGAACAGGAACATTAGCTTAGGCAATAGGGACATTTTAAAAGCATTTATTCTTCCTAATAGAGATAAATTCATATTTGTCCATTTTTCCATTTTGCTCTGAATCTCCTTCCATGTCTTCTCATAATTGTTATCAAATAATTCTTGATTTTTATTTGTTATCTTTATTCCTAAATATTTTATTTCCTTTACTGTTTGATATCCTGATCTCTTTTCCAAATTTTCTTGTTCTTCTTTGATATATTTAATGTCATCATCTTCTTTAGTTATCATTTTCTTTAGTTATCTTATATCCTGCTATTTGTCCATATTTTTGCAGGATTTCCTTCAACCTCTGTATTGAATCTTGTGGTTCCTCAAGAAATATTATTACATCATCTGCAAAGGATTTGTACTTTGTCTCCTTCCTTTTTGTTTTTAATCCTTTTATTTGTAGATCTTCATTTATTACTAGCAGTAATACCTCTAAAACTGCTATAAATAATAACGGTGATAACAGGCATCCCTGCCATACCCCCTTCTTTATTTCAAAGCTTTGTGTTTTATCTCCATTTGTTATTAACTTCGCTGACTGATCCCAATATATCTTCTCCAACCAATTGCAAAATACTTCTCCCAGGCCATATTCTCTTAAGGTATAATGCATACAATTCCAGGAAACATTATCAAATGCTTTTTCAGCATCCAATGAGATGATAGCTATCTTCTTCCCTGGATTTTTATCCTAATATTCAATTGTATTTAAGAAAGTTCTAATATTGTTCTTCATTTGTCTGCCTGGGAGAAAACCGGTTTGTCCTTCCTGTATTTTATCTGTATTGCATGTCTGAGTCGCTTGGCCAATATCATTGCCCATATTTTATAGTCTACATTCAACAAAGAGATTGGCCTATAATTCTTTATTTCCCTCTTATCTCTGTCTTCTTTAGGTATTACCACTATATTTGCTTCTCCCCATGACTGTGGTTTCCCTTCCTTCTCAATTTCGTGTAAAGTTGCCTGATATGGAAGTATTATTTCTTTTGTAAATCATTTATAGTACAATGCTGTAAATCCGTCAGGTCCTGGTGCCTTATCTATTTTCAACTCTTTTATTGCCTCTTCTGTTTCAACTGTTGTTATTTTTTTATTTAATTCTTCCTATTTCTCTACCGATATTTTTGGAATTTTTATAGTTTTTACAAATTCCTTCCATTTTTCTTCTATTCGATGTTGAGAATTTTTTTCCTGAAATAGTTTTTCAAAGTATTCTTTAAATTTCTGTTTTATTTTCTCTTGCTGTGTAATTTTCTTCTTCCCATTCTTCAGTTCAGCTATTATATTTCTTTCTCTCTTCTTCTTTAACCTGTACGCAAGCCATTTCCCAATCTTGTCTGCCTGCTCAAATTGGGTTGCTTTTAGTTGTTTCATCTTCTTCTCTATTTCTTCTTGTAAATTCATCCTTATCTTTTGTTGTATTATCTTTATTTCGGCTTGTATTGATTTTTCCTCTGGATTTTCCCTACATTCTTTTTCTTTTTCTTGAAGTTTTGTTATCAATTCTTGATATTCCTGTTGCTTTTTCTTATTTTGAATTTGTCTTTTTTGAATGAAGAAACCTCTCATCACTGCTTTGGATGCATCCCAAATTGTCTTCATTTTCATATCCTCCTTTACATTTTCCATGAAGTAGTTTTTCAGTGTTTCTTTCGCCTGTTGTATCACCTCTTCATCATTTAATAGATTATCATTCAATCTCCATTGAAATTGTTTTGTAGTTTCTTGCATTTGCATCATCATTGGATGGTGATCAGAAATAATTTTTGGCAATATTTCTATCTTCTTTATCTCTGTTAAAAATTGTTTCGACACCATTATCATATCATATCATCTTTTTGCTTGTGAGTTTATTCCCCGTACATTCCAGGTTACTATCTTCATACTGTTTTTACTGTCTTACTTTGTTTTCTTCTTTTTCTCTTCTAGTTCTACCAGTTCTACCTCTTCTTTAGACTCTGGACTCAAATCTTCTGCTATTGCCATGTCTTTTTTTGTTTTTTCCAGTGTTCTATCTGGGTTGTTTGCTTCTGCTGTTACCAATTTAAAATGAGTCTCTTGAAATTCATTAGCTTGTTACACTGAGTTTATCTTCCTTCTTCTCCCCTCATAGAAAAAAGAAAGGCCTTCTGGTACCTCCCATCTGTACCTTATTTCTCTTGCTTGTAATTGTTTTGTCAGAAATGCATATTCACTTCTACTTCTTATTACACTTGGTGGCACGTCCTTAAACATCTTTATTTCTTTCTTATCCACCATTAATTTTTTTAAAAATTTTTGTTCCAGAATCAAATCTCGTGTTTTTTCTTTAGTGAAATAAATCACTATATCATGTGGGAGACCTCGTTTTTTAGCCGCAATCGATTCAATTCTGAATGCCTTATCAATATCCAGTTCCAACTTTGCTCTTTTTAGGCCTGTATATGGTGCCAGAATATCAGTTATTCTTTGGATAAGGTTTTCTTCTTTCTTCTCCTGGAGCCCTCTAAATTTTAAGTTTCTGCTCCGTTGTCTCATCTCCAACCATATTATTGTTTCTTTATCTTTTTGCTGCTCCTTCTACATCTGTTCCAGCTGTTCTTCCAATTTTTGCTTTTCCCTTATATATCTTCTACCTTGTGATCAGTTATTTGCAGATCTGTTGTCAACTTTTGCAGACTCTGATTTAGTATTTCAACTTCCTTTTTTAAATCTTGTTTTATTTTTGCTCTGCTTGATTTTATTTCTGTTCTGTTTACTTTTATTTCCTCCATCAGTTCATTTTGCGTTTTTTGAAATTCCTCCAACATTCTGTTCATCTCCATTGTCTTTGATCCAGTAGAGCCCCTTCTCTCCAAAACTTGTGGTTGAATTTGTGTCTGAGTTCTCTTCTTCGGTCCTGATGCCATTCCTCCCCGCTCTGTCATAAAATATTTTTATTCTCTTCTTCCAACCATATTTGTATTAATACCTATTGTAATGCATGTAAGATATTTCACAAACACAATATATATATAATATTTCTTACAGTTGTTTTCAACACTTATCAAATCTAAAACTACTTATCTAATATGGTTTTCCCCAATAGAAAATTATCAAATACTGTTATTAATGTTTCTTAAAGTTCCCTATCCAAAATTTTTAGAGGGAGAAAACTATATACACTCTTAATCTATTGTAACATTTATATTACTACCACTCTTACTCTTTTATAAATCTATATTGTCCTCCAATTTTCTTTTTACTTTCTCTTTTAATTCTCTGTCCCTCATATCTAAGACAGTTCATCAGTCTTCTTACTCCTCTCAAAAACTCTGATGCTCAGTTCTCAAACTTTAGAATTAACCCCAGAATCTCTGTCTCATCTTCACTTCTCTTCAAGAAGTTAATCCACAACCCATCAACGTTTAAAATCTCCAAGTCTTCGCCTCCCTTCAGAGGCTATTCCACAATCAATACCAGGGGAATGATTTCTTGCCTCCAGTTTACAACATTTTTCTTCACTTCTCTTCAAGAAGTTAAATCCACAACCCAGCAACATTTAAAGTCTCCAAAGAGCACCATATATTCCTCTCAGTTTTTATTATGTCTCTGTCACTCCTCTATATCTTATGTTTTGTCTGTCTTTCCACAGTTCCCTCAGCAATGTCCTTAACACTGTCCTCAATCCTTCCTTTCTCCCCTCTTCTGCTATTATTTTAATGTTCCTTTTATCTTTTTATTAACAGATCCTCCAAAGTTTTTCACCCTTTATTCTTAATGGAAAGGAGTTTATTTTAAAAAGTTTATTTTAAAAAGTTTTTTCGCTTACCCAGATTAGAGTCTTGTACTCTTACGCTCGTTCAAACCTCCTTCACACTTCACACTTTCCCTTCTTTGTTGTCCAAATTCCGCGTAAGTATTCTGTCCTTTGAATTTCAAAAGCCTTTTGAAGCCAACTCCATCAACCCTCAGATTCATCTGGTTCTTCTTTTTGCTGTTACTTTCCCTTTAAAAAAGGTCTCTCACCGGCACTTGTCAGATCTCTGGCTGCAAAGCCGTGGCTTTTAGCTCTGTCTCCTTGTCCTGTTCGCATCAGTCCTTCTCTCCCCCCTTTTCGGCGCTGGGACGTTCTCAGACTGTGTGAGCTGCTCCGTTCCCCCCTACCTACTAAGGGGGTACTTTTTGGGGGGGACTCTACGTCCCCTGGGGGATGTTTCCCCTGTGAATTTGCAGCGGCAGCCTGCAACAACTTTCCAGGCTACCTACCGTGCTGACATTTTGCCGGAAGTCCAGTTCTTGATTCTGGTGTTCTTCTTGAAAAACTGCAGAGGTGGAATTACCTTAGTAGCAAAGAGTCCTTTGCCACTACATGGTGGCAAAAGCAATGCAAGGAGGGAACAGAGCCTTAAATGGTTATTTTAGGGGTTTCCAATTCCCAGAATTCCCCAGCAAACATGTACAACCTTTTTTTTTTTAATTTTTTTTTGCTGGGAGATTTGCAGAGTTGTAATCCAAAAATTAACCTTCACTTGGCAAAGGAAGTTTGTATGGTGTGTGTAAATCAAACTCAGATGATGCTACAGTTAATGATGGATGCCTACCTCCCTTGGTTCCCTTCCTGCCAATGTTAAACCACCACCATTGATCTTTGCCCTATTTTATTCTAGATCCACTTCCTTGTGTAGAGAGAGGTCTTGATTTCTCAAGTTTAGGCCTTCTCAACCCATCTCTCCCTGTGGTTTCTGCTCTCTACAAAGTTCTTAGCTTCGTTTCCTCTCAGCCATCTCCCACTCAATTTCCTATTCATCATTCTCCTAGATTTCCCAGCATCTTTGTCTCTGTGGCTACAGCACTAAATGCTTCCTGCAGTGAGCCCTGTGTAATAGTTTCCCCTGTCAATATTGGCCTTTCTGTTCCATTACAAATCTGTTTCCCATCATGTTCTGTTGCTCCTTTATCTATTATATTTAGTATGTTTGTAAACATTCCATGAGTCACCACAACTCAACCAGCAACAGAAAAAGGGAAGCAGTCCACGGGTAGGCAAGCAGCAGCTTTAATCTATTATATAAAACAAGTATGGGAGTCATGTAACTCTCCAGATGTTACTGGACTACAGATCCAACATTGGCTGCCTAGACCTTATGAGATTTCCAGCTTAAGAAGATTTGCAAGGCTACATGATTAATCCTGCAGATATAAAAGGTGGGTGGGTAGGTTGATGGTAAGTTTTGTTAATAGCTACTAACTTCTCTGTTTCCTGAATGCAGGCAGATATATTTATTGAGCACTTGAAGAAATGGGCCATGAAGTCTTTGAAAGAGGACTATGAAAGGCAAGAGGACCTCACAGCCATCTGGGAGACAACAATGAAAGAGGTGGCTAGACCGGAAAAATCCACTGTTGCACTAAGTTGAAACTCATGTTTCCTCAGCAAATGTTTTGAAAGTGTCTCGAAATACGTGGACCCACTCCTGACTTAGCAAGATGTACATATGGAGGTGCTGGTCTTCATTGGTCTCCTTCTGAGTTCCATGGTTAATCATCGGGACCAGTGTTTCTTAGCTTGAGGTCTGTGGAGCCTTCACAGCAGGTCCACAAAGCCCTGCTGCTGGCCGCCACCAGCAGCAACAGCACTGTGACTGTGTGTGTAGGTGCTGAAACTGTTCCCTTGTTTGCAAACCAGGGAGCAGTTTGGGTGTGCACGTACGCCTGCTGCCATGTCCCTCTGAATTATGACAGTGTTGTAGACAGTATGCAAATGCGGAGTGCTTGAGAGTTGAGTACTAGGCTCATCAAACTGCCTGCTTGGAGCAGGGGATCTTTTGTAAACTGCGTGCATACATAATGTGATCTTAAAAGGTACTTGCCTTGAGGTCTCCTAAAGCTGCATTCAGCAATTACTGGCCTGCCTGGATTGACATTGGAATGGTTCGGCTATTTTCGGTCGCGCCTGTGTGCGTCCTTGTCCGGGGGCCTCGCGAGCACATGGGAAGGAATGAGTAGTGAAGGCCAAATTGTTGATATCAGAATGATATCTAATACCCCACAAGTTCGGACTAGAAAACTGCAGTAACAGCAACCCTAAGGTGAACCTATCATGGTGTGGTGTGGTGTGTTGTCTTTTCTTTTCTTTTCTTTTCTTTTCTTTTCTTTTCTTTTCTTTTCTTTTCTTTTCTTTCTTTCTTTCTTTCTTTCTTTCTTTCTTTCCTTCCTTCCTTCCTTCCTTCCTTCCTTCCTTCCTTCCTTCCTTCCTTCCTTCCTTCCTTCCTTCCTTCCTTTCTTCCTTTCTCTCTCTCTCTCTCTCTCTCTCTCTCTCTCTCTTTCTTTCTTTCCTTCTTTCTTTCCTTCCTTCCTTCCTTCCTTCCTTCCTTCCTTCCTTCCTTCCTTCCTTCCTTCCTTCCTTTCTTTCTTCCTTTCTCTCTCTCTCTCTCTCTCTCTCTCTCTCTCTCTCTCTCTTCTTTCTTTCTTTCTTTCTGTTTCTTTTTGCAAGATTTGTTCAGGGGGAGTTGCCTTTGCCTTTCTCTGAGACTGAGAGAATGTGATTTGCCAAAGGTCTCTCAGTGTCTGAGCAGGGCTTTGTATCCTAGTCTCCAGAAGCCATAAACAAACAAACAAACAAACAAACATTTAAATCTAGTTTGAAATATTTAAATCTTGAGTTAAGTCTTGGGGTCCTCAGCAACAAATTATATTTACAGTGGATCCCTGGTAAAAAATGACTGATCTGGACAGTTACTGATGTATTTGACTTCCTGATTACATTAGGGGGAAAAAAGTATGTATTTTTGATCATGGAGCAGGCTGCTGAAAGTTGATTTGTGATCTGTGGATAGATCTCACGGTGATTTGCAGTGGACCAGCAAACTCTAGATTCAATACTTCAGCAGCTGTAGGAGGGGTCTCTGTTATCAGTGTAGAGATAGGACAACAGTTATAATCTAGCAACATGGAAAGTTGCCCAGTTCTGATCTTGATCTGTTCTATAATATGGCAGTCCCCAGTTTGATCTTGCTCCATCCCAACTTGCTAAATTTATCCTAGCCACTGCACAATATTCTTGCAAATGAATTTTCAGTGGCAATTGATCTATATTCTGAATGTAAGTGATGGGGCTAATGTGGAGTAATAAGTGGGCTGCGGGAAGTGGGCTGTGTCACAGAGAGATGAATTTTCCACTAGAAAGAAGGACTGCAACATTTGACTAGAACTAATAATGCCCCAGAAATCAGCAACTGAGACTGTTGGCTGATTAGCCGTAGGCACTTTATGGGGAATAGATATAACTCCTTCCAAAGTAACCCAGTAAGCCAGTAACCAAATGTAGGGCACCGAAGAAGCCATCTTTAAACAACCCACAGGAAAAAAATAGATCCAAACAAGGTATCTTCCCTTCTAAAAATTAATCAGTTTTTGGCATGCGTACAAGTGATCATGAGGAAACGTCTTATGTCCAAGTATGATTGCATTCCTGCTGTTCCATTCTGTGGGTTCAATCTGTTGTAGATTGACTCTCCCTGGCCTTCAAATTAATACTGGAAGCACTGCAGCTGTGCATATTTCAGCTTGAATAATATTTTTCTCACTGGTTACTGCAGCACATTGGAAAGTAGACAGGTTGATATCAATCATGCTGCAAAGAGGAATCTTGTGATCGTTCTAGGATTCCTTTTTATGTTACGATTTTATGATGCACTTTCATCAAGACTGCTTTTTGCATGGTGATTTAATAAATGCACATTGTCACTAGTGCACTTCAAAAAAGTATAAAGGAAGATGTAAACTGACAAATATGTCAATCTGTACATGCCAAAAGGCTCTGAAATTGAAAACAGTAGGGTGAGAGCCAGCACAGGGTAGTGGTTTGAGCACTGGACTACAGTCCTTGAGACCAGGTTTTGATTCCCTGCTCGGCCATGGAAACCCATTGGGTGACCTTGGGCACATCACATACTCTTAGCACCAGAAAACCCTGTGATAGGTTCACTTTAGGGTCGTCGTAAGTCAGAAATAACTTGATGGCACACAACAACACCACATCAACTGCTGACCTATAAATCATTAGTTAGTGCTACTCTGGAAACACAAAGTAACTTGGTTTCAAGTAATTGGAACCAAAAAATCTGGGATAGATTTTCAGGTGAGAATAATTTATATGCTTATATAAAGATCTTGGTAGAAGCCTCACTGACATGAATCTTTGTTTTTATTAAACTGATCAACATTTTTCTTCCCTAGCTGAAGTGCTGTGGATTCAACAATTACACTGATTTCAGCAATTCCTACTTCTATCAGACTCATGATAAATATCCTGCTGTTTGCTGCTTAGACAACAAAGCTTGTGAAGAATCTGAAATAGATCCAAACAAACAGGTAATCTAGTTGTAGAGGGATCATAAAACCCAGGTAGCTGTAAAAACTTATGATGTGGGTTACCTGAACAAGGAGTAAAAGGAGATCCAAGCTTATAGATTATTTGATAGAAAGAAGATGGCCAGTTAGGATTTTGTAGGTCAAATAAGCTTTGGCTTATCTGGAAGGGAAAAAGGTGCCTCTGGAAGTATTGAATGTTTCTAGTTCTTCTTGTTTTGATTTCACCTGCATGTTCTCAAGTTTGCATCCAAACTCTTTCTTAAAACATGCTGGATTCCTCTTACTTCCCCTTCCCTTGTGTTCTTCCTCCTTTCCTTCACACTGATCATATGTCACATCTAGACTCATGCAACATTTCAGTAACTGATTTTCACCAATTTCTGCTTAGCATTCTTTATTGTTATTCAGGAATTGTTGTCAAAGTGCTAAAATGCTTAGCGATACTACACTAGTTAAACACTGGAATTATTTTTATATTAGTGCTGGCATTCCTCTTTCCCCCACTTGAGCTCTGTTGAATCTGTGTCCTGGAAACAATAGCTGTTTTTTATTTTTATTTTCTTAGCAGTGGTCACTTAGCTAGTTTCTAGATCATAGAATAAGAGAGTTGGAATAGACCACATTAAGTCCACCCCCCTGCCCTGCAGATAATACAAAGAGAAATCCAAATAGAGATAAATTTCATTTCAGAAAATACTGGGTTAATTTAAATTGCCCTGGGAATTACAAATGAAAAGTCTTTGGTAATGCCAGGAGCTCCCAGGAAATACTTCAGGATGAAGAAGATGTCATGTGGCTCTCCAAAGTAAAATCAGTTTGTAGAATAACAAAACCTGGGACTTTCAGAGATGTTTTTTGCATCCGGAGGGAGAAATGAGAATATCAGCCGCACTTGTCTGTCAGTAGGTACGGAAAGAGAAAATGTATTAATAAATGAAAAGAAGGAACTTTTTAATCTGAGATTAAAGGAGTATCCAAATGTTCAAGAGATGGAAAATGTAGGTTTACATGAGCTGGAATGTTTGTTTTGAGTAGCTGTCAATCCTCCTTGTTTGAAGCAAGTTGAACCAAAACAAATGCTATGTCTTATAATATTACTATTGTTATCTCAAATTCAAGATGACAAAAACCTTGTTTGGAAACCCCTGGACTTATAAAATTGATATAACCTTAAAGGAAAACAGCTATTGTTACTTATTTGCAGGACAACCTAATATTAATGCTATAATGGGACAATTTCCTACACCAAAAACAAAACACTCTCTGTTTTACCATGCCATATACCCCCACTCCATGATATGATTGGCAGTCAATATTATTAAATCATATACTGTTATGGCTGAAAAGCCATGCTGGCAGAGAGGACTAGCTGAACACATGCAAAAGTAGGTCAGGTGGGACCACAGGGCATAGCCAGGTTGTATCAGTCAGGAAGCTCTGGTGCTGATGAGGTTGTGATAATCGCTTCAAGGACTCAACCTTCCAACACAATAGTGCACGAAGTTATTTCAGTTGAGCAGCTAATGGTCATCATCTGTTTCCTCTTCCCGCTGAAACTCTCCTTTGTTTCCTCACCTGCCCAGACATTAAGAAGCTATCATGATTCCTATCAATGCTTTGTCAACTAATGCTAGAGCCCGTAGCCCATTCTGGACCCCATTGTTTGCTCTGCCAGAGAGCCATTAACACTCTTCCCCCTCAGGGCAGAAAAAGGGTACTGAATCCCTGGCTTTGAGCCAGATAACTCATAGTGTGCTGGACATAGATTGTCACCAGCAGTAACTAAGCTGGATTTCCTATGCTGCACCAAACTGCCTTTCCAGATAAATGTCCCACTTTAGAAGATGTAATGTCTTAATACTGCAGCAAAACCTCATTTTTATGTCCTATTTTTCTGGCTTACTTGGTATGTATATTTGGAATGGACATTTGTCTTTGAGTTCAACTAGGTCTTTTTCAGTTGTTAGATCCAAAGCTAGTCAACAAGCGTTGTCAACATGTCTTGAAAGTGACTCTACATATTGCTCTTTCTCGAGTCCTTTGTGAATTCTTAAATTTTTGTCATGCTTATTTTTGATCTGAAATGGCAGTGCCATGGCAGTGGATGCCACAGTTCCTCCATGTCTCCTAGGTGTCCATGATATAACCCTACCAGGAGCAGTGGGTCACTGTATGTCTTCGGTTCAGTGATGTCAAAGGGCTTCCACACTTTCAGACTGCTAAGATTCCTCTCATTCCATGCCCTGAATACAGACTGTATAGCCTATTTGTTTCATGGCATGGTATATAATGCTTTCTGTAAGGAGCAGTTCAAAGATTTATAGTACATTTTCTTGACTGGTTTAGTCCTGGGTCTTCCTGAATGTTGTCATAGAATCATAGAGTCAGAAGAGACCCCAACGGCCATCGGGTCCAAACCCCTGCCATGCAGGAATACATAATCAAAGCACTCCTGACAGATGACCATCCAGCCTGTGTTTAAAAACCTCCAAAGAAGGAGACTCCACCACATTCTGAGGCAACGTGTTCCACTCTCAGACTGGTCTTACCATCAGAAAGTTCTTTCTATAGTTTAGATGGAAACTCTTTTCCTGTAGTTTGAATCCATTGTTCTGTGTCCTAGTCACTGGAGAAGCAGAAAACAAACTTGTTCCATCTTCCATATGACATCCATTCCAAGTATTTAAACATGACTAACGTGTCACCTCTTAACCTTCTTTTCTCTAGATTAAACAAACCAGCTCCCCAAGCCACTCCTCATAGGGCCTTTTTGGTCGCCCTCCTCTGGACCCGTTCCAGCTTGTCAGTATCCTTCTTGAATTGTGGTGCATAGAACTGGACACAGTATTGCAGGCAGGGTCTGGCTAAAGTAGAATAGAGTGGTACTATCATGTCCTGTCATGCCCTGCTTTCAGAGCATGGAGTCTGACTCAGAGTCTAAAGCAGAGGGCATGCCAGAGGCTGAGACAGGGGACATGCCAGGACCTGCTGTACAGGACAAGGTTGCAGTGCCACAAACAGAACAGGGGGCAGTGCCAGCCCCTACAGAGAGTCCTGCCTCTTCAGATATAGATGAGCAGTTACCTAGACCCAGCTTCACACAGCGCAGACAGCAAAGAGATACCCAGCATCACTTGCTCAGAATTTATAACCGGCAACAATTAATCAAGTCACAACTGCGCTAGGCTCCTGACCTATTTAGCTGAAGTCTTTCCCCTCCAGGAGTTGTCAGAGCTTATCTGACCTTCTCCCCTGCTGGATGACTTGATGATTGCTTGGATTGACCTTGGACACTCCTTTGCCATGGAACCCTGTCGGACTTTGTTTATGTTGGACTTTCTTTATGACTCTTTGCTTACTGTCTAGAAGTAAGTAACAAGCCGGGAGTTAAACAGTTTGTCTTATTTGTTTTGTCAGCTGTGCCAAGACTGAGATAGGACACTTCCCTTGACTTAGACACTATACTCCTATTGATGCAGCCTAGAATCACATTGGCTTTTTTGCTGCCACATCACACTGTTTGGCTCATGTTCAGTTTGTGGTCTACAAAGACTCCTGGATCTCTTTCACATGTACTGTGGCCAAGCAAGGTGTCACTCATCCTTTTATCTGTACATTTCATTTTTTTCTGCCTAAGTGTAATACCTTACATTTCTCCCCACTGAAGTGCATTTTGTTAATTTTGGCCCAACTGTCAAGTCTGTAAAGGTTATTTTGAATTCTGATCCTATCCTCTGTGGTATTAGCTGCCCCTCACAATTTGGTGTCTTCTCCAAATTTGACAAGAATGCCTTCTATTCCTTAATCCAAGTCATTTGTCATGATATTGATTAGCACTGGGCTCAGGACAGAACCCTGTGGTACCCCACTAGTCACTTCTCTCCAGGATGAAGATGAACCATCGGTGAGATAATTCTGGCATCACTTGTTTTTGAGAAATCCATGTTGACTTTTAGTGATCATGGCATTCCTTTCTAAGTGCTTACAGACTATCTGTTTAATGATCTGCTTTAGGATCTTTCCTTGTATTAATGTCAGGCTGACTGGGTGGTAATTGTTTGGGTCCTCTTTTCCCTCCTTCTTGAAGATGGAGACAACATTTGCCCTCTTCCAGTCTGCTGGGACTTCTGTTCTCCAGGAATTCTCAAAGATTATTGCCAGTGGTTCAGAGATTACTTTTGCCAGCTCTTTTAATACCCTTGGATGTAGTTCATCTGACCCTGGAGATTGGAATTCGTTTAGAGTAGCCAGGTGTGATGGATTTCCTTTTCAGGCTGGCTTTGCAATTCCTAACCTGATGAACCAGTCAATGTCACCTTGCCCTCTGGTTCCCCTTTGAAACCCCTCTTTGGATCTGGAGTCCAAGTGACCTCACTGTGGACTACTGTGTGTGTTAGCACTGTGTTCTTTTTGGTGTGACCTACCCTTGTTTCAGGGTTAATAAATCTATCCAGAGCCAGTTGTACAAAATAACAAATAGGTAAAACTTTAGGTTATTAAACTTTATTTAATAACATATTGAATAACTTCTTAAACTCCAGTTCTAAACCAGTTACGCTATTGCAGTTGAACCTGTGCCTTAAATACTTAGCAACTCCCCCTCGGTCTCTCAGCTGACTCCTCCAACAGCCTGTTTCAAACTCTCAGTCTCAGCTGTCTTAATCTAACTCTCTTTTTTAAAAAATTCCTCCTCCTCCTCACCGGAGCCCCTCCCTCTCTTCGCAGAGTTCTCTCTGCTGGAATTGGCTGCTCTCAGTTAATCACTCCTTGCCGTGTATCCAGGAGTTCTTAACATGTTATCAAGTCCTCCTCTTCAGTGAATTACAGTAACGCACCAGCTATTCCAGGACCTTTATCTGTTTTGTACTTTTCCCCTCTTAGGATTTCACCCTCTTCTCCACACAGTGGCACTACCGTTTCCTTGTTCTTCCTGTTGCTACAGACATAACCCCCCAGCCCTTTTTATTGTTTTTAACCTCTCCGGCAAGCCTGAACTTGTTCTGAACTTTAGCTTTTCTGACTTTCTACCTGTATGTGCTGGCTATTCATTTGAATTCCTCTTTGGTGAGTACCTCTTTTTTCATCTTTTTTTGTACATGTCCCTTTTAAATCTTAGCTCAGCTGAAAGTTCTTTACACATCCACCCACCTGCCATTTTTCTTTCTCACTGAAATTGTTTGAAATTGTGTCTTCAGTGTCTCACTTTTAAGAAACTTCCATCTATCGTGAACTCTCTTCTCTTTTTATATTAGACCAGGGGATCACACCCATTATTTCCCAAGTTTACTAAAATCTGCTTTCTTAAAGTCTAGAATGCATGTCTGACTATACTTGGCTTCCCCTTTCTGCTGTATAACAAACGCCAGAAGAGTATGTTCACTCCCACCTAGGGATCCCACCACTTCCATCCCATAACCAGATCATCGTTGTTGGTTAGGATCAGATCTCAAGTAGCGGATCCCCTTGTTGCCTCTTCCACCTTCTGGACAATGAAATTGCCTGCAACACAAGTGAGGAACATGTTGGACCTTATATTCTTGGCTGAGTTTGGCTTCCAACAAATATAAGGATAGTTGAAATTTCCCGTTACTATTACTTCTCTCCTTTCTAAGTGTTTGGTCATCTGTACCAAGAAAGGATCATCCAAGTCCTCAGTCTGGCTTGGGGATCTGTAGTAGACCTCCACAATGACACTACTATTGTTTCCCTCTTCCTTAATTTTAATCCAAATACTCTCAGCCTGGCTTCCAGGATTTAAGTCATGGATCTCCTCACAGGTGTAAACATCCTTGACATATAATTCTACTCCTTCTCCCTTCGTACTTGGTCTATTTCTCTGAAATAGGTTATACCCCAATATTGCTACATTTCAATCATGAGACTCATTTGACCAGGTTTCAGTGATACCTATTATATCATATTTGTTTTGCTGTATTAAGAGTTGCCATGCTCTGTCCATGATTGTAGAGACATCTAAGACCATGGGTCATTCCCCCTGAGCTGCCTATTTAAAGTTATTTTCCCTCCCATTGTTGGGTTCTCATACTGTTCCCTCTGTTCTGCCTAATAATATTTGGGATGTTATCTCCAGTACTTGATGAACTCCTGTCCTCAAGAATTCTGTCTCCTTCTCCCACATAACTCAGTTTAAAATCCTGCTGACCAAGGCCCTCTTTGCAGGACGTTGTCAGCTTGTAATGGGGATGGGAGAAGGACAGGACTGTGATGATACGCATGAAGTCATTGCAGTCCTGTCTTTCTCTTGTCTCCAGGTGGCACAATCACAGCGTAAATCATTGACAGGTTTTCCCCATCAGTGACCCACAATCACGGCACCATCCCACATTTACCTGGTGTGTGGATGGTCCAGAAGTGCAGTGGTTGTGCCTCCCGCCCCAGCACAGCCTGGGAAAGTATCTGGCTGTGCTGTGGCAGAAAGAGGCAGGGGTCTTCGTGCCTCCTGGATCACGTAGGCAGCTGGTGTGGAAGGGAGTGCTCCTGTCGTGCTCCCGTCGTGCTCCCCTCCTGGCAGAGCGACTGTCAGGATCCCCACCGGACGATGCCAGGAAAAGGTAAGGTGTGAAAGGGGCCCAAGTCTGTGAAACTCTTAACAAAAATGTTCCTGAGAAATGCTGTGAGGGTGCAACCCATCACTTGCCAGAAAGCCACCTTCATGAAACCGCAGACCACGTTCCAAGAAGCCAAACTGTTCCCATGACACCATCTGCGGAGCCTGTTATTCACCACCACTGTTTTTCTCTCCCTTCCTGGGCCATTTTCCTCAACTGGGAGGGGAGATGGAATGACAAGCTTTGCCTCAAGGTCCTTAAGCTTCCTACCCAGAGCCTTGTAATCTCTTGTGAAGGCTGTGCCTTGTAGTATCATTGGTTTTAATGTGGACCAAAAATGAGGGGTAGCATTCAGTGGGCTTGATAACTTTTACCAGCCACTCTGTTACATCATGCATCCTTGCCCCAGGGAGACAGCAGTCCTTTTGAGACATCCTGTCAGGCCCACAAACCAATGCCCCTGTTCCCCTACCACCATCCACATCTCCTCTGGGGATTGGCAGGGGCCAATCCCTGTGCTGAATCTTACCAGGTCCCCTGCACATTTGCTAAGGACTGTCATTGGTTCTCTTGTTCCTGTTCCTTGTCTTCACCGATACGGGAGAGAGCTTCAGATTGATTCTGTAGCTCCAAGCTCACAGTCTTTCTACCTCTGTGTCACATTCCTCCAAATGTCTACCTCCTGTGTTTGGGAACTGACATCCTCCGAAACATCGCCTGTGTGCTCCTGATCCAGGACTCTCTGCTTTGCTCTGTCGAAGAAAATCTCATACTCCCTAATATGCTGAAGTGTAACACACAGACCCTAAGTTGCTGACCCTTCCTTTCCAACAGGGCAACCAACTAGCACTTGCTGCAGATGTAGCTACCCACATTCTCTGGCAAGAGTACAAACATACCACAGCAGCAGCTCTCCCACCATCCATATTTGATAGTCTTAGGCAGGCACTGAAACAGAACTCCAGGCCTCCCGTCTCCCCAGGCTCCAGCTAAACGCCCACGTGAAATGCTTGTTGGCCTTGGAGCCTTTTTGCTAAGTTCCTGTTCACTGAGCTCCAGGGGCTGGTGCTGAGTTATATAGAGAGCTAGTGTCTGCGAGCTCACCTCCTACCAAGTCTCTGACTCACTTCCTCTCATCAAAACCCAACAGAACAATAGAGCCCTAACAAGCACACAAGCCAGCCTCCTCCCAGCTCACACAAACAACCAGTCTTGCCCCAAGAGACACCACGGGAAGCAGGACAAGAAGGTCAAAGAACTGCACTGGTTTGTATGTTGTGTTTGAGCCAAAAGACCGGCATATGTTAATTAACTAGAAAAACACATAGATCCAACATATTCCTCCAATTAAAACATTATGGCCCTTTCCGCACAAGGCTGATACAGCACAGTAGCGTCGTATTGTTGCTTTTACATCAGCATGTTAAACCGGTTTGACGTGGTTCTGTCTTCCGTGGTTCCGCATAAGTTAAGGTCTTAGCACAGTTAACATCAACGTTAAACCGATGTATTGTAAAAACGGAAAAACTCTGATGTAAACCACCCAAACTGTTTCTGCTGCATTTTTTCCTACATGCAGAAGTGTTACATTGATTCACACCACCGGCGCTAAAACGTAGCAA
This sequence comes from Cyclura pinguis, assembly GCA_030412105.1. NCBI lineage: Eukaryota > Metazoa > Chordata > Lepidosauria > Squamata > Iguanidae > Cyclura > Cyclura pinguis. The sequence goes on from CM059600.1 coordinate 208,693,667, forward strand.
TGGTTTCTACAACTTTTTTTTTTAATTGACCAATCAGTGGTGGCGGGGTGGAGCAAGGGAGGGAAATAGGAGTTCCACGAGAGTTGACATTGCGGAAGCTACAAATGATTTTCTCCGCTTCAGTAGAAACCGGAGGGTGTGCAGATAGGAATTGGGGTAAGTTGGAGTGAAAAACACCGCTCATTACACACAGTGAAACGCTTCTCCACTCTAGTGAGGAAATTGCTTATGTTTCAGAGTTTTCAAATTTGGTGATTTTTTTTATAAGGTTTTTTTATAAGAAAAAATAAGACAATATGATGCACAGGTTTTGAAAGGCTCTGAATTTTCTTGTTATGGTTCTTTAAGAATGTGCCTTTCATGAAAAATCTATGGAGTTACATCAGCTGACAATTTAAGGCTGGTTTGCCAATACATTCAACTCACTATCAGGATACTCTTGGTTAATATAGAAATATGGTAGGAGGAAGAGAGCTATTCTTGAAACATTCTCTCTGTGTTTGTCCTTTCTAGGGGTGTCTGCGTGAATTTGAGGCTTTCCTGAATAAAAATGGGAAGATTGTTGGAGGAGTGGCTCTTGGAATTGGGGTCCTAGAGGTAAGTTTAAACTTCCTCTTACACACTTGGCTTGACTGCCGTTTCACATCCCATATTTCACTGTTGGAAAGATTATGTACTCTCTCTTCCTCATAAGGAGCCTATTTGTGCCTGAGTCGGCCTTTGCATCAGCACCAAAGCTAGTGCCCTAGAGTCTAGAAGATATTAGAACAACCCAAAGGCCTCTAGATGTGTTAGATCAGTCCTGCTCAAAGTGGTGGTCTCCAGACCACTGCTGGTTCACAAGTAGGTCTGCGGAATTTCTAAGAAGAAAAGAAACAATTGTAACCAGATCTGACATGCATCTACACAGGGATCTAAGGTAACAAAGATCTTTTGATAAATGTTGAGTGAGATTTTTCCATAACGGGGCAAATTTATCATCTTTAGGATATCAAGTGACTAAAAATGTCCAATTAGTTTCAACACAATTTACCTTTTCTCATCAAGACATACCATTCCCAGAAACCAAGCCTTGTTCCACTGAAATTTCCCAGTTAATTGTAAGTATTGCTCTTGCTGTTGTTAAAAATGCCATCTAAACTGGTCTGAATCCTGTTCTTACCTCCAGCTGGAGTAGAGTGACAGGATTCACTGGATTTTACCTACAGAAATTCAACAATAGATGCAATAGGTCTATTCTTGTTGAGGGTAATTTAGGCTTTGAGGCTGTAAAAAAGTTTTGTGCTTTAAAAAACAGAAAAGAAAAAGAAATAGTTAACAAAAAGAAACAACTAAATCAAAGAAGGCAGACAACCCATGTGGAGCATGAGACGGTTGAACCAATGCAGTTTTCTGATCGGAAAGCCTCTCTTCCCCAGTGCAAAGACTGTGTCATATCACTGCTGAAGGATCAACTCTAGACATTTTTATGTTAAAGCTGTCTTTTGCTTTGGGTAGTGCTGTTTTCTCTGAGTACAGGAAGGCTGTAAGTAGCTGAGCTTAGCTTTGACTCTGGCATTTTATGTACTTGCTTTTTGTTTTTGTTTTCTTTTGCTTTGTTTGTTTGTTGCAAAGATGAAACTTATGGAGAATACAACAGGATTTTTTTTAATTAAAGGAAAATTCCCATAAGAAAACTTCGTATTTTGCTGAAATATAGGATGTGCATCTGGCAGGGTTAAATCTGGGGCATTTTTTTAAGAGACAAAGTGGTAGCAAAAGCAGACATTTGGGTATATAGGGAGCAGATGATGTCCTCAGGAAGGTGACACTCACGGAGACCAAAAGGAAGGATTGGTTACCCATGTAAGGTATAGATACTCCCCAGGCAACCCCAACATTTTGCTGCCACTGCCTGGATGTTTTTTAAAGTATCTTCAGACATAGGAGATGAGGTGACTAGGCCAGTATCAGATCATCTTTTTAGTCCAATAACAGAGTTTATTTCAATAATATGGTGGGGAATATACAGCTCTCCATGTGTTATTAGAGTCACTGCAACTACCCATCATTAGCTATGAACAACTAGGGCTGATAGGAGTTGCAATCCAACACCATCTGGAAGATTATTGCATCCCTGATTTATATTCTGTAGCAGAGTCTTCCAAGAACACTAGGTGAGCAGATGCTTGAAACAGTAATCTCAATTGCCAGAGAGGACTTTGACTAAAGTCTCCATTGACTATTCTTCAGGGCAACCTTTTTACCATTCTGTGGAGGCAGGTATCAGGGAATGATGACATTTTAAGGAGATGGTAAAACAGTGAACAACACTATCATTTAAATTTGTCCTATTTAAAATGCTATCTTTTTTTGTGCCCTTGTTCTGTAGCTAGCGGCCATGGCTGTCTCCATGAACCTATATTGCAAGATTGGTACTCCCAGCTGAAGGACAGCATCTACTTCCTGCACAGCTTGGCTCTGGCTGTGTTGGCCTCTGCACTTGCCCTAAAAGAGATCAGACAAGCACTCTTATTCACGAGGGAGATCAAGCAATACTCCTATTAATACAGCTATGTCAGAAACAAGATTTTTGATACTCGTTCATAATTATCAAGACATTAATCTTCCCTTAGTATATTTTGTATTTTCCCCAGAAGTTACATGTACAGACAGCATTTGCTGTAAAAGACATCTCAGACACATATCAGTCTATTGTTTTGTGCTTTATCTTCAACCTGTCATAAGTCGGTGATGGACAAAGTGGGACTTCATTTGGCCCTGGGCATTCCCCAGCTGGTTCCCTCCACCTCTTTGGCAGGGAGGGCAGATCACAGAAAAGCAAACAGAAAAAAGAGACAAACCCCTCTTCATTGGGAAAAAAAAAAGATTTTTCTACTCTTGGAAGCCTCTTGGGGCAGTGGTTTTGCAATCACCAAGATATAGGACTCTCTGCTTCCCAACTGCCAATCTGAAACCAAGAAGTGGACTTCTAACTACTTCTTGGTTGGTAAATTTGCAAATCATGAACTTTCTGGCAGCAGGCCCATTGTGTGCTGTGAGGTGTGGGACATTGGCTCTCAGACTGTCAGAAATTGGCTACCCTTGTTATTGATGATAGCAAGTCCAGGGCAGTTTCTGTTCTATTGGATAGTTTTGTTAACACAGCTACTAAATATACGAGCTTTAATTGGTTTAATGAATAGTGGGCTAAAGCATTAGTTGATTAGCTTTGGACAATTTTGATTCATGAGGCTATGAGATGGGACCTGATTTCCTCATCTGGGGGGACTTTATTGGGTCTGGGGCTAGAGGGAATGAAAAAATAAATAAACCCTTCAAATGAGGAGTGAACGTCTTTGCTAATTAAACTGAAAGTTATCTAGTCCATCAGTATCTCAGTAAAGTAGTTTTGCAAGCATGAACTGTTCAAAGGAGAATATGATGGAAAACTCAGCACAGTGCCTCCATTAGTCACTTGTGTCATCTCAAGCTGCTCCCCAATTTTGTGACCCTTGCTTTGACAAATCTCTTTAGAAGAGACTGTTTAAATATCTGTGTGTGTGCGTGCGTGTGTGCGCATGCATATAGCAATAGAGTGGTCACTCCCCAGGTTTTGCTCACTCTTCTACATTCTAAAATCAAACTTAAGGGTGAGAGAAGCAGATAGATATCAACGGTAGTGTATGGCTATTTAAATACATGAAAAAAAGAAGAACAAACTATACGTGTTTGTATGTAAATCCCACTTTTTCAGTGGGATATATGGCTATCCACATGCTGCTATTAGTCTAGTTCATTCTGAAGTGTTGAGTATTTGAGGCTGCATAGAAATTAAACATAAAAGTAGAAAGTGCCACGGATGCTTTTTCGACCTTCTTGAGGTCAACTCAGCCTCCATCAGCTCTGTCGAATAAGGTATATTACATTTTTTCATGCTGATTCAGTTGCCATTTTGCTTATCTCCCCAACCTTCCAGAAACCTGTTTCCTTTTAAAACTTGTATACTGTTGTATATACATTTATTTATTGTCTCATGTTCTAAGAGCACAGTTTTATGCAATACTGCCCCAAGGGTTATAGTATAGTAACTTCAACTGGGTTCAGACCAGCATTGTTTGCCTGGCGAGAATACAAAGATTGCATTTCCAGAGCAGATTTACTATCCCAATTAGAATTTTGCTTCCATATGTTCTGAGCTTTTCTGGTACTTCAAAAAATCCTCTGCCCTATTTGCTATCAAAATGGTTAACTTCTTGTCCACGACTATACAGGTGTAGTCCCAAGTCTTGATTATTAGGAAACCCAACCTACTTCTACCTTATTTAATATATTAAACAGTATTGATTTCCAGCCTGGTTTTTTAAAAAAGTATATCACTCCCCAAAGCACAAAACCAACCAACCAACCAACCAACAAAACTGTGATAAAATCAAGAGGCAGTCAAACTCAAATCCGTTATTTAATTCTAAGGTAAATCTTTCTTGCCTTGTGTAAACAGAACACCACTGTCATGCTTGTTTTCCATTCTCCCTGAGTAGACTAGCAAACCGACTAGCAAACCAGTATGTGCTATTTGTTTTACCTAACAAGTATTAATTATTTAATGTGACTTTTAAAAATTATTATGCCTAGTTTAGTAACCCAGTCTGCTTCCAAAAGCAATGCAGCAGAGGCAATAAACAAGTAGTAAATACAGCCACAGCAGAGTAAGTGCATGCAACTACAGCAGGTAAGGGTTTTTCAGTCACCCCTGACAATGTAGTCCAGCAAGAAGAAAGGGCCTTTGTTTGAAGTATGATAGTGACATTACGAATACATGGGAACATCCCACTTTTCACCTGAGACAATAAGGTAAACGCTTGCAAAAATAATGCTCGTAAAGTGCCTAGTTCTGTTGTAGATGACTGACAATTCAGTCCCCAACCCCAAGGGAAGATTGCTTCTACTCAATCAGACCTAGAAGAAAAAGAAAAGGTTCCTTTCCAACCTCAGATATAACCTCCTCAGATAATATTTTGTCACCTGCCAGTCCAGTCCTCACTCTTAAATGAGCCAGGTAAACTTCCCTGATGATAACAGTAAGGCCCATCGTTCCCCCAGAAGCCTAAATTCCCTCTCCCAGGGAATAATCCAGTAACTAAAAGCTTGCAAGACATACATCTTACATGACAAGAGAATAATCATGTAGTCACCAATTTATCATTTTTTTATCATTTCCTTTTATAATGGGATTTGGTCATTATCCATGCATTGGTCACTTCCCAAATGACCTACTGCAATTAAATCTAAGTGTGGCTACGCTTGGAAATACCATAGACATTTGGGCTTGTGCTAAAGGCTTACTGTCTCTAGGGAATGTGGAGAACATATTACCTCACACATCTCCACTGCCTCCAATCTATTTTTGGGATTGGTTTTATTATCCTTCTGCCTTTCTTCCAACACAGGGGTGAACGTTGGTCCCCTCTTTGCCATGCTGTTCTCACAAAAACCCTATGAGGTAGGTCAGACTGTGAGAGAGTAACTGGCCCAAGGCCATGCAGTGAGTTTGCTCTGTAGTGCTTGATCCTGGATGTTCCAGTCTAAAAATCTTAACTACAGGAACACAGCAGCTTTTTGAGGTGGTGGGTTTGTGGAACATGTGGCTCTTCCCCCCTAAGTTACTGAACTGGAACTCCTATAGTGCTGTGTTAAGGATGGGCATTGCAATCCAGAGGATGCAGCCCTAAAAAAAAGATGACTTTCTCCAGAAGCAGAAAAATCTGGAGCTTTGTTTTATGCCCACTGTGGGTGGTCCCTGTGGAAAGCCAGGCCTTACCAGAGGTGCCACCTTGCCTGCTCCTAGCTTCTTGGGCTCAGGAGTGAATAAGAGCCAGTTTCTTGTCTCAGTTAAAGCCTCTGCGGTGGGGAAGAGCCAAGAAGCCAATAAAAGACCACTGATTGGCTCTGAAGGGGAAGACTTGAGAAGCAGAAGCTACAAGATGGTAGAAGTCACATACAGGGTACACTTTTCCTTTAGAGCTCAGTTGGAAGGAAGGGGAAGTTGTTTCCCAGGTCTCATGCAGGAGTTTGCCTACTGCCTTGCTAGTCTGCCAGAGTTTGTAAGATACCCAGGACAGCCTTGAGCAGCAAAAGACTTATTAGAGGGAGCTTTGGCAAGGCAAAGAAACCTTTCTGACCTCCTCAGTCACTTTCCCAGTATTTATTTGTGTTTCTGCTTGCTCCTGGGGACTCTAAATCTCCCAGTCTATCTCCATCACAGCTTCTCATCCTGCAGCCTCTTACCTGTGTCCTATCCAGGTCCTTATCCTGAGACCACTTACCTGCACTCTGCACAGGCTCATCCTCTAACAGCGGGTGAAATTGCCATAACAAGGAGTTTCTGTTCTCCCTGTAAGGAGCTTCAGTTAGTAGCTGGGCCACAAGATCTTGGATCACTGACGGTCACATGCAGAATGCCTTCAAGTCACCTGCTGACTTATGGCAACCCATGAATTTAATAGGGTTTTCTTAGGCAAGGAATACTCCAAGGTGCCACTGCCATTGCATTCCTCTGAAATACAATCTACAGTACCTGGTATTCCTTGTCAGTCTGCCAGCCATTCCTTTCCCTCCTTAGTTTCCAAGATCTGTAACCAAAGCATGTGCCCTGGCAAAATCTTCCCCATTTCTGAAACACAGCTGTTGCACTAAGGCAGAAATTACCCTGTGGAGAGGTACCCAACTGCATCCTGAATACTAAGAGATACTTAAACGAGGTCCTTCTGCTTTCCCAATCTAAATGTATTGTCAATATGTGTAAGATCACATACTGCAAATACAGAATCCAGAGCTTTTCCTGGTGCTTTTGTATAATGACTCTGGAGATGAATATACAATAACATCCATCTCTTCCTCAGCCAAAACTCAAGCTATCTGGAGAACTGCAAAGCCAGCACTTAAACCTGCTCCTGCCTTCTTAGATGAATGAAGGGTCCCAATTAGCCATGCATTCATTACAGATAAATTTTGTATCTTCTATTTTTGTCCTTCTCAGCCCATTCTGCCAGCTACAGTTTACACTACCTAGCTTTCATTTACCTTGCTTCTTCTTTCACTTCTGCTTGGATCTTTTCAAAATGTTTGCCCTCACTAATGTTCTTTGCACACTAGCAGCCTGCTCTGGAATGGCCATCTTTCAGTCATGCATTTTTTATAGATAATCCAGATGATGTTACCTAAACATTGCACTTTACCCATATTCTTTCCAATCTAGTTGGGCACAGGAGATTGCAGTAAAGTAGAATTGTGCTACCAGTCTGTCTCATTAAGACTGCCAAAATGTCACAAGGCTTTTGTGTCTTCTGTCCTTAATCTAAAGCTTCTTCCTCGGAATGTCTGGTTCCTACCGAGTATGGCAGCGTGACTGATGATAGCCTCTTAACCTCCTTAACATCCATTCCTTTTCCAAAGGATAAAGCCGCTTTAATCACTGGTTGTGGTTTCTTTTTTATTGCAATGTAGTACTATTTTGTTGTTGTTGTGCACCTTCCATTAGATTCTGATTTATGGTGAACCCAAGCTGACCCTATCACGGGATTTGCTTGGCAAGATTTGTTCAGAGGAGGTTTGCATTTGCCTTCCTTTGAGATCACTCGGTGGGTTTCCATGGCTGAGTGAGGCGTGAGGATTCAAACTCTTGTCTCCACAGGTGTAGACCAATGCTCAAACCACTATATCACGCTGCCTCTCATATGAATGAAAGAAAATAAAAATAAACCAATGACTCTATAAGTAATAAAAGCACAACCACCACTGTGATGCAGGAGCTAAAAGTGAATGTAAAATTCAGAGGTTATTCAAAAGTAATGCTGCTGTTACACAGAATAGGGAGCATTACAAGAGAGGGGAACTGAAAGCTGGAAAACATCTGATCAAAACTGCAGAGAACATTTGCCAAATCAAATTTCCTTGGGAGTGAACATTACAGATGGATCCTGGCCAACACGGACATTGCTTCACAATACAGCATTCTATTAAATGCTAGGTAAATTCTCCCTCTTAATTCTGGTTTTAGCTAGGCACAGAAAAACAATCATCTTGGTAGCCTGAAAGAACCCTAGTATGACAGAAACCTATGCTGCCTTATAAATCCTTTAGACACCTCAAATTCTTGTATTCTTTCCACGAAGTGCATAATTATTTGAAAATGTACTTTATTTTCGAATATTTCTGCCTCACGAAATGACTTCCACAACTTCTTACAGTCCTGGAGGAAAGATGCTCCCATTTCTTTAGGAAATGATCCAAGCTGTCACAAATGCATTCACATAACCTTGACAAGGTTGAAGTTAAACATAAAATCAACACATGAAATAAATTATATGAGTTTACATTCCTTGAGAAGGGTTTCCTTTAAATCATGTAAGGAATAAAGAACATTATTTTGTGTGTATGTGACCTCATTTTTATCGAATTTACAGAAATCTGATTTGTCCTGTTTTGGCAAAGTGGTTCCTCAAATTTCTTTTCCATCCTTAGCATAAACAGATAATATTTTGTGACAAGACTCACACCAGGGACCTTTGGGTGCTCCCCCACCTTTTTGATAATATTTCATAGCTTCTTGTCATATGAGAAGAAACGTGAGTGACATTGAATATAATTGCTTCTATCTGTGATTCTCAATAAGTGAAGGTCTGTGAGGGAAATATATATGGGTTCAGCTTTTATGAATTCTATCTGTTCTCTAAAAATGGTACCATGATGATCATGGAGTCTTTGTCTAATGGAGGATCACAGCAGATGAGTTTCTTATACTGAGCCTCCATGGCAGGTCTTGGGAACAAAAATTTTGTGAATTGGCGATCAAATACATCTAACACTTGTATTAAGAAGTTTAGAGAGGAGGTTCCAAGAGACGTAATCTATTTCAAGATTCCATATCTTATTGCTTAAATTTTCATTGTCCTAAAGTGGCCAACTGAAGACAAGCCCTAATATTATGCCTCTCAGAAACTGTCAACCAAGTTTACATGCATTGTTTCAACACAACTGCCACTCCCGTGGTCTGGAATCAGTGGTGTAGTATTGAATTTTGAAAGGCTGGTTCTCATCAAGAGAAACCCCAAAGCCTGCGACCCTCCAAAGAGTCCAAAAAAGGCAGGCAGTGGGCATAAACCTGATGAACAAAGCAATTCTAACAGTATTCATCTTCATCAGGAGCAAATCTTTAGTAAAGTGGATGGGTCATGATTACCTACTCAAGGCCAAGTCACCTAAACACACTTTACATTATGATGGGGATAGCTCATAGCAATATACAGTTGCTGGAAAAAATCGATCATTCCCAGCTACTTTGAGGATTGCTGCTAAACTCAGAGGGAAACTGAAAGTCTGAAGGTGAGACAGAGATGATATTATTGTCTCTGCTAATCAAAATGTCCTGGAACAGGCCCTGCTTTCACTATGCTACTGGTTGATACCCCAAGCCATAGTAGTAATATCTGGAACAAAGAATCAGATGGGTCAAGTGGATAAGGGAACAACCTCTCACATCAACCAAGGGAAGGAAGAAGGAAAGAAGCAGTGCCTAATCATCTCACTTGCCTCTCTGATCCCTTATGCATAAACTCCTGTGGGGGGGGGGAGGAACCACTGTTTTCTGAGAGAGCAGCACCCATCCTCCTAAAGAGAAGAGGCCCCTCTGTCAGCCTACTACCAGTTCAGCTGTATTTCTCTCAGACCCACCCAGTTCTCAAAGAGTTAGAGAATGAGGACACCCATCATCAAACTGCCACTGGGATTTACTATTATTTAAACAGTGGAGAAGCTCACAGAAGGCTGCAGCTGGCAGAAGGAGACTGCTAACCTTCCAGCCACTGAGCCGTCCAGTAAAAAATCCAGGTAGTTGGCACTGCAAATGGCTGCAGGGATCCATGGGATCCCTGCGAAAAAGTCGAGAGAAAGGTCTTCCCTGGCCCAGAGCTGGCTCTAAACCACTTAGGTTGCAAAAGGTTCATTATGTCAGAGTATGGAGTCTGAGTACAGGCATGTCAAAGAAATCATGCTCATTGGCTAGAAAAGGCCAATCATGCTACATGGGGAAGAAAGAGGGCACCAGGCAACTGGCACATGCTGTCAGAGGCCAAACAGGCAGAGCCGGAGGCAAACAGAGTAAAACAGCCAACCAGCAGTCAGGTGAAGAGATGGGCAACTTCCTCCCTATTTAGGTGGGGTAATGAGGAGCAAGCTGCAGGGTCCAAGGGGGCGGGCAACATCCCATCTAGCAAGAACAACTGCTGGACTGTGCAGCTGGGGTCTCATTCAGTGTTGTGTTCTTGTGGTTGTTGCTGGTCACGCCAGGGCTAGGATCCAGGCTCTCATTCATCTTCTCGCAGATTATATCTACCAAGCGCTCAAAAACTTGTTTGACGTTGATGTTGTCCTTGGCACTGGCCTCAAAGAACTCAAAACCTGAAAGGAGAAAAAGAATTAAGAAAAAAAAAATAGAGTGGCCAAAGAGAGAAGCAGGAAGGTGAGGAAGGGGCCTTGTGGTTTTGGCATGGGTGTGCTGTTGAGGGAAGGGAGCTCAGCTAGAGCTGTTTGTCAACAGAGGGAGACAGGACAAACCTAGCTCATCAGCCAGCCTCTTCCCATCTTCGGTGGGTATCACTCGGTCATCCTCCAGGTCACACTTGTTCCCAACTAGGATCACTTGAGCATTGTCCCAGGAGTAAGTCTTAATCTGCGTTGCCCTAAAGGAGAGATGGAAAAGGAAGCAAGTTGAATGTGCAGTCAGCCCTCCACTTTTGTGGATTTGATTATTCATGGATTATTTGCTGTCACTTCTGCTGCCTCCCTGTGCCATTTTTAATAGCCTCGAGAGACTGAGAAACTGTGAACGAGGCTTGTAAGTCCCTCTTAAAAATGGTGTGGGGTGGCAGTGGAGATGGCAGTAATCCCCACCAACCAACCATGTCTGCCTTGCGAAGGAACCTTGCCTCAAAGGAATCCAGGGTGGGTTAAATATCATGATTATACTTTTTTTGTGTGTTAAACATGGTTTGGGAGGGCCTAGAGTTATTCACGGTTTTTCCACATTTACGGGGGTCCTGTGCCCCTAACCCTAGACAAATGTTGATATAGGATGGAGGACACGTGGCTGGATGGCAGTACGTGTGAAAGGGATCTAGGAGTCTTAATAGACCACAAGCTGAACATGAGTCAGCAGTGTGATGCGGCAGCCAAGAAAGCCAATGCAATTCTCGGCTGCATCAGTAGGAGTATGGTGTCTAGATCGAGGGAGGTACTGGTACCACTCTACTCTGCTTTGGTTAGACCTCATCTTGAATACCGTGTCCAGTTCTGGGCACCCCAATTCAAGAAGGACATGGTCAAGCTGGAGCAGGTCCAGAGGAGGGCGACCAAAATGGTGAAGGGCCTGGAAGCCAAGCCCTATGAGGATAGACTTAGAGAGCTGGGTATGTTCAGTCTGCAGAAGAGAAGGTTAAGAGGGGACATGATAGCTATGTTTAAATATTTGAAGGGATGCCATGTAGAGGAGGCAGAGGGCTTGTTTTCTGCCACTCCAGAGATCAGGACAAGGAGCAATGGATTCAAGCTGCAGCAAAGGAGATTCCACCGGAACCTCAGGAAGAACTTCCTGACAGTCAGGGCTGTCCGGCAGTGGAATATGCTGCCTCAGAGTGTGGTGGAGTCTCCTTCCTTGGAGGTTTTTAAGCAGAGGCTGGATGGCCATCTGTCGGGAGTGCTTTGAGGGTATTCCTGCATGGTAGGGGGTTGGACTGGATGGCCCGTGTGGTCTCTTCCAACTCTACATTTCTATGATTTCTATGATGACTGTACTATTGGATCTTGTCACTCCCAACCATGAACCATGCAGTTTTAAATCCAGACTTTCTTTGCCATGACAATGTGTTGCTTCATAGGCTGCAAAGCCTGAGTCAAAGGGACTAAAAGGGAGGGAGATTCAAATGCAACCACACTGCTTACACCCATATCTCTCTAGACCAGAGCTTTCCAAACTTTTCATGTTGGTGACACACTTTTTGGACACACACCATTTTGTGACACAGTAATTCAGTTTTACTAGCAAACCGGAGGTTAAATTAACCCCTTATAAGAGATACAGACACACTGTAGTAACAAAATGTATGGGGGCACAATGTATCTCAGGAAAACCTTTCATATATTTTTAAAAATACATGATCTTTAAATTTCCAAGATTGTAGGTGACACACCTACACACGTCAGGCAACACACTAATGTGTCATGGCACACCATTTGGAAAGTCCTGCTCTAGACTATCTTAACTGACAACAGAAATAACATCTGAAAAAAATTGTAGGCCTGCGACCCTAACATCGTCACCTTTCTTCCCCTGTATGATTTTTAACATCTTTGTCTGAGGATGAAGCCCGTGAAGCTTCAAAAGCTTGCATGATGTATTTTGTCTTTATTTGGCTGGCCAATAAAGGTATCGCTCTTTTGTTGATTTTGCATATTGTTGTATTTTGGTGCATGGCCAACCCACCATCCCTGAATATGTTTCAGAGGACAGAAGAAACACTTGAAGTTCAGAAATTCATCTAGCAAGGTCATAATTTTCAGATCTTCAAAAACAAAACAAACAAAGAAAACCACACAGACCCACTGGTTTGACTTGTGCCCCTCTCTTGTGCAGGATAGGGAGTGGTTCTGGAGGTCTGGAATAGATCGAGATTGCCACCAGCAGTGATGCCTACTCCTTTCTCAATGGCTGCTCCCAATGTGTGGAACTCCCTCCCTCCTTCTCTTTTTCTGACATCAAATGACCTGCCTAAATAAAAAAGACATTTGCCTGCTTGCTGTCACAAAGAGGGATAGGGCAGAGGGATCGACGGAACCCTCGCATGGTTCTTAAATCATGCCCAGGTGGGTGCTTCCAATGTAGCGTGGTGTGCTCTTTTTTTGCTTGTATCTTTTAAATTATGTGTTAAATGTATTTTGAACTGTATTAACTATTTAACTTAAATTGCTTTTCTAATAGATTAGTTAGTTTTTTCTTAACTTTTGTAAAATAAGATTATAACTGAACTTTGTTTTGTGGTCCATGCTGGGAGGAAAGTGGGATGTAAGTTAATTAAACTACTAAATGAATACATACAACACTCACTAAGACATGGGGCTCTCAGTTTTCCTGATCTCTGCCACAATCAGCCCACAGTGGTCCCATCAAGTCACACTATACCAGACAGCAGAAGCTAGTCATGGTGTCTAGTTATTAGTGCCACTGATCCCATGTGGAGAGGTCTCTTTTTTTTCCACGACATTTCCTGCATGCTAAATTGTTACACTGCCAATCTAGAACAGTGAAATCCACTAGCTGAACAGGATCTTGATGAACTCTTAGTTGCATGCTGGCAGAACTAGAGTAGGGGATTGCGGTCAGATACATCATTTGCCACATGCTACTTGGTTCAGAAGAAAAAATGATAATGAGGCATGAGGATGCATGACTTCTCCAGCCACAAATGTCAGAATCATATATAATCATGTTAGTCTCTTATGAAAAAACCAGCAGTGAGTCTTCTGACTCCTTAAAGGTTAGTATATTTACAGTTGGCTTATGTCCTCACGGACCAGCCACACTTCCCCAATCTAGGCCTTCCTTCTTCAGAAGTACAGATCCCTTTTTGAATGCCTGAGGGTACACAGTAGTTTTCTTAGCCGCACAAGACGGACCGATTTCAAGCTTTTTACAAGACGAGCTCTTGGAAGCGAAACTATGCTGAGAAAGACGTTCAATAAAGCATTTGACATTTAAAAAAATCTGAACAGGCCTATGGTTTCATCCTAGTTCTGTCTGAATGAGAACCTCCTGCTTTGCTGATCTCAGGCTTTAGTGCTAAGCTGGAAGGGTGAGAAGCAGTGACTGTGTGGAGGAAAACCACATCTTTTAACCTGCAATCCAACCTAACAGTTCCTGTGCTCTGAGATGCATGTTGTGCTTTGGCTCAGGTGTTAAGCTATGATGTACCAGATCACCCCACCCAGGCCTCAACAAATCCCCATGTAGATTTTCCTCAGCAGACTCTAAAGATCCATCTCTGGTTAATTCCTCTAAAGAGGCCATCCAGAATAAAATCTGCTACACAAAAAAGAACAGCAGGAAGAATCTAAGAGGTGTAACATTATAACAGGATAATCCACTGGTTTGCTTGCTATGCATATTCATGCCATGTCAGGTTGTTAGAGGTTTCGGGGACCCTGGAATGCAGGTGAGGACTTTTTGGAACATCACTGAAACAACTATATAGGAGAGTGGGTTCAGAACACTGTCCATCTAGCCCAGTCTAGTCTAGTCTGGCTGGGTGGGTGGGTGGGTGGCATTGGTTCTCTAGGATCTCAGGCAGAAGTCTTTCCCAACACTATTAGTCAAGAACCATTTACTAGAAACACCAAGCACGGAACCTGGGACCTTGAGCCTGCAATGCATGTACTCTACCACTGAGCGTTTGTTCCTCTGACACACTGGAAGCATTTGGCTTTGAACACTTCCATTAAGATCAAAGGAACTGCAGTTCATGAGACTTGGACACAATTAAATGAAAGACACTGGAGTAGAACCTGAGTCAGGTTACTTTGGAGAAAGAACTGAGAGTGTGTGGGAAATCTTAAAGACAAGGCACTTCACACAACTCCATTTGGGCACATCCCAAATTCTACTCTATAGGCACATCATTTGGAATCAGCTCCATGGTAAATAAGAAGTGATAATTCCAAGCCCTTCCCAGGATTCTGTGTTGCATCCCTTACCAGTCTTGCACAGCGCTGAAAGACTCTTGGTTGGAAATATCATACATGAGCAAGAAGCCCATTGCTCCCCTGTAATAGGCCGTTGTTATAGTCCGATATCGCTCCTGGCCAGCTGTGTCCTTAGAGAGAAAGAGAGATACTGGTCAATAGGAACACTTCGTTTTGAATCAAAGCTCTCATGAAAGGACTGTCTCACAATTTTGTTTTCCAGGATGTAAAGACGCATAACAGCTGTGCTGAATCAGAGTAAAGATTCATCTAGGTTCTAGCAACACATTTCTTTCATTATAGCAGATAATTTCTAAGTCTGGTTCCAAGATTTCTACTCACTTCTCTGTGAAATCCATGATCAACCAGGTTGAGCTCTGCTTCTCTTTCTGTTACATAACTTGACCGATAAGGACGCATGAGAGTTTTGTTTTAGTTCATTTTTAAAATAAAAAGATTTTAAAATCATTTTAAAAATCATTTTAAAAATTTAAGTATTTTTTAAAAATTAAAATTTGATTTAACTATTAAAATAAGAATTCAGCAAAAATGACATATTAATATCTGAAATGAAAAGTACTTTAGGGTTTTTTTTTAATCAAATGGATGAGGAAGATTCATTCAGTCCCAAGACTCTGTATGCTTCTCTGAAAAATCTTTAAGAAATTACAAAAAATTGCAGACTTTGTTTTTGGGGCAGAAAGGACTTGAAAGTAAGAAAAATGAAAATGAAAAAAATCAAACAAGGGAAAAAGTGAAAACACTGCATGAAGTTTTTAAAAATCTGAATATGGGAAAAGGTGAAACTGACAGATTCTCCCAATCTTACTGACGACCTGTACGCTTGCCAGACTGCTCTATGGCCTGAAGATATAATATACATCCAGACAGCTTTGTTCATGAATCTTGCTATGCCTTCTCAGGAGCTGAGGAATATGCTGGGAAACCCATATTTCAAGGCATCCATCTTCATTTATGCATCATTTTCAGCATTGACAAAATGGAAAATGTGACTCACACAGTAAGTACAGTCAGTGCAGTAAAGGGATATATGGTGCTGACCAGGGGAGATACAGATTTAAGTCAGAGCTTTCCAAACTTTTCATAGTGGTGACACGCTTTTTAAAAAATGCATCATTTCACGACACAGCAATTCAGTTTCTCTAGCAAACCAGAGGTTAAACTAACCTCTTATAAGAACTACAGACACATACATAAATTGCAATAGCGAAATGTATGGGGACACACCACATCTCATGAAAACCTTTCATATACTTTTAAAAATATATGATTTATGAATAATATAACATACATTTCCAAGATTGTAGGTGACACACCTGCACAGTTCAAGCGACACACTAACGTGTCGTGGCACACCATCTGGAAACCCCTGGATTAAGTGGTAAGGCCACCGGTAAAGCCCAGGTCCAGAAAGGCTGTGGAAATGACGTCTTATCCTCGGCCGCCCAGCCTTGGCAAGCAGAGTACTCCCTGGTTCCCCCGGACACCAGCTCCCCCGGAGCCCGCTGGCCCGTGGCTACTATGGAAACCAGCGCTTACTCCTGACATATGCCACCTTTCATGCTGAGAGCAAGCCCCGAGTGATGTTCCTGAAGTGCGTAATGGCTGACATTTAGTTCTGATTAAATATTAAAAAGGTGGAAAGCTTGATGGAGCGTTTAAAAGGAAACGGAAGAAGGTGGGTTGGGGTGGGCGACACTAGTCAGGACTCTGATTTGCCAATAGAAGGGAAAACTGGGGGTGGAAGGGGAAAGAATTGGGAGCCAGGACAGCCAAGCCTAACTTTAGAAGTTTATTAAGGGGCCCTCTACGCCACACAGCTACAGCATTATGATTCCACTAACTTCAGTGACAACATCCTATGCAATCCTGGGATTGGCAGTTTAGGAAGGGGTATTTGGAACTCTCAGACAGAGAGAACTCTAGTGCCTCACCAAACTACAGGTCCCAGGATTCCAGAGAATGCAGCCATGGCACTTAAAGTGGAATCATAGTGCTATAATTGTATTGTGTGAACGGGCTCCAGATCATATATTCTGGCCCAGAGCTGACTGGTTATTACACCATATTCCATAAAACTGTATAGCAAGGAGAAGCTGAGTCTATAAAGCCCATTATTCATCTGTTTGGTTCTGTTGAGTTTCAGATCCTGTGTAATGTAAGCGGAAGCAATGAATGGTTACAACACACTGCCTCAATTCATGCACTCCAAGGAAACAACAAATGGCTAAAGTGTCATCAAACTCCAAAACCAGAAACCTCCTTAATCTCACAGAGATCTCTTCAAAAGCCACCCTCCCAGACACACAACTGAGAAAGCTCATCCCCATAACAAAGAAGAGGCTTTCCTTTCTTTTGTTTGTTGAAGAGGCAGCACAGAGAGCGCTACTAAGGGATGAATGACGTGTCTAACAAACAGTAATTGTATGATCTGTTGGAAGTGTTGGATGTGAACCTTCTTCGGGCAGGGATGGGTAGCTTTTTTCAGGTGGGCGGAGGATGAGAAAATTCTTAGGGGCTGCAAAGAAGGGCAGGATGGCAATGAGGTAGGGCTAGCACAGCCAACAACAACAACAACAAACACACACACACACACACACTCCCACCTCTCTCATACACACACAAATACAGACAGACACCCTTCACCCATTATCCTACACTGTACAAGCAGGCACACACATTTAGTCCAGCAAACAGTCACACAGCCACTGCTCCCACCTCCGCTGCCACCACCTCCCCTCCTTCCTCTAGTGATCCTGATTAGAAACAGTGATCTTGGCTCACCAGGACAGCAGATCCTGATCACACTTTCCTCAGTGATTAAAACAGTGGAGAAACAGTCATCAACTTTCTTCACTCCCCAGTGGGTTATGGATACGTTAGGCAAGTAGATGGGGCCCCCTAGGCCAAGGACTGCATGGGGAGGATTGTGGGGAACTCACCTATGGCCAAAAAATTTGCCTTTACAACAGATCTGTCCTCTAAAGAATGCTAGGTATTGCCACTAATATCACCTGGGGGCAGGCAGGTGCCAGGACTAGTTATATTGCACGGCTAATGTCTGCAGTATATTCGAGGAGAGCGATGGTGGCACTCCTCATCCTACATTATCTGATGATATACAACTTCTGTCCTTCCCTTTCCTTTTACTGTGCCTTCCTTTTTTGATCTTGCATTAATGGCCAGTCCTTGCACAGTTGGATACCACTACTTGGAGACCCTTAAAACTCATTAGGGAACAGCACAGCCCTCTCAACTGGCACCTCTGAGGACCCCTTGTGCCAGCATCAGCAGCTGCTATGAGCAAATCTATTTGTTTGCACAAGATCATCACGTAGCTGCCAGATGGCTTATTTTCCCACATCAACCACTGTTCGGAAACAGCGCACCCAGAAAGCCTTAGCTCCTGAGAAAACACATCTGAACAGCAGGTTTCCTGGAAAACCTTATTATGACCAGAGCAAAAGGTACATCAAGTCCACTGAGTCAGGAGTCAGTGCATGCATGGTTCAGGAGCTAGAAAGTCAGACACTACATTTCTCGATGAAAAGCACATTCAAGAGTGAACATACTGTGGTTACTTCCTTCCCATCAAGCTGTCTAGGATCAGGGGAGACGGGTACCACGTGCAAGTTCTGTGCGTGTGCAGAAATCACACAGTGACCCTAGATCGGGAACAGCTCCTGTCCTTTTCATGATCATGTCGAAAAGAGAATTTCAACAGGTGTTGCTTGTTGCCTTGGTTGCACGACAAGTACTACCTAATGAAATCCCCTCTTTTATGCAACCATTAAAGGTATAGGAGCTGTTTCCGGTTTTCAGTCTGGCAATATTACCCAAGGAGTTATCAAAAGAAACATCAGAACTTCTTATGTCAGCTTTTTGAGGCCACGAATGGTAAGGCTCTGACTTTCAATTTATTAGCAGTTAAATGCTTTGAGTACTTGACTATAAGATGCTACAACGTGCTCTGAACAAGATGAAAATCCACATAAATAGGGAGCTGTTACTTTTGGAAATTCCCTTTTCTATCAGAAGCTGGCTACTATATTCAGGCTTTTTTAAAAAGGTTTCCCTTTACTGAAATAGTTAATATGAAATAAAATTTATGAAAGAAATGAAATTTACAAATTCGTAATCCCACTCCAAAACATTCACACAATGTACTACATTTAGTCAGGGCTCCAGAGTAAATATCTGTTTCAATCATATGGATATAACTATTCCACATATGACCATGAATGATCAGAGCCTGTCTTCTTGGATCTGCTGACTGATTAGCATAATAAATAAAAATGAACCAAGTTTCTGTAAAATTATTTGGGTCTATGTCTTCATTCAGTTCCTTGACACTTGATAGAGCATATTTTTGCAGACCATGAAGTGATCTCCAGTGTGTTTCCTGATTTCCACTGCTATTAACTGTCTAATGGCTAAAACGGCTAAAAGTAAAAACGTGATTAGGTTGTTACGTGATAACTGAGCATTAGAACCAGAGAAAATGTTCAATAGTGTTCAATCTGCGATTACCTGTACCTGTTTGCTGATAATGTTACATATTTTTTGAAAGATTTCCCTCCAGAATGTTGAAACAACTACAGTAAACAATCTCAGGACATATGTGCGTAGCCCCGTGGTAAATCACATTCCTTCCAACATTGTGGGAATGTCTCGTTTGTAATTTGTGATAGAATTGATTCAAGTGTTTTTTTTATTTCCAAACTTTATTCCAATTGCCACCTGTGATGGTGTACCCTAGATCATGTTCCAACTGAAAATTTAAACTATACAGCTTAGAGTTACTATTGGGATATAACAATGAATATATGATGAACACTAAACCTCTGGATTGAGAATTCAAGTGTTGATTGTATCAGCAACTGCAGACTTTTCCACTTTGGCCTATGACTCCCATCAGCCATAGCTAGCACAGCCAATGATGAGGGATTATTGGAGCTGTAGTGCAAAAACATCTGAACACGTTAGAATTTGTCTCCAAACTGGAATGGGGACAACCGGCTGATTCTGAATACAGAGACAGACACAAATTAGAGTGGCACATCACTTGAACTTTGGGTAGAAAGGGAAAGCTGCAACTAGGCACAATCCTCTGTGGCAGGGACAGGAAACATTTTCACCATCAAAGCTCACGCCTGGGAGCCGGCTAAGGGCTGCATGTCAGCACTACACACGGTTTGGGGATTCTTTTCCTTCTCATATACAATCATATAGCTTTTCCTTCCCTAATCACTCTCTCTCTTACGTGCACACATACAGCTCCAGATCTCAATACCTCCTTCTGCGATGTATCAAAAGTTAGCTTGGGTAATGTCCACCTATATAACCAATAAGACCCTTGGTTTTGAGCTCAGGAAGAACTAGACTGAGACAGGGCAGATATCAGTCTAGGGTGCTCTTTACCGAAACAGTGAATCACAACAACAAACTAGATTCAAGGGAACAAAGTTGCAGCCTGGCCCAATAAGGATAGTAAAATTTAAAGACCCAAGGTAATCAAGAAGAACGTTGTGGTTCTACAGCTACTGTTACATCACCTACTCATTCACTTCACAGCTAACAATGTATACCCTAATAAAATGGGGTCCTCCAGATATTGTTGGATTGTAACTCCCATTGCTCCTCATTACCAGCTATGCTGACTAGGATAGCTGGCAACTGGGAGTCCAACACCACGTGGAAGGCCACACATTCTTCATTCTAGGTTTAGAATTATATAGCAGATTTGTTTGGCAATTGCACATGTACAAATCCATACAAGAGTCACAACATCTGCCACAGTGGCCTTTGATCAGGTTATCTCCATTAACTCTTCTGCAAGATAACCCATTTGCATTCTCATTCACGGATTAGTTAATGAAGTGCAAATTGGGGCAGCTCATATTAAAATGCAAATCAAATGACTGTCTCCGCCTTCCCTATTTCTGGGTTATCTGAAGCCCTGCTAGCTTCTGGCCTCAGCTCCCAGACTTTCTTACCCAAATCTGCAGCTTGACTCTTTTTTCATTCCTGTAGACAGTCTTGACCTTGAAGTCAATGCCCACAGTGCTAACAAAGGCTGATGTGAAGGAGTCATCCGCATATCGGAAGAGGAATGATGTCTTGCCTACGCTGCTGTTGCCAATGATTAGCAGCTTGAACATGTAGTCAAAGTTCTGGTCAGCAGCATCCTTGGATGTCGGCCGGGTATCATTTGCTGACGCCATCTATAGGATTAGAGGGAGCCAGTTAATTTCATTAATGCGGCATGTTGGCCCAGAATCCTCACACATTACAGGGCTTGCAGATCCAGAGAAAGTAGTTAGGCATTTGCTTGGGTTCACACTTTAACAAAAGGGTTCATTTCTCCATGCATGGCATTGTGTTCACTTTACATTAGACATCCAAAGAAATCTGAGGCAGCGTGAGGAAATTTTCAGTTTGTACACAAAGCCAGTTTAGAAAGTTGTTACCCACCTAACCCACCTAAAAACTATGTCCTGAGGGTCCTAATTATTTTATATCAAACATAGTGAGCCACAGAGATCTACTGGAAGGACATGTAGGCAGTGGAGCTATGGAAATAGATCAAAAGAGTAGCCTGTTTTCTGTCACGCATCCTAAGTGAATCTTGCAAATGGCTCACACAGGTCATTGGAATGGATTTTCAGCCATGACAACACCACCAACAGGAGACAATAGGTCTCTGGGATCAAATTAACATGCCAAACAGCCAGGGATGTGACACCTTGAGGTATGCATCCCTGGATAAGAAACTCGTCTTGCAGGAAACTACAAGGATGTTTGGCTGTATTTTCTTTGAACTACAAAGCTGAAATCCATCTTCATAAAACTGCAGCCATCTGTTCCCCAGGATATGTTTCAGCTCTATAACTAGCCCCCTTTTTCTCCTTTTTTTCAGAGTTCTCCCAGATTCGCAAACAATGCTGCTGGTAAGCTCCCCTCAGCCTCAAAAGATTGGCTGAGGGGAGGAGGCTGAGATTGGCTTTTCGCTCGTTTTCTCCCAGCTGAAGACTTCTGGATTGGTACAGTATTACCCCAAAACCCTTATGTCTCTCTCTCTCTCTTAATTTTCACCTCTTTCTAAATTTCTATAGTCTTGTATGCTTGTTGGGGTGAGTGCAGCTGAGTGATTGTATGGCTTTTAACATCTACGTCAACAGGATACTTAAATTTGAACAGTTAGCCTGATTCTTTGTGATCCAACTCTGTAAACACTGGGCAAAAAAGATCCTTAATTACCCTGCTCTCTTTGCATTGCTAAAGCAGTGTTCATAGCTAATTTTCCCCACAAGTGATAAATTTGACAGGCGTTGCGAATCCCCTTAAGGGACCCCCAGCAAGCAAGGGTAACAAAGTAATGGGCCCAATGTGGTTGCCCCTCCTTCCCGATCTTTAAGCCAGCACACCACAAACTAAGGATTCACATCAAATGGAATAAATTTTGATCACAGGGCCTATTTGATTCATTCTCATCCCCACATAAAGAACACATGTATAAATTGATACACATATAGTACTATAGTCCATCCAAACTAAGTCAGATGACAAAAGCGTATCTCCTCTATGTTGGAAACCTACCATCGTGAAAGCACCGTATTTACATATGTGGTGGTGATGTCCCCATGAAAGTTTAATAAGTCATTTTTGTTCAGCAGCAAGATTGGGAAAAGTTAGGTAAAAGATTGGTAAAAGTTAGGCACTGGAAGGACTCTAAGATTTATAATATGTGGCTGGTTAAATGAACTATGGAGGTTTAGGCTTTATGGGGGGAAAATGACACATTGTATTGAAGGCAGGAAAAATATTACGATAAACAACTCATTTTGTGACACTTGGTGGCCATTTATTGAATGCTGAAATTTAAAAAGTGGCATGTTTCATCCATCAGGGCTGTCTGAAGAGACTGTCTACTCTGATCTTTTACTCTGAAAATTCCCCCTGGATTAAGCAGTGACAGATAGCTTTACATCAAGGGCTGAAGTCACAAATACTTTCCCTTTGTTTTGTATTATTTTGGGGCCTTTTATGATTAATGTCTCTTTGCTTCTGTAATTTATATAACAACCGTGTTCTTTCGTATGTTTTCTGTGACTTTATATGGAGTTCTGATAAAGCACTCAGTAAAGCTGCTTATTAAAAAAACTAAACCAGTGAGGCTTCAAGAGTTTAAAGGTATTTGTTGTGGAACAACACCAGCTATGACCTGCCTGGGACCTATCCCCCTGCCCAGTGGCCAGGTTTATCCATACTGTGCATATATACAAGGTTAACTGTAGTAGTCAATTAGCAGTAGATATGAGAACTAAAATAGCACCTTACAGAGCAACCTAATTCCAGGTCCTTAGCCATTTGTCCCCGCAAAAGAGAATGTGCACACCCAGTGCCTCCAACTATCCT
The DNA here is from genome assembly GCA_030412105.1 of Cyclura pinguis. Classification (NCBI taxonomy): domain Eukaryota; kingdom Metazoa; phylum Chordata; class Lepidosauria; order Squamata; family Iguanidae; genus Cyclura; species Cyclura pinguis. The sequence continues at coordinate 208,716,875 of CM059600.1, forward strand.
TGAGGGCTATAATCCCGACTGCTGTGTTTCAGGTTGTGTTACCATGTTCCAGAAGGAACTCTCTGAAGAAACACATCAATGAGTAGACCAAAATACTGCTGCAAGGAAAGGATGTAGTAAGGATGGCAAACCAGAGTTTTTAATCTCGCATCCTGTCATGGGTTGATGTGCTTCCACAGACAGGAGCAATATTTCTCTGGCATGCTTACACTGCTATAGATTCACATGCAAAGGGTATACGCATTTGTACGGATGCACGTGTAGCTGCTCAGGGTGGGAATATGGTCACTACACAGCTAACATTGAAGCAGGGATGGGAATCACACAGCCCTCCACATGTTGTTGGACAGTGACTTGCATCGTTCCTTGTCATTGGCTATGCTGGCTACGGCTGATGGGAGTTGTAATCCAAGAACATGATTTCTGCTCCTATATCAAAGTAGGAAGATAATCATTCCACTAAAAAAGCTTCTGATTCTCCTAGAAGTAAACCTAGAAAAACTGTACGCTATCATTTCAATGGAAAACAAAACAAAATGAAATACCCTTTCGTTGCTTCCAACACTTTAACATATTTGTCAACCCTCCCTCCAAAACGCCTAAAACTCATATTGCTTTAAGTCTATTTCAGTTTTGGCTACTTACTACACCTGTGAACCACCTCAACAGTATAAGGAAGGCAGCACAGTGTTTAAAAGCCTACGTAAAATTAAACCAACCTTTACACATTTTAGAATTGTAACCATTTACCACTGTACAACCCACCTTTCCAGAGGACTCTGTGAGAAGGAACAAGTAAAGAAACAAGCAAATGATGGAAGACCGCAAGAAGACGGGAAGACCCTGAGAGAACTAACAGCTGAGCTGCCCCTTCCCCCTCAACAGACTGTGGTGAATTGCTATATTTTGATCTCATTGTATTGCAATTTAACTAATGCAGTTTTATTTTACCTGGAAGTTACCTTGGAAGAATTTCAAGGAAGGAGGAAACAAACAAGCAAAGACATAAATTATTCTCAGGAGGAAAAAAAAACAGCTGCAACATGATGATCTTATGCTTGCTCTGAAAGATGTTCCCTTGGCCTTTGTATAACGTCCAAGTGAAAGGAGAAGATTCCACAGCTGAAAAGCAGCAACCTTCTGTACTGCGGTTCTGCAGATTTGGTAAATTTAATTTTAAATGTTGATTTCAGAGACTGATGCAGGGTTGTCCCATGATATTCGGCTGTGTGTGTATGTGCCTTCAGGTTATCTGTTGACTTACAGCAACCCCATGAATTTCATAAGGGTTTCTTGGCAAGGAGTACTCAGAGGTGGTTTTGCCAGATCCTTCCTCTGAAATACAGCCTTCAGCACCAGGCATTCACTGGTGCTCTATCTAAGTTCTAACTAGGGTGGACCCTGCTTAGCTTCCAAGATCAGATGGGATCTGGCGCCTTGAGGATATTTAAGCTAGCAATATTCTCCTACTTCAAACATATTGGAAAGTATATAGGACTACATACACTTGGCACAGTCTCAATGCAGGAATCACTGTACTGAGCCTGTGCATGTTTTTAAAAGCAGATCAGTACAGGAATGGGATTTTGATCTTTGTAGAGAAGCAAATGTAGTTCCACCAGAGGGAAGAAGGCTGTCAAAAGCTAAACTTCCTACCCTTCAAGTGGGTTTTTTCCCCCCTTGCAAAGCACAACATCCAGTCCTTCAACTACTAGGTTGCTTTACTTAATTCAGTTTTTGTAAACCATGAGCCTTCTAAAAACTTATCTCTATCTTTAGTAATATACACTTTATGTTTCCTGCTCCAAGCAACTTGTAAGAGTATCAATCACAGACTTAATTCATAGTTCCTTTATTTACAGAGGGAGCTTCTCCATTATTGCTTCATTCCAGTATACCTCTGTCTAACTTGAATCTTTCTACTTCTCATTCAGGCTTCAGACCAGTATTTCTATACCTGGGGGCCAAGTCCCATTTAATTAGTGGGACATACCTTTGAGGAAACACGCCCAGAACTAACCTCCTCTTCTACTCTCACGTTAAGATCAAAACAAATCTGCAGGCAATAACTGAATACCATATCTTCATTCAGAATACCTTTTCTTCTGTTCAGCTTTTTTCCTTTTGAACGTTCAGCTGGCCTGTGTACACTGCAAACACTGGATCTAGTAGAGGTATTATTTTACAGCAACCAATCCTCCATATTGGAGAGGTAAGATCACATCTTCCTCTTCTTTCATCTACATCTATATCCACAGTCACATACTAACAAGCAGACACTTCCTATAATGCCTATGAAAATGAGCAAGCCCATTGCAATATTTGGTGGCATCAGAAGCAGCCTCTCTTCTTCTTCCATACAAAAACCATTCAGAACGCCTGGAGGAAAAGGAGCGTGAGGCCTCATGGAGCCCTGTTCTTTCTGGCAAAGCTCCTTCCCCAACCACATCCGTCTTCTCTTCAGGTGTGTCCTTGAAGCTAAGAAACCTACCAAGAGGAGTCACTACTGTCTCCCCTTTTGACAAAGGAAAAGGGTGCTAAAGTATGACCTCTCTGGGCACATCCTAGTTAGCAAACAATTGTGTTTGATTTTGAAATTCCACCTAGGAGAGGTCCCACCCCAGCATGACTCTTAGGGCTCAGGATGAGGACAACCTAGCTAAGGTACCAGTGAAGAAGTACTTACAAAAGGGAAATTAATTGTTACAATACTAGTGATTACATTTTTCTTAGTCAGGAACCTCTGAGAGATAGAACTCCATCATTTACTTTTGCTAGCTACTAGTAACCATTTTGAAAGACGGGTAGAAGATATGCATATTACAGGGACTCCTACTGCATCTCCCCATCAGGGGGCTCAGCTACCAGGGTCAGAAGCAATGGGACAATATGGCCTTGGACTGAAAAAAATCTGCCAAAAACCCCCATTCAATTACACAAGAAAAAATAAATAAATCAATAGATGAAGGTTCAGGGTTACCAGCGGACTGAGAACTAAACCTACTCTTGGAAATCCAGTTTGTGGTGTGAGGGGCAGGTTCTTCCACACCCCCATCAGCTGCGTCCCAAATGAAAGCTCATTTGTTTTGTCCTATAAAACACAATGAAAAGCTACTGAAAACCAAGGCATCATTTAGTTCCATAGACTGCCTTGGCTTTGATCTTCACCAAGGTATAGGAGACCCCATAAGCAAGCTTTTAGCATAGAGATACATTCTGCCAAAACCCTAAAGTATTCGCTTCTAAGGAAATCACTAGCCACAAATATATTTTATTTAAACAGACCACAGGACATTTTCACACAACCATTTAGTCCTCTACAGCAACAATCTCTAAACTGGTTTTAATTCCAATTACATACATGGAGTTTATCAATTTTGTTGGTTTGAGCTCTATGCAGTGGCTTTTAAAGAGAGCACAAAGACAATTTTGGAAGGTTATGGGGAAGAGATACAAGCTCTTCTCCATTCCCTTTTCCTCAGCTTACTTTGATTTTATGTCAGGCTTAGGACACTGGTTGCAACACAAATACATGGTAACTACTCCAGAAAGCACCAGTGAAGCAGTAGGTAATCTAGAGGAATGGGTCTCTTGTAATTTTGCATGGATTACTAGTGGATCAGTGAACTACTGAAGCCACTTTGGATATTTGGTGCAAAGACAGGAAAATATTCCTTTCTATTGATCCTGAGAAAGAAGGTAGAAAATCCTGTATTTTTGCAAACGTTTTCTGTTAAGGCCCTTTTCTACTTGTAATTGTTTTTTACCTATATGGTTTTATGATGATGCTGGTAGTGTATGCCACATGGTCCATTAAGCAAAGATGATAAAGCACTCACCCAGTGGCCACAGATGAGAAGAAATTCCATGCAGTGAGTGAGTAGGTTGCTAGAGGAGAGAGAACTTTACCTGCCTTTGCCCCTCCTCTATCCCCATTACAGAATCCAAGCAGGCTGGCAGATGACAGCAAATGCTGTAGGCTGTTGGATGAGGAGGAGATCTCCCCAACCTTCTTTGCCAATTCACAAAAAGCTAGTTAAAAAAAAAACCAAACAGTAGGGTAGTGGCCTTTATAAGGTTCATTTAATTTACTGATTATATTTTGGGTGAGCCAACTTTCACAGAATTTTAATGACGTACATGCATGAATCCACGAGCAGATACAGACACACAGACATAACTTGGCCCCTCTCTTCCTGACAGACTACCCACATGAAGGATTGTAATCCAACCAGCCTGACTGGTTTGGCTCTCTGTGGCAGAGAGCCATTCGGATAAGCTACCTTTCCAGTTTCTCAAGCTCAATGACTGACTAGGCCTACTAGTTTCTATACTGCTGCACAGGAGCAATTCTAGTGTGTTTGTGTATGTTCCTTTAAGTTGCCTGTCAACTTATGGTGCCTCCGTGAAATTTCACAGCATAGGACAAAAGTGAAGCTGAAACATGGGCAAATTCCAGCACAGAATTCTCCATTAAGTCTTCTCTTTCAGTTGGTCCTCCCACTCAAAACAAAGTTTTAGCTGGACTGTTTTATGTTAATTAAATAACTTGTACCAAGACCTGAACAAACAATCAGCCAAAGAGAAAGTTAAAATTAGTCAGTTAATCAGCTCACATTTTTATTGTTTGCTGAGAATTATATTCAATCTGTCACATGTTATTTCTGGTTTCCTGCTAAATCACCGGTGGTGGTAGTGCAAGAATCCTTACACATGTTTTTTCTGCAAGATCCCATCCTCGGCATCAGAGCCAAGGAGGAACTTTCCCCCAAACTCCCAAGATCGAGTTGGATCAGAAGTCTGATTTCTCTATTATGCATCTTCCTATTTTCTAAATAGATCAGCACTGGCAGAGGAGCTTGGGATACAAAATTCCTCAGTGGTGGTGTTATGTCTTACTTGGGGGAAGACACTTCAGATGAGGAACAGGAGAGCCAAGATAACAGGTTCCAGTTAGAGGAAGGTGGTGGTCCTTCCCTGGGACTCGTAGAAGCGGAGCCCAGATTGACCCATGTGGCTCCTGAAGATCACAAAGGAGATACAGAGCCACTTCATCCTGTGAGCATCAAAGACTGAAATGCCAGTTTCACAGGAACAGGAACTGCAGTGATATTCCTTAAAGCAAAAAAAACTGAGCTAATTAGGCCAGCTGTTCTGGTTTTACAGCCAACTATCACTTGGCTTAAAGAGATGTGGAGTCACATAATTAGTCAGAACAGCTTAATAAATACAGCACTCTTCAGACCACACTTCACTACATGGGGACCATTACCACTTAAAGTGTAGAGAACAAAGACCGGAAAGTAAATAAGGCATAAGGTATGACTTATTCCTTATTTACTTTCCGGTCTTTGTTAGACCCAAAGTAAGAATAATGTTGAATAATAATGAATAATGTTGTGGGTGCAGAGATGATCAGAGTGGGGCACTCCTCATGGAATATTCTGGAGGACAATGAGGCTGTACTTCATAGACTGTGCATGAAATAACTAGTGTCCGGTAGGATTTTATGATCAAAAGCAACAGTTTATATTGCTTTTGCAGGCCCTCCGATCCCAGCACAAACACGCTATCTCTTTAACAGCTGCATAAGACAGGCCAGAAACCAGAAGCTTGTAGTTTTCCCAGGATGGAAACGTGTTGAAGGATGGATGGTGTAGTGCAAGCTTTCCAAACTGTATGTTGAGACACGTTAGTGTGTCGGCTGCAGTGTGTAGGTGTGTCGCATGAATGTAATGGGTAGAGCCGCTGCTTCTCACACTACCACTGCCCCGGGCCAAGGAAGACTCCGGCAAGGATGGCGGCAGCAGGCCAGGTCAAGGCGGAGGGGCTGCCTCTCCCACCATCACTGCAGCTGCCCAGCGAGGTGGCTGCGGTGGGTCAGGCTCAGGTGGAGGGGCTGCCTCTACTTACTGAATTACTGGGTCACAAAAGGATGCATGTCTAAAAAGTGTGTCACCAACATGAAAAGTTTGGGAAGCTCTGCTTTAGTGGTTTTAGTGTTGGACTACAACTCTGGAGACCAGGGTTCCAACCCCTGCTAGGCTATGGAAACCTACTGGGTGACCTTGGGCAAGTCACACTCTCTCAGCCTCAGAGGAAAGCAACGGCAAATCCAGCCAGGAAAATTCCATGGGAGGTCCACCTTAGGGTTGCCATAAATCAGAAATGAAGGCAAACAGTAATAACAGACTGAATTTTTGTCTCACCCGCTGCTTTGAAGGCCTGAACAACTCCACTGAGTTTATTTTTTAAACACACTTCTAAAAGATGGACAACCTTCCCCTGCTGCCATTCCTCTTTCCTTGTGTGTCATGTCTAATTTAGATTGTAAGCCCGAGGACAGGGAATTGTCAAATTAACAATTTTCAAGCTGCTCTGGGAGCCTTTTTGGCTAAAGGGCAGGGGACAGATACCCTGAATAAAATACGTAAAATAAACTCACCAATATAACAGTTATAGCAGACAACAAGCTTCCCATCTAGCAAAAAAACTGAACCCACCCGCATACATCACTTCTCTGGAATCAACAAAGAAAGTTCCCCATTCCATTAGACTGAACGGCTGAGATCCCGTCATGGCACTGGGAATCTCTTTTATAAAATAAGTGTATCCACAAGCAATGGACCGTATGATCAATGTGGCTGACTGAAGCTGGTCCTGCTCTGCATGGCAAAATGATGAGTAAATCAGCTTGCAGTAAAAAGACAGAGAAAGAGAGAGAGAGAGAAGAGTAAAAATCCTGCACACTTGGCCATACTTGCTACACCTACCTCCCCAAGTGCGAATCTGTTGCCTCTGTTGGCTGGTGGCTGCTAAACAGCCAACTAGGCAAATTTAGATTCAGGAGTTATTGGTCTTATGGCTCACTACCATAACCATGTAGGATTCCTTTCTGAAGCGTGTGACTAACCTCGTCATCTCTACTGCTGTTGTTGTGTGCCTTCAAGTCACTTCTGACTTATGGTAACGCTAACGCAAATCTACCACTGGGTTTTCTTGGCAGAATTTGTTCAGAACAGGGAGGGGGTTTGCCTTTGCTTTCTTCTGAGGTTGAGAGATCATCACTTGCTCAAGGTCATCCAGTGGGCTTCCGTGGCTGATTTGGGAGCTGAACTCTGATCATCCGCTCTCCTTGTCCAAAACTCAAACCACTATACCACGCTGGCTCTGCTCTAGCTATATATAGTTCATTTCTATGGCCATTTCCGCACCAGACTGTTATAGTGCTATTATTCCACTTTCAACATCCTATGGAATCCTGGGGTTTGCAGTTTAGGGAGGGGCCGCCCGGCCGGTCCCGAAACTGCAAACCCCAGGATTCCATAGGATGTTGAAAGTGGAATAATAGTGCTATAACAGTTTGGTGCAGAAATGGCTCATATGTTAGGTAAACTTGTGTAGAAAAATACACATATTAAGCAAAACTGCTTAATACAAATATAAATTAGGAAACTGCACAAAAATTCACAGACAGTCATCAAGGTATTCAATGCTAAGGCTGTTGCACCACTCTTATATGCTTCTAATATTTGGATGGGGGATTGACATCTGAGATAGACAGGCTACAGAGAGTTCCTCAGGGCCCTTCTCCAACTCCCCAATTGTGTCCCTATTTCTCTGCTCTTGTTGCAAACTAGGGAAAGCCCTCTTTCGGTTAGGGTTTGGTGGTCCAGTTTAAAACTCTGGTTGGAAGTTAGTGTTTTGGGGGCCAGCTCAGGTATGCTTTTATATATGACCCAGGACAACTATGTAAGGAGTTGGTATAAGTTTCTCGCCAAAAAAGGCTGTTTCAAATCGGTCTCTCTTCTTCCCTTCTCTCCAGTTTGGGCCTGAATACTGCTCTTAAATCTCTCAAACAAAAACTGTGGGGCATAACTTTTTGTGAGCTGCACTCACACTCATACGTATCTTGCTCTCCCAGTCCACTACGTCAGGTCTTTCCAACTAGCAGACTGCTTAAAGAACCTGTCCCCAAAAGTGACCCTGGCTGTTGCTAAATTCCTCACAGAGGCCGCCAGAATTAGAGCTCACAGTGTATTAGACAACAGTTGATTATGATTGTCTTACTGTTTTGATTTTTCCTTCAAATATTTTGTCCATGTTCTGTTTCTTTGATGCATCTATGGATTGTAATAAATAAATGACTGACTATACAGACAGTTTTTAAAGAAGTCAGAAAGTGATACAGAAATAGCACAGAATAGACTTAAGATGGGGGAATTGAAGAACTGAGAAAAAAGGGAAATTTACAGAGATGCCAGTCCCTAAACCAGAATGCCCCTGCCAGTCCAGGTTTGTCTTCTGCTGCCCACATTATCTGCTTCTCTCTGGCATTGTCATCTGGAGGCTAGCTGAGCTGCAGAGCTCTGGACTTCAACTTTAATTGCATCACTGTTCTGGGGAACAACAAAGCAGAAGTAAACAAAGTCGTTGTAGTTCGCTTTTTCCTGTGTTTTTGTTTCTTATTGTCCCCTGATTATTTTGATAAACTTCTTCTTACCTTCTTTCCCAGGTGGCCAGGCCTTCCTACCCACTGTGAACGGCTGGGCTATAACAAGGTTGAAATTAATTATTTATTGTTGTATGCCTTCAGATCATTTCTGATTTATGTGACCCTAAGGCAAACCTATCCCTGAGTCCTTTCGGCAAGAATCGTTTAGAGGGGGCTTCCCTTTGCCCTCCTCTGCGGCTGAGAGAGTGTGACTTGCCCAAGGTCACCCAGGGGATGTCCAAGCAGGGATCTGAGCCCTGGCATACAGAGTCATAGCCTAATGCTCAAACCACTTGACTTTCACAAGGGTTTGGAGCATAGAACTCTCTCAAAAGCTTTAAAAAAAAAAGGCGAATAACTCCCCCACCCACCCAAATAAGTGCTCCCCCTCCCATTCCCTTCCAGGGCGCCTCCCAGGGCTGCCTTCCAGGGGCCCGGGGAACAGACAAAGGATTGGGAGGGGCAGCCGCATGCCTGGAAAAGGTGTGTGCACAAGCCTTCGCCCCATTCACTTGCATTTTGCCCAGGTGCACTTCCTTCCAGGCACCAGGGGAGACAGGCAAGTGAATGGGAGGGGACAGTATCACAACCAGAGAAGGCACAGGGCTGCCCCCTGCCATTTGCTTGTCTTTTGCCCAGTCTGTGGAAGGAAGACACGTGCCCGGGCAACGGGCAGGGGAATGGGAGGTGAAGAATGGGGGAGGCAAGCAAGTGGACGCCTTGCAAATAATCAAATTCACAAAGATCAAACCCATGAATGTGGAGGGAGGACTATATTATTGCAAACCACCAGAGTACTTTGGAAGAAAAGAGATACACATTTGCAATAAGAAAATAAATCAACAATTACATTATAGCCCCAGGCAAAGAACCATTGACTAATAAAAAGAAAGTCTAATCTAGATTGTACATAAATAAATAAATGCACAGGCATTTTCTTTTTTTTAATTAGGTAATTGGCTAATTACAGTTTAACACTGATATACATACAAAAATATTATTCCAATGATTAATACAAAATTAATACAAAACAACCAGTGCTAGCCCACAACCAACACATTTATTATCCCAATAAATACAATACTGCTTTTCCCCTCCCCCCCACCCCCCAGGGAACAAAGTCAATTTTTACTTAATATCTCTTTCCTTTGATGTGGTGAATTGTATTAATTGTATTTTTTCATAGTTTTGTACTCCTGCCTTTAATTTTTTTCTATTAGTTTGTACCACTTCCTTGACCTATCACCTTCATTACACTGACCCATATACCCATTCTTTTTTCTAATATAAAATCAAACATTATATACTCTGAAACATAATGTTGTCATCCCTCCATTTTCCTTCATCTTTTCAGCCATATGCAATAACCGCATGAGCTGCCCTCAACATTAGTTTTAGCAGGTACTCCTCATTTCTATCCAATCCCAAATCCTTTCCATTTAGAGTCATTCATTTTTTTTGTTTAATTCCAACTCTTCCCCTATTCCATTTATCTCATTAATCATTTCCTGCCAAAATCTCTACACCTTACAACATTCCCACCACATATGTATATACTTGCCTTTATTTCCACTTCCACTTCCATGCCACAATTAGGGCCATTCCACACCCTACCTTATGTCGTTGTCCTCTGGTGACAATCCTGGCAGTGGCTCTGCCGGGAAGGGAGTGCGATGAGGGCACTGCCCTCTGCACGGGACCAGCTCCTTGTAGAAAGGAGTGCGATGGACACGCCTCTTCCTTCCGAAGCACTGTCGGACACTTTCCCAGGCTGCGATGGGGCAAGAAGCACCTCCACTGCTCATCCAGCACTTCCACAGGCCAGGTAAGTGTGGGACAGGTGCACGATTGTGGGTCATTGAAAGGGAAAACCTGTCAGTGATTTCATCCACCATGCCAGTGATCCACCATGCCAGCTGGTGACAGGAGAAGGGCAGGACAGCAATGACATCATGCAGAAGTGTCGTCACAGTCCCGCTCCTCTCCCGTCCCCATACTGGGATGACAATCTCCTGCGGAAAGGGTCTTAGATGACATTTCTTTTTAATATATATGATAACTGATGTGGTGTCCTGTACTATCTTGCAATTAATTTTAACTGTTGCTTCCTTATTTCAGTATTTTAAATCCTGATAACTTCATTTTGCCACTCTTGAATTTGTTTACTACTTATTTTAATATCTCTTTCCCATAATTCTCACAAACCTTCTGGTTTAAATTGGCTTTCCAACAGAATTTTATAAATTCTACCCCCACATTCCTTTTCCCCTTCCAGCCTTTCTTCTCATTAAATCTTCTAGGGGATACTGAATTTCTCCATGCAGGCTTAATTCTAGCAACCTCTTATATATCCCAGCTAATTGAAGCCAAAACTGTTTCCCAATTATATCAAATAACTTTTCAATCTTAACTGTTTGCCTGAATTCTTGTATAACTGCCTTATAACATGATAATCTTTATCCTTTAATTTTTTAATAACTCTACTTATTCCCTGATTTCTTTCCCTATTCAAATATTCTATTGGGTACCATTTATAATTTTGCACACAATTTCTTCTTCTATACTACCCAAGTGGACCTTAATGGGCCCTCTATTATATTTTTAAACTTTCCTCTTAATTTCCTTTCTAATATTAATCTAAATTCCATATTATTTAAATATTTCTCTATTCTCAACTACCTTCTATAATCAAATTCAAAATCTAATAATCGCTTCAACTGAAAAGCCTCATAATAAATTTCTAAACTGGGGAGCCCCGATCCCCTTTTTCCTTGATGTATACATAATAATTATTAATTAAATGAACAGGCATTTAAAAACCCAGACTTAGAGTTTCAGATTAGGAAGCTACCCCTTTATGGTTTCAAGCAGTACTGATACGCTGCACATACCGCTGTGCTCATTCCCCAAAAGAAATGCAACCTCCCTCAGAAGAAATCCCATTGCATGTATATGTCAAATAAGACAGAAATGGGCAAATATTTGATTCAGTCCTGGAGTTAGGAATGAAGGCTGGCTAAAACAAAAAAACAAAAAACCTGCTGTCCAGCAAAAGTTACTCATATCTCACAATTTTTCTATTGAAACTGCTCCCCCACCAAAAAGCCATTTTATTTCAAAATGAAAACAGGTGCTCTTTTATATGTCCATGTATATAATGTACCCAGTGGCATAACTAGGCTCAGCAGCACCTAGGGCAAGCATGGAAGTTGTGCCCCTAGGTGCTGCTGCCATGGTGGCCCCCCACCCAGGTTAGAAAGCACCGTGGTGGGGGCAACTGCAGCAGGCCAGGGCTGGGTGGGAGAGTGGGGGGCTTTTGGCTTTGTGCCCCCCCCGGCAGTGGCGCCCAGGGCACGTGTCGCAGCTGCCCCACCCTAGATACGCCTCTGAATGTGCCCTGCTAGATGTCAAAAGACAATGTGGGAGAGGCACATGATACTAAAGTGCAATGCAGAAGGACTGAAAAAAGACAGATGATAGGTTGAGATAGCAAAGATGAAAGCATAAGATGGGGTGGTAGAGAAAGTGTGTGTGTGCGCATGCGCTCTTTTGCTTTCAAGTTGCTTGTCATCGATTTCATAGGATTTTCTTAGGCAAGGAATACTCAGAGTTGGTTTTGTCAGTCCCTTCCTCTGAAATATAGCCAACAGCACTTGATATTTGTTGGCAGTCTCCCATCCAAGTATTAACCAGAGCTGGCACGCTTAGCTTCCAAGGGCTGGTGGGATCTTGTGCCTTTAGGGTATTTAGCAACAGGCTACAAACAAGGTGACGAGGGAAAGTTTAAGACTGAGGAAGTAAATGTACCATATTGACAGACTCCAGCACAGGGACAAAGCCTGAAAAGATAGTCCAGGGAGCTGCTGAAAACAGATAAAGAGAAGTGCTATGGAGTAGTGGAGACCCGGGTTAAAAACTTATGGATGTTGCCACTCACTACATTTCACGAAAACCTACCTCACAGGATTATACTGAAAGTATAAAATACACAGTGCAGAGAACTATGTACACCCACTCTGAGCCCATCGGAGAAAAGTAAAAATACGAACTTAATAAAATAATAAAATAATTAAGGGGAGGAACGATATGTGTCAGCACAGAATATTCTAGAACCAACATTTCCCACAAAAGCCTTCTCTCTTTCCTCAGACACATTCACATTACCGTGTGATGGCAGGCATTTTTAGAAGAAAAACACAAGATCTCCAGCATGCTTGTGTATGCACAGCTGGTGAAAAGTTATGAATGCAGAACAAGTGAATTGGAACAAACCTTTCCACAAGTAATTTCTTAACCAGCAAACCTGAGCTATTTTAACCACATCATTTAGGTATCTCTGCTTCCTCTGCATAGTCTGTTCATGTCCAACCACTGAACTATATTATCCCCACCTCTCCCAGAATACTGGTGGAGACAAACACAGCCCTTTTACTCTGCTCTGAATGTGCCCCTAGGGGTGCGATATTGTTTTACTCTCACTTAATATGGCGCATCCCAGAAAGACTTGTGTGTGTGAATTATAAGAATACATGGGTAGTTTAATTATATTATTGCCATTCTACATTAAGTGATCTCATGTACATTCGCTTAAAAGCCACCATCTACAAAAATGCTGCAGGGCGGAATGGCAAAATGGATTAAATTAGCCATGCTGCAGCCAAATCCAGAACCATCTTTTCTTGGCAGCAATAAGGCAGAGCTCAGCTTTGTGATAATCTTGCTGCTTCATTGCCTCCCATACATCCTAGGGAGAGGCACAAAGAATCAGAGAGGTTGCAGATCTTTACAGTATACACCTGGGTATTTTCGAGAAGAATCAGCTTCTCCTTTTTAAAAAAATGGGCATATGCATAATTTGCATTGGTAAGAATTCATGTCCGATTTCTCTTCCACATGCTAATCCAATCTGTGTTAATAAGATTCATCGGATGTGGTTCCTGTAATGCCCAAGAGACTCCTTGTCTCTAAAGAGGGTTCAGTTATTATAAAAGACAAAAGGATACTGAAGTGTACTATACCATAAGCAACTTACTGGCATACAGTATCATCAAAATGTGCAAAGTAAACTGTGATGTAGTAAGTTCTTATATACCCGTTAGTTGAGTAAATTAGACAGTGAACAAAATTAATAAGGACAGATAATGGAATGCAAGAGATACACCTTGGGAGCTAGAACATGAATCTCAAAATTCAAAACCAAAATATATGCTGGAAATATACTGCATGAACACTATACGACAGCACCGCCTGACTGTTGCTGGTCCTTTGCTGTGAGAGAACCACTGATCATCTCTTTAAAAATCCAGAAGCACAGATGGGGAATAAATTGCAAACAAGCTGCTAGAAAATTTATTATAACAGTCATTACAATAATCCTAAAGTACCCAATAAAACAAACCAGAAACAAGGCCCAAGTTTCAGGACATAGAATATCCAATACTAAATGAATGAAACCTAAGAGTCCTTGTGGTCAGAACAGACAGTCTATCTAGTGGGGGGTTGATCTTAAAGAAAACCCAGAGATACCAACAAGTACTCATGATATGCAACACAAGACAAAGCAGGATTTGGTGCAAGATTTTGTTACTCATTTCTTCTTCATATTCTTCTTTTGTTGCTTAAACCCATGAATAAACAAGAAAAGCAAATTTCAAACTCTTGGTTGCATTCCTCACCATGCAAACAGTGTCTGTGGAAAGTCACAGACAGTCCTCTGAAGGCTGGAAACCCTGCAGAACTCTATCAGATTAAATATTGCAATTATGTGAATGTCTGTAGGATTGCGCAAAAATCAAGATAAAAAGATCCTGCAGACAATTGTCCCAGCCAGGCAACTACTGGCAGTAGCTGCCACAGTGTCCTGGCAGCACTCTTTAAGCTTTGACACCAAAGATACTGGTGTGAAACTTAGGATCTTCTCTATGTAAAACAGGCTTGGGAACTGCATGGGCCCTCAACGCTGATGGACTGCTGCACAGAGTTGATGGGAGCTGCTTTCCTTCATCATCTTAAGGACACTGCCCACCCTTGATTAAAGAGTGGGCTCTGCTATTGCTCCTCAACATGTCTTGGCTGTTCCTCAACATGTTCGTGCTAGGAACATCTAAGGGGAAACACATGCTGGAGCAGAATGCAAATGCTTTCCCATTGCACCGCTTATGAATGCATTCAAGTGTACCTTTCTCCACAAAGGTAAGTACAGCTGACTCTGTTCTAATTACAATTACCTTGTAATTACTTTGTGTTATCTGCCTTCAAGTCCCCTGTCTACTTGTGCAAGGAATACTCAGAGCTGGCTTGTCATTGATCTTCTCTGAAACTAGCCTACAGCACCCAACATTCCTTGGCAATACCCAGCTAAGTAACAACCAGGACTAACTATACGTCACTTCCAAGATCAGGAAGGATCTTGTGCCTTTAGGGTATTTAGGCCTAACTGCAAACTATACTGCTGATTAATTTGAGTCTTTTGTGCCCATATCCTTTAATCACTCCTGAAGTAACAGCTTCATTTTCATTCCTGTTTTCCTTATCTAGATTTAGAAAAAGACATATAAGAGACATCACACTCCTCTTTCTATCAGCATTTACACACTAAGTGACAACCATAACAATACAGACACTTTTGCTTCTGTTCCACTTGTTTCTGCCCAGCTTGTAAAACTTTCTGCAATGCTGGGTGAAAATACTAGTCCTGCATCTCCAGAGGAGAACCAGCATGGTGTAGTGGTTTTGAACATTGGACTATGAACCCAGAGACCAGTGTTCAATTCCCCATTTGGCCGTGGAAATTCACTGGGTGACCTCAGACGTGTCACCTGCTCTCAGCCCCAGAAAATCCTGTCATAAGATTGCCCCAAGATTGCCATAAGTCAGAAATGACTTGAAGGCACACAAGAACAACATCTCCAGAAAGAACTATAAAAAGAATCAGTTAGAGGAATATAGGAAGCTGCTACCAAGGCATGCTTTCCAGTGTAGGTGGCACTGAAGAAGCACCTCTGTAAGAAGCATGATGGGCACTCTGACAGTAACATGTTCCTCTTCAAAGCACCAATTAAGGTAGGCCACCACCATGTAGCTTTCTTGTAGAAATGGTTAATCTAGAGGCAACCTCATATTGCTTTAAACGAGAGACCTGTGGCTTCTTACACAACAGAAAAGACATTCTGAAAAAAAGCATTACTGGCTTTTTTCCCCTCTCTAATCTTGAACACTAACAACGAAAATGCTAAATGAATAAATAAATAAATAGCCAAGCACAGCAGCCAAATAACAATTAAATCAGATTGCCACAGTACTGCAGATACAAAGGAAAGGACAATTTGGCCACCTTCCCCCCAGACACTTAGCTAGCACATGACTGAAAAAAGGGCTCAGAGGATCCAGTTCTTATTTTCCTTAGAATAATCTGGAAAACTATACTCTTCTGATGAGAGACAGAGAAAACTTGATGCGTGAATCCACACTGGAACAGGCTCTTCAAAATCTCTTCTAAGTTGAAGAGATTCTGAGTAGGATCCAGCCTCCTTTGGGACTGCCTGACTTGAAAAAGGACTCGCCTTGCACCACTGCCTGTCCCTCACCACTCCCTCCTATTTCCCAAGAAAAACAACCATTTCGCATGCCATTTCTCATGCGAAATTGCCTCCGGAGCATCGCACGATTGTGAGGACCTTTTCACATGACGTTCTTGCAATTGCATGATGCTCCCGAGGCCAGTGGGCCGCGATCGCGCAATATATCATTTTCGGCTTCTTGCCGAAAATGATGCGCAATTGTGCATCGCTCCCGTGCCCCACACGCACTTACCTTGTGTGCGGAGCCTCTGGAGACGTGGCCATCACGCTTCCTCCCCCAGCACAGCCTGGAAAAGTACCCGGTTGCGCTGCAGAAGGAAGAGGTAGAGCCCTCACGCTTCCTTCCGGCCAGCACGGAGCTGGTGTGGAGAAGCAGAGGGGATGTGAGTGCCTCTCGCGAGAGGCTTCTCGCATGATCCCCGCACGCCCATGTTGAGAAATGGTAAGGTGCGAAAAGGGCCCTTATCTTAGGAAAGCAGGGCCAAGCAATGGGAAGCAAGAGATCAGATCTGGAAAAGCTCTGGAGATCTTTTCTTGGCATCAAATGATGCTAACCCAGGGTAGACAGTGTCCTGCCCACAGACACCTGCACTGCATGCAAGGGTTCCTTCCTCTCACATCTGCAAAATGCCCTCCTAACAATCTGTGATTTAAATGTATATGCATATTAAAAATTGGGTATCCTGAAGCATTTCAAAGTGAATGTAGGGCCTCCTGCCATCTGCTATAGTTATTCCTTTAACTGGCTCTCAACCCTCTCTGGAACCCAAACTGGACCTCAAACCCCAAGATGGCAGGGAGATAAAAGCCAGTGCTTCATCCAAACCTTGTCCCAGGTAGTTGGGAGCAGGGAGAAAAGAAATAAGGATGGAACAAGCCCCACTGCCACTCTCTGGTAGGGAAGAAACTTGGGGGGGGCAGTAGAGAAGTGAAAGCAGAGAGAACAGAGCTGGGGTGGGGAGGGCTGGCAAGTGACTTGAAATTCAAAATGGGGAAACAAGGCGGCCTTTCACACTACCCATTTATAGCACTATGATTCCCTCTTAACTGCAAAAACTTCCACTTATGAAATCCTGGGAACTGCATTTTGGTCAGAGGCACAGCTGAGAATTCTGAATGTCTCCCCTGCATGTCTGCATCTGATCACATAAATAAGATTGTAGGACCAGCAGGTGATGTGTTGTTTAACATAATAGGTCCTCCTAGTCACTGAACTCCTAAGAGCGATATCTTGTATCAGAAGGGTGCGACCTGGGATTGCTGACTGATGTTTTCAGGACAGCTCTTTTAACAGCAACCTCTGTAGATTTCATGCCTGGTGGAAAGCTATAACTGAAGACCTACTGGTGGCTCCAGCAAGACGTCCAGAACTTGTTAGCAATGTGGGCAAAACAACCACAGACTTGCTTTTATGCTTCAGACACTGCAAGTCTGCAGTCCTGAGCAGGAAGCTGGAGCAACCATGCCCAGGCATTTCAACCCAGAACATCACAGCCCGTCTGATTTGTCTCTGGTACTGAGCTGTCATCTCCTTCAGGCGTTTGGGACAAAAGGGAAAACTTGTGGGTTCATAAACTTAAGAACCCAGCCACACAAGGCCTCAGTCTAGAAGTTAGTACCATTATCTACTAAAGAATACTGAAAACAGCGTGTTCAAAACTTGCACCTTAGATGCAGATTTGTCTCATACTTAGGAACTGAAGAAAGCAGAAGCTGCAACAGTTTGCTCATTTCATCTTTTCTTGGTTCTGTTTATTAAATGCTTCAAAATATGTATATATTTTTAATGACTAACTGCATTCTTCTGGGATTCAGGACAAACTTGACAGAAGTGCTGTTCTGTTTGCTTTCAGGTCATTCATACACATACACATGTGTATCTTTTGGTTTACCTGTTTGTCGTTCTGTGAAACAGAGTTCACAGAAACAGATGGGGTACAACAGACTTTAGGAAACAAGATCTGGTGGGAAGCCACATTTTGAACATTGATTTTTGCTGGCACTCTCACTAACAGAGAAATTGAAAACAAGACACAGTACTCAAAACACTGGGTCTAAATTTACCTTCTGCTTTATGCGATGGGACCTGAAAAGAAACACCAAATTTACTAACGAGAAATTTTGAGAAAAAGTGACAGACTCTTCCTTTTGGGGGGAATCCCCCACAAATTCTCTGCCTGCAGAGCTGCAAACAGCAGTCCCAATGTGTACCAATTCCCTTCTATAAAACATCTCAGTGGCAATGACATTACATTACGATGGGACATGCAACACCCTCATTTTTTGGAGCTTGTGGCAACTAATGACAGTAAATTAATACCACAGAGAATGATAATCAACAATTTATTAAATTTGTATTTTAATAAGTTAGTATTCCCAGCCACCCTGCAAATACTATGTTCTGAGAAATAGCACACCATCAAAAACAATACCAATTAACTTAGTTTATACGGTTCTTTCACACATTTCAACTGTGAAGAAGCAAAAATTCAACATGAGAAGAAATTAATATATAGATATGCACATACATACACACATAATAACAAAGCTATAAAATATCTGCAACCAAACTTGCCCTCCGTTTATAGAGTCAAACCCCCGCCTCATAAGGTCAAAAGATATCCAATTTTAGGCTCAGATGGGCTTTTAGCAAAAATACCCACAATGTGTCAGGGCATGGCTAACAAAGCCCTGGATCACACCATTATACCTTTATTATTGTACAGAAAAAGGGGATCCGAGACATATTTTTCCAGCAGTCCTCAAAGGGCACAAAATACATAATTTGACTAGACAATCAACAAACTACTTTGAATTTCTAGCCAGAAATCCAAAAATTTTCCATGGTCCTGGCATTCAACCAATATTGTACTTGCTACCCGAAAGTACAGACTCCTGTCTCGAACCTTATTTTGGAGCCTCAATGTAAGATCATGAACCTTCATCCCATCTCCCTGGCTAATACAGGACATTGTAGCATGCACAGAAACTTCAGGGCTCCTCTACAGCCTGGCAGAGATCATCCCCACAGTTATACTATTTAGGCGGATGCTGGGATGCCTCAGGAAAGCATGACAAAAGTAGAAGATCCAGCCCTTCTTTCTGCACCTGGATATGATGCCAAAGATTTGGGCTTTGGTTGCTGTGCTTCCAAGATACTTCTAGCATCTTAGGAATTCAGCAGCAAAAGAAGTTCAGCTCTTCCCATCCATGGAACTCTGAAGGACCCCAAGATTATCCCTTCAAGGAAATCCCCAGGCCTCTTACTCGCTCCTGAGGTTGAAAAAGGAACACCAGGGCTCCCCTGCTCACTATAATACAACATTTGCCATGGTGAGTATAGCAAACACAACTGGGTCCTCTGCTCACAGCCATGAGTATTGGTAATTTAAAGCTTGTTCTCCTAAGGCACTGCTCAGCTCTGTGAGAGATAATACGATTACTCATGAGTGCATGTGAAGACCAACTGAACAGGCAGCCAGTGGCACAGCAATGTCTATGTCTCCTGCAAGACCACGCTGAGAAGAAAGTGTCTCTGTTGAATTTTAGCCAAAATTGAGGCAACTCATATTGAACTGCAACTCCCATTTCTCTTCACAGGTGGCTAAGGCTGATGGCAGTTGCAGTCTGACATTTAGAGGAACCTGAGTTGCCCAACTCTCAAATACAGAAAGAGTTTTCAAAGGAAATGAAATTGCATTACAATGGGACGCAGTACCCCCACAGCACTGTCGACAGTAAGCAAATGCCACAGAGAATGTTATCTATTTATTGTGCATTTGTGAGCAACCCTGGGAGAATTCAAGCAAGCATGAATCCCCATTCCTCCAAATTAATGAAGGAAGCAAGGCAAGAATGTGTTGCTGAAGCTGGGACTTGGCATTTTGAGGCACATTTCTTGCTCGGGTGGTAAGTTTGCATCATAGCTATCCTGTTTAAGCCATCGCATGGGGACCTGCTTGGTAGACCACTCCTCCATGCAAAAGAGGAAGAGGGTTTGGCTAGAAACCTTGTTACTACCAGTCTGTCAATGGATTTTCAATATCAAATATCAAAGTCAGGATCATCCATGCCATTGTATTTCAAACTTCTACACATCACTGTGAAAGCCAGACAGTGAAGAAACCTGCCAGGAAGAAAATCAGCTCATTTGAAATAAATACTAAGTATAAATATTAAATATTATTAAATATAACAATAATACTAAATATTATTAAATATTAAATTTAAATATTTGGAAGGATGTCACACTGAAGAGGGAATGGGCTTGTTTTCCACTGCTCCAGAGACTAGGACAAGGAGCAATGGATTCAAATTACAGGAAAAGAGATTCCACCTAAACTTCAGGAAGAACTTCCTGATGGTCAGAGCTGTCTGGCAGTGGAATATGCTGCCTCCATGGAGTGTGGTGGAGTCTCCTTCTTTGGAGGTTTTTAAGCAGAGGCTGGATGGCCATCTGTTGGGAGTGCTTTGCTGTGGGTTCCTGCATAGCAGGGGGTTGGACTGGATGGCCCCTAGGGTCTCTTCCAAGTCTGTGACTCTGTTATTCTATGAAATGTGGTGGTGGGGAAAAGTTCTACAGATACCTTGGACTGCCAAGAAAATTGAACTTTCTTTAGGAGCCAAAATGACTAAACTGAGACTATCATACTTGGATGCCTTATGAGAGGATATGACTTGTTGGAAAATATGATAATGCTCGGAAAAATGGAAGGCAGTAAGAAACAAGGAAGACCACATTACAGGTGGACAGACTCTGTCCAGGAAGCCACAGCTCTGGGTTTGCAAGGTCTGGCCAGGACAGCAGATGACCACAGCTCTTGGAGATCTCTTGTTCATAGGGTTACCATAAATTGAAGCTGGCTTGACAGCACATCACAACAAAGATGGATTTAACTCCCACTTGCTGTCCGACATGGTTCATATCAGATATCGCTTGTTCAAATTTTTACAACCTCAGTAGAAAAAGTAAGCCTCAGCTGAATGCTGATTTTGTTGTACTTCACACTACTGCTGAGATACTCATCTAATCTGCTGTTGCAGCAAATTTGTTTTTGCAGCAAGCCTGAGCCTTGAGGATAGGTTTTTTTTAAACACTTAAACCTAAGTATCAATAGTTGAAAATGTCATTGGCAAGAACAGGGTCACAAATCGTGTCATTCGCGAACGTATCTGCACACCCCACCCAAACTGTCCTGCCATCAGGAATGCCACGTTTCAGTTCCTGAAAGCCAGGAAGAGGTATTCCTTTCTGCAGGTGCCCTGCCCACCCCCTAACAAATCACTGAGTGGAACACACATCCAGTAGCAAGCGCTGGGCCTCTGCCAGGAGCCTCAGACGTCCAGCTTCCTGAAACCGAGGGCAGGGTTGCCAACTGGTCAGAAAAAGGCTGGCCCCGCACTGTTCTTGTGCCTGCAGCTGACTGAGCTCCAAAACCAGCGGGGTCGGTTTTTCAGCGCAATGGAGACAAATGTTACCACTAGCCAGCAGTGCGTAAATCAAGCTAGAGTAGGCGCGCAGAGGCTGACAAAGACGGTGCCAACCTTACCCAACCCCTTCCGACTCCTTCTTTCACCACCTGTGCTCGTCTACCAAACCAAAATTAATCCAAAGCCTGGTGCAAGATTTTTCTCCCCCTCGCCTTTCTTCAGCAAAGGCCATTACACCCCCGGCACTCAAAACTGGGGTGAAAGTTAGAGAGGCACCTCCAGCTGCTTAGGCGTTTTCACTTACGCACCCCGTTGACTCCTCTCCATAGGAAGGAAAGCCAAAGAGAACAGGTGCCAAATACCCAACCCTTTTCTTTCTTTCTTTCTTTTTTTTTCACCGGGCAAGAACGCGCACAGAATAGCGCCTTTCCATCTGTTCATTCAAAGCAGTGGATTAGAAACAGAGGAGAATCTCAGGCCACTGTCGCACTGGACTGTTATCGTGCTATTATTCCACTTTCGACATCCGATGGAATCCTGGGGTTTGCAACCCCAGGATTCCATCGGATGTCGAAAGTGGAATAATAGCACGATAACAGTCCAGTGCGGAAATGCCCTCAGATTTTTGCCGACCCGGATTCGGGGCTCGTTTGAACGATCTCCTGCCGTAGCCTTCAACTGATAAAATCGGGCTGGGTGGCTTTACGCCGCACAGACGCCTCTGGCGACCGACGGAGGAGGCGGGCAAGAAAGCTCGTTAACCCGGGCGGAAGGGGGGCGCCCAGTCCGCCTCCCCGCGCCGAGCAGCAGCGCCGCAGTTCCTTCCCGGCGAGCCGACGCCTTCCCCCGCCGGCCGCGCCCGGCAAACGCACGCACCCCCCCGGGAAGGAAGGGGTTCCCTCCTTCCCGGGCCGTTTGGCTCCCCCACCTGCCCCGCTCGGCCGAATCTTTGGAGCCTGCGACTTCTCGCTCGGGAGGAGGCGGAGGCAGCCGCCCGGATCCCAAAGCCACCCGGCTGCCCTGGGACTCGCGTGTGGGCCCCCGCAGGGCGCAACGGAACGACACCCCCGAGCCAGGGGCAGGCGGACGGGCGGACGTACCTCCCTCCCTGTGCCGCGGTGGTTGCAAAGCCGGCACTCGCCCTCTTGCTCGGGACTCTCTGCCTGCCTGCTCCCTCCAGCCGGATGCCGAAGTTGCGGCGGCGTCTTGTTTGCACGGGAAAGCGAAGCCGCCCCGCCGAAGAGGGAAGGTGTGCCCGGGCCGCCTTTCCGCAGCAGCAGCAGCAGCCGGAGCAGCCCTCAGCCCGCGGCTTTCCACATCACCCAGCCACTCCCTCCCCGGGCGGGCGGGGGCCGGAGAGCGGAGCAAGGCGCCGGCGAGGGAGGTGCCGCCTTCCCAGGACGCTGCCTCGCTCGCCTTTTCTCGCTTGCTTTCTTTGGCTGTTTCCCCACTAGACTGTGATCGCGCTATTATTCCACTTTCAGACAACCTAGGGAATCCTGGGGTTTGCAGTTTGGTCAGAGGTCCTAGAGCTGCGGGGCGTTTCACGCATATACTCTGATTTGTGATAATTTGATTAAAATAAGAACGACAATAATACTGGAGTAAAATTACCCCCCCCCAGCTATCTCTTTCTACTAATATCAATCAGATTGCCTTTTTAAAAACCCTACCTGCCCATCTGTTAGGAATGTCCTCCTCCTTCTCCTCCTAACATCCTATTTTCTCATCTTTGGGAAGTATAGCTTTTCCAAAGAGAAATCACTTTTTTGGAAAAGTACTTTTCAGTTGTGAGAAACCTTGGGCCTCTTCATCCCTTTGAGGCCCCTCCCTCAACTAGAAACCCCAGGATTCCATGGGATGTTGAAAGTGGAATAATAGCACTAGAACACCCTAGTGCAGAAATGGCCTTTTGGATCCCATGAAATTGAAAACAGGTCCTCCTGATTTCATACAATTACCCAGACTGCACTTAAACACCAGTACTATTAAAAGCAGAAAGAGACAGTGTAGTGGTTTGCCCCTTGGGCTGCACCTCTGAAGACCAGGGTTCCTCCGCTCATGAAACCCACTGGGTGACCTTGGCCAAGTCACACACTCTCAGCCTCAAAGGATGCCAAAGGCAAACCCCCTCTGAACAAATCTTGCCAAGAAAACCCCCTAATAGGTTCACCCTACGTTGCTATAAGTCAGAAATTGGAAGCACACAACAACAGTGGCAAACTATTAAAAGCAAATGGTTAAAACAGTCTCTATGTTTTAATCGTATCAGTTCTGGTTCCCACCCATCCACAAAAACTTATTTAGTTATTGGATTTATATCCTGCCTCCCTCCTGGAGGAGATCAGAGGTGACTCAATCATGAATTAAACAAAGCCCATTAGTTAAAAATTAGTAGTTGAAAGTCAGAAAAATAATTCAGTAAGCTACTATATTAACACACTAATACGTTAAAGCAATATAAAATCGTTTAAAACCACAACAAGAACAAATAAAACCATGTGGCGCACAAATTTCATTAAAGACCTTTCCACAGAACGAGTTCGTCACCAATGCTGGCTCAAGTAAAAAAAATCTGGACCTGTGGGCAGAAAAAAAAGGAGGCAGCCTATTTAGTTTCCTGTGGCAGAGAGTTCCACAGCCTGGGAGCAGTCACTGAGAAGGCTCTCTCCTGGGTGCTCACCAAACATGCTTTTGAAGGTGGTGGAATTGAAAGAAAGCCTTTCCCTGAAGATCTTAAAACACAGGCAGGCTTATGGGGGAAAGCATTGCCCTACATTGGTAGGTTCCCAAGCGGAAAAACAATTGAGAGCCGTCTGTTACCAATTATGGCCACATCTTACTGTGAGATAAAGGTTTAGGCCTTTAGGCCTTTGTTCCTGCTATCTAACATAACCCTGTACATCTTTAGTGTCTACTAGGTAGCAGTACCAAATCATTTTCTGGGTGTTCACTCCAAACAAATGCTGTTTTGCTGTGCATATGTATGGGAAGGGATTTGTTGCTTGATTCGAAACTGTGATTCTTTGGCTTCAGCCCAAAGCACGGAGACTGCCTGGAAAATGCTCACCACCAGGTGTGGTCTTTGGTCTTTATCAACAAGAAGTTGGCAGGTCAATCTCATTAGGTCATAGAAGTAAATATTAATATTTTCAAATAAAGCTGCTGTTCATTACACAAGTTTGAGACAGATTAAAATAATAATGTTGGTAGCAAAGTATATTGACAACTCCTGTTCCAAGCTTCCAAAAGAAAACGATATAATTTAAGAGAGTTTTTGAGAGTTCGAGATTGCTTGCTACTTCAGTGGGCACTGGCTGATGAATCAATCTCTCTTGCTCATCTGACTAAGCAAATATTTGTGAACAGGTGTCCAGTGAGTCCAGTGTGATACAGCACCCTCTAGTGATTCATAAACGATCAGCTTACTACTGTACATTTAAAATATGAGGAAGAGTAGTCTTCTTAAAATGTGTTTGAAAGTGCTACAGTGCACATGTGAGCATGCTTAATTCTGCACTATTCTGATTGCTGCCATTAATGTCACTTTATTAATGAATTATGGCATATGTTGAGAGCCACCTTGTTGAGGCCAGATAACCTGAACAGTAGGTTAAAAATCTTAAATGAACACATTTTTTGCATGTATCAGTCACTCCCCGTAATATACATTTTAAGATATTGGGTGCTACAGATTTCCAAAGAAAAGGGGGAAAAGTCCAAAATGATATTTTTTATTTCTAACCTACCTCTCCCTAAGGCTCGAGGTGGGGTACAGCATAAATTAAAATACAATTAAAATGCTTCATGAGTTAAAATACACTAAAACACATAAAACCATTTAAAATACAAATATATCATAATTAAAATACATCCTTATTAAAATACAGAATAATTAAAAATAGACTGGGTAAGTCTCCTGGAAAAAATAGGTCTTTAGTATTTTTTTTTTTAATTCAGACAGCATATTTTGCTGTCAAATCTCTTCCAGCAGGTCATTCCACAGTCTAGGGGCAGCTGATGAGAAGGTCCTTTGGGTGACCATTGCCAGTCTAGTCCTGGCCGGTTAAATACATTGTCCCCAGAGGACCTCAGTATACGGAGGATAGGAGGCAATCTTGCAGGTAACTTGGACCCAAACCATGTAGGGCTTTAAAGGTAATAACCAACACTTTGTACTTGTCCAGAAACTAAGTGGCAGCCAGTGGAGCGATTTTAGTATTGGTGTGATATGTGTTACTCCACTGGAAAAACCCTATCCCGGGGTCTACAATTTTGATATTAAAATATGATTCAATGTACCTGAGAGGTCACTCGGATGGGCACGTAGGCAGCAATGGTCAAACGATCGAAAACCAGGTCAGGCCAGTAAAATCCCCAGTTACGTAGCCCCAGGAGACCTCAAGCTGTGCAAAACCACAGTAGACAAAGGGTCCTCAGCCCCTGAGAAGCCGACTTGAGGAGATTAGCGTGTTTGCCCCAAGTTGAGCAAATATCCCATCAGGCGAGGACCATTTACATGAAGTCACACCACAGCCAAATGCAGCTGAAGATCCTGAGACTTTAGCAACACCTTGTAATCTCATCGTGCAAAGGAAGTTACCTTTGTGGAACTTCTTTCTCATTGCAACACCCATTGTTCTCCCCGGGGAAGGATTAGCCCTCCAGGTACTTTTTCTCCTACAAATAGTCCCAGTTTTTGAGCAGTTCTTTGGTTCACTCCTGGTCATCCCAGCAGACCATTGCTCCATCTGTTGAGTAATCCCCTCAGCCCTCTCTGTGCTGAGCCCCACTTCTCTGCTGTTTTTCCTGGACCAAGGACTTCAGGAAAAGTTGCAGTATTACCCCAGCTACAATCCCTTCAATATTCCCCTTTCCAGTTTCGTCTCTTTTACTTCTTAATAAGTCTTGAGTGAGTGTGTGCGTGATTGCGTTGCTACATGAGATTTTCATTCAATAAAATCATTTATTGGACATTTTTGTTTGGTTTTTGGCTTGGCCTGGCCCCATAAAAACTGGGTAAAAAGACCCCGCTAGGTTACCCTGCCTCTCGCATTGCTATTGCTCGTGCTCTGGCTAGTTTCCATTCCCCATCACGTGGAGCACATTGAGGTGTCCCCCAAGGGACCCCAGAAATCAAGGTAGCATATGTTCACTCCTCGCTGTACCTGTAATCAGTCTGGCTGCCATACTTTGGACTAGCTGGAGTTTCTGAACTTAGTACAAAGGTAGCTCAATGTAAAGCGCCTTGCAGAAGTCCAACCTTAAGGTTACAATTGAGGGAGGGGCAACTGAGGTGCCTACCCTGGGCACCAATGTTGAAGGGGGGAGCGCAAAAAAGAAGAATCTCCCTGCCTGCCCTCCCACCACTGTTCGCCCCACCCACTTCCATCCGCCGTTAGCACCGCACACCTCTGCCCACTCCCACTTGTCCCGCCCACTTCTGCTGCTCACCACGCCCACTTCTGCCATTTGCCCCACCCACTTCTGCCCGCCACTTGCTCCACCCACCTCTACTCGCCCCTTCTCCCACTCACCCCATCCACTTCCACCTGCTGGTCACCCTGCCCCCACCGGTCAGCCCCCCTGCCCAGGGTGCTGTTAACCCTCCGTCCGCCATGGGGTTACAGCATGTAACCATCTTTAGGTCGTCCAGTTCTAGGAAGGGGTGCAGTTCGTGTATCAGTTGAAGCTGATAATAAGCGCTCCTGACCATTGCACCTATCTGAGTTGACATTTGGAGGGAGGGAACCAGGAGCACTCCCAAGCTGTGAACACAGTCTTGCAGGGGGAGCGTGACCCTGTCCAGAACGGGTTGACACACCTTCAACCCCAGATTAGGACCCTTAATCGTAAGCACCTCTGTCTTGGCTGGATTCAGTTTCATGTAGATGTTAAGAAGCATTGGGGATAGAATGGCACCTTGTGGTATGCCATACAACAGCTCCTTTTTTTGAGGAGCAGCTATCCCCAAGCACCACCATGTGGGACCTGCCCAAGAAGTAAGACCGGAACCACTGCAACACAGTGCCTCTGATTCCCCCCCCCCCCCATGTTCCAGAAAGATACCATGGTCGATGGTGTCGAACACCACTGAGAGGTTTAATAGCACCAACAGGGACACACTTCCCCTAGTGATGCTATGATGAAGATCATCCACTAAGGCGACCATAGCAGTCTCAACCCCACATCCTGCTTTGAAGCTGGTTTGAAATGGGTCAAGGGAGTAATATACCTGATGAATAAAAAGTGATAAATATATGAAGAACCTTTGACAGTGTGAAATTTGTCAGACATGAGCAAACAGCACAGAGGTTAACCTGTTCATAGGAAGGCAACTCTAGCTGTGAGACTCCTGTAGAGTTGCTTCTTTCAACTTCCAAACATGTATGTTGGACTACAATTCCAATCTCCCCAAAGTCTGCCACTCAGACTATAGATAATTGGTTTCCAATGTATCCAGTGTTGGGGTATGCTGCTATATAGCTAGGCGACATACTGTTGTCACTCAGAGTTGCCAGCTATGAATTACAAATCCACACATGGAAAAACACTACGAAGCTTTCTCACTTGATTAGTATATATAATATATACCAGTATATACAATGGAATGTATAAAAACTGCTTGTATACTATGTTGTTTAGTAACAGAGATCAAACATCAAGAAACAGAATCTATGTTAAACTGTAAACAAAATCATTTTTCATACCAGAAAAGCTATCCTCATTTTTTCCAGACTGAGACACAAGAAAGCTGCGTAACATATCCAGCCATATATTCAAGGCTTCAAGATATGGTGTGAACTTGTCAAAAACTGATGGCTGAAGTAAAGTGCTGATCTGACAGCAGATCAGACTAGCCAGTGACTGAGGCGAGGGGCAACTCTTTCTATTGCACATGAGGGCAGCAGCCTGGCTTAGGAAGCACAAGGCAAAGGGAGCAGCACACACATAGGCCTGTCCACTGGCCCACCTCTCTGTATCCCATGGCCAGAGGTGGCCAATTCACTCTGTCGGAGGGACAGCTATGAAATCCGCATAGCCACTCATCCACCCTTCCAACAGTATGCATGTGAGCAATCTAAGTTCCACATGACATTCTTGCAAAGAAGCTAGTAAAATGTGGGCTGGACAGGGCTACTGTTAGTTGGATTTGTGATCGGTTGACTGACCACACCTGAAAGGTGATCACTAATGGCTGCTTTTCGTCCTGGAGAGAGGTGACTAGTGGGGTGCCACAGGGTTCTGTCCTGGGCCCAGTGCTGTTCAACATCATCAATGACTTGGATGAGGGAGTGGAGGGCATGCTGATCAAATTTGCAGATGATACCAAACTGGGAGGGGTTGCTAATACACCAGAGGATAGGATCAAATTTCAATACGACCTTGACAGATTGGAGAGCTGGGCCAAAGCTAACAAAATGAATTTCAACAGAGAGAAATGTAGGGTCCTGCACTTGGGCAGAAAAAAATGAAAGTCACAAGTATAGGATGGGGGATGTGTGGCTAGATAGCAGTACGTGTGAAAGGGATCTAGGAGTCTTGGTAGATCACAAGCTGAACATGAGTCAGCAGTGTGATGAGGCAGCCAAGAAAGCCAACGCGATTCTTGGACGCATCAATAGGAGTACGGTGTCTAGGTTGAGGGAGGTAATGGTACCATTCTATTCTGCATTGGTTAGGCCTCATTTGGAATACTGTGTCCAGTTCTGGGCACCTCCACTCAAGAAGGATGTTGACAAGCTGGAACGTGTCCAGAGGAGGGCGACCAAAATGGTGAAGGGTCTGGAAGCCATGCCCTCTGAGCAACGGCTTGGGGAGCTGGGTAAGTTTAGTCTGCAGAAGAGAAGGTTAAAAGGGGACATGATAGCCATGTTTAAATATTTGAAGGGATGTCATGTTGAGGAGGGAGCAGGCTTGTTCTCTGCCGCTCCAGAGACTAGGACAAGGAGCAATGGATTCAAGCTGCAGGAAAGGAGATTCCACTTGAACTCAGGAAGAACTTCCTGATGGTCAGAGCTGTCTGGCGGTGGAATATGTTGCTTCCATGGAGTGTAGCGGAGTCTCCTTCTTTGGAGGTTTTTAAGCAGAGACTGGATGGCCGTCTGTTGGGAATGCTTTGATGGGTGTTCCTGCATGGCAGGGGGTTGGACTGGATGGCCCCTGGGGTCTCTTCCAACTCTATGATTCCATGATTCTATTAATCTTCCAGAGATAAGGAAAACGTCTAGTTTTAATAAAGGCACTTGTTTTAGTGTAGATTCCTGACCAGAGGAAATGTGTTCAACTTGTACTAAGGACGATACTTGGATATAGCTATGGAGGAGGCAAAATGAAAACATTACCCCATCCATTGAAATTTTACTTCAGTCCCCAAATTTCTAGCATTCTAGAGAGGGAAAAACTGAAAATCATTTATACCTAGAAGTCCTTTACTTTCTCTGTTCACTTTCCTTTGGTCACTTTGCCTCTTTTCTTTGGATACCTTTGGAGACCACACTATATTTCTAAATGTTCAGTTGAAGTTTTGTGTTACTGAAATGTTAGAAATTTGAGGAATGAAGGAAAATTTCACTGGAGGGGTGGGTCAGAGTTCAAATTTGGTCTCATTTTACCTCCCTCCTGTAGCTACAGCCCTCACAGACACTAATCAAAGCACATAAGTGCTGTCTTTCTCCATGTGTGAGCCAATCCAGAAGGCAGCATAGAGGCCTGAGGCCATTTCCGCACTACACTCTTATAGCGCAATTATTCCACTTTCAATATCCTATGCAATCCTGGACTTTGCAGTTTAGGGAGGGGCTGACTATAAGAGTGTAGTGCAGAAATGGCCTGGGATTTGAGGCTAAAGGGGCTCACCGAGAATGTCTTAAGAAGCCAGCAAAACTTGAGACTCAGGCATTCTACTTTTAATCATCAGCTGTTTAATTGTTTGGTTGCAACTCACCACTGGGGTGACAAAATGGTGGGTTGTTTGTATACATTTTCAGTGCCTTCCTCTTGGGGAGACAGGGATTTTAATCTTCTTAATCATTGTAAAAGTGTGGGATATTAAGCAGTAGGGGAAGAAGAGCTTATTCCTAGATAGTACTGTGATAGGAATGAGAATGGAGAAGTTGTATTTCCGTTACACCGGGCAGTTGGTAGCTGAAGTAATCATGAGATTTCATTTGCTTTCCTGAGGCTTCTGCACAGAAAGCTGGAATATCCTGAGCCCCACTTCTCCTTTGCTGAGTTCCCTGATGCTCACTCCAACCAACTCTGAAGCTTTTTCTGACTGTACTTAACATCTGCTAGGCTGAACTGGAGCTTTAAAACAGCAAATTTCCAGTCCCTGAACAACAACATCCAAGCGCAATGTATACAAAATTCCTCTTCTTGCCCTTGCACACTCATTTTATGGGATCGTGAGCAGGTTGAATAAAAATCAGGGTTTTAAAAACTTAAATCAGATTTTTAATTTTTTTAAATTTTATTTTATTTTATTTTAAAAACTTCATAAATACAATAATATTTTTTTCTCATGATGCATCAAATATGACACACATCTAATATCACAGCAAATACGACAGCTAAATCAGTATTTAAAGTGTTGCAAAAAGGAATGAATGCCTGCATCACACTCACATACATTGAATTACCTAAAATCAATCACAGAAAGGTTGGGGGGGGGGGAGAACTAGTCCAGTGGTCTCTCCACTTTCACAAGGGGTGGGGTTGCAGAACCTTCGTGAAAGTGGGAAAACCACCAATAACTCCCCCAGTGATTCCCCCCTCCCATTCCCTCCTGGGGCTCCCTCTCCCCATTCCCTTGCCTTTTGCCCTGGCACTGTGCCTTCCTCCTCCACACCCAGAAAAAATTTGGGGGAATGCACATGTACCTCCCCTTCATTCCCTTGCCCTTTGCCCTGGCATGTGTTCACCATGTCTGGGCATAAGGCAAGAGAATGGGAGGGAGAAAGGCATGGGCACACCCTCCTTCTCTAAATGTGACCCCCCCCATTTCCTTGCCTTTTGCCTGGGCATGGAGAAGGAAGGCACGAGCAAAAGACAAGGGAATTTGGGGGGGGGAGGCACATGCGTGCCTTCCTGCTTGGTGCATAGTGACCCCTCATTCCTTCACCTTTTGCCTGGCCATGTATACATTCCTTCTCTGTGTGTGGTGGTCTCCTCTCTCATTCCCTTGCCTTTTACTTGGGCGTGCAGAAGGAAGGCATGTATGCCTGGGCAAAAGGCAGGGGAAGGATAGGAGGAGAATTAGGGGGAGGAAGGCACGTGGGGAGGAAGGCACGTGCCTTGCAAATAATCAAGTTCACAAAGGTTAAACCCACAAGTGTGAAAGAAGCCCCGTATTTCAGTTTCAGTCTACAAATAATAATGTCAGGCATGTGGAAGCTGAAATCAGCCCACATATACAATCTATACTGCAGGCGGGAGTCAAAGCTGTTTTCTTCTACCCTTTTGTGAATAGCAAGGAGGTCACTATCGTTTTGCGTTATGAAAGATCAAAGGAAAGACAATTCCAGCCAAAGATGCAGAAACCATTAGAAGCAGCAGCAGCATAGGTCACACCCACATGAGTGACTTGGCCCAGAACTGCAAAATGGAGGTCAGCACACATGCTTCCCAATACATCTATATTCCCATTCCATACCCAGTCCTGCTTCATGATGCAGACTTTGGCTGTGAGCAGGTTGATGGAATAGTGCCTGCACTTGTCCTTCCAACAAGAAGAAAGAGAAAGCAGCTTTGCAGACCGGGGTTAAAATGAAAACCCAGGCTCTGTGACAGTGTCTGGGATACCTCAGCCGCAGGCTAGAGCCCTGCGGTTCATTCAATCATGTTCAGATTGTGTGTTGCCTTGACAATTTATTTTAACAAAGGAAGAAATAAAAATACTTTTAACATACACAAATAAGAAATTACAGGGAACACTAATATGAAGCACAAGGCTTGGGAAGTAGATGATTTGAACCTGTCTGGGAGCCCCTTTTCCTTGCCCAGGTGCACACTTTTCTCACCATGATTTCATATTTCAGTAGAGGAAAGCTATGGCCAGACTGAGGCAGCCGGCATGACCAGCTGGTTTGCAGAGTCATAAAAAACAGCAAACTGTTATCTTTTATGATTTATAATTACCCTAGTGTTCCCAAAGAAAGCTGGCATGACGTAGTGGTTAGAGTGTTGGACAACAACTTTGGGAGACCACGGTTTTAGTCCCCACTTGTTACCCTGAAAGGGTGGGAGATATTGGGGTCCAACCACAATGCCAGCATCTCCTTAGAATTTGGGTGGGTGGTGGGTTGTAGCTCGAAGGACGCCTGTGAGAGGAGGGTAATGGCAGGATCTTTTCACTTACATATAGCAGTACTAACAATAAGAGGACTTTGGTTAAAATCATCAAAGTATTTTATTTGAATTTACAAACACATGGGAAATCAGACAATCTTACTGTTGATAAGAAACAACACAAACTGGTGCCACATATGTTACCAGCAGCAAGATTAGTATATGCAAAATACTGGAAAAAAGTGGATATACCATCTGTGGAAGAATAGTTGAAGTGGACAAGTTTACATACAGATTAAAGAGAAGAACCTTTTTTTTTTCTGAATAGAAGTGTTTGACTGATTACTTAAAGAATGAAAGTGAATTCACAGAATCATAGAACATAGAATTGGAAGAGACCCCAGGGGCCATCCAGTCCAATTCCCTGCCATGCAGGAACACCCATCAAAGCACTCCCAACAGATGGTCATCCAACCTCTGCTTAAAAACCTCCAAAGAAGGAGACCCCACCACACTCTGAGGCAACAGATTCCACTGCCGGGCAGCTCTGACCATCAGGAAGTTCTTCCTGAGGTTCAAGTGGAACCTCTTTTCCTGTAGTTTGAATCCATTGCTCCTTGTCCTAGGCCCTTTTTGCACGGCATTTGTCATGCGAAAGCGCCTCTGGAGCATCATGCGATTGTGAGGAGCATTCCACATGACGTCCCTGCAATCTTGCGACACTGCCGGGGCCAGCAGGTGCCGATCATGCAATATATCATTTTCGGCTTTTGGCCCAAAATGATGCGTGATTGTGCTTTGCTCTGGGGCCCCACATGCACTTACCGTCCATACGGAGCTTGGGAGCCACAGCCCTTGCGCGTCCTCCCCCAGCGCAGCCTGGAAAAATACCCGGTTGCGCTGCGGAAGGAAGAGCCAGAGCCTTCATGTAGCCTGCCGGCTGGCAGACAACTCCTGCAGAGCAGAAGCAGCAGGGACATGAGTGCCTACAGAAGAGGCTGTTCACGTGATCTCTGCGCGACCGCCCCAGAAGCAAGTAAGCTGCGGAAAGGGCCCTAGTCCCTGGAGCAGCAGAAAACAAGCCCGTTCCCTCTTCAATGTGACATCCTTTCAAGTATTTAAATTTAATATTTAATAATATTTGATATTATTGTTATTTTTAATAATAGTTAATATTTATACTTGTTTAGTATTTATTTCAAATGAGCTGGTTTTCTTCCTGGCAGGTTTCTTCACTATCAGGCTTTCACAGTGATATGTAGAAATTAGAAACACAATGGCATGGATGATCCTGACTTTGATATTTGACATTGAAAATCCATTGACAGCCTGTCAGTAACAAGGCTTCTAGACCAGCCGAACCCTCTTCCTCTTTTGCATGGAGGGGTAGTCTACCAAGCAAGTCCCCATGCGATGGCTTAAACAGGATAGCTATGATGCAAACTTACCACTCAAGTAAGAAATATGCCTCAAAATGCCAAGGCCCAGCTTCAGCAACACATTCTGCCTCCTTGCCTTGCTTCCTTCCATTAATTTGGAGAAACGAGGGTTCATGCTTGCTTGGATTCTTCCCTTGACCTAGATACTATACTCCTATTGATGCAGCCCAGAATCACATTGGCTTTTTTAGCTGCTGCATCACACTGCTGAATCATGTTCAGCTTGTGGTCTACTGAGATTCCTAGATCCTTTTCACATGTACTGTTGTCAAGCCAAGTATCACCCATCTTATATCTGTGCATTTCATTTTTTCCGCCTAAGTGGAATACCTTACACTTCCCCCTTTTGAAATTCATTTGTTAGTTTTGGCCCAGCTCTTTAATTTGTTAAGGTCGAGGTGCTTGAATTTCTGCCACAGAGCCTCAGAACTCAGAGGTATCATGCATTTTGATGGCAGGGAGAGACTGCTGCTCTAAAGAACCACCACTTTAAGAGAAGTATGGGGAGACACCTGAAAGGAGAGGGGTAGTGTGCAGGAATTCCTGGTTTGTGTAGCTGTTTGTGCTGTTTAAAACGCAGATGCTAAAGATGACATGCTGAACAATGTTCCTCTCCCTTCCCATCTGGAGAATCAGAGATGAATGGCTGTTAGTCAGGATAAGATTTGCAGCAAAATTTAACAGTACTAATGTACTTATATTCAATGTTTGATTTTAGTGTATTTTGAATTTTCATTGATACTTGAATTAAAAAACAAAATCTGAAGCAATTATTATTATTACAACTTTCCTCCCTAAATAACACTGTTCTCGTGGGTAGGACAGGGTGCAACAGGACAGTCCCTGCGTGGCAAAAGTCCCATCCAGACATCTTAATAATTCCACTAAGATGGCTATCCAGACTTTGTTTGTTTGTTGTTGTTGTTGTTGTTGTGTGCCTTCAGGTCATTTCCAATTTCAGTGACCATAAGGTGAACCTATCACAGAGTTTTCTTTACACGATTTGTTTGCTGTTCCCAGCATGGCCAAGCAAGGATTTGAATCCTGGTTTCTAGAGTCATAGTCCAATGCTCAAGCCACTACGGTATGCTGGCTTTCTAGGGAACCTTGTGTTCAGTAATAATTTGTTGCTGTGCGCCTTCAAGTTATTTCCAACATGACAACACTAAGGATACATTTATCATAGGTTTTTCTGGGGCTGAGAGTGTGTGATGTGCCCAGGGTCACCCAGTGGGTTTCCATGGGCAAGCGGGGAATCAAACCCTGGATTTCAGGGTTGTAATCCAATATTCAAACCACTGCACATGCTGGATTGCTATTCATTAGTAATTAGGCAAGTTCAATCAAAATGAGATAGTGGGTGCATTAGCTTTTTCTCTCCATACAACAACATACCGCCACCACCAAATAATTTCTAACAATTGGTTTCTTTATGTGCATGTATTAATAGATTATATTTTTAAATAATTGCAACAGCTTCAGCTGTCAATTGGCTGCATTTTAACAATGTAATTTGTGTATCAATGTATTGTGAAATTATAAGAACAAGTCTTTGAGACAAATCTCACAATCCTTTCCACAGCGCTGGTGTCCTCTATGATCCTCCTGCTTGGCTTCTGTGACATTTAAAAACCGGCTTTTTACAAGGTCTGTTTCCCTCAGGAACAGCTCTTTCAGTCCCTGCTGACAGGCCCAAGTGGTGGATTCTTCTCAGGAAAAACGGTCAACTCAGCATCCACACATATAAGATAGTTAAAACATATTTACAGTACAGGCACAACTCAATAAAAAAAAGCTTATGACAAAGAAGCTGCTATTTACATAGTCTCATGTGCCCCCTTTTCCTCCCTGTCCTCTGTCTAACTGGATTTGTTTTAGCAGCATCAGCTGGATGATGGAGGAAGGGTAGATAAATACTGTTGAGATCAAACTGTAGCAATGCGCCTGCTGGGAGTAAACAATGCAATAAAGCCTAAGCTGTCAGAGAATGAGACTATACAGTATTGGATCCTGCTGCAGCTTGGTGTTTCTGCATATAACAGGCAAGGTAAAAAGCAATTTCCAGACCAATTGCCAATTGCTGTGGCAATTAAGTGCCAGACCAGGTAGTACTTACAGAACACATGTTTCATGTGCTGTCTAAGCAACTTACATGCCCCGCAGGTATGGGGCCCTTTTGTGTGGAGGCAGGGGAAGAGAACTGCAAAACATACAGCCTAAACCTTATAGCTGTTAGTCTCTAGCTGGACTCCTGGAGTCTGAGAACCAGCACTCATTCCTCTATGTGAGAAGATTCATTCTTTTCCAGACGCTGGATACATTTTTAGCACACCCTTCTTGTTGATGTGTTGCTGTTTTGAACGTTTCAGGAGATTATGCTGACACCAGGGATCCTTTCACGCTACACAGTTATAACGCTACGATTCCACTTTAGCTGCCATGGTTCCATCCTGTGGAATTCTGGAATTTGCTTTGTAGGGGGGCATTTAAAATTCTCAGCCAAAGAGCTAGTCTGGGACTTCTGACCAAACTACAAACCCCACGATTCCATAGGAGGTAGCCATGGCAGTTAAAATGGAATCATAAGCTTGAGAAGCTGCCTAGTGTGGGCAAGGCTAAGGTCGAATGGAAGGCAGCATGTGCATATGCATGTGAGAAAGACTCTTTTTTTTGTGTGTGAGCCAATGGCAACCAGATGTTCAACTTATGTGTCTCTCCTCTCTTTATCTCTCTGATTCCTCCCACTGCAAGTTTCCAGGACAGGAATGCCAACACCGTGGGCAAGCAAGAACTCCATCAAGTTGTGATGTCCTCTGAGAATGGCTTATACTTTACTTTTTTCTGCCATTATTCAATTTCCACACACCCCTGCATACCCCTGGGAGTACAGTTACCCAGGTTGGGAATCACTGTTCTAAAATTTCACATAAGCTCTAAAGCAGGGAGTGAGCTGAAGGCGTGGCCCTGCAATAGTGGTTTTGGATTGCAATTTCCAACAGGCCTAGGCAATCAAGACACATTTCAAGACAAAGACCTCAGAGGGATTCCCAGGATGCTTAGATGGCATTCTTGCCACACAGAGACTGTCCTGTTGCAGCCCGTGGTGCCTACTCTGAGGAGAAGAGCATCACTGAGGCAGGGCAGCTGCATCTTTCAGCTATTGGTATTCATAAGAGATTGTCTGTCTGTCTCTCCGCCTGCCTGCAACAGATAAAATTCATCAAGGCACCATGCCAGATGCCTCAAAATTGGAAAGAGCGCTTTCAGCAGTAATCCAAGATGCAGCATAGCTTTTGAGGCTGAAATTCCAAATGGAGGGATTGCTAGATGCAAACAAAGGGTTGGGGGTGATAACGCCTCTCATCCACACTCTCACAGCATCAACCTCCCCTTCTTTTAACAGATCATCATCCATATGCAAATTCACACTCTACCACACAATCCTTTCCTGTCACTTTTGTCATACACACCCCCCCACCCTCAGGATATTGTGGCAGACATATTAAAAAAAAAAAAAGCAGGTGGGACTATACGATGCTCCTTGGGCATTAGGTACAGACTAGGACACTCTCTCTTGGAAAAAGGCAAAGGCAAACCCCATCTGAACAAATATTGCCAAGAAGACCCCCATGATAGGTTCGCCCTAGCGTCACAATATGTTGGAAATGACCTGAAGGCACACAACAACGGGGCAATGCCAGGTACAGTTCAGCTAGAAACAGGACATGGCTCTCTGTTGCTAAGACACATAAGGCAGAAAAAAATGTGGGAAAATGGAAAGGAGTTAAGGCATTGCTCTAAGATTCCTGAGGTTTAAAAAGACAATCAAATAGGAGAGGGCTCTCTGGTTAAGATGCCTGGTTTAAAGAAAGCAGGGAGCATTAAAATACATGCTTATGGCAGTGCAAGTATGTTCTATCCAACAACAGGAGGTAAGCAAGGTTCATTGTAGGGCTGTGGCCTGTGGCTGAGATATCCCAGACACCATCTCTGAATCTATAGCTTTCATTTCAGTCCTTCCTCCCCCAGCTGCTTGCTCTTTTCTGTTGTAGGAAGGACATGTGCAGACAGTAGTCCATCTGATTGCTCACAGCCAACGGATATGTCCGGAAGCAGGTTTCCCCATTAGTCTTACATCTCTGGTGTCTGGGCTGCCTTCTGGATTTGCTCAGACACAGAAGAACAGAGAGAAGGACAGCATTTCTGTGTTTTGAAGAGGATCTTTTTTTTTTAGTACAGGTGAGTAAATTTTCCCTGTTCCGTCTCTCAAACTTTGTATAAGCATAAAGAGATTACATGAATGTTTTCTAGATTTAATCTTTTTCGTATGTTAATTGATGTATTTTTTAAAATATTAAAAAATAGATTCATTCCCTTCTTTTCTCTAGAAGTTTGCTCAGGTATACTTGCATATTATGGGCTGGCTGGGTAAATGGATTTCAGGGCTGGACCTTAGGCAGAGTGAATTGGCTGGCCATCGATACTGAGAGGCAGGGAGCAGCTCGAGCTCTGTGTGTGCCAGTTTGCTCTGTGCTCCCAGATGTGATAGGCCATGCTGATCTGCAGCATTGCCTATCACATCTGACACAGTACTGGAACAGAGATAGGAACTTATTTTCCTCTACCTCAAGCTGCGAAACATCTTAAGACAGAAAGTGGCTTGTTCACATTATATCTCTAATAATCTGACTGGATGAATTAACGGTTATCTTGCATTTCAGGTTAGGCTTTTCGTGTAAGGACTAGGAAGCAAATCTTTTAAAGAGGATTAGGTAACGTCTGTTGTGTTTTGCATATTCTGCATAGACAGGTAGTACATATGAATGGAGAGGAAAATGACAGTCCAAGATCAGTGCCTACCTTATCACTGTATCTAGTTATTTGGGGTAAAGGAAGGTGTAATTGTGTTAAATAATATTTAAAACAATGTATCTTTAAGTCCTGTATGTATTAAATACTTTTTGTAAGATGTTCTGTTTCCTTTAGAAAACGTTCAATACATTTAAATTTAGCAAATCCAATTACTAGTTCCACCTAGAAATACCACAGAATCAATTGCTGAAAAGATAACCCTAACCCTAACCCTTTTAAAGGCATTGTAATGAGAAATGCCTGACTTTATGCACATGGAATTCTTTCGTATGGAGGAATGTCCAGCCCTGTGAGCCCTGACTTGCACTATGAAATGGTGCTACCCTGACAAAGATTTATTACTTCAGGTTGAAGTAAGCCTTCTATGGAAACTGGTTCTTGCTAGCCTTCCTTAATCCTTAGCTTAAACACTGATAGATCATTATTTTTGTCAGAGACCTACTGGCAGTTTCACTGCAAACCCCAGGATTCCATAGGATGTTGAAAGTGGAATAATAGCGCTACAACAGTCTACTGTGGACTGAGATTTAGTCTTTCTCTAAACCCAAATCCAAGCTGTGTGAGGGCAAACATGGTTCCTTCCCATGGCGGATAATGTTCCAAGAAGCTTAATGGAAGTGCTAATGATGCTATCTCCAGAGTGCAGTGGCAAAACTACAAGCAATAAGCAGGGTCCTCCTTTGCTACCATCCATCTACTCTCATTTTAATGATATTTATATCCCACCTTTTAATGAACTCAAGGTGCTGCACGTAATTATTTTCCTATTAACCTCATCCTCTCCACAGTCCTGTAAGGCAGGCCAGGTTGAGAGCATGACTGGTCTAAGGGGAACTTGAACCTGGGTCTCCCAGATCTTAGTGCAATACACTGACCACAATACCACACTCCATCTCCTTTTCCCTTGAGTCCCTGAAGAAAAGTAAAGCTCTAGGCTTAAGCTCTGATGTCCAAAAATCCCACACCAGTTTGTAAAAAAAAAAAAAAAGGACTTTATTTATAATTAGGTACTCCCAAGGTGTAAAAACAAAATGCCCATACTTTATTTTTGAAGAGTTTGTAACTTCAATCTACTCTGGAATAGAATATAGTAACTGGGCTATTGTCTTAGCTTTACATGTTCTAATAGCTGTATTGACACTTTTACCACCTTGAATATAATGAAAACAATCAAGAACAGACATCCTTTATATCCCACATTGTAAGCTCTATTTAGAATCATACTGAAACTGGAATCCTGAATCATTTCTCTCTTTTAATGTTCAACAAAATCTTTCCTCAGGAACCTCCCTCCCATGATTTCAAGCTTTATGAAATGTATGGCCAGTAAGTTAGGGCATTTCCATCCCACACTGTTATAGTGCTGTTATTTTACTTTCAACATCCTGTGGAATTCTGGAGTTTGTAGTTTACTGAGGCCCAAGAGCTCTCTGGCTGAGAATTCTAAATCCCCCTCCCTAAACTGCAAACCCCAGGATTCCACAGCATGTTGAAAGTGGAATAATAGCACTAGAACAGTGTAGGGCAGAAATGGCTTAGTATCACAGCAATCTCAAAAGCCCTTCCCCCTGTAGCCTTTTAAAACTAATTGTACTAAGAATATTATTAGGAAAACTGCAGACTGCTCTTATTTCCAGAAAACTCTTGTTTATTGATGATAGTTTAGTACAGAAATGGACGGGGAAGATGGGCCAGCATATCCAGAGATTACAGGAAAATTTATATATACAGGTTAGGGAATCAAAGAGAGAGTCACACAAGGAACTTCTGTCTTCTAGGCAGGAAAAGAAAGAGAAAAGCAGCTGAAATGAGCACTGACTAGTGGGCTGATACTTGATCTTGTAATCTAGCAGGATCTGGGCATGATTTCTCACATCTGCCATGATGTTACCCTATAGAATCAGGAAACAGAAATTAGGGCCCTGACTCCAAAACTCTCGCTAAAGTATTAAACAGCAGCAGAATGAATGATGCTGTTGAACTGTATTCCCAGATACAGTGACATGTTCCCAGATACTTCGTCAAGGGGGTGCTTGGGCTTAACCTGCAGCTTATACAGCTTAAAAATCTCTGTGTTAAAAGGCATACAGTCAGATATGCCAAAAAATATTAAGAAACTCCCATGAGCCACTAACAGTGCAATCTTACACTATAATCCAATCTTACCCTTCAGTAAAGAAACAAACAAATCTGTTTCAAGAATGGACTGCTTTTCCTGCAATCAGTCATCCAAAGGTATTGACTTCTGGCCACTGTCAAACTCATCCTTCTCATAAGCTGAGCGTGAGCTTCAGTCAGTGCATCAGGAGAAAGCTCCCAGTGTTGTGCCAAGTAAATCCCACAGGAACAGCAAGGAAAGATGGGAATAAAGAGGCAGAGTGCCACCTACAGGCTGTCCAGGTGCAGTGCAATGAATGCTAAATTCACACCTGTGCAGATAATACAAGCCAGGTTGCATAGAGAGGACAGGCCGTGAAACTTAAAAAACTTCTGACGCAGGCTCCGATACTTGGCATCCTTTTCCTTCAGAAGCTGGTAAGCCTCCTTCTGGCCTGATGGCCCCACTTCTGACCCGAGTCCATGCTCCCTTTCGATCTCCTGAATCTTGAACGTGGCTTTTGCGGTGACTCGGGAGAACCAGGAAGCATTTGCTACAGTCAAGACAAGGCAAGCAAAAAACAGCACGATCTACAAAGGAGACAAGAAAGCATCAGGATCATTTGTAGAACAGAAGTGGAGACCTATACAGTGCTTTCACGTGTGAGGATCATGCAAGAGCAGGAGACGAATCTGTGTTTCCTAATTTGAGACTTAACTAGATGTGTAGCCCAGCCAGTTCCCAAAATAATAATTCTTCTTATATCATCATCATCACCTATATACTGCCTTTCTCCCAGAGTAGGACTCAGGTTGGCTCACAACCCCTCCCTTTTTTTTGGTAGGGAACACCACAGTAAAAATAGACAGAGCGCATACAGCAGAACACAAAAACAGCACATCAACAGAACCACAGAGTTGGAAGAGACCACAAGGGCCATCAAGTCCAACCCCCCTGCCATGCAGAAATATACCACCACAGCATTCCCAACAGAGAGTCATCCAGCCTCTGCTTAAAAACCTCCAAAGAAGGAGCTTTGACCACACTCCGAGGCAGTACATCCCACTGTCCAACTGTTCTTACCATCAGGAAGTTCTTCTTAATGTTCCAATGTAATGTTCTTCCTAATTCAGCATTAATACCCTCCACCCAAAGTTTAAAGCCAGCCAAACAGAATACATTTACACCACCAGATTTACAATGCTTCACAAAAATATAGAAGCTTTGCAGCCTTTGCCAGAACAACTGGGTTGCATAGTTGTCTTCAGCTACAAGTCTCTCTGACTTAGACAACTCCTCCCCTGAGCTGACAGAACAGGATGCAAACGAAGGATGGCCTCTCAAGTATGCTGGGACCAGGCTGGTTAAAACCAAGTTGGCTAGGCTATGGCAAGGTGCCAAAACATGCTGTGATTTCTACTGAATGGGCCTCAGAGGATGCTTTTCCCACAGGAATATTTTCAGCAATGATTCCTCTTTGAGATTCACATACAAAAGACAGTAGGGTAGCAAAAATCAAACAGGTTTTTTTTTTAAAAGTTAGCCAAAGATCCTGTACACTTTTAGCAAAACATAAATATAGATCAGGTATAGCTAAAATGGATTCCATACTACGGGAATCAAATGCACACAGGGTGCAATGGTCCTCAGCTCACCTATAGCTTCCCACCCGTTGAATAAAAAGCAAGAAAGAGTGCTCTCTCTCTCTGTTTGTGGAATAATTGGATGGACTAGAGACCACACTTGTGCAACCTCTGAGAAAGTGTAACCATTCACGTGACTGTTTTTATGCTAGTGCAGTGCCCCAATGGAACCTGGATATACTCAGCCAGTTTTTCCTCAATGAACTGAACAAGACATACTGAATGATAACTATGGATCATTAACTGAGATTAAGACTGAAACAACACACAGAGAGACAGAGGGGAATGGTAAAAACAGAAGCCAGAAAACCTCAATTGACTGGCACATAGAATATCTTTCTATGAAATATATATCATGAAAAAAGGTTTTATTACACCTAATGGTTTGTTGTTTTATACAGTTTATTAGGTACTGCATTTTTTAATGATCATTGTTTTGGTTTTTTTCCTGGAGATGTGGCAGTCAAAGGGGAGGAGCCAGGGTTACAGGAATAAGGGATGTGATGCTCTACCAAGTAAGATTAGCTGAGAATGTACAAAGATCTAATGCAT
The DNA here is from genome assembly GCA_030412105.1 of Cyclura pinguis. NCBI lineage: Eukaryota > Metazoa > Chordata > Lepidosauria > Squamata > Iguanidae > Cyclura > Cyclura pinguis. Next base: position 208,760,272 of record CM059600.1, read on the forward strand.
TACTAATGGTCTGGGAGCTCACATCTTTTAACAGCAGAAAAGCTGGTGACTTCACTTCTTCAGTTGTGATAAACTCCAAAAACTCTCAGGATACTTGTGTAAACAAGCACTTCTCACTCACATAGCGGTTCCTTCCACTCCATCCCAAAATTTGGCAAAATTTTAGGTTACCAATTAGTACCTACCTGGACAGTCTCCCTGATATCCAGAAGTTCCCGTGGATGGTAGGTAGCAAAGATGGCAAGGTTCACAAAAGTGCAGCCAATCATGGTGTAAAAATAGAAGGGAAACAGTTTGCTTTGTACCAGGGCAAAGGTATGCCGACTCACTCCTCGGAAAAGAACAAACCCTAGGAGGGAGAAGGGTGCAGTTATAGTAGGCAGACTAGGTTCTGTTCCTTATGCCATGCAAGGGACAATGGATTACATGAGGTTGGGCCAGACCTTGGTAACCAGGACTTCATGGACTATATGCAGAACCCTGTGGGACTGATAGGGAAGTCTCTTGAACAGCTGTCTGGGGGATTCTGGGAACTGTAGTCTAAAAAGTAATTTCCCCAAGCTGTGCAGATAATAGCAGCAACACAAGAAGAATGGGCATGACTGCATTAGAGTAGGGGTTGGAAACTTATGGCTTTCCAGATGTTGCTTGACTGCAACCTCTGTCAGCCCTAGCCAGTACAGCCAGTCATAGAGGACATGCTACAGTTTCAGTCTGACTACATCCGAAGGGCCATGAGCTGTTCTGAGGAAGGCTCACAGCATATCCCATAGAAAGTCCTCCCCCTGCCCCATTACCCTTCTTAAATGTACCCTTTGGGTCAGGACTAGCTAGAAATCTGAGGGAGCTTTCTCTCTCCTTCCCTACATACAGAAACATACCAGCAATAAAGGTCACCCATATCTGCATCCCCCAGGCCGTGGAGAGGACAAAAAGCTGGATGACCTTGATAAGGCTGCTTGGCTCGCCTTCAGTTACCATCTTTGTAGCAAGACACCTGGAAGTGGACAGAGAGAAACACAAAGTGAAAAGAAGGAAGCATCTCAAAGGGAGCCCACAAAAAAATAAAATATAATAAAAAAAATCCACTCTTTCTGCACACAGAAGCCTGGATCCTATTGGCAATCCCAACCAGAGCAGATCCAGAACGGGGAGTCAACACTCATATAAATTCATCTAATTCAATAGGCCTAATCTAGGTTGGACTATCAAGATGATTCCGGGCAACATGTCAATGACAGGCTGAGCACAATAGAGAAGACATATAGACTTCACCCAGAGGGTTCATAGTGACAGGCCATCCCGGGAGTAGCACTGGCATCAGGCTATTGCAGAGAGATGGTCAGTGACTGAAATCCATGGGGTGAGAAAAGACTTAAAACACAAAATGAAGCTGCCTCACCAGTTTCAGAAAGGAATTTGGGTGCCAGTAAATCATAAACACTGTAGTCAAGAACAGAAACCAGGAAGGAAGAAGTTTAGTTCAAACTGGTTAACCTAATGACCTTTGACACCTCCTGCAGAATACTGACATAGTCCCTTTTGATAAAATGCTTTCATGGTATCTGTGCCTTTCTCTTCCTCCTCTGTACCCCAAAGCAAATCTTAATCTGATCATACCATATTTTAATAGTAGTAAAATTAAAAGTTTCAGAAAAAGGGCCTCTGCTCTGACTTCCCTGGAGCATACACATCAGCAGCTGGCAGGAGGAGATAAGGGGGTGGGAGAGGCGGCAGGTCCAACCCAGGAATCCAACGCAGGGTGATCCCACGTGTGTTTACCAACAGAATGATTGAGAAACAGCCACAAGACCGGTTTGAACTTTATCTTGACCATGAACCTACTAGGTTGTCTCAGTCAAGCTTTACCTTTGGGGCCAGCGCCAAATATTTTCCCGCCTGAGGAGCAGCAACAGCAAAGGGCATCCTCCACTCATCCAGGTCAAAGTACACGGTTCCCAAAGCCAAATTGTTGTGACACATGATTCAGATAATCCCATAGTTGCCTCTCCTCATCTCCCACAGTGAAACAAGTTAAATAACCGTTTGATACCTTTCCAGGACAAAGAAAAATGTGTCCTAGGTGGCCATCTCAGGAGTGGGCTAACTACAGCCCAACAGGTGTTCTTGAAGGACCACTCCTAGCAGCCCTAGGCAACACAGCCCAGCAGTGAAGACTGCTGGGAGTTACCATCCAACAACACGGAACATGCCCGAAGGAGGACAACCAAAATGGTGAACGGTCTGGAAGCCGTGCCCTGTGACGAGCAGCTTAGGGAGCTGGAGATGTTTAGCCAGCAGAAGAGAAGGTTAAAAGGGTACATGATAGCCATTCTTTAAATATTTGAAGGGATGCCATGCTGAGGAGGGAGCAGGCTTGTTCTCCACTGCTCCAGAGACTAGGACAAGAAGCAATGCATTCAAACTACAGGAACAGAGATTCCACCTAAACCTTAGGAAGAACTTCCTGACGGTCACAGCTGTCCAGCAGTGGACTATGCTGCTTTGGAGTGTAGTGGAGTCTCCTTCTTTGGAGGTTTTTAAGCAAAGGCTGGATGGCCATCTGTCGGGAGCACTTTGATGTGGGTTCATGCACAGCAGGGGGTTGGACTGGATGACCCCTGGGGTCTCTTCCAACTCTGTGATTCTATGAATATCTAAAGGGCCACCTTTTGCCCACTTGCACGGTGTGATCGCCTTCCCCCTTCAACAATACTCCCCAACATGGGGATGATAAGAACAACCTTCTCTACTAGGTATAAACAGGATGCCTGAAGCAGACTTCACACTTAAAAGTATTCCACAGATACTAATAAGTCCTACTGGAACTGATGTCATTCACTCCTAACAGTAAGTGTGTGTGCCCGGCCCCCAGCTGCCTGGGAAAAAGTCAGTCCTTCTGGAGATGAAGTTTTCTGGGCCAGCTGCCCCACTCTTTCCTCCCAAGGGAGCTCCCCGCCAGATAGGCCAACTGCTTCCCCACATTCCGGGATTCAACCACTCCTTCTCTAACTCTTGCTTCATTCCCAGCTCAATCGGCTTAATGCAAGTTTACCGGAAGCCAGCCCTTAATGGGTTCAGGGTGCAACCACCCGAAGTGAACCTAGGCCATTTCTGCACTAGCCTGTCACAGCGCTACGATTCCGTTTTCAGCATCTGATGGAATCCTGGGGTTTGCAGTCGGATCCTCTCCACGCCAGGGGCGGGGGTTTCGTTGCAGAAACACGCGGGTTTCTGAACGTGGGAAGGGGGGGCAGGCTAAAAAAAGGAGGGGATTTAAAATGCTGCTACGCCCCCCTGCTCTAGTCTTTGCCATACAGACATACCCACTCTCGCCCCGGAGCAGACACACCGCGCTCTCCAAGCCCTCCGCCCAGCAAACACCCACCTCTACCTCTTCCTCCTCGGTGGCTCCGCACCCGCGCAGTACAGCGCCCACCCCCTTGACTGAAGGGGAGGCTGACCACGGGAAAGGTAGCGTCATGGAGGGAGGCGGGGCCTCATGAGGCCACGCCCCTTTGTTGCACATAGCAGGGGGAGGGCGTGCGGGCCGGGAGGGGGGCATTATACCACGCTTTCTCGGAGGCGCCTCGCCGTCGTATGGAGCCAAGGGGCTGCAGGGTGATGGACGCCCTGGAGGGAAGGCTCTTGGCCCCAAAGGTAGGGGGGCGGGAGGGGAGGGTGGGAACAGAGCTGGGGCTGGTAAGAGGGGGAAGGACTGCGGGCTCGGAGGTTTTGGGGCGGAGCTCAAACTCCCTGGGCTGCGCGAAAAGGCAAGGAAGAGAGAACGTCCTGGGGAATTTACAATCCGTCTCTCCGCCCACACTAAATTGTTACAGCGCTATTATTCCACTGTCAACATCCTATGGAATCTTGGGGTTTGGGGCCAGGCCCCTCCCTAAACTGCAAACCCCAAGATTCCATAGGATGTTGACAGTGGAATAATAGCGCTGTAACAGTCTAGTGCGGAAATGGCCACGGAGGAGAGGTTTCCCTCCTGGCGGCCATCCAGAGGGCCCCGCTGACTCTGGCGGTTGCCGGTGCAGGGAAGCTCCTCCCAGCCTCTGCCTCCTGAGGGGCCGGCTGGAGGTGCACCCGGCAGAGGTGCCCTGGTGCTCTTGTTCTTACGAACGCCCGCGTGGTGGGTGGGGTTGGTGTCCAGCCTCCCACTCGTGCACACACAGCAGCAGTAGTGGGAGAGAACCACCGTGAACCTGAGAAGGGCAGGAAGAGGTGGGAGTGCGATACTTAGACCGTGCCAGGGGGCTCTCTGAGTGACCTTGATTCACTTGCCTAGCCTGCCCGACCTCACAGGGCTGTCCTGAGGATAAAAGTGAGGGAGTGTGAGGGCCAGAGCTAAAATATTAGATCTGCCACGTATCACCCGGGTGGGACACGTAATTGGTGGATTTCTGCACATGAGCTGAATGCTATGTGGGATCATAGCCCCTTGCCCTCTAAAAGCCCCCCTCTTTTAAAATAAAGGTTTCTCTTCATTCATGAAATAAATGGTGGGACTGTGTTCTTCTCAAAGTGTGGAGGGATTAGACCTTTCCAGTCTAATTCTAACCTTTCCAGTCTAATTTAGAGTTTACCTGCCAACTGTGTGTCTCACCTGGGTAATATGGGGTAGATCAAATATTAGATCTGGTCCTTACAGCTGCCTTGAGCTTTTTGGAGGGAAAAGGGGATCTGAATATTAAAAAATAATATTGATTAGAGGAGCTTTTCAGTTGCCATGCTGGCTGGGGGACTATGGGAACCGTAATCCAAAAAGTTCAATTTCCCAAGCACTGAGCGATATGGGTGTGTGCGTATGCCTTCCAGTTGCCTGTCGACTTACAGTGACCCTATCAGTTTCAGAGGGTTTTCATGGAGAAGGAATACTCACAGGTGGTTTTGCTAGTGATGCTGAGTTGTAAATGCAGGAGTGATTATATAGGCTTGCTGCAGAAGGTACTGCTGTTGAGGAAGGCTTGCTTTATAGAGTAAGTTCAAGACTGGTCCTGGCTCCCAGATATTCAAGAATATTGCAATAGAGGACAGTGTGTTCAGAAACAAGTAGCCTGAGCTCTTGGGCTACCCGTGGGTAGCTTCTTGTAGTCCTGTATTGTCTGCGAGTCTGTTACCGCACCATACATCCCCCGCTTTGCAGGATGTGCTATTTTCATAATTGGACATATTTCGTGGCTGAAACACATGTTTGAACGTGCACTGGCTGCATATGTCAGGTTGGGTGATCTCAGAGATGATCAGGTCGTAAGTTTGGAGAGGATTAGGCAGGAAAGCCCGATGCTGATGGGTTTGAGGGGTAATGCTTTCAAAAACTGTAAATTGCGAGCACTCCCGCAAGCAAAAGCAGGCAAAACTGCTCAGGTGGAGCAATCGGGAACCCTATTGTGAGCATATCATATGGTGACCTTCCCCATTCACCCTACCCGGTCAAAACATTAAGAGATTGACAGGACTCCCCATCAGTGTTCTGTCATCTAGAGTTGAGACAATCAGGCCATTCTGGACTCCTTTGTTAGTTTGTGGGAAAGCAATTACTGCTTGGTCCATGCGCCCTCTTTCAGGGCAGGAAATAGGGTATAAAAACCCCAGTTCCAGCCTAGGTAATTCGTAGTATATTGAGTTTTCTGCTGAACATGGTCCCTCAAATTCCTGCTTCGATGTTCTGCTTCAGAACCAGTAAATATCACCTCTTCCACCCAAATTTATAATGAGAAGCAGAGAGTAGCAAGAATCTGGGAATAGCAGAGTGTAGTTATGGGTCAGTGGTAAAGGACAGTAAAGAAGAACTGCATTAACATTCAGTGCAGATGGAAGGCAGCATCATGGATGGAAAGAATACCTGCAAGTAGTCAAACATGGTCCAGAAACATATTTCTTCAATGTTAGGAATCCCTGCTGAGGAAAAACCTGGACTAATGTGAAACTTCACAGTTTGGGACTTATTCTAACCAAAATTCAAAACTGTATTTACATCACTGCATTTACAACACTGTTTCCTGTGCAAGAAATGCTGTTTTCTGTATGCATTTAATACAGAATTAATACCAAAATGTGAATAGTCTGCAAAAGCTGCACAGTAGTTGAAGATTTTCTTGCAGTGCGAGGAAAATTCAAAGAATTACTCATTGATTCCTTGAAGAACAAAATTAGTGAAGAATTACATCCCTAGGCATTGCCTGGTAGGACACTCTATTGTGCCAGCCACATTGGAATATGAAGGAGTGGGATAAGAGCACAATCCTGCCCTTGAATTGCTTTCTTTTTTGTAAGATGAGTGCACAGAAACTGTGGTGATCCAAATGTCTTTTCCCAACAATCTAATCATCATATCTTATGGGCAGAGATAATAGGAGTTGCAGCTCAGTAATCTCTGGAGAGTCTTAGGTGGGCCATACCTTTATTTTAGGACATCAGAAGAAGCCTGTTGGATCAGGGTCACATGAGTCCTTTGCTGTTATCAGCACTGGCCAGCCAAAAACTTCATGAACCCTACAAACCAGGTATAAAGGCAATTGCTTTTGTTTGCCATTTGCTTTCCACTACCAAACCCTGGAAGTATTACTTTTTGTGGACTACATCTTTCAGAATCATGGAACGTGTAGTTCAAATAGTACCTTAGCTCTGCCCTGCTATTGGTCCATTCTCCTTTGTTGACTCCAATGAGTTGGGGTTGACCCAGAGAACTTTCCCGGCTTTGGAGTCTGATTTTGTTTTTGTTTTTTTTGTTTTTTTGCTTACATGCCATTCTGTCTTTAAGAAATTATAGCTGTGTTAAAAAGTAGAGTAGAAAGAAGCAAAAATCTGTACAATGCATGCCTTAGAGATAAACAACTCTTAAGATTTGCACAAGACTTTACAATCAATTTTAGGAGGAAAATACAGTGAGAGAAGAAATGTACCATAAGTAACTCTCCCATAATTAAAGTTACCACCTTTAAGATGGTGAGAAGAAAGCTACAGAAGAAATCCTGGGTGGATGGCTGGATTTGTGGAGATTTTGTTGAACTGCATCCCTCAGCATTCCTCATCATTGGTTATCCTGCCTCAGGCTGCTGGGAGCTGTAGTTTAGCAACATGTAGAGGGCAGTGTGAGTCTCACTTCTTCAATAAATAAAAGTGTCCTTTTTTCTCAATAATAAAAGATCTCAGCTCATTTAGACAAAACTTCCAGCTTAGACTATCAGGGAAACAGACACTAACCACTAAGGGCACAACAAAACATTATATGCAGATTTATGTCAACTCTTGGAGAAGCTTTGGGAGGGAGTAAATTGGAGCAGAGAAATAGCAGGCGGGGTGCTTTATCCTTCCCATCCGACTGATTTTGAACTTCAGCTCCTTGCCTTGAGCTACAGCTCTTTCTGCTCCCCATAGGGGAAGGTTGCTGGTTTTTTAAGGGTTGTTACTGTTGTTGTGTACCTCATTTAGACTCTCACTTATGGTGACCTTTTTATAGGTTTTTTATTGTCTTGATGAGATTTGTTCAGATGAGGGTTGCCGTTGCCTTCTTTTGAGGCTGAGAGAGTGTGACTTCCCCAAGGGTTTCCACGGCCAAGTGAGGATTCGAACCTTTCTCTCCCAGTGTCTTAGTCCAATACTGTGAGCACTGTACCATGTAGCTGTCATGGGCTAAAGAGAAGGTTAAGGTTGACTCTTCTTAAAAAACAAGAATGAAACCACAGTTTGGTTTGCTGCACCTTTCTATCTATAGATGTGGAGGAGCGTGGTTGGGAAAACCTGGATTACACCTCCCAGAATGTTCACAGCCAACATGGCCACTCCAACCTCAGCCTCCTATCCCAGTGTTGTTTATCTGCTTCTGCTTTTTTTTTGGTTATGCTGCCAAATCAAACTGCTTAGCCGGAGTCTCTCTCTTCCTTTCTCCCAGGGGTCAGCTATGATGACAATTGCCAAAGATGAGAGAAGTCGAGTCACCTCGCCTAACTGGTACTTGGCTCAAGCAAGCAGCACATCACCCGTGGTATATGCTTTGACAAGGCTGCGGGTAGGGGGATGGAGGAATAATGTGGCCGTTTTGCTAAGCCAAGGTGGAGGGTGACATGCAACCCTCGAAATGTTTTTTAAGTCTTGCTTCCAGCATCTCTTCCCAGTAGCTACGCTGCTTAGGGCTGACTGCAGCCTCACAGTGTCCAAAGGGCCACATGTTGCTATTATCACATTACAGCTTTTTCCTGTCCTTGCAGTTCCCAGCAGCCCTAGCCAGCATAGTCAATGCTGACACCTGTGCTCTGTGTGGGGAAACTAAGAGGAGAACAGTCCACCTTTGTCCCTGACATCTGTTCAGAATTTGGAAAGCCAGACTTCTTTGGATTACAGCTTCTCAAATCCTTTATATATCATAGCCATTGGACATTCTGGCTGTGGGGGATTCTGGAAGCTGCAGTGAAAAAAAAAAGTAACATTTCCAAGTTCTCCATTTCTGCATGCTGAAAAAGAGAGCCTCGGCCTGCAGAAGGCTGTTGGATGTTCTGCTCAGACAGAGTGTGTTGTCTTTGTAAAGCAGTGGATGGAGCTGGAGGGTCAACAGGGGTTGGAGCAGGTGGTCAGCAGGTGGAGTCCTGCTTCAGTCACACCCTCTGATCTACATGGGAGCAGCCTTACTGCACATTGGCAGGTGAACTTCTCTTCCCCTCCACCCCTTTCTTAAAGCATGGGCTCTTTGAGCGTTGGTGTAGATGTGGAGGAATAAGAACTGTGCAGAACTGTTAGTAGAAGCCATGCCCTGTGAGGAGCAGCTTAGGGAGCTGGATATGTTTAGTCTGCAGAAGAGAAGGTTAAGAGGGGACATGATAGCCATGTTTAAATATTTGAGGAGTGAGCAGGCTTGTTTTCTGCTGCTCCAGAGACTAGGACAAGGAGCAATGGATTCAAACAACAGGAAAAGAGATTCCACCTGAACCTCAGGAAGAACTTCCTGATGGTCAGAGCTGTTTGGCAGTGGAATATGCTGCCTGGGATTGTGGTGGAGTCTCCTTCTTTGGAGGTTTTTAAGCAGAGGCTGGATGGCCATCTGTTGGGAGTGCTTTGATGGGTGTTCCTGCATGGCAGGGGGTTGGACTGGATGGCCCCTCGGGTCTCTTCCAACTCTTTGATTCTATGATTATAATATTCTAAGACTGAACTGAGTATTTTCGGAGATAACTCTTATGTGTACCCTCTTCCACAGCTTATGCTCAATCAGCAGTGGGGCCTGGTTGTGACAGAGAGAGAGGATTCTTTGGATCCACAGCTTCTAGAATACTTACAAGCAAGGAAGGAAAATACTTCCATCTCTTTGCTGGCAGAGTCTCATGATTCTTTCATATCATACAGCTATAGCACTATGATTCCCCTTTAACTGCCATTGCTACATCCTGTGGAATCCTGGGATTTGGAGTGTAGGGAATCATAGAATCATAGAGTTGGAAGAGACCCCAGGGGCCATCCAGTCCAACCCCCTGCTATGCAGAAACACCCATCAGAGCATTCCCAACAGATGGCCATCCAGCCTCTGCTTAAAAACCTCCAAAGAAGGAGAATCCACCACACTCCAAGGCAGCATATTCCACTGATGGACAGCTCTGACCGTCAGGAAGTTCTTCCTGAGGTTCAAGTGGAATCTTCTTTCCTGCAGCTTGAATCCATTGCTCCTTGTCCTAATCTCTGGAGTAGCAGAGAACAAGCATGCTCCCTCCTCAACATGACATCCCTTCAAATATTTAAACATGGCTAAACATGGCAGACTAAACATACCCAGCTCCCTAAGCCGTTCTTCATAGGGCATGGCTTCCAGACCCTTCACAATTTTGGTCACCCTCCTCTGGACACGTTCCAGTTTGTCGACATCCTTCTTGAATTGAGGTGCCCAGAACTTGACACAGTATTCCAAATGAGGTCTAACCAATGCAGAATAGAGTGGTACCATTACCTCCCTTGGTCTAGACACCATACTTCTATTGAGGCAACCAAGAATCGCGTTGGTTTTCTTGGCTGCCACATCACACTGCTGACTCATGTTCAGCTTGTGATTTACCAAGACTCCTAGATCGCTTTCACACGTACTGCTATCCAGCCACGTGTCCCCCATCCTATATTTGTAGCTTCCATCTTTTCTGCCTAAGTCCAGGACCTTACACTTCTTTCTGTTGAAATTCATTTTGTTAGCTTTGGCCCAGCTCTCCAATCTGTCAAGGTCGTTTTGAAATTTGATCCTGTCCTCTGGCATATTAGCAACCCCTCCCAATTTGGTATCATCTTCAGATTTGATCAGCATGCCCTCCACTCCTCCATCCAAATCATTGATAAAGATGTTTACTAGCACTGGGCCCAGGACAGAACCCTGTGGCACCCCACTAGTCACTTCTCTCCAGGATGAAGAGAAGCCATTGGTGAGCACCCTTTGGGTTTGGTCAGTCAACCAGTTACAAATCCAACTAACAGTAGCCCTGTCCAGCCTGCATTTTACTAGCTTCTTTGCAAGAATGTCATGTGGAACTTTGTCAAAGGCCTTTCTGAGGTCAAGATATACTACGTCTACAGCATTCCCTTCGTCTATCAAGCCCGTAACTCTGTCATAAAAAGAGATAAGATTAGTCTGGCATGACTTATTTCTGAGAAATCCATGCTGGCTTTTAGTGATTACAGCATTGCTTTCTAAGTAATTGCAAAGTGCTAGAGCCCTCTGGCGGAGATTTCTAAATACATTTTAAAACTAAAAATCTCAGGATTCTGTAGAATGGAGCCAAACTGGTATAAAAAATGCTATAGTTCTGTGGTATGAAAACACTAGTGAAACCCTACTGCTCACACCAGCTACGATGTTGTCTCACATTACCCGTCCCCCCGAAAAATTTGGTTTACCTCTACCATGTTCAGCAGAGTTATTGTGGCTTGGTGTTCCAGAGTCTTTGCAAAACGGCTAGCTCACTGAAGCACAAATGGTGTTTTTTTCTTTCTTGTATAACAGGGATCTCTGGACATAGCTGATGTGAAGCCATCTGGTAAGTGTGATGTCCACTGCATTGTGATCTTGTATATTAGGGATGCTTGTGAATAATTTCGAAAATTCTCTTCCCATTTGGTGAAATTATATTTAATGTCTTTCTGGATCATTTTTTCCCATTTCAGGACTTCTTTGCGAAAAATTAGCTTTGTGAGAAAAAAAAAACAACTTGGGGTTTTCAGCAAAAATAATATTTTTGTGCAGAAGAGTCTTACAGCGTAATCCACTTTTTCTGGTCAAAAATGCTGACTTATTTGTCTGTACCACCCCCTCCAGCTTTTTGTGTAAACATTTATTTCTTGAGAAATTCCTACTGTGCAGAATAGTCTTGGGGTGTGGAAGCTGGAGCATTTTCTCCACAAGAGTCTTCACTATGCCATTCTTTAAAGAATGAGAAAACTGGGGAATGAGGAAATTGATCTTTCACATAATGGAGGAAGCTGTGAAATCCTCATGAAATGAAAAATGCCAGTGGAGAAGAGCTCAGAGGGGAAACTAGGACAGACAGTGGCTATTCTTTGCTTTTGTAAGGAATGCATATGCTACCTTGATACCACTGAAGGTTCCAGCATAAATACTGGAAAGATTTGTTACACGATCTTTGTTACTTTATATTTTGCAAATTGAAGATTCAAGATTGTTCACTGGCTGGAGAACAAAGAAAGTTATATTTAGACTATGCTAGCAAACTGATTATATCTTGAGGCAGGGTTTTTTGGAATATAAACTTTTTTGTTTTGCTTTGTTATTTCCATTGAAGTTAACTACTTTTTAAAAGCATGAGAATTGGTGAGTGTTGTTTGCTCACTATTTCAAAGCAAGAATTGACTGTTGTCTGTAATACGGTTGTATGGCCAACTGAAGCATGTCTGCCTTCTGGATGGTTGGGGTGGAAGTAAAAGAAGGCCCTGGATGGGACCAATCTGTGCTTCTGGCTTGGGGTCCAACTTTACTCCTGCTGCAGTGAAAAGCTAGGCTTCCCTGATCCTCTCTGCCTCTTACAGCAAAGAAGAAGGAAGAATTGCTTCCCATCATTGTCTGGGACTCCAGAGTAGAAGGATAGTGCTGAGCCCCGCCACTGTTAGTTTTCAAAAGTAAGGTTGGCTTCTGATAACAGGCACATGTTGACAAGAATGGCTGGTCCACTGGATTGATGGGGAGGGCTAACTGGAGGGTGGAATTCTGCACCAGGCCTCTTTTTTATTTTTAACGCATGTCTACAGCCTGAGAAAAGTTTTTTAAAAACGAAAATGTTCAGTCCACAGGTCTCAGAATCCTTCTGCCTGCATGGCCACTGACTGTGCTGGGCAGGGTGGTTCTGGGAATTGTTGTCCAAAAAAAGTAGCTTTCCCAAGTGTGTGCTTCAAAGAAATTGAGAAGTCAAAATCCTATGCAAAGGAAACCTGAGTTTTTGTAATTATGAAGGCAATAGCTAGTTGCTTGCCTTTATTTTGCTATAGTATGCTCTGTCTTATCAGGAAGGTTGAGGTTGGTGCTGTGTAGGCATCACCAAGGAGCTCCCTTGCCAAAAAATTGCTATCTTCCTGTAATCCACAGACCCTTCTCCTCACAAAATTGAGTTGCATAGGTTGAGTGAGTTGGGTCTAAGTGTGTTCTGGGGGTGTGCAAACATTGTATTGAGAACCTACAAGTCAAGGATGGATTAGCACAATCTTATTCTCTCACCAGCATGTTCAGTAGAAGGAAGGGTTTGTGGAGGACTGTAATTTCAATCAGCCCTTGCCGGCAGGGCCAAATTGTCAGGGTTAGCAGAAATTGCAGTGCAATGCTACGTGGAGGGCCAAATGTTGAGAAAAGTTCTTCAGTGTAATAACAACCTATTTGTCGTGTACTGGATAACTCACACTCCACAAGATCCACTCTGAGGTAGACAGCAGTTTATTGTTTATGTATAAGCATAAGCAAAATAGCACATTTCCACAGAAGTTGCCAAAACTGGAGGGTACATGCAGCATACAGTTTTTATAGGTTGTCAATACAAATTTAGGTGCAGAAATCACTCATTGGCCAAAGCCATAAATTCTTTCATGTGTCTATCCCCACTTTACTTTCCCAGGCTGGTGCTTGCTGCAGCCCCATACACCCTTGACCAAGGCGACCCCCGCCTTACTTATTTCTCTATCCACACTGCTTTGTTCTAATCCTAACATGAAAAGTAACATAACAGCAAGCAGCCTTTGGATTACAATGAAGCAGCAGTTAGCATTACTTAAGCCTAGATACAGAGTATCTCCTTTTTTGCAATGGTTAACTACGAAGTCGGAGTTAGCAAAGAACACACATTCAACAGGTTAGTATTTCCATGACAGGGAGTTTAGCTACCTAACACTATCAGCGTAGGCAGCCTCCTTCACAATACCCTCCAAGCCTTACTTTCTTTGTGTATCTCTTGAAATCTTGGAAGTATCAACAGCTGAGAGAGAACGGGAGATGCCATAATGGAAAGGAGCTGAAATTTTTCTGACTCCAGTAGGTCACTCCTGAAGACCAGCATCTAGTAGCCCCACTGGATAGAAGGTCTTCTGTTTGGAAGGCCGGTGGCACTGAGCTCTTGGTAACCATGAATTACCTCCCTGGACAGTTCCTGGTGCCATCTTCTCCACCGGATCACACAAAACTAATGATCTGGTGTCGCTCATGCACAGCTGATGTGCTTCCTTTTGCAGTGATGCTCGCAGAATCCCAGATGATCCTGAAAAATGACCTGGAACTCATCAAAGCTCAGCTCCATGCCCAAACTAAGGTGACTATGTTGGAAAGAGTGGGCTAGGGTGGTTGCGGGTGGTGAAGGTTGGTACGCATTGGGTTTTCCAAAAGGCAGCCACTGTGTGCATTAGCCCTCTCTGTGCTGTGTCTTTCTGTCAGGCTTTCCAGGCACTCAGCCACTCCATTACTTTGCTGGAACAGGAGAGCAGCCAGCAGCAGAGCAGGATCAAGGAGTTGGAAGGTGAGGAGTGTGTCAGCTTTAGCTGCCACTTGGTTTTAAAATACATATTGCTGTCACAAGAGCCTGGAAATGTCAGTTTTGGAGAACATAGCTCCCTGAACTCCCCCTGCCAAAGTAACCATGTCCATGCTAGCTGGGAACTGTCATCCAAAACAGTAGATTCTCTTAAGTTCTGACAGCAGCTGCTGCTTGTGGTACTGCAGAATGAGATATACTGTGGGAGCCAGTGTAGCTGGTGATATCCTGCCCCAAATCTTTGTAGGGCTGCACGGGTGATGGTGAGATGTTATCTTCTGAGATTTTATGCACTTGTAATTCTGCATGGAGCCAGTCATTTTATTAAGTTTCTAGGCCTCATGGTTGTAACAGCCCACCTGAAAATAGCATTGTTAGAATATATAGTCTCCATCGTAAGGCCTTCTTCAGAAGCAGCATTCCAATTAATTGGAGAGCAGTTTTGACCTGTCCCTGTCGGCCTGGATCAGGACAATAAAATCTTCTGCCTTGGGATCTTACCTTTATTACAAATTGATGCTTTAATAGCTGTAAAAAAACAATATTATGTAACGAGGATGTTATGGCTGTGGTGGGCGGCCACACTTAAGTTCCATACTTTCAGTGTAAGTTTTTCATATGCTTCTCCCACCTTTTACAGTGTAAAGGATTTGGGCTTGCTGTGTGTAGTGTGTGTGTGTGGCCCACGGATGGGTCTTGGTGGGAAAATAGTTTGCACCTGCTTTACCACCCGCTTACCCCTGCTTTACTCTCTTTGGTAGATTGTCACTGCTGCTTTACCTCCTCCCTAGTTTTAAAAGAGGTGGACTTTTGGGATCCCAGGGTACATTACTGAAGATTAAGGGAATCAGCTAGGTTTTCTTCTTATTTCCAAATTCATGGCTCAGAGCAATGTGAGCGACATGGGGACAGGGAAGGAAAGATGGTTGTAGTCCTTTGAAGTTGCAAATGAAGAACCTGAGCCCATTCAGTTACTAAGATTTCTTAAAGGAAAACAAATAGCATAGCCCAGGATGAAGGAAGGTCAGGAGACTGCACCATAAAATGGGAAATGAAATCCAAAGTAGTAATGCCAGTGTCTTTGGCTCCTTTCACAACGAAAATTGTGCCAGTTGCCAAATGTATGTCCAGTCAAATGCATATCTAGTCCCCCTTGGAGACAAAACTGTCTGCTTGGTCAAGATAGATGGACAGGGAGAGGGAAGGCAGAGATTGGACTGACCAAATGCCCTCTGTCATTCAAGCTGGCTGGGATGCCAGAAGAGAGAGTGTTTGCCTTTAAGTCTCCTGTCAACTTGTGGCGACCCCATGAATTTCAAAGGGTTTTCTTATGCCAGGAAAACTCAGGCAGTTCTGCAAGTTTCTTACATTGAAATATACCTTACAGCACTTGGTATTCATTGGCAGTCTCCAGTCCAAGTACTGACCAGGGTTGACCCTGCTTACCTTCCAAGATCAGACAAGATCTGGTCCCTTTAGGCCATGTGCTGAGAGCAGTCATTGAAAATAATGTTTTCATGTCCTGCAAAGAGGGGATCCTTCGCCGGGTTTAGGTAGTATTCTGGATGTGGTGAATTGGTGTAAGAGCTGCCACTTTAGTCCGTGGCTTGAGATTTGCTCAGGGAGGAAAAGCCCAGTGAAACAGGCAATTTAGGACTGCCATCCACCTGAGGAGGGGTGAGAAACAACAAAAATACTCCTCTTTTCCAGCCACGTCACTGTGCGCCTGTAAGAGTGGCTGCATACTGCATGCAGGGCTTGAAAAAAATGACCTAAAACTCTTGAGGGTTTTGGGAGGAGTAGTAGTCCCAAAAAGTAATCTTTCCAAGCTTTTGCTGCTTGTGACAGGATGGTTATACCATGTGGGGGCCATTACTTCAGCTACTGTAATGAAAGTTGAAGTGATAACCTAGCCAGAGTCTGAGCTTTTGAGTTTGTTCATCTTAACTAAGCTCAGAGCAGGATTATCTCCCCACTTTCAGTGACGTAAGAAGTCAGATGTTTGCAAGATGTGCTCACAGCTAATTTAATATTAATCAGAGAAATGAGCCCCCTTCCTCAAAGTACATCAATTATTTTTTTCCTGGAATCTGGCATTAGGAATTACCAAATTCAGTCAGCTCTCCACATTTGCGGGTTTCATTTTTACAGATTTGATCATTCAAAGATTATTTGTTACACCCTATGCCATTTTTAATAGGAACTGCAAGTTTCGTGGGACTGAGAAACTGCAAATGAGGCTTGTAAGTCCCTATTAAAAATGGTGTGAGACTGCAGTGGAGGTGGCAGTAAGCCCCACCAGCCACCCACTTCTGCCTTGTGAAAGAACTCTGATGCCTCAAAGGAATCCACAGTGAGTTGAATATGGTGATCCTACTTTATTGTGTGTGTTAAATATGGTTTGGGAGGGCCTAGAGTTATTCACGGTTTTTCCACTTTCATGGGGGTCCTGTGCCCCTAACCCTAGAGAATGTGGAGGGAGGACCGTTCATTTATTTTGCGTACATTTTTCTGCTTTTGGTTGATATACAGGGGAGGGGGGCAGGAAGGTTTGTAAAGTCCCCTAATTCTCCTTCTTCAGCTTTTCTAGCATGACAAAGACATTTTCAAGTTTATCTTCACAACTTTAAAGACTAAAAACCTATCCGTTTTCTTAGAAAAATGAAAATATGGGATGATTAGCATGTTAAATTCTGTATCAGATACTACTAAGTCCCACACTTGCATGGTGTCATCAAGGATGTGCAGAATCGGCATTCCCTCTTAGAACTGGTCGTGCCTGTTCTGTGCTGCATCCCCACAGCTGATCTTGTTGAGTCAACCCATCTGTCTGTTTCTGTCCAGAGGAAGTACAGTTTGCTTCCCATTCAACTCGTGGGGAAACGTTTGATGGCCTAATGCAGAGGAGGATCCAAGAGGTTTGGAGAGCCATGGCCAAAGAGGTGGAAGGCCTCCAGGGTTCCATGATCCAGAAGGAAAACTCAATGGAGAACCTGTCTCAAGAAGTCCTTGAAAGGTGGGAGAAAAGTTGGGGGGAGCTGAGGGACAAGGGAAGGAAGGGGCTGTAAACTGGAACACACAGTAGCTGCAATCTTGCTTGGCTCAGCATACTGTAGTATGCAGAACTATGCCATGCGGAGTCATTAACACACATCAGGCCTGTTGTTGAGCCATTGAAGGCCTCAACCCCCAGCCATTCCGTGTCTGGAGGAGAGCAGAGGAATCACAGAAGTACCTCACTATGTCCCTGAAGCCAGTTGTGAAGCAATAGCATAATTCCCCTGAGGTCCGTCAGAGTTCTCTGGAAGCCTCGGCGGCTGGTGTAATCATTTGGCATCAAGACTGTAGGGCCATAGCCAAGTGCTTCTGCAATTTCCTGCACTCTCCTCCAGGCATGGAATATCCTTAACTCTAGGTCCTGCAGGAAGGGGCTTTGGTCACAGTAGAGGGAGGAAGGGAATACCACCTCCACAGCAGCCAAAAATAGACGTACACGGGTGTGAGTTTAACTTATGCCTGCATATGCCACTAACAGGATGTCAGCCAGTGTAATACTTTGTGGTCCCTAATGCAACTTTATTTTTTTAAAAAATATTTTTATTAAAGTTTCTAAAAGAAAGTATAAAATGGGAACATTACTTCTAAATGTACCCACCGCCAACTCCCATAACAAGTTTTCTTCTCCAGTTTTGCCCAGCTGAATCAAACAAAAAATACAGTATAATACAATACAATACAAGGAGTCCAATCCACTATACATGGAATCTTTGGTATAACAGTCATAATTTATCTTTTAACCAGTCAATACATTTTTACCTTTTTTATCAAATTATATCATTATAATCATTAGCTTTACAGTTGTAGCCATTCTTTTATTTTGCTCCATTCTCTATCAAATTGTTGAATGGATTTGTTCTTTAATGCATTTGTCAATTTTTCCATCTCCATCATATCCATAACCTTTAATTTCCATTCATTTAAATTTATTTTAATATCTTGTTTCCAATGTTGAGCATAGGTTAATCTAGCTGCTGTAACTAAATATAACATTATTTTTTATGCTTTCTAATTTCTGCCTTTGGTTTTATTATTATTCAATAAATATAATTCAGGTATCATTTCAAAACTCATTTTGAATATTTTTTGAATTTCATCATGTATTTCTTTCCAAAATTTCTTTGCCTTTTTACATGTCCACCACATATGGTAAAATGTTCCCTCTTTTTCTCCGCACTTCCAGCATTTTGAATTTCCATTCTTTATAATTTTTTGTAATCTTTCTGGCATCATATACCATCTATGCAACATTTTATAATAGTTTTCTCTTAAATTTAAATTGAATGTCCTATATTTTGTGACCATCTTACCATCATTTCTTTAATTTTCTTCCTGTTCCATTTCTCTTTGTAATGACAATTTATAAAGTTTGGATATTCTTTTCTTTTGATTTTCTTTCATGAGTACATCCAGTTCGTTTTCTTTCTTCTCAAATCCAAATAATTTTAAGTCCATTTTGTACCTTTCTGTCAGTTGTCTCCACGGAAACCAATTCATTTCGTGTCCAGCCTCCTTCATTACTTTCAGGGTTTTCATTCTTGGTTTATTTCTGTCCCAAATGAGTATGTCCTGGTATGTCAGCATTTTCCCTTCTTTTGTTGGGGAAATTTTAAAGGCGGCTTGTGGTGATGTCCAAGTTGAGAGGCTGGAATAAAATCTTGAGTATAATTGTTGCCAACAACAATTGTTGTTGTCTTCCGGATGCAATGGTTATTAAATTCTTTATTAACCGCTAATTTATTATAACACAAGTAACCATGTGATCCAAATCTATTCTCATGTTCTTCTAAATCTTTTATTGATGATTTTTGTAATGATTTCCAATTTTGAATCCATTCTAAGCAACATGCTTGATAATATATTTTCAAGGATGGTAAATCCAGTCTTCCTCTTTCTTTAGTGTCTTGTAACGTTTTAAATCTTATTCTTGACCTTTTACCTAGGCATATATATTTTGATATTTTCTTTTCCCAGTCTTTAAATATTTTTCCAGTTCCGATTATTGGTAAATTTTGAAATAGGAACATCATTTTTGGTAATAATGTCATTTTAAAAGCATTTATCCTTCCCAAGAAAGATAGATTCAGTTTGCTCCATTCTCCATTTCTTTTTTCGGTTCTTTCCAGACCATTTCATAATTATTTCAGAACAATTCTTTATTCTTCTTTGTTACATAGATTCCTAAGTATTTTATCTTATTGGAGGATTGGAAACCTGATATTTCCTCTAATTCAGTTTGTTCCTTCTTCAACATATTCATAGTCAACATCATGGTCTTCTCTTTATTTATTCTATATCCAGCTACCTTTCCAAATTCTGTAAGGCATTCTTGCAGTTTCTGCATTGATTCTCTTGGTTCTTCCAAAAAAATAATTACATCATCTGCGAAAGCTCTCGGTTTTATTTCTTTTCTCTTTATCTTCAGGCCTTTTATCTCCTGTTCCTCTTTTATCTTCGTAATCAAAACATCGAAAGCCACAATAAATAATAATGGTGATAATGGACATCCTTGTCTTACTCCTTTTGTTATATCAAATTTTCCTGTTATGTCTCCGTTAATCACCAGTCTTGCCAATTGGTCTTGGTATATCTTTCCAATCCATTTACAAAACACATCTCCAAAATTGCTTTCTCTTAGTATCCGTTGTAAAAATTTCCATGATATATTATCAAATGCTTTCTGTGCATCCAAGAAAATCACTGCAGATTTTTCCCCTGGGCTTTTATCGTAATATTCTATTGCATCTAACAGTATTCTCACATTGTCTTTCATATTTCTGCCTGGTATAAACCCAGTCTGCTCTTCTTGATTTTTTTCTTGCAATACCTTTTTTAACCTTCTTGCCAACACTGTTGCAAACATTTTATAATCCACATTCAGTAAAGAAATTGGTCTGTAATTCTTCTTCTCTCTTTTATCTTTTCCTTCTTTGGGTATCACTACTATGTTTTATGCTCCCCATGTTTCTGGTTTTCCCTCTTCCATTAACTTTGCTATTGTAGCTTGTAATGGTTTTATTAGTTCTTTTGAAAGTCTCTTATAATATAATGCTGTAAATCCATCTGGTCCTGGAGCTTTGTCTACTTTCAAATCTTTGATGACTTCTTCCAATTCCTTACATGTAATAGGTTCATTCAGTTGTTTCTGAGCTTGGTCCAATATTTTCCATAATTTTGTATCCTTTAAATATTTTATTATGTCTCTTTCTTGTTGTTGAGACTTATTTTCTTGAAATAAATTCAAAAAATACTTCTCGAATGTCTGTTTAATTTTCTCCTGTTGAGTAAGTAGTTTCGTCCCTTCTCTTATTTCTGCAGTCACATTCCTTTCTTTCTTCTTTTTTATCCTGTAAGCCAGCCACTTCCCAATTTTGTTTGCTTGTTCAAATTCTGTTTGTTTCATATATTTCATTTTTTTCTCTGTCTCTTCTGTTGTTAATACTGCTATTTCTTTCTGTACTTTTTTAATATCCAATTGTATAGCTTCCTTGGCCGGATTTTCCTTAAATTCCTTTTCTTTATCTTGAAGTTTTTTCAAGAAATTCTGGTATTTTTCATCTCTTTTCTTATTTCGTGATCGTTGTTGTTGGATAAAAAATCCTGCTTGAGATGCATCCCAGACTGTTTTCATCTGAGTCTCTTGTCTTGTATTTTCTTTAAAATATCTATCCAATGTCTCTTTAGCTTTTTTTTATAATGTCTTCATCATTCAATAAGCCATCATTAAGTCACCATTGAAACTGTTTAATGCCGAATGCAACTTTAGAGGAAGATTTTTCCTATGGAGAGAGACTTGCCTAAGGAATCCCAGTCTCTTCCTGGCTAAGCTACGTTTTTGTAGGCCAGGAATAGAATCCCAGTAGCATGACTGCTTGTTAGGCACTGTGGTCATTGCAGTCCCAAATATCCAAGAGCCAAAGTCCTCCACCTGTGTCAGATACCTTAATGACAAAAATATCTTTTGGTGCTCTTGCGCAGAGGTCTAGAAGTTCTGGAAATTTTTAAGCTATGAGGGAAAAAAAATCTTTTTTTTTTTTTTTGAGATAGAGTGTTTTGGAAAAATTGAAAGAATGCAATATTAGCACCCTTTACAGATTGTTGTTTCAGAAATGTAAAATTCACTATGTATAGTTTGGCTTGTCATGAAAGTATCATGTTCAATGCAGTAAAGGTAGAGTTTATTGAGGAAACAGCTCAACCACTGCACACGTCACAGACTCTCAGCCCCAGAAAAACTCTGTGCTAAGGTTGCCATAAGCTTGAAATGATTTGAAGGCACACAACCACAAAATTACATCATTCTAAAAGAAAATATTCCATAACCCATTTTTCTGGGGGGTAAAGGCTTTGAAAAAAGTGGAACCTCCTTCCCCATCCCCCATTTTTGAAGCCTTTTCATGGGGAGAAAAAACTGTTTTCTCCCACATTTTTTTTCTGGTTTCTCAGGCCTTCTGATCTCTACTCTTGCAGCAGACTTAGGCCATTTCTGCACTACACAGTTATAGTGCTATTATTCCACTTTCAACATCCTATGGAATCCTGGGGTTTGCAGTTACAGAAGGGGCCCCTCCCTAAACTGCAAACCTCAAGATTCCATAGGATGTTGAAAGTGGAATAATAGCACTATAACTGTGTAGTGCAGAAAGGCCCCTAGTGTTAGCTCGGAGGGGGAGGAACTTGGCAGAAGATGTTGAATAGAACAGGGACCCAAAGGGCAGTGACAGCACACTGAAGAGTGTTGTTATCATAATAGCTGACATTACTCTATGAAGAGTCTCCAGTGCTATGTTCTGAAGGTGCTTCTTCTCCCTTCCTTCTCTGGCAGCAAAAAATTCCTTTGGGAGGAGCTGGAAGCAGTGCAGGGCGAACTGCGGCGCATCCATCAGAAACTGAGTATGTCACTGCTACAATTATTTTCTTCGGTAATGCTTACAGTGCACCTGGTCCATCCCCTAATTCTTCCCCTGCAATATTTTTCCTTCCTCACTTTCCTGTCCTCTTTCACATGCTTAACATGGCTGTATGGATCTTCAAACCTCTTGGATCATCCTCTACGGTAAAGACCCCACCAAAAGCAAGCAGGTGACAAATGCTAACTCCCTTGGACCTTGTGCATATTTCTGCCTGCATGATCAGTTGGTTATACCAGTAGGGGAGCAGAAAGAAATGGTGCTGAGTCATTACCTGATTAGCTTTTGTTGTAGCAGTAGTTGTTATTATTACTAACAATATCCTGCCTTTATCCCATTGTGAAACCCAAGGTGGCTTACCATAATGTTAAAAAAAAAAATAGAGCTGAAAAACCTAATGATAAAATTAAGACACCTGAATAGCTTAATAGAGTTGTAGTCCCCCTGTGCTTATGCATATAGGCCTGGAAAAGTTCCTTTTTTGGACTACACCTTCCAGAATCCTCCAGCTAACATGGCTGCTTTCCCAAGCTCTCTGATTACTGTCATCTAATCCAACCCCTCTTCTTAGTTGAATGCAATACTTGATGACCCATTATTTTTTTCATTTTAGTTCCATTTTAGATCAACTGCTGACCTTTCAAGTGCATTTGTGCATGCGTGTATCTGTTTTAATTAATGATTCCCTCTCACAAGAGTTCTGTCTAGCACTACATTTTTCGTATGTTACTAGGAGAATGTGATGAGAGTCAGGACTGTTGACACAATGCCATAATCTCTTCCCTGCAAATTGTTGGTCTTCTGCTGATGGGTCAAGGTGTGCTGTAGCATCAGCGCTACCACCACACAATTGTATGGTAGGAAATTAAACAGTGGGTCCCCAAATGTGTCTTTGACTGTAGGTGGGCTCCAGATACAAGAAGCTTAAAGGTCTCTGGGTGTTTCAGCAAAGGTGGATGATGACTCGATTTGTCCCTCAATTTGGTTTGTCACTGAAGGGGTAAAGGAAGATGTCTGGATGGCCAGTGACAGAACTTTTGCTGACCGTTGAAGAAAGTAAAATGGTGATGCAGGTGTCCTGGGAGAACATTTGTTTTTTGTTTTTTTTTAAATTTTTTAAAAATTTTTTAAATTAATTTTATTTATTTTAATTCAAAAGAATAAAAAATACAAACATCCATATAACACACAAATTACACACATATTATACATATTGATTCTTACATTCCCCACCACCCAATTCCCCCAGTGCAAAATCTTCCTTTCTAACACATCCTCAAGAAAAATATTCTCCACCACCCAAAAACACTCACCCAAGTTAGACATAAATTACAAACCTCTTCTTTTCCCTCTCCCCTTCTGAAAACTCAGGGATATCCTATTACCTTATCTATTCCTCCTTCTTTTACCTTCTTTTATCTCTCTATCTCAAATTTTCTCAAACCTTTTCTTTTTCTTATCTCCAATTCAATTCCTTATTCCTTATTACTTCTCAAACTTTTTAATTTAAAAATAATACCGCTCTTTCTCCCCAACATTTTTTCCATATAGGGAGTACTGCTTCCCATTCTTCAAGAGTTTTCTTTTTCTGATTTTCTTTTAATGACTCAATAACAATATCTACTTCCGCCATATCGTATAACTTGAACAACCAGTCTTTCAATGTTGGAATAATTTTAAGTTTCCAGACTTTAGCATAACATATTCTTGCTGCAGTTATCATGTATAGTGTTATTTTCTTTTGTGACTTATTAATACCTGATTCATCAATCATGTTAAGCAAATAGATTTGAGGTGTCAAATCAAATCTTTTCCCTAATACTTCTTGTAATACATTATGTATCATCTCCCAAAATCTTTTCACTCTTTTACATTTCCACCATACATGATAAAATGTACCACGTTCTTCACACTTCCAACATATATCCTTCACATTCTTTTGCATCTTTGCCAATTGTACTGGAGTTATATACCATTTGTAAAGCATTTTATAATAATTCTCCCTTAAGCTAACCGGTGTTAATAACTTCCAGGTTGTATTCCATGCCTTTTCCCACTTCTCCATAGTTGTTATGCTTCTTACATCTTGTGCCCACTTTACCATTGTTATTTTCACTACTTCTTGTTCGTTTTGTCTTGCAAGTAAAATCTTATAAATCTGACTTACCCTATGTTTAGTACCATATTCTAATATTTTGTCAAATTCTTTCCCTTTAGATTCAAAACCTTCTCCATCCCCATCTCTTTTATATCTCTCCCACAACTGTCTGATTAGCAACCAATGGGTATTCCAGCCATCTAACTGAAGTTCACTTTGTGTTTTAAACTTTATTTCTTCCCCTTGTATCTTCAAAATATCCCTATATGTTATCCATTTCCCTCCTCTTAATTTTTCTTTATTGTAAAAAGCCTCATGAACTGAGACCTATAATGGTATCCTTAGATATAATTGCCTTTTATATTTTGTCCATGTTGTTATTAAAGCATTTCTTAAGATATTATTCTTAAAATTTTTATCTATTGTTGCTTTTTCATACCAAATGTATGCGTGCCAACCAAAACTTCTCCCTCTAGATATAATATCCTATTATTCCTCAATGTAATCCGTTCTATTATCCATTCCAGATTATTTGCATGATAATATAATTTTAAGTTTGGTAAGCCCATTCCGTCTCTCTCTTTACTGTCCTCCAAAATTTTCATCTTAATTCTAGATCTTTTTCCTTTCCATACGAAGTTCCTTATATCTTTATTCCAATCTTTGAAGGGTTTTTCATTCTTAATTATAGGAAGGTTTTGGAATAGATAATTCAGTTTAGGTAATATATACATTTTAACCACTGCTATCCTTCCTAATAGTGACAAATCTAATTTTTCCCATTTTTTAAGATCTACCCTTATTCCTTTCCATACTTTATTATAATTATTTTCATATAGATCTACATTATTTTTTGTAATTGTAATATCTAAGTATTTCACTTTTTTCACTATATTAAATCCGGTTACTCTACCCAACTCCTCCTCATCTTCCTTACCTAAATTTTTCATAATTATATTTGTTTTTCCTTTATTTATCTTATATCCTGATAACTCCCCAAATTTTTCCAAAATATCTAATAAAATTCTTATACCACTTAAAGGGTCTTCTATTATGATTGCCAAATCATCTGCAAATGCACTTATTTTATATTCCTGATTCTTTATTTTGATTCCCTGTATTCTCTTTTCTCTTCTAACTTTATTATTCAATAGTTCTAAAATCAATATAAAAAGTAATGGTGACAGAGGGCATCCTTGCCTTACACCTCTTTTAATCTCAATTACACCTGTCTTCTCACCATTTATAATAATTTGAGCTTTTTGTTCTGAATATATTGCTTTTATCCAATTTACGAAAGATTCCCCTAAGTTCAGTAATCTTATTGTTTCTTCTAGAAATTTCCAGTTTACCCTATCGAATGCTTTTTCTGCATCTAGGAACAGTAACGCTACTTTCTTTTCATTATGATTATGATAGTACTCTATAGCATTTAATAATGTTCTTATATTCCCTTTTATAGCCCTTCCGGGTAAGAATCCATTTTGATCTGTATGTATAATCTCTTGCAATACTTTTTTTAATCTTTCTGCTAATATAGTTGTAAATATTTTATAATCCACATTCAAAAGCGCAATTGGTCTATAATTCCCTACATCCAAACCATCTTTTCCTTCTTTTGGGATCATCATCAAATTTGCATACCCCCATGAAGATAGCCGTGTCTTGTTATTCAGTTCATTCATTAATTTATATAGTGGGTCTACCAATTGTTAGCTAAATGTTTTATAATGTAACACAGAAAAGCCATCAGGTCCCGGAGTTTTACGGGGTTTTTGCTTCCTGATTGATTGTAGAATTTCTTCTCTGGTTATTTCTTTATTTAATTTCTCTTTCTGAGCTTCATTTATTATTAAATTCTCATCTTTTATATGTTGTTCAATATTTTCTTTTTCCCATTGTTCTAAATTTTGTTCAGCAAATAAATTAGCATAATATCTTTCAAAAGCCAATTTTATTTCGTCTTGTTTTACTAAAACCTTCTCCTGTTCTTTTATTTGTGTCACGATTCTTTTCTCTCTCTCTTTTCTAACTCTATATGTTAACCATTTATTTGTTTTATTCGCAAAAAAAAAGTTCTTCTGTTTTACCAATTTCAATTTTTTTTTCTATTTCATCCGTATCTTGTAAGGAGATCTGTTTTTGTAACACTTTAATCTCTTCCTCAATCCTATTATCCATAGGGGAGATTTTTAATTTATTCTCTAAACATTCTATTTCTTTTAATATTTTTTGCTCTTTATTTCTTTTCTCCTTTTTAATTTTTATTTCTTGTTGCATTAGATAACCTCTCATAACAGCCTTTCCCGCTTCCCATACAGTTCCTATATTCACTTCTTTATCCAAGTTTTCCCTGAAATACCATTCTAAAATTTCTCTACCTTTTTCTACTATTTTTTCTTTTTTTAATAAATTCTCATTTACTCTCCAATTACACTCTCTTTTCCTACTCTCCAATGTTAGTATCATAGGGTTATGATCAGATATATTTCTTGGTAGTATTTCCATTTTTTTAACATATTTATCTATTGTTTTAGAGTGCCAAATCACGTCTATCCTCGACCATGTTTTATACGTTTCTGAGAAATACGTATATTCTTTCTGTTTACCATATAAACTTCTCCACGTATCTATTAACATTAACTCTTCAGTCAAATTAAATACTATTTTTGGTAGCTTCCCTTTGTGTTTTGTTTGCTTTTTTCCTTTAATTCTATCTAACTCTGGATGTACTACCCCATTCCAATCTCCCATAATTAGTAATTCTTTAAATTCTTTATTTTCTGTATCTCTAATTTTATCCCATAATTTCTTATAAAATTTTTCTTTATTTTCCAATGGGCCATATATCCCTATTACTAATACCTTTGTATCCAATATATTAACCACCACTCCTATATATCTCCCTTGCTCATCATTTATTACTTCTACCGTCTCATATTTTGGGTTCACATAGATCGCTACTCCCCTCTTTTTTTTCTGTATACCGGATGCAAATACTTTCCCTAATTTGGAGTTTTCTAGAAATTTTCCTTCATTTTTCCTTATATGTGTTTCTTGAATGCAATATATATCACATTTCTGCTTTTCCAAATAATAAAGGATTTTTTTCTTTTTGATTACTGAATTCATTCCTCGTATATTCCAAGATAACATTTTTATTCTCATTTTATTTTTATTTTTATAATTATATATATTTTTTTAATTTAAAACTTTCTCTCTTTTACTCTCTTGTTCTTTCTTGTCTTATACCGTTTCTTCTTCCAATAGACTCTCTTCCTCAATCTCTTCTTGTTCTTCTAACTCTTCTTGCTCTTGTACTAGTTCTTGCTCTCTTTGCTCTTCTTCTTGTCTTTTGTCTACTTGTTCTCTTTCCTTTTTCTGTTCCTTTATCCCACTCATATTACCCTGTTTCCCATCTTTCTTTATCTCTCTCCTTTCTTCTTCCTCTCTTCCCTTTTCCATATTTTGTCTCTTTCCTTGTCTCTTCTCTTCTTCTTTCAATCTTTTCAAGAAATCTTCCGCTTTATTAATTGTATTTATTACATATCTTCTTTTATTATATGTCAAAATCACTCCTTCTATCTTTGCCCATCTATATGTTATTTGTTGACTCTTAAGTTCTTGTACTAAGAAATGGTAATCTTTTCTTTTCTTCAATACTTGAGACGGAACATCCTTGAAAATTTTTAATTCCTTCCCATCAACGATCAATTTGTTTGTGTAGCTCTGAGATATGATCAGCTCCTTTACTCTTTCCCGGACAAAGTACACCACGATGTCCCTTGGAACTTTTCTCTTGCGTGCTATTAATGAGTTGATCCTGAAAATCTGATCTGTTTCAACGTCCATTTGTTCTGTAGTCCATTCCAAAAATTTTGCCAATGCCGGGATTACTTTATTATAGATATCCTCCTCCTCCTCTTCCTCTAGTCCTCTTATCTTAATACATTTCTCACGATATTTCCATTCCACCAATGTAGTCTTGGCTTCCACTTGTTCTGCAGTACCTTCTAATTCTACTGTTTTATTCTCCAAACTTTTTGTTTTTTCTTGAATTTCTTCCACCCTTTTATTCACATCTTTCACATCTCTTGTAACCTTTTCTAACTTCTGTGTAAATTGTTCCATTTCTCTCTTCATTTCTCTTACTTCTTTCTTAACCTCTGCTGATAAATCTTTCATTTCCATCCGCATATCTGTCCTAATCTTCTTCACCTCTTCCAGTAATACCTTATACGGATCCATTTCTCCAGAGTCTCTTCTCTGTGCTAGTGTTTGAATTTGTGTTTGAACAATTTTTCTTCTTCCTGCCGCCATCTCTTTCAAGTTCCCTTTCTCTTCTACCACTTCCTTGGAATTTATATTTTATTTACCCTTTAATATTCAATCCTAAATGTTAATTCCTACTTTTAGTGTTCTTATACTCTTATCACTATGTTAACTTTGTTGACTATATTTATTCTTAATTTTTATTTTTAATATTCCTATAAAACTTTATTTTTTAATTTGATTTAAATTAATTAATTAATTAATTTAATCTATTTTATTTAATTTATCTTATTTCCCCTACAACACTTTATTTATGTATTTTTTTACCTATTAATTCTATCTTATGTATATCAACTATTATATATAACTACCAATATAATTATATTACTGCAGTACTATTTATTTACCACTGAGTGGCAGGGTTTACCCAGTTTCTCCTTTTCCCAATTTCTTATCTGCCCTTAATAGGTTAACTTATTGTTATTATTCCACTTTGTACCTATTAAGGTTAGCTCCTACAACTATCCTGCAACCTTGAATGTTATACAACCAATTCTATAATCTTTCAATTAACTTTAATGTTCTTTCTCACTGCCTGGCAATATCTCCTTTCTGAAGTAAATACCCTATTAGGATTGTCTATATTCTTATCACTATATTAACTGTTATTAACTATTCTCCCTATAACACTATATTTATATATTTTCTTACCTATTTCTCTCTATATATGTATATTTTAAATATTATATTTATATACTTATATTGTATTCCTTTATAAGTTTCTTAGTCCAATGCCGCTTTCTTATCTTTCTGTATCTTAATGTTTACCGGTTGTTTTACGAATATTTTTATTAATTAGTCCTTTTTAATCCTGATATTTTCCTTTCCTTGTTGAGTCTTTTATTTAGTTAAACTTTTATTAAGTTCTATATCCACCTTTCTCAATCTTATATCTTATGTCCAAATGTCCTTTTGTTTTGTTTTTGTTTTCCCTTACCCCTGAGTTTAGATCAGTATTTTTTACTTGTCATCCTGACTTACATGTTGCTGTCTGCAGCGTAGCCTTCCCCGTTCTCGGCAGATGCATAAGGCATGATGGCTCTACGACCTTTCACTCCAGCGTTCGTTCCCCTTTTAACACGAGGTTTCTCAGGGAACTATCCTCCTTCTCCGGTCTTTATTGAGCCCCTCCTAATCCCCTCACCCGAGGAGGAAAGTTGTCCCGTTTCTTTTCAATCAAAATGGGCATAAAACCTTATGCACTGGTCAATCTCCTCGCAGCTGTGCGAGTGAACGACCTGTCAGCTACACCATCTTTCTCCCCAGTCCTGGGAGAACATTTGGAAATATGGAGGGCAGGTGGAGTAACTTTAATGCAAGGGTAACTAACGCACTTTTCTCTCCTTGCCCCACATGGTCCAATAGCAGTGGTAGGTCATGTGGATCTCAGTATGTTGGACCGCAAGGCCCCAGCAGCCTTGTCTTTTGGGGGTAAGACTGCTGCGAACTGCAGTCAAGCAACGTGGGAGGGGGTTACCTGGTCTCTACCCTTGGTGTTGTCCTTTGCAACATGGGGATCATAGATAGCCAAAGGTAAGTTCTTGTATCCACCACCTTTCCTCTGCCTGGTAGTTTTATCCATCTGTGTCTTCTCCTCACCTGATGACCAAAATACTTACTCCTCATTCTCTCTCTCTCTGTCTCTCTCTGTCTGTCTGTGTCTCTCTGTCTCTGTGTGTCTGTCTCTCTCTCTCACACGCACACCCATATATATATTTATATGTGAGTTTATTAATATAAAATATCTTACAAAACGAAAAGTTGTACACACCATATCATGGTAGTATACCCAACATATTAACTAACCACTCATATACATACAGTATTCCTTCTTTTTTCCCCCTTCACCCCCCAAGGGAATGGCGTAGCTTATTAGTTTCCTTTTTTTCTCATGTGGAAAATCATTTTAACTGTTTCCTTTACTTTCTCATACCTCTCTGTTCCCTGAACAAACTCAATCATTAATCTCCAATTACTAAACCAGACCTCCTCTTTCCTTTGACCAAAATATACTCTTCTTTTTTCCATTATATAATCAAATATCATATATTCCAATATGTACCGCACCCATCCATTACAATTCCATCTTTCTTTTTCTTTCTATCCATATGCAATTACTGCTTGTGCTGCTTGTGCTGCTATAATTAATTATTTAATTAAATATTTTTGTTCCTTCTTTCATCCTATATTCCTAACATTACCAGTTATACATATTTTTTATGTAATTGCATTTCCCTCCCAATTATTTTATGTATTTCTTGTTCTATTTCCTTCCAAAAATTTTGCACCTTGGCACACTCCCACCACCTATGAATATATGTTCCTTTACTCCCACACCCATGCCAACAGACAGGTGATACATTTTTAAAAATATATGATAACTGTTGTGGTGTTCTATATCATCTTGCTATGACTTTCATCTGTTGTTCTCTAACCTTATTAATTTTGATAATTTTGATTTCCTGTAGCCATTGTCCCGTTTCTTTCTTATTGAGCTGGATGTCCTTACCTCAAACTCCTGACAAACCTTCTATAAGTTTATACTGATTATTCAGTAACATCCTATATATCTTGCCACCTAACCCTTTTCTGCCTTCTTGTCTTTTCTTCAATATTTCTTCTAATAGATTTTGGCTCTCTTTTATAGATATTATTTCCTGTAAACTATTATATGTACCATTTAATTGAAGCCAGTATTGATTACCTATTAAATCTAGTATTTCTTTTATCTCGATCCGTTTACCTAGATTATCAGATAGGTCACCTATTATCATATATCCAATACTCCCCAGTTTCCTTAATACTATTCCTTTACCAACTTCTCCTTCCTTATTCAGATATTTTAAAGAGGGGCCAATAATAAATTTAAATCTTCACTTTTCCCCCCCCATTTTTGCCATATTTGCCACATTGTCCTTAAAGGGTCCTTTGTTAATTTTAATTTTCTCTCCTTTTCTTATTTCTAAGATTGATTTATATTCCATGTCATTTAATTGCTTCTCTATCCTAACTCACCTTTTTTGTATATCATATTCAAAATCTAGTATTCTTAATATTTGGAAAGCCTCAAAATATTTTTCCAGACAGGGAAGTCCCCACCCTCCTTCTTCTTGATGAGTGTATAATAGTGTATTAGAAATCCTACTGTTCTTTTTCTTTAATATCAATTCTCTTATTTTTCTACCCAATTTCTTAATATCTTTATTGGTACTTCCTCTGGGATTGTTTGAAAACACACACACACACACACGCACACACAGGGGTTCCCTCCACTGATTTTCATCTGACAAATGGCAAGCTGAGGGTTCATCACCTCAAAGTCTTCTCCACTGAACACAGGGACATTCTCCAGCTTTAGGTCTCTCTTGCAGAGTAGGGAGACTGTTTCAGAGTCTACTTGTACAGGAAAGACAAGAGTGCCAGGTGCCCCCCTGCTTTGCATCCTAGAGATGAAAAAAGGACAGGGCTCATGAACTTTGAATAGCTTGTTATGTAAGCTTCACCTGCTGAAATTTCCTTTTCCACACAACTGCTAAAGAGCAAGGACTGTGGCCTCTTTTTTCATGTAAATTCTACAGTAGAGGTGGAGAAACCACTCTATTTCCAACACCTTTCATATAGGCAGTGATTGGCTTTTTTTAAACAAAAGC
The DNA here is from genome assembly GCA_030412105.1 of Cyclura pinguis. Classification (NCBI taxonomy): domain Eukaryota; kingdom Metazoa; phylum Chordata; class Lepidosauria; order Squamata; family Iguanidae; genus Cyclura; species Cyclura pinguis. The sequence goes on from CM059600.1 coordinate 208,792,319, forward strand.
AGAACAATTTACATTTGTTTTTGTACAAAGCAAGCTGTATAAGCTACACAGCTTTCCTAAGTGTATATATGTATAACTGGGTGTGTTTGGGACCTTACCCTAGAGGACCAGGAAGTTGACATCACAAGGAACTTGGTCAGCATCAAGAAAATGCAGGAGAATCAAATGAAATGCACCAAGGTGAGTGCTTTTGCTCAGCTCTGACTAAAGTGTGGATCCCAATGTCAAAAGATGGACATCTGTAGGGCTTTTCCAGACAACTCTTGCTGTTCCTTGTACATAGTCTAATCCAGGGTGGGTAACTTTCAGTTCTTCAGGAATTTTGGAGTACAACTGCCAGAATCTCTTGCCATTGGCCAGACTGTGTAGGGCTGTTGGAAGTTGTAGGCCAAATTGATATTGGGGGGGGGGGCAAAGGTTCCTTGTCCTTCCACCAACTATCCCAGTAGGATAGTAAGAAAGTAGGATAATAATGGGATAAGAAATTCTTGGTCTTTATGGAAAGTTTCTGCCTTGCCATTTGGCCCACAAAAAGTTGCGCAGCAGCAATAACTGACAGGTTTGTTGCATCAGGGAGTGATTGATTGGTAGTAGGGATGAGACGAATCCAGAATTTTCCGGATCTGAATCCCTGGAAGATTCTGGGAATCCATGAATCTCGAATCTTTCGAATCCTTTCTAAAAAAGAGTTTAAAAAGCAAGGAAAGAAGGATAATCTTGGGTAAGACACACTCTCTCAGCCTTAGCGAAAGCCTAGGCAAAGGCAAACTTCCATCTGAAAAAATCTGGCCAAGACAATTGTCATAGTTTTGCCTTAGGATCTCTCCAAATTGAAAATGACATGAAGGCCCTTTCTGCATCGGCAGGGAAATGTGGATTAACGCCACATTTTCCTGACTGTGTAAACAGGACCACTACAGTACGGAGACAATCCAGGTCAAAACTGGATTTTCTTTGCATAGCTCCTTATGGCATCCTGGGGTTTGTAGTTTGATGATGCACGAAGCACACTTTGGCAGAGAAGGCTATGACACCTTGTAAAACTCTAAACCCAAGAATTGTGTATGAAAGAGGTTTGCAAGGGAGCTATGCAAAGGAATCTTTCAGCTGTCCTTGAAATCTCAAGCCTGTACCTTCCAGTCAAGTGCTGAACTGAAATATTAAATGTTCAATTTAAATATCTTAGAATACAAGCCCAGATGTAATTTCTGAAATTGTTAGCAAAGGCCATTATTACTGCAAGGGAAAAACTCACCTACTTACTATCTTCCCTTGTATGTCTGGTCTCCCAGGTTTTCAGGAGTCCCAATCTCTAACAATCTGTTTGGTTAGCGGATTCAAAAGATTCTGTTTGCCTATTTTGGCACAGGGATTCAGATCCGGGAATCTCGAATTCTTACCCAGGATTTGAGGATTCGGTTGGCCCATCCCTAATTGGTAGCTTTCCGAAGTTCTCAGAACTGGTTCAACAGCATGAATAGCTCCTACTAAATGCTCTTGTAAAACCTGAACTAGGAGGATTAATAGCAAAATGTGTAGGGGACCACAGAAATGGGAACAGACTAGCAGTTTCAAGAGTTGTACCAAGTGACTTTGTTGCAGATGATAAAAGAGAAGTTGTATATAATATAGAATAGATCATGCAGGTCCCTGGCAGTGGCTGTGTAAAATCCATTCTGCATTTTTGTCCCAAAGCTCTCTTATTCTGTGCTTATTTTGTACCCAAACAAGTTCAGCACCTGAGATGGTTCCTTTAGGATTTAGACTAAAACCTGGATTCACTGTCCCACTCACTTAGGAGCCACCAGCTGCTACCAGTCTCTGGGGTCCTGCCACAGAGCTGATGTGAGGCCCTGTACTGGACATCAATAAAAACCGATCACTTTTGGTTGTCACCCTCCTCTTTTTTTCTAGATCCTGAGCCAACTGAGGGGCAGAATCCCGGAAAATACCCCAGAGAGTGTGGATAACCAGCCGATGTCTGAAGAGCTGAATGACATCTGGTAAGGCTTCCTGGAAGTTCTTGCAGGGGAGGTCCCACCCACCTTCTGCCCGTCTGAAGCTATTTCATGTTGCTGTGGGCTCCCTCGATATATGATAGAAGTGCATGAAACGATGGCATCAGACATCTGTCTCCGTTCTCAGAACACTGGGATGCTTGACATTTTCATACAAATTGATTCAAACCTGGAAAAATCTTAGCTTAGTAAAGTTCCTTTTTAGGATCATGGCCAACCAAGAGAGTTGTAGTCTAAAAGAAGCTAATTTCTCCAAGCTCTGATTCTGGAGTTAAGAGTTATGGATATCTAGACTTGTAAGGAGTTTTTTAAAAAACAAAAAACAAAACTAGGCACATGGATTGGGCTACCGAAGGAAACCTCTGTGACTCATTCTCACATTGCACAAATAAACATCTGAGAACCCTGTATATGTAAATATAAGGTGAAAAGCTGTGCCAGAGCTCAGGGATCAATAGAAAGGCAGTGATCTCAAGTTCAGGAACCCAGTGACAATTTTGCCCTGTATAGGTTACTTCCTGGACTACCAGCAGGGAAGGAAGACTCAGGGGTGTGTAGGTGGGGGATATTTCTGCTCCTTAGTCTCAACAGCAGGGGATCCAGAGAGGAAGCCATAGGAGCCCCTTGTCTCTCCCTCCCACACAGGTCAGCTGTCAACACCCTCCGTAACACCATCACTGGCAGCATCTGGAGTGACAAGAGGGGGTCTTCAAGAATGAAAGGTAAGCAGTGACCACTGGCCCCCTGACAAGGAGGAATGCCAGTGGGAGCCTCGCTGGGGCTGTATGAAGACAACCCCCCAGGACTTCCTTTAAGGATGAGGCATTGCTGTTTCATGATGGGTGTAATTTGTAGGGGTTCACTGGGATCTTAATCCAGAGCAAATCAACTTTACCATAGTGGAGATAGTCAAAGAAGGTGGTAGCAGTAGGAGGATAGGAACTGAGCTTGAGCGACAGTAAGCAATTCTTGCTTAGTTTGAACGAAGGGCAGCAGGGCAGTATGGCTGGTCGTATGAGGTGGGGAAATTGGTTTCTTAACTTGATTACATGATACTGTCTGAAAGTTATTAAATTGTGCATCACCTCAAAGGCTTTTTTGAGATCAAAAAGCACCCCACTCACCTTTTTTTTTTTTTTAAAGCAATAAATAAAGGGGTGAGCATCTGGACCCAAATGCTTTTGTTATCCCGCTCCCTCCCTGGCTGGCAAGATTTCTCTTGGTTTCTTTTACAGGCCGAGGGAGTCGTCACCGCCACCGGAAGGCTAGTGCAGCTGACTCTGTTTTCTCTGACTCAGCAGTGTATCAGCACCACAGCAGCTCAGAGCACAGCTCATAGGATCAAGAAGTGAGCCTCTCCCCTTGGGATCATTCCCCTCTTCCTCCTGCCAATTCTTCCAGTGGCCGAGCTACACTGGAATACTCCCCACTAGGGATGGAAAGAGTATTCATTGTTACTGTTTACTGGCTGAAAAAAAAATAAGGTTCCCAACTCCCAGAATTCCTCATCATAGGCTGTCTTAGAGGGGCCACCCTGCGTTTTGCCCATTCAGCAGACAACAGGAAAACTAACTGCATTTCTTCTCCTCTCTTAGTTGTGGATGAAGAGTCAAGATCCTGGAGAGAAGCTGAGCTCTTCTTTTGAGCTGAATTTATTGACCATGCAGAGGAAATTAAACCAGACTGCTTGGAAGTGGCTTGTTCTGGGCATCATTAACATGGGAAGGTGTCTTATCCCAAGTCAGCTTGCTCTATCTGGCTTTGTATTGTCATTTCTGAACTGGCAGTCAGCCTCTAGCATCTTAAACAGGAATCTCCCCCAGTTATACTTGGAAATTCTTGAAACCTAACTTAAGACCTTCTGTACGCAAAGCGTGTGCTCTGTCACTGAGCTTTGGACTTTATTTGGGGTCATTGACAAGAGAGCAGCTGGGCTAGACTAGTAATTCTTCACTGCACACTTTCCATTGTGGGGACTTCAGCCCTGCCTGTCAGTCTCCAACTATGCCTGAGGTGGGCAACTGGGGCAGGCCCTGGGGCCAGTTTTCTACCTTGGAATCTTGCAGGAGCCACAGGGGCTTTCAAAAATGTACCCCAAAAGGGGGGAAAGGAAGTGGACAAATGTCTGCTTCTGGTCTTGAAAAACAGGTATTATTTGATTTTAGATAGCTCACCTTAATGTGGCCACACATTATAAAGGCACCAGATCTTGTTTGATCTTGGAGGCTAAGCAGGGCCAGTCTTAGTACTTGAATGGGAGACCACCAATGAATACTAGGTGTTATGACCTGTATTTCATAAAGAGGAACTGGCAAAACCACCTCTGAGTATTCCTTGCCAAAGAAAACCCTGTGGAATTCATGGGGTCACCATAAGTCAACAGTCAGCTTGAGGGTGTGTGCACGCATGCACACACACTGCACCTTAACATATTTAGAAATTACTTCTGGAGGTTTCCAGGAAGAGGCAATTCATGCTCTTCTTTTAGCCAGAAAAAAAGGGCAGTCTGGGTGGACTGGGAGCCACTAAACTATTTTGGGGGGGGGGGATACACAGGCCCCAGGAGCACACTTTATCCACCCTTGCACTAGACAGGATTTCCTTTGTCATAAACCTGCTGTGAATGTTAAAGATGAATGATCAAGTACAAAAGAACAAGCACCAAAGGAGCAGGCTGTTGTTAGGCAAGGTATCGCTGCCCTGGGGCATCCGTGAGCTCAAATGTATGTGTAACTTGTACTCTAACCACTGAACTCTAGAAAGGCAGGGATGAGTTAATCCTTGAGTGGGTTAGTTCACCTCCTTACAGAGCTCTGATGAGGACTGTGCAACTGAGATTCCTGCAAAGTCCTTTCCTATTGGAAGAGGCCCCTGCCTATTCCGGTCCTGCTGGCTTCACAACAACCAACACCAGTAACGTTTAGAGCAATGTTTCTTAACCTTTTTCCGACCATGACCCCCTTCCAACCTTGTTTCCTTCCTATGGCCCCCCTGTCCTACCAGTAGAAAGGTAGCTATTTAAATGTTTTCTTTGTCAATGGAATATGTTGTATTTAAAATTTTTATAATTTATACAAAATACAATTACGTAAAAATTTATACTTAAAGTATTTCTCCGTCATTGTGACCCTTGTGCTTGATGACCAGAAACAAGCTTTCTTATATCTGTTTCTATTACTGTGAGGGTAACCAAAGATCATCTCTGTCCATTATGTTAAGGCCAGAAGACATGGCTGGGTACACCTACAGCAAGTGCAAGCTGGTGACCCTCTTGGAGGAGAACGTTCAGCAGCTAGAGGCCTGTGTTTCTGATCTTTGAATTATTAGGGAGGGTGAGGATTTCTTGGATAGGGTAGAGAGGACCTTCTTGAAGATGGAACATACAGGAAACATCACTGATGAGGAAGCCAGCACCCAAACACAGGAGATAGACACTTGGAGGAATGTTACTTGTAGAAGGGCCAGAAACCAAACAGAGAGTTTAGAGCTACAGAATAGATACCAAGTTCTCACCCTTATCAATGAGGAAGTGGAACAGCAGCAAGAGGTAATAGAACAGCACCAAGAAGAAATGGAAAACAGCAAGAGGAAATCGAACAGCAGCAAGAGGAACAGTGTCAGCCTGAAGAGAATGTCCAGGTGGCCCTGGAAGAATCTGCACATCGAGTAACCCCTGCCAAGCCTCAGAGGAGATGAGTCCTGGTGGTTGGGAACTCCTTGCTGAGAGTAACAGAAGCAACAATTTGCAACCCTGACAGAATGAATCGTGAGATGTGCTGTCTCTCTGGGGCCAAAATCAGCGATATAACAGGGACGCTAACAAGACTGGTCAAGCCCACTGACTGTAACCCCCTCCTTTTGGTTCATGTGGGAACCAATGACATTGCAATGCACAGCTTTCAGTGCATCACAAAGGATTATGAGGTTATGGGTAGGAAGCTGAAAGACTTTGGTGCACAGGTTGTAATTTCATCTCTCCTCCCTGTTGAAGGACATGGCCCACGAAGGGAGAGAAGAATAGTAGAAATGAACAACTGACTCCGCAGGGAATGATTTGGGTTTTTGGACCATGGTCTGTATTTTCACAAAGATGGTCTTCTGGCAATGGATGGGTCGCACCTCACATCCATTGGCAGGAATGTTTTTGCTAAGAGTTTCACAAATCTTATCAGGAGGGCTTTAAACTGAGTTTGGGAGGGGAAGGAGACAGTATTATTCCAGGCAGGAATTCTGCAAGTCCTGGGCAGAAAAGCCCAAATATTAAAGACAGACCATGCTAAGTAGCGCTAGAGAACAACAGTGGAAGGAAAAGCAACTTTAGTACAGGATTTGCTGGAAGAGGATATGGTCTTAAATGTCTCTACGCTAATGCACAGAGCATGAGGAATAAACAAGATGAACTGGAACTCTTAATATAACAAAATAAATATGATCTAATAGACATCACTGAAACTTGGTCAGATGAGTCTCATGATTGAAATGTAGTGACAGGGGGGATAACCTATTTCACAGAAATAGACAAAACAAGAAAGGAGGAGTAGCAGCTTTATATATCAAGGGTGTTTACACCTGTGAAGAGATCCATGACTCAAATCCAGGAAGTCAGGTCAAGAGCATCTGGGTAAGAATTAAGGGAGTGAGAAACAATAGAGATGTCATTGTGGGGATCTACTACAGACCTCCAAGCCAGCCTGATGATTTGGATCCTGATATATGTTGACAGCCAAACTCTGCCAAGAGTGCAAGATCCAAGAAGGTCCTCACTTGCCTTTCAAACAGTTCCATTGTCCAGAAGGTGGAAGAGGCAACCAGAGGAACTGCTATTTTAGATCTGATCCTGGCCAATGGGGTGACAGTGTTAATTGTGTGGAAGTGGTGGGATCCTTAGGTGGGAGTGACCATGCTCTGTTGGAATTTGTCATTCAGTGGGAAGGAGAAACCAAGTGTAGCCAGACATGCATTCTAGGCTTTGAAAAAGCTGATTTCTGTAAACTTAGGGAATTAGCATAGAATTACTGGTTGAAATTCCTTGGTCAAGAATACTGAAAAGGGAGTTAATGATGTATAGGAGTTTCTTAAAAGTGAGATACTAAAGGCACAATTTAAAACTGTGCCAATAAGGAGAAAAATGGGAGCTGTCTAAAGAAACCAGAATGATTGACTAAAGAACTCTTAGCTGAGCTAAGAGTTAAAAGAAACATGCACAAGAAATGGAATAATGGGGAAATCACCAAAGAGGAATTCAGACAAATAGCCAGGACAAGTAGGGAGAAAGTCAGAAAAGCTAAAGCACAGAATGAACTCAGGCTTGCCAGAGAAATTAAAAACAATAAAAAGGGCTTTTTTTAGATACGTCCGCAGCAAAAGGAAAAACAAGGAAATGATAGGGTCACTGTGTGGAGAAGATGGCCAAGTACTAACAGGCAGAAGAGAGAACGCAGAACTACTTAACACCTTCTTTGCCTCAGTTTTCTCCAAAATAAAATAAAATAAAATAAAAATAAATTCAACCGGGGAGGGGACCAGGTGGGGAACTGGGGGAAATGCAGCACAGAATAGGTAGTGAAGTAGTACAGGAATACTTGGCTGCACTAGATGAATTCAAGTCTCCAGGGCCAGATGAATTACATCCAAGGATATTAAAAGAATTGGCAGACGTAATTTCAGAACCACTTGCAATTATCCTTGAGAACTCTTGGAGAGCAGGAGAAGTCCCAGCAGACTGCAAAAGGGCAAATGTGGTCCCCATCTTCAAAAAGGGGAAAAAAGAGGACCCAAAAAATTATCATCTGGTTAGTCCGACATTAATACCAGGAAAGATCCTAGAGCAGATTATTAAACAGTCAGTTTGTAATTATTTAGAAAGCAATGCTGTGATCACTAAAAAGTCAACATGGGTTTCTCAAAAACAAAGTCATGCTAGACTAATCTTATCTCTTTTTATGTCAGAGTTACAAGCTTGATAGATGAAGGGAATGCTGTGGATGTAGCATAGCTTGATTTCAGTAAGGCCATTGACAAATTTCCCCATGACATTCTTGCAAAGAAGCTAGTAAAATGCAGGCTGGACAGTGCTACTGTCAGGTGGATTTGTAATTGGTTGACTGACCGAACCCAAAGGGTGCTCACCAATGACTTCTCTCCATCCTGGAGAGAAGTGACTAGTGAGATACCACAAGATTATGTCCTAGGCCTAGTGCTAGTCAACATCTTCATCAGTGGCTTGGATGAAGGAATAGAGGGCATGCTGATCAAATTTGCAGATGACACCAAATTGGGAGGGGTTGCTAATACGCAAGAGGACAGGATCAAAATTCAAAACGACCTTGACAGATTGGAGAGCTGGGCCAAAGCTAACAAAATGAATTTCAACAGAGAGAAATGTAAGGTCCTACACTTAGGCATTAAAAATGGAATGCACAAATATAGGATGGGGGACATGTGGCTGAATAACAGTACGTATGAAAGGGATCGAGGAGTCTTGGTGGACCACAAGCTGAACACGAGTCAGCAGTGTGATGTGGCAGCCAAGAAAGCCAATGTGATTCTTGGTTGCATCAATAGGAGTATGGTGTCTAGATCAAGGGAGGTAATGGTACTGCTTAATTCTGCTTTGGTTAGATCTCATTTGGACTGCTGTACCCAGTTCTGGGCACCTCCTTTCAAGAAGGATATTGACAAGGTGGAACATGTCCAGAGGAAGGCAACCAAAATAGTGAAGGGTCTGGAAGCCATGCCCGATGAAGAATGGCTTAGGGAGCTGGGGATGTTTAGTCTGCAGAAGAGAAGGTTAAGAGGGGACATGTTAGCCATGTTTAAATATTTGAAGGGATGTCATGTCGAGGAGGGAGTGGGCTTTTTTCCCACAGCTCCAGAGACTAGGAGAAGAAGCAATGGATTCAAGCTGCAGGAAAGGAGATTCCACCTGAACCTCAGGAAGAGCTTCCTGACGGTCAGGGCTGTCCGGCAGTAGAATCTGCTGCCTCGGAGTGTGGTGGAGTCTCCTTCTTTGGAGGTTTTTAAGCAGAGGCTGGGTGGCCATCTGTCAGGAGTGCTTTGATGTGGGTTCCTGCATGGCAGGGGGTTGGACTTGATGGCCTCTGGAGTCTTTTCCAACTCTATGATTCTATGATCTCTGTTCCTTGGATCTGAACTCCATTCCTGATCACCACAGCTGTAGGAGAAGTCCAAATGGGAAATCAAAATAAGAATAAGAACATTTAGAACTGGCAAAAAAATGTTTTTTAATGTTGCCTTTGTTTTTATATTATTATTATTGTTTTTATATTATATATCTATTATATATTATGTATATAATGTTATATATAATTATGTATGTAATGTTTATATATATAAATAATATGGAAAATAAAGAATAGGCAAAGAAGACTAACTATAATTAAATATGATTGAGGCATTATTAGCAAAATACAGGCACTTAAAGAAGCTGAAACAGGCTTCAGTAAGTAGATTGTGAAAGAAGACAGTAACATTTAAAAATTAAGAGCTGTGCCTGCAGATATTGGGATGAATGATAGTTGAATAATCTGAAGGTGCAACTTCTAACACTTAATAAGGAAAAATGAACAGAAGTAAAGATAATGAGTTAGTTAGTTAGTTAGTTAGTTAGTTATCCTAGAAGGCATTATAAATATGAGGTAATGTGGAAAGAAATAGATCATTGAAGGACAGAAGGTCCCAATTTTGCAAATTTACATCTGGAAAGAAGCTGGAATTCTTTACAGGGTATAGACGGACAGTGTTGGGTACAAGTAGACTATTCTGTACAAATTGTTCATGCCACTGAAAGAAGGTTGTATAATGTTATGTACAGTTTTTTTTATTATTATTATTAATAAATGTGGAAATACTGGCCATAAAGTTTCTTTTATTATTTCTTTCAGTGTTATGGGTAAAACACAGAATGGCAGAGTTGCAAATAATATCATTTCTGCTGTATTCACACACACACACACACACACACACACACATACACAATTGTGGAATGATCTAATAGATGTTTGAGTGTTTTAATCCTCTGATAACCTACTTCAGAATTCCTATTCTGGATTAGAGCCTTGCTTTGTCTGTCACTCTTATTTGGTAGACATCATCTTGCCTTTTCCTGAAATAGTTATTGTGAGAATGAGAAACAACTTACCATATATGTCCATTTTTGTTAAAGTGTATATTAAATATTTTTTTTCTGCAAGCTATATGTAAGTTCAAATGATTTTGTACTTAGACATACATGGTAATAAAAAGCAACAAATAGCTCAACATATAGTCTATAAGTTTAGATATGTGGATCATGCTTAAACCTACTGGTAAATTGATTTCTGAAATTAAGATTAAGAACATTAAGAAGACTAAACATGGTCAACTTGTGTTCTTTCAGATGTTGTTGGGCTACAACTCCCTGCAGCACCATCCAGCCTAACTGATGGTGGGGGATTCCGGAAAGTGTAGTTCTGAAGGGCTTCGCAGTTCCTACCTGTGGTCCAGACTACAGCTTTGTATGTCTGTCCACACTAAGAAAAAAAAGTATATCCATTCAGTTCTTTTAGGCAGAAGCAACCCCCCCCCCCAAAAAAAAGTCGTATTGCCTTATTTGGTATTAGTTTTTGTGGATTATAGCGCACTTCATCAGATGCATGATGCATGTTTTATCAGACTCTGATAGGTATCGCAGATGAGGTTGTGCAGCTGCAATATGCATGGATGAGTGCTTGCTGATCACAGATCTCTCCAAGTGGGTAATACATTTTCAAAATGAAAACTTGCCCCCATCATAACTAAACTCTCTTTGTAACAGGCCCCAGAGGAACTGGAACTACATTCCTGGGCTCCAGGGAACATGCTTCTTTGGCCTCCTCATTCTTCCTAAATGATTTTTGGAGATGCTGCTTCTGCAGCTATATTTATTGCTTCCCAATCTGTTTCCTGATGGCTGTGGCAATGTTCTCTTTGAAGACGCATATTGGTTTTTTCCCCTTAGGCTCCAGGCTGGCCAAACCTTTTCCTCTCCCAAACTGTATACCAGCTTTCCTTTGCAAGAATGCTTGGGGTTGATGACTGGATTAGAACAGGGCTGGGCAAATACAGAAGGGTTGGAGGGCACACACACACACACACACACACACACACACACACACACTCCATGGGCTGTACCAGTGTGCCTGACATGACCAGAAGTATTGTCACATCACTTCTGGTTTCATTTGTGGCCAATTGTTTGCTTGTTTGTTTGTTTGATCTGTGAAACGTCCGGAGGTAGTGGAGGTAAAACTGCTGCATTTTGCACCAGTTTGGGCACATTTTGAGAATTTGGAGAGCAAAAAAATCAATTTTCAAAACATTTGGGAAAGTTTGGGGGAGCTTCAGAAACCACACTTTGACAACTGCCTGAATTGGTGTTTGCAACAGCCCTCTAGGGATATGAAGAGTATTTATTAGTATTTGTTTCAAGGGCAAAAAGCAGGTTTCCTAATAGACTAGAATAGAAGAATAATAAAGAAGAATCTTATCTCCAAAAGGAGGAATTATTTAATATAAAAAAACATGGGGTTTTGTGCAAGAATTTACTTCCTGTGACAACATTGTTCCTATGTAAGAAATCATTTTTTTCTGCACACGTAACAGGATTCTTACGAAAGAAGCTCATGTATTTTTCTATGCAGTATAATTCCTATGCAGCATTTTGGGATGTTTGGATACTGTGAGAATACAGCGGAAAGATATTGTTTTTTCTTTCAAAGTGGGGAGAAGAATACTACATTTATTCATCCTCACATATGAGCATGAAATATTTAAGGATTACATTCCCCCCTTCCCTTAGTTGGAGTGCCCCATGATATCCTAATGAACACCCAACTGAATTGACTGATTCTTCACCAGTATGGGCAAATTCTTGCCCCCAAATGAGCTATGATGTGGAATGTCCTTCTCCCAAATGCTGTTGGAACATATTTTTAACCTTTAAGTCATTATTTCTGCTTCAAAGAGGGATTTTCTGCTCTACTTAGAGCCTAGTTGGATTATTTTTCCCTTTGGTAATTTTTTTCACACTTCCAACGCTTCCCCTCACCCATTACATTTCTAAATTTAGAACTCATGGGAGCTATTCTGCTTCTAAATATCTCTTTTAACACTACAGCCTTCTTTAGAAAATATTCACTGTGATATTTGCATCATGAACGAAATCACTTCAAAGAAGGCTGGGAATTACTACAGAAAGATCTTGGTGATTCCCCTGGTCTGGTGTGAACGCATTTAGGGGCCCTTATGTTTGATATATTTATTTAAAAAAGGATTTAATGTGCATTTTCCAGATTGGTTACTAATAATCTTTCCACAAACATATGCTTCTGCTTTCTTTTCCCAGCCGCCAGAATGTTCATCCTCCATGTCGCTGTAATTGCTGTAAGTGTTGCTTGTAATTGCTGTGGAGAAGGAACTAGACAGGCTCTTTAAGTGTAAAGATATAGAGCTGAACGTCACAGTGGTGGAGCTTGGAGTGTGTGGAGGGGGAGCGGGAAGGGGTGGGGCTACGGCACGAGGGGCGGAGCCACTGTGCGTAGGGGCATGGCCAGGGCACGCAGGGGCGTGGCTACGGGCCGGGAGGCCCCAAAAATATTGCCACCTGGGGCGAACTACCTCCCTGTCCCCCCTGTCCCTACACAACTGGAATGTCAAAGTCAGCATAACCATGCCACAGTATTTCCAATTCTATGTGTAGTTGTGAAAAATGGACAATAAGAAACCTGATAGGAGGCTCACCTTATTGAAGGTGTGGTGATGGAGGAAGGATGTACGGATACCATGGACCAAAAGGCTAATAATGGGGTCCCTGACAAAACCAAGCCTGAACTGTTCCTAGAAGCTGACATAACTCATCTTATGAGACAACGTGATTCACTGGAAAAGATGATAATGCTGGTAAAAACGGAAGGCAGTGGGAAAAGAGAGAGGCTATATTATGTGTGAATAGACTCAATCCAGGATGACACGGTCTGAGTTTAAAGACCTGAGCTGGGCCGTTAAGAACAAGGGTCTCTTGGAGGTCTCTCATTTATAATAAGTCACAATCAGTCGAAGCTGACTTGATGGCAATTAACAGCAGAGCATCATTTTGTCCGAGCTCTTTCCAGGTCCAGAAAGACTCTGGTTCTGCGAGATGCATAGGGGCCTACGGCACATGCATTTTTGATGATATTGATGGCATGTATCTGCATTCAAGGCTATGCGCATACACAGAAGCAGACAATTCAATGAAAACTATTTTATTTTATTTTATTTTATTTTATTTTGGTTGCTGGCTCTCTTATTATGTATCTCCAGCAACCCATACTCCTCTAAATCTGCTGCTGGAAATCTTAATTGTTCAGCCGCATCTTTTTTAGTCTCAGAACTTCTTGTTTGTCTCACACTTCTCTTTGGAAGTCTAATTTTTCTCAATTTTTCTTTAAATGGAATTTCAGGTTTATTTTTGTTTCTCCATTCAGTTCTTTTCTCTCTGTCATTGTTCCTACCCTTATTATTTCCCTTCCTTTCCCCCAGACTCCTAGCACATAACTCTTGAGTCCTCTTTTCTTAATCTCTTGTTCAATCAGTTAAGCCATTTCTGCACTAGAATGTTATAGCGCTATTATTCCACTTTTTCCACTTATTATTCCTCCATGGAATCCTATGGAATCTTTGAGGCCCCTCCCTAAACTGTAAGCCCCAGGATTCCATAGGATGTTGAAAGTGGAATAATAACACTATAAGAGTCTAGTGTGGAAATGACCTTACTTAATGTCTCCAGAATTTAGTTTTCTTTTTGTGTTTTACGAAAGGGCTAGACAGTTTTCTCATCCTTCCTGTCTGAGCCTCTGTAAAGCCTTCCTTGCTGCTACTGCAAGCTCTCACTTCAAACCTCTTTCTTCTGTGCTTAATACTGCTGCATATTGGGTCTCTTTCAGCACATTATTTCAGCCAAGTACCCTACTCTTCTCCTTGTTCATCTATTACAGGGGTTATCCTTATATAAAATACACAGGGTGAGGGACTGAAGAATTGCTTTTTTTAAAGGATGTTATATAACTCACTTCACATACACAACTCTGAAGTCACTCATTACTGTTATTATTGGAGATGGTGGTGATTTAAGTGCCTTCTTATGTTGCTTGTACTATTATTCTATATTTCCAACACTTTTTAAAAAGTGAGAAAATGACCTAAACTTGGGGAGAGAAAGGGTTCTTTAAAAATGCCCTCTGATCATTTTAGTCCTCTAAAATTAATAAGAAAAAAGAGTAGTGAGTAAATGTCACTTTTGTCTTTCTCTCCATCTCTTACACACATTCATTTAAAGCCATTGCCAGTCACATTATTTTGTAAAAGAAACTTCAGTATGCAATCCCCACCCTTGCTGGTTAACCTGCTTACTTGTAATGCATTCCTGTCAAACTCTGGTGACATGATATGGCCGAAGTCCTGCTATGCCGCTGCATTTTCAGATAGGTCAACAATGCCACCATGTCAAAGATGCTGGCACACCTCTCGTATATGTCAGCAGAACATGCTGTTGGTGCCTGCATCTGAATGGGCCAGAATGGGTCACAGGTGTAGGTGAGCACAGAGGAGCACATTTAAGCTGTTGTGTGCCTTCAAGTTGACTCCAGTTTATGGTGACTCCATCCTATGGGTTTTACCTGGCAAGATTTATTCAGAGGACGTTTGTCTTCCTCTGAGGCTGAGAAGGTGTGACTTACCCGGGACCAACTAGTGGGCTTCCATGGCTGAGTAGGGATTCAAACTCTAGAACTGTGTCCACAGTCCTAGTCCAACATCCAAATGAGTACGCAGCACTGGCTCTCTATTGTTAGCTATTTAAAATAAATGGGCTTTGCTTCTGCACTTGCTTCAAGAAGTATAGAAATATTTTGAATATATACAATTCAACAAACGAGTAACTGACCAGCAGTAGCAAGGCTGGAATGAAGTACCTGGCCTTTGCCAGAGGAGAACTAACCTGCACCTGGAGGTGCCCTCTGCATGTGTGAATACAGCGGCCAGAATCCCAGTGATGTCTTAGGCATGCAAAGTTTTTTGTCAATGCTCCACATCCACATTCAGTTCAAGGACAGTTCAAGGACACAGATGTGGAACTGCACATGTGGTCTCATTGTGTACACGAAAGCACATTCTTTGCCAATGCATACCCATCTGCCCCTACTGAAACAGGCAGTAGTACTAGGTACCTGAACACCAGGGTTTGAATCCCCACTCAGCCATAGAACCCACTGGGTGATCTTGGGCAAGTCACAATCTCTCAGCCTCAGAGGAAGGCAATAACAAACCCCCTCTAAACAAATCTTGCTAAGGAAATCCTGGAATATGATCGCCAAAAGTCAGAGGGTCATTCGCACCATATAATTATAGCGCTATTATTTCATTCTAAGTGCCATGGCTCCATCCAAAGGAATGCTGGGACTAGTAGTTTGGCAAGGCACTAGACGGGTTCTTTTGCTGAGAATGCTCTAAGTGCTCCTCCCAGGATTCCATAGGATAGAACTATGGACGTTAAAGTTTAATCATAACACTATAACTACATAGTGTAAATAGGCCCCGAGTTGACTTGAAGCCATATAATAACAGGAAAATGAGCCCACAGGCAGAAAAATGCAAGACAAATTTTGACCCCAGATACCGTCACACGCCTGAAGTTACAAGGTTTTAGATTCCTCCTCTGTGACTCCAAGGAAAATGTCAAGCTGAGCAGATAGAATAATGGGTGTTCTAATTTCTGAATGACTTAGCTCCTAGAGCAGTTATCTACATTACTCTGGAATGATGATTTTAATTCCTTTGTGTCAGGAGAGTGGGTCATGTGGCCTTCCAGATCTTGTTGGACTATAAGTCCCAGCAGTTTCCTCCACTCTCTGTGTTGGTAGGGGCTGATGGGAGATGCAGTTCAACAATATTAGGAGGGCCACACGATTGCCACCCCTGCTCTATGTTGCTTATGAAAAAACGAACCACTAGAAGGGGGGGAAAAAACCCATGGACATGACATTTAAAAGGAATGTTCTAAATGTTGTTGTTGAAAGTTCAAATTGTGGAGGATCTTTCTATACAGACATTATTTACAGACACTGCAGGAACTTGATGTTATGGCTGAATTCAGTTTTCAGAACGAAGTCATGAAATCGTTGTTGTTTCTGCTTAGTTTGGCAAAAGGTGATAGCTTGAAAGTGTCAGTGCAATGCTTGCTCTCGCTCTCTAATACGCTTGGTTAGCCAGTGCCTCAGCTTCCCTATCTGTGAAATAGAAAGAAGTACTTGACCTGTACTTGGTGGCTGGAGCTGAGGTAGGAAGAGGAGGCGGTGGCAATGTAAACTTGTACAGCTCCTTGGAATGGCTAGTCAGAATCGGAGCAACACCACTGACATGCTTGCATAGGGAGCTGAATTGTTGGTTTGAGGGATTTTCGGCTGAGCCTTTTAGACTGAGAAGTGTCTTTTGCCCTTCTGTCTCAGAGGAGATACAGGGAGCATCTCAATGAATGTTCCCCCTTGAAGAATCCTCTTTCCATTTCCCCCTCCCCTCTCTCTTTCTATGTGGATGTGTGTGTGTGTGTGCATGCATGTCTATATGTGTGTAGCTCCCCCTCTGTTTCTCTCTTTCTCTCTCTCTCCCCCTGCTTCCCCTGGAAGAGATCCAGCTGCTAACGTGAAACAACGCTCAATCCAGCAGTCCAGCTGCTAATTGGGATATTGGCATGATCAGCATGGATTCCCCGTTATGTCCTGCGGACCGTTAAAATTGCTTAGACAGAAGAGGAGGAGGAGGAGGAGGAGAGGACCGACGCGGGCTAAGGAAGCCATGGCTGCTGTCTAAAAGCACACACATTCACACACATACAGAAGGTGAGAGACGCAGCGGTGGTGCTGTGGGGGGGGGGATGGATGGTATTGGCGTGGGTTGGAGGGGAGAGAAAGCTGGTTCGCCTACAGAGTCTCGCTTCCATCATGTGTCAAATGGGTTTTCTTTTTGAGCTTCTCAGTTCTTCATCCAGGCATTGTCGGAGCTTTGACAATTGGTGTGCAGTGTGTGGAAGTGGCTGCATGTGACGGTCTTTTTAAAGAGCTGGGTTGCTAAGTTACGCTCTTAGGGTGGTTGCGTGTATTTTGTGTGTGTACACAGACACGTATAAACACAGATGCTTGCCTGCTGATTTCTATTTGCAAGCAAAATGGTCCCATTGATTTCATCCATCGTGAAGACAAGAGAGGACCCCTTGGCTGAGAATTGGCTTATATGGGGCTGGTGAGCAACGGGGTAGTTGGCTCAAGCAGGCAGCTGGCAGGAGCATCTCACTACTGGATTTACATGACAGTGGTTATGGGGCTAGAAAAGTTGAGCACCTAGCTTTGAATTGGCCTCCATTTGGAATGACATGGCTGTCCTGTTCTGGATGTGGAGACTCACTCCACTTTGGGCTATGGAAGAGGTGGTGGTCATGGAAAAAGACAAGACGAGAGGCAGGTGAGGAAACAACCATTCCTCCATAGCATAGGGTAAAAGCTGGGAAAAGAATGTCCCCGGTGCATTTATCATGACTGACAGTTGGGATTAAGTGGACATGTAGTAGAATAACCAGACATGTAGGGAGAAATGTGTGTCTATACACTCTTGCTGTTTAAAGCAGGCATATTTTTTCTGCCACAAATCTGAACATGCACTCTCTGGCTCAGACACACAAACACAAATTACTGTATCTGCTCAGAAGGAATTGTACAAACCAGCAGAATTCATTAACATATATGTATGCTACATAAAGTTATGTATCTCTCATTCATTCCAAACTGAGCACTTCACTTTTTAGATGCCCTTGCCTGAGAAGAATGCAGGGGTGAGGGGGCATAAGAAAGGAACAGTTGAAGGAATAGCTCTCATTGCAAACACACACACACACACACACACACACACACCTGTCTCTTGGGGAAAAGGGAAAGCAGTTTTAGCCACTGCTGAAGTCCAGAAGCCAGCACAAGAGATACACACATTTTGCATTTATGCAAAAAAATGCAATAATTAAAAAATAAGTTTGTGTTAACATTTGTGTATATAAAACAGTATTAAGCAATATCCTCAGAAGCCGACTTTAAAACAAAGGTTCTCTTCCTGTTTTGATCTTTGATTCTTGAATATGAGTTCAAGAAATTTACTGTCCTAATAAATTTTCTAGCCTTATTCAGTCAATGTTAATCAGACTGAAAGTTGTATTCGTATGTATTCTTCGTAAACAAGTCAGTCTCTGAAATTTGTGTAGCACGATTCTTTCCACATTTACACTGAAGTAAGGATCACTTAAGTTTGGTGGACATATTCCCACAGAAGCAGTGGCTGAATTAAATTGTCCAAAGATTAGGAAATGGCTGCAGCCATGGCTGTTGTGAAAAAGGACAACACAGCAGTCTTCCTACAATTAATTTAGACAGTCACCACACTCTCTCGCTCTGTGTAGAGGTGTTATCTACTTTCCTTCCCCACCCTGTCCCCCACAATGCACTGGACAACTATTATTTCCATCAGAAACGCTGGGTGCACTTGTGGGAGAAGGTTCCACTTAAACATTTTCAGGCATCATACTGCCATCACGGAGGCTGGAAAGGAGCTCCTTGAGCAATGAAAGCTTGGATTTCCCCAAATTCTGCTCCAGACTTTCTCCCAGAATTTGTACCATTTTTTCCTTTACACAGTGAAAACATACAGGAAGAGAAAACAGGGAAAGCCGTGGTTGGATCTCTTTCGAGCCTACTCAAATTCTTCAGCAGACATTTTGCCTCAGTCCCACCAACACCTTAGGATCTGGTGATGTCCTCTTTCCAGTAGGAACAAAATGTGAGACAGACCTTATGTCAGGCAGACCTTCAGACACTTTCTGGTGAGATAACTTGTTCCCTTTGTTAGCTCCAGAGGCACAGTCTGGCTTTATCATGGAAAAGTAGCAGTGTCTGTTTTTGTTTTGATTTTGTATCAAGGTTTGCAACACAAGCCAAAAATACCTTAAAGGAACAAGATCCTCTCTGATCTTGGAGGCTAAACAGGGCTGTCCCTGGTCAGTACTTGGATGGGAGACTGCCAATGGATACCAGGTGCTGCCGGCTATATTTCAGAGGAAGGAACTGGCAAAACCACTTCTGTGTATTCCTTGCCTAAGAAAACCCTATGAAATTCATTATAACATTGCATTACAACACAGCCCGGTATCCATACACCTGTCTAACTGGAAGCAAATCCCATTTTGTTCCATAGCACAAACTTGGAGGAAGATATATTTATGATTGGAGCCCCTAGAGTTGTTGACAAGAGTAGAATATAATTTTTGGATGTAGGAATGAAAGCAGAGAGCAGATAAAAACAAAATGGATTTTTTTTTCAGTTTGGGGTAACACAGTAACTGAATGTTCTCTCCACCAACTTTAATGCTGCTTGCATCTTATCTGTCTTGTCATAACTCATAATTCTGATGAAGTGCATTCTATCTTGTTAATTGCCATCAAGTTGACTTCAACTTACGGCAGCCCTACAAAGTCTCCCTGACCAGGGCTTTCAAAGCCAAGGCTGTGACTTCCTTGTTTATGTTGTTGCCGTTGCTGCTGCTGCTCTTGTGTGCCTTTAAGTTGTTTCTGACTTACGGCAACCCTAAAGTGACTCTATCCAGAGTTTTCTAGGCAAGATTTGTGCAGAGAGGAGTTGCTTTTGCCTTCCTCTGAGGCCGAGAGAGTGTGACTCATCCAAAGTCACTCAGTGGATTTCCATGGCTGAGCAGAGATTCAGACTCTGGTCTGCAGAGTTGTCGTTTAGCTCTCAAACTACTACAGCACACTGGCTCTATGTTAAGACAGCTTTATTTTTATGTAGGTGCTGTTGTCCTCCTCCAACTAAATTCAAGAGTGTAAGGATCTCCATTAGAAAAATTATCAAGAAAGGTGAATCAGGGAAGGTGTCAAAAATCAGCTAGTGAGGTGGTGTCCTGTCAATCTGCAAAATTAATACCTTGTGAGGTACAAACAAGAAGCAAGCATCTATCATGGAGCCATACATAGTAGCTTTATAATGTTCTTTGCCCTTATTACAGAGATCTCCCCTTACCCCCACAGATTTAAAACCAAACCATACTTCTTACTTTCATCCTTCTTCTACTTGGGACTCTTCCAATGTGTTAGACTACAACAGGTGCTATAGGCAAGCATTATGGTCTTGCTGTCTAGGGAGGTGAAAATTGCGGTCTAATACATAAGGTGACAGGATCAGAAAACTGCATGGCAAGCAGCACTTGGCAAAGTTTTTGGGCTACAGCTTGCGGAGTACTCCAGCCAGCCTGGCTACTGGTTGAGGGATTCTGAGGGCTACAGTCCAAATAAGTATCTCTTGCAAGCTTTGGTGGGAATGGCCCAGATGCCATTGGAATGAGGAGATTCAAGGACCATGCCTAACACCACAGCTGGATTCACAGTGCCAGACTTCAAAATGTGCTAGTTGGACCATACAGAAAAGCATTGATGGGAAATACAAGGGGAAGAAATCAACATACTACCAGCATGTAGGCCAGGACATCTATCCCACACTTCATTGACAGCTAGAGATAACTGACTAAATTTGATCTCCAGACATTACCTTTCCTCTTTCAAGTCAGTTTAACTTTACCGCTGTTTCCTAACCAAAATTTTGGACAATTAAGAAAAACTTTTCAAGGCTTCAGGTCGCTAAGGCAAAAATGACAGATTAAAGCTGCTCAGAATATTTACAAACCAACTGATGTACGCTTCACAAAACCTGGGCTGCTAGCGACAGCAGCTGATCACCACTAGGGCTGTTGGGACAAAGGATGAGATTACCAGAGATGAAGCCACTGAGACACCAAGGGAAGCCAACTGCATGTATTCTTCTGCCCATCTTCCTCACTACCAAGTCTAAATACCTCCGTTTATCCCCTTCTGCCCAAACGGTAGGACCATCTTGGCCGCTAGCGAAAATCTGAATCGTGTGCAAGCAACTGTACAAGGTAAGGTAAACTTTGCTAAATGTAAGCAGCTAGACAGCTTAATGTAGGGGTTCTTAATGTGGGAGATGCCTAGACTGGAATTTTGAGAGAAGTAGTGCCTTTCAAAGTGCTGAAGACATGACTATAGACCTAAAAATGAGGCAGGGGGAGATGTCCTGCATAGAAAAGAATCTTGCCTGGGATACTCTTGTCACACTTGCTTCTCCCCACCCACCCTGTCTCTGTTAGGTAAATTCTTTCCTTGTGGAGGGATCTCACTCTATTGCCATGGCTGGTGGGAAGCAAGAGGTCAAAAGAAGCATCTCCATCATCCCCTGCTTTGTGTTTGTGGAGGTAAGAGCACCAGCAAATGCAGTGAACTCTACAGGTAGCCAGACCAAGCCCCAAACTCTCTCTTGGAGTCCAGGTCAGCCCTGGTTCATTGCCATCTGGAGTAAGCCCTGGGATGTGATCCCTCAGTGCGGTCTCTGCTAAGCTGTGGTTGGCAATGTGGCTGGACATTGGCATTTTGGGCTTGGCTGTTTTTAAAAGTGCTTTTCAGTGATTCAAAGTGGTTTCGCTTTTGATTCAGGGCCAGCCCAGAATATTTTGACACTAGATCCTGAGGCAGCTTCTCAGGATGATCTTACATAGTTTTGCCCAACAGCCTGGAAATAATAAGGGTTGTATGAACTGTAATTCCCAGAATCCTCCAACCGCCATTGGGAATTGTGTGAACTGTAGTCTGCATGAAAGAGCCCTGGTGGCACAGTGGTTAAATGCTGGTACTGCGGCTACAACGTTGTAAGTTTGATCCTGCAGGGCCCCAGGTTGACTTGACCTTCCATCCTTTTGTAGTAAAATGAGTACTCAGCTTGTTGGGGACAATTAGCTAAATACATGTAAACTGCTTAGGGAGTGCTTTGCACTGATAAGTGGTATGGAAATGTAACTGCTACTGCTATAATCTGAAATCTGAATATTTCCAAACCTTGTAATAAACTTACTGAAAAGCTGCTCCTGCTAATACCATTGGAGTGATCCAAGAAGTGAACATGAAAATTGAATTTGTGTGTATAGGAGTAGTGCCTATTGCTAGGCTAGGAGGCTCTCTGATGTCGTATACTCTTCTGATGTCCTGGTGTATTGAGTAGGAACAACGAAGGAAAGGAAGATGTTGTTGCTGCTGCTGCTGCTGCTGTTGTGTGCCTTCAAGTCATTTCTGACTTATGGCTACTCTAAGGTGAACTTATCACAGGGTTCTCTTGGCAAATATGTTCAGCAGAGCAGGGGTTGCCTTTGCTTTTCTCTGATAGAATGGGACTTGCCCAAAGTCACCCAGTGGGATTCCATGGCCAAGCGGAGATTCAAGCCCTGGTCTCCAGAGTTATAGTCCAATGCTCGAATCACTACCCCTTGCTGGCTCTATGCACATAAACTCACCTTTTTCAAACATCTACACATATTGTGGTAGCTTAGGCCATTTCCACACCGGGCTTTTAAAATGGTGCAGAGCGACCTCCGATGGAGGTCTTCTGCACCGTAGAATGGACTGGGTCGGACTACTTTTTGTAGTTCTGTACCTCAGTCCGGTTCTGCACGACCGGAACTGGTCGCGCAGCATGCTTTTTAAAAACCTCTTTTTAGAGGTTTCTAAAAAGCACGGAGCGCGTGACTCTGTCTCGCTCCGTCACCGCGCTCCGGAGCAGATTTGCAGGAGCGTGCAAGTGTGTGGCTGCAGATCTTCTGGGGGCGGGCTTTTGGCTGGCGAGCTTCTCCGGTTGATGGAGCTCGCACTGCTTCGTGTCCCGACGGACTCGCCCGGACGCTGAAGAAATCCGGTGAGTCCTGTTTTCGTGCGGCTCCCCCCCCCACATCTGGGAGGGGCCATAGTAGGAGTGGATCCCTGCATTTCTTTAACTGCCTGACAGTTTCATGGTAGTGTTTCATCTGATCTTCATTCTGAACCAAGCTGACCTTGAGGCCTTCCACACGACACAGTTACAGCACTACCATTACACTATGACTGCCATGACAACATCCTGTGGAATTCTGGGACTTCTACTTTGTTGAGGCATTAGAGGAGCTCTCTGGCATAATGTTCTAAATGTGTGTCCCTAAATTGCAAATTCTAGGATTCCATAGTAGTAAAAGTAGACTCATACTACTATAATTACGTGGTGTGAAAAAGCCCCTCCTGGATTAATTTGGACACTAGAACACAAATATCCCTCCACTTTTGCATTTTGCAATTTTGTAATTTAATTTGTAGCTAACCACATATACACACACCAGTGTGCATATTTTAGGATTAAATGTCCATTTTGTGAGAAAATATATATTTAAATTAAATGTGTTTTTTAAATCTCAGAGTAATATAGACATGGAACAGAATAAAATTATGGATGAAACATGCACGACTGGTACGGGTCATAGTCTCAACTGCCCTCAGCTGACATACCAAGGGGCCAAAAGCCTGTCTAGTCCCCCATCCATCCTCAAAGAGGCCAAGCAGATGCAAATAGGAAGGATGCAAGAGTATAGCAACATGGGTTTCCCAGCAACTGACACTGAAGGGCATACTGCCTCTGGTACTGGAATGGAGGGAATATTTATTTGCTGGTAACTTCTGATGGCCTTATCCTCCAACAATTTACTTAATCGCTTTTTAAAGCCTTCCAAGTTGGCAGCCATCTTGCGTTAGCAAGATCCATGGTTTCAGTACATGTACAATGTAAAAATACTGTTTCCTTTTTAGCAACTCTGTTACCTATCATTCAGCTTCAGTAGGTGAGGTGAATTCCAGGGTCTTTCTGCACTACACTGTTATAGTGCTATTATTCCACTTTCAACATCCTGTGGAATTCTGGGGTTTGCTGTTTATGGAGGCCAAAGAGCTCTCTGGCTGAGAATTCTAAATGTCCCTCCCTAAACAGCAAACCCCAGGATTCCATAGGATGTTGAAAGTGGAATAATAGCACTATAATAGTGTAGTGCAGAAAGGGCCTCAGTATTGTGAGAGAAGGTGAAGAGCTTCTCCTTATCTACTTTTGCCACATCTTTGTCATTCCCCTTCTTGCTCTCCTTTTTTCTAAAGTTAAAAATGCAGAACATTGCAATCTTTTCTCATGGGACAATTGCTCCAGCACTTTGGTCATTTTGGTTGTCCCTTTCTGCAGCTTTTCTAACTTGCAATATCATTTTTGCAATATGGTGACTAGAATACAAGTTATTCCAACTCTGGATTCACCACTGATTTGCATAAAGGGTATGATGAGATTGCGGCTTTGTTTTGACTCTTTTCTAATCATCCTCAATATGGAATCTGCCTTTTCTACAACAGTCATATGTAAGACTGACATTTTCATAGAGATAATGCACCTCAACTCCAAGATCTTTTCTTTGGTCAGTTACTGCAAGCTCATCCCCCATCGATATATCTGGGAAGTTAGGATTTTTGCCCAGCCGCTTAAAAGACAGAATCAAATTACAGATGGTATATGTAACATGGATTTTAAAGAAGTGCTTCCTCAAGTGGCAAAAAAAAATAAAATAAAAATAAAATATTCATGCTTTACTTCACCTGCATTTTGCATACTTGGTTTTCTGATTGGCCATTCAAAGGTAAACACTTTTCAATGATTTCTGAGTCACATGTCTTTGAGGAATGTTGTGAGTGGGGAGATGGATTGCTGTAAGAATGGCAAGAACCAGTGTACTGTAGTGTTTTGAGCACTGGACTATGATCCTGGAGACCAGGTTTTGATTCCCCGCTTGGTCATGGAAACTCACTTGGGCAACCTTGGGCAAATCACACTGCCATAAATCAGAAATGATTTGAAGGCACACAACAACAGCAGCAGCAGGGTACCAGGAGAAAAGAAATCAAGCCGTCTGAAACAGCTCTACCACAATCAGAGCTTAAGAAAATCATTTGTTTGGACACTACCTCACAGAATCTCACAGCCAGCATGGACAGTGGCTGCAGGATTTGGGGGACTGTAGGCCAAGAAGAAACTTTTGCAAGCTGTGACATACCCCCTGAGAGTCTCTGCCATATTAGCAGTACCTAAGCATAGTCTTAAAGACTGGCCATCTTTCTCCATGGGATCCTTTAGGAGCAAGGAATGCTGGGAAAGAGGAGGGGGGAATCTGAGGAGTTTTCAGGGTGCTCATGATCCGAAAGCAGGGAAATGGAGGAGGGGAGGAGAAGTGGCGGGAGGCAACTGTCTGCCTTACTTTGAATCAGGCAGGCTTGGTGCCTCCCCTGCCAGCCACGATGATGTGATGCACAGCTACAGAGGGCACCCGAGCGTGAAAAGAAGTACACGAGGAAGCTTGCACGGAGTAGCAGGCGGCAGGCAGCAGCGGGGGAGAGGGGCGAAGGTTGGCAGACTCCTGTGGCTCTGGAGACCTGACTCTCCTCCTTACCTCGGTCTCCCATTTGGTCGGTTGTCGTTTCCTGCCTGACGTGCCATGTTCTACTTCCAGCTGGTGATCATGGCAGGGACTGTGGTGCTCGCCTACCACTTTGAATACACAGACACTTTCCCGGTGCATCTCCAAGGCTTCTTCTGCTATGACAGTGCCTATGCTAAGCCCTACCCAGGCCCAGAAGATACCAGTCGAGCCCCTCCAGTCCTGGTCTACTCTCTTGTCACTGCGGTGCCCACTGTGACGGTAAGCGCCCGGCAGGGTCCATGGGGTATGGTATTTGTATGTGTGTGGGGGTGCGGGCAGAGGAATGAGAATCTCATCTCTTTGAGGAGTGTTGGTGGAAGGACCTCAGGGCACTTCTGCCCTGACCATCCCCATAACATCAGGCCTCTTGCTCCACTGTGAATGTTAATTTCCCACAAGCTTCATCTGGGGGACTAAGATCACTGAAGAGTACAGCTGTTGAGATCAAAGTCATAGGGCACAGAGAAAATGGTATGTCTTGTGTGCCCAGGCATGCACACAGCTGTGCATCTAATGTGTCTTTGGCTAACGTGTCCCTAATGATTTGCTTGTTTGCCAAGAAGCTAACAACTCAGCTGGTGAGGAGGTGAAGTGGTTCTTTGATTTCTTGTCTGTTAACACCCCAGAGACATTCAGAAGTAGGCAGCATCTTCCATAATCTTCTGAATGTGGCCTTCATCAGAGGTAGGCATACCTGTATGCTTGTTAGGTACAGGTACTCTTTACCCACACATATTTGGATGTAATGTCCCCACAGGAATACTGCGAATATACCATGCTTCATCTCAAGCATTGTTGTGTATTCTATCACGTCCTTATTCCAAGAGGCTCAGGAAAGCATACATGAGGCTTTTTTTTCTTTCTGCTTCATCCTCTTTTATCCTTTCAACAATCCTGTGGGGTGGTCGAGGCTGGGACAGGGCCCTTTCACGCTGCACAATTGTAGCACTTTGCTTCTGCTTTGACTGTCACGGTTCCATCCTATGGAATCCTGGGAACGGGAGTTGAGGGGGGTGTCTTTAGAATTTCTCGGCCAGAATGCTCTTCTAGTGCCTCACCAAACTGCAGATCCTGCCATTCCAAAGGACACAGCCATGGCAGTAAAAGTACTGTCATAGCACTACAGATGATTGTGTCGAAGGTCCTGTGGAGAGTGGCCCCCAGATCACCCAGTGAGCTTTGTGGCTGAGCTTTGTGGGTATTCATCCTGTCATCTGCCCTTCTAATCCAACACTCTTCCAGGAGGACAATGTAGTGGGGCCTCATTTTAAATCATGTACTCCTTTAATATGCCCTGGAGACTGCTGAGCTGTGAAGTGAAACAAGGGCAGAAGGGCCATTCCAAGCTTCTCCCACATTCTCCTGAGGCTTTTCCGGTGGCATATCAGTAAGATGAATGCCAGATTCCCAGCCCAATTGCCTTGCCTGTCCCTCCACCCCACTTACTCTAGCTGTCATTCCTCACTAGCATCAGGATGACAGTTCCCCCAAAGGGAAGGAAGTGACCCAGATCACAAGGAGGTCTCTGGCTAATGAGTCTGGGTTTTTGTTATGCTCAGGCCCAGAACAAGAGTCCAGGGGGTTCTGTTCACAAGGCAGAGGACATGCTGCAGCACCTAGGACAGTGCAGAGCTGGGACAGAATAGCTGAAACCAGATAGGAATCAGGGCCAGCGTTGTCTTGAACCTCAGTGAGGCAATTGCTTTAGGTGTGGGGTATTGACAAATGTGTTAGTGTGTGTGTCAATGATCTGACCAAACTGCCCAGAGCCAAGGTGTTCCTGGCTGCTGGTGGAGGCCATAATGACAGTCACAGACCCTGCTCTATCTGCTACCCTCCATACCAGTCTGTGATGTACAGAGCTGTCTGTTTCCAGAATGCCCAGCTTTGTGGGATATCAGAGCTGCACTTATTGAGAGGGGTGAGTGTGAAAATTACCTAGTTTTGTAATATTGGAAAGAGCTAGGCATTCAGGAAGCAGCCAAATCTATGCACTAGAACCATCCACTGGTAACAACATCAGCAGTACAGGAACTGTGACTTTACCATCATCTTCCCTATCCCTTTCGCACTACACAGGTATAGCTCTGTGATTCTGCTTTACACCATGGCTCCATCCTGTGGAATCCTGGGATTTACAGTTTGTTGTTGTGTGCCTTCAAGTCATTTCTGACTTATGGCGATCCTAAGGCGAACCTGTGACAGGGTTTTCTGGGCCTAAGAGTGCATGATGTACCTAAGGACACTCTGAGGGTTTCCATGGCTGAGTGGAAGACTGATCCCTTGTCTCCATGTTCGTAGTTGAGCGCTCACACCATTACCCCACACTGGCTCTTATTTGCAGTTTAGGTGGGAACATTTAGAATTCTTAGCCACAAAAATGCACTAGTGACTTCACAAACCGCAAATCCCAGGATTCCATAGGATGCAGACGTGGCAATTAAAGTGGAATCATAGCACTGTAATTGTGTAGTGTGGAAGGGTTTCTATTGGTGTGGACTGTGGTTCTTGGAGATGGAAACGCTGGCCTCGTTCTTGAATGGAGACAGTGAAGCTCCATTCACAAGGGTAAAGGGGCCCAGAGGTCTCCAGTTTCTCAGCTCTGGGAATACATAGTTCCACGGTGACATTGGCATTATTGGATCTTTAGCCTCTGAGTTTCTTTTTAGGTTAGTATGGAACTCTGGCACGACCAAACTTTCGCAAACGCTTCTAGAAGTAAGTGGGACTATCCATGCTCATAGCAAACAGACAGATTTTTGGGAAACACAGTTCAGCTAAGCTGCTAGAAAGGCAACTGGTCTTGCAGAAAAAGTCTATTCATTTGAACTATGGATCTACATAACTCTTGAAGCAGCTGTAAATACTTACAACTACAGTTTTGTAACAGGTTTTTTCTTAGTTGAAAAACTTGCTTAAATTAATATAATCTCTCCTTGTAAGAGATACATCTCCAGGTGGGTTGATCTTATAAGAAAATTGTTTGGCATAACTTTGAATAGCTTTTTCTAATGATGGAGGAGTTAAAATGTATTTAGTGTGTGTGGGGGGTGGTATTTTCAATAATGCTTTCCTATGGCCTCTGAGGAAGCTGGCTTTTGATGCATGCTGGGCTGAATTCTAGAATTCTAGAGAGCTGTTTCTTTTCTGCTCATTGGCAGTAGTCAAACCAATGCCTTCCCTTTTTGACTTCCTGTTCCCAGGGACTCTGCCAACTCACTTGCTGGCTTCAGAGGCTCTGATGGCAGAGAAGCAAACAGTGGAGACCAGTGGCGGAACTTGGAGTGCATGGAGGGAGGACAGGAGGGGGTGCGGCTATGGCGTAGGGCACAGCCATGGTGCATGGGGGCATGGCTACAAGCCAGGATGCTCCAAAAACATTGCTGCTGGGGGCGAACTGCCTCCATCTCCCCCCCATCCCTACACAACTGGTGGAGGCATGTAGTTCCCATGTCAATGAAGTGATGAATCCGCTCTGGGTTTTAGCCAGAATGTTACAGGAACTAATCAAGGTGCCAAACTTTCTTTGGGGAGGTGGGATTGATAGCTGTATGAAATTGAGACTAAACTCCAGAGCAGATTCATAATTCCACTAACGTGGAAACCCCCAGCCAACACTAGAAGCATGGCACAGGGGAGGTAAGGGAGAATGCCCCCCAAACTCACAGTGGGGTCCAAAACTCACATGGTTCCTTTCCCATTTAGCTTCTCCCTTTCTGCTGTCATTACATTGCTTAAAACAAGCCTGCTGTAATTAACTAAGAATAAGCCCAATGATTTAACTGCAAGCTTGACTTCATAAAAAGAAAGAAAGGGTTGGAGTGAGTAGGGCAGAAGATAGAGTGCAGAACTGTGTTATGGAAAAAGTGTATTCAAGAAAACCATGTGTACTCACTTACATACATCGATGCCATACTTCCAGAAATGCAATGGATCTTAAACAAGATCAGTAATTTTCCTCTGCCCAGCTTGACCTTCCAGTCACCTCAGGTTCCATTTTATATCAGTGCCAATCAATGTAGTTGCCAATTAAATAATATTTCACCTATTAAACCATATCAATCTTGGGGGGTGCATGGGGCTATAACAAGCAGAGCTAATAATAAGAAATATTAAAATTCAGAGTATAAAGTTTGGGGATATAAACCATAAAATAATTCTACTTGCAGAGGATGTTTTGTTATTTTTATCAAATCCAATAAAATATATAGGGCAGGTAATAAAAATGTTGAGGGAATTTCAAACCTATATAGGCTTCAGAATAAATGATGATAAATAAAAAACGTTGAATATAAATAAGCTTAAGGAAGACCAGTTACAGTTGAAGAGAATATCCAGTTTTTCAATAATTTTTTCTGGATTCAAATATTTAGGTACTCCTGACAAAAAAAAATTATCTCATATGGGCTATAGAAGTTATAAAATAATATATTAATATACTCACAACAAGTAAAGGAATGGACAGCTATTACTATCGGGCAGATTAGCAGCTGTTAAAGCCCATATTTTGCCTAATTTTTTATTTTTATTTAGAACAATCCCTCCTGAAATACAAAGGAAAAAATGTAGGAAATGGCAAAAATATATTGAGAATTTTATAGCAGGGGAAAAGCTTACAGCAGTAAATATATTCACTCATCAAAAGGAGGTCTGGCATTATGAAATTCGGGACTGTACTATGATACATTCCAACTAGTTCAATTAGGGAAATTCATTAGCAATAATAGTTCAATTGCTTGAGTGCAGATGGAAAGAAGTAAAGTACCAAAAGTCAGCATAGTAAATATGTTTCTAAATAAAGTATGGAAGTTATGAATAAAACTAGATAATCCATTTACTGAGGGATTGTTTCATATGTGGTTTAAGGCCATTTCCACACTGCACTGTTACAGTGCTATTATTCCACTTTCAACTCTTGTGGAATCCTGAGATTTGTAGTTTACTGAGGCCAAAGAGCTCTCCGGCTGAGAATTCTAAATGCCCCTCCCTAAACTGCAAAACCCAGGATTCCATAGGATGTTGAAAGTGGAATAATAGCACTATAACAGTGTAGTGCAGAAATGGTGTTAAGTATAAGACATTATTAGGCCTATCACCATCATCTCCTTGCCTGTTTTTAGAGCATCGGTTTTTCAAACATGAAGACACATATAATCAATTTGAGTGTTGAAAAGAGAAAGATTTACAGAGTAAAGGATCTGTTTTTCAATGGGAGAGCCCATTCAATTAGATCAGCTGAAAAATAAATTGAATCTAATAAATCCATCTTCATGACAATTAATGCAAATAAACATATTTAAGGGAAATATAATTGGGAAAGAAGGTCCTCTAAGTGCTTTAACATTATTTAAATCAATATGTAATGATAGTTGGAACCAAACCAAAGGACAAAATTCAAAATTATACAGGGTAATACAAGAGGCTAAATTTGGTGTATTAAAAGGGTTGAAATTAGTATGGAAGTCAGATTTAGAAGAAAAACAGTGGAATTCAGTCTGGAAAGCCCCAATTTATAAATCAATATCAGCACAAACAAGTAAAAATACATTGAAAGTTAATACATAAATGGCACCGTTATCCATTTAAATTTTTGCTGTTATGTGCCTTCAAGCGGTTTTGGACTTATAGCAACCTTAAGGTGAACCGATCATGCAGTTTCTGGGGCTGAGAGAGTATGACTTGCCCAAGGTCAGTGGGTTTCTTCAGCGGAGTGGGGAACTGAGCATTGTAGCCCAATGCTCAAACCACTACACCATGACTCCCCCATTTAAATTACATCAGATTAATAATGTCAATATTATGTTGGAGAAACTGTGGAATAATAGGGGATTGGATCCACATGTGGCTAACATGTGCTAAGGTACAATAATGAATTGGTGAATTTAAACCACCAAATGAAATTTTGGATTAATAATTACTGTATATACTCATATATAAGTCTAAAAATTTTGGTCAAAAAATTGACCCCAAAAAACCTGGATCAACTTATTCACAGATAAATGTAAGTACAGTCAGCCCTCCACATATACAGGTTTCACTTTTGCAGATTTGATTATTCACAGATTATTTGCTGTCACCCCTGCTGCTTCCCTATGCCATTTTTAACAGGAACTGCAAGCCTCTTGAGACTGAGAAACTGTGAACGAGGCTTGTAGGTCCCTATTAAAAATGGTGTGGGGCAGTAGTGGAGGTGGCAGGAAGCCCCACCAGCCACCCACTTCTGCCTTGTGAAGGAACTCTGATGCCTCAAGGGAATCCAGAGTGCGTTGAATTATGGTGATCATACTCTTTTGTGTGTTAAATACAGTTAGAGAGGGCCTAGAATTATTCGTGCTTTTTCCACTTTCACGGGAGTCCTGTGCCCCTAACCCTAGCAAATGTGGAGGGATGACTGTATTGTACCTTAACCCATATCAAAAAGGAATCATCCCCTTCTCTGAGTAGAGTGCTGAAAGGTGAGAGCTTAGTTCATCTTGGGAGAACTTTCTACTCTCTCCACTATGGCTCCTCTACTGGCCTTTTTTAATGCTTGGGTGGGAAAAGGATGCTTCCCCTCAAAGGACTGCTGAGAGAGTATGGGTGGGTTTGTCTGTGCTGCTTTTATGTTCTCCCAGAACAGACCAAGCTCTTGCCTTTTGCCACTCTACTTCGAGAAGGGGATGGCTTCTTATCTGATAAGGGTTAATACTGTATCTTTTATATCTGGCTCCCTGAGGCAGTGTTGGTCCTTTCCCCTCTCTGCTGAATGACCCTTGATTTATCTACAGGTCTTGTCAAAATACATAACTTTGGCCCCCTGCCCTCGACTTGCACATGAGGTTGATTTATACACGAGTACAGTATATATGGTAGGTAAATATTATGTAGTAATACGCAACAGAAGAGAATGAAAACTATAGTTGCAAGAGGTTGGACAGAGCAGTACAGTCACCCCTCCACATTTGCTAGGGTTAGGGGCACAGGACTCCCGTGAAAGTGGAAAAAGCATGAATAGGCCCTCCCAAACCATATTCAACCCACTATGGATTCCTTTGAGGCCTCAGGGTTCCTTCACAAGGCAGAAGTGGGTGGCTGGTGGGGCTTCCTGCCACCTCCACTGCTGCCCCACACTATTTTTAATAGGGACCTACAAGCCTCATTCACAGTTTCTCAGTCTCAAGAGGCTTGCAGTCTCTGTTAAAAACGGCACAGGGAGGCAGCAGGGGTGACAGCAAATAATCCGTGAATAATCAAATCTGCAAAAGTGAAACCCGCAAATGTGGAGGGCTGACTGTATTTTTATTTGTGTATTATGAATTGGAGGAGGGAAGTAAAAGGGGGTGGGTGAGTTTGAAACAAGAGGAGGGATTTAGTAATGTTATTATTATTGTATTTTAATACTGTCAATTTGAATAAAAAAAGTCCTGCAAAGCTTAACTGATTTGTTGTGACAACTTGCAAAGACTTGCCAGGGGTCTAGGTATGTACTTAGATAGCTTCCCTCTCTCTCCTAGTCACGTTGTCACCAGAGCTAATCCTCCCCAATGTTCTGTATCCACCTTCTGGCTGGAAGCAAGTAGGCTAGATTAAATGGTCCTTATCCCAGAGGAGGGTGACCAAGATGGTGAAGGGTCTGGAAGCCATGCCCTATGAGGAGCTGGGTATGTTTAGTCTGCAGAAGAGAAGGTTCAGAGGAGACATGACAGCCACGTTTAAATATTTGAAGGGATGTCATGTCGAAGAAGGAGTGGGCTTGTTTTCCACTGCTCCAGAGACTAGGACAAGGAGCAATGGATTCAAGCTGCAGGAAAGGAGATTCCACCTGAACCTCAGGAAGAACTTCCTGACAGTCAGAGCTGTCTGGCAGTGGAATATGCTGGCTTGGAGTATGGTGGGGTCTCCTTCTTTGGAGGTTTTTAAGCAGAGGCTGGATGGCCATCTGTCGGGAGTGCTTTGATGTGGGTTCCTGCATAGCAGGGGATTGGACTGGATGGCCCCTGGAGTCTCTTCCAACTCTGTGATTCTATGATCCCATCTCTCTAAGTATGCAATAAAGGAAAAACCCTAATTTCACTTTGATATGGGAACAGCCCCTTCAGCTATAATTTCCAAACAGGAAAATGCTCTCTCTCTCTCTCAATCTCTCTCTCTCTCTCTCTCTCTGCACGTATGTGTGTATGTGTATTTGTGTGCATGTATTTTTTTTGAATGACAAGTTACAACTGTGCTTAGTACTTAATGCGTAACACTTAATGATATCACATGAGGCTCTCCCTAGGTCTCAGGTTTTGGCCTAGAGACCTCATGGACTGGGATGATCTAGAACTGGTAACCTATATGTGTCACAGATAGGGCTCCGTGGGGTGCACAACATAGCAGGAAAGGTGGAAACTGCTGTAGGTACTATGGGGTTCATTTTGTCACCTACCAGCTCCAGAAAAAGAGATACCCATGGCACTGGTTTCCAGATTGTACCCCATTTCTGGGCCCATTCATCTGCATTGCTGTCAAGCCCATTTCCATAGTCAGTTGACCAAGAAGCCTTCCAAATCTTGCCTACCCTCCCTCTATGATATTAGAAAGACCCACCCTTAGGACAACACAAGCCACTCTCCACACTCTGATATCAGATTTTGGCCATAAAATATCAGGAATGGCCAGGAACTCTTTTGTGTAGTGGGCCAGGAACAAAACAGATTTAAGCAGCGAAACACCCAACACAAAGACAAAGGTGTATCTAGGGTGGGGCAAGTACAGCATGTGTCCAGGGTGCCAATGCCGGGGGTGCAAAAAAGCCATGCCAGAAGATATAGCAGTAGCAGAGGAGGAGGAGGAAGCGGTCCTGGAAGTAGGGGCACAACTTCCACGCTTGCTGTAAGCGCTGTTTACTTTAGATATACCTCCACAGCAGGATATCAAAAGTGTGATATGAAGAATGTCAAGTAGAAATGGGAGTACCTTCTTGGAGCACCTGCAGGAGGACATTTGGCAACAGTATAGAAAAGTACTTCAGCACCCATGATCCCCTAGTCAGCATGGCCAGGGACTGATGGCAACTGGGGCCCATTCACACTAAACAAGTATAACACACTTTGATTCCCTTGGACAGGCATGGCGGTATCCTGTGGGATCCTGGGGTTTGTAGTTCAATCAGAGGCACCAGAGGAGCTGCAAGGCTGAGGATTTTAAAGGCCCCCCCGAACTCCCAGTCCCATGATTCCATGGGTTTTTGCCATGGTAATTAACATGCAATCATAGCACAATAATTTTGTAGTGTGAAATGCCACCTGAGGGTTGTTGATGGGTGAGGTCATTTTTCAAGTTCAGTGTTTGATCTACAGAGCTGATATTCCTGCCAAGACAAAATTCCATTTCCAAAAATCTCTTGGTTGCTTCAGTGTTTGCACAGTGGTGGAACGAATTGGCTTGAACTACTCTGCCTCTCTCCTGTATTTCAGATTCTCGTTGGGGAATTGGCTGCCTTCTTCCTCCAACCTGAACGTCGTGAAGAGAAAACAATTGTCTCTGGCGAATGTTGCTATTTCAACCCCCTTCTACGGCGCATCATCCGCTTTTTGGGTAAGTGGCAGATGCCCTAACTCTCTCCCTCCCTCTTTGGCTCAAGGTCACAACCTGTTATCCTTCTCTGTTGATTTAAGGTGTTAGCAGGATTGTGACTATGGGGAGCCATAACCCCCATAATTCTAAACCCTCAGTTAATTCTTTTCTTCATACCCCACATTTCTGGCAGTGTAGAAAGTGAGACACTGAAAATCATTGGCATCTAGAACCAGTGATGTAGACTCGAGTCAACTGACTCGGACTGAAGTCGGACTTAAGTCGCTTCAGTGACTTGACTGGGACTCGACTCGGCAAGAAATGATGCGGTGACTTGACTTGACTTGAGACTTGTATATTTTTAGTGACTGACTTGCTGCCCTTGCTGACATGCTGCCATCCAGAAACCTTACGACTTTGAACAATGCCTCCATCTCTTTTTGTCTACTGGGCACGTGACAATTTGTCTCAAGCCCAAAGTGTGAGTGTATTTCCCAGAGGAGAACAGCAAATGGGCCGGGCAATGTGCTAGAGGCAGGCTCGAGGTCTGCTCAGCAGCCTGTTTCTGCTGCATATCAGAGGGGCCGTCTAAAACTTTTCCTAAGAGCACAAAACAAGACTCACTCCCAGAGTGCAGGGGGCATTTCTCAGAGGGGGACAGCAAATGTGTTAGGCAACAGATTTGAGGAGGAAAAGGATCCTTCCTTCTAAAGCTTTTGAAGCTTCAGTAATGAGGAATAAGAAGGATCCTATTCCCCACTTCCAAAGCTGCAGATTGAAAAATTGCAAATGTGGAAGGTCAACTCTGCTTAAATTGTTAAAACTGAATTTATTCCACTCCATCCAATAATTCTGGAATTTTGGTTGCGGTATAAAGTTGGGTCCCAGACTTGAGACTTGACTTGAAAATATCTTGCAAGGACTTGAGACTCGACTTGAGACTTGAAGGTAGAGACTTGAGACTTGATTTGAGACTTGGAGTAAACGACTTAAATGCATCACTGTCTGGAACTCTTCTATTTGCTGTGTTTTATTTTCCCTTGTTGCTTTGTGTTACTGCCCTGGCTAGTCCGAGCTTTGGGGATATTAAAAGATATCCTCTTGATATCACAATTCGGCTGCACTTCTCTATTCCTCTACACGTGCTTGCGAGGCCACCGGACAAGCACGTAAACAAGCTTGGACGTTAATAGCCGTAATACAATACAGGCAGACCAGAAATAGCTGACTCACTGCTTTAGGAGACCTCCAGGCAAGTACTCTAATTAAGTATGCACGCTACTTACAAAAGAGCCTCTTCCCCGCGATGGCAGCTTGATGGGTAAACTATGCAATACCCAAATACTCTGCGTCTGCATACTGGCTACTCTGTTGAGAATCGCTACGATAACTCAATCATTCAGATTCTGACCTTTCGGAGGCTTTGTCTCCAACTCCAAACCTATTGTTTTCCCCCACGTACGGCATAGCCTGCAGTCACAATTCTCCTTATAAAAACCCTTGATTCCGAGACCTTCCTCGGAACGCTCCCGAGCTTCATCCCGCCTTGCTGCCGCTTTGCTTGGCGAGCCTCCCCTCAGCTCCACGTGCTGAGCTACATCGCACCCCAGCTTCGCTCTCTATTTTTCTTGGGCTTCAGGACAGGTGAGGTATCACCCAAACCAGCAATCCCTCTAAAAATCCCTTTATACCACTCCAGCCTTTATTTTCTTTAGTTATCTGGTACGAGTGTGTCGCATACACTGTTTTGCTTGTATTTAATAAACATCATTTATTATTTCAACTTTTGTGTTCTCCTTGACTCGACCCGACCCCGTAGACATAGGGTTCAAGATCTCGCTAAGTTACGCTGCCTCTCGTAACGTTAAGCAGTGATCTGAGCTAATTTTCCCCAACTTTAGTTGTGCACATTTTGGTGTCCCTCCCGGGACCCCCAGTTCACAGGGTAACATTTGCCTGCCCATTTTTGGTTGGATGCCTAAGCTATATTTCTAAATAATCCACTGAAAGATTAAGTTGCTGCAATAGTAGAATGTGGAGGCTAAAGGAACACTTCATTGGGGGGTACAGCATTCTTGGGGTGAGGCTGTGCCCCCTTGTAGCTGTACCCCTGGCTGCCAGCAATCTCAGTTTTGGTACTACCAGCGCTGTGCTCCTCCTCACCCTGGATGGTGACATTCAGCCCATCTGGCTCCCCTCTTGATTCTGTTTCGTTTTCTCCCCACAGGCATCTATTCCTTTGGACTTTTCACTACCACCATCTTTGCCAACGCCGGCCAAGTGGTGACCGGCAACCAGACCCCACACTTCCTCTCCGTGTGTCGTCCTAACTACACAGCCCTGGGCTGCCAGCCCCCTCCAGGCAGAATCTATGTGACGGACAAGGCAGCCTGCACGGGGAACCCGGCCCTGGTTGCAGCCGCTCGCAAGGCCTTTCCTTCAAAGGACGCAGCCCTCAGCGCCTATGCTGTGGCCTACACTGTGGTAGGAGAGTGCTGAGGGAAGGAGGGACTTTGGGACAAACACTGACTTCTTTCCCATTGACCCCTGATTTGCTATTTAGGCTGAGTGGGGGGGAATCCTGAGTGTTGTAGTCCAAAAGGCCATGTTTCTAGGCTCTGCTTCAACATCAGCTCCTCTTCTTGTATCACCTGGGGGCAAAGTGAAGGATGTGCTTGATTTTTTAAGAGATATTCCCTCCAACCCACTCAAAAGAATGCAAGCTAAGAAGGAGACCTCTAAGGTTTGACTTGTTCCTTATCCCCTCCTGCACTCATTCAGAGGCTTAGTGCGCCCCCTGGTGGATACATGAGAAAAGTAGAGAACAAAGCCCATCTTCTGCTTTAAAAGCTGAAGAAATCATGCAGGAGGCGAAGCATTGTCACAAAGAAGTGTGGTGTCTCGTCTTAGCAGACAATCGTTCCACCAGCCAGGAAAACAGAGAAGATTAAACCATTTGTGTTTGCATCTCAGATAGACCTTATTCCTTCCTATTACCATCAGTGCTTCCCAGTAGTTTTGTATACAGGAGTTGCTAAGAGACCAGTGAAACTAAGCAAGGGCACAGGTACATTGAGGTATGGATGAGGAACATGTCCATCTGCATGTTGCTGCACTGCAACTCCCCCGGTTTCTTGCTGTGGGTTAGAGTAGCTGAGGAGGGTGAGAAATGAAATCCCACAAAATTTGGAGGCCACAAATTCCTTGTCCACTGATGGCGTAAAGCCCAGTCTTTCTCTCTAAGCTGAGCCCTTGTTTCTTCTCCTACCACTTCAAGGGTACTCTGGACCCTACCGGTACCAAAGGCAAAAGTTCAGGGAACTCCCTGGAACTTAGAGCATGATGTAGGTTTAATATGCAAAAGAGATTAAATACAAGAACAGTGTGCTTCACATGCATTGTTGGAGAACAATTAAAAAGATTTATAATGCAAGGAACAAGGAGGGGGAGGCACAACTGGTGGCTCTTGAGAGGGTTGTTTTTTTTTTTTAAGCCAAAAATATCAGCTTCAGCAACATTGTTGGTGTTAAGAGATCATGGAGGAACTCCCGTCCACATCTGTAGGGCAAGTTA
This sequence comes from Cyclura pinguis, assembly GCA_030412105.1. NCBI lineage: Eukaryota > Metazoa > Chordata > Lepidosauria > Squamata > Iguanidae > Cyclura > Cyclura pinguis. Next base: position 208,830,944 of record CM059600.1, read on the forward strand.
CCTATTCCACATACAGGAGAAGAAGCACTCGCATGCACCACCAGCTCTTCTGCCTGGTGGAGTGGGGCAGGGGAACGGTCCTTCTTCCCAACCCAAATGTGTTGGTTCAGCCCCTGAGCATAAACAAAATCAACCTGACATAGGGGAGGAGGAGATTTCTTTTTCTGCACAGCATCACCATTGGTCTGAAACATGCACAGCGCTGTTCATGGATGGATGAATAGCTAGTTGTATACGTGAGTGTTGCTGCAGGGAGGAGGAGGAATTTTCACCTGACAAATGGGGTTAGAGGCCTGACAGCAGCTTCAGGGATGTTGGAGAAGTCACTGATTGCAACGAAACAGAGAAGCTGGCAAACCGAAGCCCATTCCCCAGCTTTTGCCCCCCACCTCCCACCATCTCCTTTCTGAGTGCTTCAGGGAGGGTTTGGAGTTATTTGGGAACCTCTGTGGGCTGTGAGCTTCCCTGTTTTCTGGCAAATAAGGTCTGTTTCAGGGGGAAGATCAGGCATTGATATGGGTGGGTGGGTGTTGATTAGGAGCTAAATTGTCCCAACCGGTCTCTAGAAAAGAATGTTTGCAATACAGGCTCCCCCCACTTACCTGACAGGTTAGGGACCGGAGCACTGTCAGAAAACGGAGTTAGTTGAAAAGTGGAAGCCGTGTACTGCACTGTAGGGAACACGAAGGACTTACGGAGATTCACTTGGGACTGACTGTATACGTACTGTTTGCAAAGTCTGTTAGCAGCCTTAGCACATTTCCCCCTCTCTCAGCTCATTTTGCGAGCGGTGTGGGCATATGAGCAGTTCCAAGCAGGCCTCCATAGGCAAGAACTGATGAAAGAGTGGAAACCCTGTTGAATTAAAGGGAACTTGTCTTTAATTTGGAAGTGTCAAAAGAGCAAGTTGTCAGATAAGAGGGCATCAAAAAGTGGAGGCTTGCTGTATGAAATCTGCATTTTTAAAAAATTGCACACATGCACATTCACCAACACCCCAATGATGTGTGTCATATAATACCTGCTACCCCATTCAACACTCTTTAATGATAGGGTTGCCACGTATCCGTTATAGTAAGGGATGTCTTCTGTTTAAAGGCCAGAAAGCTTATCCCTTATACAAGTGGAAAGTGTCCCTTCATACGAGGAATATCCCTTGTTTGAGGACCAGAAATTTGTCCCTTATTATGAGGGCTGTCCCCTATTTGAGGGTTGGAAAGCTTTCCCTTTCATATAGATTAAATAAGATGCCCTCTCCAAATCCTGTGTTTTGGAGTGTGGGTCCTTCACAAAAACAGAAAGGTAATTTATAAATGTGGACAGTATGTTTACATAGAAAGATGTGGCTAAGTTAACTAGGGTTGCCAGAGTGAAAACTGGAGAGGGCTCCTATCCCTTTAATGGCTGTGGTGTTGTGTGCCTCATGGGGTTTTCTGGGGTTGAGAGTGTGTGACTCGGCCAAGGTCACCAAGTGGGTTTCCATGGCCAAGGGGGGAATTGAACTCTGGTCTCCAGGGTCAGAGTACGGTGCTCCAACCACTACACCACGCTGGCTAGAAGAGTTATTCAGGTGTTATTTGCTACCTGACAGTGTGACAAGCACAACTTCCTGAAATTTCAACACCACTATTAAAGGTATAGATGCCTTCCCCAATTTTCACCCTGGCAACTCTAATTTAACTGGAACCAATCCTTTCCTTTGACATTGGGGCCATTTCCACAGTAGACTCTTATAGTGCTATTATTCCACTTTCAGCATCTTGTGGAATCCTAGGGTTTGCAGTTTAGAGAGGGGCCTACGATGGCCTTAAATAGAACACAAACTTGTTAATAGCTAGTCAAATCAACCCTACACATCATGCATTCCAACTCCTCTTATTGTTATTCTGGAAACCTGGGAGCACTATTCAGAGAGAAATGTGTGCTCCTATCGCCAGTTTTCTTCAGTGACCCCTCTTGCTTCTTCTCCCCTCCTCGCTATCCCGGCCTTGCTGCAGATGTACGTCACTCTAGTTTTCCGGCTGAAGGGCTCCCGTCTGGCCAAGCCCTCCTTGTGCCTGGCGCTCCTGTGCCCAGCCTTCCTGGTGGGCGTAGTGCGCGTCGCCGAGTACCGCAACCACTGGTCTGACGTGCTGGCAGGTTTCCTCACTGGAGGGGCCATCGCCACCTTCCTGGTAAGAGACTGTAGTGCAGGGCTTTCCAAATGGTGTGCCGTGACACGTTAGTGTATCACCTGAAGTGTGTAGGTGTGTCACCTATAATCTTGGAAACGTATGTCATTATTTATGAATCAAATATTTTTAAAAATATATGAAAGATTTTCGTGCGATATGTTGTGTCCCCATACATTTTGTTATTACAATTTATCTATGTGTCTGCATCTCTTATATGGGGTTAGTTTAACCTCTGGCTTGCTGGTAAAACTGAATTACTTGCAAAATGATGCATGTCTAAAAAGTGTGCGCCAACATGAAAAGTTTGGAAAGCTCTGCCGTAGTGTTTATTAGACATGCTTGGGGATGGCTCACTAGGGGGCGCCAGAGTGCATAAAGCCTGGTGGATTGGGGGAAAGCCAGCCAGCTTGGAGAAAAGCGAAAGGTAAAATACGGTGGATAGGTCCAAGGCCATTTCCACACTAGCCTGTTATAGTGCTATTATTCCACTTTCAACATCCTATGGAATCCTGGGGTTTGCCTTCGAAGTCCCTCCCTAAATGGCAAACCCCAGGATTCCATAGAAAGTTGAAACTGGAATAGTAGTGCTATCATGCTGGTCTATGACCGTAATAAAATTATGGATTGATTGATAATAGCGCTATAACAGGCTAGTGAGGAAATGGCCCTAGCCAAACACTCAAATCAGCTTGCATACTGCTAGTCATATCGCATCATCTGGCCCTCCCTACAGAAAAGTGGTGGGAATTCTGTGCAACTTCCAGCTTTCTACACTGTTGCTTATGCTGGCCAGGGCTGCTGGGAGCTGCAGTCTAGTAACATCTGGAGAGCCATGCAAGTCTACAGCAGAAGATTAACAACTAGTGTTGATTTATCAGCACAAAAGTGTATTTCTTGGAATGACAGCAGGTGGTAGTTGTGCTGCCTTAGATTTAAGATGCCGAAAGGAAAGTAAATGTTGGCTTTTTTTCCTTGTGTGTTTACTGAAAATGAGGGGAGTGGGTTGATTTGATTGATGTAATGGGGGTAGGCTGGACACTTATGATACTTATCTCTTTCTTGTCAAAACCACACTCCACACATTGATTTTTTTTTCCTAAGGAAACACGGGAATCCCAGACATTCCTACCTCCAGACAGAAAAACAATTTAAGGGGATTTTAATCAGGAAATTAAGGAAAGGGTCCCACATCTGCTCTTTTCCTTTGGTTGATAGATCAGGTGTGAAATCTTTACCCATGAATCTCATGCATGCTGTCTCTCTCTTGGCTGTAAATTAAGGATTTATGACTGAGGGTTTATGAAAATAGTATATGGAATGGAGACAAAGTGAAAAAAAAAGCATCAGAACTTGATTTTTTAAAAAAATCAGTCAGGAATTAACAGTCGCATAGCAACAGGGGGCAATGGGGGCGGTTCGCCCAGAGTGGCAATTTTTGGGGGGCGTCCCAACTCGTAGCCACACCCCTGCACACTGTGGCCCCGCCCCCTGCCTGTCCACCCCTCCATGCACTCCAAGCTCCGCCACTGGGAATTAAAGCAAGTTTGGGGACCTTTGGCCCTCTTGGGGTTCTAGATGAGCCGTGCGTAGTACTCCAGATGGCCATGCCCCTTTCCTCATGATACTGTTGGTTGGTGGTTTCCCAGCATTTGCACTGTTTCAGGATGACATGCTTCTACCCAGATAGGAGTGTAGCTCCTGGACTACATGTGGTCCCCCCAGGGTAATTTTTTAAAACAGGAAATGATTTCAGGTCACTTCCTGTTGTAAAATAGACCTCTCTTAGGCCTATACTGGCCCAGTAGGCTAAAAACTTGGTGATGTCCCCCTCCAATACCCAAAGAGCATTTGGGTCAAACATTGTGAAGATAGGTCAGGTTCTGCTGGGAGCTAATGTGGTTCTGTAGTCTCCAATAGTTGTCCACCTCCCCATCCTGAGGGCTTGATTAGTGGAAGTAACAGCTTTAAGTTAAAATATGCTGCTTTTTTTTTTAATCCCAATCTTTCTGTTTTCTCCCTACCACCACCACCATGGTTGGGATGTGGCCCCTAAGAACTTCTTGGACATTAGATCCAGCCGTCTGGCTGAAAGAGGCTCCCCACATCACTGGGATAAGAGAAGACCATGAGTAGCAGGAGACACAATACAAAGAGTAGACATGGAAGCTGTGTCCTTGGTGTGGCACTAGGTGTTGCTAAGGTGTAGAAGAAGAAGGCTTTCCTCATCCTACCCTCTTTCTGTGGCAGGTGACTTGCGTGGTCAACAATTTCCAGAGTTCTCCACCTGCAACCAAGAAAGCACCCCCTCCTGAACGTCTGCCCAGCGCTCCGGTGATGGGCTTGCCCTGTGTTGACAGTTCCCTTGAAAAGTTAAGTGTGGCCCAGGTAAGAGGCTTTCCTGACACACTCCTGCATGCCTCCTCTGCTCCATGAAGGCCTGAGATGTCTCTTCAGTCCACATGAGCCTGTATGTCTGCACATACGCAAGTACATGCACGCACGTAGCACTGGCACTAAGCTTGAGGGGCTATGGGTAAACTGCTGTCTCATAGATGCACTCCTTGTGAATGGGGCATGGTAGTCTTATCGTTGGGGTAGGAGGAGGACAACAGCAGTACCACCAGGTACCTAGCCTCCATTTAAATTTCCCATGATGTTGCAGAGGTTCACAGTGTTGGGGCATTGTGGGGAATAAAAACTGAGGCTAGACCTATTATCTACAGTAGGACCCCTGTATCTGCGGGGGATTGGTTCTGGATTCCCCCGCGGATACTTAAATCTGCAGATAGTAGCGAATGCTCTGTCAACACCCCCCAAAAATGATTTTAAAGTACAGTTCTCCCGCAGCAGCATATAGGGCTGGCTATCGCTGCATCCCTGCACACCCCAGGGCCTGAGCTCGTGCAGGCACCCAGGAGCAGGGCCACAGCAATGTGTAGGGCCGGCATTTGCCTTGTCCTTGCACGCTCCAGAGCCTCTGCTCTCTCGCTCGCTCCAGCCGGCAGGGGTGTGCAGAGTGGGCGATCTCCCATTCTCTGAATGCCTGTTGCCAACTGCAGATAACTGAATCAGCAGATAATGAATCCGTGGATACAGGGGTCCTACTGTAGTCTTATATGAAGAATGCTAAGTCAGAAGATTTTGCAAAGAGACTGATAGTTTGGAGTGAACTACCTTACCATAATGGAGGACTTTTATAGTTCAGTCACCACCTAAATCTAAAGAATGATCGTCAGGGAGGTCCTGATACTCAAAAAAATATTTTAATCCAGATAGATGGTTCAGAGAAAGCAGGAACTGTGGGGAAAATTAGAAAATTGGAACAAATGGGGTCAGAAAGGAAGGAACTGAGCAAAAGGAAGAGGACCAGTTTCAACAGCACCAATCTTCTGTTCGTAACAAATGCAAGTGTAAGTCCAACATATGCATGTCTTCTTTTGGTTGTTGCAAAGGTGGGTATTGTTTTCCTTCCTCTGCAATGGCCAAAGCTCCCCAGCCTTTGAACTCACTATTCTGCCACTATAGTCTACTCTCCCCATGGCCATTTAGTAAGGGACACTGGTGAAGCATCCGGCTATAGCTAGCCACAGAATGGTTACATCATCACAAGAGGAACCTGGATGATGATGTCATCAGTTTTCAATCAAGCTCTCCTCCAATACCTTCTATTTTCTACTGGTCATGGTGGGGACCATTGCAGCAAAGCAGTGAGTCCTGGGATGATGAAGGAGAACCATAGTGTAATTCCCTCTGAAACTTCTATACTCTAGGATCTTGGCCTCAGTTCACACTTTGTTGTTCAGTGCAGAGGAAGCCACTAGTCCCTGGATTCCTTCCACAAACCACAGGGAAGATGTTCTGAAGGTACATAATGCCCATACCTTGCTGAAGTGAAGCAGGTCTGGTCCTGATTGATGCCTCCATAGAGACTTCATGGGAGCCCCATGTATGTGCCTTGAACTCCATGGTGCAAGAAAAGTAGGGTACAATTGTAATACTTAAGCACATCAAGGAACCAAATAAGAGAGAGAATTTCTGTAGCTCCTTCTATTACCAAACTTGGTATGTTGGACAAGAGAAACTAGATGGAAGAGGTTAAGGTCTTAAGTTGTTACAGTTAAGGTGAATTGTGGGAGTGAAGGGGAAAGAGGAAAGGATAATTGAGCAGTGCCACAGATGACAGCAGAAAGAGAAGAGGCTTGGGAACTCCAGGAAAAGTGGTGGTTGCAAGTGCTGGGTTTTAGCAGAGAACATGAGGGGGAAACAGAAAGATTACCTTAGACAGGCAGAGCAGCTTGACAGGACATACTAGATTGAGAGATGGACAGAGATAGGAACTAACTAGTTAAAATCAATTTGGAAGTCAATTAAGTTTGCTAATGGAAAGGGGCAACTTAATTATTTTTTAACTAAAGTGATAGATTTAAGTTGGAATTTTAACTTTAACTTACAGACATATATACTAACTTACACATATGCCTTCAAGTCACCTGGTGACTTATAGTGACTCCATGAATTTCATAGGGTTTTCTTAGGCAAGGAATACTCAGAGGTGGTTTTGCCAGGTCCTTCCCCTGAAACACAGCATGCAGCACCTGGTATTTGTTAGTGGCATCCCATCCATACACATATATACAGAATTAAGTTACTAATTAAGTTACTAATTAAATGAAAGATGGTGCTAAAGACTGAACCAATTTTATGATAGTTTACTTATTTCCAAGGTTAAAGGACTTTAAACTTCCAAGCAGTAAGGACAGCTGGGAAGTGATGTCTTCTTTGCAGCTGTGTGGTTCTGCTGTGTTTTACACCTGGCACTCAATAGAGACTCTTAATCTGTCCCAGGAATTGAAAAATCCTAGAACATTTGCTGGGATGTACCGGGGTTAATAATATTAAACAACAACAACAACTGCTACTACTGTTGTTGTGGTGATTCAGTAATAACCATTTATTTTCTATGTTCTTCCTTCTTAGGATTTTATTGCAGACATTTAAATTTAAAAGGCAACTTAACATAAACCTAATAGTGAAACATCCCTACTTTCTAACGTAAATGCAATTGGATTAGAATTTTTCTTCAAAAAAAAATATTCATAATGATTAACTAAACTCATTAACCATTTTCTGCTAATGTTCCTGTCTTGGGAGATGGAGAACTGAAAGGAAATGAATGCGTGCCCAGGGAAGCTGGAAAGCTGGAGAAGAAGGAGGGAGCTTTTAAAAACAAGAGTGAATGGCATTTTGGGGTGCAAGGGGCATGCTTGCCTGCCCTTTACAAGATGCTGGAAGCAACTATGCAGCAGCCGTCTTATGGCCACTTTAGTTCACTGCAGGGATGGCTAAAGAAAAGGCTGACTAGCCATGGCCGGTTGTGTTCAGGCATTCACTTTCAATGCTTTCCAGCAGCTGTCATTTTTAAGGGGCACTCAGAATTTAGTGAATGTTGTCATCATACATCTGTGCTATCTGTATTGGAAAGTACCAATAGATGTGTGTGCCTCCTCCCTGTTTTTGTTTCTGTTTTTTGAAACAGATTCAAGTGAATACTGATAGTTGCACTAAGGCAGGGGTAGGCTAAACTTGACCCCCAGGCTGTGTGTGGTCCCTTGGGCTATTTATTCAGCCCCAGCTCCTCTAAGCCATCTGTTTTCTGTCAAAAAAGTACACATGTGTTTGTGTGAATTGCATCTCCTGGAAACCTCCAGGACCAGGAGTGATATTTAATAGTTATTTAAAAAACAATCACACACTATTTTTCAAAGCCAAAAGTGAAATTTGCACCCCCGCCCCAGCATTGTTGGCCCCAGGAAAATCCCTGCAGCAGAAAATTTCCTCGTAGATCTGCCAAAGTTGCCATAAAGTGAGTGTAGACTTCTATTGTGTGAGCCTCTGAGTTCTCAGACATTCATAGCATTAGTCTAGGCTTGCTGAACTTCACTCTCCACCTCAATGTGGACTCTCTCACTCATACCTGCACATTCTCATTCATACTCACACACTGTATGCATGTAAACGCCTCTATAATTTCTATCTCTTGTATCATATTTGCACTTAAAGCTGTTCTGTATATTCCTCACTGTTTCAGTAACCATTAGATTATCCATTAATTTGCACAAAATGGGATTTAAGGTGGTCCCGTCTAAACCTCCTCTTTGCTTCTTTTTATCTCCTTCTTAATGATTAATTTCTCCAAACCTAATCAAGTATGCATGTTCCCAGGAAGGGAAAGGGGGTATACGTTATGTTGTGTACATGTGATTTTTTTTAATTTTTATTTGTTCTTGTTTATAGAGTCATGCCTTTTATTTACTTGGGTTTTTCATATTGCCTTTTACAGTCTTGCTTTAGATTTTTATTATTTCCCATTTGAGATTCTCATTTTGTTTTCTTTCTGCTGCTCTCCCACCTTAAATGTTTGATTTCTGTTCAAAATTCTGCTGCCTATATAATCCATTGGGTGTGGGTGCTTTGATCATGTCACTCTTCTTTGCTGTTGAACTGGCTCCTTATTATCTCTCAGAAATATTTTTGCTTCTTTCTTAACATCCAGGGGAGGCCTTGGCTCCTTTATACTTGTGGTTTCTGATGTCTCCTTGTGCTGCATCATGTAACATTTTTGCTCTCTCCACTCTCCTCATTAGGCTTTGGCTTGGTTTCTTCTTGTATCTCAATTCAGCACTGCCCTTTCCTTCTCCACATGCTAGGAGTGCTTTTTCTGCATGGTTCCTTACCTTTTTTCCTTTAAAAGAGTTCTAAGCAAACTTAAAAAAAAACCTATACTGTTTAAATAAAAAACTGGGCAGGGGCAGAGGCTGGATGACCATCTATTGGGAGTGCTTTGATGTCGGTTCCTGCATACCAGGGGGTTGGACTGGATGGCCCCTGGGGTCTCTTCCAACTCCGTGATTCTATGGTGGGAGAATACAGCCTGTAAAAAGTTTTAAATCCAATTGACTCACATTCTGCAGTCAAAAGAGCTTTAAGAGGTATGGATATAAGATGCCTGAACTTGAGGCCAAGAATCAAAAGGAGCCAGTGGTCAAGAGAGGACAGTACGAGTTTGTCAATGGGGAGGAAAGAGGCTCTTAACTTAGATATTCTGTGCTGATTTGACTGAGGAGAGTTAGCTAAAGTCAAGGGAGAGGAAGGCAAGGGTCATAAGAGATGGAAAGGATGGAGCTATGGGAGGGATGAAGTTTTGGAGTGAGGAGGAAGAAGTGGCAACATAGTATGACCCAGGTTCTGTCAGCTCTAATCACAATGTTAGGATGTGCCAGTGAAGCTTCTCATCTATATTTTTGCTGTCCTTGTTGCTTCCCTTGGTGGCACAATGGTGCTTGATCCTGGAAGGTCCATGTGGAAGGAAGCCACCTGCTAAGTTCTCAAATTCTGATTTGAGATTTCCTTTTGCTTCTGATGATAATCTTGCATTTTGCTTTGCTCAGGACCAATTCACCCCATCCCTTTTCCTCCACCACTTGCAAATTTCTAAGCCCAGCATAAGTTTTGATCAGGCCAACCGAGTACCTACCTACCACCATCACCAATATCCTTAACTTGATCTCAGTTCAGCCCAACAGAGTGGGATTGATGGTGTAGAGTGGCCTTTTCCAACCTGGTGCCCTCCAGGTGTGTTGGGCTACAGCTTCTCTCCTGTCCTTCTTCAACCAGCATGGCCAAAGGCAGCCCTGCAAATCCAGGGGGCACAAAGTTATGGACTGAGTGGTGCAGAACTAACTCCGCAGAAGCTTTTATGGAATGATAAGATTGAGGATAGTCTTGATCGATCCTTTGCCCAAACAAAATGTTATCAACAAGGTGATGCACTACTATATTGAAGACATGTGCTTACCATGCTGTTATTGTGTACCTGCAAGTTATTTCCAACTTATGGCATCCCAAAGGCAAACCTGTCAGGAGTTTTCCTGGCAAGGTTTGTTCAGAGGGGGGTTTCAATGGCTTTCCTCTGAGGCTGAGAGAATGTAATGTGCTCAGAGTCACCAAGTGCATTTCCATGCTTACATGGAAGTTTTATGACACTCTTCAACACAGCGGCCCAGTTGCTCTTCTCTCTTAAGTTTTGGTCCTTTGAGATTCTAGGTGCCCATTCTTTGCCATAACTAAGCCACTCTGTCCCAAAGCCCACGCACAGCAAACCTCCATGCCTTGTTCTGCAACCAACCACTGATCTGTCTCCTCCATTTTCCTCTCCTTTCCCTCCCCAAGTGGCACCTGATAAGCAAGCAGCTAATTTTTTCGATTTCTGTGTCATTCTCTCCCATCCATCCATGTCTGCCTCCCGCCCCCTCTCCTCCCCACTTCCTTTCCCTGGTGCTGCTCCCCTTGGGGTGGGGGGGATGTAGCAGGTGAGGGACCCCCCAGAAGAACAGGAGTTCTCTACGCTACTCTCCAGAGGCTTGGAAAGGCAGCTAGCCCGATCTCTCCGCTTGGCAGCTCCCGGGAGTGCGACAGTGGCCCGCCCCTACGAGTAAGTGCTTGCTCCTGGAGGAGGGTGTGGGGTGGGATTGCCTTTTGGGCCAGTTGTCAGACCCCTTATGAAATGCCACCTGTTACCCCTTGCTTACTTCTCCCTGAGGGAGAAAGATATCTGCACTGGCAGTCAGTAAGGGCTTTGCCCTGCATGGGAGGTAGCGTGTGTTGAGAAAAGGAGAGGTATCTTTGGGAATGGGTGGGTGGCAGAGGCAGATGAGGAGGCGAGGATGGTGGTGTTGGAAGCGGAGGGCAGAATTGCTATTGTTACTAATTCAGTTAGAACCCACCTTTTTTTCAATATTGCAGCCCAAGGCAAAATGTAAAACAAACACGATTTAAAAATACTACAAGAAGAGAAATAAAACATATAAAAATGTTAGTTAAAGGAATTGAACTCGCTGTGAATATGCTTCCAGTCTCGGTTCAGGATAATTCACCTGGTAATACTAAAAGCCCTAAATGAGTTGGGACCTTGACGCTTGAAGGAGCGACAATTTCTACATCTGTGCCTGCCAGAGGAATGAGCACTGTTGGAGAGGCCCTCCTCTGTGTCCCGCCAGTAGGAGTAACATATTGTGAGAGGACATGAAAGAGGGCCTTCTCTGTGGCGACCCCCTCATTGTGGAATTCCCTCCCCTTGGAAGCCTGATTGGCACCAACATTGGGATCTTTCCACCACCAAGTCAACACATGGCTTTTTATTAAAGCCTTTTTGCAAAATTGACTTTATCTAGTTTGTACACATGATATGTTTGACACTGCAGTATTTTAAATTGTTTTAAACTGATTTTAGAATTTTAACTGATGGATGATTTAATATAATTTTACTTTTCAAAATTATTGCTACTATTTATGGTTTTAAATTGATTTTTTTTGCAAGCTGCCCTGAGATTTTTGGATATAGGGCAGGATAAAAATATTTCAATAAATAAACAAAACTAAAATACAAGTAAACAACGTCTAGAATTAAAACCCTGTAACCAGATTAATTAAAGGAGAAAAGATAAGAATCAGCGGGACACACTGTAAACAGCGTACCTTTCTAGTCAAAAGCACCTGGCTCGCAGAGTTGGGCCAAGGTATTTTCATGGCCTGAGGAGAAACATCGGGGAAAAAGGACTATTCCAAGGCAACAAGGAGAATACAATAGGCCATCAGCCTAGGCCAGGATCAGGCAACTAATAGCCCTCCAGATATCACATAGCCATTGGTAGAGAATAATGGAAGTTGCAGCCCAGCGTTATCTGGGGAGCCACAGCTTGCCCACTCCTGATCTAGGTATAGGAAGGGGAATAAGATGAGGTAGAATGCTCAAGTCAAAGCAGAAAATTTTCACTCAAAATAATTATTAAATTGGCTGTGTATTTAGAACAGAGCTTTCCAAACTGTGTGTCATGACACATCAGTATGTTGGCTGCAGTGTGTAGGTGTGTCACATGAACATAAAGGGTGGAGGGGCTCCCTCTCCCACTGCTGCCGTGGGCCGTGGCGGCAGGCCAGGCCCAGGTGGAGGGGCTGTCTCTGCCTCCACCACTGCCACCCTAGGCCAAGGAAGACCCTGGTGAGGGCAGTGGCGGTCCAGGCCCAGGTAGAGGGGCTGCCTCCACTTACTGAATTACTTACTGAATTATTGTGTCATGAAATGATGCATGTCTAAAAAGTGTGTCACCAACATGAAAAGTTTGGAAAGCTCTGATTTAGAACCTTAGCTCAAAGTTGACTCTGTTTCAGATTCAGGTTAGGCACTTGGTTTGTTGCGTGCCTTGAAGTCTGTTCTCCCTTATGGTGACAATAATGCAACCCCATCAGGGGGTTTCTTGCAAGATTTGTTCAAGGGGCTTTGCCATTGCCTTCCTCTGAGGCTGAGAGTGTGTGGCTTGCCCAAGGTCACCAGTTAGGTTTCTAGGACTGAGCTAAGACTCGAACCCTGGTCTCCTGGAGTCATAGCCCAACACCCAAGCTATTGCACTACACTGGGTGTCCCAGAAACTGGTCCTGTTCAAACACTTTTTCCAAATATTGCTTCTGGTCAGGGAAGCTGCAGTTGGTGGATGGGCTACTGTTCCCATGCAGAGCGCATGCTTTACACACAGAAGGTCTCAGGTGCACCGTCCACAGTTTCTCAAGGTGAGAGTGGGAAACGTCCCTTCTTGAGATTCAGGAGAGTGACCACAAGTTAGTGCAGAAGATAATACTGAGCTAGGTGGACTGAACAGTTTGCCAGGGGGACTTGGCATCTCCCTGTGTTACTAGTTGAAACACAGGGCAAAATCCAATTGTTATCCCAATAAAAGTAAACACGTTTCAATTATTGAGAGTTAACCACTGAATGAATGGGAGTTAACTTTTATATAAGACTTATTTGTTCAGTGTGTCTCCTTTGCTTGGGATTAACAGTTTAGCCCAGAGCTTTCCAAACTTTTCATGTTGGTGACACACTTTTTAGACATGCATCATTTTGCTACACAGTAATTGCAGTTTTACTAGCAAACCGGAGGTTACACTAACCCTTTATAAGAGATACAGACACATACATAAATTGTAATAACAAAAAGTATGGGGACAAAACATGTCTCATGAAAACCTTTCATATATTTTTAAAAATATATGATTTATAAATAATAACATACATTTCCAAGATTGTAGGCGACACACCTACACACTTCAGGTGACACACTAACATGTCACGGCACACCATTTGCAAAGTCCTGGTTTAGCCCATAGATCCCAGTTGGGTCTGCCTTGCAGGCCTTCCAATATTAGATACGCAGGAGCGTGTTCACAGAGAGGCAGACTCTACATTGTGTCTGTAATCATGTGATGTTGAATATAACCAGTCTGGTTACACTAGAGTACATAGTTGCACAACAGATTGTGTTAAGGAACACCATAGCCTTAAACTTATCCACTGCATCATATTCAATTTGTTCTTTGATGCCCCACTCAAAAATGAGGGAGAATACTGTATGAAAGTGTGTGTGTGTGTGTGTGTGTATGTACAAACACTTGCTTATAAAACAATTGGCTGCATCAAGAATCACACTTAAGCAGCCTTTGGGGAACTGCAACTGCTTGCACAACCCTTTTTTTCGTTAGTGCAGTGCCCCAAACAGACAGCCTGAAAGTGCAATGGACTACAAAGGCCTGGGAGGAGATCCTGTTACCCTAAACAGGTGCATTATGGGTAAAAGAAAAGAACCTACTGTCAAAGGCACATTAAAAAACAATAGATGATTCTAGCATTATCTGATACTGGAGCAAACACAAACTAAGCGCCAGAAGGGTTGAGCAATTATTTGTTTTTGTTTTTGTTTTCCGCGTTGATTTTCAGTCTGTGTCCCTAAAGTCTTTTTTTGCAGAGCCTTGATCTTAGGATTAGATCATCCACTTGAACTTCCAAGCGCACACATTTTCCTTCCTCTTAAAGTGGATACTGTAATAGTCTTGAGTTTTACTAATTAAAAGGCTGATTACAAGAAATTCTGGAAATGAAAGGAAGTCAGGTATACCTCTGCCCCCTATCACGGCAGAATAACAAAACAGCTGGTTCTTTTAGTTAGTTTTCCATTCGTTTATATCTTATTCAGTTACACCTGACATTTAAACTGTTGTAGGGAATTGTAGGAAAATGTCATAGGAAATTGTATATTGTTCTAGCTAGTGCTAAGGTGGCAATTCTGGTGAGCCTGTTTTGTGACTTCTCAGTGGGCTCCCAGAGTACAAGACAATGTGCATCCAGATTCTTGAAACAGTAATTTTTCATTCAAACATGTTGCTGTACGAGTTAATCCATGCTAGAGCTTTAACAAAATTGGTTCAGCATATACAAATTTGTGCATTGTTTTTAAAAAAAAAACTCAGAGGAGTGGGTGATGATAGAAGATGAGATGGCTTGTGTAAATCTGCCCACTGCAGGCCTGTCATCTAGATCCCAGAAGGTTCCCTTCATTTTAGGCTCTCAGGTTAGTTTTTTTTTTTAAAGATCTTTACAGTACTATTGTCCTCTGCTGGTGGTTGTACTTTTGGCTTTTTGTGACTTATAACTGTTTTTGTTTGTTTTATGTTTTACATTATGTTTATTCTTGTATTTTACATTTTTACCTCTCTCTTTTGTGGGAACTGCTCAAAAGAGAGGTCCAGCAATTCAGCAGTATGGAAATGTAGTAAATAAATAGTGTTATGGATTGAAATACCCTTCCTTGGGAGAAAGCCTTCTTTTGACAATTCCATGGACAGCAGGAAGCCTGGCACCATGAGCTTACAAAGTGTTCATAGTGGTAGGTTTGCATCAGTAACTTCTCTCTAAAATGAAATGCACTTCAGATGCTCACCCTGCTGCCATTATGTGCCAGACTCCATCTTGTCTCCTGAGCTTGAGCATGAGTGTTAATGGCAACCTGCTTGCTTTGGCTGCATCATCCTATTTCTAGTGTGTTGCAGAATGATGAGAACAGGCCTGAAATGAGACTCTTGATTAAGACAACTGGATTGCGTGAGAGTGTGAGCATCCCACCACATTCCTACCTTTGTGTTCAGCACCAGAGGCAGAGATTATGGTCATTTCTGCACTACACTCTTATAGCGCGATTATTCCACTTTCAACATTCTATGGAATCCTAGGATTTGCCGTTTAGAGAGCAGCCAGCTGTCCCCTCCCTAAACTGCAAACCCCAGGATTCCAGAGGATGTTGAAAGTGGAATAATCGCGCTATAACAGTATAGTGGAGAAATGGTCTAGGAGATCAGAACAGCAACACACCCACTTCTCTCACTTCTGCCTGGGGATGGCTCGCTACATGCTGAACATCTGAGCTTGCAAAAGTAACTTTTTTGGATTATAGTTCCTGCAGTTCCCATTACCAGCATGACCTGTTGTCACCCACCAAGCTGCTGGCGGGTGTTCTGGGGTTGTAGTTTAAAAAAAAAAATTTCCAAGTCATCTTTTTAAGATCTGTATGGCAAGGCTATAAGTAGAGATGATATAACCTTCTCTCTAACTCTCTGTGTTCTCAAAGCCGCAAACAGAGTATTCAACCTGTACATTAAAAAAAAGAATCCATATACCCTCGAAGACATAAAACCTGCTTCCTTAAAAATGTGCGTGCACACACATAAAGAAAGTAAGGACATTTTTAAAGAATAACAGATTCTGCCTGTCTTATGTATTGCCCAGCAGCTGTGACCCTGCTTTTCTTTGTCCCTTTTTCCCTAGCATAACTCAGTTGAAGGCTGTCCTGAGGAAGCAAACTCATGCTTTTCCATGCTTGAATTCTGTTGCAGTAGGACAGGGCAACTAGGAATTTAATTCTGAGCTGCACAATTTCCTGATTCTGTTTTGGAAACCAGATCTGATACTCACCTTTTCTTTTTCTTTTTCCTCCCCCCTTCCTTCTCTCTCTGTTACAGAATCACGGAGCTGTGTCCACAGAGGTCACCTGACCCTCAGCTTTGTCTGTTCCCCACCACCCCTGACGTCCTCATTCCCTCCCGGTCAGTCACCAGCGAGGTCTGACTCAAGGAGAGGATCCTGGCGTTCTTGCAGTGGGGCTGGGGTTTTGTTTGGGGGTGGGAACCTAATCTTTTTCTTACACTCCTGATTTCCCAACCTCTTCCTTGGTCTTTCTTGGGATCAAGTTTGTTGGTTGTCATGACATACTTCTAATTCTGTGATAATGAGCCTACAAAATAGCTTGGGGAGGGATGGGGACAAAATGAGAGAGTTAAAAAAAAAAATGAAAACCCGTAAGTTTTCCAGTGGGGCTTATGCCACTTATAGGGGCCCTATCTTACCATGAGAGACTGGTGTGAGCATCTTTTTGAGGATGGGGCCTTTTGAGACTTCGATCAGAGCTTGGCTTCTTTCCCTCTTGTATTGGTCCCTTGCTCATGTTTTCAGGTTTCCGTGTTGACCTGTAAGACACCCCCTTCCCCAAACCACTTCTCTTCTCATAGGAGGGTTAGATGCTTTTTCTGAGAAGCACCTAAGTCAAAGTAAGGAAATACCATTCTGTACACTGTGGATGTGAGTGACCTTATGATTAAGAGGAGTTGAGTGAGAGATTTGACCTAGTTTTTTGTCCAGACAAAATTCAGTGGCCAATTTGTAATGAGAATTTGGGTGGATAATTAAGAATCTAAGGCCAGAAACACACAGACCTTTTAGAATCCCAAGTGCTAGAGGAACCAAGGTATTAAGATGCAGAGAGGGTAAAAAGGATAGCCTTTATAGAGGTGCTCTGGTGATCTCTGTCAGTTCCATGAAACTGAACGGGTTGTAGACACCTGTGGACCATCAGTCAACAGTGCCTTACAAGCTGAGACCCGTAACTCTGCCAGAAAAGGAATGGCTACCAATGGCAAGAATCTAAAAATGCTTTCTTGCTTGCTGTTTCTGTAAAAGCAAGGGCAGGGTTCAAAGGGTATGTGGGTGGGATGTCAAGATGGATTCAGCAGATTCTTCTTACTACATTTTTTTTCTGAACTAAAATCTGTGTTCCTTTTATATAAAGAGCAGAGCTGTCTGGGCACAAGGCATGGCCTCTGATGAGGAAGAATCCCACCAGCAGACACTGGGAAACCCTTTGGCTAAGACCTGAGACAGAGCGTACCGTTGCTGGTTGGAATAGAAAGTATTGTAGTCTAGACGCTAGACACTAAGTGATCCTACCCACATATTGATATACATTTTGCCCAGCTTCCTACATGTACTCCTTATCTTTAATCCCAGGTGGTATGATTGGAAATACACTCTGAGTCTACACATGCTCCAGAGCACTTTTTGTTGAGCCCCTCAACAGGCTGGGATTCTGGGTGGAACTCCAGGCCACTGCCTAAAATGAGCCAGGTTCAACAACTGCCCTCCAGAGCAGTGCTCAGAAGTTCTGTGATCATTGTCTCCAAACCTACTGAATTCCTTCAGCCCTTGATCCTTGCATGTGGGTGTCACAAGGTGGCTAAAGGCTGAACAAGAAGACCTCCTTCTGTCATCCCCAAGGAAGGTGTGTTCACTGTAGAGACAAGCTGCTCCTTTCAGACCTGTTCTACTGTCATGGCTTTCCAGCATGGCAGCTGAGGAAGATTTTAAGCACCCTCTCAGATGTACAATTCTTAGTTCTGTGGAGAGGGAAGCCATGACAATAGAGACAGCTTCCTCAAATTGTTTTAAATCACAGTGCAGATGCCTTCCCCCTTGCCTCACCTCTTTGATTCACCCCACCAACCAACCGCCCCACTCTTCCTGAAACTTCATCTGTAAGCATCTTGGCAGAGAATAACCTCACACTTCTTTGCCTCCCTGGCCCACTTTTGGGTAAGTCCCTTCTGAAGTACTCATGACTCTGAAAGAACAACTGAGACCCTTCACGCTCACTCCAGCCTGTTACTCTGCCTGGTGCTAACAATCACTTGTTTACTAATGCAGTGCCGTCATTGGGTGGCTGCATGGAACTTTTGGGGTGTATCACAGAGGGGGTAGATGGGTGGGTAGGTGGAAGCTTCTCTGGAAAGTGGCAAGAGAGGCCCAGGCCCTAGGGAGCAAAGGGCTTGGAGCAAAGGAACACCCATAACTTTAAAGAAATGATTTTAATAAAGTGTTGTTTTAAAACCCCTTGCTTAGAGGAGTCGTTCATTTGAGAAGGAGTCCTTGTGTCCATGTTTGTAGAAGACAAAATGTCTAAAGCAGGAAATATGCAGAGGAAGACGGAGTCCTGAATCTTCTTGGTGGAACAAACCTACTGAACGACAACTAGAACAAACCCACTGAATCAATTGTGGAATAATGAGTTAACACTTATATAAATGACACTGAGTCCATGGATCTACTCTAGTTGGGACTAACGAGAGGATTCAGGCTATAACATTCAATCCTTTTTGAACATGACTATGGAATCCCAGTCTTAGGTGCTCATGAACTCACTTCATGACCTTGGGCAAGTTTCTCACAGCCTTATTCTTCTGTCATGAAAGGAGCACAGTGCCAATGGCTTACTTCAGGATTAGATCAAGATTTGAAGGGGTGGTGGGCAAAGTTCAAAGGCACAGTTCAAACAAAGGCAAACCTCTATGTTGGTGAGCCTATTTGGGTATATGGCAGTTATATTCTTCTAACGGTTAGAAGGCTGCATTTTAATTTCTCCAGTCCACCAGAGCACTCAATGCAATGTCACCCCAGGGTATTCCAGAAAATTGAAGTGAAGACCCAGCTGTCTGATGAGAGGGCAAGATGCTTGCTGAATACATCAGTTGGGTTGTTTTAGCTTGCCTGCTGATTCTACACAGTTCTCCTGTCTATTATATTTGTAATCCACCAATAATGGGTATTACCTGAGTGGATTACAAGCAGATAGAAAAACAACGTATGCTGGACATTCCAAAAGCACGAAAATGTGTATAAAATAGACATATAAATGTCTAGGAGAAAAGAAGTCTTTCCTTGCCTGGAACTGAAGAAGTAAGGTGTTAAGCAACCCTCTTGGTAGAGACAGCGCGGGTGGGATGGAGTGGGGTGGGGTGGGGTATAGAAATAAAAAGACACCTTTTTTTGTGGCTACCTGCCTAACCTCTTACAGGAGGGACACCTAGAAGAGGTCTCTGACAGCCAAATTACATGTCAAGGGTAAAACATATTTCCTCTGATTAACCCATTTTCTATCCTATAATGATGTTTCCTTGGAGGTAAGTGGCTTGGTCATCAGATTTGCAGATTACGCTTCCTGCTTACCTTTCAATGACCAACGGCAAAACAAAGCATACTAAATGTAAGAAGTCTGTTGAGAAACATCAAGTGCTATGCCAAAACAGGCATCTGTTGCTGTTTGAAGGACCATCTCTTTTAGAAACATGCCTCTGAGGTCTGCTTGGACCTCTGAGAAAGACTGTGACTTCAGGGGCCAAGCAGATATGTATGGGAGAAGATATTTCTCAACACTAAGGCCATTTCCACACTAGACTGTCATAGTGCTATTATTCCACTTTTAACATCCCATGGAATCCTGCAGTTTGGGCCTCAAAGGCCCCTCCCTAAACTGCAAACCTCAGGATACCATAGGATGTTGAAAGTGGAATAATAGGACTATAATGGTCTTGTGCGGAAATGGCCTAAGACTTACATAAAGCACTTTGCATCCTAAATACCTCAACTACAATCACCTCTGGCATCAGGAAGAGGAAAGGTGTTTTTTTTAAATCGTTTTATTCAAAATTCTCTTATAAAACATACATATTTGATTGTCAGCTTAATTGAAATATATCTGATCTTCCACATTGATCTAGATTTCATTTTCCAGATTTCTACAAGCTTTAGGTACTGTACAACATTTTGCTGTTAGTTTATCTGATAGTTCTTACATTTCATTCTTCATATTACTGCTTCATGATATATATCCTGTCGCCCCCTCGTAATGCATCTTAAATCATGAATTACGTATTTCCAGCTGTTAAAACCCAGCAATTACCCGTTGCAATTTGCCATTCTTTCTATATCTCATCGTCTGATTTCCCCTTTAATCTCTGGGAGACCACGTCCGCATTTTTATTTTCAATAAGTGTAGCCCACCACTGTCCTATTGTGGGTATTTGCTGTATTTTCCATAACTTTGCATATTCAATATGAGCTGTTGTTATCATGTACAGTAATATTCTCCAATGCCTCTTTACACCAATACCCTCTAATATATCAGTCATATTTAACAAATACAATTCCGGTGTCTTAGCAAACTGGCCTTTCACTAATGTACAAATTACATTATGTACTCCATTCCAAAACTTCTTAGCTTTTGAGCATGTCCACCACATATGATATATCGTACCGACCTCCTTCTGACATTTCCAGCACTGTCCGGTACCTGTATTATAAATCTTTTTCAGTTTATCTGGTGTCATATACTATCTGTGAAATAGTTTGTAATAGTTCTCTCTCAAATTCTGGGCTACTGTAAATTTCTGCGTTTTTTTCCAACTCTGCTCCCAAGACTCTAATTGAATTGAATGCCCAATATTTTGAGCCCATAAAATCATTGTTTCCTTTACTGTTTCTTCTTTTCTCTCCTGCTGTAATATCTCTTGATGAATTTGGGCAAAGAGGTGAAGCGGATTTTCAAAAAGCCATTTAATTACTCCAGCTTTCTCTTTTTGTTCAATTCCATATGTTTTTATGTCTATATGAAACCTTTCTGTTAGTTGTCTGTAAGGGAACCAACTCAGTCTTATTCCCTCCTGTTCTAGTTTTTCCCTTGTTTTCATCTTGAGATTGTTGGACGCTGATCTCTCAATTATATCATCATACCGCAACCATTTATCTGTATCAGTCCATCTGCCAAAAAAAGCCTCTTGCAGTGAGACCCATGTGGGGAGCTGCCTTATGTTTTTAACTTTATAATCATCCCAGATTTTCAAAAGCGATTTTCTGATATAGTGATGTAAGAAATCTTTATCTATTTTGCTTTATCATAAAACATATAGGCATGCCACCCCATCCTCAAGTCTGCGCCTTCCAATGCCAGCGTTTTCATATCTTGAAGGTCTATCCAGTCTTTTATCCACATAAAAGCCGCTGCTCCGTAATATAATTGAAAGTCTGGTAGTCCCATTCCTCCTCTACTTTTTAGATCTGCCATAATGTTCCATTTTATCCTAGGTTTCTTCCTCTGCCGTATAAATTTAGTTAATTCTCTCTTCCATTGTATGAAAGGTTTCATATTTGTTATTATAGGAAGATTTTGGAACAAAAAGTTCATTTTTGGCAAAACATTCATCTTTACTGCTGCAATTCTCCCCATCAATGACAGCCGCAAAGAAGTCCAATTTTGTAGATCTTTTGTTATTTCCTTTCATTTTTTCTCATAATTATTTTGAAATAACTCATTATTTCTTTTAGCTATCCAAATTCCTAGATATTTTACCTTTAGTCCTGTTTTAAATCCTGTTTTTTGTACTAGTTCCATCTCTTCTCTTTCAGTCATATTTTTGGTTAAAAGAACTGTTTTCTCCTTATTAATTTTGAAACCAGAGAATTCTCCATATTCTTGCACTATAGAATTCAATTTTTCTATAGATTTGCACGGATCATCCAGAAACAGGACCAAATCGTCTGTGAAAGCTTTCAATTTGTAATGATATTTCTTAATTTGAACTCCTGTTATTTCTTTATCTTTTCTTATAGCATTGTTAAGTATTTCCATTGTCAAAATGAACAACAAAGGAGACAGGGTGCATCCTTGTCTCATCCCTCTATGGAGTTCTATCATTTGTATTCTCTCGCCATTAATGACCAGTCGAGCTTGTTGTTGTCTATATATTGCTTCAATCCATGCAGTGAATTTCTCTCCTGCCTGCATCTGTTTAACCACTGTCTTCATAAATGGCCAACTAATCATGTCGAAGGCTTTCTCCACATCTACAAAAACCATGGCCAATTTCCGTTCATTATGTTTTTCATAATATTCAGTTATGTTTAGAACTGTTCTAACATTATTTCTCAAAGATCTTTTAGGTAGAAAGCCATTCTGATCTTCGTCAATTATCTCTAATGAGACTTTCTTAAGCCTCTCTGCTAAAATTGAAGCGAAGATCTTATAGTCTGTATTCAAAAGTGAAATTGGTCTATAATTCTTAACATCTCTCAAGTCTCTTCCTTCCTTCGGAATCAAAACCACATTGGCTTCCCTCCAAGTCTCTGGTATTCCATCCTTCATTATTTCATTTATAGTACTTTGCAAGGGTATTGAAATCTCATGTTCCATAATCTTATAATATCTTGCAGTAAACCCATCAGGTCCAGGAGTTTTATCGTTCTTCAAGTTCCTGATAGCCTCAACAACTTCCATCATAGTAATGGGATTATTCAAAATTAATCTCTGGTTCTCATTAAATCTCATTCTATTCGTCTTCTCCAAATATTCTTCCACTTCTTGCTGATTCTTCTCTCTTGGGATCTTACTCATCAGTTTCACATAGTATTTATGAAACACTTGTTTTAATCTCTCTTGTTTTGTAATTTTTTCTTCTCCTATTCTAATCTCAGTTATAGCATTCCGAGCCCTTCTTTTACGCAACATACCTGCCAAAAGTTTAGAAGGTTTATTAGCTTGTTCAAAAAAGTTGTATTTCGTTCTCCTTATCTGTTGCTCTATTTCTTCTGAATTAAGTTGATTTAACTGAGCTTGCTGTATCTTCATCTGTAGTCTAATCTGTTTGTCTGACGGATTTTGTCTCAACTGATGTTCAATTTCTTTCATCTTTTCCAGAATTTGCTGCTCAGTGTTTCTCTTTTCTTTCCTGATTTCTGCCATCCATCTGATAAGGTTACCGCGCATCACAGCTTTACTTGCATCCCAGATGGTTTTCATCGAAAGCTCCATCGTTAAATTCTCATTAAAATAATTAATTATCTCTGTTTTTGCTTTTGTTATATATTCCTCCTTATTCCAAATCACGTCATTCAATCTCCATGTTCTTTCTCTGTCGTTTATCTTTAGTTGTATTGGATTATGATCACAACATGGATTAGGAAGTATGTGCATATCTGTAGTCTTCGTCAGAAGTTGTTTAGATACCAACATCATATCTATCCTTGACATAGACCTATGTCGATCCGAGTAGAATATATGTCCATCCAGCTGTCCATTCTTGTATCTCCAAGTATCATATAAATTTAAATTGTCCATCATATTAAAGAAGCTCTTAGGTAATTTGGCATTGTTTCGGGGAGATGACTTTTGCATTGTCCTGTCCACCTGAGGATTAATTACGCCATTAAAATCCCCGAGAACAATCATGTGAGAGTTTCTGGTTTCATTAAGATATTTCAATATCTCTTCCTGTAATATAGGGAAAAATTCACTTTTGGTTCCATTTGGTGCATATATCCCAACGATTAATATTTTGTCTTGTTTCAGAGTAACTTCTACTCCTATGTAGCGACCATTAGTGGCCTGAAATATTTGCTTTGTGCTAAATTTTGAATTTACATATACCAAAACTCCCCTCTTCTTTTTATCAATCGTAGCTGCAAAGCAGCTACCTAATTTCGGATTTCTGACATATCTCAAGTCTTGAGTTCTAATTCGAGCTTCTTGTAAACATATTATGTCAATATTCTGTTTCTCTAGATGGTGAAATATTTGTCTTCTTTTGTATTCAGAGTTAAACCCCTTAATGTTCCAAGAGTAAATCTTCAAATCCATTTTACAAATTATATTAATTTTTTATTATTGACATTTATCTTATTTCAGCAGTTCTTCATCTACCTCCCCTTCTTCTTGTTCCACAGTTGCTTCTTCTTGTTCACCATCTTCTTCTTCTCCCTGTAATTGTCCTCTTTCCTCCTCTTGAAGCAACTGTTCTTGTTCTTTCTCCCCTTCAGAGGTATCCTTCTGTAAGTCCTTCTTCAGTCTCTCCATCATTTCTTTAGCTTTGTGTATTGAGTTAATTCTGTATCTCTGCTGTTTATAAATGAAAGACAAACCTTCAACCCTTTCCCATCGATAATTAATCTGGCATTTTAGCAAAAGGTTGGCCAATGGTTTATATTCTTGTCTTTTCTTTAGGATTTGATAAGGTATGTTTTTAAAAATCCTCACGTCTTTATCTTCAATCTTCAATAGTCCATCGTAGCTTCTCTGTAATATTTTGTCTCTAATCATGGTCCTCATGAATGTTATGATAATGTCTCTTGGTAGTTTCCTCTCTCTCGCGACTCTAGAGGAAACTCTGAACATTCTATCGATGTATGTCTCCATCTTCTCTTCTTCTATGTCAACAAATTCTGCCAAGGCCGGTAACATTTTTTCATAAAGGTTCTCTAGTGAAGCCTCTGGGACACCTCGAAATCGAAGGCATCTTTCCCGATATCGTAACTCTTGCTGTGTGATTTGAAGTTCATCTTCCCGTTGTTTCCCTTTCACCTCATCCATTTCCTTTTCAATTTGTTTAACTTGTTGTTTTATCTCCTTAGTTTCAGTCTTTAACTTTGTCACTTCCTTTGATATATTTTCCAATTTCTTCCCCAATTTGTCAATTTCTTGTTTCATGTTAGCCCTCATCTCTTTCCTTGTTTCTTTTATATCACTTCTAATATCTTCTTTCATACTTTTGAACTCTTCCATCATCTGTAACATAAAATCTTGCGATTTCTGGGACATATCCACAGATGTCCGTCTGACTGCCTGGGATGTTGTTGTTGTGGCAGCTACTGCCGCTCCTCTTCTGGTCCTTTGATCCATTTCTGATTTTTTATCTCCTTCTTTCTCTCTCCTCCCCTAGCTTCCTCTCTTCTCAACGTTGAAGTTGCTTTGCTAATTATTTTAATCAATCTCAAATATGTTTACCAATATAAACAAAGAGCACTTGCTATTTATATGTTATCAGTTCGTGATAAAATTCAAATTATTATTTCAATTCATTGCATATATAAATCATTCAAATCAGTCCCATGTATCCCCAACTTCAATTGATTAATTTAACTTGACATTTAACCAACTACCCAGTCAGCATTTCAACAATATAGAAATAAAAATAAGAATGGTTACTATATTTTGTTAGTTATGAAGAATTATATAAAATGATTATATGATAGTACAAAGACCTTATATATCAATTTATATATGTAAAGTTTTTAGAAGATAAGCTTATATGTATATACAAATCCACTGGTTTATTCTATGAGATTATATATATCTATACCAGAGCCTTATCATATACAACAAACTTAAAATCGATTATATTATGCTTGTTTCATTCATCAAATTCAGCCAGTAAGATCATATAATAAGCTCATTCAAAATCGTCAGCTAGCTGTGCCTAGGCCCAATTTTTTCACTTCCCCCTCCCAACGGGTACCAACTCTTCTCTCTCCTCTGGAACTGTTCCCAGACCTTGGCTGTGAGAACTTCTTCTCCTCGCAATGCTGATATTAGAGCTCTGGAGAACACCGCTGCGTGGGGGCAAAGTCTCTCTATCTTCCTGTCCTTCCAGCACAGCCACAGCAAAGAGGCTCCTTGTAAACAGTTTTATATCCAAACAGTCAAAGATAAGAAACGTCACAGTAGCAAAGCAAAATCCTCTATAGTTCCGAATATTGTTAAGTGTTCTTTATTCCAATTGTTGAATGTTATTCAGTTCGTAAACCAGAGAAAAAGAAAAAAGGGGAAAAAAGGAGGAAAAAAGTAATCTTCACTCTATAAAAGTCTCTTCTCGTCGCCAAATAATACTGTACTCCACAACCTTTCAAAAACCATGTCAATCCCGGAACACAAATCCAAATTATAACAAAATTCCAAAAGGTCAAATCCCTTCCATCCGTTTACTCCAGTCTGTAAAAACTCGACACTGTAAAATTCTCTTCTCGTCACCAAAAAGTACTGTAATCCTCTGCCTTTAAGCCACGTCTCCAGTACTCCCAAAGCACGACTGTAAAGTCCCAAATCACAAATCCAAATTTATAGCAAGGTTTCAAAGTCACAAAGCCATTCAGTCCGTTTAAAAATCAAAGCCAAAAAGAGATAAAACTAAATTGAGGCCAATTTATTATCAGTCCAAAACCAATTTTGCCTTTACAAACAAAGACAAAAAAGACAAAAAAAGACAAAGACAAAAAGAAAAAGCTTAAATTCAAGTCCCGTCTCTAAAATCTCCACTTTTACTCTTCAATCAAATCAGATAGTGAAATCCATCACATCCATCACATCCTTTCAGTCCATCTTAACCAATTGTAGCCTTAAAAAACTGTCCTCCACCATTGTTTACTCACAGTCAGCTGGGTCGCTTGTATTGCAGTTCCTGTTCACCGCTGTAAGTACAATATTGTTGCTGTATTGATGGAATAGAAAACTAGATCAACTGCTTACTGTTGTTGTTAAAATGTGTCTTCTTCTTTAAAAAGTCGGTGGCGGCGCTTGTGCCGCGTACGCAGCATCCCTGCTGGATCCATCTTGGTTCTTCGGCTCCCCTGAAGCCTCTCGCTCCCTCTTGACAGAAGGAGCTCGGCGTCAGTTTCGGGGGCCCCTTCGAGCTCTTCTGCACCCCCTTTACTGGGGGGGTGTCAAGCCACTAACCAGTTGTTTAAAAAAGTGGCTGGATTCCAGCGGGAGGTAGCACGGAGTTAGTGAACTCACTCTGTGTGACCACTCACGAGCGCCATGCAACCGGAAGTCCCAGGAAGAGGAAAGGTTTTTTTTAAAGAGCAAGCATTAGAGAATCTGTGGCCATTTCTGCACGCGGCAAGGGAATGGCTCCCTGCCGCTACTCACAGATCTTCTGGTGGTCCAGTCCAGTCCAGGGTGAGGAGGAGCAGTGTGTGGTCGTAGATCCGCACTGCTCCGGTGTCCAAAATGGCGGCTTCCAGTTGGTCGTGGGTCTCGACCAACCGCTGAAGCTTGCCAACCTAAAGCCCGCCCTCCACAGATCGCAGGCTCGCATTGGTGAGAGCCTGCGAATCTGCATTGGAGAACAGGCACGCAATGGTACGCGCTGGCATTTTGAAAGACCGAAAAAACCAGGTCTTTCAAAAACATGCTGCAGGACCACTTGGGATCGTTCCGGAGCGGACTGAGATGCAGATCTATGGTAAGTAGCCCGGACCCCGTCCGCTCCAAGGTGCAGACGTCCTCCGTGGAGGACGCACTGCACCGTTTTACTTACCCCATGCGGAAATGGTCTGTATTTACTTTTTAAGAAGATTTGGAGCATCTTAAAGGCTAAAACACAGAGGGCGTTATTTGTTTTGTTTTGGTTCCCTCTGCAGAATTAACTTTTTAAAAATCCTATGGCTAAGATCCTGGATCTGACCATAAAGTCCTGCAAAGCTGGAAATAAAACACATCTCTCCTTGTCCCCACAACCAAACTTTTAAGCTGTGGTAGCCCTCCATTGTGGCTATTTGGCTGGTAGAGGAGGGGAACAAGTGGAGTATCATCCCACTGTATGTCTGTAGTTGGATGCAGCCTCTGGGACTTCCCAGGGGTTGCAGAGGATGATGCCAGTGCTGTGGCGGATGCTTCCCTTTCCCCCCCTCCACTAGCAAATAAATGGCCCCCTTGGGGAGGGAACTTTAGAAGCTTAAAAGGTGGATTTCTGTAGGGAGTTTAATCATTGCACACTTGGTAGAGAATTCTGACCGACCAAAAAGTGAGCTAGGTAGGTGTGTAAGATGGACTTAAAACTTCCCAAATCATGTATAGGATGCCAGCCCATATTTCCAGTAAGATAGGCAAGAAACTGGTTGTACAGTATGGTTTTGCTTGCCTCTGTTTTGACACATGAGCTTCTCCCCTGCTTGATCAACATTTCTTTCTATCAGCATACCTATTCTGTCTGTCAAAGCAACACATAACAAATACTGTCAGTGATTTGGTGGATGACTGAGATAGAACTGAGTACAACATCCAATTCAGCTAGTGCAGGGATACGCAAAAGCAGCAGGGCCCTATACGTCTCTCTTACTGGCCCACAAAACAAATAGGTCCCCTGGGATTTTGCCCCCAAGTCAGCCAAAAATAGATACAGGAAATGAATGAAAATCTAATGCTGTTTTTCACTTCTGGGCTATTTATCTAGTTTTCAGTATTGGATGGAATATTTAGGTGGCTACCAGCACTCCTGGTATTTGGCAGTGATGTAGACTCAAGTCGGTAGCCTTGGATTCAAGTCAGACTTAAAGTCACTTCAGTGACTCGACTCAGCAATAAATGAGGTACTGACTGGACAAGACTCGAGACTTGTATATTTTTAGTGACTGACTTGCTATCCTTGGTTCAGTAATATAATACATTCGTCTAGAAACCTTACAACTTTGAACAACGCTTCCATCTCTTTTTGCCTACTGGTCACATGGCAATCGATCTCAAGCCCAAAGTGTGGGTGCATTTCTCACAGAGGAACAGCAAATAGGTTAGGCAATGGGATTCAAGCAGGCTTGAGGTCTGCTCAGCAGCCTGTCCCTGCTGATATCGGAGGAGCCTTCTAAAACTTTTCCTAAGAGCAGAAGACAAGACTCACCGCCCAGAGTGCAGGGTGCATTTCTCAGAAGGGAACAGCAAATGTGTTAGTCAACAGACTTGAAGAGGAAGAATCCTTCCTTCTAAAGCTTTTGAAGCTTCAGTAATGAGGAGTAAGAAGGATCCTATTCCCCATGTCCGAAGCTGCAGATGGCAAAATTGTAAATGTGGAGGGGCGACTCTGCTTAAATTGTTAAAACTGACTTTATTTGACTCTGTCCAATAATTCTGGAATTTTGGTTGGCGTATAAAGTTGGCTTCCAGACTTGAGACTTGACTTGAAAGTATCTTCAAGGACTTGAGACTAGATCTGAGATTTGAAGGTAGAGACTTGAGACTTGACTTGGGACTTGGAGTGAAAGATTTAAATACATCCCTGGTATTTGGGGACATTTTGCACAAAAATAATTTTGGAGGGTCTGAGGCTGTGTGTGTGGTGATCACTGTTTCCCAATCCTTACAAGTTTCCCAGTCTTTAGTCAAATTCCCTTCCTTTCCCCAGGCTTCATCAGAAGGCTTCTGTGCTGGTAGACCATCTGGAAGCAGTAGGAATGATTTAGATTGGCTGCAGAAGCTTGGAGGAACATTTGGGGTCCACATCATCTGCTTACAGGCCAGAACAGACTTGCATGTATCCATTTCTTAAGTTTCTTTAAAATTAGATGATGCTCTGTTTTCCAGAAAATGTTCCCAAACTGTTAGTGGGAGATATGTCCATGTAATGCTGTTTCCCACACTGAAGATCCTAATTTGTAAGATGGAAATAATAATAATGTTCCTTCCATGAAATGGATATCTAAAAGTTGTTATCTAAAGAGGCATATCTAAGCAAATAACAACCCAGCCAATTGCCCCATGAAAAAATGTTAAGAAGACGGGGGCAGGGATAGAGAGGGAGGGAAGGCAGGACTGCTTAATAGTGGAACAGACTAGCTTTCAAAGATAGTAGGCTCTTATTTGTTAGAGATTTTCAATAAGCGTTTGAGTGGCTATCTGCCAGGACTGCTGTAGCTCTGGATTTCCTGCATTTCCTTCCTTGGGACTCCATCCCACTCTATGATTTTTGTTCTTTTGTCACCACCACTCCCAAATTCCAGACCCCACTCCTCTTTCCTCCTCTCCTCATTTCACAAGGGTCCTCAAAGCTGGCAGGTCTCCTGATTTAAGCCAGAGTTACCTGATGGAAGCTAGTTACTTTTGGCCACTGTGATCTACCAGTTACCTATAATGGCACAAAAACTTAAGTTCCTCATTGTAGAACATTATTAGCAATAGGTTTGAAAGTGTGAAGAGTTCTTCCAAACCTTGAAGCCTGACAGTAAGAAGAACACCACAATCTAACCATGGTTGGCCCCTATTTGGTTATTTACAACTAGAGCAGACCTTGTAAATCCATGGTTGGTGAGTCAACATATTAATTCAATGGATCCACTCTATTTAGGACTCAAAGTTCATGCATGTGTGATTTAATTATAAACGAATTTCCTACAAATTCAGTTGGGTTTACTCCATGATAGGTTAATTCAATTTTTGTATTATCAACTGGGGAATACAGAAGTGCTAGTAAAAAGAGCAAGAGGTGGAACCTGATTTCCCCTGCTTTAGAGCTTCAAATGTGTTTGCATCAGTGGCTGAGGTGGCAATCTTCTGTGCACACTTACTTGGGAGTAAACCTCTCTGGGACTGACTTCCAAGGAAACATAAATGGGAGCAAGTTCTGGTCACAAATGATGTATAATTCAAACAGTCAGGTATTCTCATCCTCTCCTTTATCCATAGAGCACTCTTTCTAATCCCCCCTCCCCACTAACACATTTGGGATAGAAAATAATACACAAACTAGTCCACATATTTCTACAAGGTGTGCCAATACAGAGTCACTAATAAGTGTTTGAATATGTTAAAATGTACTGCCTTTCTCCTGTATTTGCATCTCTTCCAACATCCTCCTTCATGTCAAAATAACATACACAATGTTTTCCACAGGTACGAACATATATGTGTCCACAGATTTCAAGGGCAGCAGGTCCTCCCCACCTGGACACAGATTCCATTAAGACATAGTAGTCTGGCATTGCTAGGATGCTGCCCCTTCAGAACAGGGAGAATTTGGTACTGGCAGATTTTGTGGCAGATTTCACCTACATCCATAGTTGTAACTCAATGGTGAAAGCAATGCCTCTGTTCTTGGGTTTCTTTTAGGGTCACTGTCAAGGTCAGCTTTTAGTTTTCTCTGGTTCACAGCATGTGCTGAGCAACTGATGAGCTGCTCTGTTGTTGTTACTGTTAAAATTGGTTGCCTGATGAGAGGATTGGAAGGTAGTCATCATAATACCAATTTTCAAGAACTTTCCCCTGGATCTAGGAAATTGCAGCATGTTGGCTTAACTTCGTGGGAGGTATTATTAAAGCTGGAATTATTAAACATATAGCAGAAAAGGTCTTACTAGGAAAAACCAGCATGGTTTTCGCACAGGGAAGTGACGCCTTCCTAGTGTTTTAGAAACCTTTGAGATTGTCAGCAGCTTGTAGATGAGCTGACATGGTAGACGAAACACACAGATACAGGATGAGTGACACCTGGCTTGGGAACACTACATGTGGAAAAAAATGTAGGGGTCTCAGTTGGTCACAAGCTGAACATGAGTCAAGAGTGACATGTAGTGGCCAAAAACACCAATATAATTCTTTGCTGGTTCAACAGGAATACAGTGTCCAGATGAAGGGAAGTAATAGTGCCACTGTATCTGGTTTGGCCAGACCTGACTTGGAATACTGCGTCTGGATCTGGGAGCTTTTAACACTGCATAGTTATAGTGCTATAATTTCAGTTTGACAGCTTTGTTAACATCCTATGGAATCCTAGGGATTATAGTTTAGGGCAGGATAATTAAGAATGGTGTACCAGAGAGCTGTAGTGCCTCTCCAACCTACAAATGCCAGGACTCCATATGAGGCAGCCACGGCAGTTAAAGTGGGAACATGTAATTGTGTAGCGGGAAATGGCTCCTGGACACCACAGTTCAAAAGAATATTGACAAGCTGGAACACGTTCAGAGAAGGAAACCATGCCCTTTGAGAAATGACTTAGGGAGATGGGTACGTTTAGCTTGAAGAAGAGAAGATGGAGATGTTATACAACAGCCACATTTAAATATTTGAAAAGCTGTCATGTAGAAGATGGAGCTAGTTTGTTTCTTTTGCTCCAGAGGCAAGAACACAAACCAATGACATTTTCTTACGTTATAAGAAAAGAGATTCTCCCTAAACATGAGAAAGAACCTCTTGAATATCAAAGCTGTTCATTACAGTGGTCCTGCCACTTTCACGAGGGTTGGGGATGCAGAACCCTTGTGAAGTGGAAGAAACATGACTAACTCTCCGCCCCCCGTCCTCCCCCTCCCATTCCCTTCTGGGCCTCCCTCTTCCCATTCCCATTTCCTTGTTTTCTCTTTTGCTACAGACATAACCAATAGAGCCCTTTTTATTGTTTTTAACCTCTCTAGTAAGCTGGAGCTCATTCTGCACTTTAGCTTTTCTCACTTTTTGCCAATATGTGTTAATTACTTAAATTGTTACCCCACTGGCATACCCTCTCTATCATATACAACAAACTTGTTATCAGTTCGTGATAAAATTCAAATTATTATTTCAATTCATTGCATATATAAATCATTTAAATCAGTCCCATGTTTCCCCAACTTCAATTGATTAATTTAACTTGACATTAAACCAACTACCCAGTCAGCATTTCAACAATATAGAAATAAAAATAAGAATGGTTACTATATTTTGTTAGTTATGAAGAATTATATAAAATGATTATATGATAATACAAAGACCTTATATATCAATTTATATATGTAAAGTTTTTAGAAGATAAACTTATATGTATATACAAATCCACTGGTTTATTCTGTGAGATTATATATATCTATACCAAAGCCTTATCATATACAACAAACTTAAAATCGACTATATTATGCTTGTTTCATTCATCTAATTCAGCCAGTAAGATCATATAATAAGCTCATTCAAAATCGTCAGCTAGCTGTGCCTAGAGACTATAAATTTGATATCAAATATGCCTGCCATGCCAGAGAGGTTACCCGAGTGGGTACATAGACAAGGAGGTCGAATGACCAAAAATTGGTCAGGCCAGGAAAATCCCCAGTCACATTCCCCAAGGGGACCTCAGGCTAAACACGTCCACATGAACAAAAGGTGTTCAGCCAACCTGAGTGGATTACTGGGTTTTCCCCAGGTTGAACAACTCCGATGTTAGTAAACTCTGCACTGCATCTGCATAAGCCAATCATGCAAACTACCAAGTTGCTATTGCGCAGCGTTTCTCCCTTTGTTTTGGCCATTGTTCTTCCTGGGAGAGGGCCTGTCCTCGAGGTACGTTCTGCTCTATAAGTAGTCCTAGTTTTTGAAGGTTTCTTCGGAGAACTCCCCGCCACGCTAGCAGACCAGCACTCTGTTAGACGAGTGATCCCCTCAGCCGCTTCTCTTCGCTGAGCTCCATTCTTCTCGCCGCTTCCCAGATTGAAGACTTCAGGATAGGTGCAATATCACCACCATTACACCCTCTCCACTGAATCCCCTATCAATTTTCTCCTCTTTCCTTTCTCAATAGGCCTTGTGTGCATGAGTGAGTGAGTGCGTTGGTGTGTGAGAATATATTTGTTAATAAAATCCAGTTATTGATATGTTTGTCTGGCTTTTTGCTTAGTTGGACCCCATAAAAATTGGGTAAAAGATCCTGCTGGGTTACCCTGCCCCTCATTTGGCTACAGCCAGTGCTCTGCTAATTACCCCAATCTTTGCATTTTTGGAGTGAATCATGATGTCCCCCGAGGGACCCCCAGAAGTCAGGGTAACAATTTGAATTCCTCTTTGGTGATTTCTCCCTTTTTCCCTTTGTTGTATTTGGCTCTTCTAAATCTTAGTTCAGTTGAAAGTTCTTTAGACATCCATTCTGGTTTCTTTAGACACCTCCCATTTTCCCTCCTCAATGGAATTGTTTGAAATTGTGCCTTCAATATCCCACTTTTAAGAAACTCCCATCCACCACAAACTACTTTCTCTTAGTATGCCTGACCATGAGATGACACCTAATATTTCCCTAAGTTTACCGAAATCGGCTTTCTTA
Source organism: Cyclura pinguis (assembly GCA_030412105.1). NCBI lineage: Eukaryota > Metazoa > Chordata > Lepidosauria > Squamata > Iguanidae > Cyclura > Cyclura pinguis. The sequence goes on from CM059600.1 coordinate 208,864,759, forward strand.
AAATCTAGAATGCAAGTTTGACTGTGCTTGGCTTCCCCTTTTCACTATATAACAAACTCCAGGAAAACATGGTCACTCTCACTGAAAGATCTTGCCACTTCCCCCAAATTAACCAGGTCATTACTGTTGGTTAGGATCAGTTCTAAAATAGCTGATCTCCGTGTTGCCCTTTCCACCTTCTGGACAACGGAATTGTTTGCAAGGCAAGTGAGGAATTTGTTAGACCTGATATTCTTGGCAGACATTGACTTCCAGCATATATCAGGGTAGTTGAAATCTCTCATTAGTACCGTCTCTCTTTTTTCTGAATGTGTGGTCATCTATTTTAGGAAAGCTTCATCTAAGTCCTCAATCTGGTTTGGGAGTCTGTAGTAGACCCTCGAAATGATATCTTTTTTTTTCCTATCCCCCTTAATTTTCACTCAGATGCTTTCAACCTGGCTTCCAGGATTTAAGTCATCGATCTCTTCACAGGTAAACATCCTTGACATATAATGCTGCTACTCCCCCCTTCTTATTTGGTCTGTTTCTCTGAAATGGATTGTACCCCTCTGTTACTACATTCCAATCATGAGACTCATCCCACCAGGTTTCAGTGATATCTATTATATCATATCTGCTTTGCTGTGTTAAGAGTTCAAGTTCATCTTGTTTATTTCCCATGCTCTGTGCATTAGTGTAGAGACATTTAAAACCATGGGTCATTCCCCCTAGCTGCTTATTTAATGTTTTTCTCCTCCTACAGTTAGGCTCTTGTACTATTCCTAAAACTTCTCCTCCAAGAGGGCCACCAACTTGCACTTGCTGCAGGTATAGCCACCCATCTCCTTTGGCAAGAACACAAATATGCCATAGCTATTGTAGGTGACTGCAGCTACTCCCTCATATTCCATATTCAGTAGTCTTAAGTGGGCACTGAAACAGAAACCCAGGCGTCCTCCTCAAAACTCTCCCACCAATCACTCATATCTAATCCTGTTTGGCTTTGCCTGTTAACAGAGTTCCTGTCCAACTCTTAATGTAACCCCACTGGCCCACAGGGACTGAACTTGAAAGACAGGGGCAGGAGTTATATAGAGCTAGTGGCTGCTAGAACCACCCCAAGCAAGTCAGTGACTCAGTAAAAGCCCCCCCGCCTTAGACCATGTGTTCAGGCAAAGCACATGGCCATAAACAAACATACCCACACAAGCCTTCAAAAACACACAGCCAAACAATCAAGGATGTCCTCCCAAACACAGCTCACCTTCTGCTCTCACCTCAGGGAGTCACCAGGTAAATTCTGTCACCAAGTAAATTCTGGCCTCATTTCCTGCAAAGACTCTTGACTGTTGAAAGGCAGCCTCATGAACTGCCTGTTTTGGGTTGTTATATAGAAGACGGTGTATTTTTATGTAACTAAATTTCTACACTGGGGGCATGGAAAGCAATATCTTTTTGTTTAATCAATAGAAGATACATATAGGACTATTTCAGGTGTAGGAATCGTAGCCTTCCAGATGTTGTGGAACTGTAACTCTCAGTATTCCCTACTATCAGTTTTGACAGTGAAGACTAATAGTAGCTGCAGTCCAACAACATAGGAGGAATGCTCTGCCTACCTCTCATATAAATTGAGAATAATATGAATTGAATGGTTAACATGCATACAACCTGCCACACTACTCATTTTTCTCCTGAAGAATGTACACAGGATCTGTCCATAAAGAGGAAATAATTCACAATACAGCAACTGGAAGTAATGTAATAATGTAATAATAATAAAGAATTTAGGAATGGGATTTATAGGGATGTACTTAGAAAATGCAAGGTATACTCTACCAGTTCTGACAATTCAAGGACCACTTCTTGTTCTTGTTGTTGTTGCTGCTGTGGAATGTTCTCAGATGGTGAGGAACTGTATTTGTATCTTTTGCACATTTATATATGAGTTAGTGTTCTTTTCCTGCTCTCTGCTCTATGTCTTTCACGCTTCACATTTAGGATGAACTTGTGAGAAGCTGCACTTCTCTGATTTGAAACACCACAAATTGGTTTTTAATGGGTTATTCTGAATGATGTTGAGGAGTCTGAAGTATGAGTTTGTTGCTAGCAAAATACAGCAGCTTTGCAGTAACTATGATCTATTATGGTATTTATTGTCTATAAAGCTAGTTAAAATTGTTGCTAATTGTTTTCAATAACAGCAGACTAGCCATCTCTTTTTAGGAAGTCCAGTATATGTGGAACATCATTATTGATTGCTTTACAAATGGAGTAAATAGGCATCTTTTTCTGCTGATGCATTTCCTGTAAATAATCCAAAATGAATTAATGGGCTGGTCTTCCACTGGGACTTAGTCCGAAAGGATTTTAAACAGATCTTCTAGCTTCAGGAATAGGCTCTTGAACAACTTGATATGCTCATGTTGATTTTGACTGGAGATTTTTCCTGTTAGGTTCACCACAACATTTATGTCTTTTCCACTAAAGTTATTAGTAGTTTAACTTTGTTCCCTCGCATATTTTTACTGTGAGGTGGATTTTTGGTGTTCTGACTGTTTCACTTCATTCTTCCCTTTCCCATTTATTTGATCGCTGTATCTGATGACTCCTACGGGCCAAGCTTCTGTGAAGGCCCGGAAGGACTTATTTATTTCCACCCCATCCCCTGAAATGACAACAGAGAGGATGGGTCTGCAATCTCTGATCTCCAGAGTGTTACTTTACCCTCTAGTGGCAAAGCCAAAACAATACCTCGGCTATGTCAGGCCAGCCTGTTTTCTCTTCCGCCCCAAACATTTTGTTGAAATTGCTCCCTTCCTCTTGAAGTAAGTTTGCCAGCTAGCCAAAAAGAGAACATTCTGGCCTGTTCTTGTAGCTCTAACGGCAGCTACGCGGAACTTTTCACAGTTTACAGTGAACGACAGAGCTTGGAAAGTCACTTTTAAATATAATCTGTTTTCCTTGTTCTCTAAAGTCCATCAGGAGTAATTTGTAATCATTATTCTTTAGCAGTGTCCCCAGTGTTCTACTGTGATTTTTTTTTTTTTTTTTTGGTTGCTTTTCAAAAAAGCAGCCAGCCAGCCTTAGGATTGAGAAGGGAATACATACTGTCAAATTTTCACAGATCGAAACTAGGACGTGAGTGGCCAAGCAACATCAGAATGTGGTCAAGATGGCAAAAGGTAACAAGGAAGAACATACAAGCTTGGTGAGCGGCAGCAATTAAGGTATTTTTTTTTCTTTTTGCCTGAACCTACTATGAAGGGCAGGATTCTGCCCCTTCCCTCCTGTTCCCCTGCAAAGTACTGATCCATTTTGAACTCAGTTTGCAGCAGTTTAAGTGAGCTAAGGGCAAAGGGGGAAAGCAGGAGGAGGAGAGAGAAACTGGCACATTTTAAAGGCAGATAAAAAAGTGGGATGGCAGACGAATAATCAAGAGCTGCCTCTGACAAACTGGGAAATTTGGAGGGTACAGGGAATGCTTTATAAAACTTTAAAATTCCTATGTGAAGTATTGCATGTAAAAATGCTTCCTCAAATTATGGACTATGTGCATAATTTAAACCTTAGATAAGAGTTGGTGAAACTGTCTTTGTTTGTTTGAAGGTTCTGGATACTGAAAGATATGAAGACTACAAGAAAAGATATTTTGAGGCAATTCCTCCCTTGGAACAAAAGCAATGCTGTATTTAGAACACAAATGTAATGTGTAATTATAATTGCAATTGTAATGCTACACCTTTGTGCAATCTTGTGAGAGAGATTGGTAGTACAGTAGGAATAAATGAAACAAAGTACATTCTTGCTACCTGCACTCACTAGAAGTGGGGTTGGCTCTGATAAACAGTAAGATGTATTAGGTGAGTCTTGATAAAATATAGACCTTTCCTTAGCAGCATCAGGAGCCTGTGAGTCCTTTTGGTCGAATCAAAGTAAAGCAGGTTTACATCCTCATTTGTCTATAAAGACTGTTGGATGGCCTCTGGGAAGCTGCTGCTGCTGTTGTTGTATACTTTCAGATCATTTCCAACTTATGGCAACTCTAAGGTGAACCTATCACAAGGTTTTCTGAGGCTGAGAGTATGTGACATGCCCAAGATCACTCAGCGAATTTCCATGGCTGAGTGGGGAATCGAACGCTGATCTCCAGGGTTGTAGTCCAACCCCTTTGTAGGCTCTCTGAACTCAAGATAGTGTATATTTGAGAACTCCCCTATCATTATTCTATTTTTATTTTTTAAAAATATTTCTTCTTTTAAGAATTGTCATCATATTTAATATTAGCTACTATACTGTAGTTCTATATATACTTGTATGGGACATACAACTTCTGGGGTAAATTATGGTCATGGCACAAATGAAACTATACAAATTGTATTTTGTACAAAACTAATATTTTGTAAACCAATTTGAGCATCTCTAATGTCTTCCTTGCTCCTCCTTCAAGTGCATAATCTGGTTTTGGACTTGTTCTAGTTTCTTACCTAGATCTGATAACATTGTATTCTCTGTTGTAAGAAATCCTCTTTTGGCATCTTTTTCCATGAGTTTCTATTTCAGCCTAGCCATTCCTTTTTCATTCAGCACCTCTTTCATGATCTTTTCATATGAAAGCTACATAGTGTTTTCCGGCAATGGAGTGTGCACCAACTCTCCTGCACAATCTGGGCAGTTTTGTCTGCTACCTGATCTGAGATGAGATAGAAAAACCAGCAGTTCCAATGACTACCTGCTGGGAGCAATTGAGTCTTGCTATTGGTGAGAAATCAGTGGTGTTGTAGAAGGATTATGAAATGTATTGAAAGTGGAAGGTGTGGGTACAATCCAAGTCTCAAGGCGTGTCTAAGGATGAATATTTGGAATAGAGTTTTGGAAAATATTCAACTTCAGCATTCACAAGGGGAAACTGGAAAGATGATTTGCCCTCTCCCTAAAATGTTTTTGCTTTTTAAAGACCAAACTTTTCTCCATTTTCCTTTTGGTCATCTGAGAACAAGGCAAACATGTTGCAGCCGGGTAAGTACATGACGATTTACAGGATTCTCAAGCTTTCTGATAATTTTTGGTGGTTAGCTCCAAATTAATATTTATATATTATTAATACAGGGGAAATATGCAATAAAACAGAGTTATATCTGGCCTGTTTACCTGGTCTGTAAAACCAGTGTGCATATCTCTCTTCTCTTTTATTGACTTGTGAGAACTTAGAAGTAGTGACTGTAATGTCCTCAACCTCTGTTCTAGCATTATTGCTCAAGCACAGCCTGCCTCTGCAATGATGTCATGCAGAAGTGTAGTCCCGTTCCTCTCCCATCCTCATGCTGGGATGGGCAGATGCTGTGGAAAGGGCCAAACAGTGGGATGAAAAGCAACTTTATTAAAGGGCTTGTGGGAAGAGCACATGGTCTTAAATGTCTCTACACTAATGCACAGAGCATGGGAAATAAACAAGATGAACTGGAACTCTTAGTACAACAAAATAAATATGATGTAATAGGTATCACTGAAACCTGATGGGATGAGTCTCATGATTGGAATGTAGTAATAGGCCAGAGAGATTAAAAACAATAAAAAGGGATTTTTTAGATATGTCTGCAGCAAATGGAAAAGCTTCTATGCCTCAGTTTTATCACAAGAGGAAAGAAAGTACTCAACCTGGGGGGAGGGAAGCAGGTGAGGAAGTAGGGGAAAGGCAGCATAGTGTTACCCTGTTTTCTGGGGGTCCCGAGAGGGACAACGAATTGCTCTCAAAGTTATACAGTTGGGGAAATTAGTCAAAGACCACAAGTTAGCACTGCGAGAGGCAGGGTAACGTAGTGAGATCTTGAACCCAATGTCTACGGGGTCAGGCCGAGCCAAGGAGCACACCGAAGTTTAAACAATAAATGATGTTTTATTAAAAACACAATCAAACAGTGTATGCAACACAAACATACAGAGAAACTATAGAAATAAAGGTTGGAGTGGGATAGAGGGATTTTTAGAGGAATTGTTGGTTTGGGTGATACTTCACCTGTCCTGAAGCCCGGTCGGAAATGAAGAAGCTGGGGACATGGATCTCAGCGTGTGGAGCGGAGGGGAAGGCTCACTGGACAAAGCGACAGCAAGGCAGGATGGAAGCCAAGAGCGATCCGAAGAAGTACTCAAAGTGAGGGGTTTTTATAAGGAGAATTGTGACCGCAAGCTAGGTCAGACTTGGGGAAAACAATGGACTTGGGACTGGAGACAAAGCCTCCGAAAGGTCAGAATTTGAATGATTTAATTATCGCCAAATTGTCAATAGAGTAGCCAGTATGCAAACGCGGAGTGCTTGGATGTTGTATAGTCAGATCATCAAGCTGCCAGAGTGGGGCAGAGGACCTTTTGAAAGTCGCGTCCATACATAATTGGGTACTTGCCTCGAGGTCTCCTGAAGCCGCGAGTCAGCTATTTTCTGGCCTGCCTGTATTGTGTTGTAATATTACAGCGATTATCGGCCGAGCCTGTGTGCGTGCTTGTCCGGGGGCCTCGCAAGCACGTGGAGGGGAATGGGTATGTGAAGCCTAATTATTGATATCAAAAGATATCTTTTTAATATCCCCCAAGCTCGGGCTAGCCAGGGCAGTAACAATAGTATAGGTAAAGAAGTAGTACAGGAATTCCTGGCTACTCTAAATGAATGCAAGTCTTCAGGGCCAGATGAACTACATCCAGAGGTGTTAAAAGAAGTGGCAAAAGTAATTTCAGAATCACTGGTGATATTCTTTGAGAATTCTTGGAGAACAGGAGTATTCCCACCAGACTGGAGGACGGCAAATGTCCCCATCTTCAAAAAGGAAAAAAAGAGGACCCAAATAATTATCGCCTAGTTAGCCTGACATCAATACCTGGAAAGATTTTAGGGCAGATCATTAAACAGACAGTTTGTAATTACTTTGAAAGCAATGCTGTGATCACTAAAAGTCAACATGTGTTTCTCAAAAACAAGTCATGCCAGACTAATCTTATCTCTTTTTATGATAGAGTTACAAGTTTGATAGATGAAGGGAATGCTGTGGATGTAGCATTTCTTGACTTCAATAAGGCCTTTGACAAGATTCCGCATGATATCCTTGCAAACAAGGTAGTAAAATGTGGGTTAGACAAAGCTACTCTTAGACGGATTTGTAATTGGCTGACCAGTCAAACTCAAAGGGCGCTCACCAATGGCACCTCTTCATTCTGGAAAGAAGTGACTAGTGGAGTGCCACAGGGTTCTGTCTTGGACCCAGTGCTATTCAACATCTTTATCAATGACCTGGATTATGGAATTAAGGGCATATTCATCAAATTTGCAGATGACACCCAGTTAGGAGGGATAGCTAATGCCCCAGGTGACAGGATCAGAATTCATAATGACCTTGACAGATTAGAGAACTGGCCCAAAACTAACGATATAAATGTTTAACAAGAAGAAATGTAGGGTACTACACTTAAGAAGAAAAAATGGAATGCACAGATGTAGAATGGGTGACACCTGGCTTGAAAACAATATGTGTGAACGGGACCTAGGAATCTTGGTGGACCACAAGTTGAACATGAGTCAACAGTGTGATGCGGCAGCCAAGAAAGCCAATGCAATTTTAGGCCCTTTCCGCACCTTACCTTTTTCCGGCACTGGGGTACGGGGATCACGCGAGCAGCCTCCAGCGAGAGGCTCTCGCATCCCTGCTGCTTCAGCTCCACACAAGCTGCCTGCTTGCGCAAGAGCCCCGCCTCTTCCTTCCACAGTGCAGCCTGGGAGTTTCCCAGGCTGCACTGGGGCAGGAAGCGTGACCGGCGTGGCTTTGGAGGCTCTGCACACCAGGTAAGTGCACGCAGGGCCTGGAAGCAATGCACGATCATGCACCATTTTCGGCTTCCAGCTGAAAATGAAAAGGTGCGCAATTGGCACCTGCTGTCCCCTGGAACGTCACGCGATTGTGAGTGCATCGTGCAGATCGCTCCTCACAATCACACGACGCTCCAGGTGCCCTTTCACATGGCAAATGCTGTGCGGAAAGGACCTAAGTTGCATCAATAGGATTATGGTGTCTAGATCAAGGAAAGTAATAGTACCACTCTATTCTGCTTTGGTCAGACCTCATACCAGTTCTAGGTATCTGATTTCAAGAAGGATATTGAAAAGCTGGAGCATGTCCAGAGGAGGGTGAACAAACCGGTGAAGGGTCTAGAAGCCATGTCCTATGAGAAGCAGCTTAGGGAGCTGGGTATGTTTAGTCTGCAGAAGAGAAGGTTAAGAGGTGACATGATAGCCATGTTTAAATATTTGAAAGGATGTCATATTGAAGAGGGAACAGATTTGTTTTCCACTGCTCTGGAGAGTGAGACAAGGAGCAATGGGTTCAAGCTACATGAACAGGGATTCCACCTGAACCTCAGGAAGAACTTCCTGACAGTCAGAGCTGTCCAGCAGTGGAATATGCTGCCTTGGAGTATGGTGGAGTCTCCTTCTTTGGAGGTTTTTAAGCAGAGACTGGATGGCCATCTGTCAGGAGTGCTTTGATGTGGGTTCCTCTATGACAGGGGTTGGACTGGATAGCCCCTGGGTTCTTTTCCAGCTCTATGATTCTATGATTCTATAGGATTATTAGCATGTCTCACACCTTCTGAGATGCCAGGTGTGAGCCTCGGCGTGTCCAGCCTTTTACATTTTGTACAACCATTGCTTCTCTATTATTGTTGTTCTGTGAGCTCTGTCATAGAATCATAGAATCATAGAAATGTAGAGTTGGAAGAGACCACACGGGCCATCCAGTCCAACCCCTTGCCATGCAGGAACACTCTCAAAGCACTCCCGACAGATGGCCATCCAGCCTCTGCTTAAAAACCTCCAAAGAAGGAGACTCCACCACACTCCGAGGCAGCATATTCCACTGCCGGACAGCCCTGACTGTCAGGAAGTTCTTCCTGAGGTTCAGGTGGAATCTCCTTTTCTGCAGCTTGAATCCATTGCTCCTTGTCCTGGTCTCTGGAGAAGCAGAAAACAAGCCATCTCCTGTCTCTACATGGCATCCCTTCAAATATTTAAACATGGCTATCATGTCCCCTATTAACCTTCTCTTCTGCAGACTAAACATACCCAGCTCTCTAAGCCGTTCCTCATAGGGCATGGCTTCCAGGCCTCTCACCATTTTGGTTGCCCTCCTCTGGACATGCTCCAGCCTGACCGTGTCCTTCTTGAATTGGGGTGCCCAGAACTGGACACAGGATTCAAGATGAGGTCTAACCAAAGCAGAGTAGAGTGGTACCAGTACCTCCCTCGATCTAGACACCATACTCCTATTGATGCAGCCGAGAATTGCGTTGGCTTTCTTGGCTGCCGCATCACACTGCTGACTCATGTTCAGCTTGTGGTCTATTAAAACTCCTAGATCCCTTTCACACGTACTGCTATCCAGCCACGTGTCCCCCATCCTATATTTCTGTATTCCATTTTTCCTACCTAAGTGTAGGACCTTACCCTTCTCTCTGTTGAATTTCATTTTGTTAGCTTTGGCCCAGCTCTCCAATCTACCCAGGTCATTTTGAATTTTGATCCTGTCCTCTGGCGTATTAGCAACCCCTCCCAATTTGGTGTCATCTGCAAATTTGATGAGCATGCCCTCTATTCCTTCATCCAAGTCGTTGATGAAGATATTGAACAGCACTGGGCCCAGGACAGAACCCTGTGGCACCCCGCTAGTCACTTCTCTCCAGGATGAAAAACAGCCATTCGTGATCACCCTTTGGGTTCAGTCAGTCAACCAATTACAAATCCAAGTAACAGTAGCCCTGTCCAGCCCGCATTTTACTAGCTTCTTTGCAAGAATGTCATGGGGAACTTTGTCAAAGGCCTTACTGAAATCGAGAAATGCTACATCCACAGCATTCCCTTCATCTATCAAGCTAGTAACTCTATCATAAAAAGAGATAAGATTAGTCTGGCATGACTTATTTCTGAGAAATCCATGTTGACTTCTCATGATTACTGCGTTGCTTTCTAAGTGATTAGAAACTGACTGCTTAATGATCTGCTCCAGAATCTTTCCGGGTACTGATGTCAGGCTGACTGGGCGATAATTATTTGGGTCCTCTTTTTTTCCCTTCTTGAAGATGGGGACAACATTTGCCCTCTTCCAGTCTGCTGGAACTTCTCCTGTCCTCCAAGATTTCTCAAAGATTATAGCAAGCGGTTCCGAAATGATCTCTGCCAGTTCTTTTAATATCCTAGGATGCAATTCATCTGGTCCTGGAGACTTGAATTCATCCAGTGTGGCCAGGTATTCCTGTACCACCTCTCTACCTATTATGTGCCTCATTTCCCCTGCTTCCTCACCTGCTCCCCAACCGCCAGGTTGAGTGCTTGTATCCTTCTGGGAAAAAACTGAGGCAAAGAAGGTGTTGAGTAGTTCTGCCTTTTCTCTTCCCCCTGTCATCTGCTATGAGAAAGAATGATAACAATTTCATTCCATCAACAGTTTAAATCTTGCTATCTCACCCCCTCCACCTGTACACTCTTTGAAACCTGATATGTTTCCTTGGTGTGGGGAAGTACTGAGCCCTACTGGAAGCCTTGTTTGGGTTTTGCCTTTGGCATTTCAATTTGCATGGCAAGGGGCAGTTGGCCTCACTTCTCTAGTAAAGTCTCACCAGATAAATGAGTTCTCTCTTGAAATCCTTCACAGTGGCATCTGATCTATTGCAGAAAAATAGAACCACTTGGACTAGTGTAGTGTAGTAGTTTCAGTGTCAGGCTAGGAAGACCAGGATTCAAATCCCTGCTGAGCCATGGAAACCATTGGGTGACCTTGGGCAAATCACACTCTCTCAGCCTTAGAGGAAGACAGTGTCAACCCCCCTCTGAATACATTGTGCAAGACAACCCTAGGAGAGGATCACTGTCAGATGGAGTTGACTTGACAGCACAATGCAGCAATGGCAAGGACCACTTGACTTTCATGTAAGAGGACTTGGGTTTTGGAACCTAGGGAGCTGTTGTGGACAACAGAGCTCTGTTAACCTAATGCTCAGGACTTAATGTCTGAGAAAACATACATAGAACTAAGCTGTGCTCTAAAGCTTAGAGCATGGGAGTTACTCTTGAGTAGACATACCTAGAATTGAGCTATGCTTTGTAGGCTGGGTGGGAAAATGTCCAAACAGATAAGAATTACACCAACGTTTGCTCACTTTGCTCTTGGCCTCATCCATTTCTGACCCTCAAAAGTTTTCTCCCACATTGGAATTCAGCCCTGAGGCCAAAAGAGTTCCTCCCTGCAGGCCTATGTCCTCAATATATTTTTTTAAGTCCAAATTAAACAAATTCATGTGGCCAGTCTGGGATCCTTGTGTCATTCTTCTTCCATTACAGCTAAAAGAGGAGGTTCCCTCTTCCTTTCCCACCGCTGGTAAGGAGCACTCAGATGAGTGGTCTTTCTTCTTTGGTCTTCTGGAGACTCCCCTGAATGTTTCTGTAGGCCAAACTGTATATGACACATTCATGCAGTTAGACATCCCCTGAAGGTTTTTTAATAAATACACAAATAAATGGCATGGGGTGGGGGGGAATCTGGAGTGAAACCTTAGTGGTGGTGGTGAGGAAAGGAAGATTTAAGCTCCCCCCCCCCCGATCCTGATCCTGGTGGGGGTGTATGTACAATCTGTATTGGAATGGAAGCAGAGCTGGGATTAAAAAAAAAAAGCTACAGCTTTGAAAATCACTTAGACATGTCACTAGCCAGGCTGACTGGAGGGTTCTGGGAGTTGTTCTTGAAAAAGTAACTTTCCCAACAAGGGTCACTATTTCTGTGGATGTCAACACCAGTTTCCTCCACTGTGACAGTGAACTAGAGTCCAGTTTCCCTGGCACTTGAGAAATGGATAACTCACTTAGACTTGCTTGCTTTCTGGATCTCCTTCCTTCCTTCCTTCCCCTCTCTAGTACGACCGTTATCCTTCCCTAATTTTCATTGGGAGACACCAGCGATGTCCCACCTTCTGATAAAGAGCAGGTGCTTCACCTTATCAATACAACCCAATGATAAATATTTCAGAGCCCCCTCGGGGCAGCTTCCCCCCACCCCCATTAGTCTCCCATTAGCTGCAAGCAGGTCCGGGAGACAGATCACTTGGGAAGACCATGATTCAATCACTGCCTTTCCCAGGGGCAACCCTTTTATGAGCCAGGAAGAGCTGCTGCTGTCTCAGAGAGCGGAAGGTGGAGGCAGGCAGGGCAGGCGGCTGCTGTTGGTGCCTGCAGATGCTCAGTCAAATGGATTTCAGGGTGGGGGAGGAGGTTGCTTAGAGCATGGAGGGCAAGGTGGGAACAGCATGGCAGGGGGACCAAAAACAGAGAGACCCTTTCATCACCTGGCCAAGCTGGCTGCCCAGGCTCAAGCCCATGGATGGATAAGAATGTATGCCTACATGATGGGCAAGTGTGCGTTTCTGGAGGGAGAGATGGATTTGCATTTGTAGATGAGAGAGCAGCATGCCATTCTCTGGCTATTTATTTGTGTCTGGTCTTGCATTTCTGTCAGGCATCAGGGCCACGCTGCACAGTACATTTTTCCTATGTGGGTGGAAAAGACTGCAGGGGAAAAAACACCTTTGCATTTCATCACCATGTGGGAAGCTCATATGTGGCTGTTTTTTTATGTATTCATGCGGTAGACATACACGGCTAGTCTGTGATTATTTTTTTTTTTAATTTTACACATCTCAGTCAAGTGCCACTACTATCAGTAATATGTGTGTGTGTGTGTGCGTGCACGCAATTATTTTTCCTCTTCTGTGTTCAAGGTGGCATAAGTAGCTGCTCCTCTCCTCACTTTGAGAGACCAAATGACTGGCCCAGTGGGTGATCTTGTGAATTTCAAGGTTCAGTGGGGACAAGCTGAACCCCATTGGTGCCCTTTCCTACTGCTTTCACTCTTGCAAGGAAATGTGAGAGAAACAAAACATTGGCCTGAGTCTCGGGTGGGGTGGACCGATCCATTGCTGTGTGCTGAGCCAACACATGGGTAACTCCTATACATGGGTGGGTTTACCTTAGTTGTGAATAACAATGGGTTTCAGACCATTGAGCAACCAAGGCCCTTATCGCAGAATGCTGTCATCCCACAATGGGGACGGGAGAAGGATGGGACCACGATGACAGTTACACATGACATTGCCGCAGTCCCATTCTTCTCCCATCCCCAGGTGGTGCAATTGTGGAGTAAGTCATTGACAAGTTTTCCCCGTCAATGACCTGCGATCGCACTGCCATCCGGTACTTACCTGGCGTGCAAAGGGTCTGAAAGCACAATGGGACAGTACCTGGCTGCACTGCAGCAGGAAAAGGAGGGGCTCTTGTGCTTTTTGGATCATGGAGGCAATCTGTGCAGAGGGGAGCACTCCCCTCCCAGCAGAGCCACTGCCAGGATCTCCAAAGGATGCCGCCAGGAACAGGCAAGGTGCAAAAAGGGCCCAAGTATCAACTGAAATTAAATATCCTTTCAATGCCTGCCCCTTCTTTACTTCCTCTCTGTTGTGATTGTGTTTGTAGTGTCTTGGATGACTGATAGACAGTGGAAAGGTCTCACCTGCAGCCCATGGAATAAGGGTAGAAGTAGGAGGCTCACCAGATGACACGTCTTGCTGGAAAAGATTGTAATATTTTGGTAAAGTGAGAGGCAATAGGAAAAGAAGGAGGCTGCACTACAGGTGGATTGAGTCAGTGAAGGAAGTTGTGATCCTGCATCTGGAAAACCTGAGCGGGGCTGTTTGTAACTAGAACTCTCGTTCGTTGTGTTGTCATAAGTTGAAGCTAACTTGGCAACAAATAACAACAGCAATGATTGATTGATTGATTGATTAGATTTTAAAAATTATATCTGTGTCATGCTTTCCTCCTGAGAAAGGGCAGCGTCACTGAGCAACTTCCTTTGTGAACCCTTCCCAGATGTAAAGGTATATGATCCCCACCCAGCTAAGGGCATAACAGAGGTGTTATGTTCCTGGGCTCAGATGTTCCTGGGCTCCTGAGGCTGTCACTTAGTTCTGGGCTGGTTCCAGACCTTGTGAGAAGGCATATGGACACTCCCAGCCCCCCAGTGGCAAAAGCACATACATGCACAGGGTTACAAGATTGCAAATAAGAGAGGTGCTTGTACCTTTAGAAGAGAAGGTTTCCGCATACTTGTCATGCAACCATCTAAAAAGCAACACATGCTGAAACTCCCTATTCCAAGCAACCACTAAAGGTCTAGGAGCCCTTTCTAGTTTTCATTCTGGCAACCGTATGTGTGAATGGTTAGATGGGATTAGATATTTTTCAAATGCATTGTATTAGGTATTTTATTCCTGAATTCATGAATAAAAAGAATTGTAACATGAAGCAACTCTTAGGCCATTTTCACACTATACTGTTATAGTGCTATTATTCCACTTTCAACATCCTATGGAATCCTGGGGTTTGCAGTTTAGGGAGGGGCCTATAGCACTATAACAGTCTGGTGTGGAAATGGCCTTAGTCTCTGATTTATGTGTGCGCACACATCTGGGGGGGGGAGGGTCCCTTTTCAGATTCCTTAGCCCTGTGTGGCGAGAGTGTGACCTTCCAGTTGTCACTGGACTGCAACTGCCACCATTAGGCTGTGCTGCCCAGGGATGAGGGAAGCCTCAGGCCAAGGGCACCTTTGCCTGGCCCTGCTTAACCAGTAACCTAGAGTCTGATGTGGGTGTGAGGTGACACAGGCCCAGCATGCAGAGTCCTGTGAAATGCATATGGTAGGTGGCAGTGTACGTCTGTGGGCACGAGGAGCAAGGAGTGTATTTCCCAGCCTTTGATATGTGTGTAATCAATGGGAGCTGCTCCGTTCACAGCCTTCGGCTTCAACATGAATAATTGAAGCTCTGAATCAGTGACAATAGAATTAGGGGTGAGGTTCTTGTTACTGCCAAGGCTGGCGAAGCAAGAAGGGAGAGATCGCCCAGAGAAAAGGACAGGCCTAGCCAGTCAGGGAACTGGGTTGCCCCACAGGTTGAAGGATACTCATGGCAGGACAAAGCTTATGAATCTCCGCTCTCAAACGGACTGCCCAGCAAGGCAGGAGTGGGCCTCACATGGGCAGCATGCAGGCTCCACGCCCATTTCCCCCCATCCATTCTCCTGCTGCAGAATGGACTATAAGAGCTTGGAATTAACTAATTACAGATAGCTTTTTTGTAACTAATTCCTTTCCCAGCAGCAATGGTTCCAATGTCAGTGGCAAAGTGAATCCACTTTGTGTTTTAGTCCAAACTTTAAAGGAGCTGTCCAAGGTACTGAACCCCCAACAGGTTCGGCAGCATGGAAAGCCCTTTTCAAGTTCATACTAAAACCCAGAATGCATTCCCTGCTCCACTGCCATTGGAGCCACAATTCTCTACTATTTTCTAGTGATGAAGGGATAACTATATTCCATTAATCAGAAATAGCATAATTCCCTTTGCAGGGCAATTCTAACTTTTTAGTTAGTTGTACAGGTCTGGAGTGAGGCCTCATGAAATGGTGGGGAAGGGATGCCAGATAGTTCAAGGGCAACCTCATGAGGTGGCAAGGAAGTGACTGAGAGGAGCATGTGCTTGGTAACACAGACCAGTTACCTGAAACATTCAGATTTTTAAAAAAGCAGTTTGAAAGTAACTATTTCAGCTTCTTTTGGGAAACGGAAAAGATCAAGCCACTTTTAAAACTACAACAGTAACTGGTTCTAGGAGTCCACAGAATGGGAACTGTATCTAATTAGTTTTTAAAGTAACTTTCCAAACTCTGGCCTTTGCCAGCAAAAATGGCGGGGGCTTCTTCCCTTCAATCTCTTATCAGTTCAGTAAGAGAAGAAAAGTCTCCACCTCGTGGGCTTGCAGGGCTCTGTAGTATGGGAAGGTTCTCTTGCACCATAGAGGAGTGCTGCCATTATTGTGGAATTTTGGCAGCAATTCTTGTACTGATAGCAAATGGGCAGCAGCCACTGAGTTTCAGCGGAAGAGGCAAATCCAATGGTGATGCAGCCCTGGACAGATTCCAGGGGCAATCCAATGTGACCCCACGACCCAAAGGAGTTACTTATTCCTGCCATAAGGGAAAAATAAAGATGTGAGAAGGGGCACCATTCAAAACAAAGTAGAGGACAAACAGAGCTGACCTGACTGGCCCAGGGGCCAAAACGCACAGGGAAGTTTTCCTACACAAGCAGGTTGAAATGATCAGGACCATATTTTTGCACACACTCATTTCCCTGAGGCGTTGGGTTAGTACCCACTGGAAATACTGCCAATTTCCACACTACACCGTCATAGTGCTATTATTCATAGAATCATAGAATCATAGAGTTGGAAGAGACCCCAGGGGCCATCCAGTCCAACCCCCTGCCATGCAGGAACACCCATCAAAGCACTCCCGACAGATGGCCATCCAGCCTCTGCTTAAAAACCTCCAAAGAAGGAGACTCTACCACACTCCGAGGCAGCATATTCCACTGACGGACAGCTCTGACCATCAGGAAGTTCTTCCTGAGGTTCAAGTGGAATCTCCTTTCCTGCAGCTTGAATCCATTGCTCCTTGTCCTGCTCTCTGGAGCAGCGGAAAACAAACCCACTCCCTCCTCAATATGACATCCCTTCAAATATTTAAACATGGCTATCATGTCCCCTCTTAACCTTCTCTTCTGCAGACTAAACATACCCAGCTCTCTAAGCCGTTCCTCATAGGACATGTCTTCCAGACCCTTCACCATTTTGGTTGCCCTCCTCTGGACATGTTCCAGCTTGTCGATATCCTTCTTGAATTGAGATGCCCAGAACTGGACACAGTATTCCAAATGAGGTCTAACCAATGCAGACTAGAGTTACCTCCCTCCCATTACCTCCCTCGATCTAGACACCATATTCCTACTGATGCAATCAAGAATCGCATTGGCTTTCTTGGCTGCCTCATCACACTGCTGACTCATGTTCAGCTTGTGATCTACCAAGACTCCTAGATCCCTTTCACAGGTACTGTTATCCAACCACATGTCCTCCATCTTATATTTGTGCATTCCATTTTTTCTGCCTAAGCGTAGGACTTTACATTCTACTTTCAACACCCTATGGAATCCTGGGGTTTGCAGATTAAGGAGAGACATTTAGAATTCTCAGCCAGATCACTTTTTGGCCTCAGTAAACTACAAACCCCAGAACTGCACAGGAGGTTGACAGTGGAATAATAGCACTATAACAGTATAGGGTGGAAATGGCCACTGCAAGCACAAATTCTCCCATGCTTTGAGATGTGCAGGAGAGGCCTCTCTCGCAGTCTGACCCTCTCCTCAAAAGCCCATTTGGTGAGGTCGAGAGGGAAGACTTTTTGGTGCCTCTCCCAGTCTTTGAAACTCCATACTAGGGGTGGCTAATTTGGTCTCCTACCTGTTAGCAGTAAGTGCTGAAGAAAAAAAAATCCAAGCAGGCTTTTGGCAACTTACTAACTGCTAAGAATAAGGCTTGTTATCAAGTAGGTCATATGTTTTTCTTAGTGTTGTATTTTTAAAATTGAGTTTTTATTTCAAGTTAATTTGATATAATCTAATTTTGTTTTAGTAGCTTTTTTGTGTGTGTTTTAATTGCATCTTTTTTTTTTTGTAAACATTGCTGGGAGTTTCCTTGAGATCCATTTTTGGAAGAAAGGCAGCATATCAATGGATGTAAATAAATAAATATGTTGAACTTGTCAAATATTACATGTTAGTGGATGCCAACTATCTGAGGCAGTCATAGATCAGTTCTCAAACTCAAACAAAGGCTAGGCTGATGAATATGTGAGTCAGGGCCTTCTCTGCAGCAGTGGAATTCCCTTCAAGCTGGGTTAGTTTATTGCATTTCAAGCAGGTAACTGAAACAATATTACCCCATATGGTCTTTGGTGTTTAAAATGGTTTTTCATCTGATTCTAGATGACATTTATATATATCTTTATGTACATCACTTGTAGAGCCCTGGTGTCCAGAGGAGAGGTGAGGGAGGGAGAGAGAGGGAGAACTGAGTTAAACTGTCCAAGATTGGTATCAGATATTCAACAGTTATTGAATATTAGGATATCCAGTAGAGATTCAACATGAAAATTGCCAGAAGAGAATTCTCAGATGATCTGTTGTAAGTGGAAGGTTTCTTTTGGCTCCAGAAGCTGGAAAAGATTGTGACTCCTTCCTACTCCATGGGAAGATTGGCCTCACCTTCTCTGGCTCCCTCGATGCTGCATTCAAGGTCTGATTTATTAGCCTCCTAATTGAGTATCTTTCATCTTCATCTTAATGGCCACAGTAGTTCTATCAAAAAGATGTGTGACAAGAGGGGGAGAGAGATGTTTGGCTTTCTTCACGAACTATTTCTTTTCCTCACAATACTTCCATCAAAGGGGTGGGGAACCTGTAGTCTGCCTGTTGTTTTGGACTAAATTTAGGGCCCAGAAGCCCCAGTCAGAATGACCAATGGGCAGGGAGTTGTAATCTAAAATATCTGAGCACCTAAATTTTCCCCTCCCATGTGTGTGTACGTACATACTTTCAGTGACTTGGATGAAGGAGTAGAGGGCATGCTGATCAAATTTGCAGATGACACCAAATTGGGAGGGCTTGCTAATACACCAGAGGACAGGATCAAAATTCAAAATGACCTTGACAGATTGGAGAGCTGGGCGAAGGTTAACAAAATGAAATTCAACAGAAAGAAATGTAAGGTCTTACACTTAGGCAGAAAAAATGGAATGCACAAGTGTAAGATGGGGGGCATGTGGCTGGATAACAGTACGTGTGAAAGGGATCTAGGAGTCTTGGTAGATCACAAGCTGAACATGAGTCAGCAGTGTGATGCGGCAGCCAAGAAAGCCAATGTGATTCTTGGTTGCATCAATAGGAGTATGGTGTCTAGATCGAAGGAGATAATGGTACCACTCTATTCTGCATTGGTTAAGCCTCATTTGGAATACTGTGTCCAGTTCTGGGCATCTCAAGTCAAGAAGGATATCGACCAGCTGGAGCATGTCCAGAGGAGGGCAACCAAAATGGTGAAGGGTCTGGAAGCCATGCCCTATGAGAAGCGGCTTAGGGAGCTGGGTATGTTGAGTCTGCAGAAGAGAAGGTTAAGAGGGGACATGATAGCCATCTTTAAATATTTGAAGGGATGTCATGTCGAGGAGGGAGCGGGCTTGTTTTCTGCTGTTCCAGAGACTAGGACAAGGAGCAATGGATTCAAGCTGCAGGAAAGGAGATTCCACTTGAACCTCAGGAAGAGCTTCCTGATGGTCAGAGCTGTCTGGCAATGGAATATGCTGCCTCAGAGTGTGGTGGAATCTCCTTCTTTGGAGGTTTTTAAGCAGAGGCTGGATGGTCATCTATTGGGAATGCTTTGACGGGTGTTCCTGCATGGCAGGGGGTTGGACTGGATGGCCCCTGGGGTCTCTTTTAACTCTATGATTCTATGATCCTATAAGTCATCTGTCAACTTATGGCAACCTCATGAATTTTTCACAGGGTTTTCTTAGGTAAGGAATACCCAGAGATGGTTTTGCCAGTCCCTTCCTCTGAAATATAGCCTACAGTGCCTGGTATTTGTTGGTGTTCTCCCATCCAAGTAGGCTGACTCTGCTTAATGTCCAAGATTAAATGGGATCTGGTGCTGTTAGGGTATTTAGACATAGTGTAATTGTTGTAGAGAGAAAAAAGGCACAGGTGACCCAGTACAGTTTGGGCATGGGCAGGTACAAAGGAGATCCAACTACAAGGCAATATACTTGCAATTGATAAAATGAAGTCAAAATAGTGTTATTGTTTTAAAATAGTTTATTGTCTCATGCTGCATATTTTAGTGGAGCACAACGGCTAAGACTGAATACCAAATTAGAGTCACCATTTCTCAGGCATGCAATGTGGGATAATTCTGGCCTACCTCACGAGATGATTGTAAATTTAGATTATAAGGAAAGGCACATGATGTGATGACAAAAAAGAAGAATGAGAGGAAGAGGGAGGGAGAGGAGGATTCATAATAGCTGCTATTTGATAACTGGAAGCTTCTGAGATTCATCTTCACCAGCCAAAATGAGGGGGAAAAATCAACTCCAGCAAGTATGAAGGATTAGGTTTTCCTAAGATAAAAATTCCCGTTCAAAAGGTGAACGGTGAAATTGGAGATATGTGATGTTTTTAGCCCCATATGTTGTCCCAGCTCCGGCATCTTTTCCCCGTTCCTTTGCCTTGATGGCAGGTACCTCTCTGCGACTCTGCGCCCTACAGGATGGGTCCCCAGTTCCGCTGAGGCAGCGTCCAACTTCATCTTCGGGCGACTACGCCAGTCCATGGCATCCTTTGCCCTCAGTTCCTCTTCCGCTCGGGCCAGGCCTTGGCTCCCTTGCGAAGGAAAAAAAAAAAAGACAGAGAAACACACAGACACACACCTACGCCCACATTCGCTTCCTCCCCGAATTGCCTTCTCTGCCCCTGCCAAGGCTGCCTACGCCCACGCCGAATTCAGACAGCAGAGGGGGCACCCCCACGTGCCCAGCTAAGTTTCCATCCCGGCTGGCATCCCCTCCCGCCTCGTGGGACCCCGGATTCGTCCCCGGGTCGGAGGGAAGGGTGGCCCCGGGAGAGCCCGGCCCCTGCCCCGCTTGGCATCCCCGCGGGCTTCAGGGTCACTCGGGGGACGCCTCTCAAACTCTCTCTCCCCCTCTCCCTCGGCCCCCACCCCACCCCCTCACCCCACCCCGCGCTCCCTCAGCCCTCCTGTTTCCATTGGGTGGGATTCCGCTCTCCCTGTCAGTCACGGTAGATTGTGTTTCCTCCTCAGCAGCGTAATATTTAAAGGGGATCTCGGAGCCAGACACAACTGGGGAAGGAGGAGTGAGGCTCTGTGCGTGTAGCCGAGGATGGCAACCGAGACGCCAGAAAGCTGGGTTGTCGTTGTTTTTTTTCCCTCCCTCTCTCCCCCCCTCCCCCCCAAAACTGACGCCCTTCCTTCCCCTCTTTTACGCTCTGGGGTGAATTTGGGCACCGGTAAGGCGGCGGGTTTTCTTTTCCCTCCTTGCCTTCTCCGTCTCTCTCTCCCTCTCTCTCTCTCTCTCTGGATTCCAGAAACATGGAGGTTTCTGGACCAAGGGTGGGTGGGGAAGAGGAAGAAACATCGTGGATGGCGGGGTGGGGGGGGAGAGGGGGAGGGGGGAGGGAGGGTGTGATCTCCACACACATCAGGATGGGATTCCATAAGCCATCCAGGGCTTTCCTCAGCTGGACGGTGGCAGAGCGAGCGAAGGGGACGGAAGCGGCGGAGGGAAGGAGGCGAAGAGAAGCGCCGCCGCCCTCGGACAGGGAAAAAGCGAAGCCCGCCCCCCCCCAAAAAGAGCCACCAGCACCCCCCCACCGAGCGCCCACCCGGGTGAGTCGAAGGCTGGCTGTCTCGTCTGCCTCTCCCTTTCTCGGTTTCCCGGCGGGGCGGGAAGGGGGCTCGCTGGCGCCTCTCGAGGTGGAACCCCCCCTCCCCCGCTTTGGTCCTCTTGGCCATTTGGGGCGGTCCGGGCTGGAGGAGCTTCGGGACGGAGCCCGGCTTCTCTCTCTCTCTCTCTCTCTCTGCCCAGATGGCATCCGCTAAGGTGTGGCGGCGTGGCGGGGGAAGGGGAAAGCGGGGCTCGCTGGACGGCACCCCCCTCCCCCCCCCCGCTTGGGGGACACGCGCGCGCACGGACACGCGCCCGGGCGCGCTCGCGGCACCTTCCCGTTCCCCCCTTCACGCCCATTGCTGCCTCCTTTCGCTGGTATGTTAAGGGGGGGGGACGGCTTTGATGTGGCTTTATTAACTACCCCCGACTTTCTTTACCCCACCCCTAGGGAGAGAAGGGGGGGGCCACTTGCTATTTCCCTCCCCGCTTTTTGCGAAAACCAGAACACGCGTGGAATTTTTTTCTAACCTGCTTCTACCCTCTTCCCTCAGATCCCACCGTATGCTCTCTCCATTAGGAGGCAAAGATGCGTTCCCACCTAGTGTTTCTTTCCCTTGTTGAGAATAATTTTAAGACAGCTCCGATATTTCAAATTTCTTGTGTTTTGCCACTGGTTCTTCAGTGGCTTTCTTTAAAAAAAACACTGAGAAATATTTCTGTTTAACCATCTGCCTTAGAGGCCTCTGATGGGCCAAAGGGCAGAATACAAACAGAAAGAAAAATATTGGTGGGGTATCTCTGTGCATAAATAGGAAATGATTTGACTTCCCTCTCCTGTTCAGGTTATTATCATTTTAAAATGTTTTGTAAACACGCAGGGAGTGATCTGACATCCCAACATTTGTTCTTATTCGTACAGTTTTCCAACAGAATCCCTGGAATTTTGAGGGATGGATGGGAATCATCTATAATAATTTAATAGCAATTTTCTTTTTAAACAGTCTGGTGCAATCAATAGCCTGATTTGCCTTGGCAGAATATTAAGGCTTAAGGAATGCTTGCATTAAAAGTTGCTTCTAAAGTCACTTCTGGAACATCCATCTTAGAGAACTGAAGGGCTGAAATGGAGAAAGCCAGGGGATATCTGCTTCATGCTAAAGAGCAGAAATGAGTGTAGAACAAAAAGAATTGCTCTGCTTTCCTCCATCTCAACCCTTTACCTTCCATATCCTATCATTAGATCAAAAGCCTGCTTTCCTTCTGATCAACAATCAGTGTTTTCTGTATGTGTGCATATGAAGTTAAGGACAGCCTATTTTTCTGCTTGGGAGGGGACGGGGATAGTATATGGATCTAAGGTTAAGTGAATCCAATTGCTAAATGGTTCTAGTATCTCCAGTTTCCTCTGGATTGTATCCCACTCCATCTGGTGCAAACAGTCTGCTTCAGATACCAGCACAACAGACTGGATGTTAGAGGTGTGATCTGAAGTCGCCCATCGATGGAATCCACTGCCAACGCCTTTAGCTTTGCAACCAGGCATTCAGTGCGGCTATTACTACTATACTTAAGAGAGGCCGTTTGGAACTGGCCTTGGTGCTGGAATAAAGCAGCAACTGCGGAAGGTAGGCGACCAGCCAATTGGGAAACTACTGGGCCTGAAATTTGGTCCATCTTTTCTTTTCTTTTAATTGCTAGAGTCACGCAGCAGGGTGAAACAACCTGTTTTGGGCAACATCTTTTGTATCTGTGGGGGGTAGAGAGATGAAAGAGGTCATGGGTTTATGGGTGGATTATACAGCAAGATTTCTAAAAGTGTTGGTCAAAATGTTGTTGTTGTTGTTGTTGTGGTTAATGGATGCTTGTGTACCATTTGGGTTCCACTCCTGGCAGCCCAAATGTTTTGGGCCAGCACCGATTACAGGTCCATAAAAGCCCAAGAGAGCTTCAACCAGCAAGCAGAATATTTTTTCTAAAAAAATTTAATTTTTAAGGTGCCTGGCAAAAAAGGTTTGAAAAATCAGTGGACTGAAGTGTGTACTTGTGTACCTAATGTGTGTGTGGGGTGGTGGAGAGAACAGCAAGAGATCATTTACTTTTGGAGAAACTATGGGATCCAGGAGTCCTGATTCTCAAACTGTATCACTTCCCAAGTACAGAGCTTGCCCCCACTTGCCCCTGTTCCTTTTTCTTGGTTGTCCAAGGGCCCTTTCAGACCACACAGTTATAGTGCGATGATCCTACTTTAGCTACCATGGTTACATCCTATGAAATCCTGGGTCCCATAGTCTGGTCAGAAGCACCAGAGGAGCTCTGTGGCAGAGAATTCTAAGTACTCCTCCCTAAATTGCAAGTCCTAGGATTCTATAGAATGGAGCCATGGCAATTAAAGTGGAATCATAGTGTTATAATTGTATGGAGTGAAAGAGCCTCAAGAGTGGTAAGACTGCATGTGAGAATATTGCAAGCTTGTGAAAGTTTCTACCCCAGATATTTTATCCCATACATATCTTGTTTTAATATCTCTTGTACAATAAATAGTGTGTGAAGATGGCCTACTTATCTAGTGGCAGCTTATCATTTTGGGAACAGGGTAGTGTTGTTCTTTTGTATCATTGTGCCAAGTGTGTGGGAGTAGTGGCACTTGACCACATGGCTGTATCTGATCAGAAACTGAGTGAAGCAGAGGGAATGAAAAACTTTCTATCACCCAACCACTGCTTTACCAAACAACACATGGCTTCCTATTGGTGTTTTATACACACTTAAATTCCTTCATGTGTGTGATTGTGGTAGTAGTAGTAATAGTAGCAGCAGTTGTTGTTTCCCATGGTGTAATGTCTGTATTCAGATCACAGTTGTGTAAGCAGAGTCCCACACATGTAACTACTGCATATGCAGATATGCATTCTTAGATGCTACTTAACTACTCACCTGTACTTTTAGCCTGCCATTTCATTTCCTTGGATTGTGGATATCGCAGGCAGACCTGCAGGTAAACAGTTCACTGCACAGTGTTGACATTCAGTAGAAGGATGGTGTAGCGCAACCACAACTTAACTGTATGGTATAGATTTATCCTATGCAAGCACAATGTAGGATTTTTACTAATGTAGTACATATTGTGGAAACTTACTGTTTTGTGATCACCTCCATTTCGCTAGTGACTGTTTTAATTAGGCCAGTGTGTCTTAAAAATGGGGGACAGAGCTCCTTGAGAAGACATAATGGTGGCCAAGATGGGATGGAGCTCTCCCTTGATTCCAACTGAGTGTCTGAACTGGATTGGGCCCACAATCAGGGATCAGCTAGCCGCTTTAAATTAGTACTATGTAACATACACCTTGTCACAACAGACATTGGAAATAGGAGAGATGAAAAAGGCAGCCATAGCACTATTTTTCTCTGGGGACCCCTGGGTGTTGCCTTTTTGCTGAATCTACATGCCCCCAAACCCAAATCACCTTTGACAGTGGGCATGCTTGCAAAGGTGGGGGGCCAGCCTTACTATTAGGCAGACTACCTCAGGAGGCAAATACTTGGAACAGGGAAAGGAACATTGGCAGGCCCTCCTGGCTATTCTCCCCCTAAGCTCTGCTCGTGCCCCAAGATGCAGTGGAAAACATGGTCCCATCACCAATAAAACTCAATTGCTTCTCCGGTTTACCTTTGTGTTTGGAAATGAGGGAGGTTCCATCTTGTCCTTTGTCTCAGGCAGCAAAATGTATTGTGTTAGGCCTGCATAGCAGCTTGCTGTTTTTAGGAGTTTTGCTGCGTAGCTATAGCAACCCACCCTCCATGGCCATGTTGTCTTTATATGTTGCCTATCAACTTAAATCTCAGTGCCAACACTTGCTAGAACAAGTCAGGTTTGGGCCCAAGGTGACCAAAATGCACCCACCCCATCACTAGCCTCTTGTTTCAGTGTTGTTCTGAGCCATCATCCTCTCAACTCTGCCCATTTCTGTGCTGCATAATAGCCAGGACTGGCCAGGGGGTGTGTTGTGTCTGATTGAGCTATTACAACAGCACAGAGCTCTCAAAAGTCAGCTTGATGCCACAAGTTGTAAGGTTATGATGGCACCCTTGCAGCTGGGATTGAGAAGTTAAAAACGGGGTCAGGGCCCTTGTATCTGTAACAGTTGTGTAGAAGAAGGAATTTGTCTCCTGTTTTTTTACCTGGCAAGCCAACTTGCAAGTCTTGTGCCTCGTTCTTTACACTGGTAGGGCCAGGCTATGAGCCCCTGGGCTAGGTGGATTGTCTGATGTTCTGTGGTGACCTGTAGGTGAGCTGCTGAGCAATGCCTTGAGTTATTTTCCCTTCTTCAGATATTACTATGGATATTGGTATGGTATGAGAAGACAAGCTAGAGAGAGAACATTTTTTTAATCCTGTTATTATTATTATTATTACTACTACTACTACTACTACTATTATTTTTATAAAACTTGTAGTAACAACAAGTTCATAATTATACTAAATTTATTCATCCATTTGGGCTAGATTAGCATGCAAATTCTTGGCTGTTTTGGGGAGTGATTTTTATTAGCGAGGATCCTTTCATGCTACACCATGATAGCAGTATGATTTCACTTTAACTGTCATGGCAGTACCCTATGGAATCCTGGGATTTGTACTTTGAATCTCCCTTGCTAAGAATCCCAAATGCCCCTTCCTGTACTGCAAATCATAGGATTCCATAGGATAAAACCATGGCAGTGGAATCATAACACTATAAGTATACATTGTAGTGTGAAAGGGCGTTCCTTCCTTTGGAGTAGAATGCAGAAGTACTTACTGCTAACCCCCTTTCTTCTCTCACCTTGATCCTACTTAACCACCCCTATATAGAAAGGCAATGCCACCCTGTCTCCTCACCATTCCTCCTCCCTGACTTTCCAACAGTTCAAAGGCTAAGAACTACTTTAACATATAAGTTCTCCTCAGGCTTTCTGTAAAGTCTGTTTACTGGATGTACAGGGAATGGGAGAATGCTACTAGACTAATCCCTTTCCCATGTTTCTATTAGTCTCACATGGAGAGTGTGCATACTTACTCAAGAGAAAGTCCCATTTATATCAGTGGGACTTGCTTCTGAATCTTCTGAGCGTACTGTGGTAGCTTAGGGACTGAACTCCATACCATGAGGTCTTTGGTTTGCATCTCACTTCTGCCATGAAATCATTGAGTGGCCTTAGACAAGCTTTCCTCCTTCAGTTTCACCCTCAGCCTCATTTCCTGCTATATGAGGAAGAATAACACTGACTTATCTTGCAGGTTTGTTGTAATGTTTTATAGTTAGACAACATGGAAAGTGCTTCGATCGCTTCAAATCACTATTGAAACAGATCTTTACTGTTACTGTTACTGATAAAGAAGATCGTGGTCTTGGGCCTAATTGTATTTAAGAGTGATTTGGGAGGAAGTGGAATTTCTAGTAGAATTCCCCGGATTCTTTATAGAAGCTATGAGACTTTCCATTTCCACACTACACTGTTATAGTGCTATTATTCCACTTTTAACATCCTGTGGAATTCTGGAGTTTGCAGTTTACTGAGGCCAAAGAGCTCTCTGGCTGAGAATTCTAAAGGCCTCTCCCTAAACTACAAACCCCAGGATTCCATAGGATGTTGAAAGTGGAATAATAGCACTATAACAGTGTAGTGTGGAAATGGCCTTAATAATGTATCATTAAGTACATTTTTGTAGTATAGACTGGAAAAATGGTTGCTAGATTGGGAGTGGGAATCACACAGCCCTCCAAATGTTGTTCAACTGTAATCACATCAGCCCTATCTAGCGTAGCCAAGGAGGAGAAGTTCTGGGGACTTTGGTCAAACCATCTCTGGAAGGCTGCATGACTCCCACCCCTGTTCAAGATAGAGGGATAGTCCATCCTACCCTGGAGGCATGAGAAAGGAAGCAACCTTGACTTATCTCATTTGTCATGGCAGAGATGACCTTACTAGTTCAGAACACACTCTTGGCTGATGGAGAATTGGGACCGAGAAGAGTTGTGTAGGGGTAGTGCTTGAAGTTTAATGCAAAAAGCTGAATGCCACAGCCTGGTCCTGCATTTTGTCCTGTGGACTACTGAACTATGGAATTGCCCAGGCTCCATTTAGGATTTGTGGCAACTTCATGGATATTGAACTAAGATGATAATAGAGCTGGGTTTAGTAAGGATCTGGCTTGGCACTGGATTAATTATATTTTTAGGAATTATAAAGGCAGAAGAAGTAGAAGTCTCAACCTAGTTTGGCAAGAGTTATGCACTTTGCCCCTTTCCTACAGGGCTAAAGCTGTCAGAGGGCATGCCTATGTGACCTGCCTCTGTCTCTTCTTCTGTTTCTTTTACAGGCCAAGATGTCTTCCCTGAAACAATTCTGCTGATGGGGTTTTGCTGAAGAAGACCCAGTGAGGTGACTAACTGACTAGCTCCCTTCAATGACGGGTATTCTTGGGTATATAATACAGATGGCGTTGTTATTGCTTGAGAATACGCGTAGTTGAGGGGAAGTTGATTCATCCCAGCAACCACTGCAAGGTGGCCCCCTCTGTGTGTTTGTCTTTCTCTCTTCTTTCTTTCTGACCTTCCAGCTATGTGACTAGCAGAACGCACAGTGCATCTCTTCTCAATCTGCCTTGGACAAGACAAATATAATGAAGAACCATATTTGTACGCACCACTCAGGGATAATTTTCACTGCTTCTTCAGCCTTAACTCGGCCTTTGTTTTTTATTGTCCAGATTCCTGTTTGACAGCTTAACTTGTGCTTTTGCTGAAGTCCAGAACTTTGCAGGATACTGAGAACAAAATGGGATAAGAACCTCTCCTGTTGAAGGACAGTAAACTGCACATAATTCTGACGGGGAGAGATGGGACATGCTCACCACGCCATCCCTAAGGGTAGATAATCTAATTGCTTTCCTGTAGAAAGTGCATATCTGTCTTCCTCTGAAACAGAGCTAACCAATTTGGTCATACAAAGATTCCTCTTACAGATCTCCAGGCCAACTGGCAATGGAGACTAGGACCTCTTACAAACTGAGTAGCTGTATTCTGAAGCATCTGAGATCACCCACTACTGGGGACAGGAAGCAGCTCTAGGCAAATTTGAACACATAAACTGTTTTGTAATATCTTTTTTTGTCCCATCAAGCAGATCTTGGTGAGTGAATATGGTGGTAGGTTTCTTCACTAATTCTTGATGTGTTTTGTGAAGAGAAAGAAAGTAATGGCCTTCCAGTCTTGAGCCTATACTCTTCTTGCTCCATGGGAGGGAAGTTCTCAGGTGGAACTTGGAGCTGTATAAAGGGAGGCTTACAAACCACTCATCCAGGAGCAGCAGTTCATGACCTACCTGAATGTTTTGGAAAGAAGAGTGATCAGGCAAGTAAGGAGGGGAAAAGAAGACCAACATGTTGGGTGGGGAAACTGGCAAGCAAGCAGACAGCACTTTTTAAAAAGCAAAATGGTGGCCCTTTCTGCACTAGACTGTTATAGTGCTATTATTCCACTTTCAACGTCCTGGGGTTTGTAGTATAAGGAGGGACCTCAAGACCCTAAACTGCAAACTGAGGATTCCATAGAATGTTGAAAGTGGAATAATAGCACTATAACAGTCTAATGCGGAAATGGCTGGTGACAGACCTTTGTAAACAGGTACGATTGGGGATATATTTAATTGTAATATTTATATTTATTGATGTTTACATGTTTGCGCATGTGCTTTTCCAGTTATTGTTGCCATCTCTGCATATCTGTGATTTGCAGGTGTCCATGTGGGTTCTGGAAAAGGGGTGGGCTTGTAAGGAAAGGAACAAAATTAAGATTAACCACCACCGCCACTGAAACTACAAGGTGTGAATTAGTCAGGAAAACATTCAGTCTCATTTGATTCCAGAAAATAAGCAGGATCAGGCATGATTTGTATTTGGACAGGGACCACCAGGGAATACCAGGGATCCCCTAGTAGAGTTAAAAACAGAATCCGGCCTAAAACTTGCACACTATTATGCAAGATGGAACCAGATTCTGATTCAGTACAAGGCAGCTTCTTATGTTCTTTGAGTTCCAGGTTGTTGCTGTCCTAGAAGGCCATTATAGGTCTTGTGATCACTTGTGATCTTTCCTTGCATTTTATTCTTGAAAGTCAGATGGTACTTCATGATGATTCTTCATCCAGTCAATGCAAAATGATGCGAAGAATGACACCACAGCACCTTGTGCTCTTTTTTCATTTCCTTCTGGGAGAGCAGGAAGGCAGCTAATAAGTTAGCTCCCAAAGTCTCCTCTCATTTCATCCAGCTAAAGAACTCCTCTCCACATATTTCATAGAAAGTAGGAATCAACACTTTGTTGCTTGTGGTTTAGATCAACACCTGATATTTTAATTGCAATGCAATCTATTTTAATTGTTGTTACCACTTGTGAAGAAAGAAAGAAGGAAAGACTAGTACAAGTAAGCATAGTATTTTCCCTTCCAAAGTGCAGAACCAAACACATTGATTATAATTAAGAAAATCAATCTCCAGCAGGCTGGGGCTTTGTACTAACTTGGTTCCTTCCCCTATAGCTTTTGCCCAAATTCATCCTAAATTCTGATTTCCTATCCACAGTATCTTCAGTTTTTGTCTCCATCAAGGGCTGGGTGCATTTGTGTTTTTTAACAAAGCAGGGCAAGCCCTATTTCCAGGCAGACTGCAGCAGCCATCTCAGATAATAGATGCTAAGGCAGCAGTGACAACCCTATAGCCATTCCTCAGAGCCCTGGGCTATTATCTTCACTTGGAGGGCAGAAGTTTGTGTTTCTCACAACCCGCCTCTATCCACTACACTGCCTGGCTACTCTCAGGGGTGGTAGAGGACTCTGCCCTGTGTCTAGTCCTGCAATAAGATTTAGCAGCTCATCCAGCTGGTTTCAGTACATGAAGTGGAAAGTTGCACCATCTTGTCCTTTGATTCATGCAGCAGGTCTTTGAGCAACTTTGTCACAGAGAACATATAGGGAGCAAACGCATAGGAGTTGTCTTGGTGGCAGGGATGATGAGATTTGCAGTCCCCAAAATAAAGTTTCCAAGTTCTGCAGAAAATTTTCATTTCACTGTATAATGCTGCAATCATCCCCTCTCAAGAAATTCATAAAAATGACAAATGTGAATAGCTCTCCCATGATGAGATTTGACTTATTGGCTAGAAGATTAGTTCTGGTCATGATCTGGAAGAGCCATTCTTTCAGTAGCAGTGTTTCTTCATCAGATAATTCAATTTTTTTGAGCAGCTTTCCTCAAGTATGGGTGGCCAGATAAAGAAATCATGGCCTTGTCTTTTTTCTAGCTGCCATCTGGGACTTAGTTACTACAATCCCATGGTTTGTATAATGTACAATCCAATGGTTTGTATATTCAGTATAATGGTGGCTAAACACATTTATGCACTTCCTATGCA
Organism: Cyclura pinguis; assembly: GCA_030412105.1. Taxonomy (NCBI): domain Eukaryota; kingdom Metazoa; phylum Chordata; class Lepidosauria; order Squamata; family Iguanidae; genus Cyclura; species Cyclura pinguis. Next base: position 208,895,626 of record CM059600.1, read on the forward strand.
TTATATACATAGCTTAGGGATCCCATGTGTTTAATGACTCTAAATGAGAAGCAATTATATAAAATGTATCTATCACAACACTGGACTCCAAGTGAAGGAAGTACACTACACTTACCTAATAATCAATATCAATAATCCAGATAAGGAAAGGGGTACTAGAATGTGGTCCCATGCATGTTTCCTTAAGAGAATTTCTTTCAAGGAAAGGACTGACAACAAAGGAAGTGGCATTATATTAAATCACAACACTGTCCAAACTAATTCAGTGGTATCTACATTGACACACAGTGGCTCTCCAGGATTTCAGTTCTCTTCAAAATTTCAGCCTTTCCTATGCCTTCCTGGAAATACATTGAACCTGGGACTTCTTCATGCAAAGCTGTGCTCTGCTAATAAGCAATGGCTTTTCTTTTCTAGAACAGCTGCCAAGTGAAAGAGCTCCTGTACCATTAATAGTCACAGAGAAGTGTGAATTTCAGCAGGTGGTCAAGTAAAACCTGCTGAAGTTCCCTCTTCCATACCGCAGTTAGAAGTCCAGGAGCCCTGTCTTTTTTTTCTTCTTCTTCTTCACCTGGCAGCCCTACTTTAAGACAAAGTTGCACGGATCTCTTTCCCTAGCCAACTCTGACCTGTATAAAGCACCCAAGGGATTAAACTAGGGACTCTGGTGGTAGGCCTTTTATTCTTATGTTCCTATAAAATGATAGCATTGCATTTATTCACTACAATGAGGCTGGAGACAAAAAGAATAAATAAACAGAGTCTCACCACATCCCTTCTGTTATAGGGGCTCCCAAGTGATAATAGATGCACTTCAATAGACTGAAGGTCTGCAGATACCTTTGCCTGCTTTTTTGCCCTGGAGCGAAAAGCCAGACAAGGGCTTGGCCAGGCTTTGTGTGTTTCTAGACATTGCCGGGGGGAAAGGTAAGGGTGGGGGACAAAACAGAAAGTTCTCCAGAAGCTTTTGGGGTTGGGGGGGGGAGGAGAGCCCATTTAGTTTCCTAGCTAGAGGTGTGTGAATTGAGTTATCTCATCTCTGGCATGTGGTGAAGTGGTTGAGAAGTTCAGCATCGCCCAGATCTTGTTTAATAGTTGTCATCTGTTTGCTTTTTCCAGCCTTTGCTAAATGCAGGAATATAGTTTCCTCATTGCTGCAGCAGTCTGTGATATGATGCCTGTGAACAAGTCATAGTCTCCCCTCCTGCCACAGTGTCTTCCACGTAAATCTAGTCCACAGAGTCTGAGCCTGGAACTTCTTGCTTGCAAAGCATCTGTTCTGCCACTAGGCTACGGCCCTTTACGGCAGGGGGGGAATCATAAACCTTCCAAGCGAGTAAACTCTGCTGTGGGAATGACAAACTCATACAATATATAGTACAGCATATCGTGAATTCTCAAGGGCTGGTTCACACTGGTTGGCCATGCATGCAATGAGGCTCAGGAAAGTTTTGGGGCATACATGTCCATTACATTTGGTACATGTGTATGGATATGTGAACAGGCATAAGGCATAGCTACTGCTAAAAATGAACACATATCAACACATTAGTTGTTACAAAACATTAGACATTTATTTCAAACATTCTACCACCTTTCATAGTGAAATCTCCTTTGTTCCCTCACTAAACCCCACTTCTCTGCATGCCTGTCTACTGCTTTCAAGGGGTGTGTTTGTGGGTGCCTGAACTTGAAACTTCAGAAGATTTCCCCTGTGGCAAGATAACAGAGACTCTGCAGAAGTTTTCTTTTAGGCATGTGCTTAACAAATTGCTGGTGTTCAAGCAATTCAGCAATCTTTAAAGCAGGAATTCTCTAAGAGCCCATTCACACTTCAGAATTATAGTGCTATTATTCCACATCAACTGCCGTGGTTCCATCCTCTGGAATCCTGGGACTGGTGGTCTGGAGGGACACTAGAGGACCTCTTCAACTGAGAATTCTAAATCCCTCTCCCTAAACTGCAAGTCCCAGGACTCCATAGGACAGAACCATGGCAGTTAAAGTGGAATAATAGCACTATAAGCGTGTAGTGTGCATGGACCCGAAGGTGGCTACACCTCAATCCAGAGGTATGTTTAGCTATTTTGAAGACTGCCATTTCTCTTTCCACAGTCCTGTGAACTCAACTGTTCCTTCAACATCTGCTACAACGTCCAGTTAAAAAGGTGCCTCAATATTATTAGCTGCAGAGAAGAAAATGGATATTGTCTCTCTCTCACAGACACATAAACACACGCCAGGTATGCCCTATACCATATGTGGTTTGTATCCAGTGCTTAGGAACATAGCTGGGGGGGGGGGTGTCAAATGAGGCCATTGCTCCCCCAATAAGGCCCTTTCCGCACCTTACATTTTTTCGGTGCTGGGATCGCGCGAGCAGCCTCCAGGAAGAGGCTCTCACGTCCCTGCTGCTTCAGCTCTGCACGAGCTGCCTGCTTGCGCGAGAGCCCTGCCTCTTCCTTCCGCAGTGCAGCCTGGGACCTTCCCAGGCTGCGCTGGGGCAGGAAGCGTGACCAGCGCAGCTCCGGAGGCTCCGCACACAGGTAAGTGCGCGCGGGGCCCGGGAGCAATGTGCAATCGTGCACCACGGCTTCCAGCCGAAAATGAAAAGGTGCGCGATCGGCCCCTGCCGGCCCCTGGAGCATCGTGCAAGTGTGAGTGCATCGTGCAGATCGCTCCTCATAATTGTGCGACGCTCCAGGCACCCTTTTGCATGGCAAATGCCGTGCGGAAAGGACCTAAGAATTTGGCCGCCAAAATGAAATTTTCCTTCAGCCCACAAATTTCTAGTATTGCAGAGTGGGAGACATTGCAAAGAACACTTCTATTTTTGCTGCATTCTCATTCCCTAAGTATCTTTTGTTGCTCCTCAGGTGTAAAATGGAATTAGAGCCAGCCATTTTCACACCTACAGGGGCAGGTACGTCTCCATAGCCTTTCTCCCATCTGGCGTGGCTGCACCTGGAGTCCAAGAGACAGCTACACCACAGTACTACCTGCATTTTCATCACTGATAAAAAAAAGGGAGCACAACTGAGCAGTCAATGCTGGCAGTCCTTGGGAAGGGCAGTCCCCTTCACCCCAGATGCATTTCTCTCCTGGCAGCATCACATAGTACGAGAAACTTATGGGACCCCCAGCCATGAAGGACCCTATAGCACTTGCTCCAATTGCAACAATCCAGCCTACCACACCTGGGAACTTTCATTTGGGACCAATATTCGAGCCAGATGGTTGTGACTTCCTGGCACTTTTATGAATGGACACAAAAGGATCAAGGCAAAGCATTAAGGAATTGCATAGAAACATCAGGCTAAAAGATGCCTACACAAATGTCCTTGTGCCTTGGAAGGTTTCAGGAATAAACTAGAAACAAGAATAAGAAAAGAAAAAAATTGTATACGTGGACAAGTCTTAATGGCTTATAGTATCCTAAATGAGTGCTGTTAGAAATCTTTAGAAATATGTTTTTCAGAAAGAAAAAAAAATGCCAAATCTTTCCTCCTTGCTATATGGGAAGGTTTCAAAAGGGATTATGTTCTTCAGGCCCACCCACCTCAAGTACATTCTCCCTACTACACACAAAACCACAATGATGCTCTCTACAAGCTAGTGTGAACCCTGGCACAGAGGCACAGGGACATGGGTCCAGGTTTAGAAGCCAGCATTGCTGTGGAACTCCACTTGTTTCCAACTCCTACCCATACAACAGCAGTGTGTAAAGAAACATGCCCATCCTGTGCATGGAGAAACGACATTATGACCTACTTTATCCAAATTTGGAAGTATTATTTCCAAGTCAAATCCAACTATGATCAACAAAATATCCAAGCAAGCAACAAATAATGGAGCCAAGAGGGAGATGGGCATTTGGCATGTTGGCAGCATACCTCCCAGGGACTGGCATGGTGAAATAATTAATTAGACGCAAATCCCAGATAGGCCACAAAAACAACATTCTTTTCCTCACACACCAGAGCTTCCACAAAGTGGTGGTGTTCAAGTATAACATGCCTTCCAACTGTTGCAGTTTAGCAAGGACACATCAAGTTAATTCTTTGCCATCCCGCTTTTTCAGCTGCTTTTAAAATGTCCTGGTTTCTCTCTCCTCCCCCCGCTTTCCTCCATTCTTAGCTAATTTCAATTGCTGCAAATTGAGCTCAAAGCGCAAAATTAGTTTCACTCAGCTAATTCAGCAGAAGGGAGAGAACTGGAAAGAGTCCTGTCCTTCCCATTAGGCTTGTTTTTTTCTTCTTCTTTTTTTAGTCTTTGCTAAACTTAACACAGGTGTTCCAGGGTTTCTCTGCTTAAACTAGTAGTTGTGTGTCTCACATTAATCACTTTTGCCCTCTTTTTCTCTCACTAGACTCTGATGTTGTTCAGCTACACATGTCTCAGTTTTCCTTTCTGAAATATTCGAGGCCATGACACAGGGCACTAGATAAAAACATGCATGCACTTTCTCTCATGCTGTAGTGGGATGCCAGGGAATATGGGCCTATAATGGGCTCTAGCAAGGGATTCTTCTCTTCCTCATGGGCCATTTCTGCACGAGGGACTTAAAACGGCGCAGTGTGTCCTCTCACGGAGGTTGTCTGCACCTTGGAGCGGACTACGTCTGGACTACTTACTGGAGATCCGCACCTCAGTCCGCTCCGAAACGCCCCCAACTGGTCCTCCAGCACGCTTTTTAAAGACTGGAAAAAAGAGGTTTTTCATGTTTCCGGAGCGCGCCATTTCATACCTGCTCCCTTGTGCAGATTCGCAGGCTCGCACCAATGCGAGCCTGTGATCTGTGGAGGGCGGGCTTTAGGCGTGGCGAGCTTCGCGGTTGGTCGGGACCCACGAACAACTGGAAGCCACCATTTTGGAAGCCGGAGCAGTGCTGATCTAAGACCTCTGCTCCGATTCACCGTGGACGAGACGAGCAGCCCTGTGGAAGGGCTTCAGGGACAGTCCGCGTTGGTACGTGCCCAGAAAGATCTGGTAAGTACCGGCATGGAGCGATTCCCTCGCCTTGTGCGGAAATGGCCTTTGTAAAACTGGGTCCGTTGTAATAATTCTTGCCCCCTCCTTCTGTATATGCCCCAAAGCACTCTGGGCCAAGCTCCCCACACTTTTCAGAAGCCGAACAAGACTAAGGCCATTTCTGCACTAGACTGTTCTAGCGCTTGAGGCCCCTCCCTATACTGCAAACCTCAGGATTCCATAGGATGTTGAAAGTGGAATAATAGCGCTAAAACAGTCTAGTGCAGAAATGGCCTAAATTATCTTCCGCTGGTGACAGTGGAGAGGAAACATATCTTGGGGTGTATCAGAATTGGAACAGCATAGTGACCAAGAGACTAAGCTATGAATTAGGAAATTCTTGGTACAATTCTTTTTTAAAAAAATATTAATTTATTAATAAATTTACTATTTATTTATTACTTTTGACACAAACAATGTGTTAACCATAGCCACAGATTATTGCATTGTTAGATTTCTTAGTCTTCGAAAAGTTCATAAAGTTCATAAACAGTTTTCAAAAAAAATTTTCATTTGCCTTATCATTTAAAACCCAGATTAGTTTGGCAATTTGGGTTAACTCAGCAACCTTAACAATCCATTCTTCTGTCACTGGTGCTTCAGTCCATTTCCAGGTTTGAGCAAACAACAGTCTTGCAGCTGTTATCATATAGTAAAGGAATGGTCTATATTTACGATCCAATTCTTCACCCATAATACCCAGTAAAAACATTTCTCATATTACAGAATCTACCTTTAATGGGTTTTTTTTTGATTAACATATAACTCTTAGACCAATAACTTTTCACCTTCTTACAAGTCCACCACATATGGGAAAAGTAGCCCTCCTTATCTTGACATCCCCAACATTGATTTGAAATATTCTTAGACATTTTTGATTGCTTATTTGGGATTAGATACCATCTACACAGCGACCCAGCATAGTATAGTAGTTTGACCGTTGGACTATGATCCTGGAGACCAGGTTCAATTCCCTTCTTGGCCAAGAAAACCCACTGGGTAATCTTGGGCGAGTCACACACTCTCAGTCCCAGAAACCTCCTCAGGGTCACCATAAGTCAGAAATGACTGGAAAACACACAGCAGCAGCAACAAAAACATCTTACAGATGTTTTCTTTTAAATTACAGTCAGCCCTCCACATTTGCGGGTTTCACTTTTGCAGATTTGATTATTCATGGATTATTTGCTGTCACTTCTGCTGCCTCTCTGTGCCACTTTTAGTAGGGACTGCAAGCCTCGTGAGAGCGAGAAACTGCAAATGGGGATTGTAAGTCCCTATTAAAAAGTGGTGTGGGGCAGCAGTGGAGGTGGAAGTAACCTCCCCCTCCAGCAACCCACTTCTGCCTTGGGAAGGAGCCCTGATGCCTCAAAGGAATCCATGGTAGGTTGAATATGGTGATCATACTTTTTGTGCATATTAAATATGGTTTGGGAGGGCCTAGAGTTATTCATAGTTTTTCCACTTTCATGGGGGTCCTGTGCCCCTAACCCTAGCAAACGTGGAGGGAGAACTGTAGTACACAATTTCTTTTAAATTACTACACAAAGTACATTTTATAGCTTTAGATCTTTTGGGCCAATTCTCAGGTCTGCTGCAAAACCACAACACTAGCCATTTGTGTCCCCTCTGCAACACTGCTTTTCATTTCGGCCATAAACTGGGAGCAGGTGTATTTTCCTTGCTTTAGGTGCCTATGTTTGTGTGTGCAGAAGTAATGCTCCTTTTTGCTGAACTGTCATTTTGACAGCTAAATTGCCACTTAGCCCCATCAATCTGTTAAAAATCATCATACCTCTGAAGGGGATCCACTGAGCCATCTAGTCTTGTCATCAGGCACCCTGGAAGAATGCCAGTGAGCTGCCCTTGTACCTTTTTCATTAAAACCTCTAGGGAACTGGATTTATTTTGCCACCTTTCAAGGAGCTGAGGAGTGAGGAAGGAGTTCCTGCTATTTTAAGGTCAGTGCATATTCCAGTTACTTGATGCAGTTGCTGCCACTGCTTATTTATCTGTAGTTTGGAGAAAACATGTTAATTCCTCCACCTGCTTTCTGGTATACTTTTCAATGTTTAAATACCATCCATTTGATTTTTCTTTTGGCTCTCCAGGCCCAGTTCCATCAAGACTTATCTCCATTAAATGTTCCCTTTTATGTGCTGTGTTTTAAATCAGGGGTCCAAAATTTGTGACCTAGCTTGTGGCCAAATGTGGCTTACCACTAGCACCACATTGTGGCCTGAAAGATTACATTCCAGAGAGAATAAATTTATATCTATTATGGGACGCATTCAGCTCACTGGCTCTGAATTCTTTGTTCCTCTTTGGAGCACAAGGAACTAGCAAGCAGGATCTCTACAATTTGCCCTTGCTAAAATTCAGAGCCTGGAAAAGGTTACCTTTCTGGACTTTAAAATCCCAGATTCCCCTTTCGGACTTCAAGTAGCTATGCTGACTAGCATATTCTGGGAACTTGTGTATTTATTTATTTATTGAATTTATACTACACCTTTCTGCCAGGATGGGATCCAAGACAGCTTACAGAAATTTAAACTAAGATTAAAGTAAAACATTATTTTACAAACGTTTTTAAAAATTAAAAAATGATAAACCATAGCTAAAGCAATTGATTTTTTTTTTTAAAAAAGTTTTAAAATAAAACTTAAAATTTTCAAGCTCTGCAAATAAAGTTAGTAGGCCAGTCTCCTCCTATGGCATCAGATCTCATAGGTTAGAAAAGCATCTGATATATACAATTCTGGGCAATATAGAAAAATTGAACAGAAAGAGCACCCATCCCCAGGCTATTGTCTCACATCCCTGTGAATAATACTGGAACTCAGAGTGGAGCAATAGCTTCAAACTATGGGCAAAGAGACTCCAATTAAACATTAGAAAGAATTTTCTGATGGTAAGAGTTGTCCAGCAGTGGAATAGGCTGCCTTGGGCCATTTCTGCACTAGACTGGTATAGCGCTATTATTCCCACTTGCAACATCCTATGGAATCCTGGGGTTTGCAGTTTCAGAAAGGGCCCACCAGCCCTTCCCAAAACTGCAAACCCCAGGATTCCATAGCATGTTGCAAGTGGAATAATAGCGCTATAACAGTCTAGTGCAGAAACGGCCTTGGAGTGTGGTGGAGTCTCCCTCTTTGGAGGTTTTTAAACAGAGGCTGGATGGCCATCTGTCAAGAGTGCTTTGATTATGGCCATTTCTGCACTAGACTGTTAATAGCGCTATGATTCCACTTTCAACATCCTATGGAATCCTGGGGTTTGCAGTTTCGGGAGGGGCCGGCCGGCAAACCCCAGGATTCCATAGGATGTTGAAAGTGGAATCATAGCGCTATAAACAGTCTAGTGCGGAAATGGCCTATGTCTTCCTGCATAGCAGGAGGTTGGACTTGATGCCCCTTGTGGTCTCTTCCAACTCTTATGATTCACCATTAAACTTATACCCCTATGGCAGCAATGGGCAAAGTGCAGCCCACAAGTCCGATATGGCCCTGGGCCCCACTTTTGTTGCTCCCAAAGATCCCCCCAACCCTCATTTTTAAGGAATTGGTGCAGTTTTGGAACAAATTTTGCTCTAAACCACTTGCCAACATTTTTTTAGAAATCCTGGTGAATAGGTGAGGTGCTAGAGGACTGGAGAAGGGCAAACAGTGTTGGTCTCTTCAAGAGCAAGAAAGAAGATCCAGGAAACTACAGGGCAGTCAGCCTGACCTCAATACCAGGAAAAAAGAAATATTGGAACAGATTATACAGGAGTCTATCTGCAAGTATCTTGATGACATGCAATGATTAGTAGGAGCCAGCATGGGTTTGTCAAGAACAAATCATGCCAAACTAATCTTTCATCTTTTTTTTAATCAGGTCACTAGTTTAGTAGATAGTGGGAATGCTGCGGATGTCATTTATCTGGATTTCAGCAAAGCATTTGATAAGGTCCCCCATAACATTTTATTTGCTAATTAAATTAATTGATTTAATTAATTAATTGATTGATTGATTAAGTTAACTGATTAAATGTGGAATAGAAAGGAACACTGTTAGATGAATCCATAACTGGTTGGAAAGCCATGGTCAAAGAGTTGTCATTAATGGCTATGCTTCAAAGTGGAACAAAGTCCTGAATAGAGTGCCTCAGGGCCATTATTCTTGAACATTTTTATCAATCACTGAGGTGATGGGGTGGAGAGAATCTTTATCAAATTTGCACAGGACACAAAACTGAGAGGAGTGCCTAACACATTGGAAGATCAGAACAGAATGTAATATAAACTAAACTAAACTAAACTAAAATCTGGGCAGAAAATAATATAATGAAATTCTATAGAAGCAAATGCAATATTCTACTTTTAGGTCACAAAAATGAAATGCACAGGTATAGAATGGGGGATATATGGCTCAGCAATACTACACGAGAAAAGAACCTTGAGAATATTGTTGAACATGAGCCAGCAGTGTGATGCTGCAGCAAAGAAGGTGAATGCTGTTTTAGGCTGCATTAGTGGAAGCATAATTTCCAAGCGAAGGTAAGTAATAGTCCGACTATATTCTGTGCCAGTCAGGCTTCATCCGGAGTACTGTGTTCTGTTCTGGGCACCTCATGTCAAGAAGGATAAAGTCAAATTGAAGCAGGTTCAGAGAAGAGCAGCAAGGATGATAAAAGGTATGGAGAACAAGACATATGAAGAAAGGTTGAAAGAGCTGGGCATATGTGCAGCTTGGTGAAGAGAAGACTGACACTTTTTAAATACCTCAAGTATTTAAGGTATTAAGGTATTCAAGAGGAGGCAGCAGGCCTGTTCTCTGCTGCCTCTGCTGTACAGGAGGGTACATTTTGATTGAACGTTAGAAGGAACTTCTTAGCAGTAAGAGCAGTTTGGCAGTGGAACCACTTGCCTAGAGAGGTGGTGGGCCTCCTCCTTTGGATGTCTCCAAAAAGAGGCCGGACAGGCTGGGGATGCTTTAGCCAGAGATCCTGCACTGAACAGGGGGATGGCCTCAGTGGCCCATGAGGGCCCTTCCCGCTCTATGATTTTGTGCTCAACATCTTCCAAATGTGTGAAAGAATGTAAAATAAGATCAAATAAAAGGAAGGGGGAGCTCTGATGCTATGGGGTTGCCGGTTTTTTTTAAAAAAATACCTTTTACTTATTGTGCTTTTAATAGCAGTTCAGTCTGCAAATATTAAATCAGTGATTGTGTTTACCTCTAGACCTTGAAAAGTGTCACCTGCTTATTCATGCAGATCAGAATATTGCTAAAAATGCAGTAGCAGGCCAAGCTGATGTGTTTCCCTGAGAGATTTGTAATCTGAACTGGAAAAAAAAAATGTCAAGGCAATTTAAAAAATACAGCGAATGAGCTGATGTTATTAGACTGTATTGAATGAAGCATTCATATGCGCACAAGATCAGGTATATTCAGGTAAACCAAGTTAGCAACAGAAGAGGGAACAAAAAAACAAACAATGATGAGATGGTAGCTGCTTCACACATGGCAGATTTTCCATGCTGCAAAAACTTCAGAGTAGGGGCAAATTATGCAAATAAGGCATAATGATCGTGCTTGCTAATTTTTTGTTTAAGATACCATGCCACAACTGAGGAAGTGTAGGAAGAAAGTACGACTTTTAACGGAATACCAGGAAGCCGGCCCCCCTTTTCTCAGTTGTCTCTGCAATAGTGAGGACTAGAAACATAACAGAAAAGTTTAGAATCTAGGGCAAAGTATTCCTTCTCTGAGCAAGGTATCATCTTTACCACACAGCACTCACCTTCAGAGTGTTGGGAACAAAACCATAATACAGTTGTCCAGAGGTGCAAATGTACTTCTGTTATGCTGAAACAGACGGACTGGGGTCATTTATATATCTGTGAGGATGATGTGTAAGGAGAATATTGTGTGTGTGTGCGCACACACACACAAACACACACACAATTTCCCCATGATATCGGGTTATGTGGGGATGCTTCCCACATAGAAACCCGAACAAGAATGCGGTACAGAAACGGAAACCGTCTCCTTCCACCCTACTGGTTGCCTCTGAGGAATGGCACCTACATTTTTCTGAGAAATGCAAAAACTTCACGAAGGTTCAATATAACCTTTCCTGTGGGTGGATGGCTGGAATTTGGAGGAAAGTTGGTCGAGGGCGATGGAGAAAGGTCTAGCTTCCTAACTAGAAAAGTCCACCGTGCTGGAACCCCGGAAAGGAGCTTTCTGTGTAACCTGGCAACTGGATTCAGCAGTCACTAAGCAACACGGTTGCTGGGCAGCACTAAAGGTGATTGGCGGCTCTTGAGGGGTGAGGCTGGCAACCACCCTTGACCCAGGAAGCTGGGACTGAACCTCCACCACCACCAAGGAAGCGATAGCATTTGGCTCCCCACCCCACCCACCCCCCACCCCCCGGGAAACCAGATTCAATCGTCTCCTATTCACAGCAGTGATGGGAGAGCTGGGGTACAGGCCAGCTCCACGTGGGGAAGTGAACGGGCATGAATCAGTGTGTCGAACGTGTCACTCTCCGTGGCACGTCAAGCAAAGCAATGGGAAGGGTAGCAGTGAGTCACGGCCCCTGGCTCCAGCAGGATGGAAGCACTTGTTTGAAGGGAAGCAGGGGGAGGGGAGGGGGTAGCAGAGAGCGGGTAGGAGAAGAGCGGGTGAGAACAGGGTGCCCTGCGCCCAAAAGAAAAAGAGAGAGGCAAACGGAGTGTGAGCAGGGTGCCAGAAACAGTGGGGGTCCTTATCACACTACGCTGTGGCAGGGCTGTTATTCCACTTTAGCCGCCACGGCAACATCCTATGGAATCCTGGGATTTGCAGTTTAGGGAGAGACATTGAGAATTCTCAGCCAGGGAGCTCTTAGGACTCCCTAAACTGCAAAACCCAGAATTTCACAGGATGTTGTCATGGCAGTTAAAGTGCAATATACAGCTATAACCGTGTGGTGTGATAAGGACCGGAGAAAAGGGGTGCACACAGGCACCCAGCCAGGGAGAAGTCAAATCCAGTCAAACAGATTTTCTTGAATTTGCACAACCGTTTCACAGGATTCCCTCCCCAAACCATCATTTGAAAACAATCACCACCACCACCACAACACATAGATCACAATTGTTTCTGTGAACTGAACCATAAAAACCACAGGTCTGGTGCTTTGAGCATGGCCACAAACACATGCATTTAAGGCACAGTTTATCATAATGTTGAAATAGTGAAGACCCAGGAAGAGCCGTGCCATAGGTCCATATTTCTGTATTAGAATGGCATTGGCAACTCTAGATACATCTGATGTTGGTTTGGTGGGTATCCCCTGTACAAACGAGATACGTATACACTCCAACTGCCCTTGTTTAGCAGGGACAGTCCCAATTATCTTCCTTTATCCCACTTTCTCAGCTGCTTTTAAAATGTCCTGTTTTCTTTCTCCCCCCTCCCATTTTCCTCCATCCCCTGCTCACTTCAGCTGATGCAAATTGACTTCGAAGTGGAAAAGATGCTTCCAGTCACTTAATTCAGCTAGAAAGAGAAGAAGGGACAGAGTCTGAACTGCCCAAGAGTTTTCTTTTTTAAAAAACAAAAAAACAACAACCCTTTTACAGGTTTTCCTAAGCGCAGTACACAAATTCCAGGGTTCCTCTGCTCAAAATAGTAGTTCTGTATGCTTCTTCATTAATAACTCTTGCCCTCCTGCTGCCTGACCACACTGTGATGTTCTTCAACCACATGTGCCCCCGTTTTCATCCGTGAAATGTTGGGGGTTATGGATATATGAAGGACTGTGATTGGTTTGGTAAATCTGACTTGAAACTCCCCCGACCATCATTTTTGTGGCTGACCGTGTGTCTCCCATCCACCCATGGAGACCATGCTATGGCTGCACACACACATACCCTCCAACTGTCCTAACTTGGCAAGGACAGTCCTGATTTATCCCCTGCCATCCCACTTTCTCAGCTGCTTTTAAAGTGTCTTATTTCCTCTTTCCCACTCCCCTTTGTCCCCCTTTGTCCTAGCTTATTTCAACTGCTGCAAACCGAGTTCAAAGTGCAAGAGTAGTTTTCACTCAATTAAGAAGAGTGAATTGAGACGAGAGGGGTGGAAACTTGTTCTTCCCAGGAGGCTCAGGCAAAAGCAGACTGCTGCGCTCTCTCTTACCTTGTGTGTTGTTTTTCATTAATACTTCTTGCTATCTTGACCACTTTCTGATGCTGCTTGGCCACATGTCACCTGGTTTCCATCTGTGAAATGTGGGAAGGCATACCTACACACCCCTTTTTCAAAATTCCAAATATGCAGGCAAAAGATGGGGACCTCTGCCCTAACCTATGGCAACCGAACCTGAGTGACCTCGTAGGAGCTAGAAGTAAACTGAGGAAAAGAGTGGGTGGGGAGAGTCCAGCCCACAGGCTGCATGTGGCTCCCAACACAATTTTAGCCCCACGCCCGATCCTGCAGAACCCCAAGGGAGCAAGGGCAACAACTCTGTGTCAGTTCCCATTTTCAGAAAAGACTTGTCCTGGGCTGAACATGGCTAGATTGGAGTGTGTGTGTGTGTGTGTGTGTGTGTGTGTGTGAAAATTGCTTGCCCACATTCCTTAAAGGAAGCATTCGTTTTTTTAAAAAAGAGGGCTGGCAGGGTGATGTGGCCATCAAAGTTCCCCCCATTAGCCTCAAAGTGGCCACTGAAACCTGACTTAAAAACTGGATGAGAGGCCTGCTTACTGGACAAGAATCAGGAAGCAAGAAAGCACAAAACTTAGCCAGCAATGGGAGACATTAACCATCTTAACTGAAGGGGCTGTGAGCCCAGAAATAGGGCAGCTTCCATTGAGATCACAGAGTACCCCAGTGCTACTCTTACAAGGAACAAAGCGGGATTTCACAAAAATGAAAGCAGATAATGATAACAGGCAAAGGGATAAGTAAAAAGTACTAAGTAAACATAAGGACCATTGCAGCTGAATTAAGAACTTAAGGTTCAGCCCAGAGCAGAGAATGCAGAGAATGAAGAGAATGTAGCATGTTTCTGTTCCAAACACTACAGCAGGAATGGGCATACTGTGATTTTCCAGGCACCCTTGGACTGCACCTCCCATCATTCCTCACCCTTACCTACGCTGTCTAAAGCTGATGGGACCTGCAATCCAGAAACACCTGGAGGACAGCAAGTTAGCCACCTCTGTCCTACAGGAACCAGCCAAACCTGTCCAATACTGTTGCACTGAAAACTGTAATTTTGTTTTTCCCAACATGTTCATTTTAAAAATAAAAAAATCTGTAACTGGAGATACTATTCAGATGTGCATGCAATATGCTTGAACACCTGCCTAAACTGCAAACTTCAGAATTCCATAGGATGTTGAAAGTGGAATAATAGCACTATAATAGTCTAGTGTGGAAATGGCCTCAGCCAGAGAGCTCTTTGGCCTCAGTAAACTACAAACTCAGAATTCCTCAGGATGTTGAAAGTGGTATAATAGCACTATAACGGTGTTGGGTGGAAATGGCCTGAGTTCAAGTGCAGAAGTATCTCACATTCAGTTAAGTTTGTAGGGCCACTTCTGCAATAGACTGTTATAGCACTATTATTCCACTTTCAACATCCTATGGAATTCTGGAGTTTGCAATTTAGGGAGGGGCTGGCCGACCTCTCCATAAACTGCAAACTTCAGGATTCCATAGCATGTTGAAAGTGGAATAATAGCGCTATAACAGTGTTACCGCTGTTTCTAGCCCAAGCTTGTGAGATATTAAGATATCTTTTGATATCAATAATTTGGCCTTCTGTACCCATTCCTCTCCACATGCTTGCGAGGCCCCCGGACAAGCACGCACACAGGCACGGCCGAAAATAGCCGAACCATTCAAACCCCAATCCAGGCAGGCCAGTCATTGCCGAATGCGGCTTCAGGAGACCTCAAGGCAAGTACCACATTATGTATGCACGCTACTTACAAAAAGATCCCCTGCCCCGCGCAGGCAGCTTGATGAATGGACTATACAACTCTCAAGCACTCCACGTTTGCATACTGGCTACTCTATTGACAATCTGGCTGTAACTCAATCATCTAAAGTACTGACCTTTCGGAAGCTTTGTCTCCAGCCCCAAACTCATTGTTTTCCCCAAGTACGGACTAGCATGCGGCCACAATTTTCCCTATAAGATCCCCTGACTTTGAGTGCTTCCTTGGATCGTTCTTGGCTTCCATCCCGCCTTGCTGTCGCTTTGTCCAGTGAGCCTTCCCCTAAGCTCCATGTGCTAAGAATCCACACTCCCCAGCTTCTTTGCTTTTAACCAGGCTTCAGGACAGGTATAGTATTTCCCATACCGAACCTCCTCTCAAAATCCCTCTATCCAACTCCTCCCTTTTATTTCTATAGTTCTTGTGTGAGTGTGTTGCATACACGTGTTTGCTTGTATTTCAATAAACCAATTATTATTATTTCAACATCTGCCTTATCATTGACTCGGCCTGACCCCGTAGACATAGGGTTCAAGATCTCGCTACGTTACCCTGCCTCTCGCATTGCAAACTTGTGCTCTGTGCTAATTCCCTCCCCATTGTTTGAGCACATTTAGGTGTCCCTCCCAGGACCCCCAGAAATCAGGGTAACAACAGTCTACTGCGGAAATGGCCTAGTTGGAAGAGACGGAGGCAGAATATTGGCCTTTCCAGGAGGCCCATGCAAAAGCAAACAAAAGCAGCCTCTTCCAACTTGTGCTTCCTCATGAATAACTTCTGTTATTCTGACCACACTCTGATGTTGCTTGGGCATGTATGTCCTAGTTTTCATCTGTGAAATGCTGGAGAGCATTGCCTGGATTAGATGGTGAGTAAGCAACTCAGCCACCTCCAGATGTGCCGCACTACAACTTCCACTTGCCCCACCAGCTTACCAATGGTTACGGATTATGAGAACTGTAGCCCTAAAGACCTCTGGAGGGCATTCTTTGCCAACCCATGGCTTAAAAGATTGCATTCAGTTCCTTCTAACTCAATTAGGCCAAGCAGAAGGCAAGGGATTGAATGTATGATGAGCGCGCCACTAGTGAAATTAAAGAACTGATGTGAGATCTTTCCTTTTGAATGTGGCATAAAGGAAGAAGAGGAAGAGGAAGAAGGGATAAGGTTGCCAGAGTAAACTCTAGAGCAGGCTCCTGTACCTTTATTGGTTATGTCAAAGTGGAAATTTCAGCAAGTGTTGCTTTGTTACCTGGCTGCATGACAACTGATGGCTGCTGAAAATCCCTCTTCTACACAAATATTTCAGGTACAGGAGGAGTCCCCTTCTACCTACATCACCAGGCACACTCAGTACGTTGAAAAAACATAGATGTGTAGATTCGGCCACCAAAATGGAAATCATAAGAAGACTGTAGGCTGGTAAAAGAAGACAAATCCTCTTTGGATGTATTTTGGAAGAAACCTTCAAATGCTCTCTAGAAAGTCTGAAATGTCTCTGGAAGGTTCAGAGCAAACCTTTTGTTTAATTTCACTGGTAAATATTGTTAGTTTTGGATAAAAAGTTTGCTGTGTCACGTTGAAGTGTTTTTCCTTTTGTGGTGTAGTAACCAAAGCTTTTTCTTTCTATGTTATTTCTGCCTCCGTATTCTGTTTAAGAATATTCTGTTAAAGAAGTAATGGCCAGGAACATGTCTCCTTTGTTAACCGAAGGACACCTGTATTCTGCTTATAGCCACAGGAGAAAGAGCTGGGCTTGATGAAGAATCATCCTTCACAGCAAGGTGGTAACCACTGCAAGCTCAGAACTAAGGCTTGGCTCCTGGGATGTACGGCCACTTGTTTCTCCTAGGAGAGATTTCCAGCTCCTATCCTGCCCTATAGTGGAAGAAACCTCAATCCTCTCTTCCTCATAGGCTTGTATTCTCTCCATGCACTCTTTCAACACACAACAGATGGCAAGGGCTTGTGTACAGCTCCCTGTCTCGGCACTGGCAAGTGAAGGGACAGATGGTGGCACCAGCCTCCTGAAAGCACCAGCGTTTAGTAGCTGCTAAATATTTTAATTAACCCCCTTGGTGCCTGCCCCTCATGTCTCCAAATGACTTTTGAAACCCAAACTCAGAGAAGCCAGGCAAACAGTGTACTGGCACAGCAGTGTAATGTGTCTGCCCGCAGAAAGAACAGTGTGAAATCCCAAGTTATGAGGAAGGGGCTGCAGGAAGAATTGCAACATTTAGAGCTATTTAGTTTGGGAAGAAGAGAATACAGGAGAAAAGGAACAAAACTTACAAAAGTACGGTGTGAAGAAAACGAAGAGAGAAGTCAGTCAGTCTCTCTCTCTCTCTCTCAATCTCTCCCTCTTTCTCCCGTGTATGTGAAATTTCTGGTCAATGTTTCCATTGCCCCCAACACCAGCCACAACATTTTATTCCCAAAGCTGGAGGAAAGTGGCTGGAGTCCTGAAGGAGTTTCAAAAACAGGTCCCGCTTTCAATACATGTGTGACCTATTCTGGCAATGGTGGCTTAGAAATTAATTGATTAATTAATAAACAAAACAGAAGGTACAACAGAGAAGGATGTGCGAAGGATCTGGAACAACTGCACCAACTGAACCATTCATAATCCAGCCCTGTTATTCCCACTCTCAAGACATACTGGACACAAAACTTTTTTTCTTCCTTTGTTTCCATTAAAGAGGCTGATCTGGGGATTCTGGATGTGACAAGGCGACAAAAACATCCTTGGGGCTGCAATTTGCCCACCCCTGCCCCAGAGCTGCACTGAGTGCATCAGTGAAATAGCACTTTTGCACCATAACACTCTTAACTCTGAGACTTACAATAAACAAATAAACAAACAAACAATCAGGAGAAAATTCAAGCAATAGGAACACCTCAGCAACTTATGCCTCATTTAAAGAAAAAGTTTGGAAGAGCCTTAGTGCAGATGCAAGAAATTGCTACAAAGGGCCCTTTAAAAGACTGCAACAGGTAAGTTTGGACACTGCACCGTACTATACCGTACTGTGAGAATTTATATTTTTTAAAAAGTATTTTAGAAGAGCCTTTAGAAGGAGCTGGCATGGACTTGTTCAGAACAAAACTACCTGTGACCAGCCTAGTTTCTACCTTTGAAATGGTCATTGCTCCAACAGATTGCAAGAACACGGGGCTTTATTTAAATGTTGAAGATGGGGTGACCTTTCTTGTAAGCAACAATGAGGGGTAGCTTGTGGTCTAAGTGGGAGGAGGGACATCTCATCCGGACATCTCATCCCAAGTATCACTCAAGCTTGCCATTAGCTGTTCCCCTGGCAGCATGTGGGAAATGAAACTCACTTTGTCAAGGGGGGCAAGCATGAGAGGCTGGAAGTGGTAGCCACTGCTATGCACTGGAGCTGCTTTACAGTCACACCGAGGCCATTTCCGCATGAGACTGTTATAGCGCTCTTATTCCACTTTCAACATCCTATGGAATCCTGGGGTTTGCAGTTTAGGGAGGGGCCGGCCATAGCCAGAGATGCATTTCGAGGACTCCTTCTGTGTGGACTGTGAGCTCCAGCCCATCCTACACAAGGTCAAGAGACAGTCTTCCTGCTCCAATATCCTCTTTTTCTCCCTTGCATTTGACATAAAATAAACATCATACAAATGGATCAGGGTCAACAATTCCTTTTCCAATCTGAAAATTAAAATTTATATCTAAAATGTGTTGTTCTTATTTGTTGTCAGGTTGGCTTTGATTTATGGTCACTCTTTGAATAGGAAACTTCCAAAAGCCTCAGTCATCAACTGAGCTGTTTGGGCCTTGCAAACTCATGGTTGTAGTTTTCGTGATTGAATCAATCCATCTGTAAAACAGTCTGCCTTTTTCCCTACTTTATTTTACTAAGCATTATCATTTTTTCCCCCAATGAATGGCATTATCTGAAGATAGGCCCAAAATATTATAGCCTCAGTTTAGTCATTTTGGCTTCTAGAGAGAGTTCAGGCTTGATTTGCTCTCACACATTTGCTCTTTTTAGTGATCCATGGTATCTTTAGAACTGTCATCCAGCACCAAGTGAGTTTACTTTCTTCCTGTCAGAAAGCTGATTTCTTCACTGCCCAGGTTTCACAACCATCCATACCAGATGGAAATACTATTGAAGGGGTTAAATTGTAGAAACTACTTGCTTAAGTAGAAAAATAGAGAAAAATAAGTCAGGCAGGTGTGTCTCTTATCTTACCAAGGGCTTAGGTATGCGGCTTAGCAATGCATGGAATATAGGGAGTTTGGGAGTCGACGCGACCCAAACTCCCTGGTACAGAGATACTTCATTTTTGAAACTGTAATACATCATTTCGAAACTTAAACTTTTGTAACCTGCACCCTTTTCACATATGGTAATCATTTCCTGTACCTGTTTTTTTAAAACTTATAAATGTATGCTGAAACCTAAAACGGGGCTCTCAGTCTTTTGGAAGTTCATTCCACTGAGATCCCTGTGCAGTAAAATAAACTTTGTTTTCTGATCTGCTGGTCTCAATTCTCTGGCTTACCACAACATTTTCTGGTGCATTGGCCGGGAATTGTGAAGGGCTTTTGCCCACTTTGGCGGACACCAGGGTGTCGGGACCGTCGCCCCTTCCTGATACAACCCAGGGCGCCCTCGACTTTCTTTTGTCGGAAGGATTGGTTCGGAGTGGGGCGACGGCTCTGGCAACGGTGCTCCAGCCAAGGAACCCGAGGTCAGAGCAGAAAACAGAACCCTCCCACGATTGTTGGTGAGTGCCCTCCCCGCAAACTCGGGGGGAAGAGGGGCCTGATCAACCCCTTTCAGCTTTGCCCTAGTACCCCACTGTTGTTGTGGGTGAAGCTGCAGAACTTTTGGGTGTAGTGTTGGAGGTGGGAGGTTGTGTGTTGGCGTGAATGTCTGAAAGGAAGGTTGCGTGACGCCGCAGTTTCCAAGTCACGCCGTTGAGTTTCCGGGTGCTTGGGTCGGCGTGAATCGAGTGGTGTCTCTCCCCCTTTGTGTTGACCCACGGGTCAAACCCCTTTTTCCTTGTGTGTGTTGTTCGCTTTGGGAGGAAATGGGAGGGGGGCAGAACCGACAAACCCCTTTAGGCTGTATGTTGAAAAACTTTAAGAAAGGATTTAGTGGGGATTATGGAGACCCCCGAATGACGCCTGAACGGTTGAGGACCTTGTGTGAAGTCGAATGGCCATCCTTTAAGGTGGGGTGGCCCCCAGAGGGAAGCCTGGAACCCTCACGAATCAGGGCAGTGTATTCGGTGGTGGTCGGCGAGCCTGGCCACCCTGATCAATATCCATACATAGATTCATAGGACACAGTGGTCACTCAAAACCCCCCTTGGCTGCGGAACTGTCAGGAGCAAATTAGTAAGGCTATGGTAGTAATGCAGGATTGGACCAGGCGAAAGTTTGGAAAAGGACGGATATTGGCGGAATCGGTTCCGGAGGGACCCAGCGCTCCCCCTCCCCCATATGTGCCACCGAAGCCAGCTCCGCTGCCACCAGCCTTACCCCCACCGCAGCCAGCTTTGCTGCCGCCAGCCCTACCTGTGCAACTGGACCTCCCGGAACAGGAGGGAGCCACGGCCGGGGGATTGACGGATTCTAGCCCAGTTGCCCAGGGGATGGTGGGATCTCCCGAAGTCTATGATCTCAGAACAGGGATGAAAGAGAAAACCAAGATAAAAAAGTCCAAGCATCAGAAAGAGACGGAAGAATCAGATGACACAGACTGGGAAAGTGGAGACGTGGTCGCACCATTGCGACAAGTTACTCAACTGGTGGCAGGTCCCAATGAAGAAGGAGGGTACCGGCGAGTACAGAGTTACCAGTACACCCCTTTCACCTCTTCAGATTTACTGAACTGGAAGACCCACTATGGGTCATATACTGAGAAGCCTCAAGAGATGGTAGAGCTGCGTACCAGCATTATGGCTACTCATCTCCCCACCTGGCAGGATTGCCAACAGTTATTGTTGACTTTATTCACTACCGAAGAGAGGAGGAGAATATTGGAGGAGGTAGAGAAGGTAGCAACGGTAAGAGCAGGGCCAGAAGTGCAAGGTGTAAATGCCTGGGTGCGGGAGCGAGTCCTCACTGTGGATCCACAGTGGGATCCTAATGATAACCAGCAACGGGACAGATTAGCAGAATATCGGGCAATACTGTTGACTGGAATGAGGAGAGGTGTGAAGAAGTCTATCAACATGGCCAAAGTACAAGGACCTACTGAGGCCCCAGGGGAATATTTGGAAAGGTTGTTAAAAGCCTACCGGCAGTATACCCTCATAGATCTGGACGCTGCCAAGAACCTCTGAACGGTGACTACGGCATTTGTGACAGGAAGCTACCCTGATATTCGGAAGAAGTTACAGAAACAAGAAGGGTTTGAAGGAATGAATCTCAGTCAATTGGTGAGCATTGCTCAGAAGGTGTACATAAATAGGGAGCAGGAAGAAAAGAGGGAGCGAGATAGGAGAATGCACAAGAAAGCGGAATTATTGGCAGCGGCACTAACGGCAAAGGAAGGATATTGGAAAGGTGGAAGAGGAAGGGGAAGAGGTGGACTTCCATTGGGATGCAATGAATGTGCCCTCTGCCATCAGGTGGGGCACTGGAAAAACGAATGCCCTAGACAGAGAGAATTGGTGAATAGAGGAAGAGGAATGGACCGAGGAAGAGGGGCAAGTAGAGGAAGAGGAAGAGTAATGAATGGAAGATATGAGCCAGAGGTGGATGAAGGATTCAAGGACTTGATTGGGCTGGCTGGAATGGAACATTACGATTAGGACAGACCGGGGCCCCTTGCTCTCGGCCCCAGGGAGCCTATGGTCACAGCACAAATTGTGGGCCGAGCCATCCCAATGATGTTGGATACAGGCGCTGCCTGTTCTGTATTAAATTCAGCAGTAGCTCCAAAAACTGAAAATGCCATAAGAATTGTGGGAGCCACCAGAAGAACAGAGCAACACCCTCTTTTGGAAAAAAGAATTGCGGATGTAGGGAGACACCAAGTTACTCATCAGTTTTTATACTTACCAAACTGCCCTGTACCCTTATTGGGTTGAGATCTGTTGGCTAAACTGAGAGCCCAGATTTCCATTGAAGAAGATGGGGTGATGGAAGTAAATTTTAGAGGACCAAAAAGCATCTCAGTAACCTACCCAATGGAAGAAGAGTGGCGAAGGTATCTGATCATGGTTTGTCAAGAACAACCCACTACATTTGGACCCCCAGGAGTATGGGCCGAAGATAATCCGCCTAGTGGAATTGAAGTCAAATGCTGTTCCCATTCGTGTAAAGCAGTATGACTTGCCCAGAGAAGCCCTGGAAGGGATTCAGAAACATTTGGATCGGCTGAGGAAATACAACATAATTCGGGAATGCCACTCTCCATGGAACACCCCATTACTCCCTGTGTTGAAGCCTGGAACAAAGGAGTATCGCCCAGTTCAAGGTTTAAGGATGGTGAATGAGGCTACAGTGACCCTACACCCTGTGGTGCCAAACCCATATGTTTTAATGAGACTAGTTCCATCCACAGCTACTCACTTTACGGTGTTGGGACTTAAGGATGCCTTCTTCTGTATCCGGGTGGCCCCACAGAGTCAAGAAATATTTGCTTTCCAAATGGAAGATATCGTTATGGGCCAGAAAACCCAGTTTACTTAGTGTCGCTTGCCTCAGGGCTGGAAGAACTCGCCTACAATTTTTGGGACATCCCTAAGTCAAGACTTGAGAAGATTCAGATCTGAGCCCGAGAAACGAGTTTTGCTGCAATATGTAGATGACCTGCTGTTGGCAGCTACCAGTGAGGAAGAGTGTAAAGAGGCTACAGTGGAGTTGCTCCAGCTTTTGTGGGAAGCAGGCTACAAAGTATCTAGAAAGAAAGCCCAGTTGTGTCAGACAGAAGTGCGGTATCTGGGATTCCAAGTGACTCAAGGAAAGCGAGCGCTAGGCCGAGAAAGGAAGGAGGCTGTGTGTGCTCTACCTGAGCCCCGGAATTGGAAGATGGTGCAAGAATTTTTGGGTGCAGCTGGGTTTTGTAGAATTTGGATTCCTAATTTTGCAGTGATGAGTAAACCCTTATATGAAGCTACCAAAGGCCTGGAGAATTCTGAATTTACGTGGGGAACAGAACAGAAGAGGGCCTGGGAGCAGATAAAGAAGGCACTGATGGAAGCTCCAGCGCTGGGCCTGCCTGATGTGACAAAGACATTCACTTTATACGTTGATGAAAAAGGAGGAATAGCAGTGGGAGTACTGACGCAGATGTTGGGATCCTGGCATCGCCCTGTGGTGTACCTTTCTAAACAGTTAGATCCTGTTGCCAGAGGATGGCCTGGGTGCCTAAGGGCAATAGCGGCAACCACCTTGTTGGTAAAAGAAGCAGACAAATTAACCCTAGGCCAGAATCTGACAGTGAAAGTCCCACATTCTGTATTAGCTCTAATGGAGTACAAAGGCAATTATTGGTTCACAAATAGCCGAATGTCCAAGCATCAAGGAATGTTATATGAGAATCCTAGAGTAAAGTTGGAAACATGCACCACTTTGAACCCCGCAACGTTGCTCCCCGTAGAATCTGAGGTCACACATCGTGATTGTCTTCAAACCATGGATGAAGTGTATTCAAGCAGACCAGACTTACGGGACATCCCGTGGCCCCATCCTGATGTTACTTATTATACAGATGGAAGCAGCTTCGTACGAGAAGGAAAGCCAAAGGCCGGATATGCAGTGGTCACAGCGGACAAGACAATAGAGGCCAGAGCGTTACCTGTTGGCACTTCAGCCCAGAAGGCGGAACTCATCGCCCCTATTAGAGCTTTGGAACTAGCTGAGGGACTCATCGTGAATATATACACAGATTCAAAGTATGCCTTTACTACCCTACATGCGCATGGGGCACTGTACAAAGAAAAAGGATTAATCAACTCTTCGGGACAGGAGATCAAGTACGGAAGAGAAATAGAGCATGTGTTAGAAGCTGTATGGGCCCCTCGTAAAGTCGCTGTAATCCACTGTAGAGGACACCAGAAAGGATATGATCCAGTGGTTCGTGGAAACTGAAAGGCAGATGCAGCTGCAAAGGAGGCTGCGGAGAGGGAACCGGAAAATGAGATGGAAGATTTGCCCCAAGAATTGGTAACACAACTCTTCCAAGTATCATTGAGTGACCAGACCCCTAGGTACACTCAGCAAGAAAACAAGAGGGCTGAAAAAGACCTGAAGGCTAGGTCTGACAAAGACGGCTGGTGGGTCTTGCCAGATGGAAGGCGGTACATACCCCAATCTATGGGATGGTCAGTTGTGCACAAAGGGCACGAAGCTACACACTTGGGAAAGATGGCATTAGCTCAGCTATTAGAGAAAGATGTGTTCATAGACAGAATGAGCCAGTACACCACGCTAGCATCATCGCGGTGTCAAACTTCTGCTCAGAATAACCCGCGCCAAGGACCAAGATTGGAGGGGGGAGTACAGTATCAAGGATCTACTCCTTTTGAATCCCTAGTGGTGGATTTTACAGAAATGCCATGGTTGGGACAGTACCGTTACATGTTGGTAATGGTATGCACTCACACTGGGTGGGTTGAAGCATATCCTACATGACTGAGAAGGCAAAAGAGGTAGTACAAGCCTTGCTTCGGGACATCATATCAAGATATGGATTGCCCCTCACATTGGATCTGACAATGGCCCAGCTTTTGTGCACGGAGTAATCAAGAGTCTTGCAGAGACCCTGAGAATCACCTGGAAGCTACATTGTGCATATAGACCCCAAAGCTCTGGGAAAGTGGAGAGAATGAATAGAACATTGAAAACTCAGCTTGCGAAATTGTGCCAGGAAACGAAACTCAAGTGGTTAGATGCGCTCCCTATAGCACTGCTGAGGATAAGATGCACCCCCTATTGGACAACTGGGCTAACTCCATTTGAAATGTTATATGGAAGACCCCCGGCCATCCTAAAAGGGCTAAGAGGGGATATTCAGGAGTTGGGAAGTCTGGCCCTCCAAGAAGAGGTGCAGGCATTAGGAAAGGCTCTAGAGAAGGTTAAAGCCCATGCTTTAGAGGTTAGACGAGTTCCGTTCCTCATGAAAGCACATTCCTTTCAACCTGGGGATGAGGTGTGGGTTAAAGACTGGAAAGCAGAGCCCCTATCACCAGGGTGGAGGGGGTCATATCAGGTGTTGTTAGTTACCCCCACAGCAGTAAAGGTATCGGGACTGAAACCCTGGATACATTATACTAGGGTAAAACGAGCATTTACTGATTGGACTGTGATCTCATCACAAGAAAACCCTCTGAAATTGAAATTGTCCAGACGGAAAGAGGGGAGAGAAGGTTCGGACTAGACTCTGCTGTGGTCATACCAGGGAATTGACCACTATGCACAGTCAGATCCGCAACAGGTGAATGAAAAATCTAGGCTAGACCCTACTGCTGCCACATGTCTGGAGGCTGGTAGCTTTACGTACGGTCAGACCTAGCAACTGCAGAGGAAAGAAGATCGGGACTAGGTTTCGCTATAGTCACTCCGGAGGCCGACTATTCTACGCATGGCCAGATCCCCTACGGAGGAAGATGATAATGAGCAATGAGTGCTAGTGAACTAGTAATAATAGTAGTGTGTATACTCTTTGGAATTTTAGCTCTGGTGTATTTCTTGTATATGTATAGAAGGTACTGGTGTGGGATAAGTAGGTTTGGACCCCTGTTTGACTCCGAAGATGCAGTGGGTAACGTTGATAGGAGTGTGGGGCATGATGTGTGGAATAATTGAGGCCAACTGGTTTAAGCAACACGCTGCACATATGTTCCAACAACATGGAGCCAGTGTCACTCTAATTTATGAACACCCACAGACCGTGGCAGATTTCGGTTTTATGCCCTCCCTCATTAATGAACCGGGAGTGATTGTAGGAGCCCTGCAGTCAGCATTAAAGGGAAATCCCAATATGTTTGCCAAAGTTGACAGTAACCTAAACAAAACTCGGTTTAGGCAGCTTAAATTTTATACTTATTCCCCCGGAATGTGTTTTTGTTGTCACCATAGCGGAAGATGGAATTCTAAGTGGAAAGGATATATACAGCACCCCTCATTTTATGCTAAATTGGGAAATTATTCAGCCTGTAGTAATAGATTTTATTTGTATGGCTCATATAACAATTCCTGTCAACCTGAGGCAGATTTAAATGAAAGCAGTTTTGGAGATTTGTATCTGGAATATCCTATGTTTACTCCTAATTATACAGAATCTGGCAGTATATGCTCCGGATTGATGGACTGGGATCCAAATTTATGGTTTTATTTTAACGGATGGGCCACCAATTATCACCCAGGGACTTATCAGTGTGTGGGAATTGGGTATATGACTATACCTGTTCAAGTTTTCCTACCAGGACGACCAAAATGGGCTGTTAGAAGAAGAAGGAAGCTGGTGGGACCACTGGGTAGCCAATGTGAAGATCTGGTCATTGTAGGAGGGAAATTGGCTAAGACTGAGGCCAGCAGAATAGGAGGTGGAGTAATAACGGGGGTCCTTACTTTGGGATCCTATCCAGGAATCGTAGCTCAAGAAAATCGTAAAAGTATATTAGGATTGACTTGTAGATTGGAGAAAACTATAAATGCAACTGGGAAGTTGATAAGGGCCCTTCAGCAGGAAATTGAAGAGCTCAATCAGTTATTGTTACAACATCGGATGGCCTTGGATTACTTGTTAGCCAGAAAAGGGGGGTTTTGTTCTATAGTCAAGGGAGGATGCAGAGTCACCTTCCATGATTTAAACAAGACTATAGAAGATGAGATACAACACCTACAAGGGCTAATACGAAATAATGACAGTGGCATTAGTAATCCTTGGGATTGGTTGACTTCCTGGTTACCAGATTTTGGCTGGCTGAAAACTCTGTTTTTAGGCATTATAGTTTTGATTGTAGGAGGGTTTCTAATGATGATATGTATTTCCTGTGCTATGAAATGTGTACGGAGCTCTCTCTCTGAAGCTATGGAGGGAAAGGCAGCTCATTTTGCTGTTATGACTCAAAAGCAGGCTTAAGCAAATTATGCTCAAATTGCAATAGAATTTGGCAGAAAAGGGGGGAATGAAGGGGTTAAATTATAGAAACTACTTGCTTAAGTAGAAAAATAGAGAAAAATAAGTCAGGCAGGTGTGTCTCTTATCTTATCAAGGGCTTAGGTACGTGGCTTAGCAATGCATGGAATATAGGGAGTTTGGGAGTTGATGCGACCCAGGGAGAATACTCCCTGGTACAGAGATACTTCATTTTTGAAACTGTAATACATAATTTTGAAACTTAAATTTTTGTAACCTGTACCCTTTTCACATATGGTAATCATTTCCTGTACCTGTTTTTTTAAAACGTATAAATGTATGCTGAAACCTAAAACAGGGCTCTCAGTCTTTTGGAAGTTCATTCCACTGAGATCCCTGCGCAGTAAAATAAACTTTGTTTTCTGATCTGCTGGTCTCAATTCTCTGGCTTACCACAACACTATGGCATGAATGATTTATCTAAATTATATTACTCTTGAATATGCCTTCAAAAGAAAGTTATGCTGAACCTCACATCTACCTAAAATCACATCTTCTGATATGAAAGCATTTCTTAAATAGAAGAATGCCAGTAGTCACTGAATGAAAAGTGAAAGCCACTCTTTGCATGCTCAGTAACAGTCTTACATCCATACCAAGACTAGCCCCCTGTGTTTTAAAAATGTTACCAGGTTATTTCTTATCTTAAGTCTACCAAAAAGATATTAAGAAGGATGCTAAGAGACTTTCTGTTCCACTCTGTGACCTCCAGGACACAAAAATCCTCCCACCACTTTATGCCTAGTGTTGCATACTCAAGCCATAGACCCAGGAATTTGGGGGAGGGGGCAGAAAAAATTTAGAGTTTCTCCTAAAAATACCCTCTTAATGATCAGCACTGCCACACTACATTTCCTTAGTTTTCTTCTCTTCTCATCCATTATTTTGTCCAACCATGTATGTATATTATTGTGACACTCATTTGAACCATAATGAATATGCTTCCGACTTTATTAATAATTTTCCTATTAAATAAGCA
This sequence comes from Cyclura pinguis, assembly GCA_030412105.1. Lineage (NCBI taxonomy): Eukaryota > Metazoa > Chordata > Lepidosauria > Squamata > Iguanidae > Cyclura > Cyclura pinguis. The sequence goes on from CM059600.1 coordinate 208,923,759, forward strand.
GATGCAAAAATGTGTTTAAGAAAGCAGATATTCAGCACATCCTGTCTCCCCTATGTTAAGTTAACATCCCAGGATGATTTTTGGCTTAGCACAAAAGACCAAGACAACAAGTCTTTCTACCCCAAATTAATCTCTGTGGATTAAGTGGTATGTCATTATACCACTCCAAGTGCTTGTGTTGGTTTCTCCTTCCAAGTTCATTTCAAAGTTTTAATTACAAAGCTTTAAACTGCTTTGTCTTAGGCTATCTAAGAGATGACTCCAGGTGACTAGGAAAACGATTAAGTAGAGAGCCAGCGTGGTACAGTAGTTTGAATGTGGAACTAACACTTTGAAACAAACCTCACTTAGTCATGGAAACCAGACGGGTGATCTTCAGTAAGTTGAACACTCTCAGTCTGAAAAAAGCAATAGCAAACCTCTTCTGAATAAGCTATGCCAAGAAAACCCTGTGATATGGTCAATGTAAAGTGGAGTTGATTTGAAAGCGCATAACAGCACCATCATCTGCATGGTCTTGTTCTCTGGGTGACCCTTTGAGGCAGAACTGTCTTGCCTTCCAGTGCTGCCAAAATTTGACCCTGGGAGCTACTCAGAATAGTGGTCTCTGCAGCTCGAGAGATGCTTCTTGCTGCAGTTCTGCACCAAGGAGAACTTTCATGGTAGAACTGGGATCTCTGGCTGGAAAAACTCCCCCTGGATTAAAGGGGAGGCAGAGGATTACTCATTATGGACCAGAATTCTCATTATTTGTTTTTACTCATTAGTAAATGTGTCATGAATGGGAAAGACATCTTGCCCTTGCTGCAAAACACAGCTGTTTTGATCTGAGGATCTGATAGCCCTATTCTAGCAACCTGCTTTTCAAAGAAGATACCTTTAATTAAACATTTGAAGTTACGAAAGTAAGAATCTTGGAGAATACTGTAGCCTACACAGCTATCTTCTTTCTGCAATCAAGATTTGAGTAAATCTGTTTACCCCACAAGATTGGGACAAACAATTAGAAAATTGGAGACTGACATATTAAAAGAGAATAATTAAGGATTTAAGTGCATACATTTTGTGAATAGACTGAATTGCATTTTATTTGTCAGATGTAACTGGATTTTAACAAAGAGAATTACAGCATGAGAAAGTGTGGAGGTTATCTGTTTGATCCTTACAACACTGGCTGGCTGGCAGCTTCTGGCTAGATATCCATTGTTAACTCTGTAACTGCTGGATGAAATGAAGATGGAACCTTCCAAGGAACATTCTGAGAATTTTTTTTTTACAAAGGATGTTGGAGGAGCTATGCGTGGAACTCCTAAACTGGCTGAAGAATATGATAGAAGTTGTGAGGAAAGAGTTCTGTGTCAAGGAACTGTTGTGAGATGCAAAACAGGAGGAAGGCACAGAAGTTAGCAATATGGAGATGAAAGAGCATGAAAACCAGACGGAGAGACAAACTCAAGTCTTTGTGGAGGGAGTTACTGACTTGAAGATTTATACCAAGAACCTTCTGTTTGTGAAAGGGAAATTACAGCCTAAGGGAGGGAGGAAGGGGGAGACAAATCTAAAATTGAACTGTAAACAAATTATTTTGATGGCTGAATGAAATCAACTGATTTAGCCTGTGTGACTGAAGAGCATGAGAGAAAGATATCAAAAATAAGGGTGCTGTTTCAGGACAGCTATTCTGAAATGTCATGTGAGAAGCAACTTGAAAGAGTAATAAAGGGCAAGGATGGGAATGAAAGAAGTTGGGGAGTCCCTAGTCCTTGAATAGGGAAGATGGCAGTTAAATTCAAAATGAAATAGATGGGTTAAACTAGCTTAAGAAATAGTTACAGATACAGGATAATGATAACTGGATTCGGTCTATAAATTCTGTAATAGATTTTATAATATAAAAGGGTATTGAAATATCTGGATTTAGGGATGTCATAAAACATGTAATAGATTTACAGTTTAAACTAGTGAAAATACCAAGAATTATGTCAGCAAATGGCATTTAGTAAAATTAGTAGCATTAATGTAATTTGGTATTAATGTCATTTACCATGTAATGTCATTTATCATACAAGCAATTTGTAATAGAATGTGATAGAAAGTAATATTGAGATATGCTAGATATGTCACCTTGGATAAAAGAAAATTCATTTGCCTTTTCTTTTGAAAGCATGAATTGGGGGAAGGGGAAGAAGAGAAATGCTGGATATTTTCTTTGAGAACCTTGAATACATCAGATTGCTAAAATCCATTCAAAGGAAGGATTTTTTCCCCTTTTTTCTTTCTTTTTCTTTCTTTCATTTTAGTCTTAAATTTTTAATTTATATATTTTATGTTTTTTCTTTATGTTGTTCTTCTTTCCCTCTTTTATGTTTGTGAAAGTTGGATAGTTGGAAAGTCGGAAGAAATCCAACAGCTTTGAAATGTGGTGCTGGAGAGAATTCTACAGATACTGCGGACTTCTAAAAAGGACAAATGAATGGGTCCTAGATAAAATCAAGCTTGAATCCTCCCTAGAAGCCAAAATGACTAAACTGACACTGTCCTACTTTGGCCATATGATGAGAAAATAATGCCTGGTAAGGTCGAAGGCAATAAGAAAAGAGGAACATCCCATTACAGATGGCTAGACTCAGGCTGTTTCCGCACCGGCCGGCCCCTCCAGAAACTGCAAACCCCAGCATTCCATAGGATGTTGAAAGTGGAATAATAGCGCTATAGCAGTCCAGTGCGGAAACGGCCTCAATCAGGTCACTGAATCTGCAAGACCTGAGCAGGGTGGTTGATGAATAAGTGACTTGGGGTCTCTCGGTCACCGTAAATCAAGTCAACTTTATGGCAGATAACAAAAACAGGTTTTAGTGTTTTGGTAAAATGTTAACGAAGAATATCTTTTAAAAAAATTGGTGGCCCCTGGACCAGTCCCAGTCCCGGGCAAGTTTCCAGGGAAAAAAAAAATTGCAGCCAATGGGCACAAATATGGTGCCGGTTCCTGGCACACTGGAGTATTAAAGTAATTGCCAGTCCCTCACATCTAAAGTGATATAAAAGCATTCTAACTTAATCTTGCTTTTGGTGGCTAGAGACAACTTTTTACCCATAACGAACTTTGAGAGGGGAGCAGCGATCGGCTAAGCAGCCAGACGCCGGCCCGTTGAAGACATCACTTTTTGGACTCCAACTCCCAGCATCCATGAACATGGGAGCCAGGGGAATCTGGGGGTTGTAATCTTTGTAATTTTTCTCCAAAGCTTCCTTGCCCCATTCCACGAACTAGCCTTCTCTCCTCTCCTCTCCTCTCCCCTCCCCGAGTTTAGAAACATACACAAACACGTCTCCAAACCAAGAGGGCGCTTTTCCCCATCGGCCCTCCTCCCACATATAAGCCCATTCTGAAAACTAAGGCCACTTCCGCACTAAACTGTTATAGCGCTATTCTTCCACTTTCAACATCCTATGGAATCCTGGTTTTGCAGTCTAGGCAGGGACCCTTGAAGATTCCAGAGGATGTTGAAAGTGGAAGAATAGCGCTATAACAGTCTAAAGTGGAAATGGCCTAAGTAAACGCCCGCGCATTGCAAGCAGCCCGGCGCACCATCGACGCCAACTCTCCACGGGCTCAAACTACGGTTCCTTTTATTAGGGTATTTACGAGCCTTCTGCAAAAGGATACTGTGCGGCCTTTCCGATTGGCTGCCTCGCGGAGAGTCCGGCTTGTGATTGGTCGCAGCGCGACTGGGGCCTCCCGGCTCCCGCGCCCTTTCCGACCATGGCGGGGGCTCTGATGTCCGCTTTGCTGGGCGTCGTGCCCGGGGAGCCTCGGCGGCGGCGGCGGCGGCGGCCCTTGCTGGTTCTGGGTCCAAGCGGGTCGGGGCGCTCGGCGTTGCTATTCCGGGCCGCGTTGGTCGGGTCCGGCGCAGCCCCTGCTCCGGCTTCCGTGATGTTCCTGGCGCCGCGGCCTTTGGAGCGCCTCCCGGGCGTGAAAGAAGTCGACGCCGTAACTATGCAGGTGCGAACCAGCGAGGAGGGAAAGAAGGGGAAGTGGGTGACCCTGATTAATTTGTTGCCTCCATATCCGGCCTTTGCGCAAGGCCTCGCAGCTGCCTTCCGCCTCCCACTAACCCTGTCAGGTAGGCCGGGGTGAGACAGTGGTTTGGCCCAAGTTCACACCAGACCCCGAGGATCTTTCACACTGCGCAGTTACACCACTATGACTCCGTTTTAACTGCCATAGCGACACCTTTTGGAATCCTGGGCTTGGCAGTTGAGGGAGGGGTGTTCTAGAGTTCTCAGCCACAGCTCCTCTAGTGCCTTTCCAAATTACACTCCCCAGAATTCCCCAGGATACAGCGCCGCCAGTTAAAGCGGAATCGTAGTGCTACAACTGTGGCCATTTCTGCACTACACCCTTAAAGCGCGATTATTCCACTTTCAACATCCTATGGAGTCCTGGGGTTTGCAGTTTAGAGAGGGGCCCGTTGGCCCCACCCTAAACTACAAACCCCGGGATTCTATTGGATGTTGAAAGTGGAATAATCACGCTATAAGAGTGTAGTGCAGAAATGGCCTGTATAGAGTGCAAGGACCCCCTGAAGAAAGTCTGTGCGGCATTGGGGTGGAACATAGAAGGGCTGGATCATCTCACAAATGTTTGCTGCCCTGTGGAAATCAAAATGGTGTTAGTATGTCTTGTGTCAAGGAGAAAGATAACAGCAGGTTGAATAACCAGGAACTGGCCAGGATGCTGATTTTTAATTTTGATATTTTGGGAAAGTTTGGTGCTCTTCCACATGTTTTCTACCTCAGCTCCAGAATTTCGATGCTTGGGGAACCTCTACAGGAGAATAATTGGGGAAGTATTGATCATGAACCATTACACCAAGTGCCGTATTTTGAAAGAATATGTTTCTGTGGTACATCTGAAATAGAAGACACAGCATGTGTCTTTTTTAATTGTCAGTTATAAGCCCCATTAAGGGCTCAGTATCTACAGACATGACTTGACAGAGCAAAACACTGGGACGCTAACAAGCGATTATCTTATTTCTTTCAGGGCACTAACACATAGGTAGTCCTCACAACTGCTAAGTTTATAGATAGGGCTGTCCGATTGAGAAAACAATTCATAGAACACATTGGGGTTGCATGTAAAGGTGATGCATTAATCTAAATATGCACCGTCTCTGTATTTTACTCTTTTTATCTTATCACAAGATGATAACCTATTAGTACAAGTTTTGATATTTTCTTATAGTCTTTTACATTATTCTTTTTATTCCATCTTATCATATTTTATTGTATTTTACCGTATTTTATTTTACTGCATGATATTTTACCTATCTTATTTCATTCTATTTTATAATATTTGATGTTGCGTCTTTTGATATGGTCAATTGACTAATCAATAAATTTATACTGATACTATTGATCATGAACCCTCTAACACTGGGATGAGTGGAAGATAACCTCACCTGGTGATATGCTCCATGTACCACTCTATATCTTTTTGGCTTTCTTGATTGGAAGTATTAGAGTTTTAGCCACATTCTCTGAGGTTTTGAGTGGAACACTGAAAAAGCTATGCTGTTTTCTATTTGGCTTGATGAAAGCACCAATAAAAAGTTCCTCTTTTACCATATTGATCAGGCTTCCTTTCTCTGAGCTGGGAAGAGTGTTCAGATTCAGCCCATTTTGTGGACTTTACCCCAGTACCCACTTGATCTTACCAGGCCAAGAGGGACTGGCTGCTATTTTACGCTCAGGTTTCCATCCCTCTTTGCCCCAGAATTTTGATTTCTTGGGAGACTTCAGTAGGAGAATCATTGGAAGGTTGTTGATCATGGACCCTCTAACATTGAGGTGAGTGGGAGACAACACTGCAGCTGGCAATATGTTCCATTTCCCCTCTGGACCTCCTCTAAAAGTGTGGTTAAGTCAGTGGCTCTTCAAGGCTGGCACCCCTGCAGTTTGGGGTTTGTTTGTTTGTTTGGCACTTTAGAAATTGTAGAGTTTTGCCTTATGGTTGAGCTGGCCGTGGCAGTCATAGCTGCCAAGACAGTTGGTGGGGCTAGCCCTGGGGAAGAGTGTAGGAAGTGTGAGGCTGCCTGTGGTATTCGTTGTTAAAGAGAACAAGAAACCTGTAGTTAGAACAGCCTGGGAGCTCCCAAATCTCGGCTATACTGAAACATGAGGCAGCAGGAGGAAATTCTGCATAAATTTGCCTTCCTTTAAGGTATCGTCTTGCTTGTTCTTGGGCTGAGCGATGAATGAATGGAAGCTGAGTTACCGGTAACTTCTTCATATATGAAACTATTTCTCTCTGCACTGTTGCAAAAGAGGATCTCTGTAAGCCAGATTTTGGAAAGGTAAATAGCTTTGTATGCATATTTCAGACACATGAATTCATGTCTTAGATACTGGCTTTCTAGCTTCCAGTATATTGAACTTCTTTGGCCAAACCTGTTTTTTCAGGACTATCAGGTTCAAGTTCTCCTTCCACTGGCATATTCTAGTGAGGAATAAGAACTGATGGTACACATATGCTACAGAATATTTTCTGGGTGCCAGCTGTGTATATGGTTTCAGAAGTTTAACACTAGAGTGTGTGAAAGTAGAATGAGAACAAGTGCACTGGCCCTGTATTCCCTCCGTTATTTTTCTCACCAGCCTTCTCATGTTGAGGGTGAACCTCTCACACATCCACATTACAGTTGGCCCTCCACATTTGTGGGTTTAACTTTTATGAATTTGATTATTTGCAAGTGTCTCCAACCCCTGCCCCTTCCAAAGTGCTTCTTTTCCAGGGGAACTTTCCCTCTCGATGGCTCCAATCAGGCCACACAGCCCTTTAAAAACCCACCTCTGGGCCTCCTCCTCGTTCACTGGCTGTTGTCTGGCCTGCTAAGGATCACCAATTTCTCAGGACCACAAACCCTCTGCTAGTGTCCCCCGTTGGAGGACGGAGATGGGCAAGAGAGAAAGTTGTCCCTAGCCCAATCTGTAGAGTCTGTAGCCCAGTACTCAAAACTGCTACACCATACTGGATCTCTTTTGTTGAGATTAGATTAAATTTTTTAATTTTTTTTCCTTGGTGTTGTCTTGGTCGAATGTTTGTCTTTATTTGTGAATTTGTAGCTCCTTCTTCCTCTCTCTTGCAGGATATGAAGTAAGAGAAGTAGGGGCTAGAGCTGTTGAAGGACAAGATAAGGGAAAAGATGGGAAGTGGGGCTTAGAGGTAGATCATGGGATGGGAAGTAAGAGAAGGCAGAGGAGGTACTGTTGGATGAGAGATGGTGGGCGGGGGGGAGAGAGGGCAAGGATCTGGACTGGCCACCACCCAGCCAGCAGCTGTTTAGTCCTAGGAGTCAAATTGGCTTTTAATATCTTGTGCATGTTTTTGTGAGGGTCCTGCATCCCTAATTCACAAAATGAAGGACCAGCTGTATTTAAAATTATGCTTTAAAAAAAAATTAAAAAAATATGTTGCAAATATGAATATATTTCTGAACCCCAAAACATGACTCCTTTGACATCTGTTATACCTGTATGGGTAAATACATGCCCTCTACCTCATAACATACACAAACTATGAGGGCTGGCTTTTTTTAAATCAGTTTGCAATTGCAAGAGCATGGCATTAGGTTGTATTCCATAGGTGGGAATTAAGTGGTCCTCTAGATGCTACCCTGCCAATGGTGAGGAATGCTGGGAGTTCTACTCCAGTCACACCTGAGGTATACATGATTCTCATCCATATTGAACCCTCACAGATTTTACTTCTCTGTGGTCTGATGGAAATCCCCATGGCTGATAAGAATTCTTTGTTACATTTCCATACTCTAGATCAAGACTTTTTTTTTCCCTTTTGGGGTACAACTCTCAAAACCCTCCAGCCAGCATGGTCAGCTTTTGCAAGCACTGACCTTCAGCTGGAACAGCCTTAAAGCTATAGTTGCCTAAACGTGATCATAGGCAGTCAAGGGCGGACTATGATACACTTATCACGTGACAAATCTTATCAAGTGTCTGGTATGAGCTCACTCTACAACATATTTATCGCACAGAACCAAGCAGGAGTCAGTTCTCTAATACCTGCCATGACTTACGGAAAGCCTTGGTTAACTTATCATGGACCCATCTGACTCTTCCAGTGCAGCTTGTTGGTGCCTCCCATCCTAGGTCATCATTACTGTTCTTTCTTTTCCTTCCCTAGAGAATCCAGTTCCTGTACCCACCATCCATCCAGGATCTGTTTCGGGTGGTGGCCAACCTGCAGCAGACCAGCTGCCCTACACTGGTAGTGCTGGATGGCTTGGAGGAGTATTTGAGCACTTGCCCTGGCCCGAATGTGGCTGCTCAGTTGGTGGCCTTACTGCTGGACACGGTTAATCATTTCAGCCAGAAGCTGAGCTGCTTGTCCTTAGGTTGTCAGCTCCTTGTTTCCATGAGATTTCCTGGAGAAGCTGCGGAAGATGCAGAACATCTTTCAACAGTTGAACGCTACTTCCAGGCCCAGTTGTGGCTGCACCCAGAGACAGAGGAGAGTGGTGGTTCAGCTAGCCATGATGTGACCAAGATTACTAGAGCACGTCTCTCCCAGCCTGGGTCCCAAGATCGAGAATGGCTGTTGAGATTTGAGCCTGAAGATAAACTGAGAATCTCTCCACTTCTTTGCAAATGTGAAAATGATCGTGACACAGCTGCAGAAAATGATAAACCTGCTGGGGCAACAACCTAGGTACTTCTGCTCGGCTCTCAGACTCTGCCGATTTCTTGTTTCCCACGTTTGGGCCTGAAAGCAAACGTCTTTCTGGATAAATAACTAATTTGTGCTCCTGGAATGAAGAATCTTTGAGGTTTTCCCAGCCGTGTTGCTTAACCTGGGAACTGATTGGGCATTTAATGGCAAATGTGAAATGCATTTTTCTAGCTGTTGCTAGTTGCTAACAAAGGGCTGGAAAAAAACCATCACTACAGGGTGTGACCTAGTGGCTAGGAAGAGAGGAAACTGAAAGAATAAACTCCACAGTCCTGCTTCTGATTTCAACTTTCTAAAAGCCACCTATATTATCAGAAGGAATGGCTTTCAGAGCATGGGCTTGGCCTCTTGAGAGGTGTGGTCAGTGGCTTGTTGTATGTGGGCATCCAACTCTTCTACTTTCGCTGATCCAAAAGAGAATGTTGAAGCTATTACCCCCTCCTTTCAGTAACTATTGGGCTAAATGAGTTGGTCAAAGTGTGGCCCTTCAGCAGTACATGGCCCCTGGAGCCCACTTTTCTGATCCCCATTGGTCTCCCAAAGTCTCTGACATGTACCCCATTTTTTAAAACAAAGGAATTGACGCAATTTTCAGGTGAAAAAAATCCCCCAAATGTTTGAAAACACATGAGAACACCCTCTGCTTCAGCCTCCCCAGAACCACTCCCAACCGTAATTACCTTCTTTTTTCCACTATAATCCCTTTCAAAATAGTGACCATAGTGACATGACATCACTTCCTGACACCATTTTCAGAGGATAATGGAGTCATTTGGGCTAGCTGAGGGCAGGGGTGCAGCCTCGGGGATAAATTGGCCCCTGCCCAACCCATGCAGTTTCCCATCCGTAGGCTAAATTCATTGGTTAGTCCCAACTTGAGTAGATCTTTTGAGTTAGTGGAACATACACAAGTGTTTGATTAGCACTATCGATTGGATTTGGCCCAATATGTTTGTTTTTACAGCAATGGTCCCTATAGTTCCACGGTTCAGTAATACTGGGATATTTGGTTGCCTTTGCTTCCCAAATTAGTGCAAGATGTCTGTTGCTTTTCATGTAAAAGGTCCCAGTACAGAGAGAAAGAGTGGCTCAAAACCAGATGAAACACAGAGCTTTTTCAGTAATTTGGCCAAGATCGAAAGGAAGTCAGACAAAGGAGAGGCAGCATTTTTGGCCCTTCTCAGTTGTCACTCATAAAACTCTTCCACAGGGGAGATGTTCTCAAAGACGACTTACTCCTGCAGCAAACAAAGGCCTGGTCTTCAGTGTTCACCCACATCAGAATTTACCCATACTTGCATTCTGAGCTTATACCAGTCTTGCCCAGCCTTTAGACTTCACCTTATAACATCCAGAATGACTGTCAGTCAAGAATTCTGGGAGCTGTAGTAAACAATATGATGGGTCCTAGATTGGTGATGGTTATCTTTCATTGTAGGGCAGCCCATGCGTTTAAACTGATGCCTGAAGGGTAACATTCCAGATTCTGTGGCTTATCCCATCTAAGTTAGGATTTTTGTTTTTGTTTTTTTCATCCCCTGGATGTTCCAAGAAGAGTTTGGGGTCCCACAAGTAACAGTACAAGCATGCTTGAAGATGAAGCAGACTCAGCTTTGTTTGGGTGAGATCAATTGACAGCATCTGAAACCCCAGGTTGTTGGCTGAGCTGGAGTACATTAGATGATGAGTTATAAAATATATTGTATATAACTTATATCAAAAGATATCCTATACCTTACGCCACTTTAACTGTAATGTTACTATCCTAAGGAATCCCAAGGTTTGTAGTTCATTGAGGTATGTGGAATCCTTTGCTTGACAGCTCTAGTCCACACCACTGAACTGTCATTCCCAAGGTGCCTTGAATGCTTACCTGTGCTACAGTGACATGAAACTGACAGAACGACAATTCAGAGATGCTAGATCATGAGAGGTAATGCTACTGCTAGTGATCTCAGAGCAGTTAGCAAATAAAAAAACAAGACAAGCTGCTTAAATTCAGTAGTCTTCAGGACTGATTCTTGGAAGGTTACATGGGCTAGATGGAACTTGGACCACATATTAATTTTAACTTAGAAGTCTGTTACATGATGTATGTTTTTGATAGGTATACCTCTTCCTCATTTTCTCTTTGTAATTATTCAGTTCTATGTATTCTTACTTTTTTTAAGTGTGGGAATTGGTTGTAAACTGGTGGGAGATCAAGTGAGAGAAGAAATAGGGATTATTACGCAGCCGAAAACCTTTCAATAAAATGTTCAAAATATAACTGCTTGTTCACTAATTTAACATGCACCACAGTCCATTGGGATATTTTCTCATAGAAGCTGTATTGAAACAGATGGGAGTTGTACGTGAAGATTACTGTGAGGACTGAATCTTGCATGCAGAGCATCTGCTATACCTACTGAGTTATATGGCCCACTGTATGGTACGCAATCATTTTGCCACATGGTGACAGATTCCTGTTCTGATTTCTCTCAGGTTATCTGCTCTTGTAGTTGTAGTCCTGTTGGCTGAGAGGTAATGCAAGGGGTTTAATTGCCATACACTTCTTCCTTTGTTGCCTTGCTCTGGACCTTGTGCCTGTCTTCACTATAGACTGCCCAGTCCTAGTGCCAGCAGCTTGGATGCTGGGCTAAAGACATGAACGATTTCCGCATTAGACTGTTATAGTGCTATTATTCCACTTTCAACATCCTATGGAATCCTGGGGCTTGCAGTTTCGGGAGGGGCCAGCTGCAAACCCCAGGATTCCTTAGGATGTTGAAAGTGGAATAATAATGCTATAACAATCTAGTGCGGAAATGGCTGCCATCAATGGTCACATCATTCTAGATGTCACCTTTAAAAATCTCACTGTTCAGAGTTGACTGAGACGCAGCTAACTAACAGCAGCTTTTGAGAGACGTTTATTGAAATAGCATTATTTTTTAAGGTGTTAGGTATATAGTGGCCTTGGCTGTGTAGTGTATAGTGGTCTTGGCTCTTTGTTCCAGGTACAACTGTGATTCATGGAGTGTTGTCAAGCTCACTGTGTGGTTTGGCTCAGGGAGTGGTGAACTTTGACCTCAGAAGCCCGTTGTGACTCCAAAAAGCTGGGGCAATCCATTAGGAATATACCTTTCATTTCCCTTAACCTGATAGTTAGACTTTTATTCTGTAGGCAAATGTGTTTTCCTATCATTATTAGAGACCCAAACTTTCCTGACTGATGTCTAACACTTGTAACTGTTATTTTCCCTCTGTCCATTTTGTCTGTTTGATGTGTGAGCAGAACATCCATCCATCTATGCTGGGAAATATACTGAAAATAAGTTTGGGAAGATCCGATATCAGTCTCTCTCTGCTTCTTAACATTAACTTTTTTTCAGACTTCAGCTCCTGAAATTCCTCAGCCAACAACTCATATTCTAGGAGTTTCAGTCCAAAAAAACCTCTGACATAAAGCTTGCCCAATCTCCTTATCATAGTCTGTAATACATGACAAGTTGAGAAGACGAGCCAAGTACTTTAGATTTCTCCTGGAGGTTTTCTGGAGTTCCAAGCTGTTTCACCTCCCACCATCACTGGCTTGGATGCATTTGCACAGGAAACCAGATTGTTGCAGGTTCTACCCTCTCTTTATTCACTGCAGCTCTACGCCTTCCTATCAACCTGTCCAAGAAGGTTAGGAGCCCTGGAAGTATAGTGTGCTTGCAGCAGTGGAGAGGCAGCACTGCAACCAGGGGTAGGGAATTAACCAACTATCTTCTCTGTTTGTAATTAGGTGACATTCTTCTTCTGCAAGAGAACTTGGGATTCAAACCATTGCCTTCTACACCCAAACTCATTTCTGGTGGGATTCTGGCATTACTGTGGAGACTTTATCCTAAGGGAAGAACAGACAGTTCTCTTTAGGGGGAGCAATGTTTTGGTCTTTAACTCCAATCAGCACTAGCCTGCATAGCCAGCAATGAGAGAATATGTTATGGGAGTTGCAGTCTGAAAAAGTTCTGGATGGCTACCATTGCCCACGCCATCCTGATAATTGCAGTGCTTGAGGGCAGCAAAACAACCTGCATGACTTACCCTCCTTTACAGGTGTCAGCAGGAACAAGCAAAACCTGCCATGGTCTTATGAAGCCCCCAAGTGTTGGGTCATGCAGGCAGAAGGCATTTCCCCCTCTGCCTGGAAAGAAAGGCTTCCAAACATTCTGTTCTGAACTTTGTGTCCTGGATGTCATCCAACGTCGGTAGGCGCCTGGCTGGACTTCTGCCACTTTCCACAAACTGTGTGTGCGATAATAGCTGCAGAAGGTGCTGGCTGTCACACTGATAAGGGCTTATCACCAGGGCAAAAGCCCAGGCTGAATCTTCTGTGCTGGTGGGCTATGAACTTGGGCATAACGTTTTTCAGCACTGGCAAGAACCTGACTGCCTTACTTGAGGCACCCTTGCCTAAACTCCTTTGCTCTCTCAGGCTGCAATCCAACAGCAATATGGTGGGGCATATAGCTCCACCAATATAACTACACTGGATTTTCTTGTTCTGTCACTGCAAAGTGCAGTTTGATAGCACCAGGGTGCACCTCTGTGGCTAAGGGGCACCCAGTCACAGTCTCCAGCTACAGTTGGACGACTGGGGAAAAATGGACAGTGGTCACCCTCCTGGATCTTATGCATAGCACAGTATAACGTTAGTATTCCAGGAGGAGGATGTCTGCTCTTTTTGTTTGGCTGCCCAGTTCCAGCTGAAGGGTGCTTCGATCAGTGAGTCTTACATCTCTGCAGACATTGCACTTTTAGTGCTTTCATAGCACAGATGCATAATATTACAAGAAGATGGGAAAGAAAACAAGGTACAACCACACCAGAAACTGGGAGCAACATAAAACAAGGCTCCTGTTTCAAAGTACTGAGAGTCTTAACAGAAGCATTCCTGTTGAAGCTTGGAAATGCATAGTTGCTTTTTGTTGTGGGTCTTTAATTTGTATTCACCTAATATTGAAGCCTGGAAGAGTCTAGTTTCAATGTTCTACACAAATCCACTGGCTGCGATCTTGTACGGTCTGCCTAGCACAGTAGTTTCACACGTGGAACTATGCTACAAATGGCCATTCACTGACCCCCAAGACATACTGTAGAGTCACTGTACCTGCCCCCCTGGCTATTCTGTGCCTGGTGAGTGGTAGAGGAGCCAGATGAACATGATTACATCCTCCACTGAGATCCACTGGGGTCTTCTAGAGGTTTCAGCAAATGATGTGATCATTTCATGCCTGGCTATTGAGATGTTGATCTAGGAGGGGGCTTTAGCAGGTGGAGAGGGAAGAACCTCCGCATTGACAAAATGGAGACATAGGCATACAGTTGATTTATGCCTGCTGTGCTACTAACAGGATGCCAATGAGCATGTGTTTGTCCAATGGAGTAAAGGAAAAATTACATTTGCAATACTAAACAGGACAAGAAGGGAAGAAGCATTCATCATTGACAATGAGTAGTGGGGAAGGGTTGAAGAAACAACATTAAAGCATCAGGATGGCAGGGAATGCCCCGTTCTTTTCCTCAGCAAGAATCTTTCTGTGAGAGAATCCAGTTGGTCCATTCCAGAGAAAAAAATGCTATGTTACTGGCTACACACTTGATATGTTGATGCTTGTGGATATTGTCAGGACCCTGGAACTCCAGGACGCAAGCTCTGAGTCTGAGCCAGAGGCCCTGGAGCCTGCGGCACCAACACAGGCTGTCCCAGAGGCTGCCCCAGACACAGAGCCCTTGGCCCCAGTAGCCCCAGCAACAGAGCCAGGGGTTGCCTCAGACCCAGCCAAGCCAGAAGAGTCCGATAGTGAGATTCAAGAGCAGGTGCCTACTTACCAGCAGCATCGGGAGCAAAAGAGTGCTCTCAGGAGGTCAGAGCGTTTAAGTAGAAAACGCCAGGCAATCAGGGTCCAGCTGAGAGGACACCTGGAGAAGTGATCTGCCTATAAAAGCACTCACTCAGCCTTGGGTCGTTGTTGGCTCACAACCGTCCCGTTGGGGGGGGGGGGGTTTACATGTTGGGTATCTTGGATCCCTGCCTTGCCTCCTGGAACGCTGCCCGACCCGCTGGAACATCGCCTCCTTTGGATCTCAGACTGGCCCTGGTAACTTCTCTTGCTTGAGCTAGCTCAGACTGTTCACTGAGAACCCGGCTGTGACGTAACAGCCAGGGAGTCTCCTTGCTGCCAGAAGCTCTTTTATTTACTGCTGCCTTATCTATTCATTTGCTGTTCACCTGGAAAGCTCCTTGATTCATTGCCTTATTTGCGAGAGACTTGTTAACCGGCTCTTGAGGCTGCCTGCCAGGCCTGGGAGCGGACAGATATTGCTTTAGTCTCCAGACTGACCATGCAGCTGTTTGCTGTCTCCATGCAGTTGTGGGGGTGAGGACACAAGAAATTGCTGAAGTGAAGCTTCTTCCTCTCGGACAGAGCTTTCCAAACTTTTCATGTTGGTGACACACTTCTTAGACATGCGTCATTTTGCAACACAGTAATTTCAGTTTTACTACCAAACCAGAGGTTAAACTAACCCCTTGTAAGAGATACAGACATAAATTGTAATAAGAGAATGTATGGGGACACAATATATCCAATGAAAACTTTCCATATATTTTTAAAAATATATGATTTATAAATAATAACATACATTTCCAAGATTGTAGACAACCTGCGCACTTCAGGTGACACACTAATGTGTCATGGCACACCGTTTGGTAAGCCCTGCTCTAGGACTTTGGCTTTGAGATTCAACCTGTCTTTGGAACTTCTAATCGTGTGGCAGAGGTGGTTCTCACAGGGGACTGATGGGAAGTTAAGGGAGAATATTTTCTTCATGTTACATATGGTTTAGTTAACCTGCAGTGATTCTTTATTGGCATGCATGTTTTACTTCTGTTCTTTCCTAGATCCCAGAAATGAAATCACAGCCAGTGTAGATCTGTCCTGGTAGTTTGTTTGGAAACCATCTGAGATTTGGGCAGTATGTGATAATGCTGCTCATACATTATCCTAGTGGCTATGTACCAAGCTGTATTCAGCTAACAAGAGGATAGTTTACCACTTAGGATGGCAGGTTACCTGAGTCCAAGGGAGATAATCTTTTGCCAATCAAGCTTTGTGTGAGTATAGAGGTGCTAAAACATCTGGAACCTTTAGAGGTCAGGGCTATAAACGTTTTATTGCCTTTGTTCTCAGGGATTCTTGGTCTGTTCTAGTTTCAAGCTCTCTTGTTGGGATGCTAACCATGAGGAAGGGTGGTAAAGGGTGATCTTGAAAGGGCCAGACTCCTGCTTCTTTTGCCATGGGAAATGAGAACAGAGGATCTACTTTTCTGTAAGTGGTGAGGAACTGTTTTAGTTAGGAGGTGTCAGGGGTTTTTGTTTTGTTTCTCTAGCTGGTTGGCGGTTCCAAGGTGTCTTTGCGGTGTACTCAGTTTCTGTAACCTTGCAACTTTTAAAGCTAAGCCTAGGGAAGGATGCTCCAAGAGATAATACCCAGAAACCTAGTGTAACTCATCTTACTTAGAATAAAACTTCCATGAACTCTCTGTTAAGTCTCAAGGGTACATCAGGCTACTCAGCACACACACAGGGAGGGGGAAAGTGGTTTTAGTTTGGGTTACTCATACCTCTGCTTTCCACTGGGAAGGGTGGAGAAGGTGGCACTGAGGAGCACATGTGTAGGAGCAAGGAGCTCCTATTTGTTAGCCCTCTGTTCTTCGCCCAAGGGCTTGGGGCAGAGGAAAAGCTATGACAGGAACTAATTTCCATACCAATTTGGTTACTACGTGCAGAAACAAAACGGATAATGAGCCAAAACAAAACCCAGTAATTTTAGTTATTTATTTATTTTAAAAAACTTTTAATAAAGTGTTTATAAAAATATATCCAATTCCAGTCTGAATTCTGATGCATAATTTAAAAAAATAACAACTGCATATTTGTGAAAGTTGAATTATAGTCCTCGTGCTGAAACAAATGCAGTTTTGCTTCAGTTGACTCATATTTGTCTGATCCATGCCTGTGAACACTAGTTCAAAAACAGAAGGAAAGAGTTCCAAGGTCTTGTCCAGTGTTATCAGAAGACAGTGAAAGTCACAAGTCACCCTCCAATGTACAAGTAACAGTAATTTTCTCAACTATTCTTACATAATCAGCCCAGCATATAGCAGTAAACAGCAGGCAGAATACTTACACAGTTCTCTTCATATCTGAAGGCTTCTCTTCCAGAGTTACCGTGCTTTTTCAAACAGACAGTCCTTGACATGTAAATCAGTATTTTTTTTTCCTTATCTTATTCTCATTCTACAGGTGAGAGGGCCTAGACCACACTTTGAACTGCAGCAAAATGGAGGCTCCGGGACTCTAGGAGCACTCCTATATTCTTCTCTACTCCCTGAACTCCGTTCCATATTTCCAAAGCTTGCAGAAGTTTCTTCAGGTTTTCAGTCTCAGGCCCACACATTCAAGCTACATTGGGGGCTTGGTATTCTAACACAACGTGAAAGCATATTTTTAATAAAAGCCAATAGGCCAAGAGATGGAGCCAAAGATGGAGCTTCTTGCTGATATTGAGTTCCTGCCATTTGTGGAGGGCTGGTTGGTTGGTTGCTTGGTGGGAGGGGTTCCAGTTTCCGAGCAGGCTCTATGCCTCAAGGCTGGAAAAAAATGGCATTTGGGGACCACAACTCCCAGAATCCATCAGCCAACAGGGAATTTTCCAAGCTGTGCTCAAGCTCTGAAAGTCTTCTGTATCCGGAAACCTCCTGGGCCATTCCCACAGACTCCCAGGGGATGCTTTGCTTCAGACAAAGATGGTCAGCTTCACAGAACAGGCTTGCATGCGTGAATACGCAATAAAGATGCTTCAGTGCTTTTCATGTTAAAATGTCCTGTTAGCTGGGCCAAAGCTTTATCATGGACTGAACATGTCCTCAGTATTTTCCCTGTGCTATGTGCCCTTCTTCCTGTTTACTGTCACTTCTCCGTTAGTTTGCAAACCTCTCTTGCTCCCACTGGAGCTATCTGGGGCTTCTGAGGTGGCCCCTAGCTATTCCCCCTGGAGTTTTGTTACCACTGAAGAAAGGAGGGGAAGAGGTGCCAGACTCTGGGACTCACTCTCTCCTTGCCTCATTTCTCCTTGGCTTAGCTGCCCGGCTCTGTGCTCACCGCCATCACCTCTAGGAGCACACGATGTAGGCGGGCAGGAACGGCTGTGGTCCTCCATCACAGAGGTTGGTGTACAAGCTTGCTTGGCCTGCACTGGACTCTGCAAGACTGTAGTCAGCAGAAATCCCAGAGTCAGACACCATCTGGTAGCTGCTCTTGAGCTGGGCTTCTGCCTGGGGATGACCCTGAGGGCAGAGGCTTTCTGAGCTGGGGTCGAATACGGTGTACTCAAAGCTGGAGGATGTTTGGCTGAGCTCCGGGGACCTTGTTCTTCCACTGAGGCCCTCGCTGCTGTCACTGCCTAGGGACAGGGAGCCATCCCCACCAAGACAGCAGGGCACAAGGTCTTCATCCAGGACTAAGTAATCACCTGAGGATACCTCTGGAGTTTGGGGAAGTTCCACAATTTTACGCATCTTGGGGGGAAGTGGGGGTGGGAGGCGAGGGCCCTCCCCCTTCCGTCCATCGCAGTCTGACAGGACTTCCACCAAGAATGGCTGCTCCTCCAAATAGGGGGAATTTTGGCTCCACCACAGATAGGCACTCTGCTGCCCCATCCACAGCTGCAAAGAAAGAGAGGTTGCTGTGTCAAGAACTAGAAGATGAGGAGAGACAGCTTCCCTGCCTCCCTTTCCCCAGTTTTCTGCCTATTTCCTCCCCCTTTTACTCCCATGGTCCTCCCAGTGATGTATTTAAGTCTTTTACTCCAAGTCTCAAGTCAAGTCTCAAGTCTCCACCTTCAAGTCTCAAGTCGACTCTCAAATCCTTGAAGACACTTTCAAGTCAAGTCTCATGTGTGAAAACCAACTTTATACCCCAACCAAAATTCCAGAATTATTAGATAGAGAAAAATAAATTCAGTTTTAACCGTTTAAGCAGAGTTGGCTCTCCACATTTGCAATTTTGCCATCTGCAGCTTTGGAAGTGGGGAATCGGATCCTATCTTACTCTCCATTACTGAAGATTCAAAAGATTAAGAAGGAAGGATCCTTCCTCCTCAAGCCCGTTGCCTAACACATTTGCTGTTCCCCTCTGAGAAATGCACTCTGCACTCTGGGGGTAGGTCTTGTCTTCTGCTCTTAGAAGAAGTTTTAGAAGGCTCCTCCAATATACAGTGGGGACAGACTGCTGAGCAAACTTCAAGCCTGCCTCAAGCCCATTGCCTATCCTGTTTGCTGTTCCCCTCTGAGAAATGCACCCACACTTTGGGCTTGAGTGAGATTGTCATGTGACTAGTAGCCAAAAAAGAGATGGAAGCATTGTTCAAAGTTGTAAGCTTTCTGGATGAATGGGTTATGTTACTGGGCCCCGGGCATCAAGTCAGTCATTAAAAATATACAAGTCTCGAGTCTAGTTGAGTCAATGCATCATTTATGGACAAGTCAAGTCACTGAAGTGACTTAAGTCCAACTTGAGTCCAAGTGGCTATGTCTACGTCACTGGGTCCTTCCATCCCCATTTGAATGAAAGCTGCCTTCTTTGCCCCATAAGAACTCTTTATGTTTGCAAACCATTTGATCTGGAGTGGCTTGGCAGAGTGTGTTAACTGTAGTAATTAACAAAAGCCTTGCGGGGCTTACAGACTTCAGCAGGACCCTTTAAAGCTGAACCCTAGTGGTTCTTATGGGCTGCTAAGAGGTGCTTCTCCTGAATTCACTCAAACCTCCTCCCAGCCCCACACTATTCCAATCAAACAGCTGTTTATTAAAAATGTCCCAGGGTTGAGGTCTAGTGATGTTGCTTTCCTAGAGTACATTAAAAGGTCCTCATAGGCCTTGCTCTGTTTTTGCTAAAACTTTGGAAAGTTACTTTTTGAGATTGCACTTGGGACTGTTGCCTGTAGGATTCTGGAAGCTGTATTCCAAAAAACATTTTTTTCTGGCTCTACCTTGCCTTTTGGCAATTTTGTATTTGGACAGAGCTATGTTTCTTAGCAAGCATCATTGGTGGGAACTTAAACTTTCAGATGCATTAGATTCTTTTTCTTTTCTAAGGAGAGTGACCTTGATAAGAAATACATTCATTTCTCCCTCTCCCCTCAGAACATTCCAATTCCGTATTATACAAATTTTTACATCTGCTCCAATTAATGTTGCTAGGTTTTCAAAATAGCAATAAGGAACAATTGAAATTCAGTACATGCAGGATTGACAATCAGGAAGTACCTATTAACAAATTTGTGTCCTATCTACCTAAATACCAAATGAAATTTAAGCTAACTGAGCCTCATATTTCTCTGTAAAAAAAACTGTCTACATTCATAAATTACATGAATTATGTAAATTAAATTTCTGTCTCTATAAAGGGCCCACACTCAAAAATATCAGCTTTTTTTGGCATCTTGTTAAATCTATATAAAAGGAAAAGTTTTCCAACCCACAAGCAGGGGACATCTGTTACCATATGGAATACTTAGCAGTTCTGGCTCCCATGCCCTCAGGTTTTGGTCCTCGGTTTCCAGAACTCCTGAGCACTGACTGGGATTTATGGGAATCAAAAATGTCTGAGGACCAAAGTCTGAGAGCCACTGCTCTAATGCTCCTTTTTGTCCCCATTCTGTTGCCCCATCCAGGGAATAGCTGTCTAAATGTTATGTCTCAACAGGAATACCATTTAGAAAGATGGTTAGTACTTGAGCTACTATTTTAGATCTCTAGCAATCAAGCGTGTATGTACACAGCTTGCGTCTAAGGCACATGCAAATACATGCATATGAGCATTATAAAACAGTGCTTCTCAGTCTTTGGTCCTGCAGATGTTTTGGATTTCAACTTCCAGAAACCCTTACCATCATGGAGAATGGTAAGGGATTATTGGGAGGCAAAGTCCAAAACATCTGGAGGGTTAAAGGTTGAGAACCACTGCTCTAAGAAATTATAGGGTGCAGTCTGCCACAAGGGTCTCTTTCTCACACACATACACCCAGACATATACGCACAATTTATAAAGACCTAAAGGATATCATCTCAACTGTTCACAACATTTCTAAAAGGTATTTTCTTTGGGCCAGCCCACCATCATGGTCAGGCAAAGCAAATGTAAACATTACAGCGGTGGTAGGGGATTATAGTCCTATTATACTTACGGAGCTAAACGTATATCCTCTACCTCAGTGGTTCTTAGCATTTGGTCCTCCAGATGTTGTGAACTACAGCTTCCAGAATCCTTGACCATTGGCCAAGCTGGCTGGCGCTTCTGGAAGCTGAAGTAGAGAACACTTGGAGGACCAAAAGTTGAAAACGATCACTCATATATGACGTGCATCAACTACAGGGGACTGACTTTTAGAAATCAGTTTGCAGTGTCAAAAGAACATGATTAGGTTGTATTCCATGGGTGGGAATAGTGTAATCTCTCAGAAGCTGCTGGGCCATAATTCCAATCAGACCTAGCCAAGAAAACTATTAGTGAGGAATGCTGCAATCTGTAGTACAGCAACATCTGGAGGATCACACACTTTTCATCCTTGCCTGACAAATCCACATCATTGTCCCTGTTTTCATCTATTGAAGGATATATTGCAGATATGTCCTTAGCTTCATAAATTCCAACAGAAGAAAAGGAATCTATTGCCTATGAATTCCATAAAGATTTGTCCCTTTCACCTTTAAAATACCATAATTGATACCTCTCATTTCAAGGTGCTTGGCCACCAAGTGCCCCAACTTGTATATTGAAGGACTGAGAGATGCTACATCAAAACACTGACCACTCCAAGCTCCACTACAGTGTGAAATGCAAATCCTGGGGAGCAAATGCACACAGATGAGGGCAGGGCTGTCAATGTGGTACCTGGAAGTTGCCTTTGTAGATAGTGAAAAGGTCCTTGAATTCATGCTCTGGAGAAGGGATTATAGGCCACATCTTCTGCTTCAAAAATCTGGTGGAAGGGAATGGGACAGAACAACCAGTAGTGAGAATATATATGCAAAAGAAACATTAATACAGAAGGACACCCCACAACCATCATCACCACATCACTCTAGGGACTTGTAAAAATTAAGACCATCTGTGGGATTTCAATATGGGTCATACTGGTGAGACTTGAGATGCTGTTACAGGATGTCCAGATTTGATCACCACATCCAAATGTGGAGAGTGGTAGGGGGAACAGGCATCTGACAGAAGCCCATGGGCCAGAAGACCAAAGGTTTCCCAGAGCAGTTGAAATGATACCTGTGTTTGGACATGAGAGCGATGAAAGCCAAGATCAGAACAATCAACACCAGAATGAGTGACAGTGTCAGGGTGAGGGGGTCCAGACCTGCAAGGCAGAAGAACAAGTTAAGTCCACAGGAAGCACTATAGATTATGTGTTAGACACTTGCAGTGATAATGCCTTAGACACTTGCAGTGGAAGAATCATAGATATGCTGATCCAACAACCATTTGGAGCTACTTGCAACAATTCTTAGAAAATGACTTTTGGCTGTGTTTGAATTGCTCTGACATACTTGCTTGGGTTGCAATTTGCTACCTGGTTCTTGTCAGAGATCTTTTGGTAGAGAGCAAAATGTAATAGTTAATATTTCAAAGGACTGTCAAAATAGTTAAATACTACGTAGATCAAATTACCCTGTTAAAATCTCCAGAATATTCAAATTATGGTGATGGCACCTATTGTCATCTGTGAATAGCGAAAATGTCTTCTCTCCCCACCACACAATCTAAATTTGAAACCATGTAAGTGAACTGACTGCATCGTACTGCCAAATTACATATTACATTAAAGCCCAAGTGCATGACTGCTTGAAACAGTTTTATTGTTATGTTTGTTAAATACATACTAAATGTGAATATTATGTAAAAAGACTCCTCCTTCTGTTCCAGCTGATTCTGAAGACTAGGTTAAATGGTGAGAGAGAACACAACAAAAGTTGTCGCTTACTTTCATCCACTAACTGCTAGGAGCTGCAAGGTAGAAACCTCGGAAGAGACTTCCACCCCACCCATACAACTGTGTGGCTATTATGTCAAGTGTGCACTTTGTGGTCACACTTAGAAAGTGCAAAGGAAGGACTGTAGATGGTAGTTGTGGAAGATCTTGAGCTGAGATTTTAATCTTTCAACATCAAACTCAGTCACAACATGACTAAAAGGAAGAATAAATAGTCTACAGCAGACAACAGAAAGAGACAGACGGAAGAGCAAACAAGCAGAGTGACTAACACTAAAATGGCATTTTGATTGCAGTTCTTTGGACACACAGTGAACACAATACTGAAAGAATTTGAATATGTTTCAAGGAAAGCAGTGGTGTCATTAAGACAGGACTTTAGGGGCAGAGGTCCAGAGCCTTAGTCATCAGAATGAGCAGGAACTCTGGCCTGCTACATTTTGAATTAATACACATTACCATCTGAAGAAGTAGGCAAGAGGTAAGTCTTTAGTATAAGATTATTAAGCCCAAAATTTAAAATTAACTTGCTGAACCAATGGTGGGAAGAATGGCAGTTTTTAAGAACGGGATACATAAAAGATTACAAAAGGGAGAGCAAATACTAACTAGGAGTGGAGACTTAGAATAGGAAACTAACAGGAATTGTGTCCGACAGCTGAACAGTAATGTATGGAAAATCATAAATAGTAGTATAAAGGAAACCCAAATAGAGACTGTCATGCTGAAAAAGCTTTTGATTGGATGGCCTATCCTTTTCTGAAACACTTTGGGGAAAAGTTACATATTTTGATTATAAATGTATTAATAACAGCCCAGTTGTGAGGATGAATGGCTCAGGGTCATATTTCTAATTCATGCTTTATGAGAGTGGATATCCCATGCCAACTTTATTACCTGTTTTCTGTTTAGAACCTTCAGTAATTAGAATAAGAAAACAAGGTATATGGTGTAGAAATCAAAGAACCATAAACACAAAAAATACTAGTAAGTGTATCTGCAGTCTTCAAAATAATATCTTAATAATAGACACTGTAAATTCTGTTCACAGCTGTAGAACCTTCTTTTTTAAATAGAGCTTCTTAAAATCAAGGAGAAAACAGAAACAACTGTCAGTGGAAAGATGAACTTCTTCCACTGTATCCTATATGTTCAAAGTGAGGTAAAAGCAAACAGAACAAGACTGTAAAAGTTAAATACAAAACACTTGAAAAAATTAATTCGTATTTCTTTTCTCATATTGCAAGTTACTACAATTTAATTTCACTTTTTCAGATTTATGAACAAGCAGACCCTCATCCCCAGTTATGTGGTTTATTCTGAATAAGAATCAGCCAAGAATCAAAAGAGGCTCATACTAAAAGATGAGAGGGCATGGTTTAGCATTTCCAAGTGGTAAACTTTATTATGTTGCCAATGCCTTTAAAGGGCTAACAGAATGGATACACCATGACAACCCCCAAATGAAGATTGGAGGCCAAATTCAACAATCTTTGCGTCTTTTTTATAAGCTTTATTATTGGAAAGCAGGGTTTGAACATGGTAAACATCATATATAACAGCAAATCTCTTAGGACTATAAATATAAAAGCATGCTGAAATCACTGGTAGACCCCTGATTTATATTCTTGGATTTAATCCTTTTGAACTTCTTGAAAAATTTGATCTGTAGAGGGGAAATAAAATCTTTGTAAAGAAAAGGCACTTCATGTGTAATAACTAGTTAATTACATATATGAATATTACAAATATTATAACTTTTTTTTTAATTGTTTGAGCATCTGTAGACAAAGAATTACATAGATGAATCAGAAAAAAGTGTCAGTGTAGATAACTGGAGTTAGGAGGGTGGTATTACCTCTCAAAATATGCAGTCTTAACATCTATAAAATATTGCTGAAATACAATAAACTGAAAAATTGCTAAACTAAGGCAAATATTTGGTCATACAGTAAACAATTTCATTAAATTAAGAAACATTTCATTAAAGTAAGAAAAATTAAATTAAGTGTCTCCACCTTCCGAGATGTGCTTCTGGCTATGTAACTTCTGTCTTTTTACGCCACACGGTTGTTCACACTCTACAGTTATAGCACTATGGTACCACTTTAACTGGTGTGGCTGCACCCTATGGAATCCTGGGATTTGCAGTTTGGTCAGAGGCACTAGAGCTGCTGAGCATTTTCATCATACTCTGATTTGTGATCATTTGATTAAAATAACGGCAACAATAATATTGGAGTAAAATTTCTCTTCCTACTAATGTCAGTCAGATTGCCTTTTGAAAGACCTGCCTGTCCACCTGTTAGGAATGTCCTCCTCCTCATTTCCTATTTTCTCACCTTTTGGAGGTATAGCTTTTCCAAAGAGAAATCACTTTTTTGAGAAGTACTTTTCAGTTATTAGAAACCTTGGGCCCCTCCCTCAACTGCAAACCCCAGGATTCCATAGGACGTTGAAAGTGGAATAATTGCACTATAACAGGCTAGTGAGGGAATGGCCTTAGAGGAGCTGCTCGACTCATTCCTCTCTTCCACGTTCTCACTTTCTGATGTTTTTCAGGAATGTTTTAAGGCACAGCCTTAATCCTAGTGGCAGTTTGGGGCTTTTTATGAATGACTTTTCAGTTGGGGGGGGGGCAAAATTTGGATCAGGTGGTCTTGAGGCTTTGGGATGCTCAGGGGGAATTAGAGGTATGCCAAAAAGGGTTTACAAGCCCTCCCTACTCCTGACTTTTAATCATGAATTTTACAGCCTTGCCATGGTAGGCCACCCAGACCTTTATGGGACTGATGAGATAACCACCATAAGTGAGTGAGAGCAATGGAGAATCCTTACCACTGGATATCACTACTGGTAGGGATTGTGACCAGACACTCCAGTAGCCATCGTAGGATCCTCGTGCCTTGGCTCTCACAGCCAGATTGTAGCGGATCCCACTTTTTAGGTTCACAAGGTGATAGGTCTGTCCAATGGTTGTCTCCACCTGAAGGACAAAAGCAGAGCTAAGAGGGAGGGAAAGAGGGAGACAGTTTCCAGACTTAGGTAGCAAACAGCCAAGGACTTACCCTCTGCATCTCATAACCCTCAGGGGAGATAGACACCTCATAGTGCAGATTGCTGTCCATGTTTGTAACAGGAGGTGGCAACCAGCTCACGTTCAGCAGTTGTGATGACTCCAGCAGCTGCACTGTCAGGTTGGATGGGGGATCTAACAAAACTGTGGAGAAGAGTGGGGTGAGATTAGAGAAGTTGTCTCTCTCCCTCCTTACACATAAGGCAGTGGTGGGGAACATGGCACAAGGAGTGAAAAATGGCCCCCAGCATAGCTGCCAACCCTTGAGGTAAGGTAATGCAACAGGCAGTGAAGCTGTAGCTGTCGCTATCCATCTCAGCCTGTATTGTCCCTCCTGCTTTGCAGTCAGGGCTGCTTTGACCCTTAGAGGAAGTGAGGCAATCACCTCAGGCAGCAGATGCTGAGGAGCAGTGGGAGGCTGAAGGACAGACCTGTCTATGCCATGAGACCTGCCCAGTGACCCCTAGCCTGCTGCCCTCAAGTGGATAAGTGGATCCTGTCCTGTGTCTCCACTTTTGAAATAAGGTGGAACAGCCAAGCTGGGCAACTGTTATATATGAAATAATCACCTTTGCTTTAACAGCAGAGTCCTCTAGAGCCAGGCCTGCTTGCAGCCTCCCCTTCCCATGATGGAATGCAGTTCCTTAAGCAAGTGGTCTCTCTTCCCTACCACAAGTAGTTTACGGTCACAGGGAAGCTCAGAAAACTTATAACCCTGGCCTTGCAAGCCTATAAACATTTCCCTAGAAATATGTTCTACTGAGCTCTTATTTATTTATTTATTTTATTATATTTCTAGGCTGCTTTTCTCCTGGAATGGGACCCAAGGCAGCTTCCAACAATAAACAAGCACATTAAAAACATTTAAAACAGTTAAATACATTACAAGGATATAAAATCATAAAATACCTAAAACAATATTCACTTTAAAACGAGTTTAATAAATAAAGCTCCCCTGTCTAACAAGAAATGCTTTCGCCTACTGGCGAAAGGAGAGCAGGGAGGGGGCATGCATAGCCTCATGTGGAAGAGCATTCCACAAGGTGGGAGCAGCCACTGAGAAGACTCTCTCCCGTGTCCTTACCAGGTAAGCCTGAGATGTTGGCAGGACTGAGAGAAAGCCTTCCCCAGCAGATCTTTGAGCTCTAGCTGATTTGTTCAGGGAGCTCAAATTTGCAGATGACACCAAATTGGGAGGGGTTGCTAATACCCCAGAGGACAGGATCAAAATTCAAAATGACCTTGACAGTTTGGAGAGCAGAGCCAATGCTAACAAAATGAGTTTCAACAGAGAGAAATGTAAAGTCCTGCATTTAGGCAGAAAAAAAATAGAATGCACAAATATAGGATGGAGGACACGTGGCTGGATAACAATATGTGTGAAAGGGATCTAGGAATCTTGGTAAATCACAGGCTGAACAGGAGTCAGCAGTGTGATGCGGCAGCGAAGAAAGTCAATGTGGTTCTTGGTTGCATCAATAGGAGTGTGATGCCTAGATCAAGGGAGGTAATGGTACCACTCTATTCTGCATTGGTTAGGCCTCATTTGGAATACTGTGTGCAGTTCTGGGCACCGCAGTTCAAGAAGGATATCAACAAGCTGGAGGAAGGTGACCAAAATGGTGAGGGGTCTGGAAGCCATGCACGAGGACCAGCTTAGGGAGGTGGGTATGTTTAGTCTGCAGAAGAGAAGGTTAAGAGGGGACATGATAGCCATCTTTAAATATTTGAAGGGATGTCATGTCAAGGAAGGAGAGGGCTTGTTTTCTGCTGTTCCAGAGACTAGGACAAGGAGCAATGGATTCAAGCTGCAGGAAAGGAGATTCCACCTGAACCTCAGGAAGAACTTCCTGATGATCAGAGCTGTCCGGCAGTGTTGCCTGAGAGTGTGGTGAGTCTCCTTCTTTGGAGGTTTTTAAGCAGAGGCTGGATGGCCATCTGTTGGGAATGCTTTGGTGTGTGTTCCTGCATGGCAGGGGGTTGGACTGGATGGCCCCTGGGGTCTCTTCCAACTCTAAGATTCTATGATTCTATGATTCTATGATACGGTCTTCCAGATAGCCTGGATCTAAGCTGTTTAAGGGTTTATAGCTCATAACCAGCACTCTCTGCTGTGGTTGCCAGTTTCTGCCCTGGCAGTTCTTAAGTGCTTTTCCACAGTGGCACAATGTACAATATATTCAACAAATGAAGCCCTGATACAGGGATGTAGCACTGAGAAACATTTCACCTGACAAGTTTTTGCCTATGGTGCAGGTATAGAATGTCATTGGCACCATTTTTAAAAAATAGACAGCCAACCCATTGAGAGTCAAAGGATTTGAATCTCACATAGACTATTTCCCCCTTCTACTGTGGGTAGAACAAGCGCTTATAGTTTGTATTTGTAGTAGAGTCCTGGCTCACGAGAGAGTATCTTGAGGTGAATATGTTTCCCATCTAATCCAGAAATCTAGGAACCCAGATTTGTGGCAGGATGTGGGAAGATAGCAACTGAGTTGCTTCCTGCAGAGTCCGTCTATCTTACACTTAGGACTTACTTAGCCTTTCCACATAGAGGTCTCTTCTACTATATACGGTATCGTTCATCCCATTGAAGACCTTGATTTCCATAGGAGCGAAGGCTGAAACATCTCCTCGTGGAAAGAAGCAAGTATAGCGCGTTGTGTTCCAAGGTGTGTACTCCACAGTCAAATTGCATAGTGTAAAGTATTGGTCTTCCCTGAGTGAAAGGAAATGATAGAATATTACAAAAACATGGGACAAAACTATTCTGAAAGTTTTATCCATAGTTCCCAGTAGAAACTCCAGAAATAAGAAGAACATTACTTAGGAGCCTCTTGAAGACAAGACTGGTATTTACATGGTTTCCTCTTTGGTTTCTTATGAAAACGTTTACTCCTAAGACTTTTTAAAAGCTTCCTGTCTAATCAAGATAAAATGTTAAAATCTTCAGATGGTTTTGAGTGAACATTTGGATGATTATTTTGAATTCCCATTTTTGGCATCTCTAAAGCTCGTTGCAATATGCCCCCTTTCCTTTCTCTTTGTCTTCTTCTTCTCCTCCTCCTCTCTTTCTCTAGTCTGAGTCAGGCAAAGTGCAGCTCTCTAGATGCTGTTGGACTGCAACTCCCAGCAACCTTAGTCAGAAAAGCCAATGATGAAGAATGCCTAGAGCTGAAGTGCAGCCACATCTAGAGGGTCACTGTTTGCCTGACCTCTCAGCCCATGAAAGAGAGAAAGAGAGATTCTTCTGCCAGCAATATCCCATCCTCTGTGGCAGCATAACATGATCTTTAAAAAAATATAGCAGAGCCTATGGACCTCTGAACATGTTAATATCATCACTCCCACCACCCTCAGCCAAAATGATCATTTGCTGTGCTGTTTGGGCAAATGGTAGTCAAATGTCCCATACAGCTGACAGAGAGTTAAGTGTGAGATGGCTACTCAGTTGTAATGTTAGACCTCTGTTGGAATCAAATGTTGAGCCTAGCAGAGGGTTCGTGTAATTTTAATGGTTGTGTAATAGGAGAAATTTAAGCAGTTGTTGCTTGTTACCTGGTTGAGTGAGTGAGAATCTACACCTCTGAAATTCCCTCTTCTGCACAATGCAGGTACAGGAGCCTTCTCCAGTTTTCAGTCTGCCAATCCTTGGGCGTGGTATTAAGAACAGGTACAGGAACACGTTAAAATATCTTTTAAAAACTAGCCAATTTCAGGAGGAGACTTGACGGTTCCAGGAGGATCTAAGCTGATAGTGCTGATCACTTTCTAAGAACCAAAATGCTAACCCCTTGAGGCTGACTGTTCTGTAAGCCACTCACCCATACTTGTAGCCAAAGCTGTATGTGCTCTGGTTCCTTTGTTCTTCAGATGGGGTGGTCATCTCCCAGAAGCAGGCTAGCTCTTCCATTTTCTCTGTGAAACACTTGGGGTACGAGAGGTTCTCTTTCTGCAGAAATGCAACTAGAGGCAAAACAGAACCACAGAGTGAATGCTACCCAGAGGAACAGAGAGGGAGCTGCATATGTTTAGCCTGGAGAAGCCTAAGAGGTGACATGGTAAGTTATCTTGAAATATCATGTAAAAGAGGAGGAAGATTGTCTTCTGCTGCTGCAGAGTAGAAATGTAAAATTTCTAGAAATTTTGAAGCCATGAGAAAAAAAACTATTTTTTTTCCTGGTTTTTTTTTTTCCAGAAAAAAATGGAAATTTTTGGAAAAATTGAAAAAAATGCAACAGTAGCACTTTTTAGAGATTGAAAGTAACTCTGTTACTTTAGGAACATAAAATATGACTATATGCAATTTGATTTAGCATAAAGTTATCATAATTGGTATATTAAAATACAATGTATTCATATAATTATTACAAACGGAATTTCCTTTTTGTAAAAAAAACAAAATTATTTGAAACCAATGGAGCAACAACTTCCTGAACTGTACAGAACCTCTTTGGTTTTGCTAGTTTATGTGGAGCAGGCAAAAAAGCAAAACCAAAAAAAACCAAAACAATTTTTTTTTTTTGTAAAACCAGAAGAAACTATCAACATTAGTAACAAAAAAAATTACCTCTCCATAGTATCAAATAGACATAAAGCACCCATTCCCATAAAAAGAATTGGGGGGGGGGAGTGTGTGGAAGGGAGGGACTAAGATACTCTGAATAGGCATTAAATTTAATGAGACTCATTTTCGGAGCTATAGTTGTCAGTATCAGTTTCAGTCATAGTTTTTAGAAATTACTTGAAAAATATATGAACACCTTGTCTTAAAGATTTTATTCATCATGCTAAAATAAAACATTCCATAATTGATTTTCTTCCTTTTTTCAATTTTTCAGAAAAAAAACAAAAAAGGGTTCAGGAAAAAAAATCAGAATTTTTTTTTTTTCCTGAATTTTTCCAGTTTTTTTTCCGGGCCTTCGCATCTCTAACTCCAGAGATTAAAACATGAACCAAGGGATCCAAATTACAAGAAAGGAGATTCCACCCGAACCTTTGGAAGGATTTATTGACTACAAGGGCTTTTGGGGAGTGGGATACATTGCCTCAGGGGGTGGAAGGATCTTCTTCTTTGGAGGTTTGGGCATCTCCCATGAGTGCTTGAGTTGTATAGTCCTGCCTGGCAAGGGGTTGGACTAGATGGCCCTTGTGATGGCACTTCCAACTCCAAGATTCTAAGTTCTGCACCTCAAAAGTTATCACTATCTAGTAAATCTGTGCATGCTGAACTAAAAATAAAGGAAACCATTGTTTTCACCTGAGGAAGAACAGGTTGCTTACCAGTAACTGTGGTTCTTCGAGTGGTCTTCTGTGCCCTCACACAATGGGAATCTTCGCACATGCACAGTAGCTTTTTGGAAAGTTCCAGAGCTGAGCAGCTTGGCGGGAACCCCTCCCCCATCCGCTACTGAGCATGCTCAGTCCCACCAAGCTAATGGTCTCTCCTCAGTTTCGAAGTCCACCAAAGCAAGACCTGAAAGAGGGGAGGCTGGGCGGGTGTGTGTGAGGGCACAGATGACCACTCGAAGAACCACAGTTACAGTTAAGCAACCTGTTCTTCTTCTTCGTGGTCTCTGTGCCTCACACAATGGGAAACTGAGTAGCTTGCCGTTGGATGGCGGGTCAGGTCCTAGAGGATAGAAGACAGCACCGCACGGCTGAAGCGAGGGTCACGCCGGGCCCTACAGTCAAGGCGGTAGTGGTGGACAAAGGTCGAAAGCCGTGACCATATAGCCACATGGCAAAGCTCCTCTAAGTCAACTCCCCTGAGAAGGGCTGCCAAGGAGGCCATCGCCCTGGTAGAATGGGCCTGAAGCAAAGCTGGGGGAGGTTGCCTGGCAAGTTCATAGGCAAGGTGAATTGTCTGGGCAACCCATTTGGAAAACCGTTGAGAGGAGACTTTATGACCTTTCTGATGCCCACCGTAGCACACAAAAAGATGGGGAGTCTGACGGAAAGTGGAGGTCCGTTGAAGGTAAAAGGCAAGCGCATAGCACATGTTGAGCGAGTGAAGAGAGCGCTCGAGGGATGATGCAAGGTCTGGATAGAAAGTAGGTAGAATCAAGTCTTGATTTATATGGAAATCAGAGACTACTTTAGGAAGAAAAGAAATATCAGGACGGAGGACCACTTTGTCCTGGTGGAACACCAGGAACGGCTCATCACAACACAACGCAGTTAGTTCTCCTGCCCACCTGGCTGAAGTGATGGCAACCAAGAATGCCGTCTTCATAGTGAGGAGGTAGTCATCAGACACAGCCATCGGTTCAAAGGGATGGCACATGAGTTAGGACAAGACAAGCGACAGTGACCATGGAAGAAGCGGTGGAATGACAGGAGGATACAGGTGTTGCAGGCCCTTGAGGAATTGCTTCACTGTAGCATTCCGGAAAAGGGCAGAAGAAGAAGAACCCTGTGGCTGATAGGCCACAATTGCGAAGAGATAAACTTTCAGGGAGGAGAAGGCGAGGCCCTGATCCCGTAGCGCCAGGAGGAAGTGAAGCACTGTGGACAGGGAGGTAGGAGAAGCAGGCTCATCACGGGAGACAGCAAAGGCCACAATCTTCTTCCATTTGTACTCATAGGACCTACGAGTCGATTCTTTCCTTGCAGCCGTGAGAACAGCTTGGATAGCAGGAGAGTCTAGAACGTTATCCTCCAAGTGTGCAGGCGGAGGAGAGGGAGGTCCAGGTGCGGTACTCGACCCCCTGAATGAGAGAGGAGGTCCAGCGCATTCCAGAGCCTCATGGTGTGGCCCCGCGCCATGGTGAGGAGGGGGCCGAACCAGTGCTGCCTCAGCCAGCAGGGAGCAGAAGGGATGGCGTCTGCTTTGTCTGTTGCGATCTTCGCCACCACTCGACCTAGGAGAGGAAACGGTGGAAAGATGTAAAGGAACTCTCTGTTCCAAGGAGAGAGCCGGGGCCCAGGCTGGCTCTTGAGCAATAATGGGGACACTTCCTGTTGCCATTGGCCGTGAAGAGATCGACAGTTGGAGTGCCCCATCGGGACACTATCCACCGGAAGGCGGCATCAGAGAGGGACCATTCGCGGTGACACGCTGTGTCCCTGCTCAGCGTGTCCGCTGTCACATTGTCCCGCCTTGTGAGGTGGACTGCAGTGGGGTGTATCCGTAGTGGAATGCACCAGTCCCAGATACGTAGAGCCAGATGGAGCAGAGTGGAAGAGTGAGTGCCTCCTTGCCGATTCATGTAACAGACAGCTGTCGTGTTGTCTGATAGGATCTGGATGGTCCGTCCAACAACAAGGTTTTGAAAAGCCCGAAGCGCTTTGAAAATCGCCAGTAGCTCCAACACGTTGATATGAAGATGAAACTCCAGGCTGGCCCAGTGGCCTTCAACTGTGCAACCATGACAGTGAGCTCCCCAGCTCAGGAGAGACACATCGGTCGTGATAGTGAGAGTTGGACGGGGCTCCCAAAATGGCATCCCCGATAAGAGATGGCTTGAGGACAGGCACCAACAAAGTGAGTCCCGCACCAGACTGAGGCACCCAAAGAACATGACGTTGATTGTCGAGGAGAGGGTTGAAACATTGGAGAAACCAGTGCTGGAGAGGGCGAGCGCAAAGGCGGGAGGAATAGGTGACTGCCGTCATCGCAGCCATGTAGCCTAGGAGCTGTTGAATGTTGCGGGCAGAAACGGACAGATTGCGCAGGATGGCAGCCACAGCCTGTTGCAGAGTCCGTGCATGCCTCAGAGGTAAGAAGGCCCTGGCTCGAGTGGAGTCGAGGGTGGCCCCGATGAAATCTAGGACACGCGAGGGCTCGAGGTGGGATTTCTTGGGGTTCACTCTGAGTCCGAGATGGGAAAGGAGGGAGAGGGCAATATGGATGTCCTCTTATAGTTTTTGTTTGCAGGACACCACCAGGAGCCAATCGTCCAAATAGGGGTAGACCAGAACATTCTTCATGCAGAGGTAAGACACCACAGGGGCTAGGCCCTTTGTGAAGACCCAGGGGGTGGTGGAGAGGCCGAAGGGAAGAACCTTGTATTGGTAGCAGACGCCGTTGATCACAAAGCAGAGGTACCTCCTGTGCTGGGGGGGGGGGGCGAATGGAAATGTGGAAGTAGGTGTCCTGTAGATTGATGGACGTGAACCTGTCCCAGTGCCTCAGCAAAGGTAGAATCGAGGACAGGGAGGACCATCTTGAACTTCCAGGGGGCAATGAAGGAATTCACTCCCCTGAGATCCAGAATGGGTCAGAGCATGCCATGCGATTTGGGTACTGTGAAGTACTGGGAGAAGAAGCCCATGGATTTTGCTGTGTGCGGGCCCTTTGAGAAGGAGGGTCTCTACCTCTTCAAGGAGGGCTGGGCTGGCAGGGGTAGAATAGAAGATGCCGAGAGGAGGAGTATTTCAAAACTTGATGGCATAATCAACAGGAACTATGGTCAAAACCCATGAGTCCGAACTGATGTTGCGCCAGATGTTGAGGTGGCGGGCCAGTCCTGTGGTTCTGGCGAGGCGGTTGGGCAAATGGAAGAGGGGCAGAGGCAGCGATCTGCAATGGGAGTCAAAAACGAGATTTGGCAGTTGAGGAGGATTTCTTAGAAGACGGTTGGTGACGTCTAAAGGAACAATGGGAAGAGGCCAGCAAGGAAGATTGCAGAGATGAGCAGCAAGGAGAGCGTGACCTGTAAGAGTAGGAAGGGTGCCTCCAGGAAGAATGGGATGAAGGTGGCCTTCTAGGCTGGGCTGAGGGGTGAATCCCCATCTTTTTAGCTGTCAGACGAGCTTTCACAAGTTGATCCATCGCCTCGTCAGTAGTGGCATGGAACAGCCCTTGGCCGTCAGAGGGCAGGTCCTCAATACGCTTTCGGCTATCCTTGGTTAAACCGGTGGACTAGAGCCAAGTGAAACGGCAGAGAGCAATTGCACCGACCATCACATGCGCTGCACCTTCAACAGCATGTCGGGAGGACAAAATCTGTTGATTCGAAAGGGCCACAGATCATTAAAATATTGAACAGCAGTGGCCCTGTGATCGTCCAGCAGGTGGGAGAGGAGGAGAAAGAATCTATCCCAGATGTTGCATTGATAGGCCACCAGGCAAGCTTGAGTATTGGAGATCCTGGCAATCAACGAAGAAGCAGAATAGAAGCGACGGCCGAAGACATCTAGACGGCAGCCCTCGCAGTCAGACAGGGTCATATGAGTCCTTTTTGTCCCCTTTAGTTTGGGACGATTCAACAACAACAGAATTTGGAGTCGGATGATTGAAGAGGAAATCAACGTCTTTCTTCTGGGTGTGGTAGAGATGCTCCAGGCGGTGAGGGATTGGTTGAAGCGAAGCCGGCTGGGCCCAAGGGTGCTTCACAACCTCCTGCAGGATGGGTAGAAATGGAATTGGAACCATCGACGGGGGGCAAGTATCGACATAGTGGAAGACCGGGTTCTGCACAGTAGGAGCAGGTCCAGAGATGTCGAGGCCCAAGGCAGTGGCCATGCGGACTAAGATGTCCGAGAACTGCTTGACGTCCTCAGGAGCGGAATCAGGAGACGGGTCTCTAAACACTAGAGGTGGTGAGGTGTTAGATTGCGGTGTGGAATCTGTAGAATCACTGTCGGAATCATAAGAACCAAAAGAAGGATATGACGAGTGAAGCGATTGAGAACGACAAGGTCAGGCTGGTCCCGTCGCAGAAAGAACAGCAGATGGAGCAGAAGCCTGTAGAACAGTTGGGGCCGGTAGTAAGACTGGAATTCGCACTGGTACCGAGGCTGGGGTGCGAATCGGTACCAAAGTCAAGGCTGACGAAATGGGTAGTACGGTCGGGATCGGCGCAACGACAGACTGTGTCGACAGCGAAGCCGACAGAGATGTTGGCAGAGTGGACGCAGGTTGAGTATCCGGTGGAGGCCGTGACACCATGGCTGTCACCCGAGGAGGAGGTGAAACGGCCTGACTATGAGGTGATGGGTCTTGTGACCGGTGGCGAGACCGAGAGCGGCAGTAGTAGGCCAATTGGGACCGAGAACAGGATCTGGAGCGGCGATACAGAGGGGAACGCCGGTAATGGGATCCTGAAGGGGACCGCGATGGAGAGCGTGAACATCGAGGGTGGTAAGGAGACCAACGACAAACATCAAGATGGTACCGATCGCGGTAGGCTGGCGAGTAAGAGTGGTAGGAGCCGGGCTGCTCTCTCCAAAGATGTTCGTGGCCATACCTGGCGATATAGGAGGCCAAGGAAAAGGGCGAATACGCCCTCGCCAGCGAAGGCTGATAAGCGGTGTGATGTCGGTAGTCCCAACAACGTGGGGATCTACCCTGTTCACTAGGTCCCAGACAGCGAACCACACTAAACTGCGGTCAGTCTCGGGAAACAGCCCGAGGAGTGTCCAAAGCAGGCAGACGGTCGAACTCGGGATGGCCAGGAGAGAGAGTCAGAGCCATCTGAGTTTGTAGGCAGCCATCTCCAGATTGGCCAGAGGTCACAGGCAAGGAAACCATCGGCGAGGATCGACGGTTCAAGTTGGAAACCATAGCCACAGTAGCTGAGACCTACAGTACCGGGAGCTGAATAGTGTCCCGTACCGGTGAAAGGGCGGGAGCATTCTCCTCCTCAACAGTGGACGTCACAGGCTGCGTTGGTGGAGGAGTCGGTAAGAGACCTAGAGAGGCAGGTTCAGTAGCCGACAGACGGGTAGCGGGAGAAGGAGAGCGGTGTTTCTCCTTTCTTCTCTTCTTCTTTTCCTTGTTGGGGGAAACAGAAGAGTGGTGCGACGAGGCACTTTTATACTCTACGAAGGTAGAGACCTTGCGAGTTTGTTGGGAGGTCGAAGTGGCATCTCCAGCAGCTTGGACAGTAGGCATCTTGGAGAGCTTCAGAATCTTAGGCAGAGACGAAATCGGTGGCAAGGTCAACAAGGCTGCCGTCAGTACCGGTACCGAGGCTGTTGATACCGAAGAAGCAGACGCTACCGATAACTTCAAGGCCGAAGTAGAGGACGTCGTGGAAGGTGCTGATACCGACACAGTGGACAGAGCGGTATTCAAAGAAGCCTGTTGCTTAATGCGAAGGGCCTGCTCCCAACAATAGGATTTCAACTGAGAAGCTCTATTCTTAAGAGTCTGTGAGGTGAAGTCCTTACAAATAGAGCAGGCCGTAACGTTATGGCCCTCCCCGAGGCAGAACAAACACTCAGGGTGGGCATCCGAAAGGGAGACCTTACGGCCACAAGACACGCACAGCTTAAACAAAGACGACATAAGAAGGAGGGAAGAGTTCTTATGGTTTTGTTGTAAAAGACAAGAAAAACGAATGAAAGATGAAGAAAAAGGCCAAGAATCGAGACACTGCTCAGCAAGGAAGCCTTCCGAGCTGCTAACAGGTCGGCGGACGAAAAGAAACTGAGGAGAGACTGTTAGCTTGGCGGGACTGAGCATGCTCAGTACCGGATGGGGGAGGGGTTCCCGCCAAGCTGTTCAGCTCTGGAACTTTCCGAAAAGCTACTGCGCATGCACGAAGATTCCCATTGTGTGAGGCACAGAGACCACGAATAAGAACCCATGTTTTGCTACATGTAGGGAAAAAAACCCCTTTGAAGCAGATTTCAGATTGGCAAAAGGTTGCCTTATATGGGAAAGGGGAGGGGAGGGCCATTTGCGATGGCAACTCTCTTTTTCCTTGGCTTCCTCTACAACGGCCTTACACGCACGCACGCACGCACACGCGCACACACACGCGCACACACACACACACACATATACCAGGTTCCACACTCAGTTTCCAAAATAGGAGGTGCCAAAACCCAAGTTTGCTTATATTTAGTAGCTTTCCCTGGGGAAACATTCATCTCAATTACAGGTATTTGCTTTATCAGTGATGTTAATTTCTTTTTAGTTTTGTAATTCTTTTTAGGTATGTCATGGAGAGAAGCTTTAAAATTTTACATTAAAAAAAAAACACCCTACAGATACTAAAATCTTGGAAGTAGTCCAAAAATGTAATTCTTCCAAGCTGTTATAGGATTCCTAGAGTAAAAATTGGAGATGGTTCCTGTACCTTTAATGGTTCTGTGGAAAAGGAATTTCAGCAGGTGTTTTTTGTCACACAACCAGGTAGCAAACAATATCTGCTGAAATTCCTGCTTCAACACAACAATTATAGATACAGGAGCTCTCTACAGTTTTCACTCTGGCAACCCTCAGCTGTAATGTTGGATGTCATTCTGACAGACAAATCAGCTTACAAATCAGTCATCCAGTGGCTGAATGACCAGCCCAGTTTGCATAGCCCCCTCTCTTTTGTTTTACTACTATAATATTCCGAGACTGAGTCTCTGCAGTGTAAATAATGGTGCCTAAGGTGTGGGTAGCTGAACCTGAGCCATGTAACAGGCGCTCCCCTGTATTTCCCTCCAGTCTCTTCCTACACTCTTCTGTGTGTCCACAAATGTATGCACTTCATCAGATGCTCAAGAAAAATTGAGCCAAATATAAATAAGTAGGTATGAATAAGTCTGAATAATAAATTTGCTCTACAAATAAAAACTAAGATTTTGCTGGAAAGATCTTGCTTAAAAGGACGCAAGTCCAGGACATGAGTAAGATTGCGTCTTATACTCTTCTACCTGTTCCAGAAGAACATAAGCCTTCTTGTTTGTCCACAGTTAAAAGTAACTAAGTGTGGTCTGGTGGTTTGAGTGCTGGACTACGACTCTGGAGACCAGGGTTCGAATTCCTGCTCAGCTATGGAAACCAACTGGGTGACCTTGGGCAAGTCACACTCTCTCAGCCTCAGAAGAAGGTAATGGCAAATGCTCTCTGAACAAACCTCGCCAAGAAAACCCTGTTATAGGGTTGCCTTAGGATTACCACAAGTCACAACAACAGGTAGGACCTTCTTAGTGCCTGCCCCAATGTTACGGAACATATTGCCTCATCCCTATCGGTCTGATAATCAGAATCAACATGCTTATCCTAGCAGGGTTTTCCTTGACATGTTCTCTGTGTAAGACATAGGGACAAAGAGGCTTGGATGGAAATTTCTAGATAGATTGAAAATATATTATTCCCTCTCTTTCCAGTGTAAATATTCACATGCTCATGGAATTGTCTCCAAAATGGCAGCATACATGTGAGGCTGAAGCATCAGCCACATCCGAGTGATCTTAAGATTTCTAAATAGGAAAAAATAAAGGGAGGGGATCTGCATCTCCCTAAATATCTTTGTAAGAGCATAGTGGCTAGAAACACTGGCCATTTGTGCACCAGACTGTTATAGCGCTATTATTCCACTTGCAACATCCTGTGGAATCCTGGGGTTTGCAGTTTCAGGAGGGGCCAGCTGGCCCCTTCCAAAACTGCAAACCCCAGGATTCCATAGGACGTTGCAAGTGGAATAATAGCGCTGTAACAGCCTAGTGCAGAAATGGCCAGAGACTGACTAATGGTAACGAGAAACTCACAAATGGAGTGGCTGGAAAGTGAAGGCTGGAGATACACATAAATTTAAAAATGACAGGAACATATATCTCTCTATCCTGGTGCATTGTTTCTTGGTTTATACTGAAAAACTGTTTTTAAGAAGACTCTAGGAATAAAAGAGACATTAACAGAAAAATCAAAATTTTTAACATAGGGAGGACTGGGAGAGCATGGTTTATGGCAACCTAGCCACATAGTTTAACTCAGGCACTCCAGGTCAGTTTCTGAGTGCTTTAACAACACCCATCTGGTGTTGCCCAACAGTATTGGACACCCTAGTATTGCAAGTCACAGGTGGAGCTGAGTCTGTGTCAATGCCTCTCCACGTCCAGTGAGGATTAATCTATTTAAATTATTCCCTCAGCTTGTCTCCCATGCCAGATTAAAGACTCAAGTGCATGCAGAAGTCTAGTGCTCTGTGGACTGGCGTCTAGCAAACTGACTGTACTTTTAAATATTGATAAACTAAAATTAAATGAAATAAATATATGTATTTTCTGCAGAACAAAAGACCCAAGGAACTTTTGCATCTGATACTACTCTTTTTTCGTTGAGCCATAGCCACAGGTCAAAATTGTACCAGCCCTACTCTTAGGCAGAGCAAGGCAACCTGCTCAGATTCAGAACCTTGCAGAGGGAATAGTGGCATTCTGCTTGTGTCCCGTGGCCACTCCTCCTCTTACAGAACAGAGTTATGTTTGCCACAGATCTGGCCCACATCCTCTACTCCCGCACCACGGATCTCAGTGATGGTGGAGGACACTGTTGCACTGCCAATATTAATGTAAGATTCATCTTACCGGTCCTCTTTGTTTCTGTACTTGGAACTGGGGCATCATAGCCTAGCCCAGGCATTTTTTCACACTACCCAATCATAGTACTGGGATCCCACTTTAACTGCCATGGCTGCATCCTATGGGATCCTGGGGATTGTAGTTTGGTCAGAGAAAACCAGAGGAGCTCCCTGGCTGAGAATTCTAAATTGCCCTCCCTAAGCTGCCAGTCCCAGGATTCCATGGGATGTTGCCATGGCACTTAAAGTGGGATCATAGTGATCTAATTGTGATGTGTGAAAGGGCCTCTGGTTTCAAGTCACGCACGCCCGTCAGGAATATGCTGCAACATTTTGTTGAGGGCTCTGTGCTTGTTGTTGTTTGGCAAACACTATGAACTGTCATGTTTATATACAGGGTCACATGATGAGGAGCCATGCCTTTTAGAACCTATTTTCCTTGCTTTACACACACACACACACACAGACGTACACATCTTACAGGCCTCTGCATCTGACATGTGTTTCCCAAGATAAGGGCTGGGTTAGTGCGCACACCCTCCAGCCCTGTTTTCCGTTCCCGCCAGTCCCTCAGAAGCTGGTGTGGGGAAAGCAGTACAGGAAAGAGGAGGGGTATCAGTTGTGGTAGGGGGAGAAGACGGCTTATCCCTCGCCCCCCTCCACCACGCACACTCCTTTTTATATGGCTGCCAATGCAGGCCAGCCACAAATCCCCTGTCCTTTTCCTGCTCTGGGGCCAAATCAGTTATTTGAAAGTAGCCATGCAGAGAGAGGGAAGGGTTGGGGCAGGGGTGGGCCATAGAGGTTCTCTTTTACTTCCAGCCCCCATTCATGCCCACTTTTGCTTCTGTTGATATCTCAGTCCATAGGATTGCTTTGATTCTGGTATTAATAACCAGAGAATATCAACACTTACGCTTTGTTTACTCCTTGGACTTCAGAAAACAGCATTCAGAGCTCAGTTTAGCGATGAACACACTGGCTTGCCTTAATTTCTCACAGTTCCCTATCTGTAAAATTCTTGCCTCATCTCCACAAGGCATTATTTTAGGTATTTGTTTTCCACCAAGTTTAGAGGCAGATGTGTCCCGGAATGGGTGTTAAATGAACACTGAGTGAAAAGCACTGCCTATGATCAGGATTCTGTCTCTGCAGAAATTAGTGAATTTTGCAGCCCATGAATTTCAGATTTCCGTGGGATTCTGTGAGTTGTTGTCCAAAACAGTAACTTTTCCAAGCTCTGGTTGTATTCTATGGCCTAATTCCAATCAATTACTAAATGTAAATTAACACTTGTCAATCCAATTGATTTAATAGGTCTACTTTAGGTGAGGGTTATAATTGGATTTTAAGCTGAGGAGGAAATTGTGTAGTCCTCCAGCGGTGGTTGGACTACATCTCTCAGCATCCCTTATCATTTGCTGTACTGGCAAGGCCTGCTGAGAGTTGCAGTCTCTGAAGAACCTCATGGTTCTCACCCTGGATTTAGTCTATAGCTGTGTTCCAAAAGGAAGAAGTATACCTGCAAGCTAAAATTGTGTGCATACCATGTGTTTCCTCTTGTTTAAAATGTCTTTCCAGGAGTTGTGGCTGTCTTTATATTTCATCTTATAGGATTGGGACATAAGCTAAACTATTTTAAATGGAAGAACTGGGGCCCTTTCACACTATACAATTATAGCAGTATGATTCCACTTTAACTGCCATTGCTCCATCCTATAGCATGCTGGCATTTATGGTTTAGCAAAGCACTGCAGCTCTCTAAATAGCTCATTAAACTATTAATTCCAGGATTCCATAGGATGGAATCATGGCAGTTAAAGTGGAATAAAAGTGCTATATGAGTGCTATAACAGTGAGTATGGAAGTGCCCTGGTTCTTATATACAACAAAAGTACATAGGCTGACAACATAGCCTTTGATAATTTGAACCTGGCTGTGTGAAAAATGTCTGTATCTAAAGTGACATGAATCTTTCTATACCTATGGGCTTTATTCTTGTGAGGAAGAGTATGCAATAGAAGCCCCCACTAGATGCTGCAGTGATAAAACAACAGGCAAGCATTATTCCATTGACTTGCTACTTCCAGCTGTGTCAGGTCCTTACCATACCACTGACACACAAAGACACTTCTCAGGACTGTTCAGTCCCATGTGCTTAACCATCTGTGATACAACCGTTCATTACGATTTATAATGATATTTAAACAAGGGCTAAAGAAACCTGCACCCCACTCCAGATAATGCTAAACATCAGTTCCCATCAACAGAAGCCGACCTAATAGTCAGGCATGATGGAGGCTGTTTGTCAGTATCTGAAGGGCCAATTATTGTCTATGTGATTGAAATAAATAACTACATCAGCACATGTACATTATGAATTTGGAATCCCATCAGAAGAGGGAGAGGCAGGGCTTACATGTAAAGCTCTGTTTCACATGCTGTTTCCAGTGGAGACATCTCTGCATCTTGCATTTTTTTCAGAGCATGGAAAAGTTAATTTTTAAGGCTGTGGTTTCCCAAATCTCCCAGCCAGCATGGCCAATTTTGCATGGATGGAGAATTTTGCATTTGTAATGGCCATGCTAATGGGGAATTCTGGGAACTGTATTCTGAAAGAGTAATTCTTCCAAGTTCTTCTTCTTCTTCTTCTTCTTCTTTTTTTTTTGTTCT
This sequence comes from Cyclura pinguis, assembly GCA_030412105.1. NCBI lineage: Eukaryota > Metazoa > Chordata > Lepidosauria > Squamata > Iguanidae > Cyclura > Cyclura pinguis. Next base: position 208,966,602 of record CM059600.1, read on the forward strand.
TGATTCCGAAAATTGGGTATGTAGAACACATAGCCCCCATACTATGAATTTCATGTATTTAACTTTCAGGTTAACAAATAACAGTAAAACTAGCAACTAATAAATATATGGGGAAGAATAGCAAAAGTTGAAGTTAGAAAGCAATTTTTTTTTTCCTATAGGCGTACGCTACAAAATTCTGATATTTGAAGGAAACAGTGTTCAGTTGCCACACAGGAAATGTATGCACACACTGCTTTGGAATATTGAGCTTATTTTGCAAAATACACCCTGATTTTGTGTGCCTATGCAACACATACCAGGGGATGCACTCTAGCTGGCACACAACAGTGCTTCAATAGCAGTGCTTCATCAGAAGTGACACTCTGTGGAAGGCCCCTTTGTGAGAAGAATTTTATTTCTTATTTTACTTCTGCTCCTGTTCTTTACTGCCTGATACTAAATGTTTCTGTTAGCACTGGAAAGCAAACACAGGGCATCTCTGTGCTCTTATGAAGAAAACAATTGGAGGGCATCCCCCATCTTACCTGATTCTAAACACCCTGTCCACCCTGGCTGAGAAATTAAGCATAGCCACATTATTTAGACCTTCAGAAAGCACCTTTCCAAATTTTAAAAATCATGCCTCCTTCAGTATATAAAAAGAACTCATTTGACCTTAGAAGACAATTCTCTCCAGTGTTTAACTTCCTCAGAAAGATAGAAAGGTAGATAAGTGGCCACACTGAAATGTTTCTAATTTCAATTCTGCCAAAAGTTTTCATTCTACTTTGGCACTGAATAAGGCAAGAAGAGACAAAGAGATAAAATGGAGGAAAAGAGACAATGCTGAAAAAATATGAGACAGAATCAAATAGAACTAATCGATTCACCCAGTTTTGCATACACTGGCTTGTAATTCCTGATCTTATTCCCCAACCAGAATAGACCCAATGGGATTTTCATTTTTCCAGTGTTCAGTTACTGATTGAATGAGTTCACTCTAGTCAGAACTAACCAGTAGGACTCAGGCCAATTATTGCAGCCTGCTGTTCATTATTGTTTGACCATCAGACCATAGCATGGTCTGTTGCCAGCTTTCCAGGGGGCTTAAAAGACAATTCATATCCAGTGGCTGGCAGGATGCACACAAACACATATATAGCTGCAAGACTTTCAGGAGCAGTGCCTGCTCTTAGTATAATTCCTTTCTCTCTTTGGCACCACCTCTCTCCCACCCACTCACTTTCCATCCATACACACGCTGACTGGGCCCACCAGCCCTGATCAAACACAGGAGGTACCTTTGCTGCTGAAGTAAGGCCCCCAGTTCCCAGCATCCCCCTGAGATGAGCCAGAGGACCAGAGGACCAGGGCCAAAAAGGCGGCAATCCATCTCCAGCCTTCCTCCATGCTGGTGGGGTTGATCAGTGGTGTAGTGGTGGGCAGTCTTCCTGCCAGAGGCGTCCTTCCACCTGCTTTCCGAGTCTGCATCTGGCCCTGCGGGAGCTGCTGCTTTCCCTTGCTTGGCTCCCCAGCTGGAGGCTTTAGATAAGGGGTGGAGCAGGAACAACAAAAACGGCTGTGACAGCAGCAGCGGCGGCAGCAATTCTGAGCTGAAAGAGACACAGAGCTGCCCTCCCTGAAGGTATTGCCAAGAGTGTGGGAAACGATTCTTGATGTCAGCAAGCTCTAAAGGCATCTAAAACCCCAAAGCCCATGTCCTGGCTATTTTTCTTGGCCCCACTATAGGACAGTGTTTCAAGGTGGGATGTGCCTATTTTCATGCCAGGTCATTTCAGGTCTACAGATGTGGTTTCCAGACATGGCTCAGTTATGGATGGCTGACACATGTGGTTACAATCATCCTTCCTTATATGTACTTTCTAAGAAACTTCTTTAGTAAATTTCAAGAAAATATTGGCACAGTAACATGTCTTGCTTTGGGGCATGATTTTCTGTGGAGCCTTCAGACACTTTTCAACTCAAAGTCTTTGTAAAGCCGGGAATAACTTTGTAGGGCAGGACTTGTTGTCACTTCTATACATAGGTCAGAATTCTGTAGGAGACCCATGTTGGTGCAATCCCAACTCTGCTAGCATATGTACTTTCAGGGTGTTGCAGAAGGAGGTATTCAGTATCTCTTTATGAGACACTCTGCGGCTGGGCCCACATCAGCAACCAGGCATAGCTCTGTCTAAGCACTGGTTAGCTGCTGGGGTGCCCTTGTATACTCAAAAAAGAAGAGCCTTATGTTGCAGACAGAGGCTGCTTCTTGTTCCCTGAATGTTGAAGCTGGAACGTGGCCGTATGCACCCCTTGGGTGGCCAAGGTACAGTTCCCTCTAACTGTACCCAGGAGGCTCTTTGCCACAAGTTGCGCACCTAAAGGAGGAAGAAGAGAGGAAAAAGCAGTCTCTGCCTCCAAGGGTAGATTAACGGTGCACAGAAGCATGCACACGCACACACACACCAAAATACCTACAAGCTTCTTCGCCTGTGTTGCTGCAGAGAGAGAAACACTCTTGAAAAACACAAGAGAATGGCTGCAGATTTTTCCCCTTCCCCAAGAGCTGGTAGTGTTTACTGCCGTCTCTAACTCCATTTTTCAGCTGTGGAGCAATTGGAGAGGTGGGTGACATATTGATGCTGCCTCTAAATCTGTGGTTCTGGTCTGGAACCCAGGTGGGGTGGGATGAACACAGCTCCCCTGCTCCCTTGGACCCAAAAGCATAACACTCGCTCATGTATATACAAAAGGGCTCTTGGTTTTACAAATGCTTCAGCGTTTCAGCCATTTTAATCTGACATTGTCTGTCTCCAATGACCAGTGCAAGTACATTGGTAGAGATTTATGTTCCCCCAGAACCCTTTTGGTTCTTGGCCAGAGCTTGCAAAAGTGGCCATGCTGGCTAAGGGATTCTGGAAATTGTCTTCCAAGCAATTTTTGTAAGCTCTAGTTATATGTGATAGTCCAACTGTGAGCCAGCTTTTCCCCTCAAGACAGCTACACAGTTCATATTGTGCAGTTGTGTAAAAGATCCCTGGTATATGGGATATAAGATGGCCCCTGGCTTCCCTTGCGACTCCATGATTCTATGACATTCTTTGGAAGTCAGTGGGAAACAGCAACAGCCCTACTGGAGTAGAGGTTACCAATAAGGATTATTCCAGGCCCTGAGATTTCCAGGCCAAAACCTGAGACTTAGGAACAACCTCCCCCTCGTATGAAGGCAGAGGCGAGAAGTCCTGGTGATGTTGTAAAGTTGGTGTGACAAAGGGTAGCCCCCAGTGATGTCCTTAGGCACAACACTTTCAGTATCAACCACAGTTACACAGAACATGCTATTCAAATAAAAAACAACCAATCTACATAATGAGAACGCATACACTTTCTTATGCTTTTCAAGGCTGTACTTGCGCCCTAAGATTCCTCCCTCACATCCAGCAAACTGGAGAAGAAGGTCCAGGCCTTGAAATCTGTGAATGCTGTATTTGAAAGTGATTTCCTCTATTTGCTCATATGATTCAAATAAATTTTGACCAGAGAGAATGGTGGGAGAAAAGCGGCACGAGAGTATTACACCTGTGGAAAATGATGTCTCTCCAAATCCCTCTCAGTGCTTCTTAAAAACTGTCAGCAGTCATAAAAGTGAGCCTATCCCAGCCTTCCCTTGTACCACTACGGCAAAGGCAATGAGGTGACTATGTTCTTTAGCCAAATGATAAGCAGAGTTGGTGTGTGTGTGTGTGTGAATATAAAACCCTACTAAACCTGTAGTTGAAAGCTGGGTGAGAGTAAATAGTTCAAGAGCTCTTCTTCAAATCTGGTGTTAGTCTGAGTGAATGTTTTCTAAACGTACAGCAGGGCCATTGCAGAGTACAAAATGGGATAACTTCCTTTCTGTATCCAAAAATATTGGAAGTACCCCCCCTGACCCCCCACTGCAGCCCAGCCAGTGGATTTCAAAGCAAGTCAGTTGCACGTGTCTTTCCTGACCATGTGATTGATGTGCCAGTGATAGATGTGGGAGGTGTGGGTTTGGAGGAGAAAAGTAGGCACAAACAAACAGAAAGTGCTGGGGCATGATAAGCCTGGAGGAACGTGCTTGTCTTGCACAAGGGTTGTTTATTCAAACCACTTGTACTTCTTGAAAACATCATCATGAAGATATTGAAGTCACAGGCTCTTATCTGATCTTTTGTTCCATTTGGCTGTTATTTAGCTTTACAAAATAAAAAAAACTTCTTAACTTGATCTCTTTGAAATATGAATTTTGCTTAAGAGTTTATGAGGACTAATAACCTAAGATCACTGCTGAATTATGCCAAGTGTCTATCAAGTCTATCCAGTGTCTATCCACTTTCTCAATAAAATGCATAATTTTATGAACCTCAATCATGTGCCACCTCCCCGGACATACACATAGAGTGGGTACCAGCAAGCTCTGAGCTTGGATGATATACTTACTTTGTTTCACTAGAACCCTAACATCCACTGGTGCAAAGGGCATAAACGTAGAACCAAAGAATACTGGGTGGAGGAGTTTTCTCTGTGGACCAGAAATGAACAGCTCTTATGGTCTTTTCATGCAATAAGGATATAATTCTTCACTAATTTTTATTTCTGAAGGAAGCAGGAGTAATTTTAGCGATTTTCTTCCAACTGTGAGAAAGTCTTTGAAAACTGTGTAGTCTTGAAGATTGTTCACAGTTCAGGAATTATTTTGCATAAAATTCACAACACATGGTGTTTTTGCAGAAAAAACAGCATTTTCTGTGATGAAAATTGCATATTCTTTGAGAGAATGTTGTTTCCCGTGGGGGGGGGGGCAAATTTTGTGCAAAATAAATCCTGAACTGCAAAGATTCTCCTCAGTCCAGGATTTTCTTCATCAGGATTTCTTGAGAATCAAGAAACACATTTTTCAACTTTTTCCAAATATTTCTGAACACTCTTTACATCTCTGCCATGCAATAGTGTGTCATTTCTCTCTTCTTGCCCACAAGCTTTCTGCATTTCTACAATATAATGTAGGCTGAGAGGAGGCTGATTTTGTCATTGCTTTATTAAATGACTGGAAGTCAGAAAGTCTTGCCAACCTATCTGAATCAACTAGAGATCATAGCATCATAGAACTGGAAAGGACTGCAAGAGCCAGTCAGCCTAATCCCCTGCCATGTAGGAATTCTCAGCTAAAGCACTCTGAGAGGTAAGCTGTTACGGCCCTGCACACTCCCCCCCCCAAGATTGATATGGTTTAATTGGCAAATACTGTTTAATTGGCACTACATTAATTGGCATTTGATATAAAATAGAACCTGATGTGACTGGAAGGTCAAGCTTGAAAGAGGAAAATTACTGACTGTTAACATGAGATTGCAAGGCAAGTCAGCCACATGCCCTCCCAGTGAAACCAAAGTCATTGTCAGGCAGATTGCAAGGCAACCCTAGAGACAATAGGTTTATGCTAAAGCTTGACATCTCTGTGAAGTAATTGGAAGCTTCCACCAAACTGTGATTGTTTCAACTCTGTTCCTTCATACCTGGATGTTTCCCTGCTTTGTCTTCCCAACCTCTTCACAATATAGAGCTATTAGAACAACCATTACCCCTTTGTGACCTAAACACTAAGAGCATTAACTCTGTCCAGCCCTCATTGTTTGTGTTGCAACTTCCATTGTCCGCTTGGCTGGGAGGGCCATTCATACCCATACCTGCAGGGTAGTTTCTGGGTTTAAGAACCTCAGTTTTGAATGGTTCAGTGCAGTCTCTCAATTTACTGAATGCCACGCTGTTGCTGTGATTCCTAAATGAGAACTGTCCTTAGATGCCTACCTAAGCCACATCACCACTTTTCTTTGCTTCTTTCCAGACTGGTAATTGTCACCCAAACCCTAAAAGCCCTCTATCCACAACTTTCCTCCCTTTCCTTCAGTCCTTGTGTGAGTGCGTGTTTGGATCTTTTGCATGCTTTTGCATTCAATAAAACTCATTTTTAGTTTACATTTTGGATTCTCTGGCTGGCTTTTTCCTGTGTGATCCCGTAAACATTGTAGAAAGATCTCATTAAGTTAGCTCTCTCTCGCAGGGCTCCTAATTATGAGCTAAGTAATTCCCCATTGTTACATGGAGGTACTGGCATTGAGGGTGGCCCCCTGAGTCACCCATGTTTTGGAGTAACAAAGCATCTATTCTGTTTAGAAATCTCCGCTTCTGGAGGTAGGCTGTTCCATTGTCAAACAGCTCAAGTCAGGGGGCCCTTCTTAATGTTTACTTAGATTTTTCTTATCATCTGAATTCTTTGCTTTGGTTCCTATCCTCTGGAGCAGCAGAAAACAAACCTGCACAATCATCTAAACTGAGACCTCACAGGGGGTCCATGAAGCCCTGCTGCAGGACACCAACAGCAGTGGTCACAACGAGGATGCAGCAGTGTGTGTGTGTGTGTGTGTGCCAAAAACTGCTCCCTTGCTTGAAAATGAGGGAGCAGTTTGGGTGCATGCATATGCCTGCTGCATTGTCCTTTTAGTCAGAGATGCAGCAGCAGAGAGTGTGGGCACCGAGGGACATGGTAGCAGGTGTGTGTGTATGTGCCCAAACTACAACTCTGGAGAACAGGGTCTGCATCCCCATTTGGTCATGGAAACCCACTGGGTGACCTCAGGAAAGTCACATTCTCTCAGCTTCAGAGAAAGGCAAAGGCAACAAATCTTGCCAAGAAAACCCCCATGATAGGTTCACTTTAGGGTCAACATAAATCAGTTTGCAAAGAGGAAGACATGATGGCTAGAAAGCACCTCCCCTTGTCAGTGGCACTTTGTTGTTGTGTCCCTTCAAATCACTCCTGACTTATGGCAACTCCAAGATGAACCTATCAGAATTTTTTTTAGCAAGACTTGTTCAGATGAGGTTTTCCTTTAATAAATAAATGAATAAATATTTGAATATTTAAATCTAAACTTAAACATTTAAATCTCGAATTAGGTGTTGGAGTACTGTGGCAACAAATTTATATTTAAAGGGGGACCCTGGTAAAGAAAAGGTTAAGAACCAGTGATCTAAATGAAATCTCTTTAAAATAGGTATCGCTATTCTCTCTCTGATTCCTCCAGTTTAAACACACCCATCTTCCTCAATTGTTCTTGGTTTTTAGACCTTTTATCATTTTAGTCACCCTACTATGGACATGCTTCACCTTGTCAATATCCTTCTTAAAATGTGGTGTCCAGAACTTGACACAACAGTCCAGGTTGAAGTCTGACCAAAGCGAATAGAGTGGTACTATCATTTTCTTTGACCTAGACACTATGATCTTGTTATACAGCCTAGAATTGCACTGGCCTTTTTTGCTGCCACATCACACTGTTGATTCATATCCTTTTTACATGAGCTGCTGTAAAACCATATCTTATATTTTCCCATCTAATTTTTGCTACCTTACATTTATCTCAGATGAAATACATTCTTTTAAAGTGCTGGGCCAACTCTGAGATCTGTCAAGGTTATTTTGAATCCTGATCCCATCCTCAGAGGCATTACGTACCCTGCCAGTTTAATGTCATCTGAAAATTTGATGAGCATGTCTCTGTTCCATCACCCAAGTCACTTATAAAGATGCTGAACAAAATTGGATCCAGGACAGAATGGTGAGGCACCCAACTTGTCACTTCTCCCCGGAGAAGTGAGAAACCATTAGTGAACAGGTTTGGTCTATCAACCAGCTACAAAATCACCTCAGAATAATATTACCCAGACCCTATTTTACCAACTTGTATGTGAAAATGGTATGGGAGACCTTACTGAAATGAAAATACACTATATCCACAGCATTCCCCTGTACAAGCAAAGCTTGTAACTTTGCTTTAAAAGATATGAGATTATTCTGACTTGTTTCTGAAAAACCCATGCCGGCTCCTAGTTAGCACAGCGTTCTTTTTTAAATGTTTGTGTTCAATTGCTCAATGATCTGTGCTAGACCTTTTCCTCCTGTTGATGTAAAGCTGACAAGCCAATACTAGACCAGGTCCTCTTTTTTTCCCTTTTCGAGATGGGAACAGCATTTTCCTGCCTCCACACCACACCTGTTATCCAGGAATTCTCAAAGTTTATAGTCAGCAGCTCTGAGATTACTGAGATCTTCCACTTTATCCTGATCCCCCTTCTGCTCACCCTGGTCTTACCTTCTTTTTCCAAGAACTAAAAGCCTAAACTGAACAGTGTGGCCTTTAGAGGTAGTGCTTTAACCACTCAGTCATTATGCTTACCCTCTCCCAACTCTCCACTATGCATTTCTGAGACAGGGTGATGAGAACTTTGTACAATAGTTCAAGGACGGCCACACTATAGATGTTGGTGGCCACAAATGCATTACAATATGGATTGTTTTGTTTTTCCATGTCTTTTGTAATACAGGCATACCTCAAATAACAAGTTTCTGGTGAAGAAGTCTTTTTTTTTTTTTTTTTTGCACAGCTAGCCCAGCTGCTTTTCCTCCTTATGCTCTGTCTAGCTGGAAATGTTTCAGCAGCATCAACATTAAGAGGACATTGAAGGAGGGCTGGGGAAACACAGATTTTCAGCATAAGATTGCAGCGGTATACCTGCTATAAACAATGCAAAAAAGCTGGAACAGGGAAAGAATGGGATTCTGTTCTAGGCAATCCTGCTGCAGCTGTGTGCACCTGTATAACAAGCAATGTAAACAGCATCTTGTTCAGTACACAAGGTAAACAGTAGCTGTTGTGAGAATCCCTACTGGGCCTGTGGGAACAGCAAAACAGAGAGAAAAGGGGGAAGCAGGTAAAATATTCCAGCGTATTGAAACAGCGTAAACCTAAAATTGTGGCCACTAAAATGGAAATCATAAGAAAAGCAGAGGCTGGTGAAAGAAAGAAAAATCCCTGGATGTAGTTTGGAAGAAACTTTCAATTTCAAACATAGAAAGTTCAAACACGTTTTTTTTTACTTGTGCAAAAGTTACCTGACCCAGTTGTTTCATTTCACATGTACATATTGTTAATTCTGGATTAAAAACTTGCTGAAACACGTTAAGCTTCCCTTCTTTTTTGTGACTGAGGGACTTATTATTATTCTTTCCGTGTTATTTCTGACTCCAGTGTTAAATCTTCTGTTAAGAAAGTAATGCGCAGGAACACATCTGTTTGATTAACAGAGGTATAGCTGTAATGCTATCACAGAAGCCTACGCCAGCGGCGGAGCTTGGAAGGGGTGGGAGGGGGCGGGAGGGGGTGGGCTGGGCCTACGGCATGTGAGGGCATAGCTGTGGCATACAGGGGCATGGCTATGAGCCACGATGCCCCAAAAACATTGCTGCTGGGAGTGAACCAACCCCATCACTCCCCCATCCCTATGCAACTGACCTATGCACTTTTCACCCATGCCACAACCTCAGTTGTTCTTTTTTACTTACATTTTGAACTTGTTAATGGTGGTATATGTCACATCCAGTTTGGGCCTCCTGCCCCAAATGCGTATGTGAGGTTAGCATTTTGTGCGCTCATCCCCATGCAGATATTTTTTGCTATTTTGTTGCCCGTTTGCCCAAACTGAAACAAAAATGATTTCAAAGAGAGCTTTGAAGGACGTAATTGGTTAGTGAGATCTGACCAGTGAGATTTTTAAAGGTGACATCTTGAATGATGTGACCTCTGACCATAGGCGTTTCTGCACTGGATTGTTATAGCGCTATTATTCTACTTTCAACATCCTAAGGAATCCTGGGGTTTGCAGCTGGCCCCTCCTGAAACTGCAAACCCCAGGATTCCACAGGATGTTGAAAGTGGAATAATAGCGCTATAACAGTGTAGTGTGGAAATGGCCTGAGAGTCAGTGCAGCGGCAGAGCTTGGAGTACATGGAGTGAGGGCGGGTGGGGGGGTGGGCGGAGGGGCAGGGGCGTAGCTATGGCATGGGGGGCATGGCTATGGCGTGCAGTGCTGTGGCTATGGTGCATGGGGCTGAGGGTACAGCATGTAGGGGCAGGGCTATGGCCTGTGGGGGAGGGCAAGCAAGGAGCTGCAGCACCCCCAAAAAATTGCCACCAGGGGCGCACTGCCCTTATTGCTTCCCCATCCCTACACGACTGAGTCAGTGTGGTTTGGTGACTTGAGTGTTGGAGTAGGACTCTGGAAATCCAGGGTTCATATCCCTACGTGGTCATGGAAACAGGTCACACTCTCTCAGCCTAAGAAAGGCAGTGGAAAACTGCCTCTGAACAATCTTGCCAAGGAAACTCCACGACAGGATTGCCTTTCGGTCAACGTCAGTCAGAAATTACTTGAATGCACACAACAATAACTGAAATTAACCAAACACACTACTGCTTGTCCTCTGCTTCTGATCTTCAAGTCTAAGTTGTATTGGCTAGCCCCATTGAATCATTTGTTGGGCCCATTGAATCATTTGTTGGATGATGAGTCACCGCATAAGTAGATCCCACTAATTCAATGCATTTACTCTTTTAGTTGAGGCCAACAGGATGATTTAAGCCTTCCATTGGAAAGGCCATCTCACTGGCTCCTGTAAAAGTACTCTCCATCCATTTGGGAATCTGGCTGGAGATCACTAGAGGAAATGGAGGAGACCCTGAACCAGATCAAGCGTGTCTGAGAAGAGCTGCAGTGTGTTTAAAAAATGGTGCCGTGAGGACAAGAGACCGTAGCTGTGTGCAAACAACGTCCCATAGAAATGTGGCTGCTTAAAGTAAACACCACAGAGGGAATGTTTCCTCTGCTCCTCCCGTGATAAGTCATAAAGTACTCCTGAATGGATGCATTTGTGTTACTCACGCCACTGTTCACTGTGAGGAGAGCTGTGAGCTGTAGTGCACGGCTCCATGCTGGAAAGTACTTCTTCTTGAGTACTTCCTCTTTGACTTTGTTGCCAACAATATTTGGACCAGGGGTGTGTGCTTCTCCTTCGCTCCTAGAAAAACAGGCTTAGAAATGGTGGTTGTCATACTGTTATTTCTCCTAGACATGTAGAGATCTGTGGAATAGGGGTGGTGATGGGATGTGTGGCTGTGTACAAATGCTATGTGTAAAAGGGGACAGCGGGGGTATAATTGAGAATTAGTGTAGGCTGGCATGTTAAAGACCAAATGGTCAGTATTGTTTATTGGCTGGGCAATAAGTAGCAGTTGGCCAGCTTAGGTAAATAACATTTGGTTTTGTGCTTGGATGATAGCAATCAGGAGGGTGATTTGCAAGGATTAGGCTGGGGGATGCAAAGGGGGGGGGGTTGGAATTAAAATATCAAAGACCAGGGAGGAATTTCTAAAAATCAAAGTAACTATAGACAGGAGTTGCTTTGACCGAAGAAGACCCATTTGGCAATTACAGGAAGGGAGTATAAACCTAGAAGAACTACCAATGAGCATCAGGAAGAGCTGCTGATGAATTAATGTGTTTTGCTCTGTAACATCGCTGCTGAAGCAAGGTTTTAACTCCAGCAACGTTTGTGTTACTAGTCTGTTGTATTTCAAATAAACAACATGGAAATCATATGTGTGCGCAAGGCTAGCAGCTAGAGAGTTGGACTAGGACTGCAGGTGAACAAGGTACAAACCCCCCTTAACCACAGAAACTTACTGGGTGATCTTGGGCAAGTCATACTCTCTCAGCCTTGAAAGGACAGCAATGACAAACCTCCTCTGAATAAACCTTGCCTAGAAAGCACTATGATAGTGTTGCAATAAGCTGGAGTTCATTTGAAGGCATGTAACAACAGCAATGCAAAGCAGGGGTGTGTGATGCTACAACAAATCAGCAGGAAATAGAAACCTGATTCAAGGAAACATGTTCGGGGGTAGCAGTGTTGGCCATGCACCAAAATACAACAAAATACAATGATTGGCTAACCGAAATGCAGAAAAACATCATGAAAGCTTTTGAAGATTCACTAGCTTCTTCACCAGGCAAAGATGCTAAAAATTGTTTTTGTGTGCCTTCAAGGCCTTTCCAACATTATGCAGAAACTCAACTTAGGGCTAGGATACAGTGGTTAATCCCTAAGGTGGTTCTCGCAAGCTCCCCGTGCTCTTCCAAATGTACCTATTGAAAGAAAAATGACCCTAAATTGCCCAACAGCACCCTCTCGGCCTCTGGCTATTTTGCAAGAGGGGGAGGTTGCAGCCCTCTCCCCTTTTTAAGGCCTCTAAAGCTTTTTTTTTTTTTAAGACAGGAAGTGACTCGACAAAGAGAACCCCTCCGGATCCCATAAGGTGCAAATGCAGATGTCCAACCCTTGGCAACGGTTGTTGTGTCCCTTCAAGTTATTTATGACTTATAGCTACCCTAAGATGAACCTATTATGGGGTTTTCTGGGACTCAGTGCGTGACAGGGGTGGGCAGGGAATCAAACCCTGGTCTCCAGGGTCACAGTCCAACTGTCAGATCTCAAAGAACTACAATTTCAAAGCTTCTTATGAAAGCATTTTATTTTGGAACTGTAGTACGTGTAGATGGCGTCAGCGCTCAGGCTGGCGAAGTAACAGAGAACAAGCAATTAAGTTCCCAGCATCCTAAACCCTTCCCTGCCTTCCTTTCCAGCAAAGCCTTGTTATTTCTTATGGTCGTTGCGTTCCCAGGTTTGTACTAGTCTAGCTGCATCTTCAAGTCCACCATCCCTCTACTCCAAATTACCTATTAATGGCGTGTCCGACACCAACACTCGAACCACTGTATTACACTAAGTGATGATCTGAGACAAAACGTAGGCCTGTGAGTCTAACATCATCGCTTTTCATCTCCTGTATGATTTTTAACATCTTTGCCTGGATCTATTTTGTTCTTGTTTTTTTCCTAGACTCTGAGATCCACCCACGAGAGCTGAATTCAAAAGAGTGGTTCCGGTAGGAAGACATATAGGAAGAATTAAGGGAAAAGATCCACCTGATTATATGCTCAGTCAGGGAATTTATGATCATAGCAGAATGAAACTTGCAGTTCCAGGGGAGGGGGGGATCATTCCTGGTTCTCCCCCACAAATATCATTTCTTGGCAATTGAATTATTTTAAGGGAAGGGAGATAAGTTTTTTACTTGCTACCTTTGACAATTAGGAGTCAGGAACCCTTGGCAATCATACTATGCACATAGAGACTGATTCCAGCTTATCTTCTGCCCACTTCTGGTGTAAACTCTGTTTTATTTGGGTTACTGTCTTCTTTCTAGCACTTAAGCTCTGCATTTCAAGTCTGTCTGCTCTCCGAGAAGCCACCAAGTGCCATCCATGGTCTCATGCTGTTGTTGCATGCCTTCATGTAGTTTCTGACTTATGGCAACCCTAAAGCAGACCTATCACAGAGTTTTCTTGGCAAGGTTTGTTCAGGGAGGGTTACTTTTGCCTTCTCCTGAGGCTGAGAGAGTACGACTTGCCCAAGGTCACCCAGTAGGTTTCCATGGCTGAACTGGGATTCAGACCCTGATCTCGAGAGTCATTATCCAATGCTCAAACCACTATACAATGCTGGCTTTCTACACTAAGATGGCTCTCTTTACTCTCCAATAATTATTCTTACCACATCCAACAACACCCTTTCACCCATTCTGATTCACACATAACTTCGAAGAACGCTGGATCAAAGAAATTTGTAAGAAGAAAACGCCATGGGTTTCAAAGGATGGGGCTTATCAGGAGTCCAGACCCAAGGAAGCCATATCTGTAAATCCGACTCTGTGAATCCAACCTATCTAGAAAGGACAACACATCTGGCCCTCTTCTTCCTACTACATCCACTGAATTTAGCTCCTAACGTAATTACTTCTAATATCCATCTGGTCTTACCTTGAGAAGTCAGCCAGCATTGATCCAACAACCCATGAGCTACAAAGTCAGAAGCCTTTCTGGAGTGTGGGTTCTCTTTAAATAGTGGGCAACTTACAGTTCTCCAGAGGTGGCTAGATCACTTCTCACCACTAGCTATGCCAGGCTGGGGCTCATAGAGGTTACAACTCAACAACATTTGGAGTGTGACAACCTGGCCCACCTTCATTTGAAATTAAAACACAGTTGGCCCTCCACATTTTGATAGGGTCAGAAAGGAGCGGGGTGTCCTGGTGGCTCTATTCTTGCTCTCTTGCCCATCTCCTTAATTGGGTTTGTGGGGGTCATTGGGAGGGAGTTTGTGGTGCTGAGAAATCAGGAAGCGATCCACCCTTAGCTGGCGAGGCAGCAGCTGGTGGAGGAGGAGGAGGAGGAGGAGGAAGAGAAGGAGGTGGAGAGGTAGGTTTTTAAAGGGCTGCATGGCCTAACTGGAGCTGCCAAGAGGAACGATTCTCCCAGAAAAGAAGTGCTTGAAGAGCGGGCAGGGATTGGAGAAACTCCCCTCCACTTTTGTGAGGGTTTGGGGCACAGAACTCTCATGAAAGTGGAAAAACCACAAATAACTCCCCCCTCCCTTTCCTTGCCTTTTGCCCGGTCACACCTACCTGGAGGTGCATCCGTTGCCTTTTCCCCAGGTGTGGAGAAGGAAAGCACGCATGCCAGGGCAAAAGGCAGAGGAATGGGGGAAAGCATACATGGGCCTTCTCTTCCACATGCGGTGCTCCCCCTCCCGTTCTCTTGCCTTTTGCCCCAGTGTGGAGAAGGGAGCCATGTGCACCTGGACAAAAGGCAAGGGAATGGGAAGAGGATAATGGAGGGGGGAGGCAGCACACACCTCACACATAATCAAATCCATGTAGATCAAACCTGTGAATGTGGAGAGACAAATGTAATCAAATCTGTGAAAATTAAACCTGCAAATGTGGAGGATCATCTGTAGTAGTAAAGAGTTCTTCTGTCTGAGTTTGAAACTAGTTCTTTTGTCTGAGTTTAACTTCCGTGCCCAAAAAGTCTTCAAATGCTGATAAGATTGTGGCAACATCCTTCCCATAGTAACCAATATTTAGCTATCTTAGTGGGAAAAAACACAAAGCCAAACACATGGTATCTCATAGACTAAAAATTTTATTATGACATAAATATTGGTGGGCCCAATCCCAATTATATGCCTCAAGCTGCCAGATTTGTATACACAACTCAGATACCAACTTTGGCCGCCATATTTACTCTGGCGGCACTGTTACAGAATTTAATAATACCATCCACATCCTCAGGGGTTCATAGACATACTCATATTCCAGTGCAATATCTCTCTATCAATAGCCCTACTGCATTAGATAAAAGAGTGAGTCTCTACCCAAAGAAAATATGGACACAAATCTGATCTGTCAGTAATCAAAAACAAGTGTGAGAAGACTTCAGTTTCCTGGGACACAGAGTGGCATTTCTTGAACAAAGGAACCTTAAAACACAGATATCATTCAGCCTCAAATTGCTGAACTACAATTCATTAAGAGATTCCACTCTATTTCCTGTGGTTTGAACAAGAACAAAGGATTTTTTTTTTTTTGGTCACACTACATGTGTTTATCAGCTCACTAACAGAATAATGTGTGTGTTATCTTCTGATAAAGATTGTTTAGGTCTTAATGTAATTAACACTGTCTACACCTGCATTTCAGATTCCTCTGGTTCACTGTTTACAGTTCCTCCTGTATATAAGTATAATCTATCAGACTGAAAGTACCACTTCATTCACCTAAGAAAGTGCTGTGTGGCCTGGTGGACAGTGAATCCCTTCCAACCAGCTACTGGAGTGCTGGAAGCCTACTTTGTTTGCTGGTGGCCTCAGCCTACACAGCTGCTCCCATACAGCCTACTGTCTCCACCTGGCCTTGACCACACTTCTTTTGAATTCTGCAGAACATGCAGCTAAGAGGTGTTCCACGTCCCTGCAACAATGAGGCCGCACTGATGCTCTGTGGTTCCTTCAGTATTCAGTGTCTGTGGTTTTGGTGGCCTGTGTTTCCTCTTGGGCTAGATAATCCTGCGTCTAGGACAAGGTAAGAACTACTAGAACAGCCTCCTCTTTGCTGTCCTCCCAGCAGCAGGAAAAGACCTTCTATTCCAACAAGCTTTTATATCAGAAGGTTTTTAAAGGAAGGGTTTTTTGAGTAGGTGCTGTGATATTGTAAACTGTGCCTTTAAAAACTGTTTTCTTCCTTTTTAAATGTGGTATTTTAAATTGTTTTAATATTGGTAATTGATTGCATTTGAATATTGATAACTTGTATGTTTTTAACCACATCATAATCATTTCTAGCCCCAGTTTTGGGAAAGAGTGATGTAGGAAGAAACTTAACAACTACAGCAACAACAATATGGCACATTTTTTTCTTCCCCACTCACTTCTCTCCTGTGGGCTGCACCAGCACATTAGCAGAGCACCAGTAGTGACATCATGTCACTTGCAGTTCCCACATCAATGGCTTAGTGAATGTAACTCAACGTTTTTCTAGGATTTGGGGACCTGTGGGAGGAAGAGAAGGCAAAGCATCTTTTGGGCAACTTGGGGGTCATTTAAAAATTGCGGAGTCTAAGGGCCATTGCAGGAGACTGCCAGGGAGGCTTGGGGTGAGGTAAAAGTGCATTTCAATATTATTTTCTGCACACACACAAAAAATGCTTTTTCCCATGCTGAAAATGCTAAGTTGAAACATCTCATACTCTGTGGAAAAAAAAAATTTTTTTTTTTTTGGCTCAAAAGAAACAGCAAATTTTTGTGCAGGAAACAGTATTTTTAACAGAAAATATTATATGCTGTTTCTGTGCAGAAAATGCTGTTTTCTGTGCAAAAAGACTGCATGTGAGTTTTTCATACAATAAGTCCTGAATCACTAAAGATTCTCCTCATTCCAGGATTCTTCTCACCAGGGTTTTCCAACACTCAAGAAACACATTTTTCAACCATGTTTTCAATATATTTTTGAAATATTCTTTCCCTTCCTAGTAAATATACCAACTCCATCCCTAGAGACTTACTTCCTTGCTCTGAGGCACTGTCCCTGGACCACTCAGGAGGCCTCTAGACGTTAAGGAGCTGAAAGGTGATGGACAGCACTGTGGTTGGGGGAGTCTGGCCAAAACTGAGGCTCCAAGGAGTAGTGAGGGAGTGACTGGGGCACAGAAGCTGTGGTCTGCGGGCTCTGGAAGGAAGTGGACAGAACCATATCATGTGGGACTGATCCCGTTGTTTCTAAGTGATGAGGAAGAGGGAGGCTTGGAGAAGGAAGCGGAGAGTCCAAAAGAACACTTTGATGCTGGATTCCCACGAACCAAGAGGGAGAAGGCGGAAATGGGGATTCTGGGAGATCTAGCCTGGGCTGTGGGTCCACATCATGCAGTGACGGGCAAAGTCTGGCCTGGCTAGGAGATGTGAGGTGTGGGACACTGGAAGAAGAGGCAGGGCATGAAGTGGTAGAGGGCACTCTGGTGCCACAGTCCTGGACAGTGAGGGTGCTGTGAAGAGTGGTTTTGCGACTAGCCCGTGTTACCCCCAAGACTGAGGGTTTGGTGGCTCCTTTCTTGTGGCACAGGAGGAAGTCATGAGGGCCAGTAGGGTTCATGGCATAGAAAGCATTGGCTCCCTCAGGAATCAGCAGCTCTTAGAGTAGGGGAAAAACAAAAAAGAAAAAGAAAGAAAAGAGAGAAGAGAAGTGAAGAATCCTGACAATACTTCTACTCCCCCCACCCCACCCTGAGCCCATGCCTCTTTTTCTCACCTTGGCCATCCTCTAAAAGCTGTAGGAGTTGGTAGTTGCTTGGGGTGTCCCCTTCTAGGTTGTGCTTCTGCAAGGCACGCTGAACCACAGCTGTGGTCCTGTCCTGGCTAGTGATCTGTGGGAACAATCCAACACTTATGGGTTATGGCAGTGGGACAATCCAGTGTCAAAGACAGTCGTTGGACCAAATAGGGCAACTAGTCAAAAATAATCACTGTTAAACTGCAAGCCAAATGGCAGCCCAATCAAACCTTAAAAACTTTCCCGCCTCCAAGGTCTTAATGTGAATCCTATTATTCATAATGGGTTCAAAAGCAGTGATTAAAATGAGATATGATACTCTGTTGAGTTTTTAGTGAAGAGGTAAAGTGGGAATCAAATTGGCCTGTGTGCCCTTTTCCCTTCCACTGTTATCCCAGAAATGCTCAAACTATGGCAAACTTCTAGAACAGGCTGGGCAAATCGCAGCCCTGGGACCACTGTTGCTCCCCAAAGCTATTTTTTTTTGTGGCCCTCAACCCCTTTTAGACTCCCCAGGCCACACTTTTTCTGGCCAACACAAAAGAAAAAGTGAAAAAATTCTGAATTTTCTCTCCTATAAGCCTCCATAAGTGGCAATGCACTTTTTAAACAGGTTGCACAACCCCTTTTTCAGTTCCTCTTCACTTCCTCTTCAGTTTACAGATCCCTCTGAGGCAACAGATGGAATCCATCTGACGCCCATCAGACCTGCTTGCTTCTGCACCTTCTTTACCACTTCTTCAGTCCTTGCTACCTGTCAGGACTCAGGCCACTCCCCTCCCCATATGTTCCCTGGTAACTTTACCAACTGTATTCATATCTAACACCCTGACAGCGTATCTTCTAGGCCTTTTCCGCACCTTACCTTATGCCATCATCCTCCAGTTGTGATCTCAGCAGTGCCTTTGGCAGGAAGAGAGTGCAACAGGAATGCTCCCCTCCACACCCGACCAGCACCCTGCGGAAGGGAGTGTGAGGGACATGCCTCTTTCCTTCCACAATGCAGCCGGGCTCTTTCTCATGCTGTGCTGGGGCAGGAAGCGCCTCCATCATGCTTTCAGCCCTTCTGCATGGCAGGTAAGTGTGGGAGCATCATGCAATCGGGGGTCACTGACAGAAAACGTCTGTCAATGATTTACTCGCAATCGTGCTGGCTGGTGATGCGAGAAGGATGGGACCACGATGACATCTTGCAGAAGAATAGTCACAGTCCCACTCCTCTCGTGCCTCCATGCTGGGATGCCATTGTTGTGTGGAAAGGGCCCCAGTGCAAAGGTTGGAAGAGAAAGCTGATTTTTTTCAAAACTGCAACTTCCCCCTCCTCCAAGCTCTGGCCCAGTCACTAAAGCTGCACCTCCACACCTTGCGCCCCTTCCTCCCAGCCCACTTGTCAACTCACCACAATGCTGCGATAAAGGTTGCCGTTGCCATGCTCGTTGTCCATGCTGACACGGATGATGCGCGCTTCTGTCCCTCTCTGTTTCAAGGTGGGGGATGGCAGGGGCAGCTCCAGCTGAGACATAGGCAGGTTCTGGACATGTGAAAAGGAATAAATGGCACCAGGAGATGAGTGAGGCCTTTGTTGTTTTGGTATGCTTATTATGCTTTAAACACAGAATCAGGTGGTGAAAGAATAGGTCATGGCTTTTAGCCTAACATGCATTGCCCTGGTCTTGCTACCACAAAGAGGCGTCTGTACACGCACACCAAGGTCTACAATGTCTGTAAGTACTTGCAGAATTGAAACAAAGTCAAAAGCAGTTCCAGAAAATAGTGAAAAAAGCAAAGGAATTATTAGGAAAAAATGACTTGAAAAAATAAAACTGCCAGTCAGCACCATACAACTCTATCACTGCTTGAAAAAGTTACTTTTTAGGATTATGTGACCACAGTGGCTAAGGGA
The DNA here is from genome assembly GCA_030412105.1 of Cyclura pinguis. NCBI lineage: Eukaryota > Metazoa > Chordata > Lepidosauria > Squamata > Iguanidae > Cyclura > Cyclura pinguis. The sequence goes on from CM059600.1 coordinate 208,986,133, forward strand.
TTCTGGGACTTATAGTCCACGTTTTCCACGTTTGTTCTAAATTTCTAGAATTTAGAAATCAGCAGTAGAGTGTTCAGGGAGACTGAATGAGTGTCTGAATATGGCCATTTCTGCAGGCAGAAACCACAGCCAACATAAATCACTTTGTTCAAATGTGGCCACCAAATATGCATACTTGGGAGCCTTTACAACTTAATGGGTATACTATTCTGACCCCAGAAGTGAATACCTGATCAGCGGCTCTGGCCAGATTTTGGGGGCAAACAGTACCAGCTTTTCTACCAAACATCCTAGAATTTGATACTGCTGAAATTAAAATGCTTCTTGCCTTAATTTGTACAGGAGAAAGAAGTTTAATCACAAATGGCTTTATTGCTAAATCATATGCACATCATTGTTGTGTTCCATAATTCTAGATGGGAAGAAAATAGGAAAATCACCATACTACGGCTATGTATGATTCTTTTAAATTAAGTAGTTAAAGTTGTGTGAAATATGCTCCTTTCCAAGAGGCATTTCTTAGCTAAAAATGAAATCAGCCTACCACACTGGCATTGCCTGTGGAAATTACATTAGCAATCTCCATATGAATCTCCCTACTCATTTCAAACAACATCTGAGGCCCTGATCTATTCCTCTTTTGTTCCACCACCATCAGAAGTGCAGTGGCTAGTAATACAAGTATGGGGCTTCTTTGGCAGTAACACCCTGCCTATGAAACCCTCTCCTGCAAGACACACAACTGCCCTTCTCTTCCCGATAATATCTTCCAAGTGCTCTGTCAAGACTCTTTCATTTCAGCGGCTGTTTAGTTTACGTTGAACAATTCTCCCTTTTCTGTTTTATGATAACATGCTGTTGCTTTTTTAAAAAATACTGCTTTTGTTTTGTGCTGTCAAGCTCTTGTTACTACATGCTACTGTACCAATGAATTTGCAAGTTAGTAGCCAGTTTGGGGACCTCACCAGGCTTTGTGGATACAAATAAAGACATCACCTTGATAGTTGGGGATCCCCAAGTTGGGGAGCAAGGGGCACTGGACACATCCTCAGAGTCAAGGCTGCTGCAGGAGCCCAGGGGTGAAATCCCAAATTTCTCAGGACCTGGAACAGGGGCAGATGATTCTGCGCCCAAGAGGAGTCTGAAAAGAAAGACAGGGAGGTGGCAGTGACAGATGTGTCAAAGTAGTAGAAGGGGACATACACACTCCAAGTTCCTCTCTCACTGGCCCCTTCGCATTACAAACACAGTCAGACACAAGACTTATATCTCACATTTCATAAAATACTGAACTTCTCACTTCTACCCTCAGCCACCACTACTCTGGCCAATGGCAGCAGCATTAATCACTCCTCCATTGCCAAGCAGCCTGGCATCATGCACCAGCAAACGAGGCTGGCATGAACCAGTGGACAGAATGTGGATTTGGAACTAAAGGCATCTACTGTGGTCAAATGTATCTTCTGCCACATACTCACCATCTGGCCTTGGACATATTACTACCTCTCCACTTCAGTTCCCCTAAACCTCAGTGGTGGAATAATAGGAGCCTCTCAGAACAGTCCATTAACCTTTACTTAGCTCAGAAAATGGGCTCTGGAAAAGATGAGCTCCACCCCTAGCCATGCTTTCTGACCGAAGAGTTCTCTCTCCTCCTCCAAGGTGCAACTGGGACGACCTTTGTGCAAAGTGGTTCCAATTGCAAAGGCAGAGCTATGCCAGGGCATCTCAAAAAAGCAAAACTGGGAGAGGGACAATGTCTCTTTCTCCCTTAAGGACAACAAGAAACAGACATTCACTAAAAAGATGCTCATGGTGTATCTGTTAGATATGCAGACTGGCCAGGGAAAAAAGGCAGTGAAGGATCAAGACCAATCTTGTTCTCCCCCAACTCACCCCCAGAAACATATTGATCACTTACGCACTGAAGCGCTTGGTCAAGCTGCGATGCAGCTTAGGAGAGTTGGGACAAGATTCAGCCGGTGGCTCGATCATACGGGAAACCCGGTAGCTGTAGGGAAAGAACAAAGGCACATATCTTTCTGCCCACCACCAAGTGCATACCTGCAGACTCCTTCTTTGGTGTCTTTTACCTGTTCTGACACCTATCCCTGATTTCCCAAAAGGTGTTGGAGTCCCTGTCCTGCAGCCAGGATCCTCTCCAGCCCTCTTTACTTTGCCCTCCCTTCAAATTTCCAGCCTGCCTCACTAGGGCTGCAGGGAGGTCAAAGAACATCAGCTTCCATTTCCTTCCCTCTTGGCTCATGATCTCTGCTGTCCAACCATGAACTTTGGGGATTGGATCTTGATGAGAGAGTGTTGATGCTTATTCATTTTTTTAATTAGTTACAATTATCATTCCAAAATCTCCCCAAATTTATTTACCAGTGTAGCAAGGGAAGGGTTGGAGGACTATTTCCCAGTTTTCCTCACCCTCAGCAAACCATGCTGCTGCCATTTCTTCCAGGTGCAGTTCAGGCCTATTTACTGCTTTTTCAGGATAGGAGAGGTGAAACAGCAAGCTCAGCTCCTCCAGAGTGATTTTTAATCATCCCAGAATGGTGTGTGTGTGTGTGTGTGTGTGAGTGAGAGAGAGAGAGAGAGAGAGAGAGAGAGAGCGAGAACGAGAGTGAGAGAGAGAGAGAGAGAGAAATGGCTGATATAGCATAAAAAATAGAGAGAAGTATTTGGGGGTGATGGGAGCAAGGGCCTACATGTGGCCCACAAGCCACACAATTCCCATTTTCTACAGTATGACTATAGTTTTAAGGAAAACAATTCTTTTGTGTTTATTAGAAGTAACTTAAAAACATTACTTGGCAGGGGGAGGGATATCCAAAAACTACAAGCTGGTGGACTGGGACACCAAATACACTCTCCACTTCTTCACCTTGTAGTCACTCCAGTACAGCATGCAGTGGAAGCACAAATCACACAGCATGGAGCCACCACTTGAGCCATGTGACATGCCTTCTTCATCATTTAGTGAGGCCACATCCCCAGGACTGAGAACGTGACTAAAGATTTAACTCATTCCTTTGAAGTTCTTCTTCTCAGCTTGTATACTTCGAGCGGGGAAGGGAGGAGCAGAATAAAGACTGCAGTGTATTCAAGGTAAAAGTAAAAGTTGTTACCATAGGTAATCAATAGCCATTTAGCTCCTACATTAAACCAAGAAGCCCAGGAACCTACTTCAGCACTGCCTACTCTTGGATAGACACATATAAATTTGGGTTGCCTTTTGTAAGTTGACAGGGAAATTTGGTCCTTCCTGCATTTGCTGTGGCCCTGCTGGAATGTGGGCCCCCGCTTTAAAAAGGCTCCCCATCCCTGAATTAACCACTGCTTTGCTGGAGGAAAGGGCAACTCATTCTGGCCATTTTCTGCACTACACTGTTATAGTGCCATTATTTTACTTCCAACCTCCTGTGGAATTCTGGGGTTTGTAGTTTCCTGAGGCCAAAGAGCTCTCTGGCTGAGAATTCTAAAGGCCCCTCTCTAAACTGCAAGCCCCAGGACTCCATAGGATGTTGAAAGTGGAATAACAGCACTATAGCAGGATAGTGCAGAAAGGGCTTCTGTTTGCCCCCATACTATTTGGAAGACATTAGCATTTTGTTCCCGATGCAAGAAATCTTAATCATATATAATACATTACGTTCAACTTATATACAAATCTGATGAGAAATTATCATTTGTTTAAAAAAAAAAAAGGCAACACAACACCAGCTGTATGGTTCCCTGTCTGGATCATGGCAGCAATCTGTAGAGTTCAGTGCAAAGACTGGAACCATTCATTACATTAAGGGCTATACAAAGCACTAGAGCGAAAGATAAGTACTTTCCCCCAATTTTGTTCAACGTAATTCAATGTCATTTTCTTGGGAATGATATTTTGGGAGTGGCATTTTCATTGCAATTCTCTCCCCCTCCCCTGCTACCCTTCCTGGAGTGAAAAAAAACTTTGTGGTGGGCAGCAGCTAAAGCAAACATAGTGAACTTGTCAGCAGTGAAAAAGGAAGGGAGGAGCACAAAGAGGAAATCTATGGTACTGCTGATGCTTTGCCTACTTATGGCATAAAGACATGTGGGGAAAAGGAAAGTGGCAGCCTGCAAAGAGACAGGGATGGAGAGAAAGAGAAGAGTGGAGAAGAAAGCAGAGAAGGAGAAGGCAAGGAGAACACTTGGAGAAAGAAGGAGAGAGGGGTGCATAGAGGAGATGAGTAACTGAGGAGTAGAGAGGGCATGCAGAGAAAGAGGAGAAAAGACAAAAGTCTGATGGGAACATGGAAACAAAAGACAAACTTAGAGGGAGAGAGATGACTGGATGGGCAAGATAAGGAAAAGGGGACACAAGATACCAGAGGACAGTGCAGAGAATAACACACATGGACAACAGAAGAGAGGATGATGAAAGAATTTGAAAGAAACAAGAGGATACAACAGAGACTGAGCAGCCAGGGAGCAAGGACTGTATGTAATATAATTTATTTTACACATTTTTCTGTGTATTTTTTACTGCACAGGCTGTTTCTTCAATGATATTTCTGAAAATTGTTCTTGGGTATTGTTGATAAGAGCTGATGGTTTGGGACAAAAATTATAGATAGAATGTTTTGTTTCTTTTTTCTGTCTCTCTTTCTCTCTATGTGTGTGTGTTTATCTTTAACTTCATTCATTCTCTTCTAGAGAGAGGGAGGGAGAGTGACTGAGCGAGAAATGAATATTCAACAGGTCAGTTTCCTTCTCTCCCAAGCATAAAATCATGATGGTGAGAGAGAGGAGTAAAATCATGGAGGTACTTTTTATCCACCATATTTGTATGTTTTTTTAATGTTGTCACATAATATAAATTTAAACAACTTTAAATTAACTTAGCTTTTATAACTTATGTGTCCCTTATTAACCATTTCTTCCCCACATTTCCTCACAAAAAATCACATGCACACTTAAGTGCTGTTCCTGATAACAGCACCTCTGGGGAGAACAGACACCTGGGATGGATGATTTCTAGCAAGAAAAGAACACAGGGAGGGAAGGATTAACCCTGCACCATGCACTGTGGAACTGATCTGAATGACAGCTGCTTTGAGGTCATCCAGTGGCACAGACTATGAGAGAAGGAAGTGATAACAACTCTGAGTGCCTTGCACCCACTACACAATTGTGGACCCCATCTGGCCCCAGAATTGGTTCTGTAGCTCCTCTGGAACACCAGGCTTCTAAAGAGAGAAGGGAATCATACCACCAAATTTCAGGGGCAAACTGGGAAGCCCCTACTTAAAGCAAGCATTTTCTTGGCTTTAAGCAGCTTGCAGGAATCTGCTGGAGAATTTCAGCAGCAGGGAGAGGAAGGAGGGAGTGTCAAAGAGGGTGAAACTGGCCTCTGGACCCACTGAGGTTCCCCATCGCTGACCTACAAGCTCCCATTACTAATTTCCTTTCCAGTGGGAAATCCTTTCTTCTTCCCTACCTCTGTTCCTCTGAAAGTTGTGGATGCTGGTGGAAGGCTTTGCAGAAGGAGGGGTTTGGATGAAGGTCGTACCCTTGACACGACTCTTGCAGCTGACAGATCAAGAAAAGGATTGCTGCTTCCTGAGGAAGAAGGCAAACCAGTAAGGTGGGAGGGTGGTGAAGTCCCTTTCTTAGTTCTTGGGGTCTAGGTTTACCTTGGCTGCCCACTTCCATGCCCTGCTGTTCCCAGTAGTGGGTGCAGAACAAAGAGATGCTGGCTACCCACAAGCACCCTCCAAGTGCCAGCTTTTCTAGCTTAGCATTACCTTGCGCCGTTTCTCAAAGTTGATGAGATTACCCTGCAGAATTGGGGAAGAAAAATAACCAGAACAGAATGTAAGGCACATAAGATCAGGCATATAAAAAATGTAACATCAGGAATATCAAGCATGTAACAAACGTAGCTGCAGCTTTTGTTTGAAATGACCCACATGGCTGCCAAAATTTGAAAGACCAAAGTGGGAAATCAGACTCCTCTGGGTGACCAAAGTGAGCTACCTACACACACGCCCACTCCCTACCAGAAGTAGCCCTGCCATAAGAAAGGGCTGGATGCCAGAATGGGAAACAGAACAATGAGATTTTTTTTCAGAACTTCCTAGTGGATTCATGCTATGTGGTCAGGTATGCCCATCTACACCATTCATTAGGCATACCTTGGTTCTGATGTTGGTCACCTGCTGAGTTTAAGTGGACACTAATTAGTTAAAGGAAGGATTCTGTTGGTAGAGGGGCCACAGCTTAGGAGAAGACCTCGGTAAAGTTACTTTTTGGACTACAATGGCCATTCTACCCTCTCCCTCCCCTCCTTCTCCCCCCCACCCCAGAAAAGATGCTCACCTCCATGAAATCTGGTAGTGCTGTGTCCAGCATGATGAGATCAGTTAAAAAAGTGCCCAGATATGGGATGGTGGGAGCCTTGAAGAAACCACAAGTGGATTCACTAATTCATCCCTTTTGTCATCCCCAGTGTACCCCACCCATTCCAATTCCAACCATTCTAAGAGATTAGATTTATTTATCATTAAGATGTGACCGTTATACAAATAGTTTACAAGGTAAGAGAGAAAGATGCTGTGATCTGGACCCTTTGGTTGTGGGGTTCCCCTCACTAGCCCTTTCACCTTAAGGGAATGGAAAAAAAGCAGGTGTGTGTACGGTGGGGAGAAAATGAACCTCCATCAAGAAGAACTGGCAAATTTTTTAGCAGATAATGTACATCGTCAGATTCAGTGTAAACATCTAAAATCTTGATAAGAGAGGAAGAGAAGTGGTGGAGGGAAACGGCTAAAAAACCTATGTCAAAATTACCTCTACTAGAATTAAAGGGCATCAGGGCAATGCAATCTCTTCTTTTGCAAACTATTAATTTCCACTGAAACTGAGTGCAATGTCTGGGCAGCATGAAGAACAACCAACTTAAGAAGAAGGTGGCAAGTACTAAATTAAAAAGCAGTTGAAACATGGCTGCAATCCAGACACCGGAAGACTGCAGTCCTATACATACATCGTTGGAAGTAAGTCCCATGGAACTGACTTAGGCTTCTTTGTTAGTCACCTGGTATAGAACTGTACTGTAAGGTGCCTGAACTCTGCCTTAGAAGTAAAAAAGAAAAAAGAATCTCAGCAGCTTCAAGTAGTGAATTCTCCTTGTTTTGACTGTTTTTACCCCATTGTACAGCAACTGTCTCCTCCTTTTGGGTGATTGGAGTTCTAGGGGCCATCAAAATGTACAGGGGAGTGCATGAAGCTCACTTGCTGAAAGTTGTCTACCCTGACATAGGCCCTTTCTGCACCCTACCTTATATCGTTGTCGTCCAGTGGTGATCCCTGCAGTGGCTCTGCCAGGAAGGGAGTGTGACGGGAGCGCTTCTCTCCACACCGGCTGGCTCCCTGCGGAAGGAAGCATGATGGGCACGCCTCTTCCTTCCGCAGTGCAGCCAGGTACTTTCCCAGGCTGTGCTGGGGCAGGAAGTGCCTCCACCACGCTTCTGGGGCTTCTGCAGGCCAGCTAAGTGTGGGATGGTGGCACAATCGTGGTCATTGACAGGGAAAACCTGTCAATGATTTAATCTGCAATCATGCCACCTGGCAATGGGAGGAAGATGGGACCATGGCAATGTAACGCAGAAGCATTGTTGTGGTCCCACTCCTCTCCCATCTCCATGCCAGGACGGGAGGCTCCTGCAGAAAAGGCCCTAGTATACACAGATTTTGAAGTTTTAAATCCCTTTAGTAGTAACTTCCTTGCTGTTTCCTATATATGGTTCAAAGGTAACTGTTTGGTGAGACATTGCTTCACATTTTGGTAAGCTAAAATGTCTTGGGAAGTGCTAGAACCTACTTGCCTTGCCAAGGCATGCCAAACCCTTTTATGCAACTTTTCCCTTGTGTTCAAAGGACCAGTCTGGGTGGCTGCAACTTGGTGAGGAGGAAAGGTTCTTACCATTGGCCTGTTTGGAGGTCTCAGATTCAGAGATGCCTGGGTAGGCATTTGAGGGCTGCGGCATCCGTCAGATGAGCCCTGAGTCCTGCCATCCTGTTGGAAAGAAATAGGCAGGTTAGAAGGTTAACCCAAGATGACATCAGATATACCTCAGTCAAAATGTGTCAGCCTTCACAAAATGTGAAGCACTACTTCAGCAGGGAGGAATTTCAGAAGATAGATTTCCTATTTCTCACTCCTATAACATTGTGATGTGAGAAGCTGCACACCAAAACAGCTGTGGCTCTACACTTCAAGCAGAAAAGTCCTGCACTGCTAACTTTATGAACTGCCTGTTGGGCCGACATTTTTTAACTGACACAACACTGCCTCAGAAGCCTCCTGTAGGGCCCTTTCTACCCTACACTGTTATAGTGCTATTATTCCACTTTCAACATCCTGTGGAGTAATTCTGGGGTTCGTTGTTCACTGAGGCCAGAGAGCTTTCTGGCTGGGAATTCTAAATGCCCCTCCCTAAACTACAAATCCCAGGATTCCATAGGATATTGAAAGTGGAATAATAGCACTATAACAGTCTAGTGTGGAAATGGCTGGAGTTTTCTGGGGCTGAGAGAGTGTGATGTGCCCAAAGTCACCCAGTGGGCTTCCATGGCTGAGTGGGGAATCAAAACCTGGTCTCCAGGGTCATAGTTCAACATTCAAACTATTATACCATGCTGGCTCTTGTAATTTTCACCTAGGAAAAATTTACTAGTATGGGTATACCTCAGTTAACAATGCCTCTATTACAAAGTTCCTTTTTACAAAGTGTTTTTATGTGGGGATGCTCCACTTTTCGATCCTCATCCTCTGTATAGCTAGACTTTTGTTTTTAGCAGCATCCCCACTTGGAGCATGGTAAGAAAAGGCTGGTGAATCACAGACTTTTGTGTCAGTTTGCAGGAGCATGTTTGCCATAAACAATGACATACATGAGATGGGAAGAATGAAATTCTGCTCTAGCCAACTCTACTGTTGCTGTGTATGTCTGTCTGCAACAACAACAAAAAATAAATAGCAGCAAAGCTGTTTCACCAGTTATTCCCAGCATGTTAAAGAAGCATAGATCTGTAAATGTGGCCACCAAAACAAAAATCATAAGAAAGGTGGAGACCCGTGAAGTTTTGAAAATCATCCTTGGATGAATTTTGAATAAACTTTCCAGTGATCTCTAGAAGGTTCAAAATGTTTTTGTTCACTTCTGTAAGGATTACCTGACCTGATCGTTTCATTTCACTGGTCCATATTGTTAGTTTGAACAAAAACTTTGCTGAAACATGTTAAACTGCACGTGTGTGTGTGTGTGTGTGTGTGTGTGTGTGTGTGGTCTAGGAACTTATCCCTATTCTTTTTATGTAATTTCTGCTTCTGGTACCAAATTTTCTGTTAAAAGAAGTAATGCAAAAAAACATGTCTACTTTGCTGACTGAGGCATACCTATATACCAGGAGTTGCAGAAGAAATTATGGAGCTCCCCTTGAAAGAAGATACTGTTCCCAGCTAAATCTTATTTAAAAACCTAGCCTTCACCTTGGGAACTAAACCTTCTCAATTTGAGGACCCTGTTGTTTTTCCTAGAGCAACCCAGCATAGGAAGTGCCATGGTCACGTCCCAGCTGGAGCACAACACAACAGGGCTACATTGGGAAGGAGTAAAGCAACAGGGTTCAGTGGTCCTAAGCAGCACATAACTACTGTTAACCATACAACCATGACCAAACTGTAGCCCACAGGCTGCATCTGGCCTCCAGAGCTGTTTTTGTGGCCCTTGGGGCTACCCAAGGTAAAGAGAATTGCAAACAAAAGTTTATTTAAAAAAAATGCTTGAGTGGGTGTGATTGTATTTTTGCAACAGATTTTTATTCCTGGGCCTGATCTTTTTTTTCCTTTCTTTTTTTTATAGCAGTGACTTCTGCTCCTTGTTATTTAAAAAGGCATCTCCTGCGCCTATAATGGCCCAGGGGAACTAAAAATGATGAAGACAAGTCTCCATGCCCCTACAGGGAGTTTGGGAGGGCATAATGGGGCATTTTGTAATTTTGTTTGTGGGGAGGCATACAGTGCTGGAGGGGTAGCCTCCAAGGTCTCCTAAGGGATAATGTGGCCCCTAACCTCCCAAAGTTGCCCACTCCTGTCATAAGGTAAATGCTGGCAATCCTCCTGCCCAGCTGGAACAAAGAACACAAGAAATGGACTGCAGGGTAAATAGTCGCCTACTAAAGTAATATTGCAGTTTCTGCCACCCTAATGATGTTGGCCTTTTAACAAAAAATAGAATGAGCAGTTTATAAGTATTTTTAGATGAATAAAAATAAAATAAACAGGAGAACAAATGGATGCAAACTAAACATTTGGTTAGGAACTATACAGAAAATGAGAGCGGGATTCCTCATTGTTCTGAAATATTGGCTGGCTCAGATGCTCAGTTCTCAGCTTGCAGAACCACAGTTTGGGTGCCAGGAACAAGCAAGTGGAGATGAATTAATTAGTCTGTTTCCAGGCAGTGTCATTTCTGCACTCAGTCATAAGTCTTTTTGGTAAAGAAAAAATGCAAAAATGGACATTTTCACATCCAGATTTTTCTAATATACGGCATGTTTATTATGCATTTTGGTAAGCAGTTTTTTGAGTTGAGAAATAAATTGAAACGTTCAGTGAACAGCACAATCCAAATAATATCCAATCTGCACATTTGTCCTGGAAGTGTAAATCAGGTTGTGCCTCTTATTCCTAGCAACAAAAGGATCATGAGCCCCCACTTCACTTCTCCCTTGATTCCTACTTTGGTGCTTAACTCTTTGTTTAATTAAAACATATATGTACATCTATCAAACTAGTGAATTTATATAATTATGATATGTAAGCTAAGGAAAGCATTTAAAATATGCAATTTATTTTTTGTTAGATATATTAAAATTTAAATTAAAAAAATAAGTTATACTTTTGGTTTATAATTGAACATAACATAGTATTCCTCATAGAACTTAAAGTATAATTTATAATTCGTAATTTACAATTAATTGTTGCTGCAAGAAATGCACTATATAAACAAGGGCCCTTTTCGCACGCCAGTCCTGTTGTGAAATGGCGTGGGGAGCTTTGCGTGATTGTGAGGACCGTTCCACATGACATCCTCGCAATCGCATGATGCTCCCGAGGCCATTAGGGGGCAATTGTGCATTATATCATTTTTGGCTTGTTGCCAAAAATGAGGCATGATCGCGCATTGCTCTGGTGCCCCTCATGCACTTATCTTGTGTGCAGAGGCTCTGGACGTGCAGCATTGCACTTCCTCCCTCAGCGCAGCCTGGGAAAATACCCAGCTGCGCTGCAGAAGAAAGGGGTGGAGCGCTCATGCTTCCTTCCAGCCAGCACGGAGCTGGTGCGGAGGGGAAGCAGAGGGGAACATGAGTGCCTCCTGGACTAGGCTTTTCATGTGATCCCCACGTGACGCCAGCGGCACCAGGTAAGGTGCAAAAAGGGCCAATGATTTACTTTACAAATCCTCTGATTTGAAGAAATGGGATGTAAATATTAAAAAAAACAACATAGATAGCTATTGCATTCAAAATGGGCAGTTAACATTAGTTTACTAGCCAGGAATTTAAACTATCTTAAATTGGTAAATTAAGAACATGATAAATAAACTAGCACTAAACCACAGTTCTCCATTTAAAAGTCAATGGCCAACTGAAGTTTCCTTGCATTAGGACATTAACAAAGGGGAGCTGCAATGGGAAGAATGAGGAGGGAGTGCATGATCTATCCATTGTTTCTGGGAATGATGATTAAGGATGCTGGGAAATAACTAAATGAACAGGCTCAGTTCTTCCACCTAACTTAAATCATGAAATGAGAGGCTGTAATGGGAACCCATTTAAAAAGGTACCATCTTCCATCCATTGATGAAATCCTAACAATCACTGGCAAAACAGTGGCTGCTTAGCATCTCCATTTAACAAAATCTCTCCCTTGAACACGCACAGACAGACGCACCACTCCTCTTTGCTTCCTCTCAACAGACACAGTTCTGCTACCTGCAGCAGGATTTCTCGGCAGTTCAAGTGATTGTTGTCTTCAGAAAAGATCTGTGAGAGCTTTCGGAAGGCACCCCGAGTATCCCTGGGGGAAAAAGCAGGGCTCCATCAGTGGGATAACAAGTCTGGGGTTTTTTTTTTAGACTTAATGGTTTTAGGCTCCCAGTGACCCCTTTAGGCAGCCACGTGTATTACACCAGTTGTGAAGAATCACAGAATTCACATTTCTCTTCTTGTCCTGCCACCACCAGTCCATGATTTACAGTGGCTGATCAGACCATGGAACATTAAATTTGAAAAATAATTCAATACTGTTGAATATTATACATTGGAAACTAATAACAGAAATAGTTTAAGTTATTGTTAATTAGTTAAGTTACTGTCAGTCATAATTTAAACTATTAGTATTGGGTGAGACCAAGGGATTTGCAGAAAATGGTATAACTGTTTACCTCTGGGAAGCACATTTTGTACTGGCTCTTTTAAAGGAGCTTTTTTTTTTGGTACTTTTTTAAGTTGCCTTCCTCTAACCAAGAACTGTCCGCAGATGGACTACAAACCCACAACAGGATTGTTACTGGGAAGTAGTGGGAATCCAACACATCTGGGAACTGTCAGGTGGGGAAATGCTGTCTCAAAGCATGGGATCTCATTTTACAATCTCTCCAATCCATTTAGTCATCTTCTTCCCTTCCACTCTTACCAACATGTATACTTCACTCAGTATTCAAGTGCCTTGTTTGTTAAAGGTCATTAGGGACTGATTTATTTCAAGCAGAAGAAAAGGATCCACTGCAGTCACTAGCTACAGAGACTGGCCAGTGACTCAAGGGTGGACTCTTCTTAATCAGAATCTGAATTCGGAGTACCTGAGAGAATATGCAGAAAGGTTTTCTGCACAAGTGTTATAGTGTTATTATTCCACTTTCAACATCCTATGGAATCCTGGGGTTTGCAGTTTAGGGAGGGGCCTTTGTTGAAAGTGGAATAATAGCACTATAACAGGCTAGTGCGGAAATGGCCCTAATTAAGAAGTCTATCTGCAAAAATTAATGGTAAAGAAAATGTTTTCCATGAAGAAGCCAAGGATCCCAAATTCAGTTTGTGGCATCTTCAGTTTTAATGATCTTGTATCTAATGAGGTCACTCTTCTCTGCACCCATCTTACCTTAGGTATACTGTTAAAAGGGGTTGGTAAAGAGAAGGAGAAGGGTAAAAACAGGATGGGTAGGGAGGAGAAAGGGGTTGGGGAGGAGCCAAGATAGCAAAAAATGGGGAATGGAGTTGAAGAAAACTGTTTCCTTAATTTTCCAGTTACATAGTATTGGGTGAGCTTGATTATAAAAAGATTCATTGCAGCTCACCCAAAGCAATATAAGATTCTTTGTTATACAATAATATACTATAGAAACCAGACCAGAACATAATCATTAGAGAAGATACTGAATCACACAATGTACCCCTAGAAAGATTCCAACTATTTTCCCTCCATACACGTTCATGGGAAGATGGACATCTTTCTTTCCTGTAAGCCCTGACATTCTGAAAGGGCTCTGCCTGCTACAGTGCTAAAACACTTCTCCCATCCCACATGCCATTCCAAGACTCCTTTTTTTCTTCTTTTCTTTAATTGTTGTTTGTTCTACTGCTCTGAGCTGAATACCAGAAAGTTCTATTTCCTTTTCCATGCATTCCCTCTATTCCTAATACTTCTGAGTGTTAGGCCTTCCTGTTTTACTGACAGAAGGAGAGGCATCTGCTTACAAATTCTAATGAATTCTTATGACTTAAACCACTAAATCGTACTTTTTAACTTTAATGTCAATTTAGAACTACAGTGAGTTGGGGGAATTGACAGAAAGGTTGGCAAATTAATAACTTAACAAGTTAATTTCAGTAGTGAGTTAACTCTAAACTCTATTCCTGGAATATATGTTGTTATGTGCCTTCAAGTCACTTCTGGCTTACGGCAATCCTAAAGATAACCTATCATGGGGTTTTCTTGTCAAGATTTGTTTAGAGGAGGTTGGCCATTGTCTTCCTCTGAGGCTGAGAGAGTGTGACTTGCCCAAGGTCACTCAGTGGGTTTCCATGGTTGAATGGGGATATGTAACCTAGACTCCAGCACTCTAGTTTAACACACAAACCTCTGTACCGTGCTGGGTCTCTGTATATCCTGAATTATATGAGAGCAAAATAAAAGGGGAAAAAAAAGTAAAGAAATGCTCAGAGCATGTGCAGGTACACATTTTAAACTCATTTAAATGATAGCACCATTATGGCTACAGAAATGGATTTTGGAGTTTGCTTCTGCTGCGCTGAGGCTAAACATTTTGTTGTAGAACAAGACTGTAGCAGAGAATACTGTATGATGCTTTGCACAACCTTTCCTCTCGATTTCTCCAATGTCTCACCTGTTGACAGCCGCCCAGGTGCGCTTCAGTCGGTAGATGGAATTTGACTGCAGAGCAGAGAGGATGGCATGGAGTGAGGAGAAGTTCCGGAGGGCCCGGCATCTCTGGAGAGCCAAGGTAGCATTTTAGGTTTGGGGAGAGGGAAAAACAGGCGTCATTTAGTAAGTAGGGTGGGATTCTCTGCAAGGTTTAAAAGCTAAATTTTGAATATATTAAACTGCAGAAAAAGGTATTTCATTTTCAATACATTAGCTGGATTAGCTGATTAATTAATTGATTAAACTGGAAATGATGATGATGATGATGACGACGACAACAGAGGGAACATTTGTTTATTCAGTAGGTGACTTTAATTCTAGTGTGTTAATGATAAAAAACAAATAAAAGACGTCCTAAACTTTCAACAATAATTATTTGTTTTTCTCTTATAAAATGTAATTTTTCTTCATAGCACTAAACACCCTGAGGGCACCAGATCCCATCTGATCTTGAAAGCTAAGCAGGTAATTACTTGGATGCCAAAGAATACCAGGGCTACAGGCTATAATTCAGAGGAAGGAAACAACAAACCACCTCTGACTATTCCTTGTATAAAGAATTTGCGGGGTCACCACAAGCTGACAGGCAGTTTGAATGCACACACACGTGAGTCTGCTTCACTTCTCAAGAATATACTTCTGTTGAGATTTTGAAAACAGATATTTGTTTACATTTTTACAGTGCAGCATCAATTAAAGGCTGGTACTTACTAAATTACTATTCTTTAAATCAGTTAATACACTCTTAATTTTAAGACCATTCATTAAGCTTACTTTTTTATTTATATTAGGCCTAGAATGTAACAACTGAAGACTCACTGAATCAAGTGAATTTACACAAGTGTTGAATTACCAGCTAGCTATTGATTCAGGGAATCTACAGCAGTTAGGATAACTGGATTTAAGCCACAGTATTACCACCACACATTAGAGTGATAGGTCAATACGACTACCATCAAGGTCACTTTAAAAAAAAATACCAAAGAGATTTATTTGTGCCTTTGGCCAGGAGGTTCATACCTAGGCCTCTCATTTTAAATAGCCACTCACTGTGAAGAAACAGTGGGCTGGGTTGAAGAAACCTTATCCCTCTAAATCAGGAATGGGCAATTTTCTGAGAGGGAGCTACACTGCTCTCCTCAACCTATTTAAGGCTATATCTGATGCTTAAACAATT
The DNA here is from genome assembly GCA_030412105.1 of Cyclura pinguis. Classification (NCBI taxonomy): domain Eukaryota; kingdom Metazoa; phylum Chordata; class Lepidosauria; order Squamata; family Iguanidae; genus Cyclura; species Cyclura pinguis. The sequence continues at coordinate 209,001,798 of CM059600.1, forward strand.
GCCATTACCAAAGTTTATACCACCAAAAAATTCCCATTGAATCTGCTTGGATCATACACATGATGGGGAACATGGAAAGCATGTCACAAAAACAGGATGCAAAGAAACAGTTTCTGAATGATTCAAAACCTGGATGTTCTTTTGCCCTCACAAGAGGTCAGATCTACTCAGAGTTAGTTAAAATTATTTTTTCACAGTACAAATCCCAGAAAGCCCTCAGACAACATGGGAGATTCTTGGAACTGCAGTCTTTAAAAGGTAATTTTTTTAAAGTTCAACGCCTGCTACGTTTCTTTCCCTGCCTGTATTGAGCACTTCCTGCCCTCGATGGCCCACTTGCCTACCCCTCTGATGTTGCATCTGACCTACCTGAGCAATGTTGATCCATTTCTCTAGTAGGTTCGCCCGCTGGGAAATTCGCAGTGTCAGGTCTCCAAGCACAGATGCTATGACACAGCTGGTGACTGCATTGAACTGAGCCACAGTAGCACGGACACTGGGAGCTATGTGCTGATTTTCCTTCTTGTCTCTCTGAGACCAGACACAGCCCAGGCAGTGGAAGAGCCTTACTGCTCTAAAGAGGTTCTGAGAAAGAAGAAAAAGGGCCATCAAAACTGTTTCCCAAATAATCCATTTGGGAAGGTAAAAAGATAGGGCTCAAACCTGAGTCTTCAAAGCCCAAAACCAGGTCTTTGTAAGACAGGACTCCCCAATATGGCACCCTCCAACTTTCCACAATTCCCAACCAGCATGGCTTGGGGTGGGTAATGGGAGCTGCAGTCTGTCATATCTGGAGAGTGCCAGATACATTGCTGTAAAGTCTATGAGGAACAGCTTAGGGAGCTGAGTCTGTTTGGGTGATGAAGAGAAGACTGAGAGGTGACATGATAGCCATCTTTGAATACCAGAAGGTATCTCACATAGAAGGTAGAGCAAGCTTCAGTTCCACAAATACTAGAACCTAAGGCAACATATTCAAATTACAAGAGAAGAGATTCCACCTTAATATTAGAGATAACTTCCTAGCAGCAAGAGCTGTTTAACAGTGGAAAAGACTGCCTTGGAAGGTCTGGACTCTTCTTCTTTGAAGATCTTTAAACTGAGGATAGCTGGCCATCTTTTGGGAGTGTTTTACTTATATATTCCTGCATGGCAGGGGGTTGGACTAAATGGCCCTTGTGGTCCCTTCTATGATTCTGCAACACGGTCCCCATTTTCTTTTACTGAAGAAAGGGCACGCATTTGGAGAAAAGGCAGAGGCCTGGCACCTATCATCCCCAGCTACTACTTTCAGCCACTACATTTCAGCTTGTACAGCTGGAGACAGGACCCAGGCTTTCAAGGGCTAATCCATGTAACCAAAGCTAGCTGTATATTGGTTTCTTCTTAAAGCTCTTTACAGTCCTTGGCCCTTGAGATCCTACTCACAGCATCCATCAGAGTTAACTGCTCAGCCACTTCATCCACAGAGAAAGACAGCAAGGCTGGTGTCTCTTCACATCCCGCTGCTCCAGTAGTTTCTCCAACCACCTGTGGCAGCCCCATTTCTGGAGGCTCTCCTGTGGTGCAATAAGACAAGAGCAACAGCAGTAGTGGTTACACTTCTATACCACTTATCAGTGCAAAACACTCCCTAAGTGGTTTACAATGTGTTTTAGCTAATTGCCCCCAACAAGCTGGGTACTCATTTTACCAACCTACAGAAGGACAGAAGGCTGAGTTAACCTGGAGCCCTGCAGCATCCAACTCACAATGTTGTGGCTGCGGCACCGGCATTTAACCACTGCACCACTAGGGCTCCTGAACATAGGCAACAGGGGACAAATGACACCTAAACGGAAATGCCAGTTTTTCCAAAGTTCTCCCTCTGGGCAGGCAGTTTCTTCAGATTGTCCCTCAGCAATCAGATGTACAAAAGAATCCTACACTACCTCCCCATGATCAGTCACAAACAAAAACAAGTTAATTTGCACCTTGTGGAGAGAGGTAAGCTCTTGCTAGGATAAAACATCTTATACCTTAAAAAAAGTGGGAGAGCGAGGGGGGTGCGGAAGGTGCAGTCCGCCCCAGGCAGCACTTTTTGGGGATGTGGTCCAGCCGCCCCGGTACCTGCCATGCTCACCCCCAGAACCTCCTTGTGGAGCTGCTGGCCTTCCTAGACGGACTGGAGCCACTGCCCAAGCAGGACTGACCTTCGTCTGCCTCACAGCTGGCCCGGCATCTGGATCAAGGGAGACAGAGGGAAAGCAAGCAAGCCTCCTGCCCCGCAGCCCCCTCCTTGTGGTGGGGAAGGGAGAAGAAAGACCCCTACCCACCCTTCTGGTGCTCAGCAGCCCGGACAGATGGGCAAGATGAGGGGTGGGAGCAACCAGCAGCAGCTCTCTCTGCTTCTCCTACCGCTGGCCCCTGAGGAGGTCCTCCCAGGAGGAGGCGGGCAGACAAGTCCCAGCCCCATCCAGAACAGAGCTGAAGTGCCTGTGGGGGCAGTGGGGGGAGGAAGGAAGAGGAGGAAAAGGTCACCTCCACTCTCCGGAGGGAAATTGCCTCCTTGGCGATGCCCTTGGAGGCACTTGGAAGCCTCCGCAGGCACAGAACGCCACGGGGCCAGCTGCCAAAGGTGACACCCACTGCCACTTAGTCACTCTCGCCACCCTGAGTGCAACCACTGGCTTGGCTGCGGGTGGGCAGGCAGAGGGAAAGGAAACAGTGGTCTTGAGTGCCCCACTTCCATGGCGTATGAGCAAACACACCACCTTCTGGGGCCTTGCTCTGTGGGGACAGGGGGGCAGGGTTGGCCCTAGGGGTTCCGCTTGCCTTCCCTGCTCTCCTTTGGAAGAAGTGGGTGGGGGAAACAGATAGGGCTGGGGAGGAGAGATTTTTAAGGGCAATGTCATTCTGGCCGGTGTTTCCTCTCCACCCACCCCTTTAAAAATCTTGTTTATTGAGAGGGGCGGCAAATGCAGGGACCACCGGGGGGGGGCAGCAAAAGCTCTAGCTATACCACTGCTTAAAAATCTCAGCTAAAACATTCTGCAACCAATGGCTGTTGCTCACCATTTTCTTAAGGGAACTCAGCGTCCGGTGAATAAGATACAATCATTTAAAGACCTTTTCACATTGCACAGTATGATTCCGCTTTACCTTGGCTGCATCCTGTGAAATCCTGGGATGCATACTTTGGTGGGGCACTAGAGGAGCTCTCTGGCTGAGAATTCTTAACATCCCTCCCTAAGTTACAGATACCAGGATTCCATGTGATGCAGCCATGGCAGTTAAAATGGAATATAATGCAATAATTATGTAGTGTGGAAGGACCCCAAAAGAGTGCGTGAGCTTAATCTTTAGAGAGAAGTGGGTCCAGGCATTGATGGAATGGAGTATATTTTGGTATTTTCATTGGACTAGGATATTTTGTGCTTTATCTAAGACAGGTTGGACAACTTTGGTGGTTCTAGGGTCCAACTTTGTTTCAAGATTTTTCTATTGAAAAACAGCAGAGCCCTGGAGTCAAAATTAGAGTCAGAGCTGGACCGCAGAAAAATGGAGGAGTCAAAAGATTCCAAGATGAAAGTCTGGCGTACTGATTCCACAGCTCTGCTTAATGGTACAGTAGACTATTTCAACTACTTAAGAAGTGAAGTGCTGCTCCTAGAGACTTCCAGGGAAAGCAATTCATAAATCTTTTGTTCCCCATAAAAAAATGGCAGTCCAAGGGAATTTGGACAAGATTGGGGACCATGGAAAGAGCCTTAGGAGATGCTGGATTTTGCTAAGCCTTAAACGAAGAGAGGCGCTTCTCATGGATCTCCTGCAATATTATAAAAAAACAAGTTGTGTTCAGGCTTTACGCCATCTGAGCATTGTGCTCTGGGCAGCACTGCAAGGATCTTAAGGTGCAGTTTGCATCATAGGCCATTTATTTAGTGCCTGTAAAATGTCAGTCCACAAGTGATTGCTTGGTTTATCTATAGATATTCCCCAAAGTCATCAAATACATCTCTTTCTCATTCCTTCATTTAACTCCCATCTATTGCACATAATCTAGGGAGGAATAATCCAGTGTAACTGTGGCCCCTGAGAGATTCTTACCATCACTGCCAGTCCCAGCTGATGGTCTTCTTACATCTTCCTCCTCCCTCTTTTCCTGGTGGGTTTGCAACAGTTCCTCAGCCAGTGCACATGCTGGGGAGGCCGGAACAGAGTGGTGAAGAAAATGCAAGATTTTTTGCAGGCTGGAGTGCTCAGGGGGCTCCCATAAATCCTCAGAGTAATCCTGTAGCCAGAGCTCCAAGACCTGTATCACTGCCCTGTAGCCAGAAGAGAACCACAGTCAGCTCTGCCTCTGTCCAGTACCCTTCCTGTCCTATCTGTGTACCCCTAATCTCTGGAGCTTTGTTTGTTCTAAACAAGCCACCTCCATCCCTAACATACTCACTTGCTAGGCTGTGCTGTTTTTCCCAGAACTTGTTAATGCTGCTTTTCTTTTGGACCACAACTTCCAGAATCCCCAGCCCACATGGCCAAACTAGTCTTCTTACATAAAACTTCACCACTATTCCAACAGTACCTGATCTTCTCTTAGTGTATGCTACATATCACATTTACCCACCCTTTTGCAATCTAGAGTGGAAGCAATAGAAATTGGATAAAAGTTCAGAAAATTTACTTTTTTTAACTAAAACTCCTAAATCCCCCCAGCCAGCACTGTGGTAATCTTTCCTGGAGGACTCTGAAAGTCGTACAGAGGGAAAGGGTATTTTTATAAGCCTTGGTTAAATGCCAGTTTGCTGAAACAGGAAGGTTTTCCAAGCTGTTTGGCCAGGCAAACAGATGGGTCGCACTGGCTGCCAGAGGCGAGTGAGTGAGTGCTGGGAAACTTAGCCTTTTTTAAAAAAAAAACAGGCATGTTTCTGTCTAGACCTATACTACCTATTTAAGCTGGTTTGAACAACCATTCATCCTTGCCCTAGAAGGCCTAAGGAATTCCAGTTCAGTGAGGTGGAGCTAGGGAAAATTGACAACATCTCAACAGCTCCAAGCAGGGCTTGGCCTGCTTTTAGGCAGCTGCCTCAAGCAGCACAGTTTGATTATTGCAAAAGGGCAGCAAAGTGTTTGCCGTTTCATGCATTAAAATGGCTTTTAGTGCTACAGACAGGAGAAATGTTTGACGGATTTTCTGCCTCAGAAGGTGCCAAACTACCATGTCTGGCCTTGGGTACTGCAGACCTTAATGTGGGTGAGTGGGTAGATGTCATTTCTTGCTCTACCTCAGGCAGCAAAATGCCTTGAGCTGGCCTGACCCTGACTGTTTGTAAGAGAGGGAAATTAACCAGCCATGACAGTTAAACCTTTATAAATGTTGTTATTTTTGTGTGCCTTCAGTCATTTTCAGCTCATGGCTACTCTAAAGCAACCCTGTCACAGGTTTTTCTTTGCAAGATTTTTTCAGAGGGTTTGCCACTGCCACCTTCTGAGGAGAGACTTGCACAAGGTCACCCAGTGGGTTTCCATGGCTGAGTGGAGATTTGAACCCTGGTCTCTTAGAATCCTACTGCATCATTCAATCCTCTCCATCATGCTGACTGAGTCTGTTGTGTAGATGTGAGAAGCCACCAGCTATGCTCTATGGCAGTGGTTCTTAACCTTTTCTTTACTGGGAACCCCCAGGAAATACAATTTGTTGCTGGGGACCTTCAAGACTTAATTCAAGATTTAAATATTTAAATTTAGATTTAAATACTAAAGTATTTAAATATTCAAATATTTGTTTAAAGCTGTTCACCCTTATTCCTTATTCTTCTAGTAAAAATGCAAAGGAAGGAGGCTTGTTTATAGTCCGTGGCATGCTGAGATTTTTCAAGGATCAGGAGAGAAATATAAGCTGGAATTTCCTAAAGGAAGGTTATGAATGGGAGGCAGGCATACAGAATAATTTTGAAAGCACTTACCCTCTCTACTCCTTCAGTGCTCCTTCAGAGGGAAATGGTGGTTCTTTCACGCTTTCCCCCAAAAGAGCACTGAGACCCTCACTGCTTCACTTCCTAGGAGCCACATGGGTCAAGGGACCCCTTTCTGTTTCTGTGGCTGCTTGGAAGCAAAGCTCTGCCATGCTGCCTGGCCCTGGGCTCAAGCATCGTTGCCACACTCATCACATAAGGCCTGGGCTACCTGTCTTCCCTCATCTTCTGGGCCTTCCTCTCGTCTTCCCACCTCCTGGGCTCTCTGGAGCACCTGCGCACCTGCCTGGAGCCTCCAGCACAGGCTGAGATGCTTGCCAGAGCATTGCCGCTGCCGTCATCACTGCTGCCTTTGAGGAATGTGGGACATGCTGTATCAACTGACCACAACCAGCCAGGACATTTTTTAGGCCTTAGATCTGGGATTTTGCTTGGTTTCTAGGATGAATGGCAATCCTACCTGGACTTCCTGTGAGGGCTCCGCAGACCCCAAGTTAAGAACCACTGCTCTATGACAACCTAGCAGTATTGCTCTGTCCCAGGTAGGCTTTCCAGGCTGAAAACTGGAGATGGGTTCTTGTACCTTTAATGGCTGTGTAGATGAGAGAATTTAAGCATATGTGGCTTGCTACACGGTTGCATGACAAGCAACTGCTGCTGAAATCCCCACTTCTACATAGCCATTAAATGGACAGGAGCCCTCTCTGGCTTTTATTCTGGCAACCCTAGCCCTAGCCCTAGCCCTAGCCCCACTCTGGGGCTGAGAGTGTGTGATGCGCCCAATGTCACCCAGTGGGTTTCCATGGCCGAGCGAGGAATCAAATCCTGATCTCTAAGGTCATGGTCCAATGCTCAAATCACTACACCATGCTGGCTTTTACCCTATATAATTACAAAGTAATTAGGTATCTACAGTGATACACAGCATATTACCTCATAATGAAAAATCTGTGCTTCTGCTTCCACATGACTGCCTTAACTTTCCCCTCCCAGAGGCTGCAGGAGAAAAACACGTTCCCAAAACCCCCTGTTCTAACTTTGTTACGATGTCAGCTCCTCCTCTTCAACTTTGGGCGCCCTTTCCATAAGCTCATGCCTTCTGGCATTTTCCCAGCACCTACCTCCTCCCACCCAGCTTCCCCTCCCCAGGGCCTCACTTGTCTGCTCCCAGGGGCAGCAGCAGCTCCAGAACTTGGGCAGGGGTGGCAAAGGCTCGATAGGTGGCCAGGAAGCTGGGTACGCAGTCACAATCGCCCTCCACATTGGCAGATACCAGCCACTCCACCAGCCTGGGGAGCGTGGCAGCTCTCAACACACGTCTCTTGCAGGTACGGTACTGTACAAAGGGACACGCAGGGGGGCTGTGGTCATCCTATGGAGAAAGGGAATAGGACAGTGATGATCAGGCAGCTACAGGATGATGACATGAGAGAAATCCTCTGATGACATTGTATGGAGGTATACCAGTGGCAGATTGGTAAGATACCTTTGTTTATACCCAGTATTACGTGCAGCCTCCCTTCACGTGAGGGAGACTTCTGCAGGGCTTTGAAAAAATCTAATCTTTAAAATCAGATTAATTGACTGGAAAAAATATATCTGATTTTCATGGCAAAATCCCTGACATTCATGGGAGGCACTAATCCATTTGTGGGAACCTGCAGCCCTCTGGACGTTATTAAACTTTGGTTCCCGTAATCCATGACCAATGACCATGCTGGCTGAGAACTCATGGGAAATGGAATCCAAAACATCTGGAGGGCCACTGGCCCTAACTTAATCATCTCCCTCTCTTTCAAAATGAAGGCTCCCCATTTACCAAATCTTGAGGTCAATAAATTTATGGGAACAGAAAAGGAGGAGATGTGAATATGCCCAAACATGACTCAAAGAAGAGCTTTATCCCTACCCACCTCTTTGTTAGTCAGTTCCAGAGCTTGGGAAAATCTACTTTTTGACTACAAATCCAACAATCCTGGGTGAGTTCTGAGACCCCTAGTCCCCCCCCCCCAAAAGAGTAACATTTTGCAAATTCTGGCCAGTTCTAACCCTGTTTGGTATTGGAAGAAGGGATCTACTATTTATGCCCTGGAGGAGGACAGCACGTACCAGATGACAGGATCTGTTAGCCACAGGTTCTGCCCTCACTCGCTGAAGGATGATGCTGAATATAGCCCCATCTTCCACCTCTTCACCCCACTGCTGTAGTGGTGTCTGGGGAGAGTCAGAGAAACAAGCAGAGCTAAGAGACCAAGGCTTGTGGGTTGTTAGGGACAGAGTAAATGTGGCAGAGCAGGATAACACTTAAATCAGTTGAGAGGGAAACATACCACGGAAGCCAAAAAACCAAAAGCATGTTTTTAATGTACATTGTCACAATGGTGCCATTTTGTAGTCTTCGCTATCTTGGCTGTCCAGTATGGAAAGGAAGGATATACATTTTTATGATAAATAATAAACAAACCTGGGAATCTGTTCCCAGCTAAGAAAGAAGGGTGGGACTTTTCCATTTTTTTAAAAAGTCACATATTAAGTCCCTTCTCAGTGCACAGCGGGTAGACAGAGTCAAATGGGTTTAAGAGGCAGAACAAATGAGCACTAAGATTTTTAAGTTCCTCTTCAAAATGGTCCATTTTTTGTTTTGCTAGGTATATATGACTTTCATGTAAACCAAGAAAACTGGTATTACCCAAGCTCAAGAATTTTAGCAGATCCACATTTGCAAGCAAACTGCTGCAGTCCACAGCCTCTCCCTAATGCAAACCAAAACACAGATAACCTTTGGATCTCACTATTCTCCATATTTTACATTGTATTTCCTCACTCAAAAGTTAACAAAATGCATATAAAATGTGTATTTTAGGATCAAATACTTCTAGAAATGCTTGCTTTGAAACAGAGTACATTCATGCAGAATTTTAGTGGTTCCACTGCCTAGTAGATGGATTTAGGGCTGTATCCTTACTTTCTCCAGACAGGAGTGGGCAAAAGACAGATCAGAATCTACCGGCTGATCTCCAGGATCTTAGCAGTAGGCTTTCTGCGGTGGGATCTCTAAAGGGTTTCTTTCATCCAGTAATTATCAGACATGTAAAACTGAGAAGAGAAAAAAAAACTACCCCTCTGTTATGACCACTCTTGTACTAATGGCTTCTTTCTCAGCTTCAATGTTCCTCATCAGTAAAACAGGAATGCTCACTTATTGGTTCTGGCCAGTTCTTGTGAAGCACTGCTGTCCATTTTTAAAGCACTGCATTAACATCTTTGATCTCTGCTAATATTCCTACAGATGTCCTGTAGATCACTGCCTTTACCCTGTAAGCCATCATTTTGTGCCTGGCTCTGGTTAGCACAGCTCAGTATTTTAACAAGAACAAAACAGGTGCCTCAACCTTGAAGTCTGCCCATCTCTGCTGTAAATTAAACCATGCTGAAATTTTGTTAAATTCATATAATATAAGAAGTATTACAAGTACAAACCAGCAGCAGAGGGGAGAGGGAACACCAAAGTGAAGATAGTAGAATTCCCGAGATTCATTCCTATTCTTTTACAAAGCAAACAGAGCGGATACCGCAGTGCTCCTGCACTCGTTTTCAATGGCACAAGACTTTTCAGTTCAGTTGAGTTCAGTGAATGGACATCAGGCTGGGAAACTGATCTAAATTAACAAGGTTGGCTTTTTTTTTCTTTTTTCTTTTCTTTTTTGGCCAGCCTTATTTCTTGAGATTAAAAAAATAACAATGCCCTAAACAACTTGGGAAAGGATATCTGAAGGCTCTCTTCCTGGCCTATGGACCTGCCTGGAATGTGAGACTCTCAGTGCAGGTACCCAAGACAGAAATTCCTCTGTCGTAACACTCCAGCTGTGGGAATCAATCCTAAGGGAAGCCAGACTGCCTCCATACCTCTTAAGTTTCTAGCAGATAATCAAGGATTCTTTCACACTACAGTTATAGGACTATGATTCCACTGTAACTGCCAAAGTAACATCCTATGAAATACCCTGCAGCTGTCCTGATGTGACAGAGAAAGTCCTGATTAATTCTCTGTCATCCCACTTTTTTCAGCTGGATTTTTTTTAATGTTGTGGGGATGACTTAGGATTCATCAGGACCATCACTGCCAATCATTTAGAGGCTGTGAGTTATGGGGGCTTCCTTGGTGTTTCCCTGCAATTCAGATTTTGCCAGTGTAGAACTTATGAAGCTTCCCCTCCCACCACAGTCAGGAGAAACCTTTACCTGCTTAAATTTCACATGTTGTGCTACTGTTTAGAGGCACACAAGAAAGGGGGCAGGCACTGTCCTGTTATTAATGTTGTCTATAAACAAGGAAGTTTGGTTTTGGGTAGAGGAAGCACCTCGCAGATGATTGCTTCCTTCTTTCCTCAGAATAAAATCAGGGCAGTGATGTGGGGCCAAAGAGTTGCACATTCTGCAATCCAGTTAAAACTCCTTCCACTTCAGCAAAAGTGGAGCCTAGGGGTCCAGCGAAAGGTGATAAAGTAATACCAAATGAGCCCTGAGGACAGGATTTCTGCATGCATGGTCTCCTTACCCGTATCCACCCATTCCTGCTTCACTCCTGTGACCTTTCTTGATATTTCCTTCTGTGCAGAGTGGCTCAACCGGTCTAACAAGAGGTGGAAATGTAACACCACCACTACCACCACCATCCACATGCTGCCTGCCCTGTGCCAGGCAAAGCCAGCCCCTAAGTCTCTACCAGCTGTCATCAGGTAGGGTGTGTATGTGTGCAGATATATCAAAACAACCACAGCACAATAGTTTAGAAGTGTATCTTTCCTCGTCTCTGTTTTCCTAAATACTGTGCCTCTGTATTAGTTGGAAACATACCCTCCCATTGTTATACTTGTAACAGGAAAATAAATATCTTAAAATCAGTGACTGTGCCATTTTTGAATTATTGGTGTACAGGACAGAGGGACTGCAAATGGACTTTAGGTGTTTTCATTAAGCTGAAGTATTAAAACTAGGGAAGAGGATTTGCAATTCTATCCTTAAACGTTCAAAATCAGTCTGTAAAGTCCTAACATGTGCCCTCACATTACTTTAATTTAGGAGCTGTTTCTAGCCCTTCCACACTAGATTTGCATTTTCATATTTTTATTATTGTGTGCTACTTGTACATGTGTACACACTCATGTATATGTTAGGACTACTACCACTTGGGACAGGATGCTATGAACTAGAAAGGGCTGGGTTTAAATCCAACTGATACTCTTGAGTAGACCCACTGGATCAATAGGATTTGTACAAGTGTTGATTCAGCACTTTGCAGGTAATTCACCTGACATTCTGGTGAGGACTAGCAACTGAATTTAGACCCCGAAGCATGCCATACTTCATTCTTTGGAAGCACAGCAATGGTGGTGGTTAAAGAAGCAAGGGATAAGAAAAGCCTTTCTCAATATTTTTACCCTGGAGAAACCCTTGAAAGTTTTCAGTTCTCAGGGAACCTCTGCATAAAAATTATTATAACTACAGCTCCCCACCACCAAAAAAGTTTATTTTTTTTCTAATCATGTCATCTCATCAAGCAACTTTGGGTTAGAAACTATGGGCTTTATCACATGTGACAGGTAAATCGCAATTAGAGCAGGCTAATAGCATTTTTGGCTGGGACTTACCACATTACATCATTCCTTTTCTGTTCTTTATTTGGAAAGTGGTTCATTTATTAACATAAAACAATCCATTAATAACTTCCTTTGCAAAATAACCACTTTCCAAATGGTCTTCAACTGTGAGAACAACAGAAGAAGAACTGTGTCATGTGATAAGTTCCAGCCAAAGATGCTATTATCCTGCTACAATTGTGATTTACCTGCTTCATTGTGGTAAAGCTCTAGGTCTCTGGGATTTGTGTGGGTTTTTTTAAATTCTATCTTACGCTCAGCGTTGTACCATTGCTCTAAGTACACTGTATCTGAACCCTGCATAAAAGCCAGAGGAGCAACATGTTCTCTTTGCTTCTTTCTTCTCAGTGCTTTTTTGCATTAGGGTGGGATGAAGAAAAATGTGCCACTGGCCTTCCTCAGGAGGTTCCAGTCCAATCCCATCCTTGAGAAGAAATAAGGGCCCCCTAAGTGAGTTCAACAGTACCTATCCCAGGAGGAATGAGCAGAGAATTGCAGCCCTCAGGACATTCCTGCACAAATTGGATAGAGCCTCCTCAGTGGCTGCCCTTAGGACTGAGAATTCCCTTCCTAAGGTTGCCCCCCGTTGCTGTCCTTCCATGGGCCACTGAACAGCCCTTTGAGAACTTAAAGTTTCTAAGGAAAGAGCCTTTAATATTGTTCTACTGTTCTGATTGTGCAATTTTCAAAGTGCTTTTTAATATTTTCGTTTGCATATTTTCTCCTGTTTTTAGCATGGTTAATAGTTTAATTCCATCTCAATTCTAATTTTTTAATATATCTTGACTATACTACACTTATTTGTAATCCACCCTGAGTCCTGGTTTTGGAGGAAAAGAAAGGGTACAAAGTAGCAAAGAACAGGAAGAAGGAGGAGGAGAAGAAGTCATCATCCCATCCCAGGTTTAGGGAAGTTGGACATTCTCTCTGCCCACCTTTTACTCTGAATAGTTTAAAAAAAAAAAAAGTAAATATGCAAACGCTAACTGCCACCATTGCCCTTCATCATCTCCCTTTCTCTGGCACATTCCACAACTTTCCCTTCCCCCAGTGGGCTTGGATAATGAAGGGTCATTTCATTCATTCATTCATTTATGGTCATAGACCAAAATAAGAATACAGATAAAAATAATACACAATTACAGCTAAAATTCATATAACATACACTGAGTATTTGCATAAAAAGCCCAAAAATAAAAGCTAAGAGTAATAAGATTTCAAATATAGTACATACATTTTAAATATGCCAGAAGTATCTAAATTGCTAAATTATATATACCCATGTAATATTTGTCTACAGTAGTAACAACAGAGGCACAAAATCTAGCAACCTTCTCCGTAATTCATATAACCAAATCCACAAACAGGAGAGAGAGGTAAAATCTTTCTGATCTCCCTGGAAATTTTTTTGTAAAATTGGAGAAATTAAAGTGGAACTAATACCTTGATAAAACGGATGAAACAATAAAATATGGTCAAGAGACTCTATTGCTACAATTAAACATGGTCAGGTATGCTTCTCACAAGGTATTGTTCTATATTTGCCTTCCAAAATGACTGTTAGAAGCATGTTAAAAGGTGCTGCAGCAGAAGCAGGTTTACATTTAGAAACGATTAATTTAGTAAGACAATTGAGGCAATCAATTGATACCTCCATGCTAACCAGTACTGAAATGCTTCTAACTAAACTGTAATGTTTTTGCAGTTCAGTATTCCATACACACTGCCTCAAAGCTGATTTGGCCCTCATATACCACATTTGTAATAGAACATTCTGAGAAAAACACACAATAATTTTCTGTTTAATATCTGTTTCCAAGGGAAATGGTAAATATTTATTCTTGATGACAGGCCCAACCCACATGGTATAAACATGAACGTCAACCAATAATTGCACCTCACAATCCAAGCCCAAGCTTCAATAGAAATTAGGCCCGCCTCAAGATGCACTGGCTGCATTAGAGACAGAGGGACTGCAAAAATTCTCAAGAATTTACAGTCATCCCTCCACATTTGCCTAGGGTTAGGGGCACAGGACCCCCGTGAAAGTGGAAAAACTGTGACTAACTCTAGGCCCTCCCAAACCATATTTAACACACGAAAAAAAGTATGATCACCATATTCAACCCATCGTGGATTCCTCTGAGGCACCAGGGTTCCTTCACAAGGCAGAAGTGGGGGGCTGGTGGGGCTTCCTGCCACCCCCACTGCCACCCCACACCATTTTTAAGAGGGACTCACAAGCCTCCTTTGCAGTTTCTCAGTCTCACGAGGCTTGCAGTCTCTATGAAAAAAGGCAGCAGAGGTGACAGCAGATAATCCATGAATTACCAAATCCGCAAAAGTGAAACCCTCAAATGTGGAGGGCTGACTATAGTTTAAATGACCTCAAATATATTATAATTGTTATAAGTACACAACTGAACACCATATAATAAAATAGAAATAGCTTTGGCTAAATAGCTTGAAGTGCAGGGGGGTGGGTCACTTTACATAGGCCATTTCCACACTAGTCTCTTATAGTGCTATTATTCCACTTTTGACATCCTACGGAATCCTGGGGTTTGCAGTTGAAGGAGGGGCCTCCTCTGGTACAATTTCGACCTGTGGCTGTGGTCACTGAAAAAAGAATAGGCGCGAAAGTTCCTTTGGTCTTTTGTTCTGCAGAAAATGCATATTTATTTTTAGTTTGTCAATATTTAAAAGTACAGTATCTTGTATCAATATATACAAAAGTATCAATATTTAAAAGTTTGCTAGACGCCAGTCCACAGAGCACTAGACTTCTGCATGCACTTGAGTCTTTAATCTGGCATGGGAGACAAGCTGAGGGAATAATTTGAATAGATTAATCCTCACTGGAAGTGGAGAGGCATTGACACAGACTCAGCTCCACCTGTGACTTACAATACTAGGGTGTCCAATACTGTTGGGCAATACCAGATGGGTGTTGTTAAAGCACTCAGAAACTGAGCTGGAGTGCCTGAGTTAAACTACGTGGCCAGGTTGCCATAAACCATGCTCTCCCAGTCCTCGCTATGTTAAAAATTTTGATTTTTCTGTTCATGTCTCTTTTATTCCAAGGGTCTTTCTAAAAATAGTTTTTTCCCTATAAACCAAGAAACAACGCACCAGGATAGAGAGATATATGTTCCTGCCATTTTTAAATCTATGTGTATCTCCAGCCTTCACTTTCTAGCCACTCCATTTGTGAGTTTTTCCTTATCATTAGTCCATCCCTGGCCATTTCTGCACTAGACTGTTAGAGCGCTATGATTCCACTTGCAACGTCCTATGGAATCCTGGGGTTTGCAGTTTCGGGAGGGACCAGCCGGCAACCCCCAGGATTCCATAGCATGTCGAAAGTGGAATAACAGCACTGTAACAGATACGACTTTCTCGTTGGGGCTTCTTTCCCCAGTTCAGCCCCGGGGTCCGCGCCACGTCCGTCGGGCTACAACGCCTCTCGTTCCCCTTCAGACCGGGCACTGCGGCGGTCGTCCCTCTCTGCCGCCCGAGGCGCAGGCTGATCCGGGACCGGGGCGCAACCCGCAAAGGAGCCCCCTGAGTGCAAAGCGGTTCCCCGGGAGGGTCAGTCCGAAACGCGGTGAGCGAGGGGGAGAGAGAGAAGCCAGCCGGGGTTTCGAGGCTCTTAAGAGGAGGAGCGTCGGGAGTTCGGCGGGTGAAGCGTCGGGATGACAGGAGGGGAGGAGCACCCGCCGACTTTCCCTCTCCCCCCTCAGCCGCCCCAACCCCATCCCCGCCCGAGGCCGCCGTACCATCGCCAGCTCCGCTTTGCCCATCCCGAGGGTCTCGGCTCCGGCTCACTCCGTCCGCGGCGCGTCTTCTGGCGGCGGCAGGCGCGGGAGGTGAGGCCGTCCCCTCGGCGGGGGAGTGGGAGGGAAAGGAGGGAAGAGGGGCGGGGTCTCCCGCCGTCTGGGGAACTTGCCGAGGCAGCGGCCCCCTCAGTTCCTCGAGGGGCCAAGCGGGGAGGCCGGCCTGGAGGCGAAGCTGCCCGGGTCACCCCGGAGCCAGCAGGGGAGGGCTGGCGGTGGCGGCCGGTCCTTTCGCTTGGCTTGGTCCCGCGTCCCTCGCAGAAGACGGAGGGCTAGCACCAGGCAGAGCCCTCAGTATTCCTCGGAGGCGGTGGGAAGAAAGGAATTTCCTTTCGGTGGAGATATATATATATATTTTTTAAAAGACCACTAGTTCAGAAATTGCCTCTCCCCCTGTTCGTTTGGCACAAGTCCATTCCCGCTTCGGGGTAGGCGGGACACGCCGCCGTTTGTACCTCACCTGAACTGAGTTCGGGTACCGGCCAAAGCAGCGTCTCCGCTTTTTACCAGCCGCTGCAGTGGCTCTTGCTTCCTTTTAAACGGGGCGCGCAAGGAAGCGAAATGCCCAGCCACGCGCCTCGGGGTCGGGGTCGGGTTCGGGGTCGGGGTCCTCGGCCTGAACTCTGTCGTGGTGGGTGGTTAATATCGAGCAGGGCGCAACGGGAGGGCTTTTCCCCCTTGTGGGGGCCAGGGCTATCCAAAGAGCGCAGGGAAATTTAGGCCATTCCTGCACTAGCCTGTTATAGTGCTATTGTTCCACTTTCAACATCCTATGGAATCCTGGGGCTTGCAGTTTTAACTAGGGGCCTTTGAGGCCCGTCCCTAAACTGCAAACGCCAGGATTCCACAGGATGTTGACAGTGGAATAATAGCACTATAACAGGCTAGTGTGGAAATGGCCTGAGTCTCAGCCCCACCAGGGCAGTTGTGTGGATTTGTCTGTGCAGAATCACCTCCTGAAAGTGACAACGAGTCGCAACAAGTTTGGGTGCAAGGAAAGGTCACATCTCAACAGCAAGGGCAAAAAAGCAAACTGGCACGACGAGGAATACTGCCCCGTGTAGATGTATGTGCCTTATGGGGACCCGATGAATTTCACGGGGTTTTCTTAGGCAAATGAGACAGCACCTGGTATTCTTTGATGGCCTCCCATATAAGTACTAATCAGGGCTGACCCTGCTTAGCTTCCAAGATCAGATGGGATCTGGTGCCTTCATGGTTTTTATGCCATATATGCTGTTACCCTGGGTTCTGGGGTCCAGCGGGGGATACCTCAGTGTGCTCCAAATAATGGGGAATGGGAATTAGCCAGAGCACAAGCTGTAGCACTACAAGAGGCAGGGTAACCTAGCGAGATCTTTTTACCCAATGTTTACGGGGTCAGGCCAAGCCAAAAACCAAGCAGAATTGTCTAATAAATGATTTTATTGAGGGGAATTCACTCATGCGTGCACACAAGATACACACAATCACACATTCACACAAGAGCTAGCTGAAAGAGAAAGGGAGGAAAAATTATAGAGAGGCTGAGGGATTTGGGGGAATTTATAATTACCAGTCCAGAAGAGTAGTGAAGAGCAGAAATGTATTTTGGCTTAGGTAGGACGTAAGGGCAGTTCTCATTCAGGAGCCAGACGGACAGAGTGACGGGTAGACCTTCAAGAGACTGCACTGGGCATCCTGAAATCAAGGGTATTTGTACCCTGACAATGGCTCGTGGCTGTGAAGGTTCCAGATGCAAGACAAAGGGAACCTGTTGTGGACAATGAGTCTTTCGCCTGTTGATGGGCTTATTGCTTTGATTGACAAAGACATGATGGGTGTTGCAATAGCTGTCTGTTGTCGGTGCCGTGAGGACAGATGAAAGAATCCAGGTGTACAAGGGATGAATATCTGTCAATGAGTGTCCTGGTGGGCTCCTGGCAGTTGGATTCCCTGGAAAAGTCCAGCTTCTGTTTAAGCCTTTTATCCACAGTAATGATGTGTATTTGCCTGACAAGTGACTCAGTCTTACCTGGAGGAATTTTGGAGTTGACCTATACTTCTCACATTTACAGTGAAATTCTTTCCCTCGCTCAGTTTGACCTCTCTGTCGCCTCTCAGGCGTGAATTTGATATCAGAGCCAATAAAATGTGTTGCCAATTAGGTATGGTGTCCATCCAAACCATACTGACATTGGGGCCCCCAAAGCGGAGCCTTACAATGCTACCCTATCATGGGCCACAAAACCTCAAGGGGTGATGGCAACAGCTTACTGTTGAAACATTGATATCAATAGTGGGAATGAGTTACAGGACTTTTAATTTCTAAGCTCTGAAAATCAAGTGTTGTGTGGGCAAGTGAGGTCTTCTACTAGTCGACGGTGAAGAGGGATGGGGGATGCCCTGGAAGATATCAGGAGAGCCAGACAGACACATACACATGCACGCTTTAAGCCATTCACTCTCAGACTGGACAGAGAACACCAGAGCTGGAAATCCATGCCAACAAAAACAGCCTATGTGAATGGCATGAACTTCTGCCAATTCCACGGCTTTTTAAAATAAAGCCCCATTAGGGGCAGTCCTGAGTTTGCAAGACCTGAGAGCAGGGCTGTTGATGAGGGTGACTTGGTGGTCCCTGGCCCTGATGGTGCAGTAGTTCAATGCCAGTACTGCAGCCACCAGGTTGTGAATTTGATTCTGCCGGGCTCCAGGTTGACTCAGCCTTCCATCCTTCTGCAGATCGGTAAAATGAGTACCCAGCTTGTTGGGGGCAATTAGCTAACACACACTGTAAATCTCTTAGAGAGCATTTAGCTGATAAGTGGTATAGAAATACACTTGCTATTGCTGTAAGATTGCCATAAGCCAAATTTGATTTGCTGACAGTTAACAGCAACAAGGCTGAGGGGTCTGGAAAGGTACTGAGCAAAGTTCTCTGAATTGCACATGATGGTGCTGATCCAGATTGGACACAGCACACTTTGAGAGTAAATAAGCAAGTGACCCTGTGTTATGTGCAACTCATTTAAGGTAACTTATTCATGGGTAGCTGTGTTAGTCAGACAGCAGAACAAAACTAAATCCACAAAAGAGTGATACCTTTAGTGGCCAACTAAAATGGACAAAACACATCATGCAACTTTTGCATGAAAGAGAATTTCAACGGAAGATTGGAATAAGAGTTGGCGAAGCACCCAAAAATTTACATTATCTCAGGATCTGAAGGAAAATTATTTGAAAATGTTTTATAGGTGGCATTTAAATCCCTCCAAATTATAAAAACTGTATAAATCATCAGATAATAAATGTTGGAAATGTCACACTGCAGATGGCACATATTTTCATATGTGGTGGATCTGCCCATGTGTTAACAACTATTGGGAAAATATAAAGTAATATCCAAAATCTTAAATATCAATCTTCCATTTCATCTGAACTTTTCTTATTAAATAAATATACTGCCAGAAACAGAACAAATTTTGATAAAGAAATATTGGCATATTATTCTGTATTTGATAACTGCAGCAAGGATAGTATGTGCAAAGTATTGGAAGATTGATATGTGCCTGAAATAGAGGAATGAGTCATAAAATTACTTGAAATGAAAGATTATGACATTTTAACTCAGATTTTGAAAGATCAACCTAAAGATGAATGTGAGGCTGAATGGGCTCCAGTACAGTTATATTTACAAAAGAGTACAAAATAATATATGCCTTTAATTTTGTACACTTATATGCTTTTTAATATTTTAATTTCTCTGTTTAGTAGACTGTTGTTAGTCATGAATATAAGATACACAGCATTGAGAGTTAAGAAATCTATTTATACCTGCTGCACTATTTTGAACACTACTAAAATGTGAATTTGCATGATAGTATAGTATATTCTGAAATCACTTATATATTGGCAGATTACAGTTGATATTAAAAAAACTGGGGAAGGTTAAAATTGTTGTTTAGGTGAAAGTAGAGGTATCTTTTTATTCAAGCTTTGAATGCAAACCCATCAAAATGAAGTTTTTGGAAGTATGCTTTATAGGTTAATTGAACTTAATTTAATTTCTTCTCTCTTGAGTAGTTTCTTTCTTTTTTATTTATTGTATGTAAATTTAAATATACAAGATTTTTGATGTATGCAAAAAACACATCATGCAACCTTTCAAAGCTCCCTTGGCTTCATCAGGCAAAGATGTTAAATGATCACACAGGAGAAGAAAAGCAACAGTGTTAGGGTCACAGGCCTATATTTTATATCAGATGTTGTTTCTGTTCTGGTTCAATTTGTCTGGAGGAATTGCAATGCAAGCAGAAGCTGCCCCACTCTTGGCCATGCATGCTTCTTTAAGGTAGTGTGCCTTTTAACATTTGCTCCGTGTACCTCATGTGTATTTACTGCATGGATCTTAATTATGACAATCCTGTATGTGCATGGAAGAACCTCACTTTCATATTGCAGATGGGGGACTGAGAAAAGCAACCAACTGCTGAAGAAAAGGTGAGAGATAAATATATAATATAAAATAAAAATAATAATAAAATAAAAATGAATAAAATAAAATAGTAACAAGACCTTGGAAGACCCCAAGAGGCCAGCACAGAATATTCATTTGAGGCTCCTTCCATTGGGAAGGGTTGTATAGTGAGGGAGCTCAGAAAATCCAGTTTCTGCTCCTCCATGAAGTTCACTGGTTGACTGTGGACCAGTCACTGAGTCTAAGGCCATTTCTGCACTAGACTGTTATAGTGCTATTATTCCACTTTCAACATCCTATGATCCTGGGTGGCCTTTGGGCCCCTCCCTAAACTGCAAACCCCAGGATTCCATAGGATGTTGAAAGTGGAATAATAGCATTATAACAGTCTAGTGCAGAAATGGCCTTAGTCAGACCTTTTTCACAGGTTTACTGTGAGAATAAAATGGAGAGGAGTAGTGGTAGTGTGTTAGGTTCCTTGGAGGCAAAAGGGAGAAAAATAAATAAAATGAGAGCCAGTGCGGTGTTGCAGTTTGAGTGTTGGCCTGCAGCCTGGAGACCAGGGTTTCAATTTCCTGCCCATCCATAGAAACTCTTTGAGTGACCTTGGGCATACAGCCTCAGCCCCAGAAAAACCCTTGATAGGTTTGCCTTAGGACTTCCATAAGTCAGAAGTTACTTAAAGACACACAAAAACAACAACAATAAATAAAATAGAAATAGGTGTAGGGCCTAAATATCCAAAAGGTACCAAATCCCATCTGATCTTGGAAGCTAAGCAGGGTCATAGAATCATAAAATTGGAAGAGTTGGCCATCCAGTCCAACGCCTTGCAGGAACACCCATCAAAGCATTCCCAACAGATGGCCATCCAGCCTCTGCTTAAAAATCTCTGAGGAAGGAGACTCTACCACACTCCACTGAGGCAGCATATTCCACTGCCGGACAGCTCTGACCCTCAGGAAGTTCTTCCTGAAGTTCAGGTGGAATCTCCCTTCCTGTAGCTTGAATCCATTGCTCCTTGTCGTGGTCGCTGGAGCAGTGGAAGACAAGTCCTTGTAGTGTGCTTGGATGGAAGACTGTCAACGTATACCAGGTGGTGTGGGCTATATTTCAGAAAAAGGAACTGGCAAAACCACCTCTAAGTATTCCTTGCCTAAGACAACCCTGTGAAACTCGTGGCTTTGCCATAAGTCAACAGGCAACTTGAAGGCATGTGTGCATACGTGCGCGCGCACACAATAGAATGGCAACAAAATCTGAGCAGGGTTGGTCAGGACTGCTACAATTAGCACTCCCGCTGGCTGGAACCATCTTGCTCATGCTGTCATGACAAAAGGATTCTGGCACCTGTCAGTGTTTGCTTGGTGATTCCCGGACACACCCCGCTACAAAGTAGTGAGGATGTGAAAGAAGTAAGTTGGCCACAATGCAGTTAAGCTAATGTTGCTGTGCCCCTCTCTATGTGTGATATGAGAGGTCTGGGGCAATACCACCCCAGGCCACCCCACCGCAACTTGGGGTTTGCGTGCTGAAGCTCAGCAAGTGAGCTCATGGCAGAAGCAACATTCAAACCAAGGACTTGCCATTTGTTCACTTACTCTTAACAGCCACTCACTACGTTATGCCTGGCTCTCTAACAAACTGTGAATGGGAACAGCTGCAAGGCCTATTCTAAGCACATTTGCTGAGCAGCATGTTTGGATCTTCTGTGTATGTGCTTTCCAGTCACCTGCTGACTGTGGAGACCTCGTGATTTTATAAGGTACTCTTGAGAAAACATGTAGGATTGCACTGAGGGAAGTAAAAGATATGGTGTAACACAGCAAAACCAGCTATTGGAGAAGGCAAAAGAAAATGACTGTACACTGCAACCCTATTTTTCTTTTAAGTGAAAAACTGCTTTGGGTGATGTCTCTGAGTTAAAAGATGGAATTTAAATGAATTGAATTTAAATGGTTTCTTAAGATTCTGGCTGCGGCGGGGCTGGGAATCATGGAGCCTTCCAGGTATTATTTGGCTGCAGCTTCCAGCATCCCTGACTACTGGCCATGCTGGCTAGGGCTAATACGACTTATAGTCCAACAGCATATGGGGGGCACATGATTTCCACTCCAGTAGTGTGATCAGGATTGTAGTAGGTCTACAAATAATATGTCCATTTGTCTTTCTGTACTGCATCAGGAATTCATATTGGACCATCTGAGGAAGCCTGGTAACATTGCTCTGACTCTGCCCACTGATGTGGCTGGGACCTGGTGAGATGGATATGCCTGCTATGGTGTAATGCAATTCTACATGGAAGGTCAGTGGTTGGCTAGTGCTAAATAACTCTCATTTGGAAGCAGCCATGGCCGTCTACTTCCACGCCCACTTTTCACCTCCTTGCACAGCACCCATCACATTTCTGAAAGGGAAGTGCTTTTGCAAGAACAGTAGAGCCTACAAGTGTCTCCCTCATTTCAGGTTCAGAACAAATACTGTAAGAGTTGACATGCTTATCCAGAAAGGAAAAAGTTCCTGGAAGTATCAGGACTTTCCAGTTCTTTTTGATTTTGCCGGAATAGTCATGGTTTTGCATCCAAACTCTTTTTTGAAATATCCTGGGTTTCTTTCACCCTGCCCCATATTCTTCCCCTTCCCCTGATCACGTGTCACATCTAGACTCAAGCGATATTTCAGAAACTGACTTTCACCAATTTCCACTTAGTCCTTTTTAATTATTATTCGGGGGCTATAAGAGAGCCAGGCCATTTCCAAACTGCACTGTTATAGTTCTACTATTCCACTTTCAACCTCCTGTGGAATTCTGGGGTTTGTAGTTTCCTGAGGGCAAAGAGCTCTCTGGCTGAGAATTCTAAATGCCTCTCCCTAAACTGAAAAGCCCATAGGACGTTGAAAGTGAATTAACAACACTATAACAGTATAGTGCGGAAATGGCCTCAGTGTGGTGTAGTGGTTTGAACGCTGGACTATGGCCCTGGGTTTGATTCCCTGCTCAACCATGGAAACCCACTGGGTGACCTTGGGCATGTCACAGACTCTCAGCCCCAGAACCCTTGTGATATATTTGCCTTAGGGTTGCCATAGGTCAGAAATGACTTGAAGGCACCCCATAACAACAACAGAGGTTATAGTCAAAGTGTTCAAGTGCTTTCGTAGTATTATACTAGTTAAGCATCAGAATCATTTTATTTCATTGCTAGCATTCCATTTTCCCTCATTTGATCTTTGATGAATCTGAATCCTGGAAACCACCATATGTTTCTTGGTGGCAGCCATCTTAGCTAGTTCCAGTATAACACAGATGGACAGCCATGGAACTGTACATTTCATTTTGGGAAATACTGATTTAATTTAAACTGATCTTGGGAATGGGAATTGAAAGTCCTTGATAATGTTGGGTGTTCCCTTGGAATACTTCATGATGGGGAAAATGTCATAAAGATATGAAAAAAATGGTTTGTGTGAGAACAAAACCTAGGACTTTCAGAGCCTTTTCTTCTTGTCTGGAAAGGCTCTAAGTTGTAACTGGCTAGTGAGTTGACTTAATATGTTGTGATGGAAATATAAGTCAGAATTCCACTGGAATTGTGTACTGAGGATGCCTGTCTGCTTTGTATGACTACGTCAACATGAGCACAGTTTCCAAGCTTTACATCCCAAGACCAAGATATATAGTCATCCCTCCACATTCACCTAGGGCTAGGGGCACAGGAGCCCCGTGAAAGTGAAAAAATTGTGAATAACTCTGGGCCCTTTCAAATCATATTTAACACACAAAAAAAGTATGATCACCATATGCAACCCATTGTGGATTCCTCTGAGGCACCAGGGTTCCTTCACAAGTCAGAAGGGGGTGGCTAGTGGGGCTTCCTGCCACCTCCATTGCTGCCCAATGCCATTTTTTAATAGGGTCTTACTAGCCTTGTTCGCAGTTTCTCAGTTTCATGAGGCTTGCAATCCCTATTAAAAATGGAATAGGGCAGCATCAGAGGTGACAGCAAATAACCCGTGAATAATCAAATCCGCAAAAGTGAAACCAGCAAATGTGGAGGGCTGACTATATACAAACATGGTCCCAGACCACAAAAGGGAGAGGGTGTGCAGAGTGAGTGCTTGCTTGCTGCATCTCTTGAAGATGATGGGGAGCAGTAGGTTTTCACAGCCCCAGAAACTTCTCAACCAGCACAGAAGCTTAACCTAAGACAGGTTCAGAGATCCTTGGGTTGTCCAGATGTTTTGTCCCACTGTAGCTCACAATGACCTGAGCCAGCATGCATTGTGAGAATTAGAATTGAAAGTATTTCCAAGGCCAAAGTTCCCTACCCTTAGTGTGGGAAAAATACTTATGAGATCCATGTTATGAGATAGAAGGGACAGGACAGAACATCCATACCTGACTCTACATACCAATTGACCTTAGCCAGGTATCTCTCAAAGCTTTCCATCTGCTTATTGGGAATCCTGAGACGGCTTGACACTGGGACACTGCATGCAATCTTCCCACAAGAGATTCATACAGTCAATCTTGATCTAGCATTTCTGAAGTGTTTTTGTTTAATGCTGATCTTCTGGAGTTTTCTCTTTCTTTGGAACAAAGGCCCAGCATATGATACACCATTTCCAAGAAAGAGTTCTTCTACTCGGTATGTACAAGATTGCAGGCTGGATAGGATGTGGATGGACAAGCTGGAGGTCTTTGAAAGTATGCCTGAACCACGTGAATCTTCTTCAGGCCAAGTCTTCTATGCCATAGAACCAAAAAGCAGAAGCAAAACACAGCTCTCTTCCTTGGTTTTGCCTGACTGTTATCACCACAGTGCCCTTGGTTTTCAAACTACTAAGGGTTAAACTAGATGTGATTCAGGCAACCATGTTTGCTGTTCATATGCCTACCTGTTTGATTTGTAACTGTGTAAGGCTAACCTTTAGATTTTGATGAACAGGGGAGAGTTCATCCTGTTCACTCTTTTGCTCACAATTTCATCTGAAATCCCGTCCTCTACTGGAATTCACCTCTGGAATTGCAGTTGGGGCAGGACAAGACACCTTGGTGACCAGTGATAAGGAGGTGGTGGTAGGAAATTGCCTCTCTTGGGCATGCATGCCCTTTTTGAAGTAAACATTACATTCTATCCTCTGCTTTCTGCATGAACATGACTGAACAAATGAAGCTGTCCTCTGAAAGGCCTGGTTTGACAAAGTACTTCTTTCAAGTTCTTGTCTGTGACATTAGGACAAGGGGAGGGTATTGTGCAGACAGGGCTCAAGAAACAAGACCACAGAACAAGGCACGTTTTGAGAAAGAAATTGACTGAAAGATCTTTTTGGATATCCTACAAGAACAATCTGCAACCTTTTTGAGGCCTGTAAACTTTAACCTCAAACTTAGGCAAAGGATCCAATTTTATTTATTTTTTAAAAGTACAGTAACTCCCCCCCTCCCAGTGAGCATCCCCCTCATTTTTTCTGCTCCCGCCGCCTGGGGAAAAGGCAGAAGAGTGCAGGGGAAGAACCTCCCCCCCCCCCCCGCAGCCTCCTGCCTGTTGCCTCTGTGCCCTGTCTTGTTTTCGTGCTCCTGCGTGGGCGAAAAACAGGAGAGTGGAAGAGAAGGAAGGTTTCCCCCGTGTTGCCCATGCGACCTTCCTTTTTTTCCCCATGCACCCACATGGGCGATCAGCAGGACAGTATGGAAGAGGAAAGATCTTTCTCCCTGCATCCTCCTGTCAGCCGCTGCAAGCACGCCCATGTGGGCGACAGGCAGGGAGCTCAGGGGAGTGAAGATCTTCCTTCCTACACCGTCCCGCTGGCCGCTGCTGGCGTGTCTGCATGGGTGACAGGCAGAAGAGTGCAGGGGAGTGAAGATCTTTTCCCCTCCCTGCACCTGAGCAAAAGGCCAGGGAATGGGAGGGGAAGGATGGAAGGGAGGCAAGCAGGCAGCTCACAAATAATCCAAGAAAGTCAAACCCACAAATGTGGTGGGAAGACTTCATATGCTCCTCTTTCTGCATCTGCTGAATGTTATTTTCTCTGTAGGCATAATGTTTTAAATGTCATCCCTTCCTGCTAATAAACTCTGAGAAAGATCATTTTGTAGTGGATGTGGGGTGAGTGTGAACAGAGATCTCTGACATAATTCATAACACCAGCACCAACCTACAGATTCAGAGGATTTTATAGAAATACCAATTTGATGGAAATTTTACAACTTAGAAGGAATAACAACAGTTAAATTATCTCTTCTCCTCCCCTCAACCTGACTTTCCATTTGTGTTTTATCTGCTCCCCCTATATTGTATGTCCACTAGCATACTGTATATGCTCCTCTTTGCCACTATCTCAACTCAGAAATACACGGAATTGTACAGTACACCTATTCTGGGTGCACCAATCCTTTATTCGGCACTATCTCAGTGATATGACTGATAGTAATGATAGCTGTGCACATCTGTGTCTGTGGGGGAGGGCATGGGGTCCTCAAGCATTTAGCATCAGTGTAATGTACACAGATGGGCAGATATCCAACTAGTGAGCAAGAGGCTTAAAGCAATCTCTGAGACTATATTTATGGAGATTCTGGTGACTTGTGCTCACTGCACTGTTCTGGAGGAGAGCTCATCTGGCCCTGCAGTCAGCGGAGATGACTGCTGCTTGTTTTGATTAAATGATGCTGCTTTTGCAAATTTTACAAGATTTGGACATAAACACACACACACAAAAATACAATGATAATATAAAACTCACGAGTACATGTTTGCATAAATAAGATCTTCATTTTGGGCTTGGTGGCAATAGCCTCCAGTTTTGTTTTGTTTCACTGTAGCATATTTCCCTTTTTATAGCCTGGA
Organism: Cyclura pinguis; assembly: GCA_030412105.1. NCBI lineage: Eukaryota > Metazoa > Chordata > Lepidosauria > Squamata > Iguanidae > Cyclura > Cyclura pinguis. Next base: position 209,028,561 of record CM059600.1, read on the forward strand.
AACAACAGGAGACCCCATGTAGTATTCTAGCTACTACATTTATTTGGCATTTTATTAGAGCAGCCATGGGTATCTTCAAGGGAATGGCCTCCTTCCTCAAGACATAATTCCCAGATTCCCAGCAATTTCCCCCCCCAACTCTTGAACTCTTCTAGAAACTGTGATATATGGCAAAATGTGCAGCCACTATGTGTTTCAGTGTTTATAGTCAATAAGCCATTATGACAATGACTTTAACAGCCTCTCTCTTGAGAAGCAGCTTCTTGGTTCATTTTAAAGTCATTGTTTCAATCTTTCCAGATAGGGAGTAACTGCTACCACATCAAAAACAATGATATTAAAAAGAAGAAATACCAGCACTTTTGTTAGAGGGCTCTGTGAAAACCCAACATTGTAGTTCAGTGTTATTATTTTGTTTCTCCTAGTGTTGATTTTTTGTAGGGAAATGCAAGGGCTATGAAGTTGATTGTAAGAGCAGTACAATTTATTAAGAGAAAGAGGGTCATTATTTCATATACAAAATGTATTGTTCTGAAAGAACATTTGTACAGTTTAAAATTGAAGTCATAAAAGGTTCTCTTATGTTTGCAAATGTAAGAAGTGGCTGATAGCTGTGTGAAAAGCAAAACATATATCCTGGCTCATTTAGAACTCCTAATCCTGACCAAATGTAGTCTTCTCCCTGCTGCGAAACACACTTCCTACAGACTTCAGTGTTGCTGTCTATACAGTATTCACCAACATCTCCCAAATGAATTAAACCATTCTGAAGCATGGAAACTTTTCCTGACAAATCTTGAGCAATGCTAGAAAATATCCAGTATGCTCTTAAATACTGTATTTGTCTAGGTCTCTTTCCCCCACTGACAGTCATCTTATTTATTTTACTTTATTTCATATTCTTCACTCTACATAAAGGTATTGTTGGGGTTCATGATGCCTCTTGTGTTGTATATCAGTGCTGTCAAATCTTAAGTTTTGACCACTTTGCTTCCACAATTTGTATGTACTTCCAAATGCCACATTTAGAATGTGGCATTAAGGGACAAAGCTTGTCCACACACTCTTCTGTACGCAACTAAAATGCACAGGTGTGTTGTAGCAATGCACGGCATGTGCACAAATGATATTAATATACTACTGTGCAGCTTCCCACCCCTCATATACCTGGTAAAAATTCCTTTGGACACTCCTGGCCATGTTCTCTGATTTTGAGTTACCACTGACAAGTTGTAAATTGGACTCATCTGACAAAATATTTAACACTCAGGTTTGATCTGTGCCTGGGACACTCACTTCAAAAAGTCAACCCTTGACAGAGCTTAGCCTCAAAGGCACCTACTGCACTGGCCATGGAGTACTGGCCCCACTTCCACATGCAAATTACTCCACCCTGGCAGAGGCACACACATAGCGGCAGCTCAGCCTGAACAGGGTTTATTGCACCAAACACAGCAAACAATGCACTCAGTGGCCTCACTCCAACCTGACTGACTGAAACCCCCAGCCCACCTCTCTCTAAGTGTACAAAGACCAAGTAGCCAATTGTGGTTATGGGTAATGGTGCAGAATTAGTCAGACAAAGGCTGTAGAAGGGGCTTCTTTGCTCATCATTTAGTCTTGGGATGGCAGTGGGCTGGGTTCACTTGGAGGGCAGCTAGATCCCTCTTCCTTCTCTTCTTGAAAGTGTCATGGTCACTCCTCGCCTAGCTGCTCCAAAGAAGCCATGCTTCCCATATTGCTAGAAGCTCAAATGCAGGAGAGGAGGAGCAAAACACAGGTTGTAGTTCACTGTGGGTCCCTACCTGCTCGACCCAGGGATGAGGAACAGATCCACAAGGGGTCACGTTCCAATTCTTCCTGGGGCTGCAGGTGATGGAAATGAAAGGTGGAACTGGCTCATCCAGGAGGCATCTTTAATAGCCAAGGACTTTGGTCTGCAGCAGGGGCTCGGAAGGAGGACTACTCGGCACACAGTCACAGCTTCCCATCCTTCTTTCTGTAGCGATTGCGGCGTTTGGTCTTGGACTCTATGATTTGCTGGGATTGACGCTTCAGGGCTGCACGTGTCACCACATCTGCATCATCCTCCCCACTGTCTTCCTCATCTGTGAAGAGATCAAAAAGCTGGTGCTGCCACATAGTCTGGGGAAACCCAAAGCTCAGTTCTCAAGCCCTGGGCACCAACTAACTGCCAGAAATCACATTAAGGCACTAACAACACGCACAGGATCCACACCCTTGGAGACAGTGTGTCTCTGTAACAAAGTCCAAAGGCCTCAAAGATAATTGCCTGTACTTCAAAATTGTGAGTTCACAGGAGATAGATGTGTGCAGACCTGTGCTGAAGACCATGGCTGTCACACACAGAGAAGGCTTGTGCCACACAAGAAAGGGGGCTTGCATTAACTCAGAGCTGTAACTGAGAACTACTGAAGAGACTACAACAGGTTAAGACCAAGGGTGCATCTTGTGTAAGCAAAATTTCAAATTCTGCGCCCAGGTTCTCCAAATACTGGGAAATAAAGAAAACCGAATTCTACTCTCCGTATAATTTATGCAGGTATGCACAATTTCCCTTGCCTTGTATAACTTAATCTGTATTTTGCACATTTATTCTAGTGCTACTATTTATGTGTAGACCAAAAACACTAGGGCCAGAATCTTGCTGGCTCTGCTAGTGGTATGACTACACTGGTAGAAGCCAATGTGTATGAGACCGTAGAAAAAGACCATGGATGCACCAGTGGCAAAGAAGGGAATAAAAAGTCAGCAGTGGCTGAGGAAGGCTTCTGTCTCTGTGCTTCTTTTTCCCCAAATGCTTGGCTTTAGGGGGAATTACTTTGGAGGCAAGATACCCTTGGAAAGATGGCTAAGACAACTACCTGTACCATAGCACAGGCAACAGTCTAAACCATCACTTCCAGAGCACCTTGCCTCCAATGACACTTCAAAGTAAGGCATCTGGGAAACCATACCAGGAGGCTTCTCTTGCCAACACTGGTGCCTCCCTCCATGAGCACTGACAGAGTACAGTCTCACATATTACATGTGTTGCATACACCAAGGAAGTTCTATCCTGAAGTCCCACTCTCAGCACTGAGGCTCTTATGTAGCCACTTATCTGGTTCCAGAAGCACAATCAGGCATTGCCCACACATTTTCACATTTCCATAAGGGCGAGGAGCTTGCAATTTTGTTTTGTATATATTTGAATCATTAAAATGGAAACTCTCAGGAGGCTGTATTCTGTGCCCATGAACACATGCTGTAGCAACATAGAATTGTGGCTGGGCTAAGACTACAAACAGTCCACAGCCACAGTGAGACACTAGCCTTAAGCTGCTTGTGTAGTAATCAGGCTTCACACTGTGTTCACCTGGGCAGAGGTGCTACTGTAACATATACGATTTAGAGCCACTGAAGCACAAACAGAACTTGCCTTCCCTGAAAGGATGTCCTTGCGCAAATATTTTCTGTTCTGTAGTCATGTGTTAGAAGACTTCCACACTCCTGGCCAAGACTCATTAGTTAACTTACCATAATACATATCTGGTTTCTGAGCCGTGGGCAGTTTGACCCTGGTGTTATAGATAGGCAGCCTCCTTTCAAGTTTCGCATGGAACTGCAATAATAACACAGGGTGGAATTTAGAGTGCAGCAGCCAGAGAGTGGGAAGGAGGGAGGGCAGAAATTGTATGTTTTGGGACAAAGACTGGCAGACCTGGTAGCCCAATATTCCCTGGTTTCTTCCAAATCTAACTGTGCTTGAATCAGAGCCACAGGCAGAAGATTATTTATAAAAATGTACTACACACTACATTAAAAAGACGAGGGTATGACTAAGCACTACTATCAGGTAATGGCTGAGAGAATGAGCTGTGAACTGAAAAGTTGCCAGTTCAAGTTTTCAACTAATTTCTATAGCAAACCACCACTTTTCTCTCAGATTCCACTCCTGCTTGTCATATGGTGTTAAGGAACCAGCCTATCAAATAAAATGATTATTAAATGTTAATTTAGGAAGTATTATCTGTCCTAATAATTTTGAATGGGTGATGCTTTGCCTAAAGTGCCACCTGATAATAAAAGAACCTTAATGTTTTTTTAGAAGTAGGGTTCTGTTTTCTTAGTTTAGAACAGACGTGGGCAACTGTGGGATGTCAGGGGCTGCTTTACCGCACCCAGGAGACATTGGAAGGCTGCACCCCCACTGCACCTTCATTGTTTTTTGTTGTTATGTACCTTCAAGTCATTTCTGACTTATGGCAACCCTAAGCTGAACCTATCATTGGATTTACAGGGGCTGAGAGTATGTGACACACCCAAGGTCACCCAGTTCGTTTCCATGGCCGATCAGGGTTTAGCAGATATTGTAGGGTGTGTGTGTGTGTGTGGCACTTTGCAGGGAGAGAAGGTGTTTAGTGCCAGTTTGAAATTACGTAAGACAGGAATAGACATATAGAATAGGATAATTTATAGCTGAACTTAACGGAAATGGGTGCCTTTGGGAAGAGGGGAGAGCTGTTCCCTTTGAGAACATGATGCAGAATTAACAGCTGGGCTGACTACCTCAGGAGTCTGCTGTCAAAATGCTCTGCTTGTATATTTGTGATTTAAAAAAGAAATAAAAAGGTTTCATACTGTCTGATTTAAAGGAAGCTAAAATCTGTAGTGTGCTTTTGTAAATTTCCTGCTTGGTGAATGGGAAAGCATGTCATTGTCTTGCCCTGCCCAGACAATAGTTCCTCAACAAGAAAGCAATATTTAGTCAAATAATTACTGTGAAAATGAATTTGTCTGGGCCTGTTAACTAGCTCGGGACCCACCTCCACTTCTTCAATTCTCTTGAGAAGCTCCTGCTTGTCTCGGTCCTTGAGGAAATCCAGCAGGTACAGAAATTTCTCCTCTGTTTGGGCTAGGAGATCAAGCACGTAGTCAGTGGCTTTGTCATCCAACTCGGTGGAAGCAAAGCGGCTATCTTCCTAGGGAAAAGAAGAGATGTTCACTAGCTCCTGGCCTAGTACAACACAGCAAGGAAACATATACGGATTTGCAGGAAAAATATTTGTTGGAGTCACAAGGAGAAAGAAATAAGAAATCCAGAAATCCTGCTTCTCAGTTGCTCCACCTTACAACTTATCCTTTTGGTAAATATAGGATCCAGGAGTCCTGCCTTGTAGCCCCTTCTACAGTCAATAATCTGTCCTGCAGACATTTTCATTCCTCTCTTCCCCTATGAAGTGCCTTAGTCAGCTCCACACTGCAGAGTCTGGTGGAGGGGAATGGCTCAGAGGTGCTATCAAGCTGTACAGATCAGAAGTCTCTGTTTCTGCCCACCTTAGGGCTGGCTCACGGAAGGTTTCGGATGGAGCTGCATAGTGCAGATAAGGGCCAATGGAACACTCACCAGTTTGATGTGCTGTACTTTGGAGGCCAAATGTTCCACTCCAGCCTTGGCATCAAGCAGAAAACGGTTCACTTTATCCAGTTCTTCCTGGGTTGCATTCTGCCTCTTTTCGTCTCTCTTCCGGTATTCACACAACTCCTTCATCAGGTTTTGAGCCCTGGGGGTAATTGAGGCAAGGATTGAAAACCAAGAGAAGTCATGAGCCTCAGATCGTAGTCCTTGTGTCTTTAACCAGTATAGACTTCTGGGTTGAAATGGCATTGTGCAGCCTAGTTTTCTAGAGATCTCTGCTAGGGGAAGAGGTGCTAGATTTGGTCAGAGCTTGTTTGGCACACTGGAAATTAGCTAATATTGCCTTCCTGACAGGGGAGACTCAGAGGATCATCCACATGGTCTAGATTTCCAATCCTGGCATCTAGGGGACTTAGAAGGTATCCCTGGAAGTGCAGGTGGATTGGAGGAGACTGGGATGACATATGAGCTCCACTGTGTACCAGAAGCCATCTTTTTGGACTAGCACTGCAAAACCAACTTTCTGAAGCCCCAACAACACAACATTGTACATTTAAGGAAGCTCCTCAGCTGATGGGAACAATTAACTTTATCATTAACACTTCTGCAACCCTTATGTAAGTAAAAACACTTGCATTAAACTTTTTTTTTTTAAATTAACAACAAGAACAGCATGGTAGAATTGAGTTAAGAAGCTTGGAACATGCCACTGACTTTAGAGACTTTAAAACCCCCTTAACTCTTTTTCACAAACAGTTTTCAATTTGAAAGATTTAAAGACAAAAAGTTCCTTACAGGTGTTGGCCATGGAAAGAAGAAGGTGTTTGTTTGCCTTATGCACTTAAGCTCAAAGACGCTGTTGCCAAGAGGAAAGCAGGAAATGAACTGAATGTGAGCTTGGGGTGACCTGAGTATCATCTTCCTTGACAGTGAGTGTCAAAGTGTGGCTAGAGAGAATTGAACAGAAAGATGCATTGATCCCTAGAGGTGGAGTGGAATAACTCTAACAGAAAATACTTTTTTAAAATGAAGAGTTTTCAAGCTGTCAAAATGGCTTCAGGATCGAAAAAACAGATGCAAGCACCAAGTATGCAAAATTCTAGGAAAGGATCAATTGAACAATCTAAAGATGCTGACTGAAATCAAATTATCTCAATTAAACATATGTTGTGTGTATAGATTTCTAGGTTAAGTTGGTCTTCAGATTATATTTGTACAAGTAGGATTTTGTGTTGTCATGAATGCTAGCTTGGTAACTTTAATAAATGTGTTTTGTAGTGTCAGATTATTGTAAGCTTTATGTGTATTATGTGGAGGTATGTTACTCATATATTATGTATATCATATGTCTAAGTGGTTATACGTTATCGTATGATATATGTTACAGGTTATGTCAATCTTTATGTTTTTTCTTCTTTTTTGTGATATACGCTCTCTCTTTTCTTTTTCTTTTTTTGGTTTTAATAAAAGTACTTTTTAAAAAATTAAACAAATGAAAACAGATGTGAACCAGGTGAGAGTGAATATGAATCAAATAAGAAAAGATTTTAAACAAGACTTGAAGATTGAACTTAAGAATATAAGACAATCTTTGACTCAGACAACCACAGAGATTAAAGAAATGAACAAAAAAATTGAGTTACTGGAATATAAGAGGTAGAGAATTGAAGAAGTGATTGAGAAATTATCCATGGACCAAGAGCAGAATTTAGATGCAGTGGATTTACTTGATCTCAAAGAAGGGAGATGCCTCAGATTAAGAGGAATATTGGAGATGCAGAATGAGATATATATGCGTATATATATTGATGCTCTGGCTGTCTTTCTAGAAAGACAGAGAGAAGACCTGTGTTGGGAATTGGATAAAGTGTACAGATTAGATTCCTGGGTGGCATAGCAGAAAAATTTGATTAGAGACTTGATTGGCTACTTTGTGAAAAAACAACACATCAAGTTCTCCAATAGTATTATTTAAGCAAAATGCTGATTGATGGAAAGGAAATTATAATTTTCAAAGATATCTGAGTTCAAATTTTGAGAAAGAGGAGGGAGTATACCTTTTTGACTAACAAGTAGAAGCAACAAGGGATCCTTTCCAGGTGGTTGTTCTTTGTCATAGACAGTGAAGATTTAACTTACATATTATTCAAAATGCCAAAGATTTTTTGAAGAAATATGGGAAATACTTTAAAGGAGAAATTTCAAGAGAGAAGGAACAAGAAAAGGCCCCTGAACAAAGTTCTAAAGAGGAGAGGAAGAAGTTAAAGACTTGGAAAGACTGAATTTAGACTAGATTTACTTGAGACGAAACACATATTAGGGAAAATTTTTTTTGTTAAACTCTAAATTGGGAAAGGAATTCATTTCATCTATCAAAAAGAAGAAAAGACATGTGGTGATTTATGTGAACCCAAAAATGGACCCAGAGAAGTTTTTGATGATTCAAATGGTCATTATGTAGCACTGGAGATATGAATTCAAGTCTTCAAAACTTTCATTGTTGGTGTTTATGCTCCTGTTGAAAATAACACTTTTTTAAAAAAACTGAAGGTTTCATTGTCAGGTAGGATATCAACTATAAAAATGAATGTTTTGCCAAAAATGTTGTTTTTGTTTCAAACAATACCTGTAGTGAATAATAATGTGCCATTTAAACAATGGCACAAAGAAATTTCTAAATTTATCTGGCAAAAGAAGAAAACAAGAGTATATTTCTATATGGCAGGGGATTGGACTCAATGGCCTTTGTGGTCTCTTCCAGCTCTATGACTCTATGATTCAAGATTTTACAGGTAGAATTGGCTAAGAAGATTATAATATTCAATGGTTTACTTACAGACAGTTATCTGCATTTTTTAAGATGGGTAAAAATTTGTTTGGTTTTGAAATAACTAAATCAGAACCTGAAAAACAATTGTCACTGATCATGGACATTTAATAGCTAAAATGAATAAATTACTGTTGAGAATGCAGATGGACGATGAAAAAGTAAAGACTCTGTGATTAACTGGGCACAAAATGTGGGTCATAAAAACTGATGGATCAATGGGAAAAGGTGTGGACAAGAAGTTTAAAGTATACTTCAAATTATGACTGCAAATAATTTTTTTGTAAAATGATGTATAGATGGCATTCAACACCAGAAATGGAAATTTAAACAGAAAGAAAGGACTTTTTTCATATGTGGTGGACTTGTGAGAAAGCCAAAAAAAAAAAAAAAGGTTGCAGATTCACTAACTGATGGAAGGTATGTTGAAGTTCAAGATTCAAATGAAACTAGAGTTTTTCTTGTTCAGACTGAGTGATGATTATATAGACAAGAAGAATATAAGAATTATTTAGTATATGATCACAGCTGCCAGACTGCTTTTTGCTCAGAGATGGAAAGATTCAGTTATCCCATCTCAAGAAGATTGATTGATGAAATTGTATTATGTGTAGAAATGGACAAACTATTTTGATTAAAGAAAAACCACTGAGTAATTTAACACAATTACCGCATATTTGAGAGACTGTTGGAAGAGAATCTCAGTTTTGGGTTTTGAAGGTTAGTAGATTGAGCTATTATGTAAATGAGAGTTAGTTTGGTGTAGTGGTTTGAGCATCAGACTGTGACCTTGGAGATGAGGGTTTGATTCCTTGGTCAGCCATGGAAACCTACTAGGTCACCCTGCGAGCATTACACAGGCCTTTTCCGCATTAGTCTGTTATAGCGCTGTTATTTCACTTTCAACATCCTATGGAATCCTGGGGTTTGCAGTTTCGGGAGGGGCCGGCTGGCCCCTCCCTCAACTGCAAACCTCAGGATTCCATAGGATGTTGAAAGTGGAATAATAGCGCTATAACAGACTAGTGCGGAAATGGCTACACTCTCAGCCTCAGAAAACCAGTGACAGGTTTGCCTTAGGGTCTCCACAAGCTGGAAATGACTTGATGGTGCACAACAACAACAACAACAACAAATACATTAGTTGTATAATACTGAAGAAGTAGCTTTAGTATTTTACCTTATAGCCATCAGCTGAGGGCCTGGAAGTCATGTATCTATTCTCTGGCCTCATTTTAGTTTAGTTTTTCTTTTATCTTTTATGTTATATAGTTTTTAGTGTTGTTTGCTTCAGGTAGTTGGTTGTGTGTCTTTTTTGGTTTTTTGTGTGTTCTTTTTTATTCCCTTTTTATGTATTTAAACTTCGTCTTTAATATTTTTTTTTAAAAAAATACTTTAATCGGCATATGCCCCTTCAAAGTGGGTTGGAGGAAGCAGTAATTAGCACCTCTGCATGACTGATGGGAAGCATACTCTTCTCCTTCTCCCCAGGTGTGGCAAAGGCTATTACCCAAAGCAAATATGTGAAGAAACCAACTTACCCCACTTTCCGGGCCTCTCCTGAGTACTTGGTGTGTTCAAGTTCACGTTGCAATGCATCTCTCTCCTCTCTAAGCCGTACCTGGGTATCTTCATTCTCATTCTTCATTTCCTCCAGTTGCTTGAAGGTTTCTTCCTGAGCCAGGAAGCAGGCCACAACATCCTGTCAAGAGAACATAGGGACCAAAGAAAATATAAGACACGAGGTCCCACACAGTTTAGAGGGAAGTCTGCAGATTCTACCAGTCTTGGCTCTCAGGTTCACATCCCACGCTATGCAGCAAAAGGAACCACTAGAGGAAGACTATCACAACCAGCAAAACTGCATAGCTCTGCTTGGCCATCAGTTGGAACCTAGACTGTACCAAAAGCCCTTTCTTACAGCTCAAGCAGGTCTAGTGGAATGGAGAGCAATTACCATTTCAGGAGTATGTGATACATAGCTGAAACAATGGGGTGAAGCAAGGGTCTGCAAAGATAATGTAAAGGACAAGGAGATGGGTTCCTGGGATCACATCACCAAATTATGACAGCCTTAAAGAAGGGGCATCCATTCGGTTAGAAGTGCTGTCAGAACCGAGAAAATGGAAAACTCAAGAAGACTTTCAAATAAAGGATTGGTATAAAGAAGTGTGGAAAATTGCGATCAATGATAAGTTAACATGTCGAATTAAGGTTAAAAAAGGGATAATGAAAAGGACTGACTTTGAAGCAATATGGAAAAGATTTGTGGAAAAGGCTTTAACAAAAGAGGGAAGTGTCATACCTCCACAAGAAGAATTACAATTTTGGAAAGCAGAGTAAGCTGAAATATAATTGGGTCTGGAAATGGGCTCACATTTAGGGTAGAGTTTATGGTTAATAACTGGATCATATATAGTATTAGCAATAGGTTAAATATAGTTGAAAAGAATAGATTTGAGAATGAAATTATCATAGCAATAATAAGTACAAGGCGAATGAGATATAGACACATGAAATAAAAATATATAATCAATATGATACATAGTATCTTGAATAAGCATATTCAGATAAAGGATCTGGAGAGAAATGGTAATGTAAGCTATTTCTGTTGAAATTTTTTTCTTTTTCACATTTATGTTATTCACGTAATGTTTTTGATTCATTCTGTCATGTACTGTTCTTTTTTCTTTATAATAATAAAAAAAGAAGTGCTATCAGGGTTGTAGACAGGATGTTCTTAATGCCCAAGGGTTTGAGCAAATGCCCTGTGCTGGGCAGACAGGTGTCAGTAACCTGGACCAGTATAAAGATGGTATCAGTCTTACAGGTCTGGTTATCTTGTGGTTCTTCTCACTTTATCAAACACATTCAAGATTGATCCAGACACCAGCCTAACAGAAAGTGCTAGGTTTGTGGCACTATACATTGCAAAAGCACAGCTGTTTATGGAAAGATATGGCTCTGAACCAGAAAGCAGGGAGGGCAATGAAACAACCATTTTCCTCAGAGTATTCAATAGGTGAAACTTCTAATATCCATGAATTTCACCACCCTACCAGAATTTATGGTTTCAACTAATTCATATCCTTCCCCTTCCCCAGCACTGCTGGAACAGATCCAGGTTTCATGCCCTTGGCCTTTTGCCCTCCATGTGTTCACCATGCAAGTGCCTTGAAGCCATTCTAGTGGTTGATTTCTGTCGGCTCTGACTCCTGCCAGGAAGCAACAATTGATTGGGCAGATATTGCTTGGCTGTAAGCCTGAGCCTGCTGCTGGTACAACAGCATTCCTGTTGAGGACACAGATGGGCAGGCCTGGCTGGAGGTACAAAAGGACATGCAATTTTCCAAGGACTGCTTTTATGACCAGATTGAGGAGGACTGGACAGGAGGGGCACTTTGGGAAGGTCAAGTACAAGTTTCATTTACAACTAGGCCCCAAACAAGTGTCAGAAGTCCAAGGTTGTGGCAAAACTGATTTGTCTCCCTAAATGAGGACAGATTTTATGAATGGAAATCAGAAGATGACAGAGTGGCTATGAAGCCTAGATTGGCTAGCAGCAGCTGGTGCATGGAGAGCAAGTATTGCAGTCACACATGAATGATTAGTGCCCTGAGCAACTATTGACTTGTGGCATCAAGTGTGTAGCAGCAGGCAACAGTCATGGGATTTGCTGGAGCTGCTGATAAATAAGAGTGAGAAGTCACAAGTCAGTACTGACTAAGAGAAGGGAAAGGTGCTAGAAAATTCCTTCTCCGACTTTGAGTGGGGCAGCTACATTCAGTTCTGCTTGGATCACTTCATATATAAATTCTATTTGTTGTCTTCCTCTCAGGGTTAGTCTGGAATGCAGCAAAAAGCAAAGCCCTCCTTCCACCCCACTTTAAAAGAAAATGAGCAAGAATTATACAATGGCATGTTCTAGGTAGCTGTCAACCTTGCTTCATTTTCTTTTTAAATTGAGAATATGAGGGGTGGTGGGTGAATTTGGGCTTCAGTGCAAAGGACACCAGGATAAAGGGGCCCACTTCTATCCTTAAGAACTGCCTACTCTTCCGAGTTTGAGGGTACAAACAAGAAAGGTAGCTTCAAGACAGAGTTTGTATCTTTTACAGAAGTGATAATATTGTAGGAACATGTTCTCTTTTTTGCTTTAAACAGCTGGACAACCTTCTGTCACATTTCTGACACATTTTTGATGAAGGCAAGGCAGGTCAGACATTTTTTCCGAGACATCCCATGAGCCCTGTTCTGCATGGTGATGGCCACAGGATAACCAGCAGAGGAATCACATATCAGCATCTCACAGAGAAGTATCTAGTGTAAACAGCATCTAGGGCAAGTGTGGAAGTCGTGCCCCTGACCTCCAGGACTGCTGCTGCCCCCTCCTTCTCCTCTGCTTAATCTTCTGGCATGGCTTTTTCGCACACTCTGGCATTGGTGCCCAGGGCACATGCCCTACATGCCCCACCCTAGATACATCTCTAGCATTTCACTCTGAAAAGGGACTGGGGTATGGCACTGATTGTAATGTAATGTTGTCTGCATGTGAGATAAGGATTCAGCAGAGAAGGAGTCTAGGAAGAGACAGGGGACAACGCTCTTACATCTGCATCAGTGACACCGGTGGCTGCTCTGATCTTGTCGAAGGCCTCCGATGCAGTGAACAAGGCTTGTTTGCTCTTCAGTATGCTTGCTTTCTTCTGTTGGGGCTCTCTAAGCAGGTCTTCAGTTCCAAATGGGACACGATCCTTTTGGGACTGCTAGAGCAGACAAAACACAATTTGACAAGGTCCTTTTTTTGTCAAGAAGGGGGGAAAAGGTCGTCTGCAGTTGCAGGTGGACGCCAGAGGCTGTTTTTGCAACTCCCAAGGATGCCCCACTCCCTCCCCCAGGTGTTTGCACAAAAAAGTTCTTTCAGTTTTTAAAACTCCAAATGCCTCCATGCCCTCTAGGACAATCTTGCCATATCCTTCCATCATGGGATGTTTTCAAAACTGGGTATGTCTTACATTTCATTTCCTGCTGGACCTAAAATAGCTAGGAGGGAAATTTAAAAAAAAACAACGATTAGAAGTTAAAAAAAAATAGAGGTTGACCATGCAGGGTGTGTGCAGTGCTTCGAACGCTGCTGAAGGGTGCATGCAGCTTCCAGACCTAGGCTTGCCAGAGTGAAAACTGGAGAGGGCTCCTGTAATTTTAATAGTTGGGCAGAAAACAGAATTTCAGTAGGTTGCCAAAAATTTCATCTTTTACTATTAAAGGTATAGGAGCCCTCTCCAGTATTCAACCTGACCCAGACCTCAGGTAATTACTTCTCCTTTTTAGCCTGCTGATTTCTGTTTCCTGCAAATGGCTTCAGTTACCAGGACCAGTCCAAGGTTTGTAGATCCCACACCTCTCCCATCATGGAGTGCTGAGTTTCCTAGATTACCATTCCTTCCTAATCAGTTTGCTATGACCTCTTTATGATTGTGTTTATGTTCTAAATAACTGGTGAGATGCAGGGAACTTTCAATTGCATTCCAGTGCATCGGAGACACCACACAAACAGTAGGTGCTAAGTTGGTTGAAAAATAAAGAAGAGCCCAAGGAGCACGTTTGAATGTCATACACATTAGCAAAAAGCTCTAGATGATCAAACCATGGAGCTCCAAAGATCACCTAGCCTCATTTCTCTGCTCTGGCAAAAATCCTAATGGATTTACCTGCATCTCCGTTAGACCTACCTCAATCAAAGCCTGCCTCAGGAGGAAGTAAAAAACAAACTGGCTCTACATAGTAAGTGGGTGAAAGGGGAATCCCAACATTGCTATCCAACCTAATTCTTTCTTATCTGGAAGTGGAGATCAGTGACATCCTGTGGGAATGAATGAAAACCCATCCACTGGGCCTCTACCTCTAAAGGAAATGTGATTCTTGATGGAAGAGCATGGGTAGGAAGCAGGTCTATGAGTGAGTGGGTAGGAAGCAGGTCTGAATAGTTACATAATCCTGAACCAAAGGGTCTAGGAATGCCCATGGCCTAGTTTTCAGACTAGCTTCCAGGTATGATGGACAAAGCACAGGAGAGGGAAAGCCTGGAGTGGCTGGCATTATTATCCCCTTACTGCTGAAAGGAAGGGATCTCCTTCATTATTGTTCCATTTAAAGCTAATAAGTGCCTTATCGTTTTAGGCCTTTTTATCATAGCAGATCTTTATTTTAGGGGTTGAATTCTAATGGAAGAAAAGGGGGACTAAGGCCATATGGGTCAGTACCAAAGCAAAGTGTCCATGGCTAGATGGAATTCAGCTCAGTTCTAAATATGACTGCTTGGGAATAAACCCAAGTCCAAACATTTTAGACATGTCTACGCAGAAAGTATTTAAAATCTATATACCCTACTGTGTAGAAAACCAAAGTATTTAATGTTTAAATGCCTTAAAATTTCCTTTTATCTGAAGGAGACACAGCAGGGTTTCAGCCTGCCTTCAGTGCTGAGCAGGCAAATCCTTCCTGTTATCTTTGATCAATGGCTGGAAATAAGCCAGTGCTGGAGGAAAAAGAGCCTGCAGAAGGAGACTGTGGGCCAGGTAGGTAACTCCCTCAGAATACTGGGCCTCAGAGTCAGAGTCTTCCTATCCTTATCAAAAGCTGTGCTGTATGCATTCAACAATTCAGCACATATGGTCAGAATTCAGCATTATATAAATCTGAGCTTTCATTTTAAGAGACAAAGAAGATCCTAGGCTGGTTGAAAACAAGCTCAATCATATATTAGCAAAATCTCAAAAGTTAGAATTTGTGTATGGCAGAACGGTACTCCACAGTTTTCCAGCTCCGAGAGGAGTGTCTCAGTACCCTCCACAGCTCTTCCACAGTGTGAAGCAGACAAGGGTCACATAAAACAGCTAATAGCAACTTTTCCTAAGGCAAACTGCAGTATGGAATGTATGATTTTCATCTGGAGAATGGTTGGGAAAAGAACAGTTAAACCTAAGCTTAACTTCCTATGGGTTATGGTCCTCATTGAAAATGAAGCACGGGGTTCTAATATTCAGTTTAAAACTATCCCTTGACATAGCTGCTAATGAGGCCTTAAGCCTCATGACTTCTTGTGTCCCAAGTTTATAATTCTTGTAGTTAGTCACCAAGCAAATAGAAATTGACTGGTGTTGCAAAGTGTCTGTGTCCACGTTCACATGTGTGAAAGGGATCTAGGAGTCTTGGTAGATCACAAGCTGAACATGAGTCAGCAGTTTGATGCAGCAGCCAATAAAGCCAACGCAATTCTCGGCTGCATCAATAGGAGCATGGTGTCTAGATCAAGGGAAGTAATGGTAATGGTACCACTGCATTGCTTAGGCCTCATTTGGAATACTGTGTCCAGAGGACGGTGACCAAAATGGTGAAGGGTCTGGAAGCCATGAAGCCCTATGAGGAGCGGCTTAGGGAGCTGGTATGCTTAGTCTGCAGAAGAGAAGGTTAAGGGGGACATGATAGCCATGTTTAAATATTTGAAGGAATGTCATTTTGAGGAGGGAGCGGGCTTGTTTCCTGCTGCTCCAGAGCCTAGGACAAGAAGCAATGGATTCAAGCTGCAGAAAAGGAGATTCCACCTGAACCTCAGGAAGAACTTCCTGACGGTCAGAGCTGTCCGGCAGTGGAATCTGCTGCCTGGCAGTGTCGTGGAGTCTCCTTCTTTGGAGGTTTTTAAGCAGAGGCTGGATAGCTATCTGTTGGGAATGCTTTGATGTGTGTTTCTGCATGGCACGGGGTTGGACTCAATGGCCCCTGGGGTCTCTTCCAACTGTATGATTCTATGATTCTATAACATGCACGCACATGTGAGTTAAAGGAGGCTTGGCAAATAAAATATCCCCTCCCTAAGGGCTTGGGAAAATTACTCTTTTGGACTACAAATCCCAGCCCAGCCAGTACAGTCACTGGGTCTGAGAGCTGCAATGCAGAAGAGTAACATTTTAATGTTCTGTTCTTGACCTGTAGTCAGCCTGAAGTGAAGGAATGGGCAGTCACTGCATGCAAAGCAGATGACTCTACACTACCCGTCTTTCTGCACGCTCGTTCTGTGCTCTTTTTTCCTCTATCAGCTTCTTGAGGTCCTTCAGCTTCTTATCACGAGCCTTTCTTTCTCGGTAGATCGTTTCCTCTTGGGTCTGGAGCTGCTCCTGTAGTTGCAAGAAAAAGAGAAGGTGACATACTGCCCTGACCTTGACAGTTCTGAACTGGGACATACCGTCAGCATTTGTGCCACTCTCAGATGTTGTTTAGACAACCAGATAAGCCTGCTGATGTGGTGAGAAACCAGCCCATGTTTCTGTGAATGTTGATTTGTCCTGCTTCCTGAGAACTCCTTCCTGATAGTTTATGCCTAAGACACCAGGCTATACTCACACCTTTCTGGATTTAACCTTCAGTCATCCTGTACTGTTTTTCTGTTGTGAAACTGTCCCAATTACTCTTTGACCCATTAAGGAAAACATACAGGTATGTGGCAGCAACCAGGGATTTGTCACAGGAGCAAAGAGTTCCCTGTCTGATGTGCTGCTCTGAAGAGCAGTATATAAAATATTTTATATACTTTAAGTAGTTCTGCTCAATATGATAGGTTAAAGTATTTGAAATGATCTTTAGAAAAAACCCTGAAACTCTAGTATTTGTTGCCCAATTAGGCCTTTATTTTGGGGAGAAGAAATTGAATAACCTGTCTAGCCCTGCTTCTTCCCAGTCCCCAAACTGAGCCTTTTGTCTTCACGATAAAATAAAGGATGTATGATGACTGGTATAAAAGGGGAAGTTTTGTTGGAATAAGTATTTTCTCCATTTGCTCCAAATGGATTATCAGCCATGTCAATTATCTTTCTGTTAAGACCAATTTGAGTCTTGCTCTGACATCATTGCTTTCTTTATTGATTAACGTGAGTTGTTTCAACTGAAATGAACAGGATTTGGCTGTTCTTGACTTTCTTCCTTCAAATATGGATCAACTGAAAATTGCTTGCCAGTCATTAAGGTAAGCACCTGTTAAAAGTCACAGGGAATAATTGAACTAAGAAATTCACTTTTGGCTTTAATTTTGATTGGTGCAATTTGGCCCAACCAGGAAAATTTGATCTTGGTCCATTTAAGAATGTCTATTTTAATTTGTTGCATAAGATTTCTGAAATTTAATTTTTTTCAGTTTTGGGGGATAAAGACTCCTAAACATTTGAATGCTTTGGAAGCTAATTTTAAACCAGTAACTGATTGCAAAATCTCCTGATATTGTGGAGTAAGTCCTACATATAATGCCTCAAATTTATTGTAATTAATTTTTAAGTCAACCAATTTTCCATACATGTTTAGTTCCTTTATTACAGTTGAGCCTGCCATCTCTAGATTGGTCATGTACAAAGCTATGTCATCTGCAAATATACTCATCCCTCCACATTCACTAGGGTTAGGAGCACAGGACCCTCGTGAAAGTGGAAAAACCGTGAATAACTCTAGGCCCTCTCAAACTATATTTAACACACAAAAAAGTATGATCACCATATTCAACTTACTAGGGATTCCTTTGAGGAATCAAGGTTCCTTCACAAGGCAGAAGGGGATAGCTAGTGGGGCTTACTGCCACCTCCACTACTGCCCCACACCATATTTAAGAGGGACTTACAAGCCTCGTTTGCAGTTTCTCAGTCTCACAAGTCTCTTGCAGTCCCTATTAAAAATGGCATAGGGAGAGCTGACAGCAAATAATCCATAAATAATCAAATCTGCAAAAGTGAAGCCCATATACTAATAATATGGTGAGATGCATTTATAGAAACACCTTTTATTTGTGGTTTTGCTCGAAAGGGAAGCAATGGCAAAGCAATGGCAAAAAGGAGGGGAGATAAAGGGCATTAGTTCTCCTAGAGAAATTGAATTTATACAGATCCTTGCCTTGGAATTAGAGTTGCTTGATAACTCCCAAAAAAGGGTTACCTATGCCCAATTTAACTAACACACTGTATGGAAAATTTGTTCAAACCTATCAAATGCTTTATGCTCATCAAATGACAGAATTGCCAATGGATTTTTTTTTACAATAGTTAATAATATGAATAATTTTAAACTCAATTATTGAGTCCCAGATTTGTCTATGCAGCATAAAGCCAGCTTGATTATTTTTTTTACACATAGTGGGATAAATATACTGAGACAGGAGGCAAAGACTGATGCCAGTATCTTAGCATCCTGATTGATTAAGGATATTAGATGATAACATTCAACTTTTGAGGGGTTCTTTCTTGATTTTGCAATTACAGCTGGCCCTCCACATTTGTAGGTTAAGCATTTGCAGATTTCATCATTTGTGGATTGTGTCACTGAGCATGAGGGGGAAGGGAATGGGATGGGAGGAGGGCATGCATGTGTTTGCTTACTTGCATGGGGAAATGGGATAGTAGGAGAGTGTGTGCACGTTCACTTACTTGCATAGGGAGGAGAAGAGGAAGCAGATGGGATGGGTATCCCTTCTCCCACCTCTCACTCTTCCATCCCATCTCCTTCCTCCTGCACAAATGAATCAGTGAGCAAGTGAGGGAATGAGCATGTGGCTGGGCCCAGACACCCCACCAGTACCCACCCTGAAGAAGGGTCCTGAAATCCACAAAAGCATATGCTCAAATAAACTAGTTAAGTCTTAAAGGTACCACAAAATTCCCCTTTTCCTTTTCTCTTCTTATAGACTAATAATATGGCTATCTCTTGGAAAATTGCTATATTTGATCATTGTATCTAAACCCTAGGTATTCTTAAATATGGTTGGCTGAAACAAGCACCGGGGAATGATGGACTTAAAAGGCAAATTTCTTATACAATTTGTCTTTTAAGTCCATCATTCCCCAGTGTTTTATTTAAGTTAAGGTTTTTAATAGTAGTCATTATTTCCTCAATTGTAATGGGTGAATTTAGAAGATTCCTGTGTTCTTCTGAATTTTGGTAAGTTGTATGCTGCCTAAGTACTTTTCAATATTTTCTGTGGGAGAGATTCTGTTTAATGAAGATTTTATAAAGGTTTTTGTAGAGGTTTCATGTACATCAAAATGCAAGCCATCCACTCTGATTTTAAAGCTTCAAAGTGTTGTTGTAATTGACTTGACCTTTATTTCAGAAGATCTGATTGCTGAAGACGCCACCTTTGTCGTTTGGACAAATGCTTTGCCACCATTGCTAGGCCACCTTCTTCATCTGAGAAATTCAGGTTAACTGGTCTGTTTCATTCCAAAACACAGTTTTGTTTTGTTAAGTCCTTGATTTTTGTTCCCCCTTTGTTAGTTTGCATAATGTACCCTTAGACTTGTAGGTGTTAATTGTTTAGCTTTTATGTATGAATTGATTTCATTTAGGCTCAGAGCTCCGGAGTTAAGCAGCCATTAACATCTGGTGATGACACCCCCACATTTCTCTGGGATTCTCCATAACCTTCCCTGGGTATCTAAAAGCTTTTTCTCTCACGCCACCAAAGAACCGTTGCCACTTTCATTAGTTTTTTACCACATTGTTATTATTGTGTTCTTCGAGTAGTTTCTGACTTATGGTGACCTACAGGGGAACATATCAAAGAGTTTTCTTATCAAGATTTATTCAGAGTGGGTTTCCTTTTGTCTCTCTCTGAGGCTGAGAAAGTATGACTTGCCCATGGTCATCCTGTGGGTTTTCACGGCTGAGCAGAGATTTGCTCATCAAATTTGCAGATGACACCAAATTGGGAGGGGTTGCTAATACGCCCGAGGACAGGATCAAAATTCAAAATGACCTGGATAGATTGGAGAGCTGGGCCAAAGCTAAAAAAATGAAATTCAACAGAGAGAAGTGTAAGGTCCTACACTTAGGTAGAAAAAATGGAATACAGAAATATAGGATGGGGGACACGTGGCTGGATAGCAGTACGTGTGAAAGGGATCTAGGAGTTTTAATAGACCACAAGCTGAACATGAGTCAGCAGTGTGATGCGGCAGCCAAGAAAGCCAACGCAATTCTCGGCTGATTAATAGGAGTATGGTGTCTAGATCGAGGGAGGTACTGGTACCACTCTACTCTGCTTTGGTTAGACCCCATCTGGAATCCTGTGTCCAGTTCTGGGCACCCCAATTCAAGAAGGACATGGTCAGGCTGGAGCAGGTCCAGAGGAGAGCGACCAAAATGGTGAGAGGCCTGGAAGCCATGCCCTATGAGGATAGACTTAGAGAGCTGGGTATGTTTAGTCTGCGGAAGAGAAGGTTAAGAGGGGAGATGATAGCCATGTTTAAATATTTGAAGGGATGCCATGTAGAGGAAGGAGAGGGCTTGTTTTCTGCCACTCCAGAGACCAGGACAAGGAGCAATGGATTCAAGCTGCAGGAAAGGAGATTCCACCTGAACCTCAGGAAGAACTTCCTGATGGTCAGGGCTGTCCGGCAGTGGAAATGCTGCCTCGGAGTGTGGTGGAGTCTCCTTCTTTGGAGGTTTTTAAGCAGAGGCTGGATGGCCATCTGTCGGGAGTGCTTTGAGGGTGTTCCTGCATGGCAGGGGGTTGGACTGGATGGCCCGTGTGGTCTCTTCCAACTCTACATTTCTATGATTCTATGAACCCTGGTCTACAGAGTTTTAGTCCAATGCTCAAATCACTACACCACATTGTCTCTCTCCCCCTTTCACCCCACACGCATCCCCAAACACACCTAACCAAGCACACTGTCCACTGCCAACCCCTTCCGCATCACTTCCTAATCGCCTGTTGCACCTGTTGTGGGGTCATTCTTCCAACAAATTCTTCAGCTCCTACAGCCAGGCTGGCCAGAACTGCCTCCCATCGCACATCCTCTGCTCTTCCTTCATACGTTACCCCACCCCGTTCAAACCCCTTACTCTAGTTGCATCACGGGCACGTTGTGCTTCAGCCTCCACGGTTTCCAGTTCCTTGAATTCACGACGCAGGTGTAAGATCTCCGCTTGCAGGGCATCCAGTCGGTTCTGGAAGTGAAGGCTCTTCTCCTAGAAAAGGGACGAAGGGTCCCAAAGTGAATGGTGGAGCTATCAGCCTTGGTCCCCATTCCTTCTGCAAGAGACATGCTCAGTTACAGCACTAGAGATAACAACGAAAAATATTTGGGTCATGTAACTTCCTCAAGGGTCCCTGTTCTGAGTTGGATGTGGATCCAATCTCAAATGGCTCAAAAGATTTGTTTGGCATTGAGACTGGTACAGATCCTGTTGAACAATACGATTTACTGATGAATAACGGGGGCAGCAGATATTTTATAGCATGTTCCTCAACTGATAGGGATTCGAAACACGGTCACAGCACATGGCTGCCCAAGGTTCCTAAGCAACAGATGCCATCCAGAGTACTCCGGGGCCTAACAGCACAGTGTCTTTAGGCTGGTGCATGCCTCTCCCACCCCTAGAGTGAGAATTAGGTGTGGGCAACAGGAAGGTATTATGAAAATTTGAATGAAGGCATCCCTAGTGCCCAGACACAAACGCAAATGCTAAAATCATAGGAAATGAAAAAAGAGTAAATCAGAGGGGAAAAAACCCTTTCATATTTCTCTCCTAGCTAAGATTCTCATATGAAAACAGGTGCTCAGCCTATCGCTTATCTACAGGAATGCTCTGTCAAGGTTAATAGTGATGCTTAATTCTAGTAAGTTTTGAATAATCCCTTTCGCATCACTGACGAGCTGTTTAATGGCTATCACACTCATCATATACCCCAAAAACCATCTGCTTGGTGGCAAGTCTCACTTACAATACAGCCTGTAATACAGACTTCAATTCAGTGAGCTTTTGATCCAAACCTAAAACCTCACTGCCATCTCTTGGTCGTTGCAAATTGACTGTTCATGTAGTGACTGGTGCTGCAACACACCTTCCTTTCTCCAAGGTGGTGGGTGACAGGCTAGAGCAGGCTACTTCCTCCCAGTAACTACCCTTTAGGAGGCATCTGCCTCACCTGCATATGTGCTTTTAGCTTCTGGTACATGCTGGTGATGCGTACAGCCTCGTCATTCTTGAACCGAGCTTTTTCCAGACGGTTCTCCAGCATACGCAGTGTCTGGAGAGAAACAGCAGCAAACAATTAGGAGTCACAATCTAGAGAGCCTTCAAAACCTATCCAGTTCAAATATGTCCCTGTTTTATGGTGTTGTACAGGTGTGCACAGGAGTCTAATCGTTCAGACTGCTGATTGGCAACCACACTAAATACTCTGGAATGGAATGGGAGTTTTGACAATGCCTTTCTTAGTGGAAATTTTTCAGGCAGCAAAGAATCATGGTGGCTGCTCCCTTGTTAGAGGAGGAGGAAAGGATGGCTCTGGCACCCAATGGATCTGCTTCCAGAGGGAAATGAAAACCCTCTGGATTTTACCATTTGTTCCTGCCTCAGCTGCTCCAATATAAAATGTGGGTCTAGCTCAGTCAGCAAGAAAAGCAAAACATTAGCTTTACACTGTGAAGATCTCAGGGGCTGGTTATCAGGAAGAAGGATGGGAAAGTGGCCAACTTGAAAGTATGACCTTCACTGAAACAGACAGAAAATATAGAATGAGGGATTAAGTTCATCACAACCACCCATTTCCTGTGCTTCTTACACATGTATTGTATTATGTAGCAAACTGAAGACACAGGAAACCTGGTCTCTTCTCAGACAAGTTTAGGATGTTACATCTGTCTTTTTACAGTGTGGGAACTGCACTGCACTGAATGGGATGCTGGAGGTCTGGACAACTGCAATGTCCCATTTGTCAATATACATAGTTCCTGTAGTGGGTGAGGTCCTGTACAATGGAAGAAAGAAAATGCTGTTTCAAACTGCCTTTCATATAAAGGTAGAGAAACCAACTTGTCTTAGGAAATAATCAGAATGCAAGAAAAATGTGTGACATTTTAAAAAGATCCTCTAGCATTTGTAAAATGAAAAAATGGCAATGTTAAACAACCTGTAGACTCAGTGTACAGTGCACAAACTGATGTGCTGTTATCACTAACAAGACAATCCCTTAAATATTTTATTCTGATTACATATTAAATAACACACAAGACTGTAAAATTATTAATATCTCTAATGCTGGCAAGAGGATTTTTGTCAACATTTAAAGGATGCTTGTTTGATTTTTTTTTTTTAATTAAAGCACACCTTTCCTCTTCTACACAGAAACAGACACACACAACCAGTGTCAGGGTTTACTAAGAATTGACTTGAGGCTTCATATGAATAGAGGAAACTAATGTACTAAATGAGGCAGCTGGTTCTTTGTCTAGCTGCCCACTATCAGCTCTCTAAAGACATCACAAACTGAACCAAAGATCTTATATATATGAAATGTCTTTCATAGCACGGAATTGTACTCCCTTCTCTGATGTCAAACCTCAGTTCACTTACAGCCAAAATATATCCAACCTGTTATTTGTGAAGTGGACAATACACACTCAATTCATTAGTTTATGCACAGGTATATCTGTGTAGTGCTTGCCTGTCTACTGAGGTGGAGAAATCATTTATACTCAAGTAATGAATGACTGAAAAAAGAACATACTTCTGCCATGTTACCAACTGGAAAGACATTGATGCCTACTGGTCAGATTAAAGTTTAGTAGTCAGGAAACCAAGCTTTGCCCTTAGTTTGGCAAACAGTTCAATCTAGTGATTATCCTTCTCTTTACCACAGATGACTGTCCTCATATTTCAAAAGGGCTTGTGAGATCAAGACTAATTTGTGACAGTTAAATGTAAGATAGAACATATAACTATACAGGTAGAATAGGGACAGAATTATTGGACAGTCACACATTGGGTTTTGTCAGGTGGAGGGTTGCCTTCCTATCATGTTGTGTGTCCATAACCAGGCAACAACAGCTAAGAGCAAAACTATACATTGTGTTAAACATATAATTGGCAATTCTGTGCTGGTTTTCTCTTTGATCAATAGCAGCTACAGGAAGGGCTAGTCAGGATCATAACTGCAGCATGGGAGGGGAGACTTTTCAGGTCTTTGCCTTACCATAGTTGCAGTGAAGTGCAGTCCTTCCCTCCTTTAGTTGCTGTTAGCTCTAGGAGGACAATGATTTTTTTCAGAAGATGGTATTTCATTTAGAATAACCAGATCTGGATTGTCAGGATGATCTCCATTATGAAAATTAATCTCTCTCTCTCTCTCTTTTTAAAGGTCTTTACTAGCTATGCACTTTTCCCTTGTAGCACTGAAACATGAAAGTGCTCACAAAAAAAACAAAAAAACAAACAAACAAAGCAAACATTGAGAAGGCACCATCCTTTCCTCATATAGTTTGTCAGAACTCCTAAGCAACAGGTGGGCCCTGGGGGATTTCTGTGTGTCCAAGGGCCACTCCTGCCTCATTTTTTATTTCCCCCACTCTGGCCACACCTGTTGATTTTCTGGAAATTGAAATGCTATTTCAGGCCATTTGGAGGGAAGTGATAGGAGGGGTGGGGTGGGGTGGGGTGGGGTGGGTGGGACAGCAATTAAAAGGAAGGTTGCACCTTCTGGAGGCCTCCGGAGCTGTGGTTCTCTATTATTGGATGAATTATTCTTCTGACCATGCTCGCTGTGCAAGCTAGGATTTGTTTTCCAAAAAAGTAGCTTTTCCAAGCTCTGGATGACACTGTGTCACTTAGTTATGGGTATTTACATCTTCAGTTCCAGCTCTGCAACCTTAACTACAGATCCAGCTTATAGTTAGGTCATGCTTAACCACCCACATTTTATTGTAACTAGACAAAGTTCCTTCTGTGAAATCCCTGCCTTGGATTTTGACCTCCTAACCAACCTGTGGGAATTACCTAGGATAATTAGAAAGGCTTGTCCTTCACCTCTGGCAGCCTTACTCAAGGCTCTGACCTTCAGATATTATAGATTACAACTATCAGCCCAGCCAGCATAGCTAATAGTCAGAAATGATGAGCACTGCACTCCACAATATCTAGACAGCACCACATTGGGAAAGGTTAATCTATGGTTTCTGACTTTGCAAAAGCGATGGACACTTGTAAAAAAAATGTAAATAAGAAAGATGCTTTGCAAGAAATAAGCACAGCAATGAGATTCACTGGGACTGTAAATAAATCTGATGTTCTTCTTACGGTTTAAGACAATTGTTCAGCTCAGCTGGGACTCTGGTGGAAGCAAAGACTTTCCCCGCCCCTACCTAGGTTGTTTTGTAGGTTCTAGACCAGAGAAAGACAGTGTCTTGTGGAGAATGCTGGACTCCTTCTTCCAAGGGATTTGGCCTTCTCTCACCTTGGCTTCTTCAATGTTCCCTTCTTCCAATGCTTGCATCTGACTGATCTCTTGACTCCTGGTACCGTATCGAATCTGTAGTTCTTCCAGACGGCGCTTCCGCACCTCCACCTGATACTTCAAGTTGTTTAATTGATTGATTGTCTCACGTAGTCGGTGATCAATAATCTGAATAGCACCCTTTGGAGCAGAGGAGGAGAGTTAAGAGTCTGAACAGGAGTGCAGACAGTGAATTCAAAAAAGGTGATCTAGACCGTGTGCACAAAATAATTCCTAAGAGCTGAAAACAATCTGAGCTGCAAGAGATTCCCAGTGTTTCTCATTTTTCACCTTCGATTCTTCAGTCTTCTTGTTTCAAGAACAAACAGATACTACTATTGCAGGTTTTTGAAACAAATAGAAGTCTGAAAAATCTGTTTCCTAGTAAAAGCAACATTTTCCCTTTCTTCATCTTTTCTTTATGATTCTCAGGGGTTTTTTTTAACCATAACAATAGCAACATTTAATAAAACCTAATCAAGTAAATGGAAAATACTATTCACCAGAAGTAAAAGCAGAATTAACCTACCAAACATTAGCAACAATCCCTCTTTCAGCTACTTTCAGCTCTAGAAGAAAAATTATCATTTGGACAGACTGAGGTCAGGAAGAAAAGATTCTAGTTGGCCAGTCAAGGGACTCAAAGTTAGCTCTCCTCTTTTAGTCTCTCCCACATTATTTGTTTATATGATTTATATGCCACTTTACAGTCTTCGAAGCACATAAGACAATACAATTATTAAAACAATACAATTATTAAAAGAGATTAAGAATTCATAAGATTAAGAATGAAACTTGACAACATACTATACGAATAACTAAAAGGAGTATAAGGAAAAATAAAATAATGGTCAGCACTGGACACAATGATTAAACAATGTTTTATCTTAGCAGTGTGAGCCTCAGATTTATGTACTGCTCTGTCTCTTCTATGATGCCTATAAAGAAGAGATTAAAAGTTTTTGCTTACAGTGTCAGTGAACTGTATTTGAACATCTGAAGAAGGAAGCTGAAATCCACAAAAGTGTATACTGAAATAAACTGGTTAATCTTAAGGGTGCCACAAAACTCCTCTTTTCCTTTTCTCTTCCTGTAGACTAACCTGGTTATCTCTTGAAAAATTGCTATATTTGATCATTGTGTCTAAAGCCGAAACTGTAGTTACTCTTAAATATGATTGGCTGAAACAAGCCAGCTTCATAAACTACAGTTTGAGGTTGGTTTGTTTCAGCTAAGCTTACTTAAGGCTAACCACAATGGTTCATGATCAGCATATAACTATCCAATCTAAATTGCACAAAGCCAATGGACTACCATTAAAAGACCTAATGAATAAAGAGATTTTAACCTAGCATCTTAAAGGTGACAATATTCATGACTCTGTATTCTCTTTGAGCAGGGCAATTCATGTAATGAGCTAGATACTGCTGCAATTCCGGATCTCTCCAAGACTTTGTTTGTTCCTGAAAACTGATATATCTCAGATAAGCTTTGTTGTTGCTGTCTGCCTTCAAGTCATCTCTGACTTGAACAGCAATCCCAAAGTGATCCTATCACAGAGTTTTCTTTGCAAGATTTGTTCACAGAGGGGTTGCCTTTTCCTTCCTCGGAGCCTGAGAGAGTGTGACTTGCTCAGTGGGTTTCCATGAGAGTCATAGTCCACACTCAAACCACTACACCATGCTGGCTCTAAACATAAGTTTTACTGATGGCTGATGATGCAGCAGACAAATCATTCCAGTCCTTTAAGCCGATGGGATCCAGCATCCCCTTAAAGCAAGTGGTAGAACTGGACTCCTAAGAAACTAATTCTACCCAAACTATCCTAAGTCTGGCACTCTGCTCTGCATTGCTTGGATCAGGGCTCCAACACAAGAGTGCACGACCCTGGGTAAGACCAATAGAAGATGGTCTTCCGAGGCTCATATAGTGTGGAAGCAAATAAAGGTAATCAAAGTGCATGGTGGTGGTCCATCTCCCATCCTAGTAGCTGTAAGAACTGTGGAAGCTACTGGCTAGCAGGAAAGTTTATTCCCTCAATCCATGCCCAGCCTTCATATATTTTTCCAGCTTTAAACTGACAAGTTGAAGAAAAACTATCTATCAGGGCCTACTAAATACAAATTACCTCTTTGAATGACACTGGAAAGCTGTTGTTGTGTGGCTATGATGGTGATAAAGACTCTAAAATCCTGTCAGAGGGCACTGCCATCTCTGCCATGTCTAGCTTAGCCTGACTATAGCCATGTTACTGTACTTCCTTCATGGCTGCATTCCCCTTGATGTTTGGGTGATGGGAGCAGGGAGTTGGTTGCAGCATGAGAACCAAAGTCATTCAAGAAGCTGGTACGAGACATCTGAGAATGGTGTGTGTGAGAGAAAAGCTGGGAAGAGCAAGACACGTTCTAAGAACTGAAGCTGTCTGCTTATCTCCAGTTCTGGCAAGGACATTGGCTGTGTTCTGAGCTTAACTTTTAGTAAACACATTCTGAACCTCTTCATGAAGACTGGTTATTGAATTGAGACAAGACGAGGCATTACAGATTGCCAGAACTGCACTGAAGAGTTTTCCTGGACAAACATGCCTTTGGGGAAACACCATCCAAACTCAGACTACCTGCTGGAGGAGGCTGAACTGGTGGCCCAGTTCAAGGAAGGGATGTGGCTGGCATGTGAGGAAATAGGGGCCAGCCTGAGTATACCCTTAACCAAGGAGCTTACATCCACTCCCCAACGAGGGTGGGTACCAGAGGCTCATGACCATGAATGATGCAAGGTGTGCCACCTGGAGAGATGGGATATGAGCCCCAGTAGGGCATATGGGGCTTACTGTTCAGGAGGAGCTGCCTTGAAGGAATGGGAACATGGACTACAGAATGTGAACGATAACATGAGGGAGCTGAAAGGCTATTTACAAGTGATGTTTAGCTGAATGTAAATTGTCGACCACCAGGAGACTGGGAGGCCCCAGGTGTGGGGGAAGAGGCAGTGGGGACAGCAGCAGGGTCCTTCAATCACAGGACCAGCACGGAGAGAGGAAGGACAGCCCCCTGCACTCCCGAGAGCCCTGCTCTGCTGCAACCACATCCTTACACAGATTGAGGGCTGAAGGCTGCTTTTGATATGGGTCCGAAAAAGCTGCTGTTCTTTCTAAGCCAGGTTCAGGGTTTCACGTGTAAGTAAATACACCTTCAGATTAGATGCTGCCAAAGTGCACTACGTGTCAGCACAGCTAGAACGGGAGGCATTGGAGTGGCTAGTTGATCCTTACAACTTGCCGACACTGAACCTAGACAACTTCAACACCTTCATGGTCAGCCTGCACAACCATTTTGAAGACCCCTTTCAGCAGGAGAGAGCCCATACCAGCATCCAGAGGCTGAAACAAGGTAAAAGTTGGTAGCCAAATATGCTGCGGAGTTTTGGAGTTTGGCGTGACACATCACTGAATGGACAGTGGTGACCAAAATCCAGTACTTCCACGACAGCCTGAATCTAGACATTCTGGATGGTCCTTGCTGCAGGGCAACCCTGACACCTACTGGGATGGGTGTAGCTGGCCAGGGAAGTGGAAGCAATGCAACTGAGTGTCAGGTTCACCAAACAGAGGCAGTCATGGACTGCTAAGCCAATGGCAGTACAAAGAAGGCCACTTGGAGCCTCACTAAGGCAACAGCAAGAGAAGGAGAGAAGTGCATGCATCTTAGGTTGTGCCTATACCACAGAGGAGAGGGCCACTGCATTGCCAACTGCCCAATGATTTCTGTGTAAGCACTCACTAACCATCCTAGTGGTGAGACCCTGAAGGGAAAAGGGTCCAAGAAGTCCCCAAAACTAGCATGGGGAAGTGCCACACTGCTGCAGATGCACAGCTAAAAGTAGATGTCTTGTGGGGAGGCAAGTCATCAGACAACTCCCAAAGTGACCAAGGGCCCTTGGGAAATGAGAATAGCTTGTCTTAAATGGCAGGTGTTCTAAATGAGAGGTGTTCTAAAAAGTGAAACTGTCTGCTCATTTCCTTGTTCTGGCAAAGACGTGGTCTGTGTCCTAAGCTTACCTTTTAATAAACACTTACTTAATCTGTTCATGAAGACTACTTACAGAGTTGAGATAAGACCAGGAACTAATAATCCATCTGACTGGTGGCTGCAGACATGCTGACTATAGGTGTCATAAGTGAGAAGCCCTCTTTTTAGTCACCTCCCATTTCTATTTTGAAATTTAGGCAGCCAGAGAATCTCTTTTGTATATCTTAGTGATCAGGCACATTCATATGGGATGAAGTGGTATTTCAAATACCCTGTTCTTAGCTAACCAGAGCTGTACAAGTTAAAATTAGCTCATTGGATGGTATACAGAAATAAACTCACACTGTAGAGCGTTCAGTACTAGTGAGACAGATCAAATCAGTGCCATGGACATGATGATCAAAATCTAAACAATCTCAAACCTCTTGATGAGTTCTTATTCCCAACTAAACTTGCATAGAATTGTGTTTGCAGGTTTTTGATTGTGCTTCCAACTCTGAAAACTTCAATTTTTATTTTATAATGTTTTAATTCTGTGCAAATATACCTGCCTCATCACTTACCTCCCCAGTTTTATTTTTCACAGATCCTTGCTCAACTGGATGCTCTTGAAATGCAGCCTTAATTACTTTTTCCTCTCCCTTAAAACAACAACAACCATAAATGATTATATTCACTTTCTTTGATTTAAATCCAGTATATAAGATCCAAAATATTGTTCCTGATATAGACAGGGGGATGGATAGGTGGGAAGGGAGGGGAAGGGCAGGGCATATTTATGCAATAAACACCTCTCCTCCCAAAGCCCTCACACTAAGCTCTTCCCACTTTGTAAACATATGAAAAGGACATGTGGAGAATTATTTAAATAGAAATGTCCAAGATATACAACACAGCTATGAAAAGCCCTATATGGCCCAGGTCCAGGCTACCTAGCAGACCATATCTCCTTCTATGAGCTTGCCTAGGCTCTGAGATCTTCATCAGAGGCCCTTCTCTCAGTCTCAAGCACATTGGTGGAGAGACGATATAGAGTCCTGTTGGTGGCTGGCTCTAGCTTCTGCAGGTCCCTTCTGAGGGAGGTCAGAATGGCCCCCTCCTTGAGCTTGTCTGGAGGTTCTAGCAGGGGAGCGCAGCTATTGTATACTCTTGACCGAAGAATGGTACACTCCTTCTATCTGGGATGGTCATCCTCTTCCACCGAGCATGCAGCTTCAGGAGGGACGCACATGGAGCGGTGAGGGAGGAAGGGGACACCCGCCTAGCCAGCCAGATCAGCCAAATCAACCCTGGCGATCAATGGGGTGACAGATGTCGTAGCCAGATCGCAACAGACTTTCAATACAGAAAGTTTTCAAAGAATGGGCTAAGTGGTACTGTATTGTTTTAAACTCAACAATTTTTAATAGTTTTTAAAAAATCTTTTTAGTTGTATTTCACTAAGTATAGTTCTGTACTGTTTTCGTATTGTGATTAGTTTAATTCTGTTTTAATGTTCACTTTTTGTATATTGTTAGTTGTATCATTCTTTTCAAATTGTATGCTGCTTTGAGTCCCAATTTTGGGGACAAAGGCAGGATACAGATAAATATAACAGCAGCAGCAAACAAACAAACAATAACAGAACAATTCCTGGTGGCATGGAGGGCTGGAGAATTGTGGATATTATATGGAGAAGGAGGGAGGGAGGGAGGGGGGAGGGGGAGAGAGAGAGAACCCCCCCTTTTCTTGCATCTACGGATGAGGCTTCATCTATTAGATTCCAGCATTTGAACTGATGCCATCATATGCACTCTTTGGACACATATGATTTCTATGGTATATTTTATACTGCTTTGGACACAACTTTGAAGTATGTTCCGAGATCCTTTTCTTTGTTTTGTTTTTTAAATACAATTTTTCAAGATAACCTGGAAGGAAACTGTAATTTTCAATATGGTATTAAGGAGAGAAGAACCCCTGATTGTCCATACCTCAGCAGCTGATAGAGTCACAAGTCTGGCATATCATTGCATTTATATCCACCCCACCCCCCAAAAGGCTCACTTAAGAACTGTAACTGTCAGAATGGTTGTCTGAGAGCAGAAGATGCCTGGGAATGAGACTGAGGCTATCATAAGTGGAGGTATCGCAAGCTTTGCTTAGTTTCCCCCTGTTGGCAGCACACTCATTTCTCCCATGGAAGAATATAACTACAAGGCTTACCGCAAAGGCGTCTGCGAGCTTCTGGTGCAGCTTCTTATTCTCCTGCCTCAGCTTGAAAATTAAATCCTTGTTTTTCTTAATGTTCCATTGGGAATTCTCGTAGAAAGCTTTCCGATCGCTTTCTATAATGAGCAGAAATGAGCTGATCATCTTCATATTGCCCATTAAGAAAGTTAAGCAAGAAGTGAACGAGTTGGTGATTTTGAACCACCTTCATTTCCTTCAGAAAGATACTATTTTGTCAACTATACGGTCTGTGCAACTAAAGAACTTATGGAGTGCTAAGTGATGTAACTGAGCTGAAATTTTGTTTTGTTTTAAGTAAACAGACACACAAATGTGATCAGCATGTCTTTTTCCTATAGGAAACCTCTAGGATCATTCTAGCGTATGTATAAATATGTGATTTCAAACACTTACCTTTGACTTGCATATTGAGCCTGAAAATAAGATGCTTTTTATGTTTCTTGGCAATTCCTTTCCATACAAGAAAATAAAGACCTTGTAAGTTATGATAGTAATATCTATTATCCATGTCTAGTAGACAAGTTGGCTGTTGTTGTTGTTTTTATTTGTTCCCCACCTCTCCCCAGGCTCAAGGTGGAGTACAACATAGATACAATTAAAAAGAAATTATGGCTAAAATACAGTATAGCCGCAAAACCATTTAAAATACAAATATATTGTAATTAAAACATATCATAATTAAAAATACAATTAAAAGCAGAATTAAAAATAAGTAGACTGGGTAGGCCTGCCAGAAGCGATAGGTCTTCAGCATTTTTTTGAATTTGGGCAGTATATTTTGCTGTCAAATCTCTTCCGGAAGGTCATTCCACAGCGTAGGGGGAGCCGACGAAAAGATCCTCTGGGTGACTGGAGTCAGTCTAGTCCTGGCCGGTTTAACTAAGTGGCCCCCAGAAGAACTAAGTGTATGGGGAGGGTTATATTAGAGGAGGTGATGCTGCTAGTAACTCGGGCCCAAACTATGTAGGGCTTTAAAGGAAACTAATTGGCAGTGAGTGGAGTGATTTTAATATTGGTGTGATATGTTCACTCCTCGCTGTCTGGCTGCCATATTTTGGACCAGTTGGAGTTTCTGACCTTGGTACAAAGGTAGCCCAATGTACAGTGCATGACATCAAATGGTGCTTGGTTCTGATCATCCAGCTTGTCTCGAGGAAGGAACTTTACTTCCTTCTGGACCTATCAGTAAACCCTAACCCACTGAGCATTGTAAAGAATGTATGAAGTAGGAAAATGCTTTACTGGTTCTAAGGTTCTGTTTAGTGAGCTATATATATGGTATATATCTAAAATATACATAATACATGCCTAGTTATAGTAAAAGAACAATGGCAAACAGAAACACACTTCCTGCAATAAACCACCCAAATCTGTGTTAACCTTTAACCTACTCAGCAATTCACACATTCACACTTACTCCGAAGTTAGTAAGTCCCATGGGGTGTGAGGAGGCTTACTGTTAAGGAAATGATGCATACATAAGATTCCAGCCTTTGGGGGTTTTCATTCAAGAATGCCGCCGCCGCCGCCGCCGTCGCCTCCTCCTCCTCCTCCTCCTCCTCCTCCTCCTCCGGCCATTTCCGCACTAGACTGTTATAGTGCTCTTATTCCACTTTCAACAACCTATGGAATCCTGGGGTTTGCAGTTGAGGGAGGGGCGCTTGCACCCACTTCGTTAACCAAAATCAGCTCTCAAAGGCCCCTCCCTCAACTGCAAACCCCAGGATTCCATAAGATGTTGAAAGTGGAATAACAGCACTATAACCGTCCAGTGCGGAAACGGCCTCACTCTCCTCCACCACCCACTGCTTCAGAGTGCCACGTCCTCTGACTAATAGGCAACCTTACCTAGAAGCTGTATCTTCTTTTGGAGCTCTGAGATCTGCTCATGGATGGGGGGCTTTATTCCTTGCAGGGCCTGGGTCACTGGCATGGTGGTAGTACGACGCTGGGTGAGGCAGTCAAAAGGTTGAGAAGATGATGCAGGTGGACAGACGCTGTAACAGTGTGCTGGGAAGGGGGGGGCGCTATTCTGAAACCAATGGTAACCCTTCACTAATAGAGGTCTACGAGGGAAAGAATGTGTGTGTGACAGAAAAAAACAAACGTTTGCTTATCCACTGCCTCACTTCCGCGGTGCCTAAAATTAGGCTCCTCCGCAACTTGCTTTAGGCAACTGCTCCCCCTCCCCACCGACACAAACCCCCCGCCGAGCCTCCCTTCCTTCCCCCTTCGCCAGGCTGCAGCTTTCTCAGTTGCGCCTCGGCATTGCCACGCCAGACCCGTCTCCATGGCGACCAGCTCTGATGCACAGCGCCTATTGGTCCAGGGAGCCACCCGCGGAAAAGGCTGACGGGAAGAAGGTCAAGGCGCTCTCCTCTGCGGGTCTGACTGGAAGATGGAGACCGGCTTCTCCCGCTACCAGGGATCGGAAAGCATTTGGTTCTTCAGTCAATTAAAAAGAACGGGGTCCTTCTTGTTGCTCTTACAATAGGCATACACACTGTAGAATAAGCCTACAACGCTATACAGGTGTTAATACGGCTTGAGCAATGATATCGGCCGGCTCTGAGGAAAGGGAAAAGTATTTCCGCCACTCTTGCGATGGCCGCGCAGGGAAGTGGGAAGCTCAAGATGACGCCCGGTGGCGAGGGAAGGGGGAAGTCACCACCCCCCCTTTTTTTTTTGCGGCCGCTGCTAAGCGGATGTCATGTCGTCTCCTTCCGGTTTCCGGCTGGAGAACTTTGGACCGTTTTCCACGCGGGTTCCCGCGGCTGCTTGGTGGTAAGGGGGGGAGGGTGCCTGGGCTTGTAGGGCGCTTGAAGAGGGGTTGGGGAGGGCGCCTGTGGGCCTGTAGGAGGCTCCTCTCCAGGGCTGGGTACCTCCCGGGGGTCTTGAGGGAGGGAAGAACTGGGAGAGGAAGGGGAACTAAGAAGGGACGACTGGGCTGCGCTTGTGCCTGAAGGGGGGTTGTGGCCGGCTGGCTGGCTGGCCGGGACTAGTGGTCAGTCGCCACCAAGATGGACGCAGCGAGGTGGAGGAGTGGCATTACATGGAGGACGCGGTAGGCAGCATTCGTGTGCTGCAAGCCTACCCACGTTTATCTTGGTCCGGTCCTAAATCAAAATAGAGGCGGTAGTCAAGAACTCAGAAGATACAGAAGGGCAGCTGTGAAGGAACTGGATAAGATTCTCAAGTGTCGAAATACACGATTGAATACGGAGGTCAGGATCGTCCTTGACATTGTATTTCGGTTTCTGTCTATGACTGTGGCCGTTTCTGCCCTATACTGTTCTAGTGCTGCTATTCTACTTCCAACATGCTGTGGAATTCTGGGCTTTGTGGTGTACTGGGGCCAAAGAGCTCCCTGGTTGAGAATTCCAAAGGCCCTTCCCTAAACTACAAGTCTCAGGAGTCCATAGGATGCTGAAAGTGGAATAATAGCACTATGACAGTGTAGTGTGGAAATGACCTATGAAAACTAGAGTTAAAGAAGCTGATAGGATCAGATCATTTGAAATGTGGTGCTGGATGAGAGCTCTGAGATTAGTATGGGCTGCCAAAAAAAACCCCAATAAATGGATCCATGAGCAAATCAAGCCTTTGCTATCTCTACAAACCAAAATGGCTAAACAGAGGCCATAATTCTTTGGACATACAATGGGATAACATGAGTCATTCAAAAAGATAAAAATGCTGAGAAGGCAGTAGGAAAAGAGGAAGACCACAGGTGGATACGCGCAATCAAGGAAACCATGGCCCTGGGTTTGCAAAGCTTTAGCAGGGCTGTTGATAACAGAGTTTCTTAAATGTCTCTTTCATGGGGTCAGCATAAGTCAAAGGTGACTTGACTGCACTTAACAAGAGCAACAGCTAGGCCTACTCAATCAGCCATTACTTGTGATTGCCACCAAACCACACTGCTTCTTTGCTGGCTCTGGGTTACATGAAACACTGAGGAGGGCATCAGTGGCAGAACATCAAAGGACGCTTGGACTAAGTAGGTTTAAAAATATTAAAAATAGTGAACTGCTACTCAGCCAAAAGGACACCTTTTGTTCTGTGTACACTGGATGTCCTCAGATTCTCCTTTGAGGTTCCCTAGGGTTTCCTTAGAAGCTGTATGTTCAATGTAGCATGTATATAGAAAGACACAGGTGGTTTGAAGTTGGAGAAATCTTACTGTAAACTATCAGCAAGAATTTATCTTGGAATTCCAACAGTTAAAAAAAATCTTTGGCAGAAGAGCTTCCTGGGAGTGTTTTTTC
Source organism: Cyclura pinguis (assembly GCA_030412105.1). NCBI lineage: Eukaryota > Metazoa > Chordata > Lepidosauria > Squamata > Iguanidae > Cyclura > Cyclura pinguis. Next base: position 209,064,649 of record CM059600.1, read on the forward strand.
ACTGGATTGTTATGGACAAGCGGAGAATGGTTTTCCACCTTTGTGATGGGGTGGACAGATCTATCAGATATGTTTTCTCCTATTGGCACATTTTTAAAATCCCAAATTCTTTCTATCAAATTTGTTTAAAAAGTGTGAATCTTGGTTAATTGTTATCCCAAAATGAGCCAAATGAAATTCTTTAGTTCCATAAGCTCAGATCTGGAAAGTTAATATTTGCTGAGGTTCGACTTTCTGTGCTAATGACAGTTGATAAGAGTTAAATACTCAAAAGTTTTCAATTTCTAGTTTATCTGGAAGGGCGAATAAAATGGCAAATTTTATTGTGGCTGGTCTGTCTATGAAATGGGAACCCATTAGGATTTTTCAGGATACTAAGCATCGGTGGGGTATGGTCATAGAGAGTGGGAAGATTAAGAGCCCTATCACACTACACTGTTCCAGTGCTGTTATTCCATTATAACGGCAGTGGAAAGATCCTGTGGAATTCTGGGGTTTGTAGTTTAGTGAGACCAAAGAACTCTCTGGCTGAGAATTCTGAATGCCTCTCCCTAAACTGGAAATCCCAGGATTCCACAGGATGTTTTCATGGCAGTTAAAATGGAATAATAGTGCTATAATAGTGTAGTGTGATAGAGCACTGAGAGTTAAATTGCAGTATGAACAAGTTGTTGACCTTTAATTCAGCGTGTTCACTTAAGGTTTTTCTTACTCTGTTCTTTTCTGAAAGGAGGAACAGAGTTGACTATGCCAGACTCCTGCAGTAGATGAGACTACTGCATGAAGCTATAAGAATCATTAGCAAATTTTGTGTAAACTATATTTAGTTAGACTTAGCGGGAAAGCTGTGTAAAATTATGTCATCTATTTACTATGAGGAGAGAAAGATTTTTGATTCCATTTTGTGGAAGCGTTTAAAAAAAGTACTTTTCTTGTTTGTTTTTTCCCTTTTTAATTTTTAATTAAAATCGTTTAGATATATAAAACAAACTTATAAAGGGATATAAAAAACATACCATAAATACCTAAAACAAGCAATGTACTTATGTTAGAGGTTAGGACACGTATATTAGGTGGAACAACTGCTCTTGTTCTACATGTTTGTTAATCATTCACATTACTTAACGCATAGTTTGTGTAATTCAGCCCAAGGGAATGCTGAATAGCTGAAACTCATCTCACTAACGCCCACCTTGGGTTTCTTAATGTAGCACTAGACAATCTCTGTGTTCACCAGAAGGTGGCAGTAAATGATCTGTTGAGTTACTGCATATTATTTATGTTTCAGCAATAAAGACGACCAGCTGAGATTGCCTTTCTTTGTGGTCGTTGTAGGTAATGTGGGTGCAGAGAAGTGTAGCAATTCTGAAGGACCCAAGTATGTGGCAGGAAGGATATAAGCCTGATGAGGAGCAAGTAGAATTATGTTTTGACAGAAATAGCACACACACATTAGAGCTACTGCTTAGCTGGCTATCTCTCAGAATGGAGTTTTGTCGTTTTACCAACCTTCATTTTGATGTCAGGTTGCTCAGATTTTGGTTACCATGATCATCTGAGCTTTAAAGTTGGAAGAAGCATATGAGACTTGTGGTTCTTTTGTCTTACTCGAAACTGCAGCACAAATAAGAGGATGCTGCCTTTCCACTGAGTCTTTTGGTGGATGAAAACATTTTGTAAGGTGGAGGAGGAAGACACTGTTACCCTGTTTACTGGGGGTCCCGTGAGGGACACCAAAATGTGCTCAACAGTAGGTGGGGAAGATTAGCTCTGAGCACTGCTTTAGCATTACGAGAGGCAGTGTAACTTAGCAGGATCTTGAACCCTATGTCTATGGGGTCAGGCCGAGTCAAGGAGCACACAGAAGTTGAAATAATAAATGTGGTTTTATTAAAACACAAGCAAAACAGTGTATGCGGCACGTTCACACAAGATAACTAAAGAAATAAAGGTTGGAGTGGGATAGAGGAGTTTTTAGAGGAGTTGTTGGTTTGGGTGATACTTCACCTGTCTTGAAGCCTGGAAAAATAGAGAGCGGTGCTGGGGTTCGATGTGACTCAGCACGTGGAGCTGAGGGGAGGCTTGCCAAGCAAAGCAGCAGCAAGGCGGTCTGGAACTCGGGAGCGATCCAAGGAATCGCTTCAAAGTCAGGGGTTTTTATAAGGAGAATTGTGACTGCAGGCTAGGTCAGACTTGGGGAAAACAATAGATTTGGGGCTGGAGACAAAGCCTCTGAAAGGTCAGAATTTGAATGATTGAGTTACAGCCATATTGTCAATAGGATAGCCAGTATGCAAATGCGGAGTACTTGATCGTTGTATAGTCAGATCATCAATCTGCCAGCGCAGGGCAGAGGATCTTTTGATCCTTTTGTGCATACCTAATGGAGGTACTTACCTTGAGGTCTCCTAAAGCGGCGAGTCGGCTAGTTCTGGCCTGCCTGTATTGTTTTGGAATATTACAGCGATTATTGGCCAAGCCTGTGTGCGTGCTTGTCCGAGGGCCTCGCAAGCATGTGGAAGGGATATGTGAAGCCGAATTATCGATATCAAAAGATATCTTTTTATATACCCCAAAGCTCGGGCTAGCCAGGGCAGTAACAACACCCATTTTTGCTGTGGTTTGGAGAAAATAAGAAACAGTGGGAACACTCTAGTGTGTAGCCCAACTGTTTCTTACTTCAATTCTCAGCAAAAATGCCTTTCCAAATGCCCTTTTTGCTTTATGGAGAGCTTGGACCAGAGTGTATGTTTGTGCTGGCCATCATAGAGGAGGGTCACTTATGGGAAGAGGCATTCAATATTGGTTACCTGTTTGTGACACTCCAGCCAAAATATTATTCTCTTTAATTAGCAGGATGAGCTGAAATGTACTGTGCTTCAAAATTAATGACCTTAGTGTCAGAAGTTGAGCTGGGTTTGCGAAGTGTAGTATTTGCTCTTTGATTTCAGAGGTTTAATAAAATGTTCTGATATGGTCCCATATGGGAGAGAAGCAGGATATAAAGTAAATAAATATAATCACAAATACTGATGTGTTTTAATAATATCTGAAGATATGCAAAGTGATGCACAGCAAGAGAGGTCTCTGCCATGTCTTTTGAATCTCAACTTGAAAGACATTACCTAGTGCAGAAAGTTATAATTAAGAGAAATATCTTCTACCTGTATGAGTGGATGAGCTCACTTTCAGCTGAGTAATTTGATCCCTGCTTATAGAATCATAGGCTTGTCCCATAAGAGGAGTCACACTAGACCAGGGCTTTCCAAATGGTGTGCCGTGACACGTTAGTGGGTTGCCTGAAGTGTGTAAGTGTGTCACCTACGGTCTTGGAAATGTATGTTATTATTTATAAATCATATATTTTTAAAGATATACGAAAGGTTTTCCTGAGATGTTGTGTCCCCATACATTTTGTTATCACAATTTATGTATGTGTCTGTATTTTTTATAAGGGATTAGTTTAACCTCCGGTTTGCTAGTAAAACTGAATTACTGTGTCGCGAAATGATGCGTGTCTAAAAAAGTGTGTCACCAACATGAAAAGTTTGGAAAGCTCTGCACTAGACTATGTTTTGGATTCTTCTAGATGACTTGAGTAAGCCACATGTGTTAAAGCAGTACAAAAATCTCCCGGATCGTTAGTCAGTATGGCTGAAAGGGGGACATGATTACCCCCCCCCCCCGAGGTCCTAGATACATTGCCTAATTGGACAAAGATGCAAACAAAACCCGAACGCTGGGGAATACAGCATGCAGTTGTTATGAGGATGCCACCTAGAATCTTCCCACAAAGATCCCTTGTCTTGCTGAAAGATAAATAATCACTTACTATATGGATCTTTACCATTCCCCTGTGAATCTGCCATTTGCAAGAGCACTGAGATGTACACACTCTTCTAAGTAGGTCTGTAGGTCATGGCCAGGACAGGAATCCTTTTTTAAAAAGAGGCTTTAGTTAATATTTTTATGGCAACTATAACAGGTTCTGTGACTTCATGGAGCTCTCATCTTTTAATTGGCTTTAATATAACAACATAAAACAGGTATAGATATACTTCAGTTAAGGACACAGATGTGTTCTGGAACATCACCTCTTTAACAGAAAATTTGGTACCAGAGTCAGGAATCACATGGAAGGAATAGGGATAGGTTCCTACACCAGTTGAACACCAGAGCAGTTTAATGTGTTTCAGCAATCTTTTAATTCAGAACTAACCACATGCATATATGGAATGAAACAGGTCAGATAAGTCTTGCTCAAGTGAATAAAAACATTTTGAAACTTATAGAGACCACTTGAAGCCATCCAGGGATGGCTGTTTCTTTAATCAGCTTCCACTTACCTTATGATTGGCATGGTTTTGTATGGGTCTGAGAAAATCCAGACTTCAGAACCAGAGTTTTAGGAACTCAGATTCCAGCCCTGACAAAAAGTGTAAACTAATATGCCTACTTACTAATATACTCATTTTGAGACTAAAGTTGCTTTTAGAAAGAAGAGGAGGCTATGTATTTAAAGTTCAAATTAAGGTCCTACAATTTGAAGGCAGTCTGGCTTTCAGTAGGAGACTGGGAAGCATTCTCTGCTAATTGCCTTTAGCTGTGTTTGTTGTTGTAAACCTTCAAGTAATTTCTGACTTACAGCGACCCTCAGGTGAACATATCACAGGCTTTCCTTGGCAAGATTGTTCGGGGTGGCTTGCCATTGACTTCCTCTGAGACTGAGAGTATACTTGCCCAAGATCACCCAGTGGATTTCCATGGCTGAACAGAGAGTCAAACCCTGGTCTCCTGAAGTCCTACTCCAACACACAAATTACTACACTACACTGCCTCTATTAACTGTGATAGCTATATGTTACTTCCATGATAAGAAGAAATAGGCCTTTGAGCACCAGTATCTTGGGGACCCAACTTTGAAGGTATTGTGCCCTCATGGAGTATGTGTGTGCTTCCCAGTGACATCTGTTTGCCACTCTGTCAACAGGTTGCTGGACTAGGTGAGTCTTTAGTCTGATCCAGTAGTACTCTTCTTTATTTTGCCTATCTTCTCTCTCCCTCAGGAATTGCTGCTACTTTTGCCTGTGAATCATGCTTCCACTGCCAGTAGCTCTGCTCTTGCTTTCTGGCTTAGCTTCTTCTGTGGAAGTGAAACGTCCACGAGGTGTCTCCCTAACAAGTGAGTTCCCAGCAGATTATACCAACCCAACAGGCAGCTTGGAAATCCTCTTATAACACATGGTTCCATGAGGAGCTGACTTCTTTTTTTATTGCTATGGAGACTGGAAGCAAGATGTGCACCTGCCAGTGGTACAAATTTGTGAATACGTCACTGGTTTACTAATAAAGCTTCACAGTTCTTTGGTGTAATAACTGTTTCTCTGACTATGAAATGGCAATATAAGGAAGAAACATGGCTCCAAGGGTCAAGGTTACCATTATGTCCTGCCCTAATCAGTACAAGAGTAAAACATCAGAGTCTAGTCTTTGTAGCTATACATGCGTGTCTTGTCACATTTTTATTTCTGCAAAGTGTAGGTGCGATTCTAGTGGTCTTTGTAGTAAGTACTGCTGGTACTGGGGCTGGCATTATGAACTCATTTTTTGTACTTGACCCATTTGGTTTGCAGTTCCCAGATTCCTGCAGCTTTCGCTGATGTAATGCAGGGGTGGGCAGCTTAGGGTGCTCCAGATGTTGTTGGATTGCAATGGCCAGCATTTCTGATCACCATTTATGCTGACTAGGGCTGTTGGGAGCTGCAATTAATCAGTAACTGGAGGATGCAGATTGTGTTGTGAGAAATGTCTTGGTCTTGTAGTCTTCCCTTTCACACTGTGTCACTGTAGACAAAAGTCCCATGGGGTGAGTTGTACGGTATGAGTGTGGAGCAAAAGAGTAATTATTATTTGTAGTCTAAGAGTATCCAACATGTGCCGTGTTGGCCATTGGGCTCAAACACCTTTCTGGATATCTGTGCATGAAGCCCCCACCTTTTGATGCCCCATTGTTTGATGAGTTGCTCTTTTGACACTTCCAAATTAAGGTCAAGTTTCATTCGTTCAACACGAGTGCCACTCTTTCATCAATTCTTCTTGCCTTCGAAGGTTTGCTTGACCCTGCTTGCATGCATGCACTGCTTGCAAAGTGAGTTGAGAGGAGAAAAAAGGCACTAAGTTAGCTGAGAGACTTTGCCAGCAGCTCATGCATGGTTGGTAACAAGTGTGCCTCCGTAAGTCCTTCATGCTCCCTCCAGTACGGTATATGGGTTCTGCTTTTCAACCTGTTCCATTTTCTGACAGTGTTCCAGTGCCTAACCTGTCAGACAGCTTGGGGAAGCCTGTGTTTATGTTGCCTTTGCTTGAGTCAGAGTGTCTCTTTGTCATTTTCAGACCATCATTTCTATGACGAGTCAAAGCCATTTACTTGTCTGGATGGCTTGGCAACGATACCCTTTGACAGAGTGAATGATGATTATTGTGACTGCAACGATGGATCAGATGAGCCAGGTAAGTGAAGCATGTGACTCAGGTGTTCCATTCCCACTTCTTGCCCCATCAGTGACTCTTGCTGCATTCGTTAGATGCTGCTGTTGTGCTTCACAGAATTATCTTGCCCCCAGTAGATGCCCATCCTTCCCAACAAGGAGGAGTAGCACATCCTGCGAAGGTCCTGTTTCCATTTATCTTGTTAGGGTGGAATCATGTACCTCTCTGGAAGTCTCCCACTGAAATCAGTGGAGGTCAATTCTGAGTAGACGTATATAGTGCTGTGGTGTTATACTTTCCGGAATGTGTTATAGTCCCATTTCCTAACTTGGAATTTAAAGACGGGGGAACTGTTACCCTGTTTTCTGGGGGTCCCGGAAGGGACACCAAATTGCTATCAAAATTATAGAAGCTGGGGAAATTAGTTCAGAGCACAAGTTGGCAAAACGAGAGGCAGGGTAACTTAGCAGAACCTTGTAACCCAGTGTCTATGGGGTCAGGCCAAGTCAAGAAGCAAACCGGTTGGAAAATAATGAATAGTCTTTATTAAATACAGGCACGCAATGTATGCAACACAAACACACAGATACCTAAGGAAAATAAAGGTGTGAGTAAGATAGCGGGATTTTTAGAGGGACAGTTGGTGCGGGTGATACGAAACCTGTCCTGAAGTCCAGGAGAAAATGGAGAGCGAAGCTGGGGTTTGATGTATCTCAGCACATGGAACTGAGGGGAAGCTCGCCAAGCAAAGCGGCAGCAAGGCAATCTGGAACTCGGGAGCGATCCAAGGAAGCACTCAAAGTCAGGGGTTTTTATAAGGAGAATTGTGACTGCAGGCTAGGTCGGACTTTGGGAAAACAATAGATTTGGAGTTGGAGACAAACCCTCCGAAAGGTCAGAATTTGAATGATTGAATTAGAGCCGAATTTATCAATACAGTAGCCGATATGCAAACGCGGAGTTCTTGAGCTTTGTATAGCTCGATCATCAAGCTGCCAGTGCGAGGCAGAGGATCGTTTGAGAGTTGCTTGCATACCTAATGGAGGTACTTGCCTTGAGGTCTCTGAAAGGGGCGAGTCGGCTGTTTTCTGGCCTGCCTGTATTGTCTAGGAATATTACGGCGATTATCGGCCGAGCCTGTATGCGTGCTTATCCGGGGGCCTCGCAAGCACGAGGAAGGGATATGTGAAGCCGAATCATTGATATCAATGGATATCTTTTATATCCCCAAAGCTCGGGCTAGCCAGGGCAGTAACAGAACCACAAAGAGAAGAACAGGACCAGAATCCTGTTGTTGTTTCATGCATTTGGAAATTGCCCTGTCGATGCAGTTGGACGTTGTTATCCTATCCCCAGCATCTGCATTCAGTTCAATGTCATAGAAGTGGAGCCACACAGGTAGTACTCCTGTGCATGTGGATTCTTGGTTGATGCATGTCTCTCTGCTCCTGCCTTAATTGGCAGTAGTACTACTTCAGTTTCACAATGTTGCTGTTCAGCACAAAGGTGCCATAAAACAACCAACATATAACTCTGTGTGCAGAAATTTATGCTGCGCTACTTCTAGCCTCTGTCAGCAGAAGGAAGAAGGCTCTTTCCTGCTCCAACTGACACCTAAGCATTTGGCAGCAGCAACTCTTGAGGCCTGGAGATAATAAGAGACAAGAAAGAGCTGGGTCTGTGACTTGTTGCTGCTTCTAGCATGGGCAAAAGAACCTGCATTAGAGATGAGAATAAGAAAGATAGAACAGTGTCCTAAATTTAACTTCAGATGTTGGTGGGAGGTCTTCAGTGCAAAAGGAGTGAATGAGTGGGACTGATTCATTTTTCTTAAAAAAGAAATCAGCAGATAGCTTCCAGTTTCAGCAAGACTGAAGTTCCGTGGATATGCTGTCAAGTTATGCCTGCTTATTGTCTGCGTACATGTTTACTGGAGTCTATCCAGACTTTCTGGGAGAAGGTGTGATGTAAAGGCAGGAGTGGATAATGTTGTTTTTGAGTAAACCTGAGTGATTTCAAGATGACCTTTCCCACTATTGCAAAATGTTTCAGTCAAATCTAGGTGATTAAAAGGGATGGAGTAGTCATAGTGACTTTGCAGAAGCATTTGGTCTAATTAATTAATTAATTGTATTTATACAGTACCTTTCTCTGAGAGTGGGGCCCAAGATGGCTTCCAGAAAAGTTAAAAACAATATACTTTAAAACAGTTAAAATAACCATATAAAAATAGTTTAAAATCATTATAAAAACATAAGAAGCTCTTTTGAAAAATAAATAAAACATCCTAATAAAATAAAAACTCATCTGCTCACACATTAAAAGCCTTCTTGAATAGGATCATAGAATTATAGAATCATAGAAATGTAGAATTGGAAGAGACTCCAGGGGTCATCCAGTCCAACCCGCTGCCATGCAGGAACACCCTCAAAGCACTCCCGACAGATGGCTATCCAGCCTCTGCTTAAAAACCTCCAAAGAAGGAGACTCCACTACACTCCGAGGCAGCATATTCCACTGCCGGACAGCCCTGACCGTCAGGAAGTTCTTCCTGAGGTTCAGGTGGAATCTCCTTTTCTGCAGCTTGAATCCATTGCTCCTTGTCCTGGTCTCTGGAGCAGCAGAAAACAAGCCCACTCCCTCCTCTACATGGCATCCCTTCAAATGTGTTAGGAATGTTTTGCCTGCTGGCGAAAAGGAAGCAGGGAGAGGACCAATCTAGACTCCCATAGAAGTGTGTTCCATAGGTCGAGAGTAACCACTGAGGAGGCACTCTCCTGTGTCCTCATCAACAAGCTCGGGACGGTAGCAGGACAGAGAGAAAGCCTTCCCACGCAAATCTTAAAACTCTAGCAGATTCATATAGGGAGATTGGTTTTCAAATAATCTGGACCTATAGGACATGGCCAGCACTTTGAGTTGTGTCCAGAAACAGAATGGGTAGCCAGTGAAGCTGTTTTGACGAAGGATTTATGTGGTCCCTATAACTGGCCCCAAGTCAGCATTCTGGCTGCTGCATTTTGAAGTTTCTGGACAGTTTCCAAACGCAGCCTCACATAAAGTGTATTACAGTAGTCCAGCCAAGATTAAGGCATGTGTTACTGTAGCCTGCTCTGACATCTCAAGGAATGGGTGCAGCAGGCACACAAGTTTTAACTGTACAAATGCAGTCCTGGGCATTCAGGCTCAAAGCAGAGTCCAGTAGAACACCCGAGCTGTGAGCTTGAGATTTCAGGGAGAATGTAACCCCATTCAGCACAGACAGAGTCCCTGTTTCCTGTTCTGCCTTTTGACTGACCAGGAGCACCTCTGTCTTTTCTGGATTAAGCTTCAGTTTGTTTGCCCTCATCAAGTCCGTTACTAACAACAGACATTGGTTCAGTGCTGAGACAATATGCATGGTGTCAGGTGGAAAGCAGAGGTAGAGTTGGGTATCATCAGTGTATTGGTGACATGGAACCCCAAAACTCTGGATGACCTCTCCCAGCAGTTTCATGTTGGTGTTAAAAAGCATGGGGGACAAAACAGATCCCTGAGTGATCCCACAGGCCAACAGCCAGCTATTGAACAGGAGTTCCAGAGCACTACCTTCTGAATTCATTGCTCCAGGAACAACCAGGAGCATTGCATAACAGTGACTGCAAGTGCCATCCCAAAGAATTGGCCCAGAAGGATACTGTGGTCATTGGTATTGAAAGCCACTGAGAAGTCCAAGTAGAAAGCCACCAAGACATCCAAGTTGGTCTTAGTAGACCTAGGAGCCACTGCTTGTTTTAAGCACTTTTTCTCATTTTCATGTTAAGGTGGGAGGAATCACAATGTGTGCTGTACATCTTGGGGCAAGTATGTCAGAGACTGTCCATTACTTGGTCTCAAGGCAGGGAAACATAGCTGATGAAAAAAATGCAGTTAAGATTCCCATTCCACAATGTAAATGATGTGGAGGGAGAAAAGGCAATGGGAGGAGAATATACATAGAATAGCATCCCAAATGCAGTTGTGCACATCTTGCAGTCATAATGGGTAGTGAGGAGAAATTGGAGATAATGAAGTTCAATCTAGATTCTGAGTCAGGATATTATCCAGAGAGGTGATTATGAAGCAATAAGAGATGGAGAGGGTTGTACTGGGTTTTTATTTTTGGGCTAGCAAAGCCTTTCTAGGAACTTAGCAAATTGTTGGCAACTCTTTGCTGATTTAAGGTTGTGGCAGGGATAGAAATGTTTTCAAGACTTCAGCCTTGCTATGAAGTATATAATATGACAACTAAAACAAACTGTATTTTTTTCTCAGTGGATTAAAAGCTGCAGTTGATTGGTACTGGGGTTGTGGTAGTTATGTTGTGAACCTTTTCTGCTAAGTACAGATCCAAGACTTGACTCTTGTTGGTCAGTGCCACCTAGAGTAGCCCCACTGAATTCTTGAAGGGGAAATCAACATACAGATAAATCCCCTTGGTTTAGTGAGTCTGCTCTAGGTGAGATTAACAGTGAAATTTCAGCCATTGTTTGCTTTGCATACTTTGCTCTTCTCAGGTGTGAAAACAAAAGAAAGCCAGCTTACTAGTGTGGCCCAATCAAAAGCTTTGCCAGTTTATCTAACTTACTCAAATCAGAGTTTTCTTAAGGGAGTAAAGTTGAGATGATGGTAAAATTGTTCTCATAGACTGCTCTGAGTGTCCTGTGTTTGGGAGGGAGACAGGAGTCTGCTGATATGGTGTGGGTTAGAAATATTTTGTTCTTCTTCATGGTCTCTGTGACTCACACCAATGGGATTTATCTACACCTGTGCAGTGCATGTTTCAGAACCTAAAACAGTATGACATGTTTTGGCAGTCACTATGCCTCCTCCCCAAGTGGCTGTACAGTACCCTTCCCATCAAAACCCTCCGTTCCCTTTTTCTGTGGGAGCAGAAGACACAAGGCTCAATTAGCAACCTTCTGACAGTAGTTTAATAACTTATGATTTTCTGTCTTTTCTATGGTTTACAGTTTTTGGTTTAGCATTGTGACACCTTGGTGGATCAGACTCTCTCCTCTGACTTTTTCACAGCTTACTCTCCTTTCAGATTTCATATCGCAACAGTGATATGGCTCTTGCTTGGACTCCATCATTTTATGGTTTTAGCAGCCTTCTTTAAGTGCTGCTTCTCTTGTGGAGGCAAGATCCCAAACAAAGATGGCCAGTCTGAGTGCCTCCTTTGTTTTGGTGAAGGGCACAACCTGAGTTCTTGTTGGTATTGCCAGCTCTTTATGCTGCAGACAAGACATAAATGGACTGCCAGGCTAAAAGCTCTCCTTTGGGAGGAAGTCTTAAGTTCCTCTGAAATGGCTACTGAAAATAGGGCCCTTTACATGGTGCCCTTCACATGGGCTCAAGCCTGTTCTCTCTCAACACTGGGAGCTCTGTTAACAATAACATTGATGTTCATGTCCTCTTCTTGGTCTTCTCTGAAGTAGTCTGTAGAAGCTGTTTCTGCAATTCCTCAAGGTCGACAGGATGAGCATCTAACCTCTGAACCTGCATCGAAAAGGCCTACTAGTCTCCCCATACCGTCTGTGGTTCTGGAATCTGTGCCTGAGAAGTCTGATCAGCAACAGCAGACGTGTCCGGTCCCAGCAACACGTGACAGGTTTCTGGATCTACCAGGCCATACTGCTGAGGATACCCATAAGAAATGCAAAAGGACGAAGGTCTGAGGACGTTCCATCTTAAAATCAATTTCAAGGTTCTTCAGAACAGCAGTTGTTACTAATGCCAGAGACTCAGGACTGTGCCTCGATTATTGTGGATTCACACCCTGTATCCCCTTGATGCTGACTCCTCTGACTCTGTTCCTGGTACATTCATTGGGGCCTGTGCCTTCTCCTGGTCTGCCAGTGTGGCATGCCACCTCAGATGGTGAGATACTAGACTCCTCTCCTCCAACTCAGGGTCACATCTCTCCATTAGATAGGACACTACCTCTAAATCCATCGCTGCAGGTACCGCTGCAGTCAGTACAGACCTCTGAGCAGACTCCTTGAAGGAAACTTCCACTGCCTGCTTTGCCCCGTGGTAAGTGCCTGTGTCATTCCTCCTCCTTGTCGACACTGAAGTCTCAGTCACAGTGCCCTAGCAACTGACAGAGTCCTGGCTACTGTAGGTCTTGAATACATGGCCAGTGTCGAGGGTGCCACGATGGGAATCTTACTAGGGTTGGTCAAGATGGAATTCTTGCCTTGAATTCTCCGCATTGCTGGAGTACTACTAAGACTGTCATCACAGGCTGTATCGTTGGTACCATTACCCAGAGGAAGTATACGGTGGACCTGCCATATATGTGGGAACCTCCGCATAAAATAAAAAATGCAAAGCATTGCATCCCATTATAGTCAAAGGATACAACATGCATGTGCCAGCATTCATACATGCAGAAGTTACATGAAAGGAGGGTCCGCTGTACCATACTGACATCACAGTTCTGTCTGCTCAGTGTGGAGAAGGTCCAGATCTTTCTCCCAATCTTGTTGAAGGTACGGCTCAAGATCTCTGCCACAGAAAAGGCATCACCATGCTACACCAGTTGCTTCTTCTACAACCAGTGACACGTGGAGATCTTTCAATGGTCTTGGAACTGTCTGCCACTGTGGTGCAAGATCTTTCACTTGCATTTCCCACTTATGGGTTTCATGGGTCCCCTTCTCCAACTTAATGGTGACTGCAAGAAACTCAGGTCATACTTCTCCTTGAACCTTGCTCAAGTATCTCCAGAAACCCAGTGGCTAAATATGACCCTATCTCTCCAATAGTTGATGTGAGGTCCTTTGAGAATTGTTCAGTCACTTAATTTAAATGTTCAGCAGAGCCTTGACAGTGTCCAGGACCCCATCCATCAACAGGTCCAAGACCAGGCTCCTACTCCTGCTTTACTACCATATTGACTGCGTGTGATGAAGAGGTTGTCGGCTTAGAATCATAGAATCACAGAGTTGGAAGAGACCCCAGGGGCCATATAGTCCAACCCCCTGCCATGCAGGAACCCACGTCAAAGCACTCCCAACGGATGGCCATCCAGCCTCTGTTTAAAAACCTCCAGAGAAGGAGGTTTCCCTCTCTTCAGTACCACCCACGTCAAAGAAAATTGAAGCTTTCTACAAGATCGTTGAAACTGGTGTGGAAGGGCTTATTCAACAGCCACAGCCAAATTCTATCACAGTCATTGCCTCTCAGTCATGTCTTTCTCAGAAGCTTCACTTTGCTCCAGCAGATAAGGAAGGGAACAAGCTATATGCCATGGGCTGCAGATTCCATTCAACCTTGACCCTTCTCTTCAAAATTGCCAACCAGAGTGAATGTATGACAGCTTTCTAGCTGTTCATTTGGAATAAGAGGAAGCCATTTCTTAGAAGATGATAGGAGAGAGATCTCTGTGCTGTATGAAGAAGCTCATTGACTGGCTTTGCAGCAGATCACTATAGCTCAATATATTGCCAACTGTAGTAGCAAGGCCTTGTTGAGAGCAGTGGCATTTCATTGGCATGCCTGGTTGAGGTCTCTGGGCTTGTCCCAACAGACGTGGTTGGCCATAGGAGAACTTCCCTTCAGTGAGGGGGGTTTGTTCAGTTCAGGCACTGATGATAAGCTGGAACTTACCTGCAAGATGTAAACCCCAGCCAAAAAGCGTGTGTTCCAGCCTAAGCCCCAGAGCTCTAGATCATGCTTCTGCTGATACCGTTCTGGTTCCAAGTGGCCTTACAGTTCTGTCTCCAGTTGCCAGCAATGGCAGAGCCCTCTTCAAACTTTGGGTCCCTGTAAGACATCTTTAGCGAAGTACTGGACTTCACAGTACAGGAAGAGGCAGCAAGATTCTAACAGGCAACGCTTTTGACTTCTTCATGGGTGATTCCTCTGCTGCTGCTGAAACTTCCACCGCCATTCCTCTGGCTGGTGCTTCACCTTTTGGCAACAGGCTCAGCAAGTACCAGCATGGCTCGGCCTTCATTGCTTCAGACTTGTGGGTTCTCAATGTCATCAAAAGAGGTTATGCCATACAGTTTAGAAGGATTCCAGCTACCACAGTTCTTTGTGTTACTCAACCTTCTCTCATGCTGAAGGAAGAGGTGAACACTTTGCTCCTCAAAGGAGCAATAGAACTTGTTCGTATTTCTCTTCTGCACCAAGTTTTTTTCTCCAGCTATTTTGTCATCTCAAAGAAGGATGGCAGATTAAGTCCTGTCCTAAATCCACGGAGATCCAGTGTTTACTTCCAGCCCAGATGCTTGAGGATGACCAGCCTCTCTGCCATCCTATCCCTAGTGCAGAAAGGAGACTGGTTTGCCACAATGGATCTCAGAGGTGCATATTTTCATATTGCCATCAGGCTGTTTCACAGCAAGTTCATCTCCCTTGGCCTAGGAAGGAAAGCATACCACTTTGCTCTCTGCCATATCGTGGGGCAGACCTTCTCTTTTCCTGGACCCCTTAGTAAAGAGATTCCTAAAGGGATACAAGAATCTGTACCCATCTGTGACTGTCTCCACTGCTGCAACCCATCTTGTCTCAACTTTCCAAGAGGCTTTTCAAGCGTATGGTTATGTGAAATCCTCGTTTGCTGTCTTGGAAGACTGTGTTCTTGATCTCTGTCACCTCAGCTAGGAGGGCTAGTGAACTTTGTGCATCAAATGGGGATCAACCATACTTAAGATTACACAAAGATAATGTTGTGCTTTGCCTAGACATTTTCTCTTTTCCAAGGGTTTTCTCAGCTTTTGATCTGAACCAAGACATTGTGCTTCCTGCTA
The DNA here is from genome assembly GCA_030412105.1 of Cyclura pinguis. Lineage (NCBI taxonomy): Eukaryota > Metazoa > Chordata > Lepidosauria > Squamata > Iguanidae > Cyclura > Cyclura pinguis. Next base: position 209,079,921 of record CM059600.1, read on the forward strand.
TAGAGGGGATCAGGCCTGCTTTTCCTTCTCTTAGACTGGAGATGACTGCTCCCCTGCCCAGCCTACTATAGCACCCTGCCACCCTCCTTGTACAACCCTTACTTTCCCCTTTTAAATCTACCACCTTAGTGAAAATTTCTCTGGTTGTATTCAGAAAGATTTAATAATCTGTGATAGTGTGTCTCTGTAAAATTAAACCTGATGAAAAAGTACTCTGCTAAGTCAGAAATTATAAAAATAGAATGTAATATTTATTAAAATAACAAGTTGGGTGCTTCAAGTATCTTCAGGCAAAACAGGACTTCCAAAAAGTATTAAACCAGCTTTTTTAGATTAACACAGTATTCAGGTTCAGAGCTTTCCCAGGTCTTTGGCTCCCTTTTCTGTTCAAAGGCTAAATTCCCAAGTTTAGGTCACCCTTTCTGACCCAACTCAAAATAGATTGGTTTCTTCTCTGTCTCTCACTAGACCTCTGAGAAAATAACCTCAATTATTCAAACAGTCTCCCTTGGCTGATTGAAAAGCTCTCACTCAAAACTCTGTCTGGAAATCTCACTAAAGGAAGTTCCAAAAATGCAGGTCACTGTGCCTTATATAGAGCTTGTCCTCAGAAAGCTCAGCCCCTCTAACACACCAATGGGCTGGGTTTCTGTCTTACCCAGAACCACTTGGGTTACATGGCAACCTGTTGCCAGGGCTGCCCTGTCACTCAGGCTGGCCACACCTCCAAACTCATCACATCTGCATTTATGCAGCATTTTACTACAAATCTGGAGCAAAACCTGCACTGCCTACACATCTGCTGGGCTTTGGCCTTTTATGTGGAATGAACTACTCTCTCAGAAATGGACAGAGACTTTGTTATTTGTCCAGTAAAAAAGCTCTTCTTGTGTTATCACAGAGACTTTCCAAGTGAGAACAAACAACTATTCGTTTGTCTTATGAACTGACTGGCAAGCAGCAACCTAACCAACTCAGGAATCATTCTATCAGAGCATTGGCAACGTCTGTGACCTTTCTCCATGATGTGCATGTACATGAAATTTGCAGGGTAGCTACTTGGTCACAGACCTCAACATATATCTCTCATTACAGACCGGCCTCAAGGTTGAGAGAGGAAGTGGCCTGAGGGAAAGCTGTTCTTTTTTCCTCTTTAGCATGACACACTCACCTCCTATGGATAGTAGCTTGCTAGTCTCCCCTTTGTGTGAGTCACAGGGATCACAAGGAAGAACAGATTGCTTACCTGTAACTGTGGTTCTTTGAGTGGTCATCTGTGAACTCACACAACTCTAGCCATCTTCCCCTTGTCGTGTCCTGCCTTACCTTTGGTCCTTGGCTGCTGCTTCTGGTAGTCATGAAACTGGGGGTTTGAGTGGGAAGGGAACTGTATAGCTGGTCAGGGAGGGGGCAAGATTACCACCAAAACGCATGTCATACTGCTTTAGAAAGTTTTGAAACATGCGGATAACCTCCATTTGTGTGAGTTCACAGAGGCCTCTTGCAGAACCACAGTTACTGGTATCCTACCTGTTCATTATAAAAAGCTTTAGCCTATAACGGGAAAGTTTATACACATTTTTTCTGCTTTCCCTGTCCCTACATTTATTAAACGTACTTACAGCTCTCTTTACACTCTTTCCTCTGACCAGGGACATCTGCATGTCCAAACGGCCGTTTCCACTGCTCCAATGCTGGTTACCGCCCTCAGTACATCCCCTCCTCTCGTATCAATGATGGGATTTGTGGTAAGCTTTGCTAGCTCATGGAAGTTGGGTCCTCTGGCTGTGGGTAGCCAAGCCCAAGTGGCTGGGTGCTAATAGCTCTCCTTGTCATCTCCCTTTCAGACTGCTGTGATGCAACAGATGAGTACAACAGTGGCATTGTGTGTGAAAATACCTGCAAGTAAGTCAGAGCCTTTGACCTTTGAGGAAGTCTTTTGCTTGCTTAAAGTTCTAATTCCAAACCACCCTAGCATGGAATCAAGCTAGCGTGGGAAAACTCAGAAGATGATACACGCTTGGCCCTAAATGGCAGTTGCAAAAATTTATACAGCCTCCCAGACAGTCCCAGCTTCCCAATCCTTATAGAAATCTGTTTTACAGTTTTATTTAACTGTAGCCTAGTTAGAGGATAAGTCACAGTATTAAACAGAATACCAAGTCAGTGTTAAGTGCTTTGAAGCTTTTGAAAAGGCAGCTAGGCTATTATACAGGCCACACATAACACTTGACTTCCACTTAATTTCCTGTCTGAATTTAGTGTGTTTGTGATGACATTCAAAGACCTTAAACGGCTAAGAACCTTGATTCTGGAAATAATACCTTTCCCTTTGTGTGCTTGTCTGAGGGCTGAAATCTCCTGGAAGGGCCCTCTTTTGTGTCCCACCAAAGTAGGCAATATGCTATAGGAGGATGTAGGCGAAGGTCTTTCTAGCTATGGCACTCCTACTTGTAGGATGTCCTTGCCTTGAGGGCTGACTGGCACTAATGTTGGTTTCCTCTCAGCACCAGGTCAAGATGTGGGTTTTTGTTAAAGACTTTGGGATACAATTTACTTTAAACATGTTGATGGTTTTTAAACTCTACTTGTGTTTTGGCAAGAACTCCAAGATCCATAAGTCAGATCTAAAAAGAAAAAAAATTCTTTAGTAGTATGTTTAGAATTAAGAATCATTATATCTACACATGTTACTTCAGAAATTTGTTCTGTGTTCCATGACTAAGGCCACGGTTCTTTTGCCAGCAAACCCACTCCTGCCCCAGCTTCCCACGTGTTTTATTTTAGTGACCTAATTTGGGATGGAGCAGTCTTTTCATTTGCTGCTAAAAGCGTGGAGAATCAGATTCTAGCAAATTTATTGCAGATCACACAGAAGTCTACCTTCTTCCCTTTTCTAAGACCCATCTCCGCTAGTTTCTTAGTGTGTTGTTATCCTGCTCTTGCACCCTTTGGAGTCCCATAGGTCATAAAATTTCAAAACAGAATTGCCTTTAAAATACACAATCATGAAATAATAATGCCAGTTGAAATCAAACTCTTAAGAACACATGCAGCAAAACATTAGAAACAAGACACTTGCCTTGTGAAAAGCGTGTTTACTTCTTACAGACGAAAAGGGGAACATCGGTGTAGATTTCTAAGAGTAGAGAATATAGCAAAGAACTCATTACTTTGTTTTACTCATATTATTTTTATCCTGTATTTTATAGACTGCTGTTCTTAGCTTACTGTGATATATTGTATTATGGTGTATAGGTATAGGTGTATAGATATTATGGTATAGTAGGTATCTGACTGTTGTTGTTGTTGCATGCCTTCATGTAGTTTCTGACTTATGGTGATGCTATCATGGGGCTTTTGCGGGGGGCTGAGAGTGTGTGGTGTGACCAGGGTCATCCAGTAGGTTTCCATGGTTGAGGGCGGGGAATTGAACCCCGGTCTCCAGAGTCATAGTTCAACACTCAAAGCCTATACCACACTGGCTCTATTTTGGTGTAGGTTGCCTTTATAATGTGTTTGAAACACAGCAGTAACATTCCTCTGGATGCTCATAGCATTTGCTCTGCTGCCATACAGTTCTACATAGATTTATAGGTGTGGTGTGTGCATTGCATGTGAGAACTGTGCTTGGGCACTCAGGCTGAGCTACTCTGTAGGTTTACAGTAGAATTGTATGGGTTTCCTCCTTGTAGTGACTGTGTGTGTTCTGTATAGGATTGTGTGCTTCAAGTGGGCTTGATCACTCACTGACTAATGCCTTCCTTGATGTACCAGGGGTACTGCGGGTGGAAAGTATGTTTGGGCTAAAATCTAACTATCACCTTCTTTGGCTTTGCATAGAGAGATGGGCCGGAAGGAACGGGAGGAACTGAGGCAGAAGGCTGAGGTGGCCAGAGAGGGCTTTGAAATCAAGAAGGCTCTGATGGAAGAAGCAAGTAAGAGAAAGGAAGAAAAACAGGTGAGGAGGAGGCTGATGTTGGAAGGAGGCACAGCTTGTTGTTGGAGCAGTAATGTCCATTGCCAACATGGCAGTGGATTGGTGATTTTTTTTTCTCAGTGGTGTGCTTTTAAGGTACCTGAGTAAGCAAAGATACAGCTCTTTTCATGTGGGCTTTAGGCTGAGAAATGGGAATCCTACAAGAGAAATGGAGACGAGGAAGTGTAGAACCAAGATCTGGAATATTGCATACGCTTTTGCAAGAAGAGCAGAGCTTTCTCGGAGGCTTCTCCTCTTCAGTCCCGGTGTTTCCCATCTTGTGCTGCCTGTTGGTATATATTTTTGAATTTAGTACCTCAGCTATATTTATACAGGAAAACAAAACAGTTGCCAGCAAGCAACTCTATGAGAGATGTACAGTCAAAGGCTTTCACTGCCGGAATCCATAAGTTGTTGTGGGTTTTCTGGGCTTTGAGGCCGTGTTCTATTAGTATTTTCTCCTGACATTTTGCCTGCATCTGTGGCTGGCATCTTCAGAGGATCTGGTGGCATGGAAGTGAGACAGAGTATATATACTTGTGTAGTCCCCAGATGGGAGGGAACAATTTGCATGTGTTACAGTTGGCCTGTGTGATGGCCTATTGTTAAATGGGATATCCCCCAGACTGTATTGTTAGTACCCAGAGAGGCAGTTGAAATCCGTAAAAACATGGACAGTTTCAACAGGAAAGAAGAAACTCGGAAAGTAAACAAGATTTGGCTACCAGTACTGAAGAACACTAAAGTCAAGACTCAAAGATATGCCAGTGAACACCAACCAGACTCTGGAGGTCCCTCTACAAGGAACACAATGGGTTGCTAATGTACTTAAGGCACTATTATGCACATCCCCTGACTAACAATACAGCCTGGGGGATATCCCATTTAACAATAGGCCATCACACAGGCCAACTGTAACACATGCAAATTGCTCCCTCCCATCTGGGGACTACACGAGTATATATACTCTGTCTCATTTCCGTGCCACCAGATCCTCTGAAGATGCTAGCCACAGATGCAGGCAAAATGTCAGGAGAAAATACTAATAGAACATGGCCTCAAAGCCTGGAGAACCCACAACAACCTAACTCTATGAGCACTTCTGTCCCATTTGTCTCATACAGTATTAAACAAAGTGGGTCGCTGCGGTATTGAAGCAAGGGACATCCAGTGGCTTGTTGTGCTCTTATGAGAAGGACAGGCGGTGTCATTAATTTTCCTTCCTTTGTAGAAAAAACTAATTGAACTACAAGAGGGTAAGAAATCTGTAGAGGAGCAAGTGGAGACACTGAGGGCACAGAAAGAGGCTGCTGAGAAACCTGAAAAGGAAGCCAAAGAGATCCACCTGAAAGCCTGGGAAGGTGAGTACACTCTACCATATGAAGGGATTTACTGGCACTGAGAGCTTCATTTTTGGTTGCCAGCTGGCAGCCTCCACCTTAAAGAAATGACATGAAAAGAAGTAGGATGTTTTTAAAATCAGCATTACAGGTTGTTCTGTGGCATGGAAATGTGGACAGTTTAGGAATCTGGGAAAAACAATAATTTTCAAATTCTGCAATGACAGAGCCCCTGTCAAAAGCTGATTGTTGGGCAGTGATGGCAGATGGCATAGGAGATCACATGGCTCAGGGAAAGCATGCCAACTCTTTCTTTTCTTCTCTCCTACAGGAGAATGTTCCTGAATGAATGACCTTTCCCTGCCCTTGACCATTCTCATGGCTATTTAAAATGGTTTTGTTGCAAGTGGGTGCTGCCCAGAACTGTGGTTTGTTTGGAGGCAAGCATGTCTCTTGTGTGCCTATAGGGCTGATTCTAATTGCTTTGCTAACTGCAGGGCCCTGCCTCCATGATCTCCAGTCCTCATAGGCTCGAGGGACAGAGGGTTTCTTCCCTCCTCTTTTAATTTCTCCCAGGCCATCTGAGCCTCTACATGCATGTGTGTGTTTTGGATCACCTAGCTTGTAGAGTACACTGCATGCTGCAAAATGTGATGGCCCCAGAGCTGAATGGCTTTAAAGGAGATCAGGAAGATGGTCTTTCAGTAGCTATAGCAGTGACAGGTTTGGAATTGCTGTGTTCAAGGCCTATGACCTCTGAATAGCAATTGCTTTTGACAGGGGAGGGGGCAAGGAATAGTGACAGGAGGCTCTTACTTTCATGTCCTGATGTGGCTTCCTGGCAATATCTACCCGATGACTTTATTGGAAGCAGGATACTAGACTGAACAGGCCCAGCTTAGTCAGCGTCAGGAGAGCTGCACTTATGTTTTTAGTTTGAAAGCCAGACTTTTAAGGTTCTCAGGGCATTTACCATGTTACAAAATCAATAATGTTAAATCTAGCATAATAAGAGAAAGAATACTGAACCTAGAGATGAATCTGAAGTGTCTCCCATTGGATTTATGCCATCCATTAGAAACTGAACCAAACACAGATCTATATGATGATGCTGGAAAATTCATTAGGTCTTCAGGAAGCAAGAGTCACACAAATCTTGGGTATCCATTAAACCACTGTAAACTAACTTCCGTGGCTCAAGACCTGTCCAACTCTTGTCTTCCTAAACTGTTTTAAGATCTCCATTTTTAAATGTCTTCTGAGGTTTGAGATAAGCATGGATGTGTGCTTAAATTGTACAAAATAAATGTTGGGCATAGCTCTCAATTTCCTTTTGTGTTGTGCTTAGTGCATGAAGATTTTATGTAGTTCTGGTGGTCCTTTAATCTCAAAAGAACAGGAGCAGCAATCTTCAGGTCTCCACCTGCATATGCATGTGATGATGCTTCCTCCCTGAGTGCCCCTTTAGGATGCAAGTGTTTAGGGCAAAATTTTGGATTCACACCGAAATGAAAAACACTGCTGTTTAGGTGGTTTAAGGGGACAGCTGGCTTGGGTCTTGCTCCAGTTTCTTTTAGCCAAAGAGATTTGTGATTTGTCTGTTTTGCAACAGAACAGAAAGCAACTGAAAGAGCAGCAAGAGATCAAGCCAAAGCAGAAGAGGCCTTCCTGGAGCTGGATGATGATGGGGATGGGATGTGAGTTTACTTGATTTCCCTGTCAGACTGACTGTTCCAGTCTCTATTGGCAAAGCGTAGTGCAGGGCAGATATTGATCTAGAAGCTGTCTTTTTTGGTATTTGCTTCTACAGCTTAACATACCTCATATTTATTTCAGGAACAGGAATGCTTGCTGCCACCAGCTCAAGTGCTCTGTTGGCTCAAGAGTTAGAAGTAGATAATTGCTTGTGTATGATTTTTTTTAAACAGTGGTGCCTAACAGAAGAAAACAGGACAGCACCCCAATTCAGTTTGGTAATTCGGTTCAATCACTTTTCTTTGAGGCAAGACAACTTGTAGCTAAAATTACCTTAAAAGATTCCATGTGCTAAGAAGAGCTGCAGCCTTGTTCTTCTACTTAATATGAGGGCTGACAATCATAGAAACCCAAAATGCAGTTGCTGTAGGAGTACCAGTATCAGGCTCTGTGTATACAGTGTTGGAGAAGGCTTGTCTGCTAATTACTTGTCTGTTATTGTGTTGTCTTCAGAGTATCTGTTGCTGAGCTTCAGGCACACTCTGAGCTGGATGTGGATGGTGATGGGACCCTTTCAGAAACAGAAGCCCAGGTATGATGGGGGGTTAGCAACTTTCAGAGAAGGTTATGCTCATGTAAGCATGAACTGACAACAGCTGAAATTGTCAGTTCTGGTGGAAGATGATCCATGGTTATCCTAGGTCAGTGACCTCTCATTTGTAAGAACTTCTGATGTTTTGTGGTTCACTCCTCTTGCTAGCTCAAGGTGGATACTGCTTGATTTTTAGAGAGAAGCTAGAATCCGGGAGGTGGCAATGCTGTAAATAAACCAGAGTGTCTTAATGTTGGTCAATTACTACTATTACCTTGTGAAAAATGGAACTTGCAAGGAAGAAATGTTCTGGGAGTTCAGAAGTGTTCCGGTGACTTTTCTTGTGTAGCCATTACTGATCTGCTTTGTCCTGTATATGCTCAGTAGCTTTCTTTGTGAAAATTCCCACCCTGTGGGATCTTTTGCTTTCTTGAATTGTCAATTCTTGAACGGTTGTTTAATTAGTAATTACTCTGTTCAGTTCCCAAGGAATGGACCCCAAAAACAACATGTATATGGTGATGTAATGATGAGCTCATGTGGCATAGCAGTATTATTGTGTTTGTTTCCCTTCAGATCATGTGTTCAGGCTCTTCTTGCTGCCAGTGAGACAACAGAATGCCTGTTCTGTTTCTGCTTGATCCTATAGAATTGCACAGTTGGACAGATTGGGATAGATGTATAGCACAGGTACCTGGCACTTTCTGCCTTAGGTGGCTTTCCAGATGGTGAGGAACTAGGTGAAGAATTCGTCTCAGCTGGACGTTTGAAGAAAAATGGGGTGGTTTTGTATATACGACCTAAATTGTCTCCAAAGCTGATAAATATAGATTAACAAGATTTATTGGGATGAAAATTAATGTAAATAGGAGTAAAATGTTGGTGGTGAGCGTTTATGTGCCTGTGTTACAGAAAGGAATGTTAATTCAGAAGTTAAAGGTAATGTTACTGGGAATGTCTCATGAGAACTGATGTCTGATGGGAGATTGGAATTGGGTGGTGTCTCCACAGGTTGATAGACTTTCCCCAAGGAGTATAAAGAAAACACAAGTTCAACTACTTAAAGAATTTTTTGAATTGATGGACAGTTTGCAAACTGTGGATATTTGGACAATGAAGCATCCAAATTATGAGGATTTTACTTTTTTTCCTGATAGGCACAAATCCCATTCTAAGATTGATATGATATGTGTCTCTAAAACTCGGACTGATAAAATTTATAAAGTTGAGAAAGTGCCTGAGACTTTTTTCAGATCATAACCCTGTGATGATGAGGCTTAAAAGGTCAAGTAAGGAATTTAGGTGAAGATTAAATGTGATTCTCAAATCAAAGAAAGAGATTCAAGAATTTTTTGAAAGGAATTTAAACAAAGGAACTGATATTAGAACTATCTGGGACACAAGTAAGGCTTATATGAGAGGATATTTCATTCAACTTAATAGAGAAAATACAGAAGATTTGGATGAAATAAAGATGAAAGAAGATGCATTTAAAAAATTCTCAGAAGATGATGGAATTTTGAAGCAGTCTATTAAGAAATCAGTCTTCATTGTTGACTATGGAGGATCTGGAAAAAATTAAAAAAATTTGGATGGAGAAAAGGCCTTTGATAATTCGAATTGGCAATTTCTTTCTGAAGTTATTGAAGGGATGAATTTTGGCCAAAATTTTTTTGATCTCCATTAAATCAATATACATGACTCAGTCAGCATAAATCATAGTAAATGGAGACACAACAAAAGCCTTTGAAATTTTTAACAGGACAAGGCAAGGCAATGTTCCCTTTGTTATTCATTTTAGTACTGGAAGTGTTGAATCATGGAATTTGACAAGTTGTTGATATAAATGAAATTAAGATTAGAAAGGCAGAATTTAAATTGAGAGCTTTTACTGATGATTTGGTGATTATGTTGGAGGAAACATTGAAATCAATGCAGAAGTTGCAGGAGAGATTAAAGGAGGTTGGATTATTAGCTGATCTGAAGATAAATAAATACAAAACCAAGATTTTGGCCAAGAATATGAATTTTCAAAAAATGAATGAATTGCAATTAAAAATTAAATTTGAAAAGAAAGTAAAATATTTAGGCATCTATTTAATCCGTAAACCTAGTCAATCTTTTGAAAATAATTATGTGAAGACATGGAAAGAGATGAAGAAAGATTTGGATAAATGCCAAAAATTGAACTTACCCCTACAGAGAGTGAATATCAACATCAAAGATGAATGTCCTTCCAAGAATGATTTTTCTTTTCCAGACGGTCCCAATTTTGACTAAAGAAACACCATTCAAACAATGGCAAAAGGACTTTGCAAGATTTATCTGGAGAGGCAAAAAACCCCAGAGTGAAATGTAACGTTAGGCAAGATTTGAAAGAATGAGGTGGCCTTGGCTTGCCAAATTTGAAAATTTACTTTGCTACCTCTGACATGACATGGTTTAAAAAATGGATGATGCTGAAAGATAATAAACTTTTGAATTTAGAAGGCCATGAATTAAGATTTGGATGGCATGTGTTCCTATGGCATGTTAAAGTAAATGTTGCCTTTAATAATCATTGTATTAGACATGCCTTACTGAAGATCTGGAATAAATACAAACTGAGACTATGTCCAAAAACCCAGTGTGGAAATCTCCACAAGAGGCTTTTTACAGAACAGAAATGAGGGCTGATAAAAAATGATTGATATATTGTAATCTATCAAAGAAACAAGACCAAGATTATAATATGACATCATTACAACACTTACATGATGAAGGTCTTAATTTGCTGTGGCCTGCATGCAGACAGTTACATATGAGATTTAGAGAAGAAAAGAAGACTAACAATTTGAAATAACCAAATCTGACTTGGAAGTACTGTTATGCTTGGATGATAATCATTTAATTACTGAGGTGTATACATTTTTGTTGAAATTTTGAGATGGAAGAGGAACAAATAACGGAATATCTTACCACTTGGGCAAAGAATTTTGGAGCCCTGGTGGCACAGTGGTTAAATGCCAGTACTATAGCCACAACGTTGTGAGTTCAATCCTGCAGGGCTCAGCCTTCCATCTTTCTGTAGTTTGGTAAAATGATACCCAGCTTGCTGGAGGCAATTAGCTAAACACGTTGTAAACTACTTAGCACTGATAAGCAGTATAGAAATGTAAGTGCTATTGCTGTATAATGTACATATGAAACAATGGGAAAGGCTATGGACAAAGCATATTAAAAGTATGTTATGATTTAAAAGAAAAACTACCACAAGATGATGTATCATTGGTGCCTTATGCAAAAGAAATTAGCTAAGATGTACAAGGAGATTAAAAAGAATTGTTGGAAATGCCAGGGCCATATTGGGTCCTTGTATCATATGTGATGGACGTGTGATAAAGCTAAACAGTTCTGAATGAAGATTCAAAATATGAAAAGATTTTGAAGTCTCAAATACCTAAAAAACCTGAATTATATTTATTAGGCATCTGGGAAGAAGATTCAGTTGTGGTTAAGAACAACATAAATTGGTCCAAATATCTTACTAGCAGCAAGATTAGTATATGCAAAGTGTTGGGGGGGGGACAACCACTGTGGACAAGTGGTTAAGCAGATTAATGGGAATTGTAGAAATGGACAATTTAATGTACAGGTTAAAAGGCAGAGCACAAAATGAATTTGTGTTTGAGTGGAAATGGTTGATTGAGGTTTTAAAGAAAAATGAAGGCAATCTGATGACAACAGGTTTTAAATTGGAAATTATAAATTTATATTACTACATGAGAAGTATAAAACTAGAATTTAAAGATGTACTTGATTGTTGCTCTAAAAGGTTATCTTATAGTCTTTATTTGGATGGTTGTTATTAATTCTTGATGTTTGACTGTCTGTCACGTGTTTCTTCATGGATGACCGCTCACAGTCTTAAGCTAAACGTGGACAAAACAGAGATCTTGGTGTTTCAGCCTGATCACACAGCAGCCCCTCTCTCACGTCCCCCAGTGGATTTCCAAGGTTGCACAGTGGCTCCTGTGTCAGTTGCCAGGCCCCTTGGAGTCCTGCTGGATGACCACTTATCTCTACATCCCTTTATCAGGGCTACAGCAAAGGCATTAACTTCCATCTTTTGCACACCTGTAGGATCTGGAGGTTCCTGACTGTAGAGACTGCCCATCTGCTTGTCTGGGCCTTGGTTATCTCACACCTGGATTATTGTAAGAGTTTGCTGGCAGGTTTGCCTTCCTGCTTCCTTCTTCCTCTGGTTTTAATCGAGAACAGTGCTGTCTGGGTTGTTTTAAATCTGCCAAAGTATTCACTTTTTCTTCTCCCCGTAGAGCTCTTCACTGTCTACCAGTTTGGGACAGGGCCTGTTTCAAACTTTTGGTCCTGGTATTTAAAGCTTTGCACTTTAATCTCCCTCAGTACCTTGCATCTTGGCTTGTTTTTGGTATGTTCGATCCAGGACTGGATTATTGTCTCTTCCACCAATGCATACAGCTCTGTCAAGGCTGTGAGCATTTCAAGATCTGGCTCTGCATTTGTGGAAGGGTCTTTCTTTGGACCTCCAGCTGGAGGAGGATCTTACTTGTTTTCGTAAACAGTTGATGACCTTCCTCTTTGACTCTCCATCTTAAGTCATTGAGATGTGTTTAAAGTGCTGAGATGGGCAGTGACTGGTGGGGTGTTGGGGATTCCATGCCATGTATTGTTGTGCTTTTTTGTTTTAATGTCCTTGTCCCTGATTGTATATGTCGTTTTTCTGGAAGTCCTCTCAAAGCAGCTCATGGAAATAAATAAAAACAATTCAATATAAACCAAATGTACTTAAAATGTGAAATCTGCAGCAGTAGTAATATGAAATCATTGAAAGCCAGAAGAGCATGTAACATAAGCAGTAGGTTCCTTGGATACCTGTATTAATGATTTTTTAACGGATTGCACATCATTAAATTATCACAATTGAACAGTTCCATTTACAAGGTTATTAGTGACTTCGCTCCTTAGAAACCTATGAAGCATTCTGATTAGCTCTACGTATTAGCTACCTGTATTACTTAGGCAGGCATTTTGCCTTGATCCTAGCAAAGCATCAAATCTTCATGTGTCCTCATATGTCAACCATGTGGTTTGTTGGTAGAGACTGGGAAGCTGTGGTCACTCACTTTCCCAATGTATGCTCCATTGCTACAGGATTAGCAAATACTCTTTGTGGTGGCCTATATGCTGTCCCCCTCCGCCCCACAGTCCTGTTTTTGGCAAAATCTAGATTCTTCCGTTGCTTAATCTTGCTATCTCTGCTTCTTAGACTAACAGAGAAGCAGATTCTGAATCCTGATGTACCAGCTAAATGGCTTAGTTTTCCACCTAGGAGAGATACAAAGAAATGGCAGTTTGTCTTGCATTACATCCTGCATAGGGGTTCAGTAGAGGTATTTAACTGGTTATGCTGGAATCAGGATGCTGGTCTCATCCAACAGGGTCCTTCTCATGGTCCTTAACGCAAACAATCTTGTGTAATCTGGCTGGTTTGACACCCTCTTGTCTTTCCTAATTCCCAGCTGCAGTTGGGGGATCAAGAAGAGGTCTGGCTCACGGATACAGAATATTGGTTCTTAATTTGAAGCACAGTTTAGTCTGGACAAATCTGAAATTGTATGAAAGGTACAGTGTGTCTCTTGTTCTTTCAGACCTTGCTGGGCAACTCCTTGCAGGTGGACGTGCACAGTTTCCAGGACACGGTTTGGGCCACAATCAAGGAGAAGTACAAATCAGAGGTCAGTGTGTCAGTCTCATCTCTCTTTTCCACAATACCAAGTACAGTTCTCCCTCCACATTTGAGGGTTTCACTCTCACGGTTTTGATTATTCACGGTGCCTTGCCTGCCCCCCATTCTTCCCCTCCCATTCCCTGGCAGGGAGGGGGCACAGGAGAGTGAAGGGTAGGAAAGGTGGCTTCCTCCCCTTTGTGATCTCTGCCACCCACTGTGGGCACAATCGCCCCAGCAGGTGGGGGTGGGAAGGTGAAGAGGAGGACAAATTTCTTGCTCCTGGTGGCTATCTCCCACCCCCCCTGCTGCAGACGTGATCGCCCCAGTGGCAGCGGAGGGAAGATGATGAGCGGGGAGGAAAAAATCTTTTCCTCCCTGCTCTCCATATGCCCACTCGTTGCTCCTGGAGCGATCGCTCCAGCGGCGGCAGCGGGGGATGAGGGGATGGCAAGTGGGGAGGAAAACATCTTTTCCTCCCTGCTCGCTATCTGGCCTGCTCGCAGGTCCTGAAGCAATCGCCCCAGCAGTGGCGGGATGGGGGGAATGGTGAGTGGGAGGAAAAAATCTTTTTCACCCCACTCGCCATCTGGCCACCCACAGCTCCTGGAGTGATTGCCCCAGCAGCGGCTGGGAGGGGAATGGCAGTCTTTTCCTCCCTGTTTGCCATCTGCCCACCCAAAGGATCTTTCCAGTGGAGGCGCGGAGCAGGGAGGAAAAGATCTTTTCATTCTGCCTGCCTGCAGCTCCAGAGCAATCATCCAAATGGCCGGGGGCTGAAGGGTGAAAAAGTGGAAAGATTTTTTTTCTCCCCTTCCTATCTCCTACCCGCTGACGGCAATGGCCAGTGTGGGCATGCAGGCAGCAGCTTGCAGCAGAGTACAGGGAAGGAGGAGTGCCAAGGGAGGGAGTTATTTGCAGTTATTTCACTTTTGCGGGGGTTCTCTGCACCTCTCCCCCGCGAATGTGACGGGCCTACTGTAGTTCAAATGATCCCATCCGGACAATTGATGTAACATCTTTAGTGCAGCCTCTTTTTGTTTTACTGGTCTCAAGCTATTGTGTCCAATTAGTCAGGCAGCTGAGTGGCTGCCATGGCTATGAGATGAACCTACGGTAGGTGAAGACATTCTGTTTTTCTTGCTGTTCCTTTTGATCCATGTTTGTAGCTTGCTGGGATTTGGAGGCACTGACGCAAGTCTGGGCAGCCAACAAAAGGAGAGACGCTGAAATGTGTCAGTTCCTCTTTTGCCTCCAGTTTGGACCTAGGCATGGAACAGCTTTGCATCTTTTATGGTACCAAGGAAGTTAGCGTAGTCTGGTTGGCTTGAAACATTTTACAGCAGTGTTGATGCTCCTGTAATCCTTGAGCATTGGCCTTGCTATCTGGAGCATGTGGGAGAGTTGTCCAAAACATCTGGGGGACATTAGGTTGCTGACCAGTACAGAGTGCTCAGAGGTAGAGATGCAGAAGGTCTTTATGTAATCTGCACCTTCAGGCGACCAACCTAATTCATACTTTATGGATCAGATATCAATTTTCTTTCCTGTTATGCACTGCACTCAGTTTTGCAGTATAATTGTCAGCTCAATGTGCATATAAAATGCACATATTAGGGGGAGAGTGTATTCAAAAATACATATATTAGGGACATGTATTTTCAAATCCCTGCTGAGCCATGGAAACCCACTGGGCGACCTTGGACAAGTCACATGCGGTCTCAGAGGACAGCAAAAGCGAACTCTCTCTTACCAAAAAAAGAAAAAACCTGTGATAGATTTGCCTTAGAACAGCCATAAGTCAGAGATGGCTTGAAGGCACACAACCACAAGTTATGAAAAGGGCAAACATTCGTATTGATTTTTTAAAAAGAAAAAAACAAATCAGAATGATAAGAAATGGTACAGATTAGGTGTAGGATTGTAAGACACTTTGGGCCCCCTGTCAGGAGAAAGACAGAATATGAATTAAATCAATTATTTTTTTGTTTTTTTTTATGATGGAACACATTGAAAACTGACATGAAACGTGTTAGGGACCTGGGTGAGATTTTATTTATTTCCCTACTAATGCCCTCTCTTTGCCACTGATGGGTTGCCAGCAGTGAGGATGGACTTCCCATATATCTTTTTTTGTCCAGCTCCTTGGAGAGTTGCTGAACTTTGTAGTCAGATACACCTCCCTTTGGCCTAGCTCTAGAAAAGTGCCAAATTACAGAACACAACACAAATAATAATGTCGGTCTTGCTTAACTAGTTACATGTTGCCTACATAAGTAGAGTCATAGATTTTTGGAACATATGCAGAAGTCATTGTAGAAAGGATAGTCTGAGAAAGGACAACTTGGACTCTGGCTAAGGCTTTCCTTTGAAAACTTAAGTTCAGGCTTCCGTTCAAATTCAGCAATATTTGGGCACAGCTCCCAGTTAATTTGTTGTTATGCTTGTCTGACCAGCATAGATCTACTGATGTATACTCAGAAATTGCATGATATTACTCAGCATTTAAGTGGGTCTTGTGAAGTCTGTAATCCAGATTGTGTTCAGAATACACTTGTCCACCTCATGAGTCTTGAAATAAAAGAAGCTGCCAAGAAGAAATGGTGGCCAGAACAATAAAGTCTAGTTTCTTTATGTTACAGGTCAGCATTGAGTACTATTGGGTTTGCTTATTTTCTTCTCTTGCCTTGAGGACATGCAGTCAAAGTATTAATGTCAATAAGCATTAGTTTTTCATTTTTATTGGACCTCAGCTGTGAGACTCTTTGTTACTAACTTAATGAAATTTCAATATAACATTGCCTGCTCAGCAAAGATCCCAGAGGCCTAGAGATATTAATTCAAGATTTCTTATAGCAGTAACTTAGCTCAGCCATCCTCCAGAAGAAATACTGATTTCCATGTTGTAGTTATGTAATTAACCTACCACTTATGTGTCTTCCTGAACGTTGATTCATGTGAAACTAGCAATAAGGTTGGGGGAGTGTCTTATGGCTTATCTCCGAAACATTCCAGGAAAAAGGATCTGGCAACAAAGTGTACCTGAAGGGAGCAGAAAAAATGGGTGTGGGATGGTTCTCTGTTATTGAACTCTTCAAAACAGCATCATGATGTACTAAATTTCCGGTAATGTTTGTGGTCTCTGGAGCTCCCGTGTAGCTCTACCTCTCACATATCAACACCAAACAAATGATGCCCATATAGTGTGTGCTTAATTTTTGAAGGTAGCGTTGTATTAGCTATGATGTCTGTGTATTTATTGCCTGTGATATTGGTAGTGTGCATCTGGCTGCCAGTTGGTAGGGAGCATGAGCAGGTATGAATTGGTCTAAGTTCAGTCTTCCCTCTCTAGAGCTTGGCTGATGTACAGCCTCCATCGAAAGGCCCAGTAGAGGAGGAACCAGATAATCAATCTGATGCCCAGTTGGACCAGTTACCTCCAGAGGAGGAATATGATGAAGATGATGATGAAGAAGAAGAAACTGATGAAGACAGCATTGATGAGGAAATGAAGGTACTAAACTCAGGTGTATGAATAAAATATGACAGATGGTTCATTGCCTTCTCCACCTAATTTAAATTCTATATGCAAAGTCATGTGCCTCAGGAAAATAATAGCCTAATGTCTCCCTCTGGAGTCTTTTGCTTCCAAAAGAAACATTTCTCTGACCGTTGATATGTATTCAAACTGTACATGTGCAGCTAGCAAAGCTACAAGCTTCTCTTTCCAAAAATGAAATCAGTATAGAATTCTGCATTTGGGAATTCCAGAAGGTACTTTTTCCCCATATCCATCTGGATAAAAGCAACACTGGGCCTGGATTTGGTCTTTTCCTTTGTGGGAATGGGCCATCTAAATTGTCTCTTCCTTTATTGGACAGGTTATGCTTTTTTTTTTCTCTTTAAAAATTCTGGTGTCTCTTCCCCACACTTTAATCCTTCTGGTTTCACTAACGTAGTTATTTTTGTTATCCCTTTGAAAGACTTGGATCAGTATACAAGTGGATACTTATTTGTTGCCATGATTTTTCAGTATGATGGGATATTAAATCTTAATTAATAAATCTCTATCTCTCTTGCGTATAAAAGCAAGATACTAGTCCTTCAGTTTTATTGAAATAGGATCTAAGTTTCTGTTTAAATGGTCAACTCTAGATGAGAACTTCAGCTCTGGTCTTGTATGCCCATTGTATGTCTCTCATCTTTCAGTGTTACACAAATTTCTGAGTATTACATTCCTTGAGCGTTACACAAGTGTTCCCAAATTTCTGACAGCCAGGTTTGAGGAAGAAATATTAGTATAGTCATCTTCCACATCTGCTTCCTTTCTAATATGCACAGGTGGAGTAAAAGTAGACTTTGGTTTGTGTCACTTGCATAATATCTTGTCTGTGCAAATATCAAGGTTTTATATGCAGTTTTGCAAAACAGTTTAAGCAAAAGCTCCCTTTTGGACAGACCAAGGAAAATGTAAGCATCTGCTAACAAAATGGTTATGGGAAGTTTTAAATATTGATATTTACATAAGAACAAACCAGCGTTTTATACTAGCTTGGGCATTGAACTAGGATTATGGGAGACCAGGATTCAAATCTCCACTTGGCCATGGAAAGTGGCTAGTAGGTTTTAAGCAAGTCAACACCCCCCAAGCCTCAAAGGAAGGCAACAGCAAAGCTCCTCTGAATGAATCTTGCTGAGAAGACCCCATGATAGGGTTATCTTAAAGTCTTGACAAGTTGGAAGTGAATTGAAGATATAAAGCATGCATACACATTTACACAAGACCACACACCAACATTTTCACTGTGACACTGTTCCATATGGGAGCAACAATAGTTAAAAGCTTACCACATATCTTTCAAAACATGAGTGCTCTTATGGAGGTTGTAGCATCTTAACTGACCCTTATTTAATATTAGTCATGAATTACTCACTAACCTTACTACCTCTTTCTGCCTGCACTTCTCCCATAGGTGCGGATGCCCAAGTTCTTGGTCACTTAATTTCTCTGATTCAGCCTCTCTCTCTATCTCCCAACATTCCCTTTTTTCTCTTCTTTTCCTCTTGCTTAGGTTGCATATTGGAAGGGTTTTGAGTTGAAAGTGTCAATGATATCTCGCTTCTTTGACATCTCTACAGGTCCCCCCACCCAAACCATCATCTGATGTCAAGGCAGCAGAAGAAGAACTGGAGAAGATGCCCCCTTATGATGAAGCCACTCAAGCTCTGATTGATGGTAGGCTCTTATTTCTGGAAGAAGACTGTCAAATGGAAAGGGGTTCCATGGCTGTGGGTGGGGTTATTCTGTGGAAAAGAAGGAATCTTCTTGCATTCAGCAAAAGAAGAAATAAATAAGATGGTCACAGGGAAGGAAGACACTCTTCATTTGTAAAACCAGAGGTAGTTGAAGATGCATCTAGGAGTCTGGAAAAAAAAGGCCCCACCTGAGTTGCCTTGTTTTGAGCAGGCCTTGCCACTAGGTGGGTCTCTTTGGCTACATTGGGAATTATTTCTGAGGCCACCTTGATTTGTGCTTTTTTGTTGCTTATTGGGTTTCTAATCGATTTCACCCTTGATGTAAAGGAGCATGGAGAAGTGATCAGGGATTGCTAACTGGAGGCAACAAAGGGGGGCATGTCATACCAATTTTCCTTTGCAGACATTCTGTTGGGCATCCGCTGTTCTTCAAAGGTTCCTGTGAGCTCAGCTGGGAAGGAGGCACTAGAAGCATGGTTGGCAAATATAATTTGCTTTTCTAAGGTTAGACAAATCTTGGCCAGAGCTGTCAGCACCTCAAGCTAAATATATTAAAATTCTGCACCCAGCCATCCCAAATTCTGCCACAAGAAAATTTGAAGTCTGTGGCTTGTATAAATTAGGCAAATTTGACTTTTTTCCCCCCGATTTTCAAAATTCTGTTTGTGCTATTTTGCATTGTTCTCATTGGGTAATCGGAGGGCCTTCCCAGAGTGCTGAATTCCTGCTTCCAACCACTGCTTTCATTCATCCACATTTCTTGCTTATGAGATTTTAGCGGGCATAGCTCACACAATTCCCGGCAAGTCTTAGCTAAAAGGACTAGAATTGTTTCATTTTAAGATGGTCAGAATCAAGAAAAGGAATTGTGTGCCAGTAACTGTACTCTACCCTTTTCTTGTGCTTATAAACACTAACTTGGCCTTGAAGATAAAACATACAGACTGGACTAAATGTCTTATTTGCATTTTAGTGTAGGTCTTTTTTTGTGAATGCATTCAAATGCAACCCTTATTTTCTAGCTTCTTTAGAAGATATCTGAGGGGACTGGAGTGCTTAGAGTCCCCCACCCTCAATCCAGTAGAGTTCGTCCATCACTGGTAAAACCCTGGTAACTTTCCCTTTCTTCCAGTTCAGATAAATGCTGTAAAGAGGCTTATGAGCTTAAAGCAGAGCAAATGTGCTATCAAGCCACAAAACAAAAGCTATTTGCTCTAAGAGGAGATGAGCTGATGCTTTTTAGCACATGGCTGAAAAGGGGAGCTATTTGTGTCTGTAAGAAAATAGGCCTCTTCATTTTCTTTGAGCAGATTCTGAACAAAACAAAGCTGCTTAGATTTTTTTTTTTTTTTTGGCAAGATGGGGAATCAGCAATGACTTAGATGTGGTTTTCAGGAAAAGAAGTCCTTAATTATATTTTGAGTCCACAGCTATGGGGAGCTACCTTTTCTCTCTGTGCCTAATTGTAAATTGCTTTGGCTGAAGGATAAAGATATGGTAGGTTACTTGAATCCATGCAGTTTCATGATCCCAAAGCATTTGTAAGAGGTTGTCATGAAGAAAGTGGTAACTCTGAGCGGTGGTACTGCAAGTGACTAACGTTGCAGGAAAAGTATTGGATCCAGCAGACCTGTTATGAAATGAAGCCTAATTAATATATGATGCTTATTCTCAACTGATTAGAGCTTGTGATGAAACTACCCTGTGCCTTATGGTTGTCCCACATGATTTGGTATGGAACAGAAATTTGAGTGAGGAAGATACATGTGCTTTACTCTGCTGAGAATATTCTTAGCTCACCTTGTGGCTTCTGCGTGTTTCACAGTGTTGCCACAAACAACCTCCTGGCTGTGTTGTGACCATCTGTGTGATGAGCAGCCCCTGCTGAATCTCCTCCTGTCTAGCTTTGATACAGTTTTACAAAGCGACGCTCTGTCCCAAATGCAAAGAACATGTAAATACACCTTGGAGTCCTTTGTGGTGGTCATTGGCATGGAGCAGTGGCCTGGCAAAGGAAACTGCTTGTGTGGCATGACTGCTCTGCATTGTTGCTTCAGAACATTTGGGCTGCTCTCACTGCTGGGTTGATTAGCTTTTCTCAGTGACCCATAGAGAAGGCCTTTGTGTACTTGGAGTAATCCCAGTATATTTATGAGCTTAAAGCATGGTAGAGAATGAGTGACCCTCCAGATGTTGTTGATGGATTGCAGATCTTGTCAGCCATAGCCAGCAAAACCAATGGTAAGGGATAATGGGGCTGCAGTCCAACAACACCTGGAGAGTGACATCATTTCTCCATCCTTGGCTGGAACAGCTGTTTGAGGGTATATTTCTGGTTGTAGCCCTTGGAGAGTGAATAATCTTGCTCCAATTTGTAGCAGATATTATGGCCACCATTTGCTGCTTTCCATCTTGTGGACAGTGCCTTTATCCCAACAGAAAGACAAAACAAGGTGTTTTCCATGTGCCTTCTAAGTGGTGATGCTCTTACATAAACTGCCCATCTCCTTGAAGTGGTCAGCCTGCTTCTGGGTGTTTGTGCCAAACAACCATGTCCTCACTGGTAAGCACAGCAGGAGCACGTCACCAGAGTGGGTCTCTGAAGAGCAAAGTATCATCATTTTAATGCTGTACTTGGATTGTTGCTGCTGGCAGTGAGTGCCTCCTGGAACCACGCTCAGTTTTTGGCCAGGCCTTTGCAGAATGCATTAAAGCAGAGCTGGTCTAGTCAACCTCTAAACAGTTAGATATCTTTATTTTTCTTTGCGTATTGATCAGCGTTTGACGTGCTTTTGCCAAGAATGTTGGCCAGAGGAGGGAGTGAACGTGAGAATTACAAAACCTAGAAGAGAGGACACAGGAGGAGTAAAAAGCAGTTTAAAAATTTATGCGTATTTACAGTTCTGCCATTACATGTTCACATAGCTTCAAGTGTGTTGGTGCTGATACTTCAGTGTTATCAAACATTTTAGCACAAGAAGCACCATTTAAGCCACAAGTCTACATTACCATTCCAGCTCCTATGACATGATACTTGTCATAAGCCCTACTCCCCCGCACTCATTCCCACTAGGAAGTGTCTCTCAACGAAGAAAATGGCCTAGCATGCCCAGCTAGCTGTAAATACTGATATTGGTGTTTCTGTGCATCCAGGCCAGTTCGTCCTGTGTATCACCTTGTTTCGGCTTTATGTTAACTTGGTACTTTTCTGGAATCATTTAGCCAGGCCATTCAAAGCTATTGACAGTTCAAGTTTGAATTTGCCTCTCTGCCTAGTCACTACAGAAGTGCCTTTGACCCTGGAGAACTTTATTTGGCTGTGCAGTGACTAGCCAAGAGTCCCCAAACAAGAACAACCAATGGAGGCCCAGTGGGCCTCACCCCTGCCTTTACCTGTAACTTACATCGACATGTTAAGCTAGCTAGTGTATATGTTCATGTGAGTTTAAGGGCCACTGGCTCTTTCTCACCTTCTCCTTGTTTTCCTTAATAAACATATGGAGTTGGAAATGGTTTGATTTGGTTCTGTTGCTTAGTCTGAAGGTTGGCCTCATTCATATGCTTGGACTACTTGGCAGAAACACTGATGTGGATTCTAAAGTGTTTAACGAAAGCTCTGGCAAAGAGACCTATTCGTCATCCGAAAACTAAAATATGGCATTCTTATGTAGCTGATGAGTTCTTAAATCTATATAAAAATTAGTATTCTTAACATGTGGGCAGTGATAATCTGAGAGTCAGCTTGATTTAGTGGTTTGAGACCAGGATTTGAATCACCACTCAGCCATGAAAACTGGCTGAATATGTCACACATGCTTAGCTTTAGAGGAAGGCAATGACAGTCCCACTCTGAATAAACTTTGTCAAGAAAACCCTATGATTGGGTCACCATAAGTTGGAGTTGACTTGGGGGCACATAACAACAAAGTGATCTATCTTTCCTTTGGAGCTGGTTCTGTCTTACTGTGTTGAAGTTACAGGTATACTAGTGGTGCTAACTATAGCTAATCTATTTTGCCTATCCAAGGGTAGCTGAAATGTAGACCTGTGACTCTAACATCGTCACTTTTTTTCTTCTGTATGATTTTTAACACCTTTGCCTGATGAAAAAACCAGTGGAGCTTCAAAGCTTGCAGGATATATTTTGTGCATTTTTGATTTGCCCAATAAAAGTATTGCTCTTTTGTGGACTTTGGAAATTATTGCTTTCTGTTTTGCATGTTCCTTTCAGTGTGTGTCCAGCACCTGAGCCTGCATGCACATGTGAGATGGCAGCTTGGATGAGGAGGTTGTTATGTAGAGAAATGCTGCAGTTAAATGACCTTGAGTTGTAAACTTACTCCTCTCTTCCTAGTGTTGATGCTTAACCTAGAACCTTGCCAGAGATCTAACTATCTTGTCTGTGTGCCTGCATATTTAACCTGTATGTTCTGTTTGCATAGTTTTTATTCTATTTTCTTCCAAATAGCTACCCATAGTGGGATGGGAAGACGGTTGGAACTTAAAATATCTATGGTATGTTTGGGGTGGGGCTGGAATAGAGTGGGACTGAGGTGTCTTTCCCACCTATTGTAGCCTATTTGCTGTGTGTGTTAGCAGTAATTTCTTCCACCGTCTATCGCTCTCCTGCAAATTGTTGGCCAGGAACTGCTGTTCTTGTACCACATCTCACATGCCCTGGCAACAACTGTGGGAGTAGAAAGATCTATTCATGGGAGAATTTATTGACATCTCCTCTCTCCCAGGGTGCAGGTCCCAGCACCCGAGGGTGGATGGGCATGGAGCATTGACCTTGCCTGATAACAAGTTAGCTGTTTGCTGAGGCACAACTACTTCCTGGCAGGCAGGGCTTACTCTGGTGGCTACCACTGGCCCCAGAGGAGTGACAGGAATATATTTGCTCTTGAATGAAAATTGCCATCTGGTCCAGGGGTTGCCAAGCTGTAGCCCTTGGCCTAAGTTCAGGTGGTCCCTTGGCCAAATATTAGAAGCCCTCTGTAAGTGATTAGTGCAGACTTGCGGCAAGAGTAGTTGGCCCATTCCCAGGAAACCTACTCGGCAAGGACGAAAGAGAAGAAATAGGATGTGGGAGAAAGAAGACCAGTGGCCTACCCACTTTTGGCCCTGGTCCTACCAACATGCAAACAAGGGAATATGATCCTTGGGAGAAGAAAAGGTTGTGCATTCCTCATTTAGCCTCTTCCATCTCTCAGGGTCTAGTGAAGGAAAGTGTAAGCATCAGCTTTGAAGAACAGCCAGGCCTGATAGGTTGGCTCTGCCCAGTAAACAGATTTCATCTGTCCTGAAGGTCACCTGCTTCTTGGGTGTAGGCTTATCTTGGTAGCCTGCTGCTTGCAGTGGGCTGGCACTCAAGCTGGGATGACCATAGGCAAGGGGCAGGATTCTGAAAGGTGAAGTGGCTCTTGCAACATTGGATGAAACAATAGTTAAAACTCTCCTTCAATGTGATGTCTGAACTGAGGTTAGTTCCAAAGTCAAATGTTATTTCTGCCTCAGGGCCTTCTGGAGGAGTTGGAAGCCCTTTGTTTCAAGTGGTGTAGTGCTGCTGGTTGCATCACTTATGTGAGAAGTGTTCTGGTTCCACCTACTTGTGTTGAATCTAGTAGGGTTTGGGGGAGTCTGTTTTTGTATTCTTTATTGATTTCTGTAAGTCATTTTGAGTCTTTGAAAACAGGGAGAATATATCTTTGTCCACTTCAGCTCCTGATAATGAGAGAGATGAAACAGGGGAAAAGTTGAGTCATTTCCATGGAAGGGCAAAGAAGCAGTTAGCATTACCTTTGGTCTAAATATAGTACTTGCGGGATGTGTGTGTTAAATGTTCTCCTCAGTTGCCTCCAAGACAGAACCAGCTTCATATAGTAATAGTGTGGTTGCATTTCCCTTTTTCTTCTGAATTTGGATAGCTTTCTGAGGCTCTTTTTGAATCAAGCAAGAAGTCGTTGCTTCACATTTAGCACAAATGGCACTGTGAACAAGGTATTCTGGAGCCACAGAATATCTGGATTCACTCTCGTCATTGGTGTCTTAGTGAAAAGACCTGACTTCAGCACAGTGATTGGGCATTCTCTGAAGTCTGCTACTTTGAGATATGTGCTAGACATTCAGAGTTGATGTTTCTTATATACTTGGCTGGCAATTATTTTGCTGTTCCCCAAATTTGAGGGTGGAGTGGCACTAAAAAAAAAAAAAGAACCACCCAAATGGATGAGAAGCGCTTGTTTTGCAGTTCTTGCAAAATGCACCCTGTTTCCATCTATCAATGCCTTAGAAGAGAGTTTGTCGTAATGTACCAAATAAACAGCAAAAATGCTGCTTTATAGCTGTCATAAAATTAATTTGGAGCTCTAAGTATGTCTGCACTTTGTGTTCTGGGAACATGCATCACCTAAACAGATCACTTCCATTAGCATTGCAGAGCAATTAACAGCATTTTTCAGATCTGTAATATTCAGGAAGAGAAGAGCGATCAATAACACAGGGTTGGCTGTTGAAGGTGGCTCACACAGCTTAAAGGGACTGGCTGCACTTCTGGTGTTCTCCTTAGCAGCTGTTGAGGCCATCAGAACATATTATTTTTGAATGCAGCCAAGGTTATGTTGTGTGTGTGTGTGTGTGTGCGCGCGCGCGCGTGCGTAAACAGGTTGAAGTTTTCTGATTTGCTAGAATTCCTGTTTGCTGCTTCACTGGATATACTGAAATTGATTTGTTCTTCTTTTCAGTCATTCCAGCTATTTAGGGAGGGAAGAGTGGAGCATACTTGAGCACATATAAGTGGAAGTCAAAACAGAATCAGAAGCAAGAACTAGTTTATTCATACTTTCATACTGGGTTTTTTTTTTTAAGAAATCCTAAATCAAAATAGAACCCAAATGATTTCACAATTGTAGGTTTGTGTTGCATTGTGGTTGGACTTTTAAACTAGAGTTGAACAAATATCTAGACAAAAGGTTTCACTAAAACATATGTGGGGATGCACTGCTGACCTCAGTCAGACTGGATTGGGAGCGCCCAAGAACAAAGTCCAGGGTAATTTTCATACATTTTGGGTTTGCTTTGGCAGGAACAGCTGAAGTGCTATGAGACCGCTATTTACTGGCAAGACTAAAGATAAATAATTTGGCAGAGGAAGGAGAAGATGATGTTGGCTGACTACAGACAAAATATATAATTGGTTTAATATACAGAGATCTGTGCATCTCTGCATATTAAAGTAATGAAGGGGGTAGCGTGGGTTATGCGTGGGTTGTGTCCACCCACGCTACACCTTCATTACTTCCTTCTTAGATGCTGTGATTGAAGACTTCCTGTGTTAATTAATCATTACTTCCTGCTATGTCAGAGCCAGAAAACTGGCAACCAGGCTGTGAAACCAACTTCAAACCATGGTTTCAAACTTTGCTATTTGATCACTTAACTATTGTCACTGGTCTGGTAACTTCCTGGTTCATAGCTAACAGGAAATTACGTGTAAATAACCTAGGAAGTTTTTAGTCGTCGTCTCCTGAGAAGAGGCAATGTTTCCAGTCACAGGGCTTATGCATTACTTGCCTTAATTGGTAAAAAGGGATTGCATCCAATCTGGGCTAGTGTTTCACTTCATGGTAGAGAGCTTTCCCCATCCTGTAGTGCATAGCCACACTTGGTAGCTGTTAGAACATTTTTACAAGCACTTTCTTTGAAATCTTTGCTTTGAATGCCAAGTTTGTAAAAAAGAGTTTCCTTACAGACAGGTCTTCCAGGGTCTGATACTGGGCAGAGCGCCACAGCCTCAGTTGTCCGGGCCTTGAAATAGGTCAAGGCTCCAGCAGACCAGAGGAATCTGAGGCATGGGTTAATGGAGGGTAGATGGTATGGGGCTGAGCAAGAGAATGGCTGTGTGCATGTTTGTGTGTGTGAGTGTATAATTATATAACCTTCTCGTTTTACCCCTCACATTGCGTCAAGTGACGAGCCAGGATTAATAATATTTCCATTCCCCATTTCTCTCCCTGCTAGGTTCCAACTGTCTATACATATTTAAGGCTTTTCTGTCTATTACGCATAATATTAGGATACAGTATCCCAAAGCTATTAATTGCCTCATTACATAAGCAAATCAGCAGTATAACATGATTATTTGTATTTTTCCAGATTATTTTTCCACATGAGCCAGAACTGAGCCAGTTACCAACCCTTTTATCCATCTGAATGGAGCCAATTTAGAATCACTCAAAGCCAAATCTTAACTGGAACAAACCCACAAAACTGAACAGTTGACTCCATATATGTCAGTGAACAAATACCTACCCTCTGTCTCTACTATCTCCTTTATCAGAAAATTCTCTATTTAGTGCACTGCCTCCCTTTAGTACTGTGCGTATATTTAATTTAAGGAATCCATCTGTTTAAATATCACTGTAGTAGGGATGCTGTCCTGTATGGAATCTTAGCTGATTGTCCATATATATTTAACGAAACTAGGGGTTATCTGTACGTATTCATATATGTATAAACCAGTAGCTGTGAAAGGGGAGAGAACATTGTCTGTTTTTTTAAAAGGAAGATTTCGTATTACTCATTATCTAGAGATATCCCCTCCCATGTGAAAAGATGGCAGCCATATCCACCCTGACACAATCACATTATTTCATGGCCTCTGCTGTCAAGTTGGCTCCAACTTACCATGGCCCTGTGAATGGGACCCCTCCAAGAGTCCTGGCCATCAACAGGCCTGCTCAGGTCTTGCAAACTCAAAGCCAGGGTTTCCTTGCTCAGATAAAATAGGGCCAGCCACATTTTGGAATACTGAGGTTCAGTATGCTTAAACATACTGCATTTTGGTCCAGGCACAGTTATTGAAATATTTTATGATCTTCAGCAAATCCTGATTTATTCATGGAAGGCAGTTGTTTGATCACTTTTTTAAAGAAGAGCTCCTTCTTGGTTTGCTTATTGGACCTAAAATGGAGCATTTAACTTCTGTCTTTGGGACTACTTGGCTGGCACGCAGGTTTTCAGTTAGTGATAAGGGAAATGGAATATTTTGAAGAACACTTACTACTGCTGTGGTTTCCTACATGTGGTCTTTGGAGGTTCAGTGCTTCCATGGCAGATGTCCCATCATGAGCCCCATCTCCATGACTCCTGAAGAGTAGGAATTGAAGGTGCCTGCTACTTTGTGGCTCACAGCCTGAGGACTGCTTAACCTGCTGCTTCCCTTGATGCCCACTAGGGGGTATTGATGTATCCTAGAGTCACATCAATTCACATGCTGATGAATTCACACTAAATTGCATTATTCTTCCTCTCCACTTGAAACACTGGAATAACTTTTATGACATAGGTTTTATTCTAAATCGAAAGGTGAGTGAGATGGCATTGGAGGAACAAGCACAAAGCTAACCATGGTTCAGAAAAACGTTTTCTGAAATGAAGATGATCCAGTGATGTTGAAGATGCACAGAGAAATCACACTGTAACAACTGCATTTGGAGTTGATACTGAAGATATGCCACCCAGAAGTCCAACTGTAGTGAGCAGTATTTTGTGTTGGTGCTTTCTGCCCATTAGTTTAATAGACAGAAGGAAGTTTTTTTGTAGACGCCCACTCAATAATTGGAAGAGGATGCAGTGGCTCTACTTTTAATGAATATTCTGTGTATGGGCTTCAACCCCCTGTGGAAATAGTTGTGTGCCTTCAAGCCATTTCTGACTTATGGAGAGCTTAAGGCAAACCTGTAATGTTTTTTGGGGAGGTGTTCAGAGGGGGTTTGCCTTTGCCTTCCTCTGATACTGAGAGAATGTGATTTGCCAGAGGCCACCCGGTGGGTTTCTCTAGCTGAATGGGGATTGGAACACCAGTGTGTCACACTGGCTTTCCCAGCCTCTGTGGCTACCTTTAATGATTCCTGCCTCATAGTTTCTTGGGCTTCAGTTGAACCTTTTTGGGATTTCTAGGCTACAAGTTTACACTGACAACAGAAGCTACAACTGGCAGAAGGCTACTGTCCAAGTTTTCACCCTGAAGGGGAACCTTTGTTCGTGGGAGCGCTGGATCTCCTCTCCACTGCCTACCAAGTTCTCAGTGGGTTGGGGTGTAGAGCTGTGCTTGCAGATGTCCTCTGTCCTCTGGTTGGAATGCTGACTGGAATTCTTCTGACCAGGGCTTCGGTGGGGAAGCTGGCTATGCTACCTGCAGGGTTTCCCTGGTGACTGCATGCTGTAAAGATGAGTCTCTAACAGAGGCACTGGTTATAGGAGCAGGGATGCCCTGGTTTGGCCCACTATGCTTGTCCTGTTGTCTTGCGCTATTCAGGAGGATCCTGGGTAGGATCCTTGGTGTACAGTGGAATCCCTTCTGTTACTTTGGATCACTGGCTGGAAATAATAATGGAGATAGTTTTGGAAGAGGTAGAGCTTAGGTGAGGGAGAGGCTTGGCTAAGAGCTTATGTAGGTGGGGATGGGCTCAAGTTTCATAGAATCGTAGAGTTAGAAGAGACCATGGGGCCATCAGTCCAACTTCCTTCTGTGCAGGAACATGTGTCAAAGCACTCCCAACAGATGGCCGTCCAGTCTCTGTTGAAAACCTCCAAAGAAGGAGACTCCTCCATACTCCGAGGAAGCATATTCCACTGACGACAGGTCTGACTGTCAGGAAGTTCTTCCTGAGCTTCAAGTGGAATCTCCTTTCGTGCAGCTTGAATCCATTACTCCTTGTCCTAGTCTCTGGAGCAGCAGAAAACAAGCCTGCTCCCTCCTTGTCATGACATCCCTTCAGATATTTAAGCATGGCTATCATGTCCCCTCTTAATCTTCTCTTCTGCAGACTAAACATACCCAGCTCCCTAAGCCACTCCTCGTAGGGCATAGCTTCCAGACCTTTCACTATTTTGGTCACCCTCCTCTGGGCACGCTCCAGCTAACCCTGCTCTAGATTCATCTTTGATTAGAATGTGAATTGTGCTGCTTGTGATCATTTGACCTCCTCCAGACACACCCCGTCATTCCTAAAACATTGATTTTTTTGGTAAAAGAAACAGAATTGTGCCTCCAGAAGGCTCCAGGGTGATTTTGGTTATACTCCTGTTTCAAGAAGGCTTTGCACCTAAAATGGCCCAAGTTTTCACAGAGTAGTGACCAAGAACAGTACTTTATATAAATGATGGAGTCTGGGATGGACCTTCCACCCTCAGTGTCTTCCAACTCCTGCTGTGGATTGTGTAACCCCATATGGACTGTTCGCAAGATGGACCTGAGGTTGTAAGACCAGATGGAATATTCAGAAGTGCATTTGCAGAACTGCTTTCTCTTCCGGGGCTCATTCAGCATTTGTGAAGGCACACGTGGGCGCCATTGAGGGACAGAACACAACTTCGAATGTTATTTTAAAAAACTAACATTGTTCCTTTCTATAAAAAGCAACTGTCGTGTTTTGTTTTATGTGCAAATACTCCCCTTAAATAGAAAAATGACCCCAAATCCCACTAAATGGCTGCCTGAAAAGTCAAATCTGGAAGTTTAACTTGGTTACAACTGCAGAAATGCCATCCCCAAGCATTCCACAAAAGGAACATTGTTATATCTTCAGAAGTTGTGTTGCAGGCTACCTGTTAGTTTCTAGCACTGGGATGGAGTTATATATCCTGTTGGGATAACCTCTGTGTTTTGCATGTTCGGCTGCCTTGGGCTGCTACAAAATACAGTAATTACATTACCAACTGGGACTAGGCAGATAAAATTCTTATCGTACAGTGGTCAAAGATATCCTTGATTGGATTATTGCTCCCACTTACTCCACTAGGCACGGCCAGGAATAATTATCATGTGGGAATATCTCTTGTGGGAGAGAATCCCTTATAGTTCTCATTCTGCCTAACTCATCAGCAAGACACAAGTGGAGCTCCAGATGGTTTTTCATACCTTCTTTCCTTTCTTAAAAATCTCCAAGTAATAGTATTCATCCCCTTCTGTTTTTTCTCCATTATCTATTCCCATCCACCTCCACTGTCAAGAGTAGAGATAGTTGAGGTGGCAAACCATCACAGAGAACAATGTTGAGCTTCAGGTCCAGGGATGACCCAGAATTCCCTCTTGCTCAGGGCAAATTTTTTATGCTTTGTACAGAGGTTAAAAGATGTAAGATGACCCGAAGTCAAATATCCAAGATGTAAAAAGGGAAAGAATAGGGCAGAGGAGCTAGAGGTCGGGGGAGTAAGGCATAAATTCAGTGAATGATTTTTGAAATCTGACAGATCTTTGAGACAGTGTTGAAGAATATTGTGTGTTAACCCTTTCAAGATGATTTGGGGGTTTAACTTTCTTGTGAGCTGTTCACAAACTTGTCTGGTTTGAAGAGAGGCTTAGCCAATGTCAAGGATAAGCAAATAAAACAAAGAAAGTAACCTGAGCCAAGAACGTTCTTGTAAGTTTTTCTGTAGCCTACTTGGAAAGCTCAGCCTTCTTATCTCCGGCCTCCTTCTGCAATCTGCCAAGGGCAGAGAAGAGCAGCATCCCCTGCATTGCTCTTAAGCTGTGTCCCAGGAGGATAGAAAGTGGCTACTGGTGAATTCTTGGTCTGTGGTAAGAAGGAAGTGGTCCATTTAGATAGCTATTAATAGACTGCGTCAGAGCAGCAGCCCTATTGTCTCTTCCCTCTGGTCCGTAACCTACCTCCAGCACCTTTGGACTAGACCCAGCATTGTGGGGAGAAAAATTTCAAATGTTTAGATGGATTTTTTTCCTTGAAGTTTGAAGCCATTGCTCCATGTCCTAGTCTCTGGAGCAGCAGAAAACAGGCTTGCTCCATCCTCCCTGAGACATCCCTTCAAAATACTTAAACATAGCTATCATGTCGCCTCTTAACTTTCTCTTCTTCAGGCTAAACATACGCATCTCCCTAAACTGCTCCTCATAGGGCATGGTTTCCAGACTTTTCACCATTGTGGTTGCCCTCCTCTGGACATGTTCCAGCTTGTCATTCACACACTGTAGGTCAACGTGTCCTGACCAGGTGCCGTCCAGATGTTTGCGGCTGCAGCTCTCATCATATTTGACAGCTGGGAGTGATGGGAATTGCAGTCTAGAAAATCCAGAAAATTTCTGAAGGAGGCGGCTCTGGTTAAAGGTGGGGAGTGAATTTGTGACAGGTGCACAGTGTGATGCAGTGAAGGGGTTGTTGATTCTGAAAGTTACATTTCGTGTCTTGAGCCAAATGACTAAGCTTTGTTTTCAGCTTCAGTTCTCTGCTGTGGAATGGGATGAACAGTGGAGCTACTTGTAGGATTGCTGATTTAGGTAGCTGGAACAGGTTATTTTCTAATTTCAAGGATAACTAAGCAGAAGAACAAATCATTGAAAATGGATGTAGCCATTGGAATGCGGATTCTTGCTGTTTTGCAAATTCCTGTAAAAATGCTTTGGTCTTCATTTCTGCCACCCATCACGAACTTATCTACTTACCTACATTCTCTCTCATGCACAAATGCATGCCCCTGTGTGGCCAGTCATTGTTTTGCCAATTCACAGGTAAGACAATGCTTTGCCCAGGCTCCAGTTTTGGAGGCGCTGCAGCATAGAAGGGGACTGTGCAGAGCAGTCACAGTGTGAATTACCAGTTTCATTTAATTTTGTAGCCAGGCTGATTTTCTTTTGTGTCTTCTAGCTGCACAAAAGGCTCGGGAGCAATTTGAAGAGGTAGAGAAGTCCCTGAAAGAAATGGAAGACTCAATCAGGTAAAGCTCTGGGCTAAAAGCTTCAGCTCTTCAAGGGTGCGGTAAGTTTCACTGGGGAAGGAGGAGCATCAAACTGTATATCTTTGCCCCCCCCCCCCCTTTGGTACATTTCTGACTCATTTTAATCAGCCTTTCATCCACCCTCAGTTAATTATGTTCAGGTGTGTTTTGGGGATAGCCAGCAAGCTGCTGTTTTTTGTACCAGGCCTCTGATAAACATATTTTCAATCTGATCAGATCAGTGTGGTAGATCTACCTGCGGATAGTTAAGCCAGTAATTATATGGTGTATTACAGTATATTTGAGAGGGAACTGCTGAATATTTTGCATGCTTTAAATCAAGTCACTGTGAGACTGTGGTTGAGAATGATGGAAAGTGGCAGGAAAGATTGAAGTGGCTGTCCTGTTAAGATATTGTACCTGTGCCCAGTTGTAAAACATATTTGGATCCAGATTTTATTAAAAAAAAAAAAGACCTAAGGTGCAGGGCAGAGAACTGAAGCTTCCTTTCTTGATGGTTCCTTTGGGCACAGCCCAGCCACGAATGAGAACAGTTTTTCATTACCATTCTTCAAGATTTTCTTGTTCCTCAGAACCTCCAAAGCTCTCTGACACTCCACCATCTTCAGTTTGTCCACTATTTCATGCCACTGGAGAGAGAATGAGAAAGGTAACAGAGTCAGGATCACCCACCAGTATATGTGAAGTCATCACTTCAGGATGCAGTTGGGTTGTATCAGCAACCTTTAGAAAGTAGAAGGAAGGCAATTCCTGGCTGGAGAATGTTTTGATAGGTCTTTCTCTTTCCAGCTAGGGCAACTAAATGATCCAACATGGGATGGTTTATTCTGTTCCCCATGAACAAATCAAAACAGTGTCTTCAGATTCATCTCGTGGGGTAGTTGCCCTAAAACTTGCTTTCCTGCCTTAGCAAGTGAGGCCGGTTGACTTTTCTAGATACCTTTAAAGCCTGGCTTTGAAGTACAGTAGCGTTGCTGATCTGCTAAGAGTCACATGCACAACCTAAAAGAGAAATGCCATTCCAAATTAACCTTCCCATGCTGTAAGGGCTGCCTAGAGTCTAAGCCAGAAATGGGAATTGTTTTGCCTCCATGCAGTCTTTGGGGTCCAGTGGGATTCCTTATGGCTGCGGTGATTCAAAAAATAATTGGCTAAAAATACCCCACATTTTGAACCCAAAAAATCTGTTCAGATCTCAGCAATTTAACTTAAATGTGCCATTCTCTCTCTCCCTGCTCTAAAATGCAACTTGGAATGGTGGAGCTTCACTTCCTGTTGCCTGAAATGGTAGCTGCAGTTGTAGGGAGTGACCTTCAGGAGTTCCAAAGGAACCACAAAGGCATAGAGGGCGACCTTCTAAGCCATGCCCACCCATGATT
Organism: Cyclura pinguis; assembly: GCA_030412105.1. Taxonomy (NCBI): domain Eukaryota; kingdom Metazoa; phylum Chordata; class Lepidosauria; order Squamata; family Iguanidae; genus Cyclura; species Cyclura pinguis. The sequence continues at coordinate 209,113,663 of CM059600.1, forward strand.
TAGGCCAATTATGACTTCATAACTCATTCTTCCTCTTATTTGTGTGTGTGTGTGTGTGTGTGTGTGTGGGCTGTTGTTGACCCATCCCTGTCAGCTCAGATGCATTGCCCTGTCAGGTTTCTTTAGAGAAGCAAGTGAAACTGTTGGTCTTATTTAGCCTTAGCTCATGGATAGCTGGTGATTTAATTCCTCGGCAGCCTGCTCTTCCTTGAACCCCAATAAAAAATGAGGGATTGTCTTAATCACTTAACCTGCAGAGGCCTCCTTTTTGTGAGGCAGGAGATGACCCAGTGTGACCCATGCTGCTTGCTAGCCCCTGAAACAAATTATCGTTGCATCCTGCAATACTTCTCTTTGCTTGACATGACCCTGCTTCCCTCCCTCACATCCTTCCCCTCTGGCTTGTAACAATGGCATTTGTGCCCTTGACTAGCTATTCCCATGGTTCCCCGGGCACTCAGTGGTTTGGATGCACCCTTGTTTGCATTGGGTTGAAGAAGCCAATTATTGGGTTGAGGAAGGGTTGAAGAACCCATTATTTCTGTATTGGGTTGAGGAAGCCATTATTTCTGTAGTGTCTCTCAGGCAAGCAAGGGGAGGGACCCTTTCCATTGTCATGGATCTAAGCCATATAGCCCTCTTCCTTTGCTTCTTGTTTCTATGCAGCCACCCACCCTCAAGGCCTGGACAAGAATAGGCCTCTCTCTCTCTCCCTCCTTCCCTCCCTCCCTCTTTACTTATTTATGCAGGCTCAACATGATGAATGCTAAGGTCCCATGTGTTAAGAAACAGTTGATTTTGAATTCTGTGGAGGGTCACAAGGTGGCTCTCCCCAATTTAAGAGTTAGAAGGATGAGCTTTTAAAATGTTTGTCCTGCTCTTGGCATTTCCAGCTGCTGCCTATTATCTCAGTGCAGCTCAGCTTGGATGTTAGTTCCCAGCTTCCCCTTAAAGATGGGGAGAAGACTTAGTGCAGATTGGCTCTGGGGGGTTGGGACCACTGCTTTGGCTCCACTTGCCATTCTAATTGCATCTTCTTCTCTTCCCTCCCCTGGGCCCAGGTGGGGGAAGGGAGAAGGGGAGAAACCAAAAATAATTTTGAGCTGTCTCCTATTGATTGCATACATAATTATTGCCGTAATCACACCACTCCTGAGCTCTTGGGCTGGGAGGGCTGATGAAGGGAGCAGATGGGAGACCTCGGCATGCTTAGCTTGGCTGACCTTGGTGACAGGCACTTCATTTAGTGCTATTGGGGATGGGGGTGGCTTATTTTGCTGGTTTCTGTCAACCTCTCAGTGGAAGTGAATTAAAGATGCACAAAGCCAGATGCATTTGCTGCCCTAAATGGAGCTTGTGGTTTCGTGATTTCTGACCGTGTTAAAAGTTTAGGGCCTCAACTTTGGCAGTGGTAAACTGGGACCAGCCTGCTCCCTCTCATCTGGAACTTAGAAACTTGACTTTTGCGACTACAGTTTCCAGAATCTTCCCAGCTATAATTGGCTAAGGCTGACTGAAGGACTCTGGAAGCTGTAGATTTTTTAAAGAAGACGACCCAGGTCAGCAAGTCAGTTCTTTCTGCTGAAAAGTCTTAACAAATCTCTTTGTCCATTGAACCACCTAACACAACAAAAGATTTCCCCTTGAAGGGGTGTGTTTTTAAATATAGTGTGACATTGCCATGTAATCAAGGAAATACAAATCCAGAAAACTAGCTATAAAGGTATTATTTGAATCTGTCTTAAATATATTTCCACCCACCCCAAGCCATGGGCACCTTCTCTTGTATGAACCTTCCTATAATATGTTGTCACCCATGCCTTGAAAACCTATATATACATTGTTTTTAAAAATCCATCATTTTGTAGGCAACAGAAATGAATCAAGTTAAACCTGTGAAAATGCCATTTATTCTGGGCACAGCATGTAGGTCTCCTGTGTACAGACTTTGGAGGCTTTTTGTACGTAATGTGTACTTAGGCCTAGATGAAAGGCACTGAATTTTTTTTAAAGCCCAAAGTTCCGGACTCCTCTTGTCTTCACCCCACCCAGCCTTCCCTCGAAGGCAGACTTGCTCTTTAAGTACCGCAGCTGAAGGGCAGGACGGCTGCTGTCCCTAGAACATGAATCTGTCAACAGGCTTGAATCCAAATGTAGCAAAGCTCTGTCTCTCCGGTAGCTTCTCATTTCTCAACAGGATAGGTCTAGCATATTCTTTCACCGGCAAGAGTTGCTGTGGCCAAGTTGTTTTCCGGAGGTTTTCAAGAGCCAGGTTTGTGATTCTGACGAGAGATTCTGATTTGCTCAGAGCGGGCTTCGGTTCGGGAATGGTAACGCCATAGTTAAATGGCACGGCAAAACTTCTGTTCGTTTGTCCTGGCAGCTTCAGTCCTGACTAGAGTGTTGCTCCGCGTCCACTGAAGGCCTAGTTCTCTCTGAGCTGGTAGAACTTTATCTTGGCTCTATCGCTTCACGTAACAGGTACACAAACTCCCATGACAGAATGTTCTTCAGAAACTCTGCCCTTCCAGAAAACGAGCAAGCCGGAAGAAAGTCTTGGCTATAAGCCTGCTCCCCATTGATCTAATTTTTAATATTCATCGAGGCTTGGTGTTGAGGAGGATTGTCTGGAGAAGCTTGCAGTCTTGTTAAGCTGCTCTCCCCGTGCCCGCTGTCTGAACCGGAGCAAGGAAGGTTCAGGCTTGGCACCTCAGGGACGACTCGGCCTCAAACAGCAGGTGCACAACAAGAGCCTTAATTGAAGTTCCCCTTCAAAATAGGCTCTGCGTGACGCGCGTCCCACCCAGCCAGCCTTCAGCTGTGATTTCGGCACAAACAGCTCCTCCCTCCTCCAGGGAGATCTCTGGTTTGGCCCATTAGGAAGGCTTTTAGGGGGCTGGGGGTGGAGAGGGGATGTGCAAGCTAAGTAAACAGCTAATGGAAGTCGGGAATGGCAGCTGAGACCTGTTTTGTTGGTGTCATTTTTCAGTATATCTGTGGGTTTTTTTCCTTCTTCTTTAGGTAGTGAAAGGCACCCTCCCTTTCCTGTAATGGAAAGGGGTTGCAATAAAGTCATTTGTTTGGGGTTCCCACCCACCTTTTCCTAACCGGGCGGGACTGTTCGTGTTTGCCCATTTTTCTCCTTGGGAAAATCTTACAGGGGTTGGTCGCTGCTGCTCCCTTTTCAGAGGTTGGAGGTTTAGCGCAAATGCTGCTGCAGCAGATTGTGGATTGGAATGGCTAGTGTACTCCAGGGAAGGAGGAGAGCATGAGGCTGAAAAAGATGAAGGACGTCACAGATGAAGCAGGTTACAGAGCGAAGAAGAGAGAGGAGGAAAGGGATTCTTTCTTCTCGATCTGGCTGGGTCAAAGGGGCTGCTAAGGCGGATCTTTTTATGTGAGAAGGAGCTTTGCGTCTGGGGTGGGGAAAGAGATTGAGAAAAAGAGAGAACTGTAATTAGGAGTAGCCTTGGTGACAGGGCGGTAACCATGGGACCCGGCCTCCCCAACAAGTCCCTGTGTGGTGTCCCCTGGGGCTGCAGGCAGACGATAAGGGCAAGAAACAAAGGCATCCACTGAACAAAGAGCTGGGCACAGAGTGTTGATCTCTGACACAACCAGGCCTGCCTTCCACTAGTGAGCAGGGTGGGGTTGATGCCAGGTTAACATTTTGACCCCTTGATGGTGGCTGAAGCAAAGAGGCTGCTATGTGGCTGGCCAGCCAGCCTCTCTCTCTCTCTCTCTCTCTCTCTCTCTCTCTCTCTCTCTCTCTCTCTAAGCTCTGCAGTTTTGGCAGCTGAGGAGGAGCTGCCATTCACTGGTTGAACACAGTTGGCAGCATCTTGCTTTCAAGAGCCAGCAAGTTGTAGTGATTTGAGTGTTGGGCTACAATCCTGGAGACCAGGGTTGAATTCCCTGCTTGACCATGGAAACCCACTGGGTGATCTTGGGTGCTTTACACAATCTCTTCCCCAGAAGACCTCATGATAGGGTCACCTTAAGCTCACCTAGAAGTCAGAAACAACTTGAAGTTACATGATAACAATGGAGAGCTCTCAGCTGTCATAGATGGTCCTGGGTGGGATGAACCATTCACATGGTTCATCACAAGGCAGCTTCTGTTGAGTGCTTTACAATGTATTGGTAAAAATCAGACAACTTGTGAGAAGTTTGTCACCAAGTTACTCGCCTGCCTTGCTTGCCTTACATCCCTGCTCAGAATTTACACATTCCGCAAAGGCAACCTTTGAATTCTGCAGCTCTTCCTGCTTCTTCCACTTTTCTCATGTCAATTCCCCTCTCTACATATGCTCCCTGATTCTGTTAGAAACCGCCTGCCTAGCAAAAGACAGTAAGAAGTGGCTAAGGGATTCCTTGGCACTTTTGGTCTTTGTTTTTTCTTATCAAGTCATGTTTGCCCACTTTATCTTGTTCATATTTTGAGACCTACATTAAATAGAATGAACTTTATAAGGTTCTGTTGTGATAGGAGCATACCTCTAGAGTCTAGAAAACCACAGCTTTGCTTTGCTTTTTTCTGTGGTGGGGGAGAGGAATATCAAATAGGAAGAAGGCTGGAAGATATAACATTTAGTTTTCTGAGTAAAACCACTTTTTTCAGTTAAATGGCTCCAGCAACATTCCTATAAATTTCTGCTTCCATTCGGCTTAAATGGCCTCCTGTTTCTGTCTCTACAATTTTTCTTTAACATCTTTCTCTTCTTTAATTTCCAGGAGCCTGGAGAAAGAGATTTCCTTTGATTTTGGACCTCATGGAGAATTTTCGTATCTGTATGGCCAGTGCTATGAACTCACCACAAATGAGTAGGTGCCCTCACCTCCTGCATAACGTGTTTCCTCTGAAGTGTGGATTTCCGTAGCCCTTTCAGTTTTGGCCTATTCCTTCTGGTTCTGTGTTTCATGTCACAAAGGCAAGAATGCAGGAATACTGAATCAGCTGTTGATCGCAGGGTCAGCCCTACCATTAGGCAAAATGAAGGCAGCAAAGTGATGTGGAAAGGCAGCAAATTCTTGGCAACTTATTTTTGTTCTGCATTTTGACTGGAAGGAATCAGGAGGGCCGTCTGAGGGATTTCGTGGGTCCTGTGCCACAAGAAGAAAGAATGCTCCTTGGGTACCGTGTATCTTGGATTAGTCAGGTGGGAATGCACCAATTGCTGCTCTGCCTCAGGCGGCAAAATTTTTTGGTCTGGCCCTCATCTTGTATGCAGTTCTTCTTGGCTATGATCAACGGTTAATAATGGGAGGATGGTGTGGATTTCTGCCAAGGTCCTGTTTTCTGTTGTTTTGTAACACAGCAGAGCGCTGTAGCCAATGGCTAACTCTTTGCAGCAGATTTGGTGGAAAAAGGGGAAGAATTGGAAGGCCTTAGAAGGAGCTAGAACCCCAGTTCAGATTTAGAGAGATGAGGCTGCTTTGAAACTGCTTTTGAGTATGTTTGCAGTACAGGAGCCTCCCACAGCATATTATTTAATTGGCAGCTCCAACTGCATCTGACTCATTGGCTCAGTGAATGGTCAGGATAATTCTGAAGGAGCGACATAATACCATCTTTCAGGCCTTATGCGGGAGCTTACAACTAGCAGCTCCAGACTGCAGGCCCGTGTGTCCACTTGACTTTAGTGGTTTTGGGAGGCAGACAGAAGTCTCCTGAGGCAACCCACATGTGCACAAATGCATTTAGTCAAGGCTAGGGGATAATTACCAAGGAATTCAGGAATCCTTCAGACTTCTTAGGTTTCCAGGGAGTGGCAGGCGGCAGGGAAGCACTCTTAAAAGATCCACCAACACCATGGAGGAGTCAGCCAGTAGCAAGCTAACCTTCACCATGCCAATTGTGTGTGTGTGTGCGGGGGTGAATTATAGGAGGAAAAGCCCAATTCCAGATCATTAAACTCCTGGATGACAGAAATACTGAGTCCACAGTGTGACCTGCAGAATGTATTGAGCCAAGGAGGTCTCTCACAGCATCCTTGAAGTCCCAGGCTAGTCACCCCATGTGAGTACTGATATCCCCAGTTGGAATTGCTGCCTCTCCTTCTGCCTCACGTAAGGAGAGCATGCAATCTCCTCTGTTCTCTTCATCTAGATTTCCTCCATGTTTACAGCATGTATTAATCGTTTAGGGTGGGGGTCAGCAAAGTGTGGCCTGTGGGCTTCAGCCAGTCCCCAGGGCCATTGTTATGGCACCCAGCTCTCATTGGGGGTTGATTTAAAAAAAAATTTTTTTCAGGCCCCCTCTAATGCCCTCTTGAGGGTGTGGAGCATTTCTAACACAATTTGGGGGCTCTGGGGTCATGTAGGCTTGGGAGAGTCCTTTGCTGAATCATGAAGAGACTAGGAAGTGACTGGCTCCAGTGGCAATGGCTTCTGCATATTTACAAGAACAAAAAGGCAGACAGAACAATCAGTCAAAGGAACAAAGTGGCACCTCCCTTGGCCCTTTTGCCAGGACACAGGGATGGGCTCTGACAAGCAGAAGGGGAGCACTGCCTAAATGGCAATTTCCAGCTAATGGCACACATCTCACTGCCGCGGACCCCTCACAGAAGGCAGGTGCTCAATGGCTACTCACTTTGTGTTGTTAGAAAAGGCCCTTCTGAGCTCAGGAGGTTCCAAGTAGAATGCCCCCCATGTCCCCTAGGGGGCATTTGGTGGCAAAAGTCTGAATAGCAGCAATAGTATGGAGGAATCTTGCTGCAACAGCAGAAGGGTGATACATTGAGGAATGCAAAGCCCACTACCTGTCTTACTTTAGGAGAAAGGAAGGTAGGGAAGAACGGGGGGAGGGAGGGATCAGCTCTCTTCACCCAAACTCTGCATTCACTCCTTAAATTAGACTCCTGGCTTTCTGGGCAGTTGTGGTGGATTTGGGCTTTCCTACATGGATTGGTCACCATCACAGCTAATTTGGCTGCCAGGGACCTCCTTTTTTCCTATGAGAAAGGGCTTGAGAGATTGTGGCAAGAGGAGCACCAGCAGTGAAGGCTCCTGGACTCCCTTGGTGCCATGATCTGGACCCCTCTTCCTTGGATCACAGTTATATAAACACACACGCACACACGCACGCACGCAGCAGCAACACTACAGATATCTCGTATCGTGGTACACTTTCTGACCTAGAGGAAAGAAAGGAGATGACTAGCAATAGTTTAAGATGTAGTTTTAAGAGGCAAAGCTAGACCTTTGGTTTCCAGGCAGGAAATCAGCTTTTGCAAAAGGGCATTTTGGTGTCTTGACTGAAAGCATTTTATTTTAAGAAATGAGACTGGCATTCAAAGGTGAGCAGTCATATTCAGGCGTGACAGATGAAGATGAGCCTCCTGCCCCTACTTTGACATCATGTCCTTTGGCCATCTTGGAGGCAGGGTTCTTCTCAGAGTCTCGAGCCCAGATAAGAACCTTTCCCACCCTCCTTGTTGATCTGTTATGTTCTTCTTCATGGTCTCTGTGCCTCACACACTAGGAGCTTTCGCGCATGTGCGGTGACTTACAGGCAAAGATCCAGTCGGCTTTGCCAGGCTGACGTTTTGCTGTTATTTCATCCTTCATGGTTTTGCAATCTGTCCTAGTGGTCGTGGAATTTGCCCATCTAACACGGTGAATGCATACAAGTACAGGATTTTGTTTTCCTGGCTTCTGCCAGCTTTGGGAGTTTTGGTAGTGTTCCCTCAACTTAGGAACATTGCCTACACATGCTTTTTACACAGCAGTGGTAGAGACAACTCAGGAGACTGTGTCCCTTACTGGCTATTACCTCCTAGCAAATGGATGATGGTGTCTTTGTACAAGTGTTAGCACTGGGACTCAGTACCAGTATTTGCCTGGTTGTGCAGAGGGGGGACAAATGATCTAGGAACAAAAGGATCCAGGAATGGGGATTCCTTTACATGATAGACAGATCATGACCAGGGATGCTCAATATTTGCTTTCTTAGGTGATTGCTTTTGGTTAATGTGAAGGGCATTGTGACAAAAACCAGAAGTCACAAGGACACAGGGACTGGAAATGTCACTGTTTTGGACTGCGGCCTCTAGAATCCCCAGCCAGCGCAGCTAGTGGCCCTGCTGGCTGCAGATTCCAGGAGTTTCATTCCAAAAAAAGAACATTTCCAGGCTGTGCAAGAAGGGACTGAAACTGTACTCATAAGAGCATTTGTTACCCATTCTAATGCCAGTTTCCCAGCATTCTTTCTTCTGCATTTGTGATACCTGGACTCATTCTGTTGCTTTAAATGGGAAAGCTTGCTTGGTTTCATTCATTCTTAAATCCCTACCTTTGACCAAGAAAGACAGATGCTAGATCAGGGGCCGGTTATCCCCCTTCCAACAAGTTTTCTGTTCCTTCTAATCCAGATGACCCTGTCAGCAGTGTACTAGGTGGAGCCACTTTGCTTTGAGCACCATTGCTTTATAAATCCAGTGTGTTGGTTTGGTTACAGGGACTGCCAAATGGTTGGTGCAGGAGCTCATGGATCTTTTCTTGCTCTTTCTTTTTTCCAGATATATTTATCGTCTCTGTCCCTTTAACAGAGTATCCCAGAAACCAAAGCACGGTGGCTCGGAGACCAGCCTTGGGTAAGAGGCACTGCCACTCTCACCTAGTTCCAGGAACGAGGGTCTGGTGCCCATGCTGCTCGTAGCAACCAGAGGTCACCCGCCTCCTGAGCTGTGGAGTCTGCAGGTTGACTTTTGACCTTGAGCTCCCTGGACAAGTCAGACTCTGGGCTTAGTGCCTGCCTAACTCCACCGTGTGCTTTGGTGATAATAATGCTGGCCAACCTTGCAGGCCTGTTGTAATGCTTATGCCGTGTTAACGTAGGTGAAACACTTTGAGCTTTCTGTCAAGCACTATATAAATTCTAAGTATTCCTTTTTAAAAAATTTTTTTATTGATTATAAAGAAAAAAACAGAACAAAAAAGAAAAACACCATGCGATACACATAACAGTGAAAAAAGGAGATCTCAAAAAAAACAAGCTTACATTGTTAATTCTCTCCAATTCCATTACAATCATATACTTATTCAGCGTATTCTATATCATACTGTTTATATACTTTTGCTACCTATATCTAGATCGCATTCTCATTATATTCGTTATTATTATTATAATTTCATTCTTAACTCTATACTTTTCCATTACATTTAATCTGTTACTATTACTAAATATGATCTTATTACTAAACATATCAAACTATTCCTAAAAGTAAGCCCACCCCCTAGAGCCAATTATGTTTCAATTTACTCCACCTTCCAGAAATGTAATTCTTCTTGTGGAGGTATGACAGCTTCCTCTTTTATTAAAACCTTTTCCAGAAATGTCTTCCATATTGCTTAGAAATCGTTCCCCTTCATTATTCCTTTTTTTGGCCTTAATTCGACATATTAACTTACCATTAGTCACAATTTTCCACACTTCTTTATACCAATCCTCTATTTGAAAATCTCCATGACTTTTCCATTTTCTTGATCTAATTAATCTTGCTGCAGTTAATAAGTCTGTAATTAAATCCTTCATTGCCTGGGTACAGTTAACCTTATCAAATATAGATAATAATGCTATACCTGGACATATTTGTAAATCAGTTTCAGTTATCTCTTTTATCTCTTTAAACATCCTTTGCCAAAATTTCTGTACACCTTCCCAATTCCACCACATATGAATATATGTACCAATCTCTTGACAAATTGTAAGTATTCCTACTTTAACTATGGATCATAATGTTCCTCCTTAGCATCAGCTAGGATGAGAATATCTTTCCCTATTAGTAACTGGGAAGGAATCCAGTGATAAATCTGAGTTTTTTAAAAAAAAAATATAGACCCATTCTCTTATGTTGTGAAAACTGCCCACTCTTGCAATGTGACTTCACTTGGTGGTGTGAAAGCACCCTCCTTGCCAGCCCTGAAATGTGTTTTTCTTGAAGGCATGAGGAAACGGGGTTGGATTGACCCCATTCTCCCCGCTCCTCACCTAGGCCTCCTGAATATCCTGATGGCAAGAGCTGCAATGAGTATCCTCACTTACCTTGCTTCCCTTCCAGCACGTGGGGTTCCTGGACTGGTCCTGAGGATGACAAATTCAGTGTCATGAAATACGAACATGGGACGGGCTGCTGGCAGGGCCCCAACCGATCCACCACAGTGAGTTCTCTGGGAGGGCGGGGTTGGATAGTTTGCATTTGGAAATGTTACCTTTGGCTCTGCAATAAGTATGTGTGTAATTTGCAGTGATGCATTTAAGTCTTTTACTCCAAGTCTCAAGTCGAGTCTCAAGTCCTTGCAAGATACTTTCAAGTCAAGTCTCCAAGTCTGAGAGCCAACTTTATACCCCAATCGGTATTCCAGAATTTCTGGACAAAGTTGAATAAAGTCAGTTTTAACAATTTAAGTAGCGTCATCCCTCTACTTTTGTGATTTTTGCCATCTGCAGCTTCGGAAGTGGGGACCCAATCCTTCTTACTTCCCATTTGCAGAGCTGGAGGCTTTTTCAGAAGTGAGGAATAGGGTCCTTCTTATTCCCCATTACTGAAGCTTCAAGAGATTTAGAAGGAAGGATCCTTCCTCCTCAAGCCCATTGCCTAACACATTTTCTGTTCCCCTCTGAAAAACGCACCCTGCACTCTGCACATGAGTCTTGCCTTCTGCTGTTAGGAAAACTTTTAGAAAGCTCCTCTTATATGTAGGGGGGACAGGCTGCTGAGCAGACCTCAACCCCACCTCAGGCCCCTTGCCTGACTCATTTGCTGTTCCCTCTGAGAAATGTGTCCACACTTTCAGCTTGACACAGATCGTCATGTAACCGGTAAGTGGTTAGGTTTCTGGATGAATGTGTTATGTTACTGAACCAAGGGCAGCAGGTCAGTCACTAAAAATATGCAAGTCTGAAGTCGAGTCGAGTCAGTGTGTAGCATTTGCCGAGTCAAGTCCAATTCGAGTCACTGAAGTGACTTAAGTCTGACTTGAGTCCAAGTCTGTCGACTTGACTCTACATCACTGGTAATCGGTACTCCCAGGCACACACGTGAAAGTTGGCCATTCAAACCCTAAGTAAGAACGGAATCTGCAGGGACGCTAGCTCAGTCCAACAGGTTCCCGTACAATGGCTGTAATTCTAAGCATGCTTATATGGGATGCTTCCTAATTGTAACAGTTGAGAACGTTTTGATGTTGGCCCACCAAGTAAAATTTGTTGTACCAGAAAGCCATCCAGTCGAAGGAGATGTTTCAGTATAGTCTTCTTCTTTAAAGGATGTTCCTACTTTATGATGAAAGAGAGGTAGGGATGGGAGTGAGATATACCAAAATACGCTGTTCTGTACCTAGAGTCTTAAAATAATACAGTCCGGGGAAAATGGGGTCATATGGTGGCCTGTATAACAATTCAGCACTAGAGAAATCTATTTGGGAGGTATAAAGAAGTTACTCTTTTTCATGTATGGACCAAGCAGATAGCATTCCCTTCTTCTGAACAGAGCAGTCCTCCACTTAGGAGACCAGTGGGGATGTCTCTAGCCATGTGGTTCCATGTCTGTCTTCTATTCCATTCACATCACTTGTTTTTTCACAACAGTGCTTTGAATCCATAGGTGGTGTTTTGAGAATTACTGGACAGATATCGTTTATGGGTTCATATGCATTTGAGAAAATGCATATATCCAAAATTTTGCATAAAACTTTTTTTTTTTTGCATTGGAAATTGTTTTCCTCACATAGATTAATCTGGAGTGAAAAAAGAACAGTGAACACATGAAAAAAACTAAATTCTTAATCTTAAAACTCAGCATGACAGGAAAAGTTTGAAGTAACAGAAAGGAAACAAAGAAAAATATTTTGCACCTAGTTCATGGATCCCAGGCCCTCTCCACTAGTCCTTAACACTCCTCACCATGAAATTGTTTTCCTTCCCGCAACAGGATATCCTCAGAGAATCTGTATCTCAGCAGTCATGCTTGCAAATTAAGCCTCTGCTTATCATTCAATGATCAGTTAAAAAACACAGTATGCTAAACGGGTTGTCCGGATGGCCCCTGTGGTCTCTTCCAACTCTATGATTCTATGAAATGCCAGATACATAGGTGGTGATAAACCATGTGGTATAATCGACATCTTTCATCACTTGGGGGAACAGCTTTGTAAACAAGCATGTGTATTGCCTATTTTCTTCAATTTCTTCAATTTCTTTTTGCTCAGTGTATATCCTTGGCGTAGCTGTTGTTGTGGTGACCTTCAGGTCATTTCCAGTACCTCTATCATGGGGTATTCTGGGGCTGGGAGTGTGTGACATGCCCAGGGTTATCCAGTGGCTTTCCATGGCCAAGCAGAGAATTGAACCCTGGTCTCTAGAGTTGTAGCTCAACCCATGACACAACGCTGGGTCACAGAGCAGGTGTGGGGATGACAAGGGAAGAGAAACATGCAGGCCATCTGGACCTTCTTAAAGGAAGGTAGGCTACAAATATGTCAGTTAGCCAGGCCTGTTGGATCTTGTAGTAAAACAGTGACTTTGTTTTTAAGAGTCCCAGTGCTGGAATCCATGGGTAAATTTAAGAGCTGCTATTCTTTCTTTTTTTTTCTTCCATCCAGGTGAAACTTTCATGTGGCAAGGAGACAGTGGTCACATCTACGACAGAGCCCAGCCGCTGTGAGTACTTGATGGAGTTTGTCACTCCAGCAGCCTGCCATGAGCCGAAAGACTTCAGTCATGATGAACTCTGAGAGCAGGTGAGTCCATCAGCAAATCCTAAAACCTCTGCTTCTGCAGGGTGGGTCTCGCTCAGTTCTTTGCTCAGGATCTCTCCAAACTGGGGAAATAGGCATTAATATAGCAAAGGATACACAGTGTACGCAAGCTTGAAGTGAAGTGCTTCGAGGCCAAAAAATCTTCACATTTACATTAATGGGGTCTGTACTGAAAGTAACTCAAGACAGAGATTTTGGGGTTGTGGTGGAAAGCTTGATGAAAATGGCAATCCATTATAAAATACAAAGTCCACAGACAGCATAATTAGGGAAGAAATTGAAAACAAATCTACTAGTATCAGACTGCCTCTATAGAAAAATCTCTGGTGGAGCCACACTTTAAAAACACTGCATGCAGCTCTGGAGACCAGGCTGCGATTCCTTGTTCGGCCATGGAAACCCACTGGGTGATCTTAGGTGCGTCACACCCTCCCACCCCCAGAAAACCCTGTGATAGAGTCGCCTTAGGATCGCCGTAAGTCAGAAATGATTTGAAAGCACCAACAACATCAGCAGCAGTGACAATATGGAAGAGGTTATTCATACAGAACATGTGATATTTACTACCACAAGATGTAATGATGGCTAACAATTTGGAAAGGTTTTAAAAGGAAGTGTACACATTCTTGAAGATTTGGGCTGTCACTGGCTACCAGTCATGATGGATGTATATTCTCTCCAGCATATTAATTGCTGGGAAATAGAAGCAGGAGGATGCTGTTACTTCCATCCCTCTGTTTTTGTCCAGTTCATAGGCTTCTGTTTGTGAGCAGAATACTGGACTAGATAGGGCTTTGGTCTCGTTTAGCATGGCTCTGAAGACCCACCTGCCTTCTGTGAGGGATTTGCAGCAGTGAGATGTGTACCTTAGCTGGAAACTGCCAAAGATAGGGCATTTAGGCAGTGCTCCCCTTCTGCTTGTCAGAGCCCATCCCTGTGTCCTGGCAAAAGGGCCAAGGGAGGTGCCACTTCGTTCCTTTGACTGATTGTTCTGTCTGCTTTTTTGTTCTTGTAGATGTGCAGAAGCCATTGCCACTGGAGCCAGGCACAGATCCCAATGATTCCAAGACCCATGGCTGAGTTCACTGCCTCTTCTGTCCCCATGGCTCATGCTCATGGCCTTCCCACATGGATCCTGGCTTCCCCTTTCCACTGTTAGTGCTGCTTAGCCCCATGGACCTTGGAATTTTTAAAAACTGGTATTTCCCTTGCCAAGACATCTAGAATAAATCTTTTTTTTTCCCTCCTCCCTCTCCCTCTCTCCTTGCTTTAGGGCATCACCTGCCCAGATCATGCACAGGACTGCTAAGTTGCCTGGCCTTTTATATTACTGGGAGAATGCCTCTCCACCCCTCACTGTTGTTTCTTTGTAGGGAGGAGGAGCTAGTTTTTTTTCAGTGCTGGTGGAGAAACCTCAGGCTGTCTTCCTCAAGCACTTTCTTCTGCTGGCCTTCTGTTCTGAGCCAGATTTTTGCCCAGATGGAGCAAGAAAGGCTGGGAGAAAGAGCCTGTGCCCAGCTTACTTTTTGTGCTGTCAGACCCAGACGATCTTTTTGTTTTGTTCTAACCTGCTGTTTGGTGGTGAACTGTTACTGAAAGAAGCAAACACACATTCCCTTCCAATAAAGAAACATCTCTTGTGTGTCTTGTCTTGGTGGCATCAAAAGTGAGGAATGTGGTGGCGGAGTGCAAGTGTTTCTTGGGGTGCTGCAAAATGCGGGTGACACAACATAGCCTCTTCAGGCCTGCATGCAGTAGGGGCAGCTGTAGAATTGGCTGTATGCATATGTGTCACCTCGGGTCATCCTTTTCCCTCTCCTCCCCCCTGCCCTCCATGAGCAGATAGAAACTTCCTGTGAAAAGCATGGATGTGGAGATGGGATGATGATGGGTTAGAGCCCCCCCCCCGTTTCTCCTCTTCTTCCTCCTCTCTCACTGCTCCCCTCCCCTCCCCTTTGGGGGACTGGGCCTCTCCACTCTGTGCCACTCTTCTTGATAAGGGTTTGGAGGGCGGGCAGGCAAAGCTGGTGTCTTTCACCTGCTCCCCTTGATTGCTGCCTCAAAGCCCAGGCATTTCCATGACAAAAGGGGAGGCTCCTTCCCTCCCAGCCACCATTGTTTCCCATCTGAGCCTCTTTCTACAAAGAGGCCTGCTGCTGGCCTCGAGCTGGGGCCGTCGCTTACAAAAGGCCTCTCTGGTGACCGGTGGCAGTGTGGGGAGGCTGCTACCCGTCTCCCACTTGGGTCTTCCCAGAGAGTGGGAGAAGGACAGATGGCTTACTTTTCAACCCCTTAACATCAGGTGATGTGGACATCTTTTACTGGTGAGGGTAGATATTAAAACGGAAGCGTCTGCTTTCATTTAGATTTCAGCCAGTTATGGGAGCATCTCCCTGTGACTTCTTTCCTTTGGCCTGAAACATCTCATCAGTAAGGAGATGAAAGGGGGAGTCTGTGCACCCCCCTTCCATAAACACAGGTCACTGCGTGTGTGGGGTGGGGGTGGCTTTTGGCTAAGGTATTTTTAATGTCAGAAAAAGGGCAAAACTGAACCACCGGTGCTCATAGCCTAATCCACCTGATTCTGTACACACAGAAAGAAGGAACCCAAAGAGACAGAATCCACTGATTACCCTTCGTAAGTAGACAAGGAAAACATGGCTCCTTATGGGATGGTATTTCTGTGACAAGAGTTGCACTGTGTGCGCGCAGTCGTCTGCTCTGCCGTCTTTACGTGCACCGGGTTACTTTCTGCGTACGTGTGAATTGCATCCATTAACGCTCAACAAAAGAAAGCCAAGGGCAAACCATTAAAGCCTTTAAACTTGTTCAGTAACTCCAACCTGATTGAGAACAAGGTTTTGCACACACACCCCTTTTTTTTCCCTCCAGTGGGAGTTGGTAGAACCTGAGGACCAGGTTTACATCTAGCTCTTTCAGTGTGTTTAATGAATAAGTCAGAATAAGTGGGCTATAACGGTTAAGTAGTGCTGAACTTTTTGTTTTCAAAATCCTGGAGCAAGTGAATATTTTGCTCTCATGTAGTTTGGTATGTGAAACCAGTTTAAAATAAATGTAGTCAGTACAAAAGGTGTTTGCAACAGCATTTCATGAGGTGAATGAGGTTTTCCGTTCTGAATGAAATGTGATGAAATATTCTGCAGGTGATCTGTACTGGCGGTGTGGAAGAAATACAGCTCAATCCCCCCCTTTTTTTTGTAGAATTGTCCCCTCTTCCACACAACTGATGGACAAAACTCATGTAAGATTCTGAACTTTTTTTATTTTCTGGCATGAAAAGTACAAATAATTAAACAATTCCATGTAAAAGATTCATACAGCCGCCGTGCCTGAAATCCCAGTAATAAATAGTCTAAACTAAATGCAAAGTGTCATTTTTTTCTTACTTTTTACAGCAGTTTTTAAAACCCTTCCCACATCAACTGACTCTCTCATGATTTTTTTTTAAATATTGTTTTTAAAAACTGTCCCAATACATACACGTGAAGCTTAAGGAGCTCATGAGGGGGCAGGCACTCCAGGCCTGTCATCTTCTCCCCTGAGCCCCACCATGCCCCTAACTAAATACATTGGTGGGGAGGGTGGAGGGCACGTAAAATGTTATTAGGAACTCGCCATTACAATAGACAGACAATTCTTTAAACCCTCTGCTCCCTTCAATGTTGCACCCTGACCCATCACTGGAAGCAAGTTTTTTTAGCCAACAGTAAAGTCATGTCACAAACCCCCTCTTGCTGGCTGGCTCTCTGGTGTCTGCCTTTATCAGTATGCAGAATTCTCTCTTTCCCTCCCCACCCCTGATCCAACCCCTATCGAATCCACTTCGCCTTTTTTAAAATAGTAAACTCAAACTGGCACTTATTGCTACTTGAAAAAATATACTTGAGAAGAGGCTAGATTGCTGTGACCGTTTAGGAATCAACCGATCACAAGAAAGAATTTTGTTTGCAACTAAATGCCCCGGTTGAGATGCAGGGAAGGGAGTCAGATGCAGTGTGGTTGCAGGATCAGAACTTAAGCAGGATCTGAACAGCCAGCAACCAGGCATTTTGACCAAACAAGTGGAACCGGAGGCAAAGCTCACAGTCACCCGGGTACTCCAAATATGCAGCTTCAGCTTGACTCAGTGGCTCTGTTTCAGTACAGTTCATTAAGCACAAAAGTTATTTCAATGGCTATATAGACTACAAAGGCTGCCAAGCTTAAGTCTGTATTTTCATTATGCTCTAAATAATAGAATTATAGGGGGTTCTCATCCCCCAGTGTCCACAAGTACTTTCTGGAGCCTTCTTCCTTATCTTGCCCTGCTATCATTCATGCAGGTGACATGGGACATTCATGCACTGAGATGGTATTGAGGAAATAGGCCTTTCCATTGCTAGAGTGTGGTGCTACTTTAAGCAACTAGAACTCCTCTTCTTGACCCTTGGTTGCAATTACAGAAATAATGTTGCAGCTCCTTTGGCCCGTATAAAAGGCAGGTTAACAGATGAGGGCAGACCTAAATCCCAAATCAATTTCAGAATTGAATGCAGCTATGCCCGCAATGCCCACATTTTCACACGAAAGATGCTCTTGATTGAGCCTCTGCATCATTATGTGTTGCTTGAAGGTTCAGGTCTATCTAGGGTATCTAACTATCCAACAGTCTGTCCTCCACTGACTGACAAGTCAAGATGGTGCTGGTTAATTTTTAATTTGTTAATTTTTAAAAAAAACAGTATCTGAGAAGATGCTGCTGCTACTACTCAAAATATACTTGTCTACTGTACAGTATAGCATTCATGCCTTTGTATGAATGTGCACTGCACATGAAATTTGCTAATTCCCTAAGAGATTTGACTTTGGGACACACACACACACACCCGGTAACTGATTCTTCCCTCACATTTTAAGAAGGCAGAAACAGGGAATGGGCAGCAACTTGTGAGGAAAAAAAATGACTGTCCCTACTAAATAGAAGGTGTCTCTGCAATCCACTGCTACGCTCCAGGAATGTCATGCTCAGAAGGCACACAGCCCTCTACAGCATTAGCAGGGAGCCAAAAAAGCACTTTTGGGGCTACACAGAACTTTATATAAAAGACAAAATGCCTTCTGTGGTGTCAAGAGTGTTACCTGCTCTGGTGACTGTATAGTCAAGAGCTTGCCGATGCTAAAGAATTAGCCTCCCCAAGCAGCAAAAAACCCCAAGTGAAATAGATCAGGCACCTGTGTTGTTATAGCAGACACATAGCCAAACACAAGCAGTAGGGCATTCCTCACTGTGCAGCAGCTCATTATGACACTCTTGATGCTGCCCAGGAAGCCTGATTGTCCAGCTGCTTTCACTGGGAAGAGGAATAGCTCAGGCCTTTGTGGTTCAATAGGCATTTGGCCAGAACAGTACCAGCCTAGCCAGAAGTAAGTCCCACTGAGTTCAATGGCTTTAATCCTGGGGAAATAGTTACACAGCTCCACCCTACAGTCCTGGTAGTCTTATTTCCAGCATGTTCGTTTTTTTCATGATCTTGGCACAGCCTCACAGCCCAAACCCTACACTTCCCCGGAGCTTCATTTTAGAACTACACGCGTACTCTTCCAGGATCCCCCTCCTGGGCCTAATGTGCATGCCCATAAGGTGTGCTCCATGCTTTCCCACTCATAAATAAATCAGCAGGTACAAAGAAGCCACACAACAGGCTAGAAATCAAAATTTCATATGAGTCTGCAAAAATGAGAGATGGGGGGCTTTTGCTGTACTTACCTAATTTCTCCAATGTTCATCAAAGTCCTCATCTAGTTTAGGATGTATTTCCTCCAGGCCATTTTAAAAAAAGGGTGTTGCTGTGTCGCTCTCCCAAGGTAGGGAGCATTCAGTGTAACCAACATGCTTCTTGGCCCTGGGCTAACTTCCATTTGGTAGCCAAAGATCTTTTGAGATTGCAGGACTCTTCAGAAATAGCAATTCATCAATAGAAATTTGCCTAACATGTTATTGCTGTTCAAATTTTAGAAATCATGTTTTCCAAGTGGTCTCAGGATTTATCGACCAGTCTTTCTTTTAACACTGCCTAATTTCAATTTCCTTTATTGCTGGTTCCCACTTACTCTTTTTACAAGAAGTTACATGCATTAGACTCAGTAATAACAGCAAGTGCTTTTTCCTTTTTTTTTTCCAATTTTTTGTTGGGGGTGGGCTAAATGCATATCTGAAATGGCTCCCTTGTGCTTAATGATTTCTGTGAATCAGAGCCAGAGAGGGTCAAAATGTCCTTTATGCCGACAAGTTTCACCTGCCCGTGGTGTTTGCTTAAAATATTTAAAATCAAAAAAGCAAATTGTCACTGAAATAACTTTTGTAACATGTGGGAGGGATGCTGAGTGGCAGCATATGAAGGGCAGAGGGTACAAAACACAAGAATAAGTAGAGAAAATGACAAGCTACATGTTCCCCTCCCGCCCTCCCCTTACCTTTCAATTAGGATGAAGACTCAAATGTGTTTTTTTCCCCCAACAAGACAAAAGTAGATGATGTAACATCAAACCTCACAAACAAACTCGCCTATCAAGATTTTGCTCTATATGCCACATTTGTAGGTTGTTTCAAAAAGTTTTACTTCTGTGCACTTTGCCCTGTTGGAGAGCCTGTCATTTAAGCTTTTATTGTTATTATTGTTTCAATTTTTGTTTGCTATTTAATAAATAAATTAGGAATAATCACTTTTCAGCAAATTAAAAATATTTCCCTTTTAACTTGCAACTCTGATGAGAACATAAATATACACAAATGTACTCTTACAAGGCAGTAATAAATATTTAAGTTAACAATAAGTTAAAACTACAAGAAGCTAAAATTCGCAAAAAGATACAAGAGTTAATGGTGCCAGTTTTTTTGTTTTTTTTTCTCATTTTATCGCAAACAGAAGCTGCCACAGACTCTTACAAAACACAAGTGAACACATTTATTGTCAAAAAATCAAGAAATCCTAAACTAATTTCTAAATCATTAAACAATTAAAACTCGAACTAATGCTAAAATGTTTAATTATCATTAAGTTCATCTTTCAAATGTTGTTCGTTTTGTTTCCATTTTTGCTTTTGAGAGCAAAAGAAAATAAAGTCCCTTGCTCAAGTGCCAACGATGACTTCGTTGTTTTCAGCAAACCTAAATAAATAAATAAATAAAAAAATGGAAAATAGCTGATGTGCATTTTCAGGATGTGATTTGTGAACACAGATCCAAAGAGATGCCTTGGGAAAGGCAGTAGCAATTGCGTTCTTTCAAAGTTAGTTTTTAGGAAAAACTTCCCTCCTCGTTCCCTTTGCAGTGAGGGGAGGGGAAGGAAGAAAGAAACATGGACATGGATGTCAGTGTAGTACAACTCTTACGAACAAATTTATCCCACTTCCAGGTTCCATTCTGAAGGGAGACGGCCATAGACTAATATAAATTAAATAAATACTCTTCTTTAAAGAAAAAAAAGCAGCAGCCCTACAGAGCAAACTTCTGACATTTGTAAAGTTCTTCTGGACTCTTTTGGCTTAGATTTGAGAATATGGGTGATACCTATGCAGAAATGGCTAAAACTCCAAAAGTATTTGGCATTTATGGCTGCCAGGTGGGCTAAAATATAACCAGATTTTTTTTCTTCCTATTCTCTTCCTCCCTCTACCTCAAATCTCTTTCTTTTAAATGAAAGGAGTAAACAAGAAGCTGGCCCATGTTATGGAGGAACTGTCCCAAGTGAAACACTTGGCTTGCATCTCTCTCTCTCTCTCTCACTCACACACACACACAAACACACACGTGCACACACAAACAGAGGGAGCCCTGCAAGCCAGGAATGAAAGATCTCTTGCGTAGGACAAATGCCTAGAAAAATTATCTTGATTAAACGTTGCATGCTCTCCTTCACCAAGAACCTCATTTCTGCCCCCACCCCCACGGGCACACCTCCTAAATCATGAGAAATCTCCCTCCATAGGCATTTTAGTTGCATTGTTCAGAATGGGGAAATGCCAAGGGTAAAGTCACTGGGAGAAGACTTGGTGTCAAGACCTGTCAGGAAAGCTTTCCCTTAGCCTCAGTCCAAGAAGGCTGATGTGACAATGGCCAGCTGGGAGGTTATCAGGGTAGCAAGTTCTTTTTCCTTAAAAAGTTGTGGATTTTTTCTTGCTTTCAGTGAAATAGAATATTCCCTCCAACACAGAAGATCCATTTGATTAAATATGGTGGCAGATGGGAGTTAATTTTGCTTTTTCACTTGCTAACATGTTTACAATAATTGGACAGATCAAGAATGGCCTGGTGGACACAGAATGAACGGCTTGGTGGAGGCCCGGCAAGGCTAGGCCAGCCTCTGAAAGACAGAGAAGCTCCCCTTCCTCCATTGCCAAGTACTATTCCTATGCATCCTGCCGTCACGGTGTTTGGTTGAGATGAAGTTCAAGCCAGCGCTCTGATGCTTGCACTAGCTGTAACTCAGTCATTTGTCACAGAGAGGCTGGATCCCTTTAAAAAAATCTTTTAAAGTTTGATTCTGGTTTACACACACACAAAGGTACATGCTGTGTCAAGACACCTGTGCTTTCTACCTGCTGCTTTCATAGACCACCCTAAGCAGCAAGCAGATGCCAACTTTCTTCTCGGAGCTGCACACAGAACTGGTGGTGGTGGTGGTGGGATGGTGATGGTTCTAAGGATGTTTCTCTAAGCTGAGTGCAAAAAAAGGGTCCACAGCACTGGAGCGTGCTGCTGTCACAGACTGAGGTCAACACCTGTCTGATGGCCTCTTGTAAGTGCCTTTTCCTCCCACCATGGGCACTGTTTCCTCATCTCTCTCCCAATTCTCATGCACATGCTTGCACATAACAGCTGACTGTAATGTGGCCAGATGCCACAGGAAGGCACAAGCCATTCACTTAGAATCTGGAGAGGGAGTGTCATGCTGAAAGGGAGATGTCAGCAGACAAGAAGCGTGTCTTTGGCAAGGATCTAGAAAGAGAGTCCAAGGAACCCACCTTCCTATGAGATGAGCACAAGGCAATTATGCTGGCCTATCTGAAACCGTCGGCCAAAGCAGGAGTGTGTACATCTCAAAAGACCGGAAGATTATTGCTGCCGAGAGGAAAAGAGAAGCCCCCTGAGAGAAATCTTAAAGCATGGGAATGGCAAGGCCTCCCTGGGGTCCATGTGCTTCTCAACTGCCTTGTGGCCCAGAAGTGAGGCCTGACCCTTTCCTCTCAAGTCCTGCCCATCTGAGAGCCTCTGCTGGAGAGGAAAGGGTACCCAGAGCTGTGGGAGGGTCCACGATGGAAAAGCACAGCACTGCTTGCAGTGGTCGGCCCTGAGGGACATGATCTCTTAGGGGATGATCTGCCACAATGGACAAGAGGTTCTACAACAGCCAAGGGTGGAATTATGTGTGCCATTTCAGTGCCGGGGTACCTGTGATTAAACTGGGGCCAGGGAGGGGAGCTGACAGGTTTGTATACATTAGGTTGCCTGGCAAGGACAAGTGACAAGTGTCAAGGAAAGGGCAAATCAGAAAGACACGAGTGCCTCCCTAGAAATTGCTTGCTCCTCCCTATTCAGCCCTTCCTCCAACATGCCAAGAAAGGCCATTCTCTTTTGCCCCAAGGTAGACTGGCTTGGTGCTCAGAAAGACCACCTCAGGCTCTGCACAAGAGCACCAGAAGCTTTCCCAATCTCCATCTGCCACATTTCTGGATCAGTTTTTTCTATTCCTCTATTACACCACAGTCCAGATCCCTCCTTGGCTGAGGATGGTGGGGTCAGAAATGCAAAGCTAAGAGATGCTCTTTAAACTTTTGATAGTCCCATTATGCTGTATGGGTTTAGGATGATACTAGATGACAGGGACATCCCTCTAAATAAAGGCTGTCCCTTAAATTAAAAGAATCACTGCTTGTCCTTCACAAGTCTTCTCCTGTTTGCTGTCTAGAGTGAGGTGCCAATAAAAATCCCACTCAAGAAGTAACATGAAGTTGGCAATAAGCTAAATGTATTGCACAAGAACCTCCCAAATGATATCAGGCTGCCTTCTCTTGGGAAGCTGAACACAAATCTTTCATTTCTGACAAGAGACATTGCATGGTGCCCTTTCCTCAGCAATTCCAGGGCAGCTTCCTCTAAGATTCTTTGCTATATCAAACAGCCTTGGGATTCCCCAGGGATTTAAACAATACTGTGAGAAGGATTCTGGGTCAATTCTGCTTTCAGATCTTCAGTATAACTTGGAAGCTTGACTCTTTTAAAAAAAATACTCCCAGAATTGTGGGAATTCTGGGAGTGATAATTCAAAAGAGCAAGCCTTTTGAGCCATGTTCCTCAGCAATAGCAAAAAGAGTTGCTTGTATCTATGCCCATGTTAACAGCCAGCCTGTGCTTCACTGGGCACTACAGAGAAGGAGCCCTATCCAAGAGTCACCCGAAAGGAATTCTGTTTTAGAAGCTTGGTGGAGCCACCTTTGCCTTCCCCAGGCAGCAGTGTCTGAAGCAAACCCATCTGCAGAAAACAGTTTCTGCACATAAGCAGCATTTACTAGATCGGTGTTGCTCCCCAGATGCTGTTGGGTACCAATTCCCATCATCTCTCATCATGCGCTTTGCTAGATTGGTCTGATGGGAGTTGCAACTCAACATCTGAAGTACCACAGGTTGTTCAGCTGTGATATACTGAGGGCGGGGGGTTTAAGATTTTGTTCTACAGTTTTCTGATAACTCCACCTTTAAAAAAACACCCTGCAGAAATGGATATGTGTGAAACCAAGGCTAGTATTAAATACACAGCCTTGGATTATTTTTTAAAAAAATTTTTCCTGGTTTTCTGTGCTTTTTGTTCTTTTAGCAGGAGGGGGAAAGTAGAGCAGTGCTGAAAAAAGCACTGTAACAATCAAATTTTTACACCCCTTATCTTATTCCCTGCCTCCCCCAACAAAAGACACAAATACCACGGTGAGAAGAACAAGAAAGAATTTAAAAGAAAGGGAACAAGAAGTAATCCTGAAAGCAATTTGCTTCCTTCCCTGACAGAGTAGGAAGAAAATAATCCAAACTCTTTGGGATCTGAGGCACTTTCTGCTTCTTGCACGAGAATCTCAAGGTCTTTCCAGGCAATTGAGGTTTTACTTTCCCTATGATGTTACTTAAAACATATGATTGGTGCTAGACTGTTTCAAGTGATGCAGATATCTTTCCACAATATTTCTGTTGGGGAAAATTCATGGTCTCCTTCCCCAGCTGTTACTACGTGGAATGCTTGTGCACTGTGGATTGGGAAGGGTTAAACTAGGCTCAAGGCATCACTGACAAAGAGTCACGTCTCTACACCCTACTCCCAAGTTCCTATGCTGCTAATTGTGTTTCTTTTTAGCTTGCATGCCTGCAAAGCATCGTCAAAGAGTCTGCAGCAGGTGCGGTTCCTTTTGTGTGGCCACCATATCGCTTGAGGACCCCATGTTGGTGTGAAACTTTTCCCCTTAAAAAGCAAGCTCATCACCTCATCTGTCTGCTGCCATGTCACTTTCTGAACTTGGGTGGAAGGGGCAAGGGGAAGGCTCAGGTTTTAGGAGGAAAGCCTTAACTGACAGGAACAGTACCTAACAGGAACTGTAACTAACAGGAACAGTACCATGGCTATCTGTCCCCAGAAGCAAGGCCTGCGGCAAAACTAACATCTGGGCGCAATTCATTCATTACGTGGGGACTCTGTGTTATTCTTATGTAGCCCTATCTGTAAAAGATGACTGGTTGCTTTTTTATGGTCTGGAAAGACCCTTGGGAATCAATCATTGGGGTGTGCACAGCAGAAGCGTTCTGGCATGCCATCTTTTTCTCCCTTAGAATTTCTTTTTTGTTAGTGTGTGTGAAGTTCAAGAATCCCAGTAAAAATTTCCAACAAGGTCTCTTTTCCTTTTTTATAAAAATACATTTTTCTAAAAATCTTTTAATTTTTTTGTTGGTTTTTTTTTTTCTATTTCAGCTCTTTTCTCCTTTGTTCGGTCATTTGTTTGATCTAACCTTGAGAAAGAAAAAGGAAGACCCCACCCATCAGCCCATCCCCACTCCAGCATCTTCCCCTTTGTCAAAAACATCTTTTCTAATTCATTGGATAGTCAATGAAGACAGCTTCCCTCCTCTGACTCTCTTTCAGATGGCCCCATGCTTGGTCCTACATATTCTTCATTAAACTGTTCTTTAGGAGAAAGAAAGGAAAGGAAAGAAAAGGAAAGAAAGAAAGAAGGGCTTGATTTTGGAGAGGAAGAAAAACAACAATTTTAGTTATACCACCATCTAACTCTCAAATAGTGACGAAGTCCACATATCTGATCCCAAAGAAGCTGATTCACCCAGTCCACACAAAGACTGGCTAAAAGCCACATTAACTTTCAAGGCATCTTGGACTCTGCACCAGATCTCCACGCTCCCTGCTCAATATCGCCATGGCCCATGCTCTTATTTTAACCCAAAGTCTTCAAAGAAGTAAGCAACTGATCAGATCTGATTTGAAATTTTACAAAACAGAGCCGGAAAAAGGGGGGACTTGGCTTCTCCCAGGGAAATAAGACTTCTCTGGGGACAAGCAGGAAGGATCCACATTTAGGACATAAGGGACTGGCTAATTTCCCGAATACAACATCATTCCAATCCAGGACCAGGCAAAGTGGTGGGATTAACAACCAATATCGCTAACATTCAGACCAAGGGATGAGATGAGCGCATTCTCCCACCACCACATTTGTCCTGTGTTGCATTCAAGGAGAACAAAGGTGGTGAGTTGGATCGTTATAAATCCTCCTCCTAGGCTAGCTCAGAATAGTAATCATGACATTCTTTGATTTATTCACCCACAAATATTCTGATTCATGGGGGGCTGTTTCTATCATGCCTTACAGAGACTGGTGTTCATCCTCCAGGGTCAGAAAACCTGCCCACCGAAAGAGCAATAGAGAGGTCGGAATTCACAAGGTGAAAGAAGTTATGGACAACTGGGGAAAGCCTCTCATTTTGGTAGGCATGAGGAAAGTCTAAAATGGGGGCGGGGAGGGGTCTGGGGGGCACCAAGCATATAAACAGAGAGGTGTCCTATTCTGAGCAGATGTCTCCCCTGCCATAGTTGCCAGAGCAGGGTTTGATTTTCAAAAAGTGGCTGACATGTTGCTGCATCCGTGCTCCCCGATGGGCTGTCGGGCAGAGGGCAGAAGGAGGGGGAGGAACCTCCTGCTTCCCAGAGAAGATCACGGTGTCTGGCGGTTTAATTTTCTGCAACAATTGAGTCAATGAACATTTCCGTTCTTATGGTGAGTTGGGGAAGAGGGCTGGTGGTTCCAGCACCCTTGTTGCTCCCCCCTCCCCCCCTCTCTCTTGCTCATTTGCTCACTCATGCCTTGTGTTGCTTACTGGTCTTGAAGGAAACCTGGAGGATTCGGTCACCAAGTCGGTAGCCATTGAGGCTGGCGATGGCCATGGCTGCTTCGTCGTAGTTGGTCATGGTGACGAACCCAAAGCCCTTGCACTTGTTGGTGGTGAAATCGCGGATCACTTTGACGTTGGTGACTGCCCCAAAAGGCCCAAAGAGCTGCCACAGGACACTCTCGTCTGCCTCTGGAGAGAGGTTGTACACAAAGATGCACCAGCCAGCACTGGAGGCCCCGGTCAGGTTGACTCCCGCCAGACTGGTCATGCTGTCGATCGTGATGGGAGAGAACCTGGAGATCAAGGAGAGAGGACTACTTTGGGTGTAAGGCTGGCATTCTACCAGCATGAGCTCAGTGCATCATGGACAGGCTAGGAAGAGACTGTCTAGTTCCCAGGGAATGCGTTTGGCACCATAAGTTCACCCCTACAAATCTCAGCTCTAAGGGGAAGGAGGGAAAGGAAATGGGTCACTGCAGTGGCTCCTACCAATTACTTTAGGGCTAGCAGAAGCATGGGATATTTGGAGTTCGTTGTCATTTTCCCCACTTTCCAAAGCAAATCTAGGTCAAGGGAGCGAGTGACATTTTAACCCAGGCTCCTTCTTGTGTGCACTGAGGTCTTGCCCAACCCGGTTCAGCCTGCAAGTGTGCTAAAGATTAGAATCTGATGCAAAATTTGTCCTCGTGGGAATCTCGGCATCCATAAAATATCAAGTTAAGAACCTCATGTTAACAAAGCATATATGAGGTACATTTCCAATTAAAGGTCAGATTCAAGAGGGCAGCTGGACAGAACTCGCTGTGATACCAGTAGAGGACACGTCTACAATACGTATTCCTATCTTTCCATTTTTCTCCTCTCCGCAATTACCATTCTCTATTATGTTGCTGATGACCACCTGCAGGCCAATTTCCTTGTTCCCTGGGTGCTCTATGCTTTTTTAAAAATCTATTTTTTTAAAAAATCAGCATTAAAATAACCTTAACTCCTAGGCTGGGTCACACAAACTGCAATGTGTCTGGCTTGGCAGCTTTTGTTCTTGGACCCAAATGTATTGCATTTTTGGCTGAACAACTCATGTTTGCCTGATGATACCACCACACTTTCCAAATACTAATGGAAATTGTGCTAATTATGACTTTATGACTTTTTCAGATTATTCCAAGCCAGGTACCAAAGTAGCAGTCTCTATACACAGGTCTTCAAATTCACTTGATTTTAGCTGCAATGCTATGCATGATTTACTTGGGAGAGTGCTCCATTCACCTCAATGAGAATTACTTCTGATTAAATATGTAGAGGATTGTTGCTGTTGTATCACTGAGTGCAGAATCTAGAAATGGGGGAATCTGG
This sequence comes from Cyclura pinguis, assembly GCA_030412105.1. Taxonomy (NCBI): domain Eukaryota; kingdom Metazoa; phylum Chordata; class Lepidosauria; order Squamata; family Iguanidae; genus Cyclura; species Cyclura pinguis. The sequence goes on from CM059600.1 coordinate 209,141,222, forward strand.
GAATCGCTTCAAAATGCCAATAAAGATTCTCCCCACTCATCCTGATCAGAACAGGTTAGTGATGTAAATGTTTGTGATTACTTTATCTTCACAGGAAAGGATGAATCATTTCAACAGTTTTCTCCTCACTGTGGGAGAAAATGAATGTTTCTGAGCAGTTTTCAGCTAGTATTTGCACATCTGAAAGTGTTTATTATGCACAGAAATACACATGGGCTTTTTTGTGCAAAAATCATGGGTTTCATGCAAAAACAAAAACTACTTTCCAAAAACATTCATTTTTGTGCGAAGAAGTATGTTTTTTAGAAAATTCCCCACCATGTTTGCACAAATAACACACGTAACGATTTTTTCACACACACAAAAAGTCGATGGGTATTTCTTTGCACAGTAGTTCCCCCAAATACTTTCACTTGCGAATATCAAGCGAAAACTGTAAATTGCTTGCCTCTTCCTGACCAGGTTTCTTGAATATATAGAAACTCATTTTTCAGGCAGTAAACAACTAAGAGTGAAACACTTTCCATCCCTAGAGGAGATCCACTAGAACTAGGGGAGTACTCTATTCCAAAGGGGTGGCCTTTTCCTTTTCCTTAGTGAACCTGAGATAGAATCTCCAGGGCAGATGGACCACAACACAAAGGCTGCTGGCATACCAAGCACCATACCTATTTTTAAGTACGGGCTTAAAATGTCACACAAAGCTCAGTTTGGGTCACAGTCATTTTGGTTTGGAAGTACCCAATGCTATAGCACAAGTGAAACTAAGCATGTAGGACCTAGACCAATACTTGGATGGGAAACTACTGACAGACACAAATAAGGTTTTTTTTAAACTTTCTCAGGATGGGAGGTGAGTATAAATTATGGTTGTACAAATATGTAGACAGCCCTCCAGCTCACACAAAACTGCTCACAAATCTTTGGGAAAAGTTTAATGCAATTAGCTTTAGAGCAACTATCTAGCTTCCCTCAAGCAACACAGTGAAATGAAACCAAGAAACACTCAATACATTTGACAACAAAGAGAAACAAAAGACTGAAAAATTGTAAGGAATAGCCAGTCATCTGACCAAAGCAGCAAGCCTTTCTATCTAGCCAGACCCAAAATAGAATAAAGTCTGCAGTGTGTCCCCAAGACACACAACCCCAAATTCCACGGGTCTAGAGCAGCAGAGGGAAGGATTGTATCATTTCAGCTTTTAACGTTTAAATCCTCATTGCTCACTGAGAAAAATAGGGAAGGTAAGTAAGGGGGAAAGAGATTACAACTTAAAAGCTAATATCAAGGGAAATAATGAAGCAAGGAACAAACAGTGTCATTTTTAAACGGGGCTCACACTGAATAGGGAAACACAGTCTACCCCCTTCAAGTCTCCATGTTACATCTCAGCAATGACCCACAGTGCTTTTTCTTCTAAAAAGGGCAGTGTGGTTGCTCTGAAGACGGGGCTGGTGAGTCAGAGAGAAGAGAGGCCTCTTGCCTCCGGGGGCTGTATTGACAATCACCTTTTAAAAATCCAGCCTTGTGCTGTGGGCCAAAGTGGGAAGGGAGAAGGGGGAATGAGTGGCGAGGAGTGTAGGCTTTGGAAGGCTATTTACCTCTTGACGCCGTATGCCATGTTTAGCAAATTGTCGAGCCTGTGGGAGGAAGAGGAAGATGAGGAGAGGCCATTGTTAGTAGACGATCTCGTAACAAAAGGGTCCTGCGAGGTCATCTGGTTTTGTTATTGGCGTGGCAGGAAGGCAGCACACAGATTCTGTGACAAGCACAGGCTGCTCTTTATAAGTGTGCAAATGCATTTTGCGGCTCTAGAGGAAGTTAATGTCTTTAAGTTAAAAATATATGGAAAAATAGTAGCAATGGGAAAAGAGCTCCACCTATTTTTTTTTTTAATTTTCTCTTGCTTTTTGGATTCTGGGAAATGTGGGGAATGGGCAGGCATTAATTACATAATGGCAATAGAGGCTGCATTTCAAATATGATGATGATGATGAAGGTAATTGTAAGTAGACCCCTTTTTAAAAAAAAAAATCCTACACATCTGGAACAGTACATGGCAAACATATTTACAATTACAGCTTGCCATCTCTGCTTTTATGATTTACTTTCTTCTACCAGGTATGTCTAGGTTCCATAAAGCAATCTTCTCTTGTATATTCAGTTTAAAATCTGCATGGCTTCCATCGTGCCACTGAATCAGACCTCTCTTTTTTGTTACAAGAGGGCAAGCTTTTAAGCAATCATGGTTGCTAGAAACAATTTGGAAACCTCTTGAGTTTCCAGAGCTTCCAAGAGGTCAAAGCCACAGATTTTATTATCTTTACTCAGACCTACCTGATTCTGTGACAGCCCTGTCTTTACACCCGGATCTTTACTATTCATAAGCTATGCATATTTTTCCCCCAAAACCCAGCTCTTCAAAACATTTTGTGCTAAAAGGCAACACCTTGTAAAATATACTTACAAATTGTTCAATTGTGTAAAAAGCACACACTTAAGTAATCGTGCACAGTTTTTATAATTCAGTAACAGAAGCTGGGAATGTGGTTCTAAGACAGATCACCAAACCTGGAAGGGAGGCACGATGTATGTAGCTGTTGACTCGAACTTTTTGGTGATTTGCATAAGCAGGAGTGTACATGAGGTTCATGAAAACATCTTTCAGGCTCAAGTATATACTGTAAGTCTGCCTTGTATGCCTTTAGGATAACAGAATATTTTACAAGCCAAGACACAGGGGGAAAAAACTATGATCAGAAGTTCCATGGGTATGTATAGACTTTAAATAGTGGTCTCATGCTTGCATGTGGTACCCCACGCAGATGCCATGCCTTTGTGCAGGTTGCACCAAGAAATGTGAGCAGAAAGTTCCAACCATTCAGTATATTACTACAGAGAACCAAAGTTTTATCCTGTCTGCTGGGCGTGGACTCAGACTAAACCAAAGGAAAAGGTGGATTACTAAGAAATAACATCCACTAACATATAAACAAGCATTCCAATACTGTAAAACCTCCCATCAAGAAGAACAGAAGTGAGGCTTAATCCCCAGGAAAAAAATATTTTTGATGAAAATATACTCTAGGTATTTCAGACAAAAAGACCTGGATTATGTTCACTAGCCTTGGAGTGGGGAGTGGGCAAATGTTCATCAGTTTCTATCACTTTCTCATTTTCCAAATCTCAAATTTGGTTCATCTTGAACTTTCAGAAGTTTATTGATTGGTTAGTGCTGTAAACAGATTTTTTTTACACATTTTTGTGCATATTTCCACCAAAACATTGATTTTTAACATTTGTTGCAAGCAATTATAATGTATCTTTGAATGACATATATTCTGTGTGTAACTTTTTTTAATGTGCCCAATTTATATATATCTCTTTACTGAAGAACTCTGAATTGCAAAAATTCAGAGAAGTGCAGATTTTGAAGGCAAAATTAGTTCTGGGCCATCTTTTCTTTTGAATGTGTGAAATTAAAGTAAGTTCCAACAAAATTATTCCCCCTCAGTATCAAGAGACAGTACCTTTGGGAAGGTACTTTCGTTAGATTATTTGGTTCTGTACACTGATGAGAGTAGCCCAAATTAGACTACTGAAGACTATCTGGTACTTCGGCCACTCTCTCAGTAAATGTCTGATGATGCCACCTGCATCAGATTAATGTGTCTTCAACCACCATAGATCATGGACAAATATAACTCAATGAAGCATTACCACAGCTCTCAACAAGGTATGTGGAAGAACTTTTAGGGAACTATCACCTAGCTTTTAGACTTCTCTGATGATGAAACACCATCAGTACCCGCAGTATCTTCAAGCAGAGATCAACTGCCCAGGAGATCATTCAGCCCCTGAATACACCAAACATCAAATCAAAAGGCATGTTCTGCATAAAAATCTCTGAGAAATGAGAAGGAAATATTGGATTCTGAAACTAGAAGTATAAGCTTGCATTAGTCAAAAAAGAATCAGAATAAAACAACTAACCATCCGTGCTTTTTCAATCTAATGGAAAAGGCAAAAGCTACTGTTAAAAGGGACTTACTAGTTCCACACACTTACTATTCAGAACATAGTAAAACATCTCTAAAGCCTTTTCAACTTCATTTCAAAGTGGGCAGGGTTATTAGCCATTATTTTGCCTCACTTTGGGATACAAGGACTTCCTTCATCTTAGAATTTTTGGAATCAATTATCCCTGGGAGTTGTCTCTGGTCTTCAGTATCTTAGGACCAAATTAGACGATACATTCACATATACTAAGCCAGAGTTGCTCAAAATCCTAGTTTCTGTTCATGGGAAAGCATGCTGATATACACTGCTGATTGCTTCTACCGGACTCTCTGCACAAATAGAAGCAAGCTAAGCTAATCAGGATCTTACCAGGGCAGAACAGCTTAGCATGCTCTTTGAACTGAGACTCCAGGCTTGTTGCTCTTCCAATAAACCAGAAGTTCAAGTCAAGAATCTCAAGATCTAGGCTTTTCTGCTCTGCTACATTTATGGCTAGTTTAACGGTTCCTCCTTGCAGGAGTAAAAAGGGAAAGGCAATCAAAACAGTCATGTATCGGCGGGCTTGTTCCTGAATGTTAAGGAGAAATTCAGAGAAATTTTAGTTCAGCATTTTGAATGACTATTAGGTATATTTCCTGTCTTCACTGTATTTCTTCTTCCACAGCTTTTTGATGTGACAGAGAAGTTGTCTTTGGTGCCAACAGCAGCTACCTTCCTGTGCAAGACACTTTTCTTGACAGGGAAGAATAGTTTTTGTTGGGACTGGGTGGGCAGGGAGGGGAACAGTGGAAGACAACTCCTTTTCTGGTGTGTTCCTAAGGCTAATTAGGGCTGCCACCGCTGCGATTTTAAAGTTATTTAAAAGTGAAAAAATTAGACATGTTAGAAACAATCATGCATATAATGTAAAGGTGAGTTTTTATGGTACTCTGCTGGTATACTTCCTGCGGCCTATTATTGTTGCCCTTGGCTCCAATCTGGTTGTTCCTAGACACTGCACAGCAACATCCAGACTCTTAGCCTAGCTAGAATAGGACAAGGGGATGGGAGAGGATAAAGGTGAATAAGGCTCTCTACCTCAGCAAGTGAAAAAGCAGCAGCAAAAAGGGGCAGTACAGCACAAAATATTTTACAATGTTTTGCTTCTTAAGACCGTAAGAACAACAAACTGCCTTAACAAAAGTGATTGGGTGTTTTAAAGCCCCAAACAGAACAACAAAATATTAAAACAACCTTTCTTGTACTCAGCTAACTTCTCAATGCCAAAGAAGCACGTTAGTACAAGAGGAACTATACCTATCTAGTACAGGGAGAGCAGAATAGTAGCAGGCCAGCTTTCCAGAGACAGGGAGCAGGGGAGAGGTCCAGAAATGTACCTCACAATGCAACTAATTTCCACCATGATCCTTCGGGCCTGCAAGGCTAAAATCAATCCTGCTACCCAAAAAGTAATTTGTGTTTCGTCCAAACGGGCAGAACTATTCATAACCCTTCTCACTGCTACTGCCTCTTCTACAAGCTCTGATTTGCACAAGTTTTGATCTGTTTCTTGTGCCAATCTTTCTTTCCCACTGAATTCAAACACGCCCAGTCCACATCCAAATCCATAACTGGCAGTACAGCCAACTACCAGCTTCTCTACATATCACAGTAACTTCCCTATCCTTGGCCATGCAAGGCTCAAATCATAGCTCCCTGCAGAAGAAAAACCGCAACAGAACGCCTTTTGGTTCAACAACTCCTTTCTCTACTTTTGCAAGACTCAGATTAAACTACGTCTCCACTATGAACTCACAAAAATGCCCCAGGCACTCCTCAATCCCTGCTGTAAAATTGGACTTTGACTTCCTAGAGAGTTTTGAGGGTGAACAACATCTGAGACTTGGAGAAAGAGTGTATTGGGAATCTGAATAAATATGTGATGAGTAAAATGTGTGTCACCCAACGTTACTTTGAAAAAGGAGCAAAGGGCCTTATCAGGTATTAGAATTGTTCCTGCCTGAGTAGAGGAACGAAGCTTGTTAATCCAGGTACACTGCAACATATGAAAGTCGCTTGTGTCTACCACATGCACATGAATTGGGAACCCATGAACAGTAGCTGCAAAATAAACATCTGCAACTTTATATACAATGGTATGCTCAAAATCAATAGGTTGTTTTTCTACACCTGTGTATAGTTGTGCAGGAGAACAACACATGTGAAGCAGCCACCATACATAAAACAAACAAGAAAACGTAGAGGGCACTGAGTATGTGTAGCACGCCTGGATTTCAGATGCAATCCAACGTTCAAAAGCAAATCAGATTAAAGGTGGAATATTTGAAAATATCAAAAAAAATGGTCAAAAATGTTTTTCTGAGTTTGAGAAACCTTGATGAGAAGAATCCTGGACTGATGAAACTCTTTGTAGTTCAGGACTTATTCTGTGAAAATTTCAAACGTGGTTATGTTGTGCAGAAAACAGCATTTTCTTCATGGAAAATAATGTTTCAATGCAGATATTAATTCATGTACAGAAAATGATGTTTTCTGCACAGAAAGTGCTGTAACTGGAGATTTATTCTATGCAAAAATAACACATCGGTGATTTCAATAGGAAATAGCAGTTTTTCTGCAGGAATTATTTCTGCATTGAAATATTATTTTCCAAGCAGAAAATGCTGCTTCCTGAGCAGAAAATGCTGTTTTCTGCACAAAAGAACTACACGTAGATTTTGCACAGACTAAGTCCTGAACTGCAAATAGTCTTACAAAACCATCTGGTTTTCAAAGACTTTCTTGTAGTGGAAAGAAGATTGCTGTAATTACTTGTGGCTACTTTTGAAAAGAAACTTAGTGAAAAGTTACATTCCTATTAAACATCCTTTCTGATTTGTTCCAGTTTAGCTCAGCTTTTTAAAAACTGTCCAGAATACAAGCTAAAGAGATATCTAGGAAGTAGTCCAATCCATTACTCTGTCTTATCTACAGGTCCAAAAAGAAAATAGATGATAGAATTCACAGGTTTCCAAGATAAGTGGTGGTGGTGGGGAGCAGAATGTCTTCCAGCTCCAGATGAAGTCTCCTTCATGGGAAAAAGGAGTGGCATGCTCCGTAGTCCTATGACTTGCTTCCAAAGACGCCCAACACCCTGGAAAGTGGTGAACACAGCCACTGCTCTATTGAGATAGCTGGCTCTCTAGCTACTTACACAGGACAAAAACCTGGGCATCCACTAGATTCAGCAATAAAACTGAGCCTCCAGCTATACAGACAGTAATCCCTTACTGAGCACTAAAATGCAGCAAGCTCTTAAGTGGGGCAATGAGATCAGATGCTGTTGAAATTTTCAGGGGAAAATGCAGCTGGAACAGCCTGGCCTATCACCATCAATTCTTTCACCCTAGCAATTTTCAGATGAGCATTGCTCTGGCCTCTAAAATAGAAGTGGCGACTATGTAGCCCTCCAGATACTGCCTGACTGCACCTCATCTGCCAATTGTCCCTTGCGAGACCCAATCTTTCCCAACTCAACACGGCAAAGACATGAAGCTGCCACAACTTGGTGTCCACTTGCTCCTAGGACAGCTTAGCATGATTAACCTATTTACAGTCAATGAATGACACCATTCCTATTTGCCCTGTGGTGTGGCTATCAGATCAAAATATGAGGCACAGCTCAAAAACAGAAAGAGATTGAGGATGAAGAAAAGGAGACCATGAAGCCCCAAAGATGTATTGACCCTTTGGGGAGAAGTCAGAGAAGAATAAAAATAGTTCATAAGCCTTCTACCCAATTAATCTTCTTTACTGAAAGTAATCTCTGAAGAAGAGTTTGGGAGGTCGGTTTATTGCAAAATCTAACCAAGTAATCCAGTTTCATTAACACTACACTCATTATTTGCTACTTTTCCATTGCTTGTTATTTTTTGGGGAGGGAGGAATTTATTTTCAAAAAAGAATAAAATGGCTTATAATTTGAAAGAAATCCCCCTAAAATATCCCAGGAAAGCATTTTTGACCTCTGAAAAGAAAGCATAAAGAATCAGTTTGACTCATTATGTTTCTTAGAAAAGTAACAACATTACTAGTTGTTATATCATCGCTAAGATGAGTATCATTATGTCCTTGCTACTCCAAAATATAATGCATTACGGGTAACATCTTTCTCTGTAATGTGCCACTTCCAAGTTCCATTCTTTAAGGGCAACTGCTGGCACCATGCCACAGGGGCAATTTGAGGAGGCAAAGAAATTTCACAGTATATTATGATTTTGTGTGTGCTTGTGGACTAATAACTCCCATGGAAGGCTTCCCCATGGAAAACCTAAAGATAAATGCCCCCAGCCCTGGCACCTGAGCCCTCCATCTCCCTCAAGCAAGAGGATAACAACCATACGAGACACAGGATGAGGAGAAGGACTGGACCTTTCAGCCCACCAGCAAAGGATAGGGGAAGGTGTCTCACCTGAATCGCTGAGTCTGGTGGTGCAAGGGTCCAGTGTACCGCCGGGCTGTGGTCTGGTACAGATGTGTGAGCAATGCTTGCCCTGTCTTCTGGCTGGGGTTGTTGGCAAACTTGACTGTAATGGGTTCACTGGCACCCAGTGGTTTCTGCCCATTCAGCCCCTTAATGGCCTCCTCAGCTTCTATCCTCTTGTCAAAACGGATGAAGCCCACTCCTCTGGAAACACCTGTAAATGGAGCAGATGGAATTACATATGGCTACATGGATGTGCCAGCACGGTAGAGTGCTTTGAGTGTTGTACTAGGACCATGGTTTGATTCCCGCTCAACCACGGAAACCCGCTGGGTGATCTTAGATCTTTCACTCTGGCCCTTTCCGCATCCTACCTTTTTTCGGCGCTGGGGTGTGGTGCTCGCGCGAGCAGCCTCTTGTGAGAGGCCCTCGCATCCAGGTTTCTTCAGCGCCACACGAGCTTCCTGCTTGCGCAAGAGCCCTGCCTCTTCCTGTTGCAGTGCAGCCTAGGACCTTCTCAGGCTGCACTGAGACAGGAAGCGCTACCGACCCATCTCCCGAGGCTCGTCACGCAAGGTAAGTGCGCGCGGGGCCAGGGAGCAATGCACGACCATGTGCCATTTTCGGCCGAAAATGAAAAAGTGTGCGAGCGGTGCCCGCCAGACCCTGGAGCGTCACACAAATGTCAGTGCATCGTGTGGACTGCTCGAGGGGCCCTTTCGCATGGAAAGTGCCGTGCGAAAAGGGCCACACTCTCAGCTCCAGAAAGCCCTATGATAGGGTCACCTTGGGATAGCTGTAAGTTGTTAATGACTTGAAGGTTTGCAACAACAGCAGTAACAACATGGATGTTACATATTTATCAATTCAGCTTTTAAGTCAGCCATGGGGCCCCATGCACTGTTTAACATTACTGTTGATACTGTTTTTGGCTTTTTGGGGTTTTTTTGGTTTTTTTTAGGAACCACAATAGGACTTTCTGCCACTTCAGGATTGGCTGGTTTGGGCACTTTTGGCGATCCATGCAGGTCCCAGAGACCCCCAGGAACAAAAATGGGCCACCTGGACCCAACGCACTTGCCCACTCTACGTCATACTCATCTCCAGAATCCGGAAAGTAAATTTTTTGGAATATTAATTCCCAGAATATCCTACGTGGGGTTCTGGGAGTTGCAGTGAAAAAAAAAAGTCCTGATTTGTTTTAATACAGTACCTTACGTTCATTTTAACACCTATTGTTTAACAATTACGATTTTTGTGTCCCTGAAGAAGAAACCTGGTTGAAATGCATTTACAAAATGAACAATTACTTTCCAACCTAAGCCTGAGAGTTGCCTCTCACTCTCTTCATTTTACTAGGTGGGTTATCATTGCTCAGCCTGAAGCACTTTGTTGTGAAACAAAGGAGCTCCATCTGAACCAAGGCTCAGTCCCTGAAATTGTTTTAAATGTTAGCTTTTGCATGCTTCTTTTATATGAGGAGGCCTAGAATGTGGGAAGTGGTCAGAGTGCCTTTGAACATATGCAGAATGTCTGTGAAAGTAGGACATAGTCCTTCTGTGTCTGTGTGCACGTGCCTTCAAGTTGCCTGTTGACATGGTGATCCCGTGAATTTCATAAGATTTTCTTAGGTAAGGAATACTCAGAGATGGTTTTGCCACTTCTTTCCTCTGAACTATAGCCTTCTGCAGCTGATACTCATTGGAAGTCTCTCATCTAAGTACTAACCAAAGCTGATCCTGCTTAGCTTTCAAGATCAGACAGGATATGGAGCATTTAGGGTATTTAGAACCCTAACATAGTATTTGTACTGATACCCAAAATAAGAACCATCTTTGGTTTTGTATGTATTTAGCCCTTTGTTTGCCCATGAGAACAAGACTATCTCATTTGTTAAGTGTAAGTACACAGTTACATATGCACATGAGCACATGGCTTAATAGACACAACCTAGCATAATACATGTTACACAAGTAGCATCATAGGCAATGGTACTTACCAGCAAATGCCTAGGCTGATAATGTACAACCTAACCTGCTAACTCAAAGCCCTTAGGAAAATGCAACATCTTCTTCCTCCCTCTACACTCTGCTTGAAGCTCCTCTGGCACTTCTTTCCCACCAATGGTACTGGTATAGGGTCAAAATCCTGCTGCCACTATTATTACCTGTGACCTGATCAACAAGGATGCGGGAGGTGATGATCCGGCCATACTGTGAGAACAGCTGTTCCATCTCTTTCTGGCTCATGGTCTTGGGTAGGCCACTCACATAGAGATTTGCATCACGGATAGAAGCTGAGCTAGGCCGTGCGTAGGACACCTAAGAGGGGTACAGGCTTGGTTAGAAAAGCCCTCAAGCAGGCCAAGGTCCAGCCCTCTGGGTCAGAATCCCTCTGTTCTAAAAATCACTTACAAGGACACTGGCATTCCTCACTTATTCTTCCCTTACTTACCCTCACATCCGTCTCCAAGTTTTGATGGCAAGCTCCTTGGGGCAGGAGCTTTTCTTTTTGTAGTTATTTTAAATAGAGTTATGCATACTAATTGCACTATTGTAACAAGAATAATAGTAACAATGGTTTCCAGATTTCCCCCAACATATTTCCATATGTGGTCTCCTTCAATAACTTGTACTGATCTATATATGGCTTAATCCAGTCTCAAGGCTCAGAGTAGACAAGCTATAATAGAGCATAAGAAAGAGAATCCTTATCCATTCTGGATTCAGATATTCAAATCAGCCTTCCCTTCTTGCGCTTATCTTATGGCCAGCTTCCTCACGCATCCTCCTTACCTTGATTGTTTTCGTCTGTAGTTTGAGGCCATTCAATGTGTTGATTGCTTTGTCAGCATCGTTGGAGTCAACATAATTGACAAAGCCATAGCCTAAACTCTGTCCTGGTATGAAAGAAGAAAAAGAGGTTACAATGAAGGAAATGCCAAGCTACAGAAAAAAAAATAGAATGGTAAGAGAAAATTATTTTATCCCTAAGAAAAATATGGAGAAAACAATTTGAAAATAAGATTTTAAAAAAATTAGTAGGCACTGTAAGCTAAAATAACATTTGACTGAAAATTCCATCTTCAAACATTGAATATAAAACCTGGCTTCAATATGTGAAATTTCCATTTCCTCAAACAGGTGACAAAAACCAAATATTTGTGTGAGACAGCTGCCAAATACATTTGAATACTGAAATACAGTGTTGTTGTTGTTTTTTAAATCTATGGCAGCCCCTTTAGTAGATCTATTTTCTCCTGATCCTCAAGAGAACTGCGTGCATGAGAGTAGCTGGAGACAACTCAGGAGACTATGAAGAGCATTGGGAACTGTGATGGGAAAAGGCTTCATCCAAATTTTTAAAAAACCCTGTCATGTAGCATTGCCTGTTCAAGAGCATCTCCTTTCCCTGAACTTTCAGAGCCAAAAGCAAAAAGGGGCAGATACTTGTGATGTCATTGGATAAAACCTAGTTAAAGAAGTAATATAGCAACCCAGAAACCAGCAGGGAGGGGGTGGGAATAAAGGTATTTTTCAGCAAAATGCATCTGGTAGTTGTTGGCCTCCCTGCCGGGTTTTGCATCCTGTGTAGTACAATGAATTGCACATGTTACATGTGAGAGTTTTTCCTGGCCCTACACTGTCCTGGGACAGGTGGAAGATTCACTGCCAACCTGCAGCATCTTCCCCCACTGCTGCTGCCATTGCTTGTGTCACAGGAAGGCTGCAAGTTAAGAAGCTGCTGTTCCTCCCCATCTTGCTCCAAGCAAAACAAAAGGCTCAACTGCATGTACTCACAGCCTTCAAATGTCCTGATTTGTCAGGGACTATCTTGATTAATCCTGTTGTCCCAACTTTTTCAGATGCTTTGGAAACATCCCGGTTTCTCTCGCCTCCTCCCACGTTCTGCCTCTGTCCTTGGCTTACTTCAACTGCTGCAGAAGTGCAAAAGTAGTTTGCACTCGATTAACTCACCAAGGAGGGGGTCAGAGTGTTGCCTTTTCCAGTAAGTTCAGAGAAAAGCAAACTGCTGTAGCCTCTTCTAGCTTGTGTGTTTTTCATTGATAACTTTTGCCCTCTTGACTATGCTCTGATGTTGCTTGGCTGTAAGTGTCCCAATTTTCATCTATGAAATGATGGAGGGTATACATATCTACTCCATCTCTCTTTCCCCACTCCCCCTTCACCGCCACTCCTGGATTTTGGTGCATCCCTGTTGCACAAGGGCAACACGTGCATACAAATGAGGAAGCCTTGGTTCTTGCCTGGGTGGAGGCTTTAAGGCTATCTCATCAAGAAAAACTAAACTTTCTCCTCCTCCAGTACTGCTCACCTTGGAAAAATATAACAACTCCCTAAGACTTTGGACTTGGTCCTGAGATTTATTGACCCTATCGAGAGCTGAGGAAAGAAGAAGAGAGGAATTGACAGAAACCAGAGAGGCCAGATCAGTTACTTAGCTGGGAATCTCAAGGCACCTTAATACTCCATAAGCACTAGACATAAGGGCAACCAAAGAAGGGGCCCTAATCTCTTCCGGTTACCACCTCCCAGTAGTCCAATGCTACATGTGGGTCAACTGTATGTCTAAAGTTTCTGAAGCCTACACTGCAAATTCCAGTCTCCACTGTTATGGTTGAGGAAAGAAAAGCCAAAGGTGTATCTGTGACAAAGTTTATATTGGAAGTAATTCATTACAATTACAGTTCCAAGCATCCTGAATTAACTATTTGTTTACCACTATTTTAATTTTTTTAAAAAATAATTCTTTGCTTTCCCATCTCTCTGAAGTAACTGGAATATGTCCTTTTGGTTATCTTGAAAAAACAACAACAACCTATATCTGAATACAACAATCTGCTGCCTGTTGCACAAAATACACTTCTCCCACACATGTTTTTGTCACCTCAACCCCCACAACAGAGCACAAGGCAGCCCTTGAATCATGTGATATGCTTTTTCCTCCACTTAGTCAGACAGTACCCCTATAACTATAAAAGAAACTAAAATGTCACGGTTATACCGCTTACAATGGAGTTATTCCTTGTCAAGTTATAATGTTGTGTAGCTAAACTGAAGTTACTGGGAAAAAGAACAACTACTAGTAAGGCTTCCTTGTATTTAATTAATTCGGAACTATGAACTGAAAAATCATGGTGCTGTTTTAACTAGACTTGGATGGAAGTATAAACATAGTTTCAGTAACAGCATCATCCTGTTAATTCTGCTGTATTCTACTTCACCCCTCTTGGTTCACAAGTTTACAGCCCTCTCTCCCTATTCATGGGCTTGACCTTCACAAATTTAATTATTTGCAAGGTACGCGTGTGCGTCCACCCCCCATTCTTCTCCTCCCATTCCCGTGCATTTTGCCAGGTGCAGAGAAGAAAGGCAAGTGCCTGGGCAAAAGGTAAGGAAATGAATGGGTGGGGAAGGCACGTGGACCTTCCTTCTCTCCTCCAGAACTCCCCCGCCTATTCCCTTGCCTCTGGTCCTGGTGTGAGAACTCACGCTAAGGCAAAAAGCAAGGGAATGGGGAGAAGGTAGGCATGTGTGCCTTCCTTCTCCCCTTCCAGATCTCCCCCTTCCCATTCCCTTGCCTTTGGCCCCAGCACGGAAAACTTGCACCAAGTCAAAAGGTGAGCGAATGAGGGAGGAGGCTCACACGAGCCTTCCTTCCCCCCTCTGGAGCTCCCTGCCTCCATTTCCTTGATCACAGGGAGGAGTTATGCATCAAACAGTCAGTTTGTAATTACTTAGAAAGCAATGCCATAATCAGTAAAAGCCAGCATGGACTTCTCAAAAATAAGTCATGCCAGACTAATCTTATCTCTTTTTATGATGGGGTTACACGCTTGACAGATGAAGGGAATGCTGTAGACGTAGCATCTCTTGACCTCAGTAAAGCCTCTGACAAAGTTCCCCATGACATTCTTGCAAAGAAGCTAGTAAAATGCAGGCTGGACATGGGTACTGTCAGGTGGATTTGTAATTGGTTGACCAACCAAACCCAAAGGGTGCTCACCAATGCCTGCTTTTCATCCTGGAGAGAAGTGACTAGTGGAGTGCCACAGGGTTCTCTCCTGGGCCCAGTGCTATTCAACAAGCCATTTCCGCACTAGACTGCTATAGTGCTCTTATTCCACTCTCAACATCCTATGGAATCCTGGGCTTTGCAGTTTAGCGAGGAGCCTTTAGAATTCTCAGCCAGGGAGCTCAGCTCGGTTGCTGTGGAGACGAGGCCTAGCAGCAAGAAGGTAGGCAGTGTATTCCCTCAGGAACCCAACCTCTGTATGTTAATAACTGTGAATACACACTGGATTGGAGAATATGGGGAAAACTTACAGACAGATACTGGACAAGACAGTTTGGGGAATTAGAGACAGAGGATCTCAAATCTGGGTATTTCAATGCATCTAAGCTAAGGTAAGGAAATTCCTAAGATATTTCTAACATGTGTTACCTAGGAGAAAATAAAACCCCAGCAATGCTGGGTAAATACACTAGCTGTATCTAAGGCTATTTCCACACTAGCCTGTTATAGCGCAATCATTTCACTTTCAACATCCTGTGGAATCCTGGGGTTTGCAGTTTACGGAGGGGCCTTTGAGGAAGGAGTAGCCCTCTGGGCCTTTGAGGCCCCTCCCGAAACTGCAAACCCCAGGATTCCATAGGATGTTGAAAGTGGAATAAAAGCACTATAACGGTTTAATGCGGAAATGGCCGACATCTTCATCAATGACTTGGATGAAGGAATAGAGGGCATGCTGATCAAATGTGCAGATGACACCCAATTGGGAGGGGCTGCTAATACCCCAGAGGACAGGATCAAAATTCAAAATGATCTTGGCAGATTGGAGAGCTGGGCCAAAGCCAACAAAATGAATTTCAACAGAGAGAAATGTAAGGTCCTGCACTTAGGCAGAAAAAATGGAATACACATATATAGGATGGGGGACGCGTAGCTGGATAGCAGTACATGTGAAAGAGATCTACAAGTCTTGGTAGATCACAAGCTGAACATGAGTCAGCAGTGTGATGCGGCAGCCAAGAAAGACAACACAATTCTTGGTTGTATCAATAGGAGTATGGTGTCTAGATCGAGGGAGGTAACGGTACCACTCTATTCTGCATTAGTTAGGCCTCACTTGAAATACTGTGTCCAGTTCTGGGCACCTCAATTCAAGAGGGATATCGACAAGCTGGAACGTGTCCAGAGGAGGGCGACCAAAATGGTGAAGGGTCTGGAAGCCCTGCCCTATAAAGAACGGCTTAGGGAGCTGGGTATGTTTAGTCTGCAGAAGAGAAGGTTAAAAGGGGACATGATAGCCATGTTTAAATATTTGAAGGGATGTCATGTTGAGGAGGGAGCGGGCTTGTTCTCTGCCACTCCAGAGACTAGGACAAGGAGCAATGGACTCAAGGCGGAGGAAAGGAGATTCCACTTGAACCTCAGGAAGAACTTCCTGACAGTCAGAGCTGTCCATCAGTGGAATATGCTGCCTCGGAGTGTGGTAGCATCTCCTTCTTTGGAGGTTTTTAAGCAGAGGCTGGATGGCCATCTGTTGGGAGTGCTTTCAGGTGGGTTCCTGCATGGCAGGGGATTGGACTCGATGGCCCCTGGGGTCTCTTCCAACTCTATAATTCTATGATTCTATAGTTTTTCCACTTTCGCAAGGGTTCTACACCCCAAACTCTCACTAACATGGAGGAACCACTATATTTCTTTGCGTCTTGCATAAGATATCTGCAGAGTTCACAATATCAACTTTCTGGGTACAGGTTTAAGCCTGTTAACTTATTCCAGGGATAAGGCTGCCAGAGTGAAAACTGGAGAAGGCTCCTCTACCTTTAATGGTTGTGTAAAAGAGGAAATTTCATTAAGTGCTGCTTGATTCCACTTCACCTGCTATAGTTCTGGGCTACAGAACCCTGGGATCGGCAGTTGAGGAAAGGGCACTAAGAAATCTCAGCCAGAGAGCTCTAGTGCCTCACCAAGATCCCAAATGTAAATTCCAGGATCCCACATGATGGATCCATGGCAGTTAAAATGGAGTAACACCACTATAATTGTGTAGTGTGAACGGGCCCCAGCTAGCAAAGAACACCAGATGAAACTCCCTCTCCTGCACCCATACAAGGTACAGGAGGAGCCTTTTCCAGTTTTCACTTTGTCATGTAGGCTAAAAGCAAAGCATGACGTACCAGAGCTGTGAAGAGCCTCCAGGGGCTTGCTCACTGTACAATGCACTTTAAGAATATCCTATGTTCTTAAACGGGCACTAGAGGAGCTCTCTGGTTGAGAATTCTATATGCCTCTATCTAAAACGCATCTCCCAGGATTCCACAGGATGTTGCCATGGCAGTTAAAGTGGAATATAGTGCTATAATTGTGTCCTGTGAATGGCACCTGGGTAGTTTGGTTTGTGGTTTTTTTACCTGAAATGCAGCTGTGCAGAGTTATGAGTTTGACAGACTGAAGCTGGCAAAGTTACTCATTCCTTTCCCCTTCTGCCACACGGCATTTTAAAATAGTTCCTCACAAGCTGTTTTTAACCCAGCAAGGGAAAATGTAAGGGGGTATCAAAATTGTGCCTTGCAAGTTAAGTAGTAATTGTACTTGGGGAAGGGGTGAAAGAAAAAGTTAAGCACCACCTTCCCTTCACCAGTCTTCCAGTCAAATTTACACATGTGCAGTTTGCCAACAGCATCTTTGCAAAAATAAATGCATCACAAGACTCAATCTCACATGACCTGTCTACTTTGGCTTTAGGATTGCACACAATTTTTCTCTGGTTTCTTTTTATCCATGACAGTCTGATGTGGAAGCTAGGGATCTGGAGGCAGTGCTTGATTTACACACAAGTTAAATAAGCTCCAGCTCAAGGAGTCCAAGAGGCTTCTAAACATTAAAATCAACCAAGGCCAAATTAGAATAATACATGCATTTTAGAATAATGCACATTTATTTGGTAATGCAATGGGGCCTACTGAACCTGATCTGGCTTAGGAGTCTTACTGCTGTCTGCAAGAACCACGCCATAAATTTGAGACCACTCGGCCCAGTTATTCTTAAGCACCTGGCTATCAACCAACCCTGATTTCACAGGTCACCTGCAAGCATTAACACCATCATATCAGTGAATGTCATGTTGATACCAAATTCCAAACAGTTCTAAATATTCCCATGGTCAGCATTGATAAACATCCTTGCAAAAGAGAATTTCTGAACCAAATGTATTCCAACTCTAACCTGTACCAATATAGTAATGTTTCCATGAACTAATAGAATGACAAACCCTCTAAGATTTCACAGATGAAAACTGGGACAGGTGTGCCCAGCAACATCAACTTGTGGTCAATATAGGAAATGTTACTAATGGGGAAGAACACATAAGAGAGGCTGAGTGGTTTGCTTTTGCCAGAGCTTCATGGAAAGAGCTAGATTCTGCTCTTGTTCCTTACCTCCCCCCTGCTGAATTAACTGAATCCAAACTACTTTTGCATTTTTACCTTAGTTTGAAGCAACTGAAGTAAGCTGAAGACAAATGGGGATGGAAAAATAGGAAAAGAAGGAGGAGAGTGCTTCTTTTTCCAGGAGAATATTTCCTCTCGGTCACTCCAATCATGCACACAGCCCTTAAAATCCCACCTCTGATCCTTCTTCTCCACCAGCTGCTGCCTGACAGTTCAGGATGGCCAATTTTTCAGCACCACAAATCCTCTTTTGATGCCCCACACACAAGGAAGGAGATGGGTGAGAGATAGGAAATGTAGGCTTATCATGCTGACTCACTCCCTTTTCCTGACCTGGCTTGCACCCTGGGTGCCCCTTCCCCAGTGATGTATTTAAGTTTTTTACCCCAGGTCTCAAGTTGAGTCTTAAGTCCTTGCAAGATACTTTCAAGTCAACTCTCAAGTCTGGGAGCCAAATTTAATAGGGAAAAAAAAGAGGTTGGGTGTATGACAGGGTCAATGGGCTTACAAGGGTCTGCAGCTGTGGAAGTGGGGAATAGGATCCTTCTTACTCCCCACTACTGAAGCTTCAAAAGCTTTGGAAGGAAGGATCCTTCCTTCTCAAACTTGTTACCTAAAACATTTGCTGTTCCCCTCTGAGAAATGCACCCTGCACTCTGGGGGTGAGTCTTGCCTTTTTCTATTAGGAAAAGTTTTAGAAGGCTCCTCCAATATGCAACGAGGACAGGCTGGTGAGCAGGCCTCAAACCCATTGCCTAATGTGTTTGCTGTTTCCCTCCGAGAAACGTACCCACATTTGGGCTTGAGACAGATCATGACATGACCAGTAGGCAAAAAGAGATGGAAATGTTGTTCAAAGTCACAAAGTTTCTGGATAAATGGGTTGTGTTACTGAACTAAGGGCTGCAAATCAGTCACTAAAAATATACAAGTCACAAGTCAAGTCAAATCAGTGTGTCATTTGTTGCCCGGTTAAATCCAAGTCAAGTCCGAAGCAACTTGAATCAGACTTGAGTCCGAGTCAATTGATTTAAGTCTACATCACTGCCTTTCCTCTCACCATGCCTTGGCTCCCTCCCCACACACATTTTGATATTTGTGGACTTTCCACTTCTGTGGGGGTCCTGTGACCCTAACCTTAGTGAATGCAGAGGCCAACTGTAAATGCTTCAAATAAATAATTATGAGGTAGCCCACTTCTCAACTTAAATGTTTTAATTTTAACTGGAAACTTAAAAAGCAACATAGCTTGTCAATTAAGTACAGCAAGCAGTTGTAGTAAAACCATCAAAGTGATTCTAGGTTGTTTTAGGCCGGGGTACTTTTATTTTTCAAAACTAGAAGTTACTTCTGAGTTTTTTCCTCATTTGAAAAAGGCCTCTCTTGAGCCTAAAACATGGCATTGCCTTGCACACTGCCTAGAAGAGAGATGGGAATTCTAAGCCCTTCAGCTATTGAATTGCCTCAGCCAGCATTCTTCACAACAAGCAAAGCTGGCTAGAGCTGCTGAGTGTTTCCATTCAACGGTACCTGGAGCACCACCGAGTTTGAACTCCTTCCCTTAGGATTTGGGAGTCGCATAGAGTTTTTTAAAAAAGTTTCCTGCTAAAAAAATGGGACTACAGAATGGCTGTGCAGCCGTCCAGGACCCAATGAGAGGCATGTATATGCCACGGATTGGGTAAGTTACCCAGCCCTGATATAACTTTTGTGACCAAGTACAGATTTGAACTTGAGTCCCCATGTTTCAAGTTTAGCACTCTAACTACTACATTTTATTGCTGTCTCTGATTGATGTTTACTACATAAATTGTGTCAAGGGAACAAAATAATACAAAAAGGAATGTGTTTAATTTGCACACTATGAAATCTGCATAATGTTCATCATGTTACACAAGTATGCGCAATATGCAAATCATAGTACCGATATTTGAGAGATGGGAATATGGAAACTTCTGGCTGTTGTTTGCACAATTCAGTATTCCATGCAGATGTCTTTGTTAGATCACAAAAAAAAGCAAAAATGTAAGAGATCATCCAATGAAATCCATAAAGAAAATAAAAGACCTGTCTCCAGATGCTAAAAAATTTAGTCTTTATTCGATAAAAAGCTACACTCAAGTGTACAGTTACAGCCTGTATACACCCATAGGAATGATGTCTCTATTTTTTCCTCATGCCTGTTTACAAAATATTAAAAAGCTTTAGCCTTTTTATATATATATATATATATATATATATATATATATATGCGCGCACGCGCCTTCATTCTGTCACTAGTTCTGGATTTCCTGACTCAGAAATTTATGCAGCTTGATTGGACATGGGTATGTACAGGCTATAAGAGCAATTTAGAAATATATGGACGATGTTATGTAAAGAGATGCCATGCATCTTATCGTTTTGTAATATTTTTTAAAAACAACCCCTGAAGAGCATTCACAGGTTGCAACGCATCCAGCTTTTTAGCAAATAAGGGTCATCTTGTTAAATCAACAGCCTATTGTCAATCTACCGGCTATGAGATAAGAAAACAGTTGAGAAACTGTAGTCCAATATGTTCCAGTTCTCCGACAGCATATTGTTATATGTACATAATCTCTTGCAGCACAAGACAGTTTCAAACACAAACTAAATATTATTTCAATTGCACAAACCCACCAAAATGTTATATGTATTTATCTATATGGGACAACCATAGAGATTATAAACCTTTATACAGGCTTTTTTTTTTAAAATGCTTTATCAACAATGTCATTTCATACATTTCATACATTTCGGAAAAATAATTAAAAGAAAGTCTGGAATGGAAAAAACATTACTAGAAACAAAGTTTATCATTTTCATAATCATACCATTAAGATATCCAGTTTTAGGTACATGAAAAAATGCTAATGATAACTGTAGAAATTATATTGTGTCTTATTTCTTTAAAGGCCAAATTAGCTCTAACATCAGAAATTTATAAATGTATTTCCTAATACTGATTGACTGATGACAGTCAAAGAAGCTACAGGAGCATTTTAGACCTAAGTTGTGGTGTGGTGGGAGAACTGTCATCCTTTCCGAATTGCTACATGTACACACACACACGCACACACACATATCCTGGAGCTGCTTTTAGCTGTGGAGGGGGAAAACATAAAGAGCTGGGTATAACAGCAGCTCCCAAAGAGTGACAGTTTTCACCAAGAAATTGGGTTGGATATGGGAAGCTTAGATTCACATTCCTGCTTGACTGTGACATTCACTGGGAGGTATTTGATAAATCCCTGTCAGCCAAGCATAAAACCCTGTCAAAGTAATATGTTTTGCTGTGAAAATGAGATCACTGAAGAGTGAGTGGGGAATATAAACACCTCTTTAATTTAATTTGTTCTTGAGGACTCCCTATGAACATAGAAATCCTACCCCCGTGAATATTAAAGTACCTTGGAGTTGCTCAATCAACACTGTATAAAGTACAGCATAGCAGTGTCAGAAATAAACAATAAATAATTATTAAATAACGAGTTAAAGAGTGGACGGTCTGACACCACAATATTTATATATCCAAATTTCTATTTAATATTCAAGGCTCTGTGCAAAAATACTTAAAAGTGTATTGCAAATTCATGGAGTATCATTTGTAAAGCTACAAATCAATGAAGTAAAGTTTTCAAAGGGGTTGTTGAATTTATTTGCTGCATGAGCGTGCTGAGAAGTCAGATGTTGTTTGTAAATACCAGTTATTCACCAAATCTGAATGTTCCTCTTACTGACCTCCAGCGGTAATTTGTATAAAATGTAACCAAAACTAGTGGCAATGTTATCTCGAAGCCTCGGTTTATGATCCAACCACAATTTACTGCAGTTACCAACCAGATTCTTTACCCATGAAAAATGGACTTCACAGCACATTACTAAATGGAAATAAAACCTTTCTCTCCAAATATACTTGTAAGCTATTCCACAGCATCAACTCCAGTCCTCCCATTCACTCCACTAAAGCACCCTGATGTCGTCAACTCACACCAAGTCTCAGTTCAAATGTCACACCAAACTGCAGGGCTACTGCCTTCATCAGAAACCCAAGCGTAAAAGCTGCCCTGCTAGTCCTACTTCATTCTCACAGTGGTCAAAAAATGACCCACAAACAAGGTTTGAAAACAAAAGTTTCTTCAGCTGTTGCTCCCCAGCAGCTGGTATTTGGAGACTCTGTATAGTTATAATTTCTAATTGTTGTTGTTGTGTGCCTTCAAAAAATTTCTGACTTATGACAATCCTAGGGAAAACTCAACGTGGGGGTTTCTGTGGCTCAGAGAATACGACATGCCCTAGGTCACCCAGTGGGTTTCCATGGCTGAGTGGGGGACTGAACCCTGATCTCTACATCACACTGGCGGTCCATCATGTCTAAAAACCACTGATAAATCTCCCTGAATTTCCCTTACCCGTTGTTAAAGCTCTTTATCCTAAGAGCCATCATCACATACTTCACAGCAGCCAAATCCCATAAATCAACTATGCCCTGTGTGAAGAAGCAATTCCTTTTGTTTGTTCAGTATTGACTGACTTCCTGAACACCTCTTTTAAGGCAGAATGATCACAATGACAATTAATATTCCCAATTAGGCTGTACTACAGATTTGTGCAAGAACACTGTAATATAAGCATGTTTTCCTTTTATTGCCTTTCCTACAAAACACTAGCATGAAATTCTTGCTTTTTCAGTCACTCCCCTATTAGGGTATGTGCAGTTGTTGTCATTGCTTCAGTATCCCTTATTTGACATTATTTTATATAGAATCTCATTTGCCATTTTGTTGCCCAATAGCACAGTTCAAAATGATCAATTTGAAACTCTTCAAAGTGTGCATATGATTTCACCACACCATGGAATGTTGTGATATGTGTTTCTTGGTCCCCTCTCCCTTGCCCCACAGTCTTACCTGTGATTTTGTCTCGGACCAATTTGCAGGATTCAATTTCTCCAATGCTTCCAAAGAGGCTCTTGAACTCTTCCTGTGTCATGTTCTGGGGCAGGTAGTTGACTATGAGGTTAGTTTTGGAGTCATCAGTGGCACCGTTGGCACTGATCAGTGGCCCATTGGGGAGGGAACTGTTGCTTGTGGGGCCATTGGACACTTGGGTCTCCATTGTGCTGATTATCTGCTGAAAACAAGAGGAAGTAGAAGAGGGGGTTACTATGATGAAGGAAAGAGAAGCCAAGTTCAGCAATCTGTGCCAAATGTCAGCATTTCTGTTTGGAAAATGAGAACTTCAGGGACATTCGGTCAGGGTAATAACAGGTTTCTCTGAACTGATTTTACTAAAAGAGCCTCTGTTAGGATCTTTTAGGAACCTCTTTAACTAGCCTTTGCTGGGGAGGCACTCGTCGGTTGATCACCCAGACATCTGTTTAGGTAATATTTTTGATCCCAAGGTCAAGACCCCACAGTTGGCAACTTATTTCCAGTCCATTCATTCATTCATTCATTCATTCTTGTCAAAACCCTAAAAGGCTTGAAAAGCAAATGGAAGCAACCACAGGCCCAGTCTTGGCACTCATTACTGAATGGTGGTCTCACAGTATCCTTGGAGGACAAAGAGAGACAGGTTTAATCTGTTATGAATTGTAAGGTTGATTGCAGGGGCAGGCAAGAGAAGCTTGTGTGCCATGTGCAGCCCTTGGGACCCCTAGGTGTAGCTCCTGAAGCCCCCCCCCCAATGATTTAAAATGGTTTAAAAATATTTCAGGCTCACTTTATATCTGAAAACCACTAAAAAAACAACCCAAACTGCTTGAAAATGTGGTGGTTATCTTCTCCTAACCTCTCCTTAGCCCCACAAGTTTTCACCCTCCCAGTTGCCTGAAAATCAGCCAAAATGGCAGCTAGAAGTGACACTGTATCACTTTGAGCATTCTGAAACACATCGGTTCAGCCCACCACATTGCCTGGAAGATGACCCCTGCCCCCTACACAGTTGGTCCCCGTGCTCCATAAAGCTGCTATTCCCTGAGCTTATCGGTGACACAGTCAACTCAGACTGGAGAAGCAGCAGCACCAGCACTCTGACCTATCTGCATTTCCCACAGAGTAAACAATGACAGTATCTGAACTATCTCTGATCTACCTGCACCTCACAGACACCAAGATACACCTGTTGTCAGGTGACTGGTTTTCAAGAGATGATCCTCCATCCATGGCACAAAAAGTTTGTATGTCAAAAGTCCACATCTGGGCTGTGTAATACCCATTTGATCCATGAGCAAAATCTAAAAATAGGGCTGGGTGTTATCACATTCAACAAAATGCAGAGCTGGGCATTATGTAACTTGCACTTATTTGCACCCTACCACGGGGCTGGTCAACTGTGGCACTTGCTATCCCAATGTTGAGGAACTGCAACTTGGGGCTTCATCACACCAGCCTGTTGTATCTCAGCAATTGCATTATTTAAGGAAATGAAAAGCATACCAGTATAAAAACAATCACTATCACATCGTCTCTGCAATAACGCTATGCTGCCAGTTTGGTGACACACATTTTCACACTGCCTCAACAATCCCGTTTCCCTTCCCCTGTCTTCATTACTTAGCACACACACTATATATATATATTTTTTCTTTTTCCTTTGCACAATTTCAGCACGTCAGACTTCCTTCCTGTCATTTCAGCAGTGTTTTCCTGTTGTGCTGCCATTTTGGTATTTCGCTATTCCAGAATTGCAGTTGGCTGTTTTGCAACAATGGTGTAACCGCAGGATGCTGGCAAATGCTAGAGCAGCGCAAGTGCTCGATGACACTAAAAGTTTTTTTTTTAAAGTATTAGGGAATGGAATAAAAGCAACATTGTTCACCTGCACGTCTTCTTTATCCAGAAGTGCAATGAACTCACCCTGCTTGGGGATAGAGAGAGGGAAAGGCCCACCGACATCATACGACGGCTGCAATATATGAACTGCAGCAGAATGATACTATCACACCAATGGGCAGAAACAAAAATGGAGCATTATTGGAGCCAGTCACAGGTATTTCCCATGACTGAAAAGAGA
Source organism: Cyclura pinguis (assembly GCA_030412105.1). NCBI lineage: Eukaryota > Metazoa > Chordata > Lepidosauria > Squamata > Iguanidae > Cyclura > Cyclura pinguis. Next base: position 209,166,222 of record CM059600.1, read on the forward strand.
CAACCTAATAATGATGGGGATACAGTTCAACAATGGGAGAGTAACAACATCATGTGGCAAGAAGAGATCAAAACTGGAGCTAAGCCATTCTAACAAACTAGCTTGTGATAAAGCCCTTAGCCAATATAGTTAAAAATCATATGAATTTCAGCCCAATAATAATAGCTGGAGGCCCACAGATTCCCACTCCTGTCTCACCGCATCCTAAGTACTTGAAGCAGGAAACAATGTATTAATCAAAAAGGCCCAAATCACCCGGAATAATCAAAACAAACAAAAATAGCAGTTTTAAAACAACAGAATATGTGTAGAGCTGGGCTTTCATGAATCCTGCAAGAATAGGGATTTGTAGAACTGAGGAGAGATGGTCACAAAGAATGTTTTTCATCATCTACAACTCCAGTGTCTTGTGGCAGTCCAGCCCCAAATTTGTTTCTTTACATACAAGTCACTCTCTAACCTCACAGGGATTTGAAGCACTGACTCATACTAGCACTCAGTTCTGGAAGTCATTTTCAGTACCAGAATGTAGCCTGAAATATGCAAACTAACGAGAACCAAAGAGGGCCTTTCAGCATTGCAGGATTTCCGCAGGCTTATAAAGTTAGAAGAGGGTCTTCAACAAATGAAACATATCCAGGATGGCCTGTGTAATTCAAACAAGGAGGAAAAAAAATCTTCCCATATGGTCACTGTATTAATTCACATAATGAAACAGAATTGCAAAATTTCATAATGTATCATTAATCTGGATAGAAGAAAACGGTGCTATGCATTCACTCCTGCAACATTCTGTGAACTTCTACACAACCTTCAAGCTCAGCTGCCCATTCCTAATAGCACTCCTGTCACTTCCACATCACACAATCTACAAAAACTTAAAATGATCTGCCATTGTAATTTCACCAGCAATTAATTAAGCAATTTAATTATATATTAAAATACATGTTAATTCAAAATAGTCTGCAAAGAGCTGGTATGCATGTGTGTGGGTTTGTGTATGTACAGAAGTGGTAGATGAGCCCAGCTGTAAAGAGCATGGGCGAATGGCTCCTCTTTTCTGGGTTCTACGGTTCCCTCCTACACAGCCACCACCCAGTTACTTCCCAGGGCATCTGTCCTGATTGTTACAAAGCCTCTCTGACAGGCATCCATTTCCCTATGCCTTCCAGTGGGGCTGCAGTTATCATAGCAGAACACGGATTCCCCGTTAAACTATTGATCAGGCCATTGATTCTACCATTATCTCCATCCCCAGGCCACTGGTGGATATCATCAAAGAAAAATGCTTCACAGCCCTGGAGGGTTTGCTATTAATTCTGCTTCTGAAGTCAATTAAGGGCATGCCACTCTCACTTCACTATCAATATGTATGCCTAACTGTACCTACTGAGCTTTGGGGAACAAAAACCGTAACTGAAAACTGAAGCTTTGAACATCTGAAAACTAGGAAAGAAGCAGCAACCAGGCACTCTTATACTCCATTTGCACTCCGCACACCTGATTTACACAATCATTTAAACTTATCAATGGCAAGTTCAACACAAGACAGGGTTTTTGGAGTTGCAGGGTGCTGAACAGTGAAATCACCCTTAGAATCATAGATCTGGAAGAGACCTCAAGTGCCATTGGGTCCAATCCCTTGCCATGTAGGAATAGACAATCAAAGCATTTCCAACAGGTGGTCATTCAGCCTCTGCTTAAAAACCTCCAAAGAAGGAGACTCCACCACACTCCAAAGCAGTATATTCCACTGTCAGACTGCTCTTACCATCAGGAAATTCTTCTTAATATTAGATAGAATCTCTTTTCTTGAAGTTAGAAGCCATTGTTCCATATCCTTGTCTCTGGAACAGCAGGAAAAAACCCTGCTCCATCTTCCATATGATATCGCTTCAAACATTTAAAAATAGCTATCACGTTACCTCTTAACCCTCTGTTCTGCAGACAAAACATACCCATTTCCCTAAGCCACTCCCCATAGCACATGCTTTCTAGGTCTTTTACCATTTTGGTTGCCCTTTCCAACTTGTCAATATCCTTCTTGACCTGTCATGCCCAGAACTGGACATAGTATTCCAGGTGGGATCTGACCAAAGCAGAATATAGTGACCTAGCCACTATACTTTTGACGCAATCACACTGGCTTTTTTTGCTGCTGCATCACACTGCAGCTTGTGGTCTACTAAGACTCCTATATCCTTTTCACATGAACTGTGGTCAAGCCAGGTGTCACTCCTCCTATATCTGTGCATTTCATTCTTTCTTCCAAAGAGTAGTACCTTACATTTCTCTCTGCTGAAATTCATTTTCTTAGTTTTAGTCCAGGAATCAAATCTGTTAAGATAATTTTTAATTCTGATCCTGTCCTCTGGGGTATTAGCTAACCCTCTTAATTTGGTGTCATCTGCAAATTTGATAAGAATGCCCTCTGTCCCCTCATCCAAGTCATTGATAAAGATGTTGAACAGCATCGGGCCCAGGATCTCCCCCTTAATTTTTACCCAGACTTCCCCAATCTGGCTTCCAGAATTTAAGTCATGGATCTCTTCACAGGGCTAAATGTTCTTGACATATACTGCTATTCCTCCTCCTTTCCTGTTTGGTCTATTTCTCTAAAATAAGTTACACACCTCTACTGCTACCTTCTAATCATGAAACTTATCCCATCAGGTTTCAGTGATGCCTATTATATATCTGCTGCACTGTACTACAAGTTCAAGTTCATCCTTTTTATTTCCCATGCTCTGTGCATTAGCATAAAAGACATCTAAGACCATGGGTCATTCCCCCTAGCTGCTTATCTAAGCTTTTTTTCCCCCTCCCACTGTAAGATTCTTGTATTATTTGCCCAGTTTTCCCCATAACATTCAGGCTATTTTCTCCTGCACTTGATGAACCCTTGCCCTCAAGAATGTTGTGTCCTTCTCCTCCATAAGTCAGTTTAAAGCCCTCCTGATCAGATTTGTGAGGTTCTTAACAAAAATCTTCCTGCCAACTCCTGTGAAGTGCAGCCCATTACTTGCCAGAAGTCCACCTTTATGAAACTGCAAACTGTGGTCCAAGATGCCAAACTGTTCCTGGCAGCACCATCTGCTGAGCCAGTGGTTCACCCCTGCTATCTTTCTCCCCATTCCTGGGCCGTGTCCATCAACTGCAAGGAGAGATGAAATGATGGTCTGTGCATCAAGGTCTTTCAGTTTCATAATCCCTTATGATCTCCTGAAGGCTGTGCCTTGCAGTGGTGTTGGTTCGCACGTGGACCAAAAGGAATGGGTAATGGTCAGTGGACTTGACAAATTCTCTCTGCCATTGTGTTACATCATGGGTCTTTGTCCCAGGAAAACAACACACCTCTTGAGAGATCCTATCAGGCTCCCAACCCACTGATTCTGTTCTCCTCTACTGGGAGTCTCCTACCACCACCACCAACACCACATGCAACCTTTGGGGCCAATCCAAAAGCTGAATCTTCAAAGGTCCCTTGCGCGTTTCTAAGTACCGACACTGTTGATCTTGTTTCTGTTCCTCGTCCTCACCGACAAGAGACAATTCTGTAGCTTCAAACTCACACAAAGATTCCTGGTCTTTCTACTTTTATGTGTTATATTCCCCCAAATATCTACCTCTTGTGTTTGGGAACTGACCTCCTCTTCAGAGACATCCCATGTGTTTCTCATCCAGGGCAGTCTGCTTTGCTCTGTCCAAGAAAACCTCACGCTCCCTAATACACTCAAGAGTATACACATTGATCCTCAAGGTTCTGGACTTCTCCTCCAACAGGGCAATCATCTTGCACTTGATGCCAGTGTAGCTGCCCAAATCCTCCAGCAGGAATTCAAACATACCACAGCTGCTGCAGGTGACTGCAGCAGCTCTCTCAACATCCATATTCAATAGTTCTAAGTGGGGACTGAAACAGAACACCAGGACTGTCTTGCAAAACTCCCCTGCTAAACACCCACATGAAATGTCTTTTGTCCTTGCCGCCTGTTAACTGAGCTCCTGTTCACCAATGTTACTGCAGCAGTTCCAAGTTGCAGGGGAACTCTGTTGGTTCTGAAAGGACAGAGGCCAGTATCAAGACAGTAGGGATGTAATTATTCACTAATTTTGTTCTCAAAGGAAGCAATAAGTAATTTTAGCCATTTTCTTTCTACAGAAAGAAAGTCTTTAAAAACTGTGTCATTTTCAAAAATTTATTTGCAGTTCAAGACTTATTTTACATAGAAAATAATATTTCTATGCTGAAAATGCTGTCTTCTGCACACACGCAAAATGAGCACATGAGCAGTTTGCACAGTAAACTGCTGTAAAATTGTAAAAACTAATCTTGCACAGTAAACTGCTGTAAAACTGTAAAATTCTACTCCAGGTTTCTCCTTGTTAGGGCTTCCTGACCCTTGAGAAATACATTTCTTGATCACTCTTTTGAATATTGTTTCCATCCCAACAAGACAGCTCCCACATAGCTCAAGACTGCTGCAAGGGTCAAGAGTAGATTTTCCAACCTCACAACACCAGATCTACCAACCATGCCAGCTGAATTTCTCTTATGAATATTCTGATTTGTGCCACAGTTGTGATCTAACTATATCACTGCTCAACTACCTCTTGAAATATTTTCCAGATATTCTGGTCCCAATGCTGAAACACTCAAAAACTGGATTTAACACATCCCACTAAAAAGCTGATTTACTTCAGTACTTTCCAAATGTCCGTGAATTTGACAGGAAAGATGCAACCCCTTTGAGCTCAGTATCTAAATCCAGACCAAGCAGTCTGGACTCTGCAGACTCAGCTTTCTCTTGGAACTCTTCTATCTCTTGACTAAACTCTTTACAAAAAGGGGGAAGGATTCCCTTTATCTACTTCATCCCAGGTAAATTAAGGTACTACATCTCTGACCTACAGTCACTCTCCTCCATTCTGTATAGCCTGATCCTACCAATAAGATAGAATGTGTTGGCTTGTTCCTGGGCTACACCTGAGGCTCCACGTTCATCAGAGAAACTAGGCACCCAAGAAGCAGCTAGGTTCTCTTCCTCAAATTTCAATTCAATCTAGCTCCTAATGTCACCAGCAAGAGGAGAGCAGAAACAAGGACTCTTTTGTAAAGTAAGCAGAGACTAAACTGAAACAACAACAACAAAATGATATAACACTATTGAAGGCCAATTCAGATGTTATCTAAAACAAACCTAAGTTACTCACCAAGCATGCACAACAGGAAAGGGTAGCCAAAGAAGTCTTTCTACTGATTGTCTCCATGACAGTTGTCTTTGCAAACACATGGCTGTTTAATTCACACCTAAAACATCTTATCTGTAAACTTTAAAAGGAAACGTATTAAGTGTTCTTAGTCTTAGGGTCTAGGACTTGCAGAAAGGTTGACGTGTAAGAAACAGGAATTATAACAAACAGAAGAGATTGGCAGTCAGACAGTAGACAAGAATAAACAGTGGCAAACTTATTTTTTTTAAAAGGAGCCAGCTGTTGTAGATCACTGGTAAGGCTGCAATCTGGGTCACCCTTATTTACGAAAGGGTGGGTGCTTAAGTTGAATGCTTATGTTGTTTTCAAGGAAGTATGCTTAGAACTTCAGTCAAAACCAAACCCGAATATCCTGAAATTGTGTGAAAACTGTACAAATATTTTGCTGTACTGTTGCTGTGGTAAACACATATGGGCATAGAACACTGAACACGAGCAACAAAGAGTTCTTCCCAAATGCAAGACAAATTCACACAACAACTTTGGCTTTGGCATGGCAAAGCCTACACTCATTGCCTTTTGTCAGCCATCCCCACTCACCTTCATCAGCTGAAACTACATTCTGAAAGATTTTTTGGAACATGAATAGCTGTACCATCAACACATTAGCACATTATATAACCTGATACTACACCAAAAAAAAAAAAAAAACCGGAAAAAAACTCCCCACCAAGTCTAGGTGAGTTCCTTTTGCCAAGACTATTGTGTGAATCAGTTTTCAAGACCCATCCCATATTGCTGCCCATAGCCAACATTTTCGGTCTGTTGTTGACATTACTTGGTATGCCAACTGCAGCACTTCCTGGGAAAACCACATTGTGTCAGTTATCCATAACACCCATGTTTGGACTGGGGCGCTGTTCTAAAAATGTGACAATCTACAATGAGTGCTTCATTAACCACTAAGTTTATTTCCTTGCATATTTATTAAATATATCCTGCACCATCAAAAATGGTTTGGGGTGGACAATAAATGTTAAAAATACCAACCCTAATAATATCAAAAAACCAACCATCTTCTAAACAGCCATGTAAAACAGCAGTATTTAAAAAGTACAGTCAGCACTCCATTTCCACAGATTCTGTATCCATGGATTCAACCAATCGTGGCTTGAATATTTCTCCCCCCGCCCCCCCCCCAAAAAAAATCCAACAAGCAAACTTTGATTTTGCCATTTGATATAAGAGATGCAATTTTACTACCCCACTGTATATAATTGGACTTGAGCAGCCATGAACTCTGGCGTCCATGGGGAATCCTGGTCCTGGAACCAAACCCTAGTGGATACTGTGAGGACCCACTGTAAATACAAAAAAGAGCAGCATACAAAACATGGTAACACCAAAAGCACTGAAACCTCTAAAAGCAGGACCCAATGAAACAATCATGAAACTAATTAAAAAGTCTGAGCAAATGGCATCATTTTTAACATCCTGTCTATACCTTAGGGTGGGTAGCAGGTACACTGCTACAGCAAGTGCATTCAAAAGACAATGTTAACCATGCTTGCATGAAACAAACCAGAGTTCAGATTAACAAAAGTTTGCCAGTTTGGCAAAAAGATATGATGCAGTTAAACAGAAGCAAAATCTTTGGAGAGGGAAGAATCCATTGAGCATGTAAACTGGTGGCTCTATTCAGATTCTTCTTGTCAATCTGCACTGAGCTACCAGGAGCATAAGGTGCAGCCATGGGGCTGCAAGTCTGTTCTTAAATCCCTGACCCCTGAAACATCTCCTAGATTCCCTTCTTTTGGTAAAAAATAAAATGGAAGTGCTTCTCTTGAGACTTCTCCAGGAATATCCATTCGCCTTTTAAACGGGTCACAAACCTCCTGTCCCACCTATTCAACTAAACAACTAAAATACTTTTTTTTTTTTTTTACTGTAGCTGCTAGATCTGGCCTAGGTCCTAGGGCAGAAAGTGTACCTCAGAGCCATCCAAGTTGCCCATCCCTTCACTATATTTTAGTGTGACATCAAAACTGGCTAAATATACTGCAGAACCAGACTCTTAGGCCATTTCCGCACTAGACTGTTATAGCGCTATCATTCCACTTTCAACATCCTATGGAATCCTGGGGTTTGCAGTTCAGGGAGGGGCTGGCCAGCCTTAGTCTCCCACCTTCTGTTGTAGGATCTTAACTCTCTCCTCAGTCTTAAACTGTTCTTACAAAGGTGGGATACTCCAGTGTTATTGCTTTTTAAAATGATCGCTGCTTGGCTACTGAGCTTCCAGTTGACTGCAGTTCTTGTTTTTTATCACAGAAGGACTGTGTTAAACACAGTCACTTTATAAAATATCTTTAAAAAAAAAGCTCTCTAATCTGCAGCTTAGAATTCAAGTCACTGGTTCTCCCTCTGGTTCAAGTTCAGACTGTGAACTGAACCTTCTGTGTGCTTATCTGGAATGAACCTCTACATGGACCCTTTGCATGCCTATTTGGAATGAGATCCAATTCATATAGAATTCATACAGAATGGTAAGCTATATAGAAGGAATCCTGATTTACCATAAACAAGCTGTAGGCTAATTAATGAAGCCTTTTTGTTCCTGCTAGAGCAACTAACTAAATAACCTAGAAATGGCTTGTTCGGCATGACATCCAAATTAGGGTTTCTGACCCTTTAGCCAATAACCCAGTAACAAACCTTGGTTTAGATTCCTGGCTTGTGAAGGGTGAAACAAGCCAGGAACCCAGTTGACATACTAAACAAATCACTCTTCAGTTGTTCAGCTGTTTGTCCGTATGAGAGAAGCCAAGCAACCATGTGCACTGGCTTAGCTTGTTCACTGAAAGCAGGAGCACCAAGAAATCTGGCTTAGCAGTCTCAAATAGGGTTCGCCACAGGATTGCCAGGAGAGAATAAATCTTATGAATTCAGGGACAATTACTCTTGAGTAAATATGCTTAATCAAGAGCACACAACAAGTGTCTCCTTACATAAGACTTGTTTTTAAGCTGTACAGTTCTTGTCATTCTTCACCGCAGCCACTTCCATTTTCATCATAATTTTAAAAGCTTTGGAAGTACAGCTAACATAACATAATGTCAAATGCTTCCCAGCACACAGAGGGAGTTATGTGCAAGCAAGAGAAAACAATCTAATTAATTATGTAAGCAAAGGATGGCATACTGGAGCACATACACATATACACAAATAGAAAAAACAGGATGGAGCTGGCAGAATTGAACCCTACTGGAAACTCTTTTTCTTCCCACAGGTTTAAGCTTGGTTAGGCCCAATAAACATAGGACCTAAAGGGCTTACCAATAAATAACAAGTAAATATTGTTTTAGGCGTGCTTAATTTATTCTTTTGCTTCAGAAATAGTATCTGTTTTTGAAGAGCTTTCAAGACAAGTATATGTTCCATCAATCTCATTTTTTTTTACAAAACACCTTGCAAGTTCATATTATGAAAACTTGGGACGTTAGTTCAAAAAAATAATCAGCTAGGTTTATAACCTCAGGGTTACTGCAGCAGTTTACTACTTTTACAGTTACTATTCCCTAAAAGGAACTTTTTATTTTTCTGTTTCTCACAACTAACTATAATAATGTTTGTTTTCGTTAGTTAAAACTGCATGCAACAACCTGCGTGCAAAACACACCTCAGCTAGTAACAGGAGCCAGCGCGCGAACCAGATGACAATGCTCCTCCACCATCTAATGAAACACGCCCTGTAACTATAAAAGCAAGGTTTTCAAAACAGCAACAAGAAACAGTCAAAATTCCTGACATGTAGGGTTGACTCAAACACAACATGGCTATTAACAACTTTGTGTCCTACCTAAATACCAAATAAAAGTACTGATTTCATTTAACCAGCCAAGTGTTTCTCAGTAAAATTCACATATTGTCCACATTCCTAAATTGCATGATGCACATACATTTCTGTCTTTACGAAGGGCCCACCCTCCAAAATACAGAATTTTGATGGGGCATTTCATTCAGTCTACATGAAAGGAAAAGCTTCCAACCCCCAAATGGGGGACAGCCCTCATAATAAGGGACATCTGCCAGCCAAGCTTCATATAAAGGACATCCTTTACAATAAGGAACACCTGCCAACCCTAGAAGTAACTAAAAGTTAAAGTTACATTAAAGAGGAAGTAAGCTTGGCCCTTCTTAACCCACAACAGTTTAACTGCTACAAAAGGAAATATAAGTAACTGGTTATTTATAAAGTTGCACCTGCCAAATGTTCCACGCAACACTTAAAGAGTGAGGAAACCTTACTGTCTTTTGTTGCACCCTGAAGTGCTTGCTAAAAGAAGGTATATACCTATGGAGGTTCAAGCAATGCAGCATATGTATGTGCTCAAATACAACCCAGTGTGAGACAGCTCTCATTTCCACACTACACTCTTATAGCGTGATTATTCCACTTTCGACATCCTATGGAATCCTGGGGTTTGCAGTCAGGGAGGGGCCGGCCCCAGGATTCCACAGGACGCTGCAAACCCCAGGATTCCACAGGATGTTGAAAGTGGAATAATCACGCTATAAGAGGGTAGTGTGGAAATGGCCAGTGACGACTACTGAGATCTGAGTTGAAAAATATCACTTCAAGTTCCCATTCAGTCATGACTGTGAGCAGGCCACTAGCTCTCACCGTTGTTATTTGAGCCATACGAGAGAAGAAAAGATGGGCATAAATTAAATTACATGAGGCTTCTGGGAGGACAAATACATCTTCTGACCATTTTGAAGGAAGAAGGGTGGCATACAATTGTATCGATAAACAGGAAACACGTTTTGACGAACAGGAAAATGGTATGTTCAGAGTTTGTTGTCGTTGTGTTTTCAAGTCATTTGCAGCCTAAGGTGCACCCGTCACAGGGTTTTCTTGGCAAGACTTCTTCAGAGGAAGTTTGCCCTTGCCTTCCTTTAAGGCTGAGACAGAGCGACTTGCCTAACGTCACCCAGTGGGTTTCCATGGCCAAGGGGGGATTCAAACCTTGGTTTCCAGAGCTGTAGCCCAGAACTCACACCATTTCACCACACTGGCCCTTACGTTTAGTTTGGAAATGTTAATTTTTGGACTATAGCTCCCAGAATCACCAAGCCAGAATGTAACGGGCAGAGGAGGGCAGAGTTGGAAAACATCAACTTTTCCAAGCTCTGGACTTCCCCAAAGCAAAACCTCTGCCTCCACGCCCAAAATGAAAGGCTCTTTTTAGTGGCTTCAGGAAGCTTAGACGGAGAGAGTATTTGACAGGACAGATTTGGGCACTGTTGCAGACGCGCTCTTTCTTAGCCCTTAACTTTGGAACAACCGCCTCCTGTTGTTCCCCTAGACAAGGGATGGCCCTCCCTTAGCAACCCACAGCCTGGGATCACACAGCGTAATCTGGTATCACGTTCAGGCTCTGGCCCACTTTAGCCCCGCTAAACCCTTAATTGGCATGATCTTCGGTCTCTATCCTCTTTGGAGCCATACAATGAGATTTGCCCCCCTTACTTCCCCACTCCTGCCAACAAACATATGTCGATAGGAGAAAGCTCGGGGCTGGGAATTAGATTGAGATATGCACACCCCCAGGGTTTATCCTCCACCCCTTGTCTACCCGGACCCCCTTTCCCACATGACAGCCATCTGTCCTAGGTTGCAGGCCCCACGGGCCTGCAGGCCTCATTGCCATGGCAGCTATTCACTGTGGGATGCTTTGGCAGCTTAAGCTGCTCCCCCTAATCTGATGGGTAAAGCAGGGATGGGGTCTGTAAACACCACAGGTGCAGCTAAGGGTCTTCTTAGGGAACTGGGACCCACATGCCTCCCCTCTCATGGGTCCCCCACAGGGAGGGCTCTTGTGCCCAAGGCCAACAAAAAGGTTGCTCTCTGCAAAAGAAACTGGCTGCTGTACAAATCAAGACTTGGAGAACAGGTGATGGAAAAGACCTCTGCCTGAGACCACTGAAAGTCAGGGTACGTCCGTCTCCCCTCACCTGGGACCCTTCAGATGTTTTAGATCACAACGCCCCGCTTTCTGAACCATTAGCCACAGTGGTTAGGGCTGACAGCAATCCAAAACACTGGGACAGGCCAGCTTGGGAAAAGTAGACAGAAACAGCATTGAGACAGACGTGGAAATGAAAAGACTGCAATACAAGGTAAAACAGATTGCTTTGTAAAACTGCATTCGTGCCCAGGAAACTTTTCACTTGGAGATTCTTCTGTCAGTTAGTAAATTAGATGATAAAAATGACACAAAAGTATAGTTACAAAATTAGTATGTAGTTGTCCATAAACACCCACAAACACGAAAACTACTGGCTAAATTTTTCCACTGAATGGTTTATTCTTTCTAAATTACCAAAAGGTGTCTTTGAAGAATCTCAACAGTAGCTCTTAGTTACGACAGTCTTCTCTCTCATCCCCTCTTAACCTTCCCCAAATACCAAACCCAACAGGCAGCACTGTACTGCTATCTTATATCTATTATATTATTAGTAACTGATTGTCAGTATTCCATTAGACTACACCAGTGGTTCTTAACCTGGGGTCCAGAGACCCCGAGGGTCCGTGGAACCCTCACAGGGGATCCGCAAAGCCTTGCTTCTGAACACCGACAGCAGCGGCTGCAACAGGGAGGTAGGAGCAGCAGAATTTCCGCACTTGACAGTTATAGCGCTATGATTCCACTTTCAACATCCTATGGAATCCTGGGGTTTGCAGTTTCAGGAGGGAAACTGCAAACCCCAGGATTCCATAGGATGTTGAAAATGGAATCATAGTGCTATAACAGTCTAGTGCGGAAATGACCCAGGGTGTGTGTGCGGGTGCTGAAACTGCTCCCTTGTTTTGAGATCTGTGCGCATGCACGCACGCACGCACGCACGCACAGACACACACAGAGATCTTGCTGTCACTTTCCTGACAAAAGGGACACAGCAGCAGGTATGTGTACGCACCCAAATTATGACTCTAGAAATCAGGGTTTGAATACCACTCGGCCACGAAAATCCATTGGGTGATCTCAGGCAAGTCACATTCTCTCAGCCTCAGAGAAAGGCAAAGGCAATATATCTTGCCAAGAAAGGCAAAGGCAACAAATCTTGCCCCATGATGTATTTACCTTGGGGTGACCATAATTCAGTTTTCAAAAGGGAGAGACATGATGGCAAGAAATGCCTCCCTCTGCCAGTGGCACTTTATTGTTGTTTGCCTTCATATCACTTCTGAGTTATGGCAACCATTAGCTGAACCTGTTACAGGGTTGTTGTTTTTTATGAGATTTGTTCAAGGGGTATACCCTCTGCCTTTTTCTGAGGCTGAGAGAATGTGACTTGCCCAAGTTCACTGAGTGTCTGAGCTGGGACTTGAATCCTAATCTTCAGATGCCTTAAATAAACAAACAAACAAACAAATATTTGAATATTCAAATAAATGTGTGAAGATTTAAATGTAAATTTAACTGTTTAAATCTTGAGTTGAGTCTTGGGGTCCCCGGCAACAAATTATATGTACAAGGGGGTCCCCAGTAAAAAAAAAAAAAAGGTTAACAACCACTGGACTACACTATTCTGCCATGGTCCAAACTCTCTCTTTGCCTGAGGTGGGAGGAAAAGTGGTTCTTCTCCCCCATATTTGCAGCAGCCTTCTTGCTCTTGTTATGCCATCACATTCTCCTCACTCTCTTCACCACACCATGCACTAGTCTCACAAAAAAGGCAGCCTGTCCTTCCTAGCTCTCCATAAGTAAGTGCTGGCCACTTTGAGGAGGTAGTATTACCTTACAGAGAACCAGACAGCATGAGCAGGCAAGTGGGAGGCAAGGAAGAGGTGCCATTACACAGGTGAGGAAAGAGGGCTGGGAAGCCAGAAGAGGCAAGAATCTTCCCAAAGGGACTTGCTGATCTTGGGGCAGGGGGGCTTCTGTATGAGGTGGCTGCTTCATTCCATCTATTAGGGTTGTCAGTCTGAAAACTGGAAAGGACTCCTTTACATTTAACGGTTGTGCGGAAGAAGGAATTCCAGCAGGCAATTCTTCTCACACAACCAGGAAACAGGTAACACCTGCAGAAATTCCCTCTTCTGTGCATGTGCCCACAAATCACCTGTCACCTTATGGTGATCCCATCAATTCCACAGGGCCTTCTTAGGCAAGGAATCAATTCCACAGGGCTTTCTTAGGCAACGAACATTCAGAGGTGGTTTTGTTACTTCTTTCCTTTGAAATGTAGCATACAGTATCTGGTACGCCTTGTCAGTCTCCTATTCCAAGTACTAACCACCGCTGACACTGTTTAGCTTCCAAGATCAGATGGGACCTGGTGCCTTCAGGGTATTTAGGCTTCATGAGATGTTAGCGCCCTTGGTAACCACAGAGGCAGGCTACTTCCAAACAAAGGGTTCCTGTGAATATATATATACGTGTCTTCAAGTCACCCTGTCAAGTTACGGCAACCCCATGGATTTCATAGCGTTTTCATAGGCAAGGAATACTCAGAGGTGATTTTGCTACTTCCTTCCTATAAAATAAAGCCTAAAGAACCTGGTTTCTCATGCAACTACTAATCAGACTTGACCCTGCTTAGCTTCCAAAATCAGGTAGAATATGGTGCCTTTATTGGTGTTTCCTCTTCTATATATCTGTCAAAGGTATAGGAGCCCTCTCCAGTTTTCATAAATCTGATAAACTGACTTCCCAACGATAGAGTTGTTCCTAACCAAAGCCATTTCCACACTAGACTGTATAGCGCTATCGATCCACTTTCAACATCCTATGGAAGCCTGGGGTTTGCAGTTTTGGGACAGGTCAGCCAGCTCCTCCCGAAACTGTAAACTCCAGGATTCCATAAGATGTTGAAAGTGGAATAACAGCGCTATAACAGTCTAGTGCAGAAATGGCCCAGATAATGGATTTCAGGCCAAGGGTATAGAAATAGGAAGGATGGCGAACAAATTTAGTTTCCACTTTCATGGTATCTCTGAGAAGTCAAGACTAATCATCATGATAATGATAACTATGAAGCATCTAAAAACAAAATAGATGTTCACACAAAATGTTTAAAATGACAGCACCCCAACCATTATTATTTTTTTTAGGCTTCCTATCTAAAAATAATGACAGAAGAAGATGGGGGAGGACAACAAAAAAGGAAGAATTAGAAGAACACCAAAAAAAATCACCAAAAAAGGGTGTCAAATAATTAAGAACATACTATCCAAAATAAATGGAATTAAGACAGTTTGTTACAGGGGGAAGGAAAAGTCTAGATTTATTTCACCATCATCTGGAAGCAAATTCCAAATATAAAGGGCAATGAAGAGGAAAAGAATGAAAACAAGAAATGGGAAAGAGTTCTGGATTGTTCTGAATGTAAGGAATAACCTTGAGAAAACTATAATAAATACTAGAAGATAGTAAAAAGAACTTAGATGAGGCAAACAAATATTCAAACTGAATATGAAGTGAAAAAGAAAACCAATTAAGAACTGAAAACATGGAAAATATGGCCAACCTTCAAATTAAGGAGGAGAAGGAGGAAGAGGAAGAGGAGACAGATACAGAAATAACTTTGAAGACCTCTGGCTGAAAACAGAACCTTAAAATAGATTTAAATGTGTAAATCTGTACAAAATTTAACAACTCTGGTTGGCCCAGATGCCACTGAAACCATTTATTATGGTTAGTAATTTATGACTTTCAACTAAGCTAGACTCTGGTATAAATCCAATTCCTAGTTCTAAGTAGAGGAGATCCATTGAATCAATGGAACCCATGTAAGTGTTGGCTTACCAAGTTCTTATTGATTCAGTTTGCCTACTCTAGTTAGGACTAGAAACTGGATTTAAGTCTCTATCTCCATTCTATTTAACTGGTCCCATCCTTAAATGAAATGGCAAGTGGAATACATGGAGCTAGCCTTTCCCCCCTGAAAATGGTACCAACAACACTGGAACTCCAAATCACTGGAGGCACAGGGCTTACAGCGTGAGGGTGATCTTCTGTGCACAAAAGGTTTGCAACACACGTTTGGAATACGGTCATTTGGGTCCGCCTTACCCACTACACAATTATATCACTCTGATCCCACTTTAACTGCCATGGTGGCATCCTGTGGAATCTTGGGGTTTGTAGCTTGGTGAGGCACTAGAGCTCACTGGCTGAGAATTCAAAATATCCCTTCTAAACTGCAAATCCCAGGATGCTATTGTGGCAGTTAACAATTGTGTAGAGTGAAGGGGACCAGGATTCTCATCCCTGTATTGGAAGTCCTATGTGCACAGAAGATGGTGCATTGAGAATTAGGTGGGAACCAAGGCCAGAGCATATGTTTTATCATTAAGGGGGTAGATTTGCCTCACGTTTCCCCACTTTCTCTTTGTGAAAAGGACTAGACAGAGAAGACATGGAGAACGGAATATTACAAGCAAGCATTATCTTTCTTATATTATAGCATACCATATTTGCTAACAGGAGTGCTTGTCTTCAGAGCAACACTAGCCTAGAACAGGATCCTTATGGTCCTCTTTGGAGTTTACAGGTTGTGGTTTTCTACGTGTAGAGAAAATATCTTTTTTTCTTCCTCTCCACCTTCTTGAAATATTCCTGTGTTGTGCTATTTAGCAGGTAAGGGCACTGGGTCACATAGGCTTAGCCTCAGGTTCCCCCACTCTGTTGTCCTCCTACAGCTGTATCCTGGGTGATAGTCCATTTACGTTGTCTCCTAGAACTCAAATTAAGTTCTTGCTGTGAGTGTCTTACCCACAAGCCTAGATTCTCTTCTGCTGTCTTTGCAAAGCATACCACCCCCCACTGTCACCTGGCACTATGACCCACTGAAACTGAAAGCTGACTACGAGACCTTTCTGGCTATGAGGGGGGAGGTAGAGTTGAAATCCTTCTAGTGTTAGAGTAGGGTGGGCACAAGAGAAACAGTGGAGGACCTATTGGCCCTAAAAAATGTTGTTACACTCCAATTCCCCTCATCCCTTACCAGCATGGCCAAAAGTAAGGGATAATGGGAACAGATGTTCATCAACACCTGAAGGGTAACACGTTCCTCACTCCTGAAGTATGGTAAGCTTGCTAGGGCAACTGCTGTTTCTGTTACTCCTCCTTGGCAGAGTCCCTGTAAAATTTAACGGGATGGATGGACAGATCGATAGACTAGACAGAAGACAGAATGAACAACTCATAGTGTTTTCACGACTGGTAGACAGTTGTTTTAGTTTCCATTTTAAATGGTAATCATAGAATGGAAGTGTCAAAAATTACTTATGATAGTGAACCCTGCAACTCTTCCGTGGTTCACACTGTTAGCAAAGCAGAAGAAAGCCAGTTAGGCACTTGGAAGGGTGGGAACTGCGGAAGTCAGAAGTACTTGCATTATTAGAGAAATTGACATATAAATTCTGCCTTGCCAGTGGTGAAATAGCTGAAGACATCTTTGAGACTACATTGCATCCATTTATAACATACATGACACACATGAATTCTAGACATGACCCACCATTGAACTACATGATATTCTGGATTCTACCAGTGATGAGCACTTTTTGGACATTGCCTTTGAGAGAACTGTGTGATTATACTTTAAATCACAGGATGTTGTCTCTGGTGGGAGAGAGTGGGGAGGGGACAATTTACTATTATATCATGCAGATGCTTAATAAAAATATTATTTTTTAAAAAAAGTACTTCAGGTGCCTGGAGCATAGATCCAAGCAATCTCACTGGTAAATCACTATCCCTGGAATGAACCAGGCAGCTGTACCACAGAGCTGTCTCCAAGCACAGTTGGTTAGCTGACAGAGATGCTTATGGAGGAGCTAGGGTTTAAGGCCATGTCTGCCAAAATGACTCCCAGCCCCACTTCCAGCTGCTGCAGCAGCTGCATTACACAACCTGAGCAGTGGATGCTCTTGCAATGTCACAAAGGATGTTGGCACCAGCACAAGGATGTCTGAGATGGGAGGCTGAAGGACAATTTAGTTTTCTAAAGCACAATATCCACACATGGACACTGCAAGAAACTGTTGATTGCATGCCATCAGAAGTCCCCTATAGCAGGCCTCATATAAGCACACAGAAGACCGTCTTGGAGTAGGTCAGGCTCTTTCTCTGTCTCATCCAATATTGCCCACAGATGACTGACAGCAATCTCTCCAAAACATGGTTTTCTTCAAATGTCTTTTTCATCACCTGCTAGCTGCCGCCCTCCCTTGTTTAACTGGAGTTGGGACTGCATACAAAGTGCGTATTTTCTACTAGTGAACTACAGCCCCTGCCCATTTCCTCATCTGAGACTGAGCAAGTGGTTTAGTGGGATAACATTAAAATGGCTTTCAGGAGACTGAACTGAGAACCAAAGATATCTGGGAACTGTTTTATTTCTAACTCAGGTTGATGGATGAATGTCCCTCCATTTTCACCTTTTATCTGCCCCAAGTCTTTGAAATGATACAGCAAAGAGACAGCTATAGGTAGTCATATCTATCAACATGTAGAAATGCCCAGCTGGTTTTACAGTAGATGCTCATCCTACAGTTTTCTCTGCACAAAGAGACTGGGAGACAACTGATTTAATGCCTGACTTTGGCACATATTACAAGAAGAAAGCAGGAGAGAACAACTGGTTCTACAATGGGAGGTGACAAGGCAATTACAGTACAGAAGCTCTTTTTCTTCTTCTTTTGGTGTGCAGTGAATTTGCCTGTAGCACACTGTAGCCTGGATTGCATAATCTGAGCTAAGAAAGCTCTGAAATATTTTTAAACGTTCTATCACTTCAAACAAGGAATGTTCATTAGTAGAGGACAACTGCCTAAGATGAGGTCCTGGGTTGTGGCTGCTTCTCCTTTGCAAATGCTGCCAGCTCTCCCTCTGTCCTTCATCCTGCATACCAGAGGCCAAAACGGGTGTCAGAGTCCTACTTATCCACTGATTATCTAATTCCACCCTACCACTCTCAACTGCTGTGAAACGTACATCCACGGTCTTTTTTTCTAATCTAAATTGTTGCTTCAGCATTCCTGTTGTGGAATCCCAGACACCAAACGCTACTCTGCATAGCCCAGAATTTGGCTTTCTTGCCCGCTGCTCAAAAGCTTCACCTGAAACATCCTCCTTATAGTAAGTTCCACCGTGACCAAGTACATCCGTGGAACGTTTCCAGTTGAATACAAGTTTTCCTATTTACTTTAGCATTGAAGAATGTGTGACAAGTTGGTTTCCTCAAATGGAACAGACACCAGGACCATCACAAGATGGCAGAATTATCAAAAAACAGCTCCAAAAATGGCATGAGAAGCCACTTAAAGGCTATACGATTCCCTATAAAGGGAGGTGTCAGCATACCCAGTGAAAGCCCAAGGTCTGCAAGAGTACAAACAATATTTATGAAAACCTTAAGCACGGGGGTAGGGGGATGATTTCAACAGAGCCCAATACAGAGATGAAAACAGGGGCTTGGGGTTGATGGAAAAGAATGGGGGAAAAAGCACAGCTGAAATACTAAGCAGGAGTTCTCCAAAGTGCAACCTTTTGTGTTAGGCCCCACTTGTAATAAAAGTCTTAATTTTTAAATATGTTTTTTTCAAACACATGTGCAGACAAAGGAAAAATGCTTAAGAAGTATTTCATAAATAGTCATGATACACAGCATTCTTTTAAAGCTTTTCCTCAGGGCTCATCTGACATACTTCCTAAGAGCAATCAACCATGTAGGGCAGCATAGGGTTATTAACCATGTAAGGTAGCATAGGGTTATTAAACCCATCTTACAAGTGGGGACTAAGCAGGGCAGGTCCTACTATTATTACTATTAGACGGTGGAAGGTGGGTTCAATGGAGAGATGCTGGAGATCAGGGCTGTGTGTGCTGCACAGGCCGCTCTGATCACCCTTTAAGCTAACTTGCTGCTCAAAGGAGCTGTGGAAGAGCAATCTCCTGTTGCCAGGGCTGAAGTACGATCATTCAGCTGCCGGTTGCATCATTCTCTGTACATGGAACAGTGCAGAAGGGGCACGGCATCTTGTTCTTCACCTTAAGCCAGCCCTGGAACTGAGGCTGACCAAGTATTCCCTTATTTATGTGAAGGCTACCTCGCTGTGTCCCTGGCTGAAGCAAAATGTGAGCCTTTCTAGGTCATGCTAATCTTAGCCACTACTCCACATCACCATCAAAACAGAACAGATTAATGTGGACACTTTTTAACGGCAAAACAGAACTGGAAAATGCCCCCGTTTTTCTGTCATTCCCAGATGAGAGCTGGGTTACGGAAAACTGCAAATTTCCCACTGCAAATTTTGGAAGAGCAACTCCCAAATGTGCCACTCCACTGAGCTGTTCTGAAGGTGGACAAGGGACGAATCTTCTTCTCACAGTGTTTGCATCCCAAAGCCAGATCAGAGGAGAAGGAGAAACTGCAAGTGAGGAGAAAGTCCAACTTATCTCTCATTCTGTGTGCAAGATTGTGTAATGTTGCTACATCCAATCTCTGCCACTAGAATGCAAGGCTCTGAGAAATTACTTAACAATACAGCCCCACCATCAGCCACAGAAGCTTCTGTGTAGCCAAGGTTCACATGCCCGCAAGGCGGTTTGGACTAGCAGAGCATGGCAAGAATCAGACGCCCTGCTCTCACCGCGGCTGCCTCGTCCTCCTCCTCCCTCTCTGCCACGCACAGACATCTACCCAGGCACTTGCTAAATATGACTGAAGCATGTGCCCTACTTGTTCAGCCACCGAAAGACACATAAAAAGAGATCACGTTCATCAGCATCCGCCCCTTGCATTTGGGGGTGGGGCTACAAGGCTCTTCGTAGACAGGATCCACTCAGTCTATCTTTTCTATTCATTTAAGAACAGAGGTGTCTCGTTCCAAGCTTTTACCTAGAAATCCTTTCCTCTTCCACACAACCAACCTCCTGTAGGCTAGCATTCCCTTTTCAGAGCGGAGGAAAGAAGTGGCATAAGGCCTCATGTCCCTTGTTTTGTACACGCAGTTTTAAAATCCAATGGTCCTGGCCCGATTATATCTCCACACCAAAAACAGGACTCAACCGTCATCATTTCTTTCTCCTTCTCCACCCACCTTATTGTGAGAAGGAAGGAGAAAAACATAAAGAGTTAACCACAGACACAAATAAATGTGCACTGCAAACATCATCCCCTCCCCGCCATGGCCACCTCCATTTCTCCCCTCTCCCCATCCAGAGACAAGCACAGCATGCAAAACAATGGCCTGCCCAGCCAGCCATTCAGGACAATACAGCATTGAGTGCCCAGGCGACAGGAGGCACAAGGACTGCCAGCCACCGAATGCTGCTATTCTTACATGCACCCAACACGCTCACACCAACAATGACACATATAGTTCCCTCCTCTCTAGCAAGGGGAACTGGGGAGAGAGACAATCAAGAAAAAGGAGAACTAGAGGCTACAGGGGCGGCGGGGCACAGAAAGGAAAAGAGGAAGGAATGAAGGTGTCCTTCATGTCTTGGAGAATAGAGTCATTTATGTCTGGATTAGGCAGCCACTGGGAATTAAGATCAGAACTCCCACATTCTCCTTCCAGACTGGTAGACAGGTCAAGTTTGTTGCCCAAGAATAAAGCAAAGGAGATTTAACAGTAGATTTTTAGGGGTTTTTTTGCTTCTTTCACCCTGATGCAAATAAGTGATATTCAGAAATAGTATTTCTGATGCTATACAAACAGACTTCTCTGTACATATCCCTAACTGGACAAGGGATCAGGGCCCAATGGGCATGCCACGTGTGCCGTTCTCTTCCCTGATCCAACAGCTGGACTGGCACATGAACAGCAGCCCTTGAAAACAAAGCTCAGATCCTGTCAATCAGCTGTCCAGAAGGGGGGATCAACTCCCATTTCCTTGATTAGCAGGATTTTAGTGGTGTATTGTTGCTTTAAAACTGAAATCACACCAATTCAATGCTTTGTGGGGAAGCCAGAAGGGACCTGAACATGTGCTGTGTTGGATTAGAGTCTTTAGTGTTTTAATATTTAATCTATGGACCATTTTGTAATCCAACACGCTATGTGTTTATGCACCCCCATCTCTGATGCAACAGTCATATACTATAATGTTGCACAACATATGCAAAATCCAAAGACTCTTCTTTTTTTAAAGAAAAAAGCAAAAATCCAGAAATATTTTCAAAATAACAACTGTAATGTTGTAATAAGATAGCCAATCCCAGCATGTTCATATGGACCCAGACACAAGCACACAACACAATCCCACAAAATGCCGAAATGTGTTGAAGTCACTGTTGTTTCCACGATTGTGTCACAACTGTGTTCTAGTTTTAACATCCTCTTACTGCTAATATATTCAGAGGTAGTTGTGTTGGCCATATAGCAAAATCCAATATTCACAAAAGAGCAATACGTTTATTGGCCAAACAAAATGCACAAAACACACCATGTAAGCTTTTGAAGCTCTGCTGCCTTCTTCTTAAGGCAAAAGATGTTAAAAAATCATACAAGAAAAGAAAAGTTATGGTGTTGGAGTCACAGGCCTGCATTTTGTATCTGATGTTGCTTCTGTTGTAGCTCAGTTGATCTGGAGGGATCTCAGTGCAGGCAGAAGCTGCTCCCCTCTTGGCCATGTGGGAACCAAGACATATTGTTGAAATATATTGTTTTCAGAGCAGCAACGGCCATCTCTGGCCTAGGGAAAGGTACTCAAATGTTCCGGTTCTCCACAGCCAAAAACAATAACTGCTAGCCAATAACACTGACTAAAGAGTGCATCCCACTCCAGGGAAGCAGATCTTGATGTCTTCATTCCTCTCATTTGTCTCAAGGTATTAAAAGGCGGAAATAATAACCTCTTATATTGCTTCAAATAAAGGCTTACAGTGGCCCCTCCACGTTTGTGAGGGTTCGGAGCTCAGAACCCTTGCAAAAGTGGAAAAATTGCAAATGACTCCCTCCCGCCAGGGTCCCCCTCCCACTTCTTTCTGGGGATCTGGCACAGAAGCCTTCCTTCTGCGTGCCCAGGCCAGAGGCACGGGAGCAAGAGGGGGGGAGCGTCAGAAAGGAGAGGGAACGAGTGTGCCCCCCGCCAACTGCTTTACCTTTTCCCTTGGCATGAGTTCTCAGTGCTAGGGCAGAGGCCGGAGGGGCGAAGGTAAACACTTGCAAGCATCTCTCCTCCCCCTTCCACTGCCTTATTTTTTTGCCTCGGCGCAAGTTCTTAGCACCAGCGCAGAGGCAAGGCAAGGGGAAAGGAGAGCACCAGAGGGCACAAGGAAAGTGCTCGCACGTGACTTCCGCCACCCCATTGCCCCTTATCAGTTCTCAGCACTAGGGCCAGAAACAAGGGGATGGAGGGGGAGCTCCGGAAGGCAGAAAGAAAGCGTGTGCTGCCTTTCTCTCCTCGCAATCCTCTTACTCGGTGCAAGTTCCCATTGCTGGGGCCACAGGCAAGGGGATGGGAGGGGGAGCACCGAAGGGCAAAAGTGTGTGATGCCCTCCTTTCTGCCCCCCCCAACCACCCCCTCACCTTTTACCTCAGTGCAAGTTTTCAGTGCTGGGAAAGGAGCAAGGGAATGGAAGGGGGAGCTCCAGAGGGCACAAGAAAAGTGCGTGCACCCAGGTCCCCCCCATCCCAATTGCCTTACTTTCTGCCTCGGCATACTTGCCTTCTTTCTCCACGCTGGCAAAACACAGGGAA
Organism: Cyclura pinguis; assembly: GCA_030412105.1. Classification (NCBI taxonomy): domain Eukaryota; kingdom Metazoa; phylum Chordata; class Lepidosauria; order Squamata; family Iguanidae; genus Cyclura; species Cyclura pinguis. Next base: position 209,189,159 of record CM059600.1, read on the forward strand.
AAGGAGGAGGAGAATGGAGGGGGAAGGCACGGGCACTCATGAGTAGTCAAACTCACAAGAGTCATACCCACAAACGTGGAGGGAGAACTGTATTTTCCAGCAAGAGGCCAGTTTTGGAAGCACAGACTGCTTCTAACCACCTGAAAAATCCCATGTCTTTAATTGCGCATTCAGTGCAGACATAGAGATCAAACAAAAAATATGGTTTTTACAGCTTTATCCACTTTAATTTTCACAAGAAATCTGTCAATCAGGAAAGAACTGCCTTGGACTGACTTCTTGATGGAATACAATTGTCTGGTTGTGGTCACCCATGGACTGCATTACATACACACAGCCAAAAAACTATGGAAAAAGTGTTTCACACACCACCGAGTATTTCTTCAAAAAGTGGTTGTGGCTGTCAACCTAGACAGTTTTAAATAGGAATGGAACAACTTCATGGAGGATGGGGTTATCAGTGGTTACTAACACATATATGTCCCTCCCTGTTCCAGAGACTTTATATGCATCTATCACCAATTGCTTAGAAGCACAGCCTGAGTTCGTGGTCCTGCTCAGAGGACTCCCACAGGCAACTGCATGGCTGCTATGTAAACACAAAACTGGATTAGATACTCTCATGAATTTGTTCTTTTGACTTCCTTCCTACACAGTTTTTTGATTTTCCTTTTCTAACCAAGATGGCTGAGTAGGCTTGACATAGAAAGTGCAGCCTTCAAGTACTCTGGGATGAAATAAGCTACCCAGAACAATTTGCATCTGTTTTTTTCTGACAAGATCCCATCCAGAAACAATCTGGGTCACCCTTGGTGAATGATGCATAAGGGGTGGATAGGGTGATAAATCCAACATGACCCTGTCCATTTGTCTGGGCTCCTCAGTGGGCTTATCATCACTCATTCTTACATGTGGGGTGAGAAACACTACGTTATGGTCCATGCATTTTGGTAAGATGGGCTGGAGATTGATTTATTCATGGAGCTCCATCTTGTCAGCTGCACCACTTAATATTTTCACAAGAAGCTTCTAGGTGAGATTATCTGTAGATGTGAGGTATGGTATCATCAATGTGCTGATGATAACTTGACTCTATTTATTTCTTACCTACAATTCTGGATGTGGAAACCTCTTCTGAATGACTGCCTGAAGATATTTGTAAACTGGGTTATTGCTGAACAAACTGAAATGCAGTCTAGAAAAGATTCACCTGCCAACCTGAATCTGGGAAATCTGCCTGCTGTGGATGGGAACACTCTCTTTCACAGGGAGCAGGTTCACAATAGTAGAGTGCTCCCGTATTTCTGGATGTCCAGGTGTGACAGCTGTGGCCACAAACATGTTCCACTAGCTTTGGCTGGAATGGCAGATGTTACCTTTTCAGAGACAAAGGACTTATGTACTACTGTGCATGCTCTGGTAAACTCTCGCATTCACTGTTGCAACATATTCCATATATGGATGCCCTTCAAGACGGTATGGAAACTTCAGCTTGATCTGGCAACATCTGCTCTGCTTCCTCCTAGCTGCAGAAATCATGTTAACGTCTCTTTTTTAAAAAACTATACAGCCTGTTAGGTTTTTTTCCCCCTGGAATAAATTCAAAGTGCTGATTTTAGCCTTTAAAGCCCTGGAAAGCATACATTTGGGGTATACAAGAGACATCTTCTCATATATTATACATCCTTCCCACTCCTCCTGTCCTGCTGCATAACATTTACTGGAGAGAGGTTATTTTACATGCCACCTCCATATAAAATAAAAGTGATGGTGCCTGTAATACTGAATTCCATCCACAGGTGAATTCATCACTTTCTTTTCCCATTTTAGTTATCCATCAGAAGATATTTTATTCCAGAAAATGTTGGAAGCGTGATGAAAAAGAGGGGTCCTTTTTTCATATGTGGTGGACTTTTAAGGTTTCGAAGAAATTTTGGAAGGAAATACACGATGAAATTCAGAGAATGTATAATTTAAACTTTGAAATGAAATCAGAATTTTATTTGTTGAATATGTTAGGGCAACAAAGAAAAATAAGATCTCACCAGAACACATTGTTATATGTTATAACTGCAGCAAGAATGACATATGCGCAACATTGGAAAGAAGGAAATTACACTGATATGGAAGAATGGCAATTAAAAGTTCTGGATATGGCAGTGATAGAAAGGTTGGCTTTTTCACTTAAAAATAAACCAATCCAGAACTCTGAAAGAGAATGCCGAGAAGTTTTGAATTGGATAAAGGAATGAGGAAAAGAAATAAATAAAGAGTGTTGGTAATGACAGAAATGAAAATTAAGGATGTTATAGAACAGAATAAGTATAAGCTGAATATAATAAGGTCAAAAGTAATAATGTAGAAGAGAAAAAAATGTATAAATGGGATGTAAACACAAACTCAACTGGAAAAATGATGTTTGGACGTGCGGGGACGTATTTTGTGTAAAACTTTTATATACATACATACATACATACATACATATAAAAAGAAGCTATTTTATTCCAACCAGCTTTTAGGAAAACCAGAATTGTTTCTCCTTTTTAAAATGAGATCTAGTTAGCTTGAATTGTTGTAATACTGTTTCATTATTATTATACCACTTTTGGAACTTTTGTGGCAGAAAAGTGCATGACAAATCAGATGATAATGGTGACGATGACGACGACGATGATGATGATGGCGATAATGATGACATCAGCAACAACACTGGTAGTGATGAATGCTACTCCACCATCTGAGCCAAACTACAACTGATGGGAATGAGATAAAAATGCTACCTATCATTGCAGCCACCACAAAGTTAACAGCAGAGCTTCAAGTGTTAATTGTTAAAAGTAATTACAATTGGCTCTCCCCTTTTGTGAGGGCTACAAGCACAAGACACTTGTGAAAGTGGAAGAAAACACAAATATCATCCACCACCTGAGTGAGTGAGCAAAGGAATGCATGTGTGTGTCTTCCCTCCTCCTGTTCCATCCTTGGGTCCCCCGCCCGCCCAACTGACTGAATGAGTGAATAAGCAGGGAATGCATATGCCTTCCCTCCTGCCAGTCCTCCATCCCACCCCCTTGCCCCCCGCCCCCTTGCCCAAGTGTGAAGGAACGCACGTGTGTGCCCTCCCTCCTCCTGCTCCTCTGCCCATCCACACATGTGAGTGAGTGTCTGAGGGAAGGAGAGGTGGCAGCAAATAACTTGTCAATAATCAAACTTGCAAATGTGGAGGGACAACTCTAGCTGCATTTATCAATAGCTACCATTATAATTGCAGTTCTTTGAAAAGTATATCTACCTTCATGTTTCTCCAAAAGATGACAATATAGTTACTGCTTAGTTACTTCTTAAAATTCTGAATGCTACAAGCAACTAACCTTCAGTACAAAACAAAGATTCCTCCCATCCACTTCATCCTCACCTTAACATGCACAGAAAGCACAAGGCACGGCACAAACCAGTGCTTGAGCCACGCAAAGTTCCTCTTCCACCACTGAATGAGGCCACAATACAGTACGTATAAAACAAATCTCAGTTACACCTTACAACATAACTAAATTACATTATGCCACCACTGTTCGGGAAAAGGAATGAATTACAAGTAACCAGTAGTTTCTAACCAGTTCCTTTCCAACTTTGCTTGAAATCTCCAACAAAGTTGGACAAGAACAACACTCCACCGAAACCTAAACATTACAATCTGAAAACACCAAATCCAACCACCACTGAAATAGCTACTGGTAGCAGAAACAACAGAGGCCACAATCCTAAATGTGCACACACCTCTGCATGTGCTGTGCTGCATCCTTACACTGCCTGGCAGCTGTCAAGCCCTGAGAGAGGCCCGTGCTGCTGTTGTTTACCAGAGGAGGAGAAAGATGGAGGAAGCAATTCAGACCACGGAGAAGCAACTTGAGTTTGCATTCTCTTTTCCCTGCCCCACGAGTTTAGAACAGCTGGTTCATCATAGTCTGAATCACTTCTCCCCTCCCTCTCCTTTGCTCTCCTAAGGAGACAGAGAAGCAGCAGGTCCTCCCTGAGTGTGACACTGCTGGGGTCAGGGGTGGGTTTTTTTTGGGGGGGGGCAGAGGGCAAAGGCAAGAGAACAGCCCTCTGCGCTGTGTCCAAAAAGAGATTTATCTGCACATAAGTTACTAACAGGACGTCAGTCTGAGAGTCCTAACAGCGCGTTCAGAATTAATGGCCTTCTTGTCACTTAGGCCCATGGCATCCAATGCATAATGTCATCAATGGTCACCTAGGAAGGTAAGTACAAAGAAATGAGTGTATCTCCAACTTGGTGCCTTCCAGATGTGTTGACTGCAACTCTTATAGGGATTAAAGGGACTGTTGCCCAGCACAGCCAGGGGGTAGCAGGCGAGAAAGTAGAGAGAGAAAGTAAAAATGAGACAAAAGGTATGCTAGAGATAAGATACATGGTGCTAAGATAAACATAAATGCAGACACAGGATCCAAATCAAGTGAGTTCAAGAAAGACCAGACATTTAATCTTTCTCTGGAGATTTTTTTCTCTTTCCAGAATTTGCTTTCAAAACCACGCTAGTAGGGCTGATCAACGGGGCAAGGTTTTCCAAAAATGTACACCCTGCTGGCATTAAGAAAAAAAAAGATTAGCCTGTATTTGCTTTAGGCTAAGTTGCCTCAGATCCCAGGGAGCAGGATCAAAATGCTACAAGCGGGAATTTTCAGTACCAAACGTTCCCTAAATGTGGAAGTGGGGAACTTTGTAGCCAAAAGGGAGACATCACCAAAAGGAAAGCAGGCGTAGATACAGCTGCAAGATCACTGGAACCTCAGAACTGCCAGAAGTAGATAAAATAATTGAACAACCCCAAAGTTGGGGAGATACGGTCTGTCTGCAAGGGCATAGCAAAAAAGGGGGGAACGAAGGAGCAGGGGACACAGGGAACAGCCTAGCAACACTGTTAACCAAGTGTCACACACAGCAAGTGGGGCATGGCCAGAGCCCTAACACCCCAGCCATTCCCCAGGGGTTCAGTAGAAAGCCTTTTCAAAAAGCCAGCAAGCTTCTCTGCACTCCTGCGTAAACTCTGGTTGAATGGCTCACAGCTGCACATACAGGCAGAAGGGAGGGAGGCCGGCTAGTTGACCCTGTCTGCACTGCTGAGACACTATGCTAGGAGAGAGATGGAGGCAGAAGAGACTCTTGCCTACATGTGGTAGTAGTGGTGGGGGAGCAACAGTTTCGAAAAAAGCTCCAGCTACATCTTTAAGCCACTAAAACGTATTCCCCCTGCACTCCATGAGGGAGTTCCAAGAGCTCCCAGGCGGAAGGCTTCTAGCTTTGTATTAAAGGTCTTATATATCAGCACTGAGATGTCCACCAACAGAAGTGCCTTGAGGCTCCTTTGTTGTCAATTCCCTTAGCAATGGCCTCTTGGTTTGTTTTACTGTGAGCCTCAAAATGGAAGCCTTCCAAGTTCACATACTTAACAGCTCCATTCCTGGAGTCTTATGAATATTGGCGGAGGCGGGGAATCACACCTTATTTTTAAAAGCAACATCCTCCATTTCTCACCCTCCTATTTGCACAAGAAAGATGGAGAAGGGCAGAGGAGATGAACGTTTAAACATTTTTTATCACCGCACCCTAAGCAGTGAAAATCCCAGAAGACAAATATGTGGGACTTGGTGACAACGGTGATGATTTTTTATGCTGCTGGTATTGCTTTTGTGAATACGTGGGACTCACAATGCTTCTGGAAGCTAAAATTACATGTGGACTCCAACATAAGCCTCCCTGGAAAAGTGGCTGTCCAACAGAGCCATATTTGTGCAGGGCTAGTGTTAGGATATGTGAGTAGCCACTCAGGCAATTCTTTGTCTTATTTTAAGCCAGGGATAGGAACTGTGTAGACCTACAGCTGTGGTGGAACTGCACCTCCCATCAGCCCCAGCCAGCATAGCCAACAATGAGGAATGCTGAGTTGCAGTTCAGCAACAGCTGAGGGGATGACATGATTCTCTTTTTTTTTAAAGAGGTTTCCAAGCACTCCATCCATACTGCATTGGTCTCCTTGGAACCCATGGCTATATTCCCACCAAGACTGTTTTCATGGGTCAGCTGCCCTTGAGCCAGTGATCACACTGGTTGGGAATGATAGGAAATGTAGCCCAAACACATCTGGAGGGACTCAGGTTGTGTAAGTCTGCCAAAAGTGGAACAGATATGTATCTTTATATGTCTGTGTGCAACACACACATGCCGTTTACTCTCTAATGTGGTTTGTTTGTGAACAAGACGCACAGCTGAACCACAGAAAAACAACTTCAAGTGCAATTGACTTCCTGAGGTATACACAATCTGGAACAGCTCCATGATGCGTCGTCCCTTTCAAAGTATGAAGTACGTGATCATCGGGACTCTGACTTCCTGTCCTTTCTAAAAATGAAGTGCTAATGCAGCCCAAATCTTTTCTAGTGCTGAGAAAAATATGGAAATAATTCCAGTGCAGTACAAAAATGGCCCTAAATATCCATGTGGTACCCATGTGATCTTGGAATACAAGCAGGGTCAACCCTGGTTAGCATTTGGATGGGAACATGCCAACAAATACCAGGTGTTGTAGCCTATATTTTAGAGGAAGGAGCTGACAAAACCACCTCTGAGTATTCCTTGCTTAAGAAGACCCTATGAAGTTCATGGTCAATAAGTGAATGCACGTATGCAAAGTAAAGACCGAAAAGACCACACCAAGGGCCACAATTCAGTGGTAGAGCATCTGTTCTGTATGCAGGTGCAACCCCAGCATCTTCAGGTAGGGAAGGAAAAATACTATGAACAACACTGGAGAACTACCACAAGCCAGTGTCAACAATACTGAGCTAGATGGGACCACTGGTCTAATTGAGTATGACAGATTCTTATGTTCCATGAACAGAGAAAGAGCTATCTAAACATGGAACTAAGGCCATCTCTATTAATGGAACAACCGCACACCACTCAAACCTCTCTTCTCAGCATCAAAACACACCTCAAAGAGCATCACGCCAAAACAATGATGCTTCTATGATGGTCTCCTATTATAGCTGGTGACTCCCACGGCTTAGCAAGCTCCTCTTTGATCCCCATCAGCTGCTGCTGTAGTTTTTCTCATTTGTCTTCAAGTCAGCTCTGACTTCTGGTGGCCCTGTCCTACTGTTTTCTTGGCAAGATTTGTTCAAAGCAAGTTTGCCACTGCCTTTGTGTTAGGCTGCGAGAATGTGAGTTGCCCAAGGACAACCAGTGGATTTCTATAGGTGAGCAGGGAGTTGAACCCTGATCTCCCAGAGCCCAGCATTTAAACCACAACACCACACTGTTTCAGCTGCAGTAGACTTGAACTCCATTTGTAACAACTGATAACGCCAACTGAAGCACTGAAGTCTTGTTGCCAAGGAAGCTGATTAACCTTATACTCAATAATATAACCCTATATTCAACAAGTCCCAGAAACAGCAATTCACTCAGGCCATTTCCGCACTACGCTGTTATACTGCTATTATTCCACTTTCAACATCCTATGGAATTCTGGGGTTTGTAGTTTACTGAGGCTAAAGAGCTCTCTGGCTGAGAGTTCTAAATGCCCCTCCCTAAACTGCAACTCCCGGGATTCCATGGGATGGTTGAAAGTGAAACAGTAGCACTATAACAGTGTAGTGCGGAAATGGCCTCAGTGTTGTAGTTCACCAGGATGGTACATGAGACTGGACCTACCAAAACCAAATATGAGGTGCCCCATCTGGTCAGAGCCAGTGATTTCTGACCACCCTCCCATTTCCCATTTCCATTTTAAAAGCAGCCACCAAAAACTAGCCCTAACAGGTAGAACTCTGGGAGGTAGAACCCCGGTCTCCAATAGATTTGCTCCTTGTGCCCAGAGTTGCCCAGCTGCACAAACAAACACAGCAGAAGCTCAGTAATGACAACACTTTAGGTTAAGGACACCAGTGCAACAGCACAGGTCAAGAAACAGAAATCTAACCAACAATTCATCCCAATCGGGAAGTGAAGTCTTTTCCCTTTGCCTGAGAGCACAACAGCCACTTTCCCTCTGACCTTCTTCTGTTATTCTTACCGTCCTGCTTCTAAAGGATTTTATATTGTTTTCAAGTAGTCATGTTTTAACATAGCCATTTATTTAACTGTCATTTAAACTTTCTTATTATCAGGCTTTAATTCGTATACCTTGTTTTAATTCATAAGTAATCGTGAAATATCTTGGATCTCACTCAGGCCAAGGGCAAGATATCAATTCATAAATAAACCATAAATAAACAGTTCCAAAAAAAATGACAAAAAGCAAAATCACTGCTATCAGAGACTAAATGTCAACTCAAGCAAAATATCAACTCTCCGCTATGTCTGGTTTGAGAACTTAGGTATAATAGAGGACCCTTCATGACCAGGTAAGTCTATATTTCCTCTGTCAAAGAACAAATATAAACTTAAACACAAGTTTATTTCCACTTGGATTTCCACTTAACTCAGCGAGTTTCCTTTCTTCTTTCACAAGGCATTGGGGACAACTCTGTTGAAATCAAGACTGCCTCAAGCCAAGGAATCATGTAATTATCTACACAGGACACCTCACCTGAGAATCATACATGAAAAGATTTTTCCTTCTTAGTAGATCCATGAAAGTATGTCCGGGATTGAAAAGAATTCAATTTGTTCTGTGTGATCGTTTTTATGAGAACTTTCCAAACATTTCAAATGTTTTGATATACTCAAACCCAAAAACCAAAAAAAATCAGATGCAGGAAAAAAGTAAAATTCTCCAATTGCCCTTTCAGAGATAGCACTGTTGAGTGCAGACTAAGAAATTAAGGAGAAATTGGCATTTTTCCCACAACCATTTTTCCCCAGAAAAATGGGAGAAAATATGTTATGGAGTAATGTCTTTTAGCATTATAAATAAAACATTTAAGACAAGGTATTTACTTCCCCCACAAATTATTTCTTAAAAACTATGTTAGCACGACATGCACGACTCCATACAGTAACAGATCACTGTAATTCCTGATCTTGGTTCCTGTACCCAGTTCATTTTTATGGGAACGAGTGTTTTATATCTGTTGTACACTATGGAGGACTAGAAGAGACAAAATGATTTTTCTTTCTTGTGCTCATGTTGATGGTTTTATTTTTATTATTTTAATTATAATTGCCTGCTTGTCTTAAATTGGCAAAACCAAAGATGCTCCTTGCAGTTCAGGTGTTCCTTACTGTTGCAGCTCCATTTGTTGTTGTTGTTTGCTGTTATTTTTTTAAAAAATAATTTTAATTTTAAATTTAATCCCAATGTTCAACAAGAACATACCAAAAGCCACCAATTTCTTCATAAACAAGATAGAAAGAACTAGAGATTTTAAACATTCTAATATGGGAGAGAAACTGATTGGACAATTACCCAGTCCCTAAATCCTGGTCTGTAAACAGGTATGGATGGAGGAATAAACTTAGGGCCTTTCCGCACGAGATGGCAGAAACGCCTCATGGCGTTGCAGGAGCAGAGTTTATGGCTGCATTTCTGCGATGTTTCTGCAACGCGGCATTCCGCACCGTCCTCCACTTGAGGCAGCAAAGACCGTTTTCTCGTTCTGCACTACAGCGTTTGTCACCACTCCCCTGCTCCTCTATGGCCCACCCCAGCCCATTTCATTGGATCCTTTTTCAAAAATAAAATCTTGGGAAGGATGTCCCTATGCAGACACAACGTCACATGTGCCGAGGTACGCCTGTCCTTAACCTGCCCATTCCTGCGAGAATGCGCTTCAATGGTTCTGCACGTAGTTGTAGAAATGTAGCAGAAGCGGTCTCAGGAAGTGAGAACAAATTTTTCCCTTGCTCAAATACGACGCTTTAGCAAAATGCAAAGGCATGCCACCAACTTAAAATCAACTTAATAGCGACAATGTCGGGCAGACGCATGCCTCCTTAAGCCGTCGCAGCTACGCAGTGACTACACTGTGCAGAAAAGGCCTTAAACTCAGTCCCAAGTAAACAGGATTATCTCAGATTCAGTAGGCCAGTGACTAGACGACACTCTTGTATAAGGAACAGGTCATCTGGACACTACATCCCTCTGGGATTCCTAAGCTGCAACCAGGAGGCCCTTTTGCCATCTTGGGTTGATTCAAACTAGCTCTGCCTGAGACTGGAGCCAATTTATTTAAGTTTCCTCACAAATCACACTCTGCCCAATGGGGCTTATTTCCTAATGTGTATTTAGGACTGCAGAACTAGTCACCATCCATGTTTTGGAGACTTTAAGGTTGAGTGGCTGTCCTGTTAACCTCACTGGGTGATCCTGAGCCCATTGCTCACTCTCTCCTGGCCTGACCTATCTCACAGGATGTGAGGATAAAAGTGGTGAGGAAGACCATATGCAACCTCGAACTCACTAGAAGGGCGGGCAGTGGTGTAGTGGAACCAGGGCTCAGAGCCTGATGCCAGCATGTTTTGATGATAATGCTATCTATCTAACCATCAGGCTTTCACGTTCCCTCTGGGGCCATTTCAGCACTAGACTGTTATAGTGCTATTATTCCACTTTCAACATCCTATGGAATCGTGGGGTTTGCAGTTTAGGGAGGGGCCTCAAAGTCCCCCCCCCAGCATTCCATAGGATGTTGAAAATGGAATAATAGCACTATAACAATCTAGTGCAGAAATGGCCTGGGTTTAGCCAGAATCTTCACAGAGAAAGAGGGGAATGAATTTTGCCCATCAACAATATACTGTATTTGCCAGCATATAAGACGCATCCCCTTTATACATCAGCAAATACTATTTGCTAATGTATAAGACACACTGGCTTATAAGACACACCCTAATTTCAAACAGTATTTTTCAGCAAAAAAAAGTGAGTCTTATATACCAGCAAATCCTTGCTTTGACTTGTATGACACCCTTCCCCTACGTTTTATCAAACTAAAACTCACATCCTCCCTCATTTAAGACAAAGTTAACTTGACTCCTGGCCTGCTTTGCTAGCCACCTGATCCAGCACAGGAACTCAGCAAGGAAGAGCAAGGCTCAAGTTCTCCTTCAGATTTTCATCCCTAACTAGCAAATCATTCTTCTTTCCATCTCAGCCAAGCAAAACAGGCCCATCATCTCTTAGTATTTCTCTTGAGTGGGTGAGGTCCACAGGCAATGATTTTCCAAATATGTTATCAAATGGGAAGGATTTTGTTTGAAAAACCCTTGATGTGAAGAACTACAAAAGGAAAAGAAGTTACCTTAATAGAGGAAATCTCTCCCTTGGTAGAAAATCTTAAATGTGTTCCTTCTTGCTTCTTTTGACCCTGTGAATCACGTTGTACAATCACTGTTTATATATGCATGCTTCTTCCTCCCATAAAGAATGTCTTTTGATTTTTGTGTAAAACAGATAAATAAAACCTTGCACTGATCTGTTGACACTGGTGGCTGCGCTGAGTTGCTCTGCTACCCACGACTTTCCTTATCTCACCTAAGAGTCTGGAAAAGCTCATCTTTTGGACGACAACTACCGGCATCCCCAGGCTGCAGGAAACTGACTACCCCTAGTGAGAGATTCTGTAAGCTGTATTCCTAAAAAAAAGAATGTTTCAAACTAATCTGAAGACCAGAAAGCAATCTTCAATAACACGCATTTAAAGGACTTCAGACTGTCCTTCATCCAACATCTTCCCCATTATAACAGAAAGATACTCCACTTCCTTTTTAAGTAGGTTTGTTTCATACCCCCATGGCCTTTGTAAATTAAGAAGTTCTTCACATATATTTACTTTGGTCCATGGATTCTACTCTGATACATTTCAATTCCAAATAGACAAAACACTCTTCAGCCTTCAACTACAAGGAATTTTGTGTGTGTGCGTGCGTGCACACGCGTGTGTGTGTGAGAGAGAGAGAGAGAGAGAGACAGAGAGACAGAGAGAACCCAATCAAATAAGTAATTGCAAAGTGCAGGACTGAACTAAATGCATGACTGAAGTAACTTGCAAGTTACTCAAATTCTTTAGTGGTTAAGTAAAATTCCCTGAAGTGGTCTACAATGATGCCAATTTAATAAGATTTTAAACTGGGCTTCATTGTTGATTGAAGGATTAAACAATCAACAGTTGTTGATTGAGGATTAAACAACCCTCAAATTGCAAGAATATTACAAGGTAAAGCAAGGGGAAGAGGAACCTTCTAGTTATCTTCCCAAGGCTACCTTCTGTCTTAGCCAACAATCCAGTACCCACTTTTCAGAAAGTAAGCCCCACTGAATGCTACAGGGCTAACTACTGAGTAGACATGAACATCACTGTGTTATTGTTTAATATACAAGGGCTCCAGTTAGTCCCTGAATACATCTTGTTGGACAACTGATGCAAAGCAAATTTCAACAGACGTGAAAGAGACAGGGCCAGTTTTCATTTTACACTCTGTACTTGGCTACAGATGTCTAACTACAACACAAATGCACTAAAGGGCATGCATGTGTAAAATCTGGTGCACACCAATATTCCATACATGGATGCAGAGCAGCGGGTTGGAGAGCCTGCTGTTTCTGAGTATTTAAAATAGATGTGATCTGGAAAAGCACATATGCATATCCAAGCTTGAGACAGTGGTTTTGGGATTCAGCTACAACATTCAGAGATAGAATGATCTCTTTGCTGCCGTAAAGGAAAAGTGGTTTGCTGTTCTGCGGTCCTTCTCAGAGTCAAAATATTCATTATGCTGAGCCTTTGCTTTAAAATATGAACGTAGAATTCTCTGTTGTGTTTCTTTTACCCTCACTCGCAAACCAAACCAGCTTTGAGCACGCCCCCCCCCCCCAATACGGGTCAGAACCAAAATTCCTGTGTTACGCCCTCAGTGCTGATCTAGCCTGCAGAGAACCTCCTTGGGACAAGAAGCAGCTAACCGCAGGAGTAATTCTGGGAGGGAAATGGATATGGGAAGGAAAGAGATAACCTTTCCTTCCTGGAGTCTACTCAGAGTCCCAGTTGTACTAGCATCCTCCATGCTGCTTTTTGTAAAAAAATCACGCTCTAGACTATTACAAGTAGACACTCTGAAGCACACGCTTTACATACCATGTACTGTATGAGATCCCTGGAGCTAATTCTAGGTCTTAGTTTTTCTGAGAAAATGCTGGCAGACATGGAGGTGACTAGCAAATGTTCTCATGGATCTTTAAACTGAAAGCATGAAAAGCATCACCATTAAGGATTAGGTTGAGATCTCTATAAGGCATGTAATCCCACACTGGATTAATGTGCGGGTGTTGTACATTTCTGCAAATTTGATGAAAAAGAAAATGCGAAAGATAGCTTTTCCTCCTAACAATGGCTGGTGGCTTTTGTCAGCCAGATGGTAAGCTCTAACAGCTTGAAAAGCTGCCTTTTCCTCCTCAGCTCTCAAAGTAACACTTCCAAGGAGGTTCTTAAATTGGCAGATGTATTTAAAATAAAATTTAAGTAAGTTTTCTTTTTAGAATACTTTCTTAAAACATAGATTGCTAATCCATTTTGTAATAATTCTTAATTGGCTGGCAATCCCACCACAAGCACAGAACTTTCCCCAAAAAGATGTTAACAGAATCAGAAAACACTTGCAAAAGTTCCCTCCATGTTAATCATTGCTAAAAAGATACATTCCAGCTTCTCAGAATTATAACTCAGCATAAACCCAAGCAGCGGAGAACTAGAGAATCAGTATAACCAATCTTTGCCTCCATAGACATTAGTGCTCAGTGGCTTTCATGAGTCTCCAGGGTTCTGTTACTAAAATGCTGAAGTCCTAGCTCTCTTATCCCAAATTAGAATCAGATGACTCTGACAATCCGAGGAAGCCCAAACGTAACACAACCACTTCATTCTAGGTCACCATACTGAGAGGTTTTCCCCAGCTTCCACATCTTACCAGATCTCATAGCCTTCCCCCAACTGGGTGCCCTTTGGATATATGGGGCCACTGCTCCCAGCATCCTCTGCCAAGTGAAAAGAATCATAGTCCAACACCTCCAGAGAGCACTAAATTGGGAAATGGTGTCCTGACCACTTCCGAAATGGTTTTCCCAAATTTCCTGTAATGTCCAGAAACAAAATGCAAGGCTGAGAACTGCTGAGCCTGTAAATCCAAGGTACAGTCATGCAAAGGTGGTACCATTCCAGGCTGATAACACCCCAATAAATCCTTTTGGAAGAAAGATAAGATCTATAATGATCACGCAAATAAGAAATAAAGCCTCGGAAAGAAGCAGCAATTCCCTCCCTCTTTTCCCAGACTACCACAGGAGTGAGACAAAAATGCTGGACAACAGGGATGTCAACTTCCCCAGGTGCTTTCCTTGTATTACAGAAGGGTAGAGAGCAAAACCACTCTGTAGTAGTTCCTGGAATGTGGCATTCTTACTAGCCCAGAGCTTTTAAATACACAGTAAATATCTGTTCATATTCCATACATCCCACCTCTGCAAGAATTAAAAGCATTCTGTACAGCACTGGTTGCCTTTCCATCTTTATACTGCACGACTCCTTGGATGCTCAGCACTGATTCAGAGTTACAAAAAGAGGCAGCTGGGGGTGGGTTGGGGGAGATGCTACCTACTTCTCAGGTTACAATTTCATACGTCCAGATCTACAGCAACGCTAAAGGCTGTATACTTTCTGTAATGTAAAAATGGGTGCGTAAGACTCCCCCACACCAAAAAGCAGCTCCTGAATTTGAAAGTAGAAGCATGAGTCCATTTCCAGAAATATACATCTCTCTCACACTCACATCTCCATCTCTATTATCAGGTATGGAGAGATCTCACTTTACAATACACATGCCTGTATATATAAATACGTGTCTGAAATTATAACTTGAGAAGTAGAACGGCATGTATTCAGAGCAAGAGGAGGGGAGACTCGTACCAATATCACAAACCAGCATCAGGTACAGATGCTGCCTTCACATGAGTGAAATCTGCATTCCAAAATTACAACTAACCAACACTGCCCACATAAATCAGATCCCTTGTTGAACGTTTAGCTCGGTTACCAAGAGTCAAGTTGCCATTTCAGCTGCTGGACAGGGATTTCAGCAAAGTCTCTTGCTATGCGGTTTCTATCAAGCCAAGCTATAGTATAGCTTCTAAACCTGCTTTTAGTATGCTTCCAACTTTTAATCAAGTAACTTGTTAGACTAACTGGTTAAGCCACTTTCCAGTGATCTGTAAGCTGTAAATGCTTATATATGTGCCTATATATATATATGTATATATATATGTATACATATATGCACATACATATACATGTATCAGTAGAAAAGTTTAATGGAACTTAACATTATTATTAAGGAATAAAGCTGCATGGCAGACAAAGGTGCATGCATGTGTCTGTGTGTGTACATACACATGGAGATCTTCCCTGCCCACAGCAGCAAAGGGATCATTATATCAAATCTGTTCAGTTCTAACAGGTTTAGCTGCTACAATTTGTAGAAGCTGGGTAACTAATACGGCAAGGCTGCACATGATGAAATGTGATCTGTGTCAACCAAATTCCACAGAGCCTTAAAGCTACCTGCAACTTTTACAAGCTGCTTATGGTACCTGCATGCAGGTATAGAAGAGGGTGTAAAGAGACATTCCTCTCATTGCTGACACATTCTGAGAAGATACAAGTCCCTTTCAGATCAGTCTCCCGCCTCCTCCATGCCATCCTTTGCCTTTTAATTACTGCCTAAAGCCTGACAGATCAGGGAGCTTTTCCACAGTTCAGAACCTTGCATCCAGCATGCTGGGGGCGGCAGAAATGTACTTCTGTGCGAGCTTCGATCAGTGTGAAATGACAGGCCACCATCCCTGCCACGCTGTCACCTAGCAAAGAAACATTACAATCTGTGATACCTGTGACTTTCATTATAAAGCGCAAATGACGCACAGGTATGAGTTGTGTCATGCTGCCCACCAGCTCCTAGGGAAAAGAGTCTTTTCTTGTGGCTTTCCCTTTCTCTCACACGAAACCTTCAATGCTCTGCCTGCTTTGGACTAAAATTCCCATCGTCCCTTACCATGCTGGCTGAGGCTCTGGCAGTCCTGGGATTTAGAGTTCAGAACATCAGGAAGACCAAAGTTTTCCCAACCCTGCTTTAGGATCTGGCTGATAGCTTTTCTCTGACAGTGAGCTCTATTTCTAAAGTACAACCACCAAAACCCATCTATAAGTGAGATGAACTACAAAGCCCAAGATAACTCCTCTTTAACCTCTTAAGTGTGAAGTTTTATCCTGAAGCAACCTAGGGTGCAGCCTGCCTACCTAGCTAGGTTGTTGGAGAGAGTACTTAACAAGGGCAAGGAAATGCAGTGAAACCAGGCTCTGGACTCTCTGGAGAAAGAGCAGCATAAAAACAGCTGAAGGATGTATGTGGAACATAAATACCACTTTCCACCGGAATGTGCATGCACACACGCACACACACAAAAGCAGATGTGAGCGACAGCCACACTTCAGCACCCCCTCCACCCCTTGCAAGCCCACAGGATTCGTGCTGTACGGTGGAGCTGGCCCTGGTGTCTGACTTGCTCCTTTCAAGAGTGGGGAAGATGAGCTGCTGAGTCATTTCGATTTGTCCAGCCTTGCAGCAGTTATATAACAAACAGCCCTCTTTTCCTTCCCTCCTCGAGCTGGAAATAGAACAAGTGAGTCTCGGCTCCCATCAGCCCCCATCTTCTCGGCCTCACCACTCCCAGGCACCCCGAGACACCCCGGCTTCCCTCACACCTCGAGACAGAGCCAAGAACAAGAGGCCCGACCCTCGGAGGAAGCCAGACAGAAGAGAAGCCATTTGTCCTCCCCCTCTCCTTGAGACACTGGTTGCCAAGGAAAACGCAAAGGAAGTCAGTGGTGAAACAGCTGCTGTTGGGAATGGGGGGGGGCAAGGAAAGGAGAGATTTGAGGGCAACAGGAAAAGGCAAGACACTCCCCCCTTCTGCCAGTCTATGGCAGGAGGGCTTGGGGACCTTCTGGTGACAGCTGATGAAAGCGATTGAATAATGTATGGGCAAGAGACACGGTGGGGGTGGGTGGGGAAATGGTGCGCCAGTTTCCTCTCACGCAAACATGGCAGCGAGCGCTGAATATTTCATGCACAGCAGGATACTGAGTACTCAAGGTGCTGTGAGGCCAGGCCACGGTGCTTTCTCTGCAAGAGCCACAGTTGCCTTGCTATGAATGAGGAAGGCGCACTGGAACCGCACTATCATGCTGGAGACCTAGGCCATTTCCGCACTAGACTATTAGAGTGCTATTATTCCACTTTCAACATCCTACAGAATCCTGGCGTTTGTCGTTTAGGGAGGGGCCTTTGAGGCCCCTCCCTAAACTGCAAACCCCAGGATTCCGTAGGATGTTGAAAGTGGAATAGTAGCAGCGTGGAAATGGCCCAAGAATGCTACAGATTCCAGGGGCAGCCAGGAGGTAGGTGAAGGCACTCTGCATTTTATAGCTCCTCCTCCTCCTCCTCCTCCCCTGGGTTGTCCAGGTGCTGAGCATCAGTCACAAACAGGACCTGAATGGCTCCTGTACAATCTGGAACAACTGCAACTGTGCTGTTTCAAGGTTTGGGGAATATGTTAGTGAATTCTAACGTTTTTAATGTTCTACCTTTATAAGCTGTTGAACTGCTTTTAAAATAACTTTCACATCTCTATTTTTA
Organism: Cyclura pinguis; assembly: GCA_030412105.1. Taxonomy (NCBI): domain Eukaryota; kingdom Metazoa; phylum Chordata; class Lepidosauria; order Squamata; family Iguanidae; genus Cyclura; species Cyclura pinguis. Next base: position 209,206,863 of record CM059600.1, read on the forward strand.
TCAAAGTTTTTGTATGGTTTTTAATCTGTACTGTTTTCAAACATGTTGTTAGCCACCCTGAGTTCCATCATTGGGAGAAATGTGAGATATAAATGAGTAACAGCAAAAACTGAGCGTACATTCATCACTTTTGTGGCAAGGGATCCGCCAACAGCCCTGACAAGACGCTCTAAACCAGGAATTCCTCAGCTGTGGTCCATGACTCCAGATGGACTTCCAGAGATCTATGGGCCAGGTACACACAATTATTTCCTCTTTGATTTCCTTCAAGTTTATTTTGAACATTGTGGAGAGTGGGTCTACAAACCTGTAGCCTGTTAGTAACAGACATGGTCAGAAGCTCCAACTGAGCCAGCACAGGCAACATCTTGGTTGATGCAAAAGGATGGATTCACACTTCCTTATACAATAAGCTCTCAGCTTGCCAGAACTGGGGTGCACCCCCACAGCCTATCATTGGTTGAAGGGGTCTCCTGGGCACCATCCAGCAGCCAGGAAAGAGGAAAAGTAATTCCCTACCTGGAACTGTGGCAAGCATGACTGGAGGATGCTGAGGTTGTAGTTAGCAAAAGGGTAACTTTTCCAAGCCAATGATGTGACTGCTGCTTCATGAAAGGAAGCATTAGAAACTCAAGAAGGCTTGAACAGGCCTTCTCATGGCTCTAAGTGTTTTGTTGTCAGTACATTGCTCAAACCTGATCCTTTCTACGCTCTTCACTCTTTCTGTTACCTTTATATATTCCAAGATGTTAACAAATTCCGAAAGTCAAAATCCTGCACCTAGTGCCAGGTGTGCAATATAACACAAAGAAAGTAACATCGTTGGCATGACATGCTTCATTCAGAGAATATGGGTATGTCTGTTGCAGGCTGTGTAGTGTTCTGGAATAGAACAGAAGCAAACATGACTACACAGTGTGAGAAGGGAGTGGGAGGCAACCTGTGGCCCTAGGGACACAGCCAGCCCTCCACCCTAATTTCAGAAGCTTTCTGGAAGCCATCAGTTCAGTTCAGTATCTACAAGTAAGTCGGGTAAACAACCACACGTATAATGGACAAACTGCTGGCATTAGCTGGAGTTCCCATTTTTCCAGAGAAACATCAGGGAATAAATATTTTGAAGCTTTCAAGTAGAGCCTGGAGGGCCAGCTATTCCATTTGCCTTAGCTCCAGGCTGGCATATCCAGGTGTGACTATGTGGCCCACCAATTCAGTTTCCCGCTCTAAGATCAGCTTTCCCAGCCAATTATCAGAAGCTGCCCCTGCCAAAAATGATCTCATAGGGAACTGCACTCTCAAACACAAAGGAAGAGAAGGTGGGCTCCAAAACATCAACTGGAAACAAACTGAAGGACACACAGCTACCATCCCAAGATCAGAGTGAACAATTAGCATGAAGAAGGGAATTAGCTTCCTCAAAAAGAGACGAAAATAATAGCCCTTGATTTTCTGGAAGACTAGTCCCTTCTTCAGGTCCTAAGACACCCTGCCCCAACATGGTCTCCTGGTGGCTAGGGATGATGGTATTTATTAATGTCACACATCTAGCGGATGTCAAGTTGGAGGAAGGCTATCATTAGGCAGCAGACATTACACACAAACCACTGATGACAATCCAATGCTGCCTCAAGAAAGAACAGGAACAAAAGGTCACTTTTGATCTACACATTTCTGCGCATATGTAGGAAGTCATTAAAACCATACACAGCACAGCAATCCAAATAAATTGTTCCATTTGTTTGTTTTTGTGTGCCTTCATGTCCTTTCCAACTTAGAGCAACCCCAAGGCAACCTGATCACAGGGTTTTCTTATCAAGATTTATTCAAGGGGGCATGTCTTTGCCTTTCCCTAAGGCTGACAGTGTGTGACTTGCTCAAGATCACCCTGTGGGCTGGGATGGTTGAACAGGGATTGAATCCAGGTCTCCAGAGTCATGGTCCAAATTTACACCACACTGGCTTTCTAGCTGCTATTGTACCAGCTATAAAATGAACAAGGAAGTAACATGCAATCTGAAAAAGCAAAGCTAAAACAAAAGCCTTCTTCAAAAGGTTCAGTGAGAGCGCAGTCCATTCCTAAAAGTATCTTTATGGAGAAAACAATGGTGGAAAGTAGGGAGCCTCTACATGGAAAAGAAAAATTCCATGACACACAAATCAAGACACAGCTAAAGAAAAAGCTGAGCTGAGCTGCTATACTATGCAGTCCAAGAACTGGGCCTCTGGACCCGCTGCAATATCACAAAAGAGAGCTTTCCAGTTACCATCTGTTATTGTTGTGAGCCTTCAAGTCATTTCCAACTTATGGTGACCCAATGAACCTATCACAGTGTTTTCTGGGGCTGAGAGTGTGTGACACACCCAAGGTCACCCAGGGGGTTTCCATGGCCAATCATGGAATTGAATCCTGGTCTCCACGGTCGCAGTCCAACATTCAAACCACTACCTCACATCGGCTCTCCAGCTACCACCTCTATGCTGTTAAAACAGACCTAGAGTGCATCTCAGACTACAAGACAGTCTCTTCTAGCCTTAATCAGACTCTGCAGCCCTTAATATCCAACAAAGGTAAGCAGACAACTCTGCTGAACACTTATAGACTCGAGATAAGATTGGACATCCTGTTAAGGAATACTCTAAAAGATTATGCAACTTACAGGACAAACCCATACATGGTCTGTTTGGAAGTAAGTTCTCTTCAAGTCAGAAGCACTAAATGTGTCCTATAGCACTGTAGCCCTAGGGTTACAAGGTAATCTTAAATTAGTAAAACCAAACTTCTTCAAGAAAAGACCTGCAGGGGTTTCCCGCTCATACAAATGGGACTTGTTGAAAGAAAGTTTTTATAGCTACCAGCCACTTTTTCATCTGGTAAAATAAGGAATGGTTGCCTTCCAGACCTCAGGGGCAGGCCACTGCATTTCTTATGGGAGGGGAAAGGTGGGGTGTTGTTACTGCTACATAACCACATAACTATTCCTGATCATCCAAAGGAATCCCCTTCACCCAGCCCTCACCAGTCTCCCACTTTTTCAACTACCATTTTAGTCCAACACATCTGGGAAGCAACAGGCTGGGGCATGTGGCTTCAAACCTATACATTAGATCTGACCATATTATGTGCCAATTATCCAAGCTGTGTGTGAACGAAACTCACATTCTGCACACAATGGGATGTGTTTTAGCCTACCTTCCCCCATGCAAATGTGCAGATTTCTAACCAGCTGGATCAAACATTTGGACTTGTGGACAAGTGCATCTATTTTGTTTGGTTTCAGCCAAGCATTATGGAGAGAAACATTAGAAGGAAGAAAGGAATGTGACTAGAACACACAGCTGGGAATACTGTACAACTCTTACTCACTCGGGTCAGTGCTGCCTTCCACATGCTTTTATATGGAACAGCCTTCAAAACTTAAGTGCTGAGACAGACAAAACCATGAAAATACCAGATCCAAGATACTGTGCAAAATTTTGCAAACAGATCTCTTGGTTGTGGTAGTCCACCAGCACAATTCATCAACAAATGGGCAAAATTTCAGGAAATTCTGAAGCCATGGGGAAAGCCCAAGAAAAATGGAAATTTGGGGAAAAACTGAAAAAAATGTGAAATTAGTATTCCTTACATTTACATTCATTTACATTACATTAACAATTACAATTAATTTCAATTACATTGAAAGTAATTTTGTTATTTTAGGAATATAAAATCTATAATGCAATTTGGTTTGTAATAAAGTTATCATATTTGGAAAATTAAAAGTACAATTTATTTAGACAAGAATTACACATGGAATTTGCTTTTTAAAGATTATAAATCTTGTTACATATGGAGCTAAAAGGCCCTGAAATGTGGGGGGAAAAACCCACCTGAACTGAAAATGGCCTCTTTCACTTTGCTCACTTACGAGGAACTAGCAGAAAACAACAAAAACAGAAGAAACCCTAAGTATTAGCAAAACAAAGAAAATTATTTTTGTCCCTTCTAGTCCTCCATCGTATCAACTGGACCCCCGCCCCTCAAATCCACCCCTCATTGCCCTAAAAATAACTAAGAAAATGAGACCAAGATGAGGAATTGTACTGATCTGATACCGTAAATTGTCTTACATAAAGGTACTCCTATAACATCATTTTTTAGAAACAATTTTGGAGAAATGACCTATGAACTTCTTAATTTTTAAAATAACTCTAAAAAAAAATCTTAACAGTCCATTACTTCTCAGCTTTTTGGAGGGAGGGAGAGGACAGTTTTCTTCTGTTTTTTTTCCCCTCAGTTTTTTTTCCCCAGGTTTTCTCAGCTGGCAAAGTCATTTGTTGACTGCTTATCACAAAGCCATTTAAGAATGCTGAGTAAATATCCCCCCCCCCCCCATTCTACCTTGATTGTTCCTGATGGGGATGAGATTGCTGCAGTTTTTGTCTTAACAGTGTGTTTAAAAAGAAAAAAGAGGAAAGCGAGGAGTGATAAACAGCGTGTTTTTAGAAGCCAGTCCAGGTCGTAGCCACATACAGTGGCAAAATTATCTCGAGATGTCCCAAATGTCCACCCAAAACTGAGCATATTAAGAAACAGGACCAAGGACAGTCCTGGCCTAGCAGCTTCTTAGACGGAAGTGTGGATAAAGACCCAAAATGCGCCTGGAACTGCAGCCCAAAAATTACCACCACCACCCTGCGCCCAGATAACACATACATCCTGGCTACCGGCATCGCACTATCTCCCTCAGGGCTTCAAAGAAAATGTTCTAGGCAAGGGAATCAGACAATTTCTAATACAGGAAAGGGTACAATTAGGCACTCAGCATGGAATCTTCCCCACCCATACACATACATAAATGGCAAGCATACAAACCAATAGCTTGCCCTGAATTTTTCTCAGCCTTTCCCAGAGTCTTCTCCAAACATTCTCCCTCCTCTTTTGTGTTCCTTTGTCCCCCACCCACACTGACCCAGGATTGGCTCGCCAGTACTCCCAGCAACATCTGAGCTCCACAAGCAAGGCAAAGCAGGTGCTGCATTTACCAAACCCAGCTGGACTCCAGGTAAGGCATGGGAAGAAAGAAGTTAAAACTAAAAGGGAAAAAAAAAGCTGGAACAGGAAAAAAGAATGGTAGAAAACTTAGATGGGATGGCAAAAAAGAAAAAGGGGAAGCTTAGGAGCTATTTGTATACTATGCATGTTGATTTCTTCCCAGTTTAAGGGACAAGATTTAACATGTCCGCATGCTTAGAAAGTGTTTGTTGGTGACTTTTTAGCTATATCCTCTGTAGCCATTTCTGCACTAGACTGTTATAGTGCTATTATTCCACTTTCCACATCCTATGGAATCCTGGGGTTTGCAGTTTAGGGAGGGGCCTTTGAGGATTACGTAGGATGTTGAAAGTGGAATAATAGTACTATAACAGACTAGTGTGGAAATAGCCTCAGACTCCAGCTCCTCATGACCCTTATTTCACCTTTAGGAAGCTCAGAGACTAGCCATGCATCCAGAGGACGACTTTCGTTCCACAGAAGGAAAACACACAAAATCCAGCTTTGCAAAGCCCTGCAATAAAGACACCCACACCAGTGTTAGCTGACACACTGCCAGTGTCTTGGCATGGACAGCAAGTTGTCTTTGGCTCTGGGGTTTCCAAACCCACAGAAGCAGCCTGGATCTCAAGGGAAGTTACTTTTTTTTTGTTGCTAAAGGAGTTGAAATTTTATTGCCTGGATTTAATGGCTCTTTGTCTTCCAGAGTGCACATGGCCAAAGAGCAGAGCGACCTCTGCCTGCACTGCTATCCCTCCAGACCATCTTAACTCACAACAAAAAAACAAATCTTAAAAGACAAAATGTAGGCCTGTGACTCTAACATTGTTATTCGTTTCTTTTCCTGTGTGATTTTTAACACCTTTGCATGGTGAAGAAGCCAGTGGAGCTTCAAAAGCCCACAAGATGTATTTTGTGCATTTTTGGTTAGCCCAATAAAAGTATCACTGTTTCGTGGGTTTTGGATGTTGTCGTATTAAACTATGTGTTCATTGTTAAAGTTAGGCTGGCCAGATCCCAACATTCATCAGCATCCAGCCTCAATTAGTTTATCAATATGTAAAACTAAAGTAGCAATGCTCTCACCCTGTCATCTATACAACATCCCTCTCTGGCACACGCACACAGAGGTTCATTGGGAGGATCAACAAACTTAAAATTCATAGGCTGAATTCCAGAGAGGCAGCTATTGTAAAGTCCACTGCTGCAAAAAACAAAAACAAAAAACAAAATAAAAAAAAACCAGGAGTCTTCCAGCACCTTAAAGATGAATGTATTTCTTATGGCAAGAGCTTTTGTAGGCCAAATGTTATTAACAACTAGGCACCTCAGCCTCCTCCAACAGAAATCCCAAGGCTTCAACAATGCTGCTTATCTTTTTTTTTATGACATCTCAGTAGCCCTGTGAGCCACAGCCCATTTCTGCATTAGAGTGTTATAGTGCTATTTATTCCACTTTCCACATCCTATCCAATGCTGGGGTTTGCAGTTCAGGGAGGGGCCTTAAAGGCCCCAGGATTCCATAGGATGTTGAAAGTGGAATAATAACACTATAACAGTCTAGTGCGGAAATGGCCACACTTTGGAAGGTAAGAGCAGGCCACTGCTTCCCCTCCAATCGCAGCTGGTAAGCTGGGGCTGATATTTCACATTTTACCCCCACCAGCCAGTATTTAAATCTCAATACAAACAATATACAAGATAGTGTCCCAAGAATATCATCCAAATTCCTGTCCGCTAAGAGACGGGTGTAGTTTTTCTATGGATCAAACGGGTTCCAAGCTTTCTTTGTCACCTTCTGCAAAATCAGCGGGGGAGGGGGGCACACACAATTCAATCAAGGGCCTCCATTCCTGCTCCAGCCTCCCCAGAGATCCCAGCTAAAAAAAAAAAAACCCAACAGGGCCCCCTGGGCACCGACCAGCCCCAGACCTAGGAAAAGCCAACCCTTTATTCCGCCCCTCAGTGATGGGGCCAAGCCACGCTCGTGCACTGCAACTTTAAGAACCCAGCTGGCTCGCCCGCTCCCTATTTCTGCTGCAGTGCTGACCCCGCGCCTTTCTCTTTCTATTCCCCCTTTCCTTGCTTTTCCGAGCATAATAGTGGGACCGAGGTACAAGCAGCTGTTGCAGAAAAGCAACAGCCCGCGTGCCTACAAAACCCGGGGCACGCGCAGTTCCTCCCACCAACCCCGCGTCTCCCAGAGGGTGGGGTACACATTGCGGTACGGCGGGCAAGTTAACCAAGCAATCGCTACAAGGTCAACGTGTCTTTGTGTCGTTTCAATTTAAGAAGCGCAGACCGTACCGGGTTTGTTCTTTTTTTTTTAAACCCACCCTAATTTAGCTTGAAAAGAAAGATAAATCCTATACACGTAAATACACACGCGCACGCACGCCTTGCCTAGGCGCACCTAGGTAGGTATTTGGAGACAAACGGGGTCTTTTTCTCTTTTAGACGGCGCCCCCATCGTGCCATGCCCCCCACCCAGCGGCAAGGGGCCCACATTCGGACAGGGTCTCCGTTCCCTCCGCCGCCGTCCCCACCACTGCAACCACCTCGGGGAGCCTCTATTCTTCTGCCTCCCCCCACCCCCCGCGCCAAGACGCGCACGCGCGACTCCGTTCCTCCTCTGCCTGCAATTCGGTCGGCGTTCCCGGCGCCTCAGCGCGAGCCGAAGGAGCGCGCGCGCAGGACGCGGGGGGGGGGAGGCCCTCAAACCCCTCCCCGAAGGCTCCTGCTGCCAGCTCCTTTTGTTCGGCTGCACATTCGCCCGCCTGCACAGACTCTCCTTGCCGCCCCCAGCTCGCAGGCGGCGGGTGGGGTGGGAGTGAGTGAGATGGGGACGTCTCACTGGAAGCTGAGGGGGTGGAGGGTGCGGTAGAGAAAGGGGGCCGGCGCTGCTATTTCCCTCCTTTCTTTTCTTTTCCTGAAGAGATGGCATTGGCAAACACGCAGCAAAATGCGCCAAGGCGGGCAGCGCGCGTCCCTCCCGCGCTTGCGCCCCTTTTCCTGGAGGCGGGGGGGGGCGCGGCGGGGACACGCAGGTTCTAGACGGAGGAGGAGACTCAGTGCAACGGGACCGGCTCCTGCGTATTCCTGCGCGTCCGCTCATATACGCACCCCACCCTCAGCATCTCAATCCACTGCCTTCCTTCCCGCGCTCCGACAGTAGCACCAGCGGCGGCTGCTCCCGAGGCAAGCAGCCCGGGCCTCGGCAGGGACGCCTGGAGCTGCGCAACCCGGGGGCGGGAGACGGAGAGGGCCACCCCGGGACACCGTCCCTTTCCCCGCGGCCGCTCCGTCCAGCAAGAGGCGACCGCAGCGCTCAAACCCTGCGGCGAAGGCGCCCGGGCAGCGGCGGCACGCGAGTCCACGGCCGCGTCCAGAGATGCGCGCAGGCGCGCCATTCTCCCTCCTCCGCCCCGCTCCCGAAGGGAATGGCGCGGGCAACGCAAGAGAGACACACCCCGGAGGGAAGGCGAAGGCGCCCCCAAACGCCTCAGGGAGCCACGCCACCCCTTTCGGGCTCTACCCGAAGCGTTTGTGGACTCCCTCAGAAACCCGCAGCCTGCCTAGGGTGCGGGTGCGCGTGTGTGTGTAGGCGAGAGGGCTACCTCAGGTACCCCCGCGCCAGAGACCCTCTCCTCCTCCGCGCCCTCTCTTTTCGCCTCTCCCCACAGAGACGCGCGCGTTAAAGGGCGACGCGGGGCGGGGGTGGGAGGAAGTGGCACACCCGACCCCTTCCTCAGGTAGCCGGAGTCCCTCGCTACTCCAGGACTGCGGGGGCGCCTCAAAATGTCCTTCCTTGCTCCCTTCCCTGTAGGATGACCTCGACGACGACACATAAAGGAATGGCAATACACACGCGCGCATTTATATTATATACTCCCCTCACCATCGTCCTTTCCACCATGGCGACTGCCTCCGAGGGAAAGCCCTTATATACACGTCTACACACCCCGCCACCAGCCCAGATCCTTGTAAGGATTTCTCATCCCCCCACACACACCCCGCCCCACGCCGTTGCCCGCTGCCTCCGCTACTGTCCCCCTCTGCCACTGGGGCGACGCTCATCCTCTAACCCGGACACCCCCGCCGGAGATGGCTCGCCCTCTTCCACGTATACGCACACACAACGTACCACATCTGACAATTCCGTGATGTGTGTTTGTGTGTGTGTACGTGGGGGAACACTCCCTTCCCCCTCCCACCAGTCCTTCTTCGCGAGGGGTGGGGGCGCTGAAAGATCATTTCCCCCTCCAAGGGCTTTCTACAAAAGCCCCCTGTGTGCGCCGACGGAGGGGGGGGGGCGCCAATCTCGTCGCCTCTCTGCCCATCGCGGCAGAGCTCTCGCCTTCTTCGCCGCCGCCCTTCAAGGCCGAAAAGCCCCCAAACGACCCGGGCTTTTCGGAGGATCGGGAGCGTTTCCATGCATCTACCCCCTCACCGCCATCACACCCGCCCCGCGTTGCCCAGGAGCGCAGCCCCCATCCGCCCCCGAGAGAACTGACAAAGCAGCGACGGAAGCGCGAAATACCTACAGTGACCATGCTTAGGGCGCGCCGGGATCCAGCCGGGTGGCGGCGGCGGCGGCGGCGGCGGCTTCTTCGTGGAGGTGGACGGCTCTAGAATAGGGCTTCTTCGCCCCCCTCCTCGTCTTCGTCTTCGTCCTCCTCCTCCTTCTCCTCCTCCCCGGGTGGGGCGGGTCGGAAGGGATTGGTCCCGGGTGCGGGATGCGCGCTAGGGGGGCGCTTTGCCTTGCCTTCCCGATCGATGGCGATTTGCAGCCCCCCGACTATGGTGGCGCATACAAAAGCGGGGGGGGGGGCACGTCCGGGTCGGAGGGAGGGCGGGAGCGAAGCCGAGATAAATGGTTGCGACGCCGGGAGAGGGGAGAGCCAGCAAAGGGAGGGGGCCCGTCTTTTCCGAAACCAGCTTTCCTCGCTGGGGAGGAGAGACGGGGAAACGAAACGAACGAAAACCGGGGAAATAACGGCGGGTGGGGTTCGAATCGGAGGGGGGGGGATTTGCGAAGAGGAGAGAAGGGAGAAAGGAACGCGCGGGGGAGGGGGCGCAACAGAAAGGGGCCGACGTGCAAGGGGGAAAGAAGAAACGAGAAGGAAAAAGAAACGGAGAGGGAAAAAGAAACGGAGGAGGGGCGGACGGGAGGCGAGCGACTCGCGGCCAGGCACACAATGGTCCTTTAAACGCCCTTGACTATTTACACCCGAGGATTTGGGCGGGGGGGAGGAGGGGGTGGGCGGGCTCTCGTCTCTCCGGCCTCCCCCCCCGGTCCCGGCTCGGTTGCCAGCAAGGCGCTAGAGTCCGTGGAGGGACCGCGGCCGCCGCACCCACCGGGATCGCTCCGTCGCCGCCCGCGCAGCCCCTCCGCGCACCCCCCCCTCCGGCCGCCGGGCCAGAAGCTTTTATGCCCCCCCCACCGGCAGGGGCCCTGCTCATTGGCTGGCGGCTACGAGCCACCGCGTGGCCGCCCCTCTCCCGTCTTCGCGCAACCGCCCCTCCGCTCCGCCTCGGACGGGCAGGAATCGGGGGCAGAATCAGGTGCGTAAAGGGGCGGGGGAGAACTCTTTGCCCTTTCTCCTGGGGGCTTCTGTTCTCTCTCGCCGATTGCCCCGCCCTTCCGCGCTCCATCCTTGCCGGCAAAGAGGGGCGATTGGGACCCCCCATCCTCCCCACCCCGTGAGACGAGATAACGTGAGCGAGGCGCCGTCCAGGTGCTGGAGGGGATGTATCACACATGGTGCGCCCCAAGTGGGGTGGGCAAATAAATAAAGAGCGAGACGGTGGACGCGGGGGCGGGGGAGGGGGGATGCAGAAGCGCAGAGCGCAGCATCAGCATCCTTGCGACGGCGAAGCTGAGGCGGGAGCTCAGCGCCGAACCGTGTGCAGCCGCTGTACGTGATCCACGAGTTGCGCCTCGGCGGCGGCCAAAACCAAGCGAAGGAGGTTGCTTGCTGCTACTCCTCCAGCGGGCGCAACTTTCCGAACGGGCGGTGGCTTGTGCGCACCCCGTCGGTTGCAAATTTGAAGGGACGGGGGGGGGGAGAGTTGTATGCAACTCCTTGGAAGGCGTCCGCAGTAGCTCACAGCCAGTCTGGGTGGCGAAATGCCCCTCTTGCTGGCCGGGCCAAGTAAACCAACCAGAGAAGAAGAGGAGTGTTGGAAGAAATTCTTCCCACTTGCACAAAGGTATCCCGAAAAAGCCTGGAGGTTCTGGGGAGCCGCTAAAGAAAGACGCGCAGTCCATACGTGCATCCTAAATTGCCCAGAAGAGATGGGGGGATGAGGGAGAAAGGAGTGCGTCTACCCTGCGGTACCCTCGGATTTGAACAGTACACGGGGGCCTCCCACGAAGGTTTTCCCGATGTTAAGAGATTCAGTCGACCCGGAGGAAGACTGGGTGGGTGGATCCAGAAGGATACGAAATGAACAGACAGGTTACTTGCCTTTCCAACTTCCTTTGGAGGCCCGAATTTTACAGGTAAAACGCCTTAGGCCATTTCCACACTAGATTGTTATAGTGCTGTTATTCCACTTTCAACATCCTGTGGAATCCTGGGGGCCTTTGGGGCCCCTCCCTAAATGGCAAGCCCCAGGATTCCACAGGGTGTTGAAAGTGGAATAACAGCACTATAACACTCTAGTGCGGAAATGGCCTTAGACTTGGAAGTCTCCACTTCCACTGAGCTACCGAACCTCACATCGAAGCTCTGCCACATCTCTACACAGGGTTCTAGGATATGGACGGGTGTAAAGCAGGGACAGCTAACCTTGGGGTCTTCGGATTTTCAGCCTACAGCTCCCATAACGTTGGACCACTGACCTGGGAGTTTCTGGGAGCTGGAAGTCCAAAGTGCCTGCCAGGTCTAAGGCTTTGCAGCTTTGAAATAAACAGGGTAGTGTCTTCCACTGTTACGTCCATACATGTCACTATGTTCTCTCAGCACCTGTTTGCTGAGACCCAGGCACGCTAACTGAGCCACAGAGACATTCTGGAAAGCCATCTAACTTTGTTTCCTAGAGTCCAGGGTTGCTCCCCACTGTTGTATAGAAGGGTTTGATGTTACTTGGAAACTAACTTTTGCTGCAGCCACACTCAGCATTATTTTTGCCTTCCTTCCTTAAGCTAGTATTCCAGATCTGAGTTGCATACTAGGCAATCTTTTCAGGCATATGTGTACTACAAAAACTTTAAATTTGTGCATCACGTGCCAAAATACAAGCAGACTTGGGGCCTTCTATCTTTCTTGTTGAGATCAGTAGCAGCAATATTATTTATTCACTTATTTGAAGTGCTGTTGGTATATCAGCACTTCATGTAATACAATTTCCAAGTGGTAAATAAACCTTGAGGCAATTCTGCGATCACTGCAATTTCCCTTACAATTCTCAACCTTTGCCCCTCCAGGTGTTTTGGATGTCAGTGCCCAGAAGCCCCACCCAACATGGCTAATGGTCAGAGATTTTGGGAGCTGAAGTCCTAAACTGCAGAGATTTGTGTTTGAGATTGCTAGCTGGTGGTCTCATCAGGCATGACACAATACACAGGTCCAAGACTGCACTGGGCAAAATGAGCGAGAGGGCTCCTAAATGGAGCAGGGCCAGTTCCCTACATTTTAAAGTAAAAACAGAGCTCCCTCTCTGTCCCCACCTATGAGCGTTAAGCCCAGAGTCTAAAACCCATGGTTCTTCCAGATGCAGTTCACGTCAGCCCATCTAACACAGTTAGCAATGAGAAATGTCAGGTGATGCAAATTCCAAAAACTTCTGGAGGGCTGCAAGGTTTCCCATGCCCACTCAAAAAACTACTGAACCTCACAGAACTATATCTCCAGGAATGCCCCGAAAACCTAGTGTAAATATACTGAGGGTATATTTACCCTGAGTCGAAGGGGAAATTTGACTCCTTGTGCAGGGAGAGTGTAACAACTGGTTGTGACCCATAGCATTTTGACAGGTATGAATCGTTTTTTAGAGGACTTACATGTTGGCATTTTTTTGCTAAAATTGCTGGACTAAGACTAAGACTAAGAAAAATTTCTTAGCACAGATTACAAAACTGGAACGAAGCTGATAAGAGTAAATCCCAGTTCCTATCCCTCTTTTCACCTTTCCTTCTGTTCTGTTTCCTCAGCTCACCGGTTCGGTTAAAATAGAAGACTGCAGCAAGCTACCCCATACTGAGTCAGACTCTTCTTTCTACCTAGAGGTGAGGGGAGTCAGAGCATGGGGCAGGGGAGGTTTAGTCACTAACTGCCCCCATTAGGTTTTCATAAGCCTCCTCTGGCATCAATGGAAAGCTTTTAAAATTTTAATTGCAATGTGAATGGGAGGAGAGGGAAGTCCCTTATCTCTGATTGAGAGACAGCAGAGAAGTTTGAAGGCCAGATGGAACCATGCGTTCTGCCCCTGATCCAAGGATTCACCATCCCTAATCTAGCTTAATGTTTCACTGACCTATGGAGACTCTCCAAGGATTCAGATCGCTTTCACATTACACAGTTATGGCACTATGATTCCCCTTTAACTGCTGTGGTAGCAGCATCCTATGGAATCTTTGGACTTATAATTTTGTCCAAGGCACCAAAGGAGCTCCCTGGCTGAAGATTCTATATCCCCCTCCCTACACTGCAAATCCCAGATTTCAATAGGATGGAACCCTAGCAACTGAAGTGGAATCATAGCACGATAACTGTGTGTTGTGAAAGAGAACTTAGTCTTTCCATAGCCTGACATGAAGCTGCAGAATTTGGGAAAGATATATTGCACACCTCTCCCTTGGGTAGTTGAGAGCCACTCTTGTCTCTAACCTTTCTCCTAATCTTATAACCAAGAGAGCCAAACAGAAAAAGTGGACAGACCCTCTTTGTCTCACATTTGCCACATTTAAGTTGGCCAAGGAGAATCCAGAGAGGATCGTAAAATTTTTGATCTCAGCCACTAGAATATGCATGCTTGCTTCTGTGCACATGGTCCGCTGTATTTTGTCAGATAAGATAGAAATTTGCACGTGTGCCTCAGGAACCTTCTCAGTAAGTTTGTCTTAGTTTTTTTATAGTCAACAATGCTGTTCATTTGATGAGCCAGAAATGTAGGTTAGCTGTAGGTTTAAATGCCATCCCAGGTCTTATATTGGGAGAAAGGTATGATAGAAATGAAGTGAAGTAAGGGTCCATTAGCACCCTTGTTAGGTACCGTTGTCACAATCAGCTGTTTTGATCTTTATAACCAACTTGAGTTTTGACTTACAACACAACCTACATCTGTTCACTCACATGTTCTTTTGTGTTGCATGAAGTTTACTCCTAGGTAAGCAGAGACAGAACTGCAGCTTCTCTTTTGCTTCAGACTCCCTCCTTCCCTTCCTCTCTATGTGTGATCTTTTGGATGGAGACTACATTAGAAACTGTCTTTCTCCTTCCAAAGAGATATCCTCACTCTGGTTTGCAACCCTTGTAGTGTGATGTGAGTGCAGAGAGGCAAAAATCTGTGGAAGAACTTTGACTACATTTGTATAATATGAACTCAGTTCCTTTGGAGAACATGCATGCATTGGTTTGTGTTTGGTAGTTAAGAATTATGAAGGTTAAGTGTTAATGTCCTTAGTGGCTGTAGTGAATAATTGTTCCTTTTTGTTTCTGTTTCTCTCTCTGTGTTGACCAATATGTCATTTCCTTTCATCTTCTTTTTTGACAATCAAGTATATGTTGTTCCATCAACATTTTCTTGCAGTATTTGTGAGAGTCCAGGACTCAGTTCCTTGCAGACCTCCCAATCTTTTTCAATAAAACCATTTTACTTTGCCATAAATTTGACCTGGTTCCCAGCACACCTAACAGAGGGCTACAAAATTTGTCATGATCACCAGACCAACTGGTGAACTGAAAAATAGAACACCCCACCTTACATCTAGCTCCCTCTCAAAATTTCTCTTCAAAAGGCAGAAATATAAAATTGCTGAGAAATCAATCACAATTCCAACCTTGCACCAGAGCTTTGAATTTTGGGGGTTTTGTTTTGTTTTGTACTGCAACATCTGAATCCCATGGTCCATGTGGTCAGGGATCATGCTGGCCAAGAATTTCTGAAAGTTGTAGTCCCTATGCTACCTTGGGGATTCTGGAAGTCCAGAAAAGTAACTTCCTTGAGCTGTACTTTGCACCAGTCTCTGATCCCTGATGATCCACCCCCAATCCAGAACAGAAGACTTATTCCATTTCCCACTCCACTGTCAAAGTTGCCTGCAGAAGGGCAGATCTTGCTTCCTGTCACAACTTGTGGGGTGAGGCTTTTTTTTTTAAGTATAACCACCCAGATAAACTCCAGCCTGAGTGATGCAGCTAGAGCCCTGTTTTACCAGCAACAACCTGTGCAGCCTCTGGAGACCATTTTGTTTTGAAAACTCTTCTTGCTCTCTCTTTCTCCTTCTTAATCTCTCTGGATGCTTCCAGAAGGTTTCATTTATGATACGCCCTCTGACTCTCCACCCCTCCATTGCTTTTCTCCTCTGCCATGGAACACTGAGCAACCTGTTGAGAAGGGATGTGCACAGAGGCATCATTTAACAAAAACAACAAAACCCCCAGCATATCTTTCTCCATCTTGCTTCCCGGTGGACAGTTCCTCCAGATCCACTGAGCCTCAGCAGTCCCAGCGGCTCCTCTCCCGAGAAATCAACAGACCTCCATTCCCAACATTGCCCTTCAGAGAAGGTAGAGCCCAGAGGAGACAGCCTACCAGAGTGCCACCCCCCTTGCCTGAGAGATCCAGTGCTTTTTCCTCCATGCTGACAGGCTAGAGATGCTCTCCTACCCCAAGTGGAAGATTGAGGTGACCCTTGTTGACTATATAGCCCCCTTGGGTATCCCTTCCCCACCAGTACTGTACTCTATGTCCTTCCAGCCACTCCTGGTCACATGTGTATGGAGCGGGGAGCATTTTGTAATAACTGGGGAAAGAAGGTTCATTTCAGTGAATCCAAGACATCGAGCCTACCTCATTTGCACTCAGGAGGTACCGTTCTGTGTCTTGTGGGCATCTGCTCATTTTCAGTAGTGTCGCCATTTCTGATGGAGGAAGAGAGAGCGAGAGAGAGGAAGAGAAGAGAAGACTGGATTACAGTAAGTCCCAGGGGAGACAGCAAGAGAGAGACACACACATGCATAACTAGGTAACGGTTTTGTATCTACGTCCGGTGGTGATTTATAGCTTTGCCGGGCCTATTTCACTGGGGTAATGCATGAGCAACACACAGATTGCAGAGCAGAGGAGAGGAACTAAAACTGACTGCACCCACCCACCCCTTCTTATGCACTGACTCTCACATACAAAGAAGGGATGCAGACAACAAGGAGTTTTTACCTGGCTACTTGATCACTGACAGGGAAGCTCAAAGAAGGGAAAGGCATGAGAGAGAAAACGAACCATCAGCAGCAAGCCCATTCCATCCACCTAGGCGAGGGCATCGCACACAGCCAGCAGCAGAAGCTTGGAAATATCACTTTCAGTTTCCAGTGAAAAGGACAAGAGCAGTTGCCAGGATGCAGCTGCTGCTCCTGGAGTGGGGGCTTGGCTGGCAGTCATTTTAGCCATCCAAAAGAACTCAGGGGAGCCACAAGCTGTGGATGGAAAGGACAGGCCATTGTGCATGGATATGAAGAGGTGACATCTTTTCTGCAGCAAAACACAAGTTTTACCATTTTACCAGGGCTTTTGCAGCATGCATGTAGGGATGCTCACATGCACACACATGCACAAGCATGCACACACATGCACAGGTGTACATTGGAAGGTTTAACAACCAGCCCATGGCAATTCCCCCCGGGCTACTCATCAGCTCAAAAGGGACAGACTGCATATGAGGAGCTGCAGCTTCTTGAGACAGCCTGTATTTTACTTGGAGAGCCAGGCTAAGGAATGTATGGCCCTCTAAACTTTGTTGGGGTGCAAGGTCCATTGGCCCTTGGCCAGCTTAGTAGGTAGTGCAGGATGATGGGTGTTGCAGTATAGCAGCATTAAAATGGCCATACTATGCAGATGGCACTCTGCATATACACACCAGTAGATTCTGGGAACTGTCATGCAAAATATAAACTTCTCAAACTTTCTAAAGGGCATCAAGTAACATGGAAGAAGACTGTCTCAGCTGAGACTATGAACAACTACTGCCTCTTTGAGTCCCATTTGGAAGAAGAGCGGGATATAAAGGAAATAAATAAATATTTAGAGAAGATTGCCCTGGGCCAGATGCTCCATATAGGGCAGCTTCACACAACCAAGTTTTACTTGTTCTCAAAAGCTGGCCATGGCAGCAAACCATCTGGCGTACACTTTCCAAATTGCTGCCCATCCCTAAATATTCCCCCAAATTTAGGTGTGTATGGAGGGACATAGGCTTAATTTTCAAATCTGCATCCAAACTTCCTTCCAGCAGAGGGAGGAAGTCATCTCGTTCCAACCAGAGAGGGACCCTATTTTCTCTTAATACTTTTAATACTTCTCATATCCTCACCAGAACAGAAGAAGCAGCAGTCTAAAGAACCAGTAAGTAAAATCCCCCTTTCTGCATAGTTTTAGATATATGTAAAATTGGATATAGAAATCTATACCGGCCATAGAAGAGAAATGCTTGCTTTATATTGCATCACCTTGTCTCTACTTTGGTCTCTGCTTGTATTTGCTTTCAGTTAAAAGACGTGGAAAAGCCAGGTTGGGCCATTTTCAGTTCACCAATATTTTGCATATATTTCATGGCCATTTTCCTCTGTTCATGGCAACTTCTTCCCAATGCAAATGACAATCAAGTGTTCATCATCCTGTCCATAATGAGTCAGCTGCAATAGTCTCTTTGCCTAGTCTGAAATGTCACTGGACTGCTTTGTTTGGTTTCCAAAAATAACTTGACTTCTGAGGTCACTCTCCACACCAGAAAATGATGTGTTTCTTTCTTCTGTGAAAAATAGTGTGACTTTTCCTTTTGGAAAGTGGCAGGCAAGGATGCACAGGCACTCGTGCCAGGAATGAGGACTTGCCTTTCCTCTGCTTGAGAGAGATTCCAGAAACTGAATGATCCACTTGGCTGGAAAGAAATACTCTTCAGTATGCTTCAGAAGGTGGATGGAGATACTTTTGTGCTCTCATAGACAGAAAGCTACCCTGGGACCCCCACTTTTCCATCAATTTGCTTTCCTGCTCTGCTTCTGCAGCTTTCTCTTAGTCCTCAGGTCCCATGTTTGGAGAAACAGTGGTTCTCAAATGTTGCTGGATTGCAACTCACCAGGGCCGATGGGAATTGGAGTCTGAGAACAGTGGAGAGCCACAGATTTCTTGCCCCTGCTCTCCTCTGTCTTCACCCTTACTCTTACCTTTCTGTTGCTTGTTAGTAACACTCTGGCATCTGCCTGCCTTCACTCATGCCATCTGATCTCTACCTGCTGTCTCTTCTGCCTCCTGTTATTTTATTCTTTCCAGTACTGCCATTCCCTCACCCAGAAAACATCTGTATCCCGTGGACTCTTGCTCACTCCAACTCCTTACCCATACTGGAACTGAGCTCCCCTTCAACTGGCACTGCTCTCAATCTCCAGGGTCTCCCCCTTTTCCTTAGGTACCATGCTCAATAGCCCTGCTGGCAGAACAGATCTGAAGTTTGCCACATCCTGTCCCCCCCATGTTCCCTTTAGTCTGACAGTTGCTTCTTCACCTCTGGAGTTCATTCTGTATGTCTTTACTCCTCTCTGCATCCTTGAGCAGCTCTGTTACATTATTTTGCACGCGTGCGCGCGCACACACACACACACAGAGCTTCCTTCCACTTTCATTTATAATGCTGATACATGACTGTTCTGGGCATGCTCTGATCATGCTCCCACTGTGCTCCTTGGTCACTTCAGCACCAGTGCTGATAAGCTATCTGACCCATCTGCCTTCCACATTCTTTCCCTCTCCTCCTTGTTGACTTTTGCATTGATTTCCACCATGGTCATGATGACCACATTCTTGAGCTGGGCTAAGCTGAGAACCCCTCCAACCTGTGTACTTCAGGGATTTCTCCTAACCATCCCAGTTTTCTCATTCAGTATTGCACATGTACCCTGTTGGGCATATACCCTGAGACAATTAATAGGAGACCTCAAAAATGAACGTTCTGTCCTGGGACGTCTCCATGGTTTAAAAAGCCTTGCTACAATATGATGAGACAGCAGAGTAGAAATTTGTGGAGGATGAGTAATATAAAACTACGTCAGTTCTTTCATCGTAATTGTTAAAACTGGATTATTCATACAGATTTGACTGAGAGGGCACTTGGTGGTAGATGATCTGGGCTGGGTGAGTGGGTATGGGATGAGGCCTCTACAACCAATTTCCCAGTCATGAGGAAGCCCATTCGTCGCAGGCCTTGGATGGTCCTTACCTATTTGGTCTCTCTCCGCCTGTGTCTCCCCACAGAATCCTTCCCACATGGCACTTGGTGGTGATGGCCCTTGTTTTCCTTTGCAGGACCAGACATTTAAATTTATGACTTCTGTTTTATGGTGAGTGGTTGCTTGGACATGTTCCTTCTCAGCCTCTCCTTCTTCACTGATCAGAAGCCTGGGACCCCTACTTTAGACAGTACTTTGTCACCCTCAGACAAGGCTATCTTTCCAACTAAAGGATAACATTCCAGATCCCCAGCTCATGATGCTCCCCCCCATCCCAGATTCTCAACTTTTAGCTACAACACATAGTCTCCATCATGCCGCTCAGAGAGCGGGACAGAGCCACACAGAAACAGATGCCTTGCTCTTTTCTTCTTCAAAATCTATTTCAGCACCAGAGACAGCTCCCATCATTTTGTTCTCTGTCATGCTGATCATAATCATGTAAAGTCGAACGTCCTGAATCCAAGTAATTTGATTCTCACTTTATCTTTGGCAGCCCTCTGCTGCAGAATCCTGAGGTCTCTCTGCATATTTGTTTGTTACACAGAGCTGAGATATACTCAGTGAAAGGGGGCAGAACTCAGGCGCTTGACTCCCAAGCTGCCGCGAAGCAGTTGCTGCAGCACCCTAACTTGCATAATAACCGGCAGTAAAATCCAAGTATTCTGGCTCTTCCTCTTTCCACTCGTGGATGTGGAAACGTTTGCATTTTAATTCTGTAAATGTTTCCTAGGCTAAATAGGTTTCCTAGAGGGGCATTAAATATTTTACTTGCAACTCGACCTATAACTGTATCTATTGTTCTCATGTGTGCTTCAAGTCATTTACAACTTATGGTGAGATAATACTAAGGTGAACCTGTCATGGGGTTTTCTTGGCAAGATTTGTTCAAACTGGGTTTGCCATTGCCTATCTTAGGCTGAGGGAATGTATTACCCATGGGTTTTCATGGCCAAGCAGGATTTTGAATCCTGGCCTCCAGAATCTCGGTCCAACACTCAGAACTGCTGATTCTCATCTACATCTACGTCTGTATCACCTACATCTAGCCACTGAGTCCTGTGCTTGGAGAAAAAGTGAAATATAAATTAAACAAACAAATATTAAAATACTAGTGTATTTACTTGGCTTTGCCCAGGATTTTATTTTCTCGTGGGTAACACTTGTTAGAAATAACTTAGGAATTACCTTACCTTACCTTAGGAATTAGATGTGGTTGAAATACACAGATTTGAGAACCTGTGTCTGTAATTCCCCAAGCTGCCTTGTCCAGTGTCTGTAACTTTTCCCCATAGTCCCCAATCCAGTCTGTATTCAGAGTTGTTAACATACAGAGGTTGGGTTCCTGAGGGAATACACTGTTCTCCTCCTTGCTGCTAGGCCTTGTGTCCATAGCAACCTGCCTGAGCTCTCTGGCTGAGAATTCTAAAGGCCCCTCCCTGAACTGACAACCCCAGGATTCCGTAGAATCTTCACAGCCAGCCAATCGTATGAGGTCTTCTTGCCTCACACAGCCAATCATATGAGGTCTGTGCCTGCTTGACACAGACAAATAGACAAGATCATTCACAAACTTTGACTTCTATATTGTAGATGTCTTGTTGTTGTTGTGTCCTTCAACTCATTTCCTACTTATGGTGACCTTATCACAGAGTTTTCTGGGGGCTGAGAGTGTGTGACATGCCCAAGGTCACCTCGTGGTTTCCATGGCTGAGTGTGAAATCGAGCCCTGATCTCCAGGGTTGTAATCCAATGCTCAAACCACTCTGGCTATCAAAATACCTATTCCATTTGTGTTTCTTTCTTTGTATAATGCTCTAATTCGTGGAGGATCAGACTGCAGCAAAAATAACAGATATAAATGAATCAATAGGAATAACCTACAGTGGTAACACCCTGCCAACCATTCATTCCAGTCAGATAAAATCAAGATTGTTTACCATGGAGCAGGTACCCTTCAACTGTGATTCTAACCACGGTTTGGACTGGACAGTTATCATCCTAATCTCCAGATCCAAATCCAACTTTGGTTTAATCGAGCTTGCTTTTGGACCATGGGATTTTTGGACTACAACTCCCATAATCCCCCAGCCATACCAGTTGGTGTGTCTGGGAGTTGTAATCCACAATAAGCCTCTTTTCTAAGCTCTGCATTTAACATGTAATCTCATATTTCTGATATAACTAACATTTAACTATTCTGATTATTAATCACAAGATTTTTATTTAATCACTCATTTAAGGAAGCACACGAAGTCATGACAAAGTGCACTAATGCAGAAAAGGAAGCCACTCATTGCCTACCTTATTTCTACGTGCAGGGGAGGTATTTCAGAGTGGGAAGGATGGGTGTCCTGCATCAGACAAAAGGGTTCTGCAATCTAACATCTCTTGTCCAGCAGCAGACATTCAGATGTAACTGGGAGACCCAGATGAAGGCAATGGCTTTTTCTGGCAGTAGTCTTCAGCAGTATGCTGCCTCCCAACACAGAGTTTCCATGGATTCTGAATAAACAAAACTAATGCATTTATTTATCTGTTATCATGGCTCGTCCATTTTAAAAGAAAGCAACATTACTGGACATCAGCAAATTTTACAAGTGTGCTACATTAAGTATACATTTTCTAAAGATGGGCTTCCTTTGCTAGATTCTGCTGCCAGGCAGTTTCACCAGGTGACCCTGCATTCTCAAATTATGAGAAAGGGAGAGGAAAGTTTTGAATTCTTTTCATTGGTTGCTTTTCTCTTTTAGGATCTAAAATAAGCTTGCCTGTTCTGACTTTTGAATCCTGCCATTGATTTAGCTTTCCCCTCTTAACTATATTTAAGCCCTTCATTTCTCATTATTGCCCTATGCACTATCTTTCTTTTCTTACTCAACTCAGATTTTTGACTCCTTTAGCTTAGCGTTGTCTTTTCTCCTTTGCTGCTCCATACTCTTGGAATCATCTTTCTCAATGTCTTCCAATTATTATTTTAAAATTTCAGTTGTTTTCTATAGCACTTTTGTTTTCTATAGCATTCACAATGCTGATTTAATTTCATCTTTGCCATTTTCTATATTCAGAATATATATATCTGAACAATATCTTTATTCCATTTGGTTTTTTGTTTCCTTTCTCCAATAGTATCTTTTAAAATTAGATTGTAATTATCATGATAGATTATATAATTAGATTGAAAATATAATAATAGCAGCAGCAGTGGCAGATTATGTGAGTGGTTCCCAGAATTTTTGGACTGCAGCTTATAGAAGACTTAGCCAGCTTGGCCTATAGTTGGAAATTCTGGGAGCTGAATTTTCCAAAACACCCAGAGGACCAAAGTTTGGGAACCACTGGCTTATATAAATCCCTGTAATTCAATCAGTCTGTTTTACTTGGGACCAGCAATTGGATAGCTATCCAAATAAATTGGCCTAAAAATTTGCTATAAAAAGCATAAGCATATCTCTACTCCATATGGGCTAAATCTGGTGCTTTCTATAATTTAAAAGTATTTATGTAAGTGCATAGTAAATTCTGCTTTTCAATTTAAAAAAAAGTTAATGCAGTTTTCAATGAAAATAGACACAATAAAACTGATTGTAAATGCAATAAGGCAATAAAATAAAATAATTCACTAAAAGCAATCCATTAAAACCAGTGGTAGCTAACAAGTTAACAATCAGGGAAATAATCAGAAAGATGCCTGGGTTTTTAGAAGGTGGAAAAAACACCCCATATGAGGATTCACCATCCTCAACTGCAACAATTTTCTGAGGGTCAGTCTTCCAAACGGAGAGGTTTGAATGTTGGATGGCGACTCTGACAGGCCAGGGTTTGAATCTCTGCTCAGTCATGGAGCCAGCAGCCACACTCCTTCAGTCCCAGAGGACAGCAATGGTAACTTCCCTGTGAATAAACCTTGCCAAGAATGTCCTGGAAATGACCTGAAGGCACAAGACAACATCATCATCATCATCATCAACTACAACAAGAAGTCATGTTGCAACAAAACCAACAAAGAATGCACCAGCATTTGTACATTTTAAAGGTGCCATGGGACTCCTCATTGGCTTTGCACTGACCACAGACTAAAGGCCTTTTCACATTATGTAGTTATAGTGATATAATTCCACTTTAATTGCTGTGGCTGAATCCTATGGAATCCTGGGATTTGTAGTTTGGTCAGAGGCACTGGAGGAGCACCCTGGCTGAGAATGCTAAGCTCCCGTCCCTAAACTATAAATCCCAATATTCATAAGAAAGAGCCATGACAATTAAAATGACACCACAGTGCTATAATTCTGGACTGTAAAAGGTTCCCAACACAACTGTCCCTTTGGATATTATCCCCACAGTACATCCCTTTATTTTTTTACCTTGTATCTAATGTGCCTTTAAGTTGACTATTGGAAAAGGAGAATTGCTGATTAGTCTCACCATTTCCTTTGTGATGAACCCGCCTATAATCACATGATATAACTCACCAGAGCCTTTCCTTCTGGAGGCTAAAATCTAAATCCCAATGTTTTGCTTTGAGAGAGCACAGACCAGGCTAGGAGACTTTCTTCACTGCCTTCAGTTACGACTCCCATTCCAATTTTCTTATATTCTGTTCTAGGATTTTGAGTGTGTTTCCTCCTCTCAAAACGCTGATGCCGGAGACAATGAGCCATATGCCAGCAATTAGCCTAACAAGGATCCATCTTTCTTCCCTCCCTTGGGGTTCTTCTGGTCAAAGTGGGAATGAGAGACTGGGCAGGGGTAACATGCTTTTTCTCTAATGAGAAGGCTGGGCCTATGCCCTGGGTCATGTCAGGGAGCCAGGTGCTGGTTGCATGACCTCAGGGACCAGCTTGGGAAAAGGTGCAATCCCCAAAGCAGCCATCTGGCTGGGTTGGAAATACAGAAGCCATAGGGTGGGTGGGTGTGCATTCAGAGGTTAAAGAAGGAGCTGCTCTTGCTTCCAGCTGAGTAATGGGTCAGTGAAGGGACGGGGAGGAGGGAGGCAGGCACCTCCTGGAGTTAATTCTAACCAGCCCGCTTCCCTGAGATTCTCCCAGTCACCACAGAGCCCAAGCAAGATCTTGGGAAAGTAACTTCTGTGTATTACAACTCACAGAAACCTCAGCATCATCAGTTATGCTGTTTATTGGTTTCTGGAAGTTTTAGTACATTTGCTTTTTCAAACTTTGGCCAGAAGTGGGTTCAAGCTGACCTTCCTTGAAAATCTAAGAGTCATTTTGCACACAACACAAAAGCATGCTTTGAATCTTTGGTGCTACTAATGTGGAAGTAAAACCTGTTTTAAAAGCATCTCTGTGTGTTCGTGTGATTATGCCCAGGCCCCCTTGTGTTCAGTATTCTGTTTCCCAAAGTGCCCAACCAGACCCTGCCACCACCCCATTTCATTGGAAGGCTATCATACCCATGGGGAGACATCCTTCTCCCTCTTAGAGCCTTTCCACAACACACTGTTACAGCGCTATTATTCCACTTTCAACATGCTATGGAATCCTGGAGTTTGCGGTCTAGGGCGGGGCTGGTTGTCCCCCCCAGACTGCAAACCCCAGGATTCCATAGGATGTTGAAAGTGGAATAATAGTGCCATAACAGTGTAGTATGAAAAGGCTCTTATTGTCAGCAGGGAAAAGGATGGCCCAAGACAGTTTGCTTCCTGAGGTTAAGGACAAAATAATGTCTCAGCCCTCCATTCCATGTAGAGAGAATAACTGGACGGCAAATTGAATACTCAGAGTGGAAGAGCCAAGTAACTTCCACTGCTGCCCTCCAGAATTTGCCATCTGAGGCGACTGCTTCACTCTGTCCAATAGTAGGGCCAGTTCTGCTGTTACTCTCACAAAGAAACACATATACCAAGGACATACATTCCTGATTCCTTATTTTAAATTAGTCTCTTCCTTATCCCCAAAATCTCCCTGTCTCATTGTCTGCCACAGAAAATGGGACACTAGACAAGCAAATTCTGACTTGGGTCACTCCAGGTAGGGCTCTAAAGAAGAACGCCCGTCAGTCACGTAGCAACAGGGGGGTGATGGGGGGGGTTGCCCATGGTGGCAATGTTTTTGGGGCATCTGGGCTCATGGCTACATCTCCGTGCACCGTGCCCACACAGCCCTCCTGCCCCCCCTCCACACACTCCAAGCTCTGCCGCTGACGGACGCTGTTACCCCGTGTACTGGGGGTCCCGGGAGGGACACCAAAATGTGCTCAACTAAAGGTGCGGAAATTAGCTCAGAGCACTGCTTAGCGTTACGAGAGGCAGGGTAACGTAGCGAGATTTTGAACCCTATGTCTACGGCGTCGGGTCGAGTCAAGGAGCACACAGAAGTTGAAACAATAAATGATGTTTTATTAAACACAAGCAAAACAGTGTATGCGACACACTCATACAAGATAACTAAAGAAAATAAAGGTTGGAGTGGTATAGAGGGATTTTTAGCGGGATTGCTGGTTTGGGTGATACTTCACCTGTCCTGAAGCCCGGAAAAATAGAGAGCGAGGCTGGGGTGCGATGTAGCTCAGCACGTGGAGCTGAGGGGAGGCTCGCCAAGCAAAGCGGCAGCAAGGCGGGATGAAACTCGGGAGCTATCCGAGGAAGGTCTCGGAATCAAGGGTTTTTATAAGGAGAATTGTGACTGCAGGCTATGCCGTACTTGGGGGAAAACAATAGATTTGGAGACAAAGCCTCCGAAAGGTCACAATCTGAATGATTGAGTTATCGCAGCAATTCTCAATAGAGTAGCCAGTATGCAAACGCAGAGTACTTGGGTATTGCATAGTTTACCCATCAAGCTGCCATCGCGGGGCAGAGGCTCTTTTGTAGGTTGCATGCATACCTAATTAGAGTACTTGCCTGGAGGTCTCCTAAAGCAGTGAGTCAGCTATTTCTGGCCTGCCTGTATTGTTGTTTGAATATTATGGCAATTAACAGCCGAGCTTGTACGTGTGCTTGTCCGGTGGCCTCGCAAGCACGTGGAGGGGAATAGAGAAGTGCAGCCGAATTGTGATATCAAGAGGATATCTTTTAATATCCCCAAAGCTCGGACTAGCCAGGGCAGTAACAACGCCCTTATCATAGCAAGGACTGCTTCTACCACTGCTATGCCAGCAAAGCTAAAGACATTTGGGCAGGCAAAAGGGAAACACAGATCCAACTGGCCCTTGCTCTTTCTCTTGCAAAACTATAGTCTGAAGATTCATCCATGATAGAAATTGATCCATGTGGTTACTACAAAAGGCCACGTACTTGTGGCTAGGTGTTGTTGTGTGCCTTTGCGTAACTTCTGACTTACAGGGACCCTGAAGCAAACCTGTCATGGGGTTTTCTGGGACTGAGAGTGTGTGATGTACCCAGTGGGTTTTCATGGCTGAGTGGCAAATCGAACTCTGGTCCCCACGGTTGTAGTCCAGTGCTCAAACTGCTACACCATCCTGGATCTCACTAGTGGCTTGTACATACAGTCAAATGTTCCAGGAAACACATTTGTGCATATACCTTTTCAGAAAATATTAATGTGGGTAGGAATAAAACTGGAATGGCGAGTGTGTAGCCCACCAGATGTTATTGGACTGCAACTCCCGTCATCTCTCACCACTGGCAGTACTGGCTAAGGTTGATGGGAGTTACAGTCCAACATCCAGCGGTCCATACAAATTTCCATCTTTGGTCTACCCTACCTGGCAGCAGTTATTGAGGTTGCTGATAAGGCATCTTCCCCACCACTACCTAAGGATGCCAGCTGCACCTGTGACCTTTTGCAAAATAAGTGCATACTCTCCTACAGTCCTGATTTGGCAGGAAGAGTCACAATTAATCCTCTGCCATTCCACTTTTTCAGCTGCTTTAAAGGTACCTCAGCTTTTCTCTCCTTCTCCCAATTTCCCCCTTTGTTCTCATCTAACTTCAGCCTCTGCAAACTGAGTTCAAACAGCCAAAGTAATTCCGTTAACTCAGAACTGGAGGGAGAAAAGGAGGAGAGAAGGGGTGTGACTCTTGCCTTTCCCCGTAGGCTCAGAGAAAATTGCTGCATCCACTCCTAGCGAACATGTGCTTCCTCAGTAGTAACTTTTGCCTTCTTGAACACACTCCAGTGTTGCTTGGCCACATGTGACCCATTTTTCATCTATGAAAAGTTGAAGGGCATATAAGTACATTCTTATTATTAAGAATGTCCTCTGGAAATATGGGATTCACTGATTGTGGGTGAGGAAGGAAGTTGTTATTAAAAATAAGCACCACTGTCTTATTTTTCATGAGTTTTCAGCTGTCCACATTTGATGGTGCATGAAATCATAAATGTGAAACCATTTCCATAAACATCAAGGGGTGGCAATGATTTGTCACATGCAGAAAAGAGACCCCCTACTCAGTCCCCCCCCCCTTGAGCAGTACAGTGCCAGCTGTATTTCCCAATGAATTCCAGTCTTGCAATTTGTTGCTTCAACTGCCCCTTCAATCTAAAATTAGAAAGATTTGTGATTATGATGAAGTCAGTGGCAGGGATTTGCTAATGCCTGGGAAGGCAGGGCTAGATCCAGGGGAGAAGTGTTAGTCTGTAGTGTTCCTTGCTTGAGCTACCCAGAGCACAGAGAAAGACAGGGTGGAAGGGCCCAGAGAGCTAGGGAAGAAGGAGCCCAAGGAGGAAAAAAAGCAAGGGAAATGGGATGACGGAGGGGGACTGGTAAAAGAGGAGCAGAGACCAGTGTCTGAGCAGGGGAAGGAAAGCAAAAATATGAAGAGACAAAAGCAATGCACACCCAAGAACTGCAGTGGTTCACATATTGACTCAAGATTGTCAGCCAAAAATTTGACTGCAGGCCTTTAGTTTATACTGAGATTTAGCAAGTTTAAGGTCAAAGCCAGAATGCTAAGGAAGGTATCACACACTGGTTTCCTACTCATGTTTATATCCCTCCCACATAACTTCTTTTAAAAAAAATAGCTCCAATTTGTGTCTGCTCTTCTTCTTAGCACAGAGGATGTGCTCTTTATGTATCTACCAGCAGATATAAGAACAGCATGCGTAGTTCCTAGCTTTCACCAGCTGGGCTGAGCTCCCTCTTTTTCCCAGCCCAAGCTATTGGAAACAACTGGCCCATGAGAAAGAGTGGCAGGACCATCTCCTCTAGAGCAGCAGTAGCATAATCGGCTTCCTCGAAATCCTTGCTTGCCATAGCAAAAGTGACAAGAAGCTGGTTGATTTCTGCAGCATCCTGGATCCCAAAAGCACTGGGCCTCCATCTTGCTATTTCTTGGAGGCTGAAGGAAATCTGTGCTCACACTGTGAACACCTGATTTACCACCACAGCTGGCCCATCTACGTTTCATTCAATGCTCAAAATGCCTGGTTCTCCACTTCCTTCCTCATTGCTTTCTCCTCCTGTCTCATGTCTTCCAAGCCTGAGGACAGGGACAGTCTTATTTTTGTTTAGCCTCTCTCCACCCACCTACCCGCCAAAAAAACCCTTGGGAGCCTTTCTGGCTAACGAACAAGGTACAAATTGTTTAAAAAAAAAACCTGTAGTCAGGTGAGGGCATCTGTGGTTGCAGAGATGAATAGGACCTTGTCAGTGTGCAGATATGAGAAAGTTTCTTTATAGAACCATGCATGGAGCTGGGCAGCAGAAACAGGTCCAGGACAGCTGCTGTGATTTACCTGGCCATGTTTGATGAAGATAATGGGTCTTATAGTCCAGGACATTCAGTGGACAACAGTTTTTGGAAAACTGCTATACGCCTATGATGGCAACTGCATCAGGTGCAGGGGACAATATTTTGTCCCTTTGCTTGGCTGCACTACATCAGTTTAGAGTTGAAAATGAAACTGGAAGTGACTTCCAGTTCTGCTTTGGGTGGTTTATTCCCATTATGATGGGGTTGGAGGCATGTGTAAAAGGTTCAGTCACCATTACAGGAGCAGCAGTTCGTTGTTTTTCAATCCCAAAATTCCCTGATATTTTATCAGGGTGTGTGTGTGGGGGGGGGATTGCTGTAGACAAAAAAAAAAAAAGGCCCAGTGGGAGTGCACACAACCCACAGTTAGAGTATGCTATCACCTCAAGAAAGGAAAGAGGGATTGAAAATCCTTGGTTTTGCCAGGGGTTGATGAATCTGTTTGAACTTGCCTTGTCCTCTGTCAGGTCCCTTGGACATGACCACAAATGAGAGAAGGAAGTTATTTCTGGAGGGTTCTATCTCAAGATGGTGTCACTGGTGGAGTTGGATAGAGTATAGTTCTTTGGCCTTGCTGGGGCTCTGATCCGGCTTGTCCGGAAACCAGCACATGTGGGGTCAGGATGAGACCAAGGTAATTTGCTGCACAAGGCACTGAACAAGATGGCTCCTCGTCCTCCTCCTGTGTATAGTCCAGCCTGTGCAGAAGGAGGCCTGGACTGGCCATTGAGTCTTACTTGGACAGCCTTACTCAAGTCTTGTTTCAAGTACAAGTGGATAGTATCCTCTACTGCCCCTGAGCCAGGATGCACAACACACACTGCCCAATATCCTGTTTAGTAACATACGCAAGTGAAGGACCATCATATGCTTGATTGTTGTGGAGGCTGGTATTTTCTGTCTCTCCTGCAATATCTAAAGCACACCCCCCCCCAACTGTTGCACTGCAACAGGCCCCCTATGACCACGCCGTTGCTAGTGGAGAGCAAAAGGGATGAGAGAATCATTTGGCTATGTTCCCACAGCCAGTCAGAGACTGATGACATGATCCAATGAGAACTCCAGAGGATCCCCACTGGTATCGACAGATGGCGTCCTGTGCTCTGCACCAGCGATGGAATGACTGTGGTGGAGTCTCTTTCGAGGCAACCACGAGTCCTGAGAATGAAGAGCACGGGACATAGCACGGCTGTGCTATGTTCAACCATGAAGGATCTCAGCCATGGATTGTTCAGCATGCACAGATGTGACCTCCGTCAGAATAAGAACAGCTACAGCGTTCAGCAAGAACATTCTGGGAAGCTGCTCCACAGCATCTGTTGGGGGCAGGGGGCAGTTGCTGCACTCTCCCCAGTGGTGGGCATGGTGCTGGGCAGGGGCTTTGATCATGCTATGGTAATTCTAAAGCACATCCCGACTCTGGCTTCTCACCAGCATGAATCTGGCCTCAGATGAATAACCGTCAGCTTCGGCAGCAGCCACCTCTCCCCTTCCTCCTTCTCCAGGGCCATTTTTGATTGCATAGGGAATCCAGCTGGAATTGCCTCCTGTGGAAAAGAACACTCAGCTTCAGCTTTCTCAGCAGACTGTGGTTTCAACATCAGCGTCTGGCAATAGCACTGGGGCTTCATTTCCATACAAAGCAGCCCATGTTTATTCCTCCACTGACAATGCTGTGCAGGCTGTCTGGGTGGAAGGAGAATGGAGCTGAACTGCCAGCGGGGCTGGGGTACAAACAGGGGCTGCAGCACACTGCAGGGCAGGCAAAAGGCTGAGACACTCGGGCCACCAACCCTGCAGATTTGGAGGAAGGCTTCTGTGGTGCAGGAGTTAGCTGAGCAAATGCAGCTGGAGCAAGTGCATGGTGAAATAGCCTTCACCAAAAATGCAGCACTCCCTGGATACTGTGGTTTCAGCATAAGTTGGGAGCCTGCTTTGCATATCTGAGACAAATACCCACAGCACGTCTGTTCCACTCAGCAACCGTTTCTGAACTGGTGTGCCACAAATCCATTGAAGGCTCAGAGCTGCAGGAGGGAGCTGGTGCTTGGAAAAGTGACAAGACAGTCAGGGCTGGTGGGCTGGTGAGGTACTGTGAGTCAGCTGGTCCGGGTTTGCGGTGAGCCTGGCAGTGACATTAATAGGTTCATAATAATGCACGGGAAGGATGCTACGATTGCACAGTCATACAAGGAGACAACTAATAGGATCAATATGACCAATAAGAATACAGAGCTTCAAGGGGCAGCTGAAGAATTGGGGGCAAGCCTTCCATGGGTTTGGGGCAGGCATATCAAGGATACAGAATGCTTCTCTTAAAGCATTCTGGAGACTGAGAGATCACAGCTGGGGCTTCAGGGACAAAGTGACCTTTGGTAGTGCAACAGATCTAACAAGGGGCTTCTCAGATGGTTTTAAATTAGACTGAATTTGACTTGCCAGCCGTCTTTCTGTCTAGGGTTAGTGTGTGTGTGTGTGTGTGTGTGTGTGTGTCTTTCTTGCTTAAAATATTTATATCCTGCCCTATATCCAAAGATCCCAGGGTGGCTTACAATAAAATCAGTTTAAAATACTAGATAATAACTAATTTTAAAAGACAAAAGTATATTAAATCAGCCATTGTCAATTGTTTTTTTTGGCCACCTCTCCCCCCTTAGGAGCTCTTCTCAGGTTCACTCAGCTGAGTTCTCCCAATGACTAAATTGAGGCTGTCATACTTTGGCCATATCGTGAGAAGACATGACTCCCCAGAAAAGACAATAATACTTGCTGAGACAGAAGGCAGTAGGAAGAGAGGGCCTATACTACAGGTGGATAGATTCAACCAAGGAAGACAGATCCCAGAATATGCAAGACCTGAGCAGGGCGGTTGATGATAAGGTGACTTGGAGATCTCTCATTCATAGGGTCACCATAAATTGAAGTTGCCTTGATGGCAGTTAACGAAACCACATCATAATTAAAATGGTGGTGACATGAATGTAGCCACGCTGAAACACCCATGGGCACATTGCCGTCATTTAATAATATGAGATGTGACCTTTCACATTTTTTGACGTTCACAGGGGGTTGTGGAACCAAACTCCCGCACATGTGGAGGGTCCCCCATATATGTGCCAAAGTATCAAATGAACAATACAAAAACTCCAATTATTGTTTCTCTTTCTGATAGGGTGAAATGCTTCTACTAAGATGGCAGACACCACGACAAAAGTCTGCATCATTCCAAAAGAATGAAAGAATGATTCTCCCCTTAAAGATAAAGTGTTACCCGTATTTAGTTATGTAGGAACAACCAGTTAGTCAATACATATTTATCTAGATACAATTGATTAATCAATGAAAATTCATACGATTCATCAGTGAAGATTTCTTTAATTGAGTGAGCGTTCTAGAAACTGCTAAATAAAATCAACAGAAGCCTGAGACCTTTTAGCTACAATATTACATATTCTCACTTTCTCTCTCACACAAACTTCCCTTTTTTGGGAAGTTACAGCAGCATCCCTCTGTTACTCCACTGGAAAAATCCTAGCCTGGGGTCTACAATTTTGATATTAAACATGATTCCATGTGCCTGAGAGGTCACCCGAATGAGCACGTAGGCAGGCACGGTCGAACGACCGAAAACCAAGTCAGGCCAGTAAAATCCCTAGTCACGTAGCCCCAGGAGACCTCAAGGTATGTAAACCCCCAATAAACAAAGGGTCCTCAGCCCTGAGACGCCGACTTGAGGAGATTAGAGGGTCTGCCCCAAGCTGAGCAAATATCCCATCAAGCGAGGACCATTTACATGAAGTCACACCACAAACAAACACAGCCAAAGATCCTGAGACTTTGGCAACACCTTGCAATCTCATCACGCAAAGGAAATTACCATTGAGGAGCCTCATTATTGCTCCAATACCCTTTGTTCTCCACGGGAAAGGATTAGTCCTCAAGGTACTTTTTCCCCTACAAATAGTCCTGGTTTCTGAGTGTTTCTTTGGATCGCTCCCAGTCTTCCCTTCAGACCATTGCTCCATCCGTTGAATAATCCCCTCAGTCCTCCTCGTGCTGAGTCTCATCTCTTCGCTGTCTTCCCGGACCACGGACTTCAGGACAAGGTGCAGTATCACCCCAACTACACCCCTTCAATACTCCCGTCCAATTTCCTCTCTTTTTGCTTCTTAATAGCTCTTGGGTGTGTGCGTGCGTGAGTGCACTGGTGCGTGAGGCTTGTATGCAATAAAATCATTTACTGGAATATTTTCGTTTGGTTTTTGGCTTGGCCTGACCCCCTAAAAACTGGGTAAAAAGACCCCGCTAGGTTACCCTGCGTCTCGCATTGCTATAGCTTGTGCTCTGGCTAGTTTCCATTCCCCATCATGCGGAGCAAGGTGGGGTGTCCCCCAAGGGACCCCCGAAATTAGGGTAACACCTCCCCAAAACTTACTTGACCATCAGTTCAAGAGTAAGGATCACAGCACAATTGTGGGTTCCCCCTGATTCCTTCAGGTAAGACTAATCAGTTAATCAATTCCTGCCCCTGGCCTCCAGTTTCAGCAGGGATTATAACTTGGGGAAGGTACATTCTTGGACTATACTGGGAGGAGTGGGTTTCTGCATTCCAAAAAGTAACGTTCTAAGCTCAGGCAGGAATGAAGCAGGAGAAGATGAATTAGAGCCCATATGAGGAAGAGTGGCTTGACTCCATTGGTAGTATGCCACACCCAGAAATTTTGTTGTTGTTGTGTGCCTTCAAGCCATTTCTGACTTACGGTGATTCGAAGGTGAACTGAGTGTGGGATTTTTCTTGGCATGATTGCCATTGCCTTCCCCTGAGGCTAAGAGAATGCAGCTTGCCCAAGGGAGATCCCTGGTCTCCCAGAGTCCTAGTCCAATTCTCAAACCACTACATCATGCTGGCTCTAACCAACAAATTACCCCTGAAAAAATGAAGCCCTTTCAGAGAGAGGGAGGGAGGGAGGCCATTTTTGCACTAGACTGTTAGCGTGCTATTATTCCACTTTCAACATCCTATGGAATCCTGGGGTTTGCAGTTGAGGGAGGGGCCTTTGAGTATAATAGCACTATAACAGGCTAGTGTGGAATAATAGCACTGTAACAGGCAAGTGTGGAAATGACCTGACTGGCTGAGACTTCCACAGTTTCTCAGTGGAGGCAAAGTAATTCTCTTGCATTTCAGATTAATTAATGAAAGGGAAATCACCACTCTCCCACTGCGTACTTATTCTAACTAATTCAAGCCAATCAATTTTCTATGCAGATGCAGCCATCTTGCAAGTAACCTCCCTTTTTCTTCCTTCCTTCCTTCCTTCCTTCCTTCCTTCCTTGCTATCTATCTATCTATCTATCTATCTATCTATCTATCTATCTATCTATCTGAGTTACCAGAGTTCTGTGTAAAGCACTATGGGAGCTAAAGTATGTTACATTTAAAGCAGCCCTCACTGAGAAAGCGTATCCCTTCACTGGGCTTTACTTCTTTTTTCAAGAGTGTCAGGCAAACACACCAAAGTGATAAAGGAGACAGAAAGCCACTCCCACCGAAAAATCCTTTCCCATGAGCTGGACAGACGGGGCTTCTTCTCTCCACTTGTTGAAGCAAACACATTTCAGAGCTTTAAGTTCAGGGGCCTGTCGGAGCAGGAGAAATCCTGAGCAACACAGCCCCCATTTTGCTGCAAGTACTGCGCTGGAATCCTGGTTCTCTGGTCATGGCCTCCTGGAACCCCAGCCATGGCCGCTAAGTGATTTTGACAGCTGAAGCTCCAGTGCTGGTGTTCAGAAATTTAAAATAGCCACAGACAGTCCTGTTTTATGCCTGGAGTTCTCTTCCATCTACTCCTTTGCCTCCAGGGCCCAGGGTGAAGGGTGGGTCTTTGTTCAGGCCTGCCAAATATGCTCACTCTCAAAACCACTGGCACCCAGTGTGACAGATTTTTTCTTAAAAACAAAAATTAAATGAGTTTTTTTTCCCCCAAAGCAAATTACAGACAGTAAATCCAATTGCTAATTTCAAAGGAGACCCAATGTACCAAGTGGGTTCACATAACTGTTGAGGTACTATTCATCAACTGATGCAATAAGTTGACTCTGGTTAGAACCAGCAACTGGATCTAGGGCAGGAATGGCAATTATGTGGTCTTTCAGCTTTTGTTGGACTGCAACTCCCAGCAGTCCTTGCCAACTTAGCCAACGGTGAAGGGTATTGGAAAGTGCAGTTCAGCAACATCAGGTAGGCTGAATGATTACCGCCCATGATTTAGGACACTGCAGGACAAGTCTTCAGATCTACGCTGTTTGGGATCTGGAGTGGGACAGCATTTTTATCTAATATATAAAAGTCAAAGTTTGTCTGTTTGCTGGTGTCAGGTGAAGACCTCATATGATTGTCTGCCTAAAAAGATTCTATGGAATCCCGGGCTTTGTAGTTTAGGGAGGGGCCTTTAGAATTCTCAGCTAAAGAATAGGCCAGTTGCTATGGAGATGAGGCCTAGCAGCAAAGAGGAGGGCAGAGTATTTCCTTAGGAACTCAACCTCTGAATGTTAATAACTCTGAATACAGATTGGATTGGGGAATATGGGGAAAACTTACAGGTACTGGGCAAGACAGCTTGGGGAATTAGAGACACAGGATCTTAAAACTGTCTAACAAGTATTACCTATGAGAAAATAAAATCCCAGGCAATGCCAGGTATATACGCTAGTATCTGTTAAAATTATAAGATGATACAAGGGGAGTGGAACATTTGCCTTAGAAAGGGGTTGAATTATAACTGGCACATATTTGAAACAATTATCTGGGTCCAAGGGGGCTTCTTCAGAAGTAATTGAATAAATCTAGACCTTGAAAAATTTACTTTTGTGGGCATCCTCATCCTCAAACAGTGACTTTTCCAAGGTCTGCGATTAGCAGCTTTGTTCAAGGTTGCTTTAATCACATTGCCCTTCAGCAATGAGCCATTGGCTGTTCCTTCTTTGGTAGGTTATGCCTCTCTGGAAGCCATGGGTCCTTACCGTCACAACCCCACAACTGGAAAGAAATAAAGCCACGATGATGGGATTGCTGTCTGGGCCATTTAGTAATCTTACTAGAAGCCACGTGGGATTCCCACGTTGGTGGAGAGGGGCTATATTACTTGCACAGCACCAAGCAAATAGGGTGGCAAAGGTTCATTATGCCCACTGGATGGGAGGAAGAGGCAGCTTAATCTCTTCGAGGAAACACTAAAGTTCTCTGGCAAAAAATTGCAAATACTTCATAAAACTACAAATCCCAGGATTCTGTAAGATCCATTGAAGTTGAAATGGTTTCAAAGTGCTATAATTACATTGTGTAGGAGGTTGTATCTAGACTGATTGAAAAGTCCTGTTCTTTCTGATTTTATACCGGGTTAAAATAAACCAACCTGAGGAGCTGGCATAAAAAGTCTCTGATCATACAGGGAGCTGACTATATTCTGGGATAAACAAAATGTGTATGGATCTCCAAAGTAAAATGGAAAAGAACAACAACAAAATATGGAACTATTATGGATAAGAGGTGAGTAAGCTCTTCCCTTCAGATCCCAAGTTGCCCTTTGTTTAATTTCACCTCTAACAAGCTTGCTCCATCCCTCCACTCACTGGACAGGGTAGTGAGGGGGAATGAATAGAACAGGCAGTGGGAAGGGAGAGAGAAAAGGTGGTAGACCATGCTGGACTCTGGAGACCCCATTTTGAGTTATAGCTTTCACCCTACCATTGCTGATTTTATTCCCATCCCCTCCAGCAAGCAGCCCTGAAGCACCTTTCCATCACTCCCTTTAAGACAGAGCCAGCCCATAACCTCTTTCTTCCTGAGGCAAAGGTGAAACTAGTAACTTCCCTTCCTCTTGTTCTGATTCCATGTAGAAAAGCTGATCAGACAGGCAGCTGAGTGGCAAAGAGCAT
The DNA here is from genome assembly GCA_030412105.1 of Cyclura pinguis. NCBI lineage: Eukaryota > Metazoa > Chordata > Lepidosauria > Squamata > Iguanidae > Cyclura > Cyclura pinguis. The sequence continues at coordinate 209,243,965 of CM059600.1, forward strand.
CTTCTGCCACACCTGAGGAGAGTGGAAGGGCTACAGAACCACAGAACAGTCACGGTACAACTCACATACTGTTCTATCTGTTCCAGCTTCCCAGGATCTGCTACCTGAGATATGCTTCATTTTACCTAATAGCAAGGCTAGCCCTGCGTGGAAGAAATGCAGCCCTTGACTTGGGAAAATGTTCCTTCTTTGCCATAACAGAACTTGGAAAATGTTTCTTTTTAAAATACCTGATAGCTCCCAGACCCTGGGACTTCCACCCCCAAAAAGTAACTTTTTCAAAGCTCTTGATATGACTAGATTATTTCATTGTGCTGTTGTACATTTGGTCAGTTTGATCTCTGTGGATAACTCAGGGAAGAGCCCTAGGCAAAAGTGTGTTTGTGTGTGTTGGGTGGGGTGGGGTGGGGTAGAGATTATTGTTTGCCTCTGAAGTGAACAGAGGTAGAAGCAGAGCACACAGTATCTGCAAAGTTTCTGACTACTGGGATGTGTGCAACCTTACAAGAGCTGCCAAGTTACTCTCTGGAGATCCTCTGTCTATTTTTTTTTAAGGGTTGGCTTGATTCTAATAGGCTCTGGTTGTATAGATAACGCAAAATGTTACTAAGGCTCCTGGAGTCTCCAGTGCCCTGTCGAGCTCCTCCTGGAACTTCTTGCCGTGCCAGGAAAGAGAGCCCGCGCATAGCAATGAGAAGGGCACTGGTGGCAGCTGTTCTGCTGAGAGCCCTGACATCTGCAACAAACAAATCTTGCCTCTGTGTGTGTGTGTGTGTGTGTGGAGGGGGGACATATTAACCAAGAGGCAGCATCCGGTGGAAGGCACTCCAGGCGGACTCTGCAGAGCCTGAGGGGAGGAAGCCTTGAGGCTGGGCCACTGGAAGGCCCTTAGTCATCCAGCTTTCCTGTGGCCAATTTATTTTGGTCAGGTGCAGTTCACAAACACAAGGACTGGTGCAGGTGGGTCTGCAGAGGGAGAACATACTCCAGCCATCCTCAGCCTGGGCCATTTCCGCACTACACTGTTACAGTACTAATATTCCACTTTCAACATCCTGTGGAATCCTGGAGTTTGCGTTTTCGGGAGGGACCTTTAGAATTCTCAGCCAGAGAGGTCTTGGGCCTCAGTAAACTACAAACCCCAGAATTCCACAGGATGTTGAAAGTCGAATAATAGCACTATAACACTGTAGTGCGGAAGGGCAGCTGGTGTTCTCTAAATGAGGATTACCACCACTTCCATCACCCTTAGTCAGCAATAGCCTGGCTGGCTGGACAGAGTGGGAATTTCATCCAACACGTCTAGAGGATGGAAACAGCTGCTGAAGAAACTAGGTGGCAAATACCCCTTGACTCTGTCCTTCTTTTCTATTCCAGTTCCCAAACAGTATCTCTCCTCGGTGTGCCAGGCAGAGTCTAAGAGATCTATGGCCCTTTCAAACCACACAGCTATAGTGCTACAATTCCACTTTAACTGCCGTGGTACCATCCAATGGAATTCTGCAATTTGCAGTTTAGGCAGGGTTACTGAGGATTCTCAGCCAGAGAGCTCTAGTGCAGTGGTGCTCAGCCTTTTAGCGTCCAGATCTTTTAGAGTACAACTTCCACTCACTCAGCCAGCCCAGCCAACGGTCAGGGATTTGAGATGTTAAAGTCCCAAACGTTCAGGAGTCTGTAATCTTGACTACTACTGTGCCCGTGTATCCCCAAATGATATACCCCAGGATTCCATAGGATACAACCAAAGCCATGAAAGGGCAATCATAGTTCTGTATTTGTGTGGGACGAAAGGGCTCCTGATCATTAGAAGGGAAGAACACTGTCCCCAACACAGCCGGGAAAGTAGCCCTCTTGTTGCAATCATGTCTTTACCTCTCCCTGAGGGAAAAAGCAACATCCCTCTTTCGCTTCTGAGTGCCTCCCTTTATCCCATCTCCCACCTGGCACTTCATTTCCACTTCAAAGGTCTCCTGTACCACTTTGCTGGTCTAGAGCCCTGTCAAGTGCTGAACAGACTCTCAAGGGCTCTGGGGTGAGTGAGGATTGGGGCGAGTGCCCTGGTTGCTGTGTGGCCAGGATTGAAAGGAGGAAGAGGGAGAGAATTGGGCAAGGGAGGAGATGGGGGGTAAGGGTCCACATTTTGTTCGTTTTCAACTTTACGCCTTAGCCTGCCTGCCTTACCGACTGGCCGACTCACATAGAGACAACTCAACCTTCTAAACAATTCTGTATTCTGCCACCCTACTGTTCCCCAAACCCACCATGAACTTCTGCAAAACACCGTTAAAGTGACACGTGTGCCTTCCCCGACAGTCTTTTTTTCAAAGTACTTCTTGGCATGGCAGGGCAAGGAGTCAAGACATCAGGTTTCTATGGAAATTACTTCATTGCAATTAGACCTAGTCTAGATTACAAATTACAAATTTATTAACTGCAGCCAGGTTAAGTATATCAAGAAAATGGAAAACTCAAAGAGATTCTCAAATAGAGGATTTGTATAAAGAAGTGTGGAACATCGTGATTAACGATAAGTTAACATGTGGAATTCAGGTCAAAAAAGGAATAAATGAAAGGGAATGATTTTGAAGCAATATGGAAGACATTTGTGGAAAAGGCGTTAATAAAAGAGGAAGGTGTCATACCTCCACAAGAAGAGTTACAATTTTGGAAGGTGGAGTAACTCGAGATATAATTGGCTCTGGGGATGGGGTACACTTAGGGTACATTCGGTAACAGCATACTTAGTAATAAGGTTACATTCAGTAATAGCAATAGGTTAAATTTAGTTTGAAAGGGATAGAAATAAGAATGAAATTACTAATAGTATATTTTTTAAAATGCTAGTTATGAGAATAAATAATAACAATGGGTATAATGAGAATGAGATTCAGATACATATAACAAAAATATATAATCCATATGATTTATAATACATTAAATAAGTATATTATGTTAATAGACTTAGAGAGAAATAGATATGTTAGCATTCTTCTATTGTAGCTTTTTTTCTTTATGTTTATCACTTTTATGTATTTTTTGTTTTCTTCTTTTATAAATAATAATAATAATAATAATAATAATAATAATAATAATAATAATAGACCTAGTCTAGATTCACCATAGAAAGTGCTGTGAGAGCCCAAAGGACTCTGAGCAGTTTTGCTCCCCAGGCCTGTGCGAGAGGCTGCCTTCCATTTCTCGTTCAGTGCAGAGATCAGCCTTCCTAATGCGGGAAACTGCAAAGAGGAAGACTTCAATCAGGGGGTGGTCAAGCATCCTTCTACACAATTTGTCTCCCACAATGCTCTAAAGCAGAAGTGGTTTTACTGGGGAATCCCACTGCCTGTGGCAAAGATGGTTCCTTCCACCATTACACAATGGGTGTGTGTGTGTGTGTGTGTGAGACAGCATTCAGGTTATAGGGGCACTGGGCAGATTAAGATTACACAGTTCTGCCATCCAGTGCCAGTCTTCCCCCTCCTCCTAATACCTGGTGTCTGAGGCAGCTGGCACACTCTGCCAAACAGGTAGGACTAGCTTATGGTTTCACTATAAGTTTTTTTTTAAATTTTTATTGATTATTTAAACAACATAACAATACCTGACATTACAAAACACATAACACAATACCAAATACATAATAAACATATACTAACAAACCACTATATACCATATATTCTTAAACTTAATCTGTTCTACAATTAAGTCATAAATGCTCCCCACCACTGGGACCATTAAAGGTATAACCACTTTCGTTCCCTTTAGGAAGTTCCATTCCCCTTCCAAAATTGTAATGATTCTTCAGTTGGTTTACTTCCTTTCGCCTTTATTAACGCATAATCAATACATTCGCCCCAAGTATCTATAAAAATGTCTCTTTTTAATTCCCCCTTCTTTACTTTCATAGTACAAGTCAATTTATCGTTCATAGCTATATCCTATACCTCTTTATACCATTAATTTAAGTGAGTATCTTGCTTTATTTTCCAATTCTGAGTTATCTTTAATCTTGCTGCAGTTAATAAAATAGAAATTAATACTCTTGTTGGCTACTTACTTTGTTCCTTATCAAATATTGATAACAAGGCTACCTTAGGATTTAATTGTATATTTTAATTAGTTACTTCTTTTATTTCTTTTTTTTTAATAATTTTATTCAAATTTCAACAAATAAAACAAACAATAATTTCTGCAATGTTTACATGTAATGTTTTTCCTTCTTCCTTTCCTTTCTGGATTACAATTATTGATGTTCCCTCTATTTGTTTCGTATCGCAATAAAATGTTAATAATCTATAATTGGTTAGTTCCTGCTGTATATCTCTACTTTACTTGTTACATGATATTTCATTAACTGTTAACTGTATAATAATTGTTATCATGAAAAATGTATTGCCCTCTGTCTACCCCCAACCCAAATCTGTAACAATCTTCCACTCTTTATTAATGTCTTCTTGGCCTTTTGGCTAAGATCAAGTTACTTCTTTTATTTCTATAGAAACTAATCGCCAAAATTTCAATATACTTTCACATTCCTACCACATACGAAAGTAGCAGCCAGTTTCTTGGCAACCCCTCCAGCACTGATTAGAATGATCAGCATTTATTTGAGGTTTCACCATAAGTTAAGGTACATCAGATTCGGGGCATCACTAGGACAGAGATGAACACAGAGATCGGGCTGCGGGGGCCCAATATGAATAGCAACCTACCATCACAACTCCCATACTAACAAATAGGAGCTGCTGAACAGCTTATTTTGATTTTTAACATGGGCTTGTAGCAGAAGACTTCCCAGTGGACTGTGCTGTGTGTGAATAAATGGGAGCAGAAGGCAGGGAAGTTGGCCTCGACCACCACCAAAATGTTTTCCGCTGTCCGTGCTCTCAAGGAAGTTAGTGACATAGAAGGGCCCGAAGAGTTATCCGAGGGCTAGCTCTGTGCAGCTGTCTGGGTTGATGAATTATTGATGGTGGCTAATGACTGGATAATTGAGGCAGAGCAGAGAGCAGTGGGTATCAATTATACATAGGGCAGTGGGCAGCTGGGATTGAGGGTGGGAGAGCTGGATTTCAGTACCATCCTATCATCTTAGGGAAACCAAAAAAAGCCCACCATTCTCAGCCTTGTGCTGTGAAGTAAAACCCACCAGAAGCCTTGCTTCTGCTTGGTCTAAGCTGTACAAGACAGACCGCCAATGTCCAAAGTACTAAAACTGTGGACAGAGCTGTGGAAAGTAGTTGGGGGGCAAAAAAGAGCAACTCCCCTGCTTCTGTCTACAGTGTATCTCGGTCATGCTGGTTAGAGGATGCTGGGAGTTATAGTCAAAAAATTGACATATCCCAGTTCTTGTTGTTGGCTGAGTAAATGAGTGGTTCTGCAGCTTCCTGGGCAAAGCATGCAACTGAGAAGGTATATTTCAGCTCACTTGAGGATGTTCGATTTTGTGGGAAATCCACCGTGCCTACCCACCCAGGCAGCCATTAATTGCTCCGGAACTAGAACTATACTCTTTGGCATGGAAACTCTTGGCCTGCTTCCCAGGAAGAGTCAGAATGGAAACTAGAAAAGCCACTCTACGTATGTTCAGAGGTCATAGAATCATAAAGCTGGAAGGAACTGCAAGAGCCGTCTACTCCAACCCCCGCCGCGCAGCAATACAGAACTAAAGCACTCTTGAGAGACAGCCATCCAACTTCTGTTTTAAAACCTCCAAAGACTGCGAGTCCAACACACTCCAAGGTTGTCTGTTCCACTGTCAAATAGCTTTTATTTGGAGGACAGTCGTTCTGCTGTTTAGGTGGAATCTTGCTTCAGTTGTATTGTGAAGCCGAACTAAAGGCTGAGTCTTTTGCTCAAAATAAAGTAGGCTTCAGAAAGGAAAGGTCCCAACGAAGACACTGGCTATTTCTGCACTAGACTGTTATAGCACTGTTATTCCACTTTCAACATCCTATGGAATCCTGGGGTTTGCGGTTTAAGGAGGGGCCCAGGATTTCATAGGATATTGAAAGTGGAATAACAGCGCTATAACAGTCTAGTGTGGAAATGGCCACTGTCACAAAGCCAAAGTCCCATCTAAGGAGCAGTTCGAAAGTACATACCTGTTTCTTCTCCTGAACAGGCTGCACATCTAATCCCAGATCAACTTTTGCATGGCTTTAAGCCTGCGTATCCATTCCACTCAGAGTTCTGCCCCTGATTACAAGGACTGCCATTGACAGGCCAGAGGAAAAAGAAACATTCCTACATGCGTAAGTGCTGAAGTTGAGCAGAGCCGGGCAAAATTACTTTTTTTCATGGTAGTTTACAGAACCCACATGCAACAATGCCATGCTGGCCAGGGAATCTGAAAGAATTAGGAATCCCCCCCCCCCAAAAAAAAAGAGAGAGAGAGAGCGCGCAACTTCTCTAAGCTCTGAGCCAGAGGAATGATTTCTCTTGGTGCCAGAAGCCATAACAAGCATAGAATTGCAAAGCAGGTGTCTAAAGACTAGGGCAGGTGTGGCCTTTCATTTGCAGTCTGGGGGCAACTCTGCAGATCCTGCCCATGAACTCTTCCAAGCAGACTCCTTTATCAAGGAATCCAATGCAGTCTGTTGTCTCTTAAACAAAAGCACCCCAAAGGATCATCAACCATGCCCACAGTTGCCTCCATCTCAGGCTAGCTCAGAAAGAGGAGGTCCCATTTCAGCCCATGGCTGGGCCTGGCACTCAGGTCCAGGTCCTCCTCCATGTCTGCCCATCATCCACCTGCTCAGTATCCATGGAGCTGCCAGGCTGGATCTGGAAGGTGATAGAATGCCCTTCATTCGTCCGCTACCACGTTTCCGCTCTCTTGCTCAGTGCCTCCCTCCCCTCACTCTTTCCTGCAACGGAAATTACAATTGTGATTTATTCAGACTCACCCACCCACTGCCTCTAATCTCTGAGCCTGCCGCACTGGGAGTAAATTCAATCAGGGGAATGTTTTATAACCACCGAGAGGCTCTTGGCCAGGCGGCAGTGGCGGCAGGAAGAAAAGTGTGGGAGTGCCTCCACGCTATAGGGCACTGGGGAATTAAGACTCACACACCTGCCTGCGGCCCCTCACGTCCCCCTTGGACTTGTCCCTACAGCTGTCTCCCGCATTGTAAGTTTTGTACAACCAGGAGCATCGAGAACTATGGGGACACGAAAGAAGGCTTCTTTCCCTGCTGACCTTTCCGAACGGATACTGCAATGTCCTGTGCTGTTTCCCTCCTGTGCTAGGGACTGTCCTAGAGAGAAGCAGCACAACCAGCCAGTCTGCACTGGACCCTCTGCAGCAGCCATAAGTGCATCCCATTTATCAACAGCTTTCAAAACACTCTGGCTGATGAATCTTCCTGCGTGCAGCAGGAGGGAGAGATACAACAGAACACAGTGGGCCGGAGAAAACTCATGGAGAACAACAGCCCTGACATGGAAAAGAGGACCAGAATCCTTGGCTTGGATTCCGCAGCCCAAACCACCACCACTGCCACCCCCCTTCTCCTCCTCCTCCTCTTCCTCCTGGGCCCAGAGGCAACCATGGAGCATGAACAGTGAGCTAATTCCCAAAGCCAGAGGCGCAGATGCCTCCACCTTCCGGCCTGGTCTGTTTCCCAGCTCAGCCCGCTTGAAAGCATCCAGCAGATCGGAAGGTGGGGAGCAGAGACATCCGCTGGGAGGTGGAAATCATCTCCCATTTTCTCATCCTCTGATCCAATTTCCTCCCAGAAGAAGCAGTGTCTGGTATTCACTAATGGCCCAATCCGTCTTAATTAGCCAAAGGGAGGGAAACTAGTTAGGGGAGGGGAGCGTGCAGTTCTCTGGCCTTCGTATTGAAAAAGAAGAAAGACAAAGGACAAGGAGGAGGAGGAGGAAAGGAAAAGAGCTCCTTGCCCAGTGCTGCTGGCTGAAATGTGTGCTCTCTGATTATGAATGGACGCTAAGCAAGGGCAGCCCTTTGCAAGGATCCATCTGCTCTCTGTTCCAGTAACAGACTTAGGCCATTTCCACACTGGCCTGTTATAGTGCTTTTATTCCACTTTCAACATCCTATGGCATCTGGGGTTTACAGTTTAGGGAGGGGCCTCAAAGGTGTGCTGAGGCCCTTCTCTAAGCTGCAAACTCCCAAATTCCGTAGGATATTGAAAGTGGAATAATAGCAGTGTTAACAGTCTAGTGCAGAAATGGCCTTAATCTTCTCCTTGATGAAAACACCCCAGAAAGCAGATGTATGAGGCTAACTTGTTCTTTGGATGGCCGATGGTGGAATGGGATTGTTATTGTTGTTGTTATTATGTGCCTTTAAGTTATTTCTGACTTATGGCAACCCTGAGGTGAACCTATCACAGGGTTTTCTGGGGCTGAGAGTGTGTGGAAGGCCAGCCAGTAGGTTTCCACGGGGAATTGAAGCCTGATCTCCAGGGTTGTAGTCCAACCATACTGGGTCTCGGGGGGGGGGGTGTCCCCTTAATAATACTCTCAACTCAGAGCTGATGGGGTGAGACTCTGGGGTGAGAGGCAGTGTGGTTGCAGTGGTGGGAATATTTGCCTGAGACTCAGGTCCTAATTCAACCATAGAAAGGAGGTGACTGTAGACTGATCGTTCTGTCTCAGCATGACCTTCCCCACAGGGTTGTTGCAAGCATGAATCTGAAGGGAGGAAAAGCCATGTATGCCACGTTCAATTCCCTGGAAGAAAGACAGCAGGTGACTGTAACAAATGAAATAAACAGTGGACAGGCTGGTATGCTTAAAGAACATGAGTGGATCCTAGTGGATCATAGGAAGGAAGCAATAAGGACCGGCAAGATGCTTCTGGGAACCCAACAGGCAAGACACGAAGGCATCACATCTCTGATGCTGTTTCCTCTCTGTTAACTGATATTTAGAGATGTTCTGATTCTGAGGGAAGCCAGTGTGATGTAGTGGTTTGGGTGCTGAAGTACAACCCTGGAGACCAGGGTTTGATTCCCCGCTCGGTCGTGGAAACCCACTGGGTGACCTTGGGTGTGTCAGACACTCTCAGCCACACAAAACCCTGTGATAGGGTCACCCAGAAGTCAGAAACAACTTGAAGGCACACAATGACAATTTGGAATTCTCATCCCAGAAAGCTGACGACTTAAAGGTGCACAACAACAACTGATTCTGAACATGAGGGCTCCATCTAGCACAGAGTGTAGAAAAGATGCTTGGTTGGACTACATATCTCAGAATCCCACACTCAGGATCTTGCAGCACTGAACTCATTCATCATGTGCCGCACAAAGACATCCTACCCTGAGTAATTTTTCAGTGTGAATTTGTCTTTTTTGTTTGCTGATTCCATACCTCCCACAGCTTTATAACTTCTATAATCCCCCTTCCCAATATTTTTTTTCTTATGAGCTTAAAAACTTTCCTTTCGTTCTGTTGCTACGACGCAATGGCAAGTCGCACAGTCTGTACACACTCCAGGGCTAAATAAATAAATAAATAAAAATAAAATAAAATAAAATAATAAAATGTATCTGCATCAGCAAGGAACCAGAAAAGTGGCTGAAGGTAGGGAGCCCAAACTCTAAATCAAGATGAATAAACAGCTGGGCCTAACCTTCCTTCCTTTGAGATTCTGGCCAAAATGACCAAGCATCTTTCATGAAAAGTCTTGGAAGCCTAAGAGATTTTTTTAATCATGTGCCAGAACTGTTGAAATGTCATGCATCCCATATTTAAAAATGCTCATTTGATTTAGAGCCAATGCTTTTTAATGGGCACTTTATAGCCATTACCTTTTCTGCCTACAATTCTCTTAAAATTAAACAGCTCTTCCCCCTCTGCTGTGCCCTTCTTTCCCCTTGGATATAACTGCCAGGGTGCTGGAAGACCCAGTCTCAGCCTCTGGGTTCCTCTACCCCCCCCCCGGCCTTCCTGCTTTTTTCCAGTCAGAGCTTACAGTGGCAACAGCATTCACTGCCCAGTGTTTCAACAACAGCTGGATAAATAGCTGTAGGAGTAAAAGTACAAAAGTATGAACAATTTTCCAGTCCAAAAGACTGTTCCTGTCCTTCCGCAGGACCTTACAGAAAGGTGAAAGCAATGGCATACAAGTGATGGAACAGTCAAGCTTCACACACAATAGTCATATCCATGCTGGGAAATCCGTCATGTGCAGTCTAGAGCCCTTTCCATTTTTTTCCTCTTCTTCTTTCAATATACATTCATACCAATGTTAAACCATCCTGCTTGGTTGGTGTGGCTTTGCTTCTTACCATCAACTAAGCAGCAAGGATAAAGTAGTAGCTCGTTCATTGCAGAACTTGAAAAAGCCTTTTCGGGATTACATCTCCCAGAAACTACCCTCTTGTCTGGTAGTAACCATGGTGGCTGAGGGATTCTGAAAACTCTAGTCCAAAAAGCAACTTTCCCAGCACAGATTTTTTGATTTAGTATTGAGGAACATCACATCAACTTAAGTTTCAACAGCTCTGCAACAACTCAATAGTCACATACCACTGGCAATTGCAAGAGTTGGAGCATAGCTGCTAATTTAAGATTTTCAGGAAGAAGATTTGGGGCAAGATGCCTTAAGTCTGGAATATTCCATGACATAGCTAGATGATATAGCTACCTGCTAAAACCACTATGGGAGTCTGTACTGTACTTACCTGGAAAGCTGGAGATTTAGGATTAGTATTATGTATTGCCCTGGAAGCTGGTGAACTTCAAGGACTGTTCCTTTAAACAGGATTAATTCAATAGCTCTCTCTGCTGGTAGTTAACAAGATATGCAGTCTAATGCCAGCAATTAATGCTAATGTATTTCAAATTAAGCCATGAAACATGGTGGGGGAGCATTCACTAGTTGTTCCATTTAAAGTCTCTGAGGAAAAGTGGCTGCTCTTGAGTTTGCTAACGAAGTGTTAATAGCTTTGGAAGCAAAAGTAGTTGCTAAAAAATTATTTAACTGAAATAGAGCATAGTGGTCTCTCCAAATACAGAGAACTCTTCTTACTCATTTCTTCATCCTTAAACTTTCCTTTTCTCCAAGGCTGGGGGAAAAAAGCAGGCCTGGACTGTTGCTGGACTTCTGATCCCATGTTCCCCTGCCATTGGCTATACTGGCAAGGTCTGCCACAAGATCCAGCCCAATAGCTTCTGGAGTGATACACCTTTCCAACTCCCATTTTAAGGAATGCCAACTTTCTATCTTAGAGTACAGAATAGCAATAGCAGTTGCGATCCTATACTGCTTATCACTGCAAAGCACTCCATAAGCAGTTTACAATGTGTTTTAGCTAACTGCTCCCAACAAGCTGGGTACTCATTTTACTGACCTACAGAAGAATGGAAGGCTGAGTCAACCTGGAGCCCTGCAGGATCAAACTCACAACCTTGTGGAACTGGATTTTGTGTATTTCAAAAGAGTATGTGGAGGCAAAGTGTCTTTTTTCTCTTGGAAAAAGGAGAATTTGGCTGTTTTGTGCCTGGGGTTCCAAGCTAAAGAACTCTGAAGAATATCTCATGAACACAAGCACTGTTGGAGCAGGACCTGGTAAGGCTCATAGCACACACGCTCCTTCACCACAAAGCACCACGGCCTTGTGTAGGTGGAGACCGGTCAGAGCACCAGGCCTTCCCAAGCATAATGCAAAGCTGCCACCTCACCTTCGTGTAGGAGAGGGAGGTTCAGAAGCCCTGACTGCTAACAAGTAAGAAGTGCCTGCATCTCTATTAGGCAGAGAGATTGGCCAGGTTGTGGCCAAAAGAGAGCGGCTTTTGAGGTGCCCTTGGTGCTGAGAGCAGCAGTTCCCTGAGCCTACATTATTCATGCAGCCTTGTCAGGCTGTAAATTATTTATTCAGCAGTATTTGAAGGGAGTGGTGAGAAGCACCAAGGTGCTTTTAAAGGGGAGAGGCAGGGATACAGATTTTTAACCGCTTCCTTTCAGAAAAATACTTCACAGGAGCCACTTAACTTTTGGTACCATCACAGATAGCATTAGGAAATAAGCAAGGACTGTCGTCGCTTTTGGCTGAAGGAGTTAAAAGTGATAGAGAGATGATTCACATCCTCCCACTGGAAAGCACAAAGCTCTCAAAAAGCCACATTCTCAGCACTGAAATAGCTGCCGATAGGAAAGAGCCACTCCTAATGGTTAGACTCCATAACCGGCCTCATAAAAGGAGAGGGCAATGGAGACATAATGTCCCATGCACAGACTTATTAAGTGCTTACCAGTCGTCTTTCTTGCAGCCTGTTGGGAAGGAAGCTTTGCACAGAATGCTTAGTGCAGAGCAGTTCAGAAAAAAACACAGATCACAGTCATCCAGTTATTTGCTATCACTCACAGTGGTCAAAGCTGGGAATTTTACCCCTTTGGAAACAGTAAGAGGCTTGACAAACTGCCTTCTGAGACCACAAAATGGGAGTAAAGCTAGCAGATGCCACTTTCCATAGCTCAGTCATGAAGTTGCCAGGCAGCCTCTGCTGTGACATCTGGAAGGTGGGGTAATAGAGGCCATTTCTGCACAACATCACTATAGTGCAACAGCAGTGGATTGTTTCTGGTCCAGGAATCCCACTACTGCACCGTGTTGTCTCTACTCAGCTGTTATCCTGCCCCCAAATGTTGCCTAACCGAAGTATTCTATTTCTAGGAAAAAATCTGTTGAGAGCCTCCTTTAGAGCTTCGATCCCATCAGCCAGCTCAGCGCAGTACTGTTACAGCACTTGATAGCGCTTCCTCTTATAGTGGATCCAGGAGTGGGCGGGGGTGGGCGTGCCCAGCTTGTCCCTCCCGCAGCGACTCTCATGGCGTGGTAACTTCAAAATCTATCCCCTCTCTGTGTTTATTGGAAATTTCTCCATTGAGTTAAAACTTTATTTTTTTTAAAATACATTTTTAAGCATTATAGTGCAAAATGCAATAGAGTCCTGGTGTGTCATGCTGTTACAACATTGCTGTGCTGGTACAGCTTCCAAACAAAACAAATAAAAACGTCCAATCAGGGGTGGTGGGGCAGAGTGAAGGTGTGATGCTCTCGGGTAGGAGCACTCTTTTCTGCACCCTTCTGCCTTAAGTGGGTGAGTAGTGGCATTGCCACTGGTGTTCTTTCTGCATCACGGCGTCCTTGACCAGTCTCTTGCCCTGCCTTCACTCTGCCCCACCACCCCTGATTGGACGTTTTTGTTTCTTTGTTTTGTTTTGTTTGGAAGAGAATGGTCAAGGACGCCATAATGCAGAAAGAATATCAGCGGCAATACCACTACTCATCTGCTTAAGGCAGAAGGGTGCAGAAACGAGTGCTCCTAACCCGACAGCGTCGTGCCAATGGCAAAGCCAGGATTGTAACAGTGCAATGCTCTAATGGCGTATAGTACAGAAATGGCCAGAATTATTCTGTCTTCCAAATTCATTGTAAATATTGACATGATAATGTCCGTGCCGAATGTCCGTGCGGAATGTCCGTGCAGAAAGCATTAAGGGAAAAGCATCCTCTTTCTGTTTCTTCAATTCTAGCTGTGAATAAGTAGGGCTGCTAACTGTTTAAGGAAAGAAAACGGGGACAGTGATCCCGACTAGCCTAACAGGAGCTGAAGGAAAACCTATGACAAGGCCGTGACGGGCAGCAAATACTTCCATAACCAAGTTGTTTATATTGTCCTAATCTACAGGGAAGCAAAAGGTGCTTCCCAGGCCTACTGAGGTACAATTATTAGCTATGACTCAAGGCTTCCATTGTGGGAAATCTTATCCCTTTGAGAGTTATAAGAGGCCTGAAGGAGGAGACACAGGATGCAGGGGTTGTTAAAGTACAATCCTGCACACATCTGGTTGGCTACGCAGGAATACACACACACACACACACACACACACAACTAGACTAGACTGTGCAGCCCACACACCAAGTGGACCTTTGGGGGTTCCAATACGTCCCTTAAAATTTGGGCTGCCAGACTGAAAATTGAAGAAGGCTACAATAATCTCCTCTTCTACACAACAATTAAAGGTACAGAAGCCCCCCCAAGTTTTCAAAACAGCTACCCTACCTGAAACCCCTGCCAACTCCCGCAAAGGCCTCGGGACACACTGAACATTGTTTTCAGCTGCAAATGCACTCCCGCCTTTACTAAAATGACTTTCAACATGTTTCAAAAAGGCTGTTTCAGCACACCACTGTAAAGCAGCCAAAATCCACCCATCCACCCATCCCACAATGGCAATCAGAAGTGACATGATGTCAGTTTTCGTTGTCCAAAATGGCGGATGCGGTGCTCTGGCCCTCCAGAGCTCCATAAGCAACCTAAATGGGGTGGGAACGCCCAGTGGGCGCCCCACAGAATTTAGGTTTAGGGCCCAGTCCAGGTAATATGAGCTGTCATTTAACAAGAGGGATGGAAAGAGCTACCTTTGATCAGAACCAATAACATTGTGGTTCTAATGCAGATGGTGCTCTATCTCTACCTGCTGGACAAAGCCTTGCGTTACACAAAAGAAGATTTCTACTGCTCTTATTAAATGACAGCTAACATTACCTGGACAGCAGATTGGGAAGAATTCTGTGGAGGGCCATGTGAGTTTCAGGATGGATGAAAGGCAGCATGTAACTACAAGACAGCAGAAGATTCAGAATTCAACAGAAGAGAATGAGCCAAGGACCCTGTTTCTAAAGGTGGAAATTGGAGGGAAGGGAAAGAGGATACAGGTTACGAATGTCACTACTTCTAGAACTGGAGTAAGGAATTTTTTCTCCTATTCAATATCACCCTTTTTCTCTCTCTCCACTCCTACCCAGCTGGAGTTTAGGTAGCTTAACTTTGCCAAAGTGTGGGAAAATTACTTTTGGGACAACTGTCTCAGCCATGGTGACTAGAGGACCAGAATTGTAGCCCTTAAAAGCAACTTATTCAATTTCTCCCCTGGCCAGAAAGATAAATCAATTGCTTCCAAAACACTTCTGAAACTGAGGAAAGGCACTCTAGGGTTGCAGGTTCAGGAAAACATGTATTTTCATATGCAGAAGAAACATGGTTACGGGGGAAAAGCTGGAGCGGAAGCACCCTTATGAACATAACTGTGTGAGGATGACAAGAAGTGAGA
Source organism: Cyclura pinguis (assembly GCA_030412105.1). NCBI lineage: Eukaryota > Metazoa > Chordata > Lepidosauria > Squamata > Iguanidae > Cyclura > Cyclura pinguis. The sequence continues at coordinate 209,259,059 of CM059600.1, forward strand.
AGAGCTACCGCCAGAAGCTCTTTCTGTTCTTCACAGCCAAGAAGCATCACTAGCAGTTGGAACACTACGTAACTGCAAAGTCAATGATTTCTACATATCTCCAGTTGCACAGTATTTAGTCTGCATAGAATTTTTTAATTTGACCTGTAGCCATTTTGTGATTTTGTTTTGCTTTTTGGTGAGGTAGAAATGCAAAGAAGGGTCGAATACTGACAGTGGAGCTGTTTGGATAGAAACAGGAGCAGGAAATAATAAATGAAAGGGATGTTTGAAAAGGTAGCAAGGGCATGCTGTGACCAATGAACACACCTCTCTCATGAGCTTTTTAAAGTTTTTTTGTCATGTGTGATGAAGCATGTAGCAGTCTGTTCTTGCCAGGTAAGCCTATATAGGCACAAAACATTCAATATCTTGTTTCTTATCTTCTTAAGGTGGAAAGAGAAGCAATAGGAACATCAAGAGAACCTTAGAATCAGAACCATAGAATCATAGAGTTGGAAGAGACCCCAGGGGCCATCCAGTCCAACCCCCTCCCATGCAGGAACACACATCAAAGCATTCCCAACAGATGGCCATCCAGCCTCTACTTAAAAACCTCCAAAGAAGGAGACTCCACCACACTCCATTGAGGCAGCAGATTCCACTGCTGGACAGCTCTGATCGTCAGGAAGTTCTTCCTGAGGTTCACGTGGAATCTCCTTTCCTGCAGCTTGAATCCATTGCTCCTTGTCCTAGTCTCAAGAGCAGTGGAAAACAAGCCCACTCCCTCCTCGACATGACATCCCTTCAAATATTTAAAGCTTGATACAAGAATAGACAAAATCTGTGGTTTTCAAGCTGTGTTCCAAGGAACTCAGGGATTTTCAGAAGGTAGATGGCAGGCAGGGCTCTCTGATGATCAGTGTGCTCACTACTATCATTCTTGTCCAAAGGGTAGTTCCAAAGAAATGTAGGGTGTGCCCCAAGTCAGTTTACCCAATATAGCAACAAGCCTCAGAGCCCTGCCCTGGCCTATGTTCTCCAGAACAAGCCCTGGAATCTTTGCTGCAAGTGAATATTTGAGGACAGGCAGGCTGGATTCCTTCAGGTAAACTGACACAAAGAATATTCCACAAAGAGAGAAAATTTCCCAATTATTGGGAGGGACTGTACTGCCAGAACTAAGCTGTACGAGCATTTCTGGACTTTGAAAAAGCCTGTACATGCAAAGGAGAGGGCTCCTTCCTACAACCTGTACTGCCAGCTGGAAGGTACCATTAATTTTTAACCTATGAAGACAAAAGTAACTTCTAGGAATCTGAACGCTTCCGAACAAAAAAGGCTACCCTTTCCTGGATCCCACAAAGTAGTCGATCATGTGCCTACTGTGCAACAGTACACCCACATTCAAATGCCTGATGGAAAAGCACAGTGATTCTTTCACCCTCTGATGTATCCATGCAACCTGTATTTTTTTCATCTGAATGCTAATCTCAGTGAGAAACTGCTCCCATAACCTCCTGACCACATCCAAAAGAATTCCCAGTGCTAGAATTTCCTGGAGGAACATTCTGCTATTATTTTTAGCAAAGTGCTGTTAGTTTTCCATTTTGCTAAGTAGGGTTTCATTTTGACTATTGTGATAATGATTGATTTTGAAGGCCAAATTTTCATTTGGCAGTGGGGTTGGGCTAAAGAAATGAATAAGCCAGAACAATCTTTGCTGACTGCATTTTTCACCGTTTTCCTGTGGTTTTTCTCCTTCTATAATAATAGAGATCTGAAGTCATCAAATGAAGCTGTGTGGTAGGAGATTCAGAATAAACAACAGAAGTACTTCTTCACACACTGAAAAATTAAATTGTTCAAATTGTCAAAAGATGCAGTGATGGCTGCTAATCTTGGGTGACTTTAAAGAGGATAAGACAAACTCATAGAGTGCAAAGCTCTACAGCAGCTATATATTTTTACCTTCGGTATCAGAAGCAACAAGCCTCTGAATATCAGTTTCCGAGGAACAAAGGTAGGAAGATGCTGTCGCACTTAAGTGTTGCTTGTCGGCTTCCCATAGGCATCTGGCTGGTCATCACATGCAGAGAACAACAGACCAGTTAGGCCTTTGATATGGTCAGACTGACAACTTTTTTAAGTTCTTATTTTTAAAGGTAAACTGTAGTTCCAAGTATTCTGTGTTGAAGTCATATCCCTACTGCAAGGGTGGAGAAAGTCTTTAAATCCAAACACCGATTTCAGAGAAATTCTAAAGGGATGCATTCCAATAATAGGCGATGCAAGTAGGGAGGATGAAATATACCAGCATTTTTTAACTTTAACCTTTTTCTACCACTAAGTAAGTCTTGAGAGAGCTATTTCAAACTTTTAAAATGGGAACTCCCATACAATAGCATCCCCAAACAATGCTGTCACAAGGAAAATCACATGGCCAACCGCGGAACCCTAGATTGGGCCAGACTGAGAACCCTGGAAGGATAGTTTTGGGCTCAAGATTCCCTACGCCTGCTCTGTGACATCAAAGTCATGGCAATTCCTACTGAAAGAGAGGTTTCTGAACATGACTAGGCAAACAGAATGGGCACAGAAACCCAAGAACAGTTTTACTTGTGACACAGCTGGAGTATGAGAAGGTACCACCAGCAGCCTGTCCTTTACAGTAGTGCTTCTTATGCTATTGGATTTCGGAACTGGCAATCATTTTTCGTTTGTTTTTTCCCAATGTGCCAAGGGACGGTGTCATATCTGTGCCCCTTGCCTACAAGTCTTTCTTTCTTGGAAACTTTGCCAGGAACCAGCTTTGATCCAGGGTGCACTGCTTTACAGCATACTAACATCACAGGAAAGAAGATACTCTGGATTGTCCTCTAGTGTAAAGGGCAAGGGAGAAGAAGCGCTGAATTTAAAGCAACCGATGATGATCCTTGACTCACACCTTCCACAAGCCAGGCCTTTCATGTGACTGAATAGACAAACGCTGACTGAGCAAAGCATCACTTGCAATGCTATCAACAGGTAGAAAATGGTCATAAGAACTTACCCTCAAGATCCCACACAGGGAACAGCATCTCTATAATAATATATGTCATGTGACTGGATCTTTCTTACCTCAGAGGACACCCTTATAGCAAGACTAAAAAGCAAAAGAGCTGCTCAGCAGGTAGCAAAGTATGCATACTTTAATTTGGCTAAGATTCTCTTCGCCTATTGTCGCCTTGCCCCCCCCCCCACAAAAGACAGGATAGCTATAGCACCACAATCTCCAGTTATTGTATGAGTTGATCTGATGCTGTCTGAACTCTCCCCTGCCTTCCCCCCACCCCCAGTACCTGAGAACACTGACACTTGCACATCAGAACTAAAAATTTCTGAAGTCTCTCAACATCCGCTTTTAGAAAGCTGCCCCAGGTTAAACTGAGGGATGGATCCTTCTGCATCAGGTAGAACACGTCACATCCCTAACTGTGAATGTGCAACAAGTGTCCTCAGCTGATTTGGGACCCATGATGGGACAATAAATAAAGCAGTCCATGGTCAAGATCAGGCAGCCTTGTGGTCCGGGTGACTCTTTAGCTTGTGGAACTTGACACTGTCTAGCTTCTCAAACCGCTTGCCACAGTGTTCACAAGTGAAGTTGTACTGGACTTCTGAGGTATGCTTCTTCATATGCCAGTTGAGAGAGGCCCGCTGCCGGCACTGGTAGCCACAGATCTCACACCTGCAGAGGGAAGAAGCCATCAACCCTGTGCACTCCAGAGCATGGGAGTAGCAGAGAGCTCACACCCACGGCCAAAGCCACCACCTTGGACAGCCCAGCCTTCACACAGTAGGCAAAGTAAATCACAGCATTTATGTCAGCCACTTGCTATACTCTCCCCAGTGTGATGGAAGACAGGGACCTTATGCAAATCCCGCCAATGGAGGGGATGCTGCCATTCCCAGGCACAGTTTTAACACTTGGCTCTAAGTCAGGGCACAGTCTGTCAAGTTAGTTCATTGCTTAAGTCTACAGATTTTTAACCAGTACTATCCTCTATACAAAGCCATGCAGTACTGAAGAAACTGCTACAACCTGCATGCATTGATTCAGTCAGATACTTAAGATACCATTTTTGAAACCAATTCTTTAGTCTCAAATATTATTCATACAAGGTAACATAATAATAATTGAGAGGTTCATTCAGAGTTTCTGTATTACTGTGTGTGTGTTTTTAACCATCCCCCTACTCCCAATGCCTCCTTCCTCTCAGGAATGGAAACACCAAGCCATCTTGATGTACCCTATTTCTACTTGGCTTGGTTCTACTCTGGTCTTTCTAGTCTTTTCTCTCTATTATTCAGTGCTGTCCCATCCTCATTTGTGGTACCCCATGGTTACAAAACACTTTCTTCCACCTCTCTTCAACTCTATAATGGGCCAGAGAAGCCACATGGTTAAAGAGGAGGAGGAGGAGGAGAATAGCAACAGCAACAACTTCATTGCTTCAAACCTCAGGCTGTTGAAAAGCAAGCATGACCTTTTTAAAACAAGTATTAATGGGCTGTCAGCCCTTCTTTGAAACTCTCTTTGTAGTTTGTGAAGCTGGTACATGTAGAAAAGGACAACCAGAAAGGTTCAGCCCTGTGCTCTCTCTTGCCAAGCTTCCCAACTCGCACAATGAAGGCAACAGCAAGCCAGTGCCAAAGACCTCACCCTAATGATCAGATGCTAGAGAATGGCTCAGCCCCGGGGGCTTGCTACTCATGCCCCCACTCCAGGTCACTCACTGGAGAGGTGTCTCTCCTGTGTGTGTTCGGCGATGCACTTCCAGATGGTTTTTCCGCTTGAAGGATTTTCCACAGGTCTCGCAGGTAAATTCACGGACTCCTAAGAAGAAAGAGAAGCAAAAACAAGTCAGCCCTTCTTAGGGAGGGAAGCATCTCACAACAGAGCCTCTGTTCCAAAGACCTGTCTGGGCAAAAAACAGCAGACTGAACAGGCTGCACTGCTACTAGTCTAAAACAATGCTAGATCTACAGGAATTCAACATTTAGAAAGGCTCCTGTCAATATCTGTATCTGCTCTCACAAAATGACAAGACAATTCAATACTAATATTTTAACTGATGCCTGGTCTTCCATTCAATAATTGCATGATATAAGGGAAGATGGTGGGCCAATAAGATTTACAGAACTAACTGATTAGCTGTACAGAGATCCAAGCAAGAATCCAATGATTGTACATTCATGACATTTAATATGTTCAAGAAAAATAACCCATTTAATCAACCTCTGATTAATGACAGAGCAGTAGACATGGACTGAGCTAACGCACCAGGGAAGCCCTTAAAGAACTAATGTAAATATGCTTAATATTTTATTGAATTGTATGCTTCAATGATTAAAAAGAGCAATAAAAGAAATCAGTTTTATAAAATACATTAAAATGCTCTGGCATACTTTTATTTTAATAGGAGAAATGGAATGACAGATTGGTATGTGACTAGATTGGAAAAATCAAGGGGTCAAAGAGAGTCACATATGGACGGGGGTGGTGGTAGGGATGGTTCATCCCCAGCTGCAATGTTTTTGGGGTGTCTTGGCTCATGGCCACACCCCCGTGTGCCGCGGCCACACTCCCACACACTGTAGCCTTTCCCCTCCCACCACCCCTCACACACTCCAAGCTCCGCCACTGCTCAAAGACTGGCAAAATCCCCAAAAACTTCAAGTGGTCCTGAGCAAATGTCTGTTGACTGCAGGCAGATGAAGAAGCAGCAAGTATGAAGTCAACACTCTCCCTTACAAGTTGGCTGAAAATATTTTTGTGTAATTTATGAAAATATTAATATCTCACTGTACATCTTAAGATCTCTGGAGATGAAATATGCATTATAAAGATTTGTTGCAATCTCAATTACATATTTTACTAAATGGGTTCAGCTTTTATTATGTTATTCTGTTTTCAGTGTGTAACAAAATTCTTTATTATACACATTTATTCGTTTTAAGAAAACTGCCTGCTGACACACTGTCTAAATACTCAAAGAGACTAGTCCCTATTGTTCACAGATCTGCCTGTTACTTAGACATATTATCAAGTAGTGTTCACCGCCCCCTCTAGGTTATTATGTGCTCATCAAAACTTGATATTAGAAAGAGAGGATGTTCTTTCTGTGCTCTGTGTAGGTAAGAAGCTATGACATGCTTATATCCCCAAGAAATGTATCTTGAATGCATTTGACCTAACAACTGAAATTTGGTTTCAACAAAATGACTGACCTCCAGTAAACTGCCTTGGAGGACTGGGTAAATAAGAGATCAAATAATGTGTTTTAACTAAAACACTTTTATGGGAAAGAATCATTCTTCATTCTTCACTTTTTTTTTTTTGGGCTTTAATAAAGTAGAGAGATTATGAATATTGCAAACTGCATTTTATCAAATCAGAAATCATTCTGAGAAGCTTTTTTCATCCAATTCAACCACCTATGAGTTCTCTTCCCCTCCATCCTAAGCCCCACTTTAGCTACTTTTTTTTTTAATCTTCTTCTCAACTCGGGAGATCACCTTGACATTATGCCTGCTTCTTCCATTGCAGCACACACAGGGGTATTTGCAACCTCTTTTGCTATAATGTATGTGCTGTGAGTAGCCCTTCTTGTGCAGTCATCACAGAGATTACATTCATCCCTATGTGCACTTTAATCTGGCATTGCACAGTCAGACACAAGAGTCTACCTACACTGCATGCATGTTCCAGAAAAGGTACATTTACTGCTGTGATGACCCATGAGCTCAAACGGGCTCAGAAGACTTGACTTGTTGAAAAGACTGGTGACAAAACTACTACCTGGAAATCTATGCTGCTTCTCAGTTTTCAGATAAATGATGGAGATAGAAAAAATTATTAACAGCAGGAAGAAATTCCTTACACAGCCTGGTATAATAAGAACAGAGGTGAATGTGTGCCAGAAACGCACTTAATACAGGGGGATGAACTTACACAAGAAAGAAAAACCCTTGGTAACGTTATACAGAAATGACAGTCAACAGCTTTTAGACAAACCTGGGTCAAGTGTCTTATAGGGACACTCCTTCCAGTGCTTAAAACAGTGAACTTGGTGGCTCAGTCCCAGTGTCCTTCATTCTGTGTGCATCTTGCATCCTCTGCTGATTCCTGTTAGAACTCACTACTCACTAAGTCCATCCTAGGTCGGGGGTTTGACACATGTGACTCAAAGGTAATCTCCTCTCTGCTATTCTAGAGGAAAAAATGAAGCCCCTTGCAATAAAGGCAAGGCTAGTAAGAATGAACCCCAGCCTCACATCATCTAGGAGTCAGCGACCTGCAACAAGTATGAAATCCTGCTTAGGGCCTTCCCATTTTCAAGGCTGGGAATATGTAATAATGTGGGGACTGCCCTCAGAAATACTCCAAGTTAAGATACAGAAGCAGAGGCTCAGACATATCATGGCCATGGAGCTTTCACAGATGGCAATATACCTGAGTGAATTATCATGTGCCTCCGGAGATGGTTAGACAGGTAGAACTTCTTGCCACACCCAGGGTGGGGGCATACCTTCGTCTTTCCCTTTCGATGCACAAGGTTCACATGATTCTAGGGGTAAGGGAGGAGGAGAGGGGGGAAGAGAGAGAAAGAGAAAGGATGAACGCTGCCCTTTGGAGGCATTTTACTGAGAAACTCTGGTCATCCCATCACAAAGACATGGATCTGATACCCATCTAGAACAGCCTAGCTTCTCAATCAGAGGCTTCACTGCTTTGCAAGCCAGCAGTTCCCACAAAACATGCTCAGGCCCTACTAGTCTCTTCTATTATGACACAGCTCAAACAAGGCATCATGATTAAATGTACATTTGCAGCTGTACATTGCCTGCACATGCATATTCCAAGTGAAATAAAGTAGGGCTCAGATGAAAAGCAAGCAAACATTTGCCACAATTCCTGCTAAACAAAGTAGCCTTGTTACTCCAATTTTTTGCTCAGTTTTGAACCTGGAATGTAGATTAGGAGTCAGTATGAAGGACAGAGGAACTGTACCTGGAAACTACTAAGTGCTACATAGACCTGGGTGCATCCCTCATAGGGACAATGGAACATCTCCAACATGCCATCTGCATCCATCACACGGCCTCTTTTGCTCCGTCTCCTCCTGAAAGGGAGATAGAGAACACTGTCTGTACAGAGTCCAAAACCACTGTTCCTGGGCTCAACCTGGCATCTGCATCCCAAAAGCCCAAACTGAAAATGTCCACTTCAGAGGCAATTCCCACTTATATATCCCCCTATATTATTCCAGTAAATGTATAGTCAAGGCTGTGATCTAAAAACATGGGAACAAGGAGCTTCACCACTTTTACAAACCTCCAAAAGCTTGTTTCAAGGCTGCAGAGTCAAAGCCTCAGAAACAAGAGATCACTGGATCTAGGGAGCAGGGACAGCTTCTTCCATCTCTTCATAACCACAACAACCCCCGCAACAGCATCCATGTATGTTTTGTCACAGTCAACCAACCCACACAGAGGTAGAGTTCTGCAGGGGTGTTAATAAAGTATAATATATTTATTTATTTAATTTATGGCCTGCCTTTCTCCCAGGGATCCAAGGGACAGCATGTCACACATCAGCAGCACTAGAAAAGTAATCGTGATCCTTGAGGATTAGAGTAACTGCAACCGCTACAACAGAAACAAGACATGTACTTCCGCAGCTGTGTTTCAGAGCAAACAGAGTCCAGGAGCAGTACACACTCCTTTCCTGTGAACACGGCACCCAAGACAGCCATAATCTCCTCCTGCTGCTCACTCACTTTTCAGGTTCCTTGGGAATCTCATAGATAATGGATGACATGTTGTTGCCCTCTGTCTCTTCCTCAGGTTCAGGTTCTGGTTCTGGCCCCTCACTCTCATGGGATGCCTCTGGGTCACAGGGTGTCTCTATTTCTGTTGGGGGCTGCGGTTCCTCTTTTTTGAGTTCAAAAAGATCCTCGTTTTCTGTCAACAATCACAAAGCAAAATCGTAATTCTGAAAGCTGAAGCGCTTTCCTGGGACATTCCAGGGGCTTTAAAAAGGCTGTGGTTGAGTGCATGGGGGTGCTACCCACAGGTCTGTCTCTTTTAAAACAGCCTTCTCTGCAGGAAAGTCTGCACTTGATCATGCAGGAAGGGTGACCCACTTCACAAAAGGCCAGAAACTCACTGGAGCTGTGGTTAATCTTCTGGCCTTGGCCCTCACTAGCTCCACCAGCAAGCCAGAAGGAATGTACATGGGAAGCAGAAGGAAGCAACTGCCACACTCCACTAGAAAAAGAAGTGTGGAGCATCACCATTTTCATATGAAGGCTTTCACTCTTAAAGAAAAACTGTAAATAACCGCTTGCATTGCCTCCTGGGACCTCAGGAAGGCTAGGCAAAGATAGGTTACAAACGATGGTTCTTTTCTTCTTGTAGCACACAGATAATTAACACAGATTCATTAGCTGGTGTGCCAGCTAAACTCTTTTAAGCTAGCACCTTTTTGCACCAAACCCAGAAACCTTTCTTCTCCTTTTCATGTGCTAAAAATACACCTCCAACAGCCCAGTTATTTTAAAGAAAACCATTAGGTAATTATGTACTTCCTAATGAATATGCTTACAAAAGGCAGAACCCAGCCCCAACTTCCTCTACCATGCAAATTTTACAGCAAGTTGCTGGTCGTTCTGGAGGCCTAGCTCCTAGAGAATGATTTTGCTCCTCATGCCACAGCTGTAAAGCACTTTGTTTCATCATGCTCCTTCATCAGAATCACAAGAAGGGGGAAGAAAGTATTGAACTGCTCTGCAGTTCCGTTCTTTATAGGAGACTGGGTTTGCCTGTGATCAAACTTACTTACAGGCAAGGCAAAAGCAGCTGAGTTTGTTCAGCAGAGACAGGAGATAAGCTCATGTGCCCATCATATACACTTTGAGATACTTCATTAGGTTCTGGAGCTGTGTAGCCAAGAAATCATTCAGCCCTCCCCGGTAAACTTCAGGAGCTGCCACTCCCGGGTCCACCACAGTGGATTAAACCTAACCACCCCAGTGGGACGGGTGACGGAGACCACAGCTGGACTATTTAAAAAGAGGCAGCCAGATGGGTGGTCGAGACTACCTTTTTTGGTTTCGATGTATTCCATGCTTTCCATGTTACTGGGCTGTCCACTGTCAGGCTCTGCCTGAGTATAAGCTGCTACACCCTCAATCATAGCGCAAGGCAGCTCCTCTCCTCCTGTACTGGTGACATTCAGCTGGATTCCCTCAGCTGTGAGGGCATCATAGCCTGGCCCAGCAATGATGATGACCTGTGAGCCTTGCACCACGCCCTGCACGGGGCAGCTAGCCACCACTTCGCCAATTGTCTCTTGCGTAACATTCTCAAACAAAGTTCCAGGGCCTGAGCTCATCTGCATGGGCACTGGCACGCATACCACAGTTTCCATGGTTTCTGGGCCATTAAGGGGCGGATCGTGGCCCACATTAGCACCCTGTTCTGCAGTCAGGTTCTCAATATGGTGCTCAAAAGGAATGTGGATGCCATCCTGAGTGATCAGCCCACTGGCACTCTCGCCTTCTTTATTTGCTGGTGGTGCCAGCGGCTGCTGGGCCTGGGCCTTCTGGCACTCAGGCTGTTCCTCTGCCTCAGAGCTGGAACTCTCCTCTGAAGACCCAGAGCTTCCAGCCCCTGTGCCATTGGCAACTGCAAAGAGAAAGTACAGCAAAGATAACAGAATTAGAAGAGATCTTTTCATTCACCACAGAGCAAGTCAAAACCTACAACTATGTTCCTCACTGATGTCATTGCCCAGGATTCCACAACTGATAGCAAAGCTGAACAACTAACTCTTTTCTTAGAACATCTGCAAAACTACACCACTCTCTTTTAGGCGTTTTTCTGGAAGGCTATCTTCCTCAGACACCTCACAAACTCTAGACAGAGAGTATCTAAGTGCAGCCAGAGCAGTCAAGCAACCAGCAAAGGATCTTACTCAAGAGACTAGGGCGCAGCCAGTTCCATCCTGCATTGTACTCCCACAGCTAACACTGTTTTCAAGTAAACCCATACAATAATAATTTGTTCTGGATAGAGACAACACAATCTCTATCAGGACAAATCAGAACAGAAATCAACAAATCAGTAGACACATAGAAAAAAATTCCCATCAGGTCACTGAATACTTCTGTAGCAAAAAGGGCAAAGTCAGTGACAGGAAAAGGACCGAAATTATATCATATATAATCAGCCCTCCACATCAAGAGATTATGTATCCACAGTTCCAACCAATCAGAGCTTTAAAGTATTCTGCCCCCACCCCAAAAAAAAATTCTGAAAAGCAAACTCTGACTTTGCCATGTTATATATGGGACAACATTCTACCACACCAATGCACATAGTGGGATTTGAGCATCCAAGAATTTTGGTATCCATGGGGGATCCTGGAACCAAACTCTAGAGGATACCAAGGGCCCACTACATTACACTTACATTATATAAAAATCAAGGTGTTGCTAAATTGGAGGTACTATGTGCAGGTTTGTCATACCACTTCAAAAAGGGTATCATAATGCTAGAGAAGGTACAGAAAAGGGCAGGTGAAATGATCAACTATCTGCCTTTCAAAACAGTCAAGTAGCTGCACCTGCACAGCATTAAAAAAGTGGGCAGGGTGTAGATGAACACTAAACTGTAAACATTTTAAAATTCTCTGGAAGCTGCCTTGGGTCCTACTCCAGGAGAAAGGCAGCATATTAACACACCAAATAAAGAAACAAATAAATAATTCACCCATCACTTCTATTCAGTGAAAGAAACAGTGTAATCACAGACGGGGAAAAAAAGTGAACTGCTGTTCATACCACTCCACACAGATCCCAGCCTCCTTCACCATTTTCAAAGTGAGCTACTAGCTGTGGCATTTGGCAAAAAAACAGCCGTCTATACACTGGAATGCCCTATCAGCAACCAACAGGCTTATGCGGAAAAAGAACACTACAGGGCTTTCCCTTGAAGAAGCTGTCAGACCTCTTTGCGCTTACCATTGTCACATTCATTCTCAGAGTCACTGAGGGGCTTAAGGGGGGAATGAAGATCCTGGAAATAGCGGTGTCCTGCTTCACACTGCCACACAGCTGTGGTGTACATTCCAAAGGTGGGGTCCAGCTCTGAGAGGTGGGGTTCATAGGGGCAGCGGTTTTTGTGGTCTTCGTACCAAATCACAGTGTTCTTCAGGCAGTTCACATTCCGCCTTCTTCCTTGGGACATGGGACAATGAGAGAGAGGAAGAGAAGAACATGAGTTTGAAAAGCCAAGAACAGAAGGCTCATACAAATAACTAAAAAGTAAAACATGTGGCCACTGATATCTTAAGGCAAAACTGAACATCCATTTAATACCTTTGAAACAAACTTACACTCAATCATTTTATATGCATGAAAAACAATACAGACCACTAACAATACAAACTAGCTAAGATAAAACAGCTACAAGAGGATTGATAATGGGAAGCCCACCTAATGAACAAAAAGCTTTTACAAAAAGAAACACAACTCAAACTACACCAAGAAGCAACTTATTACCATCAAGCAATGATATAAAATGATGCTTATAGGTGCTTCTATGAATCTTTCCACACTGCCAGAATCAGTACACAAGCAAAGATGTGTTCTTCTGTTTCCCTTTCAACTTCGTCAATCTTGGGGCAGCATAACAAGCTAGAAGAATACCTCTGCTACTTTAGTAATACTGAGTACACTTTTCAAATTGCAAAAATGAGTACTCATCAGACACTTCCCACAGCCATCACAGTCTGTGGGTCACATATAGCAAGGTGATGCCAATTCCTTATGAACTGCAGTACACAACAAACGAGGTTCCATATTTCATGGCATTAAAAAGGACAAGGCATTTGTATGTGGGGTTAATAACTCAAAACAGATTTCCCCAAAGGAGTGCCCTCATGACACACATAACTACAAGTACCATCATCCTCAGCCAGCAGGACCACTGGGAACTATAGAAGACCTTAATATCATAGACGTAAATGAGAACAATGTATCACAAGACAGCATAATATCCTGATAGGTGAGTATTAACACCATCATCACTAGGGAAATCAATCACAAATGAATTGTTGACATTCTCTCTACAGGTGCTCCTGTAATCAGTTAATAACATCAAAACTTCATTTTTCCCTTCTACTGTCGAATTTAGATGTAAGGATTATGATTTTAGGAGATTTTGTAATAATACTTGGATAAGAACCACAGTTAAATACATGGGAACCCGGATTTGACCACAGATAGAGAATTTATATCAGAAGATGCTGAATAGTTAAGTGAAAACTGACTTTGAAAAATGACACGCTAGATTTCTCCTGGACAAACAGAGTTACTGTTTATTCTTCAGACCATTCCAATCTTTATCAAGTAGTCAACAGTGCAAATGAAACAAAAGGCAATAAGCATCTCAGCTCGGCATCTTGCATGATTCTAACCAAGTTTAGTTAAAATATCCCATTGAATTAACAACGGCTTATTCCCATGCAACTATGCATAGGTTTACAATGAGACAGGGCATTTGTATACATATTTGCTCACAAGCAAGCCCTACTGTGTTCAATGAAGTTTGTTTAGGATTGCAACTTAACATGAAGCCTTATATATACCTACTCAAAAATAAGCACCACTAAATTAATTTAGACTTTCTGCCACCAAACTGACAGGGTTGCTGCTTCAGAGTAAAACTAGTTTCTACTCTTAGATAGCAGTATTAACAACATTACACTAATTTCAAGCCTGATGTCAGAACTAAGGACTATATTTTTATTTTAATCTCCACTCATATTTTAAAAGAGATAGGTACATAATAATGGAATATTCTCCAAGAGTAAATGATAGTATATTGTAACACTGACATTTTATAGCTCCAGACGAGAAAAAAGTCAACATTAAGGGTTTTTCTTTTTTTTAAATAAAGAAATGACATTTAACTCCAGTGAAATTAGAGGGATTCTAAAATACCAATTTTATCCACTGGGAAGGCCCACTGCTTCTTTTGTGATGTGGAAGGAGAATGCTGGGTTGGTTTTGAGTTTTACTAACAAGTGACTGTTGGAGGATGGAAAACTCAAATATCCTTCTCAGAAATGAGAGAAGTTATGCACAATATGAACTGCATCAGACTTAACAAAACAAACATAGTGATTTGGTTAGAAGAAAAATTCTGAAACACTTAAGAAACAAGCGGGACCCATCTACCTTTGTCTATAGAGAGGTCAACAAGAAATCTTATAATGCAATTCTGTTTCAGTACAGCCCTCCCTCCACATTCACAGGTTCAACATTCACAAATTTGACTATTTGTGACCGTGCATGCTTCCCCTCCAATTCTCCTCCTTTCCTTTCCATGCATTTTGCCCCAGTGTGGAGAATTCGTGCTGAGGCAAAACAGAAAGGAATGGGGTTGCTGGGGAGGCTCCAAAGAGCCTTTCTTTCCTCTTCTGGAGTTTACCCCTCCCTTTCCCATGCATTTTGCTCCAACACAGAGAACTCCTGCTGAGGCAAAACAGAAAGAAATGCGGGGGGGACAGCTCCCAAGAGCCTTTCTTTCCTCTTCCAGAGTTCCCCTCTTCCCATCCATTTTCTACATGCAGCGGTAAAATGCATGGGAAGCAGGGGGACTCCAGAGAAGGAACGGAAGGCTCCTGGGAACCTTCCCCCCACCCAACTCCCTTCCGTTTCTAATGGGAAAAGGAATGGGAGGAGGAGCAGATGATAGAGTTATTCACAATTTTTCCATTTTCGCAAGGATTCTATGCCCTGAACCCTCGCAAATGTGGAAGGGAGACTGTATTTGGAAACAAGGCCAGTCAAATTTAGTGTGATTTATTCTGCAAAGAACAGCTCTCAAACTGTAAGCTCACTTTGATCTGATTATGCTATGTTTCATTTTATGAAGTGGATATTTTCTGGGGTTCTGATGAGTTTTTAAGAATGACCATTTGTATCGAATAAACTACCTTCCCTATTCAAAACTTTCGACACTTGGCATGCCAGTTTAGGATTTGCAATTCTCCAGTACCAAGTATCATAAGAATATGATGATATTGCCTGAGATTGCCATGAAAGTGACCTCTTTTAGTTTTTGCACAGAAAATCATTCAGTCAACATCACACATTATTCCAGACTTATCATTAAAAATATATGTACTTACTTTTCTTTCGCTGTGGCTCATATGGCATCTGTTCCCATGGCTTCCTATAAATAAAGATGGTATATTTATCTATCTATCAATCAATCAATCATCCTACCTTTCTCACAGCAAGGATTCAAGGTGATGGCATATTAGTGCATTCATTTAATCCTCAGGAACAGATGCAATGGTCTGTTTGCCAAAAGAAAACCGAATCTCAACAAGACAAACAAGGGAGGCTCTGAAGAATGTCTTCCAGCACAATTTCTATGGCACACAAACCCATTAATATTTCCATTCACAGAGAGGTCAAGGAAGCTGAAAAATGGATGTCCTATCCAAGGCTTCCCAGCAGGATCAAAAACAGATCACCACTTTGCTTCTCTCAGTAGGCCAATACTTGAAGGATGAGATATCACAGACCTCTAACAATGCTTCTTGTCCCTTCCTCCCACTGCCCCTGCAATCAGCAACTGAGAACTCCATGGAGAACACTATGAATTCATTGACTTCTGATCTGTCACTTTAAAACATAACTTCTGTTTATTTCTATGCACAGGAAAACCCACGTAGTTCTGTTTATAGGCTTTTGTTTGTTTGTTCATGAAGAACTTTGAGATTCCTGAAAACATCAAGACACCAGGGACTTTTTGACATCCTATTTTCATAAAATATGTGTAAGTACAAAGTCTGTATATCTTTGATTTCTTTTCAGAGATGTTTTTGGAGATTTAAGATACAGCATATTATAGGTTATCCTTGAGTGCAGAGCAGTAGCTGGGGATAGATGGAAAAATCCAATCTTATGATTTTAACGTGGTTCACCCAAGATGACGAATTGCATTCTGAACTACTCTTGCACAGTAATGCCCACACTTCATGCACATGTTTCAGAGAGGTATATGTCTATTTTTAGACATCCAGCTGTATATAACATAAAAAATAAGATGTTTTAAATTGAGTCAGATGATGAACCATTTAGTTCAGTCCTTACATCAGCCTTCTCTAACTAAGCGCCTTCCAAAGGTCCACTACAACTTCCATTTTCCCAGCCAAGCTCATGTGTGTGATGGGAGCTGTGGTCCAACACAATGCTTTCCAAACTTTTCATGTTGGTGACACACTTTTTAGACATGCATCATTTTGCAACACAGTAATTCAGTTTTACTAGCAAACTGGAGGTTAAACTAACCCCTTATAAGACATCCAGGCACATACATAAATTGTAATAACAAAATGTATGGGGACACAACGTATCTCATGGAAACCTTCCATTTATATTTTTAAAAATACATGATTTATAACATATATAATACATTTCCAAGGCTCGGGCGGAGGGCTCGTTCTCAGTCCAAGGAGGTGACACACCTACACCCTTCAGGTGACACACTAACGTGTCACAACACACCATTTGGAAAGTCCTGGTCCAACACATCTGGACAGGCTCAGGTTAGGCAAGGCTGATATAACCACCAGAATGCAATTTTCCAGAGTTAGGCAAAGGTCTTTCCTTGTTCTGTCTGAAGACATTAGGGATTAGATCTGATGTTTGCCCTCCTCTCTATCTTCAGGCCCAATGGGATATATTAGTTTTCAGAATGCAGATTAATCTTTTCAACCTAGGCCAACACAGGTTAACTTTGCAATCGGCTCCACTGATCCTGCTAGATGTTTTTGTGGTTTGCGCTGCTATTCATCATGATGCAGTCTTAGTTGGTTACAGGACTCAACAAGGATCAAAAGGAATGATAATAATACGCCTAACAGAAGTAAGTAGCAATAACACCACTCTTTCCATGTCTTTCCTGCCAGACCTCTTTCAAAATGCATTCAGGTTTTAATCCAAGCTTTAAAGGAAGTTTCCAAGATGATGAACTGTATTCTCAAATCAATTCAGCACCTTGGATAGCTCCTTTAAAGATCAGAAGAAGCTGGAGTGGATTCACTGCCCCATCTGCCACTGTCACCTGCCACTGCTCCCAACTAAATGCAGCTAAGGTTGCTGACTAATTCTGCCAGTAAAGCCAGTATACTGAAAGTTGTTTCAATAATGTGAATAATGTGGATCCCTAGCAATAGAGACTCTACTGCCTGCAACATCATTGTTGTCAGGCCCCAGCAGGGTCTTTTTAACCCAGAGTGCCAGAACCAGCACCGGCACTGCGTTAAGCTGTTTTGTTCCTGGAAACTTGCCTAACCTGCCAGCTAATGCTTTGTAGACTAACAACGGTCTGAGGTCGACCGCTTTTGAGTAGTGCTGCTCTGAACTAGGTCCAACCTCTTCTGTCCAGATTAACCTTTCCTGGCCCTGCTTCCCCACCATCAAACCCCTAATCTAAACCAATATTTTCTCTCCAGCGTTTGGTCCAAGTCCTTCTTCTTCATCTCCTTCTGAATTTCTGTGTGGCGACTGAATTGAGCACACAAGCCGCCTCTTTTCCTGCATGCCTCTGGGACCCACCCCAGCCCCAGTGAAGCTTCAGAGCGCGCACCCTTCGGGACACAGATCATTTCCGCACTAGACTGTTATAGTGCTGCTATTCCACTTTCAACATCCTGGGGAATCCTGGGGTTTGCAGTTTCGGGAGGGGCCTTTGAGGCCGAAGAGCTCTCTGGCTGAGAATTCTGAATGCCCCTCCCTAAACTGCAAACCCCAGGATTCCCCAGGATGTTGAAAGTGGAATAGCAGCACTATAACAGGGTGGTGCGGAAACGGCCAGAGACTCAGGTACTTGGCTGTTAGTCCGGACAGCACCAGGCACGCGAATGGCGCTGCGTTATCAACTACGTACAAGGGAGGGCAACAAAAGGGCTGGCTCGCTCGCCGGCTCCCTCAACCCCGCCAGCCGACCCTCACCCGCGCCGCCCGGCCCGCTGCTCTCGCTCCAGTTCCAGCAAATAGGCCGCCAGCTTGGCGTCGCTCCAGCCGCTCCGCTGCCTCAGGTCCACCCACGGCCCGTGAGACTCGCCCAGGTAGACCCGCCGCACGTCGTACTTCTTGCGGGATTCGAGGCGCCGCCGCACCCGGTCGGATTCGGTGAGCCGCGGCCTGCCCCGGGCCTTCCGCCCGCCGCGGGCCTTCCGCCCACCCCCGGACGCCGCGTCGGCGTCGCCATCCCCGGCAGCGGCCTCTTCCTCCTCTTCCTCTCCTTCTTCCTCGGGTTCCCCGCCGTCCTCCTCGCCGGCAGCCAGGCCGCGCTCCGAATCGCTCATCCCCGCCCGGTAACCAGGGAACGCTCCGCCGAAGGAACCCTGTGGCGGAAAGCGGGCTGCGGCGCACGTTGGTGACGTCACGACGAGCGGCGACTCGGCCACGCTCGTCCGCTTCCGGGGCTCTGCTACTATATTAGGGCTCTCTAGCCAGAGAGCTGCCATAGAGATGGGAGCTGGAGCAGAGTTGTTGATAGTATTGGCCATTTTTGTGCTAGCATATTATAGTGCTATTGCTCCACTTTCAACGTCCTATGGAATCCTGGGGTTTGCTGTTTAGGGAGGGGCCTTTGACGCCCAAACCCCAGTGTTCCATAGGACGTTGAAAGTGGAATAGTAGCGCTGTAACATCTGTTGCGGAAATGGCCGTTGTTGGGTGGACTCTTGGCTTCTACAGTCAGTGCACATTGCCCTCTGTATTTAGCAGACGATTTTCCATTAAAGCTGTGCTTCAGCATTGTAAATATCTCATGCTTTGCCTTTACTTAATTCCAACCTTTCACGCGTAGGGACATACAACATCACCTATAAATATTTCGTCTACCAACAGTTGGGATTAACTCGGGAGGAGTAAGGTGGTCAATAAATTCTGCCAAAATTCTGGTCAATAAATTATGCCAAAAGATACATCCTGGGCAGAAGGGACTGGCTCCTCTGTTTGGCATGTTAGGGGGAAGAGCATTGCTGTGCTGCTTCAGGAGAACATATTCAGCTCATCACTGGGGCTCACTGGTAGAGAGCACATGCTTTGTGCGTAGAAAATCCCTGGCATTGCCAAGTAGGGATGGGGAAGCATCTACCTGAAGCCCTTGCGAGCTTCTGCCACTCCCTGTTGACAATCCGGGTAACATTCTCCCTCCACCTCTGTGGGCTGTTGCTGTGAGACAAAGAATTGCCTCACACTTTCCAACTGTTTGTGGGACTATTGCACTCTGCAAACATCAGTGTTTCTTATGGGAACGCTCCTTTTGCAATGCACTTCAATGGCTGGCTCAGAGAGAAGCTCCTATCTGAAGATGGTTTCTGTCAGTACAATGATTTTAAATGAAACTCACTCTCTCTCTTTCTCTGTCATTCAGAATACTGCTGGCTACACTCACATGCAGAATAATTACCAAAAGCAATCAGTTTACTTATTTCTTATAGTGTTACCCTCTCCAAGAACAAACTTGGTAGGAGAGCATGCCTCTCCTATTTTATTTGGGAAGCCATCGTCTTTGCTCTCAGTCCACATATGATGTAGCCACCTACAGTTTCTAAATCTAATGAATTTCCATCCTCCTCTCTCTCCCACCCCAACTGTTGAAGCAAGTTGCAGGAATTTCCATGGTCTTTAGACTTTAAACTGGGCAGGAGGCCAGGCTGGACCTGTTGCTTTACAGGGGATTTTAAAATTGCACACAGTACCACATAAGATCAACTAATTTCTTATTCTTTGGATACCAGTATTAACTGACACCAACTCATGGAGCACCAAATAACTGGGGTGGGGTGCGGTTGGGGAGGGGGCAGGAATTGGGTTGCTCTACATACAAGCCACTGGGCAGTACATTTTTGAGGAGAGCAGCCCATTTGCCATGGTGGGTCCTAGACATTGTCTTGGAGTCTTCTAAAGCAGGTTCCTTCTCATTTGTGCGCACACACTATCTGTCCCCAGCTGATGACAACAGGTGTGTGTTGAAAAATTCCGGAAGTGGGGGATGTTAAAAACATTCAGCAGGGAGAAACTTTCAAGGGCCAGCAGTCCATATTTGGTTTATGCATGCTTCCCTGCCAGTATATCTGCCCACACAGCACAGAGTGAAATGCAAACATTCACAAAATAAACACAGAGATGTGTGCACATAGACATGATTGAATACAGAATAACAAAATTTAATAAATTAATCTTCTTTATTATATTAACATTCATTGATTCAATCTGTTAATAAATGGAAATTAGAAAATTACAAACACTGCTTAGTTAAGGATTAAACCATTCTAAAAGGCAGAGGAAAATAAACAACAGAATTTCCACTGCTGGTTCAGGGTAGAATAATATATGCCATCAGGTGCATCTATGTATGAAATTAAAGGTACCTTTCAGAATTTTAGTGTGATGCTGGGTGCTTGGCAAAGTTCCTTAAGGCAGAGCTTTAGGAGCAAAGCTCTCACTATTAGCTTCTCCTTAAAATGACAGTTTACTCTCCCAGCATCCCAGGGAGTTTTATAAGAACTTTCTATCTACTGTGCTGATTAGAATTTCTTTTAAGACTGAATAGATAGAAGCCTTACTTACTAATAAGAATCAGCACTGTTAAGCAGAGATATACCACTCCAAAGGAACTTTGGTAGTCTGGAGCTAGGAAAGGTCACATTTACCAAACGGTAAACATTTACCTGTGGGTGCAGTGGGCTGGCAGCCAAACACATGCACACCTCTGTTGTCTGCCATTTGCTTGATAGTGTCCTTGAGTAAATCCTTCTGCCTTGATTTGCTCTCTGTGAAATGGGAACAGGAGCATTGTGCATCTGACTGCAATGAGGACAAATGAGATACAAGGAGGGAAAACACTTTCTACATTCTACAGTTACTTGAACATGAACCTATGTAGTGCTGCATGGACCTGGAGCAGCCATGTCTTGGGGCCCTGTGGTAATGCCTTTGGAAGACAGAGGGTTACATTAAATCTTGGTATTCCCTGAACCAACAGCCCCTCTTGGCTGGCTGAGTGAATATCCACTGGCCTGGTGCAATGGGAACAGGGGAAGGATCAACAGCAGGATTAGTGCAACCCTTCTGGTGTTCATGGAGAGGGTTGTAGTGTCAATGCAAAGAACCTGGCAAGGTGTATCACCTCGTGTGTGTGTGTGCACATAGAGGTGGAGGGGGAACTCTGCTGCAGTTACTCCACATGAGGATAGCCGCCCATGTTGAAAGAAAAAGGCAGGCGCATCCTAAAACCTACCAATCCCATCCCCTTCGTTGCATCTTTTTTTGACCATGTGGAAGTTAATGAGTAACCACAGAAGAATGGCAGATACTTCCATAGCTTGGGAAAGTCTCTTTTTGGACTATAACTCCCATAATTCCTTAGTCAAGATGACCACTGGTGGCTGAGGGATGCCAGGAGGTGTAGTCCCAAATGGTAACTTTTCCAGGCTTTGCCTATTTGCCACCTCCTAGTGAAATGTCTGACATAATTTACCAAAGAAATCTCTTCCTGTAAAGTGACAGCTCTGCTTTGGCAAACAGAATCTGACTTTCTACGCAGAATTAGTTTGGCACATTTGTATAGGACAGAATTTCTCAACCTAGAATTCCATGAGAGGTCAACAGGTGTTCTGTGAAAGACCATGATGGGGGAGAAAACCCATTTTTTCAGCTATAGACATAACATTTTTATATATGGGTTCCCCAAGATTTGAAAATTATCTGAAGGTTTCCTCCAGGGAAAAAAGGCTGAGAAAGGTTGCTGTAGTTTGGAACCTCACTTCTTAGTTCTCTCTTTTATTTCAGCTGAAAGTGAGAAAATCCCAGCTGAAATTATGTAACTTTTTCACAATCTTATAAAACAAACCAACCCTACATACACAGCAAAATACGGTATTGGCACTCACAGTGAATTATTATTGTGATACTAGATTTTGTGTAGAATAGGTGGAGGCAAATAAACCTGAGATTAATCCTGCCTTAGGGTTATTGCATTCTGATAAGAGCTGACATTAATATACCCTACATAACATAAGTAATTTCTATCTGACAGTATTTGACATATTTCATGACATTTAGCACTTGATAGCCGAGAGATTTTAAGGGTTTTCATTTTGTATGGCAGTCAAAACATTCACGATATGTCAACAAGCATAAATATACAATCCTATGCATGAGTTCAGTTATGCTTGCTTCCTTGGCACACCTGAAACTACTGGAATTTCAATTCACACTCACAGTGTGATTCTTAATGTATGTATTCACCATGATTTCACATTCAAAAATCCACATTCAGCAGCAAAAGTTTTTTTAAATGTGCAATTTTTTTAAAATGTGCAAATTTTAATTGTACTTCTGATCTTACAAAAGAAAATCACTCCTCTGCCATTGCAGATGAAGATATAAGAATAGGCAAACTAAGGCAGAGTGAAGAGAGAAATCTAACAAGCATACTTCTCTCTAATAGGGCAATAGGAATTAGATTGCCAGCAGGAATGGCCCAAGGGAAGTAGCTTTGCTGCAGAAGGGAACAGCTGGATCTATTTCTGTTGTCTACATATCAAGGTGCATGGCTGCGCTGGAGATGTAGATGCCACAGTATTCAAGGGACTATATTTTAAAAGAATAGGAAAAGAACACAGAAGGGTGGAATGGAAGAAAGTTTGAATTGTAGATATATGACACTTTTTCTTTTTTGTTTTTAAAAGTATGTGTAAACATTCCCAGAATTACAGTGGGTGAGTACTCAAGTCGAATTTAGGAATTAAAAACAATGTATTAAGGCAAGTTCAAAAAATGACATAGGAATGCCCATGACTTTCAGGAGGTCATCATCCATAGCATAAGATCAAGGCAACAACTGATGTACACATTAGGAATCAAGGGAACAGCATTATCAAGAGCAACAAAATATTGACTTACTGCTGCAAAGATGATGGTTTTTCTATAAAGAGAAGTGCTACTGAAACAACAGCTTTCTAAATTCAGAATGACACCCAACACCTGTACAACTGTTGTGGAAGATGACTGTGCCCCTTGGATGCATCTGTCAGCAACCTCCCAGCTTTCCTTAAACATGCAGCTGTGTTCACCTCCTGACCTTTTTTTTTTTTTAAGATGTCCAGACAGGAGTGCACACAGCCAAAATGTTTCTTGGCCTATTCTAGTTTAGAGAGGACAGTTATGTACTCCTGCTTTCTTGACTTCAGTAGTTTTTCTTAGATAGTGTTTCAGAACCCCTTTATGAAGGAAACTCACTGAGCAGAAGATGTGTTCCAACCTGACCTGGCAGAGAAAAACACCTTTTGCGGCACTGTCCCTGAGCATTTAATGCTTGAATCCTAATGCTTGTTAAGGAATTTCTCTATACATCACTCTGATTGATCTGGCAATTCACTATTTCCAATGCATCACCGAACCATTTTCTCTTCTGTTCAACCACTCTTTTTTTGATCTTTCTCATTCTAACATACACCTAATCAGGACACACAAGTACTTGGAAAAAACGGCCACCTCAGGGATCCCCTTGATTTCTTATTTCTCTTCTTCAAAAATATTCTTTGGGCAGAGCCAAAAGGTTGAGACAATGGGTCCAACTGTCCCAGCTGAGGGATTCAGAGCTGAAACTGGTTGAGTTCCTGTCATGTTAAGCTTGCTCCAGGAGCTTCACCTATTTAGCCATTTCAGGTCCCATTATAGCTGCCCTACAGCAGGTGTGAGAGCACAAGCTCAGCCGCAAAGGCCGGGCGACCATTGCTCCAGCTGTATCTCCCTCCTCGTGTCTGCCAAAGGCATTCCTATGTTGCTGGGCACATACTTCTTTTGAAACCATGGACCTCCAACCACACCAGATGCCACTGAGGGTTCATCTCCAGAATTTGGATGGATGGTTATTCTCTGGTTCTCAGCTGCTGATTCTGCTCAGGATGGCAAGGACTACTCTTGGATGAAGCAGAAAAACCAAAGGCTCCGGTGGTGTGGCTTTGGGGCTTCCCGGACTGAAGGAGTGGTCAGGCGCAGTTCCTATGGCTACTGGCCTCTAAGGGAATTAGAAGGGGCTATCCAAGCTTTGTCCAGCAGGACTTGGGTCTGTATGTTCCTGGCCAAGCACGCCCCCGCCTGCCTGTCCTCAGGCTGCCTTGTGTGCCTTGGAGCGGCAGAAGGCTCGGTAGAAGCCGCGGACGATGCGATACATCCAAACCACATTGAGCGTTTCCAAGGCAAGGCTGGCCACAATCCAGGCCACCTGTACGCCCAGGCCCAGGCGCTCATACTCAGGAGTTCCATACCAGAAGTACACCTGTCCGTAATAGGTGGGGATGACGGCAATGCGCACCATGAAGAATACTACCGTCATGGCCAGGCCGTTGGCCAAGACAAGCCAGGAAGAGCGGGGCCAGCCAGCTGCATCTAGGAACCATCTGAGGCAAGAAAAAGAGTAGCGTCAAACATACATAGCCCCTTCACACCTAGAGGGGTGGCCTAAGGCAAAATGGAAAAAAAGTCACCCACACAGACTCAGATCCCGAGTAGGACATCAGGGCCCACATAGCAACATGAAACCACCTCTGGTGTCCGTTCCTGCGGGTGGGGGAGTAGGGTGTTTCTGCCACTCCAGAGGCCAAGCTACATTTTCTGATGGCTACATCCCCTCATGTAGGCAGCACAGCAGCAGCAGCTCTCAGCAGAGAACTACATCTCTCTTCAAGAACAAGGCACGGGGGGAGCACATGCCTTGTGTTAAAGCACAGCTATACTTCTGGGAGCAAGACTGTTCTTTGAAACAAGGTGACAATTTGGGAAGCAGTGAGGGGCCAGTGGGAGCAACAAAAAAGGATAGGGTTTCACGCAGGCTGTGTGCCGCCCGCTCCTATCTCAGAAGACGAGTGACGCGGCCCCTTTGTCAGCAGGGTCTTCATACGTTGGGTTTGGTGTCGTCGATTCAGGCTGTGCCCCTTGCATTCCTCATTAAGCACCATTTGGTAATGGAGGCTGTAAGGACTATTTAAATCAGGGGTGCAGAAACTGGTGCCTCTGACCGAACTACAAACCCAGGATTGCGCCGGATGCAGCCACGGCAGTTAAAGGGGAAATCACAGTGCCATAACCGTGAAGTGTGAAAGGATCCTAAGCATCTGCATGGTTGTAATCCAGAAAGATTGAAGAATTCAAAAAACCTTAAATTGTTAGTTTGTGCAGCTACTGAATGAAAAGCCCGACCCACAAAGTCAGCAGTAAGCAATTGGGGGGGGGGGGTTCCTCCAGAGTTCAGCCCACCATTAATGTGCCAAGGCCTTGAGAGGCTGGTGCTTCCTCTTCCAGGGGGAGGTTTGGGGGACCGAAGCTTCTCCTCAGCTCCCCAGCACATCCCTGCCTGCACGCAGGATACGGGGGGCCGCACCTCAGTGGCTGGACACAGGGTCTTGGAGAAGCTCACGAGCCCATATCCCGCAGATGACTCACCGTAGGTTCACGAAGGGCGTGGAGAGCTCTGAGAGGAGACGGAAGTTGGCAAAATAGGGCAGCACCCCACGACTCTGTTGGGACAGAAGAGGAAGCCCTCAGCTGCCAGCCACACGGGTCTCGTTCCAGTCATGGCTGGCGGCTTCCCTTGTCAGTGGGCTGGTGAATGCGCTCCGGGTGGCAGTCTGAACTTTAAAGGAGTTATTCAAGACACTCAGTCCTAAACAGGTCCAGCACTTTGGACAGCTCCTTTAAAGCTCAGGCTAAAACCCAGAAGACATGTCACTGCCCTACTGACAAGGGGGGCTCCCAACCACAGCTGTCTTGGTCCTTCCAGGGGAAGAAGGTTTTGGTGCCTCTACAGCACTGAGCAGAAAATCCCCTCTTCCCATCTCCCCCAACCCACGGCCCGACAAAGAAGCAAAGCAGAGAGTTGTTAGACAGCAACAGAGCAGAGGACGAGCACAGCTGGACGCGCTGCTGCCACCTGCAGGTTTGGCCATCCTGAGCCACCCAGAACCATCCCATTCTCCTCCACAACAGCCTGAACGAAGGGCTTTCGCTAACACTACTTGTTTGATTGGTAGGCTGAACTTTTCTGCCATGAAAAAATTCAAAGGGAAATGGGGGGCGGGTGGGAAGCGTCTTGAGGAGAGATGTTTCTCAACCCACAAGCCGCTTACCTCTTTTCACGTGCAGTCTTCGTCTCCCTGATCACAGTTCCCGGAAGCCCTGGCTGAGAAGCAGCAGGCTGGCTCCCCCTCGTCCTTCCCCAAGCAGGGAGGAGGACGGAGGAGCAATCTGATCACCGGTGGCAATTCTCGGAGCTGGCTGAGTCCTGGACTGGGACTCAGATGGCTCCTGGAAGCACCAGCTGGCAGTCGGACAAAGAAAACTCTCTATCTCCAGGAGAGACAGCAGGGTCACCGTCTTCCTCGGTGAGGGGACAGGGGTCCAGGTTGCGGCAGGGCTTTACGGAGGGGGTCAGTGGGGGATCTCTGGCTGGCTGGAGCCTGGCAGCGTTAGGCCTACAGGCTGGGGGTTCCCCTCTCCGCCCCTCCCATTTTGTGTCATTTAGCTTTATGAAGAGTTTGGCACAACCTGAAAGCTTTCAAACATCTGTGGCATCTTTGTTCTAATTAAAGTTACACTCAAGTGTGGACTTTCAGACTGGCACAGCTCTTTTTTTTTTTTTTTTAATCTTATCTGTCCAAAGAATGAGTCAAAAGCCTGCGCACAGGCCTATTCAAAAGCCTGTGTATGTTTATAGCAAACCCTCAGTTGGCATGGTCAGTGGCCATGCTGGCTTGAGGCTTCTAGGTGCTGTGCTCCAAAAAAGAGATTTTTCCAGGTCCTGCAAGCAAGTTCCTGATATAATCCCAGTCCAGCAGATATCTCTCTTGCCCATTTCCCCCACAGAATAGACTGAGCTGCCTGTTTTAAGGACATTTCTGGGGTGCGGGATCCTTGCTCTGACTGATGCCAGCTATCATGCGGGAGCAGGATGGGTGTGTCTGTGCACAGGAGAGCGGCCCAAGTGAGGCGGTGAGTTAATGTCCGCAGAAGAGAAACAGAGCCCGAGAGGGTAAGGAAATGAGGAGCAGGACGGGGTGGGGGAATCCTTCGCTGCAAGTGGAAGAGAGTCTGAGGCAAGGAAGATGTCCTGAGAAATGGTGTTGGGACTGCCCTTCACACTGATAGCCCAAGCTGCACTCTTGAGTAAGCTCCCCTGGGAACAGGTGGCCCTCCAAATTTCAGGCTGCAACTTCCACCAGTCCAGTCCAGTCAGTAAATGAAAGGCGATGCTGGGAGCTGCAGTCCAAAACCATCTTTGATCAGCCTGTTTCTGAGTATGATAGCCACAGATTTTTTTTCCAGCCTCTATCTGTGTACATTGAACTCCCGCATATGTCCTGCTGAATTCATCTGACTGGCTTCCAAGTGAGCGTAATTGTGACAGAGCTTGGAAATGTAAGATTTTTGACTATAATTCTCCAATCCCCCAACAAATCTGGCCAAAAAAATAATGCATAGACCAAAAGCTGTTATAGTCTAGAAAAGCAACATTTCCAAGGTCTAGTCTGTGGCCTTATAAGTCCCCTTTGTCTCTCAAGGCTTAGAGCAGAGTCAGGGTTTCTACACTGCACTCCGTCTACTTCAGAGCTGTTGAAAGAGGCCTACTCTAGTCAGGACTAAACAGGATTTTAAGCCAACATTCTAGGCACAACATTCTCTGCCTGCTTACAATCTAGAATCGTGAGTGGATTCCACTATAAGAGGTACAGAATTGTCACCTCTGTATTTCTGGTAGGCAAAACAAAAGAGCACCTTGATTTCACAAATGGTGAAATGTTTGTTGGTGCAAGGAAATTAACCTAGACTTTTTACAACTCTTCCTAGAAAGATTGATCCTTTACTGCAACACATACTCTTACATATAATTACCAAGAATAAACCTCTCTGAACTCACTGGGACTTACTTCTTAGTAAATATACTTAGAGTTGCTTTGTTTTCTCTCTCTCAATACTTGAAAAACCCCTCAACTGTAGAAATGAGAAGTGAATCAGGAATTCTCATGTAGGTGGAATTTACATTTCTCACTCTCTAGTTTATTAGGTGAACAGAATGGAAGAGCTGGAAATTTTTCAGCCCAACGGCTCCTTTTTCTCACTATTTCCCTAGTAGATATTGCTGTCCTTGTTCCTTTTGTTTTTCTCATACTCAGTATTTGTGATTTAGGGGAAGGCAAGAGCTGATGTCATATTGGTCACTGCAGAGAAAGAGCAGAGAGAAGCAGAGTTTGTTCGAGTGTAGGAAACTTTTTTTAAAAAGAGAATGGAGAGTAAAGGAAAGCTCATTCCACCCCAGGACTATGGAACTAACCAACACATATCCATAAGCGTATAGTGCTGCCAAGTGGTGGCAAACGAAAAAGGAATCTCCCAATGTTCTCCAGTAGCGCACTAGCAGCAACAGATCTAGAAGTCAGAACACAACACATACACACACAAGGAAGGTTTACTGAGACATCAATTGGCAAGAAACAGGGTTCAAGTAGAAGGTGGAGGAAACACAAATCAGGGTTGCCACCTTTGTACCAAGGACCTGTTTTCCAACTCTCCTCTTACTTAGCATGTGAAGCTTTTCCTGACATAAAGATAAAAGCAACACTATATTTCAGTGGTCATGCTAACTGTGGGATTCTGGGAGCTTCCAACTCTTCCATAAGCCACTCCTTCAACATTTCTGCCCTATTTCACTGTAACCCACATTTGCCAAAAGCTTTCCTGATGGTTTAGTAGACACTGACAAAATCTGAATAAAAAATTTTGAGAAGAAATAATTTCAGCTTCAAGAAACACTGTCAGAACTTCATAAGTGAAATCAGCATCTTGTAAAATTGTGAATGTTAAGATGCCCACAATGCATTCACCAAATGTATCTTCACAAACTTGAATAAATCAATGAACACACTATACGTCCCAATCTAAAAATGAGTTTTAGCCCACTCCTCATATTTCTACAGCAAATGCAGTCAACAAAGGAGGTAGTTGGGTGATGATGAGATGGGGGTAACCTCTTTTTTTGGAACTGAGGGTCAGAGAGGGCTGATGTATTTTGACATTTCCCTCTCTGTCCAATCCAGGATGTGTCTTCAAGATGTGAAGGGGCAGAGCAGCTCTACGACGGTTACATTCACTCTCTCATTCCTTCCTTCCTCACTCCCCTCTTACTCCCCAGCTCCTGAGCCAGCAGAAAGGTATCTACCCTAGCTATTCCCAGAAATCTTTATGGCAAATATGATCAAGAGGTGAAATGCTTTGAGTGGCTCTATAACAAGAGATGGACAAGATAATGGTAAGAGAGAGAGAGAGAAGAGACTTTGCCAGGTTATACTGTGTGCTCAAGATAGTAAGGCATTCACTGGGACCGCAGATATTGCAGGATTAGTTCATGGGGTAAATGGAACTGAAGATTACAACTGTGCAAAGAAAAAGAACAGGGGGAGGAAACACAAGGGCAAAATCAGCCATTTTGGTGGCAAGCCATGGTCACCAGCTTTTTGAGAGAGATCTTCAACTTGCCAAGCTGAAGCAAGCACCGTGACGAGGGAGGGGGCTACTGAGTGGCTACTACAAATGGCTGTTGGGAATGATAGTTGGGTGGCAGTTGCGCCAGAGGTGCAATGAGAAGATAAAGCCAAGGGCAGAAAGACTCCTTCAGAGCAAATGCCTAGGAGGGACCACTGTCTACACAACTGCCCAACTAATATGCAGCTTGTAATCAAAGCCCTTACGAGCAGGGTTTCAAACAACGCTGGCCATTAGAAAGACGGACCTCTGAAGGAACTCGGCAAGGCATGAAAAAGAGGAGGATGGCTCCTGCCCTTATCCAAACCCAACTGGCTCTCTAAAGAACCTGTAAGTCACCCAGATCCTCTGGGGGAACCTCTGCTTGATAGACCACTTTGGGTGCACGCACGCACGCATGCACACACACACACACACCTTCCTACGCCTCTGATTCCCCATCCCACCATGTCCTGAGCCTATTGCATGCATTTCCACAACATTCACACCAAGCCCTCTCCTCAGATCCTGAGAAGCAACGAAATGATGTCCTGGCAGGACTTTCGGGTCTGACAGGCATGAACTGAGAGGCCAGGAGATGCCTTTTTTTTAACAACAGGAAGTCAGCTGAAGTCATTTCCTGTTTAAAAAGGGCCTCTCCTGGGCCTGAATTGGCCTCCGGGACCAAGAACATGGTGCAAAGGCCCCACTCCACATCCCTTAGGAGGCACTTGGGGGCAAAATTTTGCCAAAACTGTGCCATGAGATCACTTTTGGGCTATGGGTCACTGAGCAACAACCCTGACGTTTAGGTCACTGACTTCCATCCAACAACTGGGCAACTGGGAGACACGAAAGCGATGGGTTGAGGGCAGCAAGACGTCCTCTGGCAGAGGAAGGCGACAGCTTACTTGGGGATCTCTGCAAAGGGTGCTTGGAGGCAGCCACTTGGACTCACCAGACGCTTCAGAGCAGAGATTAGTTCCCTTCCTTAGTCCCCCGCCCCCAGGACATTCAAACATCAAGTAAAAATCTTTTATCTTGGCAGGTGTACTCTGTCACCAGTTTTTGAACACTTACTCCTTTCCTAGTTGTCTGAAAGCTGTATCTGTATTTTAAAAAAGTGTACGTTCTTAAATGACAGCTGAGGGGAAAATATTTAAAATAACTAATACAAGAATTGAACAATGGTCTTTCTGTTCAATGGGAAAAACAGTCCACTGGCAGCAAAACAATGATATATATTTGAATGTATTTCTTTAGTCCAGGGAGTTGCAATCATGGGCCCTCCAGATGTTGGCGCATTGCACAGCCCTGAAAGCCCATGTCTCCCTATATGAGTCCTCCCAGGCTTTAAGACCTGCGCAGGGCTTTCTCTCCGTCCCACCACCATCACGGGCAAGGTTGGTGAGGACACGGGAGAGAGCCTTCTCACTGGCTGCTCCCACACTGTGGAACTTCCTACCCTGGGAGATCAGATGACCTTGCCCCCCGTTGTCTTTCCACAGGCAGGTGGAAGTAAAATCCTTTCATTTGAGGATGCATTTGGTTTTTAATATGGTGTGGCAGATGGAGCTTTTAAGGGGTGTGTGTATTGTGTTTCTATTTTAGTATGTTTTAAATGTGTTTTTTTAACTGATTTATTATGTTGGTTTAATTCTATTTTAACTATTGTATTAAGTTTTTTTTTAAGTTGTATTTCTAACAGGTTGCATGCCGCCTTGAATCACATACTGGGAGAAAGGTGGGATACAACTAAAATAGGTAAATAAATCAGCCCCAGCCAGCACAGCCTTTTGTGAGAAACGCTAGGAGCTGCAGTCCGTGAACATCTGGAGTGCCACATGATTCCACCCCCAATCCACCAGCAAAGACACTGTTACCCCACTTTTCCATTGAAAACCTGCTCAAAGCAGCTTAGAACAAAATTATTAAAGTACCCACATAAGAGAAGCAAAAATGGCACCAGTTTTTCTTCATGTTTTCTGTAAGTAGGAAGGAGACCTCCACCAGGCTGGCCCAAGATATTTTGCTACCTGAAGCAGAGGACAAGATGGCTTCCGCTCCCCCTCTATACGTACAGAAGCTAAACAGACTGGCAGATGAACTCCGTTGCAACACCGAAGACAGGACAACCTCCTGCAAAGCACCTGAGGCCCACTGGCTAGTTTAGTCAGTCCAGGACAAGTTATGTTGCATACACGGCTCTGTCCTCCAGGAGGAATTTAGGGCTGGGAAGCTCAGGAAGAACAACAGTGACTGCCATCCCTATCTTGCTCCATCTGTCATCTCAAGCAACTTTCCCTCTCTGCCTAATGGTAGGGACGGTTCTGACTGCAGTGGCTGCTCTCTCTCCCGCAACGTCCTTCCTCCAGAAAAGCCTAATGGCCCACTTCACAATGACAGGCAGAGTTGCCAGATCGCAGGGCCGGGCCTCTGGTTTTTGTGGGTCATCTCCAGCTGGGAGCCGAGGGCACAAACTCGCCAGTTTTGGAAGGCTCAGCTCCCAGCGAGAGGGAATGGCTGTATGCATATCTCCAGCTCAGCTGGCAGACCAGCAGCCTGCTATGCTTTACATATCTTAGCTGATTTATTGATGCAGTTTGAAAAGACTCTCCAGGAGGTCTGTGTATTTACTTAGCTATCTTCCTCCTCCCCTCACAGCCATTGTGGGGCCAGAGCTCACCCTCCGCTCTGCTCTGCATCCACCTTCTGGCTAGCAGCAAGTAGGTTAGATTCAATGTTCCTTATCCCATCTCCCCAAGTAAGTAATGGGGGAGGGGAGCCTCATTTCACCTTGATATGGGAAAAGCCCCTTCAGCTAAGATTTGTCTTTAGTGCCAAACAGGAAAATATGTCCTCTGTGTGTGTGCTTGATAGACAAGCTGTGAGCAACTGTAGTTGGCACTTAATGTATAACACTTAATGACGTAACCAGAAACCTCAGGTCCTGGGACGAGCTGAACTGGCAACCCAAATGACAGAGAAAGAATAGAGAGCCTCTACTGCAATCCACTTGGGAATGTCTCAGCACAACAGTGCTCTTCCTGTACACTTAAATACTGCCATGCATCAGATGTTCCCAGTGATATCTGGTGCTGGGGAGGAATGGAGAATAGAGTCAAACCAGAAATATCCTGGAGACCAGTATTTCCACTGAGCCACCATGGCTGTGGCAAGGAGAGTTTTCTCTAGCTAACTGTGGTCACTGGCATCAGTCTAAGAGGCTGCCTCATGACCTCTTTCTGCCAGTGAAATAGGGAAGCTTGCTACTTACCATACAGTAGATAGCCAGAGGCGATAGCGACATTCAGCTTGACCAGCGATGGGTCTCCCCTGCAAAGATGAAACAGCAGGGACATGGTAAATCAGTGGGAGTGGTCCCATTCTTTCCCCCCTGAATCAGCTACCACAAAGTGTTACGATCGAAGCTTAGATTTTATGGAAAATCACCCAGCCAGCATGGACACAGAGGTCTTTAAGTGGAAGCCTCCTTGTTTAAATATTTGCGCTTAGTAATTATAACTGAGGCCATTTCTGCATCATACCTGGATCCCATGACATCCCAGCGTCATCCCGACAGTGCCACTGCCAGGATGGGAGCCGGACTCAAATGCTCTGCTCCACACCCACCTGGCTGCCGGTGGATAGTAGCGTTCTGGACACACTCCTTCCTTCCGCAGTGTAGCCGGCCTCTTCCGGTGCTGTGCCGAGGAAAGAAGCACTTTCATACTGCTTCTGCCCTTCTCGCATGGCCCCAGCCAACGCGATTGTTACATGAAAGGATTCTATTACCAGATTTTTTTTCCAGTAATACTATATCATGCAATCATGATGGCTGGGGACGTGACAGGAGTGGGAACACGATGATGTCATGCGATAGCACATGTTGCAGACTGGCTTCAATGTGTCCCCGTGCCGGGATGGGGTCATAGTGAGGAAATCGCTCAACAGCATCAAGGCAATTTAAATAACTGATTTACATGTAAATTTCCTAGTTTAAAATTCATATATTACCTGAACCATAATGCATACTAACGTTACTAGAACAATGAAAACATCTTGGTTTGCAAGTAAGCAGCTCCTGAATAAAAGATTGGAGCACAACCCAAAGCCTTTGTTTGCAGCTGCTGCCAAGAACTGCAAAGCTGCCTCTGCCTAGGGTAGGACTGGGGCACTTTTGGACTTGAACTCCCATCAGTTGTAGCCAGAGAAGCCTTTTCTCAAGTATGCTGGGAGTTGTACCTCAGCAACTTCTGGAGGGACATAGGTACGGCATAGAGGCGGGTTACATTTTTGCATGTCTCTTTGTAGCTATGCCAGACTGCTACAACTCCTCTATTTAAAAGTATGTTTGGGCTGCCTCTATGGATAGAACCACTCTAAGGTGGCATATAGGACCAATGAAACAACACAGAACTATAAAAACAGTAGTTTGAAATAAAGGCAGCAATCTAAAAAATTAAGAAACCAACAAGAGGTAAACACAGAGGTTTTCAGTACTTTCCTAAACACCTGAAAAACGGGCCTGACGAATCCTTGGTGGAAGTCTGTTCCAGAGGGGTGGCATGACTATTGAAGAACCAAATTCATCTGAAGCCTAGGTGTTTGGAACATGCTAGACACGGGGGCTAGTGGTCAGTGGCCACAATACTCTTCCTCCACAAAATGGAAAAGTTGCATGCTCATCCTTTTCGGTTGGTAGAGTGTTAATATTAACACACTGAAAACTTAATGTGGCCAGTGGCCATACTGGCTGGCAGATTCTTGAAGTTTTAATCCAGAAGAGCAAGTTTTCCAAACTCTCAGTTCGCAGAAGTCTGTTAAAAGGAAGCCTTAAGCAGAAGATCATCCATAGGTTAGTGACCTATAGATGGCATTCTGCATCACAGATTTATGTAAGGAATATAAGCAGAAGAACTGTAATAACAGAATGTATATGAGACACTTTGAACTAAGAAAGCAGGAAATCCAGGAATCCTGGATTTGCACTTTAGGGAGGGCCTTTTGGAATTTCTTAGCCAGAGAGCATTCTAGCACCTCCCCCAAACTGCGAATCCCAGGATTCCATAAGATGTAGCCCATGGCAGTTAAAGTGGAATTGTAGCACTATAACTATGCAGTATGAAAGGAGCCGAGGTGGTTAGAACTAGCAAACTGGGCAGCGGGACCCTAGAATCTTTCTATGTTACTATGATATCATTTTTCTGCAGAGAGACCTACTGAGCTGATTTTTGTTTCTGTTCAAGTCACCTAGAGAAAAGCCACAGGGATATTTCACAGATCATTCAGTCCAGAGGACCATGTGATCCACAGAGCCAATAAGGTACTTGGTAGCCCAATATAACTTCTGCCTCATGCCTGATTTCTTAGCAACCTGTCAGTGAAAAAGTAGGTGCCTTGCCCCCCCTTCCCCTCTCCTGATCTTGACTGCATAGCTGCTTCTAACCCCTACCTCAGCCTGGTCTCTGTTCAGTCCTCTGCACCTGGACTTGCACTTGACCTGGGCCATTTCCGCACTACACTCTTATAGCGCTATTATTCCACTTTCAACCTCCTATGGAATGCTGGGGTTTGCACTTTAGGGAGGAGCCTTTGAGGCCCCTCCCTAAAGTGCAAACCCCAGCATTCCATAGGAGGTTGAAAGTGGAATAATCAAGCTATAAGAGTATAGTGTGGAAATGGTCTTGAACTGTGTATTTGCTTTGACTTGTAGCATAAACCTTGCAGGGTTCTGGAACACCCAAAAACTAGCTTTCAGAATAAATAAGTGAACAAACAGATCCAATACTTTTTTTTAAAAAAAAATCTTTTTTAGAAGCAGTTAATCAATATTCTTGTTAATCATACTAATGTGAGGGCAGTTGAGAATCTTCTAACATCCCTCATGTATATTTTAAGCACGGCTATGACATGGGTGTGTCATAATCGGTTGCGCTTGCTTTTTCTCAAAGACAGATCTGATTTTTGAGGGTTTGGGAAAGCTGTATGTAGGTGCAGCTAGACCTTTGTAAAGTTACGTTTTTGGATTAAAACGTTCAGAATCCCTTAATCAGCACAGTCAGGGGCCATGCTGTCTGGAGGACTGTGGGATTCCTAATCCAAAAGTTATTTTTCCAAGTTCTGGATGAAATGGCACATAGTCATCCTGATAAAAGAAAATGACTTTACTCCAGACTGCAGTTCTGGAGGAAAGAAGTACAAAAGACAACCCGTGGGACAGTAAGAAACAAGACAACATGAAGTGAATGTGAGAGAGCTAGTCTGAATAAAGCTCCATAACAGGTTGCCATTTAAAATCCCCTGAGTGCCAAGTGGAGAGGAGATGGACTGTGAGGCACAAGCTCTCAGGACACAGGGAGGGCCAAGGGGGCTGGCTGGACCTCAGTTATATGCTGGTGGGAAAGGAGCAGAAATGGCAGGAAGTAATGTAGACAGGCAAGAGGATGCAATGTGAAAGGGATCATCAGTCAATGCCTGCAGAACTTCAGAGGCTCACCTCAGCCAGCCCTATTTGGGAGCAGGGAGAAGCTAAGGGACAGCACGGCATGGCCGTGATTCATTGTCAGCAGGCAGGGAGGGAGGGACGGACGGAGGGACGGACGGTCTGGACAGCAGCATAAGGCCCTCTTCAGGCACAGTGCCAGCCCTGGCCCAGAGCCTCCTGCCTGCAGCTGACTCCACCCCATCTGGCTCAGTCCAAAACCAAAAGGGAAACAAGAGTCCATTCTTTCCTGGCACAAAACAGCCTTCATGGTTTCCCAGCACAATGGGACCAATCAAGCTCACAGGGACCTCCTCTCCTCCTGGCTTGAGGGGAGCAAGCTGAGGAAACACAGCCTGCAGCCTGGGCGGTAAAGAGCATTACGAGAGGGTGGCAGAGTTGGTCTGTCTCTCCGTGTGGGGGGGAGAGGAACGAGAATGAAAGCCAGGTACCCTCTTCCTTCTTACCAGATGGGGTTGGCATTTGTGGCGTCGTCAAACCAAAGGATGTAGAGGCAGAAGAGGCCGACTATTACGGCATGGAGAGTCGACGCACACCTAAGAAGGAGGAACAGGAAGAAGATAAGCTAATCATAAACCCAGGATGATGGCACTTGGGTTCACGCAGGTACACTCTCTGCCTCACACACACACACACACACACACACACGGGTTCACGCAGGTGCCCTCTCTCTGCCTTACACACGAATACAGGCACATTTATCTCCTGTTAAACCAGCGAGGCTGTTCTCTCTTCTTTCCCAGGCATGGACCGAGCTCTCTGTTTCCGCTCCTCCGACAGCGGGACCTGCATGTCCCCTCGCACCTCAGTTCGCCCCACTCAGGGCAGAGGCTCGTACCTGGAATTCCATTCGCTCTGCTTGACTGAGGGGAGGCTGGAGTAGCTGGGGCTCAGGGAGAGGGAGACCTGGGGGCTGACGGCCGAGAAGAAGAACTGGAAGGCCACAAAGCTGCCGGCCACGATGCAGTAGCCCACACGGGTGGAGTCCTCCATTGAGTTTCAGCAACCCCTGGAAACAGATAATTGAATGCGAGAATAGGGAATGGGCTGCTGTGGTGCAGAAATTCACTAAAGGCAGCAGGCTTAAAAAATGGCTCCTTCAAGGCCAGAGCAGGCCATCTGAGGGGCTTAAACTGCTGCCTGGCGGACTGCACCTCAGGGACGATGACATTCGGTCTGCCCAGATGTGCCGGCTGGGGGCCCCGAGCACAGCAACACAGCAGTCTCAATGGACGAAAGCATCAGAACGCCCTCAGTCTCCCACCCAGCAGGGCAAGCAGTCATGTGGGGAGGGGTGGGCTGGCATCCGGGAACTGTAGACTTTTGCCTGTCCTGTAAATGGTTTGGGAGTTCCTGAACTTCGATTCTAAAAAGTCCTCTGAAGAAGGCCTTATGAGCATACACAGGCCAAAACATGTCAGGTTGTCTTTATTTCTATTTTTTCACTAATTAAAAAAACTCTTGGATGCGGAAGGCTATAACTCTGCCAGCCATACTGGCTGGGGGACCCTGGGGAGCTGTAGCCCAACAAAGTAACTTTTCCAAACTCTGAAGAGAATGCTTGACTAAACAAATCCTTCTTTGTGATAAATCCTTCTGGCATGTCTTATGTTCAGAAAAGCAGGTGAAAAAGGGGCTGCAACGATTAAGCTCTTCTGCAAGGGGAAGGACACAGCCAAGGAAGGGAGAGGGAAGCCGTGGAGTTGAACAAGGGGCTCTGCAGATGGTGCCTCCAGCAACATTTTGGCTTCTTGGACCAGGTCTGTGGTTTCATGAAGACAGACTTCTGGCAAGTGACAGGTTGCACCTCACAGTAGGCGAGGCAGGCTTGTTTTTCTAAGCATCTCAGAAACATAATTAGGAGGGCTTTAAACTGAGTTATGGAGGGGAGGGAGACAGTATTCTTGAGGCCGGGAGTTCACCAAGTGCTGGAGATAACAATCCTATAGGGAGGATGGGGCAAACAGTAAAGAAACCCCACAGAGGGAGGGAAAGAAACTTAAATAAGCAGCCGGGGGAGAGCCCCATAATCTCAGATACCTCTACACTGATGCATAGAGCACTGGAAATAAACAGGATGAACTTGAGTTTGTAGCGCAGCAAAGCAGATATGATATACCCTATTTGCTGGCATATACGACTCACTTTTTTTCCTGAAAAATACTGTTTGAAAATGGGCTGTGTCTTATACACCGGTGCACCTTATATGCCGGCAAATTTGCCGGCATATAAATGGGACGTGTCTTATATGCTGGTGCATCTTATATGCCAGCAAATACGGTAATAGGCATCATTGATACCTGGTGGGATGAGACTCATGACTGGAATGTAGTAATGTCAAGGATGTTTACACCTGTGCGGAGATCCATGACTGAAACATGCTTGTTCAACCTGCAATCCCCGGGCCGCATGCGGCCCAGGATGGCTTTGAATGCGGCCCAAATTCGTAAACTTTCTTAAAACATTATGAGATATTTTTGTGATTTTTTTTTTTGTAACTCAGTTGTGTGGTTCCCGAGCACAAACTTTTTAGACAACAACGGAACATAACGGAATAATCAGAGTACGTTACGTCCACAAATATCGGAGTATTATCCGTAATTCACATTATAATTGCAAAAAGTTCAGCCAGAAGAAACAAAAAACTGTTAAAATTAACTAATAAAATAAAGAGCACGAAGACTCTGTTGTAATGTCGCATAAAATGAATTGTGACAAAAATTCAAGTGTGTATTCTATACTAGGCATAGCGCCGCAATGCACTGTACGCTGTCGCTATTTGTACACATGCATGGCTTCAGTTTTACAGTAGTGTGCAGCTTCCAGTGTGTTATCTTCCAAGCACAGACAGTCAAATCGACACCATCAGATGTTACGTGTGCTCGTGGCGCCTTGGCGAGTAAAACACAGCGATTATCAATAATATTTCAACCTACCTTTGTAAATGGTAGGCATTTAATATTATTTTGAAGACATGTAAGTATTCTTATTTGATTATTAAACCTTGTCTTCTATTTTCCTCTCTGTTAATTTTCATAATAAAAGCAAATATAGTTGCTTATCTATTATTTTTTTTAATTCCAGCATGGCTTCCACAATGTCTCAAAGAAAATAGAACCAAAAAAAGAAAAATTATGGATGAAGGAGATTGTTCAATGAAAAGTGGACAGATGAGGCAAATAGTATGGCACTCTGCTTAATTTGTAGGGAATTTGTGCCAGTTTTCAAAGATTATAATTTGAAAAGGCATTATATGCAAAAACATGCTGCCAAATTTGGTGCATTTCAAGGAACGTGTTGTAAGAACAAAATAGCAGAACTGAGAAAAGTCTGTCTTTTCAACAATTTTTTTTAAAAAAGTTACAACTCAAATGGACTCTATTGTATAAGCTAGTTATGTGGTAGCAAATGTAATAGCAAACAAATCAAAACCATTTACTGATGGTGAGTTTATCAAACAATGTATGGAAGGGCGTGGCACATATAATTTGCCCTCACGAAAAGGGGGCTATTTCTTTTTTTTTAATACATTTTATTACAAATTCAATGGATAAAAAAATACATAATAAAGTACAGTTATACAATATATTGTAGCTCATTTAATGTCTTAAGATCTTCCTCCCATCCTTACCAGAGTATTTTATTATTAATACATATGTCATAAATATGTAGTTCTATAAAAAGAAAATCTTCTATATGTTTGTTCCTGAGTAATCCTATCTACCAAGTCCATATACATATTCGTTAATGTTTTATGTATCAAATTTAATATATCCTGAACTGTCTTCTGTTTTACTAAGTCCTATAGTTAAAATACCTTTCTTTGCATTTTTTAAAATTGCATATTTGTTACCTCACTTTTTTTTTCGCCATGACATTCCTCCTCAAACTCAGGAGGTATTTTTGTCTGTTAGTTTTATGTTCTCTGTTTTTGAAGAAATTGATTCAGAGGAACCCGGTCTTTTTCTATTTTTTCATCTGTCAGACCTTTAAGTCTTTGTGACAAAATGTCTGCTTTTTTTATTTCTGACAGGCTTTGAACCCATTGTTCTATCGTAGGGATCCCTTCTTTTTTCCAAAGTTTAGCATATTCAATTCTAGCCACAGTTATCATGTACAGCATAATCCTCCAATAGTTCTTCCTCATATTTTGATCTATCTTGTGAAGCGTATTTAGTAAATATATTTCTGGGTTTTTGTCAAATTCAATTTGTAGAATTTCTCTTATTGTTTTGTGTACGTCATTCCAGTAGTCTTTGGCTTTTTTACAGGTCCACCATAGATGATATGTTGTGCCAGTTTCTACTTGACATTTCCAGCACTTTCCCGTACCTGAGTTATAATTTTTTTCAACTTGCTCTGAGTCATGTACCATCTATGAAAGATCTTGAAATAATTTTTTTTTTTAAATTCTGAGTGGTCATAAATTTTTGGGTCAGTTTCCAACTGTATTCCTAGCGTTCCAATTGTATTTGATGGCCAAAATTTTGACCCCATTTGATCATTGTATGTTTAATTGTTTCATCTTCTCTCTCTTTCAACAAAAGTATCTTATATAGTTTGGCCATCAAGTGTGGTGGGTTTTCCATCATAATTTTTATCACTTTGTTCTGTTCTTTCATGTCAAATTCTTGCAGTTTTGAATCTATTTGAAATCTTTCCACTAATCGTTGGTAGGGAAACCAATTTAAAACTATTCCTTCTTCCTCCAGCTTTTCTCTGGTTTTGATTGTTGGTGGTCCTGATATAGATCTGTTTATTATATCTTCATATCTCAACCAATTGGGTGTGCTTTTCCATCTACCATAGAAGGCTTCTTGAGGGGAGACCCACACTGCAATCAGTCTGACAATCAGACGTTTATAATTGTTCCATATTTTCAGCAACACTTTTCTGATATAGTGGTGGGTAAAATCTTTATCCACCTTTGCTTTATCATAACAAATATATGCATGCCAGCCCATTCTCAAGTCTGCACCTTCTAAAGTTAATAATCACTCATTTCATAAAGTAATCCAATCCAAAATCCAAGTCATTGTAGCAGCTTTATAGTAAGTGTATAAGCCTGGTGCGCCAGCTCCTCCTCTAGTTTTTAAATCAGTAAATTTTCCAGCTGATTTGTGGTTTTTGTCCCTCCCAAATAAATTTAGTCAAGTCTTTTTGCTATTGTAAGAATGGCTTTTTGTTTGTTATAATAGGTAAATTTTGAAATAGAAAAACCAGTTTGGGTAGTATGTTCATTTTTATGGATGCTAATCTTCCCACAAGAGAGAGTCATTGTTTTGACTAAACCTCTAATTCTTTTTTTATTTCTTTCCATTTCTTTTTGTAATTATTATCATATAGTTCGGTTGTTGCATCTAGAGATCTAAATTCCCAGATATTCTATTTTCTTAACTGTGTTGAAACCAGATATCTCAGTTAATACTTCTTCTCGTTTACTTATTCTTTTGTCAATATTGCTGTCTTATCTTTATTTGCTCTAAATCCAGAAAGGTCTCCGAATTCATTCATCATTCTGGTAAGGTGTTTCAGACTATTTAGTGGACCATCTAAGGACAATACCAAGTCATCCGCAAAAGCTTTTAATTTTAATTGGTGTTTTTTCAATTGTATTCCCTTAACTGCGTTATCTTTGCATATTGCATTATTTAAGATTTCCATTGTTGTTATAAACAGTAAGGGTGATAAAGGGCAACCTTGTCTTACTCCTTTCTTCACTATTATGGGTCTTGTTTTTTCTCCATTGATGATCAATTGAGTTTCTTGTTGGTCATAGATTGCATCCATCCATGACATAAATTTAGGACCTACTTCTGTCTTCTTTAGAACAGCTTTTAGGAAAGGCCATTTAAGTGTGTCAAATACCTTCTAAGCATCAACAAATATCATGGCCAGCTTTCTTTCGTTATGTTTTTCATAATATTCTATTATGTTTAGAACTGTTCTTATATTGTCCTTTAGTGTTCTTTTTGATAGAAACCCGTTTTGATCTCTGTGAGTTAACTCTGGGAGGATTTTTTTTAGCCTGTCTGCCAATATAGCTGTGAAAATTTTATAGTCAATATTTAGTATAGAAATCGGGTGGTAATTTTTAACATCAGTGTGGTCTTTGCCCTCTTTTGGAATCAGTGTTATGTTAGCTTTGTTCCAAGTTTCCGATATTCCTCTAGTGGGGGCTTCATTTATTGTCCTTTGAAGAGGGAGGGAAAGTTCATGTTCGAACATCTTGTAATACCTTGCCGAGAATCTGTCGGGGCCTGGAACTTTGTCCAATTTCAATCTTCTAATTGCTTCCGTAATTTCCACCATGGCTACTGGTCGATTTAAAATGTCTCTATGTTCATCTGTAAGTTTAGTTATATCGCTCTTTTCTAGATAAGAAAATATCTTTTGTTCTTCAACCTGGGAGGTGTGGTTTGCGTTGAAGAGCTTTTTATAGTAGCCAAAGAAGACTTGCTTAATACTTTCTTGTTGTGTAATCCTGTTGTTACCCTTCTTGATCTCTGAGATCATTTTCTTTTCTCTCCCCTTCCATAATTTGTAAGCCAGCCATTTTGATGGTTTATTTGCTTGTTCAAAAATTTTTTGTCTAGCTTGTTTGATTTGGCGCTCAATTTCATGCAGATTTTCTTCATTTAGTTGTGTCTGAAGATTTTTAAACTCTTTAATCGTAGTCTCATTTGTAGGATTTTTTTCTTGATTTTTTTCTTAATTTCTTAATTGTTTATCCACTTCCTTCATCTGATCTAGGATCTTTTGGATTTTTTCATTCCTTTTTTTCCTTAGTTCAGAACCCCATTTAATGAAACAGCCTCTAAGTACAGCTTTACTAGTGTCCCAGGTCAATTTCATTGGCACTTCTGGAGAAGTGTTTTCTTTGAAGTAGTTAATAATTGCTGTTTTTGCTTTTTGGATGTATTCTTTCTGAAGTATATCTTCATTTAGTTTCCAAAATTTTTCTATTATTCTGTGTTTCAGTTCCATTTGGATGGGGTTATGATCTGAACATGGCTTTGATAAAATGCCCATTTTGTTTATTTTAATGAGAAGATTTTTAGATGCTAAAATTAGGTCGATTCTGGACATTGTCAGAAAAAAATGTGTAGCCCTGTGTATCTCCATTTTTGTATCTCCATGTGTCAAATAGGTAAAGATCGTCCACCATAGAAAAGAAGCTCTTGGGGAGTTTTCCGTTGTTTCTTGGTGATTTTCTTTGAGAGCATCTGTCTGTAATGGGATTGATGACACCATTCATGTCACCCAAAAGAATAATGTTATCTTGATTGGAATCTTGGGTATATTTTATTATCTCAGTATGTAGTTTGGAGAAGAAATCTCCTTTAGCTCCATTAGGTGCATGTGTTCTGACA
The DNA here is from genome assembly GCA_030412105.1 of Cyclura pinguis. Lineage (NCBI taxonomy): Eukaryota > Metazoa > Chordata > Lepidosauria > Squamata > Iguanidae > Cyclura > Cyclura pinguis. The sequence goes on from CM059600.1 coordinate 209,302,579, forward strand.
ATCAGTAATTTGGTTTGTAAAATGTTCACTTCCATGCCAAGGTATTGTCCATTCTTGTCTTTAAAGATTTCTTCAGCTGGATAGTTTTTATTAATGTACATTAATACTCTTCTTTTCTTTTTTTCAAAGGTTGAAGTGAAACATTTTCCCAGTTTGGGGTTTCTTCCATATTTCAAGTCTTGTGTGTGAAGGCGCACTTCTTGCCAACAAATTATATCAACATGTTGTTTTTTGAGAAAGTGGAATATCTGCCGTCTTTCGAATTCTGAGTTCAAACCTTTTACATTCCAAGATTGTATCTTAATAGCCATCTTAGTTATGTTTTATAATATTTTAGCATTATTTGGTCTTCTTGACTTTCAAGGTTCTTCTTCTTCTTCTTCCTCTGTCTCTTTCACATCTCCCTCAAATTCATAGTCTTCCATTTCACTTTCTCTCATAGTTCCTTCTCCCTCTGCTTTGCCTTCCCCTAGTTCCTGTTCCTGATTGACCACCTCTTGAGTTTGTTTTTGAGTTCCCTGCTTCGTTTGGTTTTCTTCATCGGGTCCCATTGTCTTTTGATGATCTTCCTTCAGTCTCTCCAGCATTTCTTTTGCTTTGTGTATTGAATTGATCTTGTATCTCCGTTGTCTATAAGAGAAAGAGAGGCCTTCAAGTTTTTCCCACTTATAGCTGATTTTGTTTTTCATTAGAAAGTTAGCCAAGGGTTTCTATTCTTGTCATTTTCTGAGGATTTGATAAGGTAAGTCTCTAAATATTTTCACTTCTTTATCGTCCACCAGAAATTTTTTCTCATAACTTGTCTGTAATATCCTTTCCTTGAACATTGTTCTTGTAAAGCAAATAATCACATCCCAGGGCAAGTTTCTTTCTCTTGCAATTTTAGATGAGACTCTAAAGACCCAGTCCACAGTTGCTTCTTGTCTTTCTTCTGATAAATCAATAAACTCCACCAATACAGGTATCAGCTTCTCATATAAATTTTCCGGAGCATTCTCAGGTAGACCTCTCAGCTTCAGGCATCGGTCTCAGTAGTGGAGTTCTTGAGATTCTAGTTGATATTTTTCTTCCTCTTGTTTCTGTTTAAGCATCGCAACGGATTCTTCTACTTGGTGAGTTTGTTCCTTTAAGGATTTAGTTTCACATTTTAACTTAGTTATATCCTTTGTTATATTATTTATTTTCCTATAATGTTTAATTCTTGTTTCATATCTGACCGTATCTCAGATCTACTCTCTTTCAATTCTTGTCTTATCTCATCCTTGAAGCTTCTAAATTCTTCCATCATCTGCATCATCAGTTCCATAGATCTTGGTGGTGCATCTCTTGAGGGTCTTCGGGATGTTGTATGCATTGAAGATGAAGTGGCTGGACTAATATTTGCGGCAGCACTAGCTGCAACTGCTACATTTGCTGCGCCTTTCCTGGTATGTGGGTCCATTATTGCTTTTTTCTGTTGAACTGGCCTAAACAATGTAAGCTTAATAGCATACAATATATTTAATCGATTAATCAATATTTGCTATTTTCAACAATATAGCTAATAAAGCTAACAAATTAGAATCTAAGAAGCTTTGCTTATACAAAAGCTGTAGTTTCAGTATCCTTTGTTTTCTCAAAAGAATTAGAAAAGTAAATCAGTAAGTCAGACAATAGATAAATTATTTCACCAGGAGATGGCAGTGCTTGATCAAAAAGAATTTTTTTTCAGTTCCTCTCCTTTTCCTTCCCTTCCCCTTCACTCTCCCTCTATTTGTTTAATTTCTTCAAGGACAAGCAAATGTCTAAATCAAGGCCGAATGTGCCCACATATCTTAATTCAGGTTCTATACAGCTCTGTATGTAATTTTATATGATATCCTTCAGTTCCAGTCAGTTCTATTATTTTTATCTTCCACTGTACAATTCAATTCATTCCAAAATAGTTTAGATCAATTTGATTCACTAAATCAGTTTTCTAAATTCAGCTAGCTCATTAAAATAAAGTAATATATCTAATATGAATTATTGTATATTTATGCCACTTGATTGGCTTGATTTGATTAGCTTAGTTGATTTTAAACTAGAGTTGATGCCATCTCTACTTGTATCTCTATTGTATTGTATAAACAATGGTAGTTAAATTGTATATACAATAGTGGTGTAGCAGTATGATCCTAGATGAATATTTTCTTAATATTTGATGTCTAACTCACTAATAAGGAAATCATGTATTTGAATGAATTACTCAATTTCACTTAGACGTAAGTTAATTGATTGACTGTCTTTAAATAATTAATTATGTAAAATATTGAATGCAAAAATTTTCCAATTGTCTCTATATTCAAAGTATTTAAATATTTAAAATCTCCCAAAATATCTCAGATCATTACCGACTGTCCGCTCTCCCCCTTTCAGTACTTTTGGTAGTAGAAACAACGCAAGAGAATTTATAAGTGATTAATAAGAAAGTTCTGGTGTCCTGTTTTTTACTGATGGTTACGTAGTTTTAAAAAATCAGCTGCGACCTGTCGGAGAAGGGGGGTTGAGGGTCTTAATCAGTCCTCTCTAGAATCCCCCACCTGGTATATTTGAAACTCCAGCGTCTCGTCTTAGAAAAGTTAGGAAATTTGTCTGTTCCCAAAATTAAGTTTTAGTCTAAATTCCACAATCAGTTTAAAGTCTCCAGTGTTTTGACTTGTGTTTGTAGTGTAATACAGAATGTCATAAAGTTCTCTCCTGACTTGCAGCTTCCTTGTTGCTTCCTTCTTCCTTTTAGAGACTTTTCAGGCACTTTGCTTCATGGCACTTTGCGACAGTTCTGAACAGACTTATTTTGGCTTCTTCCTTTTGTCTCAAAGCTCAAACGGTCATGGTAAACAATCCAAGTCAAACTTTATGCCTTCTGTAAGCTTTTCTCTTTGTTTTTAACTCTTTTAAGCTCTTTTAAAGAATAATATATCCAGGAAATAGCATATTTCCAAATAGAGTAGTATGTCCAAGAAATAGAAAGTTAAGTCCCAGAGTTTGCTTTCAATTTTAGAAAGATTAGGAAAAAAAAGATCATTCAATATGTTTAACTTTCTTCAAAATAGTGTCAGTTCCATTTGGCTTAATGCCTTAATGCCTTATGCCTTATGCTGGGATGAAGATCTATGGTATGGATATTAAAGTATGGGGTAACTTATGATTTACTGTCCACTTTTGCAATTTGTTTCAGGAACTGAAAAAGTTGAGTATTAAATGTTACTTGCCCTGGTAAGGGTCTTTTTATAGTTGAATCTTATTGAAATTTCAATTTAGAAGTCAGTGGCAGCACTTGTGCCGATCAGCTGGCGACAGCGACGTGGCCGTGGATGGTTCTTCAGTCCCTTTGGTCTCCGTTCGCTCCTGCGAGAATCCTCTGTAAGAGCTAGGAGTTGGAATCCGGACCCCCTTCAAATCCCTCTGGACTCCCTTTACCAGAGGGTACGGTAACCGGTTTTGGTGGAAAATCGGCCGGTTGGTCCACGTCGTGTGGCAACTCAGAATAGAGCAATGACTCTGAGCTGCCTTTTGTGACCACCATGTGACCAGAAGTCTCAAAAAGGGGTATATTTCTAAAATCAGTTTTTCTCATCATACTATAGCTAGGCGAACTGAAGAACCTGGAAAAGCTATCGAAAGAGGTTTGGAGAATAAAGCTGTTAATTTTAAATTGTATGCTTTGGTGATAGATGAAAGCACCGATGCTACAGATATGGCACAATATGCCATTTTTATTAGAGGTATTGATGAAGAATATAATGTAATTGAAGAAATGGCTTCTTTAGTGCCATTAAAAGACACAACTAAGTCAAGAGATTTATACAAAGCAATAAAAAATATGTTAAAATGTTTTTCTTTGTCCATTGTGAACATATCTGGCATAGTTACTAATGGATGCGCCAGCAATGGTAGTTAAAAGAGAGGGATTTATAAAATTAATAGAAGACGATGCAATTCCCACCCAAAACTCAAGTTTGATTAAGTATCATTGCATAGTACATCAAGAAAATTTATTGCAAAAGCTTTAAAAATGGATAATGTCATGCAAATTGTCATCAAAGCTGTGAATTTCATAAGGCCCAAGTGATTGAATCATTGCCAATTCCAAGAATTCCTTAAAAGTATAGATGCTGACTATGGCGATATCATTTACTTTTCGGAAGTAAGATGACTAAATCAAGGCAAGATGTTGAAAAGATTTTATGATTTGCGACATGAAATCAAGTCGTTTATGGTATCAAAAACAAAATTTGTGGCAGAACTTGATGATGAAAACTGTCTTACAGATTTAGCATTTTTAGTGGATTTGACTGCTCATTTAAATGAGTTAAACATATGTCCTAAAAGTGAAAACCAACTTATCAATACAATGTTTCAAACCATAACAGTGTTCCAAATGAAACTGAAATTATGGTAAGCTCAAATTAAGGCAAACAATTTATATGCATTTCGACATGTTGTCTAAACAGGGTCCTGTGAACAGCAAAAAATATGCAGCCTTGCTTTTCAATTTGATACAGGAATTTGAAAATAGGCTTCAAGATTTCCAGAAAAATAATCAATATTTTTTATATATTTGCAACTCAATTTTCAGTCGACATAAACATGTTACCTGCCAATTTTCAAAGGGAATGCATATTGCTGCAATCTGACATTCAACTTAAAGAAAAATTTGACCGTGTCTCTTTACTGGACTTTAATAAGACCCATCTTCCCAGAGACAAATATCCCTCACTTCACAATTACACCTTATGCATGTCATCACTTTCTGGCAGCACCTACATTTGTGAGCAACTATTTTCAAGGATGAAACACACAAAGAGTAAAATTAGAACCAAAATGTCTGATGAGCACCTTGAGAACTCACTGAGAATTGCAACTACTTCCATTGAACCAGATAGTGATGCATTAGTTTCTCAAAAACAATGTCAAATATCCCACTAGTTTTATGTTGCCCTCTTTTCTTTTACTTTTATAATAAGAAACATATAAAAAAATGAAGTTTTATTACTTAGATATGTACATTTTCTATATCAGTGATTGCAAACTTGGGACCTGCTTGATGATTTTAAAAGACCCTCCAAACAGGGTGGTGCATAATTAGTATTATTATGTAAGAACTTTTGCTTAACTGTGCTGTCAGATATAACAAAAATTATGCACAGACTGTTTTTTTTTTTTAGCTCATCAACTCTCGTTAGTGTTAAGTGTATTTTATGTGTGGCCCAAGACAATTCTTCTTCTTCCAATGTGGCCCAGGGAAGCCAAAAGGTTGGGCACACCTGACTTAAATCTAGTCGCGTAGGGATGGGGGCTGATGGGGGTGGATCGCCTGGGGATGGCAATGTTTTTGGGGCGTCCTGGCCTGTAGCCATGCCCCCGAGCCCTGGCCACACCCCCACATGCCCTGGCCACGCCCCACCCCCATACAAGTGGTCCCGCCCTGTGCCATGGCCCCTCCCCCTCCTGCCCCCCCTCCCCATACTCCAAGCTCCACCACTGCTTAAATCCTGGAAGCCAGGATGAAAGCATCTGGGTAAAAATTAAGGGGGAGAAGAAAAACAGGGATGCTTTGGTCAGACCCCACCTGGAATACTGTGCCCAGTTCTGGGCACCACAGTTCAAGAAGGACATTGATAAGCTGGAATGTGTCCAGAGGAGGTCAACCAAAATGGTAGAAGGCATGAAACCATTCCCTCTGAAGAGTGGCTTAGAACGCTGGGTATGTTTAGACTGGAGAAGAGAAGGTTAAGAGTTGACATGATGGCTATGTTTAAATATTTCAAGAGATGTCACGTGAAGGATGGAGCAAGCCTGTTTTCTGCTGCTCCAGAGACTAGGACACAGAGCAACAACTTCAAACTTCAGGAAAGAGATTCAATCTAAACATTAGGAAGAACTTCCTGACATTAAGTGCAGTTTGACAGTGGAATACGCTGCCTCAGAGTGTGGTGGAGTCTCCTGTTTTGGAGGTTTTTAAACAGAGGATGGATGGCCATCTGTCAGGAACGCTTTGGTGGTGTATTCTTGCATGGCAGGGGGTTGGACTGCATGGACCTTGTGATCTCTTCCAACTTTATGATTCTCCCAAAGATCTGAACAAAACCTGGTTCCTCCCTGATAGCTGGCTGGCACTGGGTTCAGCTACTGGCAACCTTGATGTCATAGGCAACAGTAGGTACAGGTGGGCTGTAGCTATTGAGGGGGGTGAATGAGTGCATTGCCACCCCAAATAAGAATTCTGCCCTCCAATCAAGTTTTCCTTCAGCACCAAAATTTCAGGCATAACAGGAACTTAGAACTGCATCTGAGCATTTAGAGATACAGTTTAGGCATCCTAAGAAAGTGAGTAGGCAAAGATAAAGGTGGTAACAATCTGAGTACCATGAAAATAGCAGCAAAATAGTGATCATTTAGTGCACTTCTAATTGATAATTCTTAAGGGGACTCTACTACACAGGAATCTTAATAGTCCAACTTTGCCTGATCATTTCAGGGGGCCTCAGCCACCCCTACAGCCCAATCTTGTGGGGAATTTGAGCCCCCCTCCTCCATTCCAGAGTCTGTGCCTGGCCACCAAAGGGATAAGCATCACTAGCTTTCCTTCATAATTACTGCACAATCCAAGGAGAAGGGAGAGGACAGCAAAGCTTTCCAACTTCTTATGGGGGAAGGTGCCTCTACTAAGACTGTACTGGCAATGGGAAATGTAGACAAGGCACTTGGGCTACATAGCTGGATAAAAGCAGAAAGAGCAGGAGCGGAGGGACAGCTGAGTACCATGTGCTCAACGGCCACATCCCTGGGATTCAAGCCACTTTCACTGATGCCTGCTTGGGACAGATGTTTTTGCTTCAGAAAGGCAGAAGGGAAGGAAAAGGGAAGCTGGAAGAGACATCCATAAGACTGCTCAGAAAAATAAAGAGGAGCAGCCAAAAACATCTAAGGCAGCCTTTCCCAACTTCATGCCCTCCAGATGTGCTGGATTAAACCCCCAGCAAACTCAGATCTTGTAAAAGAAGAGAAAGAGCAACTGTTCCAAAAGGTGCTTATCTATGGAAGGAAGGAAGGAAGGAAGGAAGGAAGGAAGGAAGGAAGGAAGGAAGGAAGGAAGGAAGGAAGGAAGCTGACACAGTATAGCTTGGAATTGAAAATCAAGGGGGATCGATTGACTGATTGATTGATTATTTATTTACTTATTTATGTAAAAGTTGTTCCAGGAGAGGGCAAAGGTTACCAACAAGAGGCGTGGGTAGATTGTAAGGAAGCAGTTGAAGGAAATACACTGAAGACAGCAAGCAAAGAGTATGCATTCAAGTAACAAAGAGCTAGTTCCCACTTTACATGTTGAATTCAAGTACGAGTTATTCAGGGACAAAAAGTGACAGTATCTCGGAGGATACCCAGACATGGACAGCCCAGTACAAAATGTAAACTGAGAATTGGCCCTTAGAGACACAAGGAAGGACAGTGAAGATAATATTTCTTCGGCAGGATGGATGGATCATATGAAGATTTTTTAAGAATGAAAAGAAATTGTATGGGCTCACCAGGGTGGGGGGAAAGGGACTTGCAACAGGACAGGTGACAGAATGCAGTGGCAGACAGAGCTCTTTAACAAGATAGAAGGGTCAGTGTGAGGCAGAAGTGCTGGATCAAGAGAAAGCAGGTGGAAGCAGAACTGGGACAAGTCAAGCATGCAATACCGTGCAGAAAAGGCAAGAAGAGAGAGGCTTATAAGAGATTCGAAGCAACAGCTGAAAGACTAAGAAGGGATTCAGCAAGATATAGGCCAGTTAAAATGCAGAGAAAACAAACCTGTTGTAGTGAGTCTTCAGCAAACTCCTGAGACTTTTTTCTTACCTGCACCAGAAGAGAAGAAAGGAAATCAGCAGCAAGGGCGAGATCAGGCTAAGGATCAGCAGGATGAACCGAGAGAAAAGAGGGAGGAGCCAAAAAAGAACTGAAGGCAGGAAAAAAGAAGGGAGAGAGGGAAGCAGGAGTGAAAAGTAAAAGGGCCAAGCACAGGCAGAGGACGGGGACAGCGAAAGAGACACGAAGTGGAGGATTGGGGGTAAGAGAAGAGGGAGGCTCCCACCAGACCGAGGGTCACATTGCAGAGGAAGAATCTGGAGATGTCAGACCAGATGCCGGCACAAATCTTAAAAACTCCTGAGGAAGATGGTAGAATGATCACGAGACGGAAAGTTGATTTGCTGAGAACCAGACAGAAAACGAGGACAGGGGAGAAACAGCAGGCAACAGATTCAGGAGCAAGAGTTCTGTAGACAGAACTTAAACGAATCAGGGAGAGGCACAGGAAAGGCACAGTGACATCTTACGACTGTCAAGCAAGCCAGGAGGGACCTCTGCAACCTCCGTGGCGCTCCACCAAGATCAGCGCCTGATTTTAAAAGGTTAAAAACTTCATCTGCCTTTAAAGCACTAGCAGGTCTGCCGCTGACAAACCCACGCACGTTTGCCCAAACCTTCCTTAAAAAATTCTATGGCAGAGTCTGGCACTTCCCTGACAAGTTTCTTTTACATTTTTTCTTAATCTTGAACCAAAACGGACCCCCTCATGCTTTAGACTGCTGCTGTACACAAGAAGGCATAGCTACTTCTTCTCTTCTCTAAGAAATCCTTTTAAATATTTCTAATCCTCCTCCTAATCCTTCCCCCTTAATCCTCCTTCCTCTAAACCGGATGGGCAGAAGTGGCAGGGCCTCGAGTGACACAACACAAACTGTGCTACCTTTAATATATTTTGGGGTTGTGGAGAGTTAGCATAATGAGTAACGTACACACATTACATCCAACATTTTACTTTAGGCTTTATTTGGTTTGGTTTTCTTTTTTTTCTATTCCTAAATTGTTGGATTTTAAATGGAACAATAGTTTAAAAAGTAACTTCTTGGGAAAGCCTTGCTTGGAAAGCAAAGAGTTACTCTCCCCCCAAAGCACGCCAGTTTGTTGACTTTGAGAAACACCGTTCCAGGCTCTAAGAAGAGAGCTGTCCTTTGCCCGCCGCAGGCTCAGGCTAAAGGAGGTCTGACACTGCAGTTCAGAGCTGGATGGCCCAACTTTCTTCTTTTTTACAAAACGCAGCCGCTGTGGGGCTGATCCAGGCCACTGATCAAAAGGGGGCAGGTGATATAACCCTTTTGCCCTGGACCATCTCATTTTTTAAAACTGGACCTTTCAGGGCTTCTATTAAGCCCCCATCCCCTGCCAAAGACAAACAAAGAGGGGAGGCGGTCATAGGCCACTTCTGCACTACGCTGTTATAGAGCTATTATTCCACTTTCAACATCCTATGGAATCCTTGGGTTTGCAGTTCAGGGAGGCGCCTTTAGAATTCTCAGCCAGGGAGCTCTTTGGCCTCAGGAAACTACAACCCCCAGAATTCCACAGGAGGTTGAAGTGGAATAATAGCACTATAACAGTGTGGTACACAAATGGCCATAGATAGCTGATCACGTGCTACGGGCTGCCAACTTTCTAGGTTCTCTTGAAGCGTGCCATAAACCCGTTCCCAGTCCTACGTGGTACCACCAAATTCACGAAGCTCCTTGTTCTGCATACCAGCTGCCCATGAAATAAAATCTAAAGTGTATTGTCGCTTATCAAATCTTTCTGCTTTCATTCTCATCTGTTTCGTCGACTAGCTATGCTGTGCTGTACAGTGTTTTAGAGTGCCTTTACATTTTCTTTGCAGTTGCAATGAGATTGTTTTACGTGCATTTTATGGGTTTTAAATGTTTGTGTGACAGCCTTAGTGAGGCTTGCAAGATGTCATGTAAATATTTGAACAAATTAACAAATAAATAAAATAGGATGTCTTTTTTTTCCTTGACTGCCGCATTCCAACCAAGGAATTCCCCTTAATAGCTTTCATATTTATTTACTTAATTAATTTATTCATTTGATTGATTTTTGTTGTCCTTTCTCCCAAAGCAGCTTGCAACAGAATTACGCCTCCAAATGAGTAAAGGCATTACAAACTTAAAACCCAATTTGAAAACAGACTATTTTTAAAAGGCCTACAGCGCCCATCCAGTCAAAAGCCCCTTCCAGAACAAGGTAGGTCAGCTGCGAAAGTCCGCAGAGATGCTATGAATCTACAGGGCCTCAGCCCACAGCCTCACTGCTTTGTTAAAGCATCTCAAGAGGGAGAGCTGGGAGAGACCGTGCCCGAGGCCACGGAGAGGTTCTGCCGGTCAAGGTGGACTGCTTACCTCCGGGGATAATGCTCTGAGTCAGCCGCAGACTGTTCCTTCCGTTCTGGTACAAAACAGTCACACAGAAGGGCTGCCTTCCATCATCCAATAACCTTTGGAATGTCTTCCAGCCTTTCCGTTCGGAGATAAAGTTCTATCCTGTGCTTTTAGCCTAGATAAACTTGCTCAATGATTTGCTTACAGGGCAAATCTATGCACGTCTACGACAAAGTAAGTTTCATTAAATTCAAAGGTTCTAGTTCCTAGGTAAGTGTTTATAGCAGGGCTTTCCAAATGGTGTGGCACGACATATTAGTGTGTCGCCTAAAGTGTGTAAGTGTGTTGCCTACAATCCTGGAAATGTATGTTATTATTTATAAATCATATATTTTTAAAAATATATGAAAGGTTTTCATGAGATATGTTGTGTCCCCATACATTTTGTTATTACCATTTATGTATGTGTCTGTATCTCTCGTAAGGGGTTAGTTTAACCTCCAGTTTGCTAGTAAAACTGAATTACTGTGTCACGAAATGATGCATGTCTAAAAAAGGGTGTAACCAACATGTAAAGTTTGGAAATCTCTCGTTTATAGGTACGTTGTAGCCAAAAGGTGATTGTGCAGGTTTAATATTTAAACTTGCTTTGTATCAACAACTCAAATCTCAAAATGTAGGTTTAAACTTTAAACCTACACCTTGAGATGTGGGTGCTTCACACAAGGCAAGTGATTATAAACTGATAAACATTTCCAAAATGTTAACTAACTTCACACTCTTGCTCGTTGCATTACTTTTGAAATGTGGTTTTGCTCTGCTGTTGTTACCCAAACTGTAGCTATTTACAAGCAACTATATTACTTACAACTCATAGACATCAGCTCCATGTGTGAGCTACAGCGTTCCTGGGGAATCTCCAAACTGTGCTGAAAGCACAGCCCTGCCAGAGAGGGTGTTTGTGTGAGCGTTCTCATCTAAACGATAAGCAGAGGTCAAAACGTATTGGAATCTTGAAGTTCATGGGCTGGGTTTAAAAAATTCTGATAAAAGAGAACAGCCAAAGATGGACTCTAGGGACCCCACTGTGGTCAATAAATGCTGATTCAACCCCCTGCCAAGACAGCAAGGAAGTCACCTAACGGTGATCCATAATGTCATTTCCAGTTGCCACAGAGTGGACTTGTGTAGCCCGCTGAACATCCAGGTGACTGGAAATGGCTGTCTGATCCCTGGTGTATGCCACCCCTGCTTTACACAAAGGCACTAGGGGAGTCACTTCTTCCTCATGTATCATTCACTCAGGCTGGAGTTTCCAGGAGATGAAAACCATAGTATCTGGAGTTCCAAAGGTTCCTCACTCTTGGGCATGATGGCCCCAGTCACAGTGGCCCCACTGAAAATCTCACATGTAAGCACAGCAAACAGGATGGGAACAGCTGAGGGCAGAGCAGCAGGTGAGCAAAATCTCCAGGGCCCAGACCTCTCAGGGCCTGGGCAGTGGGGAAAAGAACCCAAACGATATATTATAAAATAAATGTTGGTATCTAAAGGGATCACAGAGTGGCTCTAACCTCTGTTGCTAAATCTCAACATATCCAAGTCTTCTATAAGTACAGATGTTTAATATGATTCAGACGTGGCAGAACATAACGCACAGCTTGAAACCAAGCTGCTCTTGTTGTTGCGTGCCTTAGAGTCATTTCCAACTTACGACATCCCTAATGGCAAACCTATCATGGGGTTTTCTGTGGGCTGAGAGTGTGTGATGTTCCCAAGGTCACCCAGTGGGTTTCCATAGCTGAGAGGGGAATCGAAACCTGGTCTCCAGGGCCATAGCCCAGTGCTTGGACCACTACACCACGTTGACATGAGCTATTAGACTCTAAGAGTAGATCCCAAGTCTCGGACTTTTAAAAATTTGTTCATAGAAAATAGCATCAGGCAGTGATGTATTTAAGTCTTTTGCACCAAGTCTCAAGTCAAGTCTCAAGTCTCTACCTTCAAGTCTCAAGTCGAGTCTCAAATCCTTGCAAGCTACTTTCAATTCAAGTCTCAAGTCTGGGAGCCAACTTTATACCCCAACCTGTATTCCAGAATTTCTGGAGAGAGTCAAATAAAGTCAATTTTAACAATTTACGCAATCTCATTCCACTTCTTTTGTGATTTTCCCATCTGCAAATTTGGAAGTGGGGAATAGGATCATTCTTCTTCCCATTTGCAAAGCTGGAGACTTTTTCAGAAGTAGGGAATAGGATCTTTCTCATTCACCCTGCACTCTGGACACAAGTCTTGCCTTCTGCTCTTAGGAAAAGTTTTAGAAAGGTCCTCCTATATGTAGCTGGGACAGGCTGCTGAGCAGGCCTCAACCCCACCTCAAGCCCTCTGAAAAATGTGTCCACACTTTGGGCTTGAGACAGATCGTCAAGTGACCAGAAAGTTGTAAGGTTTCTGGATGAATGTGTTATGTTAGTGAACTAAGTGCAGCAAGTCAGTCACTAAAAACATGCAAGTCTCAAGTCGAGTCGAGACAGTGTGTAGTTTTTGCCGAGTCAAATCTGAGCCAAGTCACTGAAGCGGGCAACAGGTGGTTTGAGTCTCTAACTGAGAGATTGCCAGGGTTACCATTTAGAGGCAAAGAAGCTTGATTTCCAGGGCTCAAGTTGCTTTCACATTTGCTTAAAAGACATTGGTTTGTGGGAAGCTTTTAGAGAGTGTTCCCACATAAGACACTCGTGCAGTTCTCAGGGGCCCTGGGACCTGGGAGCTTCAATCCAACTTTCTAAACTTCCAAGACGCTTTGCAAATGAGGCAGCCAGCAGCTTCAGGTAGGACAGTCCTGTTCAGTCCTGGCTATCCATGAGGTCAGCTCGGGAGGCTCTGTTAAACATCCTGACAACCCTGGCACCTGGCTTTTGGGATTCTTTCTTCTGAAGGACTGGCCTCTTCTCTGAGCACATGCCATTGCCAACTAAAGGGAGTTTGCTTGCTTGCTGTTGTTCAGGAAGGCCTATGGCCTGTGGGCTGACTGTGCCGGGCTCCCCCCTTGCGTTTTGCTTTTTCTTTGCAATTTTTCCCACCTAACTCATTGATTCAAACCTGTCTTTTTAAGGTTATAACATAAGCTGACTTGAATAAATTTACTTCAGAAATACAATTATATCCTCATTTTGTATAAACAAATATATGCGGGACCTAGGAACTGCACCCCAACATCCTTGTTGACACCAAAAAAGTGTCCACAAGACAGCGTGTTTCCGCTATCATCCAGCTCTGGGGCGGACGCGTACAAGATAGGCCAGAGCTTTCCGAACTGTGTGGCGTGACACATTAGTGTGTCGGATGCAGCATGTAGGTGTGTCGTGTGAACGTTACGAGTGGAGGGGCTCCCTTTCCCACCGCTGCCACCCTAGGCCGAGAAAGACCTTGCCCAGGGTAGAGGGGCTGCCTCTCCGGCTGCTGTCACTGCCCCAGGCCAACGAAGACCCCGGTGAGGGCAGCAGTGGGCTAGGCTCGGGCGGAGGGGCTGCCTCCACTTACCGAATTGCTTACTGAATTACTGTGTCATGAAACGACACATGTCTAAAAAGGGTGTCACCAACATGAAAAGCTTGGAAAGCTCTGAGATAGGCAGACGCTCCAGCAGCATAGCAGAACCACAAGTTTTAGGCTGTCCCTCCATGCAGGGCTGGCTTTTTAAAAGAAAAGGTGCTGCCCAAGGCTCAGACTTTGGACACCCTGGAAGCGCATTGGATTATACCGTGCAGATCACAGCCCATCCAAGCCAGCACTCTCATCTCCAACTGCCAGGAGGGGCTCTCTGTGGTTTCAAGGAGGATCCTTTCCTAGCCCCGCCTGGGGATCTTCGGGATCCCCTTATCCTGGCATTAAACAGGAGAGGGGCCGGGGGGGGGCACCCAAGGCTGCCTCGCACGCTCAACCCCTCCACGTTGCCCGGACCCCCTTTTCCTAGCCAAAAAGAAAGAAGGAAGGAATTGCCTCTATGGAAGTCTCCACCAGCACCTTTTCAATATCTTGCAGCCCCCCCCGCCCCTCCCTCACTGTAACTTTACTGGTTTTTTTTTTTTTTACTGTTTTTTAAAGTCGTGTTCGAAACCAAAAGTGGATCTCTGGGTCGTTCGAGGTCTCTTTGTTTTTCATTGGTTCTCATTTTGCACTCGTGATTTGTTTTGTTGGCAGTCCAGGTATCTCCCGGAGGGTGATGTGGCAGAAAAGTCGCCTCCGGAGTCAACCCATTCGCTCGGCCCCGCCTTACAGGGGAATCGACGCCACTTTTCTGGACCGGCCTGCGCAGGTCCGGCCCCCCTCCCCCGCGTCCGCCTCCCGTGGAGGCTGCGCCTCGCCTTCCTCCCCCGCGTGGGCTCGGGCGAGCGCGTCCTGCTGCCACGTCCTTGCCTTCGAAGGCGCTCGCAGGCCCCGGCTCCCCTTTTCTCCGCCCGAGGCCGAGAGAAAAGGAGGCCGAGGCCATTTCCGCACTGGCCTGTTATAGCGCTATTATCCCGCTTTCAACCTCCTATGGAATCCTGGGGTTTGCGGTTTAGGGAGGAGCCTTGGATTCCATAGGAGGTTGAAAGTGGAATAACAGCGCTGTAACAGGCTAGTGCGGAAATGGCCTTCGAGGCGGGGAGTTCAGCGCCCGGTTCGGGGCCGGCGATGGGCAAAGAAAACCCCTTTCCGCGCTAGACGGTTATAACGCTGTTATTCCACTTTCAACATCCTATGGAATCCTAGGGTGTGAAACTGCAAACCCCAGGATTCCATGAGATGTTGAAAGTGGAATAATGGCGCTATAACAGTCGAGTGCAGCAATGGCCCAAGGCTTCGAGAGCGAGAGACGCGCATCGGGTCCGAGGGGAGGCCGCCCGCCCTCCCCTTTCCAAAGCCGGCCTGGCGAGTCCTTCCCCTCCGGCTGCGGCGGGAACGGGTCGCCGGACCGGGCCGACAACCCCCGAAAGCTCCGACCCCCCCCCCCCCGCATCGGTGGCGAGCCGCGGGCTTCGGCGGGGTCCCTCCGGGGCGTCCGGCCCCCGGGGCCGCCTGGGCCGCTCCGGTACTCACCGCCTCTTTCCCGCCGCCGCGGCTGCTGCTGCTTTTGGCCTGGAGGGCGAGAGCGCCGCCCGCGACGCGGAGGCTGCCCGACGGGGGACCCCGGGCCGAGGACGCTCCCCGCCTTCGGCCGCCGGAGCGGAGCAGGCCAGCGCCCCCCGCCTCGGCCAATCCCCCGCGGCCCTCCCGCGCCGCCCTTGGTCCCTCCCGCCGACCGGCCGGAGGAGAGGCGGCTTCGCTCGTCCCTCCTCCGCCAGGGGACTGTCGCCACGATCTCGGGGGAAAGAGCCCCGCCGTGTCCCGGCGCGCTGCTCTCGCTCCCGTGCGGTCGCCTTTGGGAAGGGCAGGGAAACGCTCCCTTGGGAGCGATGAAGACCGTGGCCTTTTCTGCACTAAACCCTTACAGCGCTCTTATTCCACTTTCAACATCGTATGGAATCCAGAGTCGCCTCCGTAAACTGCAAACCCCAGGACTCCATAGGATGTTGAAAGTGAAATGATTGCGCTATAACAGGCTGGTGTGGAAATGGCCTTAGATACAGCCAGCGTATTTACCTAGCGTTGCCGGGGTTTTATTTTCTCCTAGGTAACACTTGTTTAGAAATATCTTAGGAACTTCCTTACCTTACCTTAGATGCGGTTGAAATAGGCAGATTTGAGATCCTCTGTCTCTAATTCCCCAAACTGTCTTATCCAGTATCTGTCTGCCAGTTTTCCCCATAGTTAGTCCCCAATCCAATGTGTGTTCAGAGTTAACATACAGAGGTTGGGTTCCGGAGGGAATACACTTCCTACCTTCTTGCTGCTAGGCCTGGTCTCCACAGCAACCCAGCTGAGCTCCCTGGCTGAGAATTCTAAAGGCCCCTCCCTAAACTGTAAATCCCAGGATACCGTAGGATGTTGAGAGTGGAATAAGAGCGCTACAGCAGTCTAGTGCGGAAATGGTCTTTATTTCCGATCCAGCGTCCCCGGAGGCTTGGGACGCGTGGGAGACTAAAGTGCCGCCCGCCCCCTGCAAGCGACGGCACAGCTCCGCGACTGGGGCCCGGCGGCGCAGAACCTCCCGCCGGGAAACCCCACGCAGCGGCGCCGAGGCGGATCCTCGCTACCGGCGCAGGATCAGGAAAAAGCGAAGCCCTTGCCCGCCCCTGCAGCGTCGCCGTCCGCACGCGGCTCCCCTCTCGACTCCGCGCGGGAGGAGGAGGAGCTTGCAGCCTCCGCGGGGCGGAGCACCTCCCGCTCGCGCTGATTGGCCTTCTGTCCGCCGGGGAAGAGTCAAGATGGCGGCGCCCAGTGAGTGAGGTCAGTTGCGGGAGGGTGCGCGCCAAGGGGTGCCGGGCTTGCCTCGAAGGGGAGCGCGCAGGTGCTCGGGGGCTCCCGCTGCAAGCGGGTGGGAAAGGGGAGTGAGTAGAGAGTAGCTGTTCATGCCTTCGCTGTTGCATAGTTACGTTTCAAAGAGCCGGCGTGCTGAAGTGGGGTGAGCTCTGGACTGTGACCCCGGAGATCCCGGTTCGATTCCCCGCTCGGCCACGGAAACCCACTGGGTGGCTTTGGGCGCGTCACACACTCTCAGCCCCAGAGAGCCCCGCGGTAGGTTAGCCGAAGTTGGGAAAGGACTGGAAGGCGCGCGACAACAGTTAGGTGTTAAAGCAGCGTGTGGATTTTGCATAGCAGGGGGTTGGACTGGATGGTCCCTGTGGTCTCTTCCAACTCTATAGCCATTTCTGCACCAGACTATTATAATGGTATTATTCCATTTTCAACAGCCTATGGAATCCTGGGGTTTGCAGGTTAGGGAGGGGCCTTTAAAATCCTTCAAAGGCTCCTCCCTAAACTGCAAACCCCAGGATTCCATAGAATGTTGAAAGTGGAATAATACCACTATAACAGACTGCTGCAGAAATGGCCTATGATTCTGTAACGTGCGAAGGTATCCAGAGTGCCCGGAAGGCTTAAACCTCTAGGAAAGAAACTGGACTTTGTCTCAGGATAAGGTGGATGGAGGGTTGGGGGAAGTGCCCAGTCTTTTTTCCTGCAGCCCGAGGTTAATGGAGACCAAATGCAGCAGATTTATTTGACTTGCTACTTTTAGTCTTCCTTATTAAAAGAAGGTCATTTGAGTTTTTACATACTACTTAAATATATATGCAATTTCCCTTACATTAAATGGTGTGTGTGTTGTCATACAAAACTATCAATGATCCTCTGGAGTATCTGAAGATCATAGTCACCTGGAATAGATTAACTTTAACATTGATTTTATATTTGGCATAGTTATTTCATTGCCCAGTATAAAATGTTTTGGACTTGCATTGTGCGCGGTAATCATATTGCTAAATAATCTGACAAAAATGCATTTCTAAAACTTTTGCTATGCCAGGAGAAAACTGGAATATAAATTGTTAAATATGTAAGGATAAAACTGAAATACTGTCCAGTCGGCAACCCTCAGCAGCAGATGGGTGACACCTCTTCACATTTTTGCATGGGGACTCTACGCAAATCTTTTGGGAGATGGGTTGCTGAGTATGGCTAGTAGTACTCAGGGCCTATCTAGGCCAGATTGTGGCAGTATGCCGTGAGCAGATAAAAAAGCCATGGCTGAGCTCTAGGATTGATTTTGACTGTGCTTTGGTTAAGCTAGATAAGAAGCAGAATGTATCAGTGGAGAAGTATATGAGGTAGACAACAGATTTCATATCTCATCACTGTCATGTGGAAAGCTGTCAAATTCCTCAGCTTGGAAATTGAAATAATGGAGATAAAAATGATATGTTAGGCCAGTTTTCACTGTTTAAACTGTCTATAAACAGTAAAATAATAATCGGCATTATTTTAGTAGTTTTGGATCAGTCTGCCAGCTTTTGTTTCTTTCTTGAGTTCTGTGTATTTAGGTTGGTCTCAAATAGTTTCAGAACAGCAAGAAATCCAGCACATCTGGCCTTGCATTTTAGTAATGTATCTCCACAGGTGTGCATGGAGTAGCTTGGGGAGATTTTGGGTATGTTGTGTGCTATCAGGCAGCTGTGACAGATTGCAGGCGCTTTCTCTAACAGCGATGTGAGTGTGCGGGAGAGAGAATAACAGAACATTAATAATGTCCCAGTGAATTTTTCCCCCTGAGAAGCCTGACACTTGCCTGTATTTCTGTCCGTCTGTGTTTTGGGAACAGCTAATGTGTGTAGCACCTGGTCCTTCAATACAACCACGGCCCTGGGTTCCCTCTCATTTTGCTGGGTGATTCTGGAAGAGCAGACCGACCGCCATGAACTGCATGAGGACATTATTGTTGGCCAGGGAGCTGTCTGTGGGAACAGGTGCTGTCCTTATACAGGCTGCTTCCAAGAGGCATCTCCGGCATCTACAGAGAAGTGGCTGTCTCCAGGTACAGTGTTCCTGCACAGTTCTTTCTCCCTCTAAAACCATTTTAAAATTAGGGTAGTATTCCAAGTTCTATGTCAGCTGCTAGATAGTGGGTGAATGTGATTCATTGTTGATGCTTGGTGGCTTTTGCTTGCATAATATGCTTCGAGGCCTGGCTGAAGGTATATGGGTAGCTAAAGCAAATGTTAATCCAAGTGCTCTGTCCTTCCTTGCTGTGCCTGTGCTGTCTGCCCCCTGCTGCTTTTGTTCTTTATTCCCACTCTAATGATGCAGCAATGCCACTTCACTTAAAAAGCTCCTAGCTTTCCTCAGAAAAAGGCATTGGGGCCTTAGTGAGCAGGCAAAATGGCTGTGTCATGGAAAAGCAGTGGTATCAGAGGTGCCTTTTGTGCTACAGTGTCCTTTTGGCCTCTATGCTCAGAGCATTGTATTGGGGGATTGGGTTAAGATGGCCTCTGAGAGTCTAGGTGCTCTACTGTGTTGTTTTGCTGTTGCAGTAAATACAGTTTTTGCAGAGACAGTGGTACTCCATGACTGGCAGGTACACCCGTGGTCTGTCTTTCTTTTCTTTGGCAGGGAGTGGATGAATGGCTAAGAGTGGAAGGGAGGCAGATGGGCCTGTAAATGACCCTTGGGAGGGCAGACTGGCAGCATCATTGTGGCAAGTATCACAGTGGATGCAGTCTGCCACCGACCAAGCGAAGAGGCTGTCCTTTTGGACCAGGCCTGTCCTTTTATCCATTTGTCTACCTTAGGATTCCAGGCTAGTTCCAGTGAGGAGCATCCATGTGAGCATAGTTCTTGGCACTGCCACCCCTCCTGACAAGGAGAGCCCAGAGAATGAAAAGGACTCCACTAATCGATCCTTGGTGACCATGGAAGAATTATTTGAGAGAACCTCTGTGGATGCAAAGAGTAGAGCTACGTTTGAACAAGCCGTGGACATCTTCTGCAAGAGGGACATCCGTCGCAGGGGTCACGTGGAATTCATCTATGCAGCCCTGAAGAAGATGCCAGAGTTTGGGGTGGAGAAGAACATCAGTGTCTACAACAAAATCTTGGATGTCTTCCCCAAAGAAGTGTTTCTGCCTCGAAATTTCATCCAGAGGATGTTCAACCACTACCCACGGCAGCAGGAGTGTGCCGTTCAGGTGCTTGAGCAGATGGAGAGTTACGGTAGGTTCAGAATGAAGGAGAGTAGAAGCATCCCACTTAACCATAGTGCCACGACACACCTTTTTAGCTCCCACAGTGTATAGCAGAGCTGTGATGAGAGCAAAGAATTTGGGTTTGATTTGGAAGGCATCTAGATTAATTGTTTTGTCCAGCACAAATAAAATGCTTCCACCTCCGGGATTTCCAAGTACATATGTCTACTTTTTAAAGATCCTTTTAGATTACTATTCTATATAAGTTTTAACTTTTTTGAAAAAAAGATCTGCCCATTGCCTGCTCTTCATTTGTCCATCCTTGCCTTAGAGCTTGAATGGTAAATAAACGGGGGTGAGGCCATGCCCCTTCAGTCACTGATTTCCTGTCCCTGTCCTTGCTCTCTTGAACAACAAGATCTAAAGGAGACAAGCTGCTCATGTTCACTTGGATGCAAGTAGAATATTCCAAATGTTCTGGGATCCTGATAAAGAAGCCTTCCTGACTGCATGGAGCATTCTGCTCACTTTCAGGTGAATATGAATGAAGTGCAGAACACAAGGAGGATAGAGGCTGAAAGTAAGCACACAGACAGTGGTATCTGTATGCGTAGTCCTGTTTATCTACATCCTTAGGGTCTTGGTGTATTCAGGCCAGGGATTTCCAAACTATGTGCCGCGACACATTAGTGTGTCACCTGAAGTATGTGGGTGTGTCACCTACAATCTTGGAAACGTATATTATTATTTATAAATCATATATATTTTAAAAATATATGATGTATATGTATGAAAGGTTTTCATGAGATGTTGTGTCCCCATACATTTTGTTATTACAATTTGTATGTTTCTGTATCTCTCATAACGGGTTAGTTTTGCAAAATGATGCATGTCTAAAAAAGTGTGTCACCAACATGAAACGTTTGGAAAGCAGATTTAGGCACGTGTCTCCACAGACACTTGTTCCTAGACACTTGTTCCAGGTTGTTAGAAAAGAGAGCTTCCCATTTCCTTCTTAATTTGATTTTATATACTGACATTCTTTCAAAACTGGGAGTCGAGAAGATTCAGCAAGATTAAAAATGAGTTTTAATGCCCCCCCATATTGAAGTGTTAGAACACAAATTACAGTATTTCAACTTAGTTGAATTAAAAACAATTGAAAAGCAAATCGAATAAAAAATACATCTGACAGATTGGCAAGCCCAGTTCCAGAAATCCTATTTAATTCCCACTGTATCATGAGTAGCAAAAGTTTCTGCCTAGTATTAATAGGTATGTTTTTCCTCTTGTCCTGTAGGTGTCATGCCAAACAAGGAGACAAAGTTGCTGCTGTTACAGATCTTTGGGAACAAGAGCCATCCTATGAGGAAATACCAAAGGCTCATGTACTGGTTTCCTAAATTCAAGCACATCAATCCTTACCCAGTCCCAGATCCTCTGCCTCAGGACCCTGTTGATCTTGCGAGGCTGAGTCTTCAGAGGATTGCAGCTGACCTGGATGCCAGGGTTACGGTATATCAGGTAAGTCAAGGTTCTTGGTTCAGGGTGCAGGAGGTTCTCTCGTCTGTCTGCAACTTAACAGGAAGACTGACTTTCAGGGCTATAATTGACAGGCCTTGTAGGCGAAGGACAGTTTGGTCCAGCTCCTCGTTCCTGTTGGAAGTGTGGAGAATGAGGTAACAAAGTCAGTGGAAAAACAGAGAACAGCCTCCCTCCATATTGTGTTGCCCCTCCTCTTTGTAGCCCACCTTTTCCCAAAACTGGGACTCACCCCAGCTGAAATGTCCACTTAGTTCTAGATTTGATCCTAGACTTGATTCTAGAATTATCTCCTTCTCTGGTATCGTGAATACTTTGTGCAGGAATTGTGTTAGCAATTGTATGATTCTATTTTTTTTAAGCACTCAGTGCTTCTACTTCCAGAAATAGAAGGAGAGACACACAAGCAGGGTCTTTGCTCAGGAAGAAGTAAATTTGCTCCTTGTCATCCGTACAGTGCATGGATATAGTGACCAGCATCTGCACAGAATGATAGGGGAGTCCTATTTGTTTGTACTTGCCTGCTCCACAAATGTTTGTTTACTGTGTAATCCAAAACTGGGCTCCCGGTTGGTTCCTTTTAGAAGGCAAGATAACAAACCAGGTTTTGTTCTTGGCTTAGGAATCTTGCCTCATTGAGGAGTAAAAGGCCACACTCCCAGTTTTTGATGACGTGTTAAACAAACAATTACTGGTTTGTTTAGCCAGTCATGCTAGTGGGAGGAGGCTAGCAGGCTACATCCCACAGTGCACAACTTGTTCATAATAAAGAAGAACTCTGTAAATCTGAGGTAATTTAACA